>JADWQK010000188.1:2865351-5730703 GCA_017933935.1 Sesamia nonagrioides
TGTCATTCTGATTCTGAATGATTTAACCAAACACTTTACCAAATAATTTTATCTATAATAACGGTTCTCGTGGCTTCCGTTTGCGCACTGGTTAAAAAATTATTTGGCCTGTATTGATTCGTCGGAAAAAGAAACACCTCTCCTTTGATGTCACTTTTCAGAAATAAATAAAATTAAACAAATGATAAAATATCTCACCAAATAACTTTATCTGTAATAACCGTCGAATAAAGCGCTGAAAGTGGGTCAATAGCGCTTTCAGCGCTGAAGCACTGCAACGGAGCGAGGTAATGATGACTGTATTAATTGTGGAGGTTTGAGGAGCCCTCCACTAAGGCCTTGGGGAGCGGTGTCCTAAATTTTACCAACTGTTTTAATGTAAAAAATATCTTTGCATAACTAATATGCATAATCAGTCCATAATGTTCCTTTGTATAATCTATACTAATATATAAAGCTGAAGAGTATTTTGTTTGTTTGAACGCGCAAATCTCAGGAAGTACTGGTCCGATTTGAAAAATTCTTTTTGCTTTGGATAGCTCATTAATCCAGGAAGGCTTTAGGCTATATAACATCACGCTGCGACCAATAGGAGCGGAGCATAAGTTAGACTGTGACCGCTAGCAAGTTAAAAAATCATGAACCAAGTGCCAATCAAGTGTGTGTGTGATGGTGTTTTAGAGTGGGAGAGTGATTGTTTTAACAAAAAAAAAAAAAAAACTGTTACATAGGGAAAATAATGGTCATTTTGACAGTTCAATTATATTCATTGCGTTATTTAAGTTACTGAACTGACAGATTATTCTAACATATGGAGTAATGAATTATTAAGTGTGTTACTCCATTAGGGTAGGGGCAAGACTCATTGAAATAAATCCTGAAAAACAGAGAACAGTGATTCTATCTAATACAGAGTTTTTTTTTTCAAAAACGTTGCGCTACACTAACCTTTTGAACGCCAATCACTTCTATACAAGTTCGAGATTTTCGTGCCCTCAGCGCCACTACTTGATTAGAAGTAATCACAGTATAAAATAAATTTACGAGTTTTACAAGACCTTTTATTTTGTTTTTATGAAAACTTGCCCTGTTATCAACCATATTTTTAACTTTTTCACGCATAATAAGTTCTCATTTGTTTAATTTTCAATAGAAACAAAAACGGCAGAAAATATTTTAATGCCCCCAGCGCCAATTACTTGATATCAAGTAAACCAGTGATGGGACACGACGAAGACCTCGCTATATTTCATCTCGTCGAAATGATCTTAAATACTATTATTGCAAGAAAATGACGTAAATATATAATATTTTATAGATATTGTACACTTTAAACTAGGTTTTATTCACCTTTATCAAGAATTAATAGGTTTTCTAATCATTGTTGATAGTGAAACCCCGTTTGAAAAACCCATCCCTACAAAGTTAGTTAGTTGTTGGTCCGCACGCGCCACCGACTTGTATAGAAGTAAATCTGTGACGTCATAAGCGGACGAGTTTCAAGGTCACAGTGACTTTGTGCATTTTAGTGTAGTGCAATGTTTACATCTTGAGTTGGCGCACGTGTCCCTATAAAAAAAATTGTGACTGTGAATATGACGAATTATTGCGAGTTGTTCAAGTCTGAATCAGAATTTTGAAATAGTTCGTCGTCTTGACATTCCTTTAAGTCGTCAACTTCCGTTTCAGGAATTTTCTTCAGTTTTCTATTAGTTTCTACAAACCAGAAAAATAATTGCGAGTATTTAGCGACACCATTAAAAAAAAGGTCTGTAACATGTGTGTAAAACAGACACTTACCCTCCATTTTATTTTATTTTTTAAAACGTAGAAAACCAGGTATTTAGCTTCTATTAATTGTATTTGTTGTAAGTAAACGAAATAAATTATGCAGGAATCGGTTGAGTTTATGCACGTGTAACTCGACCACAGTGATAGAAATCAAGACATCCTCATAACAGAAAGGATTTTGACGTGCCTGGAGCGCCAACTACTTGATATGAAGTAGAAGGATTACATTTGGAGACAAATAGGGATGTGCCTTGTAGAACACACGTCTAATAAATTTAAAATTCTTTTCTTTATTATGGGGAATATATCCAGGTTATATTGTTTTTTTTTTAATGAAATAAAATATGAAATTACGATTACAGTTTTTATTTAGCTTCGTAAATTGGTGATTAAACATTATTTTAAATGTATAATATTATTTGTCGATAGGACACTAATCCCATCCCTACGTTTTACTATAGATACGTTATACATTTGTAGTGTGGCGCAGGAGAACACATCGCGTATTATATAGATGGGCGTTCAAAAGGCTAAGCATTTCTCCTGTATCGTGGTTGTGTTTAAAAACATATAAACTCACATACGCATTTAGCCAGACCCGGAACAAGTAATTGTAGGCCATACAAATATTTGTTGCTCCGTGGGGGACTCGAACCCGTGCCACACGGCGCAGCAGTCGGTCGCTCAACCACTGCACCAATCAGATTTTAGGTTAAGTACCGTTCCGTACCAAAAATATAACAACAACAAAAACACAAAAACAAACAAAAACTGCATTGTTCGTCTGTCTGTCTGTGTATCACCAGGCTGTACCTGTGAAGCTAGACAGTTGAAATTTTTATAGATGTTGTAGGGACGGCAGCAGGTCAAGCTACCCAAAACTGTCAAATATTTCCAATCAACCTTGCGGCTTAATGCTTCAGTACATATTATAAAACAAAGTCACTTTTACTTTCCCTATGTCGCTTTGTATGCTTCAATCTTTAAAACTACGCAACAGATTTTCATAGGGTTTTTTTAATAAGAGGAAGGTTTATGTATGTAATATATAAGAGGAACACTGATAATTTTCGAGGTTTCTAACACATGTCGCAAAATAAACCCAAATTTTTTGAGCAACATTGCAAACGCTGACTGAACCCTATGAGATAGATTAAAATAATGTACTATAGTATTGTAGACCTTAAAAATGTCTATAAGAAAGTCTACGACACCATATGTCTACCTACTATAGTTTCTTCATTATGACTACTTTTTTATGTTTGAAAAGTTAATTAAAAAGCCAGTCGAAATCAGAGCCCACTATTTGTTCCTTATTATTAATCTTTATATAAATAAATTACGTCATATCAAACGTAATTTTAGTAGCAGCAGATCTCTTTTTGAATTATTAGAATTGGTTGTTTCATTCAGGAGATATCACGATTTATTCAAAACTAAACACCAGAAAAAATCCGCGAACCGCTCGCGCCCGTGCCGGCCGCCTGCTACTTGAGTGTTTCTCTGCCTAAACCGCGGAGTGAGTGGACCGGAGCGGGGGACCATTATTTCGAACAAACTTGCTATCCCGGTAGGCTTTCATTCTGTTTGAAGGTGGTGGAGCTGGCTATCCATATACAATAAGGTCGATGTATCTTGCAGAGTCAGATATTGGCTGTGCCGCCCGCACAGTAGACATAATTTTTATTGAAGGGCCACCGTTTCTTGAGGAAGGCTAAGGTACCTATATCATTTGTCCATGCGCGAAGACGGGGCGGGTCGCTAGTTAGAAATAAAGTTGAAAATCGAATAAAAAAATCTGACAGAGAGTAGTAGCTTGATGTGCTGTCGTCTGTACCTATTTGATATTGCCGCTAAAACAACAGCTACTTTTCTTCGTACACAAATCCGACTCGCACTTTACCGATTTTGTTTTCACATCATTGAAATTTGATTTTCAAATCTGGCATTGCAGTTATACTTACCTGCATAGCGATACATATATTATCAAAAATCACACATTTAATTTCGATTCATCATGCAAGCGTATGGAATGTTTCAATACAGAATACCATTAAGAGATTTCCTTTCACTTGAAATTGCGTTTACCATCACTCGTATTCGCAAAAGGTATTACCAAAAACCTATTTGATAAGCAAATAATTTCAAAAATAGTTTTCTGCGAGGTTTCTGTGTCAAAAAGGATTCCTCAAACCGTATTTGCTCTGTAACAAATCTATCATTGGTTGCCGGAGTGGTTTGCCTATATTTACTTTCAATGCAAAGACGGATGCCGACACAATTTATTGACATCGTCGGGTTACTTAGGCATAGGGAGTTGACTGCCTGTGATGCTGGCAAAGGAGGAGGCGGAGCGCGTTAGGGAGCGGTAATCCCAGCGCCCTCACATCTGTAGCCGCCGCAGGAGACGCCCTGGTCGGGAGAGAACATCAAGCTCCCGGCAACCGTAGGCGCGGGCTTGCGGGCAGCTCGCCGCCCGGTAAGGACCAGGCCCGAGTTGACGGCGCGTTGTGTTTTACGCACTTGTTTTTGATGTTTTTTGGAAACTATTTACGAAGGGGAGCGGAACGGTAAGTCCCTTCTTTAAGTGTTTAAGTGGCTAGAGAGGCATCACGGCGCTCCTACTTTCCGCCTGACGCAGGCCCCACTGGACATGGCTCCTCCTGTTCTGAATAGGGTGGGAGGAAACGCCTAGGTGTCACCACAGTGAGGATCGCCCTGATGATACGGTGGAGGTCTGCCCGGTTTGGACAGAGCACCGCCGTGTTCGGTGACGCCGATCACCGTCACCAGAACACGGCGGTCTCTCGCGTCCGGCCCTGGTCCAGGCCATGGTACGAGAGTGCACGTCAGGCCGTCACCTCCTTCTGTGAAGCAGTTATGCTGGCAAAGGAGGAGGCGCAGTGCGTGAGGGAGTAGGAAAGCCGCCGCAGGAAACTCCCTGGTCAGGATACAACATTGAAATCAAGGCCACCGTAGGCGCGGTCTTGCAGACGGTAATCAGTGGGCAGTTCGACGCCCGGTAAAGACCAAGCCCGAGTGGACAGCGCGGTTTGTTCCACGCATGCTTCAAAAAGATGTCACCACATCGTAAACGGGGTCCAGGAAGACCGTTGCCGACTGGTGCTGCGGGTTGTTCGAAAGAGAGAGTTCTAAACCAAACGTCCACTAACCAAGCAAAATATCTATTAACTCGTCCTTCTTCACTGCAATCTATAAAGTATCCCTAAGTACCTAATTAAGCCCATTTGCATTGAGGTTGATAGTAGAAGAAAACTGAAATTTTGAATCAAAATCAAAAGGCATTTCAACTAATCAGAGAATCTGCACATTTCACTCACTTCACTTCTTGTACCTGTCCTAGGATCCTTGAAACAAAGTGCCTAAAATATCTTGGAGTCTTTGTTGACAACACACTATCCTTTAGACAACATATTGAAAGTTTGGTTACAAGAGTACGTAAACTGATGTTTGTATTCAAAAAACTGCGCTCCATTGCAGACGCCAACTTAGTGAAACAAGTGTATTTTGCTCTATGTCAATCTATACTTCAATATTGCATAACTTCATGGGGTGGAACATCAAAAACTATCCTTCTCTCCCTCGAACGTGCGCAAAGAGCTGTTCTAAAAGTAGCACATTCTCTACCTTTCCTTTTCCCTACCTTCCAGTTATACAATTCCTGCAAAGTTTTGTCAGTTCGGCAAATTTATATACTGCACATAACACTAAAACAGCATGCTACGCTTACTTACAACGCTAATATAATTACCAAAAGGCGGAATGATATAGTGTGCAGCTCAACCTCTACCTCTAAATATGCATTTACACACAAATTCTATATGTTCTTAGGGCCCTTTTTATACAATAGGTTAAATAGAGTATTAAATATTTATAATTTGAATAATTTTAGCTGTAAGAATGTTGTTTCTAATTATCTACAAGGTTTATCATATGAGCAGACTGAAGACCTACTTACAGTATGTAAATAAATTTAGAAAACAATAATCATTGCATTATCTAATATTACTATGTAAGCAATAGGATACTAATAATAACACTGTATACTTCCGTTGTGTCCTAGATTTTTACGTACTACTTTTATTGTTAATTTATTGCGAAATAAAAATAAATACAATAAGCACTTTTACGCCTGAAGCACAGGTTCTACCTAGTTCAGGCAAATTATACATCAGTGCTACTTAGAGTTAAGAAAATTATTGTAAAAAATTATGTACAAATGTAAGAAATAAACAATTATTATTATTATTATTATTATTATTTATATTATTATTTAAACGTTCAAATTGTTTAAGACTTCTTCTTCTTCCCGTGTCTCTTCATTCCTGAAGGTTGGCCGTCAGCTTCTTGTACTCGGTTTTGTCAACCGCGAATCGGAACAGTTTTTCGACTGAAGTAATGCCGGTCCACCCCCTGATGTTACGCAGTCACGACGTTCTCTTTCGTCCAGCGCGCCTTTTTCCTTCTACCTTGCCCATCATAATGAGTTGGAGTAGCGCATATCTACCCGTGTCGGAGCACGTGACCGAGATAATCTATTTTGCGTTTATTTATGGTGGGCAACAACTTTCGAGGCATTTGAACGCGCTGAATGACGGTGTCATTTCTGACCTTTTGGATCCAGCTTATGCGTAGCATACGACGGTAACACCACATTTCAAAAGCCTGCAAGCGTCGCGTAGTGTCCTCTTTCAGAGTCCATGCTTTGCAGCCGTACATAACGACAGGCCATACGTAGCACGTCAGTAACCTGACTCAGAACTTTCTTCATTTTGTTGAAAGATGCTCGGGCAAATTCTATCCGGGTCTTAATTTCTTGGTCGGACTCCCATGTTCGTTTACCCAAGCACCCAGATACTTGTACTGTCGTACCCGCTCAAGTTGTTTGCTTACCACTGATGTGCTTGGGCGTAAGTCTGGGTTTCTAGAGACCACCATAAATTTTGTCTTGCTGATGTTCATCGACAGACCGGCCTTCTCGCTGCACTCATTGACTTTATCCACAATGGCTTGCAAGTCTTGCTCAGAGGATGCAATGAGAACAGTGTCGTCCGCATAGCGCAGGTTATTAACGAAATTGCCGTTGATCTTCACTCCGGCTTCCAGACCCTCAAGAGCCTCCGACATTACCGAGTGTATAAGACAGTCTCTCAAAAACGTCCGTTCTTCACGACTTTCTAACGCTTTAGCTGAGGAGAAGCGGCGCAATCACCATCATCACCCATTCCACTCGATTATCGGCGGCAACTCTTATCCAGCTTCTATCAGCCATCCTACAAATATCGCCACTCCACCTATATTTGTGCCAAACTCGATAAAGAATAGAGGTAAACAAACCAATTTAGGGTTACCGCAACTTACGTTTTACAAATCTCCTGCAATTTTTGCGATTACCAACTTTTACTTACTAACTATTTATTAACAATTTCTGTTGCGGCATATTTCAATAGAATCACTAAAATAACATGCATATTAACTTGGTATTTCGAAAAACCATAGAAAAGTCGACATAAACTTTACGTAAGAGCCCTACAAAAAAAGAAAGATGGATGAAATCCAGGTATTAAACATATTTTATGGAACATAGAATATAAATAAATTTGCGACATTTGTCAATACAATTTTCAGTATTTTAACTAGTTTTCAAATCCACTGCATAGCAGCATTATATTACTTTCAAGTATGGACTACGTATAATATACGTACTTAAATGTATCAATTTAACCTATTACGTGTTCTATGCAAATCATTTAAATATCTAAAAATAAATAAACTGTTTACATTTAGAAAGTAGGATTATTCTTCATTTATCTAAAAAATGTTGTTTTGACCCCTAGAGAGCGCGTTCCCAGGTGGCGGATGGGGGAATGCTCGCCAACCAGTGGTTGGAGGGTAGGAGGGAAATAAAATACCTCCCGCGGACCAACAGGTCGGAGAGAAAACTCCGTTATCAAACCCAGTCAGGGAGCTCCTTCAATGTACTGGAGCAGAGGTCCTTGGCTGTGATGGGCTCTCAGGTCGGAGGGTTCATTGGAGCAGGCGGCGGAAGAACTCTACATGGGTCAACGGCGGCGCTCAAGTCTTTCAGGAAGACTACGACCTTGATGTCAGGTGGCAACCGATCGTAAAACAGACGCCAATATGTATACTGGAATGAGGCAAAACAATAAAAGAGAGAACACTAAGGCTAGGGCGTCCCCCTCAGGCGACGGAGAAGATCGAACTGCAAATAATTTTAGGGCGTTCCCCCGAAGCGACGAGAAGAAACAATGGAACACCGTACCAATGTCCGAAGTTCGTATAGCCACTTGGAATATTGGAACGATGACAGGACGCAGTGCTGAACTCAGCACAATTCTTGAAAGACGCCGCATAAACATTTGTTGCGTTCAAGAAACAAAATGGAAAGGTGCAAAATCACGGCAAATAGGA
Source organism: Sesamia nonagrioides (assembly GCA_017933935.1). Classification (NCBI taxonomy): domain Eukaryota; kingdom Metazoa; phylum Arthropoda; class Insecta; order Lepidoptera; family Noctuidae; genus Sesamia; species Sesamia nonagrioides. The sequence continues at coordinate 2,873,596 of JADWQK010000188.1, forward strand.
AAGGGATTTAAACTTATATATTGTGGAAAAGATACCACGAGGAATGGAGTAGGAGTTGTATTAGACCACTATCTCAGCCAAAATGTAATAGACATAAAAAGAATCAGTGATCGAATAATAGCTGTTAAGCTTGCCCTAGAAAATCAACCATGTTTTAACATCATTTCTGTTTATGCACCACATGTTAACTGCCCGGAAGCAGACAAACTTGAATTTTGGGAAGACCTTCATGCTCACCAAATGACCATACCCAACACCGAACACACACTTGTATGTGGGAATTTTAACGGGCACGTGGGCGTAGAGGTGGGCGGTTTCGAGGGGCGGCATGGTGGCTATGGTTTCGGAAAATTAAATAGAGAAGGAGAAACAATTCTAGAATTCGCAACATCACATAACATGGCAGTAGTAAACACTTTTTTAACCGACTTCAAAAAGGAGGAGGTTACTCAATTCGACCGTATATATGCTTTTTTTTTTATGTTTGTTCGCGCATAACTTCGTTGTTTATGAACCGATTTTGATAATTCTTTTTCTGTTGGAAAGAGGAAATTCCCAAGGTGGTCCCATGATAAGGATATCAGAGTTTGATGGTGGAAGACCAGAGAAAACAAGGGGAAATTTCAAAAGTTGCAGGGGCGACTAGTGCATTTCTTAGCATTTTCATTAAGTATTATAAAGCACTACAATTTAATAAAGGTCTGGAGTAGATCTGATGATGGAGCCGGGAGACAGTCGAAGGAACTCCTCAACAATTCACAGCAGCTACCTTGTGTTTGGGCTCGATTAATTTGTATTCATAAGAACTTTACACCTAGATGGGTTGTGACTGTCATAAAAGCTCTGATGATGAAGACAAAGGCCAGTTCCGGGAACTCCTCAACGGTTTACAGTAGCTACTTTGTGGTTGGACTTCATTCATTTATATTGATGAGACCTTTGCACCCATTGGGTCAAAATAATGGTCTGCAGTAAATTTGATGATGAAGACCATAGGCAGTTGAGGGAATTCTAACGGGTAAAAATTAAAGTAAAAAAAATTACGTCGTTTCCCAACTATATTTGCGTCAGCTTCCAGTCTGAACGGATGCAACTGAATACATAGTACCTACTTTTAACAACTAAAAAGTGTAAAATAAAATTTTTTTACAAAAAAACAACCGACTTCCAAAAACCACTACAAAGTGAAAAATAACTAATTACGGAAGTCGGTGTCAAAAAACGAATATACAAAACCAAAGACACCGACTTCCGAAATTAGTTATTTTTCATTTTGTAGTGGTTTTTGGAAGTCGGTTGTTTTTTTGTAAAAAAAATTTATTTTAAAAAGAAGGATGAACATTTAATTACGTATAAAAGTGGGAACACTAAAACACAAATAGACTATATACTACTTGATAAGAGAAACCTAAAACAGATTAAAGATTGCAAGGTTATCCCTGGCGAACCTCTAACGTCGCAGCATCGACTGCTCTTAGTAGCTTTAAAACTGCGTAGAATTATAAATTTTAAGAAACCAAAAGTTGCAAAAATTAAATGGCATGAGCTTCACTCACAAAAGGGATGCAACCTTCGGAAGGATTTGGTTGACTATTTCGGTAAAAGTGTACCTCACGACGGCACTCCCTCTACTGTGTGGAAAAACTTTGAAGAATTTTGTTTAAAAACAGCCAAGAAAGTGCTAGGAATCAACAAGGGAGTCCTTCACAATCTAAAATAAACTCGCTGGTGGAACAGTAGCACCAAAAACAGCGTAGACGAAAAGAAACGCCTATTTAAGATCTGGCAAGAAACTAAGTCTGACGAAGATAAGGAAAAATATAAAAAGGCTAAAAAAATCTTTAGAAGAACTATCGCAATAGAGAAGGAAAGAGCTGAACAAAATCTATATAAGCGTTTGGAAGAGGCAACCGACAACGAAATATACAAAATAGCAAGGCAAAGGCACACAAATACTAAAGATTTCACTGCTACAAAGTACATAAAGAACAAGGAAAGTACGTTATTAACGACTGATAAAGAAATATGTAAGAGATGGTATGAATACTACAGTAGGTTACTGAATGAAGAATTTCCACGCAAACTGGAATCAGAACAACTGAAGACGCAAGGACCAGTGAATGAAGTTTCCGTAGCAGAAGTCGGAAAAGCAATTTCCAAAATGAAGAACCGTAAAGCTACTGGACCGGACGACATTCCAGCAGAACTTTGGAAGCTTCTTAAACAGGACGGTGAAGTGTGGCTTACTCGTTTGTTCAATAACATCATGACAAGCGAAACCATGCCCGACTCTTGGCGGAAAAGCACACTAGTACCATTTTACAAAAACAAAGGAGATGTACGTGAATGTGGGAACTTCAGAGGTATAAAACTCACCTCACATACTCTCAAAATATGGGAGAGGGTTTTAAGCGAGCGTCTTCTACAGCATATCACTTTGACAGAAAATCAATTTGGATTTGTGGCTGGTAAAGGAACTATTGATGCAATTCATGCGGTACATACTATCATCGAAAAAGCTCAAGTTAATAAGCAAAACATATGGATAGTCTTTATAGATCTAGAAAAAGCCTTCGATCGTGTACCAAGATCCATAATATGGCAGGCACTTAGAGCAAAGAATGTACCAGAAATGTACATAAGACTGATTGCAGACATGTATAAAGATATCCAAACACATGTGCGAAGTGCAGCTGGGCTATCAGACAGCTTCGATATTGGAGTGGGTGTTCATCAAGGAAGCGCCATGAGCCCTTTGATATTCAACATCGTAATGGATTTCCTTACCGCAAAAATACAAAAACCCACTCCGTGGAACCTTTTATATGCCGACAACGTAGCACTAATATCTGATAACTTCCAAGATGTACAAGACAATTTGGAGTAGTGGAGGGAGGCACTTGAGTCAAATGGGTTGCGCATCAGTAGAACTAAGACAGAATACATGTTCTTTAATTTCGATCCGGACAACTCAGAGCACGCGGACGTCAGGTTGGATGGCACAGCTCTGCCTAAAGTAAACACCTTTAAGTACTTGGGTTCCGTTATCTCGGCGGATGGATCCATTGAAGCGGATATAGCTCATCGGACAACCTGTGGGTGGAGTAAATGGCGAACTTTTACAGGAGTACTGTGTGATAACAAAATGCCAATTCGAACAAAAGGCAAGGTCTATAAAGCAGCTGTTAGACCGGCTCTCCTCTACGGCAGCGAGGTATGGGCTGCGAAGAAAAATCACGTACAGAAGCTACACACAGCCGAGATGCGAATGCTGCGCTGGGCGGGCGGAGTTACGCTTAGAGACAGGGTGCGCAATGTCTATGTGAGAGGTACCTTTAAGGTTGCACCAATTGCAGATAAAAACACGGAGGCTAGACTGAGATGGTACGGTCATGTAAAGCGAAGGCCGGACGACCATGTCGTGAAGAAGTGCCTTTCCATGGCTACAAAAATGAGAGGAAGGGGAAGGCCCCCAACTACATGGATGACGAATATCCGCAAGGATATGAAGCAGTTGGGGCTTTCAGATGACGACGTATATCAGCGGAATAAGTGGCGCCTCGGAACCAGGAAAGCCGACCCCGCGTAACGGGAAAAGGCGAGGCGAAAGAAGATCTAGAAAATGTTGTTAACATCTCCCTTTTAGGTTTAAACAAGTCAGGAAGCAAAACGAAACAAACCGTTGCCTAGCAACGGTTTGTTTACCTCTATTCTTTATAGAATTGGGCCGATACACAGTTTGAGAGCTTCCTACGTTACTCTCGGTCTCAAGAACATGTCTACACCCAATAGTCATGGCAACAAACCCTCTAACGCCACATAATAACCTCTCGATCACACAATATATTGCAAAACAATTCGCGAAGTAGTTAAGACTACCTATTCCAACGCAACGCTTAGATTGCAATTTGTGTCTCAGGCATCGACGTATCCTTTCAAGACATGTTGAGAAATTGAATGAAATTGAAAATAAAGTTAGATAGATGTTTACAGTAAGTAGCAATAAGAAAAATATCTGACATCTCTGTCTCTGCTGGTTGGTAGATTTCAAATGTCTTCGATTTTTTGCTTCTAGGACAGGGATGGCGAACTCCTATGCACCTAAGGTCATTTTTCCCAACTAATGTTTTTCATGTGGCCATGACGTGCCCAAAAACAAATCTTGGCTTAGTAATTACTGAAAAAAGTAACTATAATTACATTGTATATTATTATTATTTTAAATCTCTCTTGACATTTCACGGGACATTGCACTTCCGGACCAATCATAGTTGGAACCGACTCCAATCATAGTTGGAGTGGGTTCCCCATTGGTCGTTTTTAATGAAACTCCGAAGAATTGCAACATTTAAGTGGCAGTGGGCCGGACACATTGCCCGTAGGACCGATGCCCGATGGGGCCGACGGGTTCTCGAGTGGCGACCACGCACCGGAAGACGCAGCCTGGGTAATGAAATTCTTGAAATTATGCCGTGCCAAAATTATTTTTTTACGTGCCACCAACGACACTCATGCCATTGGTTTGTCATCTCTGTTTTAGAACATAAACATCATACGTCATCATCGTCATATGTCCTAGGACATATCGGTCCTCACGATTTTTTCCTTCGCCGTTCTGAGAGTAGTAGAAATTAAATAAATTATGCGAAGTAATACCCCTGACTGGGCTTGAATCCATAACGGACAAATGGTATATCGGGGTCGTTATCACTCACTAGGCTACGACTGCTCTTACATGCCCTTTTACCAGTATGCAATGAAATGAAAATGCAATCTGTGTAAGAAATGTTCGCAAAAATCTTCCTACAAAAGTTACTGTATACTTGCGCAAGCCTAAATTGTCCAATTAGTCCAGAATATTGACCAGTAATCTCCCCCCTATTACGTTTTGGACATAAACATATCCAGCATAATTTAGGGAGTATTGCCTCTCTCCTCATTTTAACCCTTCTGAGAATACAGCCTTCATGTTAGAAACATATATCTTAAAAATACATCCCACATATCGTTTCTACATTCCATTCCCGAAACCGTAGTGTTCACTGTGTGTGAGTGTGTATACACACATAGTACACTCAATTTCCACAGCAAATGACCTCTATTAACACAAGTTATAACTACATAAGCAGAAACATAAAATGGGCATTGTTCTAGAACTGCCGATGATTGATTCCGACGCCAACTGCCGGCTAATTAACACATATTGTACCGAGATCCTTTTGATTGGCTACCCGATACATACAACATCTATGTCTGGCTGTCATAATGAACAGTTTTCCAATGAACATGGGAAAATATTTTCCCATATATGAGTGCTCGGCGTTGGCGTAAAATCAAATCAAATCAAAATATTGTATTTCACATAAACTATAAGAGATAGTTTTGAAATGTGAGTAACTACCGTGCTCGTTTGTAACTAATTGGTCGTTTCCTGCGAAAAGGAACCGCCAAGAAACTCCTCAGTTACTCTTTTAAAAATAATTGGCTTTTACAATGTTTTCAAATCACAGTAAGTGTGGGAGGACAGCATATACCTGTCAAAAAATACCCGGTAACTACTTGGTAAAATAAGAAATGGCCTGCAAAGGTCGATCTCATTTACTTTAGGAGTAGAACTCGGGAGAATGACACTTAAGATGACTCTTCCGTGTTCTGCTTTCCTTCAGGCAGAGAGAAGGCATTATAATCGTAACAATTACAATTAAAGACTTAACCACCCAATAAGATAAGATAATATCACTTCTATTTCGCATTATTTCGAAGGAGGAAAGGATTGAAGTACATTATATTATGCTGGATAAGTCTCATTTAATATAGAACTATTTGATTGCTATTAATCACGTACACATTCAGACTCTGGACTGCTACTGACAAAATAGGTACCTGACGAAGTCCCTGAACCAGGACCTGAATCAGGACCCAAGTGGGTAAGTGCAACTCCAATCTGGTAATGACGTGGCATTTTCTCCACAGAACGCAGCTGGGTGTGGATTGTATACTGCAAGCAATGTGTATACATTGCTTGCAGTCATCAACAGAATAGACTGAACAACAACTTCATGGAAGGAGCTAAGCTCGCAGTTTCTCTGCGCGATCGAATCAGAAATGAGGAGATCCCCAAAAAAATCAAAGTCAGCAATACAGCTCTTCGAGTCGCTAAAATTAAACGGCAGTGGGCGGGGCACATTGCTCGTAGAACCGATAGCCGATGGGGCTGCAAGGTTCTGGAGTGGCGGTCACGTGTCATCAACATAACTCTTCGAGTCGCTAAAATTAAGCGGCAGTGAGTGGGGCACATTGCTCGTAAAACCGATGGCCGATCGGGTATTAAGGTTCTCGAGTGGCGATCACGTACGCAGCGTAGGCAGGCCCCCCACAAGGTGAACCAATGACCTGGTGAAGGTCGTGGGAAGCCGATGGATGCAGGCAGCACAAAACCGCTCATTTGGGTCACAAGGCCTTTATCCAGCAGTGAACCTCTATAGACTGAAGAAAAGAAGAAAAGGAACAACAACAACTCTAACGAAATCCAATCAATATTTTAGTAAGAGCCAATTTAAACCGCATGCCATATACACACGGAACCGTGATCATCGGCGTGAGATTGAAAGTTTTAATCGTTTCGGCAACGAGGTCGGGTGGGGCTTCAGTGCAACCTGAATTAATGATGGCGCACCTAAATACTGGCATTTGCAACTCACTGGAATCAGGCTCCTGTTTCAAGTTGTTAACAGGCGCTGGTGACAAGTATTTGCGACGCTTGTGCGAGACCTTTTATTTTATTGCGAAATATGCCTGCACTAGACCTTAATGTAGCTTGATGGAACACAATGGAGGAAGTTTACAATGGAGAACGCATGTCCACTAAATCTTTGAGATGCTATAATTCTGCTGTTGTCTTCAAAAGCAGGAATTAATTCCAACTTCCCCAACATTTGGTAATTTTTAAAAAAGTGATAACACTATTTCGACTGTATTATTATAAGCTATGCTAACGCGTGCCGCGTGCCCTGCCCCCCGCCACCCGCACTTGTATTACCATATAAGTTATCTCCTTTTACGAAATAATATTTATTTTTAGGGGGTATTTGATTTTTAAGTTTAGCCCGGCTTTGTAGGCATTAGTAGAATCAGTTATCGATACCTAACAATACCTTCACGGATCGGACAGGAACTACGGTTCTTTACATATTGTATGTGGCCCCTCACACATACCTTTGTCCAAAACTTCTGTCTTACAGTTAAAGCGACAAGGGTGGCGATAATTATGATGCTAAAATAATAACATGCAAAAAACAGTTAAATGTCAGCTTTACTCTGTTCTATTTCTATATTTGTGTCTCACCTACTGTAGGCCTAGTATGAGTTTTCATTACGAAACTCGATCGTCGATATCGAGCGCGTTTGACTCATCGATTGGCCCGCTTCAAGGTTGTGAAAACTCTCAACCAATGAGAGCGCCAAACTCGCTCTATATCGAGTATCGCAATGAAAACTCATACTAGGCATACTGTTTAGTTTCTTTAATTATCTTCCTTTGCGTTTCTATCGTGTCACTCTGGTATGACTCCCGAAATAAGTCACAATAATAAACAATTTACAGGTGAAATAATAAAGTCGTTTTATCGCTGACTGTATCATGTGAAAACTATTTTGAGAAATAACTATTTTCGTTTAATTCGCATTCGAACGACCAGCGATATCGGCTTTCATAATTGACTGACGTTGTACACGGTAAGTAAATTAAGAAGACAAATTACAAAATAACAAATAACAAATATATACGGACAAATCACACAGACTGAGCTAGCCCCAAAGTAAGGTCGAGACTTGTGTTATGGGATACTAACTCAACGATACTATATTTATAATAGATAAATATATAGATAAACATCCAAGACCCAGGCCAATAAGAAAAAGCTCGTTTTCCATCATGACCTGGCCGGGGATCGAACCCGGGGCCTCCACGTCGCAGGCAGGCATGTTCACCGCTGCGCCACGGATGTCGTCGACATCCATCATCTGAAATAACGTCTAAAAATAGCAAATTTTATTTTAAAAATTCAAGATAGCCTTTATTTTATCCCAACATTTTAATTTGGCATTTATATTATACGTGTGTACGGTAAACAGGAAATACTGTTAATAAGTTTGCACGAAGCATAAGTACAATCCATCAGGGTAATTACATAACACACTATAAGTAGCAATGGGTTTCATTGTGACAGGTCAACAACATTCATTGCATTATTTACGTTGTTGAGCAGACACATTTTTGAACATAGAAAGCAATGGAATAGCAATAAGCTACAAAAAGATTACAACTGACAGTGAACGTGTGTTACTCAATTAGGGTGCTGGTCATGGTCAGCGGCAATCCACATAATCAGGGAAAATTCAAGCGAAAAAACTGTGAACGTTGAATAAAAAACATAGCGGCCTGTTGCTCTCGCCCCGTCTCGGCCGGCCCGTACCGCCATAAACGCGACGCCCCGTAATTTTTTAATCTGTAATATCTTCCAAAATATTCAAACCAACAGGTTGCCATGGGTTAGGAGACACGGAGGCATAAAACCACCGACTTCCAATCTCCGGGGCGTTACTGAAAAACCCAATAAGTGTTATTGGATTTACTTGACCTGGAAATTAAACTGCGTTCCGCAGTCGCCAAAAGGGGAGTTGGATTGATAAGTGCTTTATAGAGGAATGAGAAAGAGGGTGTAAAAGTTCACTCATCCTCCATAGAAAAGGAAGGACCCTCCGACCAGACGGGTGTTGTGTCTGGCGGGCACTTGCCCAACGGTTGATGTTGGGAAGTTGTATTTGTACTAGTTGCACGGTAAACTCTACTTGCGAGATGCAAGATCTGTGTGACGTCAGCATGGCGCGTTCGCATGTGGAGTTTGTAGATACCGCTAAGTAATATAACTGGCTTCCAGCAAAAAGAATACAGTTCAAATATGGGCTTTAAATATTGCACTTTAGATATGTATTTACATTGGCATCATAAATAAGTAGTCTGACGGCGGTCAGCTCGCTGTCTGCGAGCTTACCGCCGTCAGACTGCTTGGTTGTTGACCCATCGCTGGCCGCTCGTTTTAGCCGAGCGCCCAGCGCGACATCTGCGCACAGCCTGCGCGCCGTCGACGCTGTTCGACCCAAAATCTTCCTCTATTATTTAATGCGCTTCTCCCTTCATTCTCAAGTGCAGTAATTGCTAGTTCACGCGTTGTGAATCGGGACATTGTAAAAAGACGAGTTGCTTCAACAGAAGCCGATAGCGAACTGTCTCAATCACGAAAAGCTAGAGTGGTCGACGAGTGGACAGCTGGGTGTCTGCTAGCAGTCCCTGCGTGGACTGCGAGCAGTTGTCGTTTTAGGGCGATGTTGGAGCAGAATCGTTTAAGTGTGCTATGACCATTACTCGTTTTACTATTAGAAACGCTAACGCCATCTGGTAGCGCTCAACAGAGCCTAGCCAGAGTTCGTGGTGATACATGCATGCTACATCTACAAGTGCGGTATGAGCAGAGAGGTTTTGATGGACTAAAACAAATAGTATGTTCTTAGAAACTGTCCCACGTTCCGTATCATTGAGTGGTGTACCTACAGTATATGATTCACTAGTGTGACTGATTTGTTCGTGAACTATCATCATCATCATCACCAGCTTGTAGTAGTCCACTGCTGGACATAGGCCTCTCCAATTTCACGCTATTCTCATCCAGTTACTACCAGCCATCCTGCGAAGACAATGTAAACATCGTCAACGTTATCGTCATCATGATAATCTTATTAAACTACAAACTTTGATCCTATTGTGCTATAATCAACACTACCCACCATAATAGATGAAATGTATCTGATGAGAACGAAAGACAAACTCATTTACTCCACCTCTAAATCGTCATCATCATCATCAACCTTTTTATCGTCCCACTGCTGCGCACAGGTCTCCTCTTTGAGCTTGATTGAAATTGAGCTTAATCACCACGCTTGCTCAATGCGGGTTGGCGATTTCAGACTTAAAGTCCAGGTTTCCTCAAGATATTTTCCTTCACCTTTTAATCAGTCATTGGTGTCCAAGATATACTTAGAAAGTATATATAACTTAGAAAAGTTACATTGGGACTTACCTGACCTGGAAGCGAACCCGCACACTCATACTTGAGAGGCTGGTGTTTTAACCACTAGGCCACAACGACTTGTTTCAGCATCAAATACTTATATACTAGAAATTGTGATGAAAACTCTTAAGCGGGTAGTGAATACATATTATAAACCAACGTCCAATGTAGCTTCGACAAACAGCTTTTGACCCGGTCTGGGACGGACTTGTATAGTGAAAAGGATTGGCACCAAAATATATTTTTCGTTTTGAAAAGCGAATTTTATTTTTCAAAAAGTTTGTAAAGAAAATAATTTTCGTCGTAGAAACGAGAGCTACTTACGAGTAGTAGTTTCGAACTCAAACAGATACTTTACTTTATGTTAGTTTTATGAACACTGCTCTCAAAACGATGGAGAAAAACGAAGAGAAAAGAAAAGGCTGATTGGTAACCCTGATTTAAATCGAGACGGTCTCCAAAGCCTAGAGCACAGGGTAGAGTAGCCAGCCTTTCGGTGTTCTATAGGATGCATTTTGGGGAGTGTGCCTCGCACACTCTCCAAAATGAACGAGCATTTCCCTCGGGAATTGCATGATTTAATTCCCCCATCTCCGTTCCACCATCGGACGACCCGTCGCACGGCGAGTTTCCACCCTTACGTTGTTAACACCACTACGATCCGGATGAAGCGTTTCGCCTCCTCCTTTATACCGTGTACATCGAGGGACTGGAACAATTTGCCAGCGGCGGTGTTTCCGTCGAACTACAATTTGAGTGTCTTCAAGGCTAGAGTGAATGGGCTCTTAATAAACTAGTGCGCTTTACCATCAACGATTCCGTCACTGCTTACCATCAGGCGGGATTGCGGTCAAGCGCTAGTTTATAATTTACTAGCTTTCGCCCGCGGCTCCGCCCGCGTGGACTAATATTTTTCGTATCCCACAGGAACTGCATATTTTTCCGGGATAAAAAGTAGCCTATGTGTTATTCCAGACTATTATCTACCCCTGTGTCAAATTTCAACCAAATCCATTCAGTAGTTTTTACGTGAAAGAGTAACAAACATCCATACATCCATACTTACAAACTTTCGCCTTTATAATATTAGTAGGATATATAAAAAAAAAAACTGGAGCTATGATGGTTGTAACACGTCATAGTAAACGGGGAGGGTTGAGAGTTAAGGGTAAATAATTATAAGAAAGTTTTCCTTCACGTTTAGGTATTGCGAAGTTTATAAAGTTTTAGTTAGGTATGTAAGCATCTCATTAATTGACATTGTAAGAGATGACATGCGTGCCAACAATCTCACACCTCTCTCTCTGCAGTCGGTCCCTCATATCTGAGGATCGTGGTCAGCATTGGGGCAGCATTTTGAATGGATGATCTGCCTCCATCGGTTTCGATCCAGCGCGTCTCTCACCACCGCGTAGAATTTAGAAGACGATGAGTCTTTGACTTGATCGGTCCATCTGTTTGGTGAACGACCGCGCCATCGTTTGCCTTCGGTGTTCCCAACGACAATCAATTTTTCTATACTTTCATCGCCTTTGCGCATTGTGTGACTGAAATAGGACAAAATACGTTGCTGGCATATGGTCACTCATACCACAAACTCACACTACAGGATGCTAAAGATCGCGCGAAATGGAGGAAATTGAGCAAGAAAGCGGACCCCAGGCTCAAACGCAAAACTGCTGATGCAAACGGGATAAACGCTAAGATGATAATGATGATGATGATGTAAGCATTTCATTAATTAAGACAGCGGGATTTATTATCAGTTTTAGAAAAAAACATAATAATGAGGTTTGAGTTTATCTTGGTTCGTTAGATAGATGATAATAATGCAGAGATTTCTTGATTAAAACGTTCTTAATTAAATAAAACAAGCATCTAGAAAAAAAAAGCGACTTGATGTTTTAAATAATTTTACGCACTAATTAAGTGTTTATTTTATTACAGATAGTCTATTAGCGGCAGGGTGATTACGTAACACACTATAAGTAGCAATGAGTTTCATTTTGACAGTTCAACAATATTCATTGCGTGTTTTAAGTTGTGGATCAGACACACTTTTCGAACACATGGAGTAATGGATTAGCAGTAAGCTTCAAAATGATTCCAACTGATAGTAATAGTGTGTTACGTAATTAGGGTGCAGGTATGACACATGGGATACGATTTTTATCGCGATATCCGCACGGGATCAAAACTTAAACATAACGTTCACGCAAACAAAACGTTCCACATCTCTTTTTTCCCGGATGGGAACTCACAGCGGTACCTACAAAACGCCACAAACAAACAACGCGTCATACTGACGTCACATGAATTCTACATCTCGCAAGCAGAGTTCACCGTGCAATTGGGTTGTATCCTAAAAAATAATTTAATGTCCATCAGATAGATTTATAAAAAATATTGAACACGTATTTATTATTTTTTCTTTCATTCAACTACTTAGGAAGATATATTGATTTAAAATGTCACATGACGTCACGGCGTGGTTCAAAGTATACCACGGCGTGAGTTAATTAGCCCCCACTCCGTAACATTAATACGCTATATCTCAGTAGTTTTTGGTAATCTCGACAAAATAAAAATACGGGTCTTAATTTTTTTTTTTTATTATCCACTATCGGCTGCCAGCGACTTCGCTAGCGTGGATTTAGTTATGCTGCGCTCCTATTGGTCGCAGCGTGATGTTATGTAGCCTAAAGCCTTCCTGGGTTAATGGGCTATCTAAAGCAAAAAGAATTTTTCAAATCGGACCGAGATTAGCGCGTTCAAACAAACAAACAAACATACAAACAAACTCTTCAGCTTTATATATTAGTATAGATAAGATGGACTAATTATTTTTTTGAATCTTGTACCTTGGATACATCCCTATTAAGTACCATACATACAGTCAGAAGCAAAAATATGTATACATTGCCAAGGCTCCAAAAATATGTAAACATCTTCGACTTTAAGACGAAGTGCTCAACTTGAAGAGCATAAAATTGTAGCCACTGGTTCACATCATAAATATGTATACGCTCATTGCTTCATTAATTTATGAACCAACACGTGAATACATGCTATTGATGGAAGCGTGCATACATAGTATTGTTCCTTTCGTGGTGGGCATAATTTAATGAAGCAATGAGCGTATACATATTTATGATGTGAACCGGTGGCTACAATTTTATGCTCTTCAAGTTGAGCACTTCGTCTTAAAGTCGAAGATGTTTACATATTTTTGGAGCCTTGGTAATGTATACATATTTTTGCTTCTGACTGTACAACTGCCCAACTTCAACCATCGGACAAGTGCCCGCCAGACGTAACACCCGTCTGGTCGGAGGATCCTCCCTTTTCTATGGAGGATGAGTGATCTTTACCCTGTTCCTCATGCCTCCACAATCCATTAGAAAAGAAATAAAATTTGAAGTATTCACCGACGTCATTGATTCTATAGTCGCTTTACTTGAGAAAGTGCAGCAAAAACTTGGAGAATAACCAAACTACTTATATTTTATTCATAAATTTTAATGCGGACAGCGAAAATTCCCATCTTCGCTTAAAAGGTTACCAGCGATTGAAACTACGTTTCAACTTCTACGCTTTTTACCCAATTGCGAAGGATGGTTTGATTAACATTTTAACTTCGAGAATACATTACTTTCCAGTTTCTATATGAAAGAAGTGTAGATTAAACAGAATTTAGCGGGGGACGTATCAATTTCCATACCTACTTTTTTTTTGTTTGGATGGGAAATCATCAAATGTGTTTGTGTATTGTGATAATTTGGTGGTTTGATAAATTCCTTCGATAAATGGAACTGCGTCACGAGGCGCGTCTTACTGAGAAATTCGGATAGAAGGATCGAATGGGACTCACCAGAATATCCAGGTTTTCTCGCTCAGCCTGTTACGTAGGGGCCCCCACGTTGGCCCGGTCACGGGGGCCCACACAAATCACCTTGGTTTAAAGATGCACTCGCTAATTGCGGATTTATCTCATTTTGGTCTGATGCTTGATCGATGATTTAATGATGAATGTCATAGGGATTGCTTGCTGTCTATGGACTATGTATCCGGTCTATGGTCTGTCTATGGTCTATGTACCAGAGACAAGTTGCTGGTTGTGTTTTTAGTAAGTCCCAAATGGCACGGGATCTAGCCCTTTAAGCCAGATGTGCATGGAAGTAGGGAGTACATAGGAGGGAATCGGGAAATTAGAATATGCTTGACTTTAAAATGATTTCATGCTTTAACAAAATGACTTCTTTCGCTCGCCCGAGCGGAGGGTGTATCAGACTTTTACTGACTAAAACCCACCCGTGTTTTTTCCCGTGCCTGTACGACGGCCAGATCCACGATTTCTTCTTTAACTACTCAACTTCCAATACCTACACAACTCAACTAAGGAACAGCTGATTATTATTTCCTGATTATTTATTTAGCCATTCATAAACACACACGAGAAAGAGAAAGAGGTCAATCGTCGAATCCAACTCGGCTGGGCTGCTTTCGGGAAGCTACGTAAAATCTTCTCGTCCGAAATACCGCAGTGTCTCAAGACAAAAGTCTTCGACCAATGTGTGTTGCCAGTGATGACTTATGGAATTGAGACGTGGTCGCTAACAATGGGCCTTATAAGAAGGCTCAAAGTCACTCAAAGGGCAATGGAAAGGGCTATGCTTGGGGTTTCACTGTGCGATCGAATCAGGAATGAGGAGATCCGCAGAAGAACGAGAGTAGCCGACATAGCCCGAAGAATTGCAACACTAAAGTGGCAGTGGGCTGGACACATTGCCCGTAGGACCGATGCCCGATGGGGCTGACGGGTTCTCGAGTGGCGACCACGCACCGGAAGACGTAGCGTGGTAGGCCCCCGACAAGGAGGACCGTTGACCTGGTGAAGGTCGCGCGAAACTGCTGGATGCGGAAGGCGCAGGACCGGTCGTCGTGGAGAACCTTGGGGGAGGCCTATGTCCAGCAGTGGACGTCTTTCGGCTGAAATAATGATGATGATGATGAAACACACACGAAGTGCACGCCTTTTCTGAATGATATCAAACGATATTATAAGATTTTAAACTTAAAATACTTAACGAATTAATACAAAGTTTTCGGTATCAAATGTTTTTTTTTTTATTCAAATCATAACATACATATCACCGCAATACGTAGGTCAATAACTATATATTACACGTCACTTTATTTGTCAATATCACAATATTTCTCTTCCGTTTTGCGCGCCTAGTATTGTAGTAGCCTAACACATGTTTGGCAACATGTGGTGGTAGGATGATTAAAACACCCTTCAAATATCATTTAATATCAAAGACCCTTAAAGGCCCTTTGTATTTATTATATGTATACATTATATACGTATACCTTTTGCAAAAATATGTCCAAAGGTAACCCTTTGTAAATATTTTTCTGTTGGTTTATTTTCATGTTTGTTCTTCTTTTAAATGAGCAACAGCTTAGTTTTAAAGAAATTTCGTGGAAGAAAAAATATAGAAGGAATAAAGAAGAGATCTATATAGAGAATTTGATTATATTTGTAGTTTTTTTTAAAGATGATGAAGTTGGTTCCATGCGGATAATCTGTACCAAAACCTCAAAAACGACATTACCTTTCTGATACATGCTGTATATAAAGAAAAGAAATCAACAAAACCCTGTTTTATTTTTCCTTTTATATGTAAAGTTATTTTTTTTTAACTGGTAACATATGTATGAATAAAATTAGGAAAAAGGGTTCCGTTCCGTACCATTGATTTATGAAATTAAAGGATTTAATTTATTTTTTATGAAAGATTACGCGGTAATAAGCGGTTTACGATTTACGAGGTAAGTATTAAAAAAAATTTGAGTTTCAGTTCTAAGTATGGGGAGTCCCCAATATCTATTATTATTTTTTATTTTTGGATCAACATCTTAATGCGGTTCACAGAATAGGTACATCTACCTACCAAGTTTCAACAGTATAGCTCTTATAGTTTCGGAAAAAAATGGCTGTGACATACGGACCGACAGACGGACAGGCAGACATGACGAATCTATAAGGGTTCCGTTTTTTGCCATTTGGCTACGGAACCCTAAAAAGCTATGTTAGTCTGTTAATTAAAAAGGCCCTTCTGGTCGTATTTCGGCCATGACGGCGAAACTCGTCGGAGACACAGAGTGTTGCTATTTTAACTGCCAAATAAGTTTCTGATGTCGAGCCGCCGACATGCCGCCGGCAAAGTTTTACGACTTGCAATGACTGAAGCCGCCAACAAAATGTTGCCGACATATACCTAACCTAACCTAACATGCTGCTGCGTCCAGCAGTGCCGACGACGATGCTATACGTGTCCAGACTGCATCACTCTACGAAGGCTGAGGAGATAGTGGAGTATCTGCGTGTCAAGTCTAAATGGACTGTGGGTGTCGAGGTGTTGGAGCCGCGCCACAGCACGTACTTCAAGTCGTTCGTGGTACGTGTTTCGACGCATGTTCTCGACAAGTTCCTGAATGAAGAGCTATGGCCGAAGGGTATTGTGTACCGCCGGTTTCGTGGCCGGCTGCGTGACACCAGTCAGCGAAACACGACGCCGATGATCCGTGTACAGTAGTTTTAGTTGTTATGCTATGTGTATTTATAGTATTTTTAAGTTTTAATAGTATAGTATTGTATTTGTTCTGATATTTGTTATACAGTATGTTAAATAACAGAGGGCGTTCCCTTAAACTCGTTAATATATATCATTAATAGATTAAAATAAAAATATCAGCATAGAAAAATAAGCATAAAAAATCCGAATAAAAAAAAAAATCTAATTGGAAATAAATTTGAAACCTCCTGTTTTAAATCAAAATAGTAGTCGTCATGTATAAATAAATTGGGACGTTGCCGTCTTTCATGTTCGCGTGTACAGTGTGTTTCTTTTACATGTCAATTTAAAATTTTTATTGAATATTTTCTAATTGGAAAAAATTTTAAAACATTTTGTTTTCGAATGGAAATATTTTTTTTAGCATGTATGTATGCTATACTATTTCGGGTTAACGGGAACGCCCTCTGTTAGATAACATACTGTATATTAGTTTATAAGTATTTTTATGTAAAAGTTTGAATTACATTTTCTATGGGCCCTAGTGGCTTGAATTAAATGAATAAATAAATAAAATATGCCGCCGGGTAAATATCCGTCCTTTCATAATGCAGTAGAAATAAAAAGATGCGCTGAACTTAAATTTTGTTAAGTTTGTGAATAATGGAATGGGGCCAGAGTCTCCAACCACAAAATCTGCCCACTCACCATTAAAAAAAGTAGCAATCAAATTGATTCAAGATCCGACATTGGATCGCGGTGAAACTCGCTCGCCGACGAAATCCGTGGGGACCTGACTTTAACCCTACCACTGTAATTAAACCGCTAGATCCGATTGCACCGTGAAAAATTGCTCCCGGAGGAGGTTTGTGACGAGATTCATGTTTCCGACTCCACAGTCTGCAGTTTGTGGATTTTGTAAAGAGGAGCCGTTTCAATCTATCTACCTATATTAATAACTAGCTGCGCCACACGGTTTCACCCGCGTTTTTTTTATATGCCCCGCTCCTATTGGTCGCAGCGTAATGTTATATAGCCTAAAGCTTTCCTGAATTAATGGGCTATACCACGCAAAAAGATTTTTTCTAATCGGTCCCGTAGTTCCTGACATTAGTGCGTTCAAACAAACTTTCAGTTTTATAATATTAGTATAGATTTCGTCAAGGGACACGGTAGATTCGATCGAAACGCAATTTCAATAATCAAATTTTAAAAAATTAAGATTTCGAATCGACAACACATATCCGCAAAATATATATTACTAGCTGCGCCACGCGGTTTCGCCCACGTAGGTTTCGATATGTTTTTTTTTTATAAGCTCTGCTCCTGTTAGTCGCAGCGTGATGGTATATAGCCTAAAGCCTTCCGGGATTAATGGGTTATCCAACACAAAGAGAATTTTTCAAATCGCACCAGTAGTTCCTGACTTTAGCGCGTTCAAACAAACGAACTTTCAGTTTTATAATATTAGTATAGATTTCGTCAAGGGGCACGGTAGATTCGATCGAAACGCAATTTAAATAATCAAATTTTAAAAAATAAAGATTTCGAATCGACAACACATATCCGCAAAATATATATTACTAGCTGCGCCACGCGGTTTCACCCACGTAGGTTCCGATATGGTTTTTTTTATAAGCTCCGCTGCTATTAGGTAGTCGCAGCGTGATGGTATATAGCCTAAAGCCTTCCGGGATTAATGGGCTATCCAACGCACAAATATTTTTTTAAATCGGACCCGTAGTTCCTGAGATTAGCGCGTTCAAACAAACAAACATACAAACAAACAAACTCTTCAGCTTTATATATTAGTATAGATATAGATTTCTCAAGGGCTTTTTTGTCGATACGTCATAACTTCCTTCATACTTTATCAATATACATAAATGAGGCATTATTTTAAAGCTTTTTAGACCGCTACATTGGAAAACTATACAAATTACTTTTTTATCAGCAGTTTTTCCAAAAAATTACGATTGAAAGTGCGAATACTTCGCACGAGGCACCTAGTATCTGCAACATTCGGATTGTCGAGTACCTATTTTGTAAAATTCTAACGGCTCTGACAAATGGAGCTAATAACAGTCGCCATATTGGCTACTAGCAAACCGCCACTGACACCTAATGACATTCAGTGTAGTTAATAAGTTCGTTCCGTTTCGTACTAGAGCATATGCTTTAAAAAGAATTATGAGTCACATTCCACCTGAACGATGTCGGGTTTTCAGCTAGTATAGGATAATATTTATAGCAAAGAATTAAAAACGTCATGAATAATGAAAAGTAGAATAATGCAATTTTTTCCAAGTAATGAAAGAAATATTTTGTAGGACAGTACTAATTCATTGCTTCATATGTTCGGAAAAATTGTCTGCTCAGCAACGTCAATAACGCAATGAATGCTGTTGAACTGTCAACATGAATGCTTTACCGACAGTAAGTTAGTGTGTTACGTAATTATCCCCCTAGATCAGTCTTTCCCAAAGTGGGCGATAACGCCCCCTTGTGGGCGCTGCAGGTGTCAAGGGGGGCGGTAAAAGACCCAGAAAGAAAATGGGGGCGTTGTGTAGAGGCGGGGGGGTGATTTGTAATTTTATTTAGCTAAGAGGCCTCTTAAACAACGACTGCAAGAGCTCTCGACTCTCAACAACAACTTGTGAGCATCAACTAATATGAATTAAAAGATTGCTCAAACTCAGTTCTATATTTCTCTCCGCGTAGTTCATATTATATTTGTCCTATTTTATTGAATATAGAAAAAATTAAAATCATGTCAATCTGTCGCTTCGTTTCGTAATGAAAGTAGACACAAACAAATAAAAAGGCAACAGATACACTTTCGCATTTTAATAGTCATTAGTACTCGTAGATATCTATCATGTTTTAACAAGTTTTTTTTTTGTTAAATAACCCGAATTGTGCATTCCTGTATCAGTCAGTTGGTTCATTGCTCGTTCGGACTTGTTGAGTACTATTGAGCGTCGAATGAGATAAACGAGTTTATGCATGTTTGTTGTATTCCTGTCGGTGCGTGCTGCCTAAGCATTCCTATACCTATATACAACTAGCTGACCCGGCGAACTTCGTTCCGCCTTAAAGGCAATATCACATGACTACTTTTTAAATTAGGATAATTTTAAATAAATGAATATTATTATTCAATGATTCTTTATTTGGGAGCACAATCCTGGCGATTCTCCGGAAATCTTTAATGTGCTACAATACTCGCAAACAACATCCATTGGCCCAATGCGAACGCCATTGCGCTATATTATTTGCGTATTGAAACGCTGCCCGATTCAAATCAGTATTTGATGAATTTCTTCTTGTGTTTCGTAAATTATCTAGCGCTTGATCTCTGAGGTTTGCTCGACGATTTCGCATTGCCAACCGAGCCATTTCACGGGCTGCCTCCCTTTGCTCTGGTGAGTGAGAAGCACGAAGTCGAGCCATACTAAGGCTGCGCCTTCAAGTGCAATTTCTTGCTCTTCTTCAGTTTTTTTTTTTTTTTTTGTTGTGGATGGGAAATCATCAAGTGACCTCTCCCGCTCTGGGCGGAGCGGAAGGGCGTGTCAGACTTTTATTGACTAAAACCCACCCGTGTTCCTTCACTTGCCTGTGCAACGGCCAGTGCCATGGTTTCTTTTTTAATCAACCCGTAACCCTGTCAACCCGGACCAGGGTCGGACGCGAGAGATCGCCGCCGATCGCCGCCACGAGAACACGGCTAAGCTCTATCCAAGCCGGGCAGACCTCCACCTTATGCTCCACCGTGTCCTCAGGGTGATGCACACAGTGGTCACCCTGGCGTTTCCTCCCGCCTTATACGGAACAGAAACCTCCCGAAACAGCCGTGTCCGGTGAGGACCTACGTCAGTCGGAAGGTGAGGACGCCGTGGCGCCTCTCTAGCTACTCCTCAAAGAGAGGACTTACCGCCGCTATTGCGGCGTACTCAGTGCTGGATTGCGACAATCACACTTTCCATGTCGCCATGAGACCCCGCAAAAATCGCAGTACAGCGGACAGAGGTCCGCTGTACTGCGATTTTTCGCGGCAACAGAGTTATGCCTCCTCTCATCACTCCCACATGTGGGCGAGGGATAGTGTTTCTCCACAATTTAGTGGATGTTATTATACATATAAACGTTTCTTTTTGATTACTCTATCTATTAAAAGAAACCTCATCAAAATCTGTTTCGCAGTTTTAAAGATTTAATCATACAAAGGAACATAGGGAAAGAGAAAGTAACTTTGTTTTTAACCGACTTCAAAAAGGAGGAGGTTACTCAATTCGACCGTATATACGCTATTTTTTTTTTCTGTTTGTTCGCGCATAACTTCGTCGTTTATGAACCGATTTTGATAATTCTTTTTTTGTTGGAAAGAAGACGTTCTCAAGGTGGTCCCATGATAAGGACATCAGGGTCTGATGATGGAAGACCAGAGAAATCAAGGGGCACTTTCAAAAATCGTAGGGGCGATTAGTGCATTTCTTAGTATTTTTATTAAGTATTTTAAAGCACTATAATTTGATAAAGGTCTGGAGTAGATCTGATGATGGAGCCGGGAGACAGTCGAAGGAACTCCTAAACAATTCACAGCAGCTACCTTGTGTATGGACTTCTTTAATTTGTACTGATAAGAACTTTACACCTAGATGAGTTGTGACTGTCATAAGAGCTCTGATGATGAAGACAAAGGCCAGTTCCAGGAACTCCTCAACAGTTTGCAGTAGCTAATTTGTGTTTGGTTATAATTCATTTATATTGATCAGAACTTTGCACCCATTGGGTAAAAATAATGGTCTGCAGTAAATCTGATGATGAAGACCGCAGGCAGTCGAGAGAATTCTTCAAAATTACGGGTAAAAATTAAAGTAAACAAAATTATGTCATTTCTCAACTATATTTGCATCAGCTTCCAGTCTGACTGGATGTAACTGAATACATAGTACCTACTTTTCACAACTAAAAAGTGTAAAATAAAAACTTTTTTTACAAAAAAACAACCGACTTCTAAAAACCACTACAAAGTGAAAAATAACTAATTTCGGAAGTCGGTGTCAAAAACTAATATACAAAAACCAAAGACACCGACTTCCGAAATTAGTTATTTTTCACTTTGTAGTGGTTTTTAGAAGTCGGTTGTTTTTTTGTAAAAAAAGGTTTTTATATAGTATGTAGTGAAGTGGTAAATGGCACAGCAATACAATATTAGAAATTTTGAAGTTGAAGTTTGCTTTGGGGCTTTTATTAAAAAAATTAAACCGGCAGAGAGCATTTTTCCTTGCTTTAAATAAATGCATCAACATTCAACCGGTAAGACTTTTTTTTAATATGCTGAGTAGTGTAGGAGTGTGTTTGTACATTTTTAACAAATGAACCGCTAACTTATATTTTGACTGAGTTGTTTTGTTATTCCATGTCAGTTACGTTTTGTTAAACCATGTCTTATGTCACGTCACACGGGAATGACAGGAACCGCGGGAACGGGATAAAAAGTATCCTATGTGATATGTCCTTCTCCCAGTTCTTATCTACCTCCCTACCAATTCTGAGCCATACTGGTTAAGCGGTTCTTGAGTTATAAATATAGTAACTAACACGACTTTCATTTATATACATAGACTTCATTCAAATCGGGCTGGTCCGATTTGAATGAAGTCAAAGGAAGGAAGGAGGAATTCAGTGACGTACACACGTACAGCAGATTTAGGATGGAAAGAAGAAACCCATGGAAAGCATTGTCATCTACATTTGTAACAAAGATATCATACCTCTCTCTACCCCTAGAGCTCTTGTTTCTGTCTCTTTAAGTAAAATAAAAAATCTTAAATAATTATTTATTTCTATTTATTTTTTTTCTCTTTTAGTTCGTAAGTACAAATTTAGTTAAATAAAAAAAAAAATATTTATTATTTTTTCGCCTTTTAGTTCTTATGTACAATTATATTTTTAAGTAACTAAAAAAATTAAAAAAACTATAAACTTGTCTAAAAACAAAAAAAAAACTTGTGATTGACCGGGTTTGAACCGAGGAACACCAGCCATCGCGAGTAGACCATACCAATATTGACTACGCTACAGCCGCTATGTCAAGCCGCGCGAAATTGGCGCCCATATTATGCGTGAAATATTGCGAAAGAGAAAACTCGAAAATATGCGCTTCCCCAGACATAAGACTGAGCTAGATCGATTTTTCGTCCCCGAAAACCACCACATATTAATTTTCAGCGAAATCGTTAGGGCCGTTTCCGAGATCACATGCTTCTTCAAGCGATTAGCGCCATCTGCCGGGTTGATTTGTGAATCTAAACGATCCAGGTCGCCACTCAAACGCATACAGAAAAAATCATTAAAATCGGTCAAGCCGTTTAGGAGGAGTTCAATGACATACACACGTACAGCAGAATTATATATATAAAGATATAATATTTATTTTATTTTCATTTGTGGTTTCGCGCGCAATAATTGAAGTACTTACACCTCCTCTACACTACTCGCGAAGTTGAACGTATTTCTCAAAGCAAAACAATTTCGGAAGTAAAAAAAGAAGAGTCGGCAATACTGTGCGGAATATATTAAATTCGGATTTATTGAAAATCCCACAAACCAATCGTCGCCTTTGTGTCTTCTATGTCTAAAAACATTTTCGAACCTCCCCCCTCTTGAGACCTGCAGAGCCCACAAGGGGGCGTTATCGCCCACTTTGGGAAGGCCTGATCTAGGGGGATAATTACGTAACACACTAACTGTCGGTAAGGCATTCATGCTGACAGTTCAACAGCATTCATTGCGTTATTGACGTTGCTGAGCAGACAATTTTTCCGAACATATGAAGCAATGAATTAGTACTGTCCTACAAAATATTTCTTTCATTACTTGGAAAAAATTGCATTATTATACTTTTCATTATTCATGACGTTTTTAATTCGTTCCTATAAATATTATCCTATACTAGCTGAAAACCCGACATCGCTCGGGTGAAATGTGACTCATATTTTTTTTTAAAGCATATGCTCTAGTACGAAACGGAACGAACTTGTTAACTACTCTGAATGTCATTAGGTGTCAGTGGCGGTTTGCTAGTAGCCAATATGGCGACTGTGATTAGCTCCGTTTGTCAGAGCCGTTAGATATATAGCCGTATATAGTCTCAGCATTGCACCCGTGCGAAGCTGGGGCGCGACGCTAGTTATTTAAAAAAAAAAACGGCCAAGAGCGTTTCGGGCCACGCTCAGCGTATGGCTCCGTAGTTTCCTGATCATCACAGTAGACCAGACGGACTTAGCGAATCTATAAGGGTTTTTAGTTTTCTACGGAACCCTAAAATAATCATAACAATATTTGAATTGAACAACTTTTTGAATAGGTTTTGTATCCATATATATTCAATTATCAGACGGTTGAAAAATAAGCCCATATTGAAACGGATAAAAACAGATATTGCAATGCATGGTATGTGTATCACAATGATTTTTTCATTTCTGACGGATTCAATTAATTGAAATAAAATGCTTTGAGTTTGAACCTTTCTCATCACTGTTACATTGTATTTTCGATTGACACATATTGCCTCCCCTTACAACTTGGGGTCTATTCACAGGTACTTAACGTACCCCAGTGTATCCATAAGCTTCTGCTGAGGGACTTGTTGTGAATGTGTTTGGTTGGACAAATGTATTTAGGTATGTACGTTGGCACGAAGATATATGATAGCTGGATGGACTTTTCTTCTTTCTTTCTTGAGCGTATAGAGGTCCACTGCTGGACAAAGGTCTCTCCGAAGCCTTTCCACAATGACCGGTTTTGTGCTGCCTGCATCCATCGGCTTCCCGCGACCTTCAGGTTCATTGGTCCACCTTTTTGGGGGCCTCCTTACGCTGCGTCTTCCGGTACGTAGTCGCCACTCCAGAACCTTAATACCTGATCGGCCATCGGTTCTACGAGCAATGTGCCCCACCCACAGCCACTTAAGTTTAGCAACTCGAAGAGCTATGTCGATGACATCACTTCTAATGCGGATCTCCTCATTTCTGATTCGATTGCGCAGAGAAACTCGGAGCATGGGTTGGATGGGCATTTAGTAGGTTTATATTTAGTTACGACTAATTTTATCGCAAAATCGGAAGAGCTGATTTACAGATTATTGCTAAAATTAATTATTTATTTTCTGCATGGAAGGTTTACGCACAAAAATAACAATGACTTTAAAATATGTGCCAATTGCATATCTTCACAAATTAATATATTTTATGTTAATAATTAAGTATTTTATTAATTCAGTAATTTATTAGTACAGTTTTTTATTGTGTACCAGTAATGCATATGCAGTTGGGAGGGAAATCATTGCATTAGTCACAATTATGGACCCTGTCAGGCACAGCATAGATCAGGTAGGAGAGAGGACGAAGTGAAACAACTTAATATCACATCAAACATCCAGTATTTACTGGATGTTTGATGTGATATTAAGTTGTTTCAGGAGGAAGTGGGTAGAAATCCACTGGATGTTTGATGTGATATTAAGTTGTTTCAGGAGGAAGTGGGTAGAAATCCACTCCAAATCCACTCCAAATCTATACTGTATATTAATTAATATAATATTCTTCTTCTTCTTCTTCTTCTTCCAGTGCCTCTTCAATCCTGAAGGTTGGCCGTCAGCTTCTTGTACTCGGTCTTGTCAACCGCGAGTCGGAACAGTTTTTCGACTGAAGTAATGCCGGTCCACTCCCTGATGTTACGCAGCCACGACTTTCTCTTTCGTCCAGCGCGCCTTTTTCCTTCTACCTTGCCCATCATAATGAGCTGGAGTAGTGCATATCTACCGTGTCGGAGCACGTGACCGAGATAATCTATTTTGCGTTTCTTTATGGTGGGCAACAACTTTCGAGGCATTTGAACGCGCTGAAGGACGGTGTCATTTCTGACCTTTTGGGTCCAGCTTATACGTAGCATACGACGGTAACACCACATTTCAAAAGCCCGCACACGTTGCGTAGTGTCCTCTTTCAGAGTCCATGCTTCGCAGCCGTACATGACGACAGGCCATACGTAGCACATCAGTAACCTGACTCGGAGCTTTATGTGGAGTTTACGACAGCACAGAACTTTCTTCATTTTGTTGAAAGATGCTCGGGCAAGTTCTATCCGGGTCTTAACTTCTTGGTCGGACTCCCATGCTTCATTTACCCAAGCACCGAGATACTTGTACTGTCGTACACGCTCAAGTTGTTTGCCTGCCACTGATATGCTTGGGCGTAAGTCTGGGTTTCTAGAGACCATCATAAATTTTGTCTTGCTGATGTTCATCGACAGACCGGCCTTCTCGCTGCACTCATTGACTTTATTCACAATGGCTTGCAAGTCTTGCTCAGAGGATGCAATGAGAACAGTGTCGTCCGCATAACGCAGGTTATTAACGACCTTGCCGTTGATCTTCACTCCGGCTTCCAGACCCTCAAGAGCCTCCGACATCACTGCCTCGCACTGCATCACTATATAATATTAATTAAGCTAATTTATAATTAATTAATTTAATTTAATATTAATTAAGTTGTTAGCAAGTAACGTAGAATTGAATTTAAGAATCACACAATTACTGCTTTTTGAAATTATATTTATTTAATTATAAGCTTTGTAATAACATTTTTCCCTTATCCATTCGTTCGGGCAATGTCCTGAAAGTTGCTGGTTGCTCATTCTAATGTTTATAATCATGTTAAGCCATATTCGCGAATCATATTTTTATCAACACAACCTTGCGTCGATTACTAAACTATTATTATAATAATATTTATCTAACAGCCGAATGTAATATTATCGTCTGTCTTTTTCTTAATAACATAGAAATAAAAGAATTCACTGCAGCTAAACTTAATTTATGAATAAGGGGAAGTACCGTCACTGACCTGCCTATTGCAAAAAATGAAAAAAAAAATCGTGCGCTAGGTTGCCCACTATAACTTGAAGCATATCAACACCGAGAATAAAACTAGGCATAAAGTATGAGCAACACTTAATATTTAATGCAACACAGAACTAATCATGCTCCCGGATTCAGTAACGAGGTTGGTTGGTAAGCCGCCCATTAGATTAGTGGCTGCGCTAACCAAGTAAAATCTCCAGTAACCAGCAGTTATTACATTTATTACAGGACAGACGTTTTTGCTTTATGTTGTTGAACTTTGGCAAGTTGAAACATAATTTTGGTCAATCTTCGATACAATTTCTTCTACACTGTGCACATTCTGGCTTCATTTTCGTAAACATAATTAAATACATTAGATATTTTTTGTTAGTGAAAAGCATAATATTGAGTTCAATAACACCTATTTTGGACCAAAATTGTATTTTTATTTATTTTTATACTACTACTAGTGCTTGGCTGAAATCCCGCCTGACGGCAAGCAGTGATGCAATCGTTGAGGGTAAAGAGCGCTGTTTTATTATGAGCCTATTCATTAAAAAAACTGAGGGATAAGGAAGGAAGGCGGCAATTGAACGGGGTGATGCAATATTAAACCCACCAACACGACCAACGATGCTGCGCCAGAGGGAGATTGATCTGGAGACCCTCCACGACCAAACTCCCGACACAACAATATTTGGCGCATCGTACCCGGCACACATCGCAACGCAACTGCTCTGACCCGTCCTCCGTACGGCTTCACCAGACATCATGCCGGAACAGGAAGTGTATTAAAAAAAGAAATTAAGTTATTGGAACAAAGTTGTCTTGTTCAATAATTTGATCGGCATATCATACGTGAATTCTTGACTTAACGTAGCTTTCAGTAGGAGCTAAGCTATAAGCTATAATAATAATCTTTATTCAAAAACTTACACAACATTGTAAAATAAAAGCTACAAAAATATTCTTATACAAATACATACATATCTTATTGCCTAAATAACAGCTAGGTATTATGTGTGACTAAACATATACATAAGGTCATACAGAACGTATTATTATACAGAGAATCATGTAAAATTAGCGACATGCCCGAGCTAGGTTTATTAAACCTGTATTTTAGGCGATCACTTTACATCACAGTATATCAATAAGTCCGTAAGATTTAATCATGCAATGTTATGGACTGGGAATACAATAAACAAAAGCTTTAGTTATTTTGTATGCTATCTTATGTTATACTATTTAATTGTATATCTTATCTAACTTTTATTTGCAAACTATCACACTAATATTTCCAGCTAAACTGGCAGAAAACGCTACACCCTCCTTTTTAACATATAAAAGTATGACACAGGCAAAGAGAGATAGTATTCGTGGTATTCAAGAGTGCTGAAACTTGTATGCTGTAATGTCAAAAAGCAAAATTCAAATCAAAGAATAAACATTTTGCGTCCTGAGTGTCGTTTGCCCCATCGGCAATCGGTTCTACGAACAACGTGCCGCGCTCACTGCCACTTAATTTTAGCGATTCGAAGAGCTACGTCCGGGACTGTGGTTCTTCTATCTCCTCATTTCTGATTCGATCGAGTTACGACCAATTTTATAGCAAAATGGGAAGAGATAAATTATTGTTCCATTATTTATTTTCTGTATGGAAGATTTACAGACAAAAATATCAATGATTTTAAAATATGTGCCAATTACACATATCTTCACAAAAATGTTTTGTTTTTCTTTTTTAAAAACGTCAGACTAGGATTCACTCCTGTACCGTGGGTGCGTTTACAAATATTTAAAGTCACATACACAAACGCTCGTGGGACAGGGTGTTGTAAGAGGCTACTAAGGGAACTCTAACCAGGGAAGCGGGAAGCAGCGCTTCTCCTGTGGAATAACAAATTACTGCGATCCCCAACCCGCCTGCCAAGTGTGAGGATTATGGCAATGCCCCCCAATGAAATGAAAGCCTTGGGGGAGGCCTCTCCACAGCAATGGACCTCTATGGGCTGAGAAGAAGAAGAAGACACAAACAGCCAGACCCGGAGCAACTACCTGTAGGCCATACAAATATTATTCCTTGCGGGAATCGAACCCGCGATACGCAGCGCAGCAATCCATCGCTCAGCCACTACACCAATGGTGTCGTCAAATATGTTATGTTACTAATTAAATAATTTAATTCATAGTTCTTTATTGTGTACGAATAATGCATACAGTTAGTAGGGAAATCATTAACTACATTAGTTCAGCCTTATTAGAATAAATGATTTTTAATTTTGATTTAATGGAGGACGATTTTGGGAGTGCTGAAACCGATAATACAGTCAAAATTTAAATTCTATACAGTGGTTGCGAAAATTTCAAAAATTTTCAAGTCAGCTTGACATACTGCCGCCATCTTCAATTTTCATTTTAGAATTTGTTTCTTCCGGGGGCCCACATGGTTTTATTATAAAAATTTCATTCTTCGTTTTTACTAAAATTAATTTTATGTTTTGGATGGAAAATCATCAGATGACCTCTCCCGCTCTGGGCGGACCGGAAGTGCGTGTCAGACTTTTACTGACTAAACCCCTACCGTGTTTCTTCACTTGCCTGTGCGCCAGCGCCACGGTTTCTTTTTTAACTAACCCGCAACCCTGACCCAGGGGGCATCGGTCCTCGTGGACCCCGTCACGATGTGCTGACACCTCTTTGAGGCGCGCGTGAAACAAAACGCGCCGAATCTTCGATTATTAAAAAAAACAGTGTCACTTCCAGTATTTCGTTATATCTGTACATTAATAGTTGTGGCTTCTCCTGTAACGGACACGTTATTGTCCCAAAAGGCTTTTTACCAGAAACACCCAGGAATGTACACAATTCGAGAAAAAGGTATTTCACTAGCACTTTGGACTGACTCTGCTTGCCTTCTTATAAAGAGGTTTATATTTGTGTATAGATTTGATTTAAGAGTCCGTGCACAAAATTCTCTCGCTACAGTTTAGGTAAAATCGTTGCGATGCTATCTTTGTGTTCATCATTCTAGCAGCTAGACGCACACGCGCGTAAATATCGAGCTTAGTGAACGCTTAAACAATTTTGATCCTTTAGAAGATATTAATCTAAATTATATAAAGTATGATTTGTGAATAGTCGGAAACGAGTACACATTGTATATTTATCACAATTTAGATGAATATTGATACATTTTGACATTAAAAAAATATGGTGTAATGATAGTTTATTACATAGGCAATTTAAGAAATAAAAACATATACGGTAAAATGAAACATTAGAATAAGTAATCAGTTTAATTTAATATTCCTCACATTTAGAAATCTATTAACAAAATTTTAGGGTTAACATAATTATTACGCGATAATATATCGACGCTTGAAAGGCAATCATATCTAAGCGACAAAAATTCGTAAATTGAGTTATATACAATTATACACCAAACGACGCAAAAAAATCTAGCGGTTCGAATGGTGTATATAACTCAATTTACGAATTTTTGTCGCTTAGATTTCTAGGGTCATCACGAATCGTCTCGCTCGCAGGTTCGACGATTTCCAGCCTCCCGAACAAGCAGGCTTCCGAAAAGGCTTTAGCACCATAGACCACATTCATACGCTGCGGCAAGTTATACAGAAGTCCGAGGAGTATAACAAACCACTATGCTGGCGTTTGTGGACTATGAGAAGGCCTTCGATTCGATTGAGACTTGGGCGGTGCTACAGTCTGTCCAGCGGTGCCAAATTGACCATCGATTTTTTAAATTAAAAGTACGTTCTTTAAGCACTTGTCTGGCTCTTGCCATTCCCTCTCTATTCCTCTTTCTTTTATTGATACATTGGTAATGTGCTCCCTTGTTTCGCCCCATTATCTTAAAAAAAAAAATGAGTTTAGGTATAACAAAAGCATTATGTGAATTGACTTTAATAGAAAACTAAAAAACCCAAGATATTTTTAAATTGGTTCACAAATGATGGAAAAATCTACGAACTCACAAAAAAATATACTCCTTCATTTTTAAAGTCAGTTAAAAATTAGTTAAAGCAATCCAAGGGATAAGTCGTAAATATCCTAATATAATTCACAACTAATATAATATTAGTAAGAAAGAAAAATAATTAAAGGACCAAGTTGTGGTAGTCGCAGTATATTTTTTACATAAACCTACGTAAAACTCGCGAGCTCTTGCGACACAAAGTGATACGTCCTCTCGTTGCGCTAGCCGAGTTACCACTGAGCCGGCTGCGTTTGCGCGCTCGTAAATATAGTAGATTTTGACATTGATTTTCATGATGAAAAAAATTTTTTTTTAGAAAATAAACTTTTGTTTCTATTATAAAAATACCTTAAATTTAATGAGGCATTTTTTAATTTTTAAAAAAAGTTGCTTTATTATAGAAAAAACATACTTGTTTGGCTGCAGTTTTCCCTTGAATTTCTTAATTTCTGTCTTCTTTTTTGGCTGAATTATGAAATAAACTCGAAAAAGTGGTCAAGCTAGCAGCAAGATAGTTATATGCTGATGTGAATAGTACTTTTTTAATAGGCAAAATCGCTTGTAGTTTCTTCAGAAACTATGGTCAAACTTCAATCGAACGTGAAATTTGAGAAAAAGAGTATCGGAAATTTTAGATTTACTACTAATTATGAAGTTTCTTGAAAAAAGTAGTCAAGCTAGCAGCTAGATGAAGAGTTGTACTATCCATATCGTACATAATTTTACTAATATTATGTAACATATTCTCACAATCATGGAACAAAATTGATCAAAATGAGCAGATTAACAGGACGGACCCTTAAACTTGGTTCTTACGTTAAACGTTGTTTTTTTTTTACATATTATAAACCAGCGCTTGACCGCAATCCTGCCTGATGGTAAGCAGTGACGCAATCGTTGATGGTAAAGCGCACTAGTTTATTAAGAGCCTATTCACTCTAGCCTTGAAGACACTCAAATTGTAGTCCGACGGAAACACCGCCGCTGGCAAATTGTTCCAGTCCCTCGATGTACGCGGTATAAAGGAGGAGGCGAAACGCTTCGTCCGGATCGTAGTGGTGTTAACAACGTAAGGGTGGAAACCAGCCGTACGACGGGTCGTCCGCTGGTGGAACGGAGATGGGGGAATTAAATCATGCAATTCCCTCGCACACTCCCCGAAATTGTGTGATCGAGCCATTTTTAAATTTCGAACTTTTATCCGACAAACTTGAAGTTCTTAATACAAAAACTGACATTAAGCCCGAGACTGTTTTATCAATTTTGTATTAAAAACTTTACGTTTGTTGAAATGACGTATGTAGTGCTAAATTACGTAACCACGTCATATATCTTCGAATTTTTGGGTTTAGGATATGTCGGTTTACTCCACAGTTACACACAATGTTTTCCTTTAATGGTTTGATGTGATGATGATTTAGCTCAAAACTGTCTGAGGACACGGTGTAACATCCGGTGGAGGTCTGCCTGGCTCGGGTAGATCACCGCCGTGTCCTCGTAGCGGCGATCGGCGGCAATCTCTCTCGTCCGGCCGTGTGCATTCGCGCAGCGGAATGTTGTTGAATTTAAAGATTTTAATTATGCAGATATTTAGTGTATGACGTCGTATAATTGTGTATGGTAAAAAAATTGTGCACACAGCCATAGTGGAGAAATTCACCAAAAACTGATTCCGCTGGGCGAACGTTGTCCTGGCGGAACTTTTTTTAATCCATAGACTTTAGAAAAGAGAGATGTGTCCAAAAATTAGTGTGTATTTGTGTGTAATTGTGTATATATGAATAAAATTAGTGCATGCATAAACTTCGGAGAAATTCAAGTTTCCGTTACGCGAACGTTTCGCCATTAGCTAGTTTTCATATAAAGCGCTTACATAGAGAGCTGTAGATTTTTACATACGTTGTTTTGAATTTGTGTATATTTGTTTAAAAAACAAAAAAGAAAAAACAGATTTAGAGAAAATCGTAGGGCTTAAAAGATAAAAATGTGAACGTAAAATACGCTTAATAGGTCTTAGTTCTTAAAGTATGCACTTTGGGGTCCAGATTTTCAGGTTTATACAAACCTTGTAAGTGTCCACAACATGTTGCCAAGTATCAATGATGTTCCTTTGGTAATTAAAGAGTTATGGGACAATTTACCATGACTAGATCACTGTTTACAAAGCAGTCAAATATCACGACATTCTAAAAACATTCTCAAAGTTTATGCATGCACTAATTTTATTCATACATACACAATTACACACAAATACACACTAATTTTTGGACACATCGCTCTCTTCTAAAGTCTATGGATTAAAAAAGTTCCGCCAGGACAAGGTTCGCCCAGCAGAGTCAGTTCCACAATGGCTGCGTGCCCAATTTTTTTTTACCATACACAATTATACGACGTCATACAATAAATATCTGCATAATTTAAATCTTTAAATTTAACAACATTCCGTTGCGCGAACGCACACCGTGCGGCCCTGGTCCAGGCCATGGCCCAGTGCGAGAGTGCATGGTAGGCCGTCACCTTCCGCGAAGCAGTGATGCTGGCAAAGGAGGAGGCGGAGCGCGTGAGGCAGCGGGAATCCCAACGCCCTCACGCCACTAGCCGCTGCAGGAGACGCCCTTGTCAGGAGACGACATCGAACTCCCAGCCACCGTAAGCGCGAGCCTGCGGGCGGTGAGCAGTGGGCAGTTCACCGCCCGGTAAAGACCAAGGCCTAAGTCGACGGAGCGTTGTGTTTCATGCGCGCCTAATAGAGATGTCAGCGCATGGGACGGGGTCCACGAAGGCCGATGCCTCCAGGGTCAGGGTTGCGGGTTGGTTAAAAAAGAAACCGTGGCCCTGGCCGTCGCACAGGCAAGTGAAGAAACTCGGTTGGATTTTAGTCAGTAAAAGTCTGACATGCCCTTCCGCTCCGCCCAGAGCGGGAGAAGTCATTTGATGATTTCCCATCCCAACAAAATAAAAATTAGTAGCCAGCCTGTCGGTGTTCTATAGGATGCATTTTGGAGAGTATGCAAGGAAATTGCACGATTTAGATCCCCCTTCTACGTTCCACCATCGGACGACCCGTCGTACGGCGAGTTTCCACCCTTACGTTGTCGACGCCACTACGATCCAAACGAAGCGTGTCGCCTCGCATTTATAGAGCGTACATCGAGGGACTGGAACAATTTGCCAGTGGCGGTGTTTCGGACTACAATTTAAGTGTCTTTAAGGCTAGAGTGAATAGGCTTTTAATAAACTAAATTGCTTTACCATCAAGGATTGCATCACTGCCTACCATCAGGCGGGATTGAGGTCAAGCACTAGTTTATCTATACTCTATACTAACATATAAAGCTGAAGAGTTTATTTGTTTGTTTAAACGCGCCAATCTCAAGATCTACTGGTCCGATTTGAAAAAATATTTTTATAAAAAATATTTAAACTATTTATCCAGGAAGGCTTTAGGCTATATAACATCACTGCAACCAATAGGAGGGGAGCATAACTAACTCCACTCGAACGAAGTCGCTGGCGGCCGCTACTAATTTATACAATAAAGAAAAGAGTATAGTAGTGTAAAGAAAACCCTGTCCGACCCATAAGGATAATAAAGGTTAGGCAATCACATGACCAAATAAAATTGAAATTTTGCATAATCATCATAGTAACAATACTAATCAATATTGAAGCTATCTTTTTTTCCGCGAATTTACGCTAACTTCCCCAAAATTTGGAATTTTTAAAAAAATGTCAACACCATTTTATGCGGTATAATTGTCGGCTTTCCTTTTATTGTTTTGTTAGATTCTTTATTTCATTGGAGGCGTCGCGCGTGAGCTTTGTCGGCGACGTAAAAGAAGTAATTAGTGATGCACTAATTTTTGCGTAATAACGTTTTTTATCGCTATTAATCGAAACTTGTATCTGGTTGTATGATTTGTTAAAAACACAGATTACCCAATGGTAAAAGTACTTTTGTTTGTTTATCGATTAATTACTAATAACATTATTATAACACAAGTATTAATAAACAGAAACGAGAAGGACTTATGAAACACAATTTTAGTAAAGTTTTACAAATATTTTAACGGTCAATGTCGTCGATATTGAGACAGAAACTGAAATTAAAACTTTAGCGTGATTTTCATTTACAGCAGTGTACCTAACTAATTTGTGTTTTGTAAAAGTTCTAAACAATTCCATGCGATGTTGAATCGAGAATGAGAATGAGAAACTACAATACTAAATCGATAACAAAAATAGACGAGTAAATTGTTTCGATCGAAAATCAATATTTTGTTTACTTACACATCCCTATTTACTCAAAGGATGCCGCGAGGCCAGCCGCGTAGGTACAATTTTATAAAATAAAAATCATTTTTACTTTAAATTATCAGTTGCGCGTAAACATTGCTTCCGTGTAGACTATTCGTATATTGTGTGATCATGTCGTTTCCTAATGTAGAGTAATGTAACATGCTGATGGAAGGTAGCAACTGCAATTAGCTGTGTTGTGGTCAGGTGATTATGGTCAATGTGGTTCCAGCATGACGGTGCCTCACCATATTTGTACCTCCATTATCAGTTCGGCGAGCAGTGGATTGATAGGGGTGGACCAACTGTGGCCAGCGCGGATTTGACACCACTTGATTTTTGTTTGTGTGCATGTCCGTGCTAATCTCGTGCGACGGTGCCAGGCCTGTATCGTTCTAAGTGAACGAAATATGGAACAACATCTTCGCCACAGCCATTATGCTCATCGAATGAAATGATACATTCGGAGAGTCAGACGACCTTCCTACTTAAAAAAAAAGTTCTTTTCACGAGCTGCCTAAGTATCGTTGTTTCTTTCGAG
This sequence comes from Sesamia nonagrioides, assembly GCA_017933935.1. NCBI lineage: Eukaryota > Metazoa > Arthropoda > Insecta > Lepidoptera > Noctuidae > Sesamia > Sesamia nonagrioides. The sequence continues at coordinate 2,909,051 of JADWQK010000188.1, forward strand.
ACTCGATAAACGTGGATAAGCTACATATACCTACATGCACGAGGTCAACTGAGGTTATGACCTCTGCCTGTGTTGCCATGAAATTACCTATTTATTTTATTTAAGTTATTTATTTTTAGGGGGATATTTTTTAAGTTTAGTCAGGTTTTGTAGGCATTAGTAGAATCAGTTATCGATACCTAACAATACCTTCACGGGTCGGACGGGGTTTTCTTTACATATTGTATATACAATATGTTAAGAAAACCCTGTCCGACCCACAAGGATAATAAAGGTTAGGTAAACACATGCCCAAATATTATATAAAATTTTACATAATCATCATAGTAACAATACTAATGAATTTTGAAATAATGTTGTTTTCCCGCGAATTAATTACAACTTCCCCGAAATTTGGTAATTTAAAAAAAAAGTGTATACACCATTTTGACGGTATTATTATAAGCGATACGACCACGTGTCGCGTGCCCTGCCGTCCGTCGCCCGCGGAAGGGTTGCCTACCGCACATGTATTAAGTTACCTCTTTTTGCGAAATAATATTTAAGTTTTTAGGGGGATTTTTTTAAGTTTAGCCCAACTTTGTATCCATTAGTAGAATCAGTTAACGATACCTAACAATACCTTCACGGATCGGACAGGGTTTTCTGTACATCTTTATATATATAATTCTGCTGTACGTGTGTATGTCATTGAACTCCTCCTAAACGGCTTGACCGATTTTAATGAATTTTTCTGTATGCGTTTGAGTGGCGACCTGGATCGTTTAGATTCACAAATCAACCCGGCAGATGGCGCTAATCGCTTGAAGAAGCATGTGATCTCGGAAACGGCCCTAACGATTTCGCTGAAAATTAATATGTGGTGGTTTTCGGGGACAAAAAATCGATCTAGCTCAGTCTTATGTCTGGGGAAGCGCATATTTTCGAGTTTTCTCTTTCGCAATATTTCACGCATAATATGGGCGCTAATTTCGCGCGGCTTGACATAGCGGCTGTAGCGTAGTCAATATTGGTATGGTCTACTCGCGATGGCTGGCGTTCCTGGGTTCAAACCCGGTCAATCACAAGTTTTTTTTTTTGTTTTTAGACAAGTTTATAGTTTTTTTAAATTTTTTTAGTTACTTAAAAATATAATTGTACATAAGAACTAAAAGGCGAAAAAATAAAAAAGATATTTTTTTTATTTAACTAAATTTGTACTTATGAACTAAAAGAGAAAAAAATAAATAGAAATAAATAATTATTTAAGATTTTTTATTTTACTTAAAGCTAGGGGTAGAGAGAGGTATGATATCTTTGTTACAAATGTAGATGACAATGCTTTCCATGGGTTTCTTCTTTCCATCCTAAATCTGCTGTACGTGTGTACGTCACTGAATTCCTCCTAGGCTGGTCCGATTTGAATGAAGTCTATGTATATAAATGAAAGTCGTGTTAGTTACTATATTTATAACTCAAGAACCGCTTAACCAGTATGGCTCAAAATTGGTAGGGAGGTAGATAAGAACTGGGAGAAGGACATATCACGATACTTTTTATCCCGTTCCCGCGGTTCCTGTCGTTCCCGTGTGACGTGACATAAGACATGGTTTAACAAAACGCAACTGACATGGAATAACAAAACAACTCAGTCAAAATATAAGTTAGCGGTTCATTTGTTAAAAATGGTACAAACACACTCCTACACTACTCAGCATATAAAAAAAAGTCTTACCGGTTGAATGTTGATGCATTTATTTAAAGCAAGGAATATAAATGCTCTCTGCCGGTTTAATTTTTTTAATAAAAACCCCAAAGCAAACTTCAACTTCAAAATTTCTAATATTGTATTGCTGTGCCTACCACTTCACTACATACTATAAAACAGTTACTTTCTCTTTCCCTATGTTCCTTTGTATGATTAAATCTTTAAAACTGCGAAACAGATTTTGATGAGGTTTCTTTTAATAGATAGAGTAATTAAAAAGAAACGTTTATATGTATAATAACATCCATTAAATTGTGGAGAAACACTATCCCTCGCCCACATGTGGGAGTGATGAGAGGAGGCATAACTCTGTTGCCGCGAAAAATCGCAGTACAGCGGACAGGGCTTCGGCGGGGTCTCATGGCGACATGGAAAGTGTGATTGTCGCAATCCAGCACTGAGTACGCCGCAATAGCAGCGGTAAGTCCTCTCTTTGAGGAGTAGCTAGAGAGGCGCCACGGCGTCCTCACCTTCCGACTGACGTAGGTCCTCACCGGACACGGCTGTTTCGGGAGGTTCCTGTTCCGTATAAGGCGGGAGGAAACGCCAGGGTGACCACTGTGTGCATCACCCTGAGGACACGGTGGAGCATAAGGTGGAGGTCTGCCCGGATTGGATAGAGCTTAGCCGTGTTCTCGTGGCGGCGATCGGCGGCGATCTCTCGCGTCCGACCCTGGTCCGGGCCACAGTCCGGAGCAAGAGTGCATGGCAAGCTTTCACCTCCTTCTGTGAAGCAGTGATGCTGGCAAAGGAGGAGGCGGAGCGGGTGAGGGAGCGGAAATCCCACTACACTCACGGCTCAAACCACCGCAGGAAGCGCCCTGGTCGGGAGGCAACATCGGACTCCCAATCGCCGTAGGCGCGGGCTTGCGGGCGGCGAGGGATAGGCAGCTCGCCTCCTTGTAAGAACCAGGCCCGGGTTGACGGCCCATTGTGTTTCACACGTGCCTCAAAGAGATGTCAGCACACCTTGACGGTGTCCACGAGGACTGGTCCACAGGGTTACGGGTTGATTAAAAAAGAAACCATGGCACTGGCCGTTGCACAGGCAAGTGAAGGAACACGGGTGGGTTTTAGTCAATAAAAGTCTGACACGCCCTTCCGCTCCGCCCAGAGCGGGAGAGGTCACTTGATGATTTCCCATCCACAACAAAAAAAAAACTGAAGAAGAGCAAGAAATTGCACTTGAAGGCGCAGCCTTAGTATGGCTCGACTTCGTGCTTCTCACTCACCAGAGCAAAGGGAGGCAGCCCGTGAAATGGCTGGGTTGGCAATGCGAAATCGTCGAGCAAACCTCAGAGATCAAGCGCTAGATAATTTACGAAACACAAGAAGAAATTCATCAAATACTGATTTGAATCGGGCAGCGTTTCAATACGCATATAATATAGCGCAATGGCGTTCGCATTGGGACAATGGATGTTGTTTGCGAGTATTGTAGCACATTAAAGATTTCCGGAGAATCGCCAGGATTGTGCTCCCAAATAAAGAATCATTGAATAATAATATTCATTTATTTAAAATATCCTAATTTAAAAAGTAGTCATGTGATATTGCCTTTAAGGCGGAACGAAGTTCGCCGGGTCAGCTAGTATTGTATAAAAAAGGTATGAATACAAAGTAAAGCGCATGTCTGGGTTAGAACATGCGAATTATAACTTGTTAATCGAGGCCGTTATCACTGAGCACTATTCCATAAACAAATTACTCCGAGCTTCAGTCAAGCTTTTATCGTTCCAATCACAAAGTTGTGTTGAAACAACAGTTTGTTGATGTTGTTATCGTAGATTGATTCAAGGTGTACTTGTTGTAACCTTTTTAACTTACACTTTGATAGCTTTTTTGTTAAGACGTTTACTGGTTATGGAGGGAATGAAGAATATGCAATACCTATATGTAGATAGACGGAAGAGAAGGAAGAAGAAGTCCATATGAAGGCTGGCTTACCCATGGTGCATGAAAGAGAAGATAATGTATAATAAAAGTTGTTTTTTACCGTACCACACTATTAATTTCTCCTGTATCGTGAGTGCGTTTACAAATATATAAACTCACATACACAAACAACCAAACCCAGAACTTTTTGTAGGTTATACAATTACCTATTTGTTTTGTGTTCGTTTCGCATTCGAATCGAACCCATGACACGCAGAGCAGCAGTTACCTACAGTGCCGTCTGTGAATTGGAGCTTTTTAAACATCAATTACGTTATAAGGCATTATCAATCCAAATTTATGACACACGTAATTCCGTAAAAATGGTATTACGTAAAAATATCAGCCTCGTTCAACAGCACAATAAAACAATATTCTACTGTTTTTTTTTTTTTTGCACCGGACGGTTTACATTTCCAATGAATAAAAAATGCTTTTGTCAGTAGGCATCTGCAGTTATTTGTAAAAATTAATTTCATTCCCTTTTTAGGGTTCCGTAGTAAACTACGAACTCATATAGTTTCGCCAAGTCTGTCTGTCTGTCAGTATTGTTAATATTTTCGAAAATAATCGCTCCTAAAATGAAAAGGGATGCCCTCCCCCCCCCCCACTTTTGAACCTTAAGTCTTACCTAACCTAAAATCTCAAATATTGAATTTTATAAAGACTATCTAAGAAAATTATTTTAAACTTCACAAATTGAACAGTTTTTGAAAAATTGTACAAAATAATTTGTAGTTTAACCGTATATAAGCATTTTGTTTATATCAGTTTACATATTTTTCTATCCTGAACCTACATTCTTTGAAATAAAAAAAATATTAAAATCGATTTGTGCAATCCAAAATTACCACCGAAAATTCAACATACACAACCCATCTAGTTTGTTTATAATAATTTATTGTAACCCAAATTCTAGAGAGATGGCGCTGGGCTACTTTGCGCTATTAAAATTTTTCTCGAGTTGATGGGGTCGGCCAGTAGCCAGTGAGGTAGACAGTGGTGGCCTAGTGGTTAAGACACCAGCCTCTCGAGTGCGCGGGTTCGATTCCAGGTCAGGCAAGTACCAATGTAACTTTTCTAAAGTTATATGTACTTTCTAAGTATATCTGGACACCAATGACTGAAGGTGAAGGAAAACATCTTGAGGAAACCTGGACTTTAAGTCTGAAATCGCCAACCCGCATTGAGCAAGCGTGGTGATTACGCTCAATCCTTCTCTGTATGATAGGAGACCTGTGCCCAACAGTGGGACAATAAAAAGATTGATAATAATGATGATGGAGTCGGGACGGGTGTGAGCAACACATTTAATTGTTGGAATCTCTATCTTTAGTTATCACCGTCATTTATGGACCCCATTTTAGGATTCCGTACTTTATATGTCAACTCAATGTAACAAATAGTCTATTTTTATCTCTTATTTAACTCATAAGTGGGGTCTCTAATTGTGACGGACGGTAAACTACGGAACTCTATTCTGAGCGTGGCTCTTGGCCGGTTTTTTATTTTATTCATTTTATTTCCATTTTCGAAGTTGGTGTCGTGTTTTCTTTTTCAATAGTGCGATTATTCAGCACTTTGAATGCATCGCATTCACGTGACCGTTCACATTTCCAAAATGAGCTCACCTATTGTTAAAATACGCCGTTCGAATTTTAAATCCATAACTCAACTTTTAGATGGCTCTAATGTTCGAATATAGGAGATGAAGAGAGAGAAAATATAGTTTATAAAACTTTTTTAAACTATATTTATTTTCAACCTTTTAGTTAAAATTAAAAAAAAAAAAACGAACGAACGAACGTATTGAAAACGGTGGGACATTTTACAGTAATGAGCCGCTCACTCGTAGTCGAAAGAGTTAGAGACGGACAAACAAACAAACAAGCAAACAAGCAAGCAAGCAAGCAAGCAAGCAAGCAAACAAGCAAACAAGCAAACAAGCAAACATACAAGTGGAGCTAATAAAAAGCATGTAATATCGATAAAAAGAGATAGACGTATCCGTAAGCGGCACTGTAAAACTTAGCTAATTAACCTAGTTTCGAATAGTTTTTATCTCTTTTTCACTTCCAATAAATACGTCATAACGTCCTAGTAGAACAGCCTACTTAGCCAATCCGTCTTTCAAAACCATTAAACAAGAGATTTCAGCCTCGTGTAACTTAATCGCCTGTTTAAGACTCCCACACTACAAGAGCAAACAAAAAGTTTTCTCAAACTCGAAACTCCTCTTGCCAAACGTTTGCCGTCCACAAACTTAGTCACAGGTATTAAGTGGCCAACAGCGTGACACTACAGCGAACATTTGACACACTTTAGTGAACCGTCGCCCCCGGTATCTATCGTAAGTCGGCCGTGTTCCGCTAAATTAAACGGTACGGAACCTCCAGAGCAGCTGCACGGCTATAGTCACACCGTCCGGATCTTCTATTGCTAGGCCTGGTGCGGAGTTCATCATCAATAGGGATGTATCCAAGGTATGAAAATAAAAAAAGTAATAGTCCGTCTTATAGATAATAAAAAAAATTAAGACCCGTATTTTTGATTTTGTCGAAATTACCAAAAATTACTGAGATATAGCGTACTAAAGTTACTGAATAGGGGCTAATTACGTCACGCCGTGGTATATTTTGTACCACGGCGTGACGTCATGTCACATTTCAAATCAATATATCTTCCTAAGTATTTGAATGAAAGAAAAAATAATAAATACGTGTTCAATATTTTTTATAAATGTATCTGATGGACATTAAATTATTTTTAGGATACAACCCAATTCTTCAGGCACCTATTGTGTGGAAATATTTTGTACAAACAAATATACAACGTTATTTATTATCTATGCGAAATCTGAATATAGTTTATTCAGAATAAGCAACTGAATCGATTCCAATCATTTTTACACCGTGTTATATTTTTTCCTAAATATATTTAGAAATTGTTGCACTGTGGTTACCGAGCGCGCACGGTAGATCATAGTACTCCGAGCTCGCGTAACAGCTGACGCCAGAGGTCAATGCGCCGAGCTCGCTCGCTTGAGCGAAGCGTGGACTGTATTTTTGTTGGGACATCCAAGTAGGACAACAAGCTCATAATTTGTGGTTTTTCATGATAATTTTTGAAATTTTGTACATAGATTCTTTACTTAAAAATACTGGACACGTGTTTCGGGTTTAACATAACCGTGCGCGCTCGCTAACCACACTGCACCATCCTGAACGGACTCAGCTGGTGTAACGTAACAATACTGTGAATAGTAGAGTAGTCTTTTGAAATCCCAGTGGTGAGACCCGCTTGTTGGAAGCCACTGGAACGTGCTAATCACGAGTATTAGTAGGTTGCAGGATCGTTACACTAGCCGCCAAGCAGAAACTGGGTTCGTAGCTGGTTAGATCACGTCGGCCTACATCACGCCAAGGTCACCAATATTGTGAAGACTACGAATGCGTGTTCAGTAATGCTGTTTTATTATATACTACACTAGCTTTCCGCCCGCGGCTTCGCCAGCGTGGAGTTCGGTTATATCACGCTTTTTAGACTTCCCTCGGGAACATCAAATTTTACCGGGAATAAAGGTAGGCTATGTCCTTTCTCAGGGTCTAAAGATTGTCTGTGCCAAATTTCATCAAAATCGGTTGGGAGGTTTAAGCGGGAAAGCGTAACAGACAGACAGAGTTACTTTCGCATTTATAATATTAGTATGGATTATTAATATTGTGTGATCAAATGCATATTGCACACATATAACGGAAATTTAGATGATTCTAATAAAATAAATCATCAGCTTCTACTCGTCCACTGCTGGACATAGGCCTCTTCCATGGCACGCCAACAAGCTCCATCGCGCCCAAGGGCGTCCTACGCTACGTTTGCCGATACGCGTTCTCCACTCGAGGACTCGTTTACCCCAACTGTTGTCGGCCCTGCGGCATATGTGACCAGCCCATTGCCACTTCAGCTTGCTAATCCCCTCAACTATTTCGGTGACTTTGGACCTATAGCGGATCACCTCATTTCTGATGCGGTCCTTCAGAGAGACGCCCAACATAGCCCGCTTTATAGCGGCTTTAAACTTATGAACTACTCTGACCGTTAGTGTCCACGTCTCGGATCCGTAAGTCATGACGGGTCAAAATAAATATTACAAGTAAAGAAGATTCATGAAATTAATAATTATAGCTATGTAGGCATTTGTGAAATTCGGCACGTGTGACATACATAGATGCAAGTGCCTACACCTACCATACCTAACACTAATAGTAAAGTCTGTCTGTTTGAGACACCTAACTGAATCGAAGTACAACTGTTAATGTTTCGCAGAACAATACAATTTGTGTCTACTCATTACGGAGCGTACGTGGAATGTCGTAATGATCCCGAGAAAAGCTGAAGTATGCAATTAACTGTAATTGCAGAATGCTACAGTCGATGAATGTTGTCTTATGAAGTAAAGTAACGGTATGAATATCTAATAGAATATATATGTAGTTCTGGGAAATAGTTGATTTTCCACGTAGAGGCTTGTTCCACTGTTCATAAAACAATTGGAATTGATTCTATTGAAAAATAAAATACAAGGCCGAACTCTTTCAGTATCGAATTTCCTTAAAATACTGAAATGACCCGAAAGTTTATTTCTTTTACATTCAGCAGAACGACTGGAAGACGCGGCGTGGGTAGGCCCCTGACAAGGTGAACCGACAACCTGGTGAAGGTCGCGGGAAAGGCCGGTCGTCGTGGAGATTCTTGGGGAGGTATATATCTAGCAGTAGGGGTCTTTCGGTTGAAATGATGATGATAATTATGATTCAACAGTTCGATTCAGTAACCATCTCTTCTTCTATTTTCAAGGTGAGATTCAACCTCAACTCTTGATTAATAGCCTCTGTGGAATAGATACCACAATTATGCCAATAACACATGTAACAAATTATAGAAATTCTTTGAAAATTTTATTTTACAATAATGCGGATATCGCCAATGACAGTTGAAAAAGGCGGCCGCGTGAACCGACTATGAGGGAGGTTTGAAGCAAAGTCATGATGTGGCCACTATGCTGCGATATTTCAATGTTCTTCATGAATATTTACTGAATGCACTTTTTGCTACATAAATCACGCGCTTTTATTTAGTAAACGACACTATAAATAATTTTAAAAGTCCAATGAATAATGCACTCATCTCAGTTTTCCCGTCAAAAAAAAACCAGTAACCATCTCACCGTGAGAACTTAATTGAAGTAAGCGTGAAGGACGCTGTCATTGCAGCTAATGTTATTAATTGACACTATTGATAACTTGCTTAACGTAACTTTTCTCGATGAGATTTTTATAGAATCAACCAACTGACTGGGCTAGTCTTTTTTTTATAAATTATAAACTAGTGCTTGACTGCGATCTAGCCTGATGGTAAGCAGTGATGCAATCGTTGCTGGTAAAGCGCGCTAGTTTATTAAAAGCCTATTCACTCTAGCCTTGAAAACACTTAAATTGTAGTCTGGAAACATCGCCGCTGGCCTTAGCGTTCCTGGCCTCTGTCCACAGCACTAAAGAGTTAACGGGGAACATTTTACCCTCATCCCTGGTCAACTCTGAAGTGCCGTGCTTTACTGACGCGGTGAACGCCTGGAAAATGACTTGCCCAGATACGAATCTGGCCGTGAACCAAGACGGGTTCACAGGCAGATTCGTATCTGCCATATAACTATTAATTCAATTCTAATAGCCCTAGCGTTGCAAGATATAGGTTTATCACCTAGTTAATAAATGTATGCAACTTGCGCCGTCGGTGTGCACGGCAGCCGTTTCCCGCCGCCGCTTCCTGGTACATCCACCTAGTCTTCCGTTGCCACTACATCTCACAGTTCCAGCTCTTGTGTACCGCTACATGTGCCGTATTCAACTGCAAACGCGGTCATGAGCGTTATCGTTAACCCTCCCACTGCTACCACTATATGTACCGGATTAAACTGCAAACGTTAACGTTAAAAACTTAATTGTCTAAACTCAATACCGGAGCCGAAGCTTCGTGTTTTGCTGTAAAGTTGTTGCGTATATTTATGCTTTATTGATGTAATACTTGGTGTTTTCGTGCTAAGTATCACAATTTTAGTGCACTAGTAATGAGATTTTTGAAATATGTTTTTATAAACTCTTGTGTATTTTGTTGGATTTGCGAAATAAAACTGAATTTAATTGCTCTAAAAATAAAGTTTGAGTTTTATTAATCACAAGCCAATGCCTCTAATTTGGAAATTGCCACCATTTGACCAAGTTCTCCTAAGATTTAAACGAGATTAAAACGATTGAACTTAGTGCATTATTTGTAACATGTATAATGCGCAAAATGTATAAATTCCTCTGACAAACTGACAGGAGTTATACATCCTCTGAGTTTAGGAGTTTGCTTGAATCCGTACACTTGTACGATTGTACTAACTACTCGTACAGTAACTCCGTCGACGTTGCTGATGCCCGACGAAAGCTTGTACACACTGATTGCAAGACTTGCGAGCGATGTCATTCGTTAAGTGAGTACATAACATAGAAGCTTAGTCCTATAATGTGCCCCCTGTTTGTGATGCGATGTTAAGTCCCCGCCCCCTATTCGATGGACCCCGAGGCGGAGGTGCGCGCGGGTGTCGGCGCCCGCCTCTGAGGCGATGCACGGGGTAGTTTAACACCCCACTACCTCGTGCAGGAGACGAGGCCCGGACAGACCGGGCCAGCACGAGAGGGTGGGGCCGCGGAAGAATTTATACTCCCGCGGCCCCACGCGCGCTCGTGATAGAAGAGATACCGGGGTGGTTTTGGTCAGTAAAAGTCTGACAGACCCCGTCGCCCACCCCAGGGCGGCGGACATCCTATGAGGATTTCCACCCCGAAAAAAAAAAGGTGATGCAATGTTAAACCGAACAACACGACCAATGATCCTGCGCATGAGTGAGATTGATCTGGAGACCCTCCACGACCAAACTCCCGTCACAACAATATTTGGCGTATCGTACCCGGCACACATCGCAACACAACTACTCAGACCCGTACTCCTTACGGCTTCACCAGACATCATGCCGGAACAGGACGAAACGCTTGGCGGCAAGACTTTGTCTGGTGGGTGACTTCTGCCGGCAGCCGGCATGTCTTTTCTGAGCAGGATAGGAAAACATCAAATGTCCTCTTCATTTGATGTTTTTTCGTCCAAAAAAAGGTTAAATTTTCAGGCAACACGTGCCAAATGTTTTGTGGCTGCCACTATACAGATCCACGGAATGTTCCTGCCGTTCGATGGATAATTTCTCATCTAAGTTACATGATACGTGATTTGGCAGCGTCTGACCAGATGGTACTTATTTCTTATTATTTCTAATTATTATCTCTATGTTCAAAGTACGTACCTTTGACATATTCATGATACATAGCGAAGCAAACAAGATCATGATATTACTTCCTATGCTAAGAATTAGAAACTAAAGAATTTGTAGATATATTGTTATTTTTACTTTAAAAAGCTGTACAGATCAAACAATACGTCAGGCGGCAGAAAATCTTAGTTGGGTTGAAAAAATCTTTTTAGCTTTTGAAATCCTCTGGATCGTGATTGTGAGTGTATTACGCAATATTGGGTTGCAGATTAGGGAAGGGACCCTTCCTTTTTTTCCCAATTTTCAGCAATTTATAATATTTTCGGAAAATATATAACAAGATGATTGCCCAAGACAAACATGACAATCTTCTAAAGAAACCTTCGTAACCCCTTTAAGGGAAGAAAACGAATAATTCTTTGCAAAATTACATGATTCTAGATTCAGAGGCTTAGGCTGACCTTGTTTGTCAGTGAATGAATTTAAGATTTTAATGTAATTATAACTATACTCAGATATAAAAAAATATCTGATGTTATGTTGCCTAAAGCCTTCCTGAGTTAATGGGCTATCCAACGCAAAAATATTTTTTCAAATTGAACCAGTAGTTCCTGAGATTAGCGCGTTCAAACACACAAACACACCCTTCAGCTTTATATATTAGTATAGATAAATAAATAATATTCCATTCATTGGTACCATGAACGCCGCGGCAGTATTTCACGTCATTAGTACAGGTACACATATGATCTTTAATACAGGAGCGTCAAAGTTCAGCAGGTGCGTGGCGAGAGATTTTAATTAATGGCGTCCAAAACTTTGTCAAAGAATAAATATTCCCTTCTTTACCTTGGTTCCATTGAATAATTAAATAAAATATGAGAATAAATTAGTTTAGTTATTTCAAGTATCAAGATTCATTCACACAAACAGATACATAAAAGTAACATATACCTAGATTCAAAGAGCAGCAATATGCCTGCCGCAGCATTGCTGAATATAAAGTCAATCCAGTCTGTTCTGTCTTGTCTGCAATCATCGCGAGGACGGAATTGGCGCTGCCCCGCACTCTGTGCACCAAAGACGTGCACAGCTTGCGGATTGTTATGAAGGTATTTCCGTATGGATCTGTGATTCATGTTAAAGCTTCACGTATAGAGCATAGTCGACTATATGCAATGGGGAACACGAACACTAGACTTAGTGATCGTGTTCCCCACAACATGCAATACGTGAAGGAGTAAACTGTAATCTACCACGTGAGTCCAGTGCGGTACACATCACATATCTTAAAATGTTTGGTTTTAGAACAACAATTTTCAAATTTAAACAACTTTCTCCTTCCTGGTGATGAAATTATTTAAAATTATCACCCATATCGATCATTTTAAATAAAAGAGTTGTAGATCGTATGATCTACAACTCCTTTTTTTTGTTCTGGATGGGAAATTACCAAATGGCCTCTCCCGCTCTGAGTGGAGTGGAAGGGCGAGTCAGACTTTTACTGACTAAAAAAACCCAACCATGAAGGATCACTTGCCTATGCGCTAGAGCCACGGTTTCTTTTTAACCGTCCCGCAACCCTGACCCAGGAGGCATCTGTCTTCGTGGACCCCGTCACGATGTGCTGAAATGTCTTTGAGGCGCGCGTGAAACACAACCCGCCGTCGACTCGGGCCAGTACCCTAATCGGCGAATACATTTTTGTCAGATGATTGCGACTAGTTGTGATCATTTGGACCGAACCAATGGACGGACCAATGGGCAGTCCAAACGATCCCAACTGATCCCAACTAGTCGCAATCATTTGTCAAAAATGTGTTCGCCGATTAGGTTGCTGATCCTTACCGGGCAAGCCGGCGCCTACGGTAGCCGGGAGTTCGATATTTTCACCCGACCAGGACGTCTCTTGCGGCGGCTAGAGGCGTGAGGGCGCTGGGATTCCCTTTCTCTCACGCGCTTCGCCTCCTCCTTTGCTAGCATCACTGCTTCGCAGAAAGAGGTGACGGCCTGCCATGTACTCTCGGTAAGGTTCTGGAGTGGCAGCCACGTACTGGAAGACGCAGCGTCGGGAGCCGCCCGACAAAGTGGACCGATGACCAGGTGGGACCTTTGTCCAGCAGTGGACCTCTATAAGCTGAAGAAGAAGAAGATCGGGTAACGTATGAAATGATTTAAATTTAACTCTACGAACACTAACCTGGAACTCAACTTTTCACTTACTTAACTTACACAACTTAACGCAGAAATGTTGAAAAGCGATTTCATAACCATCTCAAAGTGAAAAATTTGGTGAAAGTAGTGTGGTTCTCTCATTCCATCTAATGATAATAGATTGAAGGTCACTCCAACCAACTTTTCACAAAGAATTTTTTTACTGCTGTATGTTCTTCATCTTCAAACCTACATACATATGAAGTAACTTGGCGCTGTTAGGATAAATATAACCCTACATCTGCCAAATCTCTGTACCATTTATAACCTTATGCAGGCATTTTGATTCATACGTGTTCAGATTCAACACTCTCAAAAATTCACACTCCCACTTACACTCGCGCGTACTCTCACTCACTCACACGCATGCCTTCGTGCGTGCTGTATGTTTAGCTTTAATCCTCTTTTTATTATTTTCTATTATTAGTAGTCAACCATCTAAGACATACATATGTAAATAAATACAAAGCTAAAGTAAAAGGTTACACAAAAGAAATACAAATACAAATATTTACCTCGATTTAATGTAACCATTGTCGAAGTACCGCTGTCGGAACTTGTTTGACGGTAATATTTCAAAGTTCGTGAGACAACCTTGAAAATCTCGTCAGCAGTTATTGAGTGTATTTATCATAAAATTGAGTTTAGTACCGTACAAAAGGTTCGGAGAATTTATCATGATTTGTTTGCAAAAATACTGTGTTTCTTGGAATTGGAGGCCAATAAAGCCAGTTACATCATCTTTAAATCCGATGAGCAAGAAAACAAAACAAATATATCACTGTCAAACAAAAAAACCTATCGGGAAATACCAAAATAATATATAAGTGTTACCTAGGTATATCTATTGTGTATTCGTATAAGATTACCATACATACCATAGTAAAGCTTTAGTGTTGCCACGTTGAATGGTACGTTTTCGGATGACAACTATGTGGACGAGTACTTCGACGAATAAATATCCTTTTGTGTGACCAGGCTGTTCATCTTTTTGCTCTGAGTCTACTACTGGACTTTTGGAGGTTTCTTTACGATCATCATATTGGTTTGATACTTTTGACATTGTAGACGTATCTGGTTGGACCTCTATACTTTCTACAGCGCTTCGAGAATTAGCATCACACAATGGACGGGCAAAATCATCGTCTGTAAAAATATTGGAACTGTGTGGGTATATAGTATATCCTATCTTCTTGAAAGTTTTTAATATGTGCATAGGAGTTGCTGTTCGATTCCACACTATTTTTACGATACCTAGTAGTTCCTTGATCAGTTTTTCTTTTATAAGTTCGCATTCTACAACAATATAAAATGTTTAGTTTCTCATCATCATCATCTCAGCGTTAATCCCAGTCGCATCCGTAGCTTTTCAGCTTTGGAGTCTGGGGTTCGGTTTACCAGTCTAACTGCTGATTTTGGCTAAACTTCGATATTTTCCGTGAAGCGACTGCCGTCTGACCTCCACAACCCGAAGGCGATATCGAAGCATAGCAGTTAGACCAATTATTAGACTTTTGAGGGCTAAATGTTCGTATGGCAACCGGGACCAACGGCTTAACGTGCTTTCAGAGGAACGACCAGACCAGTGCAAATATTCATATTCATGCATACAAATATTTGCACTGTGCGGGGATGGAGCACGCCTCCTTGCGCAACGGCCGCGTTTGCTACCGCTACGCCACGGAGGCTGTCAAAAATGTTTAGTTTGTATAAATCACAAATCAAATTAAATTCACAAATAAAATCCTTAGTACATAGAACTAATTGCCAGATGGGGTTAATTGTTCCGAGGAACAATCAGCCCCACAATTGTGGAACACCCGACCCCATATTCCCTTCTGCCATATGGACACATTATCAGACAAAAATATTAAAACAAAGCCAAAAATAACATAAGCATATGATTCCTGATCATATTTACTACAATCAATACAAAATGTATAAAGATGTAATCAATGTATGATATATTTGACAAAATAGACCAAAAAGCACGAACATGAAAATTTTTACTTCCATGAAAGGTTAGAATCTCAATGCACACAGGTACTCATCCGTCGCCACCGGAGTTACTAAAACGTCGGCCGAGAAGCCCGAGGCAGCGCATCATCGTGGCCTTTCGTAACAATATTCACTCGTATTACTATCTTTTTTCCTCTTGTAATAGATACACCGCCCGGGATATATTTCCGGGTTAAGTTGTTCCAATAAGAATAGTCGTATTGGAACAACTTAACCCGGGAACTTTTAACTGAGCTCTCCCTACTAATATACTGATAAATAAGCCATTCATGCAAAATTATTTCCTAACCATTCTAAAATACTTATAAATTCACAATATTAATGTTCACTCCCGGTTTTTTTAAATGTTCGGTTTATTATTCGAGATATCATGATACACACGCTTCACTATAAAACCTTATTTCTAATACTTTCAATAACAATCTGGATCATTTTGAAGGATATTACTAATCTATTGAATCATAAGTTCTAATAATGTGCATGCTCAAATATTTTAGAAACAAAATTAATCCATACTAATATTATAAATGCGAAAGTAACTCTGTCTGTCTGTCTGTCGGTCTGTCTGTCTGTCTGTCTGTCTGTCTGTCTGTCTGTCTGTCTGTTACGCTTTCCCGCTTAAACCTCTCAACCGATTTTGATGAAATTTGGCACAGACAATCTTTGGACCCTGAGAAAGAACATAGGCTACATTTTATCCCGGAAAAATGTGATATTCCCGAGGGAAATCTAAAAAGCGCGATATAACCGAACTCCACGCGGGCGAAGCCGCGGGCGGAAAGCTAGTTATAAATAAATGTCTTAGTACCTTTCTACCTACTCCTCGTCAATTAGTCTATTTGTTGAGAACATCTTCGCTAACTGTCAATAACAGTAGTTTGGAAGTCCGAATTATCCGTAGCGAACTTTATAGTGTCCCAACTTGTTGATAGTCGAAAACGAAAGAATTGTTCACGGAGTCGAAAACTAAAGATTTGTTTACGGAGTTGTAAAGAAATGATGTTCTATTAGGTGTACAAATAAGTTTTTCTACGACCATTTGATAATTTGCTGAATACATAACCATAATTCATATCTCAATAGTACTCATTCCTGCCTAGTCGCGTTACAATGACCATTTCCACACGGGTAAACGGTACTACAATGAATCTTTTTTTGTTTATATGGCTATGGCATCAAGAAATCTACACACGATTATGCCAAAAAGCGCGCATATTTGTGTCACGACTACACTTCGCATGTTATTGGGCTGTATAGATGAATTGCCTTTGCCTTTCATTTGTGGGATTATAACAACATTGCGCGCGCCGCGCTATTTTCACGCCATAGTTAACTTTTATCTGCATTTATTATTTCAAGGTCATAGAAAAAGTTTTGTATACCACTGTCGCAAACAGCTATTGTAATACACGTGCTGATCTATTGTGCTACTCAGCTTCGCTTCGTGGCACAAACTATCACTCATATTACAATAGCTATCATTGTTTGACAGTGGCATAAATAACTATGCCGCCGTTTAACAAAAGATGTTTTCACTAAAAGGTTACGTTGAAATTGTCAGATGTAAAATGTGATATCGTAAGTTCGGACATCTGTTAAATACAAACACGTACAATATTAGTGACTCTGCATCAGTATAACATATTTCTTTTTGTGAAAAAACGTCAAGTTTGGTGCCGAATAAGCTTCATTTGCGGGAATGTTAGATTTACTTCTTTAAGTTGAAGAAACTGCTGCTGAGACCCATCGATTGCTTGTAAAAGCTTAAGGTGAAGCTGCTTAAAGCGAAAAAGTTTCAAAAGTTGAGAGACTGTGACTTTGATGTTGGAAGCATTATTGGAAGACGATAGAAGGAAGAGGGAATATGCGCCCATTACTACTGCAAATATGACAAAGGTATTCTCCTACGTGATAATGCTCGACCGCGTGTTCAAAAAACGGCTGAAACTTATTTGGATACCTATTATATATTTTTTTATATAATAAAAATGTTCTTGATTTCAAAAGTCAAATACAAATTTTTCCATTTCAATCCTACTATCCTACTAATATTATAAAGGCGAAAGTTCGTAAGTATGGATGTATGGATGTTTGTTACTCTTTCACGTAAAAACTATTGAATGGATTTGGTTGAAATTTGGCACAGGGGTAGATAATAGTCTGGAATAACACATAGGCTACTTTTTATTCCGGAAAAATATGCAGTTCCCGTGGGATACGAAAAATATTAGTCCACGCGGGCGGAGCCGCGGGCGAAAGCTAGTGAAGCATAAAAAGAGAAAGAAAACAATTAAGTACAAAGCTATGCTAATACATTTTTTTTTTTTTTTTTTTTATAAGTCATAAACAAGCGCTTGACCGCAATCCCGCCTGATGGTAAGCAGTGATGCGATCATTGATGGTAAAGCGCGCTAGTTTATTAAGAACCTATTCACTCTAGCCTTGAAGACACTCAAATTGTAATGTGACGGAAACACCGTCGCTGGCAAATTGTTCCAGTCACTCGATGTACGCGGTATAAAAGAGGAAGCGAAACGCTTCATCCGGGTCGCAGTGGTGTCAACAACGTAAGGGTGGAAACTCGCCGTACGACAGGTCGTCCGATGGTGGAACGGTGATGGGGAATTAAATCATGCAATTCCCTTGCACACTCACCAGAATGCAACCTATAGAAGACCGAAAGGCTGGCTACTCTACGCCTGTGCTCCAGGCTTTGGAGACCGTTTCGAGGTAAGTCTGGGTCGCCAATCAGCCTCTTCGCACGCCTCTCCACTGAATCCAAAGTATCCAGGTGACATTTCGCAGCACCAGCCCAAATGTGGCTGCAGTACTCCACACACGAGCGGACCTGTGCTTTGTACAACATTAGAAGCTGCCCCGGTGTGAATACATTTTGTTACTACTGCGTAAATCAATTAAGCAACTTTTTTGAAAAATGTAATGAAATGAAATGAAATCGTTTATTAAGCAAGTAGGATCACTGATCACTTATAAACGTCATGTTTATTTTTTATTTTATTTTTTTAACTATATGAAGCCGGCATTTCCTAACTGACTACCTCTGAGAAGAAATAGCCGAAACAAACTCAGGGATCATCGTCTTTTTTCAAGTCCAGACATTAAAAATGAAAATGTTTGCAATAATTTACCTTATAATTACGCATATTGCTTAATAACAATGCTTAACAGAGCGAACAGCCCAGTCCCAAGCTTTTTTGTCTTCTAAATAATCTGTGATTTTATAAAAAAATATCGTAAAAAGTATCGTATCGTATAAATTATATCGTTATTCAACATATACATATCTGAAGGTATTCACTCAGCTGTGCAGCCATGAGTCCGTCGAGGACCTTCGCCTTGGTTATGGCCAATGATACCGAGCGGTAATTATACTCAGCACCCTAATTTCGTAACACACTATTAATATCAGTTTGAAGCACATTGCTAATACATTGCTCTATATGTTTACAAATGTGTTTGATCGACAACGTAAATAACGCAATGAATGTTGTTAAACTGTCAAATTGAAACCCGTTACTACTGATAGTATTTTCGCAATTCTCAGTGTGACCAGCCCTCGTCGTTTCGGGTTGCCAATTTCAGTAGTAATTGGTAATTGAATTAATTATGACGCTTAGGTTTTGTTGATCCTCTTGGGTTTGTTCTACAAGGCGACACGTTCAGAATAATTTATTCATAGAGGTCTTAAATTATTACGGTAAGGTAGGGCTGTAAGATATGCCGATCTTACGATAAAATGAACTTTCAGGTCATATTAAACCTTCTTGGGGCGAATTGCATTAAAATATGTAGTTAAACATAAATCTGAAAAATTCAAAATAATTAAATTAAATTATAAATACATACGGAGGACGGGTCTGAGCAGTTGTGTTGCGATGTGTGCCGCGAGCGATGCGCCAAATATTGTTGTGTCGGGAGTTTGGTCGTGGAGGGTCTCCAGATCAATCACCCTCTGGCGCAGCATCATTGGTCGTGTTGTTGGATTTAACATCGCATCACCTTGCTCATCTGCCGTCTTCCTTCCTATTCACTCAGTTTTTTGAGTAAATAGGCTCTTAATAAAATAGCGCGCTTCACCATCAACGATTGCATCACTGCTTACCATCAGGCGCGATTGCGGTCAAGCACTTGTTTGTAAATATATTAAAAAAAAACCACCTTCAAACCAGAGTACAGTAAGCCTTTCATTAATATCATATCCAAGTTTGACAGATTCTTATAAAAAGTCAATGACTCCTTTTCTTTACATGTAATGGGGGATTCATTAAAATACTTCTCCCGCTTTGGACAGGGCGGAGAACACGGCATGTTAGACTTTTATTGACTAAATCCAACTCGTGTTTTTCATTTGCCTATATGGTATGCTCTTACGAACAAAGCCATGCATTTGCGCGAGAGATTGCCGCCACGAGGATTGCGAACATTGAGTCGGTTTATGTTTGGATAGATTAAGCCTGATTTTTTTAGATATTATAGAATAAATATATTTTAATGTACTGAATAGTCTTAAAAAAATATATACATAATACACTGACCAAATTGCAGTTATTAATTAGGAAGCTATTTTAAATATCCTCCTATTTCCAAAACTTTATATATAAGACTTTTTAAGTCGTACTATAGACTTAAAAAGTCAGACATCAGACTTTTTCATATTCTAGCCTTATTGGTGGGTCTGAAGTGTACGGACGACAGCAGGTCAAGCTACCCGAAACTGTCAAATATTTCTATTAAACCTTGACCCTTAATGCTTTAAACATGAAGTTGAAAATCTAATAAAGAAATCTGACAGATTGTAGTAGCTTGATGTGCTGTCTTCTGTACAAAACGATTAACCAACCAACCTAAAAAAAAACTCACTGTTTGGTAAAGAGGGCTTAAAGAGATCTTTCATTCCACCGGATGCTTTTTTTTAATAAATTATAAACCAGGGCTTAATCCCGCTTGATGATAAACAGTGATGCAATCGTCGATGATGAAGCCTTGAAGATACTTAAATTGTAGCCGACGGAAACACCGCCGCTGGCAAATTGTTCCAGTCCCTCGATGTACTAACTACGCGGTACAAAAAACGAGGCGAAACGCTTCGTTCGAATCGTTGTGATGTCGTCAACGTAAGGATGGAAACTCGCCGTACGACGTGTCGTCCGATAATGGAACGGAGATGGGGTAATTAAATCGTGCAATTCCTTCGCACACTCTCCAAAATGCATCTTACAGAACACCGATAGGCTGGCTACACTTCGTCTGTGCTCCAGGCTTAGGATTCACGCTGTTCACAGCTCACTCCAACTAAGTACTCGTAGTGATATTTTTACTTGATCGGCTGGTATCAGCAAGAGAAGTAATCAACTCAGTTCCTGTTCGTCTTCACAGTTAGATTTATATACAACTAGCGACTCCTTGGCTTGGCCTCCCCGGCTTCGCATGCGTGTAATGCTGATACTAAATACACTACAGAAAACTGTTAACGTTGTAAAAAAAAAAAAGCGGCCCGCCGCCACTCCCGCTAACCCGGACGGAACGCGACGCCTCGCAATTTTTAAATCTGTAATACATTAGAAAATATTCATTTAAATCATATGCTATAAAGGGCGATATGGATCTATATTAGATCAACAATTTATTTAAGGTATTAAATTGGATAAGGATTAATGCTGTATTGGTCAAAATCGCTTCGAACATTAGCCAGATTTTGTCGTAAAAAGTAAATGACAAAAAAATATAAACCTTCCTCTTGAATCATTCTATCTACTAAAAAAACTATCAAAATCCGTTGCGTAGTTTTAAAGATTTAATCATTCAAGGAGACATGGCAGTGGGCAGGGCACATTGCTTGTAGAACCGATGGCCGATGGGGCAGTAAGGTTCTGGAGTGGCGGCCACGTACTGGTAGACGCAGCGTAGGGAGGCCCCCTACAAGGTAAACCGATGACCTGGTGAAGGTCGCGGGAACCCGATGGATGCGGGCAGCACAAGACCGGTCGGCGTTGAAAGCCTTGGGGGAGGCCTTTGTCCAGCAGTGGACATCTATAGACTTAAGAAGAAGGAGACATAGGGAAAAGGAAAGTGACTTTGTTTTATAAATCGCCAGTGCGAACACTTGTGAGATTTGAAGTGAATTTAACAGAATATCACTTCTCAAGTAAAATAAGTGAAATATATCGTTTTCATGTTATCGTTTAATACATTGATTCAACAAAGGCCTGTCATTTTCAAATTAGTACTAATTGGAATTACACAGGCGAAGAAATTACCCTTCCGAGTGGGAGCGAAAACGGTTATATACAAGATTTTTGCTGGATTTGCTTGAGATTCCTGCATAAAGGAAGTATCGAAGAAAAATACGGTTTAAATGTGAGATTTTATCAATAAATCGGTTATTAATAAAATCTGACACTTCAGAACACATCAAAACTAAGCAATATACAATATGTAAAGAAAACCCTGTCCAACCCAAAAGGATAATAAAGGTGTAATAAATAAATAAAAAAATAAAATAAGCCTTTATTACTGTTTAAAGTTTACAAATGAATCTTATGACTACTATTGTTATTGTTTATATCTCTAATTTATTTACAATTAAAATTTTTGACGATCGGTATTATTTCAAACAGCTTGTCCTACGACAAAGGCCTCCTCTAAAGACTTCCATCTCTCTCTGTCTCTGGCTATCCTAATTTTAAAATTATTAGGAACTAGCTTTCCGCCCGCGGCTTAGCCCGCGTCGTTATATCGCGCTTTTTAGATTTCCCTCGGGAATATCAAATTTTTCCGGGATAAAAAGTAGCCTATGTCCTTTCTCAGGGTCTAAAAATTGTCTGTGCCAAATTTCATCAAAATCGGTTGAGAGGTTTAAGCGGGAAAGCGTAACAGACAGACAGACAGATAGAGTTAGTTTCGCGTTTATAATATTAGTATGGATAAAGGTATACACATGACCAAATAAAATATGAAATTTTACATAATTATCATAGTAACAATACAAATGAATTTTGAAGAAATCTTTTTTTTCCGCGAATTACTTCCCCAAAATTTGGTATTTTTTTTTAAATGTGACAACATTATTTTAGACGGTATTATTATGATAGATGAGACCACGTGCCACGTGCTCTGCCCCCCTTCGCCCGCGGATGTATACCTACCGTGTTGCCTATCGCACATGTTACCTCGCTTATTCGAAATAATATTTATTTTCTAGGGGGTTTTTTTTAAGTTTAGCCCGGCTTTGTAGGCATTAGTAGAATCAGTTATCGATACCTAACAATACCTTCACGGATCGGACAGGGTTTTTTTTACATATTGTATACTATAATTTGTAGGGTTCGATTTATTTTTTGTTATCTATTTTACTGATTTATAAAAAAAAAATATCTACTCACTTCTTTATGGCATTGTACAATGTAGGCTTAAGTGGTAAATATTTGTCCAAAGAAATAATCATTAACAATATCGGGCATAGCAAAAGAAACATAAGAGGAGAAATGACTTATCATTAACTTTTATTTTTACTTACATTATCTTCTAATCTAACTTATCCCAAACACAGTTTTATATAAAGAAAACTAGGTACTTCATAATAATTTAACATTCTGCTTATTACATACTTCAGTGTTTTAAGGATTCTATAAAAATAATAGGTAACTAAATTAGTAGAACAATTACGCGAACTCGCACAATTATAAACACACTAGCTCATACGAAGGCTCAGAGTCATACAAAGGGCAATGGAAAGAGCTATGCTAGGAGTTTCTCTACGTGACCGAATCAGAAATAAGGAGATCCGCAGAAGAACCAAAGTCACCGACATAGCTCTGCGAGTCGCTAAACTTAAGTGGCAGTGGGCAGGGCACATTGCTCGTAGAACCGATGGCCGATGGGGCCGTAAGGTTCTGGAGTGGCGGCCACGTACTGGAAGACGCAGCGTAGGGAGGCCCCAACAAGGTGGACCGATGACCTGGTGAAGGTCGCGGGAAGCCGATGGATGCGGGCAGCACAAGACCGGTCATCGTGGAAAGCCTTGGGGGAGGCCTTTGTCCAGCAGTGGACATCTATAGGCTGAGGAAGAAGAAGAAAGATTGTCTGTGCCAAATTTCATCAAAATCAGTTGAGAGGTTTAAGCGGGAAAGCGTAACAAACAGACAGACAGACAGAGTTACTTTCGCATTCATAATATTAGTATGGATTATCCAATATACCTCCGTGTGGTACCGGGCTTAGAATAGTACTATCCCAAAGCCTCTCGTGGGTATCGTAAGAGGCGACTAAGGGAACTCTCACCAGAAAAGCGGGCAGCAATGCTTGTCCTGTGGAATATCAACTTACTACCATCCCCAACCCGAAAGCCTGTCCTGTCTGCCAAGCGTGGGGATTGTGGTGAACCCCCCAATGTAATGGAAAACCTTGGTGGAGGCCTTTATCCAGCAGTGTACCTCTATAGGCTGAAGAAGAAGACAATATACAAAACACATTATGTTTGAAATGGCAACCGTGGTGTTTCTTGCCGGCTCTTCTCCATAGAAATCAACCAATTGGAATCGTGTACCTAACTTCTGACGTGAACGTTGGTTTAGGTGAACAAAACTATGTATTTTGATTTTGGCATACACCTATATAAATAACAAAGCCAAATCCACCACATACATATATCATCATCAACAACCTTTTTATCGTCCCACTGCTGGGCACAGGTCTCCTCTCATACAGAGAAGGATTGAGCGTAGTCACCACGCTTGCTTAATACGGGTAGGCGATTTCAGACTTAAAGTCCAGATTTCTTTAAGATGTTTTCCTTCACCATATAATCAATCATTGGTGTCCAAGATATACTTAGAAAGTACACTTATAGTACCAATTTAACTTAGAAAAGTTACATTGGCACTTACCTGACCTGGAATCGAACCCACACACTCATACTTGAGAGGCTGGTGTTTTAACAACTGGACCACCACGACAGTACATACATATACCTACCCATACACCTAAATTAATATAGCTATGAGAATTTCGATTGAAATCTGTTCCATAATTAAATCGTACAACATTGCGTGGTGTCAACATTAGTATGGACATCCCCTAAAGCTATTGACGATAAACTCGAAGTAGTTCTTGTTGTGTATTGTCAACCTTTGTGTGGCTGTTCCCTAAAGTTAAATAATTAATTAATTTGAAGAAAAATTCTTGAAGTTAATCTTGTCTTTAGATTTACAACAGCATGGAATAGGCTCCCATACTGAATTGCTTCTAGCGGAGCTGACCCCGACCTCTAACGCAAAAGCAGCGCCGCGGATGCAACCGACTCGATGATTGAATTGCTTCTAGAATCGACATACTAAGTTTACTTTTTTTATAATTATAAACTAGTGCTTGACCGCAATCCCGTCTGATGGTAAGCAGTGATGAAATCGATTGATGGTAAAGCGTACTTGTTTATTAAGAGCCAATTCACTCAAAAAAACTAAGTGAATAGGAAGGAAGACGGCAGCTGAGCGAGGTGATGCAATGTTAAACCCATTAACACGACCAACGATGCTACGCCAGAAGGAGATTTGATCTGGAGACCCTCCACGACCAAACTGCCAACACAACAACCCGTCCACCGTACGGCTCACCAGACATCATGCCGGAATACAACGAATCGCTTGGCGGCAAGACTTTGTCTGGTGTGGGTGGTAACTGCTGCCCAGAGCCGATGCAGCAGGCCTACCACCGAGAAAAGTTAGTAAGTAATTAACTCCAAGCTATTTGATACACACACGTCAGCTAATAAGCTACCTGAGTGTCATTACTAAATAACTACACCATCGTTACCATCTGCATAGCCTTTTTGCCAACTAAAATCCAGTCTAACCTAATTCAGCTGAGTACCAGTATATCCATCATCATCATCATCATTTCAGCCGAAAGACGTCCACGGCTGGACATAGGCCTTTTTTTTTGTTGGGATGGGAAATCATCAAATGACTTCTCCCACTCTGGGCAGAGCGGAAGGGCGTGTCAGATTTTTACTGACTAAAACCCACCCGTATTTCTTCACTTGCCTGTGCGATGGCCAGGGCCACGGTTTCTTGTTTGACCAACCCGCAACCCTGGCCCAGGAGGCATCGGTCTTCGTGGACCCTGTCACGACGTGATGACATCTCTTTGAGGCGCGCGTGAAACACGACGTGCCGTCGACTCGGGCCTGGTCCTTACCGAGCGGCAAGCTGCCCACTGCTCACCGCCCGCAGGCCCGCGCCTACGGTGGCTGGGAGTTTAGTGTCATCTCCCGACCAGGGCGTCTCCTGCGGCGGCTAGTGGCGTGAGGTCGCTGGGATTCCCGTTGCCTCACGCGCTCGGCCTCCTCCTTCGCCAGCATCACTGCTTCGCAGAAGGAGGTGACGGCCTGCCATGCACTCTCGCTCCGGACCATGGCCTGGACCAGGGTCGGACGCAAGAGATCGCCGCCGATCGCCGCTACGAGGACACGGCGGTGCTCTACCCAAGCCGGGCAGACCTCCACCGTATGCTTCACCGTGTCCTCAGGGCGATCCACACAATGGTGACACCTTGGCGTTTCCTCCCGCCTTATACGGAACAGGAACCTCCCGAAACAACCGTGTCCGGTGAGGACCTGCGCCAGGCGGAAGGTGAGGGCGCCTCTCTAGCCACTCCTCAAAGAGGGGACTTACCGCCGCTATTATGGCGTGCCCAGCTGGACATAGGCCTCCCCCAAGGTTCTCCACGACGACCGGTCCTGCGCCTCCCGCATCAAGCGGTTTACCGTGACCTTCACCAGGTCGTCGGTCCACCTTGTCGGGGGCCTACCCACACTGCGTCTTCCGGTGCATCATTGCCACTCGAGAATCCGTCGGCCCCATCGTGCACCGGTCCTACGGGCAATGTTGTCAGTCTACTGCCACTTTAGTGTTGCAATTCTTCGGGCTATGTCGGTTACTCTCGTTCTTCTGCGAATCTCCTTATTCCTGATTCGATCGCGCAGTGAAACCCCAAGCATAGCCCTCTGAGTGTCATCATCATCAGTATCATCATTGCCCTTTGAGTGAACTTGAGTCTTATAAGCCCAATTGTTAGCGACCAAGTCTCAATGCCACAAGTCATCACGGGTAACACACACTGGTCGAAGAATTTTGCCTTGAGACATCAGTATATTACATGGATCGAATACCTATCAGACTTCTACAAATCTGGGTAACAAGGGAATAAGATACGTCTTGGTAAGACTGGTTGTCTTGCTTTCGGCCTTCTGACGACCCGTAACGACTCTCAATGATGTACGAATAGCAGCCGGGATCAACCGCTAAACGTGCTTCGCACACGTTCATCCGTTCGTACACCGAGACAACTCAATAGAACATAATGTTTTCTTATTTATGCTAAAACCGAAACACGTGTCTAGAATTTTTTAGTAAAGAATCTATGTACAAAATTTCAAAAAGATGTTGTGAAAAACCACAAAGTTATGACCTTTTTATCTTATTTGGTAGTCCCAATAAAAATATGGTCAAAGCGGCGGGCGAACGGTACGTTGACCTGTGGCGGGATGTGTGGCGTCAACTGCTGCGCGGGCGTGCGTACGCGTCAAGTACCTACCGTACCGTACCATCTACCGTAAGATGCAACCACACTGCAACAATTTCAAAATATATTTGGGAAAAAATATAAGATGATGTAAAAATGATTGGAATCAATTCAGTTGATTATTCTGAACAAACTAAATTCAAGTTTATAATATCACGCTGTGACCAATAAGAAAATTTTAAAATGTATGCTGTATATTTTGGGGTTGAATAAAATGTTCAAATAAATAACACCATGTGAACGAAGTCGCCGGCAGCAGCTAGTTATTATATAAAACCAGATACAAAAATGTATAACAATAGATAATAATACATATACCTACAATAGGTACACACACAGTCCCTAAACATAATATAGAGATTGTATAAGTACAATTTATATGTTAATATTTGTACCGCGCCATGATTTATTCATACACGAAATAAAACAAACTTTGCCTTTGTAATGTCAATTCTAATTCTAATGAGTATTATCTCACCTTGTATATATATTGTGTTTTGTTTTAAAATATTAATCATCTTTGTCAAATTGATGTAACTCCGGCATCGAGAAGCTCCTTTTTTGTATAATTTTGTATTTGTATTTGTCAAAAAAGGGAGCATAATACTTCATAAGTACTAAAATTGGGAGTGTTACGCAATTACAGTGCAGATTACAGTTACAGTGTTCTATAGAATGCATTTTGTGCGTGGGAACTGCATGACTCAATTCCCCCATCTCCTTTTCATCATTGGGCGAACTGTCGTACGGCGAGCATCCACCCTAAAGATGCTTCCTCAACGGGAGCATTCACGTGTAATGTAATGTTACAGATTTGAGTATTACATCAGTGAAGGAGGAGAACCGAGCATTACATTGCGCACCTTGTAATGATACAAAACGGGCATACATCAAAGTCGAATCTTTAAGTTTCATTACACGCAAATGCTTGTTAGTCAGGAAGGTATTATGGTAATGTAACGCTGAAAGTCGAATCTATAGCGTTACAATACACGTGAATGCTCCCGGTGAGGGAACAGCTTTACGTTGTTGATACCACTACCATCCGAACGAAGCGTTTCGCCTCGACTTTTATACCGCGTATATTGAGGGACTGGACAATTTGCCCGAGGCGGAGTTTCCGTCTGACTACAATTTAAGTGTCTGCATAAAACCTTGCAGACACAGTTAATAAACTAGCGCGCTTTATTTACCATCAACGATTGCAGCTCTGTTTACTTACCATTATTTTTGTTCTGGATGGGAAATCATCAAATGACCTCTCCCGCTCTGGGCGGAGCGGGAGGCCTTTCAGACTTTTACTGACTAAACAAACACGGGTGGGGACCCGTGTTTCTTTATTAGCCTGTGCGCCAGGGCCACGGTTTCTTTTTTAACCAACCCGCAATCCTAACCCAGGAGACTTCGATCTTCATGGACCCCGTCACGATGTGCTGACATCTCTTTGAGGCGCGCGTGAACCACAACGCGCCGTCGTACGGTGGCCGGGAGTTCGATGTTGTCTCCCGACCAGGGCGTCTCCAGCGGCGACTGCTTACCATCAGGCGGGATTGCGGTGAAGCAATAGCTTATAACTATAGAAAAGGTGGCGACAATTAATAGAGAAATATAGAAGAAACAGACAGGTTAAGCAGACCCCAAATAAACTGAAATAAAGGCTGAAAAATCATAATGAATGATGAAACTGTAGCGGTGCCTACAACGCAACATGCGAACAACGCGTCATACTGACGTCACACAAATTCTACATCTCGCAATCAGAGTTTACCGTGCAACTAGCATATATACAAGCTCGCGACATCAACCGGCGGGCAAGTGGCCCGCCAGACAACCAGTCTGGTCGGAGGCTCCTCCCTTTTCTATGGAGGATGAGTTAGCTTTACACGCTGCTCCTCATGCCGCCACACTGGTGACCGATCTCGACACGATTCCGACCCGATCTCGAACCGATCTCGACCCGATCCCGAACCGATCTCGACCCAACCCCGATCCGATCGACGAACCATACCGATCTCGACCCGATCCCCGTTCGATTTCGAAAAAATCGAAACCCTCACACGGAAGGGAGTAATGTAGCGGTGCCTACAACGCAACATGTGAACAACGCGTCATACTGACGTCACGCTAATTCTACATCTCGCAATCAGAGTTTACCGTGCAACTAGCATATACAACGTGTAACATAAAGGGTATATACATAACAAAGGCATAGCATCTTTACATGATATCAAACGATATTGAAAGGGTTTTTTAATCCTATCTCTTTATGTTAGGAAGTTATGAGGAAAAACACCGGCTGTGATAGGCTACTATCATACTAGTCGCACAGAGATATTGAAGTAGTAAGTAAGTAGTAAGGTAGTAAGGTAACGAGTAGTTATTAACGTATGTAGTGTGCTGCCACGTTTGTTATGATTTGATTTTAAGAAACACACGAAACCGAAAATTTGGTACCGATTTTTTGAGTATTTTATTTTGAGTTGAAACCCTTCCGATATTGTTTGATATCATCTAAAGATGCCATGCCCTTGGTATGTATATACCCTTTTTGTTACACGTTGTATACAAGCTCGCGACATCAACTGGCGGGCAAGTGACCCGCCAGACAACTAGTCTGGTCGGAGGATCCTCCCTTTTCTATGGAGGATGAGTGAGCTTTACACGCTGCTCCTCATACCTCCACAAAACTAATATTTGAACAAGAGCCAAACCATAAGTTAGTTCTTAAAAAGATTATGTGTCATTTTAAGCGCCACAGCTTCCGTAGCATTCAAACAAATAATAAAAAAAATTATAACCAAATTGCATCAAAATCCCATCATCAACGAAGAACAACTTTAAAAAAAAAAGGTTCAATCAAAGCTCGGATACTTCTAATGGAAACGGCTGCATGGTTTATTCCCACTGCTGTGCAAAATATTTGCGTAAGACACTATCAGTAGCAATGGGTTTAACTTTTTCAATGTTCAACAACATTCATTGCGTTATTTTCTTTCTTGAGCAGACATACTTTTCGAACATATGGAGCAATGATATAGTAATATCATCAACCTATTAATCGTCCCACTGCTGGGCACAGGTCTCCTCTCATACAGAGAAGGATTGAGCATAATCACCACGCTTGTTCAATGCGGGTTGGCGATTTCAGACTTAAAAGTCCAGGTTTCCTCAAGATGTTTTCCTTCACCTTCAGTCATTGGTGTCCAAGATATACTTAGAAAGTACATATAACTTTAGAAAAGTTACATTGGTACTTGCCTGACCTGGAATCGAACCTGGAATCGATTATCAATCTGCTTCAAAATGATCCAAGGGAGCTGGTTACGTCTCTGTTGCTACAGACGGCGCCGGCTTTCGGAAATCCGTGACACCGATATGTCCAATTAACGGCCCTCTTACTCGTAGTTCTGAATCGTGTCTAGGGCGATCCAATTAAAACCGGATTTTTGAAGTTGGGTTTTTTTGAGCGTATTCTTTTTGTAGCTGTTTGTTTTTAGTTGTGTTGCTTTCATGGCATTGTCAAACAACTGCACAAGTTTTGAAAGCCAAATAAATCTTGTTTTAGCTTGTTTTGAACATTTCTGTATTGATAAAAAGGCAGAGAAAATTATCCTAAAAACCAGTTAAAAATATATTCCTTTTTTGTATCTTAAATGTTCGTTATAAAAAGTAATTAAATTACGGTTTGAACACACATTCCAACCAACTTAGCACGTTTAGAAATTATAAACATTAAATCTGCGACCCCAAACTGAACACCATACAAATTAAAGTCCAACATAATATTACGCATTTGCATAAAATATTACCCCATAATCGGGGTACAGGGGAATTAGCCGTGGAACTGGAATAAACGAGTTGTAACCGGAACAAACCGGATTAAATTGGTTTTAAATGTTCCTCTTTGTGAGATGATGAGGCCCTGCCCACGGGCGCTTGTCGAATAATGTTTCAACTTTAATTCTGAACAAAATGTGTTATTTGTGCATGACAGTAAATGCTTGTTGTGAATGTGAGTGTACAATTGTTATGACACCAATCATCAAGGAAATAAAAAACCTTTCGGAAAATTGTGAATTATTTTCTATATTATGCATTTTTGAAGTTAATGACTGACTGTGTATGTGTAGTTGTGAAAACATACCGCATAAATTCCTGAAGAAAAATAATAAACTTTAAAGTACAAAACCACTGCTTGTTATATGTATACAATATGTAAAGAAAACCCCGTCTGACCCAAAAGGATAATAAATGTTAGGTATATACATACGCTTACGCGCATACGCCAAATAAAATATGAAATTTCCCGCGAAAATTTTCCGCGAATTAATTCCACTTCCCCAAAATATGGTATTTTTTATAAAAGTGACAACACCATTTGTGGCGGAGCGAATAGCGATGCGAAGAGGTGCCGCCTGTCCTGCCCCCTTCACCCGCGCATGTATGCCTAACGTGTTGCCTACCGCACATGCATTAAGTTACCTCGCTTTTTCTAAATAATATTTAGTTTTAGGGGGATTTTTTTAAGGTTAGCCCCGCTTTGTAGGCATTATTAGAAACAGTTAACGATACCTAACAATACCTTCACAGATCGAACAGGGTTTTCATTACATATTGTATAAAAGGTTGAGATATGTATAAATAAGAAAATACATATTATCGATGAATATACAGAAACCATGCTTATACATAGTACACGACTCTAATACCCTTATGTAGAAAAAAATATAAAATCGGAGGAATATTTTTTTTTATTTCAGCAACTGAAATAAATATCGCAAGTGGGTTTTGAATCATGTAAATCTTTGATGTAAAGATATAGACCGATGTATATACATTGTGTCAGCTCGACTGCACACTTTATCTTAGGGGGAGTTATTACGCATAGGGTGCATGTAGAATAACCTCCCCGTGGCGCACCCTGGGCAACGTCCCAATATCTCCACTAGATACTACCTAGTAGATAGGTCCAGAGGCGACGTATTTGAAAAAGTCCGAGGCCCACATACACAGCCACACATCAGGATCTGTGGTTGCAACGAGTTTTGACGTCCTCCGTGGCGCAGCGGACAACGCGCCTACCTGCGACTTGGAGACCCCGGGTTCGATCCCCGGCCAGGTCATGATGGAACGTTTTCCATGATCTTTTCCTGATTGGCCTGGGTCTTATATGTTTATCTATATATGTATCTATTATAAATTTAATATAGTATCGTTGAGTTAGTATCCCATAACACAAGTCTCGAACTTATTTTGGGGTTAGCTCAATCTGTGTGATTTATCCGTATATATATATTTATTTATTTATTTTATTTATTTATTGTTCCACGCGCTCTCAGACGTCACAGAGGGGGACATACAATTCACATACAATATCATACACAGACAGGACACACACACAGGAGACATTCAAATGGACACTCGAAACTTACCCATTAAAAGATTTAAAAGCTGTATTAAGACCAAACTTTGCAAAAAGAGGTATTACAAAATCTCAGATTAGAAGACAATAAAGCTTGGGATTGAGCTGCTCGCTCTGCTAAGCAATGTCATTAAGCAATATGCGTAATTATGCTACAATTATGACATTTTAAACGCAGTTTTTTTTTTTAAAACACCTAAATTGATTGTTATGCACAGCAAATACATATTGTTGTTGTAAACATTTTCATTTTTAATGTCTGGTCTTGAAAAAAGACGATGATCCCTGAGTTTGTTTCGGCTTTTCTTCTCAGAGATAGTTAGGAAATGCTCCAGCTAGTTTAAAAAAAATATGACGTGTAAAAGTGATCAGTGATCCTACTTGCACAATAAGCAATTTCATTTCATATCTTTAACCAGAAATCCATGTTAACAATTTGTATGTCGTTGTCCGTGTCGCCCTCTATATACAAAAGCGTATGTAAACCAGAACTGCAGAAACTACAGATTCTAATGTCTTCAATAATAATATTCTCCGAAATAAAAAACAAAAATTATTATTCGTCAAAGTTAAGCAAACGTGAACACAATACTGACAAACGATTTAGTGAGAAACCTGATAACTCGTCAATCATATCTGATTTCATGATCCATCCATTAATATCTGTCGTCAAGATGACAGCAAATATATGTGATCATTTGTAGAAGGCATGTACAAGCAACAGCGTGACATATAAGAAACACCAAAAATATTTGATGAGGCAGCAATCGTTAAAATCCTATATTTTATCGACTGTTGCCTAATCAAATATTTTTCATCATCATCAACCTTCTTATCTTTTCACTGCTGGGCACAGGTCTCCTCTCATACAAAAAAAGGACTGAGCGTAATCACATATTTTTGCCAGTTAATAAAGGAATGTCCGATATTTTTGCATTCTTAAAAGTGATACATCTCTTAATTAATATCGGACGTGTCTTGCATTAAAATCAAAATCAAAGCATTTATTTCAAATAAACCAGTTACAGGCACTTTTGAATTGTCAAAAGGTCGGTCAGTCAATAAGATGAAGCTAGTCCCCCATTCCAAAGAGTAGGTACCTTTGGAGAAGAACGAGCAAGAAACTCCATGGTCATTCTTTTAAATTTTCAAGCTATTGTTACAAATATTTGATTACATCATTCATGTTCAAATCAACCGTGTGAGAACGATGCAGAAATATATTGTACGCTGAGAGCGTCCACTATAGAAAACACACAAAAATCAATTCAGAAATTAAAATACGCCGTGGCAGCTAAGAGATGACGGCGTCCGTTCACGAACATGACGTATGGATCAGCATCATTCAGCTCAACCATATTGAAGGGAACCTAATGACCCAACACACACGCCACCATCAGCGAAACGCACAATGGTCCGCTGGAGGGACTGAGTGCGGAAACCAAACCAATAATAACATAGAACATGACCCAACACACACGCCACCACCAGCGAGACATTTGAGTGAGCATGACATACTCTCAACAGCCAGAGCACAATCAAGTCAATAAAAAAGACTAACCCAACAAATAGATGCCTTACAGCATACTCATACATTGTGCTCCCACGCAATTATACAATACTAAGAAATTGAATCTACACAATGCTAAGATAGTTTTGTCCAAGGTTCAGCAGCTCCAACAGTGTTCCCGAATACTAAGTTTAGCTCCTGTGTAGCTGTACAAGTGCCGAACACCTTTGTCAGCGATGCGATTCCGTTACGTACAATATGCTTGGCTACATAGTGTGTAATACAGGCTTTGAATTAATAACATAAACAATTACATATTAAAACTACAAGAGGAAAAATCGAAGAACAATCAGTGTATAGAAATCGGACGCAGCTCAAGCCCAAGCCTTTTTGTCCTCAATGTAATCCTTAACACTATAGAATGCTTTCTGACACAACTTACGTTTAATGAAGGATTTGAATTTATTCAGGCTCAGATCTTGAACCACCTCTGGAAGTCCATTGTAAAAATGTATACATTGGCATCTGAAAGAGCCGCCTATTTTCTTGAGCCTTGTTGTAGGTACAATAAATTTATGCCTGTTCCTAGTAGTTAATGTTCGTGACAGCACGTAGTTTGCAAACATATCAAACGATGGTAATTGCTTTCTATATTGTACCTTTTTACCTATCAACAAGTTCCATCAAACAACATCAAACGACTGTGTGTGTCCCTTTGGCGATTATTTGGTAGTTCTCGTAATTAAATTCACGTAGGTATGTATAGTGAACCACAAAAGTGTTGATCGTACAAAGTTTCAGTATTCTATTTATTTGATGATTCTCCCAAGCCCGTTCCCATGGCTGTGGTTTCGCTAGATAGTAGATAAAGGCACATATCCCATCCAACTTTTCCGAGGCCCTTCTACAATATGTAAAGAAAACCCTGTCCGATCCGTGAAGGTATTGTTAGGTATCGATAACTAATTCTACTAACCCCTACAAAGCCGGGCTAAACTTAAAAAAAATCTCTCTAAAAAAATTAAAATTATTTCGAAAAAGGGGGTAGGTAACTTAATATATGTGAGGTAGGTAATACATGCGCGGGGGAAGAGGGGCAGGACACGCGCCACGCGGTCGCACCGCTCATAATATTATCCTCGAAAATGGAGTTGTCACTTTTTTAAAAAATACTAAATTTTTGGGAAGTTGGAATTAATTCGCGGAAAAAAAATCCAAATTCATTAATATTTCTTTCCTATGATGATTATGTAAAATTTCATATTTTATTTAGTCATGTGTTTACCTAAACCTTTATTATCCTTATGGGTCCGACGAGGTTTTCTTTACATATTGTATACTAGCTTTCCGCCCGCGGCTTCGCCCGCGTGGGGTCCGGTTATATCGCGTTTCCAAGAGAACTCTTCAAAAGTCCGGAATCAAAACTATCCTATGTCATTTCTCAAGGTCAACTCTATCTTTGTACCAAATTTCAATAAAATCAGTTCAGTAGTTTAGACGTGAAAGAGTAACAGACAGACAGGCAGAGTTATTTTCGCATTTATAATATTACTAGCTTTCCGCCCGCGGTTTCGCCCGCGTGGATGTCGATTATATCGCGCTTTTTAGATTTCCCTCGGGAACATCATATTTTTCGGGAATAAAAGGTAGCCTATGTTCTTTCTCAGGATCCAAAGATTGTCTGTGCCAAATTTCATCAAATTCGGTTGAGAGGTTTAAGCGGGAAAGCGTAACAGACAGACAGACAGACAGACAGACCGACAGACAGACAGACAGACAGAGTTACTTTCGCATTTATAATATTAGTATGGAGTACGGATTATGTTATACGGGCCGAAACATGGGACGACTGCGGACATAGCTCTCTTGGCATTCAGGATCTCAGGCCTGTGTCATACCAGTACTTATCTCCGCAAGCCCAGCTCAATATATGCCTCAGCCTAGCTCTGGCGCTCCTCATCAAACATCCGCCGGGGAAACGCCAACCAACACTGCCAACGCAATCGTACTGATAGACCTGCACGCCTTCGTCAGCAACATTAGGCTCGATCTGCTGGCTGCTGCAAAGCAGCAAAGCTGCGTACAGCGTGGAATCTCGCTTTTGTGAAAAAAAATATCAACGTATGTGATTGTGGCTACGAAAATGCCTCTGTAGAGGCCGCGGAGTTCGGGGTGTCGATTGTCCCAAGACACTCTTGACATTTTCCTGAAGCATTTGACCGCGTGTTCCTCTATCGATACCGCATGCTGCGCAAAGGATGGAGGCGCTGGCGGCGGTGTCTCCGTCGGACTACAATTTGAGTGTCTTCAAGGCTAGAGTGAATAGGCTCTTAATAAACTAGTGCGCTGCTTACCATCAGGCGGGATTGCGGTCAAGCGCTAGTTTATAATATATAAAAAGAAAAGAGTTTCAAGCACCACGTCCAGCACCATCGTCGATAATCTGTATAAATATGTATGCAAGAACTCAATATAGCTACCTAATATTGAGTTCTAGCATACTTATATAGATTATCGACGACGGTAAGGTAAGGACGGTAAGGATGACGGTTAGGTGTTTAATAAATAAAAATGTTGAAAAAATATTAAACAAACTTTCGACGCCAACAGTACACGCCACACCAAATTACTTACAATAATAACAAGTTCAAACTGTCACCTTTTTTGTTATCTAGTTGTCGTTTGGGATGCCAAATAACGCTATTAGATTCGAAATCCAATAGAACCGCAAAATACATAGAAAAATAAAATAAAGGTCTAAGAAGTTATTTCTTTCAGAATCACGAAGAAAGAAGTTACAATAGTAACTGACGGAGCCATCGGGTGTGTAGTGCGCACAGGATTTTCGACTCAGTGCTTAACATCGAAAGTCGAAAATTCAACAGTGTGTTTTTACGAGCTGGAATATGCCTTATTATGCCCCGTCTACACGCTCCGTCTTACCTGCGAGCATGCCTGTGCAAACCAGTTTGCGCAGGTAAGCACGTGTGTGTGGACGGCAAGATGGTAGCGCGCGCAGTCCCAAATGTTCAGTCTTTTTGTACAGTCATAACTGCACAGGCCTGGACTGCGCAGGCAAGACGGAGCGTGTAGACGGGACTTTAGATTCCCAATGGTCGACACAACACCAAGAGTTGTGTCGAGTGATATTAAATCCAGCTATTGAGCCTTGCATGCGCTGAGCTTGCTTTGTAAACGATTTATTCTGAAAAACATCTGATAGTGAAAATAAAGTGCAGTAAACGTGGAATAAACTCAATAGTGTCAATTCGTATCATCGACGGGGTGATTGCTTAACATAATTATCATCTACGTAGCCTTTTCCCAACTATATTGTGGTTGCCTTGACAGCCTAAGTGGAGTAGCGGCAGCGAACGCGGCCGCTGCGCAAGGAGGCGCGTGTTCGACCCCGCGCAGTACAAATATTTGTATGCATGAACTGCATATTTGCACTGGTCTAGTTGTGCACTTTTGAAAAGTACACAGTTGAAAAGCACTTTAAGCCGTTGGTCCCGGTTGCCATAAGAACAACTAATGGCAGTCGTTACGGGTTGATGAAGTCCTCAAAAGTTCAACAATTGGTCTAACTGCAATGCTTCGATATAGCCTTCGGGTTATGGAGGTCAGATGGCATTCGCTTCACGGAAAATATCGAAGTTTAGCCAAAATCAGTGGTTAGACTGGTAAAGCGGACCCCAGACTCCAAAGCTGAAAAAGCTTCAGAGGCGACTGGGATTAACGCTGAGATAATGATGATTGTGGTTGCCTTCCAATCTGTATACGACGTTATTTTTGTGTATATGCGAAACCCGAAACACGTGTCCAGTCATCATCATCATCATCATCATCCCAGCTTTAATCCTCGTCGCATCCGAAGCCTTTTCAGCTTTGGAGTCTGGGGGAATATGAATATTTGCACTGGTCTGGTTATGCCTCGGAAAGCACGTTAAGCCGTTGGTCCCGGTTGCCATACGAACAACTAATGGCAGTCGTTACGGGTTGATGGAGCCCTCAAAAGTTCAACAATTGGTCTAAATGCAATGCTTCGATATCGCCTTCGGGTTGTGGAGGTCAGACGGCAGTCGCTTCATGGAAAATATCGAAGTTTAGCCAAAATCAGCAGTTAGACTGGTAAAGCGAACCCCAGACTCCAAAGCTGAAAAAGCTTCGGATGCGACTGGGATTAACGCTGAGATGATGATGATTGTAGTTGCCTTCCAATCTATGATTGTATATACGACGTTATTTTTTTGTATATGCGAAACCCGAAACACGTGTCCAGTATTTGTATATAAAGAATTTATGTACAAAACTTCAAAAAGCTGTCATGATTAATCACAAAGTTATGAGCTTGTTATAATACCTGGTTGTCCCTATAAAAATATGGTCAAACCGCCGCTCGCCGGCTCGCGCCTACGGTATGGGCCCTAGGACACTACGATCCGCTGTAAACTGTGCGCTCGGTAACCACACTGCAACATTTTTTAAATACACACATCAAAAGTGTCTAGGGATCAACATATATTTTTGCAATAACTTTTCTCCTGATTGATATTAATTAAAATTTTCTTTAAGGATTCATCAAATAAAGTGTTTTCGTTTGTCACAGTAACGATAAACCAAGTCACCTTTGCATTAATAAAGAAATTTGCCATTTTCCTAATAAAGGGATATTTGACATTTGAACCACTAACACAAAAGTTCGAAAAAAAGACTGAAATAACAGTTTTCTCTAAAATTTTATTGGGTAACTTAAACAATTAATAATCCGTGTTTCTACCGCGAACACTAACAACACAAGAACATCGGTTTGGCATACTCAAAATGAGTTCATCCAAATCACGCTGTGGAATGGCCGCCCATGTTCGTTGCAACAACAAAAAAAGGTCTTCTTGCGACTGGATACCCTCCATATTCGGCAGAGCTCTTCTCTGTAGCATATCCCATGCTTGCTCAATCGGGTTCAAGTCTGGCGACTGAGCAGGCCAGGGCAAGACATTGATGTTAGCTGCGGCGAGAGTCTGTCTTACAACTCTTGCGGTGTGCGGTCGTGCATTATCATGCATTAACTGAAATAAGGGACCGATTTGCACTTGTAGAGGAACGATGACGTCTGATACAATCGTTTCAGCATAAATTTGAGCGTTGAGGTTGCCTCTGATCCAAATCAACTCAGTTCTTCCGCCGATCCAAATACCCGCCCATACCATGATGGTTCCACCACTATAAGGATGGACTTCCTGGCAGGATTTTAATCGCTGTTGGCGTCCAGGGGTTCTCCAGTGTCGTATACGTCTTGTATCCGGTCTCATACCAAAACGAGACTCATCAGAAAAGCACACGAAACGCCATTGTTCTTCTGCCCAATTTCTGTGTTCAAGAGCCCATTGATATCGAATCCTACGATTGTGCATTGCTATAGGTGGTACCCGTAGCGGTCTTCGGGAATGAAGGTTCACTTCATGCAAGCGGTTTCTGACTGTTTGGTCGCTAATTAAGTTCCCTGAAGAGTGATGAAGCCTCACGGCTAACATCATGGCGGTTATTGTTGGAGCTCTTCGAGTTAAGATTTGAATGTATCGGTCTTGTCTCCGTGTGGTGCAGCGATACCGTCCTCCATGGCGCTCAGCCACGGTACCAGTGCTTCGGTAACGTGTCCAAAGTCGACTGATAACACTCTGACTTGTATTCAGAGCTAAAGCCACAGTACGTTGCCGGGAACCAGCTTCTATCATTCCCACGGCTCTGAGCATTTCTTCCCTGCTTAAATGACGTCGCCGCTCCATAATAACGTTGGTTTTAATCAGTAGTAGGGAAACAGTAGCACTAATAATGTCTTCAATGCGTTGTATGTTTTTATAGGGAAAATATTGACAGCTGATTTTCATCTTTTACTCGAATTTGATTCACAGTTCCTGATTCAAATTATGAAATGCACCAAAAAGGATCCATATAAATTTATAAAATCATAAATTTATTACAAAGCCACATCTCAATCTCAAGAAATCCGCATAAAAATGCTTGATCCCTAGACACTTTTGATGTGTGTATATTTGGGGAAAAACCACCACCAGCGGAGGACCCGTCGTACGACTGGTTTCCACCCTTACGTTGTTAACACCACTACGATCCGGACGAAGCGTTTCGCCCCCTCCTTTATACCGCGTACATCGAGGGACTGGAACAATTTGCCAGCGGCGGTGTTTCCGTCGGACTACAATTTGAGTGTCTTCAAGGCTAGAGTGAATAGGCTCTTAATAAACTAGTGCGCTTTACCATCAACGATTGCGTCACTGCTTACCATCAGGCAGGATTGCGGTCAAGCGCTAGTTTATAATAAGTAAAATATATATATATATATATATAACATGGTGTAAAAAATATTGGAATTGATTCAGCTGCTTATTCTGAACAAACTGTTTTCAGGTTTCGCATAAAGAAAAAATAACGAGATTATAGAGTATTTTATATGACCCGGCTGCCTATCTAACCTCCACAACCGAGTTTCTGAGTAATTAGGTACCCCTTGGTAAGACTGGTCAGAATCCTGGTCAACCCTTGGTCAGAATTTCGGACTTCTGACAACCCGTAACGACTATCAAAGACCTACAAATGACAGCCGGGACCAACAACGGCTTAACTTGCTTTCCGAGGCACTGGTTGCGTAACATAATAACAACAGCACTGGATTTCATTATGACAGTTCAAGAAATTTATTAATAGGCAAACTCCATTGTCTGCAATCGCCACGCCGCGTTGAGCAAGCGTTGATTACGCTCAATTCTTCTCTGTATGAGTGGAGACCTGTACCCAGCAGTGGGACGTTAAGAAGGTTGATGATAATGAAGATGAAACTCCATAGTGTTGCTCTTTTAAAATATTTGTTGTGATTATTTGTATTGATAGCTTTTTAGTAAAGAAAGATACGGCTAAAAACGGAGTAACTGTTGAGATAATGGTTAATAGATATTATGTATGGAATAAATTTAATATAAATGCTAAATAAAATGTTTTATTGTTAAAATTGGCCCCGTAGATGATTAAATGATTCAGTAAATGATTTGAGTTTGTTAATGTGGTTTTTTGTCGCGACATTTTGATCCGTACCACGCAACGTTGCTGAAAGTCGTTTTTTAACGCTTTTTATATTACTGCAATCTTAAACTCACCATAGAAGTAAATCATAGTCTACAAGTATAACCACGATGTAGTCGCAAAATCTGGTTAGAAATAGTATCTCGTGTGCATTACCCCAAATAGAATATAACACGTTTCGTTGCACACAGACGCGACCTCGCTCGCATGGAAAATATATTCATTGACGTCTAATTCACTTTACTGTTCCCACTTCCCGTTTTAGACGGATATGTACTGCGTCCTAATATTATACTGTCGAGTTTCGTAGCGGAAGTAGAATTGTCGTAGAGCGTCTACGGCGTAGCTGCTACGAAGTGCTACGTTGTTTTTGTTTGTTGAATGTTTAGCTCTATTGTTGTAAAGTTTGTGACTCAATTCTAACTGAAATGATGAAAAACCGTTTTTTATATTGGTTTCAAAGTATTTCTAATACTTTTAAAATTGTACTATAGAGAAAGGATTTAAACAAAATCATATATCTGAATTCTAATATAGAATTACAATAAAAACAGAACGAATACATCACGCAATACAACATAAACAGTCTTACATAATTATTTTGCTTTATTTACATTTAGTCATATAATTTGTGTATGACAAAAAAATGTATGGAATGCAAAAATCAATTAACAATTCTACATAACTTAAAAATTATGATGATAAAGAGGGACTTTTGCAACGAGTGACCTAATAGACTGCCATTAAAATGAACAAATAATATTTCGTTTATTTACTCACACACACACACAAAAACACACACACACTCACACGCATCAACATGCACGCACACCTCACAGACGCACGCATTCTTACAATTAATCGCATTTTGTTATGCGGGAAGATCGGAGTTTTCAACTACAGGCGTTTCTATACCTAAATGGAGACTCCTTGCAATGTAATTTAAAACAAATTTATTTTAAACTAGATTTCCAACCGCGGCTTCGCCCGCGTGGAGTTCGGTAATATCGCGCTTTTTAGATTGCCCTCGGG
The DNA here is from genome assembly GCA_017933935.1 of Sesamia nonagrioides. Taxonomy (NCBI): domain Eukaryota; kingdom Metazoa; phylum Arthropoda; class Insecta; order Lepidoptera; family Noctuidae; genus Sesamia; species Sesamia nonagrioides. The sequence continues at coordinate 2,950,992 of JADWQK010000188.1, forward strand.
AATATCAATTTTTTCCGGGATAAAAAGTACCCTAAGTAAGTCTAAGTAGTCTTCTAAGTTTACGTCTGCAAAATTTCAAAGCAATCGGTTCAGTAGTTACGGCGTAAAAGCGGAACAAACAAACTCACTTTCCGATTTATAATATTAATATAGATAAACTTATTTTTAATATTAAACGTCATTTCCAGACATCAGCACCCTATTCACGCAACAAATTTGCAGTCTCAATATGAACAATTTTAAAGAATAATTATCGATTGCTTCATGTGTACGAAAATGTGTTTGCATAGCAACATTGAACATTGCCAGTCCTACTTACCATATTGCTCGTATATTACGTCAGCAGTACAACTCTGTAAACCAAGCCACATGTCACAATTATATCTCCGAAACATAACGTTTGTCGGCACACACCTCATATTTCACGGATGCTGCTTTTAATTGGAATTTGTTGACGGATTGTGTTTAATTTTAAGGCAATTTAACTGTAATTACATAGACTAACACCAATGTATCATTGGTGATTTGTTTACACGTATTTTTGTTGTTTACATGCATGCTTCCCATTATCCTTTTTAGGTTAAGTTGAAAAAAACAGTTAAATGTATTGTTTCAAATAAAATAGGATTCACAACCGTAACAGATATTTACGCGTTTATTTATTTATTAATGACTAGCTGCGCCGTGCGGTTTTACCCGCGTAGGTTTCGATATGTTTTTTTTTATAATATACTCCGCCCCTATTGGTCGCAGTGTGATGTTATATAGCTAAAAACCTTCCTAGATTAATGGGCTATCTAACACAAAAAAAAATCAAATCGGATCAGTGGTTCCTGAGATTAGCCCGTTCAAACAAACAAACTCTTCAGCTTTATATATTAGTATAGATATGAACTAATGTTGACACTGTTAATGATGACGGTAGCGGTAGCGGACGCGGCCGCTGCGCAAGGTGGCGAAGTTTAGCCATATCAGCAGTTGGACTGGTAAAGCGGACCCTAGACTCCAAAGCTGAAAAGGCTTCGAACGCGACTGGGATTAACGCTGGGATGATGATGGTATGAACTAATGTTTGACGACACCTGATGATAAGCAGTGTTGCAATCTGTGATGGTAAGGCGCGCTAGTTTAATAAGAGCCTATTCATACCAACCTTAAAGACACCTAAATTCTATTCAGACGGTAATACCGTCTTAGCCAAATTGTCCCATTTTTTCAATATACGTGGTAAAACCAAACAACAATTCAAATCAAATCCGCAATCAGCAATTCAAATCCTTGAGTGAGTATTGGAAGCCGATGGATGCGGGCAGCACAAGACCGGTCATCGTGGAAAGCCTTGGGGAGGCCTTTGTCCAGCAGTGGACCTCATATAGGCTGAAGAAGAAGAGTGAGTATTTTTTTTTTTTTTTGAAATCACACAGATTGAGCTAGCCCCAAAGTAAGTTCGAGACTTGTGTTATGGGATACTAACTCAACGATACTATATTTATAATAGATACATATATAGATAAACATCCAAGACCCAGGCCAATCAGGAAAAGATCGTTTTCCATCATGACCTGGCCGGGGATGGAACCCGGGGACTCCACGTCGCAGGCAGGCGTGTTGACGGCTGCGCCACGGAGGTCGACGCGACGAGTATTGAATGCAATAGGATAATATGAACAGAGAGATATTTGGTAACTTTTGATAGATTGTGTAAAGTATGATTTTTTGATCAATTATACAACCTGACATTGACCTATTATAAACTGTAAAAAAAAAAAAACAAAATAATATTGCGTGGGCTATTCTGATACTTACACCTCTAAGTGGTATAGTTTATTCATCCAAGGAGATGAAGCAGTTCCTCGTGTGGATGTCTCCTCTCAGTAAAACTTTCAGAGGGAAGCAAGTACCCGTTACATCGCAATACGAGATCCGTCACACAAATCCGAGCAATAAATTGTAAGTTTCATACGAAACTGTCAAGCCGATCCAAGATTAAAGTAACGGATTAAGGTGTGACTCCCAAAATCTGGCGAACAGTCAGCTGGAGTACGTTCCTTTCCTTTAGATTTATAGCAGAACTTTGGTAGAATTTCCTTCGCGATGCAGATAGGAGTTAATACTGTGTCGACCAAAAGTCCATAGGCAATGTTGTGACATTGCCTATGGACATACTATACAAAAATCCCGTGTGGTACCAGATATAAAATAGTGCCTCCCGTAGGTGTCGTAAGAGGCGATTAAGGGAACTTTCACCAGGGAAGCGGGTAGCAGCGCTTCTCCTGTGGAATATCAAACTACTGCGATCCCAACCCGCCTGCCAAGCATGGGGATTATAGCAATGTCCCCCAATGGAAGGAAAGTCTTGAGTAGGCAAAATCAGGTACTAATCTTGTGCTGTTTTTGTGGTTTGAACCTGGATGTACACTGAATTCATTTATGAGTCACAACATTGCCTATGGACTTTTGGCCGGATTTATTCATGAATCTGTAGACTCATAAATGAATTCAGTGTACATCCAGGTTCAAACCACAAAAACAGCACAAGATTAGTACCTGATTTTGCCAAGGAAAATAACAGAATCGAATAATAGTAATAAACGTGACAATTGAGCTCCGAATCGCCACTGTGACGCTTGACAATCTAAATTCAACAGACTACTTTGCGTAGTGCGATGGCAGTTAATCAGCGTGTGTTATATGCACATACGCAGGTGCACTGGCGGCAATGTGGCGGTGGCAATGTTGTTTTAGCATGCCACTGGAGTTTTGAGCGATTAGGTACTATTACTACTTATAAGATGAAGGTTTATCAGATAAATTACACCTAAAAAACTCTGGCACTTAATTTTTGGGAATGAAATAAAATTAGAGTTTTCGCAGCGAGACTCGGGTGAACGAGTCGTGATACAGTTGTATTCGTCGATAAAGCAGATTACTTATATATTACTGTATCTTCTTCTTCTCCCCCTATAGAGGTCCACTGCTGGACAAAGGCCTCTCTCAAGACTTTCCTTCCATTGGGGGGCATTGCTATAATCCCCATGCTTGGCAGGCGGGTTGGGATCGCAGTAGTTTGATATTCCACAGGAGAAGCGCTGCTACCCGCTTCCCTGGTGAAAGTTCCCTTAATCGCCTCTTACGACACCTACGGGAGGCACTATTTTATATCTGGTACCACACGGGATTTTTGTATAGTATATTCGAATTTAGAAAGGTGTTACACATGGCAAGTCGCCCGGCTAAAAATATTAGTCGGTTAGGACAATGTACTATTATTATATTCTAAAATATCCAAAACCGTTAAAATATTCAAAAAAAATTGTTATATTTAGGAATAGGTTATATGAGACCAAACACTCGGCATTAAATAAAGAAAATAATAATTTCAGTTTATTTTTCTTTTTAGTTGAGGTTTTGCTGATCGACCGTTTATGGCCTAATTCCATTATCGTTTTATTTTATTATTATTTTCTTTGCGGTAATAAGGCCCTTTCTTTATTAGCTCTTCATTTAATTCTATGGCAAAAGAATAATTGGATATACACCCGCTACCTACTTTCTAAAATACTTTGTACAGGATTTTGATTCGCCAATTTGTGTTCTGAAAGGAATCAAATTAAGATGAGGCTATTCGGGGCAAGGCGCTGTCAGCTGGTACAATGTGAAGTGACAAGTTACTGAAACATGAAATAGGCTGAAATCGGTTTTGTGGCAGAGAAATAAGGAATGTCTTTTTATAATGGTAACTAAGATTATTTTGGTAAGACGTCTTGCGTATTTAATGAAGGTGATTAATTGATTCGCAAAATGGTTATGTTTAGGATTGCCTAGCCTTGCTCAGCCTGTGTCGCGGTTAAGCGTTAGCATATAACATAAAAAGTTCCCTTTGGTGGAGAGGATAGCGTTGAATGTCAGTCTTTCAATTACTTGTGGTCTAGAATCAAAGAAATCACATACCTTAAAAAGACCAGGCTCATTTTTAAGGTAAGATGTTTTGACGACCTCCGTGGCGAAGCGGTCAACACGCCTACCTGCGACGTGGAGGCCCCGGGTTCGCTCCCCGGCCAGGTCATGATGGAAAACGATATTGTCCTGATTGGCCTGGGTCTTGGATATTTATCTATATATGTATCTATTATAAATATAGTATCGTTGAGTTAGTATCCCATAACACAATTCTCGAAATTCGAATCTGTGCGATGTGTGCGTATTAGAATAGAATAGAATACTCTTTATTATGTACGCCATATAGATTACAGAACATAAATAATAGTTATTTGTTATACAAGAGTGCAAAGTTGCTTTTTAACCCACGCGGTTAAAAAGCAACTTTGCACTCTAGGTAGACGGAAGGGAAGGAAGAAGAAGTCCATATGAAGGCTAGCTTAACCCATGGTGCATGAAAGAGAAGATAATTTATAATAAAAGTTGTTTTTTTATCGTACCATACTAAGAATTTCTCCTGTATCGTGAGTGCAAATATATAAACTCACATACACAAACAACCAAACCCAGAACTACTTGTAGGTTATACAATTACCTATTTGTTTCGTGTTCGTTTCGCATTCGAATCGAACCCATGACACGCAGAGCAGCAATTAAACATTTAAGCACTACGCCTACAGTGCCGTCTGTGAATTGGAGCTTTTTAAACATCAATTACGTTATAAGGCATTATCAATCCAAATTTATGACACACGTAATTCCGTAAAAATGATATTACGTAAAAATATCAGCCTCGTTCAACAGCACAATAAAATAATATTCTGCTGTTTTTTTTTTTGCACCGGACGGTTTACATTTCCAATGAATAAAAAATGCTTTTGTCAGTAGGCATCTGCAGTTATTTGTAAAAATTTATTTCATTCCCTTTTTAGGGTTCCGTAGTAAACTACGACCTCATATAGTTTCGCCAAGTCTGTCTGTCTGTCAGTATTGTTAATATTTTCAAAAATAATCGCTCCTAAAATGAAAAGGGATGCCCCCCCCCCCCCACTTTTGAACCTTAAGTTAAGACTTAGACGAAGTTAAAGAAGTTAAGTCAAGTTTAAGAACTTAAATATGAAAAAAATCTCAAATATTGAATTTTATAAAGACTTCCTAAGAAAATTATTTTAAACTTCAGAAGTTGAACAGTTTTTGAAAAATTGTGCAAAACAATTTGTAGTTTAACCGTATATAAGCATTTTGTTTATATCAGTTTACATATTTTACTATCCTGAACGTACATTCTTTGAAATAAAATAGTTATTTGTTATACAAGAGTGCAAAGTTGCTTTTTAACCGCGTGTTCAATTTTGATGACCGAGCAAGCGAAGGATTCTAAAATTGAATCACGAGCGCAGCGAGTGATTCAAAATTAGAATCCTGAGCGTTAGCGAGGGAATCAAAAGGACACGAGGTGAAAAATCTTTGCACTCGAGTGCAACACGTAACTTTTCATTCCACCTCAGCGAGGAAATGACTAAATGCAATAAAAAAATGTTTACAATCACAAGATAGGTACACTTTTATTTCAGTTTAGGTATTAATTACTACATTATGACAGGTAAGTATTACAGAATAATCTTTAAATTATAATAAAATAATACTAAAGTATAATTAAGAAAATTTTAAAGTAACGTTGCAACAGTTATTTAAATTGAGTGTAATATTTTTGTTTGGTACTGTAATATTGGTGTTAGTCACTTGTGTACTGTTTTTCGGTAAACTGTCTGTCATACTTAATAGTTGTACCGATTCATCGGATTCCCTTGGCGTGCCATCGTGCTGCGTTAAGATGAGGCTATTCGGGGCAAGGCGCTGTCAGCTGGTACAATGTGAAGTGACAAGTTACTGAAACATGAAATAGGCTGAAATCGGTTTTGTGGCAGAGAAATAAGGAATGTCTTTTTATAATGGTAACTAAGATTATTTTGGTAAGACGTCTTGCGTATTTAATGAAGGTGATTAATTGATTCGCAAAATGGTTATGTTTAGGATTGCCTAGCCTTGCTCAGCCTGTGTCGCGGTTAAGCGTTAGCATATAACATAAAAAGTTCCCTTTGGTGGAGAGGATAGCGTTGAATGTCAGTCTTTCAATTACTTGTGGTCTAGAATCAAAGAAATCACGTACCTTAAAAAGACCAGGCTCATTTTTAAGGTAAGATGTTTTGACGACCTCCGTGGCGAAGCGGTCAACACGCCTACCTGCGACGTGGAGGCCCCGGGTTCGCTCCCCGGCCAGGTCATGATGGTAAACGATATTGTCCTGATTGGCCTGGGTCTTGGATATTTATCTATATATGTATCTATTATAAATATAGTATCGTTGAGTTAGTATCCCATAACACAATTCTCGAAATTCGAATCTGTGCGATGTGTGCGTATTAGAATAGAATAGAATACTCTTTATTATGTACGCCATATAGATTACAGAACATAAATAATAGTTATTTGTTATACAAGAGTGCAAAGTTGCTTTTTAACCCACGCGGTTAAAAAGCAACTTTGCACTCTAGGTAGACGGAAGGGAAGGAAGAAGAAGTCCATATGAAGGCTAGCTTAACCCATGGTGCATGAAAGAGAAGATAATTTATAATAAAAGTTGTTTTTTTATCGTACCATACTAAGAATTTCTCCTGTATCGTGAGTGCAAATATATAAACTCACATACACAAACAACCAAACCCAGAACTACTTGTAGGTTATACAATTACCTATTTGTTTCGTGTTCGTTTCGCATTCGAATCGAACCCATGACACGCAGAGCAGCAATTAAACATTTAAGCACTACGCCTACAGTGCCGTCTGTGAATTGGAGCTTTTTAAACATCAATTACGTTATAAGGCATTATCAATCCAAATTTATGACACACGTAATTCCGTAAAAATGATATTACGTAAAAATATCAGCCTCGTTCAACAGCACAATAAAATAATATTTTGCTGTTTTTTTTTTTTGCACCGGACGGTTTACATTTCCAATGAATAAAAAATGCTTTTGTCAGTAGGCATCTGCAGTTATTTGTAAAAATTTATTTCATTCCCTTTTTAGGGTTCCGTAGTAAACTACGACCTCATATAGTTTCGCCAAGTCTGTCTGTCTGTCAGTATTGTTAATATTTTCAAAAATAATCGCTCCTAAAATGAAAAGGGATGCCCCCCCCCCCCCACTTTTGAACCTTAAGTTAAGACTTAGACGAAGTTAAAGAAGTTAAGTCAAGTTTAAGAACTTAAATATGAAAAAAATCTCAAATATTGAATTTTATAAAGACTTCCTAAGAAAATTATTTTAAACTTCAGAAGTTGAACAGTTTTTGAAAAATTGTGCAAAACAATTTGTAGTTTAACCGTATATAAGCATTTTGTTTATATCAGTTTACATATTTTACTATCCTGAACGTACATTCTTTGAAATAAAATAGTTATTTGTTATACAAGAGTGCAAAGTTGCTTTTTAACCGCGTGTTCAATTTTGATGACCGAGCAAGCGAAGGATTCTAAAATTGAATCACGAGCGCAGCGAGTGATTCAAAATTAGAATCCTGAGCGTCAGCGAGGGAATCAAAAAGACACGAGGTGAAAAATCTTTGCACTCGAGTGCAACACGTAACTTTTCATTCCACCTCAGCGAGGAAATGACTAAATGCAATAAAAAAATGTTTACAATCACAAGATAGGTACACTTTTATTTCAGTTTGGGTATTAATTACTACATTATGACAGGTAAGTATTACAGAATAATCTTTAAATTATAATAAAATAATACTAAAGTATAATTAAGAAAATTTTAAAGTAACGTTGCAACAGTTATTTAAATTGAGTGTAATATTTTTGTTTGGTACTGTAATATTGGTGTTAGTCACTTGTACTGTTTTTCGGTAAACTGTCTGTCATACTTAATAGTTGTACCGATTCATCGGATTCCCTTGGCGTGAATGTTGGAGAGAGAGGGAGATGGTTAGGTGTTTCATAACGGCTTATTTTTGATGTAGAAGGGCCAGTCCAAGTTTCCGATTGAGGCTCTTTCAGTGTAATGGCTCCTACGATGCCTTCACATATTTTAGACTTATTTTGGATGGAATCCTATAAGTATCCCTCTACAACTGCATTGGTCTTCCAGCCTCCGTGGCGCTTAAGGGACAGGAGATCAGCTCCGGAATCAGCCAAAAGTGTGGCTGAAGTTCGTCGGAAACAATGACCCGTGTACAACAGGGGTTCTGGAAGTTCAAGAAATGTTGCTATTTCTCGTGGGATACTGCCAATTTTATTAGTACCCATAGGCTGTCTAACACACTTTCCATTGCGATACTGTAGAACAAAACGATTGATTGGAGTGTTAGGCGGCCGTAAGGCTTGATATTTCTCAACAATCGTTACGTATTCCTTGCGAAAGACAAAGTTGCGGTCTCTTTTTGTCTTTGTATTAGGTAAATTAATTAATAGTAAGTCATCTGAATGTTTCTCAATGTTTTTGACATTAAGTTGTGTTAGTTCATTAGTTCGACATGCTCCGTTTATTCCAATAATAAGAACAATCTGCAATGTAAAGAGTATTGTAGTAGATAAATGAATAAAATTTATATGAACGCATAATTATGCCTATCAACATTTACTAAGTATACTATTTAATTGAGATTAATATATGTACTTAAGTAGATACTGAATGTGCAACTGACTTACTTTGCCGCCAAATATACGGAATCGGGTGCTTCGTTAAGAAACTTTTCAATATCAGATACTGTGAAAACCTTCGATTTTTTTGGATGATGACCAGATGAGGCTCTTTTTAAAAATGCTACTAATTTAGGATAAGTATCGATATGTATGTCTTTTTTCATCTTTATTGTTGCTTTTAGCATCGAATACGTACTCCATAGAGTGCTTGCTTTCTTGTTCTCGGATAATTCTATAAAATATGCCAGCAAAACGTTTTCTGAGAAAGTTTTGGCTCCTTTTGCTAGTCGCCACGTGTTGAACATATCGTATTGTTTTAAATACTTCTCGCGTGATTGTTGAGGTAGAAAGCTCATTTGCGCATTATTAACAGTTTCAGTCAATTCTGTTGGCGTCAAACAAACTTTCTCGTCGCTAGAATCACTCATTTTAGTTTTTCACTTGTTTTCAAGTTTCTTTTTTTTAATATAAGGTTTAACAATGACGTGAAAAAATGCCGCGTAAAGAACCGCGTACAAAGAAAATTGAAAAAAGAACACCAAGAAGGTTCCGAGTCTGAGTGTTTTAACAAATTAAAAAAAAGTTGTATGATATATTCGGCACCATAGAGGTAACAGTAAATAGGTTTAATGTTTTTTTTAAATTTATAACTTAGTGCACACGATGTTCTAAATTCAATTTACTTTATCCTCTAGAGAATTAAAACGGCTTTTCCAGTCAGATATTGAAGATTAAAAATACTCTTTCCGAGATGGTGGGATGAACAAATATTTTACAAAGGGTGACACAATGGGCGGTCTTATCGCTAAGAGCGATGACGAGATATATATATATATATATATATTATGTATCTTCCTATTACGCTGATTAATATATAACAAACTAGCTTTCCACCCGCGGCTTCGGCCGCGTGGAGTTCGGTTATATCGCGCTTTTTAGATTTCCCGAGGGAACATCAATTTTTTCTGGGATAAAAGTAGCCTATGTTCTTTCTCGGGGTCTAAAGATCATCTGTGCCAAATTTCATCAAAATCGGTTGAGAGGTTTCAGCGGGAAAGCGTAACAGACAGACAGACAGACAGACAGACAGACAGACAGACCAACAGACAGACAGACAGACAGACAGAGTTACTTTCGCATTTATAATATTAGTATGGATTGAACACGTATTTTTTATTTTTTATTTCATTCAAATACTTACGAAGATACCTATATTGATTTGAAATGTCGCATGACGTCACGCCGTGTTACAAAATATACCACGGCGTGACGTAATTAGCCCCCACTCCGTAACTTTAATACGCTATATCTCAGTAGTTTTTGGTAATTTCGACAAAATAAACACTATATTACAACACTAGTTCGTTACTTCCTCTTTAATTCTGCAAAGGACACGATATGTTTTCCGACATCCTTAGTTTTAAATATGATATCTGGTGAAGCCGTACGGAGGACGGGTCTGAGCAGTTGTGTTGCGTTGTGTGGCGGGTACGATGCGCCAAATGTTGTTGTGTCGGGAGTTTGGTCGTGGAAAGTCTCCAGATCAATCTCCCTCTAGCGCAGCATCGTTTAGTCGTGTTGATCTTGGGTTTAACATTGCATCACCTCGCTCAACTGCCGTCATCCTTCCTATTCCTAAGTTTTTTAAGTGAATAGGCTTAATAAACTAGTGCGCTTTACACTCAACGATTGCATCACTGCTTATTATTAAAAAAATAAAATAAAAAATAAAGCGTATCCTAGACTTCAAAAGTCTTCGGATGCGACTGAAATGAACTCAGAGATGATGATGATGGTGATTAAGACTGTTGGTGATGTGTAACAATAAGTTTGCAACAAAAAGTTTCTAAAAGTTAAAAAAAAATACTACCTTTCCACTTTATTATAGTTGTTTATGTATTTATTTTGAATACTTGCGTTATAATTGAGGTTTATCCTAAAAATAATTTAGTGTCCATCAGATGGAATTATAAAAAATATTAGCTTTCCGCCCGCGGCTTCGCCCGCGTGGAGTTCGGTTGTATCGCGCTTTTTAGATTTCCCTCGGGAACATCAAATTTTTCCGGGATAAAAGGTAGCCTATGTTCTTTCTCAGGGTCTAAAGATTTTCTGTGCCAAATTTCATCAAAATCGGTTGAGAGGTTTAAGCGGGAAAGCGTAACAGACAGACAGACAGACAGACAGACAGACAGACAGAGTTACTTTCGCATTTATAATATTAGTATGGATTGAACACGTATTTTTTATTTTTTATTTCATTCAAATACTTACGAAGATACCTATATTGATTTGACATGTCGCATGACGTCACGCCGTGTTACGAAATATACCACGGCGTGACGTAATTAGCCCCCACTCCGTAACTTTAATACGCTATATCTCAGTAGTTTTTGGTAATTTCGACAAAATAAAAAATGCGGGTCTTAATTTTTTTTTTATTATCTTTATGACGATCTAATTATTTTTTTTTTGATTTTCATACCTTGGATACATCCCAGTAGTTGTTCCGGGTCTGGATGTTTGTGTATGTGAGTTAATATGTATGTAACGCACTCACGATACAGAAGGAAATCCTAGTATGGGGCAACGCTTATAAAAATAATGCATTGTCACTTAACATGACAATGCTGCCAGTCTTCTGGGCATTTTTCGTAATGAGTGTGATACGTACGAATACTTTGACGTCTCAGTGTCATTTGTGTCTAATAGTTATTTGAGTTAAACACACGACAGCCTCCGTGGCGTAGCGGTAGCAGACGCGGCCGCTGCGTAAGGTGGCGCGGGTTCGATCCCCGCACAATACAAGTATTTGTATGCATGAATATTAATATTTGCACTGGTCTGGTCGTGCCTCGGAAAGCACGTTAAGCCGTTGGTCCCGGTTGCCATACGAACATCTGGAGGCAGTCGTTACGGGTTGTTGGAGCCCTCAAAAAGTCCAACAATTGGTCTAACTGCAATGCTTCGAAATCGCCTTCGGGCTGTGGAGGTCAGACGGCAGTCGCTTCACGGAAAATGTCGAAGTTTAGCCATATCAGCAGTTGGACTGGTAAAAGCGGACCCCAGACTCCAAAGCTGAAAAAGGCTTCGGATGCGACTGGGATTAACGCTGTGATGATGATGATGAGTTATTTGAGTTAAAAAAATTAAAACATAAGAAGATTTGCAATACGTTTCTAAGTCCTAAAATGTTAAATCTGCAAAATCTTCATCAAATACTATAAATTAAAAAAATCAACACAAAATTACCTTTTAAACACAGATCTTTTTGATAATGTCCATGTTTCCACTAAAGAAGCACCGTGTTTGAATAGCTATTGAAATTGTTCTGCACTTTAATAGAATATACACTGTAGGCTATACGTCGGGACAACAGTGTCGGTGTCTCTATCTGTAGCTTTGACACGGACGCGTTATTCACTGGAACCAATGAAAGACGGCCTGAGAATGAGGTAAGTGGCCACACAGTTGACGATTTAGATCATTTCTAAAGTATGTAAGATGAAATTAAGTTTGAAAAAAAGATAGAAAATTTTCTTAGTACTAGGCAATTGGTACTGACAACCATACAAGTTGATATACAATATGTAAAGGAAACTCTGTCCGATCCGTGAAGGTATTACCAGGTATCGATAACTGATTTTACTAATGGCTACAAAGCTAGATTAAACTTAAAAAAAAAACTTAAGAAATTACCAAATTTTGGGGAAGTTGGAATAAAATATGATTTCGCAAGGTGTTGTCACTTTGTTGTCGCGTCTCGGCAAACGTAGCGTGGCCGCGGGCGGAAAGCTAATATAAAGCTAAAGAGTTTGTTTGTTTGAACGCGCTAATCTGAGGAACTACTGGTCCGATTTGATTTTTTTTTTTGCGTTGGATAGCTCATTAATCCAGGAAGGCTTTTGGCTATATAACTTCACGCTGCGACCAATAGGAGGGGCGCATTTAAAAAAAAACGCGGGTAAAACCGTGTGGCTAGTAATATATAATAGATTCTTTACTTTAAAATACTGGACACGTGTTTTGTGTTTCGCATAAACAAAATTAACTTTGTCTTTTGACTCCACTTTTGACCCTTATTGTTATTGCAATAAAGTTCAAAAGTGGTAATGCACTTTTGATCCTTGATTGTAAATGTAGATATGAAAAACTACAGGAAAATAAACGCATTTTGAGTTAATCCTTTTTTATGGCCACACCTGTCGCGAGTTTCGCCCGCTCTCAGTTCGAGATCGTACCAAGCTCGCTTTGATTACGCTTCTTTATCTCTGCCTACTCCAGTACCCTCCACGGACAAAAGACTTCGCCGAATTGTCCCATAACGGTTCACAGTGTAGGTAATACATATATGACGTAATATATTGCCGGTCTACAAAACACGACAATATCTACTGACCCGGAGAACTCGGAAAGAAAATTGTAGCAGGTCTTGTTTTGCACCTAAAAATATTTATTTGTTCAATACTTGAAGCTATTTAATTTACGAGTAATTTCAACTTAGTGTCAAGATACGGAACAGATGTAACTAGGCTTAAGCTATGAGGATTCTTTTGATATATTTTTTATTATTTCCTGTGCTAAATTAAACTATTAATTTTGTTGATTCATTAAAAATCAACTAATAATTAAGTACATAATTATCAGTTGATTTTTAATCAATCAACAAAAATAATAGTTTCAAGAGTGGGAAAATTATAGGCTGATTATGACATCATAATCAGCCTATAATTTTCCCATTCTTGGAAAACAGGCCTCTTCTCAGTGAGAGAGAGTGGGAAAATAAATATGTATTTGTGATAACTGATGTATGACTACATCTGTCTACATCTACATCATGACTAAATCTATGTACTTATTATATGTATAACATACTTATACAGGGAAACTTTTTTTTTCGCAAAAACAAATGGGTGGCTCAGAATCAATAACAGAACAAATCTGCATTATTAGTTTAAAATAAAAAATCATGATTTTGTCCGCCCTAAAATCAGCAAATGGGAGACACCAATTATTCATATCAATATCGTAGTATTAGCATATGGCCGCGTAGGGAACATGCGGGCGGCGCGGGCGCGCGGGGTTGCTGTGATGTTTCCGCTGTCCCCACTCCGCCGAACATGAATGGGACCGCGTGCGGTGACCATAACATCGATTTCATAATAAACATCTTTCGTTATCAATAACTATTTTTTTTTTTTGTACTAAAACATACCAAAGTAATAATATTTTTATCTATAAAACTTATTTAGCTATAAGTTGACAAAGTTTGCGCACTGGATAAAATTTTATCCTGTATATATCACCTAGTTTTAACTGCCTATCCAACCTATTACGATTACATATAACATTACAAATTTATATAATAATGCGCCTAGATTTAGACTGATTTTAAGACTCAGTTTTTTATGTGTAAATAGGCTCTTAATAAACTATTGCGCTTTACCAACAACGATTGCATCACTCCTTACCATCAGACGGAATTGCATTCAAGCACTAGTTTAAAATTAGGTATATATTTAAAAAAAGATTTAACCTACTCCGTTGATACCTACTCTACTTATTCGATATTTATGATAAAGCTCAACTCCCTAAATATCAACACAGCGCAAGAAACTATGGGACACAAACAGAAGAATTTCCTAGATCGCTAAGAAGCCTTCCAGTCCAGACTAACCAACTCATCTTGAAAACTTAGCTGAAGTGAGCGTGGAGTGAGAGATTCTAACTAATGACACAAAATTGAATTGACACTATTGACAACTCACTCACTAAGCTGACTTCACTCATCACAATTACGGTGAGATCTTTTACAAAATCGATTAGCTGGAAGTCTTGAAAAGAACCGAGATCCTGAAAGAACTACTAAATGCGTCAAGTCGACGATAAACGACCTTCGCTTACGTTATGGCGATAATTACAAAGCACGGCCGCCGTGGAGGGCGGCGACGGTATAACGGATTTCGTAGCGATGCCCCGCGCGGTAAGGCGGTTCACGCGCCAGTCCGCGCGGATGGATTTAATACGGTTTTAACCAGTTTATTCACAGGCACTGGCATTGAATCGTGTAATCTTCGTCCTGCACCCAATATGATCCATTTTTTTTAAATTAAAACTCATCTCTTTATACTCTTAAATGTATGGCAAGTGTATGGTCTACTCATCTATGTAACAGTACATTATAATATATGTGACAGCCTCCGTGGCGTAGCGGTAGCGAACACGGCCGTTGCGCAAGGAGGCGCGGGTTCGATCCCCGCACAGTGCAAATATTTGTATGCATGAATATGAATATTTGCACTGGTCTGGTCGTGCCTCGGAAATCACGTTAAGCCGGTGGTCCCGGTTGCCATACGAACATCTAATGGCAGTCGTTACGGGTTGTTGGAGCCTTCAAAATTCTACCAATTAGTCTAACTGCAATGCTTCGATATCGCCCTTCGGGTTGTGGAGGTCAGACGGTAGTCGCTTCACGGAAAATATCGAAGTTTAGCCAAAATCAGCAGCTAGACTGGTAAAGCGGACCCCAGACTCCAAAACTGAAAAAGCTACGGATGCGACTGGGATTAACGCTGTGATGATGATGATGATGATGATTATAATATATGTAAGTGAAGTAAATTCAAAATTACAACCGAGGCGATATTGGTATTGCTACAAAAAAAAGCAGAGGCTGTTATATATCTGGCACGTACATATGTCATACGACGTTTTATATCCTACTTGCGAGGAAATAAATAAGTAATTATTTTACGACATTTTCAAACAAAAACAAAACACCGAAAAGATATAGCACTCAATTATTTTTACTCTATACAATATGCAGAGAAAACCCTGTCCGACCCATAAGGATAATAAAGGTTAGGTAAACACTTGACCAAATATAATATAAAATTTTACATAATCATCATAGTAACCATTGATAAAATATTAAACAGATATGATATGCTCTAACAAATTAACCGAAATAAATGTGCCGACGGAGCAGCAGCACACACATGCAAATTTTTTATTCTGCGTACATTTCACACGTTGGTACAGTGTGAGTGAGATGGGGCGTAATCTAAAGCATAGAGATGAAAAAGATGGCTAGTGTTTGTCATTTGCGCTGTTAGTGTTTGTAGTTTGTTTTTACGAGTGTATCGAGAGTGACTAAGGCAAGAGATTAGAATTATAATCTTTTGTACGCTTCAAATTCAATGCGCTGGTGACTTATCTACCTTAGTTTAATATTATATCAATGATAGTAACACTAACAATACTAATAAATTTTGAAATGATCCTTTTTTCCCGGGAATTAATTCCAATTTCCCCGAAATTTGGTAATTTTTTAAAAAGTGACAACACCGGCATTATTATAAGCGAATAGCGACGCGACCACGTCACAGGTGCCACGTGCCGTGCCCCCCCGCCGCCCGCGGAAGGGGTTGCTTATCGCACATGTATTAAGTTACCTCTTTTTGCGATATAATATTTATTTTTTTTAGGGGGATATTTTTTTTAAGTTTAGCCTGTCTTTGTGGGCATTAGTACAATCAGTTATCGATACCTAACAATACCTTCACGGATTGGACAGGGTTTTCTTTACATATTGTACAATTACATATAACACAAGGGTATAACAGTATAAAGAATTACTTGTTCGCAAATTAATTATCGATGCGAACGTATCAGCTTATTTTTAGGCAAAGATAAAAAAACAGCCAGTAAGTATTAATATTAAAATATTAAACTAAAAATATAAATAATATTAAACTTATTAAACTTATTTATTATTAATATTAAACTTTAATTCTCTAATTCAAATAATTTTGACAATAAATTACTAATTTTGACAATAAATTATAATTAGAGAATTAAAGTTTGATATTAAATTAAATATAATAAAAAATTTAAAAAGTTTAATAAAAAATTAATTATCTGAATTAGAGAATTAAAGCTTTATCAATTATATTTTAACTACTAAAGTTAAAAATAACTTTAGTAGTTATTCACAAAATGTTGACCAGTTTTCTGACATAAAAACTCTGCTAAGATTTAAAAAAATTGCAATTCGCTTTTAGACTGACCATCCTGATAAATCGTGCTTTTTACATTAATATCTACGATATTGAAATTTAGAAAAAAAAAAAAAAACAAACCCTTTACGGGCACATGTGTTATACAAGTATTATTTCGCACCGTTTAGTTTCCCTTGCACTTATTTATAGAGTAAAATAAATTCTAAAAATCTACCCTCTAAATAAAGTAAAGTAAGTACTTAGTAGGCATGTTATAACCAAGCATCTTCTTTTTCTTTTAACCGTGGAATACGATAGCCCTGAAAGTCTCCTAATTATTTTATGGCAAATGTCTTCGCAGACTGCCCACACACTCTACACTAAAACATACTACATTCACACATCGTTCACACGTTGTTAACACCACTACGATCCGTTT
This sequence comes from Sesamia nonagrioides, assembly GCA_017933935.1. Lineage (NCBI taxonomy): Eukaryota > Metazoa > Arthropoda > Insecta > Lepidoptera > Noctuidae > Sesamia > Sesamia nonagrioides. The sequence continues at coordinate 2,968,080 of JADWQK010000188.1, forward strand.
CGCCTCCTCCTTTATACCGCGTACATCGAGGGACTGGAATAATTTGCCAGCGGCGGTGTTTCCGTCGGACTACAATTTGAGTGTCTTCAAGGCTAGAGTGAATAGGCTCTTAATAAACTAGTGCGCTTTACCATCAACGATTGCGTCACTGCTTACCATCAGGCAGGATTGCGGTCAAGCGCTAGTTTATAATATTTAAAAAAAAAACACACATCACACAAGCTATCCGCTATCCACACCTGGTACCCAAAATTTTCAATAACTATCTACTTTAATTTTTACTAAACATCATTTTTTTTTTTCATATATTCTCCTAACAAGCTAAAATATACATACTAGTTAGAATTATTCTTTATTATGTACACCATATAAATTACAGACATAAATATAGACATGTCTAGGTAAAAACTGAACTTTTTGAAAGTTAAAATTACTCCTCCAAAACGCCCGCCCTTGAGTCCGCCCGCAGTTGAGAAGAAGTAGCGTAAGAAACTCCTCAGAAATAAAGTTATACTCGTATTTTAACTTTGAAAAGCTTTAAGTCATCATCATCCTCCCAGCGTTAATCCCAGTCGCATCCGAAGCCTTTTCAGCTTTGGAGTCGGGTCCGCTTTACCAGTCCAACTGCTGATATGGCTAAACTTCGACATTTTCCGTGAAGGGACTGCCGTCTGACCTCCGCAACCCGAAGGCGACATCGAAGCATTTCAGTTAGACCAATTGTTGGACTTTTGAGGGCTCCAACAACCCGTAACGACTGCCACTAGATGTTCGTATGGCAACCGAGACCAACGGCTTAACGTGCTTTCCGAGGCACGACCAAATATTCAAGACAGTGCAAATATTCATATTCATGCATACAAATATTGGCACTGTGCGGGGATCGAACCCGCGCCTCCTTGCGCAACGGTTGCGTTCGCAGCCGCTTAGAAAAGCTTTAAGTACGTAATATTAAAGATTTTAAGTAAATAACGGAACTCAATTAAATAAATTAGTTTTATCATTAGGAAATTTTATTTATCTTAATGTCAGCTAACACACTCCAATGTACCAACAGAAACATTGAAAAGTGTACCACAAGCAGAAATACATAATTAAAATGTAAATAGGACTTAATAAAACTAATAAAACTCTCTTTGGAAGTTGAGGCTGAAATGTAAAATAGATTTCCCTAACACAAGACAGACTTCTATAGAGGATTCATTATAGGCATTATATCTGCATACTTAGTATATTTATTTATGTATAATTTAACATACCACTAACTAAGGTATTTAATTAAAAGGCGGAACAATTTCTATTTCAATTAACACTCAGAGGTTGTAGAGATAGTAAGATTAATGGAACGCCAAAATTTACATAGTGGCTCGATAGATGGCGTTGTGCTTTCAGAGTCAAATCCTAAAACTCGCTATGGTTTCGTTCACAGTCTGGAACAAGGTCGGAGCGTGTACTTGAACAATTTGAAGAGGCGGAGAAACGTCAGCGGCGTCGTTCAGTCTTTAACAACAAATTTTTGGAGGGTTGGCCACGTCAAAAGTGTCCAATCTTATAATTACTGTTCAAATCAAATCAAATACACAGGTATTATCATAGGTCTTACAAATACAAAGTGAGTTCTTACTGTGATCTGCCTCACAGGCACATACACAACTTCATTAAACAATTGAAATGTACAGAAAAAAAACTAAACAAAAAGAAGAAAGAAAGAAAACAGAAATACTTATTAACACATTTATATGCACTTAATCAAACATCAACAATACAGTCAAGTCATTTGAAGTCTAAGTATTCCTTTACTGAATAAAATGCGTGTTCATTATGAAATGTAAATAATCTATTTTTGAATCTAATGATATTATTACATGCTCTAATGTCCTTGGAAATTTTACTGTGTACTGTTATACTGATACAATAGAGTACAGACTCCTGTCTCCGTCATTAAGACCAATCTACTAACGTAATCCGGCCAATCGAACAATCTGCACATTGAATAACATGTGTGAGGGAATCGATAACAATTATAAATAATAATAAAATTACTGGGTGTCACTGGCTAGTGGAAATCACATAGGCAGTCGCTCTAAATACTGGTATTAGCTGAAAAGCATTATTTTACATAGAGCTTTCGGTTAATGGTATCCGATGTCAACATACTTGGGAGAGGGCTACACATATGATGATGATGATGATAAATTTAAAACAAGAATAAAAAATAAAGCGTTGATTATACAGTATGTTAAATAACAGAGGGCGTTCCCTTAAACTCGTTAATATATATCATTAATAGATTAAAATAAAAATATCAGCATAGAAAAATAAACATAAAAAAATCCGAATAAAAAAAAATTCTAATTGGAAATAAATTTGAAACCTCCTGTTTTAAATCAAAATAGTAGTCGTCATGTATAAATAAAGTGCGACGTTGCCGTCTTTCATGTTCGCGTGTACAGTGTGTTTCTTTTACATGTCAATTTAAAATTTTTATTGAATATTTTCTTATTGGAAAAAATTTTAAAACATTTTGTTTTCGAATGGAAATATTTTTTTTAGCATGTATGTATGCTATAGGTACTATTTCGGGTTAACGGGAACGCCCTCTGTTAGTTAACATACTGTATTATTAATATCATATAGCACAAAGACATTAACATTATGTAAGTATAGCAAAATATAGCATACTTATCAGAAAATATACACATAAATCAAATGACGTATTGGCTCTTACTTATTTTTTTTTTTACTATTTCACTAGGAAGTGTCGATAGGTGGGCGTTTTGGGGGACTGTCTTATGTAATATTGACGTTCAAAAAGTGCTGATCGTCAGCCTAGTTTGAATAAATGACTTTTGATTTTGATTTTGACATGTTTTCCTCTACCGTTTTATGAGCAGTGGTGGTGAAATAATTTATACAAAGTAAAACGCTTGACGGAGTTCGAACCTGCGGCCTACAACTTGTAAGTCGCAGCCGATACTACTAGGCTACCACTGCTCGAGATTGAATTAGAAGATTGTGTTTAGTTTGTTAAGAGGGAACTCTAGTGGCGTTTCCTCCATACAAACGTATTCCGCTTTTTTCTTCGTGGATAAAGCTTTTAGAGCAATGATTTTTTTTCTACAATTTCACACCTTGATTATACGCGCCCCTAATATTTGATTTTTTCGAAAACTTAATTAATAAAAGAAATATGATGTTTCATAACCACGAAAAATACCCATTTTTACCGCGATGTTCAGACGACTATTACAAAAATGTGATAAGTTTTTGACTAAAAAGAAAATAATAGAGGCTCTTACTCATCCTCTAAATTTTGATATAAAAATAATTGAGATCTGTCTTGTTTTGAAAAGGAAAACAGCGGAATACGAAACATCTTTTGGTCAACGTTTCTGTAGGTAAAATGAGCCTGAGTTGCAACTGTCCCTGCGCATTTTACGGGGAAAGGTTTAAAGCGGCGTGACGACAATAGTTTCTTCAAATACTTATTTTCAAAATTCTTCGGTACTAGAGTCCCCTCTTAATACATCTAGTTTAGAATGCATAAATAGATGAGCTGTCACGCCCTTTATACCTGGAGCTTTAGTTTAGGTAATAAGATTTTACATATTACATAGTACGAGTATACGAGTTGTATACGAGTTTGTTCCGCCACTTCTTCTTCCCAGCGAAAGGACTAGGAAGTGGCAAAGGGCGGGCGTTTTGGAGGACTGTCTTATGTAATACTAGCTGCGCCGCGCGGTGTCATCCGCGTAGGTTCCGATATGTGTTTTTTTATATGCCCCTATATTATATGCTCTATTAGTCGTAGCGTGATGTTATAGCCTAACGCCTTCCTGGATTAATGGGCTATCCAACGAAAAAAAAGTTTTTCAAATCGGACCAGTAGTTCCTTAGATAAGCGCATTCAAACATACAAACAAACAAACTCTTCAGCTTTATATATTAGTACAGATAGATTAATGAAAAGTGCTGGTAAGTAACTTTTAATTTTTTTGTTTGATTTTGAGTCAATCTGTCAATACTTTTCTTAACTGTGGAGCGATTGTAATACGACAACCCCTGGGTAAGACTGGTTATCTGACTTTCAGGATTTGAAGACCCGTAACGACTTTCAAAAATTTACAAATGAAATAAAGGAAATACATTTAAGTATTATCACAGTTTAAAAGACATATTATTCTTATGTGTTACTATCTGGTGTTATCATCAGCATCTCAGCGTTAATCCCAGTCACATTCAAAGCTTTTTCAGCATACACACACAGAAACAAATAAGAATCATAATGGCGTCGATCCGCTTGTTCACGAACAAAACTAATTTTAAATTAAGTGTAACTTTTTTTTTCTATCATCATTCACGATTATAAACATGGCGACAAAATTTACGTCAGGGGAGGACTAATTTGACAGGTCTAAACTATTTTTTAACTTCTGTCCTTATCTTAATGAAATAGAAAGAAAAACATGCATTGAACCTATAGTTGAGCCAAATTCGATAAAGAATAGAGGTAAACAAACCGTTGCTAGGCAACTAGTAGTTTACGCCTAAAAGACAGATGTTAACAACATTTTCTACATACATCTTTTTCATAAAAGTAATAATCCTACTTCCTACTAATCTAAACAGTTTATTTATGTTTAGATATTTATGAGTTGCATAGAACGCTTAACCTATTTGAATGAAATATGACATACATGTAAGCTAATTTCGTAATAAGTTACATTTTTATATACATATGTATTACAATTAGTCCATTTTTGAAAATATTACAATGCATGTGTTATGTAGTTGATTCAAAAGTAATTAAAATACGCAAAATTGTATTGACAAATGCCTCAACTTTATTCATTGGTTGAATTCCACAAAATGTGTTTAATACCTGGATTTCATCCACCTTTCTTTTTTTGTAGGGCTATCACATAAAATTAATGTCGACTTTTTAATGGTTTTTCGAAATACCAAGTTATTATGCATGTTATTTTAGTGATTCTATTGAAATATGCTGCAATAGGGATTGTTAATAAATAGTTAGCATGTAAAAGTCGGTAATCATGTAAATAACAGGAGATTTGTAAAACGTGAGTTGTGATAACCCTAAATTGGTTTGTTTACCTCTATTCTTTATGGAGCTTGGCGAGAATATAAATTTAATTTAGTTTGTGAACAAGGTAGTCGGAGCCATTGTGTAAAAACTGACATAAAAAAGTAATGGAGAGTGTGCCTCGCGGCTGCATCATAAAGGCCCAGTTCAGAAAAAATGCCAGACAACTAGTGCTTGACGCTGATTTTCAACTGAACTTGATGTGTGAGAATAAATCAAGGTACTTTCAAAGACACACAGAATGTTAGAATGCAATATATACATATTATAATATGTTCCACCAGCGGACGACCCGTCGTACGGCTGGTTTCCACCCTTACGTTGTTAACACCACTACGATCCAGACGAAGCGTTTCGCCTCCTCCTTTATACCGCGTACATCGAGGGACTGGAACAATTTGCCAGCGGCGGTGTTTCCGTTGGACTACAATTTGAGTGTCTGCAAAGCTAGAGTGAATAGGCTCTTAATAAACTAGTGCGCTTTACCATCAACGATTGCGTCACTGCTTACCATCAGGCAGGATTGCGGTTAAGCGCTGGTTTATAACAAGTAAAAAAAAAAAATTATTTAAAGTATAACGGTAACATGACAGCCTCCGTGGCGTAGCTGTAGCGGACGCGGCCGCTGCGCAAGGTGATGCGAGTTCGATCCCCGCACAGTGCAAGTATTTGTATGCATGAATATGAATATTTGCACTGGTCTGGTCGTGCCTCGGAAAGCACGTTAAGCCGTTGGTACCGGTTGCCATACGAACCCAGGCCCTCAAAAGTCCGACAATTGGTCTAACTGCATTGCTTCGATGTCGCCTTCGGGTTGGTGGAGGTCAGACGGCAGTCGCTTCACGGAAAATGTCGAAGTTTAGCCATTTCAGCAGTTGGACTGTTAAAGCGGACCCCAGACTTCAAAGCTGAAAAGGCTTCGGATGCGACTAGGATTAACGCTGAGATGATGATGATGAAAAGTATAACGGTAACTACAACGCCACATGCGAACAACGCGTCCTACTGACGTCATGCGCTTGACTGCAATCCCGCCTGATGGTAAGCGGTGATGCAATCGTTGATGGGGTAAAGCGCGCTAGTTTATTAAGCCCATTCACTTAAAAAACCTTAGTGAATAGGAAGGAAGACGGCAGTTGAGTGAGGTGGTGCAATGTTAGACCCAATAACACGATCAACGATGCTGCGCTAGAGGGAGATTGATGTGGAGACCCTCCACCACCAAACTCCCGGCACAACAACATTTGACGCATCGTACCCGGCGCACATCGTAACACAACTGCTCAGACCCGTCCTCCGTACGGCTTCACCAGACATACCAGACATCATGCCGGAACACGACGAATCGCTTGGCGACATGACTTTATATCTAGTGGGTGGTAATTTCTGCCGGCAGCCGATGTTATGGCCTACCACCGAGAGATATCATACAACTTCCCAACATCAAATGTCGGATAAGCCCACCAAACACAACAGCCCCCTTATTATTTTTTAGAAGATCATTTTGAAAAGTTTCAACAAAGTAGAGTAACTGTACCATAGAAGTATCATCATCCGTATTTGGTAAAGAGTATAATTAACTTTAGTCTCATGCAAAATAATAGCTCTTACAACGCTGCATCGTGCAGTCACAGTGACGTCACCAACCATGGAAAAACAAAAGGATGAAAACTAAAGCTCATTTCGTCAACAAAATTACTCTTTAACCATAAAACCGCTTGAAAGCGTATGAAATGCCACAATTTTAAACAACATTCTAAGGGAAATTGACATTCAAAGTGGTTAAATTCATTGCATCCTTTTTTTTTTGTTTGGAATGGGATATCAACAAATGAAGAGGTCATTTGCGCGCTTTTTTTACTAAAACCCATCCGGGTTTCTTCACTTGCCTGTGCGCCAGGGCCATGGTTTCTATTTTAACTAACTAAACCGCAACCCGCCCCCTAACCCAGGAGGCATCGGTCTTCGTGGACCCCGTCACGATGTGCTGACATCTCTTTGAGACGGGCATGAAACACAAGGCGCCGTCGACTCTTACCAGGCGGCGAGCTGCCCACTGCTGACCGCCTGCAGGCCCGCGCCTACGGTGGCCTGGAGTTCGATGTTGTCTCCCGACCAGGGCGTTTCTGCGGCGGCTTGTTGCGCGAGGGCGCTGGAATTCCCGTTCCCTCACGCGCACCGCGTCCTCCTTTGGCAGCATCACTCCGTCGCAGAAGGAGGTGACGGCCTGCCATGCTTCGGACCTTGGCCTGGACCAGGGTCGGACACGAGAGATCGCCGCCGAAGATACACACATTGATGATGATTTTTGCTGTTTAAATTGATTGTTGTTGTAAATTTGGCATTTTGTCTATAACAGTTTTCTTTTTATAATCCACATATAACTCCTGCAATTTCCAAAAAAAACATTCACAAGGGATAACGCACTTTATTATGTTTATAACTTGTGTAAAGAAAATAAATCTTCTATGTTACAGATTATTTACTTTTTGCTTCTTCTTGAATTATCAAGGGTAACTGGCTATTGTCAGGATTATCCGAAAAAGATACCGGGTCAATGGGTCACAGGCAAATGAAGGAACACGGGTAGGTTTTAGTCAGTAAAAGTCCGCTCCTCAGGTGATGAGGGCGGGAGTTGATCCGGGGAGTTGATTCCGGGAGTCCCAAATGGTTTCGGGGTATTCAGCCTTTATCATCATCAACCTTTTATGATTCCACTGCTGGGCACAGGTCTCCTCTCATACAGAGAAGGATTGAGCGTAATCACCACGCTTGCTCGCGGGTTGGCGATTTCAGACTTACAAAGTCCAGGTTTCCTCAAGATGTTTCCCTTCACTTTCAGTCATTGGTGTCTAAGATATAATTAGAAAGTACATATAACTTTAGAAAAGTTACATTGGTAGGTACTTGCCTGACCGGGAATCAAACCCGCACACTCATACTTGAGAGGCTGGTGTTTTAACCACTAGGCCACCACGACAGCCGTCATAATACTTGCTTAATAAAGTTTTAATATAATTCCCAAGACTCCAATAACACCACAAAACGACCCTAAATACCTAAGGTTTTTCAAAATTCGGCGGAAAGGTTAATATTCGTTTAGAAAGTTAAAATGGAGCATCCAAAATTAATTTACTGGTTTGTTATTCATGTAAATAATCCTTTGAACTTAGCAGTTATGGTCGACTTTGTTTGTACAGGTCTAATCCCGTTCTGGTGGGAATTTGAGATTTCAAAATTTAAATCGCTTTTATTTACCTATTAAGTTCCCAATCATATCAAGGTCTCAATCATTTACAAAACAATACTGTTTAGCCGACTGATTTCTGGCAAAATAACCTCAAGGTCTTTAGCCCGTTTTCTAGGTATATTAAAATGGGTTTTATTTATTTGTTTAAAAAGCGAGCAAGTGCGGGTCGTACCCGCGTAATTAGAACCGTAGAATATTTGAAGCTACGTTTTTTTTAAATGTGCCTTAAAAATATTTTATTTTTATTATTTGTATTTTACTATAGCGGCAATAGTAACACAAACGCTGAAAATTTAAAATGTCTGCCTTGCATGGTTTACAAGAATAAATGGATGGATGAACATGAACAGCCAGTCTTAATAATAGAACCCTCAGGGTAAGGTAATAGTAAGAAACCCTGTAAAGGAACTTTGCAACGCAAACTGCGTTAATACTCGGTGACAAATAAATAAATCATCATCATCATCATCAGCCTCTACTCGTCCACTGCTGGACATTAGGCCTCTTCCACACCAACAAGCTCGATAAGCAGTTCTCCGCCAGCCACTACCAGCCACCTTTTTGATGCCATCGCTCCATCTCGCTCAAGGGCGTCCTACGCTACGTTTGCCGAGACGCGATCTCCACTCGAGGACCCGTTTACCCCAATGGTTGTCAGTCCTGCGGCATATGTGACCAGCAAATTGCTACTTCAGCTTGCTAATCCTCTCAGCTATGTCGGTGAGTCGGGTCCTCTGTCGGATCACCTCATTTCTGATGCGGTCCTTCAGAGAGACGCCTAACAGAGCCCGCTCCATAGCTCGCTGAGCTGCATTTAACTTATGGACTAGTCTGACCGTTAGTGTCCACGTCTCGGCTCCGTAAGTCACGACGGGTAGGACACACTTGTTGAAGATTTTAGTCTTCAAACATTGGGGTATGGGCGACGAAAATACCCGACGAAGTTTACCAAATGCTGCCCATACCAGCTGAATCCTTATATTTGCCTCTTTCTTGAAGTTGTTTTTCCCTAATTGCAACGTTTGTCCGAGGTATACATATTCTGAAACAACTTCCAGCGGCATTCCGTTTACGGCAACCGGTCCCGGAAAATATTTGCCATTAATAACTAACTGTAGGTACTTTCATCATCATCATCATCAGCAGCAGTTGCAGCAGTCCACTACTGAACACAGGCCTCTTCAATTCGGTTCTACGGCTAATGTTATGGGCCCAGTTTCGTAGAAAGCTGAACTTACTTTTTCTGTAAATCTATATCGATCAAATCAAATCAAATCATTTATTTCAAATAAACCAGTTACAGGCACTTTTGAATTGTCAGAAGGTCGGTCAGTCAATAAGATGAAGCTAGTCGCCCATTCCAAAGAGTAGGTACCTATGGAGAAAAACGGGCTAGAAACTCCATGGACACTCTTTTAAATTTTCAAGCTATTGTTACAAATATTTGATTACATCATTCATGTTGAAATCAACCGCGTGAGAACGATGCAGAAATATATTGTACGCTGAGAGCGTCCACAGAAAACACACAAAAATCAATTCAGAAATTAAAATACGCCATGGCAGCTAAGAGATGACCAGTCCCCACTGACGGCGTCCGTTCACGAACATGACGTATGGATCAGCACCATTCAGCTCAACCATATTGAAGGGAACCCAATAACCCAACATACACGCCACCATCAGCGAGACATTTGAGTGAGCATGACATACTCTCAACAGCCAGAGCAAAATCAAGTTAATAAAAATGGCTAACCCAACAAATAAATGCCTTACAGCATATTCGTACATTGTGCTCACACGTTTGCCATGGCATTATACAATACTAAGAAAAACTTTGATTCCCTGCCCGATCACTTTAATATAATCGTTCTATTTCTTACATTTAACTACACCTTCGGAGTATTTTTATTTTCCATTTCATTTAGTGAAATAAACCCTTGTCTGAAGATTAGGTGTTTCAGCCTTTCGGTGTTCTATAGGATGCATTTCGGGGAGTGTGCGAGGGAATTACATGATTTAATTCCCCCATCTCCGTTCCACCAACGGACGACCCCCTTACGTTGTTAACACCACTACGATCCGGACGAAGCGTTTCGCCTCCTCCTTTATACCGCGTACATCGAGGGACTGGAAAAATTTGCCAGCGGCGGTGTTTCCGTCGGACTACAATTTGAGTGTCTTCAAGGCTAGAGTGAATAGGCTCTTAATAAACTAGTGCGCTTTACCATCAACGATTGCGTCACTGCTTACCATCAGGCAGGATTGCGGTCAAGCGCCAGTTTATAATATATATAAAAAAATATATATAAAAAGGTTGAAACGAAATCCAACTCTATGAATTTGGATTACAGGATAGAAAGAAAATCATTATCATTATCTCAGCGTTAATCCCAGTCGCTCCGAAGCCTGTTTCAGCTTTAGAGTCTGGGGTTCGCTTTACCAGTCTAACTGCTGATTTTAGCTAAATTTCGATATTTTCCGTAAAGCGACTGCCGTCTGACCTCCACAACCCGAATGCGATATCGAAGCATTGCAGTTAGACCACTTGTTGAATTTTTGAGGGCTCCAACAACCCGTAACGACTGCCACTAGATGTTCGTATGGCAACCGGGACCAACAGCTTAACGTGCTTTCCGAGGCACGACCAGACCAGTGCAAATATTCATATTCATGTATACAAATATTTGCACTGCGCGGGGATCGAACCCGCGCCTCCTTGTGCAGCGGCCGCGTCCGCTACCGCTACGCCATGGAGGCTGTCGAGGATAGAAAGAAACTAATATGTATTAATCTATGTAGGTAACCATCTAGAATAAAATAGATTTACGGAATTTTTTTGGTAAACACGTACTGCACAAGTACTCAGATTATCTAACAACCCACTCTCTCTCACCAACCGGCTCTGCTATGTTATCTGGCAAATTATTATTGCTCCATCCGACGGTCTAAATCTCTCTCAAATCTCACCGCTTCGAACTGTCACTGACACTATTGACAGCTCATTTCCAGTCACTTACGGCTCACTTAACACCAGGGATGTTACGGAGCTTCGGAACGTCCGATTATTTTCATACCTTCGGTTCCGATACTGTTAAATCGGAGGTTTTTCGGTTGTTTTGGTTTTAATAAGGTTTGTTTTCTTTGTATGTTACTAACACTCTATGGATTTTTATGTCCGAAATAAAAATGATTTATTTATTTAATCGGAGGTTTTTAACATAACTTATTAACATACCGGCGGCGGCGGGCTGTCTACTTTTAGGAACAGATTCATTCATGTCGCGCGGGGGCATCGAAGACCCGTTCTCAAAACTAGCGGGCAGATCGCGCGTCACTATAGCCGCGTAGTGTTGTGTTCACGATTTTGTCGACGAGATATTTGTGTTTATTCGCGAAAGAAATGTCTGATGGCGGCAACATCTTTTTGAGTCAAATTTATTCCTAACGCTCGATCACCGCTCGCTGCCCGCAAGATTCGAGCGCGAGAAGTACACCGCTCGCTGCCCGCCACCGCCCCGCTGCCTCGTCGCTGATTTCAAGAGCTGGTCCGTTTGATTTTATGCATAAGATCCTGCCGCTCACTCGCCGCCGCCGCCGCCCGTCGCCCCGCTGCCCGCAAGAATCGCGGCAGCGGCCTTATTATTTCACTTGTTGCACGCATACATTCATAGGTTATAGACATTTGTTTTGATTTTTCATTACTTTCGGAGTCAACTCATTTGATTTAATTTCTTTCAAATATTTTGTTCATTTAATGTACAATATTATGCTACTTTGGGATTTAATCAACTTAATTTAATTTCTTGTTCATTTGGAAACATGCCAAATTGCTATTCATTGTTGGTTTATTTTAATAATAAAAAATTGAAATGATTTTTTTTACTCAATAAGTAATGTTTTATTTCCACTTAAATAAAAAATCTCTCTCCTACGACCACTTCTGGCCGTGCCTCCGCCTTCGGTTCCGACTCCGAAAATTTAAATTTTAAAACTCCGACTCCGTCTTCAGTTCCGATATGCTACCTTCGTTACATCCCTACTTAACACCTATCTTCACATTGGGATTTGCTAAGTGTATTTTTTTACTTACGAAATAATACTAAACAAATATAAATAACATAATATCAGTGTATACATGTAAATGTATGATACATCCCTGATTTTGCGAGGTTCAACACCCGTGTTGTGGTACCGGCACCCTCCTTGTGGTACCGGGCTTAGAATTGTACCAACCCATATCCTCCCGTGGGTGTCTTAAGATGCGACTAATGGAACTCTCACCAGGGAAGCGGGCAGCAGCGCTTCTTCCGTGGAATATTAAATTACTGAGATCCCCAATCCGTCTGCCATGCGTGGGGATTATAGCGAATCCCTCCAACGTAATGACAAACTTGCGAGAGGCCTTTGTCCAGCAGTGGACCTCTATAGGCTGAAGAAGAAGGAGAACACCCACGTCATAATATGTAATATGTAAAGAAAATCCCGTCCGTCCTAAAAGGATAATACCTAATGGTTAGGTATATATATGACTAAATAAAATATGAAATTGTACATAATCATCATACTAACAATACTAATGAATTTTAAAATAATCTTTTTTTTTTTCGCGATTTTTCTTCCAACTTCCCCTAAATTTGCTATTTTTTTAAAAAGTGACACCACTATTTAAAACGGTGTTATTATGAGTGATGCGACCACGTGCCACGTGCCCTGCCTCCCTTCGCCCGCGCATGTATTGCCTACCGCACATGTATTAAGTTACCTCGCTTTTGCGAAATAACACTTATAAAGCGACTACTTACGCCATCTACCTGATTGTGTGCACAACACTATGCTATCTGAGTAAAACACAACAGACTACTAGCGACAATTATCATGCAACGTATGAAGATGATACTCACAACCACATACAAGCATTAGATGATGAAGACACACACTACTGTCGTCAAACCGACTATATAATCGGTCACTCATGGAGGACCAAGCGCACTCGCTACTTAGGAGGCGCAGTAGTCGATAGCCCCGCAGTCACCACTGTTGTCATAAGTCAAGCTTGACCTGAGCGGAGGCCCCGTCGCCCTCAGGAATTGCCTAGCTAGGAGGTAAAGGGATAGGATAGCCCCGCAGTCCATCCCTAGAACCACAAATAGGTTTCGCCTCAGTGTAACTTTGTTTGCTAAAATCTGTCAAGTGTTTGAAGTAAAGTAAATAAACCCCCACCTGTCATCATCGTTGGTTTTATTCCACCGCCACCATCACACACTTATTTTTTAGGGGGATTTTTTTTAAGTATTAGTAGAATCAGTTATCGATACCTAACAATACCTTCACGGATCGGATAGGGTTTTCTAACATATTGTAGAAATAATTTAATTTATCTTTCGTACAATCTGAGAAACGAACGAAACTAACGACCAGGGACCATAGTCTGTTATTTTTATAAATTGGTCATTCTAACACTATCCCATTGTCATTCTTATTTTTTAATAATTATAAACTAGTGCTTGACCGCAATCCCGCCTGATGGTAAGCAGTGATGCATGACGTTGATGGAAATGCGCGCTAGTTTATTAAGAGGCTATTCACTCTAGCCTTGAAGACACTATTATAATAATATATTCAAAATTATACATATTGAATAAATTAGGTAAGCAAAGTCATCATCATCATCATCCCAGCGTTAATCCCAGTCGCATCCGAAGCCTTTTCAGCTTTGGAGTCTGGGGTCCGCTTTACCAGTCCAACTGCTGATATGGCTAAACTTCAACATTTTCCGTGAAGCGACTGCCGTCTGACCTCCACAACCCGAAGGCGACATCGAAGCATTGCAGTTAGACCAATTGTTGGACTTTTGAGGGCTCCAACAACCCGTAACGACTGCCACTAGATGTTCGTATGGCAACCGGGACCAACGGCGTAACGTGCTTTCCGAGGCACGACGAGACCAGTGCAAATATTCATATTCATGCATACAAATACTTGCACTGTGCGGGGATCGAACCCGCGCCACCTTGCGCAGCGGCCGCGTCCGCTACCGCTACGCCACGGAGGCTGCCAAAGACGAATTGACGATAGGTAAGACGATACTCTACTGAAACCTTTCTAACATAACTAAGTTTTCAGCCTTTTATTTATTTGTCAAAATATCCATTATATCTACAATATACAATACCAAATGTTTAATATCAGGGTCGATCTCCATCAACACATCTAATAAGACGCTACAAGCTCGACTTATTGAAAATGCCTAAATTAAATAAACTTGACATTGACACGCACTGTTTACTCAGCGGCTAGCCTTTTATTGGTACACAAGAGTATCCTATAAAAGTGAAGTTTAGCCTGGAAAAAGGTGTCTAGTTACGGCGATTCAGGTAAATAATTAGAGCATATTGTCTGCTTAGGTTCTTGTTTACTTATTACAGCTAGGAAAGTACGTGTTGTAAAACATTTCAAAATATATTGTGCGTAGCATCAACGTAGCATCACCGTAGCAATAACATAGAGGTGTCTACGAAGTGCTACGCTCGTAGCAATATAAACTGTACATCCATACTAATATTATAAATGTGAAAGTAACTCTGTCTGTCTGTCTGTCTATCTGTCTGTCTGTCTGTCTGTTACGCTTGCCCGCTTAAACCTCTCAACCGATTTTGATGAAATTTGCCACAGACAATCTTTAGACCCTGAGAAAGAACATAGGCTACCTTTTATCCCGGAAAAAAATTGATGTTCCCGAAGGAAATCTAAAAAGCGCGATATAACCGAACTCCACGCGGGCGAAGCCGCGGGCGGAAAGCTAGTATGTATATAAATAGCTACCAATAGTAGAATAGTTTAATATTAGACTTTTGTGAGAAAATCAAAGTTTTAATCATAATGTATGCAGATATTAATTCATTACAACCAAACTGTATACTTGGAATTCATACTATACTAATATTATAAATGCGAAAGTAACTCTGTCTGTCTATCTGTCGGTCTGTCTGTCTGTCTGTCTGTCTGTCTGTCTGTCTGTCTATCTGTCTGTTACGCTTTCCCACTTAAACCTCTCAACCGATTTTGATGAAATTTGGCACAGACAATCTTTAGACCCTGAGAAAGAACATAGGCTACCTTTTATCCCGGAAAAACTTGATATTCCCGAGGGAAATCTAAAAAGCGCGATATAACCGAACGCGGGCGAAGCGGCGGGCAGAAAGCTAGTATCAAAATAAAGGACGTATGTTTGAACGTAAAATGTGCTTAATCTTTAAAAACCAATTTTATTGCTACTTAGAAAAATTAAGTATATATTTTCAAAACATGAAATCCTTACTTGTTCCTTACTTGTGCTATAAAGATGAATGCGTAAGGCTAAAATGTTAACAGGCGTAGCCAAAAGGCTGCTTTTCTTTCACAAATGTTTTATCAGCTTCTTAGACCTTGACTGACAGCTAATTGGATATGTAAATAATGGCGGTCAAACGTTGGGATAAATGAAGTTTTCATATTGCTTTATCAAATACAACTAATAAGCCAGTTACTTTGGTTATACACCGTACTATCTGATTTATTACTATCAGTAAATACTTCTTAGGATAAATCCTTTGATTTTCATCTTATGCACAATTGGACCCTTTAGAGGTTGTTTTTTTAAGAATTTACATTTAAATATGTACATTTTTTTAAACTAGCTGCCGCCCACGACGTCGTTCGCGTGAAGTTAGTTACTTGAACATTTTAACCCCAAAATGTTCAGCATGCATTTTAAATTTTTGTTTGTTATGCTCCGCTCCTATTGATTGCAACATGATGTTATATAGCCTAAAGCCTTCCTGGATTAGTGGACTATCCAACACAAAAAGAATTATTCAAATGGAACCCGTAGTTCCTGAGATTAGCGCGTTCAAACAAACAAACTCTTCAGCTTTATATCTTTATATATATAATTCTGCTGTACGTGTGTATGTCATTGAACTCCTCCTAAACGGCTTGACCGATTTTAATGATTTTTTCTATATGCGTTTGAGTGGCGACCTGGATCGTTTAGATTCACAAATCAACCCGGCAGATGGCGCTAATCGCTTGAAGAAGCATGTGATCGCGGAAACGGCCCTAACGATTTCGCTGAAAATTAATATGTGGTGGTTTTCGGGGACGAAAAATCGATCTAGCTCAGTCTTATGTCTGGGGAAGCGCATATTTTCGAGTTTTCTCTTTCGCAATATTTCACGCATAATATGGGCGCCAATTTCGCGCGGCTTGACATAGCGGCTGTAGCGTAGTCAATATTGGTATGGTCTACTCGCGATGGCTGGTGTTCCTCGGTTCAAACCCGGTCAATCACAAGTTTTTTTTTTGTTTTTAGACAAGTTTATAGTTTTTTTAATTTTTTTAGTTACTTAAAAATATAATTGTACATAAGAACTAAAAGGCGAAAAAATAATAAATATATTTTTTTTTATTTAACTAAATTTGTACTTATGAACTAAAAGAGAAAAAAATAAATAGAAATAAATAATTATTTAAGATTTTTTATTTTACTTAAAGAGACAGAAACAAGAGCTCTAGGGGTAGAGAGAGGTATGATATCTTTGTTACAAATGTAGATGACAATGCTTTCCATGGGTTTCTTCTTTCCATCCTAAATCTGTTGTACGTGTGTACGTCACTGAATTCCTCCTAGGCTGGTCCGATTTGAATGAAGTCTATGTATATAAATGAAAGTCGTGTTAGTTACTGTATTTATAACTCAAGAACCGCTTAACCAGTATGGCTCAAAATTGGTAGGGAGGTAGATAAGAACTGGGAGAAGGACATATCACATAGGATACTTTTTATCCCGTTCCCGCGGTTCCTGTCGTTCCCGTGTGACGTGACATAAGACATGGTTTAACAAAACGCAACTGACATGGAATAACAAAACAACTCAGTCAAAATATAAGTTAGCGGTTCATTTGTTAAAAATGTACAAACACACTCCTACACTACTCAGCATATTAAAAAAAAGTCTTACCGGTTGAATGTTGATGCATTTATTTAAAGCAAGGAAAAATGCTCTCTGCCGGTTTAATTTTTTTAATAAAAGCCCCAAAGCAAACTTCAACTTCAAAATTTCTAATATTGTATTGCTGTGCCATTTACCACTTCACTACATACTATATAAAAACTTTTTTTACAAAAAAACAACCGACTTCTAAAAACCACTATAAAGTGAAAAATAACTAATTTCGGAAGTCGGTGTCTTTGGTTTTTGTATATTAGTTTTTGACACCGACTTCCGAAATTAGTTATTTTTCACTTTGTAGTGGTTTTTAGAAGTCGGTTGCTTTTTTGTAAAAAAGTTTTTATTTTACACTTTTTAGTTGTGAAAAGTAGGTACTATGTATTCAGTTACATCCAGTCAGACTGGAAGCTGATGCAAATATAGTTGAGAAATGACATAATTTTGTTTACTTTAATTTTTACCCGTAATTTTGAAGAATTCTCTCGACTGCCTGCGGTCTTCATCATCAGATTTACTGCAGACCATTATTTTTACCCAATGGGTGCAAAGTTCTGATCAATATAAATGAATTATAACCAAACACAAATTAGCTACTGCAAACTGTTGAGGAGTTCCTGGAACTGGCCTTTGTCTTCATCATCAGAGCTCTTATGACAGTCACAACTCATCTAGGTGTAAAGTTCTTATCAGTACAAATTAAAGAAGTCCATACACAAGGTAGCTGCTGTGAATTGTTTAGGAGTTCCTTCGACTGTCTCCCGGCTCCATCATCAGATCTACTCCAGACCTTTATCAAATTATAGTGCTTTAAAATACTTAACAAAAATACTAAGAAATGCACTAATCGCCCCTACGATTTTTGAAAGTGCCCCTTGATTTCTCTGGTCTTCCATCATCAGACCCTGATGTCCTTATCATGGGCCACCTTGGGAACGTCTTCTTTCCAACAAAAACAGAATTATCAAAATCGGTTCATAAACGACGAAGTTATGCGCGAACAAACAGAAAAAAAAAAGCGTATATACGGTCGAATTGAGTAACCTCCTCCTTTTTGAAGTCGGTTAAAAAGAAAGTTACTTTCTCTTTCCCTATGTTCCTTTGTATGATTAAATCTTTAAAACTGCGAAACAGATTTTGATGAGGTTTCTTTTAATAGATAGAGTAATCAAAAAGAAACGTTTATATGTATAATAACATCCATTAAATTGTGGAGAAACACTATCCCTCGCCCACATGTGGGAGTGATGAGAGGAGGCATAACTCTGTTGCCGCGAAAAATCGCAGTACAGCGGACCTCTGTCCGCTGTACTGCGATTTTTGCGGGGTCTCATGGCGACATGGAAGGTGTGATTGTCGCAATCCAGCACTGAGTACGCCGCAATAGCGGCGGTAAGTCCTCTCTTTGAGGAGTAGCTAGAGAGGCGCCACGGCGTCCTCACCTTCCGACTGACGTAGGTCCTCACCGGACACGGCTGTTTCGGGAGGTTTCTGTTCCGTATAAGGCGGGAGGAAACGCCAGGGTGACCACTGTGTGCATCATCCTGAGGACACGGTGGAGCATAAGGTGGAGGTCTGCCCGGCTTGGATAGAGCTTAGCCGTGTTGTCGTGGCGGCGATCGGCGGCGATCTCTCGCGTCCGACCCTGGTCCGGGTTGACAGGGTTACGGGTTGATTAAAAAAGAAACCATGGCACTGGCCGTTGCACAGGCAAGTGAAGGAACACGGGTGGGTTTTAGTCAATAAAAGTCTGACACGCCCTTCCGCTCCGCCCAGAGCGGGAGAGGTCACTTGATGATTTCCCATCCACAACAAAAAAAAAAAACTGAAGAAGAGCAAGAAATTGCACTTGAAGGCGCAGCCTTAGTATGGCTCGACTTCGTGCTTCTCACTCACCAGAGCAAAGGGAGCCAGCCCGTGAAATGGCTGGGTTGGCAAAGCGAAATTGTCGGGCAAACCTCAGAGATCAAGCGCTAGATAATTTACGAAACACAAGAAGAAATTCATCAAATACTGATTTGAATCGGGCAGCGTTTCAATACGCATATAATATAGCGCAATGGCGTTCGCATTGGGCCAATGGATGTTGTTTGCGAGTATTGTAGCACATTAAAGATTTCCGGAGAATCGCCAGGATTGTGCTCCCAAATAAAGAATCATTGAATAATAATATTCATTTATTTAAAATTATCCTAATTTAAAAAGTAGTCATGTGATATCGCCTTTAAGGCGGAACGAAGTTCGCCGGGTCAGCTAGTATTAGTATAGATTACATTAAGACGCGGTGAATAGGCAACTTTTAGGTATTTGAGGGGGTGAAGCAGACGAAGTGGGAGACGACTAGCCCCGCCCACTGCGGGGCGCTCCGCGCGAATACATCGATGCGTGATGCGTCATGCATCGAGAAATACGCGCGTTCTATTAAATCTATACCAACTATTCTCTATTCCATCTACATATAGAAGCGTAATTTCACAACCCAAACGCGAAACATGATTGACTCTGTTCGTCACAGTCCGGGTTCGCATGAGACATCCGCGGTGAGCACCAGGTTCGAATCCCACATACGTTTACTTTACCTTGCGATTTTCGAAAATGTATATTTTTTACATATTTTCATTTTTTATTATTACTTTTGTTTTCTTTTTTATTTTTATAATGGGCTTTGTCCGTTCTGCTTAATTTTTTTGTGATATGTCCTTTTTTCATGAAACTGTTAGTTTACATCATTTTAAGCACTAGTACAAACCCGACTTCGTTAAGAGTTGCAGTTTTGAAGAAAAAATCTTTTATTTTTTTTTAAATATCCGAAAACGTATTTTTTTTAACAGTTACTCTAAACAGCTGTTTATAAATAGTAATTTCCAGAAATTTGTAGAAGGAATATTATAACGAATTGATTTTAAATATTAGTTTGCATTATAATTGTTACATAAAGAAGAACAATTACTACAAAAAATACAGAAAATCGGCTAAATTAATAATAATTTTTAAAAAGGTATTGCAAATAAGAAATCCAACAAAAAGCATACAACGTAAAGCTGGGGTTTGAACCCGAACACATACAGGTGAAGATTTGCCGCGAAAAAATAAAAAGAAAGAATAATTACAGAAAAAAATCAAATAAAATATCGATAAAAATACAACAGTGAATTAAAAAGCATTTATTTCAATTAAAACCTACAAGAAGCATATAATGTAAACCTGGGGTTTGAACCCGGGCAAAAACGAAATATGATTATTCATCAACAAACAGACACGTAAATATAATTATTTTCTGTACGGGGTAAAGCAAAAACTGACATAGGTCCGTCAAGCAGCGCGCCTCAGCGGTCACTGTCGCTAAGCATAGAAGTGAAAGAGAAGGCAATGGACGCCACGATGGAGCGACGTTTCGTTCACGTTATTTATCATTAAATACATTATTTATTTTAGAATATCGTAGTTAAATCGATAAACAAAAACAATGGTTTCATTTACTATTATATTTTACATCGTTTTCCTCAATTTTATCAAGATTTGATGATTAATAATACAGTTACAACGGTTATAAATACAATTTTAGTGGTTACTTTAGGATTTTTTTCTATCGAGAAAATTAATCCAAAACGTGTTTTGAAAACAATGATTTCCTGCTACATATAATCAAGATTAACATATAAATTTTTGGCTGCTCTGAAACGTATACATTTGGCTGAAAAATTGTTTTTTGAAGCCTATTTTTACTGTGCGCGCCTTAAAATTCATTCACTTTCTCAATTGCCTTTGTAGGCCTTGATCAGCTTTAAGTGCTGATCAAGGCCTACTAAACACAACTTCCATTTACAAATTTACCAGAGACAATTTCTACGCTCCTATTTCCCTAACCTACATCAACATATCGCATTTTAGCCACTAGAGGCCTCTCCATCATGAGATAATAACTGTAGAGACAATGAACGCCAATTAACCAGTGTGTGTGAACTAACGTTACCGGCTGATCGATCGTTCGCCAGATCAGAGATAAGATGCCACCTGCCATCTACTAGGATACCTTGTTGTTAAGGAAAGAGTTGAGGGAAATATATGGCATGGTGTACATCGACGCTTAGGTATATGAAATGTGTAATAGGTTTTTGTTTGAATAAAAACACTTCCTCTCTATTTAAACATGTCATTGTAATTTATTTGTATGATGTTTATTAATTAGATGTATATAATTAGATAAACTAGTATGATACATTTAACGTACATATTTATTGTATACTCTATGTAAATAGTACACTGTAGACTATTTACACTATTTCTCTCTCCTTCCCCTTAGTATTCCATCCAAAGGTTGTCAGTAAAAGATTGCTCTTAGCGATAGAGAGGCTTTTAATGGCAGCAGTGGAACAACTTATGATAATTAAAAAAATAAGAGTAACTAAATCCCTCTGTAGGACTATATGAAATAATAAATCCCTCTTAAACTTTGTAGAAGGACTTTATGAAAATAAGAGTACTTACAGCGTAAAACTGTTGTATAGTCAAAGTATTACAATTATTTCAGACTCAGGTATAGCTCTCAATCGGCAAGTGTAACGCAAAATAGAAAAAACGCGCAATGTATATCAAACATTCTGTTAAGGTTGCTTGAGAGTTGATGAACTTAGAAATTGACTATACACTTGACATTTGTGATGAAACCAGCATTTCATGTGGATCTCTAAATTGTATTCTAACTAGATATTTGCAATCGCTGTCATTAACGGTATTTCATTTAGATATAAAAGAAGTTTTAATAAGATATTTGTTGAGTTTTTTGACGGGAAAGCTAAGATGAGTGTCCCGCGCATTTTTCATTGGACTTTTAAAATGATTTATAGTGTCGTTTACTAAATAAAAGCGCGTGATTTATGTAGTAAAAAGTGCATTTAGTAAATAATTCATAAAGAACATTGAAATATCGTAGCATAGTGGCCACATCATGACTTTGTCTCAAACCTTCCTCATAGATGGTTCACGCCGTCTTTTTCAACTGTCATTGACGATATCCGCCATTATTGTGAAATAAAATTTTCAAAGAATTTCTATAATTTGTTCCACTTGTTATCGGCAAAATTGTGATATCTAATCCACAGAGCCCATTGATCAAGAGTTGAGGTTGAATCACACCTTGAAAAAAGAAAAAGAAGAAATTTGTTGATTTTTAAAAATATATTTGTAGTTATTTATACAGTAGAGTTGGGACTAAGAAGATGAGAAATAAGTTTCAGCTACTAAGTAATCATCATCATCATATTCTCCTCCCAGTCACATCCGAAGCTTTTTCAACTTTGGAGTCGGGGGTCCGCTTTACCAGTTTAACTGCTATTTTGACTAAACTTCGATATTTTCCGTAAAGCAACTGCTGCCTGACCTTTGAATTGTTCGACTTTTGAGGTCTCCTACAACCCGTAATGACTGTCATTAAATATTCATATAGCAACTGGGACCAACGGCTTAACGTGCTTTCCGAGGCACGACTAGACCAGTGCACATCGGGGATCGAACCCACGCCTTCTTGCGCTGCAGCCGCGTTCGCTACGGCTACGCCAAGGAGACTGTCCAGGTATTAAGGCAGTTTCAGCTACTAAGGGCCTACAGCATTTTCAAACGTCTGTCATTATATTGTAAACCCTCACGTTAGATACCAACAGAGGGATTTTGCAAACGTCTCAATGTGAAAGCTAAAGTGAAGTGGGCGTGGAATGAGCGGTCTTTTTTTAAAATAATTATAAACTAGTGTTTGACCGCAATCCCGCCTGATGGTAAGCATTGATGCAATCGTTTATGGTAAAGCGTGCTAGTTTATTAAGAGCCTATTCACTCAAAAAAACTGAGTGAATAGGAAGGAAGACGGCAGTTGAGCGAGGTGATGCAATGTTAAACCCAACAACACGACCAGCAATGCTGCGCCAGACGGAGATTGATCTGGTGATCCTCCACGACCAAACTCCCGACACAACAACATTTGGCGCATCGTACCCGGCACACATCGCAACACAACTGCTCAGATCCGTCCTCCGTACGGCTTCACCAGACATACAACATGCCAGAACACGACGAATCGCTTGGCGACAAGACTGTCTGGTGGGTTGTAACTTCTGTCGGCAGTCGATGTTTTGGCCTACCACCGACCTGTCATTGCAAGTATTGCAAAGGGACACTATTGACAGTTCACTCTACGCTCATTTCACTCTTCGCACCAGAACAGCTTCTAATGTTTCGTGTTTAATATTAAAGCCACATTTGGGCTGGTGCTGCAAAATGCCACCTAGCAACTTTGGATTCATTGGAGAGGCGTGCGAAGAGTATAAGTGGTGACACAGATTTGGTTCAAAACGGTCTCCAAAGCCTGAAGCATAGGCGAAGAGTCGCCAACCTGTCGGTGTTCCCTAGGATGCATTTTTGAGAATGTACGAGGGAATTGCATGACTTAATTCCCCCATCTCCGTTCCATCATCGGACGACCCGTCGTACGGTGAGTCCATTCTTACATTGTTGACAGTACTACGAGCCCGACGAAGCGTTGCGCCTCGTCTTTTTTATTACGTACATCGAGGGAGTGGAATAATTTGCCAACGGCGGTTTTTCCATCTGACTACAATTTAATTGTCTTCAAGGTTACAGTTAAAAGGCTCTTAATAAACTAGCACCCTTTACCATCAGAGATTGCATCAGTGCTTACCATCAGGGGAGATTGCGGCTAAGCACTACATAGTTTATAATTATTTTTAAAAAATCACCCAAGTTTTCGTGGTATATTACAGAATCATATTGCTGAATAAGAGAAGAATTTCAATACATTATACAAGTGTATATATTTAATACAAAATCTAATAATATAAATGCGTTGCGGAACAGATAAAACATTAATCATCATCATCATCATCCCAGCGTTAATCCCAGTCGCATCCGAAGCCTTTTCAGCTTTGGAGTCTGGGGTTCGTCTTACCAGTCCAACTGCTGATATGGCTAAACTTCGACATTTTCTATGAAGCGACTGCCGTCTGACTCCCACAACCCGAAGGCGACATCGAAGCATTGCAGTTAGACAAATTGTAGGACTTTTGAGGGCTCCAACAACCCGTAACGACTGCCACTAGATGTTCGTAGGGCAACCGGGACCAACGGCTTAACGTGCTTTCCGAGGCACGACCAGACCAGTAGAAATATTTATATTCATGCATACAAATACTTGCACTGTGCGGGGATCGAACCCGCGCCACCTTGCGCAGCAGCCGCGTCCGCTACCGCTACGCCACGGAGGCTGTCGGATAAAATATTAATATTCTCGGATATCTATGTTCCTTCCATTTTCGAATATGTTTTTATGTCCCGAGTCCTCTCCTGTTCGTGTCTCGGAAAGCTTATTAAACCATTTTGTGCCGGCTATCATGCGCGAATCTCCAACAGTCGTTACGGTTCACCAGAAACACGACAGTCTGTCAAACAGTCCCCTAATTGGGTTGTGAAGATCAGATAGGCTGACACATGTTGAATACTGCTACTCAGCTGTATCTGGCTAGATTGGCGACCCCAACATATTTGAGATAAAGCTTAGCAGATCTTGAACTCTCTCAAATTCGGCGAATCCAAACTAATAAAGAAACAAAGAAAGAAAATGCGTTTATTGACATTACAGCAAAAGAAATACACCTAAAACTATAATAATATGAAACTTAGTTTATAATCCCAAAGGGCCTCAGCTCAGCATAATGTGAGATGACAACACAAGGTGTGCCATCTGGCGCTGATTTTCAGCTGCAACAACTAATGCAGAAATACAAAAACTATATGCTATTTTTACAGAGTTTTCAGTCCGCAATAATAACAGTGATATAGTTAGACAATAATAGTAATACAAATGATAAAAAAACTCAAACAGAATCAAATAAAAATGTTGTGACATAAATGTTTGTGTCTATGTATGTTGAATATACAATATGTATAGAAAACCCCGTCCGACCTATAAGGATAATAAAAGTTAGGTAAACTTTTTTTTCGCGAATTAATTTAACAAGTGACAACACCATTTTTGACTATATGATTATGAGCGAATAGCGATGCGACCGCGTGCCGCGTGCCCTGCCCCCTTCCGCCTGCGCATGTATTGCCTACCGCATATGAAATAATTTACCTCCTTTTGCGAAATAATATTTATTTTTCTACGGGGTTTTTTTTAAGTTTAGCCCGGCTTTGTAGGCTTCAGTAGAATCAGTTATCGATACCTAACAATACCTTCACGGATCGGACAGGGTTCTCTTTACATGTTGCATTATAATTAGTAAAAAATTAAAATAAATATTTAATTTACATTCATTTTATAAACAAATAAGTTACATAGTAACATTAAAATTAAATAAATAAATACAGAAAACAGAAAAATAATAAAGCTGTGAAAATGAATGAGTGTTTCGTTAAGCCTTACATTCGTGGATCTTTGAAAGTCGTTATTGGTCCTAAGTAGCGTGAAGGTCTGACAACCCATCTTATCAAGGGGTATAAAAAATATCCTAACTCACCTGTATAGAGTTTGACTGGGTATAAAAAATATCTTAACTCGCCTGTATACAGTTTGACTAAAAGCCAACCTCTACATATTTGAGAAAATGCTTGTAAAATCTCGAACCCTCTCAAATTCGGCAAATTCAAACTACTACACGTTTAATCAGCATAACACAGTATTGTTTTGGCGACGCACCGCAAATTCAATTACATGTTAAAAGCTCCCAAAATTGAATTTCCAAGGTAGGTACTGTATTTGCGTGATCGAACACTCGGGGATGAATCTACAAACAATGTGTCTATAAACACGTCATGTCAATAGCCATCCACGCTTTGTCACTTATTCAATGATGGTACCTTAAAATTCGATTTACGAAGACGTTATGTTGACTATATAGCATAATATTCAAAAGGTGAATGTAGAGTAAATGTGAAGGATATGAGAATGGGATGATGAAGGCATTTCAGCAGCAGCTGCTCAACACCCAGGCAGAGAGAAAGTACTCCTGGATGTGAGCAGGCAGCAGCAGTGGTTCAGCAAGCAGGTGAGGAGACTTGGAGACTTAAGTGTCTTCGATGCTTCTTTTTTAAAGGCTAAACCTGAAGTGATTATGGCACTGCGTGGATTTGTAATATACCCTCAGATACAGTCTTTAAGTCGAAATTTTAAAGACGATAGTGGCCAGGAAAAATTGCATAATTTTGAAGGAGCTTAGACAGTTAAAATATAACAAACCATCAATAATTTGAACTAAAGGAGGCTATCAAACTGACTGGTCTGATAGCTTTGGGGCTATGTAAACCCCTTATTAAAGTGTCAGGCCATTATTATTTACTTTATCATCAACGATTGCATCACTGCTTACCATCAGGCGAGATTGCAGTCAAGCACTAGTTTATAATTATACAGAAGAAATGCGTACTGCGTATGAAAAAACGTTTTTTAACTAAATACGGACGGATAGGTATCCGTCCGTATTTAGTTGTACAAATAACTCCTATACAGCCTCTCCGAACGTTTCATCTCATGCTCAATGACGGCGTCTATGTTTGTAGTCAGTTAGTCTGTCTGTAACATGGCAAACATGCGTTTGTATCAACAAGCTCAAAGAACTGCTGGGGAGTTTGTTGCGCCACTTTTTTTCAGCAAAAGGACTAGCAAATAGTGAAGTGAGGTCATTTTGGAGGACTGTCTTATGTAATTTTAACGTTCGAAAAATTTGTATTCTTATCCTAATTAGAATAAATGACCAATTACTTTGATTTTGAGACTCGAGCATCATTCACAAATGGAGACTCTAAGGATACATACTAGGATTCTTATAATCTCTGTAGCTTAGAAATCTAAACCTGAACCAGATTTTTAAGCTGACAAAGCTCGTATATCAAAACTCCTAAGGTTACAAAATAACAGGTCCGTTTGTGTGTAAAAGTAAAACTACAGCCACATTTGGGCTAGTGATGCAAAATGCCCCCTGGCAACTTTGGATTCGGTGGAGAGGCGTGAGAAAAGGCTAATTGGTGACCCAGATTTAGTTCAAAATGGTCTACAAAGCCTGGAGCACAAGCGAAAAGTAGCCAGCCTGTCGGTGTTCTATAGGATGCATTTTGGAGAGTGTGCGAAGGAATTGCGCGACTTATTTCCGCCATATCTGTTCCACCATCGGACGATCCAACATACGGCGAGTATCCATACGTTGTTGACACCACTACGATTGGTACGAAGCGAAGAAATGGAACAATTTGCCTGCGGCGGTGTTTCCATCTGACTATAATTAAAGTGTCTTTAAGACTAGAATAAAAAGCCTCTTAATAAACTTGCGCACTTTATCAATTTATTAATGATTACATCACTGCTTGTCTAGAACAAAAGATACCAATTTATTATGTACACCATACCTAGTTTATAAAGTTTATGTTGTAAACATTTTAATTTTTAATGTCTGGCCTTAAAAAAAGTTGATGATCCCTGAGTTAGTTTCGGCTATTTCTTCTCAGAGGTAGTCAGTTAGGAAATGCCGGCTTCATCTAGCATAAAATAAAAACATATGATGTGTTAAAGTGATCAGTGATCCTACTTGCTTAATTAATAAACAATTTCATTTCATTGAATGATGAAAAAAGAACTAATCAAACTTTACCTGTAATTTATGGAAACCTAACCAATTAAAAGAAATGTTATCACACATTTGCATGTGCGCGTCATATCATTTGTACTATAATTGAAGTGGAGGGTTTCCAGGAAACAGGACAGCCAAGGCAAACCAACCACAACCAAAGCCGGGACGCACAGAATATGGATGCACATATCTACCAGCGAATATGTAGCGGTATGTATGTTAGCACAGTTATTGGCAGACCCCAAGACAGTAGGCCACATTGTGGCGAACATACAATATGACCACAACATAGTTATGCTCCGTAAGTAAAGTGAACGGAAACTTTAGCGAGTACTGAAATGTTTCAGTAGAGATTCTTTGAAATGTTACTGCAAATTTAACACTATGGACTGGCACCACACATTTACACTGTCAGTACCAATGGGTTTTTTTTAAATTAATAATTCAACAACATTAATTGCGTTATATGAATAGACATGTTTTAGAAACACATGAAGCAACAAATAAGCTATGCTAAATATGCTTTATGATGATGCAAATTGATAGAATTTTTCACCAAAGTAATTTAATTTATTTTAATTTTATTTTCTCAATATTTTCAGACACAATAGCGCGTAAAGTTATCCATCAATAAAATATTAACACAAGCTATGAAATGTACGTAGTGTGTGTGTTAACTGTGAAATAAAAAAAAAATCCCCGTGGCTGACATATTTATTTTGATCCTGCATAATATATTAGGTATACTAGCGGCCGCTAGCGACTTCGTTCGCGTGGAGTTAGTTATGCTCCGCTCTTATTAATCGCAGCGTGATGTTATTTAAAGAAAGTCTTCCTGAATTGATGGGCAATCTGACGCAAGAAGAATTTTTCAAATCGGACCAGTGGTGCCTGGGATTAGTGCATTCAAACAAACAAACAAACTCTTCAGCTTTATATATAGATGCACTTGATAACAAAACAAGGCGCACAATTTCAATACGGTGAATTTTTGTGAACATTATAATACACTTCGTGTCAATCTCTCTTCTCTCTCTGTTCTTTGAGTGCCTATTCTAAAATTTCTTATGTGAAAAGTTATTTATTAATTATTTTACAGTTCTTAGCTTTTATTTATTTTTTAATACCATCTGGTGCTTAAAGGCCTACTTATATGGCCAGCCAGAGTTCCACGGCCCCTAGCGATGTCACAACCGTCAGTGATTCCAGTGGTTTGGCGTCGCTGGATTTAGTACAGTGCAGCGATTGCCTGAAATTTTTTAAGAAGAGAGGCTTACGTATCCACCGGAGCAAGTGTCATAGAGGGTTGCTGGTGAGTAATCATACAACTGTTACAGATTCGAACTCACTGCCTAACATACAGAGCACTAACGCCAACACCAGTAGCCCTTTATGGCAAATATTAAACAAATTAAAAAAAAGCCTGCCTATATTAAAGAGGGTACCTCGCGGTGCTAGGCGGTACGTAGCAAGCTCTCTATCCTCCATTATAAAAGAAGTAGTGGACAAAAATGATAGCAGTGGCTGGGAGAGATTACTGACTTTTACATATAAAACCTTAAATGTCAGTCAAGCCTCACAAGCACCTAGAAGTTCACTTACGCAAAAGGTTAAAACAACTGCTCCCCAAATTTTAGACTTGCTTTAGACAACATCAAGGACATAGGGTTCAAACCACACAAAATTTCAAAAAAAATCGAATCGAAATTTGATGAGGGGGACATAAGGGGAGCAGCCAACCTCCTATTTTCCAGCGACGTCGTAGCCCCTTGTACACCAGGGACATATGCCGCACTTCTTTCGAAACATCCCCTTCCAGCGGCTACCTCACGTCTGCCGGATGGCCTCGACCCGTCTGAGCCCACACCAGTGGCCACGTCGGAAGATGTACGAGCGGCGATCATGTCCTTCAGAAGGGGTTCCGCCGGCGGCCTTGATGGCCTGACTCCGCAGCACCTTAAAGACCTGATCAGTGGCGTCACCGGTGACGTCGGTACGGCCCTTTTGGAGGATCTGACGCGGCTCGTTAATCTAATGATATCTGGGAAGGTTTGTGAGCATATAGTGGATGTCCTATATGGTGCCAATCTTTGCGCTCTCACGAAGAAGGACGGTGGCATCCGACCAATTGCTGTAGGCAATACAATACGCCGTGTGGTTTCCAAAATCTGCTGCAGACACTATCTTCCACTTTTGGAGCAAGAATTCCAACCCAGGCAACTAGGTTTTGGAACAAAGGGGGGTTGTGAGGCTGCAGTACATGCGGTCCGCACATTCCTCGAACACAGCAAAGGTGAGGTATTGCTGAAAGTGGATGTCAAAAATGCATTCAACTCAATTGACCTTGAATTGGCCTTGCTGACACAGGTTAAGAAAATCATACCAGGGGCGTTCCCATATTTGTGGCAATGTTACAATAAGCCGACATGCCTCGTTTATAATGGTCAACTAATAAATTCAGCAGTTGGCTGTCAGCAGGGTGACCCTCTTGGACCGGCTATTTTCAGTCTGGCTATTCATCCATTAATTAAAGATTTGGCATCTAAATTTAACGTGTGGTACCTGGACGACGGAACTTTAGGAGGAGATGCTGAGTCCGTTCTTTCTGATCTGGAAAAAATTATACAATATTTTGACGACATCGGTTTGGAATTAAACTTCGCCAAGTGTGAATTATACTTTTGCCAAAATGTGTCTCAACAGTTAAGAGATAAAATAAATTCTAAATTTAAATTTTTGGCCCCAAACATTAAAATCATTGACGGCCAGTCCCTTCGCCTCCTGGGGGCACCGGTGCTGGAAGAAGCTTTCACGAAGTTTGTGGAAGACCAGATCTTACTTTTCAATGAATCTTCCAGCCGTCTAGGCGACATCAACCCTCATATGGCTTATTCGATTATAAAATTCTGTTTGTTTGTACCCAAGACCACTTATGCGCTCCGGTGTACTCCCCTATGGACCAACAACCATCTCCTGTCCTTACTCGACGACAACATTAGGGAGACTATTACCAAAATTTTCAATTGCTTTCTCAGTGATAGGAGTTGGGATCAAGCTACATTACCCATACGGCACGGTGGCCTTGGCATTAGAAAAATTTCTAGTATAGCATTACCCGCATTTCTGTCCTCGGCCAATGGCACAAGTAACCTCGTTGGAAAAATTTTAAGCCCGTCTCTCTGCGACGTAGAGGTTACTGGCCTAACCGAGGCCAGTGATGCTTGGTGTGATGCTGCTGGTTCAAACAGTCACCCACCCCTGAACCTGGCTTCTCAGCGGCAGTGGGATGAGCCGCTCTGCATGCTGGTTCGAAACTATTTATTAGAGTCAGCCGATAATAACGCGGAGCGGTCCCGACTTCTAGCTAGCTGCGAGCCAGAGTCAGGCTATTGGTTGAATGCAATCCCTTGCCCAAACGTGGGTACTCTTCTGGAGAGAACCACTTTTAGCCTGGCGGTGAGCCTTCGTATAGGGGCCAGGACTAATGAACCCCATCGTTGTCGGTGCGGAGGGGACGTCGATCCCCTGGGCTACCACGGCCTGGCCTGCCGTCGTAGTGTTGGACGTTTTTCACGACACGCGGCTCTGAATGATGTCATACGTCGTGCTCTTGCCTCAGCAGGTGTGCCAGCTGTCCTCGAGCCTGCTGGTATTATTCGAGATGATGGCAAGAGGCCCGACGGCATGACACTCATTCCCTGGAAAAACGGGCGGTCGGTTGTATGGGATGCGACATGTGTAGATACCGTAGCTCAGTCCCGCTTACCGGCGACCGCCCGCAGAGCCGGAGCTGCTGCAGCAGCTGCGGAGGTCATAAAGAGGCGCAAATATGCAGCGTTATCTGAGCCCTACATATTTGTGCCTTTCGCTGTGGAGACGCTAGGGCCCTGGGGTGCAGAGGCTCGACAATTTTTTAAAGAAATCTCTGCACGATTAATCGACGTATCAGGTGATCGGAGGGCTGGCGCGCATTTCGGTCAAAGGTTGAGTTTGGCGATTCAACGTGGAAACGCGGCCAGCCTTTTGGGCACCCTGCCCAGTGATCGCAGCGATCTGGGTTCAATTTTTTATATACTTTAAATTTAATTTGTAGTTAGTTTGTATTTTATGTCTTTTTAGGTTTAATTTATTCATAATTTAGTTTTAATTAATATTAATTTTCTATTTATCAATTACTAATAAGTATTTTATATAAATAAATATTGTTAGTCATAAAATAAATAAATAATAATTGATAGTAATATAGTTTGTTGTTAGTTCAGCAAAGGAATTTGATTTGCTTTGTAAGATCATTTAAAAGTAATGGTAAACAAAGAAAAAGAAGAAAATACCTTTGTCTTTTATTTGCATCAGGGAGAACGATCATAATACTTATAATAACAAAATTATTGATTGGAAGTCGTTGAACAATTTGAAATGCTTTTATTTAAAGCCTTGCTGTTCATTAATGAGGCCTTTTAAAGACCGTACTGTTTTTTTTTAAACAAACATCTGTGTCGGATATAAAATAGTTTATTTATATGTTCGTGCAACACCAATTACATGACTAATGTTTACATAATTTAAAAAGTTTAAAAATAATATTATGTACAAGTCTTTAAAAGAGGAAGGGAAAAACTAGAGGGCATCAAAAAATTCATCCGCATCGCTGTCAACAGGAAACGTGCCCAAAGGGCTGGCAGCATTGCCACGTTGTATGGCGATGCTGATTCTTTGGCCAAAAAAATAGCCCAGCCCTCTGGTCACGTGAAGAGTCGATGAAGCGCTTGGCGATGTATCGAAATAATAGAGGTGCACTCGGACCCCATGGCTCTAGTGTTTCAACCCCGAACGGCTCAAACATATAGGATCCAATGAGATTGGAGTAATTGCGCCGTTTGAGGTTTTCCGCACTTACAGCCGCTGCAGCACAGCTCACCGTATTTGGAAGATGGGGTGGCGCAAGGGTATCGACACACGTTGCATCCCAAACCAAAGGTCTAAGAGACCAGATGGAATGACTGTAATGCCTTGGAAGGTTCCAAGGCATTACAGTCATTCCATCTGGTCTCTTCCCATCGTCGCGTGTCAAGCCATGAGGTTCTAAAACAGCTGGCACGCCGGCGGTGACAAGAACTAATATCATTAATGCTGGCGTGCCGTGCCGGCCTGCACTTTTACTGCAGGATAAGCCATGATGTCCGAAGCAGTCAACACGTTCACCGCATTGGCAGCGATGCGGAGCCACACAAGGGGCGCCCAAACGCAGACAAGTAGCGAAAAGTCGAATATAAAATAAATATACCTAACTTTGTATCGAAACATACAGGCAATTAATACCTTGCAAGGAAAACCAACATTCAAAATACAGCTTCTAAAATATTCATTGTAAACAAATGATTGAAGTTAACCGAGCATCGACACTTTTAATCAAATCACAGTAGAACTCTCCTTAACTTTTATAGCGCTCTATCTTAAATCAAGCTTACAGGTCTTTGTAATCTGGACGTCAACTTGTACCATTATTCTTATGTTTTAAGTTAACTTAATAGCTTACTTTGTAGGCTATAGCGGAGTTCGTGGTGTTAAATTTTTGGTATTCTTACGCAGTTTTTAATGTTGTGGTAACTTTTTTAATAATCAAGCTTGGAAAATGCTTCTGATCCTATTATGAACGTAAAAGTTTGTATGGATGTTTTTACTCTTTGAAGCAAAAACTATTGAATAGATTTGGATGAAATTTGGCACACATATGACTTATAACCAAGAGTAACATAGGTATTCATTTGTTGGAACAGGTTCAAAATGTTGTATTTTGTACCCGATTGTATGACACATATTTCGCCAAGAGATGAGAGCTTGTTTTCATTTTCGGAAGAGAGAATAAGTACCAACTGATGCGAAACATTTTGAAACTTTCCAAAACATAACAAAAATACTGAACTATAAGCCCCGCACGATGATATTGCGACTGGCGGCCATCTTGATGACGTAGTCGAACTCGCACCATCGGTACCGTTAGCATGTTCAGTCCGCGCTTACCCACTTACGCATATCGAATACTTTTGTTAGCTTTTTGTTTTTGTTATCCTGTTTTATTGTTGTTTTTGAGTTTTGTTGTTTAGTTTTGTTAGCTGTTACTCGTTAAAATGAGTAAGAAATTAATTAACAGTCGTGCTCGTGAAATTATAATTAAAGTGGACAATTATTTTGTTGAAAGAGAAAGAGGACTGTAAGTTAGTTCTTGAAATTATAAACCGTGCTTTAAAAAGTGCTTTGGACACTACTGAGGAAATTTTAATACCGAAGCAACTGCTAATATTTATTAAAAAATATTTGGCAAAATTCTACGAAAGTCACGGAGCGTGTGGCATGTACCACAGGCGTTGCAAAAAATACTGTGACGAAATTGCGACGAGAGCATGAGCCAGCAACAGCCAGCAAAATGAGAACTCCTACTAAAGGAAAACGACAAAAGAAGGAATATTTCGACGGATTTTCCTTAACAGCTTTAAGAAATATTACATTCAATGTATACGGTGAGGAGAGAAATACCCACAATACGCAAAGTCTTGGCGGCTTAAAAGTAGACCTTAATTATACTGGTAGTGAAACTACATTAAGAAAAATAATTAAATGTGATTTAGGCTACCAATTTAAACGATGCTACCAAAAAGACTGGCTATAATTGAAAGACCCCAAATTCAAGCGTGGAGGGCTAAATATTTACGACGTATGAAAGAAAATGACTCGCTTTGTAATAATAAAAGACCCGTTATTTATTTCGACGAAACGTGGATACACGCACACTACACGATAAAAAAAATGTTGGCAAACAGCAACCGATGAGTGAGACGGAACGACAGCCCTGGCCGCCGATGGATAATAGTTCACGCGGGAAGTGAAAGCAGTTTTGTTGACATTTGACAATGCCCTTTTAATGTTTAAAGCAGACACTAAAACGGGGGATTACCATGAACAAATGAATGCTGATAATTTCACCAAGTGACTTACAGAAAAATTTGTATCCAAATTACCACGCAAGTCCATAATTGTGATGGACAACGCCCCTTATCCAGTAGGGAAGAGAATAGGCCACCAAGTATGAACAATAAAAAGCAGTTGATGGTTGAGTGACTACAAGCTCACAACATCGACTTTCCCAACAACAGTACAAAACCTGAACTGTATTTATTAATTAAACGGCACAGACCGCCGAAAAATTATGAAATTGACAATTTATTAGCTGGCAAAGGCCATGAGGTCGTTATATTACTACCCTACAACTGTGACCTCAACCCCATTGAGTAAATCTGGAACCTGGTAAAGATGAGGATCTCAGAAAAGAATGTGGAGCAGTTGGAAAGGCGCATTGAAGGTCTGACGTTGGAGGCGTTGGCGTCAATAACTCAATCAATCATGTTAAACGGCTTGAAGAGGAAATATTGGAATAAAGATCTAATAACTGACGAGTTATTTGTCATAAATACGGCAGACGACAGTGAATCGGAAACGACAGACAAAGAAAGCAGTTCTGATTCGGAAGACTATATGAGTGGAATTGAATAAATAGGGTAAGATTATATTGAATTATATATAAAAATTTTTTTAGATACTTATAGACTATAAGATACTAGGTTTTATTTATAATCTGATAGATGTAGGTAGTAATTAACACATGACTGCTACACAGTGGACTCTGGTTCAATTCCCGCTCGCAAATTAACAGAAATGTAGTTAGAAAAAATTAGTATACATGTAAGAAACGTATACGAATAAGTATATTTTTCTTACGTCTACAAGAATTATTTCCTTGAAATTTTTAATAATGAAAGTTTATTTGTCAGAATATGGGTGAGTAGGTATAAAGAGTGTATGTATAATAAAATTATAAAATACAAATAAACCCTTAACCCTAATATTAATTTTGCGTTAAACATTCTTTTGCTAGCTGTCCTTTTGTGTGACAGATGACGTCACAAAGCTGTTATTGTGACAAGGTTCCATCGCAATATCATCGTGCGGGGCTTATACGTGTTCAAAAGTCTGGTGTTCACTCTTTAAAATATAATTACATATGTAAATGCACAATACTTCCAAACAAGTCCTCTACAACAAAAGTAACATTTCTAAAACCATTCATATACAAAATGGCATCCAAACAAAATGGCCCTCAGTTTGTAAAGGCATTTATTTAGTGAATAGTGTCGCACGGAGATGCTTACGATAGCGGCGAAGGAAGTTGCTTGTGGAAAGGCGGCGGAAATTGTAAGGGATCATGAAAAACTTGCAGTGATTCGTGACGTGTAGGACGTTTGCATAGAAATGCAGATTGTGGTGTGGACTACACGGAAATTTAAAAAAAATGGCGGTAGCAGTACTTTACGGTACTAAAACTAGGAGCTTAGTGAAATAAATAAATGACCTTCTGTGATAAAAGCCAATCGGTTATATATTATGTAGCCGTAGGCTGTGACACCGAATTTCTTTCTTTCTTTCTCTTATGGCTTTGCACGGTTTATGCATTTAGCCAATATCACGTAATGAATTATTCATGTCGAAAAAGACGGCCGCGCAAACCGAACACGGAGGAAGTATTGGTATAAAGCCATGATGTGGCCACTATGCTACAATATTTCACTGTTCTTTATTCACTTAATGCACTTTTTACTACAAAAATCACGCGTTTTTATTTAGTAAACGACACTATAAGTAATTTAAAAGTCCAATGAAAAATGAGCGTGGCACTCATCTTAGCTTCCCGCCAAAAACCCCGACACCGAATTTGGGTGGAGTAAAGTTTTTTTTTTTTTTTTTTTGCCGAAACTCACTTTTCAGTTTTATGTACAACTTGTATTCCGAACTGTCTCTTTATTTCTTTTTTTTTTTTTTTACATTGAAACCATGGAATTAAATTCACCTTACAAAGGTAGTCCACTCGGCAAACAGTGTATTTTACATTAATTACCTCCGGCATGATCCTTTTTTACAATTAATTTACATTACAGAAACATAAAGATGTGCAAACTATTACAAAACACATAATGTTAGCGATTGCTACTAGAGCAGAGTCTCATCTAGGGTACAGACGACAGCAGATCAAGCTACTACAATCTGTCAGAATTCTTTATTACATTTTTAACTTTATCACTAAAGCATTAAGGCTCCAGGCTGATTGGGAATATTTGACAGTTTCGAGTAGCTTGGTCTGCTGTCGTCCGTACCTCACAGAGTCGGACTGTGCTCGCAATAAGGTGTTTCAATCATATCATGCGTCATATTAATGAATGATATTTTAACTATTTTAATTATTCAGATATTTTTTTATTTTATTTTTTTTATTTACGAATATTTCGTAGTTCAACCGGCACTGGGCCCGCGTGGTAGGTTACGGCCTACTCCCTCTCTCACCGAGGAGGGCTGTGTCCCAACCATAGACATTGAAATCCTAAATATGGTCCCAACCATAGATATAGAGTAACGAAATCCTAAATCTATGGTCCCAGCAGTGGGAACATTATAGGCTGATTATGTATGTACATAGGTTATGTATTTAGTAGTTATTGAATAGAGGATTGGGCTCTCGTGTTAAGACGATTAAACAAGAATAATGTACCCAGGATTGTGATTTTGAAATACCTTAATTTTAAAGAGTATTCTTGGACTTTATTGTCCGTTCTTCTAAATAGAATTATACACATATTGAAATGGGTAACTGGCTTCAAATTTTAGATTTACACGGTGCAATTTAATTGCCAATGGCTTCATTAAGTTGAAGTAACTGACCAACTACACATACGTATATTTAACTTTGAGAGTTCAAAAGAATTTATTTGAATTAAGCTTGTAAATGGTCTAATATAAATAAATAACACAAGCTTTGAGTTTGTACTAATCAAGTCAAATTATAAATTGTCCTTAATATATTTCTCATTAATTGGCAGTTCATTACGTTCAACGCTTTATTCAGCGTTCATTGTTCGCAATTAATGCTGTTTAAATTGTAAAAAAGAATTAATTTCCACGTAGATTTGCTATAACCATCATTGTAATATATGTAATTTTTTAAGAATTTTTCTGTTTTGTTAACTCTATTGTTTCTTCTTCTTCTTCAGCCTATAGATGTCCACTGCTGGACAAAGGCCTCCCCCAAGGCTTTCCACGATGACCGGTCTTGTGCTGCCCGCATCCATCGGCTTCCCGCGACCTTCACCAGATCATCGGTCCACCTTGTTGAGGGCCTCGTGAGCATCCATCGTGGGCGGTATTTCGAGAAAACGTTGAACAATAACTATAGTGTGATGTTCAATTCTTATTATTTTAACTGTACAGGCACTTAGATCACTTTAATATTAAGGGATTACAATGATAATTTCAGATTAAAACAGATAAGAGCCACTGAGTTAGAGTATGACCAACCCACTCGATCGAAGCTTGAGCAAAGAATGCCCAGCGCCAACGGTCGATCGCCATGTCAAACGCAACTCCAGTCGGTGTTGCCATTCGCTCCATGGTGTTACCCGTTCTTAATAAAAATCATAATTTATCCGAATACCGACCGATTAATCGACTTCAAAAAATAGTAGAGTAATTTACGGTCAATTGATACTGATACGATAAAACAGATCACAATATTCAAAAATAACCAGTCACCTTCTTTTCTTAGTCGTGGACTAATAAATAATAATAAGTATTTATTTCACAAAAAATATATAGCGCTTTACACTGTATCCGTGAAAGGAAAGTTTAAAACTATTATGAAGACTCTATCTTTTAAACTATGACTCGCCTGTATCTAGATAGGGTACAAGCAATCATGTCTTGGCGCTAAAGTTGGGTCGAGTACTTTTGCCTAATTTTCGCCTATTCGGTATACTGCCGAATATACTATTAGTTGCAAGTACTATACATACGATGTCCAATATTATCTCCAAAGCGAAAGCCGCTTATGCAACTGGGATAAACGCTGAGATGATGGTAATGAAATTAAATTGTGAATCTTACTCCTGACTTCAATACGCATTCCTTTAAGTACTTTCCTTTTCTGCTATCGATTGTGTGTTATGGAGTTATTATCTAGAAATAGACCACTTTTTAACGGTATATTATGCAAATGTAACGGAAAATGAGAATGTGGAGTTTTTGGTACGTTAACTGCGAAGTTAATGAGCCATCCGTAGTAACTGGCATGGTACGTTCAGATAAGGTCACGGATATATGTTACGAGGATGAAAGGAATACATCACTTCTATCTTTTGTAAACAGTTTAGGAAGAAATACTGTTGCCAAGGACACCTTTGGGCTTCGTTTTTATTACATGCTTTTTTTAGCTTCACTTGTATGTTTGCTTGCTTGTTTGCTTGTTTGTCCGTCTCTAACTCTTTGGGCTACGAGTGAGCGGCTCATTACTGTAAAATTTCCCACCGTTTTCAATACGTTTGTTCGTTTTTTTAAAAATGAATATCGAACTAAAAAGTTGAAAATAAATGTAGTTTAAAAAACTAAAAAAAAACATGCTTTTATAGAATATCAAACTAAAAATTTAAAAACAATTTTTAAAAAAAAGCGTGAGGCCTTTATACAAATAGCACAAAGCGCCTCACGTTTTTTTTTAAATTATTTTGAAATTTTTAGTTTGATATTCTTTAAAAGCATGTTTTTTTTAGTTTTTTAAACTATATTTTTAAGTTTCATATTTTACAGCTCTCTGTATTACTTACCCTTAGGCTGAATCATCATCATCATCATCCCAGCGTTAATCCCAGTCGCATTCGAAGCCTTTTCAGCTTTGGAGTCTGGGGTCCACTTTACCAGTCCAACTGCTGATATGGCTAAACTTCGACATTTTCCGTGAAGCGACTGCCGTCTGACCTCCACAATCCGAAGGCGACATCGTTGCATTGCAGTTAGACCAATTGTTGGACTTTTGAGGGCTCCAACAACCCGTAACGACTGCCACTAGATGTTCGTATGACAACCGGGACCAACGGCTTAACGTGCTTTCCGAGGCAGACCAGAGCAAATATTCATATTCATGCATACAAATACCTGCACTGTGCGGGGATCGAACCCGCGCCACCTTGCGCAGCGGCGGCGTCCGCTACCGCTACGCCACGGAGGCTGTCCTTAGGCTGAATGAAATAACTTTATTTCGGCCTAGTAGCTATGTCTTTTTATTTAGTGTCAGCTTTACCCGTATTGCGGGACCAGCACCCTAATTACGTAATACACTATTACTATCAATGGGAATCATTTTGAAGCTTATTGCTATGCCATTGCTCCATATGCTCGAAAATGTATCTGCTCAATAACGTAAATAACGCAATGAATGTTGTTGAACTGTCAAAATGAAAAACATTGCTACTGATAGGCATCACCATCTCCGCGCTTAGTCCCGGTTGCATCCGCGGCTTTCGCGTTGGAGCCCGGAGTCCGCTTTCTTGCTCAATCTCCTCCATTTCGTGCATTTTTTAGCATCCTGTGGTGTGAGATTGTTGGCACTCATGTCATCTCTTACAACGCCAAACCAGCACTTCTTTCGTGTACCCCGCTTGTTCCGAACTGGAGGAGGAGCAAGCTACTGATAGTATGTTACGCAATTACCCTGCAGGACCTAGTCGTCTGCGCGTTATGTGTCACGCGTGCCCCAAAGAGATGTCAGCACATCGTGACGGGGTCCACGAAGACCCGATGCCTGGGTCAGGGTTGTGGGTTAGTTAAAAGAGAAACCGTGGCCCTGGCGCACAGGCGATTGAAGAAACACGGGTGGGTTTTAGTCAGTAATAGTCCGACACGTCCTTCCGCTCCGCCCAGAGCAGGAGAGGTTATTTGATGATTACTCATTCTTCATCATCATCAACCTTTTATCGTCCCACTGCTGGGCACAGGTCTCCTCTCATACAAAGAAGGATTGAGCGTAATCACCACGCTTGCTCACGTTGACGATTTCAGACTTATAAAGTGCATTACCACTTTTGAACTTTATTGCACTTACAATAAGGGTCAAAAGTGGCACTCCACTTTTGACCCTTACTGTAAATATAAGTTTAGAAAAGTTACATTTGGTACTTGCCTGACCTGGAATCGAACCCGCACACTCATACTTGAGAGGCTGGTGTTTTAACCACTAGGCCACCACGACTACTTCTAAGTCATTCTTACCAAAACAAAACTTTACCCGTATTTTTTCGGATGTGTTCGTTTTGTTTGGCTAAGCGGAACAAACCAATAAAGTTACATAAATTCTAAATAAGTTTATCTTTTGTGTGTTTAAGAAGAGATAAATGAAGTTAGCATAGAGTGAGCTGTTAATAATGGCGCCGATTCTGTTGTTCACAAACTAAACTAATTTTAAGTGACGTGCATCTTTTCTTTCCATTTCATTACGAAAAGGATAGAAGATAACATTTAAATTTAACCCTGTCAAATTAAGATACTCCATAGACATTTTTTTTTTGGTTCAATTCTTTCCGTTCTTCTGAACTGAAAAGGCAAAGGCATATTATGCCATACAGCCTAGTGTTCAGTAAATATATTCTTGAGTAAACTTCTATCCTAACTTATCCTAATTAATCCTAACTTATTCTAGCTTATCCTAAACTTATCCTAACTAATCTAGCTCCTTTCGTTTCCCGCGTTTGGACGATAAGGAGCGGTTTAGCGTAAAGACATGATGCGGCCACTATGCTACAATATTTCACTGTTCTTTTTGAATTATTCACTGAATGCACTTTTTACTACATAAATCACGCGTTTTTATTCAGTAAACGACACTATAAATAATTTTAAAAGTCCAATGAAAAATGAGCGTGACACTCATCTTGACATTCCCGCCAAACCTCCGCTCCGTAGACAGTTTAGACGCGATTATAAAGAAGGCGACCAAAAATACGTCAATTTGCGTCAAGAGCGGACTAATTTGACGGGTCTAAACTGACATTTTATCTTCTGTCCTTTTCTAAATGACATAGAAAGAAAAAGATGCAGTTAAGTTAAATTTAATTTAGTTCATGAACAAGAGAATCGGGGCCATTGTCAGCATTAATTGGAGCTACTTCTACGGTCACTCGAGTAAGGGGAGAAAAATGGATCTATACAATAGAAATCCTTACTAATAATATAAACTAGCTTTCCGCCCGCGGCTGACCTGATCATTAAAAGGCGCACGTTGACACAATTCACTGGCAGACTCCCTAACTTTATTAATTTTGAAAATTGAGGCCTTAATCCCACCGGGGGTTACTATAAATGATCGTGGCCATGACTTGTTAGCTTGCCAGTTCGTAAGGAAGTGCGTTTGCCACCCTGCCGTTCGGTAATCGGCGGAAGAACGCAGTCCACTATGGTCGCGTCACGTTTACTTTAAGTTTTCGGCACCGTTCACCGCCGAAAAACACTAAAATTAAAGGAGATATTGAACAACTGTTAAGAGGGAACTTTAGTTGTGCTTTCTCTATACAAACGTATTCCGCTGTTTTATTCGTGGATAATGCTTTTAGAGTAATTTTGTTTTTTCTACAATTTTACACCGTGATTATACGAGCCCCTATCATTTGACTTTTTTTCCGAAACTTAATTAATAAAAGATGATGTTTGTCTAATAGTCATCTGATGTTCAGATGACTATTAGACAAACGTGATAAGTTTTTGACAAATAAGAAAATAATAGAAGCAATAATAGAAGCTTTTCCTCTAAATTTTGATATAAAAATAATTGAGATCCGTCGTGTTTTGAAAAAGAAAACAGCGGAATACGAAACGTCTTTTAGTCAACGTTTTTGTAGGTAAAATCAGCCTGAGCTGCAACTGTCCTTTTCTCACTTTACCGGATGAGGTTGGAAGCAGCGCGATGGTAATAGTTTCTTCAAATAACTATTTTCAAAATTCCTCGGCACTAGAGTCCCTTTGGCTAAGAGATAAGTAGTAATGTTTTCGTTAAATAGTAGATAGGTACAAGTTTTCAGAACATTGTGAAAGCACCAATTTCTTTCATCATGTTCTGAAATATAGTTCACGGTCCAATTGACTTAATATTTTTCCTGTAAGTAAAAATTAATTAGTTTTCGTTTCGAAAATAAAACTGAAGGAAATATGTTTTGTGCCAAATCCTAACCTAAAATTTAACCTATTTCCTTTTATATAATTTGACCAAAACTAATAGTAACAAAACACACGTTCCGTTGTTATGGGCATGTCAATATTAGGTAATTTTGGTCACGTTTAAACGAGTTTAAGTACTCTTTTAAAGGTTTTCCACCGAAAACAAAACAAAAAAGAGTACCTTAGTACGTACATTTTTTTGGTTCAGCACTTACTTTGATATTTTTTTGTTTTATAATTATAAACAAATGCTTGACCGCAATCCCGTGTGATGGCAAAGCGCGCTAGTTTATTTACATTCGATTCATTCTATCCTTGAAGACACTTCAATTGTAGTCAGACGGAAACACCGACGCTATCAAATTGTTCCAGTCCTTTGATATATAAAAGACGAGGCGAAACTCTTCGTCCGGATCGTAGTAGTGTCAACAACGTTAAGATTAATACTCGCCGTATGACGGGATGGAACGCAGATCGGGGCATTAACTCATGTAATTCCCTGGCACACTCACCAAAGGCTGGCTGGCTACTCTTAGTCTGTGCTCCAGGCTTTGGAGACCGTTTTGAACTAAATTTTATCTACAATATTTAATAATAACCAGGGGTCATATTACATTTCCCTACAAGCACAACATATATCGAAATTATAATA
This sequence comes from Sesamia nonagrioides, assembly GCA_017933935.1. Lineage (NCBI taxonomy): Eukaryota > Metazoa > Arthropoda > Insecta > Lepidoptera > Noctuidae > Sesamia > Sesamia nonagrioides. The sequence goes on from JADWQK010000188.1 coordinate 3,011,784, forward strand.
ATAATAGATATAATATAATAATAATATTTTTAATTTTTCGAAAGTACAAAACAAAGACAACGACTACCAAACTGAGACATGCTCGTATCTTGGGTAGTCGGCGGTCAGCCATTTTAAATGTCAATATATGTATACATATCACCGCCTTTTTTATTTTATTTATAGTTAAAAATTTAAAAGTAACATTACAAACAACAGTTTTGCAAAATTCAGACTTCTTTTTACCCGACTACGGCAAAGCAAAAGGAGGGTTATGATTTTGACAGGCTATGTATGTATGTATGTATGTATGTATGTATGTATGTATGTATGTATGTATGTATGTATGTATGTTCATCTGTTCCCTCGTAACTTCTAAACTACTTATTCGAATTCGATAAATGACATATCATTAGAAGCGTCTTAATTGTCCGCTGGTTATAGGCTATATGTAGTTTCACAAAATCTAATGTGGCGCCCTCTAGCGGACAAAATATACAGAGTAAAAAAAAAAAGTTAAGATAAATATGCCGTGTTTGGTATCATTTGAAAGGGCTTTACTTGTACATTTTGAATATATATATATATTACTAGCATTTGCTTGTGACTTTACCTATATGCATGGGCTGATTGCATATAATTCACATCTTTTCGTTCATAGATAGCTTCTTTACTACTTATCAGAATAAGACCACTGCAGAACCATTAGAAGGGCCTTGATATTCTGTTAGTTATGAGCTATAGCTCATAAACCTTATAGCTTGTCACCAAATTTAGTATTACGCTCTCTAGCGGACAAAAAGTTCTATGTTAATATAAAATTAAAATAAATATACCGTATTTGGTATCTATCATCTGAAAGAGCTTCACGAGTACTTTATGTTTGTACATAATCCCTAGTAATGCTTCGTAGAAATTTGAATGTAAACCAGGGTTTGGTAAACGGAGCGATGGGAGTGGTGAAGGCCTTCGAATGGCCTGCTCTTCGGCGCGATCAGTTGGAACAGGAGAACAGCCAAGCGCTGTTCTCATACAATTTGACGACGCATCCATAAAAGCAGATATTAACGGACTTATCAAAATCGAGCCTTGCCTCACTGAATTTGGCGGCTTGAGGGGTTCTGGGCAAATTCAGCGTAAAATGCTCCCGCTGATTCTTTCTTGGGGTTGTACTGTACATAAATTACAAGGTTGTACTCTAGATAAAAAAGTTACAGATCTAGGAAAGTCATTGTTTGCTAAAGGACAGGCCTATGTCGCTCTCAGTAGAGTTAAAACCATAGAGGGATTATTTATAAGTGCCTTGGATCATAATAAATTACTTAAAAATCCACATGACAGTCGATCGTTAGCAGAATTAGATAGATTAAGAAATCTTCCCAGGTCCTCTTAATATATGTTTTTTTTAATAATTATAAACTAGCGCTTGACTGCAATCCCGCCTGATGGTAAGCAGTGACGCAATCGTTGATGGTAAAGCGCACTAGTTTATTAAGCCTATTCACTTAAAAAACTTATGAATAGCAAGGATGACGGCAGTTGAGCCAGATGATGCAGTGTTAAACCCAAGACCTACACGACCAACGATGCTGCGCCAGAGGGAGATTGATCTGGAGACTCTCCACGACCAAACTCCCGACACAACAACATTTGGCGCATCATACTCGCCACACAAGGCAACACAACTGCTCAGACGCGTCCTCCGTACGGCTTCACCAGACATCATGCTGGAACACGACGAATCGCTTGGCGGCAAGACTTTGTCTGGTGGGTGGTAACTTCTGCCGGCAGCCGATGTTATGGCCTACCACCGTTAGAAAAACACCCAATCTATTTATACTAACGACCTCATCCACTAATTCATGACCCATTCGGTGCCATCGACGCAAATGTGCGTCGCTACTACGAAAAACCGGGAGCTTCATACGGGGAAACCGTTGCTATACGCGCTACGATCCAAGTGCTACGAAATAGTAAAATAGGATATCTCTACATATTACTATACGCCGATACATAAGTCAAAAGAGATGTCGTATGTTAACTACCTAGTTTTTAGTTCGTCAATTTAACTTTTGTTAATATTATGCGCCACAAATACACTTTAACACCAAAATAGTACAAATAATAAAAAGTAAAAAAACTAAAACCCAACTACGACAAAAAACGACGCTGAAAAAGTATAAAACAAGATTTTCAGAATACTGAACTGAACAAAGTTGCTAATGTAGTTGCAAGTAAATGGACACAGTAGACTCTACCAAGATGCCTTCGTTGTAAATTGACAATAATGTCTTACAATACTAAAGGCGTAGTCACACGTTACATATACCTACCGTAGCACTTTGATAACGTGTGACTGCGGTTTTCCAAACATGAAAATTTATCTCTACATAGTGAATATTGCATACTTCAGAATAGTATTGTAAGACATTATTGTCAATTTACAACGAAGGCATCTTGGTAGAGTCTACTGTGTCCATTTACTTGCAACTATATTAGCAACTTTGTTCAGTTCAGTATTCTGAAAATCTTGTTTTATACTTTTTCAGCGTCGTTATTTGTCATAGTTGGGTTTTAGTTTTTTTACTTTTTTTCATTTTGCTATTTCAATAAGATTCTCAGTTACGTCATAACTCAACAACATCAACCAATTATTTAATTTATGTTTGAGATTATACTTAATAATTAAATAATTTAAAATAATTAACCGTTAGCTGATTGAGAGCAGCGGTGGCCTATTGATATTGGCCGAGACTTACAAGTTGCAGAACGTAGATTCGAATCCCTTCAGGCGCTTTCATCATCATCATCATTTCAGCCGAAAGATGTCCACTGCTGGACATAGGCGTACCCCAAGAATCTTCACACTCCTTAAGAGGCTGGTATTTTAACCACTAGGCCACTACGACTTATACTAAGATAGTAAAAAAACGAAATTAAAACTACCTCCTTTTAAAGGCAGCTTCTACATACGTCAAAAACATGGCAAAATATTAATAGAATAGAATACTCTTTATTATGTACACCATATAGATTACAGAAACATAAATATAAAGATTTTGCAAAGACCCATTTAGATTCTAAACTAATCGGCAACCAGGCAATTAGCAAGTTTTATGAACGAGGCACAGGGATTCACTACTTTACATTTCAAGGTGGACGCTCAACTATGTTAGCCGAGGTTAGATTTAGTATAAAGCTATTTAAATACCATAATTTAAACAGCTTCAATCTTTTTAGTTAATTTATAAAATTCGGTCGGTGCCCAGACAAACAATTTTAACGGTATTATTAAAAAGAATATGAACAGGAGTCTAGACCTCAAGCCACCTTTTTTTAAAAATGGAATTAGGCAATAAGCCAGTTTATTAATCTGACCTTTTTGGTAGCCAATAAAAAAATAAATCGGTTTCTTTTTTATGTTACTTTATTAAAGGCATTTTAAAACATTTACCCTGTAAATCAGCCAGAAGGCTTATTAAATGTTAGAATCGCAATATTAAATCTCTTTGGTTAGAAATATCGTAATTTTATTTTACATCTATCATTATCATCGTCAACCTTTTTTATCGTCTCACTGCTGGGCACAGGTCTCCTCTCCTATAGAGAAGGGTTGAACGTAATCACCACGCTTGCTCAATGCGGGTTAGCGATTTCAGAATTAAAGTCCAGGTTTTCCTTCATCTTCACATCAGTCATTGGTGTCCAAGATATACATACTTAGAAAGTACATATAACTTAGAAAAGTAACAGATCTTTTAGAAAATTTTGTACATAGATTCTTTACTTAAAAATACTGGACACGTGTGTGAGACTAAAACTCCATGTTTTACATGAAAAAAGTAATGAAAAACTAATCATAAATTCCTATACGAGGCCAAAAGTGTCCTATTTCACCATGACGCATGACACCTATTCACATGCTTCGATATTTGAAAAAAGAATGTCGCAGTGATGATATTTTGATAGGGCCCGCCATGACGTCACGGACAATTAGAGTCATCATCATCTCGACGTTAATCCCAGTCGCAACCGAAGCTTTTCTAGCTTTTGAATCTGGGATCCGCTTTATCAGTCGTCATTGCTGCTTTTGGCTAAACATCGACATTTTCCGTGAAGCGACTGCCGTCTGACCCCCACAACCCGTAGGCGATATCAAAGCATTGCAGTTAGACAAATTCTTGGACTTTTGAGAGCTCCAACAATCGGTAACGACTTCCACTAGATGTTAGTATGGCAACCGGGACCAACGGCTTAACGTGCTTTCCGAGGCATGACCAGACCAGTGCACACATTCATATTCATACATACAAATATATGCACTGCGCGGGGATCGAACCCGCGCCTCCTTGCGCAGCGACCGGGTTCGGTACCGCTTCGCCACGGAGGCTGTCTTAATATGTGACGTCACTGACAATTAGAGTAGTAAAAAAAATGGAATATATATTATAATTATGAACGTGCACGTGTTCCATACATTTCTTGTAATAATTAGAATAAATACCAAAGTATTTTTGGTAACAACAGAGCCACTTCTCATTTTCGTGCAAGATGTAACACAAGTATGATCATTAAAGTGTCATGGCGCGAACACACATCTGGTTTTCATGGCACTCTTTATTGCGGAGTGATGCCCCACCCATTATAGCAAATGAAATGGTTACATGAGATTGTTGAAGTGAAATGGAAAACGTAATGAAATAAAGCCTTGGATGAGAATAGTGTTGTCTTTCTCTTTTTCCCGAAATATGTAATTTCTAAGTTTTAAATTGATGCCTTTTCAAATTAAATATATACAATATCTAAAGAAAACCCTGCCCGATTCGAGAAGCTATTGTTAGGTATCAATAACTGAATCTACTAATGCCTACAAAGCCGGGCTAAACTTTAAAAAAAATCCCCCTAAAAAATATTATTACGCGAAAACTAGGCAAAAAAAAGGTAACTTAATACATGTGCGGTAGGCAACACATGCGAGGGTGAAGGGAAGCAGGGCACGCGGCACGCGTTCGCATCGCTCCTATTAATACCGACGAAAATGGTGTTGTCGGTTTTTAAAAAATTACCCAATTTTGGGGAAGTTGGAATAAATTAAAGGAAATCAAGGTTGTACCAGACTGACATGTCCTTCCGCTCCGCCTAGAGCGGGACAGGTCCTTTAATGATTTCCCATCCCAAACAAAAAAAAAGGTTGTAGCGGTGTCTATAACAATAATCTTTATTTACATAATAGTAATATTATTATTTTTATTAATTTATACAATTATTATTATCTTTATTAGACAAAAATGGTTACAAAAAAGTGAGAAGTCCCTGACTCCTGTGCTAAGTGATGATACCTGTGTTACAAGAGCCAGTGCCCTCGCCCAATAGGAGATTTTACAGAATCTAAAACGCCAAAAGGGGACAACGCGTTATACTGATGGCACACAGATCCTGCATGTCGCTTAAGTTTACTGTGCAACTAGCATACTCGTACATACAACTACCCTTTTCTTTTTTTATGTCGTTGTGGAAAATGACAATTACGCAGCCCCGAGGGGTATGTGGGACTCCCCGGGAGATAGCCTTCCGGTATACCCACTAAAAACCACAGCGGCACACCGACGTCGCCTGAGTGGCGGGTTCATGGAAATCCAGCAGAGCCAGGGCAACCAATCCCCCGCGGCGATGACCACCTAAAAGGAGGGCCCTCATTGATCCCTCCATAGGGAGAGGCCCTGGCTGGGTGCGTCTTCCTGTGCAAGAAGACGCAACAGCCAAGGGTTTTTAGCGAGGTGTCCTTCCTCTTAGCCCCACTCGCTTGCACAAATGCAAGCTGGGCCCCCAGCTCCTCTCAGTGAGGAGCCCGGGTTGTCCGACGGCAACCCGGAGTTTGGGTCGTGTCAGCTCACCTGGAGTGGTGGCCGACCCGTCGCACGCATGACTGCAGAAGTGGTCCCCTCATCTGGCTATGGTCCCCGCCGAAAAACCGGAAACCCCCATATCTGGGGGCCGTTCCCCTATCCGCCACCTGGGGACGCGCCCGATGGCAGGCCAGAACATACAACTACCCTATATCAAACATGATGATGAGTGGCCGGGTCAGTTGGGGTCTGCACCCGGAGGTGATAAGGGCCATTTACACCGCAGCAGTGGAACCAACTGTGCTGTACGCTGCAAGTGCATGGGCACCAGCTGCTAACAAATTGGGGGTTAGGAAGCAGCTCAACACAATCCAAAGAGGTTTTGCTCTGAAGTTGTGCAGAGCCTACCGTACCGTTTCCCTAAACTCGGCACTAGTTCTGGCTGGGTTACTTCCACTCGACCTTCGTGTACGGGAAGTGGCCGCACTCCACGGAGCCAAGAGGGGAGAGCCGCAGTTGGCACTGGGAGGCCGGGAGGTGGAACGGATGGCCCCAGCGCTGGAAGCCCCGCACCCTGCGGAGCAGATGTGCCTGAAGTTTGAAAGCCTGGTTGACGAGGAACAATATCACAACCATAGCGACTTTGCCGTGCGTATCTTCACAGACGGCAGCAAGATTGAGGGCAAAGTCGGAGCCGCGCTATCTTTCTGGATTGGCGCCGGCGAAACTAAAGCCCTCAAGCTTGCCTTGCCGTCCTATTGCACCGTCTACCAGGCTGAACTCCTGGCCCTGCAGAGAGCGGCAGAAGAGGCGCTAAAGCACTCTGAAACAACGTTCGGCATCTTCAGCGACTCAATGGCGGCTCTTCAGTCGGTGATCAATATAAGTTCCCTCCACCCCTTGGCCGTGGAAACAAGAGACACCTTACGTCGCTGTAAGCTCCAGAATAAGAGTGTCTCCTTGTTCTGGATCAAGGCACACGTGGGATTGGAGGGAAACGAGAGAGCTGACCAACTCGCGAAGGAAGCCGCTCTGGGGTTGAAGAAGAGGCCAGACTACGATCTCTGTCCTGTATCATTCGTCAAGCGAAGAATCCGATCGGAGACGCTTGACGAATGGAACAGGAGGTATAAGTCAGATGACACCGCTTCGGGCACAAAGCTTTTCTTTCCTGACGCAGTTGAGGCGTACAGCGTGGTACGCAAAATGACTCCCACGAGCTTAACCACACAAATTCTGACGGGGCACGGTGGGTTCTCGGCATACCTGAAACGTTTCGGGTGTAAAGAGAACTCATCGTGCGCCTGTGACACTGACGTAGAGGAGACCGTCTTGCACATACTGCTGGAGTGCCCGATCACCGCCAAAATGCAGTACGAGATAGAACACACACTCGGCACATCATTAAGCTCCCAAAACCTGCCTTGTCTTATAAAGGGAAAGAAAAGGGAAACATTTTTGAACTATTGTTCTAGGATAGCAAAAATTGTAATTGATAGAAATAAGTAAGCGTAAGAAAATTATGATACTAAATATATAGCTAAGTACCATAGTTATTAATATAGTATTAAAATAAAAATAGGTTAAAGAATTGTTAGATAGAGAATTAGAAGTAGATTTAGATTTAGAATGTAAGGACCATATTGTTGTATTGTCACATAGTTATAAGCATTATACTATAATATAAAGAGAGAAAAGCAAGAAAAACATGGGCTCTGACAATGTCAGAGGACACACAGGGGAATTATAATTAAAAAAAAACATGATGATGAGTGAACTTTACACCCCATTCCTCGTACTTCTATGAGGTCATAAGAGCTCTTTGGGTACCTATGTTTCTTTTATTGTTTAATACCACGGACAAAAGAGACTTAGTTAATACGCGAGAGTGGTACAAGTGGGAACAATTTAGAGCTACTTAAAGTAAATAAAATTAACATTTACGTGATGTAATGTTTATGTAAACACAGCCAACCACATCGTAAATATAATTCTGGAAACAAAGGACAGACAGGGGTTCCTCTGGGAATTATATAAAATGTACGTCAAAGGACGGAATTAAATAAACCATTAACGCAAAATATTCCCGCATAATATTCAAAATATTCCGTTTGTGTGTATGTAACAGAAATGCGCGAAACCACACAAAATGAGTAGATAGGTACCCGCTCATTGTGTATGGTATCAAGAACATTAAAATTTTCGTTTCATGCATTGTTTATATACGATCTGCTACCGATTTCTGTTCTGGACGGAAGCAAACGTTTTTAATTAGACTTGCATCGTTTATCTTTTTGTATTGAAAACAATTACGGTAAACGCTCAAAACTCCAGTCTCAGTAACCACGCTGCAACAATTTCTTAATAATAATAATAATAATGATGTTGGCAACACCGCAAACGTCAACGGATCACATTCAAATAATTTACCACTATAATATTTAATAAATTAATTAATAGTTCTTTGTGCATATATATATATACCCACTGTAAATCTTAAATCAATAAAAATAATATACATACAATAAAAATAATTGCAGAAATAAATATAATGGACAAACCAGAAAATTCAACACAAACAAGACAGGATGACAGAACATGTCACCTAACAACAAGAAATAAAAATTTGGAATTATAAAAATGTGAAGATATGTTGACGAGATCTGCCGCTCGACGTGCACGCCCACCATCTCCGGACTCCTCGCCGCCGCCAGCCTCCAGCACCACTGTAAGCGCTGTGACGACCCCGGCCGCGGCAGTTGCGTTGAGCTCGAGCGACGAGTACTTCTCTCCGCCGACGACGCCACCACCTGTTCGCCGACGGGGAGGACGCCGGCCGCCGGACTGCTTAGGGCCTCGAGGCCCATCGGCTTCTGACAGGGTCCCAGCTCCCGGCGGAAGTGTGCAGCGCATGAGATGGACACAATCCATCAATGAAAATGTCATGCGCTCATACTATGGGGCTACAGAGGGAGGAAACAACCTGACCGCGTACCGTGTTCGAATGCTCTCTCTGTTTCAGGTGCTTGAACCAGCTGTCAACGTTTCGGCACAACGTCTATCGGATCAGGTACGGGTTATCCAGCGTAATCATATGCTGGATGATACTGTGCTTGATCGCCTGCGAAATGAGATGCAGAGTAGCCGTGTCATCACTCACCAGTCGCAGTCTGCGGAGATACCACCGCAGCCAACAAACTATGCTGACGAGGGGAGTAATGATAGGGCTACAAATGTAAGTACCCAGTGCAATGAGGAGTTAAGGAATGCTTTGGAGGCTGCGATTCGGGAATATCGTTTTATGTCGGCAGAACTAAGACCACGCCTGCCACGTTTGCCCATGCATAACAGAAATAGGGCACTGATGGCTGCTCTGGATGCGCAGTTATCAAATTATTTTGATACCTGCGAGAACCTCACTGATACTCATTCAATTCTGTACTGCGCAGCTGTAGCAGCTTGTCGTGTAGCTCATGTCAAATTTTCCAGTGACTCTAGAGCTACACGACCGAAACCAGTCGTACCAGCTTGGCAGCACAGGATTGAACGTCGTATTGGTGGGGCCAGAGCACTCATCGGTAAACTAATCTGCTTCAGGGAGGGTAATACTCGTCCTAGAGTGATGCGCTTTGTGAGGCGGGCATTCTCAGGTACAAATACCAGCCCTCAGAACTATATGGCCCGTATCACGGAGCGCATCGACTTCCTGAAGCAGAAAGTGTATGCATGGGCGAACCGTATTCGTCGATATAAACGACGAGTAGAACGGTACACCCAGAATCGCACCTTCCAGAGCAATCAAAGGTGGGTTTATAGGGACTGGGAACGACCAGAACAAGGTGTGGCTGACACGTGCCTACCAGATGATGATGCCATGTGTTCATTCTGGCGCAGTATATGGTCGGTGCCTGTCAGTCACACTGAAGGTGACTGGGCTCGGGATGTCGAGCGAGCCTGCGATCCAATACCTGAAATGGGGACGTGGAACGCGCTCCGAGACCACTAAGTCGTGTCCTCAGTAAATATTTTCGAGAAATTACTTACCAGTGTTAATTACTTTTACTTTTATCTTAGGACCAAATCTGGTATACTATAACCCTTCAAAAAACTGTGTTCGGTCCTTTACGAAGTGAAATTCTAACTTTATTAAGCAGTGAAAAATACATAAAAGTGTCTTGTCACTGTTGAATAACCTGCGAGTGCACGGAACTTTGACACTTCTAACGAGGAGCTAAACGTGAAGGTTCTGTGTACGCGCAATCTTCATTGCGCTGACAGTGCTACCAACCTCCGGGCGGCAAACTTCGTGTTGTGTTCCAGCGACGAATATAAGCGAACCTGTTGCATTTGGGCTATGTGACTAGTGGCGCCACCCCGTCCACACGCAGAGTTCCGAGGTTATTCAGCGAAAAACAGAAAAGCACGTGGTCTGAAAAACCCCAAGAAGACACGTCAACAGCCTGAAACTTCGCAGCAAGCAAGAGGCTCGTGGGAGAAGACCTTTCCTACAAGCAAAATATTTCTATCTTATATACCCCCTTTATTATTAACACTTGAAAATTGGGATTTTGGGTACATTTGACTCCTGAAATATCAGGAAATTTTCAAATCCTACAAGTATTAATTTTCTCTATTGTGTAGCGTATTACAGTGAAATTGTGACAGGATACCTTTTTAGCGGTTTTCAGGACCTGAAGGTTTGGGCCCTAAAATAGGCTTGCGTGGTTCTCTAGGTTGTGCCTGTGTGTATGCCGAAAACCTCTTTCTTCTGCGAAATTTCGTTGCGGAGATATCGGCTCTGGAAATAAAATTTTGACAGTTCAGCCGCCATCTTGGTGAACTTTAAGCCGTTATAACTTCGCGAAGGAGAGTCGTAGGTGCCTGCGGTTTTCTTTGTGACGGTCGGGAGCTCTCCGACTATAGCTCTTGTCTTTTTCAGGAATTTCAAGTGGGAATTTCCTAAAAATTTTCAGGCCGCTGAAAATATTTTTAACGTGTGGTTCAGCTATGGGCGATAACAGCAAGCCCAAGCTCGGTTGCTCTGCGGCGTTTGGATCGGGAGCTGCAGGCGGTCAAACTTCTGTTTTGACAGTTCCGGCGCCATCTTGAAAAGTTTAAAACGACCATAGCTTTCGGTCCGAGGGTCGTAGGGCATCGGGATTTCTTGCGGCGACATTGTCTGAACTTATACTTACTGATCCTGAAGTTTCAGGAATTTCAGGGTCAGACATTTTCGCACGCCTGAAGACGGGCTTGCGGGCTGGGTCTTGTTGGGGCGGGTCAGATAAGACCAGGCACGGTGTGTTTTGGTCGGACGGTTGAGGGGATACGCAGAATAACCATTTGGTTTCAGTAAAAAACCAGAACTTTGAGTTGCTGTGTCTCCGAAACCCGTAGAGTCCGGTGGGTCGTGCTTGGGCTTGTTAAAAAGGTCTCGAGGAGACCTTGCTGACTGTGCCCACGGAACGGCTCTACTTAGAGTCTCGTTTTATTTGTTGCTCTACGCCCGTAAATTAAGAACTGGATTAAAATTATAGTAGAACGGGACTCAGACTTAGCTATAGACTTGCTTTATGCCCATTGACCTTTTCCGTCGTTAATTATTATGGACTGACCGAGCACTGAGTCTTTTGACCAGTACTCTTAGGCTAAGTTTAGTTAAGGATTATATAGTTCTAAGAACTATTATTTATTTATTATTTTATAAATTGACTGCTGTCCTACTTATAATATGTTCCCTCGGACCCCAGCAGTAAAGCGGGTAGAAGAAGAGCGCCCTAATGCGCTAAACATAACTTTTGAGAAGGAGAGGGCAGGACCCTCCCCTAAAAAGACCACCACGCCTCCCGCCGTAAATGTAAGGCGCAGTGCGGGGGAGTATGAGCATGCTCTTAAGCCGTGCTCCCAAACCGGGCACAAGCACGCTTCACCGAGATGTGCTTCAGTGCCGGCGGCGCCGTCGAAGCCACGGCAAAAGACGGCACCGGCGCGGGACGCGGAGAGAGCAGTGCACGATTCGCTGGCGGGCGCTGCTGTGGCGGCGACTTTGCCAACTGATGATAGGGTGGAACCCGCCAATAGAGTGACCGCGGCCTTGACCTGGATGCGGAAAGCAAAAGCGTTGCTCGGTGAGTCGCGAAATTTAAAGACCGACTTGAGGTCAGGAATCATCGCGGCGGTGGACGCCCTGTATGAGTTGGTCAAAGAGGCGGAGGCTTACAAGGAACCTGACAGCACTATTGACAAGGGAAGGGGGGAAAAACTGACAAGCGAGGCGGATACCTCGCAGATATTAAGGATCCTGCAGGAACAAGGGAGAAAACTTGACGAGAATGCGAGAGAGATTGGCTCTCTGCGTGAGATCGTGACCAGTTTCCAAGCGGCCCAAGTACCAGACAGACTCACCTACGCAAGTGCAGTGGCAGCGCAGCCTAGAAGGCAAATGCCGGACAAGAAAGCGCTCCACTCTGTAATAATAGCCGCAACAGATAAGGAGCAGACTGGAGAAGCTGTCCTTAGCAGAGTGCGGGAGGCAGTGAATGCCAAGGACGGATGGGTCACGGTAGAGAGAGTGAGGAAAGTCAAGGATAGGAAGGTCCTAATAGGATGTAGAACGGAGGAAGAGAGGAATAAGATAAAGGAGCGACTTGAGAGGGCGGACGGCCTGGTTGTCGAGGACGTGAAGAACCAAGACCCCATGCTGCTCCTCAGGGACGTGTTGTCGTATAACACGAATGAGGATGTCCTCATGGCCTTGAGGAACCAGAACCGGGAGGTGTTTCACGGCCTCGACAAAAAGGACGACCGAATGGAGGTGAGGTTCAGGAGGCGAGGCAGGAACCAGCTCACCAGCCACATCGCGTTGAGGGTGTCCCCACGGATATACAACCTTATTATGAACAAGGAGTATGTCCATATAGACATGCAAAGGGTACAGGCAGCAGACCAATCCCCATTGGTGCAGTGTTCCGTGTGCTTAGCGTACGGACACGGCAGGAGGTTCTGCAGGGACACCCTTCCGAAATGCAGTCATTGTGGTGGCCCTCATGTGCGGACGCAATGTGCTGATTACCTGGCGGCAGCACAACCATCTTGCTGCAACTGCGTGGCCAGCAAATTAGAAAATACCCAGCACAACGCGTTTAGTACGGAATGCCCAGTACGCAGAAGGTGGGAGGCCTTGGCAAGAGCCAAGGTGGCTTACCATTGCTAAAGTGGTTACAAGTCGCTCCGGGGCAGGCAGCCCCACCAGTATATATGCAGTAGCCCAGGCGAACCTCCAAAGAAAACAGCTGGCGACCACGGAGCTCATCGTCGAGGCCAGCAGGAGAAGGCTTGCTTTTGCTCTGGTCCAGGAGCCATATGTGGGCGGGGTGAGGAGGATGAAGGACTACCGTGGGGCGAGAGTCTTCCAGTGTGCAGCAGTAGGAGGTGGGACTGTGAAGGCGGCAATCGTCGTCTTTGACGCCGATCTTGACGTCATCCAGTGCCCGAAACTCACGACCAACAATATTGTTGTAGTGAGGATCCGAACCAGCGCCTGGGAAATCGCGGCGGTGTCCTTCTACTTCGAGCCAGACCAACCCATAGGGCCATACCTGGATCAGATCAAAAGCATCCGAAAGGAACTGGGCTCAAGAAGACTGCTCATTGGTGGCGATTGTAACGCCAAGAGTAGCTGGTGGGGCAGCACCATAGAAGACCACAGGGGTGTTGAGATGTCCGGAACCCTAGAAGAGTGTGGTCTACAGGTACTCAACAGAGGTGATACTCCCACGTTTGACACAGTGAGAGGTAACAGGGAGTACACCAGCTATATCGATATAACAGCCTGTACGGATAATCTACTAGAATTGGTGGAGAACTGGAGGGTAGACCAGGAGATGACGAGCTCGGACCACAACGCCATACTTTTTGAAATTCGACTCCGCAAAAGTAGAGGCCTAAAAGTTCAGAGAACTACTAGGCTCTACAACACTAGGAAGGCAAAATGGGACCTCTTCAATATCACGCTAACGGAAATAAATTCGACAAACCAGTTTGATGCCGAAACAATATCAAAAATTTACACAAGACTAGAACTGGAAAAAGCCGTTATCAAATTCACTGAGGCAATTACCGAAGCGTGCAAGATCAGCATGCCCGCCAAAAAGAGTACGGAGGTACTCAAGGTCCCATGGTGGAATGATGAGCTCGCAAGGCTGAAGAAGGTCACCACCACCTTCAGGCGCAAGATTAAGAACGCGGCACCGTACCGTAGAGAAATAGTGGTGGCCGAGTACCTGAAGAAGAAAGAGGACTATGAGTGCCATGCCAAGAAAGCCCAAATAAACAGTTGGAAAGAGTTCTGCAGGAGGCAGGACAAGGAGGGAGTATGGGATGGGATATATAGAATAATCCGTAGGACCACCAGGAGACAAGAAGACTTGACCCTAACCAAAGAAGGTGCATTCCTAAACCCAAAGGAGTCGGCTATCTTACTAGCGGAGTCATTCTACCCACAAGACCTGGAGGAAACTGACGATGAAGACCATCACCGCGCTAGAGAAGCAGCAAAGCGGGTAAACGAGTGGCGTCATGATGAAAATCATGACCCACCGTTTACACTGCTGGAGCTCAAGACCGCGGCGGGTAGTTTCAATCCCAAGAAGGCCCCGGGAGCTGATGGCTTCACAGCGGATATCTGCAGCAGAGCTATCTGCCGGGACCTGGACGCATCCCTTGCCCTTTTCAACAAATGCCTAGAGATGGGTCACTTTCCGGACATCTGGAAGCAGGCTACTGTGGTGGTCCTGAGAAAACCGGGCAAGGACGATTACACGAACCCCAAAGCTTACAGGCCAATTGGCCTGTTGCCGATTTTGGGGAAGGTCCTGGAGAAGATGACAGTAGCAAGGATCAAATGGCATATTGTACCGAGGATTAGTACTCGCCAGTTCGGTTTCATGCCCCAGAAGGGTACCGAGGACGCCCTCTATACTCTGATACACCGAATCCAGGGTCTTATTAAGCTGAAAAAGCTAGTTGCCCTAGTGTCATTGGATATAGAGGGGGCCTTCGATAGCGCATGGTGGCCGGCTATCAGAAATCGTCTGGCTGAGGAAAAGTGCCCGGTGAACATCAGGAGGCTACTGGATAGTTATCTGGACTGCAGAAAAGTCAGTGTAAGATACGCCGGGGAGGAATGCACGAGGAGCACCAACAAGGGTTGTGTGCAGGGGTCAATCGGTGGTCCCGTCCTATGGGACCTTCTTTTGGATCCATTGCTGCGTGAGCTGGAGGCGATGGGGGTATACGCACAGGCCTTTGCGGATGACGTCGTCATGTTGTTCGACGGAGACACTGGCCTTGACGTCTCGAGGCATGCGAACGCAGCGCTTGCCTATGTTCGGCAGTGGGGTGTCAGAAACAAGTTGAAGTTTGCGCCACAAAAAACTTGCGCAATGGTACTCACCAGGAAACTGAAGTATGACGCCCCGCAGTTGAACATGGGAGGAGTCAGTGTTGGCATGTCGCGAGAGGTCAAGATTTTAGGACTGACCATTGACGACCGGCTCACCTTCAACACGCACGTTGCGTTGCAGTGCCGGAAAGCCTTGGACATTTACAAACAGCTGTCCAAGGCTGCTAAGGTTGACTGGGGGCTGCACACGGACGTCATTCGCCTAATGTACAACGCCACTATAGAGCCAATTGTCCTCTATGCATCAGCTGTGTGGGCGCCCGCTGCCAAAAAGATTGGAGTGCGTAAGAAGCTCAACACAGTCCAGAGAGGCTTCGCTCAGAAGCTCTGCAAATCCTACCGGACGGTCTCCCTGCACTCGGCTCTAGCTTTGGCGGGGATACTTCCTCTCGACCTCAGGGTACAAGAAGCAGCCGCATTGTACGAGGCTAAGAGAGGGTCGCCCCCGCCTGAGCTGGCAGATAGAGAGATAGAGTGTCCGGTAAAGTTTGCAGACACTCCTCACCCGGCAGAACATATGGCTTTGGAAATCGCCCAACTGGTGGACCGAAACCTTGTGGACAGGCACAATGTGCAGCAGGTGCGAATTTTCACCGACGGCAGCAAAATTGATGGGAAGGTCGGATCCGCGCTATCCTTGTGGGATGGCGAGGCCGAATTCCGGAACATCAAGCTCTGTCTGTCCGAGTACTGCACAGTCTACCAGGCGGAGCTCCTAGCCATATGTAAAGCCGCGAGCGTTGTTCTCAAGGGTAAGGAGTTGACCTATGGTCTATACAGCGACTCGAGAGCCGCTTTGGAGACGGTCGCTAACCATTGGTCTCTCCACCCACTGGCTGTGGAGACAAGGGACTCCCTACGAAAGGCCTTGGCTCAGGGCAAGACTGTGTCCTTGTTTTGGGTCAAGGCCCATGTAGGACTGCCCGGCAACGAGCGCGCTGACTGTCTGGCCAAACAGGCTGCCTTGGCATCGGGAAGGAGACCTGACTATGACAAGTGTCCAACTTCATTCGTGAAGCGGATTCTGCGACAATCCTCTCTGGATGAATGGAACCGTAGGTACGTATCCGGGGACACCGCGTCGGTCACGAAGGTCTTCCTTCCCGATGCCAAAATGGCTTACCGCTTTGCCATTAAGGCAAAGCCTGAGGGTAGGCTCACACAGATTTTGACGGGGCATGGTGGATTCTCCCAGTACTTACACCGCTTTAAGTTAAGGGAGAGTCCATCATGCATTTGTCAGCCGGATGCTGTAGAGGACGTCTTCCACATCCTCCTAGACTGTCCGGTCCATGCGGTGCATAGGTACAACCTAGAACAAAAACTGGGCGTGAGACTGAACAAGCAAAACTTGTCTGAGTTGCTTACTGACAAATCAAGTTGCAATCAACTGATCAAATATTGCACAGATATATGCTTAATAGTAAATAAGAGAAATAAGAATTAGATATATAAGTTTGTTAAATTGTATATTTAAAAATATATAAAAATTAACAAAGTGTGTTTTAGCATAATAAGTAATTAGAGAATGTTAAGTGTGTAATATTAAGTTAAAAAGTATTGTAGACAAGTTAGTTAAGTTGTAAAAATGATAGTTGTTAGAATAAGACTTAGTTGTAATAATAAGCCTGTTTAATCACTTGGTGTAAGAAATAGTAGGTATATTAGAAATAAATGTATAATGTAACTAGTAAAAGATATAAATGGATTAAGAAAAGTAAATAGCAGTAAGTAGTTATATAGTCATTAAAGTTGACAAAAAAATAAATGTATGCATATAGATGTAAGAGCATAAACAATAAATACGTATAGATATCAGTAAGAAAAGATGTAATAGATTATAAGATAATAGAATATAAATTATAAGATATTAATTAAAGATACATAATAAGATGGGCTAGCCGCAACTGTAAACAAAATAAATAAGGTTAGAAAACCCACCCCCCTCCTGCACTAAAATCCTAGAAAATATATCTGGGGACATCTTGTAGGATAGCTCATAATGCCCTGTGATGGCGGGTGCATATAAAAAAAAAAAAAAAATACCTGAAATGGGGGCTATTACCATCTGCCCCCAAGATGTAGCTCGTGCAGTCCGTCCGTTACCTAACTGGAAGTCTCCAGGACCGGACGGGCTGCATAACTTTTGGATAAAATGGTTTCCAAGGTCGCATGCTAGCTTGGCATCTCAATTCCAGACTGCTTTAGTGTCTGGTTCGTTACCTCAGTTCCTTACTACTGGAATAACCCACCTGCTCCATAAATCAGGTAGCACCGCGGAACCCAAAAATTATAGGCCGATCACCTGTTTACCGACGGTCTATAAAGTTCTTACATCCATTTTGAAAGCCAAAATTAACAATCACATTGACAGCAACTCGATCATGTCTGTCTCTCAAAATGGATGTAGAAGTGGGTCCCGCGGTACTAAGGAGCTACTCCTCATTGATATGGCCATTAGCCAACAAGTTCGTCGTTCCCGAAAGGATCTATCGACATGTTGGATAGATTATAAGAAGGCCTATGACTCAGTGCCGCATACTTGGCTCATGCGGGTGCTGGAGTTGTATAAAGTGGATACAACTCTACGCACCTTCCTGATGACGTGTATGGGGCAATGGAGGACAGTCCTTCGCTATCCAGGATGTCGAAATATTCAGAGGAATAGCGAACCGATAAGGATCGAGCGAGGTATATTTCAGGGCGATAGTTTGAGTCCGCTTTGGTTTTGCTTAGCACTGAATCCTCTAAGCACACTGTTGGAGGATTCAGGTCTAGGCTATCGGTTGAGGAGAGGTGGTCAGGTTATATCGCACCTCCTCTATATGGATGACTTGAAACTTTTTGCTCCCAACAATTTACAACTGAAGGAGCTACTGAAAATTACTGAAATTTTCAGTAGCGCCATCAGGATGGAATTTGGTGTGGACAAATGTGCGGTCATGCATATAAAGCGAGGAGAGATTGTGGAATCCGTGGGATCCCAACTCACGAGTTCCATAAACCTTAGAGCCCTCTCTGCATCCGAAACCTATAAGTATTTGGGTATGTCGGAAGCGTTGGGTATCAATGTTACTGGCATGAAGCAATCGTTGAAGGAACGCTTCTTTGGCCGCTTGAAAAAAGTACTTAATAGTCTTCTATCAGGCGGTAACAAGGTGCGCGCTTTCAACGGTTGGGTCATGCCGGTTTTGATGTACTCTTTCGGCATACTCAAATGGACTCAGACCGAACTTGACGCCCTGGATCAGAGGGTCCGTACGCTACTGACTGCAAATCGATTGCATCACCCACGATCATCGGTTATGAGGTTGTATATCCCGCGAAAATGTGGAGGTCGTGGCTTTTTAAACGCCAAGACCCTCCATAATCGCGAGATATGCAGTCTCAGAGAATATTTTCTAGAAACCGACGTGGGGATGCATCGGGATGTGGTCGCGGTTGACAAGGGCCTCACTCCGCGCTCCTTGGCTAAAGAGAACTGGCGTAAACCAGTAGTGCTTGACACAAATGATCGCATGGAGGTATGGAAGAGCAAAGAGCTTCATGGACGCTTTTTCCGAGCCCTTCACGGGCCCGATGTAGACTTACAAGCGTCCGTAGCCTGGCTACGATTCGGTGACCTTTTTGGGGAAACCGAAGGTTTTGTATGTGCAATTATGGACGAAGTTATGATGACGAACAATTACCGGAGATTTATTGTGAAAGACGGCACAGTTGACATCTGTCGGGCATGTCACCGGCCGGGGGAATCTAATAAGGTATATCATCTCCGGGTGTTCTCCTCTAGCTAACGGAGAGTACTTGCATAGACACATCACACAACCTTGTAGCCAGGATAATTCATAAGCAACTTGCTCTAAATACAACCTTGTGGAATCGGAGGTGCCGTACTACGGCCATATCACATTGTACTGAGATCGATCCTTCATCACTGACAGAACTATTGTTGCCAATAAACCTGATATAGTGATGGTGGATCGATCAGAGCGGCGTGCAATGGATGTTGACATAACCATCCCGCATGATGAGAACCTCGTGAAACCCGAGAAAGATAAACAAATCAAGTATCTTGACTTGGCTCACGAGGTTGTCGACATGTGGAAAGTGGATTCAACAATCATTGTACCGATAATCGTGACAGCCAATGGCTTAATAGCCAAAAGCCTCGACCAACACCTCAAGAGGCTCTCGTTAGGCAGCTGGATCAAAGGCTTGATTCAGAAAGCGGTACTGCTGGACACGGCTCGCATCGTCAGGAAGTTCCTCTCTCTGGAGCCCTGACCGCCGGTAGCTTGGACCCTGTTCCCGATACCGGTGGGCTACTATTTTTTATATTTTTAAATGTTTTTTATATTATTTTTTTTATGTAGAAATATTTAAAAATATAATTTATAAATGTATATAATGGAATAAAAGATAATAATAATAATAACTTTTGGATAAAATGGTTTCCAAGGTCGCACGCTCGCTTGGCATCTCAATTCCAGACTGCTTTGGTGTCTGGTTCGTTACCTCAGTTCCTAACTACTGGAATAACCCACCTGCTCCATAAATCAGGTAGCACCGCGGAACCCAAAAATTATAGGCCGATCACCTGTTTACCGACGGTCTATAAAGTTCTTACATCCATTTTGAAATCTAAAATTAACACGCATATTGACAGTAACTCCATCATGTCTGCCTCTCAAAATGGATGTAGGAGCGGGTCCCGCGGTACTAAGGAGCTACTCCTCATTGATATGGCCATTAGCCAACAGGTTCGTCGTTCCCGAAAGGATCTGTCGACATGTTGGATAGATTATAGGAAGGCCTATGACTCAGTCCCACATACATGGCTCATGCGGGTGCTGGAGTTGTATAAAGTGGATGCAACTCTGCGCACCTTCCTGATGTCGTGTAGGAGGACATGGAGGACAGTCCTTCGCTATCCAGGATGTCGAAATATTCAGAGGAATAGCGAACCGATAAGGATCGAGCGAGGAATATTTCAGGGCGATAGTTTGAGTCCACTTTGGTTTTGCTTAGCATTGAATCCTCTAAGTACACTATTAGAGGATTCAGGTCTAGGCTATCGGCTGAGGAGAGGTGGTCAGGTTATATCGCACCTCCTCTACATGGATGACCTGAAACTTTTTGCTCCCAACAATTCACAACTGAACGAGCTACTGAAAATTACTGAAACTTTCAGTAGCTCCATCAGGATAGAATTTGGTGTGGACAAATGTGCGGTCATGCATGTAAAGCGAGGAGAGATTATGGAATCCGTGGGAACCCAACTCACTGGTTCCATAAACCTTAGAGCCCTCTCCGCATCCGAAACCTATAAGTATTTGGGTATGTCGGAAGCGTTGGGTATCAATGTTACTGGCATGAAGCAATCGTTGAAGGAACGCGTTGGGTATCAATGTTACTGTCATGAAGCAATCGTTGAAGGAACGCTTCTTTGGCCGCTTGAAAAAAGTACTTAATAGTCTTCTATCAGGCGGTAACAAGGTGCGCGCTTTCAACGATTGGGTCATGCCGGTTTTGATGTACTCTTTCGGCATACTCAAATGGACTCAGACCGAACTTGACGCCCTGGATCAGAGAGTCCGTACGCTACTGACTGCAAATCGATTGCATCACCCACGGTCATCGGTTATGAGGTTGTATATCCCGCGAAAATGTGGAGGTCGTGGCTTTTTAAACGCCAAGACCCTCCATAATCGCGAGATATGCAGTCTCAGAGAATATTTTCTAGAAACCGACGTGGGGATGCATCAGGATGTGGTCGTGGTTGACAAGGGCCTCACTCCGCTCTCCTTGGCTAAAGAGAACTGGCGTAAACCAGTAGTGCTTGACACAAATGATCGCATGGAGGTATGGAAGAGCAAAGAGCTTCACGGACGCTTTTTCCGAGCCCTTCACGGGCCCGATGTAGACTTACAAGCGTCCGTAGCCTGGCTACGATTCGGTGACCTTTTTGGGGAAACTGAAGGTTTTGTATGTGCAATTATGGACGAAGTTATGATGACGAACAATTACCGGAGATTTATTGTGAAAGACGGCACAGTTGACATCTGTCGGGCATGTCACCGGCCGGGGGAATCAATAAGGCACATCATATCCGGGTGTTCTCGTCTAGCTAACGGAGAGTACTTGCATAGACACAACCTTGTAGCCAGGATAATTCATCAGCAACTTGCTCTTAAATACAACCTTGTGGAATCGGAGGTGCCGTACTACAGGTATATGCCCGACCCAGTTCTCGAAAATGGCCATATCACATTATACTGGGATCGATCCATCATCACTGAC
This sequence comes from Sesamia nonagrioides, assembly GCA_017933935.1. Classification (NCBI taxonomy): domain Eukaryota; kingdom Metazoa; phylum Arthropoda; class Insecta; order Lepidoptera; family Noctuidae; genus Sesamia; species Sesamia nonagrioides. The sequence goes on from JADWQK010000188.1 coordinate 3,033,372, forward strand.
AGGACTATTGTTGCCAATAAGCCTGATATAGTGATGGTGGATCGATCAGAGCGGCGTGCAATGATTGTTGACATAACCATCCCGCATGATGAGAACCTCGTGAAAGCCGAGAAAGCTAAACAAATCAAGTATCTTGACTTAGCTCACGAGGTTGTCGACATGTGGGAAGTGGATTCAGCAATCATTGTACCGATAGTCGTGACAGCTAATGGCTTAATAGCCAAGAGCCTCGACCAACACCTCAGGAGGCTCTCGTTAGGCAGCTGGATCAAGGGCTTGATTCAGAAAGCGGTACTGCTGGACACGGCTCGCATCGTCAGGAAGTTTCTCTCTCTGGAGCCCTGACCGCCGGTAGCTTGGACCCTGTTCCCGATACCGGTGGGCTACTATTTTTTATATTTTTAAATGTTTTTTATATTATTTTTTTTATGTAGAAATATTTAAAAATATAATTTATAAATGTATATAATGGAATAAAAGATAATAATAATAATAACTTTTGGATAAAATGGTTTCCAAGGTCGCACGCTCGCTTGGCATCTCAATTCCAGACTGCTTTGGTGTCTGGTTCGTTACCTCAGTTCCTAACTACTGGAATAACCCACCTGCTCCATAAATCAGGTAGCACCGCGGAACCCAAAAATTATAGGCCGATCACCTGTTTACCGACGGTCTATAAAGTTCTTACATCCATTTTGAAAACTAAAATTAACAAACATATTGACAGCAACTCCATCATGTCTGCCTCTCAAAATGGATGTAGGAGCGGGTCCCGCGGTACTAAGGAGCTACTCCTTATTGATATGGCCATTAGCCAACAGGTTCGTCGTTCCCGAAAGGATCTGTCGACATGTTGGATAGATTATAGGAAGGCCTATGACTCAGTCCCACATACATGGCTCATGCGGGTGCTGGAGTTGTATAAAGTGGATGCAACTCTGCGCACCTTCCTGATGTCGTGTAGGAGGACATGGAGGACAGTCCTTCGCTATCCAGGATGTCGAAATATTCAGAGGAATAGCGAACCGATAAGGATCGAGCGAGGAATATTTCAGGGCGATAGTTTGAGTCCACTTTGGTTTTGCTTAGCATTGAATCCTCTAAGCACACTATTGGAGGATTCAGGACTAGGCTATCGGTTGAGGAGAGGTGGTCAGGTTATATCGCACCTCCTCTACATGGATGACCTAAAACTTTTTGCTCCCAACAATTCACAACTGAGGGAGCTACTGAAAATTACTGAAACTTTCAGTAGCTCCATCAGGATGGAATTTGGTGTGGACAAATGTGCGGTCATGCATGTAAAGCGAGGAGAGATTATGGAATCCGTGGGAACCCAACTCACTGGTTCCATAAACCTTAGAGCCCTCTCCGCATCCGAAACCTATAAGTATTTGGGTATGTCGGAAGCGTTGGGTACCAATGTTACTGACATGAAGCAATCGTTGAAAGAACGCTTCTTTGGCCGCCTGAAAAAAGTACTTAATAGTCTTCTATCAGGCGGAAACAAGGTGCGCGCTTTCAGCGGTTGGGTCATGCCGGTATTGATGTACTCTTTCGGCATACTCAAATGGACTCAAACCGAACTTGACGCCCTGGATCAGAGGGTCCGTACGCTGCTGACTGCAAATCGATTGCATCACCCACGGTCATCGGTTATGAGGCTGTATATCCCGCGAAAATGTGGAGGGCGTGGCTTTTTAAACGCCAAGACCCTCCACAATCGCGAGGTATGCAGTCTCAGAGAATATTTTCTAGAAACCGACGTGGGGATGCATCGAGATGTGGTTGCGGCTGACAAGGGCCTCACTCCGCTCTCCTTGGCTAAAGAGAACTGGCGTAAACCAGTAGTGCTTGACACAAATGATCGCTTGGAGGTATGGAAGAGCAAAGAGCTTCACGGACGCTTCTTCCGAGCCCTACACGGGCCGGATGCAGATTTTCAAGCGTCCGTAGCCTGGCTACGTTTCGGTGACCTCTTTGGGGAAACCGAAGGTTTTGTCTTTGCAATTATGGACGAAGTTATGATGACGAACAATTACCGGAGATTCATTGTGAAAGACGGCACAGTTGACATCTGTCGGGCATGGCACCGGCCGGGAGAATCAATTAGACACATTATTTCCGGGTGTTCTCGTCTAGCTAACGGAGAGTACTTGCATAGACACAACCTTGTAGCCAGGATAATTCACCAGCAACTTGCTCTTAAATACAAACTTGTGGAATCAGAGGTGCCGTACTACAGGTATATGCCCGACCCAGTTCTCGAAAATGGCCATATCACATTGTACTGGGATCGATCCATCATCACTGACAGGACTATTGTTGCCAATAAGCCTGATATAGTGCTGGTGGATCGATCAGAGCGGCGTGCAATGATTGTTGACATAACCATTCCACATGATGAGAACCTCGTGAAAGCCGAGAAAGATAAACAAATCAAGTATCTTGATTTGGCTCACGAGGTTGTCGACATGTGGGAAGTGGATTCAGCAATCATTGTACCGATAGTCGTGACAGCCAATGGCTTAATAGCCAAGAGCCTCGACCAACACCTCAGGAGGCTCTCGTTAGGCAGCTGGATCAAGGGCTTGATTCAGAAAGCGGTATTGCTGGACACGGCTCGCATAGTCAGGAAGTTCCTCTCTCTGGAGCCCTGACCGCCGGTAGCTTGGACCCTGTTCCCGATACCGGTGGGCTACTATTTTTTATATTTTTAAATGTTTTTTTTTATTTATTTATATATAAATATTTAAAAATGTAAAAAAATATGTACATATAGAAAAATAAAGAGAATAATAATAATTCATTTATTTCAGATTACTCCATATTTGTTAGTACAATTTTGAGCTTATAGACTAGTGTTAGTAACAATATCTTCTTCAGCCTATAGATGTCCACTGCTGGACAAAGGCCTCCCCCAAGGCTTTCCACGCTGACCGGTCTTGTGCTGCCCGCATCCATCGGCTTCCCGCGACCCTCACCAGGTCATCGGCCCACCTTGTTGGGGGCCTCCCTACGCTGCGTCTTCCAGTACGTGGTCACCACTCCAGAACCTTACTGCCCCATCGGCCATCGGTTCTACGAGCAATGTGCCCTGCCCACTGCCACTTAAGTTTAGCGACTCGCAGAGCTATGACGGTGACTTTGGTTCTTCTGCGGATCTCCTCATTTCTGATTCGATCACGCAGAGAAACTCCTAGCATAGCTTTTTCCATTGCCCTTTGTGTGACTCTGAGCCTTTGTATGAGGCCCATTGTGAGCGACCACGTTTCAGTTCCGTAAGTCATCACCGGCAACACACACTGGTCAACGACTTTAGTCTTGAGACACTGTGGTATCTTGGACGACGAGAAGATGTAGCGTAGCTTCCTGAACGCTGCCCAACCGAGCTGGATTCGCCGAGACACCTCTTTCTCGAAGTTGGACCTACCTAGTTGGACTGTTTGTCCCAGGTATACATACTCGTCAACAACTTCGAGTGCAGAGCAACCAACTACAAGTGGAGTGGGTGCGACATGAGAGTTCGACATGATCTTCGTCTTATCCATGTTCATTTTTAGACCCACTTGTTGGGAAGCTCTGCTGAGGTCATTGAGCATTTTGCCCAAGTCTTCCAGGGTCTCAGCCATGACCACGATATCATCTGCGAAACGGAGATTAGTGATGTACTCGCCGTTGATGTTGATGCCAAGTATTTTCCAGTCCAGGAGCTTGAAGACATCTTCCAACGCAGCAGTGAACAATTTAGGAGATATGACATCTCCTTGTCTCAATCCACGCTGCAGTTGGATCGGTTTCGAGTCCTGATCCTGGAGACGGACTGACATGGTGGCGTTTTTGTACAAACACTTTATCACCTCAATGTATCGATGGTCAATTTGGCACCACTGGAGAGACTGTAGCACCGCCCAAGTCTCAATCGAATCGAAGGCCTTCTCATAGTCCACAAACGCCAAGCATAGTGGTTTGTTATACTCCTCGGACTTCTGTATAACTTGCCGCAGCGTATGAATGTGGTCTATGGTGCTAAAGCCTTTTCGGAAGCCTGCTTGTTCGGGAGGCTGGAAGTCGTCGAACCTGCGAGCGAGACGATTCGTGATGACCCTAGACCCTAGAAAACAGCTTGTAGACACAATATGACAAAGATATATTTTTATCAATAAATCAATAAATGGCGGATCGAGTGGAGTCCCCGGTGATGGTGGAAAATCGCTATAAGACTGCGTGCAGTCCTATCCAGCGAGCCAGCATCGGAGAGTCCCAGCGGTCCACCAACACGCGCATGATGGTATTGGGCCTGTCGCGCGTGCGTCGTAAGATGGAAGCGCACCGTTTGCGCATGATGGCCGCAAAACCGTCCGTACCAGCCTCCGCAAATATTGCCGAGGCGCTGCAGTAGCGCGGCAGTCCCATTAGCACCCGGAAAGCATTATTATATTGAATGCGCAGATCGCTGTATGTGCGCTGCGTAAAGTTGACCCACAGATAGCAGGTGTAAAAGGACTGACAGAAAAATATAACATGGTATAAAAAATATTGGAATTGATTCAGTTGCTTATTCTGAACAAACAATGTAAGTATATTCAGATTTCGAATAAAAAAAGAATAACGTTGTAAATAAAAAAAAGTTAATTAGTTGTATGGCTCATAGACTTAGATCTGGACAATATTTTTTATTTTTTAAATAAAAACCTTGTTCCACACTAGGAATTACTCCTACATCGTGAATGCATTTACAAACATTGAAACTCACATACACAAACAACCAGACTCGGAACAACTATCTGTATTTTTTTTTATATATATAATTATAAACTAGTGCTTGACTGCAATCCCGCCTGATGGCAAGCAGTCATGTAATCGTTGATGGTAAAGCGCACTAGTTTATTAAGCCTATTTACTTAAAAACTTAGGAATAGGAAGGATGACGGCAGTTGAGCGAGGTGATGCAATGTTAAACCCAAGACTAACACGACCAAACGATGCTGCGCTAGAGGGAGATTGATCTGGAGACTCTCCGCGACCAAATTCCCGACACAGCAACATTTGGCGCATCGTACCCGCCACACATCGCAACACAACTGCTCAGACCCGTCCTCCGTACGGCTTCACCAGACATCATGCCGGAACACGACGAATCGCTTGGCGGCAAGACTTTGTCTGGTGGGTGGTAACTTACGCCGGCAGCCGATGTTATGGCCTACCACCGAGTCACAAACAAGTAAATCATACAAACATTATGTTCCGTACGGGAATCAAGTCCTCGACACGCGGCGAAGCTGCCGATCGCTCATCCACAGTACCAACCACCAAAAACGATGGCAAACACCCCTCAAATAGTTTTATTCAGATGTGTAGTCATAAACGATGACCGTGAATATTAGCATCCCTAGATATATGGTTAAACTATATTACGAGTTGGTAAAGGTCAATACAAAAGTTGTAACTTCGCACATCCTGTTACCTACGGTGGTACTAGGGTTGGTGATATAAGAAGATGTGGAAATACCAACTGAACTTGAATTGTGTTGTCATTAAGTTTGAAAGAGAGGTCTTAAGTTCCAATACTCCGTTCAAAATAACATTAGACTTCTAATAATAAAAAGTAAAAAAACTAAAACCCAACTACGACAAAAAACGACGCTGAAAAAGTATAAAACAAGATTTTCAGAATACTGAACTGAACAAAGTTGCTAATGTAGTTGCAAGTAAATGGACACAGTAATAATGTCATACAATACTCTTCTGAAGTATGCAATATTCCCCATGTAGAGATAAATTTTCATGTTTGGTAAGGCGTAGTCACACGTTACATATACCTACCTACCGTAGCACCTTTATCACGTGTGACTACGCCTTTCCAAACATGAATATTTATCTGTACATAGTAAATATTGCATACTTCAGAATAGTATTGTATGTCATTATTACTGTGTCCATTTACATTAGCAACTTTATTCAGTTCAGTATTCTGAAAATCTTGCTTTATACTTTTTCAGTGTCGTTTTTTGTCTACATTGCATAAAGCGATTCACAGTTCCCGTGATCCGCGCTTTACTCTAATCGCTCATATTTAACATCATTAAAGCATTCTTGTAATTATGTACACAGCATAAAGTACTCGTGAAGCTCTTTCACGTGATACCAAACACGGTATATTTATTACCCGACTACGGCAAAGCAAAAGGAGGGTTATGATTTTGACAGGCTATGTATGTATGTACGTATGTACGTATGCTCTTTCAATTGATGCCAAACACGGTATATTTATTTTAATTTTATATTTACATATAACTTTTTGTCCGCTAGAGGGCGCAATACTAAATTTGGTGACAAGCTTTATAGCTCATAACCAACAGAATATCAAGGCCCTTCTAATGGTACTGCAGTGGTCATAAACTGATAAGTAGTAAAGAAGCTATGAACGAAAAGATGTGAATTATATGCAATCAGCCCATGAATACAGGTAAAGTCACAAGCAAATGCTAGTAATATATATATATATTCAAAATGTACAAGTAAAACGCTTTAAAATGATACTAAACACGGCATATTTATCTTAACTTTATTTTTTTACTCTGTATGTTTTGTCCGATAGACGGCGCCACATTAGAGTTTGTGAAACCCTATATAGCCTATAACCAGCGGACAATTAAGACGCTTCTAAAGATATGTCATTTGTCGAATTCTGATAAGTAGTTTACAAGTTACGAGAGAACAGATGAACATACATACATACATAGCCTGTGAAAATCATAACCCTCCTTTTGCTTTGCCGTAGTCGGGTAAAAAGGAGGGTTATGATTTTCACAGGCTATGTATGTATGTATGTTCATCTGTACCCTCGTAACTATGTAGAGATAAATTTTCATGTTTGGAAAGGCGTAGTCACACGTTACATATACCTACCTACCGTCGCACCTTGACAACGTGTGACTACGCCTTTCCAAACATGAAAATTTATCTCAACATAGTGAATATTGCATACTTCAGAATAGTCTACTGTGTCCATTTACTTGCAACTATATTAACAACTTTGTTCAGTTCAGTATTCTGAAAATCTTGGTTTATACTTTTTCAGCGTCGTTTTTTGTCGTAGTTGGGTTTTAGTATTATTACTTTTTTTCATAACCCACACCGCTCCGTTTACCAAACCCTGGTTTACATTCAAATTTCTACGAAGCATTACTGGGGATTATGTACAAGCATAAAGTACTCATGAAGCTCTTTCAAGTGATACCAAATACGGTATATTTATTTTAATTTTATATTAAAATAGAACTTTTTGTCCGCTAGAGGGCGCAATACTAAATTTGGTGACAAGCTTTATAGCTCATAACTAACAGAATATCAAGGCCCTTCTAATGGTACTGCAGTGGTCTTATTCTGATAAGTAGTAAAGAAGCTAAGAACGAAAAGATGTGAATTATATGCAACCAGCCCATGAATACAGGTAAAGTCACAAGCAAATGCTAGCAATATATATTCAAAATGTACAAGTAAAGCGCTTTCAAATGATACCAAACACGGCATATTTATCTTGACTTTATTTTTTTACTCTGTATGTTTTGTCCGCTAGAGGGCGCCACAGTAGATTTTGTGAAACCCCATATAGCCTATAACCAGCGGACAATTAATACGTTCCTAATGATATGTCATTTGTCGAATTCTGATAAGTAGTTTAGAAGTTACGAGGGAACAGATGAACATACATACATACATCGCACCTTTAGAATGAAAGAGACCTAACTCAAAAAAGCAAGTTTTTGGGAAATGATGAATAAAGGTTCATAATTTTACAATATTTTTAGAAAAGGGAGATGATTCAGTTGCACTTTCATTAAATTCATATTATTTTAATTTCATATCCTACTTTACTTATCTACCAACACGAATTTAATTTAAAAAAAATAATTAAAACAATTAATAATATTTTTTTCTTAATTTATACAAAAACAGTGTTTAGTGTGACTTTGTTTGTCTGAAACCATTGTTTTTTAAAAGACCTTTTATTATTTAGGTCTCTCTAGTTCTGAATCTCTGGAATGAAGTCTGGTTTCATTCCCAAATAAGCCACTGTATTAATAATTTTTTAGATAGTTTTAAGGAATCTTTTATGTTCAGTACACAAAAAGCTACATACTAAGGTAATAAAAAGTTTTACTATAAAAGTAAACCGACAATAGTTATTTTCATCCCACCATCTCGGAAAGAGTATTTTTAATCTTCAATATCTGACTGGAAAAGCAGTTTTTATTCTCTAGAGGATAAAGTAAATTGAATTTAGAACATCGTGTGCACTAAGTTTGTAAATTAAAAAAAAACATTAAACCTATTTACTGTTACCTCTATGGTGCCGAATATATCATACAACTTTTTTTTAATTTGTTAAAAACTCAGACTCGGAACCTTCTTGGTGTTCTTTTTTCAATTTGCTTTGTACGCGGTTCTTTACGCGGCATTTTTTCACGTCATTGTTAAACCTTATATTAAAAAAAAGAAACTTGAAAACAAGTGAAAAACTAAAATGAGTGGTTCTAGCGACGAGGAAGTTTGTTTGACACCAACAGAATTGACTGAAACTGTTAATAATGCGCAAATGAGCTTTCTACCTCAACAATCACGCGAGAAGTATTTAAAACAGTACGATATGTTCAACACGTGGCGACTAGCAAAAGGAGCCAAAACTTTCTCAGAAAACGTTTTGCTGGCATATTTTATAGAATTATCCGAGAACAAGAAAGCAAGCACTCTATGGAGTACGTATTCGATGCTAAAAGCAACGATAAAGATGAAAAAAGACATACATATCGATACCTATCCTAAATTAGTAGCATTTTTAAAAATAGCCTCATCTGGTCATCATCCAAAGAAATCGAAGGTTTTCACAGTATCTGATATTGAAAAGTTTCTTAACGAAGCACCCGATTCCGTATATTTGGCGGCAAAAGTAAGTCAGTTGCACATTCAGTATCTACTTAAGTACATATATTAATCTCAATTAAATAGTATACTTAGTAAATGTTGATAGGCATAATTATGCGTTCATATAAATTTTATTCATTTATCTACTACAATACTCTTTACATTGCAGGTTGTTCTTATTATTGTAATAAACGGAGCATGTCGAACTAATGAACTAACACAACTTAATGTCAAAAACATTGAGAAACATTCAGATGACTTACTATTAATTAATTTACCTAATACAAAGACAAAAATAGATCGCAACTTTGTCATTCGCAAGGAATACGTAACGATTGTTGAGAAATATCAAGCCTTACGGCCGCCTAACACTCCAATCAATCGTTTTTTTCTACAGTATCGCAATGGAAAGTGTGTTAGACAGCCTATGGGTACTAATAAAATTGGCAGTATTCCACGAGAAATAGCAACATTTCTTGAACTTCCAGAACCCCTGTTGTACACGGGTCATTGTTTCCGATGAACTTCAGCCACACTTTTGGCTGATTCCGGAGCTGATCTCCTGTCCCTTAAGCGCCACGGAGGCTGGAAGACCAATGCAGTTGTAGAGGGATACATAGAGGATTCCATCCAAAATAAGTCTAAAATATGTGAAGGCATCGTAGGAACCATTACACTGAAAGAGCCTCAATCGGAAACTTGGACTGGGCCTTCTACATCAAAAATAAGCCGTTATGAAACACCTAACCATCTCCCTCTCTCTCCAACATTCACGCCAAGGGAATCCGATGAATCGGTACAACTATTAAGTATGACAGACAGTTTACCGAAAACAGTACACAAGTAACTAACACCAATATTACAGTACCAAACAAAAATATTACACTCAATTTAAATAACTGTTGCAACGTTACTTTAAAATTTTCTTAATTATACTTTAGTATTATTTTTAACCGACTTCAAAAAGGAGGAGGTTACTCAATTCGACCGTATATATGCTTTTTTTTTTTTTTTTTTTTATCTTTGTTCGCGCATAACTTCGTCGTTTATGAACCGATTTTAATAATTATTTTTCTGTTAAAAAGAAGACGTTCCCAAGGTGGTCCCATGATAAGGATATCAGGGTTTGATGGTGGAAGACCAGAGAAAAAAGGGAAACTTTCAAAAATTGTAGGGGCGACTAGTGCATTTCTTAGCATTTTCATTAAGTATTTTAAAGCACTACAATTTAATAAAGGTCTGGAGTAGATCTGATGATGGTGCCGGGAGACATTCGAAGGAACTCCTCAACAATTCACAGCAGCTACCTTGTGTTTGGGCTCGATTAATTTGTATTGATAAGAACTTTACACCTAGATGGGTTGTGACTGTCATAAGAGCTCTGATGGTAAAGACAAAGGCCAGTTCCGGGAACTCCTCAACGGTTTACAGTAGCTACTTTATGGTTGGACTTCATTCATTTATATTGATGAGACCTTTGCACCCATTGGGTTAAAATAATGGTCTGCAGTAAATTTGATGATGAAGACCATAGGCAGTTGAGGGAATAGGTACTTACGGGTGAAAATTAAAGTAAACAAAATTACGTCGTTTCCCAATTATATTTGCGTCAGCTTCCAGTCTGACCGGATGCAACTGAATACACAGTACTTTTAACAACTAAAAAGTGAAAAATAAAAACTTTTTTACAAAAAAACAACCGACTTCCAAAAACCACTACAAAGTGAAAAATAACTAATTTCGGAAGTCGGTGTCAAAAACGAATATACAAAACCAAAGACACCGACTTCCGAAATTAGTTATTTTTCACTTTGTAGTGGTTTTTGGAAGTCGGTTGTTTTTTTGTAAAAAAGTTTTTTATTATAATTTAAAGATTATTCTGTAATACTTACCTGTCATAATGTAGTAATTAATACCTAAACTGAAATAAAAGTGTACCTATCTTGTGATTGTAAACATTTTTTTATTGCATTTAGTCATTTCCTCGCTGAGGTGGAATGAAAAGTTACGTGTTGCACTCGAGTGCAAAGATTTTGCACCTCGTGTCCTTTTGATTCCCTCGCTAACGCTCAGGATACTAATTTTGAATCACTCGCTAAAATTGAATCACGAGCGCAGCGAGTGATTCTAAATTAGAATCCTGAGCATTAGCGAGGGAATCAAAAGGACACGAGGTGAAAAATCTTTGCACTCGAGTGCAACACGTAACTTTTCATTCCACCTCAGCGAGGAAATGACTAAATGCAATAAAAAAATGTTTACAATCACAAGATAGGTACACTTTTATTTCAGTTTAGGTATTAATTACTACATTATTTTATTATAATCTTTAAATTATAATAAAATAATACTAAAGTATAATTAAGAAAATTTTAAAGTAACGTTGCAACAGCTATTTAAATTGAGTGTAATATTTTTGTTTGGTACTGTAATATTGGTGTTAGTCACTTGTGTACTGTTTTTCGGTAAACTGTCTGTCATACTTAATAGTTGTACCGATTCATCGGATTCCCTTGGCGTGAATGTTGGAGAGAGAGGGAGATGGTTAGGTGTTTCATAACGGCTTATTTTTGATGTAGAAGGGCCAGTCCAAGTTTCCGATTGTGGCTCTTTCAGTGTAATGGCTCCTACGATGCCTTCATATATTTTAGACTTATTTTGAATGGAATCCTCTATGTATCCCTCTACAACTGCATTGGTCTTCCAGCTACCGTGGCGCTTAAGGGACAGGAGATCAGCTTCGGAATCAGCCAAAAGTGTGGCTGAAGTTCGTCGGAAACAATGACCCGTGTACAACAGGGGTTCTGGAAGTTCAAGAAATGTTGCTATTTCTCGTGGGATACTGCCAATTTTATTAGTACCCATAGGCTGTCTAACACACTTTCCATTGCTCTCATCTTTTCATTTCTCAACAATCGTTACGTATTCCTTGCGAATGATAAAGTTGCGGTCTCTTTTTGTCTTTGTATTAGGTAAATTAATTAATAGTAAGTCATCTGAATGTTTCTCAATGTTTTTGACATTAAGTTGTGTTAGTTCATTAGTTCGACATGCTCCGTTTATTCCAATAATAAGAACAACCTGCAATGTAAAGAGTATTGTATTAGATAAATGAATAAAATTTATATGAACGCATAATTATGCCTATCAACATTTACTAAGTATACTATTTAATTGAGATTAATATATGTACTTAAGTAGATACTGAATGTGCAACTGACTTACTTTTGCCGCCAAATATACGGAATCGGGTGCTTCGTTAACAAACTTTTCAATATCAGATACTGTGAAAACCTTCGATTTTTTTGGATGATGACCAGATGAGGCTCTTTTTAAAAATGCTACTAATTTAGGATAGGTATCGATACGTATGTCTTTTTTCATCTTTATTGTTGCTTTTAGCATCGAATACGTACTCCATAGAGTGCTTGCTTTCTTGTTCTCGGATAATTCTATAAAATATGCCAGCAAAACGTTTTCTGAGAAAGTTTTGGCTCCTTTTGCTAGTCGCCACGTGTTGAACATATCGTACTGTTTTAAATACTTCTCGCGTGATTGTTGAGGTAGAAAGCTCATTTGCGCATTATTAACAGTTTCAGTCAATTCTATTGGCGTCAAACAAACTTCCTCGTCGCTAGAATCACTCATTTTAGTTTTTCACTTGTTTTCAAGTTTCTTTTTTTAATATAAGGTTTAACAATGACGTGAAAAAATGCCGCGTAAAGAACCGCGTACAAAGAAAATTGAAAAAAGAACACCAAGAAGGTTCCGAGTCTGAGTTTTTAACAAATTAAAAAAAAGTTGTATGATATATTCGGCACCATAGAGGTAACAGTAAATAGGTTTAATGTTTTTTTTTTAATTTACAAACTTAGTGCACACGATGTTCTAAATTCAATTTACTTTATCCTCTAGAGAATAAAAACGACTTTTCCAGTCAGATATTGAAGATTAAAAATACTCTTTCCGAGATGGTGGGATGAAAAAGACTTTACTGCTTACAAATTGTACAACTGTATGTCGTACACAAAAGTAAACCTAAATAAAAAAATGTAAAAATAAATGAATAACCAAATGCTACTCAGTCTTCTTTGATAGTATTTCTAACATTGAACTCACATTATTTAAAACTATTGAAATATAAAATTTAAAGAAAAAATTAGTTTAACAAATACCATGAATTTCGAAAAGCTTAACAATTAAAGTATATAATTATACAAATCTGCATAATAACCAGGTATGTATTAAGTTTTTATCAACAAGATCGTGTTTATAAGTCTTTTTTCTTATGTTCGCTTAGCTCTAGTCTTTGTAAATATTCTTTGGTTGGCGTTATATCTTCTGATTTGACCATTTTGTTCCTTTTATTTCTCATATTGATCATGGTGAACTTACTTTGAGTGTACGATGTTTTACAGTAAAATTCAAACTTTTCTGCTTTCCAAAATTCCAAAACCTTGACATTCGTCCATATCATTTTGGTTGTATGTTCATCTTTATTGTAATTATATCCCCATTTTTCTTGTAGGACCTTTAAATCCCTGAAAAACTCGTATATCAACGGTATCACATAAATAGTTTTACCATTTTTAGGCGAGTTCTTGGTATTGGCGAGTTATTGGTAGAGGGTGTTTACTTATTAGCCCAGACATTTGATTTCTCTTAATCTCCTTTTCAATAAGGCTATGATGAACATTATCCCCTTCATTCTAGATAATATGTATGCCCTTTAATTAGATATTCTTGAGTAATTGTGTGAATAATTTCAAAAATAGATAAGGAAGCAATGTATTTATTTTTATTTTATCTGTAATTTTTATCTTGATTGAACGGTCCCTTCGAATTGTTGTCGACGTATGTACATCGGAGCTCATGTGGACTAATGTGTTCCTCAGGGGTCTGTTCTCTCTGTAAATCTGTTCCCGCTGCATATTAATGATCTGTTGATGCGCGGTACTATGGGCATACAGATGACACCACAGTTGTGGAGGGATACTTGTCGGATGCTCGGGCTACTAAGGAATCAATCCGGTCGAGCATTCATGCCGCCAAAACACAAGTGTACACCGCCATATTCACCGCCATAAGAAACCCGTTCACCTTGGCTCCTATTTTTCGGAGTGTATCCATGGAGTGAACCGACCGCCTTCAGCTTTTGGGAGTTGAAAAAGAAAACATGGAGAGCTTTGTTTGAGTTCTGCTCATTTAAACGGTGTAAATTATCTAAAACACATGACCCAATCTCGTTAGCTCTTCGTTTTCCCTGAACTTCGTTCCAGAAATAACTATTACCTACGTTACGGTATGTCCATCATTCATTATCGTTATCTTTATTTTTTACGCTTTTGAACTGTTGCTTTTTTAACATTTTTACTATTGTAAAATTAAGAAAATTTAGTTTGGATAAATAAAATAGATGATATTGGAGACATATCATGTGGGACACTGCATAACAGCCTGCAAATCGTCCATGTTATCGACATCGACTGCGCAAATGTTAGTTTCATTTATATTCCGACGATCTAGACGGTTTTCTTCACGACACAGAACCTTTTCTTTCTGATGATAATCATAATTATATTTCTTTAACTGCCACCTTGCGAATAAGAGCAGCAAGTTCATAATCTAAGCAGAAGGCGCATTTCTTCCATCTTTTTTGGTTGCAAAAATCTATATTAAATTCCTTTGTAAAGATTCCGTAATAGGTACAACCAATAGTCACATATTGGTTTTCCTTCTTCTTTCTGAGATTTATCGAAATCTCTCCAGAGGTCCATAATCGTCTGTCCCTGGAAGTTGTAGCTCACAAATAATGAGACTCTATTCTTGTAGTAATGGATCCGCGAGTTTTCTTCCAAAGTGCTTACCTCTAAAGTCTTTACTTACGAAACCTTCGGGTCAGGTTTCTTTTTAACGGTTCTGATTTGACAGTCACATATCCCTTGCATATTAATAAAGAACGTCTTACAGGTATAATTTATTATGAAATAGAATGCATTATTTATTAATCTGGGTTTAGCGGCGTTAGTATACTTGCATCTAGGCTTAATTATGTAAAGTCTATGCAGTTCGATGCAGTTCGATGTTGCAAAGAGAGCAATATGTTTCAAATAATTAATTTCTATCGGAACCATCTACATTCTTAGAACATTGGTGTCTACATTTACATGCATCTTTAACTATACCAGCCTGTGCTTCCTTTTTGGTCATCATAGAAACGTCGGTTTTCCAGGATTCCTTAAAATTTTGTTACATTTAGCTTCCATTTTGATGGATTTTGAGTGGGCTTTCTTCAGATCTTCTAGGGACTTTCACGACAGAATTAGGCGAACATGTGTTATTAGATGCTACGGTGTTGGACGAAGGTGATGAACTGGAGCTAGAGCTTGATAAGTAAGTAGTATTTCTAAGATTGGACCTAGACGTATCTACAGTATAGGTTGGGTCTGAGTCACTTACATCCACATCGCTTTCATCTGAGTTCATAGGTGACTGGTGGTAACTTTTTTTCAACAGATGTAGTTCTGCTTGCAATATGACCGGTTAAATTAGATGTTAATGACCCATCTATGAAATGGTCATTTGCTTTACCTAAACAAGAACTGCTGCTGGAACTGGAACTAATAAAAATAATAGGATGTTGATGGTAATCTAATAGAATTATAAGATGAGCTACTGCTATTAGAGGAAAAATATACAAATGTTATATGAGACATTTAACAAGACAACATAACGATTTGGTATGTAGGAAGACTCATGTCTAAAATAGTCTGTGAAAATATAATCATATTTATTACAAGAGGCGCATAATCGTAAATCAGCTTTTATCATAAACACTAGTTTCGTAATGACATAGACCAAAATAATGATGATTGCGTCTCTAAGTCGTATTTTTTTTTAAGCAAAGGGTGACTCAATGACAAATAAGTCATTGCTGTTTAGAGACAATTTATTATGAAATAGACTCAATAACAAATAGGTCTCTACTTTACCAAAAATAGTTTCATCCACATACCTTAATTTTTAGTCTTGTAGCGTTCTAATCAGGTCTAGGTCTCCACAGTAATAAAAAAGTAACGACATGCGCATGACACTCGCGGCACATTACTGCTTGTGACTCTCGAATTGAACAGGAGTTGAGGGAGAGGACAGAGTGAAAGAGACCGAAGTATAAGTTTGTGCCTTTCTACGCCATATTAAGTCTCTGTTTTATTAACAGCCGATGAAGATGGCCATGCAAGGTAATTTTATGAGTCAACATTGAAATCTTCAAATTTCGAATTAGGTCACTATTTTTCTAAAGGTGCGACATACATAAACTGACGTTACATATACCTACCGTAGCACTTTGACAACGTGTGACTGCGGTTTTCCAAACATGAAAACTAGCAAAAAATTAGGAACTTTGTTTAGTGTAGTATTCTGAAATTCTTGTTTTATACTTTTTCAGCGTCGTTTTTTGTCGTAGTTGAGTTTTAGTTTTTTGCTTTACCGTAGTCGGATAAAAAAACCATTTTCCTTTCAACTGATTTTGAGTTTTATTACGCTGATGTAATAAGAAATGGTAGCTGCAGTGAACAGTTGTTATTGACGGCATTTTGCTTTTAACGCCAGCCGTATGCCTTGTAACAAAGGAGAAGGAGAAAAGAAAGAGAAGGAAAAGAGAAAGAGAAGGAGAAAGAGAAGGAGAAAGAGAGATGTTGCAGTCAAGTGGCACCGAAGTGGCACCGAAGTAGCACCGAAGTGGTTCTGAAGTGGCGCCGAAGCGGCACCAAAGTGGCACCGAAGTGCGAAGATTAAAACCCACCCGAATGCCTTCACTTGCCTGTGCGGCAGAGCCTCGGTTTCTCTTTTAACCAACCCGAAACCCTGACCCGGGTGCGGGCTGTAAGCTGCCCACTGCTCCCCGCCCTCAAGCCCGCGCCTTTGGTGGCCGAGACTACGATTTTGCCTCCCGACCAGGGCGTCTCTTGCGGCGGCTAGAGGCGTGAAGGCGCTTGGATTCCCGCTCCCTTAGGCACTCCGCCTCCTCCTTTGCCAGTATCATTGCTTCACAGAAGGAGATGACGAGGGCTGCGTACTCTTACGTTTCAGTGTGCGTATCATGCGTTTTTCTTGCCAAAGATGGAATTATTTTAATTGCTTATGAATGAGTATATTTTATAGTTTGCAACTATTGGTTTTCATTTTTTAACGATAGTCAGAAGTCCAGAAAAAAATCCTTAGTGCCATGCAATCTCTGGTGAAATAGAATTTCGACTAGTCAAAATTATCCCTCAACGGGGCAACCCACCAGATAATATTAAAATAAACCCAATAAATGATAAAAATTTAATGATCAACTAGGACTAGATTACTTTGTAAGTAATCTAATCTATAGCTGGTTGTTTATGTATGTGTGTAAACACACCCATGCTAAAGGAATAATTCTTAAAAAAAAAAATAAGCATCAAGTTTTCTAATCTAATAAGAGGCTGAGTACAGAACCTCCTGGATAAATTTGGATAGATTTTACCATCAATGATTGCATCACTGCTTACCATCAGGCGGGAATGAGGCCAAACACCAGTACAAAAAATAAAGTTCCTACGTAGACATATTTGGTAAAGAAGAAGATGAAAAGCAGCAACCTTAAACTAGCTAAGATAAAGATTGCTGTGATTTTGACAGTCAAACAACATCAGAACTAAAATGAGGACTGTAGGAAAGATTTTACTATTTAAAACGTAAGGGTAGCCAAAAAAAATTTTATGTATAAGATATTTTTTGTTTTGATTATCTCTGTGATAAATAAAGCATGCCTACCACAAAGTACCGTAAACAATCATGAATATAAATGTATCGCAAAAGTTTTAACATTAACTTGAATGAGATCCCCGGAATGTTGGATGTTGCCTCGGGCCCCTCTGAGATGATATGAATCATTTTCTTCATCTTGATAATTTTCTGAGTGTAGGAATACGCCATCATCTCATTTTGCATACTTGTATCATCTGTCAAAATTCAATTTGTGCTTTTTATTTTTTCTGGACGTTAACCCATTTGGTACTTGCAATGAATCGTGTATATAATTGTAATACTCTTTATAGTGGTGATAATAAAATATCGCATATAATATAATAATAATACAACGTACGTATAATATATCATATCTATATCACATAGTCACTATACCTAATCAATAGCAGTGAAAATAATAGATGTTGGCTTTTAAACTTCAGAGACTTCAAATTGTCCCCGTATCACAATCCCTCCAGATTTATAAACAGACTTCGAATAATCGATCCTGACATACAAACAGACTTCGAATTGTCTCTGTAACACGATCCTACCACTTAATAAATCGATCGTGAGATACATACAGACTTCGAATTGTCCCCGTAACACTATCCCTCCATTTAATAATTGATCGTGACATACATATAGACTTCGAATTGTCCCCGTAACACAATCCCTCCATTTAATAATCGATCGTGACATACATACAGACTTCGAATTGTCCCCGTAACACAATCCCTCCATTTAATAATCGATCGTGACATACATACAGACTTCGAATTGTCCCCGTAACACTATCCCTCCATTTAATAATTGATCGTGACATACATATAGACTTCGAATTGTCCCCGTAACACAATCCCTCCATTTAATAATCGATCGTGACATACATACAGACTTCGAATTGTCCCCGTAACACAATCCCTCCATTTAATAATCGATCGTGACATACAAACAGACTTCGAATTGTCCCCGTGACACAATCCCTCCATTTAATAATCGATCCTGACATACACACAAACTTCGAATTGTCCCCGTAACACAATCCCTCCATTTAATAATCGATCCTGACATACAAACAGACTTCGGATTATCCCGTAATGGCAATCCCTCCATTTATGCATTTTCAGGGGAGTATTGCGATGGAATTGCATGATTTAATTCCCCTATCTCCGTTCCGCAACGGACGACCCGTCGTACGGCTGGTTTCCACCTACGTTGTTAACACCACTACGATCCGGATGAAGCGTTTCGCCTCCTCCTTTATACCGCGTACATCGAGGACTGGAATAGTTTGCCAGCGGCGGTGTTTTCCGATAAGTTCCCAATTTGAGTGTCTTCGAGGCTAGAGTGAATAGGCTCTTAATAAACTGGTGCGCTTTACCATCAACGATTTGCGTCACTGCTTACCATCAGGCAGGATTGCGGTCAAGCGCTAGTTTATAAAAAAAAAAAAAAAAATTAATAATCGATCGTGACATACATACAGACTTCGAATTGTCCCCGTAACACAATCCCTCCATTTAATAATCGATCGTGACATAGAAACAGACTTCGAATTGTCCCCGTAACACAATCCCTCCATTTAATAATCGATCCTGACATACACACAGACTTCGAATATTTCCCGTAACACAATCCCTCCATTTAATAATCGATCCTGACATACAAACAGACTTCGGATTATCCCCGTACCACGATCCGCCCATTTAATCCGACATCGGACGAACTAAGCACGTATCAAATAATCAGATCTAAATTTACACATTACATCAACTGATGTCAAATAATAACTATGTGTAAACACTTCTTTTTCTCCTTCAGCCTATAGAGGTTGACACCTTGGGGGAGGCCTTTGTCCACTGCTGGACAAAGGCCTCCCCCAAGGCTTTCCACAATGACCATTCTTATGCTACCCGCATCCATCGGCTTCCTGCGACCTTCACCAAGTCATCGGTCCACCTTGTTGGGGGCCTCCCTACGCTGCGTCTTCCGGTACATGGCCGCCACTCCAGAACCTTACTGTCCCATCGGCCATCGGCTCTACGAGCAATGTGCCCTGCCCACTGCCGCTTAATTTTAGCTACACGAAGAGCTATGTCGGTGACTTTGGTTCTTCTGCGGATCACCTCATTTCTGATTTGATCACGCAGAGAAACTCCGAGCATAGTTATTTCCATCGCCCTTTGTGTGGCTCTGAGCCCTCATAAGAGGCTCATTGTGTAAACACTTACATTTTTATTCATAAAATTCAAATATATTTGTTTCAATCGTCAGAGTCGTTCGTTGACGAAAGAGCACAGTTTAACCATTGACAGATTAGATTTATGTGAGCAGTAGAAGTACGATTTTAAACCATCTGTACGAAGCAATAAAACTCAGACCTCACAGCCCTATAAGCCGTTGTAACCGAGATACACTAACTAAATCATAGCTAACTAGTCGCTATGTAGATAATGGCCGCCCGTGACGTCATCGCCACTTTACACTGGAGGAACACTGGCACAGTTTGCGATCGATTCACTGAACTAAATAATGATTTAAAATCTACAATGGCCAGAGGGGTTTGTTACTGCGGCATATGATAGGCAGCAGAAAAGATTTTAAGCGTGGGAACAAAGAACAATATAAATTTATTACGAGTTTTCGGGAGGTTGTGCATAAAGTTCAACCCCTCAGGGGTTGAAAATGGACAACATTTAGGGATTCAAAATGGTCGGGGAAGAAGATTGCGGTGGTTGAAAATAGACTGAAAATTTTAACTGATTTTGACAGTTGTTTAATGTTTCAAATTTTGGTTGGCGTGCTCAAACACTGTCCACTTTTAAAACTATAATAAAAAGCGCTTCCTCTCTCTTTAAACATATCATCTTTTTATTTGCTCTTGTATGATGTTTATTAATTAGGTGTATATATTTATATAAACTAATAAGATACAATCGATGTACATATTTATTGTATAATCTATGTAAATACTACACTGTAGACTACCTACACTATTTGTCACTCTTTCCTTCCTGGTGCCATCCTGTGTAAAATCTACATAACCATGTTTTATAATTTATACTAGCTTTCCGCCCGCGGCTTCGCCCGCGTAAATTTCTGTTATATCGCGCTTTTTAGATTTCCCTCGGGAACATTAAATTTTTCCGGGATAAAAGGTAGCCTATGTCCTTTCTGAGGGTCTATAGATTGTGTGCTTTCCGCCCGCGTATAACCGCGATATAACCGCGATATAACCGAACACCACGCGGGCGAAGGCCCGCGTGGTGACAGACAGACAGACAGACAGACAGAGTTACTTTCGCATTTATAATATTAGTATGGAAGTATGGATTAGTATGGATTATTATGTACTAGCTTTCCGCCCGCGGCTTCGCCCGCGTGGTGTTCGGTTATATCGCGCTTTTTAGATTTCCCTCGGGAATATCAAATTTTTTCCGGGATAACAGGTAGCCTATGTTTTTTCTCAGGGTCCAAAGATTGTCTGTGCCAAATTTCATCAAAATCGAGATTTGATCGATTGAGAGGTTTAGGTGGGAAAGCGTAACAGACAGACAGACAGAGTTACTTTCGCATTTATAATATTAGTATGGATGATGTACCTAATAAAGACTATACTATTCTATTTACATAATAATTTAGTCTTAAGAATACATAATATAATAACGTTATTATATTATGTATTTATAAGATTAAATTATTATGTAAGTTTTAAAATGGGGACGAGGTTTTAATTATGTTTATCGCTAAATATATAAAATCACCTAATCACGTGATTAGGTCCATAATTATATTTAGCGATAAACATAATTAAAACCTCGTCCCCATTTTAAATCAAATCAAATCAAATCATTTATTTCAAATAAACCAGTTACAGGCACTTTTGAATTGTCAGAAGGTCGGTCAGTCAATAAGATGAAGCTAGTCGCCCATTCCAAAGAGTAGGTACCTATGGAGAAGAAAGGGCAAGAAACTCCATGGACACTCTTTTAAATTTTTAAGCTATTGTTACAAATATTTGATTACATCATTCATGTTGAAATCAACCGCGTGAGAACGATGCAGAAATATATTGTACGCTGAGAGCGTCCATTATGGAAAACATACAAAAATCAATTCAGAAATTAAAACACGCCGTGGCAGCTAAGAGATGACCAGTCCCCTCCGACGGCGTCCGTTCACGAACATGACGTATGGATCAGCATCATTCAGCTCAACCATATCGAAGGGAACCCAATGACCCAAAAC
Organism: Sesamia nonagrioides; assembly: GCA_017933935.1. Classification (NCBI taxonomy): domain Eukaryota; kingdom Metazoa; phylum Arthropoda; class Insecta; order Lepidoptera; family Noctuidae; genus Sesamia; species Sesamia nonagrioides. The sequence continues at coordinate 3,055,329 of JADWQK010000188.1, forward strand.
ACACGCCATCATCAGCGAGACATTTGAGTGAGCATGACATACTCTCAACAGCCAAAGCACAATTAAGTCAATAAAAAAGACTAACCCAACAAATAAATGCCTTACAGCACATTCGTACATTGTGCTCACACGTTTGCCATGCAATTATACAATACTAAGAAATTGAATCTACACAATACTAAGATAGTTTTGTCCAAGGTTCAGCAGCTCCAACAGTGTTCCCGAATCTGTGGAAAGTTTAACTCCTGTGCAGCTGCAGCTGCACAAGTGCCGAACACCTCTGTCAGCGATACAATTCCGTAACGTACAATATGCCTGGCTACATAGTGTGTAATACAGGCTTTGACTAAATAACATAAACAATTACATATTAAAACTACAAGAGGAAAAATCAAAGAACAATCATTGTATAGAAATCGGACGCAGCTCAAGCCCAAGCCTTTTGTCCTCAATATAATCCTTCACACTATAAAATGCTTTCTGACACAACTTACGTTTAATGAAGGATTTGAATTTATTCAGGCTCAGATCTTGAACCACCTCTGGAAGTCCATTGTAAAAATGTATACATTGGCATCTGAAAGAGCCACCTATTTTCTTGACCCTTGTTGTAGGTACAATAAATTTGTGCCTGTTCCTAGTATTTATATCATGGACATCACTGTATTTTTTAAACAATTTTATATTTTTATGAGCATACAAAAGATTTTCATAAATATATTGAGACACCACGGTCAGTACATTAATCTCTTTAAATTTTTCTCTGAGAGAGTGTCTCGGACTTAATTTATAAATTGCACGAACAGCTCGTTTCTGCAAAACAAATATTGTTTGAATATCGGCGGCATTTCCCCACAGCAGAATGCCGTACGACATTACGCTGTGGAAATAGCCAAAGTACACTAAACGGGCCGTCTCAACATCAGTCAAATTACGAATTGTTCTAACTGCGTATGCAGCAGAACTTAGCTTTTTTGACAATTTTTCTATATGTGAACCCCATTGAAGCTTAACATCCAGAGTTATACCCAAGAACACTGTGCTGTCGTCAGATTTCAATTCTTCGCCCTTTATCAACACTTTAGTTTCCACCTGCCTCACGTGAGGTAGAGTAAACTTAATGCATTTGGTTTTTTCTCGTTTAAGAGTAAATTATTAACATTAAACCAATGGACTACTTTGGAGATCGCGCTATTTACATCATCAGTAACCTGCTGCTGACGTTTCAGTTTAAATAAGAGTGAAGTGTCATCTGCAAACAACACTATATCGTGGTTATCCTTTATTAGGTACGGCAGGTCATTGATGTAAATAAGAAACAAAAAAGGACCAAGAATTGACCCCTGTGGGACTCCCATTGTTACTAAAGATCCAGAAGATCTTTTTCCATTAACGTCAACGCTTTGAATCCTACCACTCAAGTAAGATGTAATAAGATCCAGTGCAGAGTTCCGGATCCCGTAGTGGCGGAGTTTCTCGATTAACGCATCGTGAAGAACGCAATCGAATGCCTTGGACAAATCACAAAAGATGCCCAAGGCATCGCATTTATCCTCCCATGCATTATATATATGACCTAGAAGTTCAACACCGGCATCAGTAGTTGAACGACCCCTTGTAAAACCGAACTGTTTGTTATGTAATAATTTATGTTTATTAAAAAAATTTAGCATTTGGTTTAAAATTAATTTCTCAAAAATTTTACTAAAGGTAGGTAGTACAGAAATAGGTCTATAATTTGTGGGGTCTGATGTACTACCAGATTTAAACAAAGGTATTATTTTACTATTTTTCATGAGATCAGGAAACTCTCCACAGTCAATACAAGCATTAAAGATAACAGCTAGAGTGGGTGCCACAATATCAATAATAGACTTAGCAACTTCCACCGAATGACCCCATAGGTCAGCAGTCTTTTTTAGATTCAGAGTGTGAAAGATTTTAATTATATCTCTACTGATAACATGTTCAAAATGAAACTCCGAATCACAAACATTAACATTTTCTTTAAGCAAAGACTCTGCAACAGAAGGTGATGAGTTTAGGGATTTAGTAGTTGAAACAGGAATATCCGAAAAGAAATTTTCAAATGCCTCAGAGACTTGCGAGTCTGATTTAATTATGTTGTCATTAATGGACAGGCTATAGTCAGTATTTCTATCACTGGACCTTCCCGTTTCACTATTAATAATTTTCCAAGTCGTTTTAATTACATTGCCACTGTTCTTTATCTTTGAACTCAAGTAACGTGACTTGGCCATATGACAAACTTGTTTGAATAATTTTGAATATTTTCTAACATAAAAATTGAATTCAACAGTGTTAATATAAATCCTCTCATTGTACAATTCATAAAGCCGAGTTCTACTTTTATGAATACCGATGGTAGCCCAATCAGAGAAAGATGCTTTACTATTAACAGAGATAGTCTTGGGAACAAAGGTGGAATTAAATAGCTTACAGTATATATTAAAAAAATTGTCATAGAGATGATTAGGATCAGCATTAACAGCACTGGATAAGACTGGCAATTTATTGATGAGATCAAATCTAAAAACCTCCAAGCGGCTTTCAGTTTTGGGGTTAACAGTGATATCCTTTTTGGCCACTTTTTTACTATGGTTTGGAATAGTAATCCTTTGTCCGCAGTGATCAGAATCAAGTAAATTTAAAACTTCTTTCATTAGAAAAACTTTATTTCATTAGAGTTTAAATTTCAATAAACCTCATCAAAAATCTCAGGTTCCCATTCCAATTGGTGATGAATCACTCCTCAATAAAAGTGCCATTAATATCCAGATGTGTGTGACCACGATACGTTACCCATCCTTGTATCAGCATCATCATCACCATCAACCTTTTTAGCGTCCCACTGCTGGGCACAGGTCTCATCTCATACAGAGAAGGATAAAATCATCCATATTACCATCCTTGTATAACACAAGGATATGTTGTACGGAAATGAGAAGTTCTGTTGTTACTAACAATGCTTCCGTGAAGTAGGTATTAATATTGTAAATGTCGCAGGAAGTTTATACAGGCACGTACAAACTTGTACTAAACCCATGCATAGGATCTCAGGATCGAGGCTTCCGTCGACTGGGACCGCAATTAACTCGGACCGTGGTCCCAGTCGCCGGATTCATAAAAAATAAATAATTTTCTTCCGGCGACTGGGACCACTCATTAGTTTTTTTAAGTTACCTTAAAAAAAAGTCTACTATACAAGCTGAAATCGGTACAGTCAAACGAATAAACATCTAAATTATTGATATGAATATGAATATCATTGACTCGTTCTAGATGATGTTCATGATTTTATCCTATGCGCTTATAAATTGACCTAGCCCGTTTTTATATAATTCACATATGCAGGTAAACACACACAAAGGAAATAGCATTGTATGATAGTATATTACTATTTCTTTCTAACTCGTAAAATTATTCATACAAAATATTTACGTAGTTCGTATCGAGTATCGACGAATACTATTGCTTTAGGGCTATATTTGACCGGACACTTTAGAACAAAAAGAAGGATGTTATAAAATTATAACATTATTTTTAAATTTTAACACAGTTAATACTGATTTTGTGTGAAGCCATAACGGCCATTTTTAGGGTTCCGTAGCCAAATGGCAAAAAACGGAACCTTTTTTTTATATTTGTCATCTCGTAGTTGACCTAGAGAGGTCGTGACTACTTAACCAGACTATCCTGTGGCTGCCTTAAATGAATTTAAAGCCTCCAGCCAGGGCAACTAAAACTAAGCGACTACACGCTAAGGGCACCCCCTGTGGGGTACGAACCTCGGCTTAGGGCGTTGCTAGAGAGAACAGCAAGGGACGGCTGGATCGAATTTTATTTTAATTCGGTTTGATGACCGCGGCGTTTCCTAGTACTAGCTCTGAGAAGAACCGTCCGAAACAAACTCAGAGGTCATAGTTGGGAATTTATATTTACTGGCTCAGCTACGGCGCGGGCTGGTCTTCGTCGGACAAGGGACGGTGGAAGGGACTACTACGTTGAACGCGTCGCGATGAACCTCGGCGGCGAGGTCGGTAGGTCGGTCTTTTTTTGTGTATTGTGCTGGTGGCCCTATTGGCCTCTTGGAGGAGGGTTATGGGGTCGGGGTCTGTGAGGGCATGCCATGGACGGCGAAGCTTGGAGATGGTGGAGGGGGTATAGTTAGCAGCCGCTGCTATCAGGGGATTGCGGTGCTTGGTGGCAGTGTGAAAGAAGCGTTTGGAAAGACGTTTCATGAACTGCTGGATGGGGGGGATTTTGAGATCAAGGTGGAGGATCTCATTACGGATGAACCAAGGGGCATTTGTGGCAGGTGTGGAGGAAACGGTTTTAGACTACTTGCATCCTATGGATATGACGCGGCTTGACATGTGCGAAGACTGGACAAGCGTATGTCATAATCGGGCGTATGTATGCTGTGTACAAGCGCAATTTGCACTTGAGTGAGAGTTTGCTACGCGAGTTGAGGACGGGGCGGAGTTGACCCAGAGCGAAGGCCGCACGAGAGCGGACCGTCTCAATGTGCTCTGAGAAGAAAAACGGAACCCTTATAGATTCGTCATGTCTGTCTGTCCGTCTGTCTGTCCGTATGTTACAGCCATTTTTTCCGAAACTATAAGGGCTATAGGTTCTGTTGAAACTTAGTAGGTAGATGTATTCTGTGAACCGCATAAAGATTTTGATGCAAAAATAAAATAATAATAATAAATATTGTGGGTCCCCATACTTAGAACTGAAACACAATTTTTTTTTCGTCAAACATACGTGTGGTGTATCTATGGATAGGTCTTCAAAAATGATATCGACTTTTTTAAAATATGTTTTTTCTAAACCGAATAGTTTACGTGACAGACGCTTCCAAAATGGAAAAAAGTTGGTCCCCCCTCCCCCCACCTCTAAAATCTAAAAAGCATATGATGTACCTACATTACTATAAAAACTACCAACGAAAATTGTTTTGAAAGAGATCTAGTAAGTAGTTTTTTTTAATACCTCGTAAAACGTAAACCGCTTATTACCGCGTAATCTTTCATACAAATAACTTAAATCATTTAATTTCATAATCAATAGTACAGAATGTACTAGTCGCCTCTACGATTTTTGAAAGCTCCCCTTGATTTCCCTGGTCTTGCATCATCAGATCCTGACCTGGTGACTATGGGTCCACCTGGAAAGTATACACTTTCGAAAAAAGAAGAGAATTCTGCACATCGGTCTTAGAGTGATCGGTGAACATTTGTAAATAAAAAGATTACGAAGAATTGAGAACCTCCTCCTTTTTTTGGAGTCGGTTAAAAAAAGATTTTTACTCAATTATTACTTCGTCGTTTGACTGTACATTATTTGATTTCAGTTATCATTTATGAGTGGTCCCAGTCGCCGGAAGAAACATTTTTTTTTATGAATCCGGCGACTGGGACCGCGGTCCGAGTTAATTGCGGTCCCAGTCGACGGAAGCCTCATAGGATCACCTATATCCGAGAAATCGTATCACTACCAAGTGATACCATTTCTCGGATATTACTTGTGAAGTAAGCAAAACGGTAAAAGAAAACACAGTGAGGAAACCGACATGTCCTAAAACGAAAAATTCAAATACATGATATTCGTCTACCAATGTACAATCAGCTGTAGAAGTCCATTCCCACCTTAAAGACTACTGTCGCCTGCGCTAAACCGGCCACGCACACTAACGCATTATTTTTTTTATCGCAGTCTTCGTCTTTCTTTAAAGTAATGCAAAATTTCGTTACTTCATTTGAAGTTGAAGTTAGCGGCCGCACTTAACAATGGTCTATCATAAGCGAGCGATTGTGGGTTCGATCCTTAGTAATGGAAAATCTTTTTGTTGTTTCATATAATTTAAAATTATGATAACTGATTTGTATTTTAAAGTAAAAATGTTTGCAAATAATATTTAAACGAATAGGAAAATTTACTGATTATAATTTATACCAAAATAGGTTTTTATTATATGTTTTAGTTTACTATAGATGTAATATAATAAAAAATATAAAAAAATAAAACAATAAGCATAATATAATGCAATATATTATAAAGTTATATATTATTCGGTATAGATATACTACTAATAAATGAATCAAACGTTGAAATGGCAGTAGGTATTGTAATATTTTATATAAAAGTAATCCTTGACAAACTTATGATATTATTATGTTAAAAAAGTATAAAAAACATTTTTGGTTTTTAGATATGAAAGTTATAGTATTATATTTTATCATTAAAGAGGTTATAGCTTAATTATATCATTTTCTTAAAGAAAAGAGGATTGAAGCTTAACCTGAATATTATTACAATCATAAAATAATCTATACTTAGAACACAAAACAGTGCTTATTACATTTACAATTTTTTTTGCGTGTATAGCATGCTAGTGCTGCCATCCTGCAGTGCCTTTTTTCGGACTTTGAAGGCATGAGATTATAATCTTCAAGCGCTTTCTTAGTTCAAAAGTAAACGAACTTATTTCTTATCGAATTCCGAAATTATTGTTTTTATAATTTACCAAAACTAATTTGTATTGAAATTGCAAAAGGCGACATCTGTTAGCCATTAAGCCAACCGAACATATTACTGTCACTTAGCTAAATTACTTTAAGAGTTGGTTTAGAGTCTGTTATTAAGATATATAATGGTATATATTTAAAACACTCTGTAGGACACTTCTGCACTGTGATTGTTATAAATTGTTTTTTTTTTTTTTTTGTTTAGCCAGTATATTTTTAAACCACAAATGCAACCTCCCTTCTTCGCACGTTTTAAAGGTTTATTCAACGGTAAATATTGTTGTTTCGTTCCACTTATCTCGACACATAAGCCACCTTCGTCCTCCAACCTCTTGACTTTGGCTTACAGTATTTCTCTAAAACAATAACAATTTTATTACACACTTACAACAAGCGATTGGTTTGCATCTTACCTAAATAATAATAAAAACAACTTACACAAAAGCCGGTTTCATATTATGATATTTGAGATATATTGCTGCATATGCCTGCATATTGATTAAAAAAAGTAAAACTAATAACACGAACTCGTAAACTATATGTTCACCAACCAACAACAGCTAAGTAATATTATTTGAGTTATTGTAGTTAATAATAGTTATTGCAGGTAGTGGAATATTTTTTGTTCAGTTTGTTTCAAATCTACCGTCATCTTTTTATAATGACACTAATATAGCGAAACTCTTAAAATAAAATATCATCGTTAAGTTGCGGATCGGTATTTTTACATATTTTTGTTGTCAGCATTCATAACTCACCAATAAACATTTCAAAAATATTTTGTAAGTTATTAGATTTGAACTCGAACCACCTTGAACGCCTATCAAGGCGAGAACCGCTAGGCTATTTATACACTTACTGTGAATGTTGAAATTAGTAAGTAGTACCTAACAATCATAAGCAGGCAGCAAGTTGTCAAAGTGTATGAGTGTGTATCAAACTTTATTATAGAAGAAGGTCGTAACTACAACTAGTATTGCTTGGCCATAGTTTAGTGAGATTGTAACTCGACTTTTGGTCTTGACTGTACACTGGTCCATCATGGCTTGCTGGCCGCTCTATCATACAAAGAGGAGGCCTATGTACCAGCAGTGTGAACGTAAGATACGGTCCGATTATGCTTGTGCTAAAAACATAAGGAGAATTACTTGCTGAAAAGGGCAATGACTGAATGAATGGAATTTTCTTCCTTCTTCAGCCTATAGAGGTCGACTGCTGGACAAAGGCCTCCATCAAGGCTTTCTACGATGACCGATCTTGTGCTGCCCACATCCATCGGCTTCCTGCGACCTTCATCAGGTCATCAGTCAACCTGGTGGGGGTATCCCTACGCTGCGTCTTCCGGTACGTAGCCGCCACTCAAGAATCTTACTGCCCCTCCGGTCACTGGTTCTACGAGCAATATACCCCGCCAACTGCCACTTAATATTAGCGACTCGAAAACCTATGTCAGTGACTTTGGTTCTTCTGCTGATCTCCTTATTTCTGATTCGATAGCGCAGACAAACTCCGAGCATAGCTCTTTCCATCACCGTTGTGTGATTTTGAGCCTTCGTATGAGTCCCATTGTGAACGACCACGTTTCAGTTCCATATGTCATCACTGGAAACACACACTGATCAAAGACTTTAGTCTTGAGACACTGTGGTATCTTGGACGATGAGAAACATAAGCAGAATTACTTGCTGAAAAGGGCAATGACGAATAAATGGAAGCAATTATGATTAAATCTTATGAGACATTAAGTACGACGAAGGATTCTTTTCAAAGGAGTATTACCTATCAACGCACAATTTCGAAATTCCAGACACCTATTTCAATTCTTGGAAATTAGAGAATTCGAAGATCCCTGCAGATTGAACTGTCTGTCAGAAAATTACTTTCTAGTTTTCTATTAAAGCTTGGAACATTCTATTCAGATATCTAGCATTTAATTCTTGAAATAGTTTCTATTTCCAAAAACCATTAACGTTCATAGAAATTAAACCTTTTGTTCGTACATTTCATAAAGTGAGCGCCTGTATCTTGCTTAGATTTTTCCAAGATAGATATTTCCAAGCAATAATTTTAAAACATTGCATATTTAATCAAATATAGTAAAACCTCTTTCTGATTTGCATGAAAAATGTTCGAAATGGCCCGAAAGAAAATGATTTATTTTTAAATTATTTTTTTATTGGCAATCAAAAAAGGAATTTTCTTAAATTCCAGATTCAAAAAAGGTCTGTCCGAGGCATACCTCGGAATACTAAGAAAGCCATAGCTTTCTTAGTATTCTTTACCTAAGACCGACAAAATTGTCTGTCTGGACACCTATCCTATATGTGTCCAGACAGACAAGCAATTTAAGTAAGTCCAAACCAAATCTAATCTTGGCCAATATACATGTAGTTAAGCGTCCACCACGTTTGAATTTGTATAATACACGTCCCGCCTGAACCATGTTGTCACCTTGTAATGTAAACTAGTGAATCCTTGTGGGTCGCTCGCACGACTTTGTAATTGCCACGCTATCGTTTAATTAAGAACGTACTGGCGTCTTTCATCTTTTGCCATGTTTTTGACGTACGATTCCTTTAAATTAGTGTTTATTAGTTTATGTTTCATTTCGTTATTATCTTCTTTAGGTATACAACGTAAATTTTTGTTTACGTGAAACCTGAATATAGTTTGTTTAGAATAAGCAAATGAATCGATTCCAAACATTTTTACAGCATGTTATATTTGTTCACAAATACATTTAGAGTGAGACCGCAGAGTGGTTATCGAGCGGTTACGAACTTACGACAGATCATAGTACTTGCGCCCCGTGCCACAGCTGACGCAGAGGACAGCGCCCGCGCTCGCCCGCCCGTACGGATAAATTGACTATATTTTTGTTGGGACAACCATGTAGAATGGCAAGCTCATAACTTGGGAGTATTTCATGATATCTTTTTGAAATTTTGTACATAGATTCTTTACTTAAAAATACTGGACACGTGTTTTGACAGCCTCCGTGGCGTAGCGGTAGCGGACGCGGCCGCTGCGCGCGGTGGCGCGGGTTCGATCCCCGCACAGTACAAATATTTGTATGCATGAATATGAATATTTGCACTGGTCTGGTCGTGCCTCGGAAAGCACGTTAAGCCGTTGGTCCCAGTTGCCATACGTACATCTAGTGGCAGTCGTTAAAGGGTTGTTGGAGCCCTCAAAAGTCCAACAATTGGTCAGCTGCAATGTTTCGATGTCGCCTTCGGGTTGTGGAGGTCAGACGGCAGTCGCTTCACGGAAAATGTCGAAGTTTAGCCATATCAGCAGTTAGACTGGTAAAAGCGTACCTCAGGCTCCAAAGCTGAAAAAGCTTTGGATGCGACTGGGATAAACGCTGAGATGATGATGATGATGATGACTGGACACGTGTTTCGGGTTTCAGAAAAAAAAAATGTTTTATAACATAATTAACTACAACTATTGCTATCCCCGTGTAATGTTCAGTAACTGCAACTTTGTTCTTCGGAAAATCTTCTCACTTAAAGTCGAGAGCTGATAATTCGTTTTGCCAGACTTAAGTTAGTTGTCACTTGTCATCTAGTGATAAAAGTTAGAAACGAAATAAAATGTAGCGTCTCTCTGAGGGCTGGCACTGTTAACAGCTTGTAGAGACAAATGTTTAACAAAAGAAACAAACTGAGAGATCTGGAAATAAGATTTAGAAGCAATTTTTATTTGAAACTAGCTTTCCGCTAGCGGCTTCGCCCGCTTGGAATTCGATTATATCGCGCTTTTTAGATTTCCCTCGGGTATATCAAATTTAGCCTATTATATTTCAGCCTATGTCCTTTCTCAGGGACTAAAGATTGTCTGTGCTAAATTTCATCAAAATCCGTTGAGAGGTTTAAGCGGGAAAGCGTAACAGACAGACAGACAGAGTTGCTTTCGCATTTATAATATTAGTGTGAATTAGCTGCGACCCGTAGGTTTCAACCTCTTAAGTCTTAAGATTAGATCACGTGGGAATATCGAGATAAAAAGTGTTGCTATGTGTTATTCCTGGTTATAAACTATCTGTATGCCAATTTTTATCTAAATCGGTGCAGGAGTTTAGGGGTGAAAGTGGAATAAACAAGTTCACTTCCACATTTACAATATATTTAGTAAGGATAACCGGCGGATGTCCGAACGAAGCGTTTCGCCTCCTCCTTTATACCGCGTAAATCGAGGAACTGGAACAATTTGCCAGCGGCGGTGTTTCTGTTGGACTACAATTTGAGTGCCTTCAAGGCTAGAGTGAATGGGCTCTTAATACACTAACAGTAACTGCTCAGGATCGAGCTTGTTGGCGTGCCATGAAGGAGGCCTATGTCCAGCAGTGGACGAGTAGGGGCTGATGATGATGATGATGACACTAACAGTGCGCTTTACCATCAACGATTGCGTCACTGCTTACCATCAGGCGGGATTGCGGTCAAGGGCTAGTTTATAATTTATATAAAAAAAAAATAGTAGGAGGACAATTTATTAAATGCATTTCAACTTCTGTGACTAATCACAGTCAGAAGACACAATGGCAATGACAGAAGTAGCAAATTAAAATCTACCTACCTACGTTTATCAGGGCACCACTAATAAATAATTAATTTGACTGCACGGTAAGCGCAGGGATTAAGCTATTACCGTATGCAGTTTCTGGCCTGCCATCGGACGCGTCCCCAGGTGGCGGATAGGGGAACGGCCCCCAGATATGGGGGTTACCGGTTTATCGGCGCGGACCAAAGCCAGACGCAGGGACCGATTCTGCGGTCACACGTGCGACTGGTTAGCCACCACTTCAGGTGGCTGACGTGACCCGAACCCCGGGTCTCCGTCGGACAACCAGGCCCCTCACTGAGAGGAGCTGGGGGTCCCGTTTGAATTCGTGCAAGCGAGTGGGGCTAAGAGGAAGGACACCTCGCTAAAAAACCCTTGCCTGCTGCGTCTTCTCGCAAAAGAAGACGTACCCAGCCCGGCCCCTCCCTATGGAGGGACCACTGTGGGCCCGCCTTTTAGGCGGTCATCGCCGGCGGGAGATTGTTAGCGCAGGCTCTGCCGGATTCCCATGACCCCTAACTGACACTAAGGCGACGTCGGTGTGCCGCTGTGGTTTTTAGTGGGTATACCGGGAGGCTATCTCCCGAGGAGTCCCACATACCCCTCGGGGATGCGTAATTGTCATTTACCACAACGACATCAAAAAAAGGGGGTTAAGCTATTGACTACTTCGCTGCGTGTCGCGGGTTCACGACGCCGTCACGCACGGAGCAAATAGGTGTGTGTTCTAGTAGTAGTTGTTCTGGGTCTAACTGTTTGTGTAAGTGAGTTTTATATATTTGTAAACGCACCCATACGGGAGTAATTCCTAGTATGGAGTCCATTTTATAAAAAAATAAATAAAGGGAATTCTGCGAATATAAGAAATATATCAGTGAATACATTTGGCGAGGTATGGAAGAGCTTTACTCCAGTATTTCATTTATAAAATCGTTGAATACCGCATTCGATGAATGGTATTTCGGTTCCACAAATTATATACCTAAGCATTCCTCCGGAAACACATACCTACGTAGATCGTGAATGTCATTCCTCAAATTATACGCGATATACTTAAATACTGTGAGTGTAATCGCTTTATTTGTGTTACCGAGTGTGAACAAACACGATCGTGAATGTTATATGTAAACGAATAAATAAAATCTCGGTACTGTGAAGGTCTAGACAAGTCTTTGTTTTTAATACTGTTTTTTAAACTAATTCTTGACTGCAATCCTGCCTTATGGTAAGCAGTGATGCAATCGTTGATGATAAAGCGCGCTAGTTTATTGAGAGCCTATTTACTCAAAAAAATGTTATACATAGCAACTCTAAATACCAGAACTTTACAAACACCAGAATCTTTATCAGAACTTGAAGAAGCATTGAAGGACCTAAAATGGGATATTTTAGGAATTAGTGAAATGAGAAGAATAGAAGAATTTATTGAAGAGCACCAGGTCATCGTGTTATTCAACAAAGGGGACATCGAAGGACAAGGAGGAGTCGGATTCAGAGTTAAAAAGCACCTAAAAGAACACATACTAGAATTTATTGGAATTAATGACCGAACTGCCATACTCAACATCAAATTACCCAGCTTCAAAAAAGCATGGACAATAATCCAAGCCTATGCTCCCACGAATAAAGCAGATGAACCTAAACATGAATCTTTTTACATTAACTTATCCCAAGCTATTACAAGTAATTACTCTAAAAACATAATTATACTAATGGGAGATTTTAACGCGCAAGTGGGAATAAAACAATGTAAAGAAGAATATGTGCTGGGAAACTTTGGTTACGGCAAAAGAAGCAAAATTGGGCAAAGACTGGTTGAATTCTTATGAGAATACAATCTAACCCTCCTGAATAGTATTTTTAAGAAAAATAAATGGACCTGGATTTCCCCAGGTAGGAATAATAGAAACGAAGTAGATTATATTATAAGCAGCCGCCCAAATCTATTTACAAACAGAGCAGTTATATCAAAATTGAACTTCAATACCGACCACCGCATGATAAGGGCGTCACTCAAGACTATACCACCGTCGTATAAGGTCCGAAATTTTTAAATCTGTAATATGTCCGAAAATATTCATTAAAATCATGTGCTGTAAAGGACCATATAGATCTATATTCAGTCAACAATGTATTTAAGGTAAGTATTTATTTAATTGGATAAGGACTAATGCTGGATTGGTTAAAATCGCTTCGATAATTTGTCATTATTTGTCGTAAAAAGTAAATGACAAAAAAAAAATTGCGGGATATCCATAAGAGATACACATACACCACCGCGGAGTTTTCTGTACACCATTTCAACGTGTACAATACTTAGTACATTATTTTGATAAATCTCATAGGGTTCAGTCTACGTAAAATATAGGGTTCAGTCAATGTAAAAGGAGAAATGTAATTATTTACGACATTACATTAGAAACCACGAAAAACAGAAAAACAGTATATCTCCACTATTTATAGGATTTTATTACACGTATTATTATAAGTATAGAACCTTGCTCTTCAATCACTACTTATATCTATTTTAAGAAAAACTAAATCAAAATTCGTTGCGTAGTTTTAAAGATTTAAGCATAAACAAGGATATAGGAACAAAAAAGCGACCTTGTTTTATACTATGTAGTGAATTACTTTACATCATTATTCTTCTGCTTGACCGCATAACCCCTTCTAAACTTAAATCCTTAATATTTTTCTCGACTTTTAGGCTTTTACTAGGTGACATGTGCGAAGTATTCGTACATTAATGGTTTGAAAAATCCTTAATTTTAGACCGAGATTTGAGATTAGATAAATAAATAAATAATAAATAAATAAATAAATATATACGGACAAATCACACAGATTGAGCTAGCCCCAAAGTAAGTTCGAGACTTGTGTTATGAGATACTAACTCAACGATACTATATTTATAATAGATACATAAATAGATAAACATCCAATACCCAGGCCAATTAGGAAAAGACCATTTTCCATCATGACCTGGCCGGGGATCGAACCCGGGGCCTCCACGTCGCAGGCAGGCGTGTTGACCGCTGCGCCACGGAGGTCGTCGCCGGAGGAGATCAATCGTAAAGGTGATCAACCAAATTATTACTGAGTTTGTACATGCCTAAATTTTTATTATTATAATTATCAAACATCGAATTATAAATTATTATCATCAAAACTGGGAATTAAACTGGGAAACAGAAAAAAAAACTGGGAAAAGTAAAACTTGTATTGACTGAAAATATCGTGTAAAAGAACGCATGAAATAAGGTGAATCGATTTTCTGATAATCAGTCGATTATTTATTTAGAGAAAAAAAAGTAAAAAAGCTAAGGATTTAGTTCTCATTGATGAAATAATTCTTATAATATATTAGTATATTTTTAATTGTATTTATATCTGAGAAGTTTACATCTTAAAAGCTAATAACATTAATAATATACAATCGATAAATAAAATCGATATTATGATAGTTTTTTTTTGTCTGTGCTTTTTTTTTTGACAATCATCCGTCTGTGAGCTGTCACTGTCAGAACTATTGAAACTACCTACTACATTATTATTATTTTAATTCGCGCTAAATACTCTCCAGTGTTTGATGGTTTATTAATCGTTCGCACGTGTTCTTGACCAAATTGTGGCGTCTCTCCCACAAAGGCATTATTGAATTGAATTGAATTGAAACTACCTACTTTGTGTCTTGTTTAGGTATGCCTTTATTTTAGCTCTCTTTCTAATTAACTGCGATCATAATAACTTTAGCCTAAATGTTCAAGCTATATCTACATTCAAAAACGTTTTGTACCTATGTGTAAAATAGCATCAGATAGGCCTCAAAATGCCTTCATCATCAACCTTTTATCGTTCCACTGTTGGGCACAGGTCTCCTCTCATACAGAGAAGGATTGAGCGTAATCAGCACGCTTGCTCAATGCGGGTTGGCGATTTCACACTTAAAGTCCAGGTTTCCTCAAGATGTTTTCCTTCACTTTCAGTCATTGGTGTCCAAGATATACTTAGAAAGTACATATAACTTTAGAAAAGTTACATTGGTACTTGCCTGACCTGGACTCGAACCCGCGCACTCATACTTGAGAGGCTGGGCATATTGAAACAATATGCCTTATCACTGTATTATTACAGAAAATATTGTTTATTTTTTACCAATATTAGAACCAAGATATCTCGATAACCTGACTAGTTACCCAATTCAAACAAAAACTGTTGGAGTATTGATATAATAAAGTTTTGAATAACATATACTTTGTTAATGTACAAAGAACTTGGCATGAGTACCAAAGCTCCATAGAAAGTGGTTGATCTCCTTTACAAGGGCGGATCCAGGGGGGCAGGGGGGGGGGGGTAATGGGGGTCATGATGATGATATTAATGTTGTACTGTTCTTAAAGGACCTCGTAGGTAGATAAGTAGGTGCCTGCTTACTGAAAGAAGAGGATTTATATACGGACGACCACAGGTCAAGCTACCGGAAACTGTCAAATATTCCCAATCAATCCTTGAGCTTTCATCGTTTAGCAATAAGTTTGAAAATCTAATAAAGAAATTTGACAGTTTTTACACACTTGTTTTGACAGACTTTAACACTGTCTCCCGGCTCCATCATCAGATCTACTCCCGACCTTTATTAAATTGTAGTGCTTTAAAATACTTAATGAAAATACTAAGAAATGCACTAGTCGCCCCTACGATTTTTGAAAGTTCCTCTTGATTTCTCTGGTCTTCCATCGTCAGATCCTGATGTCCTTATCATGGGACAACTTTGGAAAAGTCTTTTTTCCAACAAAGAAAGAATTATGAAAATCAGTTCATAAACAAGGAGTTATCCGCGAACAACATAAAAAAAGCATATATACGGTCGAATTGAGTAACCTCCTCCTTTTTGAACTCTGTTAAAAATACCTAATTAAATAACGAAATAAATTTTTCGTTTACGTCTTCTTCCGAAACGTGATATCACTGCATCTACTTCAATGGGTACTTATGGATAGGGTTTTTATGGACGTGGAGAAGTGCCAGTTCGGTTAGACATTCTTCAACCATTGAAGTTCTTTGCCATGCTTTGAATTTTTGTAACGTAGACGACGAACGACTGGGTGCTGAGAAGCGAGCTCAGACTGGGAGGAGACCTGACGTGTTATGCGGACGACAAACTGGTCACCGCCTGGGGAGCTCGCACAGGGAAGCAACGTTGCTGGCGACAGCTGCGATATCACAGGTGGTGGGTCGCATACGTCGCCTAGGCCTGGAGTGGCTCTCAACAAGTAGTAGGCCATGGTGTTTTATGGTCCCCAGCAGCCCCACCCGGCTCATAAATCGGGGTCGGGGGGGTTCGGATCGCTGTCAGTCCACCATGAAGTACCTGGGATTGTTGTTCGACAGCCGGTGGGACTTCGGCTCCCACTTCCGGCGGCTGGCGCCCAAGTTTTTGAGGGCGGCTGGGGCGCTTTCAACGTTGCTTCCCAATCTCGGTGGCCCGAGCGCTGCCTGCAGGCGGCTCTACATGGGAATCGTGCGATCGATGGCTCTGTATGAGGCTCTGGTGTGGGCCTCTGACCTGACGGCCGGCAGCATCGCTGTACTGCGACAACCGCAGAGAGCGATGGCCATCACAGTCATACATGGGTATCGCACGGTCTCCTATGAGGCAGCCTGCCTGCTGGCTGGATCCCCGCCTTGGGACCTGGAGACGAAGGTCCTAGCGTCACTGTTCTGGTGACGTGAGGAGGCGCGGGAGCGGGGCGAACGGCCGATGCTGCGTCAGCTGGAGTAGCGTCGGTCGCAGCTCCGACAGGTCCTAGTGGCGGAATGGCGGGACAAGCTTTCACGTCCTACCACCGGCCTCACCACCATCGAGGCGATCCTTCTGGTACTGGCGGACTGGCTCGGGAAAAGGCACGGCTCCCTGACGTTTCGGATGACACAGGTACGGAGGACACGGCGCGGCATACGCTGGCAGAGTGTGCCACTTGGCAGGAGCTGCGCTGTTCCCTCATCTCTGAAGTAAACAGTGACCTGTCGCTGCCGGCCGTAATCGGGTGTATGGTCGGCAGCGAAGAGTCCTGGGATGCGGTAGTTTCCTTCTGAGAAACAGTCGTTTCACATTAAGAGGCTGCGGAAAGGCCCCGAGCCGACCGCCCACCCGGCCGGTCCGGCCGAGGCGGATCTCGTTCTCTCACCCGACCTGCAACAGGCGCACCGGGCGTCGGCGGAGAGCGTATAACTCCCTCTCCCAGCCCCCCTTAATGGGTCCAGGGGCTACAGACTCGGGGACATCTGTCGCCCCCCAAACATTAGGACCCGAGGTGGCGGCGCGAAGTGTTCCAGGCGTGCCACTCTTAGACGTCACAGGAGGAGTCATATAAATCCTCTTCTTTCAGTAAGCAGGCACCTACTTATCTACCTACGAGGTCCTTTAAGAACAGTTCAACAATAATATTTGAGTTTGGAAACACACACACTGGCAAAATGAAGAAACTGATTAATAAACAAAACGCGCGCAAGTGTCATACGAAATGTGACATTTGAATGTTGACGGTATAAAAAAGTACTCTGTGGTTGGCGGCGATGGCGGCGTTAGCGCGGTAAAATTCAAATTTTGGCTGCGTTCGTTCCCGAATAATACGTTTGCCATCAATCAAAGTATGTATTAAATAAATTGATTAAATATTGAAAATACTTAAATAAAATCCTCCTGTGCTGGACTCTGGCTCCTGGACCCAGCCCAGGGGGGGGGGGGTCTGGACCCCCATTACCCCCCCCCCCCTGCCCCCCTGGATCCGCCCTTGTAAAGGAGATCAACCACTTTCTATGGAGCTTTGGTACTCATGCCAAGTTCTTTGTACATTAACAAAGTATATGTTATTCAAAACTTTATTATATCAATACTCCAACAGTTTTTGTTTGAATCGGGTAACTAGTCAGGTTATCGAGATATCTTGGTTCGAATAATGGTAAAAAATAAACAATATTTTCTGTAATAATACAGTGATAAGGCATATTGTTTCAATATGCCTTATCCAAGGAGATATCCTCACCAAACCTTTGTCCCGCGTAAGGCACGAATCCTTGACTAGTGAGTTAGGTTTGTGTATCCGCTTATAGTACCTACTTATATTTTAAAAGTGTTGAGCCCAGAAGTTGAAGGGGGTGTGTTGAAGTATCATCTTCATGGTCTCAATGGTTGTAGGCTGGTTATAAATATGTTCTGAATATGTCTTATTTGAAAATAGACGAAGATACTGACTTTGTTATTCTGATTACAATCGTGCCTGCTGTTTCTTAAGTAACTATATTATTATACATTTATGTGCTTCTTACACCACTTATAGCGTTGTTATTTGTGTTCCACAAACCTCCCCAACACATTTTCATAATAAGAACAGCCCCTTAATCGGCGAACACACTTTTGTCAAATGATTGCGACTAGTTGGGATCAGTTGGCATCGTTCGGGCCGCCCATTGGTCGGTTCGGTCCAAACGATCCCAACTTGTGGCAATCATTTGACAAAAATGTGTTCGTCGATTAGGAGGCAGGGTTTCTATAACGATTAGCTTCATAATTCAATTACCATTTAGGTGGTTTAAGCCTATAGGGTCATTTATTATAGGGGATTTTCATTTTGACAGTTCAACAACATTCATTGCGTTATTTACGTTTTTGAGCAGACACATTTTCGAACTTATGAAGCGATGGATTGGCAATTTGCTTTAAAATGATTCCAAGTAATAATAATTGCGCGTTACGCAATTAGGGTGCTGATCTAAACAAACTATGTTTTTAATAAGGGAATAATAAAAAGTTCATTTCACTGTACTGGTTTCTTCCACTTCGCCTGGATAAAACGGATACATGTGACCAAATAAGACGAAAAACTAAGAGCCGATTCAAAATAAAATTGGGTAGCGAAGGCCAAGGAGGGAGCGTATAAATAGAAAATGCAGAAAGCAAAAATCAATAGATCTCGTTAAAGACAAATCTTTGAATGTTATCTTAGACCTCTGTTTCTTCTTAAATTGGCTAACGTAATATCCTTTTAACACGTTTCCGTGATCTCATCTCGAGGTACTATGTCAGTTACTCCGGATGGGTCATTAACTTCTATTTGTTCGCAATTAACATACCAAAACGTTCACATTCTCATCGTCCTAATTATTAGTCTAATTTTCATAAAGTTCGTTAAATATGATTGATCTACCTGATACAGAACCTGATCTTTATCAGGTTTTGTTGTGGTTGGTTTTTAAAGGTACCTATTCTATCACTTTATTTTATTTTCCTTTGAAAATCCTTATGGGCTCCTGTTTGAATTAAAACTTAACCTAACCTTTGAACTGTAACCTACTAACACTAGAAGTTATGTAAAATTGTTGTTGTAACCTTATGGTTAGCAATTTTATATAACTTCTAGCGTTAGTAGGTTACAGACACAGATATACATACATTGGTCTAACTGCCATGCTTCAATGTCGCCTTCGGGTTGAAGAGGTCAGACGGCAGTCGCTTCACGGAATATATCGAAGTTTAGTAAAATGCTGTTTTAGAAGCCTACATATACTATACCTTAGTAGTGCTGACAAAGCCTTGACGCCTTTGGGCGTAAACACATAAACAGGATACGACGTCGCGTTATACAACGATGCGGCGTCGACGTAGCGTCGTGGTCGTCTTCATATTACCAACAGAAACAGAATGCGTCTCAAGCGGTGCGTTTTTCGGAATGTACTAAAACTCCACATTCTGATCATGTTGTATGATGCCATATCGTATCGTATTTATGTGTTTGAGCCCTTAGGACACCCAAAGGAGCTCACTTGCAAGTGGCAAGGTTGACCGTATACACATATTATACTCTTTACTGAATAGCACCATATAAACTACAGAACATAAATATAAAGATTTTACAAATGATGACACATTGGCGCCGATTCTGTTATTCACAAACTAAATTAATTTTAAATTATGTGCATCTTTTTCTTTCCATTTCTATGAGAAAAGGACAGAAGATAAAATGTCAGTTTAGACCTGTCAAATTAGTGCACTCCTGACGTAAACTGACGTAAGTATTTTTATAATCGTGTCTAAACTGTCTATGGAGTATCTTAATTTGACAGGATTAAATTAAAATGTTATCTTCTATCCTTTTCTTAACGAAATGGAAAGAAAAAGATGCACATAACATGAAATTGGTTTAGTTTGTGAACAACAGAATCGGCGCCATTGGGTCTTATCGCTAGAACCCATCTTTTACAGACAACCTTTGGATGAAATGCCAAGGAGAAGGAGAGACAAATAGTTTAGTCTATCATCATTGATCGTCATCATTTCAGCCGAAAGACGTGCACTGCTGGGCATAGGCCTCAAAATAATGCTAACAGAAATAGCTTTCTTTACTGAAACCTCCAACTTATAGTCACAATTAATGCTTTCTACCCCAGTTACGTCCAATTGTAATACTTACAACATCGCTGAAGGTAGCTTCGTATCTGATAGAAAACGACGGTAAAGAGCTCAGAGTAGATAGCGAACACCTCCGCCACAGGGCAAAGCAGATTTCTACAAAAATGATTCACTAGAAGCGGCCGAATGTTTTTAATACCCATATTAAGAAAGTCATCTTCAAGAACAGACACAAGAAGTGTGTTGAGGTCAGAACTTTCTGACCGCGCCACAGTCGCATTTTGAATAGCAGTTAATAAGAATAAATGTACAAAATAGGTATGTTTATTATTGTACTAAAAGAATTAAAAATAGTACTTGAGAGATTCGCGAGATATTTAACAAAATTCAAATTTACCTCGAATTAAAACACTCATAAGACTGCTGCGCTGCGTGTCGCGGGTTCGATTCCCGCACGGAACAAATATTTGTATGGCCTACAGGTAGTTGTTTCGGGTCTGAATGTTTGTGTATGTGAGTTTATAGGTTTGTAAACCCACCCACGATACAGGAGAAATTCCTAGTGTGGTAAAACGTTTAAAAAAAGACAGCGCTGATCATAAGCCCCTGCAGTGTAATTGCGAATCACACTATTCAGCAGAAATTATTTACAGTTCAACAACATTCATTGCCTTATTTTCGTTATTGCACAAACACATTTTTCGAGCGCCCATACGCTCATATTGGAGCATATTCGTAGTCCATTGCTCCATAGCAATGGACTACCAATATGCTTCAATATTATTCGAATTGATCGTAATAGTGTGTTAAGCGATTAGGGTGTGGTATAAGCATTGAAACGCTGATCGAAATGAAATAACAGATAAGAAGAGTAGTTATGATATCGTAGAGTCTACAAATTTTAGCTCTTAAAGATAAGAGTCTCATACATGCCGGTTCCCACACGAAGTTTCCCTTCACCGTTTTGAGAGCAGTGATGAAGAAATATTTAAAGTAAAGCGCCTGACGGCGGCCTACAACTTTCATGTCGCGGCCGATACCTCTAAACCACCACTGCTCTCTAATTATTCCTAACTAGCTTTAAGCCCGCGGCTTCGCGGTTCGCCCGCGTGGACTTCGGTCATATCGCGCTTTTTAGATTTCCCTCGAGAATATTAATTTTTTCCGGGATAAAAACCTACCCTACCGTATTATTTAATCCAGATTTCTGACTTTACTTGTGGTAAATTTCAAAGCAATCGATTTAGTAGTTGCGGCGAGAAAGCGGAACAAACAAACTCACTTTCCGATTTATAATATTAGTAAGGATTTCTAATTTCCGTGATGTCCACACATCTGCATCTCCCTCCACGTTTCAATACTTGAAAAACCACGTCATACGCATCACAAATCCACTGCAAGCTCTTCATGGACCCTTACAATTTCCACCGCGTCTATACATCTGTGTTCCCGTACATTCCGACGGGCAGCTTCCTTCGCCGCTATCGTAAGCATCTCCGCGCGACACTAATATAATATTAGTAATATATAATATTAGTAAGGATTTCTAATTTCCGTGATGTCCACTCATCTGCATCTCCCTCCACGTTTCAATACTTGAAAAACCACGTCATACGCATCACAAATCCACTGCATGCTCTTCATGGACCCTTACAATTTCCACCGCGTCTATACATCTGTGTTCCCGTACATTCCGACGGGCAGCTTCCCTTGCCGCTATCGTAAGCATCTCCGCGCGACACTAATATAATATTAGTAATATATAATATTAGTAAGGATTTCTAATTTCCGTGATGTCCACTCATCTGCATCTCCCTCCACGTTTCAATACTTGAAAAACCACGTCATACGCATCATAAATCCACTGCAAGCTCTTCATGGACCCTTACAATTTCCACCGCGTCTATACATCTGTGTTCCCGTACATTCCAGACGGGCAGCTTCCTTCGCCGCTATCGTAAGCATCTCCGCGCGACACTATTCACTAAATGAATGCCTTTGCAAACTGACTCTGACGGCCATTCAGTTCGGATGCTGTTTTGTATATGAATGGTTTTAGAAATGGTACCTACTTATTTACTTTTGTTGTGCATCACTTGTTTAGGCGATCGCCACACAAAACGGTATTATGTAGAATGGACACACTCATGAGAACTGAAGTCATGTTTCTTATCTACTATCAAGAATGACTCAAAAGTTTTAGCAACAACAGTGGTCTTTTAAGGAAATAAAAATAATACATTTGTCAAACTATGAGGCTATGGTAGAGAGTATGAAATGTTGCACTACAGGCAATCTCCGAATGGGGCAAAGCCAATCTTGTAGCCTTGTGTATTCAACACCGGCAAAACACAAGCGTGTCTATTCACCGCCAAAAGAAGCCCCACCTTGGCTCCTACTTTTCGGAATGTATCCTTGAAATGCACCGACCACCTTCAGCTTTCGGGAGTTGAGACTTCGTCTAATCTAAACTTTGGGCGGTTCAAGCCAGGGTGGCTGCCAGGAAACTTGGCCTTAGTGCAAAAGTCCGGCGGTACTTCACACCTGGATAGCTTCTCATGTTATACAAAACACAGGACCTTTCGTGTGTGCAGTACTGCAGCCGCATTTGGGCTGGTGCTGCAAAATTCCAACTGGCAACTTCGGATTCGGTGGAGAGGCGTGAGAAGAGGCTAATTAGCGACCCAGATTTAGTTCAAAATTGTCTCCAGTCTGGAGCACAGGCAAAGATTAGCCAGCCCGCTGGTGTTCTATAGGATGCATTTTGGAGAGTGTGCGAGGGAATTGCATGACTTCATCAGACGGCTCCGGGGTCTGGCGAGTATCCACTCTTACGTTGTTGATACCACTACGTCCGGACGAAGCGTTTCGCCCTGTCTTTTATACCGCGTACATAGAGGAACTGGGACAATTTGCCAGCGGCGGTATTTCCATCTTTAAACTACAACGTGTAACAAAAAGGGTATATACATACCAAGGGCATGGCATCTTTAGATGATATCAAACGATATCGGAAGGGTTTCAACTCAAAATAAAATACTCAAAAAATTGGTACCAAATTTTCGGTTTTGTGTGTTTCTTAAAATCAAATCATAACAAACGTGGCAGCACACTACATACGTTAATAACTACTCGTTACCCGTCACGTTACTTGCCAAAATCCGATACATGTAGTAGCCTATCACAGGCGGTGTTTTTCCTCATAACTTCCTAACGTAAAAAGATAGGATTAAAAAACCCTTCCAATATCGTTTGATATCATGTAAAGATGCCATGCCTTTGTTATGTATACACCCTTTATGTTACACGTTGCATAAGCAAGGATCTCATGGAACCGTACTCCTTCTGGCGAATAAACACTGAAGACATTTCCTTGCTTTAACGTTACTTTTACCTTTCAAAGCAAATCCCAATTCTTTGCTAAAAAAAGGATCTCTACTGAAACATTTCAGTACTCGCTAAATTTTCCGTTCACTTTCCCTACGCAGCATAACTAAGTTGTGGTCGTATTGTATGTTCGCCACAATGCAGCCGACTGACTCGGGGTCAGCCCACAACTGTGCCAACACACGTACCTACCTATTCGCTGGTAGATAGACATATGCGTCCATGTTATATGACTATATATTCGTGTTGCATTGTCTTGACTGTCTCGTTTTCTGAAAACCTATTCAATTAAAGAAAATTTATGAACTTTCCTTTAATTGAATAGTCCCGTGTTATGTCTAATAGACAATGTTCTGTGCGTCAATCCCACCTGATGGTAAGCAGTGCAAGTAGCGAGTTGGCATTTTGCTGCACCAGCTCAAATGTGACTACAGTACTCCACACACAAACGGACCTGCGCTTTGTAGGTATAGCATTAGAAGGTTTCCCGAAATGACTGAATGAATGATTCTTTTGCTTGAATTCTTAGCAACTTTGGTTTATCAGAGAATTGAGCATGCGGTCCAGATCAGATTTCGTACTTGAATTTTTAAAATAACACTCTTTTTGAGTGAGGTTAAAATCCCACATTCCCTGGTTCTATCCCTAAAGAGCAGGTGCCGTTTCAAGGTTTTCTCCCAAAAACAATAAAAAGGTCTCCAAAATTCACACAAGTAATAAGTTCAATCTCAAAATAATCGAAATCAATTAAAAACTATCGTTCTCCGACACAAGTGTGCAATAACGTGGACTTATCGACAGTTACTAATAATAAACTTAAGTTCGCACTAAAACCGCGTTGCTTACATCCCATAAAGGTAGACTCGAGGCTGTCGTAAAGACAAGATAACACCATAAACTGTGATGGGCGCATATTCCCGACTGTGATAGTTACGACAATAATAGCTAGAATATTGGCAAAGTTTTCGACATCAGCGCTGGTTGTCATAAAAAAAAAAAAATATGTTGCACTTTAAAAAAAAACATGTGTCAATTCTAAGGCTCGACCGAGATAGGTTTTTCGTTCTCGGCGGACCGAGAAAAGAAAAATAACTCGGCCGAGACCGAGAGCCGATACCGGGAATAGAAAAAGCGTAAAAAAATAATTTTAATGTCAAAATTAACTTTGGACATTTTTTTTTTCATTATTTTCAGATTAAAAATCATTATATAACAATATAACATTTAAAAGCTGTAAATATAACATTTGATAGCCCATTAATCCAGGAAGTCTTTAAGCTATATAACATCACGATACGGCCAATAGCATATCAAAAATTTAAAATGTTTGTGTTTAACACTACATATTAATGAGGATTTAAGCTCGGCTGTGAACAACAAGTAGGCTTTTAAAAACGTGGAGAAAACATTTGTAAAGGCTGCGTGCCTTTAACCTCTTTTTAATCACGGTTTAATCAACACCCTAATTGCGTAACACACTATTTCTATTAATTGGGGTAATTTTGAAGCATATTGCTAATCCATTGCTCCACATGTTCAAAAAATCTGTACTGAAAAACGTAAATAACGCAATGAATGTTGTTGATCTGTCAAAATGAAACCCATTGCTACTGATAGATACTGTGTAATTAATTCTGTGTTTTTAATTATCCTGCAGTTTGGTAGCTAGCAGATAAGAGTTGTCAAGTACGAGATACAGCAATTTTGCCTCACGAAACTACGCGTGCTTTATTTGTGGTTACCAAGTGTACAAGCCCACTGTGAATGTGTGCATAAGACGAGTAGTCAACATATTGTACTTGATGATGATGATGATGATGATTTGACAGCCTCCGTGGCGTAGCGGTAGCGAACGCGGCCGTTGCGCAAGGAGGCGCGGTTTCGATTCCCGCACAGTGCAAATATTTGTATGGATGAATATGAATATTTGCACTGGTCTGGTCGTGTCTCGGAAAGCACTTTAAGCCGTTGGTCCCGGTTGCCATACGAACATCTCGTGGCAGTCGTTACGGGTTGTTGGAGCCCTCAAAAGTCTAACAATTGGTCTAACTGCAATGCTTAGATATCGCCTTCGGGTTGTGGAGGTCAGGCGGCAGTCGCTTCACGGAAAATATCGAAGTTTAGCCAAAATCAGCAGTTCGACTGGTAAAGCGGACCCCAGACTCCAAGGCTGAAAAAGCTGCGGATGCGACTGGGATTAACGCTGAGATGATGATGATGATGTTCCCAACCGATTTCGGCCACGGCGACCACTTCGACTCCTAGCCGATGATTTGGCGCTCATGCGCCCGAAGGTGGCTTATGTAGCCTATCTTGGCGGCGAAACTTCGTGCACACTGAGGGCACGTAAGCACGCCGTCGACGTAGTTGTATGTGATGGCAGCAGGTGGGCGGGGCTTTAATTGGTCGCGTTTGACATCGAGGTCAGCTTTGCGCTGCTCCTCAAACTCGCGTACTTGTCCGTACACCATTCTGCGCCATTCTGACTGCTTTGCTGCCAAACGCTCCCATTCAGAGGGTTCTATATTGCAGCTCGTCATGTGTCATTTTAAGACATCCATGAACCGGAGGAGTTGTCCGCCATGCTGTCGCTTGCCCTCCTCCAGCTCAGAGAAGAAGATGCGCAACGCCACTCTTTCGTCCGCCATACATGACACCTACGTGTCCGCACCACCGAAGCTGTCGACGCATTAAATAAGCCTCAATGCCACCAACATTGGCTCGTCGCAGGACTTCGGTATTTCGCACTCTGTCAGACCAATTGATCTTCATAATGGATCGGAGACATTTAAGGTGAAAACGATCTACAGTACATATGTATGCCACCAACATTGGCTCGTCGCAGGACTTCGGTATTTCGCACTCTGTCAGACCAATTGATCTTCATAATGGATCGGAGACATTTAAGGTGAAAACGATCTACAGTACATATGTAGTGCCGGTACACACACCATGTCTCAGCGGAATATAGAAGGTTTGGCAGCACAGTTGCCATATATACGGATATTTTCGTAGCTAGCTTAAGGTCATGTGAGCAGAAGACCTTGGAACACAACTTGCCAAACGCTGCAGCTGCAGCTCCGACTCTGCTGTTGATCTCAGCATCAAGGTCACACTTAGAACTTATAGTATTCCCCAGATAACGAAACCTGTCTCAACACATCCTCACCAAGCTTTATATTCAGTGTCTCGTGGCCGTGAATGTCTAGGGACATCACCTCCGTCTTGTTGACGCTGATTTTCAAGCCATACTTACGGCAGGCTTGATGAAAAGCGGACATCAGCTGTCGTAGGCCGTCTGGGGATTACTGAGATCATGTGATCTCAGTAATCAGTGCATGTGAGACTTTGGTGCGAGCCTTAAGTCTAGCCAGATTGAAAAGACCGCCGTCGGCACGGAAGCGGATGCGAACTCCTTGTGGTACAATTTGTAAGACCTCTTCCACTACCACTGCAAAGTATAAGGCGAACAGAGTTGATGTCATGGTGGCCTAGTTGTTAAAACACCAGCCTCACAAGTATGAGTGCGCGGGTTCGATTCCAGGTCAGGCAAGTACCAATGTAACTTTTCTAAAGTTATATGTACTTTCTAAGTATGTCTTGGACACCAATGACTGAAGGTGAAGGAAAACATCTTGAGGAAACCTGGACTTTATTATAAGTCTGAAATCGCCAACCCGCATTGAGCAAGCGTGGTGATTACGCTCTATCCTTCTCTGTAAGAGAGGAGACCTGTGCCCAGCAGTGGGATGATAAAAGGTTGATGATGATGATGATGATGAGAGTTGGTGCTAAGACGCCTCCTTGCTTCACCCCACAGGTAACGGGGAAGAAGTCTGTCTGTGCACCGTCTACAGCAACGCAGCATTGCATGCCGTCATGTAGGAGTCTAAGAAGTCTCACAAACTTTTCAGTGCATCCCAGCTTACCTAACACTAACCATAAGGCTTCACGAGGCACACTGTCGAAAGCCTTCTCCAAGTCAACAAAGCAGAGGTACAGCTTACGACCCTGTTCTCTACTCTTTTCCTGTAGTTGACGCACGGAAAGTATCGCTTCAAAGGTGCCTCGGTCCGGTCGGAAGCCAAACTGGGTTTCAAGCAGGATCTTTTCAGACAATATCTTTAGGCGGTTTAAGAGAACTTTAGCAAAAACCGTTCCCAGGAGTCGATAAAAGTGTGATACCACGGTATGAGTTGCAGTCGGATCGGTCACCTTTGTCCTTATATACCTAGTGTTCTTATACGCGACACTTTAAACATATCAAGAACGCGCTCTTCCTTCCAAATAACAAACACACACCGGTTCACGGTGGTTGGTGATTATACGTACATAGGCAACACACATATGCACACACACGTCTGACTTCGCCATTATTTCGGACGGTAAGTTTGTGCGCTTTAACTACGTCATTCAGAGCGTTGTAACCGCAAGTAAAGCGAGTGTCGCTTCATGAGATAAAAGTACAAAAGACGATATCTAATATACTACTCGAATCATCATATTCGTTACATCTTTTATCGTCTTGTATTATTATTGGCCTAGGGCTACGTTGAGCACTTTTGTTGGATGGGGGAAAAGCATTGAATTCGGGTGAGCGTGACCGACCCGACATGTTTAGTTTTCTGAAAAAGAAAGTATGCGAGAGAGTCCACTGTCCCATGTTACTTTTTGTAGTAGTTTTTAAGATAATTAATGTAA
This sequence comes from Sesamia nonagrioides, assembly GCA_017933935.1. Taxonomy (NCBI): domain Eukaryota; kingdom Metazoa; phylum Arthropoda; class Insecta; order Lepidoptera; family Noctuidae; genus Sesamia; species Sesamia nonagrioides. The sequence continues at coordinate 3,083,952 of JADWQK010000188.1, forward strand.
TTGCATGTTGAATTTTAATTAATGTAATTGGTGTTGTACCGTTTTAATTAACCATATATGTATAAATAAATCGTTTTGGTGTGGATATTCTGTGTTCAATGATTTCAGTTTTCACTTCTGTCGGCCAATCCCACGACTGTTATTTTTTTCGATTGTTCCTATCGACACGACAAAACATCCATACTTCCGAATCGGTTCTGTTCAAATAAAAGAGGCTATAGAATAGTTTTCTGTCATTATTACAGCACATTCATGTTATTATCGGATTATCACACACGATTAACGTTCATTTGGACGGCCATCACATGAAGCGAGCGTAATTTTCTCGGCCATTTGTTGGATGAATAAATCCAGTTGATTTTGCTCGGCTATCGGAGGCCCGCAGGCTATATGGCACCTAACAAATACTACAAACAATTTAAATTGCCCCCAAATTATTTATGGCCGAATTTTCTTTATTAAGTAGGTACTTGGTTTTGCAAGATGAGGCCTCAAATTTCGTTGACAAGACATTTTTGGCCTTCGTTGCCAAAATCAGCCTATGAAATTCCCACTGCTGAGCTGAGACACAGTGGCACAGGCCTCCTCTCAGTGGCTCACTCTCAAGTGAGTGGGCCGTACTCTACGCCCAGTGCCGTTAGATGGATATCGAATTTATACGATGTAAATAATGAAAATGTAAATCACCCGCGGTCGTAGCCAAAGTGGTAACATACCTACGAGTCGTAGGTGAAGTTGTAGGAGTGGGAAAGTAATGACTGTTTAAATTATTTCATCAGGACTGTTATCAAAACGGTGAAGAAAAACATCGTGAGAAAACGAGTGTCGTAAAACCAATAATTTGAAGACATGCCAACCCGCACTGGACCCGCGTGGTGGATTACTCTAGAAGTTGATGATGTCACATTCGTGATTTTTTAGATGAATTGTTGGAGTAGAGCGAGGCGCAAGAAGATTAAATATAATTTGATACTTTAGTATTAATTGCTTTTTATTACTAGATTTTCAAATATTCAAAATACTTTATTTTACTATTTATGCAAACATTCCATGAAAATGACATTTCTAGGACCAATTTTAATATTTTGCTATAGAACTCCCTCAATTACTCGGAAAATATAAGTATGAGAAAAAAAAATAGAGAGAATCAATTTTATAGCAATTTTTTTATACTCTTACTCCGTAGAAGAAAGTTTTTCTCTAAAATGTACAGGAACGGAGCTATAAGCGAAAAATTTATTTTTCCAAGATGGCGGCGGAGCGCCGTTCACCCAAGGTCGCAAACTTGGGGTTAAGGATACTAAATCTACATTCTAGCAAAAATTTAAAACTCCTTGACCTTTTGCATGAGAACGCCCCTTTTGGTCTCTAATAAATGGACTACTTCCCTTAGCATCAATGAGTACCTACCTACGTTTGTAGGTATTGATAAAACGCACCATATTTTTTATGAACATTTGAAAGAGAGTGGAAGAGGTTACGGTAGATAAAAAACTTGTACTCAAACTATATTTCGTCACTTAGTTTAAGCTAAATAAAGTACCTACTTACCTACTTTATTTAGCTTAAAATAAGTGATGAAATACTTCTACTAATGACTTAACTTCAAATTTAACAACTAACGCCATCTAGTGTTATATTTGGAAATATAAACTTCAGCTTCTAGCTCGGCTGGCTTCTAAAGAGGAGGGACCGCGCTGGGCACTGAAAAAGCTGGATCGTGAGGCACTACTGGAAGCCTCAATCGTCCAGGCCTGGATATCTGCACCGGATAAGTCTGACAAAATAAATGGAGAGGTAGAATGGCTCCAGCAGGCGCTTATCATTATTTGTGATGCGGTGATGACACTATCGCAACGTGAACCTACCAAACGTCAGGTGTACTGGTGGTCACTAGAAATTGCGCAATTACGCGAAGCGTGCCTGGCGGCACGGCGTCGATATGCCAGACACCACAGCCCGCAGAAGGCGTATTCGCATCCCGAATGGAGAAGCCATAGAGGCAGACCTGTATGAGCATTACAGAGCTGCAAAGAAAGCCATGAAGATTGAAGATGGCAATTGGGAAGGCTAAAACTCAAGCCCGCGAGGAGTTGCTGGCGACTCTGGATCAAGATCCTTGGGGGCGACCTTACTTTATTTAGGAATACTCCTTGATCAAGAGGTCTGCTCTCTTTTCCCTTGATTGACTTCGCCCCCAGCAGAGCTCAGTGAGAATACCATATAAGCTGGTGCTAATGAAGATGACGCTGTACCTGAAGTGACCCAAACAGAACTGAACACTTGGGTGCTGCGGCTACAAGCCAAAAAATACCGCCCCAGGTCCCACCCGGTTCCGGGCATTCGAAGCGCGAAGAACCGAACTCGCGTCAGATTCTAGTGGCTGAATGGAGGGAGCGACTTGCGCAACCCAGGTGGGGCCTCGTCACAATAGTGGCATTAAGGCCTGTTATGGAGGAATAGCTGTGTAGAGAGGCCGCATGGTGCCCTCAGTTTCCGACTGACGCAGGTGCTTACTGGACACGGATGTTTTGGTTAATACTTGCGTCGCATAGGTCGGGAGCGGACGCCCGTCATGTCATCACTACACGAATTGCCACGAGGACACGGCGCAACATACGCTGATGGAGTGCTCAGCTCGGGCCTAATAGCGCTGTACCCTCGTCGCGAAACTTGGTGCGAGTGATCTCTCGCTTCCAGCCGTCGTACAGTTCATGGTCGGAAATGAAGAAGCGTGGGATGCTGTGGCCATGGGAGTAGCCACACTGGGGCAAGCTGGGGCGCTTGCCTCACCCTGGCTCTGATCTATAAGGTGCCTAATTACCGAAAAAAAAGAGGAGAAACAGGGAGAGAGGGGGAATAGGTTGACTGCTGCCCCACCCTGAGCCCAAGGCTGGCTACGCCCATGGCTTTGGCCTATTTTTGTGAGGAAACCATAGGAACCACCATATATATGCACCATATATAGCACCATGGGAAAGACGATGAAATTGGGGCAGTGTCGTCGCTCGAGCGCTAAGGCTCAAGGAGGGAACATGCAGTGTGTGCGTGTTAGTGGTGGGCTGTGCGGTCGTGATATCGAGTGCACTTGGTAATTTCGCCCGCTAGGGATGGTGGGCTAATACCAGACGGGGTGCTTAACCGATTGAACGCCGTTATTACAAAAACAATAAGTCATTGTTCTCGCGTGGATTCACGTTTTAAACGTTGAAACTTATATAGAGGTACAGGTAGACTTATTATATCAATGTATACATTAAAAGGAAACCACACTGTTTATTCCCAAACTTTATTGCAAAACCTAATTTTAATAATTATTACTTACATAATTATTTATATATATAAGTATATGTATACACTTAGATCTTTCAAACGTTTTGCTTACTTATCAACAAGTCAGTTAAAGGCGTTTTGGTTTGTGGTGGTTTATGTAATATTAATTCTAAACCTATTCAGTACTTCGTATGGCTGAGAAAGATGTTGATTTAAAACATTAGTCTTTGCGGAGGCCATCTAGCGCTCATAAAAACATTTTTCACTCTATGCAACTCTTATTAATTCATTCATCACTATGCCATTTTCATTACGATTAACCTCAAGTGTTAGTAAGTATTTTTATTTTTACAAAACGTTGAAATTGACACACTAATTCGACACAGGGCTCTTCAGCACCTTATGTAAGTCCATAGTTGGTGTTACCTACTGAAACATTATCTACACAAATCGCATGTGGATTTAAAAAAAAAACTGCTCACGCTAGCATACCTTCCAACTAAAATCAAAAATTTATAATAAACCTAACTACTTCTCAAACAAGATACAAAAACAAGGGCTCTGATTCCCTTGGGCACAAAATATACCAAATTTAAATTCACTGCACCTTTTTCTCTCTATTTCATTAAGGGACAGGAGATAAATCATAAAATATTAATTTACTCCTGTCAAATTAAGACACTCCATACAATTTAGACATGATTAAAAACACGGCGACTAAAAACCACATTCGATCCAGCCGTCCCTTGCTGTCGTGGTGTCGTGCGTCTGTGGTGGTGTGAGGTTCGTACCCCACAGGGGGTGCCCTTAGTGCGTAGTCGCCTAATTTTAATTTAGTTTAAGTGCCCCTGGCTGGAGGCTTTAATTTTAATTAGGCATCCACAGGAAAGTCCGATTAAGTAGTTACGGTCTCCTAGTAGCCACCTATGAGAAGCCATATCAAAAAAAAAAAAAAGGCGACTAAAAATGCTATTTTCCTAATTAAATAAAAAGAAAATAATGTACAGAAGTTCAATTTATACTAGTTAGTGAACAATGGCATCGGTATGTAGGTACGGACGACAGAGGTCAAGCTACCCCAAACTGTCAGATATTCCCAATTAACCTGAAGCCCAATTCTTTAAAGATAAAGTTGAAAATCTAATAAGGAAATCTGACAGATTGTAGTAGCTTGATGTGCTGTCGTCTGTACTTAAGTAACTGTAGCACAAGGTTAATTTTCCAAGTTTAGGAATAATAACCTCTCATCTAAAGAAATCAAGGTGAATAAAGAGTAAAAAGTGGGCGTATTGAAGGAAAGAGAGAGACTTAAGTCCGCGAGCGGCGCAGACGGTGGTTTTCAAATTAAGAATAATTTTGTTTTGTTATCATTTTTATGATTACCGGCTACTACCCCTACACGTGTGTTAAATTAACGCCACTAATGTAGCGCCACGTTTATACAAAAAAAAAAAACAACTACCACAAAACGAACAATATTTTGCTTTAAATCAACACCTTGCTACAACATTATTCGTAAATTTTAAAAAAAGTAGCCATTTCGAAATTGAAACATTGACTTTTAGTCTCCTTTAGATGGCAAATTTTGAAAAGATATTTTTTATTCGACGTGGATTAAAATCACAGTTTATTTAGCAGATTGACGAAGGCTTTACATTCCTTAGATACCTACCTACTTTAAAAAACTATCAAACCAAATAACTCATCACAATAGTGCACTTAAAAATGCTAAAGTTATGTCGCATTCAATTTTAGATCTTATTATATCAATATCATAGTTTAGGTAGATAATTATATAATCTAAATTATATACCCTGAATCTATAAGCATTTAACATGTCTCGGCATAATATCTCGCATTACTGTAACTGTAACAAGTACTGCTAAGACTTTATAAATGTTTATAAAATAAAGGCAATTTAACAATTAACACTGAAAAAGATACAGAACTTACTTAACATTAGCACAGCATAAGTGAAAATATTTTTCTAGGAACCTAGCATCTAAATGATGACGAATAAATGGAAGTATGTATTGGCTATAAAATAAAATGATAACTGTAAAATCGAAAATATAATGGTACAGTATAAAATACTTATCAATAGTTGGGCCGCAAGAAAGTGATGCGAGCTATATAGGATGACTAGCACCATCTCTTTTTCGCTTTGGAACAATGCCCATTAGATGTCTACTTATAGATAGTTATTCGCCAAAAAATATTTTGCTATACAATGTATGTTGTAGTCAGTATAACGGTTGCAAAAATGATTAAAAAAGTACTACAAAGTACTACCAATCAAAATAAGCGTTCAAGTCATGGTTATTTAACGCTGGCAATTTATAGTCCGGGTAAGTAGTAACGACCTCTCAAGATCACCTACGAGATGCCATATTACAAAAAAAAATAATGATGGCAATGACAACTGATGTTTACAGCACATGGCCACAATTGGAACTCAGGCCAGCCATCTTGTTTCTTCAATGAATTTCTGGGACAATTTTACAAATGTTTAGGAATAAGGCACCCTGTCAATGCAATACAGCTTAGTGCCAGCGTTAAATAATTGGCTATGGCATTTTTGCTACATAGTTTTATATGAACTTAAAGTATCATATGCTAACAAATAGTTGAATAAAAATAATTTTGATTATACACACAAAAATGTCTTATAAGTAATTTAACATACACAATTATTTTTTATCTTTGTATTCATACAAATAATATTTTTTATGGAAATCAGTAAATGAGCGAAAAACCTCCATTACTATGAGTTACATTTTTAGAATACATAAGTCAATTTTTTACTTTCCTATATATGGCAAGTAAAAACTGACAGTGTACATCATTAGTAACAAATATATGGAAAATGTTTACATAAATTTTGAAAAAAAAATAAAAAGTTCATAATAATAAATTTTTATAACTTCTTCCCTGTGGAGGCACTAGGAAATGTTGAATGACTGGAGTTTTCCGGGACCACCTTTTGTAATTTTGACGCTCGAAAACTGCTGATTGTCGGCCTAATTTGAATAGATTGTGAATAATTTCGAAAACCTAAAACTACTCATACTCAAAAAAGATATAGGTAACTAGCATAAAATCACATACATCGTTTTTTTTTTTCTTCAAAATAACATTTTAATTCGTCATATAATTTATTGCAAAACAAATATATTATTTATTTTAGTAGTTCAATATATTGTCGTTTTATGGCAACATTTTTACAAGTGCTCTTAATTTATCAGCATTATAACAAAGAGTCAACGATTAACTATTGATTAAAACAGATAGTTAAGTTTACTTAACTCAGATAATTAATTTGTGTAGGTATTGGTTACTGTTATAAGTTTTTCTAGCATCAGATATGTTATTTGAAAATACCTGAAAAATTGCAACATAATTAAATTTAGTTAAATAAGAATTTAGTTTTCCTTTCTGCATTATACACTTTAAACATACTTCAATTATTTTAACAGCTTTCCTGTCTTATTCAAATGATTCACTGTTTTCTTTACCCATTTTGGCTGTTTCACAGTCAATTAGGTTGTCAAATACAGAGAAAGGGATATGTTTATGTGTCAACAATGAATCATAACAAACATTTTAGTTGTGTACATTGCTTATTAGAGAATTGTTTAATTACAGCTACATTATCTATCTAATCTTTTCCAATTATGTTCAAATTGGCTTTTGCATAACACGTTTTTACTATCAATTTGAAGCCTATTGCTAATCTATTGTTCTTTATGTTAAAAAATCTATATGTCTGCCCAACAATGTTCTATTATTTTTTTTTAATGGCAAGTGAAGCCGATGTCGACTATTCTGCCAATGTCAAAAGTGGATTGGAAAAGAATGTTGTAAATAATACAAAGAATGTTGTTAATCTGTCAAAATGAAACCCATCACTATGTATGAGTATTACGCAATTACCCTCTGATGCAGCTGCATAAAAAATTGCTCACACTATTCCGTTGATGCAAAAAAGAATATTGCAAGTACTTTTGTATGATGTGCTAGAACACTAATTTCTCTTTTGTTTCCTTTCTACTCCTTAGCATTGAAGTTCCTAACTAGCTGTTGGTAAAGGGACAAAGGTTTTATGAACCAACAATTGTTCACATGGAAAATACACTCCGGAAACAACAATATATGTAATCATGGATAGGTACTGTAGGTTAGTAAACCTTCTAGATATCACTTTCATCCCAGAAATCACTTTAAAAGTTGCTAAACACCAGTAAAAGAAAAAGTTTGTGTTTTAGTAATACATATTATGTAAATGCCATTTTTGTACTGGTTGGAATTGACCCTGATGTTCATTCATTGAAATTATATAAGTTGACCGATACTGGGTTGAATTATTATGTGGTGTAAAAATAAAAAACTTACCCTGCTTATGTTAAAACATTGCACTCATTGTTTTTGTACCATTACATTCCAAAAATAACTTCTCCGGTAACATTTTACTTTCTTTTCAAGCCTACAGTGCATAACAACACATTTTAACATAAACAATGTAGTTAACATCAAACAGTAACCATTATTACATTGATAAATCTTTCAATATTTAACATTGCTCTATCAAAACATTTAACAAGGCTTGTCACACTGTTTAACCAAACAAGGCTCCACAATTTGAGCATCTTCTATTTTTTAATGCGAGACAACATAATATTCCCAATGGAAAGAATAGTATAGCACATAGAATGCCTAGACATGTAAAGTCATCTTCTAGAATGCCGACGCGACAGGCCGGGCATGCCCCTACAGCAATAATAGGGGGTGGTATTATGATGTTTGTAGCTCCATAGTTGGGCACAAAACCTGTACCTGGGGGTGGTACTCCATATGGAGTGTACCCTGGTGGAGGAGGCGGGTATGGCGCACCTGGAGCGCCAGCCGGCTGTGGCTGTGGCTGCGGCTGCGGCTGTGGCATAGGACCTGCAATTGTCATATTTACCAATTACTACATTCCTACCAAAAACATCCCTCTTTACTCAACAACAGATTTTACACGTTGGATGTTAAATACTAAAGTCATTAAGCAAAAAATAACTAATTTGCTACATTACGCAGTTTAATCGAACAGCTTATCTTTATTGTGATTCACTCTTATTAGTAAGGTTTCTCAATAACAAACTTATTTGGGGGCTCACCTGGGTAAGCTGCAGCCGAATAAGGAGGTGGCTGCTCTGTAACTGTTGGCTTTTCCATATTGCTCACGTTTTTACGCCTCAGGATTTCTTTTAGAACAAAGTGTTGGAACTTGGAAGAAATTAATGCACTAAAAGTAACAAAACTTCACAAAACCAGCCGTCAAAAATTATGTTGCCAGCACAACATAGGCAAAGCAATGAGGCAAAGGCAAAGTTATCTGTCACCCACCACCTCTATTTATTGTTTCACCTTAAAAACCTTTTGTTTTATATTATATATTACACCTTTTTAGTACTTGTAACTATAGTTGCCGACGTAAAAATATATTACAGTGTAAAATGATATAATATAGTATTATTTTCAAGTTGGAATGATTATGATTATGAAAAATATACCAAATAGCATTGATAAAATATTAAACAGATACGATATATTCTAACAAACTGACCAAAAAAAATGTGCCGAACACAGCAGCAGCACACATGCATATTTTTATTCGGCATATATTGGTACAGTGTGAGTGAGATGGGGCGCAATCTAAAGCATAGAGAAGAAAAAGATGGCTAGTGTTTGTCGTTTGCGCTGTTAGTGTTTGTCGTTTGTTTTTACGAGTGTATCGAGAGTGACTAAAGCGAGATACAGGACTTACCTCCTTTTGTACGCTTCATTTTTAGTGCGCTAGTGACATATCTACCTTAGTTTAATATTTTATCAATGCCAAATAGTATAGGGTACAATCAACGAAATTATACTTATAAGTCTCTTGGGTGTAGGTATTAAACTTATATAGTGGCACGATCGCAGGCGGGATCACGCCTTCGGAATCTTTTCGGTTAAAAAATGTGCAAGAATTTCATTGCAGACAACTTACAAACTCACTTCTTATACAAAAGATACAGAACGCTGGCACATCAAGCTACTACTATCTATTAGAATTCTAAAACAGATTTTATTATCTGCTGAAACTCGCTATTCACGGTTTGATTAGAAAGTTCTAATTGTTCTAAATACTTGACTGCAGCTGGTGTCTACACGTAAATTACGAATATTATCCCATAGATTAAGTTACCCTTTAAAATAATATCATAATCAACCTATAGTATTCCCTGAGCTGGGACACAGGCCTCTATATGGGAGAGTGAATCGTCAATTGTCGCAATCGTACCGTCAATATACTACGCGCACTCAGTCGATAAAAGTTTTCTTATTGTTCCATATTATTTTTAATACTTTTTCAGAAAGTTCTACTTTTATGTTGATATATCATTGATATAATATTTTATCAATGTGATATGTCAAAAAAGTTCGTAATTATTAACTACTTGCATCGTATATTGTCGCTAAATACACCACGGGATTATTATTTCTCTGATTTATTAATTATTTATCTACTTATGATACGGAGAAACAGATACCAATGAAACAGGGGAATTTCTTTTGTCCACTTATAAAAGGGGACCCCGCTCCCTCACGCGCTCCGCCTTCTCCTTTGCCAGCATCACTGCTTCGCGGAGGGAGGTGACGGCCTGCCATACACTCTCGATCTAGACCATGACCTGGACCAGAGTCAGATGCGAGAGATCGCCGACGATCGCCACCACGAGGACACGGCGGTGCAAGCCGGGCAGACCTACACCGTATCCTCAGGGCGATCCACACAATGGTGACACCCTGGGGTTTCCTCCCGCCAAATCCGGAACTGGAACCTCCCGAAATAACCGTGTCCGGTGAGGCCTGCGCCGTGGCGCCTCGCTAGCCACTCTTCAGAGAGGACTTACCGCCGCTATAGTGGCGTGCCCAGCACTGGGTTGCGGCAATCGCACTCTCCATGTTGCCATGAGATCCCGCCGGAGCGCTGTCCGCCGTATCGCGATTTCTCGCGGCAGCGGAGTTATACCCTGGTGTTTTGCCTCCTCTCGGCACTCCCACTTGTGGGCGAGGGCTTTGGCCTCCACATCCCATGGCGGCAATCCGGCAAGGAGGCTCGCCGCCTCAGCGGAGACCGTGCGATATCCACGACAGCCGAACGGCCATGACCCTTTGGGACGCGGTCAGGCATCGGGATGATCGCATCCTTAGAGACCGCGCCCGCGTAGAGCCTCCGGCAGGAGGCGTTTGTTCCCCACAGATTGGGGAGGAGCCACCTAAGGGCAGCCCCAGACCGTTCCAGTCTGGGAGCCAAACATCGGAAGTGCTCCTCGAAATTCCACCGGCTGTCGAGGACATTAGTCCTATCCTTAAGCGCACAGCAACGCCGCCAACCCGCCGACAGAACCGCGCGGTGGCTTATGTTGAAAAAAGCATTTCGGCAACCTTCGCGGGCGCGTGTTGCCGCCGAGGCGCCGACACGTCGACGGCTAGCGTACGCAAGCGCTCAGTTGCCCGGCGACATTTGAGCTGTAGTAACGAGTTAATATGTGTTTCTGATGTCGAGCCGCGCCGGCAAAGTTGCAATGAGTGTAACCCATAGGTGTAACCGCTGACCTAGCCCGTCGGCAAAATGTTGCCGACATATGCCGCCGGGCCGGCATTGGCTCTGGTGTGTAGTGCCCTTTAGAATCAATTTTAAATTTTTGGCAGTTCTATTTCTACTAGCACTTTCAAACGACAATTTCATTTCACACATAAGATACTCTGACTTGGACTATCGTTAATTGAGCCCTGAAAAGAAAATTATAAGTACGGATAGGAAGAGGAAAATTAAAACAGACAAGAATCTTTTGAACTTTCAATATATTCATAATATTTCACAAAACAATAACTAGTAACGTCTTCTAACTATACCTAATTGATCACTATAATATTTACAACATAACTTGTTCTCTGACAATTATCAATTTATAAATTCAATATTATAATATAGTCTGGTTAAGTAGTCGACGACCTCTCAAGGTCAACTACTAGATGCCATATTAAACAAAAATCTGCTGTATACCTACAAGGCAAGGAATAGACATTAACATTATAATCTAAATTGGAAGTAAATAAAACGAAAATGACAAAATATACAATTATCATAACTTAGTAACATTATCATTTCCATATTTATACACAAAAGTAATAACTGGCAACTTTATGGAGAACTACAATAATTGTCTATGGTCTTAGATCTAAATTACGTCATTGATAAACAGTCCTACTCTGTTCTAGCCTAGCCTGCTCAAATCATTCGGTTCAACAATAAGTATAAGCATGCACAGAAGCTGCTCTGTATTTTGTTTATTCTTTAAGGCATTGTATTGTTAGTCTGTAAGCTTTCTTTAATTAATATAAAACAAATAAATAAATTCAATGAATAAGACATATATGAAATACTAGCTGCGCCCCGCGGTTTTACCATTACTTCCTTCTTTAATATTAATCCTGGCTATAAAGCATTTGTGTGTAAAATTTTATCTAAATCCGCTAAATAGTTTTTGCATTGAAAGAGTAACAAACGTGCAGACGACAGCACATCAAGCTACTATAATCTGTCAAATTTTCTTATTAGATTTCCAACGTTATCACTAAAGCATTATGGCTCAAAGTTGGTTGAGAATATTTGCCTGTATCGAGTAGATCGACCTGCTTTCGTCAGTACATTTAAACAAACTTTCATGTTAATTAGTAGAATTTTTGGTATCAATGCATAAAGCGGGCTCTTTTTTACTTTCGTTCATAAATACAAATGAAATAATAACACGATAGTAGCTTAATTATCACAATAAAACAAAAAATGTTTACATGTAGGTACAGACGACAGCACACCATGCTACTAAAAAAAAACATTTTTTCCTTATTAGATTTTCAACTTTATCTCAAAAACGTAAAGGCCCAAGGTTAATTGGGAATATCTCGACAGTTTGGGGTAGCTTCACCTGCTGTCGTCCGTACTATCTCTAAAACATCATAAATAACATCTTTGAAAACCTTAAAACACCTAATATGCGTCATTTATTAATCACTCCAGAACAGAGTCAAATTATTGATACAATTTTTATTTCATGACCAATTTCTAATTAAATTATTTCCTTTATTTTTTATTTTACATGCAACTTATGTTTTTTTAGGTACATTACAAAATGATTTAAATGGAGATTTTGAAATTCACTTAGAATAGATAGCGTATTATATTATAAAAATAAATTACTACACTGGCAATAAGGTTTTTTTTTTTATAAATCATTTATTTAATGTTGTGGTAATATGGCAACCCTGTTGCATCTTGTCAAGATAAAAAAAGAAGGTAATCTATATAAACGAGGGATATGAGCGGCAAAATTGTCTTGGAATGTGTATAAAAGCAACAAATCCTTTGATCCGATCTAGTCTGTCCTTCCTGCCGTGTGCAGTTCAGTTCTGTCAAATTAGTCCGCATCAGATTCAGTCCCCATGTTTTTAATCGCTTCTGTTTTTCGCCATGTTTTTAATTCAAATGTCATCTTCTATCTTTTTCTTAATTAAATAGAAGGAAAAAGATGAACTGTACTTAAAATTTCTTTAGGTTGGAAACAAGAGAATCTACATCAATGTACCTATGTTAAAACAGTCGCTAATTCATTGGTTAACTTGTAAATTCATGGCATAAGCAACGTTTATGAATAAGGGGGCGTTTCTGCGCAACAACTCAAGTCGTAATCAAAGCCGCTATAATTGAATCTGAAAGGACTGAATTTTAATATTAAAGTCAATTTATCTGTTACTACAAGTTCGTGACATTAACGCGTTCAAACAAACAAACTCTTCAGCTTTACATATTAGTATAGATACCGACGTTTGAAAGGCAATCATATCTAATCGACAAAAATTCGTAAACTGAGTTATATACACCAAACGACGCGGAAAAATCTGGCGGTTCGAATGGTGTATATAACTCAATTTACGAATTTTTGTCGCTTAGATATGATTGCCTTTCAAGAATCGATATACAAACAACGTATTTCATTGCATTGTGATGTCTGTCTTTGTCTAGTTTTATAACATTTTCTGTCTGAAATCTGAATCAGTAGTCAGTTGACAATTCCTTTACTAAATGATTCATGTGGTTAAGCAGATTTATATTAAAAACTATTGGTTTGTAATCGCTACTTCATTATTTTGACATCTATTTACGTAGATTTTTTGTCTTTTCGTCATGATGGCAACACTTTTTTTTTTTAATTAGCGGGTTGTTGTAAAGCTTGACCTACACTGCTGATTTTTTTATCCTCTATATCAATGTATGACGGTTCATTCCACATTCAATAACTTGGACAAATTTTAGGGAAGCTACCGAATTTTATCGAATGATCGAAATATTAAATTAAGCAGGATGTCTGCTTGATTTAATATTTCGATCATTCGAAAAGTAAAATCCTACAAAGTTGAATCGGTTCACTAATGAAGTAATTTTACTCTTTTAATTTATTTTGCGTAAAAATATTTGAATATCGAGCGGCAAGTTAAAAATTAACAAAAAATTAAGAATCTGATGTTATCAGCTTTAGATCCGTATTCCAGAAGGAAACTCAAGCATTGATCTCTGTTTAAACATTACTTAAAACTGGTTTCAACCAATCAAATGGCTTGAAACGAGTTTAAAAATAATGCTTGAGTTTTGAGTGAGCTTCTGGAATACGGGCCTTAGTGTAATTCACAGGTATGGTATGGAAACTATTATGCTCATTTGTTTTCGACTCAGTTGTTTTATCAGCATTTCTCTTGGTATAAGTCGTGTTTCAGCTGTTTAGAAGCGCATAGGCACCCAACAACCGGACTGCTCGTCGCGGCGATAATAGTGCGCGCGATTGTCCGGGAACACCGTGACAGCCGGGAATGGATGCTGCTGAATGAATTTCAGGGTTACGCGGATCTGGAATGTTAAAAATAAATGTTATTTTGACTGCACGGCAATAACATAGATTTAAAATGTACCTCATTAACCTTATTGAGTTTCATCCCAACGTAGCACACTGCAAACTTACATTGTGAACAAAGTGTGGAGCTTCAACAGCAGGCGTGGTGCTAAGATGCTGCAATATGAAGTCGTCGGACTGCTCGAGCCACAGGTCCACGCCTCGCAGCGGCTCGTAGTTAAACGGCCCAATACGCAGCATGCCCACCGTGTTGTCGTAGATGTCTAGTACCTGGACACCAGATATTTGACACTTTAGAAATAATAAAATTAATATGTATCTTAAAAGGGAAAATGAACGCAATTATACAGAAAGGGCTCACTCAATGTGACTTATTGTGGTCTGAGTCCATTCTGTTTAACTGCGTCCAAATAGTCCTCCACTAATTTTCGTTGAAAATCGCTGACATCTAGTGCCACCATATGACACTTTATGATCAACGCATCGCTGACATCTAGCGTCGCCATATGACATTTTATTATCAACGCATTGCTGACATCTAGTGCCACCATATTGCACTTTATTATCAACGCATCGCTGACATCTAGAGCCGCCATATGATACTTTAATATCAACGCATCGCTGACATCTAGTGCCACCATATGACATTTTGTTATCAACGCATCACTAACATCTAGTGCCGCCATATGACACTTTATTATCAACGCATCGCTGACATCTAGTGCCGCCATAGGATATTTTATTATCAACGCATCACTGGCATCTAGCGTCGCCATATGACACTTTATTATAAACGCATCTCTGACATCTAGCTCCGCCATATAACACTTTATTATCAACGCATCGCTGACTGTTTAATTGTATATAAATAATATTATAATATATTAATATTTATTATTATTAATTATTACTTTAGAACCTGGACACGAGATATTTGACACTTTAGAAAGGGTAGGTATAATATGTATCTTAAAAGGGATAATGAACGCAATTATACAGAAAGGGTTCAATGTGACTTATTGTGGTTTGTGTCCTTTCTGTTTGACTGTGTCTAAATATTCCCCCACTAATTTTCGTTGAAAATCGCTAAACATCTAGCGCCGCCATATGACACTTTATTATAAACGCATCGCTGACATCTAGCGCCGCCATATGACACTTTATTATCAACGCATCGCTGACATCTAGCGCAACCATGTAAAATGTAAAAATACGGTTTTTTTCAGTGTCACACGTCAGATTAAGTCCTTTTTCACTTCGATGATTACAGGTCTGGTGTTATTATGGTGACATTTTAGTTATGTGAATATCAATTCTTTCAGTTTCCTTCAAGCTACTTCTACATTTTCTTATTAAATTACGTTTCAATGCTTACCTGTCCCGAATGTGGCCCACTGGTAATTGTTCTGGCTCCCCTTAGCGGCAGCTCCGGTCCCTTATCAGGGAATGTGGCAGGGAACAGGTCACCAGCTCGGATATCAACACCGACACCGGTCACTAACGGCGCAGCCGACCCTCCACCCAATGCTGTGTTTAACTCACAACAGCAGGCTAGTGTGAGGTCGATCTCTACTGAGAGACGGTGGAATGATACTGGAATGAAGGAAAAATACGATTTATTAGCTAGGATCTCTTAGAACGGATAAAGCTGTGACGTTCTGTAGATGCTAACCGTGCATGAAAAAGGCAGTATCCCTTCTAGGATATAAAAAAAAAAAAAACAATGTCAGCAATTCACACGTGGCGGAAATGAAAACTTCAAAAAACAAGTAACGATGGAGTGGATACGAATTACATACTATACAATATGTTAAGAAAACCCTGTCCGACCCGTAAGGATAATAAAGGTTAGGTAAACACATGACCAAATAACATATGAAATTTTGCATAATCATCATAGTAACAATACTAGTGAATTTTAAAATAATCTTTTTTTCCCGCGAATTAATTCCAATTTCCCCGAAATTTGGTATTTTTTAAAAAAGTGACAACACCGGTATTATTATAAGCGAATAGCAACACGTCCACGTCACATGTGCCGCGTGCCCTGCCCCCCGCCACCCGCGGAAGGGGTTGCTTATCGCACATGTATTAAGTTACCTCTTTTTGCGAAATAATATTTATTGTTTTAGGAGGATTTTTTTTTAAGTTTAGCCTGTCTTTGTGGGCATTAGTAGAATCAGTTATCGATACCTAACAATACCTTCACGGATCGGACAGGGTTTTCTTTACATATTGTATAATGCTTCTTATCTAGTTTATTTCTTCATTCGGTGTTTTTATATTATATGTATATTAATAGGCAATAATTGTTAGTTAATCTTAATACAGTTGCCCCCACTAGGAATTACTCCTGTATTGTGGGTGCCTTTACAAACATTTAAACTCACATACAAAAAATCCAGTTATATGTGTTTTTAATAAAAACTTTTTTACAAAAAAATAACCGACTTCCAAAAACCACTACAAAGTGAAAAATAACTAATTTCGGAAGTCGGTGTCTTTGGTTTTGTATATTTTATTTGTTTTGTTTTTTGACACCGACTTCCGAAATTAGTTATTTTTCACTTTGTAGTGGTTTTTGGAAGTCGGTTATTTTTTTGTAAAAAAGTTTTTAGTTGTTAAAAGTACTATGTATTCAGTCGCATCCGGTCAAACTGGAAGCTGACGCAAATATAGTTGGGAAACGACGTAATTTTGTTTACTTTAATTTTTACCCGTAAGTATTCCCTCAACTGCCTATCATTATCAAATTTACTGCAGACCATTATTTTAACCCAATGGGTGCTAAGGTCTCATCAATATACCTAAATGAATGAAGTCCAACCACAAAGTAGCTACTGTAAACCGTTGAGGAGTTCCCGGAACTGGCCTTTGTCTTCATCATCAGAGCTCCTATGACAATCACAACCCATCTAAGTGTAAAGTTCTTATCAATACAAATTAATCGAGCCCAAACACAAGGTAGCTGCTGTGAATTGTTGAGGAGTTCCTTCGACTGTCTCCCGGCTCCATCATCAGATCTACTCCAGACCTTTATTAAATTGTAGTGCTTAAAAATACTTAATGAAAATGCTAAGAAATGCACTAGTCGCCCCTGCAATTTTTGAAAGTTCCCCTTGTTTTCTCTGGTCTTCCACCATCAAACCCTGATATCCTTATCATGGGACCACCTTGGGAACGTCTTTTTCCAACAGAAAAAGAATTATCAAAATCGGTTCATAAACGACGAAGTTATGCGCGAACAAACATAAAAAAAAAAAGCATATATACGGTCGAATTGAGTAACCTCCTCCTTTTTGAAGTCGGTTAAAAATGAATGAAAATAGAAATAAAATATTATTCTTCTTCTGAGCCTATAGAGGTCTACTGCTGGACAAACGCTTTCCCAAGGCTCTCCATGATGACCGGTCTTGGGCTGCCCGCATCCATCGGCTTCACGCGACCTTCACCAGGTCATCGGTCCACCTAGTTGGGAGCCTCCCTACGCTGCGTCTTCCGGTACATGGCCGCCACTCCAGAACCTTACTGCCCCATCAGCCATCATTTCTACGAGCAATGTGCCCCGCCCATTGCCACTTAATTTTAGCGACTCGAACTAGAGCTATGGCAACATATTATATTTAGTAATATATTTTACATTTGTAAAATATATTACTAAATAATAATACTTTATTGATGTAAGTCTCTAACCTAAGCTAAGCTAAAGGTCGTTATTTTAGCTGCAGTCTATCATCAAAAACGCCGACGCCAGCTTTTTTTCTCAAAATGTTCAAACAATTTTAGAGAATTGGAAATACAGGAAAACGACATTACGAGAATGTCGAGGAAGTCTGAAGCCGTACATTTCTTGATAATCGTGTCTAATTTCTCAAAAATAACATTAATATGTTCCAAAATGAGTCACGAATGACGGCCAAGTCTTCGGAACGCACTACGCAACAATAGGCGTACGCCCACTCACATCCCGCTAATATTCGCGCATTGGCACCGTGACAAGAGTCCACCGGATGACCTCTGCGTCAATTCTAATTGTTTATTTCCGAGTAAGATTTGTTGCAACATTGCAGGAACATTGATATGATATAATGCTACATAAGAAATTGTAGAAGAAAAGGTAACGTAATCTAACCTCTTTTTCCTTCTAGAATTTTGGGAGACAGCCGTGCTGCTGTCGAATTTGTTGTGTCACTTTATCCTAGTGAAATCACGAAGCCAAAGAAGAAAAGAACATTAGTGAAGGGCGGAAGTTTTGGGGGACTGTCTTATTTAATTTTGAATTTCGAAACTTTTGATTTTAAACAAGCAAACCTGCATTAGATTGTATTACTGCTAAAAAGTTTCTTATTCTACTTTTTATTTTTATTATTTTTTATTTTTATTTGTAAATATATTATATTTTTTATTTTTATTTGTAAATTATAAACTAGTGCTTGACCGCAATTCTGCCTGATGGTAAGCAGTGATACAATCGATGATGGTAAAGGGCGCTAGTTTATTAAGAGTAAAGCGCCTATTCACTCTAGCCTTGAAGACATTTAAATTGTAGTCCGACGGAAATACCGTCGCTGGCAAATTGATGCAGTCCCCCGATGTACACAGTATAAAAGACGAGGCGAACGCTTCGTCCGGATCGTAGTGGAGTCAACAACATAAGAGTGGAAACTCGCCTTACGACGGGTCGTCCAATGAAGGAACGGAGAAGGGGGTATTAAATCGTACAATTCCCTCGCTCACTCTCTAAAATGCTTCCTATAGAACACCGACAGGCTGGCTACTCTTCGCCTGTGCTCCAGGCATTGGAGACCGGTTGAGCTAAATCTGGTTAGCCAATTAGCCTCTTCGCACGCCTCTCCACTGTATCCAAAGTAGCCAGGTGTCATTTTGCAGCACCAGCCCAAATGTGGCTGTACTACTCCACACACGAACGGACCTGTGCTGTGTATAACATTAGAAGCTGTCCCGGTGTGAAGTAAGTAGTAGAATGTAGGTATGGATGGATGGATGTTTGTTACCATTTTACACGAGATCGAAATCGGGTGAGACCACGAGGCGAGGCTAGGGCTTAAATAAAGGAGTAAAACTCACACATAATATTTGCGAACAGCTCATCAGAGTAGCGGTGTGGGTCTGTGAAGCCTCCGACCAGTTGTAACTCAAGTCTTCCCTCCGGGTATCCCACGGCCAACTGTTGAACCCTCGATACCATTGCAGCTGACGCTTCTGCGGTACCCGAGCCGTCTAAGTGGGCTAAAGCTACTGCGCCTGAACCTGGAATATGGCGAACGAAAGTCCTGTAGAAATCGTAAATAGTTTTGCGTCTACGAGTATCGTTTCAGCCAAAACTTTCACTACTGAAAATAATGAAGTTAGAGTAAGAGAGTTTTTTGCATGTAATGACCAGTGATCGGAATAGGTATAGTGAATTGGGGTCATTGATCGGAAACGTATATATTAATATGGACATTCCTCATTGACATTTCTCATTTGATTGTTTTTATTTTTCAACAAGTAAATAATAAATTAGTTTAGTTTTGTTACCTTCTTTTAAATGAATTGACTAGTAAAATTGTCACTACCAACATTAACAATATTTACTTGGATCCGGAATTACATTCCGGAAAAATGGCTTATCCACGTTATTCTTTCTTTGAACATTTATGATACAAGTACCAAAAATCACTCTACCTATTCCGATCACTGGTAATGACAGCATTAATTAGCTCATGATGCTTCTTAGCGCTGTAGAAGTCTATTATCCTTCTATATTCCAACTGCTTATTCCTTCTGCGTAATTAAGTAGAATATTCCTCCAGAGCATGGAGACTAATCTCACTACAAACTAGGTTTTGTGTATAACTACTAATAAGTTTGTAAAAATAATTAGCTTCAAAGTCTCTTCTTCCATGGAAGCATTATGCGGCATTATAATGTATGATTTTTATACAGAAAAGCAATACTATCTGATCGTTATTACCTGAATGCCTGACAACGACGATTATACATGATGTGGCGTCATCTGATCCTATGATGTTGACATTTTCTGAAAAAAATACAAATGGTTCCAATTAGTTAACAGTCTAATTAAAAATATAATAATAATTTATTTGCATCAAGTTTTACAGTACATTGTTACATGTAGTACATAGGTACAGATAAAAGGAATATAAAATACTGGCTTTCCGCCCGCGTGGTATTCGGTTATATCGCGCTTTTTAGATTTCCCTCGGGTATATCTTTTTTTTGCAATAAATGGTAGCCTATGCCCTTTCTCAGGGTCTAAAGATTGTCTGTGCAAAATTTCATCAAAATCGATTGAAAGCTTTAAGCGGGAAAGTGTAACAGACAGACAGACAGACAGAGAGTTACTTTCGCATTTATAATATGAGTATGAATGATGATAATAAAATATGATGCCACCATCACCATCTCTTCAATTTAAAAGGAGAGGTGTAATACAAGTATTATAATCAAAGGGACACCTTTCAATTACTGCAGTATCTGTGCAATGGGCCTTTCGCACCGATTACAAGCAACTAAGGAGGATGATTGTTCATCATCATCATCATTTCAGCCGAAAGACGTCCACTGCTGAATATAGGCCTCCCCCAAGGATCTTCACGACGACCGGTCCTGCGCCTCCCGCAACCCTGCGACCTTCACCAGGTCGTTGGGCCACCTTGTCGGGGCCTACCCACGCTGCGTTCTCCGGTGCGTGGTCGCCACAGTTAAATCAAAATGTATAAAGCTATTGGAATCTTCATGGTCCTTTATCCATACTAATATTATAAATGCGAAAGTAACTCTGTCTGTCTGTCTGTCGGTCTGTCTGTCTGTCTGTCTGTCTGTCTGTCTGTCTGTCTGTTACGCTTTCCCGCTTAAACCTCTCAACCGATTTTGATGAAATTTGGCACAGACAAACTTTAGACCCTGACAAAGAACATAGGCTACCTTTTATCCCGGAAAAATTTGATGTTCCTGAGGGAAATCTAAAAAGCGCGATATAACCGAACTCCACGCGGGCGAAGCCGCGGACGGAAAGCTAGTTTGTTATATATGAGACTTTAACTACCTAGAAACATTTAGGATATCCAAGCTTTTTTTAAAGAATTCAAAGTCTGTTACTTTCAGGCGCAAGCAAGTGCAACCCTTCAACTTCAACTCTTGATCAATGGCCCCTTTGGAATATATAGGTACCACAATTTTGCCAATAACACTTGTAACAAATTATAGAAATTCTTTGAAAATTTTATTTCACAATAATGGCGGATGACAGTGACAATGACAGTCGAAAAAGACGGCCCCGTGAACCGTCTATGAGGGAGGTTTGAGGCAAAGTCATGACGTGGCCACTCTCCTCCTTCTTTCGCCTCGCCTTTTCCCGTTACGCGGGGTCGGCTTTCCTGGTTCTGAGGCGCCACTTATTCCGCTGATATACGTCGTCATCTGATACGATATTTCAATGTTCTTTATGAATTATTTACGGAATGCCCTTTTTACTACATAAATCACACGCTTTTATTTAGTAAACGACACTATAAATAATTCAAAAGTGCAATAAAAAATGAGCATGACACTTAGCTTTCCCGCCAAAAACTCCCATGCAACCCTATAGGCCCTATAGTATAGGGGGTATTATAAATAAGACGTTTACTAACTGTCATGTGGCACTACAGCGGCTAGTTCTCGTTGTCCGACGTACAGTAGTCCCGGGGGGGGGACTACTCTTGCGGCGGCCGCCAGCAGCTGCGCGGCCGCATCTCTGTAGCCGGGGTGCGCCACCAACAGCGCGCGCACCGACGTAGGACACTCGTCCGCGAGCACGCCGTTCAGCACCACCACCATGCTCACACTGTGGAGTAAAAAAGAAGATTAATTAATTTAGATAATTAATTATTAAGTAGATTAGAATTTTAAGGAATAAAAACCGCTAATTGCGATTCGGTCTTGCGCACGAAGAATCCCGTACTTATCTATTATGGTCGAAGTGATTAATCGGGCATTATTCATAATGCCCAATAAGAGCGGGCAATGTGATTATAACCAATCAATTTATCACATTGCCCGGACTTTATGAATAATGCCCAGTGCTTATTGAGCAGAGTGATGTAAAGCATGTTTAATACTTTCAAATGAATACTTAGTTAGATAGACCGAGCATTACAAATAATGAAATCAATTCTCGGGTTGAGTTAAAATAACTAACATGTTTTATAGTTAAGTATTTATTTTTAAAATAAAAATAATCAGACTTCGGTTTTACTTGATCAATTTACGAAGGGTTACATTTAGAAACTATAGTCTATAGTAGTTTCAATGCAGTTTGGAAGTATTTTGCACTCGCTTTATTGCGAGTAAGCGCGCTTCCAAGCTGCAGCGAGGAATGAGAATATAATACTTCTTTGCGCGAGTAAGTTAAATTATAAAAATAAATGGAAATCACATCTCCGATTATTCAACTTAAAATTTACTCTAACGTAGTAAAGTCTTAGTAATCAGTCTCGTAGGTAATATTTATTCAATAAAAGCTCTCAATCTTTGGACTTAATAAACAAAAAATAACGTTAAAAACAATAAGCATAAAATTCCTTCTCTATATGAGAGGAGTCCTGTACCCAGCAGTGGGACGATATAAAGGTTGATGATGATGATGCATAAAAAAAATTAACTTAACAATTTCAAATAAAAAAAAACTAAATAAATCGAATTTAAGTCACTGTTGTGGTCATTACACCTAAAATAAACTCTAAAATTATAAACTTAGTAATCAAATCAGTCTCATTAAATAAAATAAATAAATTGTTTATTTCTTAGCTTTGTACATAATTTATAAATTACTCGCTAGTTTTCAACAGGTACTTCAAACACACGCGTCACTTGTTTGTTTCCGGCCCCGCACCGCAGCGCACCACGTAAAAATTTACCTATTAATCACATTGCCCAATCATCATATAGCCATATTCAAAATGCCCGGGCAAAGTGATAAATAGGTGAGTTTAGATTGTAATTAATCATTTGGCGCGATACGGATTCATACTGCCTGTATTAATAACTTGGCCCATAACATAAGTATTGTATAAAAATTACGGATTTTCGTTTGGGAACCCTCCTATTCTTATTTTTTTTCTTTTTTTGTGGTAGTTGCTTGAAATATTCACGTGTTGCCGCTTATTGCTCTTCCCACCGATATTTTCCCCACGTGATAGAAAGAGAGGGGGATAGTATGCCGCGTCGGTCTACTCTCCCTCCGCCTTACGAATTTTTGATCAGGGTCAATGTATTTACAGTCAAGACCAAAAGTCGAGTTACAATCTCACAAAACTATGCCCAAGCAATACTAGTTGTAGTTACGACCTTCTTCTATAATAAAGTTTGATACACATTGACAACTTACTGCCCGCTTATGATAGTTAGGTACTACTTACTATCTATAATAAAGTTTGATACACATTGACAACTTACTGCCCGCTTATGATAGTTAGGTACTACTTACTACAACGCCAAGCATGGCGCGTGGGGGTCTCCCGTCACGAACGGTTTCGGTGAGGACCTGGTGGAATGGGCCCACTGCTTGGGTCTCCAGGTCCTCAACCGGGGCAACACCCCGACGTGCGTGAGGTGGCAGGGTGAATCGATAGTGGATATCACCCTGGCCACCTCGACCCTGGCCAACCGAATCCGGAACTGGCGGGTAGAGACGGCAGTGGAGATCTCGGATCACAGGTACGTCCGGTTCGAGATCTCCACGGCGGGTCCTGCGGCCCCCCTCCACCTGGGCCCCGCGGCAGGCGCCTCCTCATTCCCGAGGTGGGCGCTTGCGCACCTCCGCAGGGACGTCGCCGAGGAGGCGGCGGTGTTCCGAGCGTGGGCTGAACCTCCGGCCCACCTCACTGGAGACGCGGACGGTATGGCGGACCTCCTCGCTGAGGACCTGGAAGTGGTCTGCAGCGCCGCCATGCCGAGGGCCCGGGGCTACCGCCGGAGGAAGCAGACATACTGGTGGACGCAGGAACTCGCTCACCTGCGTGCCGCCAGTATGGCTGCACGGCGCGCCTACCTGAGGTGCAGGAGGCGCGCCGTAAAGGGCCCGGCGAAGAGGACGGTCTTCGCCGGGCGTACAGAGAGGCCCATCGAGCCCTGCGTACCGCCATATGCAGGGCAAAGGTCGCTGCTGCTGAGGAGTTTCTGGCACTCCTCGACAGCGACCCCTGGGGGAGGCCGTACAGGGTGGTGAGGGGGAAGCTGCAGGGAGCGGCACCCCCATCTCCTGTATGGAGCCAGCCCTATTGAGAAGGGTCCTGGAAACTCTGTTTCCGGACCCGGGACCCTTCACGCCCCCCAGGATGCCCACCTCCAGCTCATCCATTCTGGAGGTGTGGACCGATGGGCCTCCCGTAACCGACGGTGAGTTGGACTCCGTCAGGGAGAGGCTCAGAGCCAAGAACAAGACTCCGGGCCCGGACGGCGTCCCTGCGAAGGTGTTGGCACTAGCCATGGAGCACCTGGGGGATCGGCTCCGAGCGGTCATGAATACATGCATCGCGACGGGCCGCTTCCCCAGGAGATGGAAGGTGGGCAGGCTGTGCCTCCTTCGCAAGGACGGACGTCCCCCCGACTCACCGTCGGGCTATAGGCCGGTCGTGCTCCTGGATGAGAGCGGCAAATGCTTCGAGAGGATTCTCGCTGCTCGCATCCAGGAGCACCTGGAAAGCAGGGGACCGCAGCTGGCGGACTGCCAGTACGGCTTTCGGACCGGCCGGTCCACGATGGACGCGGTGGCTCGCCCCAAGAGGTGGACTGAGGCGGCCACAGCAAGGGGTGAGGGTGTCGTCGCGGTGTCGTTAGACATCGCGAACGCGTTCAACACCCTCCCTCACGAATGCATAGAGGCGGCACTAAAATTTCACGAAGTGCCCCTCTACCTCTGCGCCCTCGTGTCGGACTACCTCTGGGAGAGGAAGGTCCTATACGAGGACGCAGAGGGTCGCGTCCAGTCGTGGACCATGAAGGTAGGAGTACCCCAGGGATCAGTGCTTGGTCCCCTGCTCTGGAACCTGGGGTACAACTGGGTTCTGCGTGGCGCGCTCTTGCCGCGAATGGATGTGGTCTGTTTCGCGGACGACACCATGGTCGCGGTGAGGGCGCGCGAGTGGGAGGAGGCGGTCCACCTCGCGTCGGTCGGCACCTCTCTGGTCGTCCGACGCATCCGCCTCCTGGGGCTGGAAGTGGCCCTCGAGAAAACGAGGGCCATGGCATTCCACGCCCCGCGACGCAGAACCCCACCGGGGCTCCGTATCCGGGTGGAGGGGGTCCAGGTTCCCGTCGAGGTGCACATCAAGTACCTCGGCCTGATCCTGGATCCCCGTTGGGATTTCGAGGAGCACTTTAGGGTCCTCGCCCCGCGGTTGTGTTCTGTCGCAGCCGCCCTCGGACGGCTCCTCCCCAATTTGGGGGGGCCGAATTCGGCGTGCCGTCGGCTGTACCATGGTGTGGTGCGGTCGATGGCACTCTACGGAGCCCCGGTGTGGGAGGAGTGCCTTTCCCGGCGCACAGTGGCCCTGCTGCGGAAGCCGCAGAGGATCATCGCGACACGGACCGTGCGGGCGTACCGCACGGTCAGCCATGGGGCTGCCTGCGGGCACGCCGCCGTGGGAGGTCGATGCCCTGGTTCTGTCCCAGGTGCATCGACACCGTGTCGCGGCCCGGGAACGGGGGGAACGACCCGCCTTCGAGGAGGTAAGGCGGGTCCGAATAGCGGCTCAGGGGGAGGCCCTGAGTCGGTGGAGGGAGGCACTCCACACACCAGCTGCCGGCCACCGGACGATTGGAGCGATTCGTCCGGTGTTGGAGGGATGGGTTGGGCGCCGGTATGGCAGCCTCACCTACCGCTTGGTGCAGGTACTGACCGGACATGGGTGCTTCGGTCACTACCTGCACCGTGTCGCCCGTCGGGAGGAGTCGCCGCGGTGTCACCACTGTGACTCTCTCGACGACACGGCCGAGCACACCTTGGTGGAGTGCCCGGCCTGGCGAAACGAGCGCCGCGATCTCGTTGCGGCGCTCGGAGGCGGAAGCCTCTCCCTGGCAACCATGGTGCGAGCCATGGTTGAAAGAGACAGTGCATGGGAGGCTGCCGCCTCCTTCTGCGAGACCGTCCTCTTGCAGAAGGAGGCAGCGGAGAGGGAGCGGGAAGAGAATGCTCTTGCCGCTCCCATCCGGCGTAGACGGGCGGGGCGAAGAAGGCGGGGGACGAATCCCCGTCTCCTTTAGCCCCCGAGTGTGACCAGCGTGTGTGGGTAGCTCCCGCACGCGCATTGCACTGGTCACCACGTCTGGGGATTATCCATTCCCGGGTAATCCTCCCTAGGCGCGGAAACCGGCTTACATTAGGCCGGTAAGCCCTGAGAGTGGCCCGGAGTCAGATCTTCGGGCCGAGCCCGGGTCACTCTCAACGCAGGGCTCGAGGGAACCGAGTGTTTTTAGTGGGTATTCCCGGCTCCGGCCGGGCGAGTCCCACACACGCCTGTCGCCTAGCTAGCGGCGGGTACGGTGCGTAACGCAATTTCACCCGTATAAAAAAAAAAAAAAAAAAAAAAAAAAAAAAAAAAAAAAAAAAAAAAAAAAAAAAAAAAAAAAAAAAAAAAAAAGGTACTACTTACTAATTTCAACATTCACAGTAAGTGTTCCAATAGCCTAGCGGTCCTCGCCTTGATAGGCATTCAAGGTGGTTCGAGTTCAAATCTAATAACTTACAAAATATTTTTGAAATGTTTATTGGTGAATTATGAATGCTGACAACAAAAATATGTAAAAATACCGATCCGCAACTGTTTAGTATTGCCATACTAATTTATAGTTTTTACATTCATCTCTTTCTTACGAGCTCTCTGTCTCTCTCTCTCTCTGGTACAGCCATACAACATACACGCGCTCTGCACAATAATTAATAAAATAGTGGAAATAATCGACTTATAATAACATTGTGAAGTGTCATTAGTGAACTATATAAATAGTGTGCTTGTGTACTAAAGGTGTTTCACTTAACAACCCATATCGTCAGTAATCTCAAACATAATTTTGGTCCTTCGAACGCCATTTTTTTTTTGGTGGCGTGTTGCGTGCCTTGCTAGCTACACTCAAGCCGGCAGGAAGTCATCGACAAGATCGACGAAATTCGGGTAGCTTCGGGTCGCGTCGTGCCACCTCGGGCCGCTTCGGCATACATCGCCAGCGCCGCTTACGAAGATACGAGCTAACGAGTGCTGTTTTACCAACTGGGCCGGAGAGAAGCAGCCAATAGGCGATCGACATTTTTAAGTCGTCGATAAAACAGACAATATGGCGGATTCAACCAAACCCGTAAAAAATCGAGTGTGTGAAAAAAATACAATGTGCCTAATTTCTCTAGTAGTACAATAGTACAGAAAACATTTTTGTTTCAACGAACATTTGTATAGTGCATTACAATACATACAGCTCACAAGAGCATCTTGCAATAATTAAATAACCGAGTGTTTCTATCCAACACAAAAAGATGGAAGAATTAGAACCCTTGCGCGCGTCACGTGCCGCCATTAAAGGTAAATTAACAAGAATATCGAACTACGTGCAGAACTACGATCCTGCAAAGCTAACTAAACGTGACCTACAGGTCAGATCAGAAGAATTAACGAAATTGATGGATCGATACGATGAAATCCAAATCAAAATTGAGATGATGGACTCGCCCGACAGGCAACAAGCCAACGAACAAGATCGTGAGACAACCGAAGAAAAATATTATTCTACTAAAGCGCAAATTGCGTCATTAACAGGAGGATCGCAACAAGTAATAGAGCAATCTCATTTCAATTCTACCTTTCATGATTCTACGGCAAGGAAGCCTCGTGTCAAGCTGCCATTACTGGAGCTTCCAAAATTCGAAGGTGATATACGTGAGTGGCCAGCATTCAAGAACATATTCTACGCGTCTGTTGACAGCGTAGATATTCCAACAGTGAACAAACTCCAATACCTGAAGTCCGCGCTGTCAGGAGAAGCAGCCGGTCTTATTACCTCACTTCTCATAACGGAGGAAAACTACAGTAAGGCTCTAGATATACTAGAAAAAAGGTATGAGAACCAAACAATGATTGTTAATTTTTACTTAAAAGCTATTACTAATTTCAATGTTGTTAACAAACATAACCTAAAAGAATTTCTGGTAACTTTACAACAAAGTCTAGATTCCTTAAAGGCTATTAAGCTACCTGTAGACAGTTGGGATGTCTTATTAGTATTCCTAATTTCTCATAAATTAGACAGCTCGCTGAGAGCAGCGTGGGAATTAAACAAAAAAGAAAATACTCTAGCTACATTGTCTGAGTTGCTAGATTTCTTAAACATAAGGCGATCAGCGTTTGAATTACTCAATGATAAGCCTAGTGTTAAAACTACGCATTTGTCAACTTCTATGAAACGCACACTGGATTGTATATTATGCCAACAAAAACACGACCTATATAAGTGTCCTAATTATATAGAAATGAGTGTACCTGATCGTATTAACATTATAAAGTCTAAAACTTTGTGTTTTAACTGTTTACAGCCTTACTATGCAAAACATAAGTGTTCAAAGCTGAAGTGTTTGTCATGCCATCGCAAACATCATACAAGTATACATATGGATCATCCTAAACAAGTAAGCCCTGCCACAGCAGATATTAAGGTACCTCCTACTATTGCCTCACTGAAATCTTGCGTGCAACAGCACAATATTGCTAATCTAAATGTCCAATGTGAGAGAAACTCTCAATCAAACCCATCAACGGTTCTTGTCTCAAATGCTAAACATAATACTACCTTGCTATCAACTGCTATAATAAGAATACAAGATGCAATGGGAAACTGGGTAAATGCACGAGCATTATTAGACTCGGGTAGTGAAGTCAGTGTAGTAACACAAAGGCTTGCAGATATGTTAAAGCTTCCATACAGCTACCATGCATGCACAGTTAAAGGCGTTGGCAACAGAGATAGCCTCGCACAATTAAACATAAATGCAAATATTTCTTCTCGATATAATGATTATAACTATAAGCTAACATTCATAGTAATGAACAACATTACAGTACCATTACCTCATACTTACATAGCTACAAGTAACTGGAATATACCTCGCATGCTCACACACAAACTAGCAGACCCTACATTCTTTATACCTAGCACAATAGACATACTCATAGGAGCTGAGCTTTTCTATTCGCTATTACTAACAGACCGCATAAAGTTAGGTCACAACCTACCAGTCATGATTGATACAGTATTTGGTTGGATTGTATCGGGCACACTCACAAGTGACACGTCTTTAAATGCATGTAGTCCTGACCGTCACGTCAGCATGTATGTATCTTTGTTATCAACAGATCAGCTTCTACAACGCTTCTGGGAACAAGAGGAAATCACACCTCAAAAGCTAATATCTCCACAAGACGAATATTGTGAAAATTTATACAAGTCTACTACAATACAAGATCACTCGGGTAAATACACAGTTAATCTATCCCTACTGAAAGACAAACTACAAGATTTAGGTAGCTCGTTTAATACTGCTTACCGCTGCTTATTACAGTTAGAATCCAGATTTCAAAGAGATCCTTCTTTATTCACTCAATATAAAGAATTTATTGATGAATATATTGCATTGGGTCATGCATATTATGTAAAAGATTTCTCCCCGACACAGGTCAATACATACTATTTACCTCACTTACCTGTCATAAAGTCTGAAAGTAGATCAACGAAGTTAAGAGTTGTTTTTAATGCTAGTGCTAAATCATCAACAGGTACATCCTTGAATGATATTTTACATGAAGGTCCTAACATTTACAATGATCTACTAGATATAGTTTTGAAATTCAGACTATTCAAATATGCCTTTTCTTGTGATATAGTTAAAATGTTCAGAGGTATATTTGTGGATTCAGAGCAAAGATCATATCAGAGAATCTTATGGAGAGAATCTAAATCTACTCCACTCAAATGCATAGAATTAGCAACAGTTACATATGGCACTAAGTGTGCACCTTTTCTTGCATGTCGCACTATGCTAGATTTAGCTTACAAAAATAAAGAGACTCATAGTCTAGCTGCAGAATGCATAGAAACTTGCAGTTACATGGATGACTATTTATCAGGGCAACAGTCCCTTGAACAGTGTACTCAACTCTGTTTACAACTAATAGATTTGCTTAATAAAGCTGGGTTCAAGTTACACAAATGGACTTCAAACAACCCTCACATTTTAACACAGATTGCCAGTCATACTACGGATACATCCAGGCAACATAATTCAAAAACTAATTCTAGTTCTCAAAATAATTCATACGATTTTAACAAGCCAGATGACTCAGTTAAGACTTTAGGCTTAATCTGGCTACCTACACAGGACACACTCCATACTCATATACCTGAAGTTATAAGCACTTCCCACACTAAAAGATCTATATTGTCACAGATAGCACAGATGTTTGATCCAATAGGTGTTCTAGCACCTACAGTAATTATTCCAAAAATTCTAATGCAAGACATCTGGAAAGAAAATATTGACTGGGACAGTCCCATACCTAACAAATTACAAGACCTTTGGCAAAAGTTTATGGATCAATTAAATTATTTAAAGTCTATTAATATCCCAAGATGGTATTTTACTGATATACCTACTAAAGTATACCTAGTTGGATTTTGTGACGCATCTAATAAAGCTTATGGTGCTTGCTTATATTTGAAAGCAAATTATCCTAACAAAAAATCTACTTGCATTTTGGCCATGGCCAAGTCTAGAGTTGCTCCTATAAAAAAACAACAGTCAATTCCCAGACTTGAGTTATGTGGAACACTATTGTTATCAAAAATATATGATAAGTTTATTAACACTACAAAAAATAACATGGAAATTTGATTTTAAGTTTCTATTTACAGACTCATCCATTGTTCTTAGCTGGATAAAATCTCCTTACAAACATAAACATGACACATATGTCTCTAATCGTATAAGACAGGTTATGGAATTAACTGGCACGGATGAATGGTACTATATAAACACCAAGCAAAATCCAGCAGATCTAATAACTAAAGGGGTTATGCCTAAACAATTGCCCACTTGTGATTTATGGTGGCAAGGCCCTACCTGGATTAAACAGGATGAATCTACATGGCCTATAACAGTACCCCAAGTAGTTAACACTCAAGTACTTACTCCTATCCGCAATACAAGTACACATTTATGTCATACATCCACAATGTCAAATAAAATCCCTATTAATTATGAATATTTTTATAATTTGTTTGTTAAAGTGTCTAACTTCACTAAGCTATCAAGAATCATTGCATTCATGCTTAGATTTTTAAATAAACTCAAAAACAAGAGCTTAAAATATTCTCCTTACTTAACTGTAAAAGAACTCAACAGAGCTACTAATTTCATTGTTCAAATAACACAACTTAAATCCTTTTTAAGAGAACATTTAGAGTTGTCGTCACTCAGTCACTCAGATAATTCAGACTTACATAAACGAAGACTATATACATTCCGATCCAGTCCCCTAAGGAAACTGAATCCATTCCTAGACCAAGATCAGCTCATCAGAGTTGGAGGTCGCATTCAGCACTCAGACATATCCTATAGTCAAGCTCACCCTATTATACTACCTGCTAAAGATTATATAACATCATTAGTTGTTAAACACTATCACCATAAGTTGCTACACTCTGGAATACAAAGCACTTTATATAATATAAGATTAAAGTACTGGATCATGCATGGTAGGAATGAAGTCAAAAAGATAATTCATTCTTGTGTTAAATGCATCAGATTTAGAGCACAAACTTGTGGTCAGCAAATGGCTAGCCTCCCTTCGCCCCGAGTAACCCTAACAAGAGCATTTCTTCATGTAGGCATTGATTTCAGTGGTGCAATAGCTATCAGAACTTCAATGACTCGAAACTGTAAGTACACAAGGGGATACATATGTCTATTTGTATGTCTAGCGACGCGAGCTATACATCTAGAGCTTGTTACAGATTTAAGTTCCCAGGCATTTATTTGTACTTTGAAAAGGTTTGTATCTCGAAGAGGTACTCCAACATGTCTGTATACCGATAATGCTACCAATTTTAGAGGTTCTAAAACTGAATTACATGAGCTTTATAAAATGTTTAAATCTGATAAGTCATACAGCCAAATAATTGAATTTTGTGTTTCTAATTCTATTAATTATAAATTTACAATACCTCTTGCCAGTCATATGGGTGGCATTTATGAAGCTGGTATAAAATCAGTTAAGTCATTACTTAAAAGACATTTGTTTTCTACTAAATTAACTTATGAGTTGTTATATACAACCTTAGTCCAAATAGAGGGCATATTAAATTCTAGACCATTATGTGCAATCGCTGATGTTCCGGATGATGTGATCTGTTTAACTCCAGCCCATTTTATCATAGGAACTTCTATGACAGACATACCAGAACCTAGTGTGTTAGATTTGAATGAATCTAGATTAAGTGTGTACCAAAAAATAATGTTAATTAAGCAAAGATTTTGGAAACAATTTTATTTTACTTATATTTCAGAATTACAGAGTAGAAATAAGTGGTTAGATATTAAGAAAAACTTAAAAGTAGGAGACATTGTAATAATCAAAGATGAAAGTACACCTCCTACCTTGTGGCCCTTAGGCAAAGTTGTATCTACTAATGTAAACAAGAATGATAACTTAATAAGATCTGTAACCATTCATACATCCAAGGGTGATTATACTAGGCCCATACATAAATTGATTTTGTTACAACAATGTAATAATAATAACTAGCTTGCATAATTAAGAATTGTATCTTTAAACTTAGTGAAACAGAATGGTTAGTCATAGATAATTATTATACTGCATACTTATAT
The DNA here is from genome assembly GCA_017933935.1 of Sesamia nonagrioides. NCBI lineage: Eukaryota > Metazoa > Arthropoda > Insecta > Lepidoptera > Noctuidae > Sesamia > Sesamia nonagrioides. The sequence continues at coordinate 3,117,153 of JADWQK010000188.1, forward strand.
AGGTATATACTTACACATTACATCTCTTGTACTAATTATAATATTTAAGTAACATAGCCTACCTTCACATACCCAAATAATAACTTGTCATTACTATAAATTGTAGATTAATATACCTACTCACTAAATTAACTGTAAAACAACTTGCTTTGTAAATATTCAGGTAGTGCAGTTTCAGTTTGTTAAAAGAGGGCGTGAGAATGTTTAGTATTGCCATACTAATTTATAGTTTTTACATTCATCTCTTTCTTACGAGCTCTCTGTCTCTCTCTCTCTCTGGTACAGCCATACAACATACACGCGCTCTGCACAATAATTAATAAAATAGTGGAAATAATCGACTTATAATAACATTGTGAAGTGTCATTAGTGAACTATATAAATAGTGTGCTTGTGTACTAAAGGTGTTTCACTTAACAACCCATATCGTCAGTAATCTCAAACAGCAACTTAACGATGATTCTTTATTTTAAGATTTTTTCTATATTAGAGTCATTATAAAAAGTTGACGGTAGTTTTGAAACAAACTGAACAAAAAATATTCCACTACCTACAATAACTATTATTAACTACAATAACTCAAATAATATTACTTAGCTGTTGTTGGTTGGTGAACATATATGTAGTTACGAGTTCGTGTTATTAGTTTTACTTTTTTAATCAATATGCAGGCATATGCAGCAATATATCTCAAATATCATATATGAAACCGGCTTTTGTGTAAGTTGTTTTATTATTATTTGGGCAAGGTGCAAACCAATCGCTTGTTGCAAGTGTGTAATAAAATTGTTATTGTTTTAGAGAAATACTGTAAGCCAAAGTAAAGAGGTTGGAAGACGAAGGTGGCTTATGTGTCGAGACAAGTGGAACGATACAACAATATTTACCGTTGAATAAACTTTTAAATCATGCGAAGAAGGGAGGTTGCATTTGTGGTTTAAAAATAAACTGGAGAGACCGGTGGACACTTATCGAGCTAAACAAAAAAAAAAAACCAATTTATAACAATCACAGTGCAGAAGTGTCCTACAGAGTGTTTTAAATAAAATTATATATCCTAATAACGGACTCTAAACCAACTCGTAAAGTAATTTAGCTAAGTGACAGTAATATGTTCGGTTGGCTTAATGGCTAACAGATGTCGCCTTTTGCAATTTCAATACAAATTACTTTTGGTAAATTATAAAAACAATAATTTCGGAATTCGATAAGAAATAAGTTCGTTTACTTTTGAGCTAAGAAAGCGCTTGAAGATTATAATCTCATGCCTTTAAACTCCGAAAAAAGACACTGCAGGATCGCAGCACTAGTACCATGCTATACACGCAAAAAAATTGTAAATGTAATAAGCACTGTTTTGTGTTCTAAGTATAGATTATTTTAATATTGTAATAATATTCAGGTTAAGCTTCAATCCTCTTTTCTTTAAGAAAATGAATAATTAAGCTATAACCTCTTTAATGATAACATGTAATACTATAACTTTCATATCTAAAAACCAAAAATGTTTTTTTTATATTTTTTACCATAATAATATCATAAGTTTGTCAAGGATTACTTTTATATAAAATATTACAATGCTGCCATTTCAACGTTTGTTTCATTTATTAGTATAAGTGTATCTATACCGAATAATACAGTATGTTAAATAACAGAGGGCGTTCCCTTAAACTCGTTAATATATATCATTAATAGATTAAAATAAAAATATCAGCATAGAAAAATAAGCATAAAAAATCCGAATAAAAAAAATCTAATTGGAAATAAATTTGAAACCTCCTGTTTTAAATCAAAATAGTAGTCGTCATGTATAAATAAATTGCGACGTTGCCGTCTTTCATGTTCGCGTGTACAGTGTGTTTCTTTTACATGTCAATTTCAAATTTTTATTGAATATTTTCTTATTGGAAAAATTAAAAAAAAAATTTGTTTTCGAATGGAAATATTTTTTTTAGCATGTATGTATGCTATACTATTTCGGGTTAACGGGAACGCCCTCTGTTAGTTAACATACTGTATATAACTTTATAATATATTGCATTATAATATGCTTATTGTTTTATTTTTATATATTTTTTATTATATTACATCTATAGTAAACTAAAACATATAATAAAAACCTATTTTGGTATAAATATTCAGTAAATTTTCCTATTCGTTTAAATATTATTTGCAAACATTTTTACTTTAAAATACAAATCAGTTATCATAATTTGAAACAACAAAAAGATTTGCCATTATTAAGGATCGAACCCACAACCGCTCGCTTATGATAGACCATTGTTAAGTGCGGCCGCTAACTTAACTTCAAATGAAGTAACGAAATTTGGCATTACTTTAAAGAAAGATGAAGACTGCGACAATAAAAATAATGCGTTAGTGTGCGTGGCCGGTTTAGCGCAGGCGACAGTAGTCTTTAAGGTGGGAATGGACTTCTACAGCTGATTGTACATGTGAGTTTAACAATTTTTACCCATCCCAAAAAAAGTGTACATCGCCGCCAAAGAAGTACTAATTTGGGTATCCATAATGGTTCTGGGTGGGTGGGTAAAATCTCATAAATAACAACTATAGGATCAAGGACCATGAGGATTCCAATAGTTTTATACATATTGATTTATTTTTGAGTAAAATTTGGGCCTAAGTAGATTTATTTAGTATCTTTTTTTTTAACATTTGGGCCTAAGTAGAAATCAGAATCCCAGTGGTGGAAAATTTAAGAACACATGAATCTCTCGTTTAGAATGTTTAGATCAGTCGCAATTAGTTTTAGTTGTATACTATCCTAGAAATGTTATGTTTATTGACAAGTAATGCCGAATTATGTTTTTATTTACGGCTCATCAACCTTTTTTTTTTTTTTTTTTTTTGGGGTGGAAATCCTCATAGGATGTCCGCCGCCCTAGGGTGGGCGACGGGGTCTGTCAGACTTTTACTGACTAAAACCACCCCGGTGTCTCTTCTATCACGAGCGCGCGTAGGGCCGCGGGAGTCTAAATTCTTCCGCAGCCCCACACTCTCGTGCTGGCCCGGTCTGCCCGGGCCTCGTCTCCGGCACGGGGTAGTGGGGTGTTAAGCTACCCCGTGCATCGCCTCAGAGGCGAGCGCAGACACTCGCGCGCCTCCGCCTCGGGGTCCATCGAATAGGGGGCGGAGACTTCCCCATGTCCCTCGCCCCTGGACCCATTCATGGGGGGCGGAAGAGGGCGTTATCCGCCCTTCTTCGGCGCCCGGTGCGTCTTCTGCGGCCCGGGAAGGGAGTTGAGATCTCCCTCTCCCGTTCCGCAGCTTCCTTCTGCGACATCACGTCCTCGCAGAAGGACACCACCGCGTCCCACGACTCTGCGCTGCCGGCCATCCTCCGCACTACTGCCGGCAGCGTCAGGTCACCTCCTACTTCATTTGTGAGGACACGGCGCTGCTCCTCCCAAGCTACACACTCGGAGAGCGTGTGCTGCGCCGTGTCCTCCCCGCATTGGACGCAGTGGTGGCACCGAGCGTCCGGCTCCCTGCCTAGGCGACACAGGTACTTGTCGAAGCAGCCGTGCCCCGACAGCACCTGAGTCACCCTGAACGACAGGGACGGCTCATCAACCTACCTCAACAAAACCAGGAAACATTGAATTACGCCAGTGTAGTAAAAAATTAAGAAAAAGTTCTATACTTAGGTTATTCACCCACAAACCATATTGGGCTCACATAGATAAATATTGGAAACACTGACAATATGGTCGAACAAGAGTTCATTGAACAAAACCATACCTATTACGATTAATATCTTGTCTCAGTAAACCGGATACACGCAATGAAGTGTTTATGTGACTGCTAATAGATGAGAATGAATATTTAGCATAATTACGTTTACAACTGAGTATAATGAATGTCGTGGTGGCCTAGTGGTTAAAACACCAGCCTCTGAAGTATGAGTGTGCGGTTCGATTTCAGGTCAAGCAAGTACCAATGTAACTTTTCTAACTTATATGTGCCTACTTTCTAAGTATATCTTGGACATCAATCCTAGACTTTCAAGTCTGAAATCGCCAACACGCGTTGAGCAAGCGTGGTGATTACGCTCAATCCTTCTCTGTATGAGAGGAGACCTGTGCCCATATATATCAACTCTCAGGGATGCTTTAAATTCTACCAATTTAAGCTCCATGTTGTTTAAAAGTTTTAAAGCTTAATCCATTACACCCTGCAAGATAGATTATTTACGAGGTATCCGCGTCGATATGCCTCCCTCACGCCAAGGATGCTGATGTCCAGTAAGGACATTATAGGCTACGAATGCATGCATGTCAACTTCTACTTCAGCTGTAGGCTGAAGTAGAAGTTTCACTGAGAGAAGAGGTCCACTGCTAGACAAAGACCTCCCCCAAGGCTTTCCACGTTGACCGGTCTTGTGCTGCCCGCATCCATCGGCATCCCGCGACCAATACCAGGTCATCAGCCCACCTTGTCGGAGGCCTCCCTACGCTGTGTCTTCCAGTACGTGATCCCCACTCCAGAACCTTACTGCCCCATCGGCCATCGGTTCTACGAGTAATGTGCCCCACCCACTGCCACTTAATTTTAGCAACTCGAAGATCTATGTCGGTGACTGGGTCTTCTGCGGATCTTCTTATTTCTGATTCGATCGCGCAGATAAACTCCGACTATAGGCAGCTCTTTCCATCGCCCTTTGTGTGACTCAGCCTTCATATGAGGCCCATTGTGAGCGACCACGTTTTAGTTCCGTAAGTCTTTACTTTGTGTGTTTCCACACACACACTGGTCAAAGACTTTAGTCTTGAGACACTGTGGTATCTTTGACGACGGGAAGCAACCATAACTAAAAGCGAAAGTTATATACATAGGTATACCCACACACATAAACCATTCACATAATTATAGAAATGTCGTCGATGATCGACGCCATACTTACTCAATTGTCTTACGGCTCGGTAATGTATTCCGAATGCCGCCGGGTCATACGAGTGACACAGCAAAGGCGCACATCCACCGCGTGTTCATTTACATTGCGCCGGCGCCGATGTAAATCCCTGACTAAAAAATAACTTTCCAACCGATAAGGAAAAACTGAAGTGGTTGTTGTAGAAGCATTGAGCTTCTGAATAATAATTGTAAAATTATGAGAATAACAATCGTTTTTGTAGATGAAAGTCTATAATTCCTATGAATGATTATTTACGCATTGATGGCAGTTCCAGTATTGAAATGTAGACGATAAAAATAATGTTGTATAAAGAGCAAATGGAGCGGAAACTAAAACAAGACGAAGCGATAATTCAAGAAATAACTGGGAGTAGTGAGATAAGAAGAAATTAGTAATGCTCCAGCGATAAGAACGGGTGTCGGGCGTGTACCTACAACTAAATGTATAGTCTCAATAAATAATGTAGTTTCACGTCAAAGCTCATCAATAAAACTGACGACTCAATAAGCAATTAAAATGCTAAAGAAGGAACACTTTGTTAGTAGAACGTAATTAAAGCAATGTTTAGCGCTGTAAAAAAAATCGCTGAGTAAATCACACCTTGAAAATTAATAATTTTCCAAAGTAATTATTGGAGGTATCTACAGACAACAGCACATCGACCAACTACCATCTGTAATTTTTTTTTTTAGTAGATCTTCAACTTTATGACTAAAGCATTAAGGTAGATTGGGATATGTGACAGTTTCGGGTAGCTTGATCTGCTGTTGTCCGTACCGTGCAATGCGGTAATTTATTCAGAGAAATTATAATTGCTGTATAAAATACATTGAATAATAATAAAACTTATTTTCATACATAATTTAAAATACCATAACAAAATGAATAAAAGATTAAAGTATGTATAACAAAAACAATTGTATCGAATAAAAGTGTTTGATATTCTATAATTCACGCAGATAAGTGGTAAGTTTTTGATAACAGACTGAACTGTTTTTCGCAGGGGGTCTAGTCATGTGCTGAACTCATGACAACAGATTGCACGTGCGCATCAATGTGCCTGTCTGGCTTGTCTGCATTATAAACTATATTAAATTCAAATGATTATTAAACTTAAGTTGTGCATGTGAAATCCTTTTATAGCGGTAAAGATTAAGTATACAAAGATTTTAATATAGAGAGGAATATGTGAGTTAACAAACTAGCGTGTTTTACCATCAACGATTGCATCACTGCTTACCATCAGGCGGGATTACGGTCAAGCACTAGTTTATCCATACTAATATTATAAATGCGAAAGTAACTCTGTCTGTCTGTCTGTTACGCTTTCCCGCTTAAACCTCTCAACCGATTTTGATGAAATTTGGCACAGACAATCTTTAGACCCTGAGAAAGGAAATAGGCTACCTTTTATCCCGAAAAAAATTGATATTCCCGAGGGAAATCTAAAAAGCGCGATATACCTAACCGAACTCCACGCGGGCGATGCCGCGGGCGGAAAGCTTGTAATTATCTAAAAATAAATATATTTTAATTTTCAATAATATTATTCAATTTCAACATGCTCTATTTTAAAACTCACGAGGTTGCAATTAATTACCATATTATAATAAGTTATTCCCACTGAACGACTTTCACAACCATCTTTTACTGATGTCTACCGATTGCTAGCAAATACATTAGCTTAGCTTTCATTGAAAATTTAAAATATCGGTCAAGTGTGAGTCGTACACGAAGAGTTCCTCCTACAAAACACGTTTCTTGCATGGAGACATAAAACAATTCTAATTCTTTTAATTTAAAAGATCCAAAATCTAGTCGCAGTCCGCAACAAAAATGTCAAAAGCTTGTCAGAATGTAGGGAAAATAAGAGGAATTTTGACAAATCATACTACCTATAAACTTTCTTAAAATTACGAGTATTGAAACTCACTTTTTTTTAAAATTGTTATAAGTTTTTTTTTTATACCAAAACTTATACAGAGTGGTGCTGACAATACGACAATAAATGAAAACACAGACCATGCTGGTTCATAGGAATAATCCTGAACAATAGAAAAACACCTAGCATAAAAAATAAAAAAATGAAAATTTCAAACAAACTAAATCGCATAAAATTGCAAACGGATTAGAACATCCTTTAAAATATTGGTTCAATGACCTCCGATCAGCGGGCGACAACGCGTTCCTGTATCGACTTGCTTTTTCGCGCCATTATTATTAAAGTTTAGTACCGCTGGATGCGGCGGTCATCAACCTCTAAGCGCTTCCTTATCAACATGTAGAAAATGTGAAAAATGAAAAATAATTTCCTGTGACTAAACTAATGGATATTTAAGATAAATAAGTATTTATACAATATGTAAAGAAAACCCTGTCCGACCCATACGGATAGCAAAGGTTAGGTAAACACTTGACCAAATATAATATAAAATACGTAATCATCATAGTAACAATACTAATGAATTTTGAAATAATCCTTTTTTCCCGGGAATTAATTCCAATTTCCCCGAAATTTGGTAATTTTAAAAAAGTGTCAACACCGGTATTATTATAAGCGAATAGCGACGCGACCACGTCACAGGTACCGCTTACCCTGCCCCCCGCCGCCCGCGGAAGGGGTTGCTTATCGCACATGTATTAAGTTACGTCTTTTTGCTAAATAATATTTATTTTTTTAGGGGGATTTTTTTTTAAGTTTAGCCCGACTTTGTAGGCATTAGTAGAATCAGTTATCGATACCTTACAATACCTTCACGGATCGGACAGGGTTTTCTTTACATATTGTATAATTTTTTATGGGTAGACTGAGAATGTGTTGAGGTACACGATGTTTAATTTATTGTCGTATTGTCAGCACCACTCTGTATATTTCAACTATCTACTGTCTATTACGGCTTCACTTGGCTTCATGAGATACGGTGGGCTGAGAGTTGCACTAACCGATGAACAATAACTTAGTACCTAATAGGGTTGGTATTTGTCCACGGACCCTAGAAATGGTAAAACATTATGAAAGCCTCCGTTTTCATCCAGTCAGAAAAGGATAATAACGATTTAAAAAATATTGGGTCATCATATAAAACAATATCGTTGTTGCTATTTTCATCCATGGTCTTCACATGCAATATGCCATGGACATGCATGCACCACAGATGTCAAAAAAAAAATAACGGAGGCACGGACCCTAGAAATGGTAAAACATTTTGAAAGCCTCCGTTTTCATCCAGTCAGAAAAGGATAATAACGATTTAAAAAATATTGGGTCATCATATAAAACAATATCGTTGTTGCTATTTTCATCCATGGTCTTCACATGCAATATGCCATGGACATGCATGCAACACAGATGTCAAAAAAAAAATATAACGAAGGCACGGACCCCAGAAATGGTAAAACATTTTGAAAGCCTCCGTTTTCATCCAGTCAGAAAAGGATAAGAACGATTTAAAAAATATTGGGTCATCATATTAAAAAATATCGTTGTTGCTATTTTCATCCATGGTCTTCACATGCAATATGCCATGGAACACAGATGCCAAAAAAAAAATATAACGAAGGCAGGAGATTGGCAAAAAAAGGAGGAATCCTTTACTACTCAGCAGTGGCTGTAGGAAGGTTGCTAATGAGTCATCACAGCTAGTCCATGTAAAACCTTAAATGGTGCATGGTAGTACGTAATTTCGGGGGTGAGGTGAATGCTCGCGGATGCGATAGAGGCTTATGCCAATCCCGCACTCCCGGCCGTAGGTAGAGGTGAAACAGCGCAGTGGTTTTAGCCTCGTCCCATAATGGACGAAATCCCATGCGAATTTTCAATGCGAAACAAAAAAAAAGGTTGTAAGTAATTGTTGCACTAATAGATGTACTATTAAGTACATGTTCTATTAAATATGCTGTGTAAACAATTGTTGATCAACCGAAATAAATAAATCATTAGATGATGAAGGCAGCAGAATATCGATAACCATTTCAAAATATATTAGCCATTGAATATTATTTGAGTAACCGCAATAAGCAACATTCAGCAGGTGCGTAAAATATTGCGCTATAGTACTAACGGGTTTCAAGAGGTTCTCAGTAAATAATACTGAGTCAGACCTGTTAACGAGAATACCTCTTCATTGCCAATATATCACCTGTTGCTTGCTTGACAGAATCGTTAATCAATACCGATAACTATTTTTAACACTATCCTTTCACGATTAAGGCGCTGCCTAATTGTAGGGCACCATGATATACTGTTTGTGTCGCACAGTTAAGTGTATTGGTACATGGTGTCATCATCATCATCGTTTCAGCCGAAAGACGTTCACTGCTGGACATAGGCCTCCCCCAAGGATCTCCACGACGATCGGTCCTGCGCATCCCGATCCAGAGGTTTCCCGCGACCTTCACCAGGTCGTCGGTCCACCTTAGTATATGGTATAAACCAGAAAAAAATTGAGATTTCAAGTGTTCAAAGAAAAATACTTGTTTAAACATATTTTATAACAACATAAAGTATAAAACAATTGCAAAATCAGTTTTTCAGTTTTTCTTTTATTTGATACTTTTTTTGCTTTTTACTCTGGCACAAAACATATTTTTCATCGCACTATCCTTAAAAGTGTGAGCGTAAACTAACAAATTACATTTAATGATAGTAAACGGATATTAAACAACTATAGAAAATTCCAAAAAATATTCCTCTGACCACAGAGCAACATACAATAATAAACAACGTAGCATAAATTATTGCAAATATTATATCTAAAATTTAAAAAGCTATGGTTAAATTTAATTAAAGAAGTGTTTATTCGAGTCTAATATCTTTGGGGAGTCGAGACTAAGATCCGTATTATAGAACGTCACTCAAAACTCAAGCTCTGCTTAAGTCTCGTTTCAAGCCATTTGATTGGTTGAAACTAGTTTTAAGTAATGTTAAACAGAGATCAATGCTTGAGTTTCCTTCTGGAATACGCACCTAACATCAAACGAACATCGCTCTTTTGAATAAATAGAAAATAGAAATAAATAGAAATTTACTTCTTACTGCGCCTTAAGTACGCAGTATTTTTTTTTTTTAATATTGGCATAGTATTTAAAAAAAAATTGTTCTCTACTTCGTTTTAAATACTGTGCCTATTTTTTAAAAGAAGTTATTAATAGTGAAATGGTTTGTGGGTTTTAGGATATTCCACTTTGTATAGGTATATTGGCAATGATTCTTTAATTTGTAGTTCGGAACGATATCGTTTCGAAAATAGTGACAGAGTTAGAAAAATATAAGATTTATGATTTTGTGAAATGATACTAGAGAGATGAGACTAGATCAAGTGATTTCTGAGGTGACGGTTAATAGAGTTAGTGATATTGAAAAAAACTACTGACTCAAACATATTGGTACAAATTCAAACTCATTTCTTTTTTCAGACATTAATTACATTAATTATATGTAAATATCCTTATAATGTTAGTAAAACTAAAGCTTAGCCTAATGTTAGTAATAAATTAACTAAATGAAGGCAGGTAGTCCAACAAGATTCATTACATCTTACTTAATATGTATTATAAATGGGAAAGTGAATTTGTTTGTTTGTTCCGTTTTCACGCCGTAACTACTTAACCGATTGCTTTGAAATTTTGCAGACGTAAAGTTAGAAGTCCGGATTAAGTAATAGGGTACTTTTTATCTCGGAAAAATATGAAATTCCCGAGAGAAATCTAAAAAGCGCTATAATTAACCGAACTACACACGGGCGAAGCCGCGGGCGGAAAGCAATAGTATAAAATAAAATAATTTACATAGGTATCATAGGGCAAACAACGAAAAACATATAAAAGCCATTTTCTTGAGATAATCAAATTAAATAGGTACCTTTTAACTCCAAAAAGTAAACTCCACGCGCAAATTACCATAACACTTTTCAATTTCAATTGATTTTACTAAGAAGCTCATAATAACAAAAAAAAAAAAAAAACAGCAAATAAAATTATGTTTTAAAATAATACATAGGTAATTGAAAACCTTTGTTCCACACGGACATAATACAAAAAAATGAACAATAGATGTACCAAACAATTAACTAAGCAATCATATTAAATCCATACTAATATTATAAATGCGAAAGTAACTCTGTCTGTCTCTCTGTCTGTCTGTCTGTCTGTCTGTCTGTTACGCTTTCCCGCCTAAACCTCTCAACCGATTTTGATGACATTTGGCACAGACAATCTTTGGACCCTGAGAAAAAACATAGGCTACCTTTTATCCCGGAAAAATTTGATATTCCCGAGGGAAATCTAAAAAACGCGATATAACCGAACTCCACGCGGGCGAAGACGCAGGCGGAAAGCACACAATCTTTAGACCCTGAGAAAGGACATAGGCTACCTTTTATCCCGGAAAAATTCGATGTTCCCGAGGGAAATCTAAAAAGCGCGATATAACCGAATATTACGCGGGCGGAAAGCTAGTACATAATAATAATTAAATAACACAAACAGACAATGGCACCGTCTCCCTTACTTCAAAACTAATTATAACTTAAGTGCATCTTTGTTTCCCTATTTCATTACGAAAAGGACAGAAGATAAAATATTACTTTAGTCATGTCAAATATTATATTCAATACACAATTTGGAAGTGATTAAAAACAAAAATACGTCATTTTATGTCATGACTTCACTAATGTTTTATCTTTTGTCCATATGATTTTAAAAGAGTGTCCATGGAGTTTCTTCAGTCCCGGATCTGGGGGTATCCGGGGTCTATGCCCCGGGCGGCAAAATCAGGGGGCCGCCAAATTCACACTTCACTGACCAATGGACAACTCATCATTTATTTACTTTGACCATGGAATAAATAATAGCACAAGTACAGCAATTTCATGGAAAACTGCTATAAAGGATTTTAAATTTATTCTTAATTTAACTATTTGGGCGAATATTCTCTGCGAAATTAATCGAGTGAATAGAGAAATTCAGAAAGAAGATGTTATCCTTGCCCGTTCCGTCGCACTAATGGATGGTCTGCTCAAAACTTTGCAAAAAATGAGACAAAATCCAATGGAATATTGGATATAAGAAGCTGGCGAAGTAGCTGAAAAATGTGGTGTTGACCCTATTTTGCAAAACAAACGAATTCCGAAACGTAAAAAAAAACATCGAGGAGATGTGTGAAGACGAATTGCCAACACTCCAACCTGTTCAACTTTTTTCTAAAGAAATAATGATGTTATTTGATCGAATCATATTAGAAATTAAAAAGAGATTTGATTGTGCCACCATGCTGAATTTGAATTTTGCTTTTCTTAATGGTACTAACATTTTGAAAATGTCAAATGAAGAATTACAAAAGTATGGAGCAGATTTGGCTCGAAAATACGAGCGAGATTTAAGTGCCGTTGAATTCTGCCAGGAACTTCATGCTTTTAAAGAGCAAGCTCCGGTTTTATTTGGTGATATACCTAGAAAATGCTAACAGTTTTTATCTCTTGCAACAAATCTATGCGCATGATTTGCAGGATGCTTTTTCTAATATTTGTATTGCTCTGCGAATTTACTGTACGCTTCCTACTACGTCCGCAAGCTGCGAGCGAAGTTTTAGCAAACTAAAACTGATTAAAAATTATTTGCGATCTTCTATGAGCCAGGAACGCTTATCGGATCTTGCAATCTAAGCGATAGAAAATTACTTTAAACTTATAATAAACGTATTGCACACGAGTTAAATTATGACAAGGCTATAGATTTATTTGCAGAACAAAAAGCTCGAAAAGTAAAATTGTAATTTCAATTCACAAATTTAACAATATATTTGATTTTTATTATTATTTTTATTTTAAACTCTACCCTGTTAAATATACAGTATGTTAAATAACAGAGGGCGTTCCCTTAAACTCGTTAATATATATCATTAATAGATTAAAATAAAAATATCAGCATAGAAAAATAAGCATAAAATAATCCGAATAAAAAGAAATTATAATTGAAAATAAATTTGAAACCTGTTTTAAATCAAAATAGTAGCTCGGAATAGTATCTACCTAACGTTGCATTGCCCAACACACATCAATCAATTAGATCTTAGATCGCCGCCGCATACGCGGCTCGTCATTCATAAATAAATTGCGACGTTGCCGTCTTTCATGTTCGCGTGTACAGTGTGTTTCTTTTACATGTCAATTTAAAATTTTTATTAAATATTTTCATATTGAAAAAATTTTAAAACATTTTGTTTTCGAATGGAAATATTTTTTTAGCATGTATGTATGCTATACTATTTCGAGTTAACGGGAACGCCCTCTGTTAGTTAACATACTGTATATCCTACATATTGACAGCTGAAATTATATGGATGATAAATGTAAAATAAACATAAGTAGGTAGGCGGGGCGGCATTTTTCAGTTTTTGCCCCGCCTAAAAAAAATTGAAGATCCGGGGCTGAGTTTCTTGCACGTTCTTCTCCATAGAGATCTACGTTTGGAACGTGCAATTTAGCTTCCCTTTTCTTGGACTGACCGACATTGACTATTCAAAAGCACCAACTGTTGGTAAATTTGAAATAAACAATTTTGATTTTGATTTTTTTGATTTTGTCCTTCTTAATAAAGTAGAAAGAAAAAGATACACTGCACTTTAATTTAGTGTATGTAGTGATTCTGATTGTAAAGTCTGCTTATACTGGTCATCCTTACTAATATCATAAATCGGAAAATGAGTTTGTTTGTCTGTTTGTTTGTTTGTTCCGCTTACACGCCGTAACTACTGAACCGATTGCTTTGAAATATTGCAGACTTAGGTGCGTACTTATTACAGAACGTCACTCAAAACTCAAACTTCACTTAGGTCTCGTTTCAAGCCATTTGATTGGTTGAAACTAGTTTTAAGTAATGCTTAAACAGAGATCAATGCTTGAGTTTCGTTCTGTAATACGGACCGTAAAGTAAAAAATCCGGATTAAATAATAGGGTACTTTTTATCCCGGAAAAATTTGATATTCCCGAGGGAAATCTAAAGCGATATAACAGAAGTTCTCGCGGGCGAAGCCGCGGGCGGGATGCTAGTATACATATAACTTGATGTCTAGACGAGTGACCACAACAAAAAAGTTTCAGATATCTTACTTCTTTACGTCTTTTATCCATACCAATATTATAAATGCGAAAGTATATCTGTCTGTCTGTCCGGCTTTCACGCCAAAACTACTGAACCGATTGTAATGAAATTTGGTACACAGATAGTCTAGAGCCTGAGAAAGGACACAGGCTATAAAACATCCCGCTATGACCAATAGGAGCAGAGCAGGAACAAAAATGTTGCGATAGCGGGAGCAAACGCGGACGTGCATATTGCTCCCAGTATTTTAAAAGGCGTTTGATTTCATATCAACTGAGCTCTTTCGGTTCGATGATTACGCGGGTGAAACCGTGGGGCACAGCTATTAGTATACATATATTAACTAGTGACCCGCCCCGGCTTCGCACGGGTGCAATGCTGACACTAATACACTACAGACAAACTGTGAACGTTGTATACAACGTGTAACATAAAGGGTATATACATAACAAAGGCTTGGCAGCTTTACATGATATCAAACGATATTGAAAGGGTTTTTTAATCCTATCTCTTTATGTTAGGAAGTTATGAGGAAAAACACCGCTTGTGATAGGCTACTATCATACTAGTCGCACAGAGATATTGAAGACATTTATCGGATTTTGGCAAGTAACGTGACGGGTAAGGAGTAGTTATTAACGTATGTAGTGTGCTGCCACGTTTGTTATGATTTGATTTGAAACACACGAAACCATAAATTTGGTACCAATTTTTTGAGTATTTTATTTTGAGTTGAAACCCTTCCGACATCGTTTGATATCATCTAAATATGCCTTGCCCTTGGTATGTATATACCCTTTTTGTTACACGTTGTATAAAAACCGCCAAAAAACTACGTCCCCCAATTTTTAAATCTGTAATATCTCCGTAAATATTCATTTAAACCATAATGATGTAAAGCTTGAGTTTGCAATGTAAGCGGAAAAATTTAATTATTTACGACATCACATTAGAAACCTAAAAAAATACAGTCTTTCTCCACTATTTAATGGATGTTATTATAGGTACATATAAACCTTCCTCTTCAATAACTCTATCTATTAAAAAACTGCAACAAAATCCGTTGCATAGTTTTAAATATTTAAGCATACATAGGGATAGAGGGACAGAGAAAGCGACTTTGTTTTATACTATGTAGTGAAGCCTGTATTCAATTTGTAGGTAGCTAATACACTTACAGAACTAATATCAAATTATAACTTGATGCCTAAGTAGCAGTACCTACTGATAACAATACAGATAACGTCAAATACTTACAATGTATTACTTAGCAAGTTGAGACAGAGAGTCAGAGACCAGTGACAGTGAGGATACTGATGTAGCTAATTATATACAAGTAATTATATGTATATCCATAATTAGCTATAGGTATTCATTTAGTTTTATGTGTTTACTGATAACAGTTGGTTTGGTTTATCTTAAGTGTTTTGTATTAATGAAAATTTGGACAAAGCTAGAGGTTTCTGGTTTTGACTGAGTTTCGAAGATACGACAGTGATCTTACGCCCTTTATACACAGCAGTTAATGGAAGTGGCATAACGGCAAGGTGTAAACCGCACCATAGAAATTAAAAAAGTATATACTTAAATGTACCTAGGTACATGACACAGTATCGGACGTGTGACAAATTGTCACATATTGCATAATTATGCCTACCTAGGTGTGTATACCTAGACCTGACACACGGAGGCTGTCTCCGTGGCGTAGCCATAGCGAACGCGGCCGCTGCGCAAGGAGGCGCGGGTTCGATCCCTGCGCAGTGCATATATTTGTATGCATGAATATGAATATTTGCACTGGTCTGGTCGTGCCTCGGAAAGCACGTTAAGCCGTTGGTCCGGTTGCCATACGAACATCTAGTGGCAGTTGTTACGGGTTGTTGGAGCCCTCAAAAGTCTAACAATTTGTCTAATTGCAATGCTTAGATATCGCCTTCGGCGTTGTGGAGGTTAGACGGCAGTCGCTTCACGGAAAATATCGAAGTTTAGCCAAAATCAGCAGTTACACTGGTAAAGCGGACCCCAGACTCCAAAGCTGAAAAAGCTATGGATGCGACTGGGATTAACGCTGAGATGATGATGATGACTTAAATGTACCTACATAACATAATATAATCAGCGTATAATTTTCCCATTCCTGGGATATCCTCCTCACAGTGATAGGGAGTACCTAGGACCTAGGTCATAATCTACTACGCGGGCCCAGTGCGATTTGGTAGATGTGACATGACTTCGAAGTTTTGACTCTAGGACATGCCGGTTTCCTCACGATGCTTTCCATCAAATTTTTGAGAGCAGTGCTGATGATATAATTTATACAAAATAAAATCTGCCTGTTGGGGTTCGAACCTAAAATCGAACGAAACCTACACACGGCGAATAAACCGTTGTTTTACACAACAACAAAAAAATGTGTGTGCAAAAGACCTAGGGCCATTAAATCATAGGGCCAGTGACCGTAGGAGTAACCGCGTTCTTCTCGAACGGAGATCAGAAATACACAAGCATAGTACCACAAGTAGCAGCTTGATGAAAACCCCGAGAATCGAGTAAAATGGCAAAAAGATCCATTTTCAAATAAAAAATCACCTTCGTGACGTGAGCCATCAATTATATGAATAATCAGCATCAGCCGACATCATCATCATCAACATGAAACTTTTTATCATCCCACTGCTGGGCACAGGTCTCCTATCATACAAAGAAGGATTGAGCGTAATCACCACGCTTCCTCAATATGAGTTGGCGATTTCAGACTTAAAGTCCAGGTTTCCTCAAGATGTTTTCCTTCACCTTGTAATCAGTCATTGGTATCCAAGGTATACTTAGAAAGTACATATAACTTAGAAAAGTTACATTAGTACTATGTTCTATATTACGGGTTTGGTTTCCGCACTCAGTCCCTCTAGTCCATTGTGCGTGGAATTGGTACATTGGTACTTGCCTGACCTGGAATCGCACTCGCACACTCTTACTTGAGAGGCTGGTATCTTAACCACTAGGCCACCGCAACCGACTACAGCCTTCAGCCTTCAGCCGACATATTTCGTAACAATATCACTGTGAAAACTAAATTGAATGAGCAAATTGAATTATTGAATTTAATTCATTGAGCTTCATGTTAGCTGTCAATAATGTCAATCCTTAGCATACTACTGCTAACTACAAGCTTGCTACACCTAAGTTTTCACCATGGGATTTAATGGTACCTAAAGACCAGGAGTAAGTTGCAACAAATATGAGCTGTGCCAACATATCATAGATACAATTGTCCATTGAGATTGATCATTCGAAACCAGATCCTACTGGACCTATTCCGTCTTATACAAAAAGAAACCTAACTTTAGTTCTAACCTAACCTTTCGAGTCAGTGTTTGTATAATTCGAGCTTTATTTAGATTAAGGCAAAGTTATTCTATATAAAAAACCTAATATGTATCAAGCTGAGAGTTAGTTTGATTGTTTGAACGCGCTAATCTCAGAAACTACTGGTCCGATTTCAAAAATTCTTTTTGCGTTGGATAGCCCATTAATTCAGGAAGGCTTTAGGGTTATAACATCACGCTGCGCCCAATAGGAGCGGAGCATATAAAAAAACGCGAACGAAGTCGCGAGCGGCCACTAGTATACAAATAAAATTATACTAAATATAAAGTTATACAACGGTGACAACTTAGTATCGAACTAAGCTATCCTTTTTAAATAAAGAACTGCATTTCTATAAAGATTAAGTTCATAATTCAATAACTATTAAGATGATTTAAACCTGATCTAACCAAAGTCATCGTTTTTTAATAAGGGGATTGTTTTAAGAGCTCACAAAAGATCAGCCTAATCCAGCAACAAAAGAAACTTTCGCAAACACACAGAAGAGTCGCTCAGTTAAAAAAGCAAAGTTTTAAGATTACATAAACCCATATCTTTGTCGTTCGACAAACAAGACAAAGATTGATGATCCCACTGCCTGCTGAGAAATTGAGACCGTACAGCGAACGACCCATTCACTCACACAGAAAAAAAGCATCATTCAACCACGAAGAACTCTACATATTATAATTTAACTTCAGTAAACTTACTATTGAACGACCAATGGCAACAATAGCCTAATTATACATTTCAAAAGTAAATTACCAGAACCATCAATCACGGATAGAGATTTCGAAACTTCTATTGATCCATGCATCACTATGCACAGAACATTGTTGACTTATCATATCGATGATAACTTAATTTAAAGTAGGAAAAACCAACTCACATTATTCCAGCTAAAAATTCAGTCACAAAGAATCCAGTTCAGATATAACAGATTCACAATCACCAACACATTGCACTCTCCGAATGTTGAGTCACTAATATTTTTATTCTCTTAAGAATTTTATTAATAAATAAATAAATTTTATTATATGTATTTTATTATTTAATAAATAAATGCGGCACACAAGTTGTGTTGTGTGTAGCTTCTTGCACAAAATCCAACTGAAACGGTTTGCCGGGTTATCGTATCCCCGTCATGAGCACATCGAATGCCGCGAGTTACTACCTTGTTTTTGTTATGATAATGCTTATTATGTTGGAAATAGTGCTCCGATAGTGTCCGTATCATGCAACGAGCAATTAAGAAACATATCATCGGCGTTTATCGAGACGAGTAAAAACAAGTGCGAGAGCCAATGTTGCTTACTGATATAATTAATTGAACATAATCTTGTCTTCCTTGAAAGTGATGGCTTATCTGGCTCGTCTATAAATAAACACGATTACACGATTTGATTTTATTAATGGTGGGTGTTATCGACAAATCGGAGTAATTCAGAAGTCGATTGTTAATCCGTCGACGGTGCATCAAAGAGGTGCTGCCAGTTGCGGGCTAATTGGACTTAATTGTTGTACGGACGCGTCCAACGCTCCACACCAGTTAAATGGATTTACAGCTGTCCGTTAAAATTGAAGAAGCGATTTAGCAATTGTCAGCGAAGTCTATAAAATGAATCTGTGTCAAAAGTAATTATGGGTTAATTATGAGATGCGATGCGACTTTAAGTCTAAGAGACGATGAAGAAACTTTAGATACTCAATCCTTATATACTGTAGGCTGTTGCATTCATACATGAAATATTTTAAGAGAAACATCTACATATGGTACCTACAGAAACCAAAAAAATATTTTTTTATATAACTTCAGTATAAAAAAATATCTATAGACATATTTATAATCCTATGAGACACATAAATATTACTGGCTCCTTATTAGAGTAGACCCTACGGTCTAAATACGTCAGCAAAGATGCTTACTGTCATTGAAGCGGAAAAAAGATTTTATGCAAAGTGTCTGAAATAATTTAAAAAATAATATTTATTTTAATTGATTTAGCATTTAAAAAAAAAACATTGAAGATTTATTATTACCTACTAAAAATCTTTGTGAAAATGATGTGGCTTCTTCTCCGCCTCTTAGGTGAAAAAGAAGTTTTTATCAATAATTTTAAGAGGAACACACATACCTATGTATCTCTTAAAATATTCCGCTTATGCACAGATTATATACCTTTGTAGTAGAGACTAGAAGAAATACAATATTTCAAAGATGTATTAACGTCATAACAAGAACGCCATAATAAAAAAAAAGCCAATAAGTCACATGCATTGCAATATTTCACACTTTTTCAGTATAACAATAGCTACATCCGGTACTCGTTCAGCAGTAATTGCAAAATAATTTACTATGTCTACTGAGTCTATATTTCGATTTACAGAAGTACCGACATTCGTAGCCATTAAATCGAACAAGAAATTAAATTACCGATGTCAATAAAACGCAGACTGAAACCATACACCATTGTCCGTAGGTAGGTCGACGCGCGTGGCTATCCAGATATCCGGGAACATTGGAGTCTGCGATCGTAACTCCCCCTAAGGCCATTAGGATACAAATTCGTGACACGAGGCCAGAACACGGTTAGGCCCGTTATGGCGTGCCGGCCAATAGAACTGTCCAGCTTCTTATTAATGACCGCGAGACAATGACACTAATGCTATTAAGTGGTCGCGGTCGCGAACGGGAGCACTGCGCTTAAACGCGTGCACCTTGTCGCTGTCAACGGCGCATGAGTTGGCCGATTTAATGTCCACAGAACCACTGTTCCGGATATGAAATATTACAGTTGGGCCAATTAAGCCCAAATTTCGAGTGAAGCGGTTCAAAGCTCAATATTGGAGTGGAACTCAATTATAATATGAATAAATTTTCAAATAATTCAAGATTGGCTATGAACTGCATTTGCTGGCGTTGAATATATTCAATACAAGTTTTATTGGGCAACGAAAATTAGATGTCTCGTTATCGAAACTTTCCGTTCCCACGGCATATTAATGACTAAGCAAAAGTTTAGCACCAAACGCGCACCTTTTATGCAGCGTCCTCCATTATCCGGCTCATTTGCGGCAAAAGACAAACGGTCGATCGGAGGCGAGCACAAATTTCGCCGATATAATCGTCCAGTAAGACAATGGTTATCGTTGGCGCGCGATACCGGCTCAGATAGGGCACATCGAGAGCTGATGGATGCGGCACGCTCGACAGATAGCATCTCCATCGTGACGCCCGCCCTGCTCGCCTCGTGTGCACCAATTATTATTCAATATCTCCAATATTGCTCCAAACCAGAGCCGATAGATCACCGATACCATTATTGAGGTTAACGTTTGATTTGATTCCCCGGGTCCGCTCCGGTCAAGTGACAATCGTATCAGGCGTGCGACGTGATCGTAATTGAATAATGGTTTTATTTGTCAGGAGGATCGATGGATTTATCATTCAATCAATAATGATGCACTCGACGGCAAAACGATATCTGACAAAATATGAATTCATATCATAAATGTTTGTGATTTTATCTCAGAGTTTATTATAAGCTAATGAAACTTACTGTTTACCAATCAGCCTATAAATTTAGGCCACGTTTGATTAATTTTGCATGTGAAATTCGTAATCAACAATACATGTCCGGTTAATTCAACTTGGAGATTATTGTTTTATAAATGTCCAGCGAATGTCATAAAATATCTACATGCTCATAAACAGCTGAGTTAAGAAAGCACTGACCTCACAAGGAAATAAACAATGCTTGACAGTGGAAGATTTCATGTAAAAATTAATTACTTATATTGTTGACTTACGTTTATTAGGTGGAGCTGACGATGTCAAGATCATTCAGGTCGCTGAGCCACCTGTAACAAAAACAATGGCATTTATTGATGTGATTATAATGAAGGCGCGTACCGATAATCTTTTATGGACATCTCCTTATAGGTACGTAAAGCTTAGCACGAGGGAGCGTGGGGAAATGCCGTCCACACGTGCCACAGGTGCCACACGGTCATGTAGTGGACAGAGATGTGAGGATTATGTGTCTAATACTATCTGGAGAAAAGATCTCGCACGATTCCGCAAGCCAGCGTCGAGGAGCGCGACGACGACGCACGACGAAAATTAAAATAATGCGACACTGAATTATGAGGCATGCCTCTGCCGGCGGACAACAATATCGAGAACAGCGGTAATGCTAATTCAATAGCGTAATATCTCCGTATCTCGATGTAGTCCCCCGCGGTCGATCCGACCAAGATAGTCTACGATCGCGCCGATATGGTTTGGTTCGTGATTTATTTTGGTCGCTCCCATATAAGTACCGTGTACGGCAACAATGGGCCGAGACTTGGGATTTACGACAGACGATTTGGTAGCGATAAAAGATTTAGCCGCGTTCATGGAAGGGTTGGAGAGTACCTATGCATTAACACGAGTCCGGTTCCACAGTCGCACCATGCGATTACAGCTACTGCGGAATAAATGAAACTAACATAGTGTTCCATGTCAGTACGGTTGGATTCTAAAATACGTATACTGGCAGTATAAACAAGACGCGGGGACTGTAGATAAGTGAAGAACTTAATGTACGCGCATAAATTTTAATTAGATAGGTACCTCGAAGCATTCATAATGTAGATGCGTAAATAAATTAGTCGTTCTTTCGTCGTTTGCAATTCCAATGGACTTATAGTAATCAATGATCGGCTTGTTTATAAAAATATGCTAACATTCTATTACCCATCAACATTTGATTAAACGGTGATAGCTCTGTAGTCAGGAATATTTACTGGTTCATATAACTGTGTTTCATAAGGATGGACAAATTTTTTTTAATCAACAGTGATGTGTTGAACACTGCTGAAATATGTGAAATGTTTGAAGCGTTTATATGACAAACAATGAAAGATAGTGGCAGGCGCTTACACTATTGGCGCTAAATGAACATCCAGTGGTAAACATTTATCACTATGAATGACGTCAACGGATACAAGTATAAGATTCGTACGCTTAATAAAAAATTGTGAAACAGCTGGAGAGAAGGCACACAAAATAATCTTGACAATTCTCACGAATACAAATTGCATCCGCTGTTTCATTATGAAAAACACTATCGATCACTTCAATACATGTGCAGTAATACGAAGTTATCTAAAGTCGAACTCAAAATTATGTAAACAAACCACAAGAAATTGATAATCAATAATATTTAATGAAATGGACAGAAAAAGTAGCTAATAAAAAAACTGTCAATGGGGAAGAAAACTGACAAATCTCGCCACTAGAGGCGCTGCTATCGTTTGACCCAAATAAACTGTCAAAACCCATTGTAATTTGTTCGAGTTCACGTTGTTTATAAAAAATATGCCGCGTTGTGTAGCAATTTGTTGCAATAATAATGGAAATCACTCTTTCCCTAAAGATACCTATGCATTTCAATTAAGAACAGAATATATAAATAGATTTCAGTAAAGACTATGTTGATGTCTTCATAGCTTTCTGGGGGCGGTAAATCATTTTTTTTTTCTTGAATTTCTTGTTCTTGAGGAAGTAAAGAAGTAAAAATTTCGGTCATACGATTCAAGTCTGGATAATAACTTTAGGTTAATAGGGTTGAAACTTTCAAAATGTGGCAATAATAATTACATTAATATTTACTTAAATATAACTAAAGAAACATTAAACCCAATACAAAATTAATCTAAATTAAAACACTAATAAGTTAGCATTCATTTTAAAGTCCGGGCATTGTTATTTGCCTGGTAATTAGATCAGCTTTTCGTCCTTTTACTGAAGCTCCTCTAGACTTTTAACTCCTTTTTTAACTTGAAACAGTCCATGTACAATACATTGCTCTGCTTTACCTAAAAAAAAAAAAAACTCAACATAAAACGTGATACGACTGACAGCTAATTTTTATGAGTCAAACGCCATCAGCGACATCTGCAAATAGCTTTGCGTTTTCTTCCCCATTGACAGCTACAATATAATTAATTGCTATCAACACTTTTGTCAACAATGCCACATAGATTCACTGATAAATATGTTATACATTTCATAGTTTCATCAACCAACTTACAAAAACCAACATAGATACCATTTAGTTAAAAATCAAAATATGATTGACATGTAAAAGTCTTTGTACAAACCTAGTTACAGCATTTATCATAACACTATTTTACCAAATAGAGAAATAAGTGCACCCCAACTAGATTTAGCCCAAATCTTTTACTAAATGGACATGCAGCATAAGATGGTGACAAAACAGGTTTTTGTAAATATCGATTTCTTGTATTCATAAACACAGGATTTTGTACTTATAGATGTTCTTAGTGTAAGATTCTGTAATCAGTGTTACTTTCCATGGCTTATTGCGAGTCGTAGCTATAAGAGTTATAATTAGAATCATATTGAGCTGGAATTAGATTTAAGTTTCGAATGTAAACCGGTACCGGACCGCCATGGGCGCCATGTATCGTGTTAAATCTTGTATAGGATGTGGTTTTATTTTAGATAAAAAAAATCTAAGAAGCCAATTTATTTGTCGAATTAGTTGACAGTGATTTTAAATTTGATGAGCAACATGAGACAAAAACGAGTTATATGTTAATGTGGACAACGGAATTGGAAAAAAATACGACTTCAGAAAAAGGGGCTTATATTATAATGCGGACGATGATATAAATAACTAGCCAGGCAATGAAAACTGAGATGAGGCCTAATAGAAATGTATGGATGAAAAGACATGCTGTCCGAGCCTCAATACATTTGGGATAATGGTAAAAAAATTTGGATGATAAGCACAAAAAAAATAAATAAAGAACCAAATGACTCATGGGATTATGAGAGAGACATGACACATAGTTTTATTTAAAGATCTATTCACACGAAAAATGGTAAAATTGATTGGTAATTATAATTGCGATAACCCAAAGTGACTGGCTACAGATGAGTAATGCTTTAACTATGTTACATCATCTGTCAAAAACATGCTATCTCTCCATTTGTTATTTAATTCATAGTTATAAGAAAATGCACGCTTGATTTGCATACAAGACCTTCAATTTGATCTCGTAAATAACTTTTTAATGAAGAGGAAAATAACACTTAAAATAGATAGTTTGCGTAAGTATAAGTGACCACGATTAAATTAAAATAAACTGTAGAAAATTTTTCAGGACTGTAAAGAGTCTAGAATTCATATTGTTAATGATTTTAATTAGACTAATAAATGTCTTGACTATCATTTAGTTTTATCTTAGTTTCATCCCACTTATAGCGGTCGCACGCTGTATAGTTCTGATCGGATCTGCGCTAGAGTTTATCTGACGACGCCGGCGCGGGCGCATTAACGCAAATTGCGCTAATTGTGGAAACTCGAGGAAAGTTAACTGCGTCTGATGAGGCTCGCCGTGTTGTTTACTAGTTTGTCTGTATGTATGTTGAAATCTCGTTTACAACATCAAGCTTTTATGGCACCCACCCATCAAGCCTGCTATTGGCACGTACGTACGTAATAATTAAAATGACAATAGCTTCGGGCCATGTCGATTTTAACACTGATATTGTCATATGTTAAAATAACGATGGCTGTCTAAAGTGTGACGCCATTTCTTCAGTTGGTGGAGCTTTAAATATTCACGAATTGTCTGAGGAATATGAAATGCCAGTTGTTTATGTTAACACAGTCGTAGACACCTAAGTAAGTTACGTATTCGTTGGCAAAATTTATGGATTAGTACTGAAGACCAGACAACAGAAATGATGGCCCAAAATTGACAATTATTCTAAAGTCTATTGAAAGATACGTTTCCTAATATTAGGTTAATATCAAGTTTATTTCAATGTTTTCAGAGTGACTAGAAGAAAAAATGTCATGTGTTTTAAATTTGTATTGCACACTGACCTTTATTGTATAAAAATTGAAGTTATTTTTGCAATAATTCGTATTTCTTTGCATGATTGGCAAGTAAATCGCGAACACAGATACGTTATATTACGTATGTATTTATATGCATTCTGCTTAAAAGTGGGGAAAGATTAAATAGATTAGATAAATGTACGGGTATACATTTAATTAAAACACTACGTCGTATATCCTATTGATAAGAATCATTCCTAAATGCAAGTATACGTATTGCATATAGTGGAACAGTCGATGATTGTGTAACGCACAATACAGGCACGGGATGTATTGTGAAATCACGGATTCAGTTGATCATAATCGAAAAGACATTCTATTTTATTATTGCTGGTCACAAAATGTACATTGGCGACATCGGATCGCGTCTTTCCTAATAACTTGTTTATAATAATCTTTTCGCGAAATTGTTATTCGTAATAGGCGATAATTTTATGGCGTCGACGATGTTAATCAATTGTCGGAACGGGAAAAGCTTGAGTAATTTAATTTGTGATTAAATTCTAGGTATTGGATTGATATGACATGACATGATTGATATGGTTATAGAAAGTCATTTATAAATCCCACTCGTTATCTTTTTTTTAATTATTTGAAATGAGTAGTACATAATATAGTATGACATTGCTAATAATAGAATTACGGATTTAGCCAGCAATTTGGTGCTACATTGCTATACCAGCAGCTTTTTTGGACAGCTACATACCTACATGCTAAACATTGGTAAATTTGACGAAAACAATGGATCGTACGATTCTTCAAAGCATTTATCTATTCTGACGATGTAAATTCTTGTATCGTCAAGCAGCAAGTATGTATACATGTGCATAGCTTTATTCGAAAGCTCATTAGTCCTTTATTTTTTTAATGAAATTTTATGTTGCTATGAACATATCATTATCGAACCCATAGATTTTTACAATGTCAGGTATTTCTTTGTCGTTTTAGTTATTTGACTAAAAAATCGCTATTGAATGTTGTCATTATTACTCGTGACTATATCGTTGTACAGCTTCGTTATCTACAATGAAAGACTATGGTGTTCTGGGAATACCTATAGATAATTCAATAACTGCATCACACACTTCATCGTCATCAGTCATCACCATTTCAGCCGAAAGACGTCCACTG
Organism: Sesamia nonagrioides; assembly: GCA_017933935.1. NCBI lineage: Eukaryota > Metazoa > Arthropoda > Insecta > Lepidoptera > Noctuidae > Sesamia > Sesamia nonagrioides. The sequence goes on from JADWQK010000188.1 coordinate 3,143,608, forward strand.
CTGGACATAGGCCTCCCTCAAGGATCTCCACGACGACCGGTTCTGCGCCTCCCGCATCCAGCGGTTTCCCGCGATCTTCACCAGATCCTTCGGTCCTCCTTGTCGGGGACCTACCCACGCCGCGTCTTCCGGTGCGTAGTCGACACTTGAGAACCCGTCGCGTCGGCCCCATCGGGCATCAGTCCTACGGGCAATGTGCCCGGCCCACTGCCACTTAAGTGTTTCAATTCTTCATCACACACTTAGTTAAGTAAAGACATGCCTGAGATCCGTTTCGCGACAGTCGCAGCGCCCTAGAGCAACAGTTTCTCCTAAAGATTATCTATTTACGTAATAACACCGTATTAGAAATCAAACAATCCCAATGTTTGCCACACCATATCCGCAAGGCTTATCGTCAGGTGGCCATCATATCTACAGATTCGCGTGATTGGAACCAATGATTCACAACACTCACTGGTACAGGAAGTCTAAGCTATCAGTTGACATTGGCACACGCGATTGCCTACCCTATAATTAATATTTTTCATAGCGTATTAATCGACACTTCTACTGCTTCCTACGCACACATTAAGGGCGATAATCGGTTGAAAAGCAAGATTTATAGTGAAAGGATCAGATGTAAGTTATGATGTGGAAGAAAAATGCAAATTAATTTAGAAAATTGTTTATTTGCAGTTAAGAAACATTGACGTGATAAATATTTATAGGCTAGTACTTGATAGCGTTGCTAACGTGATATCTTTGATTACGGTTGGTCGTTTTAATTGATTAAACACGTAACTATGTTTTCTATTAATTTGCATGTTGGAAAAGAAGTACTAGAACGCGGCTTGTAGTACCGCCATTTATATTTATCGTATTTGGCGTATTAGCAAGTGCAGTGTGGGACGCCTCTCAGCTAGATGGACAGTGGAAAATTGGCTTCTTCCCTTGAACACTATCTTTCTATTTATTATCAATAGCCGTTTGTCTAACGATGTTTTTATGAATAATTTAGCGAAGTAACGCCAAGTAAGACAATAAATGTAGCAGCCAATAATGGAGGCGATCGAGTGTGAAATTGACGTAAATTATCGCGCTAATGATTTGCGAATGCGCGGGCGGACGCGTGCGGGCGCCGACGCGCGACCAAACGCCAACTATGCGCCTGTGACTGTGCCAAAATTCACACACTAACCCATACATATTTGAAATATTGAGAGTAAAAAGGTGTTATTAGAGACAGTACTCATCACATCTGAAGTTCAAGTGCGAAAGTAAATGTTTTTCTGTCTCAAATTCGGATATTCACTGCCTATTGCTACTGCCGTCTTATGAAACAAAAACACGGTAAAGTTAGTACTTTACCGTGTTTTCGTTTGTGTTTTTGTTTACTACGATAATAATTAAGACTACTTAATTATTATCGTAGTAAACAAAAACAGTAGTGACAGTATGTAACCTGGAGAATCTGAGCGCATGTTCTCCATTACATAAAAAATACACGAGGATTTGAAGTAGTTTAGAAGAAAAGAATCATTGAGGCATCATAGCAAGTTAGGGGCTTTGCACATGGAGCAACTTGAGACTTGAACTATTAACTTTTTGAAAGTTTCCTGTAAAAAGTTGAAGTAGCTGAAGTAGCTATAAAATTAACAGTTGCCGCAATTTTGTTTGGCAATCTGTGAGCAGCTATAACTAGCATTACCGGATACAAGGCGATTGAGGGTTGAGGAAGCCGGAAAATTTAAAAACCGGAATATTATAACAGCGGCTAATTGCAGTAGGTAACTAATTTAGTCATCAATTACAGCAATTAATAAAAAAATATTATTTAAAAACAAAAAACCCGCCTGCATAAAACTCTAACGAACTGAAAAGGTAGAAAACGCCTGTGTTTTGGCGGTATTGAATGCTACAAGTTTGGCATTGCCCCATTCGGAGACTGCCACTTGCCTCTCGTCCAGCTGATTTCTTTAAGAATCAATAAACTGCCACTGTGTTGGCAAAAATTGCCAACACAATTGTAAAATCAATTGTTTGTATTGATTGCATGGGTAATTACTTCAATTAATACAAAAGATTTTTTTTCCTATAAACGGCAATTTTATATTTAAAGGTTTTTTTATATAAAATATATTTAGAATTAATATATTTATTATAATCAGTGATTAAAATCCTTAATTTTGATACCCAACTCGATATGCTTGGCAGAAAAAAATATGTAATTCTTTTTTTTTGTTCCATTTAATATTATGTTATATACATATTTAGAATCAGTGTTTCAAACCCTTCATTTTGATATCCCACTCGATATGCTTGGTAGAAATTTATTTCTTTATATCTCACAATATGGCGTCATACATCCGCCATTTTGGTATTTTTTTAAATGTCACCTATCTAGTAGCAGTTGGGCAATTAAGGCAAATCTAACGATACCTCAAATGTGAAAATCCGTTCAGCGGTTCTGGAGATACTAGGTAATAAAGAATAATACATACAAGATAGGAGCTAAAAACATAACCCTCCTGGCAGTCGGGTAAAAACTGTTGATTATTACCGAAACTCGAAATTTTAGTTGCTGTTTATTTATTTATCCATTTATTTCAAGCATCAAGGCCCCTATAAACTAATACAATACTATCATCATCATCATCATCTCAGCGTTAATCCCAGTCGCATCCGAAGCTTTTTCAGCTTTGGAGTCTGGGGTCCGCTTTACCAGTCAACATAATGTATATGAAAACAACCAGTGTGGCTACCATGAGTTTTCATTACGAGACTCGATCGTCAATATCGATCGCGTTTGGCGCTCTCATTGGTGTGGTGGTCTCTCGGTGGAGTTCTTACAACCTTGAAGCGGACCAATCGATGAGTCAAATGCGTTCGATATCAACGATCGAGTCTCGTTATGAAAAGTCATGGTAGCCACACTGTTGGCATTTGCTCCATGTGCCAAGCGTCTAAAGGCCCAGCAGGCAGCAGCATCACCAGAGTAAGGCAATTTTTTGTTCTGGATGGGAAATTATCAAATTACCTATCCCACTCTGGGTGGAGCGGAAGGGCGTGTCAGACTTTTACTGACTAAAACCTTAATTAGGTAAATCCAAATCTTGTAAAAAAAAATGCCAATGGATTGCATGTTTAGTTTACAGACAATACGACCGATCTCTTACTAAACGTAACATAATCAGCCTATATTGTCGGCCGTAATCTACCACGCGGGCCCAGTCATCATCATCTCAGCCTTAATCCCAGTCGCATCCGCAGCTTTTTCAGCTTTGGAGTTTGGGGTCCGCTTTACCAGGCTAACTGCTGAATTTGGCTAAACTTCGATATTTTCCGTGAAGCGACTGCCGTCTGACCTCCACAACCTGAAGGCGATTTCTAAGCATTGCAGTTAGTCCAATTGTTAGACTTTTGAGGGCTCCAACAACCCGTAACGACTGCCACTAGATGTTCGTATGGCAGCCGGGACCAACGGCTTAACGTGCTTTCCGAGGCACGACCAGACCAGTGCAAATATTCATATTCATTCATCAGCCTGCTTGCGCAACGGCCGCGTTCGCTACCGCTACGCCACGGAGGCTGTCAGACCTACCGCGCGGGCCCAGTGCGGGTTGGTAAACGATCAACCCACATTTTGGCGGGTTCTAAACGTAAATCCATACTAATATTATAAATGCGAAAGTATCTCTGTCTGTCCGGCGTTCACGCCAAAACTACTGAACCGATTGTAATGAAATTTGGTACACAGATAGTATAGAGCCTGAGAAAGGATGTAGGCTATACAACATCCCGCTATGACTAATAGGAGCAGAGCAGGAACAATGAATGTTACGAAAACGGGAGCAAACGCGGACGTACATATTGCTCGCATTATTTTAACAGGCGCTTACTTTATATCAACTGTACTCTTTCGGTTCGATGCTTACGCGGGTGAAACCGCGGGGCACAGCTAGTATTGTATATAATACAGTCCACCATCAAACAGGCACGAGGCGCTCAAAAGGTGTAACTTTATCAATAAAAGGCTTGGCAATCTATTTTATCATATCAATAAAAATGCAGTAAAATCTAATCTTTTTTGAGGATATATCCTAATATCAGATATATACTAAAAATCAATATCAAAACGTTACCTTCATTAAAATTGCACGTTCTGTTAATATTTATTATAGGTACTTAGCAGCAAATGAATACGCACAAGATTCTTTGATAGGGTACTTAGTTACATTAAAGGTTTATCTAATAAATACCGTTATTCGAGAGCCCCTAGAGTACCTTCCAATTTAATAACTCTAATCAGTTCCTCTATGTCGCATATTTTATTTATGCATATTTTAACAAAATTGTAAGAAAACTCGATTAACAAAACAAATTGATTGATAATCTTGTATCTATAAGGAATGGCTATCGAATATTCAAAATCCATCATTACAATCGTATTATTGGTCATTTACATAAATTCTTTCACGCCTATGGGCACGAGCATCAAATAAAAACTAATATCTTGGTCCAATTGGTGCCAGCTTCCGAAATTCCATTCATTATCTCGTTTCGCTACGGAATGGTGATCTGAGTTCACAGAATCCGTTAAAAGTGTTTTTGTGGCGAAGGTTTTATTATAAAAATGAGTTATGCCTACTGAGTACTGATACTATGCCAACGGAAATAAAAACAGAAGAATAAAATGTTGCCACATCAAAGAGAATTTTCAAGTAAAACTTTGAAATTAAAGTTGACAGCTAAGCATATTGAACCTTACAAAGATTTGTATTGTATCTAAGTGATGTGAACACAAAAGGGCAGATAGCAGATTTATATCCAGCAACGGATAAATGTCAGAACCTGCTATAATGTCGCAACCGACACGACACGTCCCGTTCACAACTAAGTAACTGTAACTTCTCAATCAACAAAGAATAGACAATGAACAATAAATATATAAACATCTTCATACATGTTTCTAAGTTGATAAGAACTGAGAGAGATAAGCTAACAGTTGGAACATCTTCATTGCTTTCAATAATGTAGAACGATAGATACAACTATCTTGTAGGTATGGACGACGGCAGGTCAAGCTACCCGAAACTGACAAATATTCCCAATCAACCTTGAGCCATAATGCTTTAGAGATGAAATTGAAAATATAATAAAGAAATCTGACCGATTATAGCAGCTTCATGTGCCGTCGTCTGTACAGTTCTTGATAACTAGGTCGATCTAACGCCATTTTCCTTACACACGAGTTTATAGTTCGTAGAACTGTTTATAATTGCAATAAAAGTAAACCACAACTACAGGAACTCATAAATCCATAAAGTATTTGTAAATAGTAACATGATAATTATATTTTACGACTATAAAGCTAACTAGTAATTAAAATAATTATGGACATAACAGTAAAGTCGGTTCTATTACTTAATCTGTCCGTCATTGCCTCTGCAAAGCTATAAAATACAAATGAACTCAATACAAATGGAAGGCATAACTCTAAACTAATAGTATACTTATTAATTGAATAAGGTTTCAAATAAATATATTTCATAAGTCATGACATAATAAGGAACATGTGAATAGCTGAAATAAAAATATACTATTTCAAAGTTCTCTGTGTTGTAAAGGAAAAAAATCCAAACATGACATGAACAAGAAAACAATACTGAAGCTACCCAAGCGGCTATTAGTCTGGCGACTAAAAACAAAAGAAAGGGACTGCAAGACAGAAACTGACAAGCTAGTAGAACCGAGGGGTTAACAGTCAACGTTAGTAACAAAGTGTATTTAAATTCAATTTTCATTCAATCTGCAATAGAGAACACGGAACATGTTAGAAACGGTGAAAGCTTAATGTGATTCGCATAAATAGAATTTCATGTTGGACATGTATATCTGTCTTGACGGGAGAATCACAAATAGATTCACATAAACTCGTTATTTATGAAGATTGCAACACGCAGGGTCGTGATGACAAGGGGCTCATGAGGAAATGTGCCTGAGATGGGCTATAATAAAATGGTTCGAATTTCAATGAATTTCTAGTACTTGATTGCTTTATAGCCATCTAATTGAGCAACTTACAGGGAATTCTGCTTGACGCTTGGAAATCCAATCTGAAGTACGTGAGAAATTGATTAAACCCTATCATAGCTAGCTCTTATTTCCTTGTAAGATAGGACACTATTATGTACATAGGTGCTAAATTCACATTAACAACCAATCATACATTGTGTCGCCTGTTATTGCCGATTTGAAGAATCAAAATTAATAAATCATTAACTAAATAAACCTCTTCTAACAAAGTAGCTGAAAGGATCTCACATGCGATAAATCCGGTGGTTGTACTATGTTCATCGTCACCGAACGATCTACATGTCCTGTGCGCGCGTGGGAAACCGCCCGTTACTTACAAGCTACCTACTAGATGCTGTGTCCGATACTAATGCTATATGCTAGCCAATACCTTGTAAACAAAATCCTCGAAAACAGTGAGCAATGAAAGATAAGTTGTACATTGGGAGTTAGGAGAATCACAAATGCATCCTAAAATAGAGAAAACAGCCAAATCGTCAATTTTTTGGTACAGTATGAAAAACTAAACAAAGATAAAGAAATAATTATTTACATTTCCTATTGAGATTGCGTTTGAAGCAATTGTAAGCAGTCATACTGATGTAAATATACATAATGAAGAGTATAAGAGAGAACGAAGTACGCAATGAAGAGCGATAAAAGAAGAAAATATAATATCAAAAGTCGACAAATCCAATAATCCGTCCCATGACTTCATTTAAAAAGTTATATTTACAAGACACTCGTTCAATCAATCAATCAATTCATTCAATTTTAATCGAATAGAAAAAGCAATTCTGTTAAATAAAGATTATTGTCGGTATCGATTAAACGGTCTGCTATTACCTTGACTCAAATACAAATATCTACTAAAGATTTATTCATTTACATAAAAAAAACTATGAAATTCAAATACTACACTATAAAAACTACTTAAAATAGGACATATATGGAAGGCATAAAGGAGATTAATTAATACTGTCATTAATCTAGTAAGAGTATTAAATTTACTTAACCTATAAATAGAATAGACTATATACATATACGATAAAAAAAACTACAATTAAAACGGCGATAAAAATAAGTAAAGAAATATTGTTGAAGGAACACCCGACGCATGTAGTGCGATGTATCTAAACGCGTAGATAATTACACACACTTCGGGCACCGCATCGAACCAGACGAAGGCGTTACCGCGCCCGTAGAGAATCAGCGCTGAAACACTGCATCAACGCTAGATGCTAATGATAAAATGTGATGTTAAAAGAAAGGCTTGAACTTACAACATCCTTTCTGGATATAAGAATAAAATTTATTTTTATAAAATACAATATAAACATCGTATTAAAGCAAATGCAAATAAAATACACTCAAATGATACAAATACCAACTTAACAACAGAATAAAAAATCTGTATAGTCATAACCACAGCCACGCAAACTACTCGTAAAAAAGGTAACTGTAGTATTCATAAAGCACAATAGCAAAAAGTCGTCGGCGTAAATAAGTTAGCACGTTGACCGTCATGCGTTAAAGAGACGCTTGAACAAAACTCATTTCACAACCTGCTTCAATCCTTAGCGAATTGCCCTTCCAAGAAGTCTAGTCTCTCATTAGCCCGCAATAATTACAAGTCAAAATGAACCAGGAAAATAAACATCCGTCTCTGTCTAACGCAGCGGTGGACCCTTATAAGGAGAACGTGACAAACCGATCTAGATAAACGTATCAGATGAGATCGAGATCAGAATGCGGTTTAGATATTACTATTACAAACGACTCATTATTTATTGCGAAATTTTCTATTCTAAGTAACAGGTAGTGTTCATTAGCTCCATAAGGAATATTACAAAACCTAGAAAGTGGACTTACAAAAACCACACACGTACCTTGCTGTTTTATACAAACCATTTTTTTTTTTTTTTTAGTATATTTTGGTCTGAGTATACTTCCTTGAGAAACTCATTCATATTATCTTCACAGATAACGGTTGGAGTAAAAACTTCACAGTTATTTTGATATATTATAATGAATATATTAAAATAGTTATACAAACAATCGTAAACAAACTAATAAACGTAATGCATTTGTGATGTTTAGTGCTTATAAACCAAAGTATTTATTAAAGGCAATGCTGTATCATTAAATTTTCCTGTATTACGGGGACTCAAAATCCACCAAATAAGCATAATCTTAAAATGTAAACCTATTTCGTAGTTAGCAAGACGGGACATGGAAAACAATTGACTGTCGTCCTCCGTGGCGCAGCGGTCAACACGCCTGCCTGCGACGTGGAGGCCCCGGGTTCGATCCCCGGCCAGGTCATAATGTAAAACGATCTTTTCCTGACTGGCCTGGGTCTTGGATGTTTATCTATATATTTATCTATTATAAATATAGTATCGTTGAGTTAGTATCCCATAACACAAGTCTCGAACTTACTTTGGGGCTAGCTCAATCTGTATAAAAATAAAAAAAAAATAAAAAATGTGGTAGCCTGTTTAGTAAGAATTATTTTTTTTTATACATTTTTACAGCATCAGACATGCAATACACGTTATGTAGAATTAAATTTAATTGCGGACATAATAATTGAAGTGCTTACATTTATATTACGCTTGAGACGTAGGCAGTCATGCACGTCAAGGATATGGTTTCTGTAACAAAAAATAAATAGGTTAGCAAAGCCTACAAAAAAAAGCTAAGCCCTGTTGTGAGTGAGCACAAGATAAATTTGAAATGTAAAGAATTACCCAAGAACTATAAGATGATGTCAAAGGGTCAAAATATTGGAGTAAGCCACAGTGTAAGTTGTAAACTAAAAGTTATCCAAAGTAGAAACAAACAAAAAAATGTTATCGATTTGTAAGGATATAAAAGGTGAAGTAATAGCGGTTCATTGCAGTTGGTTAAATAGTAAGTCAATCAAAGGAGAATAATAAAAAATTCTCGTGTCACAGTGTTTATAACCAAACTTCTCCGAATTGACCGAATCTGAATGATCTTTTTTGTTTATATTCGGCTTAGAATAAATCATAACACAGATATTCATATTGCTTTTTTAAATTATATAGTAAAACATTGTTTGCCGGTTCCGATAGTATGTGTATAAAAGTTGAAATGTTAAATCATAGTAAAGTTACTCTGGTATAAAGTCGAGATCAACAAACTCTTAAATAGTGTGTCGTCCATATAAAAACTGATTACGCTCGATTATTTATGCACGTCCAGCGCCTTACTGGTGAACGGCCTACAACGGAACCTACATACTGAGACGCTAAATAAAATTAAGATTATATTCTCCAAGTACCCTCTATTCTCCATCTTGAAATACATCCATTGTACCATATACTATTTTAACATCAAATAATAGAGCTTGGCAGACTCTCCGACAAATTGTACATTTCATAATTGCTACAGAGAAGATGCGGCGAAATCTTCATTACGGGCGCACAGTATCGATGCAACGATAATTACGGAGAGCCAGCAACCACCGAGACAAACATGAAATTAATTCCCAACGAAAGTTAGAGAAATGTGCATTGCTTTACGTAGACAATGTTATTAATGATGCTGATGATAAAACCAGTGCAGCGTTCATAACACAAACAAAGTATATAACACTTAAAACAATCAACGATACTGAACTTAAAAATAAATGTTTTATCTTTCAAAAAGATAACAACCAATGTAAAACCCAACTCGTTTAACAACATCGTTAATCACTGAACGTAGCGCCACACAAAACCGAAGCTTATCAACTTTCTGTTACACATAAATTATTTGAGAAATCTTCAGAATTTAGGTGACTATGGGATTATTATAAAAACACGTCACAGTCTGAACGGTCCAAACGCGTTATCTTGGTTCTGAGAACGGAGATAAAAAAAAAATACTCGGTGACGAAAGGAAACGCGACGCCAACGAAACGAAGCGTATGTTTTTAATTCTCCTTGTTAATAGCAACTAAACAAATTAGTTAATTAACTAAAAAACTTTTTTAAACATTTTTGGGGGTATTGGATTTAGAAAGATGTCTTAGCTGGTTACTAGATTTCGCTAATCGTGATCTAAATCAAAAGTGAATGCTAAATTTCAGCTCAGTCGATTGGGGATAATTCTGATACCTACACCGTGGCATTCTAGTCATCTTGCAAAGACAGCCCACTTCATTTATCCAATGACTACTAAGCATAATGTATTAAAAAAGAACACTTTTTATAAAACCTAAAATATTATTTTTGTGCTAGGGTGAATAAACTAGGTAAAAATGTGGCGCACCATTCCGCGTGCCCTTGGAACGCATGACTCGGACCGCGCTCGCATCTAGGGTGTTTCAAACATGTCGTGTGTTATAATAATGCATGATATTTTCATTTTTAAAATTAGGTACATATTCAAAAATCAATATTTTTATATATTTTTTAATAATGATTATTAGTTATTCAGTTGCAAGATTTAACTCATATATGTATACTAACTAACAAGGCAATTAAAATTTGCATTTGTTTATTTATACTAAAAATGTTTAAAGAAATCAAGAAACGATTTGAATTATATTGAAATAACAGCAGGTCTGCAATTGTTTTCATTGTATATAGTGTAACGACCTTGGAAGAAAACATCAAAAGCTTTGAGCAAAATTAACAATTCTAATGACTTGAATTGTTTTCCAGCTATTAATACCAAAATAATTTTATCAAATGTCGTGATATGAATGTGTTCTACATTATGAGAAGAATGATATTTTGTAGAATCAACACGGATTATTGTGTAATTGCGAGCAATCGCGGCCCAGTATCCTATCGAACGCTCAGAAAGTTCAAAAACAAATCACAGCAATTTCGTGAGGCATTATAACGTTTTTGTAAAATTACACGTTGTGCTGGATACGCAACGTGTGTTTATGGAAAGTATAAGGCCATCCATGTAATGCGCTGTAGTTTAGAAACATGTCTGCCAGAGAAAAATTTTTTGCTCATTAAAATTCCGCAACTTGAAATAACGATTTGAATTATTAACTTTATGTTAATTAAAACGATAAGTACGTTTACATTAGAAAGTAAAATTATGTAAGTGAATAGTGAAAAAGTAATGTTGGACAGTATACAGATATTCAATAGATCATTAGCAATAAATGAGACAATATTGTCAGTGAGCGCTTCGGCCGTACCGCTCGTCTCACTATCGCCGTTGCCCAAGTCATTAATCATTCGTCAGTGGCGTATGCACAGACATAAAACACTGAGATTACACTGGCCATAAACGTTACATCACACAGTTACATAGACAGATAAGTTGAATTCAAAATCATTTATTTCGTTCGAACATACCTGCCAAAACGACTGGAGTTTAACGAACTGATTACGGTAAAGAACGTTATTGGATCCGCGACTTGGTTCAAATACGAAGACCGAAAGTATAAAACAATTGGAACAAAGCAAACTGTTATTACTAGGACGCGGAGCGGTCAACAATTTCACCGACTATTATAACATCTCGACACGCGACGATGATAAACTAAAATCGGAAACAACGGACAATGAGGCACTTTCGTATCTCACAAGACGCCGGCTCTTATTCCTCAGCATGACAACGTCGCAACATTCAAATATAAATAAAAAAAAATGTTTATTAACGAACGCATTCAATTGTGAATTCATAGCAGGCACTTGTGATGTCATTTAACGCTTAATTTGATAGCGTATCATGAACGAGACAAGGAAACCGATGAGCTTTCGATGGTACCCTTGACTAAGCATTTATTAATGATTCGGACAATTCATGTAATTATGCGTTTCAGTTTGATGATTCTGGATAAAATTAAACAGAATAAGACCTGAAGTAATAGCATGTTTATTTTGTGAAATGTAAATGATCATATCATGGGACTCACGAAGCGCGCCTTACATTTCCGCGAAATTCTAAATTTTCTGTATTAAAATAGCAAAACCCACAAGACACGAATACCAAGGCAGTAAAAGTTTTTGTAAATGGTAGAGAAACGCTAGCTGCCAATTGCTTACATGGCTATAGGATAGGGCGACATCACCGTCTTTGAGAGCTCAACGTTGATACCAACTTGTAATGTACTTTTACAGCATTTTCTATTCAATTTTGTGCAGGTAAACGACAACCCAATGACAGCCAATGCATTTTGTGGCATAACAAGCGTCGTCGCACGTGCCCAACTAAAAACCCGCGAGTGGGTGGTGAGATTCTTCGATAACGCATTCAAGGAGAGGACCGATTGATCGGCCGATCCTCTCCTACGTCGATTGATCCATGTTGTATTGAAACGTCACTGCTACGATACAATCTTACCATCGTTAGAGTACCTTCACAGCCTTTTACCAACGTCACTTCTGTACGTGGGGAGCCGAGCCGGTAACATTAGTTATTCAAATATGCGAACTCCGGCTATCTGATAGTCGTTTCAACGGGGCTTTCAAGGTATTTTCTTCAATGATACTCGTGAAAAGACGAATAACAATGCAGCCACAATAACTCAAACATGAATAGATGGTATCCGTCAGGAGAAACATGAATATGAAAGAAAAACGTGAATAAACCTAGGGTCAGATACGTTCAACAGAGACATTGATCATATTGTACATTTAAAAGCGATATACATATTCGTGATACAATAATAAAATACGTGAAAGTACGTGTGACGTAGCGGGAGGGTGTAAGCCGTCGCAGGCGCATCCACAGTGAACTCGAATAAAGGCTCGTTACGCGCTAGCGCTCATGAATGATGGATGGCCGTGGCTGATCATCAAACACGTGGCGCACCAGACGTTCCGAGCGTTTTGCTCCCACCAATGTTACAATCCTTTATTCTTTCACCGATAGATCACAAAGTCGCATGTACCGTGAAATGGTCAAGTGTAATTTTGATATCTGGTACGTATCCATGTGATTGACAAGTCCATGCCGATGGTATCGGTCGTCATAAATAACACCGCCACCGCTAGTTAGCGCACATTCATTGCTTTATGGCCTTCGTGAGGCGAATGGTACAATATACTAGCTCCGTTACAAGTGTTTTCGCTCGTAATGCCATAATATATTAAAAACACGACTACAACAATTCCGAGAGACCATAGGTATGGGGCCTTATTTTTTGCATTCATTATAGTAAGCTATAAGAGCTAGTCACAACATGGGAACTCACGAAAAAGAAACAAATTGTATTATCTTGTCAAGATACCAACTCTATAAAAGTGGTAAGTAACACGACCACCGGCATTGATGTATTCCGCGAATAAAGAAAACGTTGCCAGATTATTTGTCAACTAATTGATATACCTACAAGCTTTTTGGCAACAGAAGGATTTGAGCTTAGAAAAACAACCGAACATAACGGTAATAAATATTTTAAATAACAAAACTGACGATGCAGTGAGAGGAAGATTTCTCAGCGAATACATTACACGGGATAACGCCACATGGCATAAATATTGCGATGACAGTGAAAGTAGTCACCAATAGATATAGCTCAACTGTACGCGTAACGTACAGCGACATAAATTCAATTACGATACAAATAAATAACATAATGAATTTCAAATATAAATTATGACATTAAAGAGAGTCAACAGGTTTGCATTTCCCGGTACAATATATTACGCGGGCACGTCGGACGACGACCACCGTAGGGCCGACGCAGACGCAACCGTTACTTCGTGTCCAATAAATTCAAGAACAAACGACAGCAATAAGGAACAGGCCGTGTCCAGACATCCATCTCCTGTCAGCCGGTGTAGACTTATAAAGAGCCGCCTCGATACGTCATACGTAAATAACTAGCCGATAAATCAAATTCGGTAAAAGTACGCATAGATTGAACGAATAAAATTAAAAGAACCACATTGTGAATACCATTTACATAATTCAAAACGAAGACTAGATAGATGGAGGAGCTGAGGAGACGAATGAATGACGCTATTGATATTAATCTTATTGAAGATTCAGACTTGGAATCAATGTGTAAGCAATAATCATGCGTAAAGAACTGTAAACTTGGTATCATGGTCAGTGTTATTGAATAATTGGATTTCACATTAGTATAATGGAATTGGATATTAAACATAATGGGAAGCTTCTGCAATGAATATGTGGTACAAGTTATGATAATGCTTAAGAACAACTTTTATGGCCATAAAATTTAGTTATGTGATGGTTTTGCTTATTTAGTCCATATATATATTTATCAGAATTTCTAAATGATAATGATTCATCATCTGGAAACGTTTTGATTATGTGCCCCTCTTAAGTACAATACTTTAGCACTTAGTACAATAGAACAAGATTTCTTGTAAATCCTTTTTATTATTATTTTTAGTCCCTATATTCAGACTAAGGTTAGAAAGCGTAAGCATTGGAGAAAATATGAGATTTGACCCTTTGATTTTCAACAATCAATCTAATTAGTGCTTTAAATTCAGATTTTACTGTTTTCAAACGCATACAGTCTATTTTCTTCGAAACAATTGTATAGAGTTGTATGATCAGATATTGTATCTTTAAATGGAAGATAAGTGATGCGGCAGATGGCCTGGTCCGGATGTTAGTCATACACACACGTTTGAAACTTTACATTGATTGGAGTGCGAATGAAGCTCTCAATAATTACAATTGAAAACTTCCCGTCCGTCAACTCGGCTCATAAATTGATTAAATCAAATACTGAATTTGATATAAATCGAATCATATCGATGTTTGCTCATAATTAAAGTACACATTAAAGACATTTGTTTCTTATTTAGATCCTAATGAGGTGTTCATTTAGTAAAGTTGTTTTAGTTTACAGACCCGAATTAAGCTTTGGTAAACCAATTTATCGTGCAGTGAAACCCCAAGCATAGCCCTCTCCATTGCCCTTTGAGTGACCTTGAGGCAATACTCACTGGTCGAAGACTTTTATCTTGAGACACTGCGGTATTTCGGACGAGAAGATTTTACGTAGCTTCCCGAAAGCAGCCGAGCCGGGTTGGATTCGACGATTGACCTCTTTCTCAAAGTTGGACTTTCCTAACTGGATAGTTTGTCCCAGGTACACGTAACTGTCAACAACTTCGAGAACAGAGGCTCCAATCTTTATAGCAGTCGATCGAATCAGGAATGAGGAGATCCGCAGAAGATCGAGAGTAACCGGCATAGCCCGATGAATTGCAACACTAAAGTGGCAGTGGGCTGGACACATTGCCCGTAGGACCGATGCCCGATGGGGCCGACGAGTTCTCGAGTGGCGACCACGAACCGGAAGACGTAGCGTGGGTAGGCCCCCGACAAGGTGGCCCGACGACCTGGTGAAGGTCGCGGGAAACCGCTGGATGCGAGAGGCGCAAGACCGGTCGTCGTGGAGAACCTTGGGGGAGGCCTATTTCCAGCAGTGGACGTCTTTCGGCTGAAATGATTATGATGATGAAACAATTTATATCTAGATATTCAAGATAAAGATCAAATTAGAGTAAATATTGTAAAAAAGGCAAAAGGACCTTGAAACAGTTGATATAAGTATTATCACGTGCGATTCCAAGAGCCAAATAGGCTGATTATTGAATATTTGCTTGAATCTTACACTAGACCTAACCCAAGCCGTTAAACAGAATCACCCAAATATTTGTATACAATAGACAAACAAGATGGTTTATCAAATTACATATTTCGTCCAAGTCTCAAAATCCGTGAGCGTTTTTAAGTCAAATCTCCATTCTATATGTCATCTCCAAATACCATACATCAGAAACTGAAATGATCCAGTCATTTAAGTTTCTACTTGGCATTACATTGGCCTTAGGCTAAACTAGGGCTATAAAAGCAAGAAATAGTATAGAATCAGCAACACATTAAGACGGTTGAACCAGGGAATCTGAGATCGACGCCCGAGATCCAAACGTATAAAGTCACGTCAGGGCTATTAGTAAAACGGTTTAGGACTTGAAGACATGCAAACCACACGCGAAGTACAAATGCAACAACGTTTTTATTAGAATTAGGGAAATAGATATATTGGCCCTAGTAATCGTTAGTTTCTTGTTTGTATTCAACGAGGAAGCTGAAAGCTTTAACTACAATGTTTATTTTATAATGATAACTAGCTGCACCTTGCGGTTTCACCCGCGTGAGTTTCGATACGTTTTTTATTATGCCCCGCTCCTATTGGTCGGAACGTGATGTTATATAGCTTAAAGCCTTCCTGGATTAATGGGCTATCTAACGCAAAAAGCAGAATTTTTCTAATCGGACCAGTAGTTCCTGAGATTAGCGCGTTCAAACAAATAAACAAACTCTTCAGCTTTATATATTAGTACAGATACGACAATACACAAGCAGTTCTATAATCGATTGCAAGGTAAACAGAGAAATATATAGGTGCGTATGTCACAGTTCATAACGTTACAGATCTTAATGTTAAAATTACATGAATTATAACAGTGATTCTAAGACCTATGACAGATCTAGGATTAGTTAAGTCAACCGGTTGTAGTGGTATAAACTATACATATAATTTACTTCATTGGCCGACATAAAAAATGACAGAATTGAAAATAACCATGGCTCAAATCGAATCGAGACGACCATCGAGTTTTCATAACCCAAATAAAATCATCATCATCGTCATCAAAACCACAACCAACTAAAATCATGACATCTAGATAAAAGCAGATGCAATCGAAACTTCCAAGGTCACATTCGAGTCTCACATCGCACCAATAACTTAACCCCCGCGTTCCGAGTCAAGAGGTGCACATTATTGCCTATTAGCGGTCATAAAACTCATAGAGTGCACGCGCCGACCCAGACGTTACTCCTACGCATGGCATACGACAAAATGCCACTAATGTAGTTCAATTCATGCCTTGGGAATTTTCTTTTGTCATATTTGGTTACTTTGTTCTTATTTTTGGAAGACTGCTTCTTTTTCTTCCTCTTGGAATATAATAAGATCAGGAGTGTGATTTTGTCACTTTGTTCATGGGAATTGAATGAATAAAGGTTGCTTATGTTATCATCTCCTTTATTGGATATGGTAGGTTAAAACAAATAAGACACAAACAAACAACAATGGTCCCGTTAGTGGTCTTTTTGGTAGGTACTTCGAATCAGTTGTCACGGTCAGTCACGGAAAATGTCGAAGTTTAGCCATATCAGCAGTTGGACTGGTAAAGCGGACCCCAGACTTCAAAGCTGAAAAAGGCTTCGGATGCGACTGGGATTAACGCTGGGATGATGATGACTTTGAATCAGTTCCGTTCTGTACTTGTAATTTTAGCTTTTAAGACCGGAAGCTTTGACAAAAAGGGACGTTTTATTGTTCTTTAGATTATGTGAAAAATAAAAGGGGAAAAAAATCATCGATCAAGTCCTTCAAAATCCTTTTCATTTTGCATTGAGCTTTGGAAAAGGATGCAAAAAAGTATTCTCTGCTAGGATTCTCATGAAATCAAATTTTGCTCAATGGATAAATAAAGTAAGATTTACCTACATTCGGTCTTAGTCTAGTAGGTATCGTCAAAGCTCCAGCCCCTCTAAACGGGTCCAGGAGCGACAGACTAAGGAACGTCTATCGGCCCCCAAACATGAGGACACCAGGTGGTTCCTTTTTAATAATTATAAACTGGTGCTTGACCGCAATACCGCCTGATGGTAAGCAGTGATGCAATCGTTGATAGTAAAGCTTGCTAAATTATTAAGCCTATTCACTTAAAAAAAAAAAATAGTAAGGAAGACTGCAGTGGAGCGAGGTGCATAGACCAGTCCTCCGTACGGCTTCACCAGACCTGACCAGAACACAACGAATCGCTTAGCGGCAAGACTTTGTCTGGTGCGTGGTAACTTTTGCCGGCAGCCAATGTTATGGCCTACCGCCGAGAGAACCACCGTGGTGGTGCGAAGTGTTCCATGCGCGCTCATCTTAGGCGTCGCATGGGGAGGCACATACCTTACTTCCACCTGGCCTGAGGAGGCATGAAACGGACCGACACCAGTCTGGGGTTATGGCATAGTTTGTTACCACAACCCCCGGTGTAGGTGTGAGGTGAAACACCAAGATGATTTTTAATCAGTTAGAGTCTGAGAGACATGAAGATAAATATATACGGACAAATCACACCGATTGAGCTAGCCCCAAAGTAAGTTCGAGACTTGTGTTATGGGATACTAACTCAACGATACTATATTTATAATAGATACATATATATGTAGATAAACATCCAAGACCCAGGCCTATTAGGAAAAGATCGTTTTCCACCATGACCTGGCCGGGGATCGAACACGGGGCCTCCACGTCGCAGGCAGGCGTGTTGACCACTGCGCCACGGAGCTCGTCAAAGATTTTCCACCCCAGAAAATAGAAGTACCGTCAGTGATGAGTGCACCAAATACAATTCTGTCCACCGTATATGGAACAGAACACTTTAATGGTTACTATACACCGTGGAATTTTAGTCGTCTTACAAAGACAGTCCAATTCCATGCAATGACTACTTATTTAAAAAAAAATATCTTTGAATAATTTAAAAAATAGTAAATATTATTTATATTATTGAGCTAGGGCGAACGAACTCTGGTAAAGATGTCGCCGCTCCATCCACCTACCGGCAACATAAGAACACAAGACTCAAACTGCGTTCGCATAATATAGGCTGTTTCAAACTACGTCACGCGTCATAATAAAACATGATAATTTATTTTTTTTAATTATTAAAAAAAATTTTTTTAAAGAGGAAAAGATAGAGGCATATACGGTGTATTATACTTACAATGCAGACTTATACGGCATATTTGCGATACTATTTTGGCCTTTCAGCGATATTTGTGATACTATTTTGCGCCTAGGCATATACAAGCCATTTTATATGTGATTAGAGTTATGTTTTTCTATCTCTTATAAAGTTATAACCATATGTGGAAGTACACTCAGATCACGTTTACTATATTCGTTATACACAAAGGCGTAGGATCTAGCACTAACATCCTGATGCGTATAATGTCTCATTTGTTCGAGCATAGGCCTCCTTCTGTGAGAGAAAATGGTACATAATCCGTCACACCATCCCAGTCCAGGTTAGCGGATGTTATAATGCATATCTTCAAATGTTTTGTTCAAGGCCATACCAGTTCCTTTAATATTTTTTCCTTCACCATTTACGACAGCAATGGTGATGGAATAATATATACAAACAAAACTTCCTGGTTTAAACTTTCAACCGTTACCATTGAGAACCACCACAGCTTGCCAATTTATTACAGACTAGCCGCCGCCAACGATTTCGATCGCGTGGTTTAGTTATGCTCGGCTCCTATTGGTCGCAGCGTGATGTTATATAGCCTAAAGCCTTCCTGGATTAATGGACTATCCAATGCAAAAATAATTGTTCAAATCGGACCAGTAGTTCCTGAGATTAGCACGTTCAAACAAACAAACAAACTCCTCAGCTTTATAATTATATTAGTATAGATTTATATGCAGTTATCTCCACTACTTACAACACTCAGTCCAACTTCTCTAAGAACAGTGTTACTATTTATGCGCAAAGGCTTAAGAACTAGAGAAAACCTGAGTTAGGTTCATATAAGCCGTTGGGCAAAGGAAATCAGTTTCCATTGGGCTATTATTGATCATAAAATTAACCATTAGCTACTAGTAACTTTACGATAGGTAATACTCAATATTATATGGTAAAAGACGCGCTCCGACTGTGCGCCTACGCAAGCCTTTAAACGATGTAGCTGATATTTCTACGACGAACTACACCGTTTATTAATGTAATTAAAGTACTTTTGTGCTGAGTTAATGAAATGTAATGTATGACATATACAAGATTTTTTAACGGTTTAGATTCTTTTATATTTAGAATTCATCTTTTATATTTATAATGTTAATAATTTACTCTTAAACGAGAAAAAAACCAAATGCATTAAGTTTACTCTACCTCACGTGAGGCAGGTGGAAACTAAAGTGTTGATAAAGGGCGAAGAATTGAAATCTGACGACAGCACAGTGTTCTTGGGTATAACTCTGGATGCTAAGCTTCAATGGGGTTCACATATAGAAAAATTGTCAAAAAACCTAAGTTCTGCTGCATACGCAGTTAGAACGGTTCGTAATTTGACTGATGTTGAGACGGCCCGTTTAGTGTACTTTGGCTATTTCCACAGCGTAATGTCGTACGGCATTCTGTTGTGGGGAAATGCCGCCGATATTCAAACAATATTTGTTTTGCAGAAACGAGCTGTTCGTGCAATTTATAAATTAAGTCCGAGACACTCTCTCAGAGAAAAATTTAAAGAGATTAATGTACTGACCGTGCCGTCTCAATATATTTATGAAAATCTTTTGTATGCTCATAAAAATATAAAATTGTTTAAAAAATACAGTGATGTCCATGATATAAATACTAGGAACAGGCACAAATTTATTGTACCTACAACAAGGCACAAGAAAATAGGTGGCTCTTTCAGATGCCAATGTATACATTTTTACAATGGACTTCCAGAAGTGGTTCAAGATCTGAGCCTGAATAAATTCAAATCCTTCATTAAACGTAAGTTGTGTCAGAAAGCATTTTATAGTGTGAAGGATTATATTGAGGACAAAAAGGCTTGGGCTTGAGCTGCGTCCGATTTCTATACAATGATTGTTCTTTGATTTTTCCTCCTGTAGTTTTAATATGTAATTGTTTATGTTATTTGTTCAATGCCTGTATTACACACTATGTAGCCAAGCATATTGTACGTTACGGAATTGTATCGCTGACGGAGGTGTTCGGCACTTGTACAGCTGCAGCTGCACAGGAGTTGGACTTTCCACAGATTCGGGAACACTGTTGGAGCTGCTGAACCTTGGACAAAACTATCTTAGCATTGTGTAGATTCAATTTCTTAGTATTGTATAATTGCATGGCAAACGTGTGAGCACAGTGTACGAATGTGCTGTGGGGGCATTTATTTGTTGGGTTAGTCTTTTTTATTGACTTAATTGTGCTCTGGCTGTTGAGAGTATGTCATGCTCACTCAAATGTCTCGCTGATGGTGGCGTGTGTTTTGGGTCATTGGGTTCCCTTCGATATGGTTGAGCTGAATGATGCTGATCCATACGTCATGTTCGTGAACGGACGCCGTCGGAGGGGACTGGTCATCTCTTAGCTGCCACGGCGTATTTTAATTTCTGAATTGATTTTTGTATGTTTTCCATAATGGACGCTCTCAGCGTACAATATATTTCTGCATCGTTCTCACGCGGTTGATTTCAACATGAATGATGTAATCAAATATTTGTAACAATAGCTTAAAAATTTAAAAGAGTGTCCATGGAGTTTCTTGCCCGTTCTTCTCCATAGGTACCTACTCTTTGGAATGGGCGACTAGCTTCATCTTATTGACTGACCGACCTCCTGACAATTCAAAAGTGCCTGTAACTGGTTTATTTGAAATAAATGATTTGATTTGATTTGATTTGATTTGATATATGAAGTTGGTAAGTTAATTATTTGTATTTAATTATTTTTCCATATTTTAAGGAGGAGACGCCGTGACAGATTTATATTATTTTAATACCATCTTAATAAACAGTAATTTACACATTAGCCGATCTCTTGTTCACGATTAAATTAAATTTAAGTTCGGTCATTTCTTACTATTTCGTTATAAAAGGAACAGAAGATAACTATGAATCTGGTCCTTATCTAGGGTCCTTTTCATAATTAAATGCACTGAATTTAAATTTATTTTGTGGACAAGGGAATCGGTGCCAACATCAAAGTTCAAAACTAAATTTATTTTCTAACTAGCTTAGCGCCCGCGGCTTCGCCCGCGTGGAGTTCGGTTATATCGCGCTTTTTTAGATTTCCCTCGGGAATATCAAATTTTTCCGGAATAAAAGGTAGCCTATGTCCCTTCTCAGGCTCTAGACTATCTGTGTACCAAATTTCATTACAATCGGTTCAGTAGTATTGGCGTGAAAGCCAGACAGACAGACTATTAGAAATATTAGTATGGATAATAACCTACATTTCAACAATATTAACAATAAAAAACAATTTAGCCATCTAATTCAAATTTTAAAGACCAAGTCAAGCTCGTTTTAGCGAAATTCGAATAGATGTTGACGCTAACATTAATCCAAGAAACCGATTAGTGCTAATGCCGGCTTCCGAATTTATATTAGGACCATTAACATGTTGTCCAGCGTTTCTAGGATTGCTATAGCAGTTGGCATGTTATTGTGCCGATTCTGTCGTTCACAAACTAAACTCATCATCATCAACCTTTTTATCGTCCCACTGCTGGGCATAGGTCTCCTCTCATACAGAGAAGGATTGAGCATAATCACCACGCTTGTTCAATGCGGGTTGGCAATTTCAGACTTATAAAGTCCAGGTTTCCTCAAGATGTTTTCTTTCACCTTCAGTCATTGGTGTCCAAGATATGCTAAGAAAGTACATATAACTTTAAAAAAGTTACATTGGTACTTGCCTGATCAGGAATCGAACCCGCGCACTCATACTTGAGAGGCTGGTGTTTTAACCACTAGGCCACCACGACATTAAACTAAACTAATTTTAAGTTATGTGCATCTTTTTCTTTCTCTTTCCATTTCGTTAAGAAAAGGATAGAAGATAACAATTTAATCCTGTCAAATTAAGATACTCCACAGACAGTTTAGACGCGATTATAAATATGGCGACTAAAAATACGCCAGTTTACGTCAGGAGCGCACTAAATTGACAGGTCTAAACTGACATTTTATCTTCCGTCCTTTTCTTAACGAAATGGAGAGAAAATATGCACATAACTTAAAATTAGTTTAGGTTGTGAACAACAGAATCGACGCCATTGACGCTATTTATCCAAGAATCCGATTAGCGCTAATGCCGGCTTCCGAATTTATATTAGGACCATTAGCATGTTGTTTAGCGGTTCTAGGATTGCTGTAGCAGTTGGCATGTTATTGTATAATAAACAATGATGTATTCTGGCGCCGTACCGCGTTGTCATAGTTTCCACAGATATCTTTTGGGACATCGTCAAGATATTACCCACACGGTAATGATTGCCTTCATACAAACTTGACGTGAGTACCTACTTTGGACGAATGTACGTGCATTGGTTAGTTTCACCATTGTCCATCCTAATTTAAAGTTACAACACTCCAGCAATACTATAATGATGTTGTATACGTGAAGTTATAACTTAAAAGTGATTCAACGTAACTTTAAACTATGCATAAATTTCGATTCCGTAGGGTTTTTTTTAAATATGTAAGTAAAAACTTGTACCTACTTGATTGCAATTCTGCCTGATGGTAAGCAGTGATGCAATCATTGATGGTAAAGCGCACTAGTTTGTTAAGCCTATTCACTAAAAAACTTAGTGAATAGGAAGGAAGACGGCAGTTGAGCGAGGTGATACAATGTTAATAGCGTGACAAAAAGCATCTTATATGTTAATCCCGCTTATAAACCACTTGTGTACCTACCAAATTTCATCTAAATCCGTTCAGTAGTTTATGCATGAGAGAATAACAAACTGCCATCCATCTATACTATACAATACATCCTCACAAACTTTCGCATTTATAAAATAGAATATAGAGAAAATAGGATAGGATAGGATAGTAGGAAGTAGGATAGGATAGGTTAGGAAGGAGGATCCAAAAGTATGTATATTATCACGTCCTTTAAGGCAGGCTTCAGTCCTCAAGGTTAAAAGGAATAGAGGCGTGTAAAACGATCTTAAAAACGGAAAAGGCGGAATTTGGCGCGTGCGTAGTAGACTGAAGCTCCGCCTACATGGAAGCAACAAGTAAAAAGTTCAGTACTTTCAGTTTCAGCATAAACTTCTTAAACATAAAAAACACTATCAATATTAACTCTCTACGTCTCATAAGCAACGTTATCGGTATCTTCAAAAAGTCCAAAAGTACAATTTGATTTATCATTATTTAGTAGAAGGAACTTTTATTAATCAACACGTCTATTATCGGGCTGCCTTGACACGTAGGTACATAAATTATTATGTTTACGCGAATGTATAAACCAAACAGACGAAAACACAATCACAACAAAAATAGTTCAAGCGACAAAAACTTACAATAATGTCTTCTGGAAAATTGGTATTCAGAGCCGTGACGCGCTGAATAGCTGAACAATAAGTAAACTCAAACACCCAAAGTTATTCACACAGCACTCAGTTCATAACCACAGTACGTAAAAACATGAGACATGCGATAAAAGCGTCAAACGTGCGCACCCAGTGACGTCTCAACGTGGAATGGTATCTTGATGATGGTGAAGCGAAAGACCGGGGTGAGGCGAGGAGTGCGGGAGCCGAGGCGGGGTGGGCGTGGCTTCGCAGGTGTATCAAGTCGAACCATGATATATGCGCATGTTAACACTTGGATATAAACACGCCTCACTGTCACGTATGGAGGCGAATTGTCGGAACAATGTTTAATTGTTTATTCGAAGGCGAAAGTGTAATACACTCGAGGATTCATTAATATTACAAGTCTTGACAGTTCCGTCTTTAAGTGCCCTTGTCAAGCGACGCTGACACTGACGGCAGCCGAGATGAAGTCCTAAAGATAAACCAATAGTGATTATATTATTTCATCTTGTTTATAATTGCTGTTGTTATCTGTACCGTCATTGTCATTATGAAGATACAATGGCGAACTTATTTGTTAATAATCAAACGTTTATTTTTAAACAGCAATTAAGTTTAGCTTACGTATTTTCACTCACACGGCCAAGTCAAATAATAATGTGGTAAATCAAAATGCGTGCCTTGGCAACAAGTCCAGATACACACAAAAAGATTAATTACCAAGATAAACAAAAATGTAGAATTCTTTAGACAACATGCATTTATTTATAAAGCACTGCACATATAAACTGCAACCCACTTATAATTGCAGTAACCTTCAAGCGCGATTTCTTTAAGCCGCACTCTTCAGAATCGCTCGTGTAAACAGCAAGTTGGCATTAGCGGCCTGCAATTGCAAACCAGTGGTGAACTATAACTCTTGTTGACGTCTTAATAACAAGCATCCCTTCCGTCAGTGCGGCCTGAGATTTATCGCCACTGCGACTGCCCCGACCACGTTCACTAGTAACTTCCAAAACTCTTATCACCAACGCACTAAAGTTCAAAATTATGTGTTCCAATACGCAAAATAATTATGAATCAGTTTTAGCATCAGTAATACAATCATTTTAGATATTAGCGCTCAATTTAGAAACTTTATTAAAGTCGCAATAACCAATAATTACCCTATTTCGAATAATTTTAATTGGTTTCCTTTAACAGGTGGGTGTTAAATCTTGTATCCGTATTATGTACTTATGTATATTCTTCAAGGTAGAACTCATACATACATAACATAATCAGCCTATAATGATCCCACTCCTGGGACAGAGGCCTCCTCTCGGCGAGGGGGAGTGGGCCGTAATCTACCACGCGGGCCCAGTGCGCGTTGGTAGATGTCACATGTTTTCGAAGTTTTGCCTCCAAGACATGCTGGTTTCCTCGCGATGTTTTCCTTCGTCGTTTTGAGAGCAGTGGTGATGAAATAATTTACACAAATTAATGCGCCTGACGGAGTTTGAACCTACGACGTAGAACTTGTAAGTCGTCACTACTAGCCCACTAGTAGACAGCACTAACCCACCACTGCTCTCTAGCTAGATCTCACATCTAGGTATTTACTTACCTTCAGGTATATAATGGATAGGATGGTTAGACATAAACACCAAAAATAACTAAAATGAGGAGCACAAGATTACCAGATCCAGCAGAAAGTAAACCCACGGCCCGGATGAGAGACGATAAATCGATGAAGTCACCAAGATCGAAAGCTACAGAGAATGCTATAAAACGCATGAAAAGGAAGGTCGCAAAATTCCTTCGTTTCCTTTTTAATTGCCCAGAAAGCAGTCAGTAAACGTCTAAATTCTAGCTTCTCGTCCTCATTAAATATATGCGCCTGTGTCGGAGCCATCGTAAGCATTACGGCTAATACGTCAAGAGAAGTATTACGGACTCGTTCGAGCCTCGCTTAATTAACTCATAACTCAAACTCGCACTTATCGCGAGCTAAATCGAGCAATCGCCCGCAGACGTATGCTCCGAGCGAAAAATCGATAAATAATCGCAAGCAATTGATATGCCAAATTTATGATTACTATCTCGATATTCTTTGTAATATGTTAATAA
Organism: Sesamia nonagrioides; assembly: GCA_017933935.1. NCBI lineage: Eukaryota > Metazoa > Arthropoda > Insecta > Lepidoptera > Noctuidae > Sesamia > Sesamia nonagrioides. The sequence continues at coordinate 3,169,891 of JADWQK010000188.1, forward strand.
TGTTTTGCACAGGTTAAATTATGTTAAAATCAGAACTATCTCAAACTGGGTTAGAAAAAGAAATGAAAAATCAGGAAGTTGGATAAACATCTATAAATATATCGTCATCATCATCTCAGCGTTAATCTTTTTCAGCCTTTGGAGTCTTGGGTCCGCTTTACCAGTCTAACTGCTGATTTTGGGTAAACTTCGATATTTTCCATGAAGCGACTGCAGTCTAACCTCCACAACCCGAAGGCGATATCGAAGCATTGCAATTAGACTAATTGTCGGACTTTTGAGGGCTCCAACAATCTGTAACGACTGCCATTAGATGTTCGTATGGCAACCGGGACCACGTGCTTTCCGATGCACGACCAGACCAGTGCAAATATTCATATGCAATTTTTGCTGCCATCTATAAATAGTATATCTAAGGCTAAAATAATCTTGATAAGAATGAGTTAAGGTAAGATGAGCGTAAGGCAGTAGGAGAGCTGAATTGGAAAAAATGATTGGAGACTTGTTTGTTGTAAGCAAACAAACAAAATACATCGGTAACAATCTTTATTTCTTTTATTAAACTTTTTCCTTTCCTTTTTTTCTTTCCTGTATAGTGGATGCGTTTACAAACATTTAAACTCATATACACGAACAACCAGACCAGGAACAACCCCCTGTATGTCATACAAATATTTGTTCCGTGCGGGAATCGAATCCGAACAATCAATAAATAAATAATACACTTCTAATGTAATGACTAAATTTTTAAAGTTATGCTCTGTCTGTAGATACTATACCTAATATAATTGCTGATCAACGCGACGGTGCGTTCGTAACACTAAAAGCTAAATTTAAAATCAAATAAAGAAAGCGACAGAAAAATGGCGGTAAGTGATGAACTAGGTAATACATATTTTCACCAGTACTAGCAACTGCTAGTACTGAAGTGAGAAGAGTAACTACTCTGCTTCTTCTTTCGCCTCGCCTTTTCCCGTTACGCTGGGTCGGCTTTCCTGTTGTTGAGTCTCCACTTATTCCGCTGGTATACGTCGTCATCTGAAAGCCCCAACTGCTTCATATCCTTGCGGATATTCGTCATCCATGTAGTTGGGGGCCTTCCCCTCTCTCTCATCTTTGAAGCCATTTAAAAATGATGATATGGAAAGAATAAAAACATATGTATAGCTAGAAGAAGACTTGTGGTATAAGAGGTCGAAGAACAACAAAATTATTCATGTGACAAAGTGAATCATTCAAAATAACGAACCAATCCAACCAACAAATGATATTCAAAATAGAGCCTTTACTAAAATAAACAAACACAAATCCTGCCTTGCCTTATTTAATACATAAACGACAATTATTCACATTCTAAACACACATTATAATCACACATAGGCAATCGTGAAAGGTTGCATGTAAATAATCAGCTGATCCTGTGATTTAAATACCAAACAAAGGCACATACAGACATTAAATCCTGCAGTTTCACAATACAGCCGAAGAAGCCTGAGACAATAACGGCCTAAACAATGTAATATTGACATTTGAGAAACAATATTTATTTAAGAGCATGCTAACGAGACAGCTACAATAATACTAGTGTAATTCCAACAATTTTGTAAATTACAAATGATGAGAAAAGGAATTTTCGTAATACTCCTTTGTACACTAGTAGCTACTTATTAAATACAAAATTATTCATGACAAGAATCCACCCAATAGATGCAGCCAGTAGGCCACACAAACCTATTACACTACAGCACGTAAGAATGCCAACACAATAATTGATGTTCAATACCAACCTAGCAAACCTGCAAATTATACAATCAATAAATCACTTAGATATGTACAAATTATCGCCAAAGATTTCACTTCGATTAATAACTATTTCGTTTTCATTGTGGTTATTGCTATTAATAGTTATTTACATGTAATCGCACACGCAGATAGATGGTAATGACCGGCTGCGCCAACGCATCGCGCAGGTGCAATAATATAGTGAGCCGGCGAGGCGTGGCACTGCGTTGATTGATAGCACCAAAATTTTATTCTCCATTGAACGACGCAACAAAAATAATGACCCTGCCCTAAATACAAGTTTATTTTCATATTGAACATCATGAAATATCTATTCCTATTATTGAATTAGAGTCTACACGGCTAATAGATGTTTGAAAAATCTATATCCAAGTTTGGTGTCGTGTACAAATTATTTTAAAGTACGGTGACATAAATCAACCAGAATACCTTTATTATTAAGTTAATCAGCTTACATGCGCATACATTTTTCCCATATTTCTCTTTCCAATACAATATGAAAACAATTTTATTACATAGTTTGCTTGACACTGAATCGGCTCTCAAGAAAATAAAGATAAGCATCTAATAACTATTATGGATTTCTTAACTTTCCAGCTTCATCTGCGTCTATATGGCGTACAATTACATCGGCATAATATATTGAAATGAAAGCGCGTGCGCGCCCATTCGCAGTGAGAGACCGGCCGTACCCAGAAGTAGTATCACGCAACGCCGTTTATAATTCAACAACAATAAACAGATAGTTAATTGCGATGCTGTCACGGGCGCAGTATATGGTAATGAGGCGTAGGGATCGCGGCTGCATGGACAATATCTCTTGACGGTGAAAGGTACGACGGCGCGGCGTAGGCGCAATTGTGAACAGTAGGCGTATAAGCTTAAAGGGTGGTAAACCTGATCGAGTTAATACCAGCAGAGAGCAACGCGGAGAATCTAATTTGATTAACACGATTGATGAAATCCAACTTATAAACGAAAAGGGACAAGTTTGTTTTTTTAAGACTAGTCACTAGCTTATTAACCGACTTCAAAAAGGAGGAGGTTACTCAATTCGACCGTATATATGCTTTTTTTATGTTTGTTCGCGCATAACTTCGTCGTTTATGAACCGATTTTGATAATTCTTTTTCTGTTGGAAAAAAGACGTTCCCAAGGTGGTCCCATCATAAGGATATCAGGGTTTGATGGTGGAAGACCAGAGAAAACAAGGGAAACTTTCAAAAATTGCAGGGGCGACTAGTGCATTTCTTAGCATTATCATTAAGTATTTTAAAGCACTACAATTTAATAAAGGTCTGGAGTAGATGTGATGATTAAGCCGAGAGAGAGTCGAAGGAACTCCTCAACAATTCCTCTTCCGACTTCCGAAATTAGTTATTTTTCACTTTGTAGTGATTTTTGGAAGTCGGTTGTTTTTTTGTAAAAAGTTTTTTAAAATTTCAAAATGCATTATAAACCTTGAAAATAAGCCTGCAACCTGCAATGAATGCTTCGAAAAGGAGCAGTGTGATTATACATAGTTTAATATAGTGAATTGATTCTAGGCGGAGATTAATAAAGGATCGCACAAGATATTAACAGAAAATGTTTTTCTTTTTTAATAATTATATACTAGTGCTTGACAGCAATCCCGCCTGATGGTAAGCAGTGATGCAATCGCTGATGGTAAAGCGCGCTAGTTTATTAAGAGCCTATTCACTCAAAAAACTGAGTGATGCAATGTTAAACCCAACAACACGACCAAACTCCCGACACAACAACATTGGGCGCATTGTACCCGGCACACATCGCAATACAACTGCTCAGTCCCGTCCTCCGTACGGCTTCACCAGACATAATTAATTAGTTAAAAGTTATTATTAAACAGAAGCTGAAGAGTAACCATTTGGAAAGACACACAAAACTGCTACTCTCGCCCAAATCTAACAACTTGAACCACACAAGTATAGTGTTTGCTTAGCCCATGGCCCGTGTCGGTGAGATAGGTGGTGTACATGCGCTTTCAGGTAAGCCCGCCACAATCTGAGTAGCTGACACCAATAGGTTTTTATCAGCACCCATCGGGGTTATGAGAAAGTTATCGAGCGAAGCTGCAGTTGGTATTAGGGCCAGAGGATCCACTTGGCGTGCATGAGCGCGCGCTCCGAACTCCGCATTAACACACGACGCGTGTGCAAATTAAAATGGAGAAGTTTTTGTTTGTATAGAGAGTTGCTGAATACACAGAAAAGATTTTAGAAAACATGTAACCAAAGATAGTAAGAGTTGTTTATTAAAATATTATTAAAATTGGTATGTAGAGAGTTTGCCGAAATCAAGGTTTTGCTAAGTCTCCTTACATCATTAATGAAAAACATGCCTCTGAAGCAGAAACAGAATGAATGAAAGCAGAATTGATAGAAACAAGTATAATAACACAACTACAGCATGAGAAAGCAATGCACTTCGATAGTGCAACAGCTGGGCTGTTATTTACGATAAAATAAATCACAACTGATCGTAAATAGAACACGTTGCTTAAAGACAATATATTGACAACAATTTAAGGAGACATTGTATTAAACTATGATAAATACTGAATAAAACGATCCAGGAAGAAGTAAATCAAACTTAAGTACTCCATAAAAATCACTAATAACGCCCTATCTAGTCATCTCAGTAATAGTAGTTTTAATGCAGACAATTACTAGTTGCATGATTAATTGTTTCCTTATTTACTTTATGAGCAAACACAAACTCAAACACGAATTAGATGAGTTTATAAGACCTTGGAGCAATAATAACTCGTTGAATACGAATTAAACGTCATGTCAACTTAATTGACGCTTGCAAAGCTTTTTGAGGCACGCAGTTGCAAAGCGATTTGCAAAATATTCATAGATGATGTGTTCAGCGGCTAGACGGGCAAATAGCATCCTTCAGTATGCCACATCGCTGGCAGTACCTGATGAGACTGGCATAGGAGCGTGGGGATTGGCACACGAAAAAGAGGTCTATGTTCAAAGTAGGTGAAGTTCATGTGTTCACTGGAGTTTTCATATAAAATTATGAAAATGGTTGTCGGTCTTATAATATTATATCAGGCTTGACGAGATTCAGATTTACATACCTACTTAGTTTGACAGTTGAAGATGAGCAAATAATAATAATTATCTATAGCTAGTAATATTATGAAACTGAAGAGTTTGCGTTAATCATCTCAGGAACTCTTGGTACAGATTGTTTCTTTTTTTGTGTTAGATAGTCTAGTTAATGAGGAAGGCTTTAGGCTGTATAACATCACGCCATAACCAATAGGAGCGAAGGCAGTAGAAAATGTCAAAAAAGACGAAAAAATTGACTTTGAGGGCTTCCTTTGCGGGTTCAAGTTACCCATAAGAATTGATATAAAACGTTTTAATCGCGATCATAATATCAGAAATTGATGCGAACGAAGTTGTGCAACTAGTGCAAGTTAAGCTAAAGTTGCAAAACTAATATTTACTCTTCCTTTTTTTAGTTGCAAAGGCATAAATAAATGCAAAACGGGATAATAAAAAAACTGGCAATATCAACTCGAGACGCATTTTCCGAAAATTCCTGTAGTCGTAACATTTATTGAGAAGATCTCAACGTTTATTATCCATGTTCATAAACTTAACGACATTAAAAATCTTTCAGGTTTTCTAAACAATTATACGTCCATCGCGAGGACATTCCGTATCTACATCAAATGTTTTCACGCCGCAAAATAAAGCGCTGCGAAGTCGTTTTCATTCCCAAGCATTTATAACCGAATGAATTTTCTATATAGACCGGCTTTCTTGAAACGAGGACGGGGCCTAACGATCTAAAATCACAATCTTGAGCTTCAGCGACATTTACAGAACATTATATAGGTAATACATAGTGTTGTGCACGGAATCTAGTAACGAGTAAGCGAATAGAATTACGATCTAATTATACAAATGCCGGTTGAGATCGCGTTGTAAATGTCATTTCACACTTATATACACACTGGAGCGGTTCGGTTCTCACGATATGGTCGGTTTCCGCGATTAGTGGAGTTACCACGGACAACGATATAGGGCTAATTTTACGAGTACTGCTTGTGTAAGCTGGCCCTAATGAGCAGAGGTTGTGGTAAGTACGGCCCGTGTAGACGTGGCCAAGTACTTGAGACTTTACTATTGAATTCATTTTATATTCTCTAATTGTTTCAATAAATATTTGTCGCAATAATGGGTTTTAAAGGCCGTCTTAATAATGAAAATTCTTCACGGCTTCGTTAGTAATACGTATAGGAAATTTATTTATTTTATTAATTTATGTGTACACAGTAAAATACATAGGAGATACGATAAAATTAAAATCTGAGTACGATCGGACGTTTATTTTTAAGAAATTTCTTCCAGCAGACCTGTGAAAGGAGAAGTAAAACAGAAATGTAGACGATGGTGTGTACTAATTAAATCAAATCAAAATTGTTTATTTCAAATTAACCATCACTTGGTACTTTTGAATAGTCAATGTCGATCAGTCCAAGAAATGTGAAGCTAAATTGCACGTTGCGCATTGCACGTAATTAATAAAATTTTATAAGTTAATTGGTTCCATTAATCTCTCGCTATTATGGACCCAAGAGACCTGCAAGTAATTACAGCGCACTTGTAATAACTATACATAATGTATTGTAAAATAAATAAAACTATTAACAGACATTTCCCACGGAATGAAAGAAAAACCGCACAACTAACTAACGTGCATTGCTGCTTTTCGTAGAAACAGTTCAAACGCTCCTAGCAATTCTTCTTGCTACTATTTGCGAGGTCTACTTACATCCTAAGGGGACTGCTAGTTACAAAGTAGGTACAAACACGCACGGTATAGGGGCATATCAACAAGTTACAATTTAGCTTCTATCGATAACCAAAGTCTCAGTTACAGGGAATCATGTAAAGGTCAACGCATACACGACTGCAGTATGTAAACTAATTCCTATTCGAAATCGGAGTAGAAACAAGAATCGCTGTGGAGGCAACGAACAACTGGAACCCGACTGTTGTGATAAGTAGGATTTATGTTGGAACAGCGCTGGTCGTGTTTTATTATCAATAACATAAAGTAGAGTAAGCTGATTGGGTCTAGCCTGCTACTTACAGTTAGTTAGAATCAGGTACTCATTACTGAGTAAAAATACTTGTTACCTCAATTTCAAACCGTGGGAACACCTGAAGGCTATATGCTTCTTCCACTTCGTTTCATTCTTGACAGAACGGTCGTGGTCACTCTTACTGGATACAGGCAACTGGGTCTAATTTTGAATACGGTTGGAAAAAGGCCAACCGCGACTTATCTTAAATGTCCCTAGAAATATTTCACATAAGACAGTCACTGTTAATATTTTATAAAGCTTACAAAAAATAGACCGTCTACCCAAGCAAAAACACCAGTGATAATTTACTTGGATGACATATTTTAATTTACTAATTTGTCTATTTCTTAGTCAAGATCTTCTTAGCTACATAAATCTTTAAATTAGCCGTTACTCAATCTAAATTCTGTTTCCAACATTATCACTCACACATAATTTGAGAAAAACGTTTATCAGTAAAGTTATACTGCGTCAGAAAAAGTCAGGTATAGAGATCGCAGCTTTTTTAGCTTAAGTGTTGAGAATGTAGAAAAAAAGACACGTTTTTTGCCGCAAGAAATGCTCGACGTATGTATGGTAACAAAAAAGTAATTCCACCCCTACTTTATGGAGAATCACAAACAACACCGGTTTCATATTATGTTTAGCTGCTCCAAGCTCTTATCTGACGGTGTCGCAAGCGAAAGTCTCTAGTATGCCCTTAAACGTTTTGTAAAGAGTTATTAATATGGTCGGCTAGGTGTGGCATTAGGCTGAATGTGAAGCTTGAAATATTTAATCCCGAGGTTGCATGTTCAGTCTGGTAAAGCTGATTTCATTTTGCATATGTTTCCGTAGCTTACGACATAACTTTCAATATGGCATCATATCTTTTATTTGACTTCAAATTAATTTGGAGCTCATGAAGTCGTATTTGATTGGGTGGTTCGTCTTCTTCTTCAGAGATTCACAACTTGGCAAAGGCCTCATTCAAGGGTTTTTTCCACAGTTACCGGACTTGTGCAGCCCACATCTATCGGTTTCCCGCGATCGTCACCATGTCGTCCGGTACGTTTGTCTTTGAAGAAATAATAATTTCCAATTTCGGCAAATTATTCAAAATAAATAAATCGACGACAGTATCTCATGATAATCGAAGAGTCACACGCCAACAAAAATACTTTATATACATTTGAGAGCTGAAAACATCTATGAGATAAGGATAAAAGCAAACCGTCGTTACAGAACTGAATAGACTCTTCTACCATTTTATTACATCGATACACCAAGATGAGTATTGCGTACATCGTAGCAACGATAATAGACACACGCTTCAAAACTAATGTTATTATGCATCGAACATTTCAATACAAATTATCATTGAAAATGCAGCGAACAAAAAGCGTGAGGCATCCAATTTCACGGACACTAAATAAAATTAGCATCAACTTGACAGAATAACAAAGCGGTCTCAATAATTCGCACAGAACGAGCAAAGCGAACGTACGGACACACCCCATTAATCACAACACACCCAATATACTTACGCTCAATAATTTAATGAAAGTATAAATTACAAAAGCACAGAATTCAATTCAGCTAATATGCAATAATTGCTGTAACCATCGGCGTTAGACAGTGCTCAGTGCAGAACGTGCAATCAAGAAAGAATGGCGCATTAACGTTTCTCTTAGAACGCAATTACAATTCAATTTTCTATGAAGTACTAACCGGGCTATCGGCACATTTAAGAGGAATAATGGTTGTGCCTGTAAGGTGCACGATTAAATCAGAGACGATTATTGTCGCATCGTCAGCCTCACCACAGAGTTACGAATGTCATTGCAGTGGCCAAGTTTATGGTTTACTATCAAGGAGAGGTCCTAATCAAATTCGTCCATCGTAACAGCAAAGTAAACAAGATTGAAATTGCAAGATGAACGTAACGGGACGTGTTCGTTCTGTTCGCGTAGCGTTCCCTTACGTCGAAGATAAGATTCACCGAGTCGGACTCGCGCCTATTGAGGGTCGTTACGAGACGCTGGCGCGAGATGATCGATAATAATGGTAATTTCGCTTGGAACACGTGTAGCATCGCTCGTTCGTCGGCGCGATCGCGATCGCTGCATACCTACCCTATTAGGACGTGCTAAAGGCAGACTAGATGACAGCATTGGCTTGCAAACTGTTGTTATCGCTTGGGAATTTCCAACGCATTATTTGCACAACACCAAAGATTAAAAGGTCGATAACCCAAAAAAGTGAAATCATAATCCAACATAAAATAACAGCACATTTATAATATTGTATTCCTCAACTCTTATCTTAAAAACCTATCTGATCCAATTGCAATAAGAACTACACTAACGGAGATGCAAGCCACCCGGCGTTTTGTGTTAGGCATAGAGATATTAAAACGGCTCGCGCCACAGATACCCATTGAGAAGACGACACAAGAGGCTTTGCCGAGCAAACTGTGTGTATTTATGGGACGTCCAGCCTTCCCGGAGACCCATAATGGCAACACAATATCACAATACGGGCATAGATTTATGCCCGAGCGCATCGCGTTCTCGCACGCGGAAATCCCATAGTTATTTACCGGTTGCGAGTTAAGTGCGGCAGATTTATCGGTGGTGCGCTCGCGCCGGTCGGCCGACGATCTCGTTTCCGTGCGTCCCGTCCACGTCCGCGCAAGTGCACTATGATAAATACCGCCCTGCTCTATGATACCACTATATCACGGCTTAAGGGAAACTTAAGCGCACTCAGCATAATTGCAGCAGAAGGATTGCGTGTAATTGTGGTGCAAGGTTACTGGGTCTGCCATCGTTATAATCTGCGTAGCGTCCTTGATGAGGGATCGTGACCATCTTGTTCTAACATCATGTTGTTACCATTCAAGAATGCCATATTTACTAACTGCATTCTGCATCTTATACTCGGCTACGTATGAAGCTTTTATAGGTTAACGAGCAATTTATTTAGAAACAGGAAATCTGGTGCCTAGATCGATCGCATTGATTACGGCTATTTCCATGAAATTCATAAATGGTGAGCTTGCAAGCGATTAATTTCCAATGATTGAACTGAACGGATTTCGAAGAAGTTCTTTGAACATAATCGAGTCTCTAAATAACTTGATGACAATGTATTCGTCACTTTAATGGTATTTTTTGTCCAGGAAGCAGGCAAGTTAAAATTTATATTATAATAATGTCAGCCCACAAAGGTAGGTACACGTAGAGCTAGCTTCGACATTGTATTATTACGGTCCCGTGTGAAATTACACTCGGTCATTTGTCAAGAGCGAAGGAGGCGCTAGCTAGACTTGGTGTTCCACGGTTATTAATTTCATTAGCCCGCTCTTAATCAAACGCAGACGCGGCGGTGGGTGTGAACGGCACGACGCCTGTCCACCATTACTAATAATATTTACAAGTATCAATGAACACCATGATTTGTTCTCGCGATAGCTCATTTATTTACGTGTCAATGACCTGACTTAGAACTTATTTTTAAAACAACAATTTGGGTGTTTTCCCTCAGAGACCGTACGACGCAGACACGCGATCGTGAAGATTAATATATAGAAAAAGTGTTTCATAATTGCAGTGTACATTCTAACAGAGCCGGAAGGTTAATTCGAGCGGGAGCCAATTCTCCAGCTCATAATATCAGCTCATAGATCATCTCGACGCTGAGCCGGGATAAGCGGTGAGGCTCAATTGTCGAGATTGGCATAATGACACGCGCCCGGGGCCACCGCCTAACTTATGACCACATTACCGTGACACGCTTGACGCATGTCCAATTATTACACACAATCTGTTTGCTCGTGTAAAATATGAATAAGGCGCCAAGCGAACATTAATAAGAACATATCGTGTGTAGGATGTTAGTCACTTTGAAGGGACGAGATAATGTTGCTTGTAAAATAAATCCTAGACGCGGCACGCCGGGAAACAAATGAACCGACTAAGGGAAAAATATTGCAAAAACTTTTTAAAATATCGCCCACATTGTTACTCGTAACATGAGATATTCAACCGCTGCTATAGAACCGAATACGTTTTAATTAGTAATTGGAAATTGGATCATCCCCGCTAGAATATACCCATTTTGACGTATGAGTATTTTGTGCAAAGCTGTAAAATATTGGAAGCATCTATCAGGCGTTTGATTGGCTATCTCCAGCGACCATCAGCAGTTTAGATTTATTCTTGGAGCCGTCGGAAGGGTTCGTGGAAAACAATCATGGAAGATACATCCCTTGAGCAGCCCAATCAGCTGAAACAAATAGCGGCCATCTATCTAAACGAACCTCCGCTGGAATCTTTAGCTCCTGACATGTTAAAACGCAATACTTCATTTGTAGTATGTATAATTTTGAAAGATAAGAAGAAATAGCTTCTGTTAATCATTATAACGAAGTCAATAATCCTCTTCATTATAATTACGATTAATATCCTAGTGTTGTTCAATAACGAGACCGGACAAGTCAGATAACTGATGCGGGTAGTTGACAAAATATTGTTGTTCGCGAGTGGACAGTGCCGGGCCGGTAATCCGACGGGCGGGGGACCTTAATTAATGAACATTACTTAAACCGATTAGCCGTAGACCGCCCGGACAGTGGTCACGGTCTAAGTTTTAGGAGAAATACGAGAGATTAGCGTAACGAACGCATTTATAATGGAGAAAGTAAATACGACCTGATAGTTTACACTTTGACTAAAACAGACGAACTTTAGATAAAGCTAGTATATTCTCTTTTGACCACAATACAAGCACAAAAAGCTTAAGGTAAAACCTCTTCTGTATTTCTAAGATCATTTCACATAAGTGATCGCAGTCTCTTGCAGTTTGCGCAGACACCTTTTTATCTAAAAATACGAAGCATTAAACGCCGCAATATATGGGTTTGTCACGATTTATCTATTCACCTATAGAGAATTTATACTTTAGAGCTCCAATTAAGTAGAAGAGGAAATAATATATTACCCGTGTTATGGTATTATTTAATTGAAACACTGTACAAGGCGTACGCCTGTGGCTAAGATTTATAACGTGATTTGTTATTAAGCTTTACCTTGACGATCATTTTCAGGAAAAATTCAATCAAAATTGGCTACGTCTATGAACGGAGTTTGCAAAGTTGAATTTTGGGCCAAAGATGCTTATACTTTTTGCCACCGATACGCTAAGAATAAGGAGCATATTATCAAATTTTGCAATTACTAAGTCTTTCTCAAATTTGGCAAAAGTATACTAAAGAAAGCAATGACGGCCAAGAACCGTGATGGCCCAGTGTTAACGGTCCCAACTTAGGAGGTGTAAGTCGTTGCATGTCATGTGTTTGCCCAGGCGCTTTCTTTTGGTATAAATCAAGGCTAGGGTGAATAGGTTTATAATAAGCTAGTGCGCTTTACCATCAACGATTGCATCACTGTTTATCGGTAAGCAAATTGTTCCAGTCCTTCGATGTATGCGGTTTAAATAACGAGAATTCAACCCTACGCCGGGATCGTAGTGGTGTCAACAACATAAGGGTGAATACTCACCATACAACGGGTTGGCAATAATAGAATGCTAATGGCGAAATTAAGACATGTAATTCCCGCATATACCTACTCTCCAAAAACCATCGTACTGAATACTGGAAGGTTGGCGACCCGACCTGTGTTCCAGGCTTTGAAGAATGGTCTTAACTTAACCCTGCATGAACCTTGAATGACCTCTACTAACCAACACCGGGCCCGCGTGGTAGCTAGCCTTCTCTCTTCGAAAGGGAATGAGCTGTACAACGTCTTTCTGACATTCCTTTTTAGCACCCATTTGGACAAAGTTCTGGTATCTTCCAAACCTTCCTTATGCGATCTATGGTCATGTTGGCCCTGCATCGATAACTTATACACTAGATTCACAATCAGCATAAAAAAAATGGTTGAACTGAACAAGCGCACAACGCAGCACTTGGGTGCTTCTTTCATTTAGTACTTACTTTATAATTCTGACTTTAATGCATGCGTGTAAGGTTAAATTTGGTTTCATGTCAGACTCGGTCGTAAAAAATAATGGCTTTTTGTACTGGTTTGTGATAAGAACTTTATACATTGCACTTAAGGCTGATTTTAAATTAATGTATATTTATTTTGACTACTTTAGAATGCTTATTGCTTGTCGCCATGTTTGATAAGAGTTTTGTTCGAGACTGTGTAAAAGTGATGGATGTGGCCCTGCAAATTTTCGTAAACTTCTATACGAATTATTATTACTTCTCTGCTCTATTTATTTACACTGACACCCGTTCCAGTCTGTCTTACGTATTTCCAAAGTAATACCCCGTTACTAGAAGACCCTTGTAACTTGGGATATTAAGTGTCCAGTTTCTAAGCAGATTAACTAGAGCAATCGGTAAACTCATTAATAACTATTACAAGTCCCAAGTTTCTGATTTCATAATTATTTACAAGGTGTTAACAGTTAATTCTTTAAGTCCATCCATTTAGAATTTATAATGAGTTGATTACCTTCTCCTTTGGTAAACTTGGTAATTAATCGGCTTACAATTCTTGTTAGAATTTTGTACCTATTTGTTATAATCTTTCTTTAATTAGAATTGAGTTATATTTTCATTCAAATCTCGCGTCCAGATGAACGATACTAATATTAGATATTAAAATTATAAATGGGAAAGTGAGTGTGTTGATTTGTTGATGTTAGTCCGTCCTCCACGGCAAAACGGAGCGACGAATTTTTAAGTGACGATAAGTAGTTGAAGGGATAGATAGAGTGACAGGCTACTTTTTGTCTCTTTCTAACTCCCCACTTCCCTAAAATGGAGGGTGGAAATTTGTATATTTTCAAGGTAGAAAGCTAAAAATTGTACTAAATAAATTGTACATCCATTTTTTTTTAAATCCGCCCACAACTTCAAATTCTGCAGTAGCGTATTAAAATAATATTCTGTTCCGAGTTCTAAATCAGGAAAGGGGAACCGTGTTACCTCAAATTTAACGAGAGCGAAGCCGCGGGCAGAATCTAGTATATTATAATTTAAAAATTAATGTCCGTTTTAGTGTCCCTCTACGACAGCCTTGTTCTTTTTAACTACTGTTGCAGCTTCCAGCCGGTGTGACCTACGAGATCCTTCGGCAACGAGTGTAATTGTGGGTTGTAAGTGATTAACACCATACCATTGGTATCTTTAGATAGAGTTTTAAAGATATGTTTAGTTATCTGAACCGCACTTACTTATTACTAGCCGCCGCCAGCGACTTCGTTCGCGTGGTTTAGTTATGCTCCGCTCCTATTCGTCGCAGTGTGAGGTTATACAGCCTACAGGTTATCCTTCCTGGTTTAATCGGCTATCCAATGCAAAAAGAATTTTTCATATCGGTAGTTCCTGACTAGCGCGTTCAAACAAACGAAAGAAACTCTTCAGCTTTATACAGTACTAGCTTTCCGCCCGCGGCTTCGCCCGCGTAAATTTCGGTTATATCGCGCTTTTTAGATTTCCCTCGGGAACATCACATTTTTCCGGGATAAAAGGTAGCCTATGTCCTTTCTCAGGGTCTAAAGATCGTATGCTTTCCGCCCGCGTCTTCGCCCGCGTGGTGTTCGGTTATATCGCGCTTTTAGATTTCCCTCGGGAATATCAAATTTTTCCGGGATAACAGGTAGCCTATGTTTTATCTCAGGGTCCAAAGATTGTCTGTGCCAAATTTCATCAAAATCGGTTGAGAGGTTTAGGCGGGAAAGCGTAACAGACAGACAGACAGACAGACAGACAGACAGACAGAGTTAGTTTCGCATTTATAATATTAGTATGGATGTTAAATAACAGAGGGCGTTCCCTTAAACTCGTTAATATATATCATTAATAGATTAAAATAAAAATATCAGCATAGAAAAATAAGCATAGAAAAATAAGCATAAAAAAATCCGAATAAAAAGAAATTCTAAATTGGAAATAAATTTGAAACCTCCTTTTTTAAATCAAAATAGTAGTCGTCATATAAAAATAAATAGCGACGTTGCCGTCTTTCATGTTCGCGTGTACAGTGTGTTTCTTTTACATGTCAATTTAAAATTTTTATTGAATATTTTCTTATTGGAAAAATTTTTAAAACATTTTGTTTTCGAATAGAAATATTTTTTTTAGCATGTATGTATGCTATACTATTTCGGGTTAACGGGAACGCCCTCTGTTAGTTAACATACTGTATATTAGTATAGATTGAGATGACACCTTCCCGCATGACGGAGGTGTAGTTACGAGTATTTGTGTTTTCTATTTACAGACGACAGCACATCACGCTACTACAATTTGTCAGATTTTCAAGTTTATGTTTAAAACAATAAGGCTCAAAATTGATGTGGAATTTCTGACAGTTTCGGGTATGTTGACTGCTGTCGTCCGTACATCATTGTAGAGAACTAGCTGCTCCCCGCGGTTTCACCCGCGTAAGTAGGAAAAAAATGATAAAAACCTATTCTCAGAGAATAACGATTGTATATATTATTATGTTACCGGCCAAACCCGATTTCAGGACTAGGCAAAACTAGTTCTTCCTATACGCGATAGGATAAACCAGTTTAGGCTAGTCCAAACTAATTTGTCCTAAGCCCGATAGGAGAGACCAGTTTAGGCTAGGCCAAACTAGTTGATCTTGATATAAATATGCACACTCTAGGATAAACTGGTATGGCATAGGCAAAACTAGTTTGTCTTGAAATCGGGTTTGGCCGGTAACATATATATCTACGAAATTTCAGCCGTTTCGGAGGAGTTGGAGAACAAACACTATGACAGGCAAAACTTAGATAGAATAACAGAAGATTTAGGTCCGTATTACAGAACGTCACTCAAAACTCAAGCTCTACTTAAGTCTCATTTCAAGCCATTTGATTGGTTGAAACTAGTTTTAGGTAATGTTTAAGCAGAGATCAATGCTTGAGTTTCCTTCTGGAATACGCACCTTTAGGCGTACAATGCGTAGATTTAACCTATGAACAGAATTAAATCTCGATGTTTTTTTCTAGTAGTAAAAGCCATACGAAGCAGGGGCGGGTTTCTAGTTCCAACAGAAGTAATTGTGCATATTGAGCATGACAAGGAAATGTTTTAATCTAGAACTAAATTGTAGTAATTATAAAGCTGATGAGTTTGAACGAGAGTTTGAGCTCTGGAACTAACATCGAGATTGAAAGTATTTTCCCAATTGATTTTTCAATAGTTAAGGGAGACACACTGTCCCGTGTGGTGCCGGGCTTAGAATAGTACCAACCCATATCCTCCCGTGGGTGTCGTAAGAGGCGACTAAGGGAAATCACCAGGGAAGCGGGCAGCAGCGCTTCTCCTGTGTAATATTAAATCACTGCGATCCCCAACCCGCTTGCCAAGCGTGGGGATTATGGCAAACCCCCCCAATGGAAGAACTGAGCCGGTTGCGCTGGGACATTGTGGGGTTATCTGAAGTCCGAAGAGAGGGAGAGGACGCGCAGGCATGCGAGAGGCGGACGAGACGAAAGTGGGGCAATTTGGAGTTGGAAATCGGAATCCCAGAGGTCAGATGCTAGTGGATTTCATGGAAAGGGAAGGACTCTTTGCGATGAATTCTTTTTTCAGGAAACCATTGCACCGCAAGTGGACCTGGCTTAGCCCCGATGGTCAGACCAAAAACGAGATAGACTTCATAATGTCAACGAGAAGGCAAGTGTTCAACGATGTCTCCGTGATCCATGCGGTTAAAACCGGGAGTGATCACCGTATTGTTAGAGGCATCTTGAACCTCAACATTAGGCTCGAACGCTCTCGACTTATGAAGTCTACGCTCCGTCCAGCGTCAACACAACTCCAAAACCCCGAGAGCTTTCAGATCGAACTACAAAACCGCTTCGAATGCCTCGGTGAATGCGTAGATGTGGACGACTACAATAACAGGTTTGCGGAAACTCTCCAAACGGAAGGGTCTAAGTTCTACAAAACCCTCCGTTCAAAAGGACAGAAGAAGATCTCCGGTCCCACCCGCCGGCTAATGGAAGAAAGACGGGAGGTGATCTTAAAATCCCCTGATGACGCTTCGCATATCAGATGCCTTATCAGACAAATCTCAAAGTCTCTGACTCGCGATATACGCCAATTTAATACAAATTGTATTAAAGAGGCTATCGAGCGGAACAAAGGCTCCAAAGTGTTCGCACGAGAATTGTCTGTTGGACAGAGTCAACTTGCGAAGCTGAAGACTGGGGATGGTAGGATCGTCACTTCCAAGCCCGAGCTTTTGGGTGAGATTGAGAAATTCTACGGAGAGTTATACACATCAACACACGCACCTGTTGTAAGCCTGGCTAATGATCCTAGAGCCAGACTAACCCGACACTACACCGACGATATCCCGGACGTCAGCCTGTACGAGATTGGTATGGCCCTGATACAGCTCAAGAACGATAAGGCGGCTGGAGATGATGGAATTACGGCTGAGCTTCTGAAAGCGGGTGGCAAACCGGTTCTTAAAGCGCTTCAGAAGCTATTTGATTCCGTCATTCTTAAAGGCGAAACGCCTATGGCGTGGCACAGGAGCGTGGTGGTTTTGTTTTTCAAAAAAGGTGACAATACCCTCCTAAAAAACTACAGACCGATATCCCTCCTGAGCCATGTCTACAAGCTGTTTTCTAGGGTCATCACGAATCGTCTCGCTCGCAGGTTCGACGACTTCCAGGCTCCCGAACAAGCAGGCTTCCGAAAGGCTTTAGCACCATAGACCACATTCATACGCTGCGGCAAGTTATACAGAAGTCCGAGGAGTATAACAAACCACTATGCTTGGCGTTTGTGGACTATGAGAAGGCCTTCGATTCGATTGAGACTTGGGCGGTGCCACAGTCTCTCCAGCGGTGCCAAATTGACCATCGATACATTGAGGTGATAAAGTGTTTGTACAAAAACGCCACCATGTCAGTCCGTCTCCAGGATCAGGACTCGAAACCGATCAAACTGCAGCGTGGAGTGAGACAAGGAGATGTCATATCTCCTAAATTGTTCACTGCTGCGTTGGAAGATGTCTTCAAGCTCCTGGACTGGAAAGGACTTGGCATCAACATCAACGGCGAGTACATCACTAATCTCCGTTTCGCAGATGATATCGTGGTCATGGCTGAGACCCTGGAAGGCAAAATGCTCAATGACCTCAGCAGAGCTTCCCAACAAGTGGGTCTAAAAATGAACATGGATAAGACGAAGATCATGTCGAACTCTCATGTCGCACCCACTCCAATTGTAGTTGGTTACTCTGCACTCGAAGTTGTTGACGAGTATGTTTACCTGGGACAAACAGTCCAACTAGGTAGGTCCAACTTCGAGAAAGAGGTGTCTCGGCGAATCCAGCTCGGTTGGGCAGCGTTCGGGAAGCTACGCTACATCGTCTCGTCCAAGATACCACAGTGTCTCAAGACTAAAGTCTTTGACCAGTGTGTGTTGCCAGTGGTGACTTACGGAACTGAAACGTGGTCGCTCACAATGGGCCTCATACGAAGGCTCAGAGTCACACAAAGGGTAATGGAAAGAGCTATGCTAGGAGTTTCTCTGCGTGATCGAATCAGAAATGAGGAGATCCGCAGAAGAACCAAAGTCACCGACATAGCTCTGCGAGTCGCTAAACTTAAGTGGCAGTGGGCAGGGCACATTGCTCGTAGGACCTATTGCCGATGGGGCGGTAAGGTTCTGGAGTGGCGGCCACGTACTGGGAGACGCAGCGTAGGGAGGCCCCCAACAAGGTGGACCGATGACCTGGTGAAGGTCGCGGGAAGCCGATGGATGCGGGCAGCACAAGACCGGTCAGCGTGGAGAGCCTTGGGGGAGGCCTTTGTCCAGCAGTGGACGTCTATAGGCTGAAGAAGAAGAAGAAGAAGAAGGGAGACTACAGGTTATTTAATACCGCGCCATCACTCTTAGAAGCCGTGGAAAACTTTAAAAAGAAACCTCGACGGGATGGGTCGGGACAACAAGAAATTTCAAGAGCAACGTTGTAGGTTCTACCGATTTGTTAATAAAATTATTTCCTTTACAGAAATGCTCGTAACAAGATTACTTTTACATTATCCATACTAATATTATAAATGCGAAAGTAACTCTGTCTGTCTGTCTGTTACGCTTTCCCGCTTAAACCTCTCAACCGATTTTAATGAAATTTGGCACAGATAATCTTTAGACCCTGAGAAAGAACATAGGCTACCTTTTATCCCGGAAAAATTTGATGTTCCCGAGGGAAATCTAAAAAGCGCGATATAACCGAACTCCACGCGGGCGAAGCCGCGGGCGGAAAGCTAGTACGAAAATAATGCAATAAGAAATTGATTAGATTTCATTTTCGTCATCTGTCTTGCAGTGGTTAGTACGTTGCGTGAACCATCATCCATCATCATCATCGACATTTACATCGTCCCACTGCTGGGCACAGGTCTCCTCTCATACAGAGGAGGGTTGAGCGTAATCACCACGCTTGCTCAATGCAGGTTGGCGATTTCAGACTTAAAGTCCAGGTTTCTTCAAGATGGTTTTCCTTCACCTTTAATCAGTCATTGGTGTCCAAAATATACTTTGAAAGTACATATAACTTAGAAAAGTTAGAAAAGTTACATTGGTACTTGACTGACCTGGAATCAACCCGCGATACTTGAGAGGCTGGTGTTTTAACTACTCGGCCACCACGACTATCGCGTGAACCATGCTGCGTTTGAATTGCGTCCGATTACCCACGTTCATTAAAAAACATTTTGGAACACCCGAGAGTTGTTAATGACTTAATTCAATTAAATGATAAGGTTTTCTCGTAAAATTTATGTAATAAAATTGTATCTTCTTGTGTAGCTTAATGTAAAGAAAATAATTAGCATATTTTTATGACAAAAGCCGTTTCTGTGAATGTGTAATTTGGATTTACTACTTACTAATCAGTTATTCAACTATTTGATTAAAAAAAACAGCTTTGTAAACAACTTGCTGATACCAGTAATGCGAGCTTAAAGCCCAGGCCACCTGCCAAATTTAATAACGATCGGTTCAGAGGTTTAAGCTCGAAAAGGTAACAGACAGATGGACTTTTGCCTATTTATTCGTATTATGAGAATGGATAAAGTTTTACCGCAATTTAGCCTGGTGGTAAACAGTGATGCAATCGTTGATGCTAAAGCGCGCTTGTTTAATAAAAGTATATTCACGTAAAATACTAATAATATAAGTACTTTCTCGGTGGTAGGCCATAACATCGGCTGCTGGCAAAAGTTACCACCCACCAGACAATCAAAAAGCTCTAGTTTATGATTATAAAAATAAAACTGTGTGAATAAGAAGGAAGACAGCAGTTGAGCGAGGTGATGCAATGTTAAACCCAACAACACGACCAACGATGCTGCGCCAGAGGGAGATTGATCTGGAGACTCGCCACGACCAAACACCCCACACAACTACATTTGGCGCATCGTACCCGGCACACAACGCAACATAACTGCTCAGACCAATCCTCCGTACGGCTTCACCAGATGACCAGACATTAGCCGGAACACGACGAATCGCTAGGCGGCAAGACTTTGTCTGGTGGGTGGTAACTTCTGCCGGCAGCCGATGTTATGGCCTACCACCGAGTAAGTTTTATATATTTGATGCGCCCGGAACCTTGCACGACACTAATATGTAAACGGAGCACGGTGCAGCATCTGCGAGGGTCCGACTGACCGGTACAAATGACCTTATATTCGTCTTAGTATCCTCTCCTATTTCGATATGGCAACGTATTTTTATTATCTAATAATAGATGTGAATTTGTGTTTTATTTCCAGTTAATAGTTAGCTGTACAGGTAAAATTCACAATTGAAAGAAGTTTATTGAATATTGTGGAGAGGTTTTGAATCAATAGGTATTTGTTGAACAAAGTACCTGTGTTTGTACAAGTACATGCATACCTGTATTATTTTTTCAGTAAATATTGATCCTAATTATGCTATAACAAAAGTAACTTTTACAAAAGATGCTACTTTAAATTCAGGGTCTAAAGCTAAGGGTTTCATAAGACACTGCGGGGGACAATTTTTATCGTCGCTTTGTGCACGTGAAAACTTATTTAGGAAAGTTGATGTAATTTCCTAGTATTTGTTGCACGGTAAAGTCATACTTCGAAGCCATAATTTTCCAGTCACTGAGACCATTATATGCTGGCCACCATTCTTTTAGGAAACCATATTTTAATCATATTTAGGTAACTATTTATTACATACATAGACAAAGAATAGACCTATATTGTAAAAAAAAGTTTAAAAAACTAAAAAAAACATGTTTTAAAAGAATATCAAACTAAAAAGCTAAAAATTATGGCACAAATCGCCTCACGCTTTTTTATTGATACTGTTTTTAACCTAGGTACCTGATAAGCCACTTAGATTAACGACACCACGGCAATAAATGCACTTTATCTCAAAAATAATAGCTCATTCGTAATCTTAATAACAAATCTCCGATACAAATTTTCTCACTAGCCTATTACAAATAATATTGAGATTCAATTAGAACCCACTACACTAGTTATTAATTGAAGTCTACTATCTACCAAGATTATAAATTCTGGGCCTCCTGGAAATGACATATTTTGGACACACCTAAAAACTCAATGCGTTCTAAAGCGAGTTTTCAAAACATTACAAAGAAGGATATATTAGTTTGGTATGCTCTTGGAATTTTGTTAGAAACCTCTTCCAGTATGATAAAGTCAATGTTAAAAAGATTAATACTGTTCATAATATCGCACTGGTAGATATCCGAATAGATACCGCAGGGGTGTGTCCAGCGGGCGGAGCCGGGGCTAACGTAGAACACAGAGACAAGAAATAAACAATATCCATTTCTGTTTCTGATATTGAAAACGGGATTAAATTAAATTCAAAACAATAACGTTACATGTAAATAGTAATTTCATTATCTTCATTTTTGAACGCATCTCTAAAAGAGTAGGTAAAGTGCCGTTAAAATTCAAATGTTTTCCAAGAATTTACTGCTTCGTGACTTATACAAAAGTGAACGAGGCAATCTACCTGAGGTGTCAAATGTATTATTTATTGAACTTGGTTAAGCATTCGCAGAGTTAGATATATTTAGGTGCAGCATAATCAGCCGAAGACATTCCCACAGCTGGGATTACAACACACTCTCTCTTAGCGAGAGGGATGGGCTGTATATTCACCAGGCAGACTCAGTACGGACTTGTAGATTTCACCAAGTCATCCAATTTTTGGTTCAAGGGCATGCCCGCTCCCTCACGAAGTTCCTTCAGCGTTTTGAGAGCAGTGGTGATAAAAAACTGTACAAAGTTAAGCGCCTGCCATGATTTGAACTCACGATCGAAAGACTGGACCGTTACCCTGGGCCACTTCTCGTAGGGGCAGGCGTGACCCAATTCTCGTCAGAATAAAGGTGCAGTTTTATCGTACGTGAAACCGCAAGCTCAAGCACAATTCACCTCTGTAATACGCAAAGGTCTCGGGGGATAAGCTGAGCTAAAAAAAGCACAAAGTCGTCACGATCCCAGAACCACTCAATTTCTAAAACAAAGCCAGTGGTTATACATTATTATATTAGCTGCTACCGTTATATGCAGCTAGGGCCTGCCCTTACTACCGAGCGGCTTTGTTTACTGAGCTGTAGTTTAACTATCGACACGGCAGAGGAATTTAGCTTGTTCTGACCAGATGTAATTAGAACTAGTTTGCTTTGTTTACATGACATTTGAGATTAATGCTCAAGACTAAAGAAGAAAAAGAATCAAATAATAATTTGATTGTAAGGATGTACAAATGTAATTCCTCCTTCAAGGCAAAGGCCGAATTCATTCTCAGCCGAGGACCTACGGAAGGGAGATATTATTTGCACATCAGTATAGTGCACGAGTATGTGCGCAGACACAGCATAAAGATGTATTTTTTATAATATTCAGATCATATTATAAAAAATAGTGCTGTAAAAGCCCGATTTCTATCAAAGCGGAGAGGAGGAGAATCCGATTTCGTTATTCAAGCTAAACTAATAAGAGATATGGAAATAACTCTCCTCTCTTCTATGGTGTAAACCGGGCCCAACGCTAAGCAGAATTTTATGAGCTGGGCGCACCACAATGACAATATTCAGCATGGAGCAGAAAAATACTAAGAAACATGGAGGCCTTTCCCCCCTACTGACTGAAATAAACCTTCGTTGAGACAACAACCGTAGAAAAACAACATAATAACGTATAGAATTGAGGTGAACTACGGTGAATAATCAGTGACATCACAGCAGACATTTCGTATTCAATTATTCCTTCCAAAACGTCATTAAGACACTTAAATTACCAAACATGATTGATTGACTTTTTACAGTATAAAACAACCGACAGAGACAACCTGGCAGCGTTGTCTATGCTGTCGTTTTTTTTTTCACTCCACACAAATAAACAGACAAGCGTAAAATCATCCCAAATATCATTCACCCATAGACAAAGACCATAGCTAACTGCTAAACACATTCTTTTCGATCGTAATCATACGTCATGATCAGTCATAGACAATAGTAGGGGACTCTAAACCTTGTGTTGGAAACTCAGCTCTTATAAAGACATGTTCGATTTAAAATTCACTCCCGGTACAGCAAAAAATAGGTCTCGGATGCGCAAGAGCACATTATGCAGGCGTGCCGCACGATCCGTGCAACTGAATGTTGCACAGGGAATGTTAGACTTCGGAGACAACGAAGCTACAAGCTTTCGGTATATCGGTACAGTCAGCCTCAAAAGTATTTATATTTACATCGACAACAATTCATTTGATAGTCTGCCAATTCTGTTCCACATCAATGGGTAGCTAGAACTGGGTACCCAATGTAAAATACGCTTTGTGGCTACACATTGATACAATAATGCAGAAGAAAGATTGTCGAAAATAAAATTGAATTCCAGTCGATGTTTACATATTTTTGAGGCTGACCCTACAATGGGATGTGTTGGAAACAGAATCACACGTTTTCAGACCTTTTTGTAAAAGCTGAAGTAAGACATTATATTGTAACTTTGTACTTCATGTACTTAGTAATCGATTCCTTGAAGGCCCAAACAAGTAGAATTACAAGTGCGTGGTGCATTTTTATAACAACTGATATAAAAACATGGAAAAGCTATCTTTTTGTTAGATATTTGTTTCATGATAATTGTGATTCCAGCTACAATGATTTTTTCCAAGTTTAATTGCATTTTCGCATTTAAAAAAAGGATTTATATTAGTCATTTTATTATAGACTAAAGTCACTTGGCGGACCCCAGACTCCAAAAAGCTGAAAAAGCTGCGGATGCGACTGGGATTAACGCTGAGATGATGATGATGACTAAAGTCACTTAACGAACATTCCATACATCGCCGCCGATTCTCTAGTTCAAAAACTAAACTAATTTATAAGCTAATTTTAAGATCAATGCATCTTAATTTTGAGCATCTAGACTTGAGAGACTTAACTAATAAATATTTTATCTGCTAATATTACATTATTATAAAACTACCTAATATTATAATATATTAGGAGTCCTTAAGAAAACTTGTTGAAAAAACATGCAGTGAACTTAAATTTAGTTTCTAGATATCGGTTTTCTTTTACAACCAGGGCAATCAAGGTTCCCCTCTGCAAACTTTCCCCCAATGTGGGGGAAAGTTTGCAGAGCAAAAACAGTGAATACTGTATAGCATTTAATTTAATAAGTTTATCACAGTATAATGTAAAAATGGTGTCCAATGAAAAACAAAATATATATATCTATACTAATATATATAGCTGAAGAGTTTGTTTGTTTGAACGTGCTAATCTCAGGAACTGCGGGTCCAATTTGAACATTTATATATAACATTGCGCTGCGACCAATAGGAGCGCAGCATATAACAAAAATGCGAACGAAGTCGCGGACGGCCGCTAGTAATATACAGAGTGGTGCTGACAATACGACAATAAATTAAACATCGTGTAAATCAACACATTCTCAGTCAACCCATAAAAAAATTATAGAAATATATCCATTAGTTTAGTCACAGGAAATTATTTTTCATTTTTCACATTTTCTACATGATGTACATGTGTTGCTAAGGAAGCGCTTACAGGTTGATTACCGCCGCATCCAGCGGTACTAAACTTTAATAATAATGGCGCGAAAAAGCAAGTCTATACAAAAACGCGCTGTTGCCCGTTGAGCGGAGGTCATTGAACCAATATTTTAAAGGATGTTCTATTCCGTTTGCAATTTTATTCGATTTAGTTTGTTTGAAATTTTCATTTTTTTATTTCTGTTGCTAGGTGTTTTTCTATGGTTCAGGATTATTCCTATGAACCAGCATGGTCTGTGTTTTCATTTATTGTCGTATTGTCAGCACCACTCTGTATAAATTACTCGCTGACCTAACAAAAATTGTTTTGCTTAAAACATTATTTCTTAGAAATATTTTTTTTATAATCGTGGTTAAACAGAGTAAAAAATAGAGATTGGTGTAAATTCACAATTCAATATTTCGTAACGCCACATAGTAAAAAAATATATAAAAATGTCTGGAGTTAACCCTTATCAATTAGGGGTATGGAAAATATATGGTAGACGATTCTCAGACCTACTACTGAATGTAGTAATCAAAATCAAGTCATTTATTCAAGTTAGGCCGAGAATCAGCACCTTTTGAACGTCAACATTACGTAAGACAGTCCCGCAAAAACGCCTGCCATATGCATATAAAATTTCACAAAAATCGGTCAAGCCGTTTCAGAGGAGTATGGTAGGTAACTAACATTGTGACACGAGAATTTCATGTATAAGATAAAATGTGTCATACTTACATACGTAGCTTTTCATCGAGTCAGAATTAGGTGAGTACAGACGACAGCACATAAAGCTACTACAATTTTTAAGATTTTCAACTTTATCTCTAAAGTATTAAGGCTCAGGGTTGGTTGGGAATATTTGGCAGTTTAGGGTAGCTTGACCTGCTGTCCGCTTGACCGGATGTGAAACAACTTCAGCAAAATGGTATTCAGAATGCCTTTATTACCCGACTACGGCAAAGCAAAAGGAGGGTTATGATTTTGACAGGCTATGTATGTATGTATGTATGTTCATCTGTTCCCTCGTAACTTCTAAACTACTTATCAGAATTCGACAAATGACATATTATTAGAAGCGTCTTAATTGTCCGCTGGTTATAGGCTATATGGGGTTTCACAAAATCTAATATGGCGCCCTCTAGCGGACAAAACATACAGAGTAAAAAAATTAAGAGATAAATATGTCGTGTTTAGTATTATTTGAAAGCGCTTTACTTGTACATTTTGAATATATATATATTGCTAGCATTTGCTTGTGACTTTATCTGTATTCATGGGCTGGTTGCATATAATTCACATCTTTTCGTTCATAGCTTCTTTACTACTTATCAGAATAAGACCACTGCAGTACCATTAGAAGGGCCTTGATATTCTGTTAGTTATGAGCTATAAAGCTTGTCACCAAATTTAGTATTGCGCCCTCTAGCGGACAAAATGTTCCATGTTAATACAAAATTAAAATAAATATACCGTGTTTGGTATCACGTGAAAGAGCTTCACGAGTACTTTATGCTTGTACATAATTAGAAGAATTCTTGAATGATGTTAAATATGAGCGATAAGAATAAAGTGCGGATCACGGGAACTGTGAATCGCTTTATGCAATGTAGAGCAGTGTGAACATTAATAGAATATGTAATGCACTAATGAAAACGACATAAGCTGGGAGTAACTCCACGCGGTGAAGGCGGAAACAGTTTGATAACTGGCTAAAGCTCCCATAAGAATGTCCTCTGCACTATATGCCTTCGGGCTTATGTTGTTATATGTGCGTGTAGATGTAATATGTCAAGTATCTAGTTTTTAGTTCATCAATTTAACTTTTGGTAATATTATGCGCCACAAATACACTTTAACACCAAAATAGTACAAATAATAAAAAGTAAAAACTAAAACCCAACTACGACAAAAAACGACGCTGAAAAAGTATAAAACAAGATTTTCAGAATACTGAACTGAACAAAGTTGCTAATGTAGTTGCAAGTAAATTGACACAGTAGACTCTACCAAGATGGCCTTCGTTGTAAGTTGACAATAATTACATACAATACTATTCTGAAGTACCTATGGAATATTCACTACGTAGAGATAAATTTTCATGTTTGGAAAGGCGTAGTCACACGTTACATATACCTACCTACCGTAGCACCTTGACAACGTGTGACTACGCCTTTCCAAACATGAAAATTTATCTCTACGTAGTGAATACCTATTGAATAGGTACTTCAGAATAGTATTGTATGTAATTATTGTCAATTTACAACGAAGGCCATCTTGGTAGAGTCTACTGTGTCAATTTACTTGCAACTACATTAGCAACTTTGTTCAATTCAGTATTCTGAAAATCTTGTTTTATACTTTTTCAGTGTCGTTTTTTGTCGTAGTTGGGTATTAGTTTTTCACTTTTTATTATTATTATTAGGCGTTTTAGTAGCAGCGAAGAAAAATTGCTCAAAAGTGATCGATAAGTGTGTGTTAAATATTGATGTTAATAAATTGGCTGGAAAACCGATATTGGAGGATACAACATATAAAAAAAACGGCCAAGTGCGAGTCGGACTCGCGCACGAGGGGTCAAGGGTTCCGTCATTGACCTTGATATATTCTAGGGTATCTTCAAAAACGGCAAAAAAAAATCACATTTGTTGTATGGCGCTTATTTTTAGTAAATGTTGTAATAGCGGCAACAGAAATACATAATCTCTGAAAATTTCAACTGCCTAGCTATTATGGTTCATGAGATACAGCCTGGTGACGGACGGACGAACAGACGGACAGCGAAGTCTCATGAATAGCAACCCTATTCATGAGACTTCGCTGTCCGTTTGTTTTACCTTTTAGGTAATAAAATAAAACAAACAATCTGCCTAACTTTACCCAATTTTATGGGGGTTGGCTTCCAGTCTAACCGGTTGCACGGTTTGCACCTGAATTTAACATGGAGCAGTCGTCCACTGGGGTATATAACTGGGTTCAGAAGGACAGGTAGGTGGCTGCCTACTGGGTAAAACCTATTGGGTAAAACAATACCCCTCAGGAAGAATGTACAGAATATAACAAAAATTCGGTACATACCGGTCAATCATCACGCAGCCTCTTGCTTGAATCTGAAACAAAAAAAACACTTTTATTAGAAAAATAACTTATACATACGACTAATTACAAAAACGACATGTTCTCAGAAGAACAAATACCAACTTTATTTTAATGACAATTAGGTCGATTCCAGAGTGACAAGCACTATTGAATATTTTACAAAAATGTTTGAAGTTGCAGCGTAAATTGAAATTAATTGAGTAAAAATTAAAGTTATTCTTCCTTTTAAACATTACTGTTTACATTTTTGGTGAGGTTTAAAGGTTTTACATTTTAGGAGAACTGTAGAGGTAATCTTCTGATTGTATCACAAGACCACCCAATAATTGCATACGAAGTACGATATAAAACTTAAATCTCTACACGACCATGATCGAGGAAGCAATCTCCAAACTAATCTCTATGCAAATACCGAACAACAGACTTCATTAAAATCTGATCGGCGAACACTAATTTCTATACGAGATGGGAAGCATTCACCTTGGATGCATTTTCATCCCATAAGTCCAACTCCACTTAATTCTGATGACAAATTATAAAGGCAATTTACATCTATTTTGGATTAAACAGCTCTAAATTACTATCGTAAAGACTATGGAAACGTAGAGGCACGTCGCACGATGCATCCCTGACATAAAACTGGCAATATTTGTTACCTTCATAAACTATTTTATAAGTCAACAGCGTTCAAGGAACTAAGCAATGGTTAAGAGGAAGCTTTTCATGAGATCATCTCTTTATTTACGTGTTTGAGACATCGATTTATTGCAGACTTTAAAGAACCGGCCATGACGACTTATCCACGACGGATACGTTCAATAAGGCCAGGTGGAACAATAAGAATCGGTAGTAGGCCATAACATCGGCTGCCGGCAGAAGTTACTACCCACCAGACAAAGTCTTGCCGCCAAACGTTTCGTCGTGTTCCGGTATGATATGTGGTGAAGCCGTACGGAGGACGGGTCTAAGCAGTTGTGGCGCGATGTGTGCCAGGTACGATGCGCCAAATGTTGTTGTGTCGGGAGTTTGGTCTTGGAGGGTCTCCAGATCAATCTCCTCTGGCGCAGCATCGTTGTTCGTGTTGTTGGGTTTAACATTGTATCACCTCGCTGAACAGCCGTCTTCCTACCTATTCGCTCAGTTTTTTTGAGTGATTAGGCTCTTAATAAACTAACGCGCTTTACCATCAACGATTGCATCACTGCTATTTAGCTAGTTTATATTATAAAAAAAAAAATTAAAATTTTTAACTGTCTACTTATTACGGTTCATTAGATACAGTCCACTGACAGACGGACGGTCGGACAGAGATGGCTTAGTATTAGGGTTCCGCTGGCACTATTTGGGCACGAAAACCTAAAAAGTTAATGTATTTAAGTAATGGTACATTACACAAAAGTAAGCCGAATAGAAAATCTGTTTTGTCGAAAATCGTACTCATTTAAATATAATCTTGTAACGTAATCAATACCCCTTAAAAGCAAATTAGATGACAATATTTTACTTGTCACGTAGTGAACGCCAAGAACCTGAACAAGAAGTATGTCATTTTAGCGGTTTAATTGCATGGAAAAAACGGCATTCCAATAGCTTATGGCAAGCAATCCAGCCATAAATAATGGTTGTGTAATAGAGCAATAAACTATAGAGTATTATGCATGATAGAACATGCGCGCGCGCAGGTTGCGGATGCAATTTAATCAATCGTTAGCAATGCCCTGCAAATAAACAAGAATATTATTGATGTTGAAAATAAATATATACATATGTGTGTCAATCGTATTGATATCTTAAGACCTAAATTGTATAAGAATAAATGCACTCTAGCTGACAACTTGACAACCTATCATAAATGTCCGTTGTTACTAACAAATTTGGTGTAATTGTGAAATTCAATGCATGCAAATCAAAGCATTGGAATCATAAATCAAAATCTGGTGAAACTGCAAACGAAATTGAAGCTAGGAGCTAACCAAATACACCGATACTTTATTGAAATGCCCGAGGGCTGGGATAATATTCATTTCCTATTTATTTATTTTATTCAGCCTCTTGGCTACCGCGCGCCACGGTCTCACGACTCAATCTAATAAATAGTAGTGGTATTACTGGAAGAGATATTCAGTAATAAGATATCCAGTAGCGCAATATACGCCTATGGTGCTAGCGAACGATAATAGGAAATTATTGACCTGGCAACGCGTATAAAGAAGAGGAAATGCGAACTTCAGTGCGAGACAGGACGCAAAACAGTTTGTGGCCACAATATAAATAAGGATTACAGAAACTGCAGAGAGCATGAAGACTTAATTTAAAGGCTAAAGGCTGACTTAGTGGGGGAGGCAACGCGGAGGACCTATTTGTGTAACAAATTCCACTTAAATCAGTGTACAACACGACTAGAAAGTGTTCCAATGTAACG
The DNA here is from genome assembly GCA_017933935.1 of Sesamia nonagrioides. NCBI lineage: Eukaryota > Metazoa > Arthropoda > Insecta > Lepidoptera > Noctuidae > Sesamia > Sesamia nonagrioides. Next base: position 3,200,483 of record JADWQK010000188.1, read on the forward strand.
ACAGGCTGTCACGCCACCTCACCGAGACAATGTGGCCAGTGCAACACAATCGAGTATTAATTTAGAAGAAGCCAGCGGCACGGTCACGCAGAGAGTACCGTTCATACCTGCGGCTATACTCTGGACAATTTCAGAAACGACTGAATTATCTCTCCTATTTGGAACAGTAGTAATGTCTGTCAGTAGGACAAATATACTTAAATGTTAACACATCAATTTTGAAGGAATAATTTGATGTTAGTGAAGATCCGAATGAAAAAGCCTTTATCTCTCCAATTAGATGATTAGATTAAAATTACAGAGCATCAGATTTAAGTGGTGCTATAATGTACTCCCATAACGTTAACAGGACCATTTGAACTTTCTTAGAACTACGGAAAGTTTGGCTCACGATGTCAAAGTATCACTTTTGCGCAAAATTTAAATTGAACGTCTACAAATTTGCATCTGCGTCTAACGACATACATCGACGCCTCTCACGTAGCCTCAGGCTTATAAACAAAATTAACTTCTACGTTGAGTATCTTTCAAAATGGTATACCAAGGCTTCGAGTAAAATTTTGTTGAATAAATGCGTTGAGACGAATCGCATAATGTGAATACACGTAGCATTGTCTTAGCACATTATTACTGGATCATAAACGCGTCGCGTTCCCGCCTGCTTTATGGTCAGAGCGGGACTCACGATGGCAATTTCATAGGACATTTACCGGTGAAAGCCCGGGACGATTTGTAGTGCTCAGGGCGATAACTAAGTGGCCGGCTGCTAGTAAAAACAGTGATGTGTCGCTAAAACAATTTGCAGTAACGCGAAGTTTGTGGTTAACAACTAGGTGAAGAGAAAAATGCCGACAGCAGTAAAGGAGTAGATCGTTTACTAACAAATTCTTCTACAGGTATACCTCAAGTGAATGAATAAACTGAATGGTAAGAGTAAATGAAGTGAATGATAATTCATAAGCACACAATCATATATCTTAACCCAATTAAGAATACAACATTTATCAAATACATCAAAGCGCCTCACGCTTTTTTAAAAATTATTTTAATTTTTTAGTTTGATATTTTTTAAAAGCATGTTTTTTAGTTTTTTAAACTATATTTTATGTCTATCGTGTACTAATAAATTCTTCTACAGGTATACCTCAAGTGAATGAATAAACTGAATGGTAAGAGTAAATGAATTGAATGATACTTCATAAGCACACAATCATATATCTTAACCCAATTAAGAATACAACATTTATCAAATACATCGATGTTTCAATAATCAGACGCGCTAGCCGCATTTCGAGTGTGTTATTTGAACTCCCTACAATTATTTTGTGCTTAGAGCTGACTGTAATCAATCAAGTATGAATATTAATATACCGATTGGATTATTTTATAAGAAATCTAAATGGCTACGACAGCCAATTTAGGAGGTCGACTTGTGGACATATTTACGGCACGTTTCCTTTCGAAGCCACGTTATTCAAAGTTAAAAGGAAGGATATCGAATCGATTTACATAATTAACATGAACATTAGAATTCTCAAAACTAACTTTGTATGTAAATATGAGTGTCATTTAAATGCAGCTGGATCCGTGTTTTTGTTGATTTCTGACACAATACCTATGTTAAACTCTCTTTTAAATAAAATCTGTTTAAAACAAAGTGATACTTAATACAACAACAAAATGTGCATATAAAATATCCCTGGGCTGTAAGGAACACCGTGCAGTAATAAAAACAAACATGCATTGTATCGGGAGGATCTGAACAATCCCACAATACAAACTGAGGAGGCCGAATTACAGCACAAATTCGCTGCAAGCAAGTTTATGTGAGCGCATCCACCGTACTATAATTACGGCCTATCAATGCGGTACTGGTTTATTGAAAGCCTGGTTGAGGGGCGGGGGATATTAAGATGATGGCCGGCTTGTAATTTGATGGATTAAGGAACACACCCGCGGGCCTAACAACGTGTAATGACGGTCGCCTAAAACACGTCTTGATCGTACATGCAGGTATACTATTGGTACTCAGGAATGCGGAATCCGAGGAATTTCAGTTCATGCTTACTTTTACAAAAGGTACGGTACTCGTCAATTCAAAGGCAAATTTACAATAAATAGAAGCCATGGAATTTAAGGACACGTCAGAGGATATTGCACAAGTTTGCGTGTGGCTCTAAAATTTCAAGTCGCCAATAGTTTAATCAGCACATTCCTGTTATACAAGGTTAAATTATTTAGTTAGAGAAACTCATCAGAAGCGATAGTATTGATATGTAAATACGATGAAATAAAAAAAATTGTTAATTTGATGACTTTTTACTAGGTTATCAACTTTAGTAAGTCCCTTGAGTAGTTTCACTACTTACCTATTATAAAACAAAGTCGCTTTCTCTTTCCCTATGTCCCTTTGTATGATTAAATCTTTAAAACTGCGCAACGGATTTTGATGCGGTTTTTTTTAATAGATTGTGTGAAAGAGCATCCTCTTTTATATTTTTGAGGTCTCTAATGCGATGTCGTAAATAATTACATATTTTCCACGTTTGCAGTGAAACGCAGGCTGAACCCTACGAGATTTATCAAAATATTGTACACATTGAAAAGGTCTAGAGAAAAGTCCGCGATGGTATCTGTGTATCATCATCATCATTATCAACCTTTTTATCGTCCCACTGCTGGGCACAGGTCTCCTATCATACAGAGTAGGATTGAGCGTAATCACCACGCTTGCTCAATGCGGGTTGGCGATTTCAGACTTAAAGTTCAGATTTCCTCAAGATGTTTTCCTTCACCTTCAGTCATTGTCAGTTTACGCCAAATAGTGCCTAATTTTCTAAGCGATTTTAACCAATACAGCATTAATCCTTATCCAATTAAATACCTTAAATATATTCTTGATTTAATATAGATTGCCCTGTACAGCATATGATTTAAATGGATGTTTTAGAAGATATTACAGATTCAAAAATTAAAAGACCAGTAGTATTGAAAAGGTTATTAAATGTTTGAAGTTGTCGCGTAATCTAAACTTGTGTATTGTTATGTGAAGATTAGGGTTATTTTTCCATAAACTGAAATAATCCCCCCCCTCCTCCTTTATACCGCGTACATCGAGGGACTGGAACAATTTGCCAGCGGCGGTGTTTCCGTCGGACTACAATTTGAGTGTATTCAAGGCTAGAGTGAATAGGCTCTTAATAAACTAGTGCGCTTTACCATCAACGATTGCGTCACTGCTTACCATCAGGCAGGATTGCGGTCAAGCGCTAGTTTATAATATGTAAAAAAAAAAAATAAGGTATAAACACACATGACACATTTAAATACAATATGGAAACTGTTCAAAAGTCCTAAACACAAGGAAGGTTAAGAACTTCATGAAACTAAGCTAGTATACAGTATGTTAAATAACAGAGGGCGTTCCCTTAAACTCGTTAATATATATCATTAATAGATTAAAATAAAAATATCAGCATAGAAAAATAAGCATAAAAAATCCGAATAAAAAAAAAATTATAATTGAAAATAAATTTGAAACCTCCTGTTTTAAATCAAAATAGTAGTCGTCATGTATAAATAAATTGCGACGTTGCCGTCTTTCATGTTCGCGTGTACAGTGTGTTTCTTTTACATGTCAATTTTAAATTTTTATTGAATATTTTCTTATTGGAAAAAAAATTAAAACATTTTGTTTTCGAATGGAAATATTTTTTTTAGCATGTATGTATGCTATACTATTTCGGGTTAACGGGAACGCCCTCTGTTAGTTAACATACTGTATAATAAACCTATATACATATGTATAGCTAGTAGATATAGATACCGTTTAAGTAATTGCAAGATGAATTAATGTACCACATGGTGATGCAAACATCTAAATCAATCATCACCATCATCTCAGCGTTACTCCCAGTCGCATCCGTAGCTTTTCAGCTTTGGAGTCTGGGGTCCGCTTTACCAGTCTAACTGCTGATTTTGGTTAAACTTCGATATTTTCCGTGAAGCGACTGCCGTCTGACCTTCACAACCCGAAGGCGATATCTAAGCATTGCAATTAGACCAATTGTTAGACTTTTGAGGGCTCCAACAACCCGTAACGACTGCCACTAGATGTTCGTATGGCAACCGGGACCAACGGCTTTACGTGCTTTCCGAGGCACAACCAGACCAGTGCAAATATTCATAATTATTCATGCATACAAATATTTGCACTGTGCGGGGATCGATCCCGCGCCTCCCAGTGCAACGGCCGCGTTCGCTACCGCTACGCCACGGAGGCTGTCAGAAAGCAAACATCTAAATCAATATTTGCGTGAAAGAGAAGACAGGCAGAAAAGGGAATAAACTTAAGGCACTGTAGGAGGAGAACAGGGGATATGTGCCTAATAACAATATAATAACAATAATTACAACAACAACCAAAATTTCCAGATATAAAAACAATTGCACATTGAAACTGCAGTGAGACATGCAGTAACAAATATACAAATTGACAATCCAATGAGCTCATCCCTACTTCCCTAGACTTCATTGTTTGACATCGTAATATAAATGTCACAGATGTCAACAAAACGAACCATAATGAAGATATCCTCTCAATGTGATATTGCGGGAACATTGTTACTTTTGTTAGCGTTTTGCACTTGACGCATTTCAAAACGCCAACAAAAGTAACAAAGTTCCCGCAATGAGAATTTAGTTGACAGTCGGACATGATGTGGCACATAGAGGCGGGTCGGTTCAGCCCGCGTCTCCACGGACTAGTGGAACTGAACGTGAGAAATATAAGGATAATTGTTTTAAAATTATACCCCATCAAATTGTGGGGAAAATGTGGCTATTGTTCCGACTCAGATGAATATGTTGTGATTGAGAAACATTTGGAGCAATGGTGATCCGGTGATAACGACTTTTAAACCTACGACGGAGCAATTTGTTTTGTATGAATAATTCATCATCATCAGCCTTTAATCGTCCACTGCTGGACATAGGCCTCTTTCATGGCACGCCAACAAGCTCGATCCTGAGCAGTTCTCCACCAGCCACTACCAGCGACCTTTTTGATGTCGTCTCTCGCATCTCGCCTAAGGGCGTCCCACGCTACGTTTGCCGAGACGCGGTCTCCACTCAAGGACTCGTTTACCCCAACGGTTGTCGGTCCTGCGGCATATGTGACCAGGCCATTGCCACTTCAGCTTGCTAATCCTCTCAGCTATGTCGGTAACTCTGGTCCTCTGTCGGATCACCTCATTTCTGATGCGGTCCTTCAGAGAGACACCCAACATAGCTCGCTCCATAGCTCGCTGAGCGACTTTAAACTTATGGACTAGTCTGACCGTTAGTGTCCACGTCTCGGCTCCGTAAGTCATGACGGGTAGGACGCACTGGTTGAAGATTTTGGTCTTCAAACATTGGGGTATGGCATGGTATATTACATTACAACTACTCTCAAAACGGTAAAGGAAAACATTGTGAGGAAACCGCCATGTCCTAGAATCAAAAAATCGAAGTAATGTGAATGAGATATCAACCAACCCGCACATGGTCCTCATGGTAAATTACGACTCGTTAAGTCTCGAGCAGAGAGGAATATAAATATTCCAGCAATGGAAACTTTATATGCGAATTATTAGAAATATTTGTCTTTGTCGGTGGTAGGCCATAATATCGACTGCCGGCAGAAGTTACCACCCACCAGACAAAGTCTTGCCGCCAAGCGATTCGTCGTGTTCCGGCATGATGTCTGGTGAAGCCGTACGGAGGACGGGTCTGAGCAGTTGTGTTGCAATGTGTGCCGGGTACGATGCGCCGAATGTTACTGTGTCGGGAGTTAAATCATGGAAAGTCTCCAGATTAATCTCCCTCTGGCGTAGCATCGTTGGTCGTGTTGTTGGGTTTAACATTGCATCACCTCGCCCAACTGCCATCTTCCTTCCTATTCACTAAGATATTTAAGTGAATAGGCCTTAATAAACTTGCTCGCTTTACCGTCAACGATTGCATCACTGCTTACCATCAAAACAAAAAATAAGGTTCGAAACACGGTTAAAAAACAGTAATCGAAAAAGCTTTACCTTTATGCAAGTATGAAGCATGAACGCGGTTAAACGCAATCACAACTCAAACCCGTGCAAAAATACATCTGTAAATCTGAAATTCTTGTACACAATCCCAAGTACCGCCGTGTCCTCGCAGCATAACATTAAAATCCAAGCGTCTAGCCAACATCGGTCGATAAATCACCAATGACGTTGTGTAGCGATTAAAATCCGTGTCGTTTGCACAGAACGTTTAAACAGGCGCGCGACTCGTGAGAACACGACGTATAAAACGGTAAGCAAACATTCTTCGGCCACTATGAAAATTTCAATGGTTTTAATCGCAGCGAAATTGAAATAGTACCTTGAGATTCCTGTGCAATCCATACTAATATTATAAATGCGAAAGTAACTCCATCTGTCTGTCTGTTACGCTTTCCCGCTTAAACCTCTGAAGCGATTTTGTTTAAATTTGGCACAGACAATCTTTAGACCCTGAGAAAGGACATAGGCTACCTTTTATCCCGGAAAAATTTGATATTCCCGAGGGAAATCTAAAAAGCGCGATATAACCAAATTCAACACGAGTGAAGCCGCGGGCGGAATGCTAGTAGTTTATATAGGCATGTCCAGAAGGAATCTTTTGCGCCGTTGCATGTGCAGCTAAAAATCTCAACGAAAATAGTTTCTTGTACACTTAAAAAGCTTTTATCGTCCTATTTATCGCTGCAGCTCTTTCTATATAAATTTTATGCATATTTAAAACCCTTTCGCGAACATTGTTTAGTATCGGTAATAGTATCTAATCTCGGGTTGGAATCATCCCAGCCCAGTTCACTTTCCCCGGTGCATTCCAACGCGCGTCTCAATTGATTTTCCACTGGTAATGCTTTGCTTATAAACTGCGCTAGAGACGGGACATGGCTTGTCGACATCCGTTTGAGATCTTAATGGAGAGAGCCTGTGGAGCTACTGCTCACGACTATTGAGAATTCGATTCTAAAGTCAACACACTCCGTTTGTTAAAAGTTCAACAACGTTCAACTAGCTGCAAATCTGCTGAGGCTCAATACTAATGAGCTAACATAACCTACCTGAAACTCAATTTATTTACAATACTAGAAGTGATTGTAAAATGTTGAGGCATCCATACCCACAAAATAAGTCAAACGCCAGAATATATGAATACACGGTACAATGGCCGTCTGTCGTTTCAAGTAAAATGCTGATGAAGCTGCCCCAAAACTAACAAAGGCTAGCTAAGATTAATAAAGAACTCCCTGCTAAAGAAACAAATTAAATTACCTGTTTGTCTCAGGAAAATAACTTACGTCGAAATAACTTACAAGATAGATTCTCGAGTTATTGATCATATATCAATTGAATATTATTGGACAATTTCAGAAACGACTGAATTATCTCTCCTATTTGGAACAGTAGTAATGTCTGTCAGTAGGACAAATATACTTAAATGTTAACACATCAATTTTGAAGGAATAATTTGATGTTAGTGAAGATCCGAATGAAAAAGCCTTTATCTCTCCAATTAGATGATTAGATTAAAATTACAGAGCATCAGATTTAAGTGGTGCTATAATGTACTCCCATAACGTTAACAGGACCATTTGAACTTTCTTAGAACTACGGAAAGTTTGGCTCACGATGTCAAAGTATCACTTTTGCGCAAAATTTAAATTGAACGTCTACAAATTTGCATCTGCGTCTAACGACATACATCGACGCCTCTCACGTAGCCTCAGGCTTATAAACAAAATTAACTTCTACGTTGAGTATCTTTCAAAATGGTATACCAAGGCTTCGAGTAAAATTTTGTTGAATAAATGCGTTGAGACGAATCGCATAATGTGAATACACGTAGCATTGTCTTAGCACATTATTACTGGATCATAAACGCGTCGCGTTCCCGCCTGCTTTATGGTCAGAGCGGGACTCACGATGGCAATTTCATAGGACATTTACCGGTGAAAGCCCGGGACGATTTGTAGTGCTCAGGGCGATAACTAAGTGGCCGGCTGCTAGTAAAAACAGTGATGTGTCGCTAAAACAATTTGCAGTAACGCGAAGTTTGTGGTTAACAACTAGGTGAAGAGAAAAATGCCGACAGCAGTAAAGGAGTAGATCGTTTACTAACAAATTCTTCTACAGGTATACCTCAAGTGAATGAATAAACTGAATGGTAAGAGTAAATGAAGTGAATGATAATTCATAAGCACACAATCATATATCTTAACCCAATTAAGAATACAACATTTATCAAATACATCAAAGCGCCTCACGCTTTTTTAAAAATTATTTTAATTTTTTAGTTTGATATTTTTTAAAAGCATGTTTTTTAGTTTTTTAAACTATATTTTATGTCTATCGTGTACTAATAAATTCTTCTACATGTATACTTATTGATATTTTTTAAAAGCATGTTTTTTAGTTTTTTAAACTATATTTTATGTCTATCGTGTACTAATAAATTCTTCTACATGTAAACTGAAATAATCCCCCCCCTCCTCCTTTATACCGCGTACATCGAGGGACTGGAACAATTTGCCAGCGGCGGTGTTTCCGTCGGACTACAATTTGAGTGTATTCAAGGCTAGAGTGAATAGGCTCTTAATAAACTAGTGCGCTTTACCATCAACGATTGCGTCACTGCTTACCATCAGGCAGGATTGCGGTCAAGCGCTAGTTTATAATATGTAAAAAAAAAAAATAAGGTATAAACACACATGACACATTTAAATACAATATGGAAACTGTTCAAAAGTCCTAAACACAAGGAAGGTTAAGAACTTCATGAAACTAAGCTAGTATACAGTATGTTAAATAACAGAGGGCGTTCCCTTAAACTCGTTAATATATATCATTAATAGATTAAAATAAAAATATCAGCATAGAAAAATAAGCATAAAAAAATCCGAATAAAAAAAATTCTAATTGGAAATAAATTTGAAACCTCCTGTTTTAAATCAAAATAGTAGTCGTCATGTATAAATAAATTGCGACGTTGCCGTCTTTCATGTTCGCGTGTACAGTGTGTTTCTTTTAAATGTCAATTTAAAATTTTTATTGAATATTTTCTTATTGGAAAAAAAATTAAAACATTTTGTTTTCGAATGGAAATATTTTTTTTAGCATGTATGTATGCTATACTATTTCGGGTTAACGGGAACGCCCTCTGTTAGTTAACATACTGTATAATAAACCTATATACATATGTATAGCTAGTAGATATAGATACCGTTTAAGTAATTGCAAGATGAATTAATGTACCACATGGTGATGCAAACATCTAAATCAATCATCACCATCATCTCAGCGTTACTCCCAGTCGCATCCGTAGCTTTTCAGCTTTGGAGTCTGGGGTCCGCTTTACCAGTCTAACTGCTGATTTTGGTTAAACTTCGATATTTTCCGTGAAGCGACTGCCGTCTGACCTTCACAACCCGAAGGCGATATCTAAGCATTGCAATTAGACCAATTGTTAGACTTTTGAGGGCTCCAACAACCCGTAACGACTGCCACTAGATGTTCGTATGGCAACCGGGACCAACGGCTTTACGTGCTTTCCGAGGCACAACCAGACCAGTGCAAATATTCATAATTATTCATGCATACAAATATTTGCACTGTGCGGGGATCGATCCCGCGCCTCCCAGTGCAACGGCCGCGTTCGCTACCGCTACGCCACGGAGGCTGTCAGAAAGCAAACATCTAAATCAATATTTGCGTGAAAGAGAAGACAGGCAGAAAAGGGAATAAACTTAAGGCACTGTAGGAGGAGAACAGGGGATATGTGCCTAATAACAATATAATAACAATAATTACAACAACAACCAAAATTTCCAGATATAAAAACAATTGCACATTGAAACTGCAGTGAGACATGCAGTAACAAATATACAAATTGACAATCCAATGAGCTCATCCCTACTTCCCTAGACTTCATTGTTTGACATCGTAATATAAATGTCACAGATGTCAACAAAACGAACCATAATGAAGATATCCTCTCAATGTGATATTGCGGGAACATTGTTACTTTTGTTAGCGTTTTGCACTTGACGCATTTCAAAACGCCAACAAAAGTAACAAAGTTCCCGCAATGAGAATTTAGTTGACAGTCGGACATGATGTGGCACATAGAGGCGGGTCGGTTCAGCCCGCGTCTCCACGGACTAGTGGAACTGAACGTGAGAAATATAAGGATAATTGTTTTAAAATTATACCCCATCAAATTGTGGGGAAAATGTGGCTATTGTTCCGACTCAGATGAATATGTTGTGATTGAGAAACATTTGGAGCAATGGTGATCCGGTGATAACGACTTTTAAACCTACGACGGAGCAATTTGTTTTGTATGAATAATTCATCATCATCAGCCTTTAATCGTCCACTGCTGGACATAGGCCTCTTTCATGGCACGCCAACAAGCTCGATCCTGAGCAGTTCTCCACCAGCCACTACCAGCGACCTTTTTGATGTCGTCTCTCGCATCTCGCCTAAGGGCGTCCCACGCTACGTTTGCCGAGACGCGGTCTCCACTCAAGGACTCGTTTACCCCAACGGTTGTCGGTCCTGCGGCATATGTGACCAGGCCATTGCCACTTCAGCTTGCTAATCCTCTCAGCTATGTCGGTAACTCTGGTCCTCTGTCGGATCACCTCATTTCTGATGCGGTCCTTCAGAGAGACGCCCAACATAGCCCGCTCCATAGCTCGCTGAGCGACTTTAAACTTATGGACTAGTCTGACCGTTAGTGTCCACGTCTCGGCTCCGTAAGTCATGACGGGTAGGACGCACTGGTTGAAGATTTTGGTCTTCAAACATTGGGGTATGGCATGGTATATTACATTACAACTACTCTCAAAACGGTAAAGGAAAACATTGTGAGGAAACCGCCATGTCCTAGAATCAAAAAATCGAAGTAATGTGAATGAGATATCAACCAACCCGCACATGGTCCTCATGGTAAATTACGACTCGTTAAGTCTCGAGCAGAGAGGAATATAAATATTCCAGCAATGGAAACTTTATATGCGAATTATTAGAAATATTTGTCTTTGTCGGTGGTAGGCCATAATATCGACTGCCGGCAGAAGTTACCACCCACCAGACAAAGTCTTGCCGCCAAGCGATTCGTCGTGTTCCGGCATGATGTCTGGTGAAGCCGTACGGAGGACGGGTCTGAGCAGTTGTGTTGCAATGTGTGCCGGGTACGATGCGCCGAATGTTACTGTGTCGGGAGTTAAATCATGGAAAGTCTCCAGATTAATCTCCCTCTGGCGTAGCATCGTTGGTCGTGTTGTTGGGTTTAACATTGCATCACCTCGCCCAACTGCCATCTTCCTTCCTATTCACTAAGATATTTAAGTGAATAGGCCTTAATAAACTTGCTCGCTTTACCGTCAACGATTGCATCACTGCTTACCATCAAAACAAAAAATAAGGTTCGAAACACGGTTAAAAAACAGTAATCGAAAAAGCTTTACCTTTATGCAAGTATGAAGCATGAACGCGGTTAAACGCAATCACAACTCAAACCCGTGCAAAAATACATCTGTAAATCTGAAATTCTTGTACACAATCCCAAGTACCGCCGTGTCCTCGCAGCATAACATTAAAATCCAAGCGTCTAGCCAACATCGGTCGATAAATCACCAATGACGTTGTGTAGCGATTAAAATCCGTGTCGTTTGCACAGAACGTTTAAACAGGCGCGCGACTCGTGAGAACACGACGTATAAAACGGTAAGCAAACATTCTTCGGCCACTATGAAAATTTCAATGGTTTTAATCGCAGCGAAATTGAAATAGTACCTTGAGATTCCTGTGCAATCCATACTAATATTATAAATGCGAAAGTAACTCCATCTGTCTGTCTGTTACGCTTTCCCGCTTAAACCTCTGAAGCGATTTTGTTTAAATTTGGCACAGACAATCTTTAGACCCTGAGAAAGGACATAGGCTACCTTTTATCCCGGAAAAATTTGATATTCCCGAGGGAAATCTAAAAAGCGCGATATAACCAAATTCAACACGAGTGAAGCCGCGGGCGGAATGCTAGTAGTTTATATAGGCATGTCCAGAAGGAATCTTTTGCGCCGTTGCATGTGCAGCTAAAAATCTCAACGAAAATAGTTTCTTGTACACTTAAAAAGCTTTTATCGTCCTATTTATCGCTGCAGCTCTTTCTATATAAATTTTATGCATATTTAAAACCCTTTCGCGAACATTGTTTAGTATCGGTAATAGTATCTAATCTCGGGTTGGAATCATCCCAGCCCAGTTCACTTTCCCCGGTGCATTCCAACGCGCGTCTCAATTGATTTTCCACTGGTAATGCTTTGCTTATAAACTGCGCTAGAGACGGGACATGGCTTGTCGACATCCGTTTGAGATCTTAATGGAGAGAGCCTGTGGAGCTACTGCTCACGACTATTGAGAATTCGATTCTAAAGTCAACACACTCCGTTTGTTAAAAGTTCAACAACGTTCAACTAGCTGCAAATCTGCTGAGGCTCAATACTAATGAGCTAACATAACCTACCTGAAACTCAATTTATTTACAATACTAGAAGTGATTGTAAAATGTTGAGGCATCCATACCCACAAAATAAGTCAAACGCCAGAATATATGAATACACGGTACAATGGCCGTCTGTCGTTTCAAGTAAAATGCTGATGAAGCTGCCCCAAAACTAACAAAGGCTAGCTAAGATTAATAAAGAACTCCCTGCTAAAGAAACAAATTAAATTACCTGTTTGTCTCAGGAAAATAACTTACGTCGAAATAACTTACAAGATAGATTCTCGAGTTATTGATCATATATCAATTGAATATTATTGGCAGAAGAACGTTAATGTCAACTAAGTGAAAACGGCAATCGATAAACAAATTGAGTACCTAGTCGATGGCACAGTGACCTATCAAATCGCTATTGGGATCACAGTAATATAAAATACATCGCGTAGTTTGTTTCATATTACTGTGATCCTAATACAAGTATTATTCCCGTACAACAAGCATTTTAATGTCATTGGCTCCGATTTAAGAAAAGGACAGAAGATAAAATGGCAGCTTAGACCTGTCAAATTCAGGGTCATGGCCGTTCTGCTGATCCGGGAATACCGCACGGTCTCCGCTGAGGCGGCGAGCCTCCTTGCCGGATTGCCGCCATGAGATCTGGATGTCAAAGCCCTCGCCCATGTGAGAGACCGGCAAGAGGAGGCAAAACGCCGGGGCATAACTCCGCTACCGCGAGAAATGGCGGTACGGCAGACCGAGCTCCGGCGGGATCGCATGTGACATGGAGAGTGCGATTGTCGCAACCCAGGGCTGGGCACGCCACAGTAGCGGCGGTAAGTCCCCTCTTTGAGGAGTGGCTAGATAGGCGTCACGGCCCTCACCTTCCGCCTGACGCAGGTCCTCACCGGACAGGGCTGTTTCGGGAGATTCCTGTTCCGTATAAGGCGGGAGGAAACGCCAGGGTGTCACCACTGTGTGGACCGCCCTGAGGATACAGTGGAGCATACGGTGGAGGTCTGCCCGGCTTGGATAAAGCACCACCGTGTCCTTATGATGGCGATCGGCGGCGGTCTCTCGGGTCCGACCCCGGCCCACGCCACGGTCTGGAGCGAGAGTGCATGGCAGGCCGTTTCCTCGTTCTGCGAAGCATTGATGCTAGCAAAGGAGGAGGCGGAACGTGTGAGGGAGCGGGAATCCCAGCGGGGCAGTGGGCAGATCGCCGCCCGGTAAGGACCAGGCCCGAGTCCACGTCTCGTTGTGTTTCTCGCGCGCCTTAAAGAGATGTCAATACATCGTAACGGATTCCACGAAGACCGACACCTCATTGGTCAGGGTTGCGGGTTGGTTAAAAAAGAAACCGTAGCCCTGGCCTACAGGCAAGTGAAAAAACACGGGTGGGTTTTAGTCAGCAAAAGTCTGACACGCCTTTCCGCTCCGCCCAGAGCGAGAGGTTGGCATTTGACGATTTCCCATCCCATATAAAAAAATACCTGTCAAATTAATCCGCTCCTGAAGTAAATTGGCGTAGTTTAAGTCGCCATGTTTATAATCTTGTCTAAACTGTCTATGGATTCTCTTAATTTTACAGGATTAAACTAAAATGTTATCTTCTATCCTTTTCTTAATGTAATAGAAAGAAATGCACTGAACTTAAATTTAGTTTAGTTTGTGTACAATGGAATCGGGACCAGTGTCAGCACAGTTAGTATTTTTCTTGAGTAATCTGTCGAATATGTATCCAATCTATACTTTAATACGGACGACACTAAGTCAAGCTACCCGAAACTGTCAAATATCCCCAATATACCTTGAGCCTTAATTCTTCGGAACTAAAATTGATAAATCTAATGAAGAGATCTGGCAGATTGTAGTTGCTTGATGTGCTGTCGTCTGTACAACAAATCGATTCTGTAAAAATCTCACGGTGATAAGGTAGATGAAGTTAGTAAAGACGATAAATCATTTTGAACAATATTGTTAATCCATTCCTCCATATGCTCGAAAAATATATCTGCTCAACAACGTAAATAACGCAATGAATATTGCTGAACTGTCAAAATGAAACTCATTGCTACTGATAGGGTGTTACGCAAATACCCTGCCGATTCTCGAGTCCATCGACCCTCTGGTCAATTGACTTGCCCACCACTAAATATCAAAATGTCTGCCATCGATCGCAAATTGAAATTTTCCTTGTTTAGACTGAATGACAGCGGCGTCCTTCTCAGTCATTATCGACACGAGACTAAGCTTTTGTAAAATGCTTTTACCATTGATTGACAGATCAGCATAACAGTTTCTTTGGTTTCCCCGAAAATAATTTCGCAAGTTTACTGGCCCTGAATACCTTGAACACAAATTTAAAAAAAAAATAAGCTCGGTGCATGCTTGTCTTTCTATTTCACTAGCGGCCGCCAGCGACTTCATTCGCGTGGTTCAGTTATGCTCCGCTCCTATTGGTCGCAGCGTGATGTTATATAGCCTAAAGCCTTCCTGGAGTATTGGGCTATCCAACGCAAAAAGAATTTTTCACATCGGACCAGTAGGTCCCGAGATTAGCGCGAACTACCAAACAAACAAACATACAAACAAACTCTTCAGCTTTATATATTGTATATTAGTATAGATTATGAAATGGACAGAGCATTATCCCCTTTATTCGTAATCGTTGCGTAAACTTAACTAATGATTAGCGACCGTTTAAAATACATTTCTGACGTTTGCACTCCACTTAACTTTAATCATCGTTTATGAATAAATACCACTGTTTAAGGGGTTTGTTTAATCATATACGATGATTAAAGTTAGGTGACACGTACAAAAGTCCAAAATCTATGGTTAAACAGTCGTTAATCACTAGTTAACTTTAAGCAACGTTTATGAATAAAGGGGGAAAAAGTAATTTAACCCTGTCAAATTAAGATATTAATTACATAGAGTCATAGACAGTTTAGGCGTGATTAAAAACATGGTGATTCAAAATACGTCAAATTACGTCAGGCGCTGACATATTTGAGAGGACCAAACTAATTATTATCTTCCGTCCTTTTCTTAATAGTTTAGTTTGTGGACAAGGAATTCGGCGCCACTATTACGGGAAAGATTATTTGAAAATAAATTGGCACTTAGTTTCTATTCTAGGGAAAGGAGAAAAAATTCCAGTAAAAGCCTATTACATTTCAACCAAATCACCAAGTAGTATAGCAAAAATACAACCGCCTCATACAAAAACCATTAGAATATGTTACCTAACGTTTACCGGTTGTCTCATTATTCGGAGCCATTGTGCCTTCCAGGTTTAGCCCAGACGGGTTGGCCGCTATGGATAGAAGATGGGCCGTACCGATACCTTAATTGACGAGAGCTTGAGTTCCCGAAACCTAAGAGCTCTGCATAATAATGGTGCATAATACCTTATCGAGGGCCGAACGTTAAGGGGAAACTTGGTATTTTCGGACGAAAATACTTACAACGTAAAAAAATTGTTTTTAAAACATGATTGACGTGTAAAAGTTTTTGTACAGAGGACAGCACATCAAGCTACTAAAATCTGTCAGATTTCCTCATTAGATTATTTCAACTTTATCTCTAAATCATTAAGGTTGATTGGGAATAAATATTTGACAATTTCGGGTAGCTTGACCTGCCCCCTAATCGGCGAACACATTTTTGTCAAATGATTGCGACTAGTTGGGATCGTTTGGACCGAACGGACCAATGGGCGGCCCGAACCGGCTGCTGTCGTCCGTGCAAGCCTATTTACAGAATAAAATCATTTATTATTTATATATGTTTTTCAACAAACCGTTTAGTTTTAATACAATTACAAGGCATAAGATTATTAATTACCTACCCCCTAAACGGCGAACACATTTTTGTGAAATGATTGTGACTAGTTGTGATCGTTCGGCCCGCCCATTGGTCCGTTCGGTCCAAACGATCCCAACTAGTCGCATTCATTTGACAAAAATGTGTTCGCCGATTTGGGGGCTAGTTATTATTCCACGGCTTTTCCTTTCAGTTATTGGAAATGGCATGGGAATTTCCACTTCAGCTCTTCCAAGACCTACTTAGGGTCAACAATTGTTGACCTTAATTGCAGTTACACCAATTGGTCTAACTGCAATAATACGATGTCGCCTACGGGTGGTGTAGGTCAAACGGTAGTCGCTTCACGGAAAATATCGACGTTTAGCCAAAACCAGCAGGTAAACTGGCAAAGCGGACGCCAGACTCCAAACCTGAAAAAGCTTCGGATGCGACTGGTATTAATGCTGAGATAATAATGATGACTAAAACAAGAGTATCAAGGCACACATTTTAAAAGTAAATATTAGACAATTTGTTAAATAGTCAGTCATCTGCTCGTAATCACAAAGTCAGGTGCATCAGATAACTTATCTAGACTCAAAATCTATCAATCAACTCTGTACTAAATAACTCGACAAAACATGAAAATAGTTTAACCTCATTTTAAAACCAATACACCCTCACCGACTACGCCTTAATACCGTCTAAGAACCGCAGTTAATAGCGGCGGGCACACAATACGTTAATTAAATCGTCGTCTAGTAGCGAGGCAAGTCGCGGGCGTGCATCTAGCTAACGGGCACACACGACTGAAGGGTGAACCACACCTTCATAACGTTGATTCGCCTCTTCGTAACGTTTTAGGTGCTTTCTCACGGTTTTTTCTTTCTTGAGAGATAATTTGAGGTTCGCTATTTTGCATTCTATTGTGGTTTTTGATTTCTGCGTTCTATAGGCAGCGGCCTTTTTTCCAAAACTTAAGAAGTCCTTTTTTCCGGTTCCTTCTTTTAGTATGAAGGAGAAACTGTATTTAGCATTTGATTTTTATGCATATAATTGTCCTAGAGCTCGCTGGTATTTTGTGGAAGAGGTCTCTTAAAACCTGTGTCTACTCCTTAGCTCCAGTCTTATAACGAAATAAGTACCGTTTTCTTTTGCATTCAATTAATACGTCATTCATTTCTAAAGTACCCCATACCGTAATCTAAAAGACCTTACATGCCTCTGCCTAATCACCCAACACCTAAAACGTATTACAATTAATTGGTTACTGAAAACCTCCTTCGTTAACATTTCTCTACACCGTTAACTCAGATTTCCTAATTAGCGGTAGCCCGTATTATCTATCAATCAAATACAAAGGTAAAGAAACGAAGTACCAAAGGTACTAGCGCCACATCCCAATAGGGCACGGGACAGCTACCGGCCCGCGCAGCCGAGATTACCTTAGCCTTATCTACTAGCCCTTAATTGGAAACTTTTAATGTCAAACTGCTGCCTTTTACCCTTAACGGTGCTTTACTGGCAGCTTATAAGGAGTCACTTAGAAATTGTACATGAAATCATTACACTATTCGGGTGCGTAGATGGAGATATTTGGTCAAATGTCAGTGGTGTGTGGTGACTGTTTATGCCAATTAGTGCTGATTTCACCAGTGTCACATAACTTTTTATAAGTGGTATGAAATTAACTTCTCACAGTTCTAGAATGGGCAAAGCTATCAGAAAATGAGATGTCTTATTCTAGGTATCAAAGTGAGAAAGAAATGGCCTTTAGCTAAATAAATTTCGTGAAGAATACTTTTAGGCGAAAATTAAGCCGCTGTTGCTCCTTCTACCCACGCCATTACGAAGTGACATATCAAAGAGGCGGCTCAATCATATTGCAAATTAAATAATTATTTATTGGTCTCTTAAAGTTTAATCTAATTACGCCGAAGATCATGGCATGAGATTTAGAAATTAATTGGGTAGAGGGGGTTTTGTTGACCTTCAAAAAGTGCTGATTCTCAGCATAATTTAAATAAATGATTTTTGATTGATTGGTTCCGAAACGAAGATCATAGGTAAGTCATTACCTGCCTTAATTGTCTTAGCAATTTTTAGAATGATACATAAATTCTAGGTATTAAAGTTGATTTTAGAGTGAGTAGCACTGTTCTCTCAAATTTGTTTACGATTCGAAAAACAAATCGAAAATGCAAATTAGGGAGTAGAATTAAAAATATAATTTAGTTTTATAATGTAAATCTTAAGCATAGAACGTCATTTAGTTCTGACATTTGCATGTCCTTAAATTAACACCTACGTTGTAATATGCTCTCTATAATCTTCTGCACATTCCTATAATTGCTTCGTGCATTAAGACAATGAGCAATCTCCATTGCCTTCTAAACTTTGACAGTTCAGGACGATTGTTCTTTATAATTGCATACTTTAATACTCTAAACAACAATTGCGTACTAATGTACAGTCAGTATATTAGGTAGAAGTTTTAGGAGTTGGTTAATTATTCTTGAGATGGAAGATTTTTCTGCATTTTTGGGTGATTTAAATAGATGTAATGCCAAAAGGAAATGTGGAACAGGTTTTTACCTAAAACAAAGGTGTTCTACGTCTATTCTTTAGATTTGAAATGAAACAAGTACATACATACCTGTTATCATTGAATACTTACAGCTGAAGTGGAATTCAAAATTACCTCTAAATTCCCAAAATTTTTGTAATCTTTTTGGCATTTTTAACCGACTTCAAAAAGGAGGAGGTTACTCAATTCGACCGTATATTATATGTTTTTTTGTTTATGTTGTTCGCGGATAACTTCGTTGTTGGAAAGAAGATATTTCCATTTCGGTGGTCCCATGATATGGACATCAGGATCTGATGAAAAGACCAGAAGAAGAAGACCAGAGAAATCAAGGGGAACTTTCATAAATCTTAGGGGCGACTAGTGCATTTCTTAGTACATATTTACATTAAGTAGGTATTTTAAAGCACTACAATTTAATAAAGGTCCGGACTAGATCTGATGATGGAGCCGAGAGACAGTCGAAGGAACTCCTCAACAATTCACAGCAGGTACCTTGTGTTTGGGCTTGAATAATTTGTATTGATAAGAACTTTACACCTAGATGGGTTGTGATTGTCATAAGAGCACTGATGATGATGACAAAGGCCAGTTCCGGGAACTCCTTAACGGTTTACAGTAGCTACTTTATGTTTGGACTTAATTCATTTATGTTGATGAGAACTTTGCACTTTGCACAGGCACACCTTTGCACTGCATGGTATGCAGTAAATCTGATAATGAAGACCATAGGCAGTCGAGGGAATTCTTCAAAATTACGGGTAAAAATTAAAGTAAACAAAATTACGTCGATTTCCCAACTATATTTGAGTCAGCTTCCAGTCTGACTGGATGCAACTGAATACATAGTACTTTACACAACTAAAAAGTGTAAAATAAAAACTTTTTTCCAAAAAAATGAACCGACTTCTAAAAACCACTACAAAGTGAAAAATAACTAATTTCGGAAGTCGGTGTCAAAAACGAATATACAAAAACCAAAGACACCGACTTCCGAAATTAGTTATTTTTCAATTTGTAGTGGTTTTTAGAAGTCGGTTGTTTTTTTTTGTTTTTTTTTTTTTTTTTTAAAGTTTTTGAACATTTTTAATTATGTGATTTAGACATACCTAGTACTTAACTAATAAAATGGAACCAATGAAAGTACATACCTAATCTGTGTTCGAGAATTAATTGCCAAAAATGTAAACAAATATGAGTTTGTGGAAAAATAATTTTAGAACATACGCAATAAAGTTTAGTAGGTACTCTGAAACCTCAGACGGTTTTATATTTTTTTTAAAGTGCTAGCCAATCCGAATTCAAATCCTTCATCCATTCCTTTATAAATTATATTACTTTAACTTGAATTAACATAAGAAATAAAGAATAGACTGATCTTATGTGTATTTTTGTTATACATCGATACACCTCTAATAAACTTGCACCTATTCTGACAGAGTCAAAATAATTTAACCAAGGTGCCCAATTATCCTACACGCAAATGTACCTGAAGCACCTCATCATCAACCACATCCCGCCTTCAACCGCTGTTGCTGTTGCTTGTTGTACCGTTGTTGTGTTGTTCCTCACTACACTGGAGCGTGGGGCGCTCCAGTGCCAGCCTTATCCAGCACCC
This sequence comes from Sesamia nonagrioides, assembly GCA_017933935.1. Taxonomy (NCBI): domain Eukaryota; kingdom Metazoa; phylum Arthropoda; class Insecta; order Lepidoptera; family Noctuidae; genus Sesamia; species Sesamia nonagrioides. The sequence goes on from JADWQK010000188.1 coordinate 3,221,080, forward strand.
TAATTGCCTAACACACTATAACTATCAGTTGGAATCATTTCGAAGCATGTGGCTAATCCATTGCCCCATGCGTTCGAAAATGTGTCTGCTCAACAAAGTAAATAACGCAACGAGTGTTGTTGAACTGTCAAAATTAAGCCCATTGCTAATGATAGTGTATTACGTAACATGGGCGCAGCCACACTGGGGCAAGATGGGGCGCTTGCCCCACCCTGGCTCATCTATTATCATCATCCTTTTTATTGTCCCACTGCTGGGCACAGGTCTCCTCTCATTGAGAGAAGGATTGAGCGTAATCACCACGCTTCTTCAATGCTTTGCAATGCAATCAAAGGTTGGCGATTTCAGACTTAAAAGTCCAGGTTTCCTCAAGATGTTTTCCTTCGCCTTGTAATCAGTCATTGGTGTCCAAGATATACTTAAAAAGATGCCTAACTGTATTCTGATCTATAAGGTTCCTAATTACCCAAAAAAGAAAAAATACCGGGAGAGGATAGGCTGACTGCTGCCCCACCCTGAGCCCAAGGTTGGCTACGTCCATGTTACGTAATTACCCTGCAGGTTCTATCCGCGATGGTAACAACTTCGTCCAGCCATCTCACACTTCGCCAAATGTACTTAATGCATATGAAAAAAAATGCATAATCCATAATTGGCGTTTCTTAGCCATACAAATACATGACATAATTCTTTTTGTACCGGCCAGTACCAATTATTGACGACTTAGAATGTGATTCATAACTATTAGCGTTATCTGTGGTCGGTAAACTTGAAATCGCGCTACGAGGTTTTTGGCGGGAAGCTAAGATGAGTGCCACGCTCATTTTTCATTGGACTTTTAAATTATTTATAGTGTCGTTTACTAAATAAAAACGCGTGATTTATGTAGTAAAAAGTGCATTCAGTGAATAATTCATAAAGAACAGTGAAATATTGTAGCATAGTGGCCACATCATGGCTTCGTACCAAAACTTCCTCCTAGTGTCAGTTCACGCGAGAAACGAAAGGAGATAGGTTTAGTTAGGATAAGTTTAGGACAAGTTAGGATAAGTTACAAAAGAAGACAAGATATAATTAAGACTTAGCTTAAAGGTCTTAGAAACCAGGCCATGAAATCCCCAAAAAAAAAAAAAATCGCGCTACGTACGGTTTGTAGAACGGAGGAATAAAGATTGAAATTTAAAAAAAAAAACATTCATAGCTAGACGGAGATACAGATATATGTAATTACCCCTATTAAAAATGGATGTATGATGCAATTTTGTAAGTAAATAATAATATCTAATTGCTGGGGGAACTGGGGAAGTACATTTAGGATTGTTGCTATCATAATCTCCATACACTAGTCTCAGCTTAGTAAAAAACAAAGCCATGTTGCGCCGAAATAAATTGAGATACTTATCTCAATTTATTTGGTTAAAAGTGTTATGTCTCATCATGACGGCAGAGAAAAAAAAAAATTATTTTGTGGAAGCAATTTTAAAAATATAATATTTTTTGATGCAAACATCATCATCATCTCAGCATTAATCCCAGTCACATCCGAAGCTTTTTCAGCTTTGGAGTCTGGGGTCCGCTTAAATCAATTTTGATGCAAACAAAACAGGCTATATCCAAGCAGTTTTACTGCAATACCCCCAAATACCCCGTAATTTCACTGTATTTAGTTTATTAAAAAAAAAAATACTTTGATTTTTATTTTTGTGATTATTATTTATATTTTCCTATTATATATACTTTCATGATTATTAATTAACTAGCTACGCCCCGCGGTTTCCCCCACGCACGTTTCTATCCCGTGCGGATATCGGGATTAAAAATCCTGCGTTATTCCTGGTTATAAACCTTCAGTGTACTAATTTCCATCCAAATCCAATGGTAGTTGTGTGAAAGGGGATTTAACAAACAAACTCCCTTTCACATTTATAATATTGTAGGCAGCTCGCCGCCCTGTAAGGACCAGCCCCCTAATCGACGAACACATTTTTGTCAAACGATTGCGACTAGTTGGGATCGTTTGGACCGAATAGACCAATGGGCGGCCTGAACGATACCAACTGATCCCAACTAGTCGCAATCATTTGACAAAAATGTGTTCGCCGATTAGGGGGCAGGCCCGAGTCGACGGCGTGTTGTGTTTCACGCGCGCCTCAAAGAGATGTCAGCACATCGTGACGTGGTCCACGAAGACCGATGCCTCCTCTTTTTTTTTTCAGGGTGGAAATCCTCCTAGGATGTCCGCCGCCGTCTGTCCGGGCGACGGGGTCTGTCAGACTTTTACTGACTAAAACCACCCCGGTGTCTCTTCTATCACGAGCAAACGCGTGAGGCCGCGGGAGTCTAAATTCTTAGACTAATGCCTCCTGGGTCAGGGTTGCGAGTTGGTTAAACAAGAAACCGTGGCCCTGGCCTTTGCACAGGCAAGTGAAGAAACACTCCGCTCCGCAGAGCGGGAGATGTCATTTGATGATTTCAAAAAAAGGGGTCGTAAGGATACCTTGTCCACCGCGAAGATGTCAAGAGTCTCGAGGTTGCAATTACTGCGGTAACACGCCCTTACAAGCTACAACGCCTTCGAAAGTATTTAAATAGACGTAGAACTTTCACTGCCACCATAAAAATCGCAAGCAATTCAAAGTGGCGCGTTCTCATACAAGCGGGTTTTACGTCCTATCTACCTATCTAAGCATAAGGTCTAAACTGGCGATAAACGAGAAGCAATTGGACCCGTTTTATAGCCGTTTAAAGTTTAGTTTTTAGTGTCATAGCAAATTGCTTGCAGTCTGCAACACTTAACGAACTGCCGAAGGTTGAGGTTGAGGTGGACTTCTTGCAAAGAATTCGATGTTACCCATAAAGATGCTATTAGTAGGTAGGTGGGTCATTCATTGTTCTCGACCTTAGAAGCATTAAATCGTATGTATAGCTCCGAGCTCCGACGACCTATACGTCATACGACCTACCTAATGCTTCTAGTTAGAGTGTAGCAAAGTTGGTGAACGAACATTTGATAAGAAAAGAAGCTTTATTTTTATTATGGCATCTCGTAGTTGACCTTGAGATGTCGTGACTACTTTCTTTTTTTGTTCCGTGGTGGAAAATCCTCATGGATGTCCGCCGCCCTGGGGTAGGCGACGGGGTCTGTCAGGCTCCTACTGACTAAAAACCACCCCGGTGTCTCTTCAGTCAAGTGCGCGAGGGGCCGCGTGAGTCCTTGATTCTGCCGCGGCCCCACACTCTCGTGCCGGCCCGGTCTGTCCGGGCCTCACCTCCTGCACAGGGTAGAGAGGTGTTAAACTACCCCGTGCATCGTCGCGCGCGGCTCCGCCTCAGGTTGCATCGAATAGGGGTCGGGGACTTCCCCATATCCCTCGCCGTATATGGTACTGCTAATGTACCTATTCACAAATAACAGGTATAGATAGCATCAAAAGAAAAAAGATAAATACCGAATCTAATATGACCAGTACTTTCAGTTAACTGATGGGGTCCACTAGGGCTGATGCCCGCCAGTGCCACTAGTTCTTCGAAAGAGTTACCGTCATCTGCCTCTGGCATGTGAAGGAATATATTGTGAAGGTGTTAGTCAGCAAAAGTCTAACATCCTGTTATTTGATTATTTCTTATCCTAAAAAGTGAGTTTCATTTCCCATAAACTTCAATACATGCTGGATTGTCCAGCTTATAAGCCATAGAAGGTTACCACTTCTAAAAACAATAAATCACACAATATTTATAAATTCACATATATACTATGGTGTGAATAACCTTTCCACCATAATAGATATTGTAGTCAATGAATATAATATGTGTTAGAGAAGGCCAATGTTGCCAAAATAAATAATGAGGAACTTAGACTTGGCACACAGTCAAAATATTATTAGATGACACATAATTTTAGAATTGTTCAAGAAACAAATTGTAAGACTTTACTTTCAAAAAATTAAAATAATAAGTAATCTAATGTTAACTTGAGATGGTCAGAATACCTGGCAAGGCTCTATGGTGCCACAGGAGCAATTCGGTGTCAGAGTGGCATCTCTGAAAAATTAATTTCGGTCCTCCTAACAGAGGAGTGTGTAGAAATTTTTGCCATTACAGGGAAAACCTGGATGAGGCTGGTACAGGAGCATAGTCATTGGTTCAAGAAAATAGAGGCCTGTGCTGTGGCAGCAATGGGTGAAGTCAGATTATGGATAGTGATAAAATATTAAATACAAACTTAAACTGCAAAGCAAGTTCTAACTTTAAACCTTCGAACCAGTTACTATGTTTTAAAGCTTTCAGCAGTCTTAATACAGAATTGTCGACTTAAGATTCAGGGTTTCAGTTATGTTTTTTGTAATAAGAACTATAATAGACTATATTATACATAGTTCAAAATTAAAAATGGCTGAGAGGTTCAAAAACGGGTCTCTATATTTTTTGTTTTGTAATAAAACTGAAACAATTCTACTATGGTAATGACGAGATCTGATTTCCATATAAATTGATAGAACACCTGTAGCATATACAAAGCTAAGATCCTGGAGTTCAATACATATTGACTTACAGAACAATTTCTGTGTTAATATTATCCATATTTTATGAGAGAGTCACATTTACAGAGGATTCAAAGGTTTGATTTGATGAAAACCAGTTTAGCCTTGTTATTGCAACTAACAAATGTGAAAAACAAATAGATTCATCATCATCTCAGCGTTAATCCCAGTCACATTCGAAGCTTTTTTCAGCTTAGGAGTCTGGGGTCCGCTTTAACAGTCTAAATGCTCATTTGGCTAAACTTCGATATTTTTTTATGAAGGAACTGCCGTCTGACCTCCACAACGAAAAAACAAATAGATTAATTAATACAAAATGAAGGAATAAAATTAATTTCAACCAATATGAACCAGTTTCTTTCTACATGTATATTAAATAAACTTTATAATATTGATACACAAAAAATACATGTTATCATTTATGTCAATGACTACCTCGTGCGACAGATTATAAAAATAACGTAACCGTCTTAGCTAAACTGATTCTATTTAATCAGAATAGTTCAGAATAAAAAAATAGTAAAGGTTGTTGAGGTTGAATTCCATTATTGTCTCTGGCAGCTAACATTTATAAAGAAATTAAATATATTTAAGTTTGGAAGACAGATTCGGGAGACAAGTGAGAAAAATATGTTGTTGTTTTAGGAGTAGTAAAAATGTTGTGACAAAGAATGGTTCGTAGAGGAAATTATAAGATATGTTTTATATATGTAACTGTTTATTTATAGAGTCTTGTTTTAAAATTGAAAAATATAATGTGTGAATGAATTATATGTGATTTAATTTCGAAGCTTTTACAAAAGGATCCCAAGAGGTACTGCATCCCATTCTTTTTATAACTACAACAAAGGTTACATACTTTAGAGTTATAGATCAGCAATAGGTTATAAAACAGACAGAAAGTGAGAGAAAAGAATATCTGGTGAGGAACATACTAAAATAAACTCTTAATCAAAATCAAATCTTAATTGGTGATACAAATATCACCAATTAAATTTGTTCAATAAAGATAAAATATTTACTGCGAAAAAGAGAATGTGAACAATAACAAAACACTAACATAACCTAAAAATTTAAAAGCAAGCAATTCGAAAACTTACCAAACATGATGCTGTTAAATCATTATTTTGGAGAATGCAGCAAATATTACGTTAATTTTTAAAGAATATCCTGAAAACAGGTAAACTAAAGAAACAATTTTAGAAAAAAAAAAATACTATCTTGACATTTGACAATGACATTGACATCTGACACATCACAATAACAATTCACGGTCCACTTGAATTTTTAACATTTATGTGCCATTTCACTCTTTCCAATGCAATGATTTGAAGTGCAAACAAGATACAATAACATAATCTGGCAACACCCGTAACCGGTATTAGAATGCTTTAAGGTTGTTATTATATCCCTGTCTATAAAGTTGTGAAAATAAATGAGGGCGCTGCGATCGTGCATATAGCAACCCTGTTGACTTGTTTTGATGCTAGGCTAGCACATTATTTTGTACTAGAAGAACAACTGGTTTTAATGAAAACACAAATATATGGTCTAATAGATAGCACTAATTTTAATTCCGTATCATGTTCGTAATTAAAATTAGTGCTATCTATCTTCATATAATAATTCATGATATATTTTTTTTAAATCAGTGGTAAATTAAATCACCTAAAGTATCAAAACTGTGCTAGTAGCACAACATTAAGTTCTACTTATATTTGCAATCTAACCTTTATAGGTTAGATTTCAAAATCGTATCATCGTTTCAGAATCGTCGATTCTAAAATCGTTTAGTTATTAATTTTGAAACTTCTAGTAGATAAAAACAAACAGTGACATGATTACATATCTGTTTTAGTAACTGTTCAAGCATAAATATCATCCACATTTGATAAAATTTGTCCAACTTGGTGTCCTAACAAACATTGATGATAAACTTTAAAAATAATTTCCTGAGCTCCACTCCGGTTTGTTTTTCTCATATTTAACATATTTCTTTGATGTTTTGTGTACATAGAATTTAAAAATTAATACAAATTTCAATAAATAACAAGTCCCAAAACAAATCGATGACTTCCAATGGGGAAGAAATCGCAAAGCTATTTGCAGATGTCGCTGATGACTTTTGACTCATAACAATATTAGCTGTTAGTCGTATCACGTTATAAGTTGAGTTTTTTGTGTTTGACGAGTTTTTTTTAGGTAAAGCAGAGTAATGTATTGTACATGGACTGTTTCAAGTTAAAAAAGGAGTTAAAAGTCTAGAGCTTCAGTAAAAGGACGAAAAGCTGATCTAATTACCAAGCAAATAACAATGCCCAGACCTTAAACTGAATGCAGACTTATTAGTGTTTTAAGTTACATTAATTTTGTATTAGGTTTAATGTTTCTTTAGTTATATTTAAGTAAATATTAATGTCCTTATTATTGCCATATTTTGAAAGTTTCAACCCTATTAATCTAAAATTATTATCCAGACTTAAATCGTATGACCGAAATTTTAACTTCGAGGTTCTTTAAGAACAAGAAATTCAAGAGAAAAAAATTGATTTACCGCCCCTTGAAAGCTATAGAGACATCAACATAATCTTTACTGAAATCTATTTATATATTCTGTTCTAAATTGAAATGCATATCTTTAGGGAAAGAGTGGTTTCCATTATTATTGCAACAAATTGCTACACAACGCGGCATTGTTTTAATTTTTTTATAAACAACGTAAACTCGAACAAATTACAATGAGTTTTGACAGTTTATTTGGGTCAAACGATATCAGCGCCTCTAGTGGCGAGATTTGTCAGTTTTCTTCCCCATGGCATTCGATGTACTAAGATTTAGTGTTGCCCTACTTTTAAAAATTTTAGTTCCAGAAACATTAATCTTCACGACTTTATAGACAAGCTATACGAATGCTCATCATAGTAACAGTCCTAATACTAGAAACGGATATCTATGATAAGCATGGCGAGTAAATAATTTTAAGTATAGGTACCTAGGTACAAAAACTATAGTATGATATTTCTCCTAAGCTTCCGATAATTCACTTGTTTACAAATTAAACTAAAAAAATAACGTTTATACAACGTGTAACAAAAAGGGTATATACATACCAAGGGCATGGCATCTTTAGATGATATCAAACGATATCGGAAGGGTTTCAACTCAAAATAAAATACTCAAAAAATTAGTACCAAATTTTCGGTTTCGTGTGTTTCATAAAATAAAACCACAACAAACGTAGCAGCACACTACATACGTTAATAATTACTCGTTACCCGTCTCGTTACTTGCCAAAATCCGATAAATGTCTTCAATATCTCTGTGCGACTAGTATGATAGTAGCCTATCACAGGCGGTGTTTTTCCTCATAACTTCCTAACATAAAGAGATAGGATTAAAAACCCTTCCAATATCGTTTGATATCATGTAAAGATGCCATGCCTTTGTTATGTATATACCCTTTATGTTACACGTTGTATAAACTTTTTAAATGTTTTATAACAGTGAAATTTTAAAAATTTAATAGCGATCACCCATTTTCATTGTTCTAATTTAAATGTGTGTTACTTAACTTTTTTTAAATGTTGCCCCACAAAATGAATTCCTCCTTTACCGTGGGTGAGTTTACAACATTGAGGTTTACAAACATACACATAGGCGCACCCAGCATTTGGCCTAGGGGGGGCAAGTCAGGTCTAGGGGAAGGCAAGTCAAATTTTTAGAGTGGGTTATCTTTGTACGCTATTGTTGCATAGGGTTTTTTTGGCAATTTTACCGTACATTTTGTTAGCGTCTACTGCGTGGTTTATTTAAAAGTTAGAGATAAGTCCTCGTTTATACTTTGTTTGCTCATTAGGGGAGTTCATACATGTTCTGCGAAATTTCCAGGGGGGACAGCTGCCTCCCCCTGCCCCCACCTGGGTATGCCCATGAACATATTATAACTCACATACACAAACATCCAGACCCGGAACAACTACTTGTATATGGGCGATCTACACTTAGCCCGCGGATGACGGCGCGATTTCGCGGTGCCAACTTACCACGAATTTAACAATGACTCTACACTCCCAATGGTTCACGGAATTTTCACAATTACCACAGAGTACTTTTTTATTGACAGTTTCGTTCGCAACGTTGAAGTCCACAATATGCGCGTTAGCGTACCTACTATAATTTTGTACGGACGACAGCAGGTCAAACTACCCCAAACTGTCAGATATTCCCTTGCTTGAACCTTAAAACATTAGAGATAAAGTAGAAAATCCAATAAGGAAATCTGACAGATTATAGTAGCTTGATGTGCTGTCGTCTGTACTTACCTACATAATAAAAATGAAACGCTTCTGTAGCTTGAAAGTAACGAATCCCTCTTCTTTTTTGAATCTGAAACTATTATCTCCATAATAATTACGCTGATGCGGGCATCCATGCGTCGTGATTTTTATTTTGTTTTTATGATCCCACAAATAGGTTCTGTTTGGTAATACTCCATCTCGTTCGTCTACGTTATGTTGTTTTTTTTTTTTGTAAACCACAGCGCAGGTCTAGCTCAGACAACGTCTCGAACAATACCCAATGTTCAATGTACTCTGTGACAATACTGACCGTTGCGGACGGCGAGTGTGTGGAGTCATGCACGTTAGGGTCGCGTTCGCGCTTCGCGCTCCTTTTGACGCGGAACAAAAAACCGTCAAAAATTGGGGAATAAAGCGCGAACCCGCGAAGAATATGCGAAATGGCTCCACACATAGCGTTCACGCCCTCTCGCGGTCATTCCGCGCGTTCCACGGGCTAAGTGCAGAGCGGTCTATAAAATATTTGTTCCTTGTGGAAATCGAACCCGCGACACGCAGCGCAGCAGTCAATAGCTTAAACCCTGCGCTAACTGTGCAGTCAACATTTATAGTTATGTAATGTCGACATTTAACTAGGGAAGAGCAGATTAGAGCTGTAGGCATGTTGAAAGCAGGCGCTATACAACGCTGAAACTCTGCAAACCGACCAAAATGTAATCTCCAGATTATGTTTACGTTATCGTGCTACAGGCGATGGTGGTGAACGGCATTCAGGCAGAAATCACATCAACACTGCTAGACAAAAAGTAGCTATTTTCTTCAAAATATCGCTAGGAGACAACCAAATATTACGGCTATGCAATTGTTGGCTAGTGACGAAACTGTAAGAAGAAGATTACACGAAGCTGGTCTTCATTCTGGCAGACCAGCTTTGTGGCGTGGCAATCGCGGGCGGAGAATATTGGAGGCTCGAGAACATTTCGCATGGAGTGACGAGCAAAGGCAAATGGTGCTTTCTTCTGATGAGTCTCGGTTTGGATTTCATCCGGATTCACGAAGATACGGGTTTGGCGAGTTCCTGGTAGACGAAGCCGTCTCTAACATCCACAAGTAGTCCATTCATATCAAGATGGGACTATCATGGTATAGGCGAAACTCTAATTAATATTGAACTAAATTTAATTAAATGCCTTTTTGTTATTTTTTATTTAATTTTTCATAATTCCCTACATAAAATTCATCACGTACGAACGACAGCAGATCAAGCTACCCGAAATTGTCAAATATTTCCAATCAACGTTGAGCCTTAATACTTTAGAAATACAGTTGTAAAGAAATCTAACAGATTCTAGTAGCTTGATGTGCTTTTGTCTGTACCTACGGACGACAGCGGGTTAAGCTACCCGAAACTGACAAATATTTTCAATCAATCTTGAGCCTAAGGCCGCTGCCTCGAATTTTGCGGGCAGCGGGGCGGCGGCGGCGGCGGCGCGGGAGCAGAGCGGGCATCGAAGACCCGTTCTCGAAACTAGCGGGCAGATCGCGCGTCACTATAGGCGCGTAGTGTTGTGTTTCTTTCACTTTCCCGCTTATACCTCTCAACCGATTTTGATGAATTTTGGCACAATCTTTAGACCCTGAGAAAGGACATAGGCTACCTTTTATTAAAAAATTTGATATTCCCGAAGAAAATCTAAAAAGCGCGATATAACCGAATTCCACGCGGGCGGAAAGCTAGTATTTCAATAATTAGAAAACTTCAACACGAGGTGACAACTAAAATCCTGCTGACCGACTTTGTTTCGCTGAAAAAAAAAACTCCTGCTCATTCAAAATAGCAACAGTGTCTATTCCTTATTACTCGTAAAATCAACAAGCATTTGATGTCAGGATCGATGGCTTTATTTAGGAGCTTATATTAATTGTTCACGTTTGAGTTGTAACTTATCATAATACATATAGGACATGTTTATTAACCTAAGCTCTAACTTCAAACCACAGAGTCACAGACCATCATCGAGATGCATCACGCAGATGGTATCGCTCCGAGCGATACCTTCGCTCCAGATACCTACCTACACGCCCTACTTTCTTCCGTTGTCGTAATTATTTAGTAGGTTAATAGCTCACATAAAATAGGATACAGGCAAGCTATTAAAAACGACTGCTATGTGCTATGTGATTACCTGCGCGTATATAACCCAGCTGAACTACCCAGACCTGATTATACACCTACAGGCTGACGCTATACCGCAATTTACAAGTACCTAATTAAATAAATTAGACAAGAACCAATGTTACTTTTCTAAGTTATATGTAAGTACTTTCTAAGTATATCTCTATGTGTCCACCAATGACTGATTATAAGGTGAAGGAAAACATCTTGAGGAAGTCTGAAATCGCCAACTCGCATTGAGCAAGCGTTGTGATTACTCTCAATCCTTCTCTGTATAAGAGGAGACCTGTGTCCAGCAGTGGGACGATAAAAAGGCTGATTATGATGATGATAATGAAATAAATCGCCAACCCGAGTTGAGCAAGCGTGGTGATTACGCTCAATCCTTCTCTGTATGAGAGGAGACCTGTACCCAGCAGTGGGACGATAAAAAGGCTGATGATGATAATGAAATAAATCGGCAACCCACGTTGAGCAAGCGTGGTGATTACGCTCAATCATTCTCTGTATGAGAGGAGTCCTGTGCCCAGCAGTGAGACGATAAAAAGGCTGATGATGATAATGAAATAAATCGGCAACCCGCGTTGAGCAAGCGTGGTGATTACGCTCAATCCTTCTCTGTATAAGAGGAGACCTGTACCCAGCAGTGGGACGATAAAAAGGCTGATGATGATAATGAAATAAATCGGCAACCCACGTTGAGCAAGCGTGGTGATTACGCTCAATCCTTCTCTGTATGAGAGGAGTCCTGTGCCCAGCAGTGAGACGATATAAAGGCTGATGATGATAATGAAATAAATCGGCTACCCGCGTTGAGCAAGCGTGGTGATTACGCTCAATCCTTCTCTGTATAAGAGGAGACCTGTACCCAGCAGTGAGATGATAAAAAGGCTGATGATGATGATGATAATGAAATAAATCCCGTTTACTTTTCCACAACATAAAAAATGCACTTCTAGTTTTCACTTACCAGGTCGTTGATCGTAACATTTCCGTCACAAATTGATTTTTGTATGTGCACTAGCACAAAAATAAATTCCCGGGTGTCGCTGCGTACGCGCCGCCAGTAAGAACTCCGCCGCCGCACGACCAACCCGTTCCGCCCTACACCACAAATATACTGTTTATTACGATAACCATATCTCCCACAACCTGGTGTGTTTTAGTGTTATACCCAAGTGATTATGAATTTAAGAATGAAAATTCGAGAGCACGTGAAATTTGAGTGGTACAAGTGATTGGATTTAGTCCAAGTGTATTCTGTGTCTGAACAAGGGCGCTTGCCCTTTGAGTTTTGGTAATTTCCATTTGTGTATTTTATGATTAAGGCATGCAGTGGTTATTAACCTCTTCCAATTTTATGAGACAAAACACGTAGCGAGATTTTCTGTAGGTGTTAGAAAAAAATCTCCTTTAGTGACGTTCGCTACTCAGGTGTATTCCCAACTGAATACCAAAGTACAGAAGACAGCACATAGAGCTACTTCCATCTGTCAAATTGATTTATGAGATTAATAACTTTATTTCCTAAAGTATTAAGGCTTAAGTTTGAATGGGAATATTTGACAGTTTCGGGTAACTTGACCTGCTACAACAAAGTTAATTCAAATATTTTTAATAGGTACGTAACAAAACAGTTGAATGACGAGAGTTCGTACGTAAACACATGACTATTGCCTTATCCTCACGTCGTACGAGCAGGATCGTATACCCAACATGTAAGTTGATGGCTATAACTAAATTCAAATAATTCCCATTAAATTTGTATTCTTATTTAGCTAAAGCAACATAGATAGCTTTTAATAGAGAGCTAAAATCTTGGCATGAACTGCATCATACACATTGTCGTTCCTGTAATGCAAAAAATAGACAAATAAGGCAGCAAAAGATGGTTGCTCAGCATATCTATACTAATCTATACTAATATACATCTGAAACTGAAGAGTTTATTTATTTATTTATTTGAACGCGCTAATCTCAGGAACTACGAGTCCGATTTGAAATATTTTTTTTGCGTTGGATAGCCCCTTAATCCAGGAAGGCTTTAGGCTATATAACATCACGCTGCGACCAATAGCAGCTGAGCATATCGAAACCTACGCGGGTGAAACCGCGTGGCACAGCTAGTATTTACTATAGAGAGCAAACAATAATTTGTTTTAATAAAAATCCGCCTATTACGATAGATATAAATAAGTAATCAAACAACCGTTAAAGAATAAAAAAACGGAACCATTTCAAAATATGGTCTTTCGAATTAATAGAACTCGTACCTACCCTTAAATGTACAGACGACAACACATCAAGCTACTACAATCTGTCAGATTTCTTTATTAGATTTTCAACTTCTATATTCTATGTTACGGGTTTCCGCACTCAGTCCCTCCAGCGGACCATTGTGCGTGAGCCATGGCGGACTTTGGCGGTTATTCTAGCCAGCCCACCTCCTTCCAGAAGCCCATTAGGTCTCCTGGGCTGTTGAGAACGTCTGTGTAAGAATTTGGTGCCCCCGTGGTTTTACTTCTGATTTGGGTAACGCCTGTACACTCGAAGAGTACATGCGTATCAGCTTACATATGCTATCTAGGAGTTAAGCCTCAAACCGTTGACGTAAGGACGACAGCAGGTCAAGCTACCCATAACTGTCAAATATTACTAAGGTAGCTTGGCCTGCTGACGTCCATATATTACTCATACAGTTATAATTACAAGAGAAATACATACTGGAATACTGGTATTTATACTAATATATAAAGCTGAAGAGTTTGTTTGTTTGTTTGAAAGCGCTAATCTCAGGAACTACTGGTCCGATTTGAAAAATTATTTTTGTGTTGGATAGCCCATTAACCCAGGAAGGCTTTAAACTATATAACATCACGCTGCGGCCAATAGGAGCGGAGCATAACTAACTCCACCCGAACGAAGTCGCTGGCGACCCCTAGTCTAAGATATTATTTACAAAACTCACTGTGACAAGTTGAGTGAAGAGAGTTTAGATTGATCTATAGGTAGTGGAAATACCTTAAGATTGGTTGGATTGACAGTTCTATTCACCTTAGTTTCCACGGTAAGGTATTTACAGGATCGCACTGCATGTTGGTAATAACCCTGCATTGCTTATGGTTTATAGTTCTTAATATAGATACATAGTTCCTATTCTTGTACTGCACTAATGCACTTCTGAAATAATTCTCTGACTAACTAAACATTTGATTAAAATTTTACGTTAAAGTTATTGAGTTCAGAAGTGATGTTTAGTGAACTTTTTAATTCTATATATATTTAGAGGATAAAGAACATTATTATTGTTTACCTACACTTATAAGCGATTAAAATTCACTTTATTTTCATTGTTTTTTACAATACCTAATGTTGGGATCCCGAATAGTCTTTCCCTAATTGTCTTCAACTTTGCAATGAAAGATGAACTCAAAATCACTATCCTATTAAAGGAGTACATCATTATGTACAAACGTCTTCGTCGTTCTTTATAAGATTTTCAACTTTATCGTTAAAGAATCAAGGCTCAGGGTTGATTGGGAATATTTGACATCAGTCTAGATATCATCATCAGCCTAGCCCTTTACCGACTACTTTGGAGTCGGCTTCGGAATACCATTTTTTTTTTTGCATGGAGCTATTGCCAACCACTAACAAATCGATCATCTGCGATCTATTTACCAAATCCGATAAATACCTACATTAATTTTTCCTGTTACTACTAGTGACGAAAAGCATTTCTAACAGCTTTCGCCATCCAAATCCAAAACAGAACTATCGAATCCAACTCAGTGCTTCTTGAACGGCACCCTGCACCCAAAGTCTTGCCGCCAAGCGATTCGTCGTGTTCCGGCATGATGTTTGGTGAAGCCGTACGGAGAACGGGTCTGAGCAGTTGTGTTGCGATGTGTGCCGGGTACGATGTGCCTAATGTTGTTGTGTCGGGAGTTTGGTCGTGAAGGCTCTCCAGATCATCCTCTGGCGCAGCATCGTTGGTCGTGTTGTTGGGTTAAACATTGCATCACCTCGCTCAACTGCCGTCTTCCTTCCTATTCACTCAGTTTTTTTGAGTGAATAGGCTTAATAAGCTAGTGTGCTTTACCATCAACGATTGCATCACTGCTTACCATCAGGCGGGATTGCAGTCAAGCACTAGTTTATAACTATTAAAAAAAAAAAAACCCTAATTGCGTAATTCACTTTTACTATCAATTTATCAAAAGCGAACGCCCCGCTGTGTGTTAGCCGTGTAGTAACCGACAGAATAGAATAGGACACCCTTACTCTTACCAAGATGTCGTAGAAGGCGACTAAGATAAATTCCGTGCAAAGTCATCAGCACACAGAGATGGAAAACTCTGCAATTTATACCAAAACCCTCGCCAACCCGTCTGCCAAGCGTGGTGAGTATGGCATTTACCCCTTATGTTATTGATGGAGGCCCGTGCCCTTGCAGTGGGGACGTCAAGCCTTGATGAAGAAGAACGCCCCGCTGCACAAAAAGGCACGGGTTCGATCCCCCCGCAGTGCAAATATTTGTATGCGTATATTTGCACAGGTCTGGTCGTGCCTCGCAAAGCACGTTAAGCCGTTGGTTCCGGTTGCCATACGAACATCTAATGGCAGTAGTTATAAGTTGTTGGAGCCCTCAAAAGTCCAACAATTGGTCTAACTGCAATGCTTCGATATCGCCTTCAGGTCAGACGGCAGTCGCTTTTCGGAAAATATCGAAGTTTAGCCAAAACCAGCAGTTAGATTGGTAAAGCGGACCCCAGACTCCAAAGCTGAAAAGCTTCGGATGTGACTGGGATTAACGCTGAGATGATGATGATGACTTTTACTATCAATTGGAATCATTTTTAAGATAATGAATTGGTAATGCACTAGTCTGACCGTTAGTGTCCACGTCTCGGCTCCGTAAGTCATGACGGGTAGGACGCACTGGTTGAAGATTTTGGTCTTCAAACATTGGGGTATGGGCGACGAAAATACCCGACGAAGTTTACTAAATGAAAGAAGAAGAAGGCAAATAAATAATAAGAAAAGAAGAAGGCAAATAAAAGGATCCACCTGGGATGGGCAGCATCCCAGGTGGATCCTTTTATTTGCCTTCTTCTCGAAGTTGTTTTTACCTAATTGAAACGTTTGCCCGAGGTATACATATTCTGAATCAACTTCGAGCGGCATTCCATTTACGGCAACCGGTCCCGGAGTAACCCGTGCTAATGCATTGGTCTATATGTTCTAAAAGCTGCCCTCCATTTCGTCCAAAGGGAAGTCCCCCATGCACATAATTCATCCCATGCCAGTCCAAGAATTGTATTATGTTTTTTGCTATTTTCACAGGTTTAACCATTATAGCGTGATTGACTAAAAAAAAATACATCTAAAAAATATTAATTAAATGAAAATGGTATTTAATACAGAATGACAGGGTTATAATGCACATAGCAACGCGTGATTTTTACATCTCTTTGTTCATCGCAAATGATGCCTCACCATCATGACCTTCGCGTAACAAATCGAATGCATTTTTGTAATCCTTATTTAAAGAGTACCTACTCTTACTACCTAGTCAGTCCAGTGGTAACGGCCCTGGCTTAGGAATTAGATCATAGATTCGGGCCTAGAAAATTAGGCGTTTAAATTTGTTTAAAATTTCATCACCAAATTTCGTCTGCTCACATAACGTTGAAGGAAAAAATCATGAAGAAACCGGCATGTCCTAGGACAGAAACACAGAACAGACAAAGTAATATTCCGTGGACAGAAACACATGTAACATCTACTAATCCCCACTGGGCCGCGTGTTGGATTACGGCCCACTACCTTTTACCGAGAAGAGACTTGCGTCCCAACATACCAACTGTATTCGGGACGACTTTAAGTCCAATAGGTAGCTAAATCCCAGTATTTTATAGAAAGCAACATAATTGCTTATCTGACGTTCACGATCACATCCCAGTTAACATGAGACCCATAGGCAAGGGCGTACCCAGGTTGGGGAATCTCGCAGAACATGCATGAAATCCCCTAATTACTAATCCATACTAATATTCTAAATGCGAAAGTATCTCTGTCTGTCTGTCTGTCTGTCAGAACAAAACGCCAAAACTACTGAACCGATTGTAATTAAATTTGGTACACAGATAGTCTAGAGCCTGAGAAAGGACATAGGCTGTAAAACATCCCGCTATGACCAATAGGAGCAGAGCAGGAACAAAAAATGTTGCGGAAACGGGAGCAAACGCGGACGTATATATTGCTCCCATTATTTTAACAAGCGCTTATTTTATATCAACTGAGCTCTTTCGGTTAGAAGCTTACGCGGGTGAAACCGCGGTGCACAGCTAGTTAAAGTATAAACGGGGACTTATACAGGATCATTTGCATCTATTTGCCCTACACACTACACTACAAATACCTAATGTTTCATGTAGTGAAAATGAGTTCAACAAGTTACACAAGACCCGAGTACAAACCATAAACAACTAACTTTGGTTTTAATGGCGTATACTACTACACCACCCCATGGTATACAATATGGCGAACAATATTTCTGAGAACAATATGGCGTATTTCCTCCTAAATCTATTCGGAATGTTCCTAAGTCTGTTTTATATCATGAAAACAAACAAAACGTCTTTTTCATGCGCTATTGATTAATAGCAGCTGAATAACTATTATGTGAATATTTTTATGCTTGACCTAACATAAATATTTAGATATTGGTGTTAAATCCACCAGTCGTTATGAGTTCACTAGACTACAATGATTACCAACATAACTGACACGATTATGCAAATAATCATCGTTACTTCTCTTTATTATAATATATGTTTGGACATATTTAAATACTTAGAGAATATTGGTGAACAAGTTTACATCATTATCACTTTTGAAACTAAACTCGACAGATTTCGACAAACAGTGAAATCACATTCATTTTACAAACATTTCGCAATACTTTCTATGAGGAGAGAGTGCCAAATGTTAATAAAATTTAAACTGGATATACCTATACCTAATCATTCCTGTATAGGACAAGCAAGCAGCAGCAAAAAAACAATCATCAATGTCTAATTGAGATAAATAAATACTTAAATATAAGTATAATAAAGAATAAAATCAATATTCAAAACACTTTCATTACATCATTTAGTCGTAGGATGAGACGTTAAGTGACGTCACCATATGACGTTCGTGCTCCGTCTGGATCTGGAGTAGACATCAGGTCCTGGCGTTCATCCAAGAGCATTCACTCAACGATTTCACGAGAAATTGGGACGTCTGAACCGCCCATTCGACCTCCCGGAATGAGCTTTGTTTGCTTATATTGAAAAACCTTAGAAAATATAGCTACTAAAATATCCAATCGATATTTCTTTTCAGATCAATAAAAATGCATAGTTGGTTGCATTCACGATGAATCATGGTTCGAGAAGGGCCCTCACGGGTTCTATTCATAAAATCAGAGAGTTCGAATTGGAAAAAGTATGATTTATATCTTGTATATTCGTTTTAATTATGCGCATAAAACCGTCAACACTTACATTTAATCTGTTTTTATTTCTAGGTATGCCTAGTAGAGGAGTTTGACATTCTACAAATAGTTGGAGAAGGATGGTTCGGCAAGATTTTGCTAGTAGAGCACAGGGCTTCAGATACAGAAATTGTCTTAAAAGCCCTCCCGAAGCCCTACGTATCCATAAGAGATTTCTATAGAGAATTTCACTATAGTTTACATTTAAGCGCCCATAGAAACATTGTAACTACATTCGATGTGGCATTTGAGACTGCTGGATTCTATGTATTTTGCCAAGAATATGCACCTTTAGGTAAGATAACTTTATTATATGTAAGTAAATTATGAAGATGTGGACATTAATATAATACTAATAATTTATCTTGATTATCAAAATTTAAATGCTGTGTAATCTGGGCTTCGCTTACACCGGTTCACACACACTTTGAGTTGGATTGTAGCCAAAACACGTCATGATTTGAATGAATATTAAATCTAGCACATTTCCAGTGCCAGCCCTCATTAATATCATGATGTATTGAAAGCTGGTGAACTGTTTTCTTTAATATTAACTAGCTCAGTACATTGTTAAACAAGTAAAATTAAACATTACATGAATGCAGTGAGTCAAATGATTTTACTCGAAATAAATAGGTATGATATTTTCTTATTTCAGGTGACCTGACATCTAATATGCTTGACACTGGGATAGGTGAAATCCATACTAAAAGGGTAGCAAAGCAATTATCGGCTGCATTAGAACATCTTCACCAAAGAGACTTAGTGCACCGTGATGTAAAACTGGACAATATTCTCATATTCAAATCCGACTTTTCAAGAATAAAGCTTTGTGATTTCGGAGAAACGAGAAAAGTTCAATCAGTTGTGAGAAGACGGAATGAATGGTTACCCTATTCACCACCTGAAGTGCTGAAATTATCCATGGACAGTAGTTACAAGTAAGAGAATAAAAATGTTTCATGAATCTGCCTCCGATAGATTTTGTAAGCGTTATTTGTTATAACTACGCAGCTATTTTTGTTGTTTCAATTCAATTAGTTCCATTTGATGATTTTAAATTTTCAGATGAAAAGTAATCAAAACATGAAAGAATGTAGGTATGCTACTGACGCCAATCTTACTCTTATTTATATCTTTCCTTTCAGATCTTTAATTTCCCATGATATTTGGCAATTTGGCATCGTTATTTTCATTTGCCTCACGGGGTGTTTGCCCTGGCAGAAAGCTGCTTTCGATGACCCTCGTTACACAAGGTACAATTTAACTACATGGAATTTTTCATACATAAACCATCACCGTTTATTTACTCCCTTAAATAGTGGCTATAATAATATATAATGGTTATTTTTTAATTATTCCAGCTATTATAATTGGTACAACAGTTCAAATCCACTGAAACGACAACCGAAATTGTGGAAAATGGTTTCTTCGAGGGCACAAAAAATGTTTAAAAAGTTTATTGAGCCAAGAGAAGAAAAAAGGGCAAACAATTTCCTTGAACTTCCTCGCTATTTGGATGATCGGTGGCTTGGAAAGGGTTATACCGATAGAGTTGGTAAGTAGAAATATAATAAAGCTCTCAAATATTTATCCCATAAACCCACAGAAATAAAATTTTACGATGTATTTTTTTAGCTGGCGAAGATATAGATGAGCTCTGTCCATCGATGTATAGTTTTCACAGTGACCCTAATGAGAAGAACATACTACTGAAACATTTTAGGGATAATGGCATTGAAACCACTGTAGACCGGCAAGCAAAGAAACAGAGAATCCGTGAATGGATACAAAATAGCGTAATAGAAGAAGTAGACGAAGAGGTTTGTACTTTTAAAGTCCTTCAATCATAAGTTAGGTATATGTTATTTGATTAATAAAATAAGAATATAAGACCCAATAGACGTATTAAACTGCGTTCACCAGAAATTTGTATTAAGCTAATGACCCTATTTGCCAGTTATTAGCACTGGATAAAACATGAAATTAAGTCTCCACTACAGCACCACCTACTAGGTCAGAAATTTCTGTGAAATCAATGGCGAGTATATAAAGTAACACGGGATATTCATATGATTAAGATTAATAAGTAAGTATATCTAAGTATCTTTTCCAGGAGGAAAACCTTGAAGCTGCGTTTGAAGATAGTGATGAGGAATTAGCACATAGAACAAGAGATCATCCCATTGATGAAAGTCATAGAATAACTTTACGTTATGATACAGAAAAACATATTAATCCGAGAACTGGTGAAATAATTGATGGAGTTAAACCTGCTCCACCAGAGAGAAACCCCTTGTCTTATGATGTACAGAACATAGAAGCTGTTGCACCAGCAAATGTAGTACGAAGATATGGAATGCAAGAAGAATGTTCATCGTATAGTTCAACTAAGGATAGCGCATATGGATCTATGGAAGCCAAAGTAAATAAAACAGTAAGATCAACTCATAAAGCCGAAAAAAAACAAGTTTCATCAATAGATAGTGTTCAAAATAATTCACCAAGTAGATCCTTAAGCGCCACATCTATAAATCATAACAGATCACCACTATCGTCACACGCTCAAAGATTTCAAAGAAGTGAAGAGGTGTTTTCAAAGGAATTGGAGAGTTTAAAGGGAAGTTCATCTACACTTCATTCCATGGGTAATTCTTCTCGGTCTAACAGTCTGCAAGTGAATCAAAACGATTCCTTTGAAACGCCTTCTGTCACAAGCACGCAAACTCCTCCAAAAACTGAAAGCGTTAATGCAAAAAGGCCTCATAATCCTGTGGTGACACAAAATGGATTTAGTCCTGGTCCAAAAACTGTTCAACCTTCTACTCAGGGATACGTTTCTATGAAACATACGGTTTATGATAGTAAGAATACTCGTAATGACAGCAATGTGTCGACTGAGAGTAATCTTCAAAAAAATCAGACGCTAGATAGTCCATATACGTCGATGATGAACATAGTTCAAGGCCAAATGAAAATTAATCCACATGGTACTGAAACGAATCGAAACACGATTAATGTTTCAGTAGCACCAGTTAATCGTAAAAAATAAATTGCTCAAGTATTGTAACAAATTGAAAAAATAAAACTATTTATTTTATTTCACTGAAATCTGATTGAAAACATGATTTAATTACCCGATTTCATGACGAGCTGATACTTGAATAAGTAATCAATAGGTACTTAATGAGGTTTCAGCTCATTATCAGGAATGCAGCCAGTATTCCAGTTGAAATTTTGTAGATATTTAGTAAACAGATAACCTACTTGGATTGCTAACCTCTCTGATCATTTCATGTCCTGTTATTATCCTTTAGTTGTGATCTGCATCGCAATAGGCTATTTGACAGATTTATAATTTCTATCTTGAATTACTTGGTTGAAGTTAAGAAGTTCACCGAAAGTATATTTTTTTTTTATTTTATATACGTACTAGCTTTCGCCCGCGGCTCCGCCCGCGTGGACTAATATTTTTCGTATCCCACGGGAACTGCATATTTTTCCGGGATAAAAAGTAGCCTATGTGTTATTCCAGACTATTATCTACCCCTGTGCCAAATTTCAACCAAATCCATTCAGTAGTTTTTACGTGAAAGAGTAACAAACATCCATACATCCATACTTACAAACTTTCGCCTTTATAATATTAGTAGGATTACGTAAGAACATGCAAAGAAAAATTCAAAATTCAAATAAGCCGCCGAAACGCTTTATTCTGCAATATGGCGCCAAGCCTTGTAAGTGACGTCACAAGACGATAGAAACGATTTTCGGTTCCGCAGTGGTGTTTGTATTTATCTGTTATTTGTTGTTGTTTATCTAATAAAATGGTTTAAGTACAAATGGTGTACTGTACCGGGTTGTACAAATACATCGATAAAACACCTGAGAACACAGAACAACAAGTGCTGATGCGCGTATGGCGTCATCGTGACATTAGCCATTCCGGATCGTTTCACAATATGTGGCGAGATACAAAAAGTCAAACATAGGTATTTTTGTGTTTTTGAATATCTTAATTGTTATTATTTTTATTTAAACTCTTGTAAATGACATAAAGAACCCATATATAAAAAAATTCATACTGTCAAATAGCCTATTGCGTAGCACACTACCACACATAAATTAATCTAATCCGTTGCTACATTTGTTCGTAAAATGTGTCTGCTTAACGAAATAAAAAAACGCAATGAATGTTGCTGAACTATCAAAAGGAAACCCGTTAGTGTGTTACGCAATTACTCCTCTGGTTAGCAAAAAGCATCATGAAACTTGCGTTCCGTTCTATTCACGATCCGCTCATCCTGCCCTGATTGCCTACCTGAATGATTTTTGAGAAACTCAGATGAAAATCATCTTTACAATTTCCTCCTGACCGTTACGGGACCCTTGAGTAAGCTTGTGCATGACTGAAAATGCTTTTTATTAAATATATTATGTTAATAACATCCACCATTGACCAATACTGTTAGCACAATTTTCAATTCTAGCTCTCAAACACTGAACGTGAGTTTGCCAGTCTCCCTTATCGCTCACTTTTATATTACAAGCTTTCTTTTCTTACACTCGCAACAGAATTTCTAAAATCACCGTTGTTCAATTAATGTTATTATCTAATGCTTATTTTTTCTTTTTATTGCACGTGCGCTTCCTCCAACCACTATAACACCTGTCTAACAAGGCCCTACAATTCCTGCAAGCGCCACAGCACTTTCCTGGCGTACCCGCCTATATGAATACGAGCTTGCCCGTTCACAGAAAAACGCAAAGCTGTTTTGGAACCCACAACGAATCTAATATGATGACGTATGACTTATGAGACGTAGCAAACAGCCATATTGAAGGAAATCGAAACGTTAAAAATAAAATTTTTCGTAAACGCCTTTATAGGCTGTGATTTTGACTTAACATTTGGCCATAGGCTTGCAAAACTGTTTATAAAGTAGGTATATTATTTTAGTTTACTATTGAAACAGTTTCCTTATGTATAAAATTGTTTAATTATAATTAAGGTTAAGAGCTTGAAATTAGATTAGCATAAAGACACCAATAAGTTAATGTTTAGTATGTATTCTAATGTAACCTTTCCAAGTTGTACAACTGAAATATATTTATAATTTTTAACAGAGTTTTTATTTCAAAATCCTTAATAGATAGGTAAACCCTTTTATCCAAAAACAAATACCTACATTTTTTAAACACAAAACGGCTTATTGACATACATATCTAAAAAAGTAAGTAGTTATTAAGGGCCCTCCACACGCTTGGCAAACAGCCAACCAACAGCAAACAGCAAACACGGACGTGTGGATGGGTGTTTGTGTTTGGCAGTGTTCGGCATCGATGTCGGTTTTTCTTGCCAAATCAAAGGATGTTTGGCAAATAGTTTACGAGGTATCCACACGTTTGGCAGCGATCAGTAATGACGCGGTTCCTAACTTAGGGATTTTCCCCCCAGATTTAAGGGGTAAATAAGTGAGATGGGATTTTTTTGGGGGGCTGAAAATTTTAGGGATTTTTTGACTCTGTTATTTTTGAAGTTATACTAATATTATTTGTACATGTAGGACTTTTATGTATTTGAATCATCCACAATCGTCTTCGATTTCTTCTTTCTGTATTCGCTTGTTTTAATTTATAATAAAAATATGTCAACCCGAAAGTAATACTTACTTGCCATGAGCTCGACGTCCGCCATGTTTGCCGATTCGGAATGTAATGAACGTTCACCAAGCATGTGGATGCCTGTTTGTGTTGTGTGATTGTGTTGGATGTTTGGGACTTTGTTTGCTGTTTGCCGTGTTTGTGACAAACAGCCAACGTGTGGAGGCCGCTTTATTAAAGTTACCTAAAAAACAGCCAAAGATAACTGAAACGTACATACACCTAATAGGTGTAGGTTCGGATAGCTACACCTATTATGTGTATGTATGTTTCAGATTCAACGGTTCTAGTAAACAAATATCAGTAGATACTCGGTAACAGTTATTTCGTTACGATCTTCTTCAACACACGCTGGTCAAAGACTTTATTCTTGAGACACTGTGGTATCTTGGACGACAAGAAGATGTAGCGTAGCTTCCCGAAAGCTGCCCAGGCGAGCTGGATTCGATAAGATACCTCTTTCTCAAAGTTGGGCCTACCTAGTTGGACTGTTTGTCCCACGGAATAGAGAAGTCTGTTCTGTGGTTTGTCCCAGGTATAAAAACGCAAAGCACGCAGTGTATATGTATACACTCGTCAACAACTTCGAGTGCAGAGCAACCAACTAGTACTAGACCACTCCACTCTGATGATCTTCGTCTTATCCATATTCATCTTTAGACCCACTTGTTGGGAAGCTCTGCTGAGTTCATTAAGTATTTTGCCCAAGTCTTCCAGGGTCTCCGCCATTACCGCGATAACATCTGCAAATCGGAGTTTAGTGATGTACTCGCCATTGATGTCGATGCAAAGTCCTTTCCAGTCCAGCAGTTTAATGACATGTACTAACGCAGCAGTGATTAATTTGGGAGATTTGATTTGATTCTTGTCACTTCACGCTGCAGTTGGATCGGTTCCGAGATTTAGAGGCGGACTGACATTGCGGCATTTTTGTACTGTAAATACTTTATCACTTCAATATATCGATAGTCAATTTGGCACCGCTGAAGAGACTGTAGCACCGCCCAAGTCTCGATTGAATCTAAGGCCTTTTCATAGTCCACAAACGCTAAGCATATTAGTTTGTTATACTCCTCGGATTTCTGTTGCTATAACGTACTGCGGCGTATAAAATATGTAAAGAAAACCCCGTCCGACCCATACGGATAATAAAAGTTAGGTAACCACATGACCAAATAAAATATGAAATGTTACATAAACATTATAGTAACAATACCTACTAATTAATTTTGATATAAGTAATCTTTTTTTCCGCGAATTAATTCCAACTTCCCCAAAATTTGGTATTTTTAAAAAAGTGACAATACTATTTTTGACGGTATTATCACAGTATGAAAATCATACAGTAGGTCGAAGCCTTTGATCTCGTGTAAAATGCCGACATCGTCTAGACAGTAACACATCGGCCAGGGTTGTCACAAATAAACAATATTTATGAAATTATTTATTTGCTGAAGATCAACATCGATTATTAATAAATTTGCTATTTTTACTAAGGAAACAACTCGAGACAGATTTAAGTTATTTAGATGGCATTTTCGTAACCAGCACCCCAATCCACCTCGGAATTAACACCCATATCATATTAATATATATTTAAATTGGCGTCCGCCATCTTGGATTTCAAAAAGGGTGGCTTTTTCGTAACAAGCACCCCAATTATACTCAAAATTGACACTCATATCAAATTATAAAACAAACAAATAAAAAAACAAACACGCGTTAGCCCTTAATGATAGATACCGAGCTACGAACATCGTTTTGTTCGCAGCTCGGGTGCCGCTTACCCGCGTCTCGTCCCTCACACCCCGCACGATTGCTCTGTCTAGACGTCTTCGTTGGACGACTGTATGATTTTTAGACTGTGGTATTATTATGAGCGAATAGCGATGCGACCGCGTGCCCTGCCTCCTATCACCAGCGCATTTATTGCCTATCGCACATGTATTAATTTACCTCCTTTTGCGAAATATTATTTTTTGGGGGATTTTTTTTAAGTTTAGCCCGGGTTTGTAGGTATTAGTAGAATCAGTTACATCGGTAACTGATTTAGACATATACAATGTAAAGAAAATCCTGTCCGATCCGTGAAGGTATTGCTAGATATCGATCTAGCAATACCTTCACGGATCGGACAGGATTTTCTTTACATTGTATATGTCTAATGTCGTCTATGGTACTAAAGCCTTTTCGGAAGCCAGCTTGTTCGGAAGGCTGGAAGTCGTCGAACTTGCGAGCGAGACGATTCATAATGACCCTAGAAAACATAAACACCACCACGCTCTTGTGCCATGCCTTAAGCGTTTCGCCTTTGAGAACGACGGAATTAAATACCTAGCTTTTGAAGCGCTTTAAATATCGGTTTGCCACCCGCTTTCAGAAGGTAAGCCATAATTCCATCATTTCCAGCCGACTTTTCATTCTTGAGCTGGTTCAGAGCCATATCAATCTCGTATAGGATCCGGACGCCCAGGATATCATCGGTGTAATACGATATTTATATATATATATTTTTTTATATTTTTGTTTTTTTTTTTTTATATATATATACTCACGATATTTCGTATAGAGTCAGAGTCAATCATTACACCTTGCTATTGCCAGCTAAATTAATCAATGCTGGTAATTAATTTTGAGGCGATTAACAGCTTATTAGGTCGCCTTATTGGAATTTAGTTTGTGATCAAACTAATCGGGATCTTTGTTCAGGTTAGGGTAGGTTATAAATTTCTTCTCGTCGCAGTTAATTTTATGAACCTCATTATTTAATTTATAAAACCCATTTTACTACTTTTTATCCCCTGTGAAATTTTCGCCTAACAATAAAGTTCAATAAATAACTAAAAAGGTCTTAGCACACTTAAACGACTCTGTTCCAACACCACTCCCACCCAATACCCCCCTAAAATAAGGAGACTGCTCGCAGTCCGCGCGGTGACAGCTAGCAGACGCCTTATTTTAGGGCGGTTTTCGCGATTGACACAGTTCACGATTGGTTTCTATTGAAACAACTCTTCTTTTTATAATTTTCCGATTCACAACGTGCGAAAGATCGAGGGAGCGGATTATTTGGTAGATACGCCTATATAAAAATGTACTCTGTGGTAGATACTGACTGACTGAGCCACAGAGTACTTGGGCTGAGCGCCGAGATATACAACATGTATCTAAAGTGCAATATTTAAAGCCCATATTTGAATAATATATTTTCTGCCGGGTGGGAGCGTCGTGTAAACTCGTCCTCCTGAATCGTCATTTTCAATTTCTTCTACACAAATATTCATTCTCTCACTAACAAACAACGCTTAGCCTGCAATTTGTTTGATGAAGCATGATATTTAAAAAAATCATCCCCTAATTTTAATCCGCTTTTTCCGATAGCAAATACTCCATCAGATATATGGCTTATCTTCACATAAATTTCCATCACTGTTATCACATTCGTCAACTGAACGTAGGTATATCAATGGTGTAAGAGTCATCCATGTTTTCAATCTTAACTAAATGAGTACAATTATTGCCCCAATCATCAGAAGTCACGGCATCGGATGGATTTTCTTGCTTTGGACAAACTATTTCTTGCTTTGGACAAACCATTTCTTCCCTTGGATAAACAGTTTCGTGCGCTGCATAAGCCATTTCTTGCCTTGTATAAACATATTCTTGCTCTGGATAAACCATTTCTTGTTTTGGATATACCATTTCTTGTTCTGGATAAACCATTTCTTGCTCTGGATAAATCATTTCTTGCCTTGGATAAACAATTTCTTGCTCTGAATAAACCTTTTCTTGCTTTGTACAAATCATTTCTTGCTCTGGGTAAATCATTTCATGTTTTGGATAAACAATTTCGTGCTCTGAATATACGCTTTCTTGCTTTGGACAAATCATTTCTTGTTCTGGGTAAACCATTTCATGTTTTGGATAAACAATGTCTTGCTCTGGATAAATCCTTTCTTGCTTTGGACAAACCATTTCTTGCTCTAGGTAAACCATTTCTTGTTTTGGAATGGGTGGCTTCCCAATGATCACCTGTGCCACATTCTTTGTGTTCTTTTGTTGTAAAATACTATCAGAATTTTCCAGGAACAGTTTTTCATTGTTTATATTACTATTCTGTTGTGGTGTAACTGGTTTACTGGATGATTCTTCAAGAATTCCTTCTCCTGAGATTCTTGTTACATTATGTATACCTGAAGAACGAAAAATGTATTGAGTAAAATAAGCGCCATATTAAACTTTTAAACCCAATTGCACTAGACTAATGTTAAGCGAGACTATGCCGCGGCCTGTTGAAGCCTGGACAAAGAAGGTACTTTACTAACAAATTGATTGTTAGGAGTTTCTATGTTTAAATTGGGAAATAATATAACTGGGACTTTAGAAACCCTAAATATGGTAACACTTGTCTATGGCAGCGGTAATTTTTTCATTAACTTTTTCTATTGCCATTACCGTAACAAAGTTAGTGTCCATGGCCTCCCCCCTCGCGGAGTAGTACATTGAAGCACGTCGCTGTACTTCAAGATCGACTGGAAGTACACCTGCCAGAACGGGTAAGGCTTCAGTACTGACTGTTCTATACGCCTTGCATAAAAATATCAATGCGTTGGCTTTGAAGCAGTTTACGTCGCGCCGCCCCTATGCTGGCCCTATCGGCCCAAACAGGTGCACCGTAGCACATACATCCTAAGTAAGTAGCTCCATATATAGTTTTTAAAGTTAGGAATGATAGACCCCAAGTTGCTTTGGATATTCTAGTTAGGGCATAAAAGTTCCTTTTAGCTTTTTCGCCAACTATTTTTATATGTTCGATAAATGAAAAATTCCTTTCTAAGACCATACCAAGGTAGCATACGGATTGCTGTTTTTTAACGGGAACGTTATTAAATTTAATAGTAGGCAATGATTTAAGATTACCTTTTAGTAGAAGTTGATAGGTTTTATGCGGCGCAAACGCTAGGCGGTTACGATCACCCCACTGAGATATTAGATTTAGGCAAGTATGGGCCAAGTTCTCAAGTTCAGCTCGGGTACTTGACTGAATGAGCAGTAGGCCATCGTCCGCGTAACCAGTAAGTAAACAGCCACAAGGAAGCGGGATCGCGAGGAAATCATCAAAACCCAAATTCCATAAATAAGGACCGACAACTGAACCCTGAGGACATGGTTAGTGCTTTAGTACTAGAAAAATGACCGAGCTTAAGTACCGCGGAACCGTTTATAAAGTACGAGTAAACGAGATTATATATGTTTCTATAGCAACCGCGGGTTTTTAATTTTAACAACAGCATAGGCCACCAAGCGTTATCAAAAGCCCCAGAAATATCCAAAAAGATTCCAATCACGTACTTGTGTTCCGATTGGTTAACGGTTCTTCTGACAGAAACCGCCGCGTCGACTGTTGATTTATAGACAGACAGACAGACGACAAAGTGATCGTATTAGAGTTCCGTTTTTTCCTTTTGAAGTAAGAACCCTGTACAAGTGTACTCTTAAGAAGTCAAACTCCTGTATATATGACTTACGACAAATCAATTATCTACTATTTAGGTACAACATAGAGAAATTAACTCTTAAATTTTGTGAATCTTTCCGAAGTCATCTTTCTCCTTTCTTTCGAGAATTTCCTTCTAATTTTTAAAAAAAAAGAAATTCTCAGATTGGATACTAAAACAGCTTTTTTCAATCATTTTGTTTTCTGGGACTCATCATCATCTCAGCGTTAATCCCAGTCGCATCCACCGCTTTTTCAGCTTTGGAGTCTGGGGTCCGCTTTACCAGTCTAACTGCTGGTTTTTGGCTAAACTTCGATATTTTCCGTGAAGCGACTGCCGTCTGACCTCCACAACCCGAAGGTGATATCTAAGCATTGCAGTTAGACCAATTGTTAGACTTGAGGGCTCCAACAACCCGTAACGACTGCCACTAGATGTTCGTATGGCAACCGGAACCAACGGCTTAACGTGCTTTCCGAGGCACGACCAGACCAGTGCATTTGTTTTCTGGGACTATTGAGTTAAATTCGGAGTGTGTCAGGTGTCTGTCAGTACTGTCCGCTAAGTATAGTTCATATTTTGAAAGATTGAGATCAAGGTCAATTGAAAAAGTTCATTTTTTTTAGAATTGAAGGCCAGCTATTACAATTTCTACAACGCTTCTCAAGGTTTAATAGGGAATAAGTTTTTTTTATCACTTTCCAACTGCAATATTATTTTTACGTCACAAATTTTGATAAGAAATAAAGATGGCGCGTAAGAGAAAATTGTAATGATGTTTTTTATTTTGTATTTCCATAAAATATCTTCCATGAGTCAATAAAGAAGTTACATTTCAAAAATCTTAAGATATGATGGACATAACGTATTGTGGGTTTAATCGTAAATAATTGAGAAAATCGCACCTGCTGACTGATTGTTAGCTTTTTGTCGGGATATGTACTCTTCCGCACGCTCTACATCAGATTTTCTATGTTTCCGATGATTCACTATCGAAGTTTCCTTCTTATTCCGAGCTCTATACTCTCGCATCCGCTCTGCAGCTGTTTTTGGATATCCATTGAGAATTGAAGGATGATTGAGAATTGAAGGATGATCACTAGCGACTTGAGTTTCATTCTCTTTTTGAGCTCTGTAGTTTCCTGAATGCTCGGCTGATATGTTCACACGCATATTGTTTGGAGTTGCGATTGATGGACTAATTTGCGAACAATCACGATCATGGACGTCCACATTTACAATGATTGCAACTGGATATGGCATAGAGTTTTGAGATTCTGCCATTGTTGAAGCTAAAAATAAGTTAATGAGCTTACAAAAATTATATCTATATCTGTGGACTTTAAAATTAATATAATAACTTCAGTGAATTCCAAACAGAAATTTTGTAATAATCACAATTTATTTTAAATAGTTGATTTTATTAACTTTCTCAATACATAAGACTTGTGTGAATAATTGTAATTATCTATTTAAAGCAAGGAAAAATTTATAAATTGTGTATAATATTAATAGTTGATCTTGCAGACATGCAGTAATTTTATAGAAATCAAAACAAATTATTTAAAACGAATAATTTATTATAATGCTCTATTCGCGTTAGCTTTAGACAAAAGGGGTTCATAGAAGCAGATTATAACCTTTTTACGGTGATAATATGCCCTTTGATTCTCACGGTGTCTTTTCCTTTTTTTCTTCTTTTTCTTCCTTCGAAACTACTTTCTTCAAAGCTTTTGACGCTGACGCCATGCCCTTTGATAATCCGATTCCTTATCCTTTTTTTTTCTTTTGTATCTCTGAAAAAATTAAGGTTTATAATTGTTTTATTTTATTTCAACTCTAGCTTTCCGCCCGCGGCTTCGCCTGCGTGGAGTTCGGTTATATCGCGCTTTTAAATTTCCATCGGGAACATTACATTTTTCCGGGATAAAAGGTAGGTACCCTATTATTTAATCCGGACTTCTAACTTTACGTCTGCAAAATTTCTAAGCAATCGGCTCAGTAGTTACAGCGTGATCATATAAATATATCCATTAGTTTAGTCACAGGAACTTATTTTCGTTTTCACATTTTCTACATGATAAACGGACAACAGCACATCAAGCTACCCCAAACTGTCAGATATTCCCAATCCAAGGTTGTAACGGAGCTTCGCCTTCGCCTCCGTTACTGCGGAAGTTCCGCAAGAAATCGTGCGCAATTTTGCGGAGTTGTAACAGTTCGTCGACAACTAGTGCGAAGCGGGAACGCGGTGCCTCTCCTTAATTTTAATTACTAGAAGGTAATGTTTTTTACTCAGTGTACTAGGTACTATGAATTTACGTACTTAAAGATTTTGTTTTAATGAACCATAAATTTATTTTTTTCTCTATTCACTTTCACCTCCGCCTCTACCTCCGTCTCCGCTAAAAAGGCCTCCGTTATAACCCTATCCCAATCAACCTTGAGCCTTAATGCTTTAGGCCGCTGCCTCGAATCTTGCGGGCAGCGGCGCGGGGCCGAGCGGGCATCGAAGACCCGTTCTCGAAACTAGCGGGCAGATCGCGCGTCACTATAGCGGATAGCCGAGTAGTGTTGTTTTAACGATTGTGTCGACGAGATATTTGTTTTTATTCTTGAATGAAATGTCTGAACAACGGCGGCAACATCTTTTTTAACCGACTTCAAAAGAAGGAGGTTACTCAATTCGACCGTATATATGCTTTTTTTTTTATGTTTGTTCGCGCGTAGCTTCGTCGTTTATGAACCGATTTTGATAATTCTTTTTTTGTTTGAAAGAAGACATTCCCAAGGTGGTCCCATGATAAGGACATCAGGGCCTGATGATGGAAGACCAGGGAAATCAAGGGGAACTTTCAAAAATCGTAGGGGCGATTAGTGCATTTCTTAGTATTTTCATTAAGTATTTAAAGCACTACAATTTGATAAAGGTCTAGAGTAGATCTGATGATGGAACCGGAAGACAGTCGAAGGAACTCCTCAACAATTCACAGCAGCTACCTTGTGTTTGGGCTTGATTAATTTGTATTGATAAGAACTTTACACCTAGATGGGTTGTGACTGTCATAAAAGCTCTGACGATGAAGACAAAGGCCAGTTCCGGGAACTCCTCAACGGTTTGCAGTAGCTACTTTGTGTATGATTTTAATTCATTTATATTGATGAGAACTTTGCACCCATTGGGTTAAAATAATGGTCTGCAGTACCTAAATCTGATGAATAAGACCATAGGCAGTCGAGAGAATTGTTCAAAATTACGGGTAAAAATTAAAGTAAACAAAATTACGTCATTTCCCAACTATATTTGCGTCAGCTTCCAGTCTGACCGGATGTAACTGAATACATAGTACCTACTTTTCACAACTAAAAAGTGTAAAATAAAAACTTTTTTACAAAAAAACAACCGACTTCTAAAAACCACTACAAAGTGAAAAATAACTAATTTAGGAAGTCGGTGTCAAAAACTAATACCTATACAAAAACCAAAGACACCGACTTCCGAAATTAGTTATTTTTCACTTTGTAGTGGTTTTTAGAAGTCGGTTGTTTTTTTGTAAAAAAGTTTTTATGATTCAAATATTGCTAACACTCTTTTCGAGAACCGGTCCATTTGATTTTACGCATAAGATCCTGCCGCTCACTCGCCGCCGCCGCCGCCGCCCCGCTGCCCGCAAGATTAGAGGCAGAGGCCTTAGAGATAAAGTTGAAAATCTAATAAGGAAATCTGTCAGATTGTAGTAGCTTGATGTGCTGTCGTCTGTACATGTTAATAAGGAAGCGCTTACAGGTTGATGATCGCCGTATCAAGCGGTAGATATAAAACTTTAATAATAATGGCGCCAAAGAAAACAAGTCGATACCAGGACCGCGCTGTCGTGATCGGAGGTCTGTGAACCAATATTTTAAATGTTCTATTGCGATTTTCGTTTTAAATTTTATGCGATTTCGTTTGTTAGGGGTTTTCTATGGCTTAGGATTATTCCTATGAACCAGCATTGTCCGTGTTTTCATTTATTGTCGTATTATCAGCACCACTCTGTATATACAGTATGTATAATACAGTCAAACCTCCATAAGTCGAATTATCGAATATCAAGGGAGACGCCAAAAAATTCGGGTTATAGAGTTTTCGACTTACAGAGAATTTCGACTTAAACGGATTTTTTATTCGACATAAAGTGGTTGAGATTCAATAGGGGAGAGCAGGTAGGATTCGTACACTTTTTATTTTAAGCCTTGTAAAAGAAAAACGAATAACAATTGCAAAACGATTTTAATTCCCTTGTATAGCTACATTATCAGGCTTCAAATGTAGTGGTGTTAAATTTTCATAGAAGTAATTAACACCGAGATATAACGATTTTATCAAAAAATGGAATTCGTACGAAAGCTCCCCATACGCGGGGTAGCTTCGTACACAGCATGGGGATGATTCGTACGTAGCGGGGAGCCTTCGTACACAGTAATAAAAACTAGACTTTACTGAAAATTAAACATTTATTGAGACCCTCAAAGACACAAAACATCTTTATAATCTAGATTTCTAATAATTAGGTTAACAAATTTTAATTGTAATCAATAGGTAAGTCTTTTATTGCACATTATACTCAAAGAGATCATTTTCGAATTCAAAGATGCTGGTTGTTCAGAAACAACAGTGTTGTATAGAAACCACGTCCGATATAATATAAACTGTCCCTTCATCTTTAATATCGGGAAAAATACATTTCTATGTCTCTGGTTCTGGTCCCTGTTCTTTCTCATAAAGGAAATTTTGTATTCTGTGAGACTGTATTTGATGTCTACCTACCCAACATAATGTTTAACAGATTTTTCCTCTCAAACTTTACCAACACGAAGCTGCCTTTTTATGTTTTCTGCCATAACCGGTACTTTCTTTTCAGCATCAAATCCGTCAGACAACTCGTCGCCAGGAGAACAAGAACTTTCTTCTAAACTTATTAAATCATCTTCATCTTCGCTATCAGTCTCAATTGATTTCTTTTGTCTCTTTTGTTTTTTTTTTTTGTATTTTTATCTATTCTCTTTTTCTCTGACACCAACTTTAAAGCTTGTATCATTTCCTTGGCCCTCTGTTTTACTTATTGCTTATGCTTTTTTTTCACTTTGGTTTATTCTATATCTTCCAGACTATTTTTTTTCAGAAGTATCCGTATATATTCTAGATATTCTGGGTGTTTTTCATTTTTGGCCTTATCAAGTGTATTTCTATCCACTTTTGGATATGGACGAATAATTTCTGGCGTTATCATTCCCACACTTGAGGTAGATGGTAAATCAGCAGGGAGACGTAGGCCCTGACATCGATGGCTGATCTTGGTGAGAAGAACTTCGGAATCCATAAGATCTCGTTGCACTGGTATTCTAGGGTTTTCTGAGACTTAAATTTGAGTTTCGTCTACGGAAACTCTCCACCCAATCTTTACCAGCCATTGCATTATAATCCCAGCTAGGTGGATAATACAGTTTATTTGCTTTCGCAAATTCATAAGCCAGTCTCCTCACTTGTCAAAATTGTCAATCAATGGTGAATTTTTTAGTAGTCTAAGATGTACTTGTTCAAAAGAACCTCTTCTACGAGTGAATACTTGATTTGATGCGCGCTCTGAACTGAAACACGCACTGGAGTATTACCTTCCTTTTGAGCTTCTTTGTGGTATTTTGGCTTTCAAGTGTCGTTGGTTTAAGTCCATATTTTTGAGCGGCCATCCTAATCAATATTTTTTTTTCAATACTCCCTTCTTTGCAGATTTCATAGCCTCTTCATCTACATATCCCGTTTTAGTCCCCTTTTTTATACATATATTCGCGACATAGTTCTGAAATTATACAATAATGAGAGTTTTAGCAACAAACCATAGTAAATTTCATACCACTTCTTGATTGTTTAGGTTCGTAAATGCATCGGGGTGGATTCGTACAGTATGAATCCACCCCACCTGCAACTGTACGAAGGTACCCCAACATAAATTTTTAAAAAAGTATACCAAAATAAAAATCGCCTTCTTGTTAATCCCCAAACTCACGTTAAAAAAGCAAACTACAACATTAATTCATTATGCATAATAAATAACTTATATAGTTTGATCATTACTTACGGAATTAAACAATTTTAAATAGGTATCCAAAAATTACTTACGTCGAGCGAAAACACCTATCAGCTAGCTGCGGTGAACACAATGGCTGCACTGACTTCCCGTTCCACTGCAAGTCTGAGCGTATGAGGGGCCATTACGCACAAAGACACAAAACGTTCTGACGTATTTGGTAGTGGAGATATGACTACTGTACGAATGCTCCTGTTGTACGAATCCTACCTGCTCTCCCCTACTGCAATACAAATTGATTGCAGTAGAACCAAATTACCAAACTATGTACTTCTGACAATATTTCACTTGACAACAAATGAATTGCTTCGCTAAAATTCAAATGAAATAAAAACTAATAATATCAAGCAAGCAAACACGGGTTGACGTAAGTCATAAATTCGTGGTACATATTTCTATTTATTGTATACTCCTAAATTGCTTTTTACGAAACAATGGTTTACTTACACTGTCAAAGTCGGTACTAGCCCCGCACGATGATATTGCGATCGGCGGCCATCTTGGTGACGTAGTCGAACTCGCACCGTCAGTACCGTTCGCAAGTTCAGTCCGCGCTTACCCACTTACGCACATCGAATAGTTTTGTTAGCTTTTTGTTTTTGTTGTCCTGTTTTATTGTTGATCTTGAGTTTTGTTGTTTAGTTTTGTTAGCTGTTACTCGTTAAAATGAGTAAGAAATTAATTCACAGTCGTGCCCGTGAAATTATAATTAAAGTGGACAATTATTTTGTTAAAGAAAAAGAGGACTGTAAGTTAGTTCTTGAAAGTATAAACCGTGCTTTAAAAAGTGCTTCGGACACTACTGAGGACATTTTAATACCGAAGCAACAGCTAGTTATTAAAAATATTTTGCAAAATTCTACCAAAGTCACGGAGCGTGTGGCATGTGCCACAGGCGTTGCAAAAAATACTGTGACAAAATTGCGACGAGAGCATGAGTCTGCAACAGCCAGTGGCAGCAAAATGAGAACTCCTACTAAAGGAAAAAGACAAAAGAAGGAATATTTCGACGGGTTTTCCTTAACAGCTTTAAGAAATATTATACATTCAATGTATATGGTGAGGAGAGAAATACCTACAATGCGCAAAATCTTGGCGGCTTCAAAAGTAGACCTTAATTATACCGGTAGTGAAACTACATTAAGAAAAATAATTAAATGTGATTTAGGCTACCAATTCAAACGATGCTACCAAAAAAGACTGGCTCTAATTGAAAGACCCCAAATTCAAGCGTGGAGGGCTAAATATTTACGACGTATGAAAGAAAATGACTCGCTTGGTATAACAAAAGACCCGTTATTTATCTCGACGAAACGTGGATACACGCACACGACACGGTCAAAAAATGTTGGCAAACAGCAACCGATGTAGGAGTGAGACGGAACGACAGCCCCGGCCGCCGATGGATAATAGTTCACGCGGGAAGTGAAAGCGGTTTTGTTGACAATGCCCTTTTAATGTTTAAAGCAGACACCAAAACGGGAGATTACCATGATCAAATGAATGCTGAGAATTTCACCAAGTGGCTTACAGAAAAATTAGTACCCAATACCATCATCATCATACCACGCAACTCCATAATTGTGATGGACAACGCCCCTTATCACAGTAGGGAAGAGAATAGGCCACCAAGTATGAACAATAAAAAACAGTTGATGGTTGAGTGGCTACAAGCTCACAACATCGACTTTCCCAACGACAGTACAAAACCTGAACTGTATTTATTAATTAAACGGCACAGACCACCGAAAAATTATAAAATTGACAATTTTTTAGCTGCCAATGGCCATGAGGTCGTTAGATTACCACCCTACAACTGCGACCTCAACCCCATTGAGTACATCTGGAACCTGGTAAAGATGAGGGTGTCAGAAAAAAATGTGGAGCGGTTGGAAAGTCGCATTGAAGCTCTGACATTGGAGGCGTTGGCGTCAATAACTCCAGATGACTGGCGAAAGGAAGTCAATCATGTTAAACGGCTTGAAGAGGAATATTGGAAAAAAGATCGAATAACTGACGAGTTATCCATACTAATATTATAAATGCGAAAGTAACTCTGTCTGTTACGCTTTCCCGCTTAAACCTCTCAACCGATTTTGATGAAATTTGGCACAGACAATCTTTAGACCCTGAGAAAGAACATAGGCTACCTTTTATCCCGGAAAAGTTGATGTTCCCGAGGGAAATCTAAAAAGCGCGATATAACCGAACTCCACGCGGGCGAAGCCGCGGGCGGAAAGCTAGTTTATCATAAATACGGCAGACGACAGTGAATCGGAAACGACAGACACAGAAAGCAGTTCTGATTCGGAAGACTGTATGAGTGGAATTGAATAAATAGGGTAAGATTATATTGAATTATATATAAACATTTTTTTACATACTATCCTGGTGTTATTTGGTACTCTGGTTTAATTCCCGCTCACAAAGTAACAGAAATGTAGTTAGCAAAAGTACATGTAAGTACATGTAAGAAAGATATACGAACAAGTAATTTTTCTTACGTCTACAAGAATTATTTCCTTGAAATTTTTAATAATGAAAGTTTATTTGTCAGAATATGGATGAGTAGGTATAAAGTGTGTATGTATAATAAAATTATAAAATACAAATAAATCCTTAACCCGAAAGAATGTTAAATGCAAAATTAATAAACTATAATTTTGCATTTATCATTCTTTTGCTAGCCGTCCTTTTGTGTGACAGATGACGTCACAAAGCTGTTATTGTGACAAGGTTCCATCGCAATATCATCGTGCGGGGCTTATAACTTATTTTTATTCGCTACTGAGGTAATGAGTCCCAAATAATCGAGTTGTAAATAAAACATTGCTGTGTTCAAGATATAGAGATAAAATTTAATTTATCGACTTATGGAGGGAAAATATGTGTACCAAAATGGCTTGGAGGGACTCACTGATTATTTCGACTAATAGAGGCCCGAGGGTTGACATTTCGAGTAGTGGAGGTTTTGGTGTTCTAAGGGAAGGGAACAAAGCATTTTTTCGCGATCTGGAGGTTTTCGACTTATCGAGGTTCAACTTAACAAGGTTCTCAAAGTCTACATTATCAAAAATACTAGCGTACAATATTATTTACCAACAACATTTTGGATATTTCCTTAACGAAAACTGTATTAAAAATATACAGTTAAAACTGTATAAAAAATACACAGTTTTAAGCATCTCCTGAAAAATTTGCTGATATGGATTTCGCGGGTTTGCCAATTACGGTATGTGGTATATATCCAGACCGCTAGGGATGCTCAACAGTCTATCAAGCAGAGTGTGTGGGCATAACTCTGGCGGCCCTAGCCATAAAAGCCAGAAGAGTTGCGGACACGCGTGTCCGCATACTCACTGACAGTGCTTCCGTCCTCCAATCCCTAAAGCAAGGATGCATCACATCAAGTCTAATACTTGAGTGCCACGATGCATTGGAACGGATAACCGTACCAGACCGCAACACTGTGACACTACAGTGGATAAAGGGTCACAGCGGTTCACTGGGTAATGACGCAGCTGACGAGCTGGCTAGAAAGGCATTCAGCGCGTTGGTCAGCGGACCGGAGCCCATTGTGCCTATCCCCTTTATTCAAATACGCAGATGGCTACAAAAGCATACCTACGAACAAGCGGAGATTTGGTGGTCCTCGTCACCGGGCTGCAGGCAGTCCAGGGAGGCCATGCCATCCCTGGATGACAAGCTAACCAAAAGGTTGCTGCGCCTGGATAGGAGGAACCTACGATTGATGACGGGGATCATTACGGGCCACTGCTCGCTGAATAAGCATGTCCACACAATAGGCCTAACTGACAGTCCTCTGTGCAGAGCCTGCATAGAGGC
The DNA here is from genome assembly GCA_017933935.1 of Sesamia nonagrioides. Taxonomy (NCBI): domain Eukaryota; kingdom Metazoa; phylum Arthropoda; class Insecta; order Lepidoptera; family Noctuidae; genus Sesamia; species Sesamia nonagrioides. The sequence continues at coordinate 3,260,774 of JADWQK010000188.1, forward strand.
TGACGAGACAGTTGCGCATGTACTCTTCGAGTGTACAGGCGTTACCCAAATTAGAAACGAAACCATAGGAGCACCAAGATCTTACACAGATGTTCTCAACAGGCTAGGAGACCTGATGGACTTCTGGAGGGAGGTGGGCTGGTTGGAATAACCACCAAAGGCCGCCATGGTCCACGCACAATGGTCCGCTGGAGGGACTGAGTGCGGAAACCAAACCAATAACATAGATAAGGTATGTGGTATGTGTTCATATTGATAACTTAAGGTATACCTTAAGGAAATGGTATACCATATCTTATTCCTTATAGCTCAATCCTTCTCTGTATGAGAGGAGACCTGTGCCCAGCAGTAGGATGATAAAAAAAAGGGGTTGATGATGATGATTGATGATCATAACGTACTGTAGCTGCTAGCTGCAAGCTGTGCCATAAGTACTTACTCATTCTCTTTCACTACTTCTTCGTCAGTTTTGACATTAATAGGTGCACTTTGTCCATTTTCCATATTTTTAACACTATACCTATATACACTAATTTTAGAAGTATACAGACGGCTTAGCCACCAGCAGTCACCATCCGTAGCAGGATGTATTACATTCTCTAAATAATGTACTCTGTGATTACATTACAAATAAACATGCACACTCGCGCAAGCGCCCTGCGCTGGATAAACCTCCCTGCGCCTTAACCACCAGTCAAACTTCCTCAGCTTATAACTGCTCTCCCTCCGTCTTACGAATTTTCGGTCATACATCATTCATTTGTTATTATTTTCGGCGTGTTCTATCAATACAACAACTACAACAAGCAAAACATCAGCAAAATTCAGAGCTGTGACAAACCGTATGTATTCGTTACTGAGTAACGGGTACGCCATCTATTATGAAGTAACGAGACGTTACTCACGAATGTATTTCGTTACTCGTACTTTTCGTATGGGCACCTACATTGTTTCAGTTCACGCAAGTATACTCCATCAAAAAAGTTATGAAATTAATTAATAGCGCCACTGTCGCTTCCGTCATAGAGTATGGTAGCCCCATTTGCTAAAAAATTTGTTGTTATGACTTTTTTGACGCATTATACCGTTGATGCGTGTGTGTAACGAAGCGTCGTTACCTAGTAGTATTTGTTGCTTTTTCTTTAATATAATCGATGCGTAATGTATTGCGATGTCGTACTGTACGCGTACGCAATGCGGCTGAATTCCGATTTCATACTATACGCGTACGCAATACGAGTGAATTCGTTGCTATGTTATAAGGTGTCAGAAGGAACGAGTAACGTAACGATACGATAGTAACGACTACTAATTGTTAAAGTAACGAATACATGCGGGTACGCTTTTTTTCGGTACTTTTACACCTCTAGCAAAATTCAGTCTCACAGATGACACATGTCATAAATGTCAATTTTTTTTTTTTTTTCCTTTTACCCATTAGGGAAGGCTATAGTCGTTCGACCATATCGCCTAGTCTTTCGTTCCACGTTTTCTTTCGTAATAATTTTTCAATAAAAAGTCTTTCGTATTTGGGTATCTTGTCGTTAATTTCGCTGTATTCTCTTCTTTCGTAATAATTCCAATTTGCTTTCGCATTTTCCATTAGCCATTTTTCATCAGTATTTGTCAAATCCAAGGTAAACAAAAACAAACGTCATTGTCAAGTCAAATTATAGATATCTCCTCAGTCCTCATTTAGAAACAAATTATAAATATAAAATTACAAAATATTATGTTCACAAAGTACACTTTTAAGTTTTTTAGACTAGTTTCAAATATACTACAATATACAATTACCTGACGTAAAAAAACAAAAATAATTACAACCTATACATCCTTTACAGTCTCAGTTATAAATCTGTACAAATATATATAAGTTTTGGCATTCATAAGCAGCTCCTGAATACATTGCGGGACCTTATCAGGTTTTTTATAAATATTTAGTAATTCGTCCGACAACACAAGGCGCTGAATGTTGAAAGACGAACACTCAAAGAAGATATGATGCAAAGACTGAACTGTCTGTAATTCACAGTACTCACAAAAAGGGGAAGTAACAATTCTAAGACGATGAAGATGAAAATTTAAACGACAGTGGCCAAAACGCATACGACAGATAATTGAATAAAATTTCCTATTTACAAATTTTTTATACCTGCAAAACCAAGGTAAGGAGTTTACCTGTACATCCATAGTAGCAAACCAATTACCTTTATTTTGTACCTGTGTAAACTGATATGAGTGTCTCCCCCATGCATGACACATGCGCTGTTTTAAAAGACTAACTGCATCTGTATGTGGTATAGAAACCCTCATATCAGAATGTGGAATCAACTCCTCTAAATCAACTATTTTTTTAGCCAGATAATCAGCCTTTTCATTGCCTGGGACACCAATGTGTGAGGGTACCCATACAAAGCTAACTTTAATATGCGACTGGGACAGTTCAGTCCACAACTCTTTAATTAAATAGATTATGTAGTTAGTGTTAGCATGTAATTTATTATTTTCCAGATTTTTCAGAACACTCATGCTATCACTTACTACAATCCACTTGTTGTGTCCTGAATTTAAATTTTTAATGTGTGTTAAAGCACTCAAAATAGCAACAGCTTCAGCTGTAAATATACTGGTATCTTTATAAATTTTATGACCAACACCTATATTTGATGTTGGCTCATAAATAGCAAAAGAGACTGCTTTATTACTTTTAGAACCATCACAGTACACAAATTTATGATCTGACCACTCTGACAACAATGCATTAACTGTCTCTTTAGTAGAAAGTTCCTTTTTATTTTTAATTATTATTTTTATTTCAGGAAATTTACCTATGAAGGTTCCTTGATAACAAGGCAAAATATTTTTTGATTGGTAGACATTTGCATCTTTAATAAACTTTATAAAGTTATGAAGCTCCTCTAACATATAAAATGGTTTTATACCCAAACTGAAATTAGAATGCAACAAATTGACTAAGAGATTATTATTAGTTACACTAAAAAGTTTTAATATGAATCTTTCTTTCAGGTATTGAAAACGAATCCTTAATGGTGGGACATTACATTCAACCTGCATTGCATTTATAGGAGTGCTTCTGAATGCTCCAGTAATAAGACGCAAACATTTGTTTTGCAGAACTTCTAAACTATTTACAATTTTGGTATCTGCAGCAAAACAATAAAAACCATATTCAAAGTGACTACGTACTAAAGATTTATATAACAATAGTAAAATTTTTGGATCTGCACCCCAATATGAACCAGCCAAAGATTTCAATATATTATATGCTTTATTTGCTTTACTAACTATATGTTTTATATAATTAGTCCAGGATAAATTGTGTGATAAAAGAACCCCTAAAAATTTGACTTCTTGTGAAATGGACAATACACAATTGTTATATACAACTGAGGGCATATTATGACTCTGTTTACCAAACACAACAACTTTAGACTTAGATGAATTGACATCAAGATCAAGATAGGAGAAATATTTGTATAAATTTGACAGGGCATCATTGACTTTTTGGACAACCTGTGATAAGTTAGTTCCAGTAGTATAAACAACTAAATCATCAGCAAATTGTAAATTTTTAATCTGAGAACCTAATATTAAATTTAATCTACGTATATACAATATAAATAACAAAGGTGACAATATGCCCCCTTGACAAACACCTTTTGATGAGAGTCTAGGACCATAAAGATGACTATTAAATTTAACAAATACTTTTCTATTACTCAAGAAATTACGAACCCAAAATATAAGTTTTTCACTAATCCCTATTTGTAGTTCATGGCATAAGATATCTATATTTACTCCATTAAATGCCCCAGAAATATCAAAAAACACAAAACACTCCAATAAAATTGCTATTGGCTAATAAAGCATTACGTATATCAAGCTGCAGTTGACAGACACTTTCTCTAGCAGACCGATTTCTACGAAATCCAAATTGATTAGAAGGTAAAATAAAATTTTTTTCAACATAATACTCTAATCGTTGCTTTAATAGTTGCTCAAATATTTTACCAACACAAGAAGTAAGTGCTATAGGACGATAAGAATCAGGATTTGCTTCAGGTTTTTCCGGTTTTAAAATGGGTACTAGGCAATCTACTTTCCAGTCTTCAGGAATAATATTATTTTCCCATAGTTGATTAAGAATATTTGCAAATGATTTTAAACCAGAAATGCTCAGTTTCTTAAATAATATGTATGGCATTCCATCAAGACCATAAGCAGTGTCTCTTCGGGAAGAGATTGCAGATATTAACTCACTAATTGTAAAAGGTTTTAATAGAAAATTATGAATAGAATTACTAGAACTAGAGGCGGTACTATTATTCAATAACGAAGTTGGGGTATGGGGTACAAAATCTGGAGTGTATTTTTTCAAAAAATCCGATATCCATGCATCATTTCCAAGATTAATAGAATTATATGTTTTGTTATATTTACGCATGAATTTCCATATGATAGATATTGGTGTGCATCTGTTGAAAGTTTCACATAAGGATAACCAACTTTTTTGTCGTTCTGTTTTTATAGTTAATTTTTTAAGTGCACGAAGTCTTTTAAAATTTAAATAAGTTACTTCTGATGGATTATTTTTAAAATCTATATAAGCTGTTTTGAAGTGTGATACAGCATCCGTACACTTTCGGTTCCACCAAGGAAGGGAAGGTCTTCTAAACCTCTTTGTAGGACATGAGCGATTGCTCATATTATTATTTATATTTTTATTGCCATTAAAATAAGAATTAGCAGCAGCTGTACGTAAAACTGTACAAAAATGATGATATGATTCAAGTGGACATATATTAGCTGTATTAAAATTAACTAGCATTTCATCCACATTTTTACTGTACATTTTCCAATCCACCATTTTGTAATTTGGAAAGATGGGAAAATGTTCAGTGTTAGGGCAGTTTCCAAATGAATCTTTATTTTGACCATTACTAATCACTACTTTAATAATTGCAGGAATGTGATAACTACTACCAAGAGGACTATCATGTATATGCCATTCACAATTAAGTGCCAATGAAGGGGACACCAAACTTAAATCCAATGCATTGGGACGCCATGTTAAGGAGCCAACTGTTGTTGCCTGACCATTATTAAGCAGAATTAAATTATTTTCGTCAATGACCTCTAATATATTTCGACCACGTGATGAGTCAGAACCACAACCCCAGGAAGTGTGATGAGCATTGAAGTCTCCAGCAAATAAAAAAGGTCCAGGAATCGATTTCACCAAAGAATCAAAGTTATCTTTATTGAAAACTGGATCTGAATTTAGAGGACTGTAGAAACTAACTATACTTATCATCTTATTATTAATTGAAATTTGTACGCAAATATTTTGTAAAGAATTGTCAAAGTAGGTGTTAATTTTAGTATAAATAATACTTTTATGAATTATAATGGCAACCCCATTATGTTTGTTACCACAATCGTTTCTTTCAATGTTGTAATTTTTAATTTCAAAGTATTGCCCAGGTCTAAACCATGTTTCACTAATAATTGCTATATGAATATTGTATGTATAGAGAAAATTTGTAAATATATGTTTATTGCTATTTAGACTCTGTGCATTCCATTGCATTATGTTTAAATTTGATAAATCCATTAAGAAGCTGGAATTTTATTTCTTAAAGTTATTTTTAGTACCTCTTTAATTGAGGAAGAGTTTATAGGTGTATCTTTATTACTAATGATTTTTGTTATTGTTTCGACTAAAATATTTATAAAGGTATCTGATTTCATTAAGTTACTAATCTGTACATCTAAGTTTTTTGCGGATAACGCTGGAAATGCACCAACATTAAAAAGATCGGAATATGCAACACTTTTGGACTTAATTTTATTTTCTTCAATTTTTTGTTTTTTTATTGTACAAGATGAGGAGATAGCTATATGGTCACCCTTGCAGTTTGCACACTTGGCATTTTTAGGGTCGACCTGACAATCCTTAAAACTATGATCTAAAGTGCAAATTGAGCATACCTGTGGATTACGACAGTACTTGGCAATATGACCATATCGAAGGCATCTTAAACATTGCTTTACCGGTGGAATGTAGTGTTTTACTTCGTGACGCCATGAGTCCAGATATACATACGCAGGTAGTATTGTAGAAGCGAAAGTAACAGCCACTGCTTGTGTAGGTATAAATTCTACACCGCCGCCGCCGCCGATACCCTTTACTCTCCGCATGAATCGTCTAACTTGAATGACATTTTTTGAGCTGCCAATTAATGAAAAAATTTCTGCATTCGACATCTCCACAGGAACTGAGGTCAAGACACCGGTAACCTCCGTGTCTGCAGCAGGAATGGACGCTTTGATGTTCAGTTGGTCTAATATCTTCTTATTCTTTAGGAACATGTTAGCATTGTTCGGCAAGTCGAACGTAATGCCAACCTTGTACTTGTTGATAGTACGCATATGCATTACGCCTGAAACTCCGTGCTCGCGTATGCCTTTCGACAGGGCCATACGATCTCTATCGCTGAAGGTCTGGTTTTCTTCTAGATGGTTCAAGAAAACGACGAGTTCTTTTTTGTTGGTATCCTCCGGGTATTTACGCGAGTAACCCTTCACTTTATAAATTGCATATTTATCTTTTTTGGGTTCTGCTGCTATCACGGATTCCGCTGCTGAGTCGGAATCAGTAGATACCTCCTGAGGATCCAGAGGTGGATCCCCTTCCTTCCTCTTTCGCTTCTTCGGCATTATAAACTCTCTTTATAAGTAACGTATAGAGTAAGATTTAAGTATTTATGAAATTATTTACAAGAACAATGCACAAAAAGGAAAAAATTAAAATTATTGTTTAAAAAACGCGCCTTTCGTTTTCAACCTTTTCCCGCCTTTTTTCCTCATAAATGTCAAACAAAAAGTGACACTTCAGCAAACACTTCCTTTTTTTTTTCCTTCTTTGGCAACTGAGCCGGTTTCGACTATTCTGCCAGAGTCATGTGGTGACAGCAAATAAAGGCAGGCCGTCGAACTTTTCGCTTCGTGGTAGGTGTTAGTGTAGCTGCATGGACAAACACATGGGGTAGTAAAACAAAAAATCTAATTTACAGGGACAAATAAGACAACAATTTTTTTTTTTTTTTTTTTGATATGGCATCTCGTAGGTGGCTACTTAAGAGACCGTTACTACTTAATCGAACTTTCCTGTGGATGCCTTAATTAAAAATTAAAGCCTCCAGCCAGGGCATAAGACTAACTTAAAACTAAGCGACTACGCACTAAGGGCACCCCCTGTGGGGTACGGACCTCGGCTTAGGGCGTCGCTAGAGAGGACAGCAAGGGACGGCTGGATCGAAAGTTATACTTATTGGTTTGATGACCACGGCGTTTCCTAGTACTAGCTCTGAGAAGAAACGCCGAAACAAACTCAGAGGTCATTGTTGGGACATTATTATATTTACTGGCTCAGCTGCGGCGCGGGCTGGCCTTCATCGGACAAGGGACGGGGGAGGGGACTACTACGTGGAGCGCGTCGCGATGGACCTCGGCGGCGAGGTCGGTAGGTCGGTCTGTATTTGTGTAATGTGCTGGTGGCCCTATTGGCCTCTTGGAGGAGGGTAATGGGGTCATCGGGGTCTGTGAGAGCATGCCGAGGGCGGCGAAGGCGGGAGATGGTGGAAGGAGTGTAATTGGCAGCCGCTGCTATAAGAGGATTGCGGTGCTTGGCAGCAGAGTCAAAGAAACGCTTGGAGAGGCGTTTCATGAACTGCTGGATGGTGGGGATTTTGAGATCAAGATGGAGGATCTCATTACGGACGAACCAAGGGGCGTTTGTGGCTTTACGGAGGAATCGGTTTTGGACTACTTGCATCCTATGGATATGACGTGGCTTGGCATGTGCGAAGACTGGACAAGCGTAGGTCATAATCGGGCGTATGCAAGCTGTGTACAAGCGCATTTTGCACCTGAGCGATAGCTTGCTGCGCGGGTTGAGGAGGGGGTGGAGTCGACCTAGAGCGAAGGCGGCGCGAGCGCGGACCGTCTTAATGTGCTCTGAGAATTTGAGGTTTTGATCCAGTATAACACCAAGGTACTTGGCTTGCTTCTCCCAAGGGATCGGCTTGCCGTCCATGGTGATGGGACGTGGAAGGGTGACACTGACCCGCGGTTTCCTGTAGAGAACCGCTTGGCTCTTGAGGGGGTTAACTTCGATCCTCCATTTCTTAAACCAGGCAGCTAGAAAGTTGACTGCTCTTTGAAGATGGAAGCGAATCTGATCTGGGCTGTGTCCCGAGCAGTAGATGGCTGTGTCGTCTGCGAACAGAGCGAGATGAGCCTTGCTTCTTTTCGGGATGTCGCTGGTAAAAAGCGTGAATATGAGGGGGGCTAATACCGAGCCCTGGGGGACACCTGCACGGATGGGGCGGGGGGAGGAGAGCGCTCCTTCGATTTTGTAGCGAAAGGTGCGGTTCGACAGAAAGTCCCGTAAGATGAGGACGAGACGGTCAGGCACACCGAGTTGGTACAGCTTATATATTAAGCCGTTGTGCCAGACTTTGTCAAACGCCTTCGCTATGTCGAAATAAACTACGCCTGTGTACAAACCACGCAGGAACCCTGCATGAATATGTTCAGTGATGCGTAGGATCTGTTGGGGACAGGAGTGTTGGGTACGGAACCCGAATTGTTCATTAGGAATGAGGCCCTTGTTCTCTGCATAAGCTCTGAGTCGCTTATATATAAGCCTCTCATAAATCTTACCGAGAACTTTGAGTAAGCTGATGGGACGGTAGCTGGTGGGTTCGGCTTTAGGCTTACCGGGCTTAGGAATGCCTATGACGGTGGCTTCTTTCCACGTTTGTGGGAAAATGTTATTTCCTAGTGCACCATTGAAGATGGTGGTCAAGAGGATGATCAGGTGGCCAGGGAAGAGGCGGATCACTCTGTTGGTGATGCCGTCAGAGCCGGGCGCTTTCCTGAGTTGAAGACCTTTGACGATGTCCTGCACTTCATCAGGGGTGATGAGGGGCAGGGGATCCTCAGGGTCGTCAACGGGTGGGAGGGAGGTTCTACGTTCGACTTCAGCGTCAACCTCAAGGAAATGAGCTTGGTCTACTGGTAGAAGGCTGGGGGAGCACTGGGCTTCTAGGCAAGAGGCGAGGCATTCAGCCTTGTCATCGTCATCGAAGGCGATGGAATTGTCAGGGCGAACCAGGGGAGGCATGGTCACAACTTCATTGGATTTTAGTTTCCTCTGAAGGTTCCAGAAGGCTTGATGGGTGGGCTCTAACTCATCCAGCATCTTATCCCAGCCAGCTTCACGCCACTCCGATACACGTCTTTTTACAGTTCTCTGTAAATAGCGCATATGGGTTTTGTTAGCCGCGCAGGGGAATCTGCTGTAGGCACGGACCGCTGCGTTCTTCTCGGTCAACAGTTCACGCAAGTCAGCAGGGAGTTTCCAGCGACAGTCTTCTGTCACTGTAACCTCCCTTGAACATTCGTTCAGTACTGACTGTACGTGATCCGTGAATGAGTCGATCGCAGCTGTCGTGTCAGCGATAGAGTCGAGGCGTGCAGGTATGGAGTCCAAGTGAGGGGATGTGGTGGATTTCAGCGGATCGCTTACTTTCCTCCAGTCCGTTACCACTTTCGTCTGGGGTGCTAGACCTGGGTCAGAGAGGCCAGTACGGGGGGCCAGTCGAATGATGACTGGGCGATGGTCAGACGATAGCTCTGATAGCGCTTCTATAGAGTCTAACCGTAGGTTGACGTTCTTTAGGAGCGCTATATCGAGGACGTCTGGGGTGTGGTCGGGTGAATAGGGGAAGTGAGTGGGGGTCATGGGGCCTACGACATCGAAGTTTAAGTGGGTGGAGAGGTCAAACAAGAGTCTGCCTCTGGAATTGATCCTGGTGCTATTCCAGGCAGTGTGTTTGGCGTTGAGGTCGCCCGCTATTATAACGGAGTCGCTCAACCCAAGAAGAAGGGCAATGTCATCTGCTAGGAGTTGGTGGTCCTCTGCAGAGTTGCTGGGAGGGACATAGGCCGACACTAACGTGATAGGTTGGTGACCTGACATGCCTAGACGGCACATTGAAACTTCGAGTCGTGAGAGAGGTGGGGGGTCCAATGGGATGCAATGAAGAGCCCTTTTGAAATAAATAAGGGTACCGCCTTTGTGGCACCGCAGCCTGTCGTTGCGAACTACACGGTAGTTAGCAATTAGAGGAGTGCGGTGGCTAGGCTTGAGGAAGCTCTCCTGAGCGAGGAAGATATCAATCTGGTACTCTCTAAGGAAGGTTGAGATCTCGAACATCTGATCTCTAATGCCGTCGGCATTGAAGTGAGCCAGCTTGAGGGATCGGGGCTTGGTTCTCTGTATGGCCGTATTATCCATAATTAATTTTTATTGGAGGCGAGGGAGGAAAGGGCGTGCGTAATCTCGGGGTACGCGTTATATACAATATGTAAAGAAAACCCTGTCCGACCCATAAGGATAATAAAGGTTAGGTAAACACTTGACCAAATATAATATAAAATTTTACATAATCATCACAGTAACAATAATAATGAATTTTGAAATAATCTTTTTTTCGCGGGTATTAATTCCAATTTCCCCGAAATTTAGTAATTTTTAAAAAACTGACAACACCATTTGTGACGGAGCGAATAGCGATGCGACCACGTGCCGCATGACCCGCCTCCCTTCACCCGCGCATGTATGCGCGGGTGAGGGGGGGCGGGGCTATCGGGTTGCCTACCGCACATGCATTAAGTTACCTCGCTTTTTCGAAATAATATTTTTTTTTTTTGGGGGACTTTTTTTAAGTTTAGCCCGGCTTTGTAGGCATTATTAGAATCAGTTAACGATACCTAACAATACCTTCACGGATCGGACAGGGTTTTCTTTACATATTGTATATTAATAATGGCTTGCAGATTGCCTGCTGCCATGGCTACCTTTAATTCGCTTACCATTTGTCTGGCGCGGGGCGACATAAAAATAAGGAAGGTCCCCGAGATGACGTTAAACGCGTCTGTGGGGCCGTTTCCTGACAAAGGGGTCGAGGGAGGGGGTGGGGGGGTTGCAGCTGCAGCCAAAGGTGCAGGGGCAGGAGGGGACGGAGCCGCCTTTTGGGCCTTGGTAGGACGGATACGAGGATCCTTGTCCTTCCAGGCGGGGGTGGCTGGGGGGGTCTGGGGAGCAGTCGCCACGAGGGCCGGGAAGGCCCTCTGGTGGTTCAACTGGTTCCAGGGACTGGGCCTTTGAGGGCACAGTCGCTCTGGGATCTGACTCCCTGGGGATTCACGCTTTTGGCGTGCGTTAGCCCGGTTGGCTAACTTGGAGGAGGAGGACTTAGGGGCCTTGGGGCACCCGCGATAATTGGCCGTGTGGCCGGTCGCGCCGCAGAGGACACAACTAGGTGGCTCTTTGCAGAGCGCTCGGTCCTTGGGGCGGGGGCACTCTGCCGTGCCATGGTCGCCCAGGCACTTAACGCACCTGGGTTTGGCGTGACAGTGAGCCTGGGAGTGGCCATAGAGTTGGCACCTGTGGCATTGGCCAACAGTGCCGCTCTTATGTGGCTTCTCTATTGAGATCCCTGTGAGAGAGCAGACACTCTTCACTAGGAAGATAGGGTGGTGGGCGGATCCCTCTGCTGGGTTGCACATTACAAGGACCATATCATATGGTATTTTACCGCGTGCCTTGTGCATGCGGTGGACTTCCTTCACAGGGATTCCCTGAGAGATGAGGTCCGCCTTAATCTCTTCGGAGGTTAACTCCTTGGGCACGCGGCGAATGACGACCCGTATGAGGCGCTCTTCCGGGAGGGAGTAGGTGTGGAAGGCCACACCTCTGTTGCGGAGGAGCTTGGTCAGCTCACGGTAGTCCCTAGAGGACGGGAGGGTCACCTTAATGCCAGTCTGTGTAGACCTGGCATTGGTGAATGATATTTTTTGATCGGAACACCAGCTGGACACGTTGGTCCATTTATCCTTGTCCTGTATGAAGACAGGCGGAGGAGGAGGGATTTTAGTGGCGGCTCGGGGGGCTGAGCGGGCGGGGTTAGGTGTCGCTGCGCGCGGGGCGGCGGTAGCGTTTGCGGGGGCGGGGGCGGGGGTGGGTGAGCCGCTGGCGGATGCAGCGGCTGCCAGTTTGGGGGCGGGATTGGAGGAAGATTTCTTCCTCCTCCTCTTTCCCGTGGCAACGATGAAGCCGTCGGCTTCATCGTCCGGGGACGAGGGTGAAGACTCCTCGGAGGAATCCGAGGAGTCGGGGATAGGGCGCTTTGCCGAGAATACCTCGGTGTCCATGGACACCTCGGTTTCAGCAAGGGCGGGCTGGGGGGCGGGGGCTGGCTGCTGAAGGGCAGCTAATTTATGGCCATACTTGGCGCGGAACTCTGGGTCCTTTAATAGGACATCGTTGACCAGGGCAAGAAGCGCCTGGTAGTGAGGGGCGGGGCTTGGACTTGTGTCCATGATAAAGGGGTACCTAGTCCTCCGGGTTGTGGGCCCGGAGGGTGTGTGACCCTCCCTGTCCTAGTGACAGGGAGGTTACACACCTCCCTGTTTTGGCTTTCCCGCCTAAACTCTCGCAAACACTTCAGTGATTCAGACAATTCAGTCTTCATAATATACAGGCTGAGTTTTTTGGCGGGATAGTCAAGCTGAGTGTCACGCTCATTTTTCATTGGACTTTTAAAATTATTTGTGTTGTTTACTAAATAAAAGTGCGTGATTTATGTAGTAAAAGTGCATTCAGTAGATAATTCATAATGAACAGTGAAATATTGCAACATAGTGGCCACATCATCACTTTGCCTTAAAGCTCCCTCGTAAGACGATTCACGCGGCCGTCTTTTTCGAAAGAAAGAAAGAAGAACATTCGAAGATTTTTACTTTACTTGAAATTGGCACAAAGTCATAACTAGTGCCACACTGAAATATATACAGGCCATAGTCATATACTAATGGACATGCCGAACGCTTAAAAGTCTAGCAACCGAGCCGGAAACTTACAAAAAAAAAAACTATTTTGAAAATGTCTTGGAGAAGCAAGTGTGTAACGGCGGGAAGCTAAGATGAGTGCCATCTCATTTTTCATTGGACTTTTTAATTATTTTTAGTGTCATTTACTAAATAAAGACGCGTGATTTATGTAGTAAAAAGTGCATTCAGTGAATAATTCATAAAGAACAGTGAAATATTGTAACATAGTGGCCACATCATGGCTTTGTACCAAATCTTCCAGGAGGAAGATTTGGTACAAAGCCATGATGTGGCCACTATGCTTTAGGAACACTAGGAAGTGTTCGGTGCGCGCGGCCGTCTTTTTCGACATGAATAATTCATTACGTGACATTGGCTAAATGCACAAACCGTGCGAAGCCCTAGGATAAAGAAAGAAGAAGTTTTGAAGATATTCATTTTACTTGAAATTGGCACAAAGTCATAACTAGTGCCACACCAAAAAAAAAAAGTGTGTAAGTGTAACAAAGAATTTTAAATATGTAGAATGATTACGAGTAATAATAATATAATATCTAAACAACAACATTCAAAAATAAACCTAAAGCCTACTCCATAAAGCTTATATTGCTACAAAGCTTACGCATAAATACCTAAAGTTCCGCATGAGAGGCATCGAAAGGACCCTGTGTCCCTTTCCCACAGACTGCCAGTGTGAAATGAAACTACTATTTGGTAATGTTACGGGCTAGGGGTACTTAAACGCCGGTTAAGGGTTACGAAGTTTATTGGCAACGAAGGTACAGTCGATTGTAGGCAATGACAAGTAGAATGTAGCTGATGTCGCACCGAAGTCTTCCCTTATGTCCACGAAGTCCGTGTCGTAAACACACAATAACTCTGCAGATGTTACTTCACACAGTACTCACAGTTCTCGTTACAGTTGTCGCAGTAGGTATTCTTTAAGATCGCTTCTTAACTGTCGCTGTTTTCGTATCGCTAGTCGAGTGTAGACTGACTCTGAGCCGGTGTCACGGCGCTTTATATAGTCCAGCTGATCGAACATTCCAGATTCCTCTAGACGTAATAATAATAGCACATAACTTCGAGGTCACTCGGAAGTACCTACGGTAATTCCCGGAAACGGGTTTCTAGAAATTTCGATGTCGACACTTTGTTGACAAAACTGTTGAGACCTGTACCATTCGATAGGCCGTCCTAAGTCTAGTAATGCGTTTTATTATTGTACCTGGTAAATGTCTAGATCTGGAGGAATAGGGCTTAAAAGTGACACACTGCATGTCACGCGATATTGAACCTTATGCCATCGACATAAGGTCCATTCGTAACATTGCCCCCTTCTTAGTCATGCTCGTCCCGAGCATGATTTGATCCATAATAGCGAGCTAGGCGGTCAACGTGTACGACCTTCAGCTTCCCTCTAGGTCCTTTCTTAATCCGGTAGGTGACATCGTTTATTCTGGTTACTATCGTGTACGGACCCTCCCATTTGGCTTGGAACTTTGGACTCTTTCCTTTTCTTCTAATGGGATTGTGTAACCATACTAAAGTTCCCTCTTCAAATCCGGGCACGTTAGCTTTGCGGTCGTATCGGATCTTCATCTTCTCACTGGTTTTCAGACCATTCTCTCTCACTAGCTCATGTATTCCATCTAATTTACGCCGCAGGTCGGCCACATAGTCGACGGCTAGGATAGGAGTATCGGGAGGTGTTCCGGTTAGTGCATCTATGGGTAGTCTAATTTCTCGGCCGAAGTTGACTTTCGCCGGTGTGCAATTTGTGCTGTCATGTGTTGCTGAGCGGTATGACATTAAAAAGAGTGGAATGTATTGGTCCCAATCCCTTTGATGTTCTTCCACTACTTTGGCCAAATGATTCTCCAACGTCTGATTGAATCTTTCGACCATTCCATCTGACTGTGGGTGATACGGTGTTGTACGAGTCTTATGTATCCCGAGTAGTTGGCAAACCTCTTGAAATAGTGAAGACTCGAAGTTTCTACCCTGGTCAGAGTGTAACTCCAAGGGAACGCCAAATCGACAGAACACCTCGTGAACTAGCTTTTTGGCGACTGTATGAGCTTCCTGGTTAGGTACTGCAAAAGCTTCTGGCCATTTGCTGAAATAGTCTTGCATGACGATGATATACCTATTCCCTTCTTCAGTAACAGGGAATGGCCCAGCTATATCGACAGCAACTCTTTCCCATGGTGCACCAACATTGTACACTTTCAGCCGACCTCTGGCTCTCGTTTGCGGTCCCTTTACTGAGGAGCAAGCTACGCATTTTCTACACCAGTCCTCTACGTCTTCGCGGCAATGCACCCAGTAGAATCTTTTCCTCACCTTCTCCAGGGTTTTCTTTACTCCTAGATGTCCTCCGGATACTCCGTCGTGCACCTGTCTTAGCACTGACGCGACTTTATCGCAGGGGACAACTATCTGTAAGGTGACCTCTGTCCACTGGGTGATTCCCATTTCCTCTTGAGAACTCCATTATCAATTATCAGGCTGTCCCACTGAGCCCAGTAACTTTTTACTGTTGGGCTAAGCGCTGATATTTCACTCCAAGCGGGCCTCTGGCCACGTTGTTTCCATTCGATTACTGTCTTCAAGTCACTATCTTCCCTTTGTGCGTCTTCCAATGATTGATTATCCCAGTCTTCGTCCAAAGCGTTCACCTGGATAATCCTTACGTTCTCTTTCTTTTCCTGTTTGGCACAATGTCGGCAAGACTCTTCGCAAGGTCGTCTAGACAAAGCATCAGCATTATTGTGTGACTTGCCTTTCCGATGTTCAGTGACAAAGTCAAATTCTTGCAGCTGCTCTATCCACCTTGCTACTTGTCCTTCTGGGTCTTTGAACTGGAGGAGCCACTGTAAGGCAGCGTGATCGGTACGAAGTGTAAACTGCCTCCCAATCAAATATTTTTTGAAGTGTTGTAAGGTCTTAACAACGGCTAGAAGTTCTCGGCGGGTAACACAATAATTTCTTTCTGGCTTGGAAAGGCATTTGCTGAAATATGCGATAACGACCTGCCTATCTCCTTGTGTTTGAGAGAGAACTCCTCCAATACCCACATTGCTGGCATCTGTGTCTACCAAAAATCGGCCTTCCCTACTAGGGTAACCTAGTACAGGAGCCTCACACAAGTGAGTTTTCAGTAGAGCAAATGCCTGTTCGCAGTCAGAGTTCCATTCAAATAGACACTTTTCCTCTGTTAAACGATGCAACGGTTTCGCTAACTCTGAGAAGTTCTTCACAAACCGACGGTAATATGCACACAGACCCAAGAAAGAGCGTACCTCAGTTTTATTACGAGGGGTAGGCCACTTCGACACGGCTTTTATTTTTTCAGGGTCTGTTCGAATTCCTTGCGCCGAAATAATGTGTCCCAAGTATCCAA
This sequence comes from Sesamia nonagrioides, assembly GCA_017933935.1. Lineage (NCBI taxonomy): Eukaryota > Metazoa > Arthropoda > Insecta > Lepidoptera > Noctuidae > Sesamia > Sesamia nonagrioides. Next base: position 3,277,167 of record JADWQK010000188.1, read on the forward strand.
CTTCTTTCTGGAATAGTGTACACTTACTAGGACTGAGTTTTAAATTCGCTTCACGCAGTTTCTGGAACACTTTCTCCAAATTGCGTAGGTGTTCTGCGAAGTTTCGTCCCATAATGATGATGTCATCCAAATAGACCAGGCATGCATCACCAAGCAACCCCACCAAGATGCGCTCCATTAGGCGCTCAAATGTAGCTGGAGCATTGCACAGTCCAAAAGGCATGACATTGAATTGCCAGAGACCGTTCCCAGGACCAGTGGTGAAAGCGGTCTTTTCTTTATCCTGCTGACGGATTTCCACCTGCCAGTATCCACTTTTGAGGTCAACTGTGGAGAACCATTTCATGCCACTTAGCAAGTCCAAAGTGTCATCTATACGTGGCAGGGGATAACTGTCCTTTTTCGTGGCATCATTCAACATCCTGTAGTCAACGCAAAACCTTGTACTGCCATCCTTTTTCTTGACTAGGACTACTGGAGATGACCAAGGGCTGGTGGAAGCTTCTATAATCCGGTTTTTCTCCATATCTCTTAACATTTCCGTGACTTCCTGTTCTCTTGCAAAGGGGATACGACGTGGTCTCTGACTTATCGGCTGTGTATCGCCCGTATCTATATGGTGTTTGACGAGCCCGGTCCTTCCCACGTCACCGTCGGTCTTCGAGAAGATGTCATGGAAGTTATGCAGCAGTTGCTTAACTTTGTGACTTTCGAGCTTGTTTAAATTACCCTTACAATTTTCGAGTAGTGTCGATACATGTTCCTGCCACTTCTTATCACGTCCCTTTTCGTGCGCCTCTGTTTTTCTCAAAGACGCTACATGATCGCACACACCCCACCATGCAATTCTTTTCAAGAATTATTTCTTTGTTGCTAACGTTGATAATTCGTACTTTTGGTTTATCGGAAATCATCATCAGTGTCCTTGCTGTTATCCAGTCTGGGTGATCTCCAGAATCTTCTATTATAATGCAACGTTCACGGCATCCTATTGGTGATAGTCTAATATTTACTAAGGTTTCTGATCTTGGTGGTAATACCGTTCTCCTTAAACAGTACACTGACCCTTGTTTTCCACCTTGAAGAAATACTTCTTGTTCTGGAAAACTCACTACTCCTTTTGCTACATTAAGGACGCACTGCTGTTTCTTCAAAAAGTCCAGTCCTATTATGCAATCATCTGTAATATTCGCTACTAAAACAGGGTGCGTGAATGTCTTATCACCCATTTTCAAGGTCACATTCGTTTCACCAAGGACGAGTACTGGTTGGCCGGTGGCGGTTTGTAGTCGGCATTGTGAAGACCCTCTTTTCCATGCTATGGTCCGAGGAAATAGCTCCGGTCGTGCAATAGTTCTTGATGCACCAGTATCCAACGTGAAACTGCATGACTTACCATTCAGTTCTCCTTCTATAATAAGACTGTTTCCATCACCCACTTGTGATACTGTTATAATGGGGGCTTCAGGTCGACCAGCCAGTACTCGCCCCACAGCCCTGGCTGTTCCTAGTTTAAATCCTCGGCTTCCACCTGTGTCCCAGAAGTGCTTCTTCCCTTAGCCTTTCTGGGACAATTGATCCGAATATGACCCTTTTCGCCGCACTCATAGCAGGTTGGTCCTTGCCGAGTTTTTATTATTGGGGTTACCTCGCGAATGCGGTGCTGTTGTCGGCCGTCTTGGCGTACTGCTTCCACCTCCAGAGCGTGTGTCAAGGCTGCCTTCAGGGTCTGATGGTGACCCAGACGAACTGCAGCCCTGACTTCTGCATCTCGGATTCCATCAGTAAAAGCTTGCACCGTAGTAGCATCAATTAAGCCCGGTGTTGATGCATACGCCCTCCGAACAACACGTTCTATTTCCGTTGCCCATTGTTGCAAACCCTCACTGCTTTTCTGTGTGCGGTCGCGGAGTTGAGCCCTGTAGACATGTTCGAGGTGTTTCTCCCCGTATCTAGACTCCAACGCTTCTAGCAGACAGGCTAGGGTATTGCAATCGCCGGAAATATTTTCGAGAATTTGTACCGCATCACCACGCAGAGCAAGCGTAAGAGCGGTTACCGCTTGATCTTCGTCCCAGTTGTTGCCTTTTGCGACCTTTTCGAATTGAAGGCGGAAGGCCACCCATGACGTTGTTCCATCAAAATGAGGTACTTGGAACGTCGGCAAAGTACTAGGTATCACCCCTTTGATGCCTCCTTTCTGTACCTTATCATGGAGGAATTTTATTTCTTTCTCACACTCCATGATGGTGCTGTCTAGTGTCTCGAAACGCGCATCATGTTTGTCTATACGAGCATCCTGTTTGTCTATACGCGTATCTTGGTGGTCCATACGCGCTTCTTGTTTGTCTATGCGCGTATCTTGCTGGTCCATACGTGCATCTTGTTGTGTTGTTTTTACTTTGAGCTCGTTGACCTCTTCTTTAGTTTTTTCCCACTTTCCGTTTAGTTCCAATACTAGTTGCTGGGATTGTCTTATTTGTGACTGGATTTCTGCCTGGGATTTTGCCTGAGATTGTTGTATTTCTGCCTGGGATTCTGCTATACCTTTTATTTGAGCCGTCAAGTGGGCCAGTAATGCAGATAAATCGCATCCGCTGGTTCCAGGAATAGTGGTGGTACTAGGAGCACTTACATTCGTCGGTGTTATGACGGCCGCATCTTCTACGCGTACAGGGACACTAAGCGATGCTTCCTCTTGACGCGCCAAATCCATCGCTGCTTGTCGTCGCGTGCGAACCCTTTCGTCTTCCCTTGGCGTGACCGGCATGCCGCTTCTGACACCAATTGTTACGGGCCAGGGGTACTTAAACGCCGGTTAAGGGTTACGAAGTTTATTGGCAACGAAGGTACAGTCGATTGTAGGCAATGACAAGTAGAATGTAGCTGATGTCGCACCGAAGTCTTCCATTATGTCCACGAAGTCCGTGTCGTAAACACACAATAACTCTGCAGATGTTACTTCACGCAGTACTCACAGTTCTCGTTACAGTTGTCGCAGTAGGTATTCTCGAAGATCGCTTCTTAACTGTCGCTGTTTTCGTATCGCTAGTCGAGTGTAGACTGACTCTGAGCCGGTGTCACGGCGCTTTATATAGTCCAGCTGATCGAACATTCCAGATTCCTCTAGACGTAATAATAATAGCACATAACTTCGAGGTCACTCGGAAGTACCTACGGTAATTCCCGGAAACGGGTTTCTAGAAATTACGATGTCGACACTTTGTTGACAAAACTGTTGAGACCTGTACCATTCGATAGGCCGTCCTAAGTCTAGTAATGCGTTTTATTATTGTACCTGGTAAATGTCTAGATCTGGAGGAATAGGGCTTAAAAGTGACACACTGCATGTCACGCGATATTGAACCTTATGCCATCGACATAAGGTCCATTCGTAACAGTAACTTCATACATAAACTTATGCGCTCGTTTTGTTATTTACGCTGAAACAGTATTATATCAGCGACTCGTGATTGTTTAAGCATTAGGTTAACTAACTGCTTTGCTCAACATTTAATCAATGCATTTATTGTGAACTAGCTGCTGCCCGCGGCTTCGCACGCGTGGACTACAAGTAATATCACAGCGGGATAAAAATTAGAGTACTTAAGTTGTATTATATTTTATTTTTTATGGTAGTAAAATATAACAGAAAATATTATCTAGCTAGTACTACTATTTATAACTATAATGCCTCTTTATAAACAATATTCGATGTGGTCTGGTTTGAAACGTAAACAAATAGTTTGTTTGGTTGACTCACACGGGAGAAAGCCACATAGAGCTGGCCGTGTGAGAAACAGCCGACGCTGAGATCTACGCCGGCAACACGCAGCGTCTGGCCTTGGGCTTTGTTTATGGTCATAGCGTAACATAAGCTCACTGGGAACTGTACGCGTTTGAAATTGAAGGGGTAATTATTGGGAATCAGTGGAATTCGTGGTATAAAGACTCTTTGACCGGCGCCACATCCCGACAAAATCTCCGCTTTTATAATGTTACGCTGCAGAGAAATAACTTTCAGTCTTGTCCCGTTGCATAATTTTGGGGGACTTAGATTTCTTAACAAAATAATTGGGACGCCAATTTTTAAAGTAATGTTGTGAGCTGTAAGTCCGGGAGCGCTCAGAGAATTAAGAAATTCAACGGGATAATTGGTAGCGTCATCTTGCTCCATTACTCTATTGATAGAAGTATACTCTACTACTTCTCCTTCAACATGGTTGAGTATATCCAAGTTGATTCTTACTGCTTGGTCATTTCGCGGAGTCAAAATTGCTCTTTCGCAAAGCCATAAGTTCTCATGACTTGTTATTTGATTTGCTTCACCATATACGGAGGAGATAAGTTCTTCAACTGAATTAACAGTGTGGCAGAGATTTTCAGATAATACAATTTCCCCTTCTTCTTCCGGATATGTTCCTTCGCCAATTTTCAGCAACAAATCAGAAAATTCCTGAGCGTTTGTGTTACCTCCTGTTCGCGCCCTCATGTTCATTGTCAAGTGCATCCTTGTGATGTGTCGCCAAAGACTTGAGCTCTTTAAGCATGCTCTTAACTCGTCGGCTTTTGTTCCTCGTGATACTACTGGCAGCGTTTGTCTAAAATCCCCACAAAACAGCATCGTTACGCCACCCATAGGTTGGTCATTTTGACGGATATCTCTGAGAGTTCTATCAACTGCTTCTACAGCTTTTCGGTGTGCCATAGTGCACTCGTCCCAGATAATTAAACAGCAATCGCGTAAAACTTTCGCTTTATCACTGCTTCTAGAGATACCACATACAGAATGATCACTTATGTCCAAATCTATGGGGATTTTAAACATTGTATGAGCAGTTTTACCGCCGGGTAGCAAAGTGGCTGCTATTCCAGGCGACGCTACAGCAAGAGCTATTTTGGCTTGTGCTCGTAATTGTGCCAATATTATTTTAGTGAGAAAGGTTTTTCCCGTCCCACCAGGTGCATCTAGAAATATAATTTCTCCTGTAGCATTCTCAGCACTGTGACATACTCGGTCAAATATATTCCGCTGTTCTTCAGTAAGACTGTGGACTCCGGTTCGTAACGTTTCAGCTAATTCAGCTGGATCATAATTTATTTCTGCAGCGTATTCTCTATTAATACGTTCCCCTTCTATGGTCGGCGCTGGCAAACCATACTGAGGGAGAGAATCACCACCCATAGAAGTAACTAAATCTTGTACAGCTACTAAGCATTGATTGATAGCAATATCTCGTAATCTGTGGTTAAGGTCACCGTCAATATTTTGCCTTATATTCCTAAAAAAGTCTTCCCCTAGTCTATCTTGATATTTTTGCCACAATTGCTCAGCATTTGAAACACCACAAAATACCAGTAATACAGCAAATAAATGACGCAAGCGGTGTGGACAATCACTGATGCATGCATCGGCTAGGGCGTCATCCCAATGCTGGTCATCTTCGAGTAAATTTCGGGCTCGGCAAGCATCTCGATAGGTATTTATATATTGGACACCATTGACCGTTCGAAGGTCGGCAAATGAAGTAGGCCCCCGCACTGTATGCAAAAGCAGGCGCATATAGAAGCACTCTGCATTATTTGGGTGGACCGTGTACACTCTACCTATGGCGTGTTCTTTATATATACCGGGAATACCATCTACAGCTCTGCCACGCCTTCTTCGGTTGAAAACGCCTTGTTGCTTATAATAGGTGTAAATACGACGGAACTTCCTCGTACAGTAGAGTTTTGGCGAATTCGTCGATTTCACAAAGCCGAAAGAATGCCAGCAAAGTAGTTTGTCTTGGGGTTTCTAACCGTTCTGCAACATTATCAGGGTTGAAATATATTATTTGTCCCCCCTCGAGATGAATATCTAGATGTGTCACTGGTGGCGATCTTTCATGAATGGGAAAACTCAAAATGCGCCATACCGCCTCGGAAGAGCTAATATATCTGCCTGCCTGAAATCTAGTTATTTCGTCATTTTCAATATGTCTAAAAGCAAACGTGGCCTGGTCACTGCCTTTATTTACATATTTGCATATATATTTAATAGATTTAACGCTATTGCACATTTCTACATTGATATGTCCTTGAAACGTTTTGCTGAGTACGGGTGAATAGGGCACGACCCATCTATTATCGATAACTACTTCATGTCCATTTGATCTTATTGTAGCCGTAAACCCACCATGCTCGGGTGACCGTCGGCGGTAAGATGGATAGCCGTCTTCACCCGTTATCGTGTGCTCTGTCAGTGCTTTAGGATATCTCTTAGAACAGCGACCGTCTTTCATGCACGGAGAGTTTCTATTCATTGTCCCGCACGGTCCGTGCACCATGTGTGTTTTTATGATGTCATACAATACAGGATCCTGGTTACGATCCGGAAATTCAGCATTTATCAATTTGTCGACATCGTTAGGACGAATTTTCTCCTCTAGCCATAGCAAAATATGTGCGTGAGGCAAACCACGCTTTTGCCATTCTACGTTATACATGTAGCACAGTGCTGATCCAAATACATTTTGTTTAGTGAGCAGGTTTATCATCAACTTGAGCTTTAAATGGAAAACCCTTGCTATTATGTCATGACGATCATACGACTCTTGATTTTCAAAGAGTTCCTCTGTTATTTCTGTCCATATTGGATTCGTCGTGAATGTCAAAAAGGTCAGGTCGGCCATATTTTCGGACATAACAGAACGCGTCCTGCGTACGTTCGTGCATGTAACGGGGCCCGCCTGTAAAACTGGATGGGAGAATTACTAATCGCCCCAGATTTTCAGTACCACTGTCGTTTTGCATAGCATCTCTTAGGTGCACATACTCTTCAGCACGTAAGCGTCTTTGGTTAGTGCGTATTGTTGGAGGTTGTATACCTACCTTGGCAACCAACACATGATGCGCTGTCTGTCGTCATGACAGAACTATAAAAATAAATGGTGTGAAGCTGATACGGTCTATAATTTAGTAAATAATATAAGTACTCGGGGAATGCGCTAATGCTGGATAAGTTAATTTTTAACAGGTTATGGTTCCCATTCCGTACCTGAGTAAATATTATTAAAAAGTGATCGTAAAAAATATTTCCTATAAAATACTGATTGTCACGTTGTTGACAGTGAAAAAACAATACTGTCAAAAAGTAAAAAATGTGTGATGAAAATTCTGTTTCTGGTTCCTATTGCGGAATTAAAAAACTGCAAGGAGCGAATGATTTTACATCGTGGAAATTCGTTGTGAAAAACCTCCTCGAATCCAAAAACTTGTGGGATGTTGTGGAAACAGAAAATATCAGTGATTTACAAAAAGACAGTGATAGGAAGGCACGATCAACTATATGTCTGCTTATTGAGCCTACATGTTTTGCGCACGTGTACCAAGCAAAAACCGCACGCGAGGTATGGCAAAACTTGTGCAGAGCCTACGAGGATCAAGGCTGGGGCAGGCGAATTTTGCTGCAACGTAAACTATGGCAGTGTCGTTTGGAAAATTATTCAAGTATGGAAAAATACATCTGCGATATAGTACACCTGGCACAGCAGCTTAATGATATAGACGCAAAAGTATCAGACGATTGGCTTATTTCAATACTATTGGCTGGCTTAACGAGCGAATACAACCCGTTCGTGATGGCCATCGATAATAGTGGTAAAGAGGTAACACTAGAGCAAGTAAAGACCAAATTACTACAAGAAGGCAACAGACAAGCCGAAGTGTGTAATGGGGCTGGTGAGCAAGCTTTTACCACTCAAAACAGGAAGAGCAACAACAACACTGCTCGGAAACCAGCGACATACAAATGTTTCAAGTGTCACAAATTTGGACACAAAGCATCAGAATGCAAAGGCATCAAGAAAACTGCGCATATTTGCATGGGTACTGCCGATACCGTAAATAAAAACGCCTGGTATGTTGATAGTGGCTGTTCTACCCATATGACGAATGATGCGAACAAACTAGTGCAATATAAGGCACAGAAAGGCGACTGTAAGATAAAAGTTGCTAGTGGTGATGAGATATCAGTAGTTGGAAAGGGCAATGCAGCACCGATTGTGAGTAAAAATGAGAAACTCAAATTGAATAATGTCCTGCATGTTCCCAAATTGTCGATGAACCTAATCTCAGTGAGTGATCTCGTAAGAGACGAGTACAAAGTTAAGTTTGACAAGTATGGATGTTTGATTAAAGATAAAGATGACCGCAAAGTTGCCACTTGCAAAGAAGTTGGTGGAATTTTCAAGCTGATTGAAAACAGCAATACTGTGGTTAATTTAACAACATCGAATGAAGTTTTGTCAAATCTATGGCACAGGAGACTAGCTCATCTAGGACAAAAGTACATGATCACCCTGAAAAACATGGTATCTGGAATAGAATTCAAAACTACGGACAAAATAGAGCCGTGTGTTCCATGTATAAATGGAAAGAAATGCAAAAGTTCATTCAAAAAACAAGGCACTCGAGCAAATGATTTATTGGAGATTGTGCACACAGATTTGTGCGGCCCAATGGAAGAGCCATCTTTTGCTGGTTCGCTGTATATGCTTTTATTTATTGATGATTTCTCGCGAAAGACGCACGTCTATTTCTTAAAAAACAAAAGTCAATGTCTCAACAAGTTCCGTGAGTATAAGGCCGAAGTAGAAAATGAGACTGGCAAGATGATCAAGTGCTTGAGATCGGATAATGGCAAAGAATTTTGCAACGATGCCTTCGACAAGCATTTGAAGTTAGCTGGTATAAAACATCAAAAGACAGTTCCATACACACCGGAGCAGAATGGCGTGGCTGAGAGAGCGAATAGAACAATCATTGAGAAAGCGCGAACATTACTTTTTGAAGCCAATTTGGGCAAAAGATTTTGGGCAGAAGCAGTCGGAACAGTTGTATATTTAAAAAACCTAAGCCCAACGAAGGCTGTCACTGGAAAAGTACCACAGGAACTCTGGTCTGGTAAGAAAATAGATCTGAGCCATCTGAGAGTATTCGGATGTTTGGCATACGCTCTGAAACCAAAACAAAAGAGAAAGAAGCTAGACACAAAAACTGAAGCTCTGATATTTGTTGGCTACTGCGAGACCACGAAAGGTTACAAACTGGTAGAACCAAAGACTGGAAAATTTTCAGTTGTGAGAGACGTCCAATTTTTAGAAAATGTTTTTCCTGGAGACGATATGAAAATGACGAAGAACTCAGTCGTTTCTATTTCAACAGAGGAGGAACGTGTTGAACCTGAGGTTGCATGTGAGGAAATTCACAGCGTTAGTGAAGGAAGCAATGAAGACGTTTTTGAAGAAACTATTGATGAAATAAGACAGGAAGCTCAAGAAGCAAGTACCAATCCTATATTACAATCTGAAAACAACGAGTGTGAAAACCCGCCCAGATATAACTTACGTCCAAGGAATAATGTGGACTACAGATGCACATGTGCGAAAGCCGAAGCTGAAAGAAAAGCTATCGCAGATATTGATGGCGATCCAACGACAATGGATGAGGCAATGTCAAGGCCTGATCGTGAGCTATGGCAGAAGGCCATGAACGATGAGCTCAACTCGTTGAAGGAGAACCAAACGTGGACGTTAGTTAATCTACCGTGCGATAAGAAGCCTATACAGAACAAATGGGTATTCAAAATCAAGCGAGATAGTGATGGTAACATATTGAAATACAAGGCGAGGTTGGTAGCTAAAGGATTTGCACAGGTACGTGGAATTGATTATAATGAAACCTATTCTCCCGTCGTGAGGCACTCTACGCTTCGCTTGTTATTCTCACTAGCTGCAGAATACGAGTGGACCATTGACCAGTGGGATGTTACCACTGCTTTCCTGTACGGAAAATTAAAGGAAGACATTTACATGCTTCAGCCAGAGGGCGCTATAGCCGAAGGTCAGGAAAACAAAGTTTGTAAACTACAACGGTCATTATATGGATTGAAGCAAGCCTCTAATGCTTGGTTTAGCGAATTAGATAAGGAGATGCTTAATTTAGGTTTTATACAATCAAAGATAGAGCCCTGTTTATATCAAAAGATAATAGGTCAAGATAGGATAGTGGTAGTTATCTATGTTGATGATATATTTGTATTATGTCCTCCAAAGCAGGATAAAGAGAAGCAAGCTTTGAAAAACGGGCTGCTCAAAAAGTTTAAAGTGAAAGACTTAGGCGAAGCTAGGCACGTACTAGGTATGAGGTTACGACGAGATAAGAGAACTATTTATCTCGATCAAGAACAGTATGTCCTGAATGTATTGAAGGAATTTAAAATGTCAGACTGCAAACCAGTCAATACCCCAATGGAGGTAGGCATCAAGCTAGAAAAAGCTGAGCCTGGTTGTAGGTTGCCGTACCAAAGTTTGATAGGATGTCTGAATTATCTGGCTCAAACTACTAGGCCTGATATAGCACATGCTGTCAGTTTACTGTCTCAATTCAATTCGTGCTATGATGAGACCCACTTCAATTGTGCTAAACGGGTGTTGCGATACATAAAGGGGACATCTGATTTTGCGCTTGTCTTCCGAAAATCCGGTAACTTAGAGATGCGCGGGTACGTTGACGCTGATTGAGGGGGATCATTCGATCGAAAGTCCTTCACAGGAATGCTTTTTACATTAGGCGATAATTTAATAGTATGGGAGAGTCGCAAGCAGCGATGTGTAGCATTGTCTTCGACTGAGGCAGAATACATAGGACTCAGTCAGGCTGCTAAAGAAGCAATTTACTTGCGAGGTTTGTTGTCTAGTTTGACTAAAAATGCTTGCGACAAACCAACGATTATTTTTAACGATAATCAGTCAGCACATAAAATATCGCAAAATAAAATGAACCATAATAGAACAAAACATATAGATATTAGGTATCATTTTGTCCGCGAAGCCTTGATTAAGGAGGCGATTGATGTACAATACTTGTGTACTCAAGAGATGTTAGCAGACATGTTAACGAAGTCTCTGCCAGGCCCAAAACTTAAACAGATTGTACAAAAATTACCCATTAAGAGGGCGGGCAAGTACAGTTAGGTTTAGGATTTGTAATTTGACTTTTATACCTATCTGTTGTAATGGTTATTTTTAATTTTGATATTGTTTTGTTTTGTTAATGTGACGCGTTGGATTTATTACTTCTATATGTAATCAAGTTAGCGTTTTTGGTTCTAATTTGTGTAACTCATCATGTAGTAGATTGAGGAGGCGTGTTGGAGGTTGTATACCTACCTTGGCAACCAACACATGATGCGCTGTCTGTCGTCATGACAGAACTATAAAAATAAATGGTGTGAAGCTGATACGGTCTATAATTTAGTAAATAATATAAGTACTCGGGGAATGCGCTAATGCTGGATAAGTTAATTTTTTAACACGTATATATACTAAGCGTTCTGTCTCAATTTTAGCGTACATATCTACAATGAATTGGCTGAACAGCCCACGAAATCTTTGCAAGTGAGCAAAGCGGTTTTGTCGTATTTGCAGCAGGTAAGCGTAGAATTGTTTTGCTGAAATTTTTTTTGTTAAGTTAGGTAATCTCGTTATAGGGTTAACTTGATGCAATCCAAAGTTGTATCCGTCTTCCCCGTGACAATAAATCAAGGGGTATTGTAATGCATCGTAAGACCGATGGGTTTCACAAATACGGTGCAGGTGGTCGTCTCGAGTACGTAGCACGATATCACGCCGCTCGCATTCTTGGTCCACTAAAACAGCTGCAACTTCATTTGCGACAGGGGCATTGTTAGCATTGTATCTACCTGGATGTCCATCAATGGGTCGTTTGTCTGCGCTTATAATAAATTTAAAATCATCGTTTTGCCCTTGCGGAACAGACTCCAATGCAGCTTTAAAACTATGCACATACGGGTTGATTTCATGCAGCAAATTTTGAAGCAGGCAAATCAAATTATTGTTAAGTTGTGGAAAAATTTGGTTTCTTATATTTGCCTGTTCATTATAATCAGATATGAAATGTATTTGAAGAAACTTGGGTTCGTTTTCAGGCAGTAAAGAACCTATTAGGTGGTAAACCTGCCCCTGAACCTTAAAGGTGGGCATAAATGGCCCTTCCGTTATTTTCTTTGCACCAAACGATGTCATCTGGAATGCATTATTATATGAACGAATATTTTCCAAGAAGTGTTTAGATTGTGGATGATCTCCATTTAGCAGCGCTTTTAAAAGTTCTGGCGGCTCTAGAAACAATGAAATATGTACTTTTCCACTCGCACAACACATTCCGCTGGTTTCTTTTTGCCATCTGAGAGCTTCACAAAAATCACATTTTAAAATCATTCCACCCACAAATGAAAATGAAGCATAATCAATTCTGGGTGAGTATGTAAACCCACTTTTTTCTTTTTCTGTCCAGGGGTATTGTTCGTCAGAATCAAGGTCAAACTCTTCAGATGAAACCGACCTTCTGTTGAGTAAGTGTCGAAGTCGATCGGACTCCAAGCGTGCTTGACGTTGTTCTTCTGATTCATGCTGTCTTATTTCATGTATTCTCTCTCTTTCTCTTAGTAACGAATCCTCACGATCCTGGCGCATAAGCTCATAGTTTTCCCTGGCCAATTCTAACCGTTGCTGGTGTTGATCATCCCTTTCTAAAGCACTAATAATATTTTGACGATATCGAGCGTTACTTAAGCATTCCTCACGTTGGGTAAAAGTTTGTGAGGCATAAGATAATCTATGGCGCTCGCGATCAGCTGTTAGACGTACCTCTCGTTCTTGACTCGTTTCTGAGACTCGCGACAACGCATGACGTTCACGATCGGCTGTTAGTCGTTGCTCTCTTTCTACGTTGGTTTCCAGCGACCGAGAAGCAGACGTGCGGGTACGTTGTGAGCTTAAGCGGGACTCTCTTTCCGTAAACGTCTCTGAGACTCGCGACAACGTATGACGTTCACGATCGGCTGTTGCCTGTTAGTCGTAGCTCTCTTTCTATACTGGTTTCCTGCGACCGAAAAGCAGACGTGCGTGTGCGTTGTGAGCTTAAGCGGGACTCTCTTTGAATAAACGTCTCTGAGACTCTAGATAAAGAATGGCGTTGCCGATCAGCTGTTAGTCGGGCTTCACGCTGAGAAGGATTTTCCATAGCGCGAGCAGTAGCCTGGCGGTGTCGAGTCGCAGTAAGTCTTGCCTCATGATCATCGTTACTTTCTTGGGATCTAAACAACCTAGATCTTTTAGCTTCTCTCGAGTACTGAGAAAGATTTGACCTTTTTCTAGGCATTGTGAAGAAACAAACCGTGAAAGTATTCGCCGATAGAAATATATATTCTTTTGAAAATGCACTTTGTGGTTATTTACGAAATAATCGGAATTATCACAGAATGACTTTCAAATATAAACAGATAGGTAACGTAGTTACAAAAACAATGCCTTTCGACGCTAGACAGCGCTGCATGTTAAACTTTTTTTACTCGACGCTAGATGACGCCATGGACTCTTCCGTGATTTTGTGATTTTCAACAATGGTTTTTTAACCATCCCACGGGAACCCTTTAATATTCCGAAATAAAAATTATCTAAGATGTTGACCAGGGATATTAGGTATTACCATGCAAAATTTTATTCAAATCCGTTCAGCCGTTTCGAAGATTAGCCCGTGCAAACAGACAAACAGACAAACAGACAGAGAAATAAGAAATTCTAAAAAAAAATTTTTTTGTATTTTCCTTTTATTTACATCACCCTGACTTCGTTTTAAGCATTTTTTTCATTTGTACAGACATTCGACCTCTACGATTTTATTATATGTATAGATATATAGATAAACAATAAATAAAAATAAAACAATATTAGCCGATAGTATAAACCGTATAAGCCCCGCACGATGATATTGCGATTGGCGGCCATCTTGGTGACGTAGTCGAACTCGCCCCGCCGGTACCGTTCGCAAGTTCAGTCCGCGCTTACCCACTTACGCACATCGAATATTTTTGTTAGGTTTTTGTTTTTGTTATCCTGTTTTATTGTTGTTCTTGAGTTTTGTTGTTTAGTTTTGTTAGCTGTTACTCGTTAAAATCAGTAAGAAATTAATTAACAGTCGTGCTCGTGAAATTATAATTAAAGTGGACAATTATTTTGTTAAAGAGAAACAGGACTGTAAGTTAGTTTTTGAAAGTATAAACGGTGCTTTAAAAAGTGCTTCGGACACTACTGAGGACATTTTAATACCGAAGCAACTGTTTGTAGTTATTAAAAATATTTTGCAAAATTCTACTCACTCTAAGTCACGGAGCGTGTGGCATGTGCCACAGGCGTTGCAAAAAATACTGTGACGAAATTGCGACGAGAGCATGAGTCAGAAACAGCCAGTGGCAGCAAATTGAGAACTCCTACGAAAGGAAAAAGACAAAAGAAGGAATATTTCGACGGGTTTTCCTTAACAGCTTTAAGAAATATTATACATTCAATGTATACGGTGAGGAGAAAAATACCCACAATGCGCAAAATATTGGCGGCTTCAAAAGCAGACCTTAATTATACTGGTAGTGAAACTACATTAAGAAAAATAATTAAATGTGATTTAGGCTACCAATTTAAACGATGCTACCAAAAAAGATAGGCTCTAATTGAAAGACCCCAAATTCAAGCGTGGAGGGCTAAATATATACGACGTATGAAAGAAAATGACTCGCTTGGTAATAACAAAAGACCCGTTATTTATCTCGACGAAACGTGGATACACGCATGCACTACTCTGTAAAAAAATGTTGCCAAACAGCAACCGATGTCGGAGTGAGACGGAACGACAGCCCCGGCCGCCGATGCATAATAGTTCACGCAGGAAAAAGCGGATTTGTTGACAATGCCCTTTTAATGTTTAAAGCAGACACCAAAACGGGGGATTACCATGATCAAATGAATGCTGAGAATTTCACCAAGTGGCTTACAGAAAAATTAGTACCCAATATACGACGCAACTCCATAATTGTGATGGACAACGCCCCTTAACACAGTAGGAAAGAGAATAGGCCACCAAGTATCAACAATAAAAGATGGTTGAGTGGCTACAAGCTCACAACATCGATTTTCCCAACGACACTACAAAACCTGAACTGTATTTATTAATTAAACGGCACAGACCGCCGAAAAATTATAAAATTGACAATTTATTAGCTGGCAATGGCCATGAGGTCGTTAGATTACCACCCTACAACTGCGACCTCAACCCCATTGAGTACATCTGGAACCTGGTAAAGGTGAGGGTGTCAGAAAAGACTGTGGAGCAGTTGGAAAGTCGCATTGAAGCTCTGACGTTGGAGGCGTTGGCGTCAATAACTCCAGATGACTGGCGAAAGGTAGTCAATCATGTTAAACGGCTTGAAGAGGAATATTGGAATAAAGATCGAATAACTGACAAGAGTCATAAATACGGCAGACGACAGTGAATCGGAAACGACAGACATAGAAAGCAGTTCTGATTCGGAAGACTATATGAGTGGAATTGAATAAAAATATTGAAAAAAATATAAACACTTTTTTACATACTATCCTGGTTTATTTATAAGCTGATAGATGTAGGTAGTAATTAAAACATGACTGCTACACAGTGGACTCTGGTTCAATTCCCGCTCGCAAATTAACAGAAATGTAGTTAGAAAAAATTAGTATACATATAAGAAAGATATACGAATAAGTATATTTTTCTTACGTCTACAAGAATTATTTCCTTGAAATTATTAATAATGAAAGTTTATTTGTCAGAATATGGGTGAGTAGGTAGTCAAATATGAGCGTTAGAGATTTTTAATAAAAAATATTTATTTCAAAAATAAACGTCTGCTCAGCATGAGCTTTACAATTATATGATTAATATTGAACAAAATAAGAACACTTAAATGTAAGTTACACATGCTTATATACTAAATGAAGGTTTGCTTGTGTGTTTGCGACTCACAAAAGGAATCTGTTAGGCAATGCTTATTGTTTTGTTTGTCACTGATTTCATCAGAATGCTTGTGTGTTTGCGACTCACAAGAGGAATCTGTTAGGCAATGCTTATTGTTTTGTTTGTCACTGATTTCATCGGAATGAAACTTGAACTTAATGGCTACCCGGAGCAACTGGGTGGCATGTTATGATGTTGTGTCACTGTTACTATGCGAGGTAAGGGCTGGCTATGCATAACTCCTCCCTCCGTAAGTTCAAAATCATCATTCGAAGACAATTTATGAGGTTGATGATTTTGGCTGAATTTACATCTTAATACATGTCTATAACGATACATAGTTATTATTAACATAGTAAGTAGAATAACGTAAATTACAATAGTTCCTATACTAACACTATGCACGTTCACAAAATGGTTTTCACTGTTTATCACTTCACTGTTATCCTTTAGGGCATGTGATAGAAATTGTAGATTTTCTAAGTTGATTTCATCTAAGCTGATAGTCTTGCGGGATACGTCTTGTGGTGTCACGATGCTAGGTAGATGTATGGATGGTGAGCTGCGGAAGACAACTTCTCCTGTTTGAAGACGATGTTTTCTCAGCGTCGTTGTTCCAAATTTTACTTCACAGGCATTGTTCAGGGTTAGAATGTAGGTACCCATGATGTCGTGTTGGCTCATGTCGTTGCCACAGTATTCTGTTAAAAATGTAGGGAAACCTGCGAAAATTAGCCAAGCGTCTTGTTGTATGGATTTAATTTTAACAGTTGATGCATTAACTGTAAGAGGCAGGCATGATGTTATCTTCGTAGAGAAGGTCATCAGATCTACGATGCATTTTGTTTCTTCTTCAGGAGACACGATGTCGTCGTAACAAAGGAACTTTCCTTCGTCTATTTCTCTGCAAGGCTGAGAGAGTGATACTATTTTCGACCCTTTCGCAAGGATATGGGAATGTTTAGGAGTTATGAGGAATGATAATTCAAGGTGGGAGTTGTACATAGGAAAAGGGTGTAAGGTGTAGTAGTTATAGACATCTGCTTGGACTGTTGGTACGGACATAATAAAAGTTATTTGTTTGCCCTTTACATAAGCTTTTATATCAATACAATGTTCTATGTTAACTAAATTTCCGATGGTTACAGGGAATGCTAACTTATCTATTTTCTCAATGTCTATAAGAATGTTAAATAGTTCGGATGTATTCAGTATAGACTGATGTAATACATTCACTCTACTGAATGCTACTGCTGTCTCCACTTCATCTAAGCGGGTTAATAATATTTGAAAATTATGAATTAACATGTCATATGTATTTATAATCAGGTTTTTACTCCTTTGAAATTTGGTGTTATTTAAAATTTCTTCTATTTCCTTAATAGTTTTGTCTAGTATGATAAAGTTGTTTCTTGTTGAATTTGTAAAGTTATTAAATGTATCAATTATTTCGGAAATTAAAGTAATTTTGTTCATCGTTACATTTTGTTGTGATTGTAGACTGTTTATTAAGTTATCGTATCTAGTAGCATCATCGTTGTCTAAATTTCCAGTAATTGCTTTAATTATTGATCCAATTGGATTGATAAGTCCCCTTTTAATTCTTATGTTTGGAATTAACTGATAATATCGTTCTATAGTTATGTTCATTATATATTGGGTTTGCAATTCAGCATCAACAAGGCTACCGTCTAAAATGTATGTATCTAATTTATCCTTCATATAATTGGTTATATCGTAATACTTTCCTATGTTGTACTCTAAATTCTTATGAACTAAATTTAAGTCTAATATCTTAATTATATTCCAGTTATAGAGGCTTAGCGAAGCTTGGCCTTCTTTAACAGGGAGTATTCCTGGATTATCTTCAATCCTTTGAAGCTGAAGGGCCAGGTTCAGGGTCGCTTGCATCACTATCACGAGGGCGAACCTGTGGAGGACGCTTTATGTCTTTAATTGGTATTTTCTTTATTTTGCGGGCTTTATTTGCTACTGTTACGGTATTTCTATTAACTTTATCTACTATTGTTGCCTTTTGGTATCTAGGCTTATCTTTACTACGTCTTGTATTAACTCCTTTCATGTAAATGTTGTCGCCTGTCTTGATGTCAAATTGTTTTTCTCCTCCGCGTTTCTCTATTATTTTTTCTTTAGATTGTAGCATTTTATTTGTTAAATAGTTATAGAGGTATTTGGTACGTTTAACGTGATCGGTTACTAATTGTTGCGTATAATTTTTATCAAAGTTTACTGCAAAAATGCTCGAAGCGTCAGTATGTCCAAAGACTACTTCAAATGGAGTTAAACCAGTAGTTGAATGGATGGATTGGTTATATGACATGACAGCGTAAGTCATGACAGATGCGGCGTCGGTAATCTTTCTTTCATATTTTGCTAGTCTATAAATTTCTATGATAGTTGAATGGAATCTTTCGACAAGTCCCATAGAATTTGGGTTATGTGGTGTACCTATGTGTAGATCTATTTTATAAAAGTTTAACATTTCTTTTAAGAGGTTATTATTAAATTCAGATCCAGGATCGGCACTGATCTTTTGAGGGACACCATAATTAGAAAAATATTTTAATAGTGCTCTAATAACTTCTGGTGTGGACCTGTTTGATATTTCAATCGCTTGTCCTAGTTTACTAAATGCGTCTATAATAGTAAGGAAATAGGTTCCTTCTATAGAAAATATATCCATAAAAATTTCTTGAAAAGGTTTATTTTGTGTTTGAGTTAATTGCAGTTCAGGTTTTAAAGGTTTTCTATCGTATTTCATTTGTTTGCACAGATCACAAGAGTTAATTATACTGGCTACGGTTTGTTCTAAGCTATTCCAATAATATGTTCTTTTTAAATGGGCTATGGTTTCTTTGATACCACGATGACATGTTTTTCCGATATGATATTTCGTTATTATTTCTCGTTGTTCGTTTTCGTCTTCTACATAAATAACTCTTTCAGTGCACTCATAAATGCTTATTGCGTCTTTTTTAAAGAGATTTGTTATTATTTTTGAAAACTCTTGTCGATGGCGTCGGTCTTCAAAATAAATATAATATTTAATTTTCGGACGAATATATGTTTTTAAGAAATCCTTGATTAAATCCGGTTTGTCTATTGGTATGTGTACTTCAAATACTTTCTGTTTGTTTCTGGATAGATTTTTAACACTATACTCATTTTTATACCAAGTATATACTAGTATTTGATTCGGTTTCGTATCTATGGCTTCCTTTAATATCGGAATATCAGAGGAATCAGTGTTTTCTTCTGAATGAACTGTTGCTAAGGAAGGAGATTCTGCTCTTTCCGAGGCTGTAACTGTTTCACTACCTATCGATGGAATCGAATAAGGTGATCTAGGTCTATCTTTAGAAATGCTGGATGGAACTGTAATATTATCATCTTCATCTGATGAGATGACAATGGTTTTTGAACTATCGGTATTGACTATCATTGATACATCATCTAAAGCGTTAACTTTTATTCTGGACAGTGCATCTGCATTACCGTTTTGTTTACCGGGTTTGTACTTAATTTCGTAATCGAATTCAGAAAGTCTAAGTCTCCATCTATTGAGTCTACTTCCGGGCTCTTTTATAGAATTTAACCAAACTAATGGTCTATGATCACTTAAAATAGTAAATTTTTTACCATACAGGTAGGGTCTAAAATGTTTACATGCCCAAACAACTGCTAATAGTTCCTTTTCTATGGCACTATAGCGCGTTTCGGCATCGTTGAGAGTTCTACTCGCGAAAGCTATTGGTTTGTCACTGCCAACGGGACCTTGAGATAGGACCGCTCCTAGTGCAAAGTTAGATGCATCTGTTGTTAAGAGGAAAGGCTTGTCAAAGTCTGGAAATTGTAATAATGGTGCATTGGTTAATAACTCCTTGCACTTTTCGAATGCATTTATGTATTCCTTAGTTATTGTAACTTTATTTTTCTTTTTAAGGCAGTTAGTTAAGGGTTGTGTTATTTTAGAGAAGTCTTTAATGAATTTACGGTAGTATCCTACTAAACCTAGGAAACTTTTTATTTCCGTTGGTGTTCTAGGCAAAGGGAATTTTAAAACTGCTTCAATTTTGTCGTTATTTGGTTTAAGACCATCCTTTGTTATTGTATGTCCTAGATATAACACTTCCTTTTTTAGGAATTCGCATTTATCTAGAGTGGCTTTAAGATTTGTTTGTCTAAGTCTATCAAATATTTTCCTGAGCTTATCTATGTGTTCTTGAAGGCTGGTTGAATACACAATTATATCATCTAAATATACTAGACAATGTATGCCTTGTAGTCCGCGGAGCACATTGTCCATTGCACGTTGGAAAGTTGCTGGGGCTGTCTTTAAGCCAAAGGGCATTCGAGTAAACTCATAATGTCCTGATTGTGTTGTAAATGCAGTTTTAGGTTGATCATCCTTTTCGACCTCCAATTGATGATAACCGCTAGCTAGGTCTATTGTAGAAAAGTAAGAGGCTTTTCCTAACCTATCAAACAAATCTGTTATATTGGGTAATGGATATTTGTCGTCTATTGTTATTTCGTTGAGTCTCCTATAATCTATGACCATTCTAAATTTTTGTTCACCCGAGGAGTCCATTTTCTTAGGGACTAGATGAACCGGGCACTCCAAGGTGAGTGTGATTCTGTTATGATATTATTTTTTAATAGTTTATCAACTTGTTTCTGTATTTCTTGGTTTTGGCTAATAGGGTGTCTATATGGGCGTATGTATATTGGATCTTCATTCTTAGTGCGGATTTTATGTTTGACCTGGTTTGTAAAAGATAGTGGTACTTGTTCGCAGTGGAAGATGTCCTTATATTCTGCACACAAGTTTGATATTAAAGATTTTTCTTCTATATTGAGGTGATCAAGCCGTAATTTACTTAAGTTTTCATTAAGTAATCTGTCAATATTTAAATTATTGTCTAATTTATTTACTATGCAACTATTTGGTAATTCTTGTTCTATATTAAATACAGTAAATGGCTTTTCAAATGTTATAGACATTTCAGTATCAGTGGTGTTCTGAATGACTGTTTGAGCTAAAGAGTCTACGCAGTTGACTAAGGCATCAGGCATGCGAACTCCTGGACAGAATTCGACGTGGTTTAAGATTGCAGTGCCATTGTCTAACATTGTTGGTACCTTTACGCGTGTTTCTGATCTAGGTGGTATTATTATCTGGTAAAATGGATTATATAAAATTGGGATGTCGGTAGTACTTGTCCTCAATACCTGATTCTTCATATCTATATTAGCTTCCAACCTTTTTAATAAGTCTGAGCCAATAAGACCGTTATATTGTTGATCTACTGTGTAAATATAGAACTTGTGATAGATATCTGCATTGAATGTATCTGTTAAAGGGATGTATGCAACTTCGCTATGCTTGCTACGTCCGTGAGTACTAATGACTTCGAATGGTTCTACATCTATATAGTACTTAAAGAATTGGTCGGCTAGTTCTTCGTTAATAAATGACCGTGAACTTCCTGTATCTATTAGAAAAATTGCATCTATCTCCGGTAAATAAATATGTGGTAGTCTAAGACCATTATAGTTTAATTGTATTATTTCGGCTGGTCCGTTACAGAGGCTTCTGTTGGAAAATTTTCATTTTCTGATTCGTTTTGTACGCAGTTTAGTTGGTTATTATCTTCCTCTGGGATTGCTACACACTGATTATCTTCGCAAGAACATAGTTGTTCATAATTAACGTCACAATTAATGGATTCATCCAACATATTATTTTGTACCGTTCTCATGGAAACGTCGGTGTTTTGTCTGGGTGGTTGGTTGTTTACACCAAAACGAAATTGTTGGTTTGGATTGGCTTTGAAAAAACCTGAATTTTTATAATTATTCATTGTCCGTGGAAGTTGTTGTGGTTGGTGAGGAATCTGGGATTTTTGATTCTGATTCTGTGTATGTGGTTTAGGTGCTTGCGGATGAATACCACATCTTTGATTACCATGATTATGGTTCGGGGTAAAGTTTGGTTTAAAAGGTTGTTGCGAATTATTGTTTGTTGGAATACCGAACTTATGTTGAATTGGTGCCGTAAAGTTGGGTCTAGGGTTGTTTAAACTGGGATTATTATTGTTAGAGTTTGTTTTATTTTTATTTCGGGAGTTATATCGGGTTTGGAAATTAACTTCCTCGATAACAACACTTAATGCGGATTCTAATGTATTACATTTATTTAATCTAACAAATTTTATCAAATCTTCCAGTAAGTTGTATAGAAAGACGTTGAGAGCTGTGTTATTATATATAATATATTTAGCTGCTTTTATACCTTCGTCAGTTAAAAGGTTTACTTTAGAAATTAGCGAGCTTCTTACGTTCTGTATACGGTGGCAAAAGTCTATATAAGATTCACCATGTTTAATTTTAAGGTTTTCTAATTCTATGCTTATACATGCTTCTGATCTAGGGTCACCAAAATGTTGAACAAAGAGTTCTTTTAGATCTTCCCAAGTGGTAATATTCTCGCGTTCACTTATTAAAACGGCGGCTCTTCCTACTAACCTACTTGTTATACAGTGAAATAAATAAGTTTGTTGAGCTGGATTGTTCTCCCCTCTGAAACTTCTAATAACATATTCACATTTAGAAATAAAAAGGTTTAATAACTTATCATCACCATCGAATCTGGGAATGATGCTTTGGATTTCCTTTGGGATAAGTTGAATATTCATTTTGTTAATATTTAAGGCAAACAATTAACGTATTTGGCGATTTTAGTCCAAATTACGCGACTTAATCTAAAAATGTAAAAATCACTAATGTTCGAGTAATTTTCACAAAGTAACAGATTGGCAATGTAAGTCCAATTTGTTATATTAAAACTAAATCTAGATTTGACAATTTTTGACCAAAAATAGATGAGTTACGTTATCGGCGATGTCTAGTCCAATAAATCGTAAGGAATATAGACAAGGGATGGGAGACAGTGCGAATAAGGGTCTACTCACAGTTTGCTCGATCCCATGCCGGTTCTTGTTCTGCTGCTGCTGCTGAGCTTGCGCCTTTTGACGAATTTATTTGTTAGGTTCTTTACAGACTAGAAGTCTATGCGACTAGGATGACGTTACGACCGATTTTTGTGTCTATTAACGATCACTTGTACGCGACTTGCTAATCCTACCGGCTGCGCCAGTCAAATATGAGCGTTAGAGATTTTTAATAAAAAATATTTATTTCAAAAATAAACGTCTGCTCAGCATGAGCTTTACAATTATATGATTAATATTGAACAAAATAAGAACACTTAAATGTAAGTTACACATGCTTATATACTAAATGAAGGTTTGCTTGTGTGTTTGCGACTCACAAAAGGAATCTGTTAGGCAATGCTTATTGTTTTGTTTGTCACTGATTTCATCAGAATGCTTGTGTGTTTGCGACTCACAAGAGGAATCTGTTAGGCAATGCTTATTGTTTTGTTTGTCACTGATTTCATCGGAATGAAACTTGAACTTAATGGCTACCCGGAGCAACTGGGTGGCATGTTATGATGTTGTGTCACTGTTACTATGCGAGGTAAGGGCTGGCTATGCATAACTAGGTATAAAGAGTGTATGTATAATAAAATTATAAAATACAAATAAACCCTTAACCCCAGTTTATTAATTTTGCGTTTAACATTATTTTGCTAGCTGTCCTTTTGTGTGACAGGTGACGTCACAAAGCTGTTATTGTGACAAGGTTCCATCGCAATATCATCATGCGGGGCTAGTACAATAGCAACACCGATGACATATTGGGTTAATTAATCATTATGGTCGATGTAAATTTTTCTTTGTCGTATTTTTAAGGTATCACGCTATTTTTTCGAAGGTTGAGGTAAAAATCGAATTCAAAATGACAAGAATTTGTTGTGTGCGAGGATGTAATAGTTATTATTACCCCGGTTGTGATCGTTCAATGTTTAGGTATATCTGTACCAGTTTGTTTACTAAAGATATTATGGTGTAGGATGAGTATAATGTTCTGTAAAAAAGACAAGACAGCTGAACAAAGAACATCTTCCTTTTTTAAGTTTGTTAAAAAAGTATAGACTTACTAGAAACAAATTGTATATTTTCTTGAATTTTTTTTTACCTAATATGTAAAAGAAAATGTCCTAAAGAAAATGTAACAAACATCGTATCAGTGTAGGAAAGTTTAACCTACTTGAATAACTAACCTAACCTAGCTAAGCTATCTAAGCTTAAACTAGCGCTTGACCGTAATCCCGCCTGATGGTAAGCAGTGACGCAATCGTTGATGGTAAAGCGCACTAGTTTATTAGGAGCCTATTCACTCTAGCCTTAGAAACACCGCCCGCTGGCAAATTGTTCCAGTCCCTCGATGTACGCGGTATAAACGACGAGGCGAAACGCTTCGCCCGGTTCGATATTTATTGATTGTTGGTGAACATAATTTTCTTGCAGTGTTCCAAGTGATGATGGAATTCGAGAATAATGGCATGAAGTTATTCCATTTGAACCAACAACTAAAACAAGGTTTTATACATTTGCGGTATGATGGTTGACAATTTTTTGTCTTTCAAAGTGTATTGTATTTGTTACGTCTGTAACACTTTGTATAAATAAATGTGTTGATTTCTTGAACATGCCTTTTGTTATTTTTTAATTATATTACGCAGCGTAGCGCGCCGCGTCGTCCACTTATCACAGCGGTGCGTGCGTGACTACTACTAGCTAGAGTACCGAGAAGGCACCCGAATTGAGGCGCGTGGGCGTGGGTATGACTTGCGTTCCAAGCGTTTCTATTAAGTCAACGTACTGAAAACCTTATTCACTAAATTCATTTTGCATTTTATACAATATGTAAAGAAAACCCTGTCCGATCCGTGAAGGTATTGTTAGGTATCGATAACTGATTCTACTAATGCATACAAAGCCGGGCTAAACTTAAAAAAAAATCCCCCTAAAAAAATAAATATTATTTCGCAAAAAGAGGTAACTTAAAACATGTATGGTATGCCATACAGGCGCGGGCGAAGAGGGGCAGGGAACGCGGCACGCGGCCGCATCGCTATTCGCTCAGAATTATACTGTCAAAAATAATGTTGTCACTTTTAAAAAATTACCTAATTTTGGGGAAGTTGGAATTAATTCGCGGGGAAAAAAGATTATTTCAAAATTCACTAGTATTGTTACTATGATGATTATGTAAAATTTCATATTTTATTTGGTCATGTGTTTACCTAACCTTTATTATCCTTACGGGTTGGACAGGGTTTTCTTAACATATTGTATACAGTATGTTAACTAACAGAGGGCGTTCCCGTTAACCCGAAATAGTATAGCATACATACATGCTAAAAAAAATATTTCCATTCGAAAACAAAATGTTTTAAAATTTTTTCCAATATGAAAATATTCAATAAAATTTTAAATTGACATGTAAAAGAAACACACTGTACACGCGAACATGAAAGACGGCAACGTCGCAATTTATTTATACATGACGACTACTATTTTGATTTAAAACAGGAGGTTTCAAATTTATTTCCAATTAGAATTTTTTTTATTCGGATTTTTTATGCTTATTTTTCTATGCTGATATTTTTATTTTAATCTATTAATGATATATATTAACGAGTTTAAGGGAACGCCCTCTGTTATTTAACATACTGTATATCAATATTGCCTTTTACAGCCGGGTCGGGTCGCTAGTATACAATATAAGTAGAGCTATTATTACATTTTTACTGTAAACATTTTTTTTCTGAAGTTTATTAAATGTCCCAATTTTCTTATGAACTGTGTACACCCTACTAGAAAGGGACACAAGGGTCCTTCGTGCGTTTCTCTTTCTAGGAACGCCTTTGCCGGCTCGTCAGCGTTCTAGGTATATAAGCAAATTCTTTGAAGTGTACTGTGTAACGTATTCAAAGAATTTCTATCTAAACTGGAATGTGAACTTGCATAAGTCTCTTATTTAAAAGAAGAGTCTATCTCAAGAGCAATAAGATCGATCGGAATTATAACTTTATTTGAAGAGAACACGATCCGAGGGAGAAAGCGTCCCAGTAGCCCTCTGTCTCTTTCTAAGTGTTACCCGTATTTATTTTTTGTAATTTTGTTGGAAACCAAGAATTTCGATTAGAAAAAAGATGGTGAAAGTGGGTGCCGTTAATGTCTGCAATAGTGAGTCATACTCTGGATGCGGAATATCATTATTTTTTATATATCATAAACCAGTGCTTGACCGCAATCCCGCCTGATGGTAAGCAGTGATGCGATCGTTGATGGTAAAGCACGCTAGTTTATTAAAAGCCTAATCATTCTAGCCTTGAAGACACTCAAATTGTAGTCCGACGGAAACACCGTCGCCGGCAAGTTGTTCCAGTCCCTTGATGTACGCGGTATAAAGGAGGAGGCGAAACGCTTCGTCCGGATCGTAGTAGTGTTAACAACGTAAGGGTGGAAACTCGCCGTACGACGGGTCGTCCGATGGTGGAACGGAGATGGGGAATTAAATCATGCAATTCCCTCGCACACTCCCCAAAATGCATCCTATAGAACACCGAAAGGCTGGCTACTCTACGCCTGTGCTCTAGGCTTTGGAGACCGTCATCATTCTATAAGTAAGGTTTTTGCGGTAATCTTATAAAAGTTATTTTGTTTATGTGTAGGGTGACCATAAATTTCGGAGTAATTAATAAATGTACACTTAGTCATTGTGTGCATAATAAGTGACTTTTATTGGGTATTTACAATGACATTAAATTATGCTTTCTTGTAGATATTTTGATTTATTTAAAGGTACCTGCTGTCGTCCGTACATCATCAATTTATTCATCCATTTTTAAAATTTCATAATGAAATTATAAAGTTCGCATCCATGCCTAAGGTCCGTATTCCAGAAGGAAACTCAAGCATTGATCTCTGCTTAAGCATTACATAAAACTAGTTTCAACCAATCAAATCACTTCAAATGAGACATAAGTAGAGCTTGAGTTTTGAGTGACGTTCTGTAATATGGACCTAAATGTTTATTAAAACACAGGTAATATAAGTGAAAAAAATATTTTACGTACATTCCTTATAAATTCCATTATAATACTCACTCTACACAACAAGGACAGAGGGCTACTGTGAAGCTATCTCCCTCGGGCCTCGGACCGCGTTTTGATCGGTAGTTCACATTCCAGTTTAGATAGAAATTCCTTGAACGTTTTGCCGAGAGACAACTTTCATTAAACGCACTTTTTGGAACGAATATTTTGCGACGTGCCAAAAGGTTCAATTTTTGGAAAGACGTATTATTTGATATTTCTTACACTATAATTATAAACATGTTGTTTTTAAACAAGTTGAAATGTCAGTAAATTAATAAAGTAGAGGTCTTATTAGGACCTATTTATTATGAATCTCCACAACACAACAACTTCACGCGTATTTATTTACCTCCACAACATCAACTTCATCCGGTCACAATGCAAATGCATATATTTATGTGACTATATGTCATATTCTCTTACAGGTTCAAAAATTGTACTAAGGAAGTATCTTGCCAAACTTATAATAAGGTCTTGCAGAGGAAAAGACTATTAACTTCTTTAATTCTATTTCAACCGAAAGACTACTGCCCATGTTAAGGTATTCTTAAAATATTCTTTGGGTAGGGGTAACACCGGGCGAGCCTTGATTGACTTTGATTGGCTTGTGGACTGCTGTCAGTGGCTCAGTGCTGTCAACTTTGAAGTTTTTCGTATTTTCGATACCGCCGCGCGCTGATTAAAGATCTACAATAGTTTTTATTTATGATGGAAATACTATTTCAATCATAATGCTGTAACACCTAAGCCAAAGTTTAATTGCTAAATTAATGCAAGACTTTAACAAAACATTTTAACAGAACATCGTAAACACATCAATAATAATATGTATCATAACCTCTCAAGAATTTAGTTTTCGGTTAGAAGTTAAAAAATAGAGCAACAATAAGTTATCAAAATGCAAAAGCTTCAAGATAGTGTATTTTCTATTATCAAAACAACTAATTTGTCTCCTGCCGTGTTCAGTTTTTTGCAACCTACCGAAGAATTTACAGGTATGTTTGTTTGCAGTGACAACATATTAAAAAAATAGCTGTTTATAGTGTCAAGGTGTAGTGTGGGTGATAATTGTGTAAATTTCACAGATAAAACTCCCCTAGGCGGAATCTTGAAGGACACCAAGCATGGCTGGCTGGCTCTGGGTCCTAAATTCTGTGTGATTGATCTTAGGACCGGATTGAAGGTAGCAGCGCGTAACTTTGGCACCCCACTGAGGTTGGTAATATGTATAGGAACTTTACAAAATCTTTGTATGATAATAACATAATGATTAATAGTTACAGCTGAACTTTATCTAGACAAGTTTAAATTTGCCAGTTTTGAATATGTCTGTTAAATCAATTATAATCTCAATATTAAAACCGCTCAGATACCACCTGAAAACCTGGTAACAATTTATTGTATTGATTTCCATATTTCACTTGGATGCAGTTGAACAGGTAGGACTCAAACCACAAAGTGATTTACTGTGTTTTGACTCCTTTCTGTTCAACTGCACACTTATTCCTACTAAATTGTCATTTTTTTTTTAATATTCATAAACTAGTGCTTAACCACAATCTCGCCTGGTCAGCAATGATGCAATAATGGGCATTGACCAATTTTTTCGACCCTCATTTTTTATTTAAGATTTCGATATTAAAGAGCATTCTAAGAAACTGATTTGAATATTTTTTTATTTCATGTAGTCATTCTATTTTTATTAATTATTTAAAATTAGGAGTAACTTCGTTACGATTATGTCATCATTTGCTGAATATTTACGTGTCTTTGCCCTTTTACCTAAAAGAATTTCTTTGACGTTAGACAAATCTGACAAAATAATGTCAATAGTCAATCTATCATTTTATCTGAACTTTTTTTTGAGTCATTTTTACAGGTTGGAACGAAGCACTTCCTATATTCCATCGTTATTTGCTGGTAATTTCGCTAGACGCTAAGTATAATATAATAATCAAATGTTTGAAGAATTTGAGGTTTTGTTTGTTTATGTATCTTGACACTTTTGACAGTTGTAAAGGAGTGTGTGTGAGCGTGTGTATATTTGATGGCAAAGGAATTGTCCCTTTAGAGCCAAATGATGACGTAATTAGAGGTCAAATTAAGGTTATTTACTTGAAGCGGTAAATAACAATAATCCGTGAATATTTTACTTTTTTAAACGCTCAATAGTCATGAGTAACCCTATTCCTCGAAATGGATTTCATATTAACTCATTTAAAAAAAAATTAACTATCCCCATTGGTGGTAAAGTGCTCATGCATGATGCTGCACAAAATTTTTATTACTATAAATATTGATATTAAATATTATTTTTTTATTATTCCAGCAATTTCAACACAGTAGTAACAAGTGTTGTGGAGCTACCAAGACCCCTGACCGCTAACTCCATACAACTCATCATAAGCTTACAAAATGATGAAGCAGGCATGATTTGTATCTTACATGTCAGTGGCTCACAGTTACTTCGCTGCATACAAACCGAGGTGGTTGTTACGGAGTTAGCGGTGTGTGATAGAGTACCGGATGGACCAATTTCATGTTTTGATGGGGTTGTCATGGCTGGAACAAAGAGTGGAGAGATATTTGCTTTTGATCTCAACAGAGCTAGTTTAATACAAGGTGGGATATTATTTATGTACTCTAAAAATACAAATGTCTTTACAGGCTAGACCCAATGCAATATTGTAGCACATTTTACATTCAAAGTTCCATAGTCTTTACTATTGCACCTTCTGTAGGAAGCTGTTCTAGTAAATTCACCAAAAACTCTACCAAATATATTCAAATTATCAGCAATGAGGTTGAGTAAGTGGAGCATGCTCTGTTAATTCATGGCAACTCCGATAGCAATAGTGGCTAATTACAACAACCAAAATACCATCTGGCACAAGTCCATCCTTAGTAATATCACAGTATAAAAATCATACAGTAGTTTGACGCCTTTGATCTTGTGTAAAATGCCGACATCGTTTTAAACAGTAACGCATCGGCCGGGGTTGTCACAAACAATATTTATGAAATTCTTTATTTATTGCAGATCAACATCAATATCTGTATCATAAATAAAACAATATTAGATATTAATATAATAATGAAATCAATTTTTACCCTGCTCTTTACTGCATGTATTATTTAAGGAGTTGAGTATGACAATAAAAAAATGCAGATGAGGTGTATACAAAGGTATTTCAACATTTAAATGATACAGTCTTGATAACTAGTTACTGTAATATTGTTTAAGTGAATTTTAAATGAATACTTAAATAATTCAGCTGTCAGTGGAACATCATGGTTCGGAAAAGTTAACAGCTTGAATTCTGCCCATGACAGTTGTTTTTAAATCTCGTAAATTATCATCGTTTTTATTAGCCCTACATTTTAAATAATTGAAATTGAAAAAATTACAAAACGTTGTTACAAAACTTAATTAATCATGATTGAATAGAATATAATTAACCTTTATTGTACGCTAAAAAGTAACATGACATAAACCTAAATTACTTAAATCTATGGTTAAAATATATCGTATGCACCATTTTAAATAAACAGATAAAAAATAAACACACGTCAACCCTTGATGATATATCCCGAACTACGAACAAACTTTTGTTCGCAGTTCGGGAGCCGCTTACCCGCGTCCCGCCCCTCACACCCCGCACGATTGCTCTGTCTAGACGTCTTCGTTGGTCGACTGTATGATTTTTAGACTGTGGTAATATCTAAATCCGCATTGTGTATATTTCTTACTTTGGAAGATATTAAGTCATTAGTGTGAGTTTCCTCCTGATCCTGTTTTATTGGAATCTGACTCTCAGGTCATTTTATCCAACCAAATCCAAGATAAATAGGGTTGAATACAATTATGTATAATGCCATGTTATCAGTATTTATCAACATTTTGTTGCCCCTACCTTAGATTTCTAAGCAAACAATTCTATGATACTTCTCCAGTGTCTCAGTAGTCATCCCCTCCCCTTCATAATTTCAATGTTGTGGTACAAAATGAAAAATTTGAATGAGAAAGAGTAACTTGATATCTATTTTGTTTTCATTTCAGCATTAAAAGATATCTCCCAAGGTTATGAACACCTGGTCCAAAATGAAGCCAATCCAGCCAACTTGAGCTTCCTGCAGTTGTCTGCTGTTCACAGGATTTTAGAACAACGAGAACTGGCATTAGATAATAATGCTCATTTGGCTCTCCTACTCAATGAAAACTCTTTAATAGATGGCCAGTACATTTTCCGCAACCCCGATGGTACTGTACGAATGAAGGCCAAAAGGGATCATATTCGAGTGACCGTATTGCAATACATTCCACAACTGGGTAGTCTGGCAGTTGGATATAACTTTGGTGCATTCCAGATTTGGAATATTATGACTTTGGAGTTGGAATTTACTTCACAAGTCAATGTAGAATGCTTGCCGGTTACACATTTTGGTTTCCAGGTAAGACCTTTTATTTAATGGTCAAATCACTATCAATATATATTTCTGTTCTGTTATTCTTGTTTGTATGTATATGTATGTAGAGACGCCAGCACATCAAGTTACTATGATCTGTAAAATTTCTTTAATAAATTATTAACATTATAAAAAAAAAAACATGAAAATTGATTGGGCCAATTTAACAGTTTCCTTAGCTTGTCCAGCAGGTCAAGTACAGATGCCATCGAGCACAATGGCATCTGTACAAAAACGGTGAATAAGTAAATAGTAAACATAAACTTTGTAAGCCTTAAGTTTATTATTTATAAGTCGCGAAACAATTTGATTTACATAAGCTTTGTAAGCCTTAAGTTTATTATTTATTTGTCGCAAAACAATTTGATTTATAGGCAGACATTTAGTCTAAGAATGTTGTTTGCCATATGATCATCTAATGGCAGTCATTATGGGTTGTTGGAGCCCTCAAAAGTCCAACAATTGGTCTAACTGCAATGTTTCGATATCGCTTTTGGGTTATGGAGGTCAGACGGCAGTCGCTTCATGAAAATAAATTGAAGTTTAGCCAAAATCTGCAGTTGAGACTGGTAAAGCGGACCCCAGACTTAAAATATGAAAAAGCTTCAAATGTGACTGGGATTAATGCCGAGATGATGATGATTTAGCCTAAGAATAAATTACGTCTTTTATAAAGTGTTTTGCCATTGCTTTATCTCATTTATGTGGCAAGTCTTGGCCTTCAAACCATGTAAATGTTTTGTTTATCAAACACATGCAAGAATTTTGATTATCAAACAGGCTGTCTGCTGGCCTAATTCCATAGACAAATAATTATTTACTCCGTTTAGTAGTATATGCCTGAAATAAACCCCCTTATTAATAAATGCTGCTTAAAGTTAACTAGTCATTAGCGATTCTTTAACCATACATTTTTGACGTATTAACGTCACTTAACTTTAATCAACGTTTATGAATAAGCCCCTTAAAAACTGTGATGTTTATTCATAAGGGATAATTTAAGTTAAGTGACATTAAAAGGTCAAAATGTACAGTTAAAGAATAGCAGTGTTTATGATATGAATAAGGGGGAAAATAAACAAGCCATGGGTAACAAAGGGGGAGGCTGCCCCAAGGAAATCTCGCAGAAGATGTATGAACTTCCCCAATTACTAAAAACAAAGGACTTATCTCTAACTTTTATATTTTTATAGTATCTACTGCGTGGTTTACGCAGTAGACACTAACAAAATGTATAGTTTAATTACCAAAAGCCGCGTGCGACTATAGCGCACAAAGATTACCCACTCTAAAAATTTTACTTGCCCCAAGAGGCCTGACTTGCTTTCCCCTAGGCCTGACTTACCCGATAACCAGAAGAAGGGTACGCCCATGAAACAAGTATAAAATCTGGTGTCAAAAATCAGTATGATAAAAAAGACCATGGGAAAAGTAAATTGCTATCATATCATAAAAAACGATTTAAAAAAAAAAACGCTTAAATATTTACAGGAGCCATGTGATGATCCCAGAGCATTCTGCTATCTCTGGGTGGTATTCTCAGTAACAGACCGGTTTGAAGAGGAAGAGTTCCCACTGGCTGTCATGTACTCCCTCACATACCAGGGAAAGAGGATGCTGTCTGAAACCAAGTGTCTTTATCAGGTAATCAATGCTCTTATTAATACACTACAAAGAAATTAGTATTTAGAAATGGCACTGCTAATACAGCATCCACACACACAATAGAAATGGGCTCTCTGCTCGGAGCTGCTCTATAAGCGCACACTGATACAATTGATTCGCAATATTTGCACTAAGACAGACCAACACACCCAGTAGTTGGTTAGCCAGAGCAGAGCAGAGAGCGACACAACAGAACCCTTCCGACTGAATGCTAAAGCACGTCTGCCGCCTGCGCCCGCGCATATTACTTCTGAACCTCTGTCTCAACATTGGCCAAGAAGAATATTTTCTTGGCAAATGTTGATGGATTTAAATAAGCCAATACATACCTGTAGTACAAAAATATTTCCAAACATCAAAGCCATTTAGAGTAGTAGGAAATTTTAGCCAAAAATAGCGTTTTAGTAAATATTTTTTTAGGCCAAAGTATTAATCCTACAAAAAAATCCTTTTGACAAAAATATTGTACATCAATCAATGGACAAAATTGTTTTTTATTTTTCGTTTTAAAATCTCAAAACCGCGCTGCTCATGAGAAATAGTGTTAGGCCCCGAAGCATATTTATAAGCCTGTTTTTTATTTTCAATTAATTGTTATGATTACATGTTTCTTGATAAACCTGTTTTTTAGTTTTAATGATTTGTTGTGATTACTGGCTGCTTCAAATTTATGTGCTTAGTCTACAGACAGCTAATCTATATTGTTCTGTTTATAGATAGTTTAGGAATGGTTTCTTTTTCAGGAATTTTCAACAGCCACATTGAGATTCCAACTTGAGTTGAGCACAGTTGATGAAGCTGCATTGCTTGGAGGGAAATGCGTGTCCTGTCACACTTACTCTGTCAACTCTACATTAGCAGCTGAGGGAGAAGAGAGTAAGTAAACAATTTTAAAATATTAAAAAAAAAAAGAATCTAAAAAAATATCCTGTTTTTGCTGTTGTGCAGTTGTATAAAAATAAGTTAAAATTTCCGTCTCCTCAGTGACAACTGAGGCAGCCAGAAAAGCAAAACAGGAAAAGAATAGAATACTCTTTTTTTTTTGTATACCATATAAATTACAGAACATAAATATGAAGGTTTTATAAAGGGTGACACATTGGGCGGCCTTATCGCTAAGAGCGATGTTTTACAGATAACCTTTATGTAATGTTCTTTTTTATTTCAGGCATGTTGAACATCTGTCAGATAGTTTGGGAGTGTTGGGGCGAAAATGCTAATACTTCTACACAGTATGGAATGCTTCTTTTCGACTTGGATCAGTGGTACAAGGATCAAATGCCAGGTAATTCATATTTTAGTTCAAATATTATGTTTTAATAGTTGCACCCCGCGGTTTCACTCGCATAAGTTTCGATCCCGTAGGAACGTCGGGATAAAAAGTATCCTATGTATGTGTTCTATGTATGTACGTGTCCTTGTTATAAACTATCTGTGTGCTAAAGGACATACCTAAACTGAAGTATGGAAGAGACCCCACAATGAAAACGCATGTATAACGCATGTATGATTCCTAGCAATATGTAATACTGAATAGCTGAAAATTAGTATTTTGTAATTAAAAAGGTTTAGGAACTTTTGACAAAAGTACAAAAGCTTCAAACAATAACACTGCTATAAACTTTTATCTAAGCTTTTTAACGTGTCTGTGACGATTTTTTATTGATGATTGTGTTTTTCACTGGTGATTTTGCACTACAGTACTTGAAGTAAATATGTATAAAGAGGTAATTGCAAGAAAAGAACTTGATACAATGGATTTATGATACTCCTTGTTTTTGTCATGTTAACCCAAAATAATGCACAAAAACAATTGATAAACTTTTTTATGTAAGTTAGTTCACGAAAGTTATAAGAAATTTATAAACATATGTGTAAGTGTGAAATTTCTATTCGTTTATACTTGAAGTAAATATGTATAAAGAGGTAATTGCAAGAAAAGAACTTGATACAATGGATTTATGATACTCCTTGTTTTTGTCATGTTAACCCAAAATAATGCACAAAAACAATTGATAAACTTTTTTATGTAAGTTAGTTCACGAAAGTTATAAGAAATTTATAAACATATGTGTAAGTGTGAAATTTCTATTCGTTTAACCGAGCTAGAGCAGCCGCTTAACCATCTCTTTCTATCCAAATCCGTTAAGTTGTTATTGCGCGAAAGAGAACCAAACATACATCCATCCATACTCTCAAATTTTCACATTTATAATATTAGTTGTATGTGTCAGCATGTTGGTACCGCAATGAATGCTGTTGAACTGTCAACTTGAGTGTACTACGCAATTGCCATGCAGTTTTGTATTCCTCTAAGCGTCATATTTGCTGCAAATATAATGATAAAACTTTCTTTAATTTTCTGTTTTCAATGTGTGCCGGGTACGATGCGCTAAATGTTGTTGTGTCTGGAGTTTGGTCGTGAAGGGTCTCTAGATCAATCTCCCTCTGGCGCAGCATCGTTGGTCGTGTTGTTGGGTGTAACATTGCGTCACCTCGCTCAACTGCCGTCTTTCTTCGTATTCACTTAGTTTTTTTTTTTTGAGTAAATATAGCTATATACATTTAACTGAATTATCGATTAAAAATAACCCAAAATATTTCTGGACTTTTGTAAAGAAACGTTATAGTTCGAATGCAATGCCAAGCACCCTGAACTATAACAATGATACTTTCAGAACTGGGGAATCCATTTGTCAAGCTTTTTCTGAATACTTCCACTCTACCTTTTTAAGTCCCACTGTTGGTCATCATCCTAACTCTTCTGTTCTTTTTACTGAATCTTCGAATCTATCATCAGACATCTCCGGAATTATTGTCAATACTGAAGAAATTGTC
Organism: Sesamia nonagrioides; assembly: GCA_017933935.1. Taxonomy (NCBI): domain Eukaryota; kingdom Metazoa; phylum Arthropoda; class Insecta; order Lepidoptera; family Noctuidae; genus Sesamia; species Sesamia nonagrioides. The sequence goes on from JADWQK010000188.1 coordinate 3,313,123, forward strand.
AACTTGCTACGATCATTAGACACATCTAAAGCGCCCGATCCTGACAATATCTCATCCAAACTTCTTGTGCGGTGTGCGCCTTCGATAGCGCAACCTATCTCAATTCTATTTAAAAATCGACTGGTGTTGTTCCACAAGTATGGAAGTCCGCTTTCATAACGCCTGTACATAAAAAAGGTGCAAAAACAGAGGTTGCAAACTATAGGCCTATATCTAAATTATGCATTGTAGCAAAGGTTTTTGAAAGAATCATTTATAATCAGGTTTATAATGCCTTGAAAAATTCATTCAGCTCTTTTCAACATGGTTTTTTGAAAGGTAGGTCCACTGTCACGAACCTGATACTCCTAAATGATTTTATTACTACCGCCATGGATAACGGTGTGCAGGTCGATGTCGTTTATACAGACTATAGTAAGGCCTTTGACCGTATTGATCATAGTATCCTAATTTCAAAGTTAAATAGTATGGGAATACGCGGAGATCTACTCAGATGGTTTTCATCTTACCTTGTGAATAGGTCTCAAGCAGTGGCAGTCAATAATTACATTTCAAGCTGGGTTCCTGTTCCTAGTGGTGTGCCGCAGGGTTCATTACTTGGCCCTTTGCTTTTCATTATCTATATTAACGACATCGACTCTTGCTTGACCTCATCCAATCTACTCTGTTTCGCTGATGATATGAAGATCTATGCCACAATATCATCACAGATAGACGTAACAGCACTCCAAGATGACATACGTCGTCTTGAGAACTATTGTCAACGTAGTAATCTAGATCTCAATCCCGCAAAATGTTCGGTAATAACCGACGTATTCTCGAAAGCGTTCCATTATCACTGCTTCATATACCCTAGGTAATCAAGTTCTACCCAGATTAGACTCCATCCGTGATCTGGGAGTTCACCACGACTCTAAGCTCAGCTTTGAATCGCACGTTGATGCAATAGTTAAGAAGGCATCCAGATCACTGGGTTTTATAATGAGGTTATCAAAGTGCTTCTCTCAAGCCAAAACTTTAAAAATTCTATACTGTACTTTTGTAAGAAGCCACTTGGAGTATGCATCTGAAATATGGAACCCATGTTATCACAAATATATTAACCGCATAGAAAATATTCAAAAAAGATTTATAAAATACTTGTGTTACCATCAAAAGATACCATATCAGTCTGAAAATTACCTTAATCTTTGCAAAAAAATTCATATATTACCCGTAGTTAGTCGTCGCGAGATCTCTGACTGCGTTTGTTTGTTAAAAATTTTCAATAGTAGTATAAACTGTCCCGAAATCTTGTCAAAATTTTATTTTAATATCCCTATGAAGTCAAAAAGATTTAATCCGCCTTTGCGTGTGCCATTATCCTCAACGAATTATCGCCAGAATTCATATATAGTGCGTGCAAGCAGAAATTTAAACAACTTGTGTAAGCAGCATGATATAGATCCATTTTTGAGTAGTGTGTCTTTGGTTAGGAGGTGCTTAAGCCGTAACTTTTTTATTTAATCAATTATTAGTTTTTTGTTATACGCGTACCCACTTATCTAGTGTCCATAAGATGTTTTTAATAATCTGTAATTTATAAGTGAGGACTTGTTATTGGCTGTCAGTCCAACTTACTGTCTCTTAACTGATTTGTTTAGCTGTAAGTCCTCCATGCTTAATAAATAAATAAATAGCGATAAAATTGATTGTAGCACTGCTGACCATCAGGCGGGATTGCGATCAAGCACTAGTTTATAATTATACAAAAAAAAACTGTTTCCTTTACAGCAACCTGGCCTCTACAAAGTAATGCCTTCATGAGCGTGACATGGTGTTGTGAGCTGGCAGCCGGAGACTGTGTGACTTTAGATGTTCGTCTCGACCCCTCCTCAGTCGCCGTATACTCACATGCTACACGGCTCGAAGAACACTTCTATCCCAACTCCTTGCAGTATAGTAAGTATTCAAGCTCAAATTACATTAGTAGCAAGGTCAAATGAATTGTAGATGGCAAGCCAGGGTTGCAATCATGGGCGTCAGTCTCTGGCTTTGGGGCAAATCAAATTTTTAGTGATCGCACGCGGTTTTTTGGCTACTACACCTTACATTTTGTTACTTCTGCGATATTGGGGGGGGAGGTGCTCTCCCTGCGCTAAGCGAACCCGGGGGGGTTCGCTTATGGCGCATATGAATCGCGCTTAATAAAACAGTAAAAGTTAAACTCCTGTTCGTATCTCATCCAGTTAAAGTTGTGGTTTAGTTTCAATCCAATTTTGTATCGCGCTAAAGTTTTAACTTCGATTGAAGTAAAATGTATGTATGAGTGATACATTTCGTCAGATATAATAATTAAAACTAAATAAATTATATGTAAATCCAATCTTCTAGACATAAGTTTGACAGATGGCACAGAAAAAGTTAGCTTTGTTTCAACTTATTCATTTGAACCATTTGTTAAATAAAAGGTAGGTGTGATACGAAACATAACTAAAGTTTTGGCTTGGTTGCAATGCAATTCTGTTTTATATATTATATTTATGTATTATGTTTTATTATATGTATTTTAGCGCGACTGCCCCCAGGCTCCTATCTCAGCGTGATGCACTATGAAGTTAAATAAACCTTTCCTTTTACAGACTGTATCTGCCTCAACACTTCAGAAGCCTGCGTGTTAGGCACAATCGGCATACAGCGTCAGATAATAAGCTCCATAGACGATGTAGGCCCCACTGCGCTATTGAACCCACCGCGACTGTACAACGCCTGCATGTCAGCTGGACTGACGCCACTCTATGTGAATACTTATGTCAGCAATATTAATGTGGTAAGTAACAGATACTAATTTGGAAGAAAGGTAACTCAAGAAACTGTGACATTAATTATATTACCTTCTGGCGGCCGCCAGCGATTTCGTTCACGTGGAGTTAGTTATGCCCCGCTACTATTGGTCACAGCGTGATGTTATATATATAGCCTGAAGCCTTCCTGGATTAATGGGCTATCCAATGCAAAAAGAATTTTTCAAATCGGACCAGTAGTTCCTGAGATTAGCGCGTTCAAAAAAACAAACAAAGTCTTCAGCTTTATATATTTGTATGGATTGACTGATGAAATTGAAATAGAATTATTGTATTTATTGATGGAATTATATTATTAAGTAGAGGTAGACAATGAACTAGAATTAGATTATTTAATGTAGATATTTATTTTTAATTGCGAACATTGTACAGTGTACATGTATTAATTTACCTATTTTTGCGAAATAATATTTTTTTAGGGTTTTTTTTTAAAGTTTAGCCCGGCTTTGTAGGCATTAGTAGAATCAGTTATCGATACCTAGCAATACCTTCACGTATCAGACAAGGTTTTCTTTACATATTGTATAGTTGACTGTTATCCGTATATTTCCACGAGAATGAAAGTTAGACAGGTGAAACCGCAAGGCGCAACAGCAGTCTATTGCTGGACTATAGCACGTCATTCAACTCGATGTTTGGCAACTCTCATCCCGCTGCCACCAGCCATCCTGCGAAGATTGTAGCTCCACCTAGCCATTTACCAATTCGTGGAGACAGATAAATGATCTTCAATTATTCTTCAATGATTTCAGGAGGAACAACGCAGGTACTTGCTATCGGTGGCTCTTGAAGCTCGCCTGTCTCGGTTCCTAAAGCGTTGTGCTCACGACTGGGCCACCGGCAGTCACAGCGGCGCCGGCTGTACGCTTACGTTTTTGGTAAGTTTTTATTTTTTAATTATAAATTGTAGCTTTACGTGTACCCTTTGTAGCCCAAAGTTCTAGTACAAAGAATACACGTAGAGCCACAATAGGCATGTATCCAAGGTATGAAAATCAAAAAAATAATTAGTCCGTATCATAGATAATAAAAAAATTAAGACCCCTACTTTTTATTTTGTCGAAATTACCCAAAACTTCTGAGATATAGAGTATTAAAGTTACGGAGTGGGGGCTAATTATGGCGTGACGTCATGCGACATTTCAAATCAATATATCTTCCTAAGTATTTGAATGAAAGAAAAAATACTTGTTCAATATTTTTTTATAAATCTATATGATGGACATTAAATTATTTTTTAGGATACAACCCAATTCAGACATAATTGAAATTGAAATTTTAACTTGCCTGTTTCCTGGATAAAATTTTTTTTTTTTTTTATAAATTATAAACTAGGGCTTGACCGCAATCCAGAGAGAAGAGAGACCTGGCTACTTTTAGATTCAGTGGAGAGGCGTGCGAAGAGGCTGATTGGCGGCCCAGATTTCACTCAAAACGGCCTCCAAAGCCTGGAGTACAGGCGTAGAGTGGCCAGCCGGTCGGTGTTCTATATCATGACTTTTGGAGAGTGTGCGAGGGAATTGAATGTTTTAATTCCCCCATCTCCGTTCCATCCTCGGACGACCCGTCGTACGACGAGTTTCCACCCTTACGTTGTTGACACCACATCGATCCGGACAAAGCGTTTCGCCCCCTCTTTTATACCGCGTACATCGAGGGTTTGGAACAATTTTCCAGCGAGCTATTTGGCGGTCAAGCAAGTTTATAATTTCTATAAAAAAAAATCTGTAAACTAGTGCTTCCCCTCATCCCGCCTCATGATAAGCAGTCATGCCAGCGGCGAGTTTCCCTCAGACTACAATTTGAGTGTCTTCAAGGCTAGAGTGAATAGGCTCTCAATAAACTAGTGCCCTTTACCATCAACGATTGCGTCACTGCTTACCATCAGGTGGGAATGCGGTCAAGCGCTAGTTTATCCATACTAATATTATAAATGCGAAAGTAACTCTGTCTGTCTGTCTGTTACGCTTTCCCGCCTAAACCTCTCAACCGATTTTAATGAAATTTGGCACAGACAATCTTTAGACCCTGAGAAAGAACATAGGCTACCTTTTATCCCGGAAAAAATTGATGTTCCCGAGGGAAATCTAAAAAGCGCGTTATAACCGAACTCCACGCGGGCGAAGCCGCGGGCGGAAAGCTAGTAATTTATAAAAAAGGGTGCTGAATAATTTAACAACTGTTTTAGGTGGATTGGTGTTGGAAGCGAGCCATCGAATTAAAAGAGAACGCTAAGGAACTTACCGCCCCGTTGTTCGCCTCATCAGCTCTTCCTGACAGGTAAGAATTAATACATTTGTCACAATGTATTTAATACCGTCCAAACCCAAGTTCATAAACATATCCCCCTTATACAAAACGAAATCTAACTTTAGTTCCAGACTTAACCTTTGAGTCAGTATTTGTATTTCGAACATTATTGAGGTTAAGTCAAAGTTCTTAATACAAAAGTGACAACTTAATACCGAACTAAGCTGTCATTTTTATGTAAGGAACTGCAGTTCTGTAAAAGCTGATTTACACAGTGCAATTTAATTGCCTATGGCATACAATAAAATTGATAGAACAAATGACTTGCATCATCTAAATGGTCTTTAAACAGTGCAAGTTTTATTGTTGCTTCAACTTAATTGAAGCAATTTAATAATTTGAAATTTAAAAAATTAATGAATTTCAATAATTCTTTCGTGGTTATGTTGGAATAGCTGCATTACTGAACATATCTTAAAGATTGGATTCAAACAATCCGAGAGTGATCCATGTCTCTTCGTTAGAAACAAAGACAGCAAAGAAAAGAAGCTGATTCTTGCGTTACACGTTGATGACGGATTGATCGCTTCTGCGTGCCCAAAAGAGACTGAAAGTTTTTTAAGTGAATTGAATTGCGGGTGTTTCTTATTGGCAAATTTATTTTTCGGAGAAAAATAATAAGGGGAAGTCTAACATACTCCGAAAATTCGTAAGAACCGTTAGAAAAGGTTCGGTAGGCCTGCAGTAAAGATGGACAAGTCAATTGCAGAGGTTTCGAAGGTGAGAATTGGAGATCTAGATGCCAAAAAGTATAACACGTGGAAGTTTAAAATTTTCATGGTGCTTAAAGGTATACCTGGGGCAAAAGATTTATTGGAAGGTACGAAACCGAGGCCAATACTTATGCCAAATGCCACACCTGAAGAGAAAACGAGGTATGAAGTAGAAGTAGCAGAATATGACAAATTAGACAGTATTGTGTCCGTCTTGCTTTTGTCAAATTTGCCTGATGACATAATAGAGAAGATGATGCGTTTTACGTATTCAAAAGAAATTTGGGATGAACTACAGAGACTATATGGAGGTTGTGTCGTAGACCAAAGCTACACGACGTGCAAAACTTTTTTCTCATACAAGAAAGATGCTACACACGATATGGCGGCACATATTTCGACGCTGAAGAATTTGTGGCATGAACTACACAGAGCGCTGAACCTTAAAAAGGATTTACCAGACATATTGTTGATCTACAAAATTCTTGATACTCTGCCGCCGGAATACGTGATGTTTGAATCAAGTTGGTTATTGATGACGAAAGAAGAACGCACCGTTAACAACCTTACTGTCCAACTGTGTTCACATGAGAAAGTTCTTGCAAAAGTCAAAGAAGAACAAGATGGAGGCAGCACCAGTGCCGAAGCCTTGTGGGTAAAGACAAAAAAGAAGGATGGAAAAGTAAGCAACGTTAATGAAAACAAGCAAGAGATACAGAAAAATAAGAAAAAGTGCAAATACTGTGGAAAACTCGGTCACTTTGTAAAACAATGTGAGAAATGGATTAGTGATGGAAGGCCAAAGAAGTCAGAGAAGGACACTAAGAATGTCAACATGACAATTTTATCCATCACTGGAAATGAATGCAAAGATTCAATAAATTTTTATGTGGATAATGGGGCAACCAGCCACGTAACAAATAGAGATGATCTTTTTGTCGAATACAGCCATTTCAAGAGCAAGCACACAGTACGCGGAGCTAATGGGAATGAAATTCAAGCTATAGGAATTGGCTCCATTAGAGGAGAAGCACAAATAGGTAATGGTGAAGTAAGACAAATTTTACTTAAGGATGTATGGTATGTACCCACCATTTCAAAAAATCTTTTTTCTGTACTTGCGGCACATGATTCTATTGAAAACAGTACATTTGAATCAACTCCAACGACTTGCATTTTCAAAGTTGATGGTGATAAGCTACTGATTGGTACGCGAGATAAGCATGGTGATCTCTATCGGTTGCAAATGAGATGTTTAAAGCCTGCTGAAGTAAATCAGTTATCTACGCCAAACCTGATTCAACTCTACCATGAGCGTTTTGGACACCAGAATAAGTCACATGTAAAGAAGTTTTTGGAAAAGGAATTGAACATAAAAACAGAAAACAGCCATGAACTCTGTGAAGGTTGCATTTATGGTAAGTCTCATCGGCTAAAATTTAGAGCCAGAGAGAAAGCAACAAAACCAGGTGAGCTGATCTGTACAGATGTTTGCGGTCCCTTCCCTTATTCATATGCTAAGAATAGATACTTTGTGCTATTCAAAGATGTTTATACCGGGTATCGTTGGATATATTTAATGCAAAACAAGTCGGAAGTTTATCAAAAGCTGTCACTGATGCTAGCTGAAGTTAAGTCAGCAGGGGTTAAAGTGAAAGAAATTTTGAGCGACAATGGAGGAGAATTCGATAATGGGAATGTTCGTAGAATACTTCAAAAAGAAGGTATCTTACATAGGTTGACGATGCCTTATACTCCACAACAAAATCCTACTGAGCGAGAGAACAGGACTGTTGTAGAAATGGCTCGGGCTATGATGTACGCCCATAGAGAAATGCCAGCGCCGTTATGGGCTGAATTGGTTTTGACGTCGGTCTATATCCTGAATAGAACGGGACCAGGACCTGATGGAAAATCACCGTACGAAGCATGGCACGGTAAGAAGCCAAGAGTGAAACATTTGCGTGTGATTGGAATTACATGCTACCCCCATCTTCCTAAGGAAAAACGGAAGAAACTAGACAAAAAGGCGCAGAAAGGAATTTTAGTTGGTTATGACAATAACGAAGGCTATCGTATTTGGGATGAAGAACATCACAAATTAATCCGATCACGTGATGTAATTTTCGAAGAGTACCCTTTGCTTAGAGAAACTGAAAATGTGCTAGATATTAAACCGAAGTCTATTAATATACAGCCGAAGTCTCTAAGAAGCTGCAGCCAGTCAGAAAGCCAGAAATTCCACCTTGATTTTCTGGGATTCCATTATGGTTCTAACGAGCACTTTGATGTCGGAGAAGCATCAATCAATGACAATGATACAGTCAATGGCGAAGAGGAAGTAGTTATTGATGAAAACGTTGTTCCTGATGAAAATGCTGAGACAGAACAAAGTTTGGATATTGGAAACAATGAAGACGGAAACATTACACAAGGTTCTCAAACTGGAAGTGATGATGTTTACGATGATGCAATTGAGGATGACCAAGAGTCTGTTCAAACTGAGAATGAGAGCAGAATGACTCTACGCAATCGAGACAACCTAAGACTTCCCGCTAGATATCGAGACTTTGTTTGTAACGTCTGTCGTACACAAGGTAAATCCAATGAACCAACAGAACCGACTTCATATAAAGAAGCTGTCAAAAGCTTTGAAGCTGAAAAATGGTGTGAAGCGATGGACGATGAAAACAAGCAAAAGATACAGAAAAATAAGAAAAAGTGCAAATACTGTGGAAAACTCGGTCACTTTGTAAAACAATGTGAGAAATGGATTAGTGATGGAAGGCCAAAGAAGTCAGAGAAGGACACTAAGAATGTCAACATGACAATTTTATCCATCACTGGAAATGAATGCAAAGATTCAATAAATTTTTATGTGGATAATGGGGCAACCAGCCACGTAACAAATAGAGATGATCTTTTTGTCGAATACAGCCATTTCAAGAGCAAGCACACAGTACGCGGAGCTAATGGGAATGAAATTCAAGCTATAGGAATTGGCTCCATTAGAGGAGAAGCACAAATAGGTAATGGTGAAGTAAGACAAATTTTAAATTTCAAATTTAATTCAATTCAACTTAATTCTCGTCGCTCAGCTCCGCCTCGCCGCCGCCGGTCTCCAGCCCCAATGTGAACGCTGTGATGACACCGGCCGCGGTAGTTGCGTCGAGCTCGAGCGACGAGTATTTCTCTCCGCCAACGACGCCACCACCTGCTCGCCGACGGGGAGGACGCCGGCCGCCGGACCGCTTAGGACCTCGAGGCCCATCGGCTTCTGACAGGGTCCCAGCTCCCGGCGGAAGTGTGCAGCGCATGAGATGGACACAATCCATCAACGAAAATGTCATGCGCTCATACTATGGGGCTACAGAGGGAGGGAACAACCTGACCGCGTACCGTGTTCGAATGCTCTCTCTGTTTCAGGTGCTTGAGCCAGCTGTCAACGTGTCGGCGCAACGACTGTCGGATCAGGTGCGGGTCATCCAGCGTAACCATATGCTGGATGATGTGGTACTTGATCGCCTACGCCTCGAGTCACGGAATAGTCATGTTACGCCTGCTTCGTCACTGGTCGCGGTACAACTTAACAGTGTTTCACCGCGACCCAACCACGTTGATGAAGAGGATGATGATAGGGCTATATCCGTGAGTCCCCAGTGCAATGAAAAATTGAGGAGCGCTTTGGAGGATGCTTTCCGTGAGTACCGCTCTATTCCGCCTGAATTTAGACCACGTTTGCCTCGATTGCCCATGCATAAAAAAAACAAGGCGCTGGTGTGTGCTCTAGACTCTCAGCTGTCTAATTATTTAAAGGACAGCAACGATCTGAATGATACACATTCAATCTTGTACTGTGGAGCTGTTGCGATATGTCGTGTGGCACATGTCAAATTCCCAGACAGTGACAGAGCCACACGACCAAAATCAGCTGTACCAGCTTGGCAGTGCAGGATTGAACGTCGTATCGGAGAGACTAGAGCACTCATTGGCAAGCTTATTAGCTTCAGGGAGGGCAATACACGCCCTAGAGTGATGCGCTTTGTGAGGCGGGCGTTCTCGGGGACTGATATTAGTACCCGAGACTATTTGTTCCGCGTCACAGAGCGCATCGACTTTTTTAAACAGAAGATTTATGCATGGGCAAACCGTATTCGTCGGTACAGGCGAAGAGTTGAGCGGTATTCTCAGAATCGCAATTTCCAAAGCGATGAAAGGCGGGTCTATAGAGCTTGGGAGCGATCAGACCAAGGTGTCACTGACACGTGCCTACCGGATGATGATGCCACGTGTTCATTCTGGCGCAATATCTGGTCGGTGCCTGTCAGTCACACCGAAGGTAGTTGGACGCGGGTTGTTGAGCGAGCCTGCGATCCAGTACCAGAAATGGGGGCTATTACCATCTGCCCCCAAGATGTAGCTCGTGCAGTCCGTCCGTTGCCTAATTGGAAGTCTCCAGGGCCGGATGGGCTGCACAACTTTTGGATCAAATGGTTTTCCGGGTCGCACGCTCGCTTGGCATCTCAATTCCAGACTGCTTTAGAGTCTGGTTCGCTACCCCAGTTTCTAACAACTGGAGTAACCCACCTGCTCCATAAATCAGGTAGCACCGCGGAACCCAAAAATTATAGGCCGATCACGTGTTTACCGACGGTCTATAAAGTTCTTACATCCATTTTGAAATCTAAAATTAACACGCATATTGACAGCAACTCCATCATGTCTGCCTCTCAAAATGGATGTAGGAGCGGGTCCCGCGGTACTAAGGAGCTACTCCTCATTGATATGGCCATTAGCCAACAGGTTCGTCGTTCCCGAAAGGATCTGTCGACATGTTGGATAGATTATAAGAAGGCCTATGACTCAGTGCCACATACATGGCTCATGCGGGTGCTGGAGTTGTATAAAGTGGATGCAACTCTACGCACCTTCCTGATGACGTGTATGAGGACATGGAGGACAGTCCTTCGCTATCCAGGATGTCGAAATATTCAGAGGAATAGCGAACCGATAAGGATCGAGCGAGGTATATTTCAGGGCGATAGTTTGAGTCCACTTTGGTTTTGCTTAGCACTGAATCCTCTAAGCACACTATTAGAGGATTCAGGTCTAGGCTATCGGTTGAGGAGAGGTGGTCAGGTTATATCGCACCTCCTCTACATGGATGACCTGAAACTTTTTGCTCACACCGATTCACAACTGAAGGAGCTACTGAAAATTACTGAAACTTTCAGTAGCTCCATCAGGATGGAATTTGGTGTGGACAAATGTGCAGTCATGCATGTAAAGCGAGGAGAGATTATGGAATCCGTGGGAACCCAACTCACGAGTTCCATAAACCTTAGAGCCCTCTCCGCATCCGAAACCTATAAGTATTTGGGTATGTCGGAAGCGTTGGGTATCAATGTTACTGACATGAAGCAATCGCTGAAGGAACGCTTCTTTGGCCGCCTGAAAAAAGTACTTAATAGTCTTCTATCAGGCGGAAACAAGGTGCGCGCTTTCAACGGTTGGGTCATGCCGGTATTGATGTACTCTTTCGGCATACTCAAATGGACTCAAACCGAACTCGACGCCCTGGATAGGAGAGTCCGTACACTGCTGACTGCAAATCGATTGCATCACCCACGGTCATCGGTTATGAGGCTGTATATCCCGCGAAAATGTGGAGGTCGAGGCTTTTTAAACGCTAAGACACTCCACAATCGTGAGATATGCAGTCTCAGACAATATTTCCTAACAACCGACGTGGGAATGCATCGAGATGTGGTCGCGGTTGACAAGGGCCTCACTCCGCTCTCCTTGGCGAAAGAGAACTGGCGCAAACCAGTAGTGCTTGACACCAATGATCGCATGGAGGTATGGAAGAGCAAGGAGCTTCACGGACGCTTTTTCAAAGCCCTACACGGGCCTGATGTAGACTTACAAGCGTCCGTGGCCTGGCTACGATTCGGTGACCTTTTTGGGGAAACCGAAGGTTTTGTATGTGCAATTACGGACGAAGTTATGATGACGAACAATTACCGGAGATTTATTGTGAAAGACGGCACAGTTGACATCTGTCGGGCATGTCACCGGCCTGGGGAATCAATAAGGCATATTATCTCCGGGTGTTCTCGTCTAGCTAACGGAGAGTACTTGCATAGACACAACCTTGTAGCCAGGATCATTCATCAGCAACTTGCTCTTAAATACAACCTTGTGGAATCGGAGGTGCCGTACTACAGGTATACGCCCGACCCAGTTCTCGAAAATGACCATATCACATTGTACTGGGATCGATCCATCATCACTGACAGGACTATTGTTGCCAATAAGCCTGATCTAGTGCTGGTGGATCGATCAGAGCGGCGTGCAATGATTGTTGACATAACCATCCCACATGATGAGAACCTCGTGAAAGCTGAGAAGGATAAACAAATCAAGTATCTTGACTTGGCTCACGAGGTTGTCGACATGTGGGAAGTGGATTCAGCAATCATTGTACCGATAGTCGTGACAGCCAATGGCTTAATAGCCAAGAGCCTCGACCAACACCTCAGGAGGCTCTCGTTAGGCAGCTGGATCAAGGGCTTGATTCAGAAAGCGGTACTGCTGGACACGGCTCGCATCGTCAGGAAGTTCCTCTCTCTGGAGCCCTGACCGCCGGTAGCTTGGACCCTGTTCCCGATACCGGTGGGCTACTATTTTTTATATTTTTAAATGTTTTTTATATATATTTTTGTTATGTAGAAATATTTAAAAATATAATTTATAAGTGTATTTATTGAAATAAAGGAATATAATGTAATAAATATAGGCTCCGATGGTTTTGGCTCGAGATAAATCTATCATGTTAAAAATGGCTTAAAATTGCGTGGCATTCCGTCCGATAAGCACGGGCCGTCTATAAACGGTGTGTTTAATTCTCTTTGAGGCCCACACAGGATTAGGCAGACATGCGCCACACGTATTTGTATACAATAATGACGTCAGTAAATACCTTTAGCACATGTATTTGTATACAATAATGACGTCAGTAAATAAATAAAAAATGAAACTAGCAAAATGGGTATACAAGTATATTTTAATATTGAACGATAATTTAATCTCAATTTCAATTACTGTCCCTGAAATAACACATATTTATTCAGTAACATGCGCTTGCTATCTTTTAAATTGATTTTTTCAAAATAAAGTGCAATCTTACACTTACATATTTTTGAATAATAGCTTTAGTTAGGTCTGTAACATGACTTGCAGTAGGATATAATCCAACTTGATGATTACTAATGTTATTAAATAGTTGAGTTCCAACGAAGCTACGCAAAATCTTCGCTGTCAACAAATGTTTGTTTATATTACGAAGATTATCGATGTAAAGTTTGATAACTGCTTCGGACGTTTTACAAATTTGTAGTAGGTCTTTCGAAGGGTACAAAAAAAAGTTGCTTCAATCCACAGTTTTCTTATATTTGGATCTGTGGGAAATCTAAAAAAAAGTATTGAAATTGAATTGACAGAAGACAAAAACTTACCAAACTTGAGATTAATAACCCAACCAGAAGTTAAATTATCCAACAATATAATAGTATAATTATAGGTGATAATTAATGAAAAGAGTTATTAAAATTTATAATATTACTGAATCATTTCTAAACATACAGGTTACTTCATATCGACATTGTTTACATCTTGGTACAGCACTATCGATGCGTGTGGAATTCTCAGAAATCAAGCTTTGGATCTGCGTCTGGGACGTTCGCAGTGAACATAATACATTGCGCAGTCGCTTATACTATACTATATAAGACGGTACCCATGTATTGCAAGCTATGTATAATTTTGCATCTGTTTGCCATTTTATCGTTTTTAATTACAAACTACATAATACTATCGAAATAATTACAAATATTACTTGTATTTTGAGGTTTTTGGGCTTACCTGTGAAAAGAAATTCCTTGTCGGGCTACACTACACACCTCACTTCTTTTCCGACACGTTACAATAGCGCAAGACGGCATTATTAAATTTTTCCGCGGAGTTTCTTACGCTGTTACAATAAGAGCGCGACTGTTGACCGGTCAAGTCAATTTCGGCTAAACTTTGAGCGTCTGCTCACATCAGCGGCGCGCTTGCTCCGCCTTCAAGGCCCTTCTAATGTCTTTACTGTTCTGTGAAAAATACACACATCAAAAGTGTCTAGGGATCAAGCATTTTTATGCGGATTTCTTGAGATTGAGATGTGGCTTTGTAATAAATTTATGATTTTATAAATTTATATGGATCCTTTTTGGTGCATTTCATAATTTGAATCAGGAACTGTGAATCAAATTCGAGTAAAAGATGAAAATCAGCTGTCAATATTTTCCCTATAAAAACATACAACGCATTGAAGACATTATTAGTGCTACTGTTTCCCTACTACTGATTAAAACCAACGTTATTATGGAGCAGCGACGTCATTTAAGCAGGGAAGAAATGCTCAGAGCCGTGGGAATGATAGAAGCTGGTTCCCGGCAACGTACTGTGGCTTTAGCTCTGAATACAAGTCAGAGTGTTATCAGTCGACTTTGGACACGTTACCGAAGCACTGGTACCGTGGCTGAGCGCCATGGAGGACGGTATCGCTGCACCACACGGAGACAAGACCGATACATTCAAATCTTAACTCGAAGAGCTCCAACAATAACCGCCATGATGTTAGCCGTGAGGCTTCATCACTCTTCAGGGAACTTAATTAGCGACCAAACAGTCAGAAACCGCTTGCATGAAGTGAACCTTCATTCCCGAAGACCGCTACGGGTACCACCTATAGCAATGCACAATCGTAGGATTCGATATCAATGGGCTCTTGAACACAGAAATTGGGCAGAAGAACAATGGCGTTTCGTGTGCTTTTCTGATGAGTCTCGTTTTGGTATGAGACCGGATACAAGACGTATACGACACTGGAGAACCCCTGGACGCCAACGGCGATTAAAATCCTGCCAGGAAGTCCATCCTTATAGTGGTGGAACCATCATGGTATGGGCGGGTATTTGGATCGGCGGAAGAACTGAGTTGATTTGGATCAGAGGCAACCTCAACGCTCAAATTTATGCTGAAACGATTGTATCAGACGTCATCGTTCCTCTACAAGTGCAAATCGGTCCCTTATTTCAGTTAATGCATGATAATGCACGACCGCACACCGCAAGAGTTGTAAGACAGACTCTCGCCGCAGCTAACATCAATGTCCTGCCCTGGCCTGCTCAGTCGCCAGACTTGAACCCGATTGAGCATGCATG
The DNA here is from genome assembly GCA_017933935.1 of Sesamia nonagrioides. Classification (NCBI taxonomy): domain Eukaryota; kingdom Metazoa; phylum Arthropoda; class Insecta; order Lepidoptera; family Noctuidae; genus Sesamia; species Sesamia nonagrioides. The sequence goes on from JADWQK010000188.1 coordinate 3,328,258, forward strand.
GGATATGCTACAGAGAAGAGCTCTGCCGAATATGGAGGGTATCCAGTCGCAAGAAGACCTTTTTTTGTTGTTGCAACGAACATGGGCGGCCATTCCACAGCGTGATTTGGATGAACTCATTTTGAGTATGCCAAACCGATGTTCTTGTGTTGTTAGTGTTCGCGGTAGAAACACGGATTATTAATTGTTTAAGTTACCCAATAAAATTTTAGAGAAAACTGTTATTTCAGTCTTTTTTTCGAACTTTTGTGTTAGTGGTTCAAATGTCAAATATCCCTTTATTAGGAAAATGGCAAATTTCTTTATTAATGCAAAGGTGACTTGGTTTATCGTTACTGTGACAAACGAAAACACTTTATTTGATGAATCCTTAAAGAAAATTTTAATTAATATCAATCAGGAGAAAAGTTATTGCAAAAATATATGTTGATCCCTAGACACTTTTGATGTGTGTATAATGATCAACGCACCGATTGGGAGGCTGTCCAGTTGTGCGCACGCGCTTAGTACTATGATCATCTACCGTCAGCACATTATGCGCTTGATAACCACATTGCAACTATTTCTAAATGTATTTGGGAAAAATTTGACATAGTGTAAAAATGATTGGAATCGATTCAGTTGTTTTTTCTAAACAAACTGTATTCAGTTTTCGAATAAAGAACAAATAACATTGTACAATTCGCGCGAGTTAACTGTGCACCTCGCTCTGTGACGTCATTCGGACGGTACCGTTTGTAAAAAAATGAGAATTATATAAATTTTTTTTTTTTTTAGGTTAATAAAAGGTCGTTTTGATAATAAAGCGTCATAATACTAGATCATTTTACTCATGACGTTTTGCATTTAAATTGCTATACAATATGTAAAGAAAACCCTGTCCGACCCATAAGGATAATAAAGGTTAGGTAAACACTTGACCAAATATGATATAAAATTTTACATAATCATCATAATAACAATACTAATGAATTTTTAAATAATCCTTTTTTACCGGGAATTAATTCCAATTTCCCCGAAATTTGGTAATTTTTAAAAAAGTGACAACACCGGTATTATTATAAGCTAATAGCGACGCGACCACGTAACAGGTGCCGCGTGCCCTGCCCCCCCAAGCCCGCGGAAGGGGTTGCGTACCGCACATGTATTAAGTTACATCTTTTTGCGAAATAATATTTATTTTTTTAGGGGGATTTTTCTTTTAAGTGTAGCCTGTCTTTGTGGGCATTAGTAGAATCAGTTATCGATACCTAACAATACCTTCACGAATCGGACAGGGTTTTCTTTACATATTGTATATGGACTGAAATATAATGTTGATGCAATCAACAGGCTTCACTAATGCGTCGAAAATGTAAAAAACAAAATCAAATTTAATAATAAAGAAAAAAAAAAGAAAACAAAAGCTCCATACAAACAATAATAACAACAGGGGATTTAAACTGTATTTAGACAATTGTAACAGAGATGCTAACGTTACTCATCGCTTACGGCGAATGCGGGGCGCCGCACGGGAAAGCGGGGGAAGGGTAGCATTCCAGCGAGGTGCACAGTTAACTCGCGTGAGTTATTATGTTAGAAATTTATTCCTTAAAACCACAGTATTCATGCTTGTTACAGGAACGTAGTCCGGTGTCTGGAGCATTGTGTACAGCAGCTAACTCAGCTGACTAGCTTGTTAGACGCCGTGCTTACTAAGTGTTGCAACTTGATCATACCTGATGGTAAGTCAAATTGTTATTGATTTCATAAGCTTATTTAAGGTTTAGAAATTGAATATAAGTAACCTTTTCCTTTTTTGTAATTTTGTATGTTTCTTCTAATATTTTTTTATGTTTCTTCTAATATATTTTTTTATGTTTCTTCCTATATTTTTTTATGTTTCTTCTAATATTTTTTTATGTTTCTTCTAATATTTTTTTATGTTACTTCTAATAATTTATTATGTTACTTCTAATAATTTATTATGTTATTTCTAATATTTTTTTATGTTACTTCTAATAATTTATTATGTTACTTCTAATATTTTTTTATGTTTCTTCTAATATTTTTTTATGTTACTTCTAATATTTTTTTATGTTCATCATCATCAACCTTTTATCGTCCCACTGCTGGGCACAGGTCTCCTCTCATACAGAAAAGGATTGAGCGTAATCACCACGCTTGCTCAATGCGGGTTGGCGATTTCAGACTTATGAAGTCCAGGTTTCCTCAAGATGTTTTCCTTCACCTTCAGTCATTGGTGTCCAAGATATAATTAGAAAGTACATATAACTTTAGAAAAGTTACATTGGTACTTGCCTGACCTGGATTCGAACTCGCACACTCATACTTGAGAGGCTGGTGTTTTAACCACTAGGCCACCACGACTTGCTTTTGAAATTTAAGTTCATTGCATCTTTTTCTTTCTATTTCATTAAGAAAAGGACAGAAGATAAAATGTTAGTTTAGACCTGTCAAATTAATCCGCGCCTGACGTAAACTGACGTATTTTTAGTCGCCATGTTTATAATCGCGTCTAAACTGTCTATGGAATATCATAATTTGACAGGATTAAACTACAATGTTATCTTCTATCCTTTTCTTAACGAAGTAGAAAGAAAACATTGAACTTAACTTTAAATTAGTTTAGTTTGTGAACTAGAGAAACGGCGCCATTGTCATGTATCTTTTTTTTTTTTTCTTTTTTTTTTGTCGCGTGGAAATTCATTTACGCACCTACCCGCCGCAAGCTAGGCGACGGGCGTGTGTGGGGCTCGCCCAGCCGGAGCCGGGAATACCCACTAAAACCACTCGGTTCCCCTCAGGCCTTGTGTCGAGAGTGTCACGGGATCAGCCCGAAGACCTAACTCCGTGCCCCATTGTCATGTACCTACATATTTCTCAGTATCATATGCCTAGCCTTCTTGCCAACTATCTGACGGTCTTCTTTCAGTCTAACCTTATTCAACTGGATAACAGTATTTGACATGGAGCATGTGCCTATCTGACCTGAATATTGAGATATACAGCAGTGTAGTTACCTAATACATTATCAGAAGCAATGGGTTTAATTTTGACAGTTCAAAAATATTCATTGCGTTCCTTACGTTATTGAGCAGACATTGTAGTAGTCTGTTACACCCAATCTTTTTTTTAATTCGTTGCCCCAGACCCTAGTGTGGCGCACCGAATTAAAAAAAAAATGCGCCCACACGACAGGAGTAATTCCTAAATTACTCCTGTATCGTGGGTGCGTTAACAACTCACAAACACCCAGACCCGGAACAACTACCTGTAGGTCAAACAAATATTTGTTCCGTGCGGGGATCAAACTCGCGACTCACAGCGCAGCAGTCGACCGCTCAGCCACTACACCAACCGTGTCGTTGTAATTATTTATTTATTCTTTCGCACACGACATGTACAGAGGCGGACTTAATGCCTTAGGCATTCTCTACCAGTCAACCCCAGGTGGTGAAATGAAGAATGAACAAAGTCAGACGTATGTGAAGGACAGAGTAAGAGGGGATTGTTAGAAGAACGCAGATTCTTAGAGTGTGAAGAACATAAATATTGGAAGTGAGTCACAAGATAAGAAGGAGGAGTGGGTGATTTAAGAAGAGAGAAAAGCGTGGTCAAGGCGAAGAAAAGCGTAGTTTGCACTATTAATATCAGCTGGAATCATTTCGAAGCATATTTCTAATCCAATGCTCCACGTATCCGACAGTCTCTGCTCAACAATGTAAATAACGCAATGAATATTGTTGAACTGTCAAGATGAAACTCATTGCTACTGATAGTGTGTTTCGCAAAGTCCCTATGTATGATACTGAAATATCTAAATAATAAAGGCGAAAATGGTGTTAAAATAACTGGTTGTATTTTTGCAGCTCTAAGTGAGATAGAAGAGAAATACAAAGGTATTGGCACAGTGTCATTGTACTTCCAAGTTGTGCAGTGGTTTCTGCGAGTGGGCTTACTGCCGGAGCGACACGACGGGTACAACGCACTTCCCTATCCCGCACAACAACTCTACTCAACTTACAACAAGAGGTAATACTAGAAGATATCCTTTTTGCTTCGACAGCCTCCGTGGCGTAGCGGTAGCGGACGCGGCCGCTGCGCAAGGTGGCGCGGGTTCGATCCCCGCACAGTGCAAGTATTTTTATGCATGAATATGAATACTTGCACTGGTCTGGTCGTGCCTCGGAAAGCACGTTAAGCCGTTTGTCCCGGTTGCCATACAAACATCTAGTGGCAGTCGTTACGGGTTGTTGGAGCCCTCAAAAGTCCAACAATTGGTCTAACTGCAATGCTTCGATGTCGCCTTCGGGTTGTGATGTCGAAGTTTAGCCATTTTAGCAGTTGGACTGGTAAAGCGGACCCCAGACTCCAAAACTGAAAAGGCTTCGGATGCGACTGGGATTAACGCTGTGATGATGATCCTTTTTGCTTGGAGCTGCTGGGGAGTTTGTTCCGCCACTTCTTCTTCCCAGCGAAAGCACTAGGAAGTAGCGAAGGGCGAGCGTTTTGGGGGGACTGTCTTATGTAATATTGACGTTAAAAAAGTGCTGATTCTCAGCCTAATTTGAATAAATAACCTTCTGCATGGTTCTGGTTTTATGTGAGAGACATTATACCCTGTTGTTGTTGTTTTTATTTTTTTTTTGCTTTCCTAGGGTAGTTTAGTTTTAAAACAATTTCTTTTAAAGTGAAAAGTTCTTTAGTGACATTGAGCATTTTTATTGGATGGGAAAATACATTGATTCGCGTGAGCGTGACCGACCCGACGCCGTGATCGCTACAACGATATACAAAGATACTGAATACATATGTAATGTATTCTTTGTATGTGTAGTGCATACAAGGGTATATACTGCGTGATCGCTACAATTCTTTTGTTATTTTTTGCTTATATAATTATTTCAGCTATCACTTCTAATGGTCAGTCCCACGACTTCCTTTTCTTTTTTGCCTATTTACGTAGGGTAGGTTTATGTAGGTAATTCCAGAGATTGTAGTGTTCAAAATCTTTATCCTATTTAAGCCAGTGATGATCTATACAAAAACATCAGAATCCATTCAAATATAATAAATCAAATTATAACTATGTAGGTTACAATGAATGATTTATTCGAACCGCAACCTAAGCTTTCTTATTTTTTCTTTTACATTTTCAACCTAATGTCAATATCTTAGGGTTGAAAATCCATCATCGCAAAATGTAACCAAATGTTGCCATGGTTTACTTATGCACTTATTTTGTTTCAGGCGTCTAAAGCTAAATCGTTTGCAAGACAACGTGCCTACATATGAGAATGAGGCAAACAAGCCGTGTTCTCTGTTGTACATCGATCAGCTGATTGAACAAGAGTTCGCTGGTGAGAGGACACATGAGTAAGTAATTATAGATTTCTCTTTATAAACTAGTGCTTGACCGCAATCCAACCTGCCCCCTAATTGGCGAACACATTTTTGTCAAATGATTGCCACTAGTTAGGATGAGTTCGTATCGTTCGGGCCGCCCATTGGTCCGTTTGATCCAAACGATCCCAACTAGTCGCAATCATTTTACAAAAATGTGTTCGCCGATTAGGGGGCTGATGGCAAGTAGTGATGCAAACGTTCATGGTAAAGCGCACCAGTTTATTAAGAGCGCATTCACTCAAAAAAAAAAAGAAACTGATGCAATATTAAACCAACAACACAACCAACGGTGCTGCACTAGAGGGAGATTGATCTGGAGACCCTCCACGACCAAACTCCCGACACAACAACCCGTCCTCCGTACGGCTTCACTAGACATCATGCCGGAACAGGACTCTGTAATTGTACTCCCACTAATTTTAATTTATTTAGGTAAACGTTTGCAATGAAAACCTCGAGGCCAAACTCATTTACCTAATCATCAAACCACACGGTTGGCGCAGTGGTTAAGCGATTTACGTGGGAATCGTGCGGTCCATGGCCCTGTATGGGGCCCCTGTGTGGGCGATGGACTTGACAGCCGGAACACTCGCCATTCTGCGCAAGCCGCAGAGGGCGATGGCCGTCAGGGTCGTCCGCGGGTACCGCACGATTTCCTACGAGGCGGCTTGCGTCCTGGCCGGATCCCCGCCCTGGGACCTAGAGGCGAAAGTACTCGCGTCATTGTACCGATGGCGCGAGGAAGAGCGGAAACGGGGCTCCAGTCCGGTGCAGCGGCAGATCGAGCTGCACCGAGAGGAGCTCCGTCAGGTCCTGGTGGCGGACTGGCGGCAGAGGCTTATGCGCCCTACCGCCGGCCTCGTTACCGTCGAGGCGATCCGGCCAGTACTCGACGACTGGCTCGGGAGAAGGCACGGCTCCCTGTCGTTCAGGGTGACGCAGGTGCTGTCGGGGCACGGCTGCTTTGGCAAGTACCTGCGTCGCTTAGGCAGGGAGCCGGACGCTCGGTGCCACCACTGCGTCCAATGCGGGGAGGACACGGCGCAGCACACGCTCTCCGAGTGTGTAGCTTGGGAGGAGCAGCGCCGTGTCCTCACAAATGAAGTAGTAGTGCGGAGGATGGTCGGTAGCGCAGAGTCGTGGGATGCAGTGGTGTCCTTCTGCGAGGACGTGATGTCGCAGAAGGAAGCTGCGGAACGGGAGAGGGAGATCTCAACTCCCTTCCCGAGCCGCAGAAGACGCACCGGGCGCCGAAGAAGGGCGGACAACGCCCTCTTCCGCCCCCCATGAATGGGTCCAGGGGCGAGGGACATGGGGAAGTCCCCGCCCCCTATGGACCCCGAGGCGGAGGCGCGCGCGAGTGTCGACGCACGCCCCTGAGGCGATGCACGGGGTAGTTTAACACCCCACTACCCCGTGCAGGAGACGGGGCCCGGACAGACCGGGCCAGCACGAGGGTGTGGGGCCGTGGAAGAATTTAGACTCCCGCGGCCTCACGCGTTTGCTCGTGATAGAAGAGACACCGGGGTGGTTTTAGTCAGTAAAAGTCTGACAGACCCCGTCGCCCAACCCAGGGCGGCGGACATCCTATGAGGATTTCCACCCGAAAAAAAAAAAAAAGTGGTTAAGCGATTTAACTGACTGCTGCGCGATGTGTCGAGGTTTTGATTCTCGCACGAAACAAATATTTGTGACCTACAAGTAGTTATTCCGGCCCCCTAATCGGCGAACACATTTTTGTCAAATGATTGCGACTAGTTGGGATCGTTTCGACCGAACGGACCAATGGGCGGCCCGAACGATACCAACTGATCCCAACTAGTCGCAATTATTTGACAAAAATGTGTTCGCCGATTAGGGGGCAGGTCTGGCTGTTTGTGTATGGCAATTTAATACTGAGTGGTTGTGTGTGATACCAGTTGGCTTACTATTCGAAGAAATACATGTTTGATTCAGTTACCGTGGCAGTTGTCTTTTTTATTCAATATTCCCCTGATGAAACATTTACATTACTTTTTTTTTTATAAATTATAAACTAGCGCTTGACCGCAATCCCGCCTGTTGGTAAGCAGTGACGCAATCATTGATGGTAAAGCGCACTAGTTTATTAAGAGCCTATTGAGTGAATAGCCTTGAAGACACAAATTGTAGTCCGACGGAAACACCGCCGCTGGCAAATTGTTCTATTCCCTCGATGTACGCGGTATAAAGGAGGAGGCGAAACGCTTCGTCCGGATCGTAGTGGTGTTAACAACGTAAGGGTGGAAACTCGTACGACGGGTCGTCCGATGGTGGAACGGAGATGGGGGAATTAAATTATGCAATTCCCTCGCACACTCACCAAAATGCATCCTATAGAAGAAAGAAAGGCTACTTACGTAGCCAGCCTTTCGGTGTTCTATAGGATCCCGAAGTTGCCGAACGGCTTTGGAGACCGTCTCGATTACTATGAAAACCTTTAAGAAATCGTCACCTGCCCAACCTGTACCTACTAACTCTAGTCTAATGCAGCTGAGTATCTACCAATACTTTCAGGGCTCCACGAATGACAGCCGGATTCAATGGTCACCCACCCGCGGACCAACGTCGGCAAGCGTAACTTAATTTGAGCAATCAACTTGGATATTATTACATATCTTCAAAAATATGTATAATGTTGTTACAGGATGTGGCGGAAAGGTGGCAGTGAATGTAATGGTCTGTACCCACCACCGTCACTATACTCGCTTCTGCGTTTGTACCTCTTACCCGACATCGCAGAGGAACATAAACACTCATTAGTACTCTACCTTCTTGTGGATTACTCTATGGTGTATGATGAAGTCAGGTGAGTCTTTTTTATCTTATTATCATTTCTATTATCAGCTCCTTCAAAATATTATCCTTGGTTTTTGGCGTGGCATGTTAAAAACATAAAAAAAGAAAAACTGTTGATATAAACGCACCCACGATACAGGAGTAATTCAACTTTTTTTTTTATAAAAAGTAACAAAGGAAAAAAATAATTGGGGAAGTCCTATACGACGCCAAACAGCTCGTATCTCAGCACTATACTTCGACATTTATTGGCTTCTTCTATTGGAATTTTTTATTCGCTTGGCTTGCATTGACTGTTATGTCGCAAGCTGGACCGTGAGTCGCCTTTTTTTTTTTTTCATTTCGAATTGCGTTTAATTTTACTGTCTTCCTGTATGAGTCACAATAAATACTTTCCCTGCTTTCTTTCTTTTCTACAAACCAATACATTTTTCCTAAAAGTAACCTATTAAGGGCGAATATCATTAAACTTTTATACCTATTCTTATTCTGAGACTAAGGTCCGTATTATAGAACGTCATTCAAAACTCAAGCTCTACTTAAGTCTCGTTAAGCCATTTGATTGGTTGAAACTAGTTTTAAGTAATGCTTAAGCAGAGATCAATGCTTGAGTTTCGTTCTGGAATACGCACCTAAGTTTCAGACGTCTTATTTTCTTCCACGGATTGGTAAAATCAATCCTTTATTCAAAGCTATTATATTTTCAATCGTTTACCAGAACATTGACGGATTTGCCTTTCAATAAATGATAACATTTCTGTTTCTCTTTTCAACAGTTTTCCTTAATAAACATATATTGTATCAACAGATATGAAGCCGTGATTCGCAGACTGATGCAGTTCCCTACTATGTTCGGTCTCAGTAACACTGCTATAAAGGCTACGCAAGCCTTCTGGCATTTAGACCACAGGGATTTTGATGTAAGTATAATCATCAGCTCAAATATACGAGTTTATTATACCCACCATTTAGTGGATAGACGAGTGTTGGTGAAACTGGGATAGGGTTATTCATCCTGTATTAATTCCATCTTTAGAAATATAAATAATAATAAATATATATATACGGACAAATCACACAGATTGAACTAGCCCCAAAGTAAGTTCGAGACGTGTGTTATGGGATACTAACTCAACGACACTATATTTGTAATAGAGACATATATAGTTAAACATCCAAGACCCAGGCCAATCAGGAAAAGAATATTCTATCATGACCTGGCCGGGGATCTAACCCGGAGCCTCCACGTCGCAGGCAGGTTTGTTGACCGCTGCGTCACGGAGGACGACAATGTTTCGACATTTATACTGGAACCATCATGGTTTTAACATGTCATAGTAAGCCCTTGAGACCAGTGGTAGCTTAGTGGTATCGGTCGTGGCTTCGGTCGTGGCTTACAAAATAGCAGGTTGTAGGTTCGAACCCCATCAGGCGATTTCATCATCATCAACTTTTTTATCGTCCCACTGCTGGGCACAGGTCTCCTCTCATACAGAGAAGGATTGAGCGTAATCACCACGCTTGCCCAATGCGTGTTGGCGATTTCAGATTTAAAGTGCAGGTTTCCTCAAGATGTTTTCCTTCACCTTGTAATCAGGCGATTTAAGGTAAATTATTTCGTAATCACATTTAAAGTCCAGGTTTCCTCAAGATGTTTTCTTTCACCTTGTAATCAGGCGATTTACTTTGTGTAAATTATTTCATCACCACTGCCCTCAAAACGGCGAAGGAAAACATCATGAGGAAACTGGCATATCCTAGAACGAATAACTTCGAAGACGTGACATCTACCAACCCACAGTGGGCCAGCGTGGTAGATTACAGCCCACTCCCTCTCACCAAGAGGTCTGTGTTCCAACAGTGGAAACAATATAGGCTGATTATTATGTAGTAAGCCCTTGTTGTGAGTTGTCAGTGTATTATTTTTATTATGATTCATTGATAGTCGAATAAAAATGAATTTTTATTTTGTTTACATTTCCATACAAATTCACTACACCATGCTCATAAAATAGAAGACTATTCTTACAAGTATGTGCTTTAATTAGTAGTCATGTTAGGAAGTCCGTTTCTACACAGGAAAGCCAGGAGCACAATATAATTATGGAGTATATATCCCCATATTTATATTGTGTTAGAAGTTAGAATAGGGCTGCAGGGAGCACTCCGTTAAGGATGATACGCTCCCAGGAGTTCCATCCAGGTCTGCAAATATTTAAATGGATGATCAACGTAACCTCGTGCGAGTTTCCATGTTGCTAAATTAGGAAAAAGGGATATTAAAAGTTCAAAATTATAGTTTAACTGAGATAATGGCGTCGATTCTCGTATTCACAAACTAAAGTTATGTGCATCTTTTTCTTTCTAATTCATTTAGAAAAGGATAGAAGATAAAACTTTGTTTAGTCCTGTCAAATTAAGATACTTCATATTATACAATTTACACGTCATTAAAAACATTGAGGTTAAAAATACTTGTTTTTTTTTATTTTTTCTTTCTTTCTCTTATGGCTTCGCACGGTTTGTGCATTTAGCCAATGTCACGTAATGAATTATTCATGTCGAAAAAGACGGCCGCGCGACCGAACACGGAGGAAGTTTTGGTGCAAAGCCATGATGTGGCCACTATGCTACAATATTTCACTGTTCTTAATGAATTATTCACTGAATACACTTTTTACTACATAAATCACGCGTTTTTATTTAGTAAACGACACTATAAATAATTTAAAAGTCCAATGAAAAATGAGCGTGGCACTCATCCTAGCTTCCCGCCGAAACTCCCCAGGAGAACATACTTCAGTTTACTTATTTATTAATATTTAACTTCTGTTCTTTTCTTGATGAAATGGAAAGAAAAAGATACGTTAAACCATTGATATAATATTAAACTAAGGTAGATACGTCACTAGCGCACTGAAAATGAAGCGTACAAAAGGAGGTAAGTCCAGTATCTCGCTTTAGTCACTCTCGATACACTCGTAAAAACAAACGACAAACACTAACAGCGCAATCGACAAACACTAGCCATCTTTTTCTTCTCTATGCTTTAGATTTCGCCCTATCTCACTCACACTGTGCCAACGTGTGAAATGTACGCAGAATAAAAAAATTGCTACTGCTCCGATCGGCACATTTATTTTGGTTAATTTGTTAGAGCATATCATATCTGTTTAATATTATATCAATGCGTTAAACTTAAATTCAGGTTAGTTTGTGAACGTGGGAATCAGCTCCAATGTAGCTCCCAACGGAGAAATCCATTTTCTCATTGTAAAGAGGTCATGATGATCTTTTGAGTCTTGATGATGAATGGAATGGACCTTTTATTGTCTTATTAATCTTCTACTTCGTCTTCTCCCCACAGTTCGCCCTCGACCAACTCCAATGCCTAACCGGCAACACGCTCTCCGACTGGCAACACAACGTGGTTCTATCAACCTTGCTAGCGCAAAAAAAAACTCAAGCAGCCCTCCAATACTTACACGTTCGCAAACCAGCCCCCATACAGAACATACGCGATAAAGACGGCGATATAGCGTCCTGCTCTATCCGGGTCAATGACCATGATAAGCTGGAGGATTGGCAGTCTTGTTGTAACCTGTACTTGGCGAGGGGGCTGGTTTTTGAAGCCCTCGATGTGATAAGGATGTGTGTACTCAATGCGAGTTGTGTTGAGGATAAGGCTACCGTTTTGCAGTTCTTTTTTAAAGGTAAGTTTTTTTTTTTTACTAACTCCGCTCCATCATCGTGAACCTTTTTATCGTCCCACTGCTGGGCACATGCCTCCTCTCATACAGAGAAGGATTCAGCGTACTCACCACGCTTGCTCAATGCGAGTAGATATACTTAGAAAGTACATAAGACTTCGAAAAGTTACATTGGTACCTGTCTGACCTGGAATCGAAACCGCACACTCATACTTTAGAGGCTGGTGTTTTAACCACTAGGCCACCACGACTTAATACTACGCTCCGCACCCGATAAATTTTCGATCCTGTGGGAAAATCCAGATAAAACTATGCTGTGTTAATCCCAGTTATAAACCATTTGTGTGCCAAGTAACAAACATCGGTCAAAAACTACTAACTATTATTGTTCACTATAATATCTTCTGCGCCGAAAGGTAGTCTCCGTTGTGTTTGAGCGCCATGGCCGAAACACTTTCTGTGTGGCTACCATGAGTTTTTATTACGAGACTCGATCGTCGATATCGACCGCGTTTGACTCATCGATTGGCCCGCTTCAAGGTTGTAAGAACTCTTAACCAATGAGAGCGCAAACGCGCTCAATATCGACGATCGAGTTTTGTAATGAAAACTCATAGTACTCACACTGGAGGCGGTCGCTCTAGTGCTCTTTACCATCACCGATTGCATCACTGCTTACAATGAGGCGGAATCACGGTCAAGCACTAGTTTATAACATATAAAAATTCTTAATAGTAACAATTTATTTCACCAGGTTGTCGAAACACGGGGAATCTAGCCAAAGTACTGCAAGCAACAATGTCACCGTTTGAAGAAGAAATATTTGTGAAATATCTGGAGGATTGTCACGAACCGCACACGTCAGATATACTAGTCATGTATTACTTACAACAGTCGCGGTAAGTGGTTTTTTTTTTTCTTTCTTTTATGGCTGCGGTTTGTGCATTTAGCCAATGACAGGTATAATGAATTATTCATGTCGAAAAAGACGGCCGCGTGAACCGTCTTACGAGGGAGGTTTGACACAAAGTCATGATGTGGCCACTATGCTGCAATATTTCACTATTCTTTACGAATTATTTACTGAATGCACTTTTGACTACATTATATTACAATCACGCACTTTTATTTACTAAACAACACTATTAATAATTTTAAAAGTCTAATGAAAAATGAGCGTGACACTCAGCTTGACTTTCCCGCCGAAACATCCCGGTAAAATGTTTTTTATTTTTATTTCTGGCAAGTAAAGCCGATGTCGACTATTCTGCCACTGTCAAAAGTGAATTGGAGAAGCAAGAGTGCTCAAAAAATATATTAAAAAAAAAATGAAAACTAACATACTTAATTATAAATTTTATCCAAGCAATAAAATTGTACGTGACATATTTTGTATGGGAGGACAGTCAAAATTTCAAAATTATTCTAGCCCCGTGTCTCTAGTCTTCGCTTAAAATCATTATTTAAAATATTACTGGCATATAAATGGCATAATAATATATTATTATATAAGTTGGGCATGTAAATGTAGGTTATCATCTAGTCAGTCTGAGGTATGAAAGAATCTGCAGATTGCGCAAAATATTCACATTATTGTCACTCGTGCTTTTCGCATTCTTTATTTTTTTCACAAACAACCAATGACGTCGTTAGAAAATTATACATAGTTTTTTTTAATATTTTCTTATTCTGTGTACGGACGACAGCAGGTCAAGCTACCCTAAACTTTACAATTTTAAGCCTTACAGCTTTAGCAATAAAGTTGAAAATCTAATAAAGAAATCTGACAGATTGTAGTGGCTTGATGTGCTATCGTCTGTACAATTATTCCACTTGAATGTTTTGTTAACAGATATCTAGAAGCAGAACGGTACAACAATAAGTTAAGACAACAGAAACCTCGAGCCAAAGATGTGTCAACCTCAGTAGAGTCTCTCTTCGACATGATGGACAGAGACAGTGCTAGAGACGCCATCGTGGAAGTGGTGTGCGCCTCTTTACCGGCCATCGCTAACACTGTCGCGCATATTGCGCTCGACAGTAAAGATGTAGAGCCGCACGGTACGTTATCATTTTATAACAAACTATTATTATATCACATCAAAATCAAAAGTCATTTATTCAAATTAGGCTGAGAATCAGCACTTTTTGAACATCTATATTACATAAGACACCGTCACACATTCGCCCCAAGACGCCCGCCTTTCGCCGCTTCTTAGTGCTTTTGCTGGGAAGAAGTGGCGGAACAGAAACCCCAGCAGCACAGCAATCTGTTCATTAAAAAAAAAGCAATGTTCAATGTGTCGCGGGTTTCGTACGGAACCAATATTTTTATGACTTACAAGTAGTTGTTCCGGGTCTGGCTGTTTGTGTATGTGTGTTTAAATACTATTAATTACTCTAGTAATTACTTCTGTATCGTGGCTGCGTTTACAAACATTTAAACACACATAGACCAACACCCAGACTCGGAACCACTACTTGTAGGTCATACAAATATTTGTTCCGTGCGGGAATCGAACCCGCGACACGCAGCGCTGCAGTTGATCACTCACCTACTGCGCCAACCGTGACGTCACGAATTCATATGATTGAAAAATAAAATCACTCTCAACGTAAATAACGCAATAAAGTCTCTAAACGAAAACCATGGGTACTAATAATGTGTTACGTCTTTACCCCACACAACAGCAAAAGAGTTGATCATATTTTGACTGAACCAATAAATCGATCAAAATCAACCAGTTTTTAAGCCCTTACTAATAGTAAATGTTTTGTTCACAGTATTCGCACTAAAGCCGATGTCCGTGTACGTTAAGGCAAAGTCGCCTAAAAATACTTTTACATACAAATCATCATTTATTCAAGTAAGTGGTTCAATATTTCTTTTGTTGGTTTTATCCACAGTTTATTTACCTTAATACTCATACTGGCTTTTTGTCTAAATCTGTTTTTGTAACATAAAGGGTGTATCTGACATCGAGGCACAAACGTGTACCATGGATCCAGTACATGATTCTGAACCCTCCAGTGGTGGAATTTTTCCTCGGCTTTTCCTAATAAAAAAAAAAAACATGTACAGTTTTTTTTTTTTCACTTTAGACCGTTCATAATTTGCTATACTTTTATAACCCAATAAGATTTTAAACTAAAAATGAATTAATTCGCTAATTACACAAAAAAGTGCAATGTGAACGAAACTCGAACAACTATCCTATCAGCTGATTTAATAGAGTTCACTTCAGTGGTCAACGTCATATCTACAAAAACACGTGGCGGCACGCTTGCAACGTTCAAAGCCCGAGCCGACACTTTTTTTAAACACTATGATTTCTGTAACCGCTCTGACACTACTAACTCGCGCTGACATAAATGACTATCATAGTTTTGTTAGTGGCATGTGGTCTAGCCTTTACACGAAGTTTGCGTTATGATGTCAGATACATCCTGTATGTATATGTTATCTTACGTGAGTTATGAGGATGCCAAAAGTCATGATCACAACGTCTTAAAGTGAATTAGCTTTAAGACATTGCAATCATGACTTTTAAAAAAACGCACTTCATCATGCCCCTGCTGGACACAAGTCTCCTCTCATACAGAGAAGGATTGTGCGTAATCATCACGCCTGTTTAATGCGGGTTGGCGATTTCAGACTTTAAAGTCCAGGTTTTCTCAAGATGTTTTCCTTCACCTTATAATCAGTTTTTGTATACAATATGTAATGTAATTAGCGCGTTAATATGAAATTAATTTCCGTCATTTCAATTATTTTTGGGATAAAAATTACCTATATTAAAAAAGATATAAACCGATTCAGTAAACGATTCTGAACAAACTATTTTCAGGAAGTGCGTTAATTAATTTACATGTTGTATATGTGTGTATAGATTTTTTGGGTGTATGTAACTCTTTAACACATAAAATACTGAACGGATTTGGTTGAAATTTGGCATACAGATAGTATATAACCAGGATTGACTTATAGGATACTTTTTATCTCTATATTCTCACGGGATCGACTTGATTTTGAATTACAGCAACTATTTAAAGCCACATGCTACATGTTCCCACTACTAATATATATATATAGCTATAGTAGCGATACCTACAAACGCCACATGGAACAACGCGTCATGCTGACGTCACACGAATTCTACATCTCGCAAGCAGAGTTTACCGTGCAATTAGCATGCATCATCAACCGTTGGGCAAGTGTCCGCCAGACTCAACACCTGTCTGGTCGAAGGATCCTCCCTTTTCTATGGAAAATGTGTGAACTTTACTCCCTGTTCCTCATGCCTCCACACTGGTGACCCTGAACATAGACGTCAGCGCAGCCTTCTTGATATGAGAGAACACGAACCCACAAAATAAATAAATAAATATATACGGACAAATCACACAGATTGAGCTAGCCCCAAAGTAAGTTTGAGACTTGTGTTATGGGATACTAACTCAACGATACTACATTTTATAAGAGATACATATACAGATAAACATCCAAGACCCAGGCCAATCAGGACAAGATCGTTTTCCATCATGACCTGACTGGGAATCAAACCCTGGGCCTCTACATCGAAGACAAAATTTCGAAGACGTGACATGTTTTCGAATTTTTAGTTTTGGACGGTTTCCTCACAATATTTTGCTTCACCGTTTTGAGAACAGTGGTGATGAAATAATTTACACAAAGTAAAGCGCCGGACGGGGATCGAATCTATGACCAACTTGTAAGTCGCGGCCGAAACCACTAGCCCACCGCTGCTCTCATGCCATAAAAAAACTTTTTTTTTTTACAATTCCATAGTGTCATTAGTTTAACGTAACTTTCTTATCTTCCTAAAAGGTTAAAAAAGAACAGCGTAGTTTTAGGCGTAGGTTTTTACAAAGTAAAGCCCCTGTCAAGTCGTGGTGGCCTAGTGGTTAAAACACCAGCCTCTCAAGTATGAGTGTGCGGGTTTGATTCCAGGTTAGGCAAGTACCAATGTAACTTTTCTAAAGTTACATGTACTTTCCAAGTATATCTTGGACCTATGACTGATTACAAGGTGATGGAAAACATCTTGAGGAAACCCGGACTTTAAGTCTGAAATCGCCAACCCGCATTGAGCGAGCGTGGTTATTACGCTCAATCCTTCTCTGTATGAGAGGAGACCTGTGCCTAACAGTGGGACGACAAAAAAAAGGTTGATGATGATGAAAGCACCTGTCTGGGTTCGAACCACCGTGCCACCACTGCTTACATTCACACAACTAAGAACTAAATTAAATGCCTAACTAACTATATTTGTCGTCCTCCCTGGCGCAGCGGCCAACACGCCTGCCTGCGACGTGGAGGCCCCGGGTTCGAACCCCGGCTAGGTCATGATGGAAAACGATATTTTCCTGATTGGCCTGGGTCTTGGATGTTTATCTATAAAATATAGTATCGTTGAGTTAGTAACCCATAATACAAGCCTCGAACTTACTTTGGGGCTAGCTCAATCTGTGTGATTTGTCCGTATATATTTATATTTATTTATTCAAATAAATACACAGACGAAGATAAACAGACGCTTAGCTGTCAGAGTATGCTTATAGACGTTATTATTGTAACTTTATTATTTCTAAAGATTACACAGCCTACATAGAACTACAAATGTGAACCATTACGTCAGTTCATACACGGATGATGCTTTTGTACGTATAATATACATATCTCTGCCCACGTTTATGTGGACAATGAACTCTAGTTTAAAATATTCATCATGAACACTATTTTCGACTCTCTTATTATATTTTGAACTTTATTCCGACCAGCATAAAGTTCTTTATATAAAACTCACAACTTAGACACAGGTTTAATATCAGTTTTTGTACTTGGAACGTTGTCTTTGTCGATATAAAGTTCGAAATTCAAAATGGCTCTATGTTCTAAAGATAACCTAGGCCGTGTGTTATTTTTTTAATAGGATACCATAGAGAATGCTAGTGAAACATGGATGTCTAAGCCTAAGATGCGGAGAGGCATCAAGCGTGCGCTCAATATTGAAGATACGCCGTTTATCTGTACTCCGAAGTTAACAAGGACTAGAAGGTGAATATACTTTTATGTATTTATACAAGTTGTTTATTGCAAATTACTTCACATTTATAACAGAAGCCAATGCCCTCGTTTTTATTACTATATTGTCCTGTGTGGGCCAGTTGTTTCAAACGTTTGATTAAATAAAGAATAATTACCTCTGTGTTATATAAATCAATGGAATGTTTTTGTGATTCAAGCTTTTTGGCGCCATTTTTTGACATACACGTGCCTGATGTGGTCGCCCATAATGTTCGACTACTCGATCAAATGTATGGAATTGTGAATTTCTTTAAAATCATCTGTTCATAGCTATAATATTGCCATG
This sequence comes from Sesamia nonagrioides, assembly GCA_017933935.1. Classification (NCBI taxonomy): domain Eukaryota; kingdom Metazoa; phylum Arthropoda; class Insecta; order Lepidoptera; family Noctuidae; genus Sesamia; species Sesamia nonagrioides. The sequence goes on from JADWQK010000188.1 coordinate 3,346,589, forward strand.
AATAAAATAAGCTATAATTTTTTTATTGATGGCATTTTTCGCTATTCTTTGATACAATGATATGAGAAATGTAGAGGTTAGAACGCCGTCCTAGAAACAATAACATTGAAGTTACTTACTGAATAATTGCTTAATACACTATCAGTAGTATTTTCTCGGTGATAAGCTACAACATCGGCCGCCGGCATAAGTTACCACCCACCAGACAAAGTCATGCCGCCAAGCGATTCGTCGTGTTCCGGCATGATGTCTGGTGAAGCCGTACGGAGGACGGGTCTGAGCAGTTGTGTTGCGATGTACGTGCCGGGTACGATGCGCGAAATGTTGTTTTGTCGGGAGTTTGATTGTGGAGAGCTTCCAGATCAATCTCCCTCTGGCGCAGCATCGTTGGTCGTGTTGTTGGGTTTAACATTGCATCACCGCGCTCAACTGCCGTCTTTCTTCCTATTTACTCAGTTCCTTTGAGTGAGTAGGTTTAATAAACTAGCGCGCTTTACCATCAACGATTGCATCACTGCTTACCATCAGGTGGGATTGCAGTCAAGCGCTAGTTTGTAATTTATAAAAAAAAAAGTAGCAATGGGTTTCATTTTGACAGTTCAACAACATTCATTGCGTTATTTACGTTGTTGAGCGAACACCTTTTTCAAACATATGGAAATACGGATTAGCTTAAATTTGCTTCAAAATGATTATTGTTTTTTTTTAATCAAACGTTGATCCACACTATTAATTTCTCCTGTATCGTGGGTGCGTTTACAAATATTTAAAGTCACATACACAAACAGCCAGACAATGCAAACACTTATGCTATATCTACGCGACACTTGGTGGGAAACGCACTAAATATCACATATGTATACTTTTATATTCAGTGGATCACCATTTAACTATTAAATACACCATTATACGTAAGACAATGCCTTTTAAAAGATAAGGCAGAGGTATACTACATTCTGAATAAGATTATACAATATGTTAAGAAAACCCTGTCCGACCCATAAGGATAATAAAGGTTAGGTAAACACATGACCAAATATAATATGAAATTTTACATAATCATCATAGTAACAATCCTAGTGAATTTTGAAATAATCTTTTTTGCGCGCCAATTAATTCCAACTTCCCCAAAATTTGGGAATTTTTAAAAAGTGATAACATTATTTTTGACGGTATAATTCTGAGCGAATAGCGATGCGGCCGCGTGCCCTGCCCCTCTTCACCCGCGCCTGTATGGCCTACCGCACATCTTTTAAGTTACCTCTTTTTGCGAAATAATATTAATTTTTTTAGGGTGATTTTTTTTTAGTTTAGCCCGACTATGTAGGCATTATTAGAATCAGTTATCGATACCTAATAATACCTTCACGGATCGGACAGGGTTTTCGTTACATATTGTATAATTATTTAGTTAAACTTTTTTTACAATCCTTTCAACCAATTTTGACTTCTATTGCGTTGGCGTTATGACAAAGACTAGCTGCAGCCAATAGTTGGCAGTGTAACCATTTTTTTTTCTTTTAATGCCATTCTTATGCCTACGGAATAGAAATCAAATTTGGTTGAACGGGCTGTAATAAGGTTTGTTCGTTTTTACATCCACGTGAATTTTTCTGGGCCCCTGAATTACTGGCACCACATCGCATCGCATCGTCCGCCTGTACTAATTAGTACAGACGTAGTAATAGGCGTCGAATCACTTGTTCAAAAACTAAACTTATTTTAAATTCAATGCATCTTTTTTTTTATTTTATGAAAAAAAAGGACTGCAGATAAAATATTGTAGTTCTGTATAATTAAGATACTCCATAGACAATTTACAAACGAATGTAAATATGACTACTAAAATATGTTAATTTACATCAGGTGCAGACTAATTTGACAGGACTAAATTAATATTTATCTTTTGTTCTGTTCTAAAATAGAAAAAAAAATATGCACTGAACTTAACTTTAGTTTAGTTCACATACCTACTAAAACTAAACAGAATCAACGCTATTGATTGTATCCTTATACAACGTGTAACATAATGGGTATATACATACCAAGGGCATGGCATCTTTAGATGATATCAAACAATATGGGTAGAGTTTCAACTCAAAATAAAATACTCAAAAAATTGATACCAAATTTTCGGTTTTGTGTGTTTCTTAAAATCAAATCATAACGAACGTGGCACTACACTACATACGTTAATAACTACTCGTTACACGTCACATTACTTGGCAAAATCCGATAAATGTCTTTAATAATCCTGTGCGCCTAGTATGGTAGTAGCCTATCACAGGCGGTGTTTTTCTCCATAACTTCCTAAAATAAAGAATTAGGATTAAAAACCCTTCCAATATTGATTGATATTGTGTAAAGATGCCATGCCCTTGTTATGTATACACCCTTTTTGTTACACGTTCTATAGGTATTAAGTTTTATGTAAATATATTTTTATAACATAAAAGAAATATAATTAAAATAAAATAGATATAATTTATATTTAATGCTTTATATACCTATTTTTTTTATTAATATAAAGTGTATTTTATATTCTACAGCATATTATCATCTGAACAAAAGACATCAGAGTCGACACCTCCAAAACGCGCTCGTTTAGACCTGACGGGGACTCCCAAGGCTTCTAAAATGGGCAACTCATTCCAAGTTAGTGAGAAACTGAGCAGCCAGATGTCGTTACTGTTGGACATGCCCGATGTGCAGAGTCCTGACTGCAAGATGTTTACTGAAAGAGCTGGTACACCACATAGTATACTGAAGGTATGAAATGTGATTAATTATGCTACTGAATTTTTACTTAGACTTAGCTTTTTTTTATATAGATATAAAGATTGAATCAAAGATGAATATGCTGCGATATATGGATGTGTGGAGTTGCACGGAAAGAACGCATCAGGAACTCCCGCTTCCGTGGCAGTCTCCGTATACGTGACATAGCAGAAAAATTGCAAGAGGGTCGCCTACGCTGGTACGGTCACGTCTCACGAAAACCGGCATGTTACGTGGGTAACAAATGTCTTGCCATGGCGCCACCGCCGGGCCGGAACATGCGGGGTAGACCAAAGAAGGTTGCTGGTTTGACGTTGTGAGAGATGACATGCGTGCCAACAATCTCACACCACGGGATGCTAAAGATCGCGCGAAATGGAGGAGATTGAGCAAGAAAGCGGACCCCGGGCTCCAACGCGAAAGACGCGGATGCAACCGGGACTAAACGCGGAGATGATGATAATGATAGAATCAAAATTTAATCCTTCAAATCAGTATTTAGAGATCATTAAAACTTACAAAATGTTGTCCTTGAATCACTTACCATACCTACCCCATCACTTTAGGTAGTTAACTAAAAGTAAACAAAAAAAAAAAACACGTGACTTGGTTAACCGTCTAAACATAATAGCAGTGACTTCAGTTATCATTATACATCACAGTTGTGCTCTTCAATTTAGCAATGTTATAATCGTATTGTAATATTGCTAAATTGAAAAGTACATGTATCAAAGTATAAATATCTGAGGTGAGTTTTACACGTTTAGTTGGTTAACTACGTCACATGTTTTTTTGCTTACCTTTAGCTGTTAACTACCTAAACCGAAGGAAAGAGAGATCTTAGAGTACTGATTTAAAAAAATAATTTGAGATTTTAACATATAAAAAAAAAAAAAAATAAGTCTAGCAACAAACACAATGGAATAAGTATAGTTATTGTATGTAGTAGACATTCATAGCAGAACTTCCGCTGACCAAGTGGTTCTGTTTATTTAAATTTGGATGTTTGTTTTTTATACATCATCTCGATATAATAGAAGCGTTTTACCTACCAATAAAACGCATATTAATTTACTTACCTTATTCGAAGCTTATTTAATTGAGATAGGCCCTACGTTTCCCACCTTTAACGTTTCTATATATATCTGTCTCTTTCTAGTACGTCACTTCCGCGTGGCAGTGGTAGGAGGCTAGAAGGCTCGCTAAGCGAGACTTGCCATCTTGATTTCATTGAGTCTAATTACCAGGCACAGTAAATTAATATGCGTTTTATTGGTAGGTAAAACGCTTCTATTAATTTGACTTGACCGTTATTCGAAGCTTATTTAATTGAGACGTGTTTGTTATCGCCTGGTGGAAGTGACGAAGACGCCAATGTGAAATAGTACAGTCGCCAGGACATCAAGCTACCACAAACTGTCAGATTTCTTTAATGTATTTTCAACTTTATCGATAAAGCATTATGATTCAAGTTTGATTGGGAAAGTTTGACAGATTCGGGTAGCTTGACCTGCTGCTGCTGGCCTCCGTACATTAATAAAATGTACTAGTTGTGGTGTATTAACCAGTAACTAAGATCTAAAGTGTAAGTACATTTAAAAAATTATGATCGATGTAGGCATCGATAAATAGTACTTAGTGTAATTAATCAAACATAAAAATATATTTGATTCAAACAAAAAACCCTTGATAATAACATTTGTTAGGTGCATCATTTAATTTCTAATCAACTGGATTAAAAATGTAGTTACAGAGAGACGGTTTACAATTGGTCTAACTTCTGGTTTATAATATTTGCAAAAGGTATTTTGCTATCGTCAGTTGCCCCTAGCAAGAATTTCCTCAAGAGGAAAATTATAGACCCAGTTTTGTGAAGCCACAGCATATTACACAGTAATTTTTATTATGTATAATCTACAGAATCAGTTTTTGATCCAAAAACCGGCCAAAAACATTTATTACGTCATTTTGGTTTGCATAATTATTCGAATCAACTATGAGCAAAGATAAATCATGGATTTTTCTACCAGAGCATTATAGTTGAAAAAGAGCAGCTGTATGTCTCTGCACTTGAAAATATTGTTTTCATCAACACGTTTAGTCTCTAAGAAACTAGCGAGATCATTTATATTCCAAATCGGAGGCTTGACATTGTTGATCGGTTTATGTAACGCGATAGATTTTAGAACATGTTTTACTAGAACATTTGAGCTTAACTGGCCGGATAAGTCAGGGTTGCAGAGGGTTGCGACCACAGATTTGTGTAACAAAATAGTATTGTACGATAAATTATTAATTAAATGGAGATCAGATAAAAAATCTAACCAAATCACTTGCTATTGGAGTTGAGGGGTTAACTTGGTGAGTTTCGCACCAAACTAGCCATCTTTTCCAAGCAAATTTATAAACTTTATGTGTTGAAGGATGCCATGACTTCTCAAGAAGTCGTATTTGAGTAGTATTCCAGGTTGTTAACGACCCAGACCACCCCCACATTTTCAAACTTCCAGAATCATGTCGTGAGCGCTCGGTGGTGGCAGTCCCGTTGTCGTGTCGGTCAGAACTTTTTCTAAATGATACAGCGTGAATGGGGCTGACAGCCTCCGTGGCGTAGCGGTAGCGAACGCGGCCGTTGCGCAAGGAGGCGCGGTTTCGATCCCCGCACTGTGCAAAAATTTGTATCCATGAATATGAATATTTGCACTGGTCTGGCCGTGCCTTGGAAAGCACGTTAAGCCGTTGGTCCTGGTTGCCGTGCGAACATATAATGGAAGTCGTTGTGGGTTGTTGGAGCCCTCAAAAGTCTAACAATTGGTCTAACTGCAATGCTTAGATATCGCCTTCGGGTTGTGGAGGTCAGACAGTAGTCGCTTCACCAAAAATATCGAAGTTTAGCCAAAATTAGCAGTTAGACTGGTAAAGCGGACCCCTGACTCCAAAGCTGAAAAAAGCTACGACTGGGATAAACGCTAAGATGATGATGATGACAGCGTGAATGGGGCTGCTAGAGCGCGTAACTTGATGTCGGGGCGCCAAAAAACTCGCTCCCATCGTGGAACTACCAGTAGGTACGTTCCTTGTGCTTGATTGAGATAACTTAGGACCTTGGGAATCAGAAAGGGTGGAGGAAACACCCATGCTAGGTTGTAATTCCACGTCTGGGAAAACGCGTCGCAAAAGAGGGCTTGGTCGCCGTTTTGGTGCAACGACACGTAATTCGTCACTACATGGGCTCGGTTGGACGCAACTAAGTCGATCAATGGAACTCCTCACTTGAGGAATATTTTGTTCGTGCATTTTGCAGACAGTTGCCATTCTGGAGTCATTCGAAACCTCGACAAGTGATCTGCGTGGGCATTGTATATACCTGGTATATAAAGGACGTTCATGTGAATTTGATAGTCCTCCAATATTTGGAAAACTTTGTAGGTTATATCCAGGAGAGGAGCCGACTTGGTGCCCCCCTCGTGACGGAGATTTGCGACTACCGACTTGTTGTCGCTCTGAATCAAAACTATTTTGTGACTCAGGAGCTGATAAGGATTTCCTAAAACTCTTAGGATTGCCAACATCTCCTTCTGGTTGCAATGAAGATCTTTCTCGGCTTCTGATCACAGACCCGAGAGAGAAGGATTGTCTAAACGGGCTCCCCAAGCGATGTCGGATATATCTGTTGTAAGGAAAAGAGACGGAAACGGCCTATGTATTTCCGATGGAAGATGACAATTCTGACTCCACCATATCAGATTGTCTTTGGCAGCATGAGGTAGGGTGTGTCCTGACCTGTGTTCCGACTTCAAGATTGCGTTCAGTAGGTTCAGAAGTGCTCGAAAGTTGAGCCTTCCTTTTGGTACTACAAAACTGGCAAAATTGAGGAGACCAACTAAGCTCTGGAGCTCCTTGATCAGTATGTGTTGCTTCCCTAACAAATGACAAATTTTGTCTGCTAGTCGCGGAAGTTTCTCTTCGGGAAGCCGCTTGCAATTCGACCATGGATCTCAATGAATTCCTAGAAATCCTAGACTTTTCGACGGGGTGATAATCGACTTTTTGTAGTTGATCAGCCAACCCAACGTCGTTTCCAGAGTGTTAACCACACTCTTTACGTGATTCCGAAGTCTGTCTTCGTCCTGGTGAGCGATCAAGAAATCGTCGAGGAAACTATTATCCTGACACCTCGTTGCCTAAGTGTCTAGGCTATTCAATTCGTAAGCGCAGCAAAGGTCTTGAGCGCTGTGCTCAGACCAAAAGGTAGGCAAGTCATTTCTAGTAATTCTTTGCGATAAATTAAGCGCAGAAACCTTCTGTGGCTGCGAGCCACAGGTAAATAAAAATACGCCTGCGAGAGGTCGACTTTGCATAGCCAGTCCTGTGGTTGCAGAAAATCAGGAATGCGACATGCATTTATTAGCTTGAATCGATCTGTTCTGATGTAAGAATTCAGAATTAAATTTAAATTAAGGACAAGAAACATTGATGACAGGAAACTTGGTGAAACAATGGCTCCTTTCAGAATTCCCTGTTCTATCATTTTGTTTATGACAGGTGTCATTTCGGCACTTTCTGAAATATTTAGGTTGCTTTAGACAACGCTTGGGTGAACAAGCGGAGGCTTCAGGCAAAAAGGGTATGCGATACCCCGTTATTATTTTTAAGGTGTGATTTTGTGCATTCATTTGTTCCCATTGATCTCGAAACTACAGGAGACGGCCCGCTCTGAACGAGTCAATACTTACATCGTTTGTTGTCATTATTTTGCTGGGAGGGCGATGACACGCGTTTTCGCCCATTTCTTGGTTGATTATTTTGTCGTGTATTCGACCGGCCTCGAAAGCTATTACGGTTACTCGGTGCGACCGAATAATAATGAGCAGCATAAGCATTACAGCCACCTTGCGGAGGTAGGTTACCGCTGCTACAACCACCTTGTGCAGGCGGGTTACTGCTAGCACATCGCGAATGCGTAATATTGTGCTGGCAAGCCTGAGCTGTATGAGCATAACCCTGCGACCTGCGAGGGCTTTTTGTTAGGTTTTTGGCCCCTGCGAGGGGCCATAAAACTTTTGCATCCACCTGCGAGGTAGATCTTATATTAGCCTTTTGCATTGGCCAAAAACATTTTCTTACACCCCCAGCTTTTTCCAAAACAGCAGTAAATTTCTCTGGGTTAAACAGGTTGGTACATGTCGGTGGAATTTTCTTTAAGTTTGCCTTCATCAGGGGGTCCTTTGCCTGTTTAATGACACAGTCTCTCCGCATTTGGAGAATCTCAGCACGATGTCCACAAACGATCTGTAATAAGTCTGAAGAACACTTACTAAAGTCCCCTGTGGAAAAATATCATTAACTTCCTGAAATAAAGCTTAGTTTCAAAATTTAAAGTCAAATCTTGATCACTATGAACACACTAACATTATCAGGTTCCACATCAAGCATTTATTCATAACGATTTTCAGTAACACCGGACATAAGCGAGATGGTATCGTAATCCATATTGGTACTCACGTGTTCACTGGTGCTCTTGCAAATCATTTGTTGTTGAAGACTACTTACCCGTTTAGCCAATTTCCGTACCTGTAACTGGAACAGCTTGAACTCGGGCTACTAGAACTGCTCGACCAAGCCCGCCGCTTCTGTGGCGAAGAAGGGCCCGGAAGAACATCACTACCAACCCTAACGGCATTATCACAAGAATTTTCTATACTGGATATCGAAAGATTAAACTTTATTCACTTATTTAAAATTGATTCGTAATAAAAATCGTTAGGATATTTAAAATTTGAAAATAAGAAAAAAATATAAAATCACTTTGAAGGTAGTGTCGCAGCGACACGACCGTTGACGGCGGGAAAGAAGACGCCAATGAAATCAAGATGGCAAGTCTCGCTTAGCGAGCCTTCTAGCCTCCTACCACTGCCACGCGGAAGTGACGTACTAGAAAGAGACAGATATATATATAGAAACGTTAAAGGTGGGAAACGTAGGGCCTATCTCAATTAAATAAGCTTCGAATAACGGTCAAGTCAAATTAATAATAAATTTATTTCATACAATATGTAAAGAAAACCCTGTCCGATCCGTGATGGTATTGTTAGGTATCGATAACTGATTCTACTAATGCCTACAAAGATGGGCTAAACTTAAAAAAAAACATCCCCGTAAAAAAATAAATATCATTTCCCAAAAAGAGGTAACTTAATACATGTGCGCTAAGCAACCCCTACCGCGGGCGGCGGGGGGCAGGGCACGCGGCACCTGTGACGTGTTCGCGTCGCTATTCGCTTATAATAATACCGGTGTTGTCACTTTTTTAAAAATTACCAAATTTCGGGGAAATTTTAATTAATTCCCGGGAAAAAAGGATTATTTCAAAATTCATTAGTATTGTTACTATGATGATTACGTAAAATTTTATATTATATTTGGTCATGTGTTTACCTAACCTTTATTATCCTTATGGGTCGGACAGGGTTTTCTTTACATATTGTATAAATTTGGCTTACATTACATGTAAGTCATGTTAGTCTCCATTCAGGCACAAATGCCTGTAGTTGGAGGCTCCGTTAATTTTAAATATGAAAGTGACAAAAAGGCAAATGGGAATAAATAATTTAATAATACATAACAAAATGTGACTAATTGTATGATATTCTCATGGACTGTTCTTGCTGGTAATATGTTGTATACTTATATTACTTTCCAGACTCGAAGAAACTCCGATATGGACAGAGAAGCTCCTTCTCCCGTAGACTCGCGGTACCTCGGAGACAGTGAAGACGAACTGCTGGACACGGCCAGCAACCACACGCATTACAGCGATGCTAACAAGTTTGTTACTTTTACCTTATGTTCAGCTACCTTTTTATTACCGCAGTCTCTTCCCAAAACTATAAGGCTGCTGCCTCGAATCTTGCGGACAGCGGGGCGGCGGCGGAGGCGGCGAGTGAGCGGCAGGATCTTATGCGTAAAATCAAATGGACCGGTTCTCGAAAACAGCGGCGTGGCTGCGGGGCGGTGGCGGGTAGCGAGCGGTATACAACTCGCGCTCGAATCTTGCAGGCAGCGGGCGGGCAGCGAGCGGTGTACAACTCGCGCTCGAATCTTGCAGGCAGCGGGCGGGCAGCGAGCGGTGATCGAGCGTTAAGAATAAATATGAATCAAAAAGATGTTGCCGCCATTGTTCACACATTTCTTTCTCGAATAAAAACAAATATCTCGTCGATACAATCGTGAACACAACACTACGCGGCTATAGTGACGCGCGATGTGCCCGCTAGTTTCGAGAACGGGTCTTCGATGCCCGCTCGGCTCCCGCGCGGCGTAGGCAGCGGCCTAATATGCAGCCTAATTGCGTAACACACTAACACTGTAATCAATTCGAAGCATATTGCTAATCCTTTGCTTAGTATGCTCGAAAAATTTGTCTGTTCAACAACGTAAAAACTGCAATGGATGTTGTTGAACTGTCAAAATGAAACCTCTCACTGCTGATAGTGTGTTACGAAATTGTCCTGCTGATTCAAATAATTACTTTTAAATGTTGAAAACTTTGTATTAGCACGGGGTACAATCAATGAAGTGGAAGGTTTATTTAAACTAAATTTAAGTCAATGCGTCTTTTCCTTTCTATTCTATAAAAGAATGGCCAGAACTTAAATATAAGTTTAGTCTTGTCAATTTTACGCTTAGATGTGATTAAAAACATGGGTACTAAGGTCCGTATTACAGAACGTTACTCAAAACTCAAGCATTACTTAAGTTTCGTTTTAAGCCTTTTGATTGGTTGAAACTAGTTTTAAGTAATGCTTGAGTCTTGAGCAACGTTCTGTAATACGGACCATAAACTACTTGAATTTAAGTTAGGCGCTGAATAATTTGACTGAACTAAATATATTGTTACGGGCTAGGGGTACTAAAATACCGGTTAAGGGTTACGAAGTTTATTGACGACGAGGGTACAGACGGTAGTAGGCGATGACAAGTAGAATGTCGCTGACTTTGCACCGAAGTCTTCTCTTACGTCCACGAAGTCCGTGTCGTAAACACACAATAACTCTACAGATGTTACTTCACGTAGTACTCACAGTTCTCGTTACAGTTGTCGCAGTAGATATTCTCAAAGATCGCTTCTTAACTGTCGCTGTTTTCGTATCGCTAGTCGAGTGTAGACTGACTCTGCGCCGGCGTCACGGCGCTATATATAGGCCAGCTGATCGAACATTCCAGATTCCTGTTGACGTAATAATAATACCCCATAACTTCGAGGTCACCAGCCAAGTGAGTACCTACGGTAATTCCCGGAAAGGCGTTTCTAGAAATTTCGATGTCGACACTTTGTTGACAAAACTGTTGAGACCTGTACCATTCGATAGGCCATCCTAAGTCTAGCAATGCGTTTTTATATTGTACCTAGAAAATGTCTAGATCTGGGGAAATAGGGCTTAAAAGTGACACACTGCATGCCGCGCGATATTGAACCTTATGCCATCGACATAAGGTCCATTCGTAACAATATTATATCTCTTCTAAATAATATATTAGAACATTATTTTTTGTTTATGCGTCACCCGAAACATGTGTCCAGTATTTTTAAGTTAAGAATCTATGTATAAAATTTCAAAAAGATATCATGAAAAACCACAAAGTTATGAGCTTGTTATCTTACTTGGTTGTCCCAACAAAAATATGGTCAATGCACCGCTCGCCCGCCCGCGCCTTAAGCGAGGCGGTGCGGGTGGAGGGCTGTCTCACTGTGATCTACCGTCAGCTGTCTGTGCGCTCGGTAACCACACTGCAACAATTTCTAAATGTATTTGGGAAAAAATATAACATGGTGTAAAAATGATTGGAATCGATTCAGTTGCTTATTCTGAACAAACTATATTCAGGTTTAAAGTAAAAATAACGTTGTATACAATATGTAAAGAAAACCCTGTCCGATCCGTGAAGGTATTGTTAGGTATCAATAACTGATTCTACTAATGCTTACCAAGCCGGCCTAAACTTAAAAAAAAATCCCCCTAAAAAAATAAATATTATTTCGCAAAAAGAGGTAACTTAATACATGTGCGGTAGGCAATACTTGCGCGGGCGACGGGGGGCAGGGCACGCTATCGCATCGCTATTCGCTCATAATAATACCATCAAAAATGGTGTAGTCACTTTTTTAAAAATGACCAAATTTTGGGGAAGTTGGAATTAATTCGCGAAAAAAAAAGATTTTTCCATAATTCATTAGTATTAGTATGATGATTATGTAAAATTTCATATTTTATTTGGTCATGTGTTTACCTAACATTTATTATCCTTATGGGTCGGACGGGGTTTTATTTACATATTGTATACATAATATGTACATATATCCTCTGTCGTGTGTTAAGTCAACCGCCAGTGTTGCATTTTGACGATTCAATAAGAATATTATTTGTTTTCTGTCAAAATAACCAGAATATATGTAAATTTTTATAGACATCTACGATTCACAATCCCAACTGCTTCGGAATCTGGTTCAACGCCATCCCCGCCACCCGCTCCAAATGTGGACCAGCTACGCGTACAGCGAGCGAGAGAGATGGAACGATCCGCGTCAGCTGTACAAGAGAAAGAGATGGACGTATCTATAGACAGCTTTATTACTACCACGTCGCATGCTATGGTAAGTTTTTATGTAGGGATGTATATTGTAGCAACAGAAATACTTTTAAGAATGTCACAAAAGAGTTAGAGGATATATATATAGGATATTATCACTCCTCCATCTTACGAATTTACGACCAGTGTCACGTGGCCTGACGCAAAGCCACAATGGCGCTATAAAACCCACTTACCTACCTGTGGGCTTTGGAGACCATCTTAGTTAAATCACCAATCAGCCTCTTCGCACGCCTCTCCACTGAATCCAAAGTGGCCAGGTGAACTACTACCTACCTACCTATTACTGCTATTGAGATAAAAAGACCGCGAGTTTGTTTCGGCGTTTCTTCTCGGAGCTAGTATTAGGAAACGCCGCGGTTATCAAACCGAACTAATAATAAAAATTTCGGTCTAGTTAGCCGTCCCTTGCTGTTCTCTTCAGCGACTCCCTAAGCCGAGGTTCGTACCTCACAGGAGGTGCCCTTAGCGTGTTGTGGCTTAGTTTTTAGATGTCCCTGGCTGGAGGCTTTAAATTCTTTTAAGGCAGCCACAGGATAATCCGGTTAAGTATTCACGACCTCTGAAGGTCAACTACGATATGCCATAGCAAAATAAAATAATTTGTGTTGCTTTTACCAAAGCATAGCTCGTTTCCAAACAAACCTCATTTCTTTCCAGAACGAGACCCATCCTTTAGAGTCACCACCTAAGAAGTTAGCGACAGAAGAGTCAGTAAAGGCGAGAAAAACGTTAAAAGATACAGTTCGGGCGAGGCGATCCCTTTCCGTTTCCGTTAACAGTAGTTTGTCCGATGACCCGAACACTTCAATAGAAAGCATAGCAGACATTCCTATAACACTCTTAAACCCACGTTATTCCGGAGAAAAACGTCACAAGAACTCATCAGAAACACCTGAACGACAACTTGAATCGGAGCAGAATTATTCAAACGTGGAACGTTCGGTCATAGTGAAGAATGTAGCTGCCACGGATGCGAAAGAGCCGGAATTTACTGAGGAGAGGCGGGAGTTGCCGAAGACCCCTAAAGGAAGGAAGGGGATTCGAGCGGCTAGTGAGAGTACGCCTTTGGTCAATAGGTAAGTACATTTATGTTAGGCGGTCCCTAGACGATAAATTATATTGCGCAATATTACGAATTGTGCAATATAATTGATCGATTAGGCTAAATATTGAAGACTTTATTTTTTGGCGATTTTAATTTTTATTGGACCATATTATTGCATTGCATCGTGTAGGGTCAGTATTGCACGAAAACATTGAGCACTTCGTATTTTTGTTCAATTTAATTAATCGTTTGGATGCAAAGCATATTTCAATCTTATTGTGCAATATAATGTATTGCACAATATTATTGTAGGTAAACAAGCCGTGTCGGCAGTTTCCAAACTTTCATCCTTTATATATCTCCTTTAGGGCTGATATTTTATTATCTGATAACTTTAATCTATGAATATTTTTTTTACGCTATTACATGCAATAACTGTCAAACGTACAACAATTGTATTTGAAGAATAAAATTAACATTGACTGGCGACGGAAAAATGGTGAAGAACTTTCTTCTCCAAAGGCAAAGCTGATTTTACCTTTATGACAAAATATCTCGTCTTTTTTTTTTCACGAACATAAAAAATGGGACCTTTTAGGCCCAACGGTTTAGTCTGTCCTCGTGTGTCATGTTTTCACTTCTTTTCGTTCGTTCTTCACTATACTTTTTTTAATTTAATTAAAATAAAAAATAATAATAATTACTCGGTTAGCGTAGTGCTTAAGCTATTCACTGCTGCGCTGCATGTCGCGGGTCCGATCCCCGCACGGAACAAATTGTTGTATAACCTACAAGTAATTGTTCCGTGTCTGGCTGTTTGTGTATGTGAGTTTATATGTTTGTAAGCGCACCCACAATACAGGAGAAATTACTAGTGTGCAGCAATGCTTAAAAATAAAACAAACAATCTTTCGGTAGGTAATCTCAGATTATTTTCTTGCAGAAGTAGATCTACAACGCCTGAACGAATAGATTCGCCCATAGTTACACCATTGCGCAGTAGCAGAGTGACAAGGTATGAAATATAGACGTCATACAAATGTAGTAATTCGCGCAAGTTAACTGTGCACCTCATTGGAATTTGGACCATCTCCCGCTTCCCCGCGCGGCGCCGCGCATTCGCCGTAAGCGATGAGTAGCGATAGCATCTGATTTTTACAAATGTCTTAATACAGTTTAAATCCCTGTTTTTATTACCGTTTCTGTGGAGGTTTCGCTTTGTTATTTTTTTTATTAAGTATGTTTTAGTTTTTTTTTTTTTACTTTTTCGACGCATTACTGAAGAACATAATGTACATATCGACGCTTGAAAGGCAAACATATCCAAGCGACAAAAATTCGTAAATTGAGTTATATACACCATTCGAACCGCCAGATTTTTCTGCGTCGTTTGGTATACAATATGTAAAGAAAACCCTGTCCGATCCGTGAAGGTGTTGTTAGGTATCGATAACTGATTCTAATAATGCCCACAAAGACAGGCAAAATTTAAAAATAAATTCCCCCTAAAAAAATAAATATTATTTCGCAAAAAGAGGTAACTTAACACATGTGTGGTTAGCAACCCCATTCTGCGGGCGGCGGGGTGCAGGGCACGCGGCACCTGTGACGTGGTCGCGTCGCTATTCGCTTATAATAATACCGGTGTTGTCACTTTTTTAAAAATACCAAAGTTCGGGGAAATTGGAATTAATTCCCCGGAAAAAAGGATTATTTCAAAATTCATTAGTATTGTTACTATGATGATTATGTAAAATTTTATATTATATTTGGTCAAGTGTTTACCTAACCTTTACTATCCTTACGGGTCGGACAGGGTTTTCTTAACATATTGTATATAACTCAATTTACGATTTTTTGTCGCTTAGATACGATTTGCCATTCAAGCGTCGATATGTATCAATTTAATTGCGAAAAGCACCTACCTATTTAGTTTTGTTGTTTCCATTCTCGCAAACTTGTGAAGTTGGGTGTAGGCTAATTCCATGGTAAACTCTTCTTCCGAAATGCAGGATTTGCGTGACGTCAGTATGACACGTGGTTCCTATGCGGCGTTTATAGATACCATAACATAATACATAACCAGCCTATAATGCTCCCACTCCTGAGACACAGGCCTTCGCTTGGTGAGAGGGAGTGGGCCGTAATCTAGCACGCGGGCTCAGTGCGGGTTGGTAGATGTCACATGTCCTCGAAGTTTTGACTCTAGGACATTTTTTTTTATCTATCTATACTAATATATAAAGCTGAAGAGTGTGTTTGTTCGCGAATCTCGGGAACTACGGGTCCGATTTGAAAAATTCTTTGAAAATTCTTAATTTTTGCGTTGGATAGCCCATTAATCCAGGAAGGCTTTAGGCTATATAACATCACGCTGAGACCAATATGAGCGGATAACTAACTACACGCGAACGAAGTCACTGGCGACCGCTAGTAAATTATAAATTAGCGCTTGACCGCTATCCCGCCTGATGGTAAGCAGTAACGCAATCGATGATGGTAAAGCACACTAGTTTATTAAGAGCCTATTCACTCTAGCCTTGAAGACACTCAAATTGTATTCCGACGGAAACACCGCCGCTGGCAAATTGTTCCAGTCCCTCGATGCCGGTTTCCTCACAGTGTTTTCTTTAACCATGTTTAGAACAGTGGTGAAGAATTATTTACACAAAGGAAAGCGCCTGACGGGGTTCTAACCTATAACACGCGCGAGTTAACTTTGCACCTAGCACTGTGACGTCATTCGGACGGTACCGTTTGTAAAAAATGAGAATTATGTTAAAAAAATAAAAATAGCATTTTTTTTAATTAATAAAAGATCGTTTGATGATAAAGCGTCATAATACTACATCATTTTACTCATGACGTTTTGCAATTAAATTGATACATATGGACTGACATATAATGTTGGTGCAACCAACAGGCTTCACTAATACGTCGACAATGTAAAAAACAAAAACAAACTTAACAAAGCAAAAACTCCACAGAAACAGTAATAACAACAGGGTTATTACTGTTTCAACAATTGTAACAAAGATGCTATCGCTACTCAGCCCTTACGGCATATGCGGGGTGCCGCGCGGGAAAGCGGGAGAGAGGTCGCCTTCCAGCGAGGTGCACAGCAAATCGCGCGAGTAGTACGACCTACAACTTGTATGTCGTAGCCGATACCACTAGTAGATACTGCTCTCGTAGATACCTGTAGTGTTGTAGACACCGCTACAAGTTAATTAGTACATACATACGTCAAATCCCACAAAACTAAAACCTCTACATCATCATAGGAGCCGGTCCCGAACGCCAGAGATAAGCCCACGCACGTCGCCACTAGCTCCCATACCTGAGCAGCCCAAACAGGAAAATGAGAGCGAACCACACCCGCAGAAGACCACGTTCAGTGTGCCCAGACAACTCAGGTATTTATAAGTGCTATATGCACATGCCTTTAGACCGCCTGCCTGGCCTGTGCTTGAGCGACACAAGCAGGAGCTGCGTGTCACGGAGATGAATATGCTGCGGTGGATGTGTGGAGTTACGCGGAAAGACCGCATCAGGAACTCCCGCATCCGTGGCAGTCTTCGTATCCGTGACATAGCAGACAAACTGCAGGAGGGTCGCCTACGTTGGTACGGCCACGTCTTACGCAAACAATGTTACTCGGGTAACAGACTCTAAACTAAATGTTTTTACAACTACCCTTACAGGAGTAGATCCCGCACTCCCGAACGTCTAGACAAAGGCGTGTTGGAGTCTCCTAAATTGGAAGCTATCACCGAGTCGCCAACAAAATCATCAAACACCGAATCGTCTGGTTCGTCATCTTCATCGTCACGACGCAATTTAAGGTAAGAAACAAGTTCATTCAGCACCCTAACTGCGTAACACACCATAATATATCAGTTGGAATCTTTTTGAAGCTTATTGTTATTCCGTTGCTCCTTATGTTAGAAAATTTGTCTGCTCAACAACGTAAATAACGCAATGAGTGTTGTTGAACTGTCAAAATTAAACCCATTGCTACTGATAGTGAGTTACGCAATTACCCTGCAGGTCTTTTTGAATTGAAAACTTCTTTTTTAACACCCTTGCTCGTAAAGCTGATGTAATTCCACCGGTTTTAAATATGTAAAGCAGGCCATAACAAACGCGTGTTTTATCAAAGCAAATAGTTAAGTTATAGTCCATAACAGCATTATTTTCCATAACAGCATTATTTTCCATTTCAAGTAATTATGGAACAGATCGCCGCCGCACGGCTCGCGCTGCGCGATGTTCCATATTTGAAATGGCAAATAATAATACTAATGGAGGGAAAGCAACAGTGTGCATTCACAGATTGAGTTTATTTAAAATGAACAAAATATAAAATGCTTTTAATTCTGTTTCCTCGCAAGTGTGTTAAAAAACGTCGTACGATATACGTGCGTATTGGTTATAACATGCTCGGCTCAATTACACCCTCGCCTTCGGCTCGGGCTGAAATTCCGCCTCGCATGTTATAACCATCATTACGCACTAATATCGTAATGTACTATAACGGCGTTGTGCACTTTTTAGGATGGGTATATCTCGTGTTAGGACACGTGACCTGATCGAAAATTCGTAAGATGGAGGGATAGTACAATACCGGCGTACAAACAGTGTATGCCTGCTCCTACTGTTTCCTTTAAGCGGCGCAAACCGCTTGGGAGAGTGTGCGAACAACATTATGAACTCCCCTAATTATAAAGTATAAATGAGGACATATACAACTTTGAAATAAACCACGCAGTAGACACTATATTCTCGCCAAGCTCCATAAAGAATAGAGGTAAACAAACCAAATTAGGGTTATCACAACTCACGTTTTACAAGTGTCCTGTTATTTACATGATTATCGACTTTTACGTGCTAACTATTTATTAACAATTCCTATTGCAGTATATTTCAATAGAATCACTTAAATAACATGCATAATAACTTTGTATTTCGAAAAACCATTAAAAAGTCGACATTTTTTTACGTGATAGCCCTACATAAAAAGAAAGATGGACGAAATCCAGGTATTAAACACATTTTATGGAATTCAACCAATGATTATAGTTTTGTCAAATGCTTCACATTTGCCAATACAATTTTGCGTATTTTAATTACTGTCAAATCAACTGCATAACACATGCATTGTAATACTTTCAAGTATGGACTAAGTATAATATATAAGTATAAAAAAATTTAACCTATTAGGAAATTAGCTTACATGTGTGTCATATTTCAATCAAATCGGTTAAGCGTTCTATGCAAATCATAAATATCTAAACAAATAAACTGTTTACATAAGTATGAAGTAGAATTATTACTTTTATGAAAATCATCTATCTAGAAAAGGTTGTTAACATCTTTCGTAAGCTCTAATCAGGCGTAAGCTACTCGTTACCTAGCAACGGTTTGTTTACCTCTATTATTTATAGAATTTGGCCGACATATAGCAAAATTGTTATTCGATTTGATTCAGTCAGTTTATTGCACATTCGTAAATTTCGACGGCACGGTTATCGAAGTGGTCAAGAGATTGACTGCTACGCCGCGTGTCGCCATTTTATTAGAAATTCCTAGTATTAAAAAATATAAAAAAAATCTGTATACCTATTTATTTTTTACAGGAGCCGTACTCGTACCCCAGAAATAGAAGTGGTTCCAGAACTGGTCTTAAAACAAACCTCCCGCAGTCTAAGGTATGTTGAATTTAGAAGAAAAATACAATATGTAAAGAAAACCCCGTCCGACCCAAAAGGATAATAAATGTTAGGTATGACCAAATACATGACCAAATAAAATATGAAATTTTACATAATCATTATACAGACAATATAAAGAATTTTGAAATAATCTTTTTTCCGCGAATTAATTCAAACTTCCCCAAAACCTAGTAATTTTAAAAAAAGTGACAACACCATTTGTGACGGAGCGAATAGCGATACGACCACGTGCCGCCTGCCCTGCCTGCGGGTGAAGGGGTCACCCGCACATGTATGCCTAACGTGTTGCTTACCGCACATGCATTAAGTTACCTCGCTTTTTCGAAATAATATTTATTTTTTTAAGTTTAGGCAGGCTTTGATGGCATTATTAGAATCAGTTAACGATACCTAACAATACCTTCACGGATCGGACAGGGTTTTCTTTACATATTGTATATACCTTGTAGAGTGACAGCCATTGAATGTGAACTCCTCCCTTACATGTATGAAGGAGATTGTTTGAAAGAGATAGTATGATTGGATTGGATGTATTAATTCTACGAAGTTGTGTTTTACTGTCCCTTTAAGGCAACTTTATTAAAATTTTCTATAGTCGGGGAAAATTTAATTTGCATTCCCACACTTATTTCAATTCATTCCTGGAGGACAGAACAATCATTCTATAAGTATAGGCGATATTATTATAATTATATTATGTTTCACGATACCAGAACTCGTTACTCACCCACAATCAGTTCACAAACACAGCATATTACATCAGATAATTGCATTTCTTAATACACATCTTCATTTTATTATGATAATTATAGGAGCCGCTCCAAAACACCAGAAAAGCTGATGTCTTCAAGAGTCGAATCCTCCTCAACACGAGCCAAGAAATCTCTATCTCGCAAAGCTTTCGAAAACATCTTGATCGCCAAAGCAAAACAAGCAGACCTGGAGATAGAAACCGAGTTCGCCGAAGAGAAACCTGAGTCCGCTCTCGAATGCACTCCAATGAAACCGTTCAAACAAGTCCCCGGTCTAATGGACGTTACTCTATCCCCCATAGTCAACAAATCAGTACTACAAAGTTCTACAGACAGTACAATTTCAGAAAAAGAACCTAAATCTGATAAAAGTACCATCGAAACAGGTCTCAAACCTCTCCCAGCATTTACTACGTTACACGAAACTTGTATAGAAAAATCAGTACTACATAGCTATCAAAGTAGTGTAGGTGACGCCTCAGTTAGTATTCATGAAGAAGTAGTCGTGCAAAAGAGTGAATCAGTCTTGAAACCGCTCCCGGCATTCACTTTGAACGAAACTGAGTTCGACAAATCCGTCTTACGCAGTTATGAGAGCAGTGTTGCTGATGAATCTAGTAAACAGGAAGATAAAAAACTCACTGAAACAGACAAAAATGATTCAAAACCTTTTGCTGCGTTCGTGCAAATGATACAAACTGATTTCGAGAAATCTGTCTTACGCAGTGCTCAAAGCAGTATTGGTGACGTTTCACAGTTCAAAGACGATTCTAAAGAGCCGTCCAGTTTAATGACTAACGATAGTGATGTAGATATGGAAGGTAATATGGATCAGGAGCAGAGTGCAGCTGAACAGAAAGAGAAGGAGAAAATAGGAGAGATAGAGAGGGAGATAGATGAGATTCAGGGTATGCCTGATGAGGAGCCGGATATCAGTCATGAATCTGCGAGCGATGAAGAGGATGACGCTGAAGAAGATTCGGAGATCAGTTCTTTAAATGAGGTAAGTTTTGTACCTTTATTTAAATTTACACCACATTTAGTTCTAGATTACTCTTTATTCCCTCGTAATAAAGTAGTCTAAGGGATTGCACAGACAGAAAAGCATTTAAACAGTATTCGAAATGTTTGCTGCTGTCTGTACTGTCCCTATGTCACAATCTACTCATTTGTGTTCGTTAATTGCCTCTTGACTGCACGGTTAGCGCAGTGTTTAAGCTATTGACTGCTACGCTGCGTGTCGCGGGTTCGATTCCCGCACGGAACAAATATTTGTATGACCTACAGGTAGTTGTTCCGGGTCTGGATGTTTGTGTATGTGAGTTTTTATATGTTTGTAAACGCACCCACGATCCGGACGAAGCGTTTCGCCTCCTCCTTTATACCGCGTACATCGAGGAACTGGAACAATTTGCCAGCGGTGGTGTTTCCGTCGGACTACAATTTGTGTGTCTTCAAGGCTAGAGTGAATAGGCTCTTAATAAACTAGTGTGCTTTACCATCAACAATTGCGTCACTGCTTACCATCAGGCAGGATTGCGGTCAAACACTAGTTTATAATATATAAAAAAAAAACCCACGATACAGGAGAAATTCCTAGTGTAAGGCAACGTTTTTAAAATTATATATTAAGAAAAATTACAATGATTTCTTGTAAATTCTTTGTCAATAAATAATTCATTTGCCAGCAGATGTCTGCAAAAAGCAAATGTTCTCCGACAAAAGATCTCACAAGTCGGATCATTAGTGATGGTAAAATAAGTGCTAAAATCAACTCGGTAATTATACTAGAAATACGTAGTTTCTTTTTTATAAAATTATGTTAGATATTATTTATTTTTGATTATTTTTGTATAGTACTAAGATAAGTAGAAGTAATGCGAGTTCAACCAAAGGATAGATTTAGCCAGTAACCGTATAATAACAGTAACAATATGATAGGCATGAATTGAAGTATGAGAAGAAATCCATAATATTTTTATTTCGTCGATTTCATCATCATCATCATTCTCCTGCCCTTATCCCAATTTATTTGGGGTCGGCGCAACATGTCTTTTTCTTCCATACAACCCTATCAGAAGCCATCTCGGCAGTCACCCCCTTCTTAGCCATATCATCCTTCACACATTCCATCCATCGTTTCTTTGGTCTTACCCTACTCCTATAGCCATCAACATTCATAATTAAAACTCTCCTCACGACATTCTCCTCATTTCTCCGTAACACATGCCCGTTTCGTCGATTTATTATATTATTTACAAAATCCAAAGCTTCTGAAATTTTAACCTAAAATTATTAAAGTCAATTATGGATGTAATCTACAAGAAACAATTAATTAAAAATCAACCATCTGATAACATTAATCGATGAATAATTTTGAAATGTTGACAGTGATTTCATACAAATTATACCTTGAATTAAATTTATCTAGCGATCGAAAAATCAGCCCTAGATGTTATTAACTGTAAAAATAAAGAATATACTGTAAACACCTTGTAAAGTAGAAATATAACATGTAATATCCATATTTCATACATAGATACTAAAACTTATTTTCAGTCAAGTTCATCGAGCGAAGAAGTCGACGAAGAAGGCGACGAAGAAGTGATATCAATTGAGGACTCCGATGACTCGAGCGACAAACTACAAATAGACGAACAGTCCAAAGATACCTCACATTCAGAAGAAAATATCATCGAAATTGTAGAATTAGAAGAAAAGAAAACCGAAGTAAAAGATAATGAAACTGCAGTTAAAGATACATTTGATAGTCAGAACCTCACACAGATTGAAAGCTCCAATGATCCGCTAAATCAAGCTAACTTCTCTATAATGACTGAAGATAACTCTTTAGCTGAATCTGATAAGTCGGATCTGAATCTTAACTATTCTGGTGATAGCGATAAGATTAATACTAGCGGAGAAACTCCTGTTGAACAGACAGGCACAGGTAACTTATAAAATAATATATATAATTTTTTTACAGGCCTATACTGTCTCCCAGCTGGGAAAAGGCCCAAATCTTTCCAGGAACTCTTCCTGCGCCACGTCGAACCAGCCCCCGCAATATGGGTCCAGATTGTCTCACCACGTCTTCACAGGCATCCTTTGGATGGAGGCTTTTGCCCAGCGGTAATAGGCATACTGCTGTTGAGAACCAATCCCATTATTCGAATTAAAAATAATGGCGTAAATAACTCCTTTTTTAACCCATACTGTCCCACTGCTTGGGCCAAGGTCTAATAAATAATTCTACAACTCTCATTCTACTCTCTTCTCTGATCAGTCAAGAATGGATATAAATCGATAATACGTTTTTTTAATATATCCCACTAGAAATAAAGAAAAAAAGGTTTATTTGTGGTGAACATGACGTTACAAAACAAAAAAAAAAAAAAAATGAAACGGCTGAGGGAACATCCACGCAAAACGAAAAAAGTAAAAGTTTAGATATATGTTTGTTACTTTCACACTAAAAACTACTGACAGTTTATAACCAGAATTAACACAAGCTCCTTTTTATTCTGATATTACTACGGGATCGAAACTTATACGGGTGAAACCGCAGGGCGCAGCTAGTTGTAAAATGTAGACATACTCCTATAAATAATGAAAAATGTATAAAGAATATTGTATAAAAAGAAACTGTTTACATCTTTCTTTAGCATTTAACTCTTTATTTTACAGTACCCGAGCCAGCTGCAGCACAAGTTGAAATCTCGGCTCCAGTCGATAATGTAGATAGTCCTAGTCACATCATAGTTCCTGTAGAAGTTGGTAAGCAAATTAGAACTGAATCTGTAACGGAAGAAGAGAAAGTTCCAGAGGTTCCGGATAAAGTGTCACAAGTCACTCATAATGTGCCAGAGGTTGTCGAAAAGGAGCCGAAAGATACTAAAGAAGTAATATTGGTTACTGAAAAAGTAATAACAATTGAAGAAAAAGCAGAGAAGGTTCGTGAAAATATTAAGATGAAAGAAGAGGGAACAGAAGTTGCAGAAAAAGAGTCCAAAGTTGTTGAAGAAGTACCAATGATTGTTGAAGAAGAATTGACGGGTATAGAAAAACAAAAAGAGGTTGCTGCAAAAGTACCAGAGGTGACTAAAGATGAAATAGCAGTTATTAAAGAATCTCCTAACATTATTGAAGAAACAACAAAACCTACTGAGGATGTAGTAAAAGATACAGAAAAAACTACTAAGGGCCTTGAAAAAGCTCGCGAGATTACTCAAATGGCTCCAGAAACTGCAGAAAAAATTGTAGTGGCAGAAAAAGAAGAAGAAACTGCCGACAAAGAAACAGTAAAACGCACAAGAAAACGTGCCAAGTCAACATCCTCAAACAAATCCACTACAGAACCCGAAAAAGACATCGAAATTCGTACACCAGTAACGAGAAAACGCACCCAGTCGGTCGCTTCAAACAAATCCATAGATACAGAACCAGAAACAACGGACAAACCTGAACAAACCACCCCATCTCGAAGGCGGGCAAAGACCCCAACCAGTGCTGAAGTTAGAAAAATAATCACAAGACGTGTATCCCGTGAAATGTCAGGCAAACTGGACGAATCGAACGTTCTAGATGAGTCTCTAACCGTAACTACACCTAAACGTAGATCCACGCGTTCACGAAGCAAGAATTTAGATGATAACGAAAGTGTGACTTCTGAAAGTTCTTTTGTGGGTAAGGGTAGTGAAGACGCCGGAGATAGGTCTGTGAGGAAGGGCCGTAAGCCCACACTGGTGACTAAGCCAGAACTGTCTGTGATACCAGAAGTTACTGCCGAAGACGGAACGAAGGTGGATTCTGAAGATGTTATCAATGAATATTCTAGTGCGAGAAGGTAAGATTTATTTTTTATTGAACCCGAAATTCAACTTTAAAATATACAGACGACAGGACATCAAGCACAACCTGTCATATTTCATTATTGGATTTTCAACTTTATCGCTAAAGCATTAAGGCTCAATGTTGATTTGGATTATTTGACCGTTTCGGGTAGCTAGATCTGCTGTCGTCCTATGCAGGCCTGATTTTTTCCCAAACTCAAATATATTCAAGCAGTATCTATCATACACATGCATGAATACACCACATTCCACATTCCTAAACCACATTCTGGCTCAATTGGACCTTTTAGATTTACATTTTTCATTGCTGTAGTCAGGACTCTGTTCAAAGTCAGTAGTTTTTAACTTAGTTTATTTTGCTTTCGTATTTTATCTAAATAAAGCTGTTCTCGTTAGCTTAATTTCTTACGATAATAACTTACTGAGAGGTTTGGCGCTGTACGTCGAGATACAGGTTTTATTTAGTTCGGTTGCAGATGGTCGAATTTGGTAGAGAATATATATGTTTAAATATTAAAAAAATACCACAAGTTTTTGTAATACCACATACATAATTTTAGTACCCTGAGCCCGGTGTACTAAAATTCCGGTTAAGGGTTACGAAAATACAATCGGCAGTAGCCACTAACAAGTAGAACGTAGCTGATGTCGCACCGAAGTCTTCCCTTATATCCACAAAGTCCGTGTAGTACACACTGAACAATACTATGTAAGTTACCCAATGTAGCCCTCAAAGTTCTCGTTGTAGTTACCTATCTATTAACATATTACATAACTATTGCTTGTTTCGCCTCGATAGTCAAATGCAGCTCCTTGGCGTCACGGCGCTTTATATAGGTCAGCTGATCGAACATTCCAGATCTGTCTGGAATTAATAATAATAGCGTATAATTTCGAGTACGTTCAGCATGTACGAGTACCTACAGGTACTTCCCGAGAGACGAGTTTCTAGTAACTTCGATGTCGACACTTCGTTGACAATATTGATGAAACCATTCGATAGGCCATCCTAGGTCTAGCAATGAGTTTTTGAGTCAATGAGCAAATTTATATCATGCCTCTACAATCCCTAGGTCTCAATATATAGGGCCTAATCGTTACATATGGCATGCTATGCACAGGCGCGTGCGCTCCATAGAGGCAGATAAGCACTGCATACCCTAATAATTTTCAAAAAAAAAAAAATATATTAATTTATAATATAGTACATTAAAATAATTTATATACTACAAACTTATAGACTTCTTTAATCAGTTAGTGATAACACTGCCATCTATTGGGGCTAGTGCAAACTACTAACACGACGCGACGACCGCGCCACATTCGCGTAGCGGCGTAAGCAGTCATGAAATATGCCTCCTAAATTCGCATGTGTGAATAAAATTATTTGATTGTATGTGTAAAATTTTCGTGTGTTGTCTTGAAATTTCATTCGTTTAGAAGACCAGATAAGCAGTGCCTACATTTTACGCTGCCGAATCAAGAAGTTGACAAAACTAGCACAATTGTTGTTTGTGAAAATACCTTTTTATTTTATCAGCTTATGTTGTTCGGTTATTGGTGATTGAAGATCTGTACTTGTGATGTATGTTTAGATAAATTTAAAACGGTGAATTTTTCAACGTTAATGTTATTATTTTGTTTCCTACCTTTATGTATTATTTTAAAACGCGGTGTTGACATTGTTCAAGAATATTACAGGCGAATTTCTTGAAGTTTACAAATTAGCAAACATAATAGTTACGATTCCAATGAGTACGAGTGAATCAGTGATAGTAGGTACTTAATCATTTTCTAAAACAGACTCACAGATTTGTTTATGATTTTCATTGAAATAGAACTTTTAGTGATTTTGAAACGATCTTCCAATTTTAACGACAAAACGTCGTCGTTAAAATTAGAAGATCGTTTTAAAATCACTAAAAGTTCTATTATTATTAAAAAAAATATAGTAAGTATAAAAAACTAAAAAAACATGCTTTTAAAGAATATAAAAAAAGTTAAAAATAATTTAAAAAAAAGCGTGAGGTGCTTGGTGCCATATTTTTTGTATATTAAGCGCCTCACGCTTTTTTAAAAATTATTTTTACCTTTTTAGTTTGATATTCTTTAAAAGCATGTTTTTTAGGTTTTTAAACAATATTTATTTTCAACTTTTTAGTTCGTAGTGTATGTATGCATACCCCAACCAAAATGTCTGTGCACGCCCCTGGCTATGCAATATTGAATCTTATGCCATTGACACAAGGTGCATTCGTAACAAAATCCACTTCCACAGACTGACCCGCCACCAAAAAGCCGTACTAGAGTCCTGGCTGGAACCAGCGGCGTCCTCCCCTCGCCGCCGCGTCAGCACGGCTTCCCGCACCTCGCATACGTCACGTTCCGTCGCCTCGGAAGTTGACGACGACGACGCTTCATCGACCCATTCCGCCGCCTTCGATGTACAGCCAATTGACAGGATCAGTCTGCTGAATAAGACTGATTTTGAAGGTAATTTGTAGGTTAAGAACAATGTGGGTCTTAACAGTTTTTATTGAAGTACTTTTTGGTATAGATACCAGTGTCTATACAGCTGCAAAGATTTTTTGTCACACGATTACGTTGATAGAGGGCGCTGTAGGAAAACATGGCAATTGTTTTCTGAAATGTCACTTCAAATATGTTTAAATAACAAGATGGCGGCTTTAGTTCCAATTCAAATACGGCAACCCTTCTCGAGTCATTTTAGGTTTTATCTGCGGAAATATTCCTAGTGTGCTGAATTTTTATATACACCTTTATTACGACATTCTAATGAAGATGTGAAAAATCGACATTTATATCGTGCCGGCTAAAAAAGTTATAAAGGTCAAAAGGCCACGAAAATCAGTTTCACAATTTCCAAACAAACACGATTGCGAGATATTTGCGAAAAACTGATTTTCGACCTGACTGGTTAACTGATTTGTAGAGCTATTTTGGTGCGTTTATATTTTGTTTTGATTTATGATTTGATAGAGGCACTTTCATTTCTAAAATGACTACTACAGTCAGTTGTTTTAATTTTTTTTTCTGTGTTTCTATTTTACCACTTTTGTATATAGACTTCAATCATTGTTATTTTTTTCTTTTGATGATTTTAAGACATCTCCTAACCCCACACTGGGCTAGCGTGGTAGATTACGGCATACTCCCTCTAAAACGCTATAGGCTAATTATGATGATTGATGATTTCTAGAGGCACCTTTTTTATCAATAATTTGTATTTATTTACACAAGATGTGTTTTACTAATGACTTATTTCTTGGCGTAAATCACGTACCAGTTCAGTTGGGATCGTTTGGACCGCCCATTAGTCCGTTCGGTCCAAACGATCTCAAATAGTCGCAATCATTTGACAAAAATGTGTTCGCCGATTAGGGGGCAGTATTGTTTGATTTCGTCCTCTGGGGTTAAAGTACAACCAGCACCCTAATTGCTTGCCACACTGTTACTATTAATTTCAATAATTTTGTAGCATATCATAAATCCGTTGCTACACATGTATAAAAAATTTGTCTGTTCAACAACGTAAATAACGCAATGAATGTTATTGAACTGTCAATATGAAACTTACCGCTACTTATAGTGTGTGACGCAATTTACCCAACTGAATAAAGCATATTCGCATTGTTTTTACAACCAACATTATTGATTTATATTTTCATCTTAGCGATCTGACATGTTTTTGTTAAGCTTATACAGAGTGGTGCTGACAATACTACATAAATGAAAACAAGTACAATGCTGGTTCATAGGAATAATCGTAAACCATAGAAAAAAACCTAGCATCAAAAATAAAAAAAATGGTTATTTCAAACAAACTAAATCGCATAAAATTGCAAACGGAATAGAACATCTTTAAAAAAATTGGTTCACTGACCCCCGATCGGCGACAGCGCGATCCTGTATCATTATTATTAAAGTTTGGTTCCGCAAGATGCGGCGGTCATATAGAAAATGTGTAAAAATAAAAATAATTTCCTGTGACTAAACTAATCGACATATTTATATGATTTTTTTATGGATAGACTGAGAATGTGTTGAGGTACACGATATTTAATTTATTGTCGTATTGTTAGCACCACTCTGTATAAAAGCATTTTTCTTTTAACCATTGCGTTACTTTTTTAAACATGGTCAAAGGTAAATCTTTAAATCCAATAATTTGTTATATACCTTTACAGCACATTTATGTACCCGTATCCTCTTATATAATTCGTGCCTGCATTGCGGTAAAAACGCTAAATCACACTAAAGCATGCCAGTGCACTTAGAAATAAACTTAATTAGACTAGTGAGAATGGCATTAAAACTGCTTTACTATTCTCCTCTCGCTCTAAACCCATACATGTGAGCGGTAGGATAACATCAAAAAATACTAGCGTTCCTAATTCCTTACTAAATTAGCACACTATTCGCCTCTCACTCTTAACTCGTACATGCGAGTGAGAGGTAAATTATAACACAGAATACCCTCCCTTTGTAACAACCTTCGCATGTATTTCCCGTATAATTAGCATTGGTCTAACGCTTGCTTAGGGACCCCGGATATTGACGAGCTACAGTCGAACCTATCGCCAGAATCCCTAGCTTCGGACGCCAGCAAGCAACGGAGATGTGAGTATGCTTCGAAAAGCTTGTATTAATTTGCAATTCTGTTTATTTTAATAACTGCATGAAGTTTTGTTAGTATTGCACTGAAGCACTGTAGTAAATCATTCCCAACTTACAGCGCGTCTTGCCAGAGCTGCGTCGGAGACTAAAGCTTTGCCGCGGGCGGCAAAAATTAACAGAAGAGTATCTGTTGATGTTGGTAAGTAATGTAAACCCGCTGAATAAACATTTAAAAAATATGAGTTTCTTAAGTGAAAATCATCTCTGTTTAATTAAACGCGTCACTCAAGAACTGTTTACTGGAGTCAATGATATTTTTTGTTACATTCCAATTCACACGACCAAGATAATTGCAGAGAAATGAACGTTCATTTTATTTGCTCATATCTTTCGATTTTTCGATCGTTGGTGATTCAAACTTCGTTCTAAGTCGCACTAACGAATTCTTTTTTCACTTTTTTTTTTTGTTACCAGTCGATTCACTTCAAATGAAAGACGCGTATATAAACAATAAGTGGAATTCCTGATCAGGTTTAAATAAACCAAACACAATACAATGTGCTGTATTGAGCTATCAATAACCAGATTGACAAATGCGGTCAATTTTTATTTTATAAAAAAAAAGAATTGTTAGATTTTATAAAAAATGTTTTAAGTTTTGTTATTAGTTCAAGACTTTGGATAATAACAAGAACCTAATCAGATAACGTTATTACGCCTGATCAGCTTTAAATAAACCAAACACAACACAATGTGCTATATTTGGCTATAAATAGCCAGATTGACAAATAGGGTATTTAAAAAAAAAGAATTGTTAGTTTTTATAAAAAATGTTTTAATTAAGTTTTGTTATTAGTTCAAGACTTTGGATAATAACAAGAACCTAATCAGATTACGTTATTACGCCTGATCAGCTTTAAATAAACCAAACACAACACAATGTGCTATATTTGGCTATAAATAGCCAGATTGACAAATAGGGTATTTAAAAAAAAAAAGAATTGTTAGATTTTATAAAATTTATTTTTAGGTAACTTTAGTTATTAGTACAGACTTTAGATTAGTAACCTAACCGGGTTAGGGTGATTAGGTTCTTGTACTATAGTCTTGTAAAACTAAACAAATACTGCAACTATGGATGCGTAAATGCTGCATTTGTTTAGTTATAATAGAGGTGTTATTATAAGTTATAGGTAATTTTGTTATCTCTTTATCATCCTTTTAAAATTGATTTCCTCAGTCAGCAGTCCCGACCGCGGTTCGCCAGTTGGCATGGACAGTCTAGCGCGCGGTCGACGTAAATCTTTCAACCGCGCGTGTGAAGCGCTACACACTCCTAAAGGCAGGCGAATGTCTACTGATGTAAAGGTAATACATGTTTTATATTATCAATTAGACGTCCTCCGTGGCGCAGCGGTCAACACGCCTGCATGCGATGTGGAGGCCCCGGGTTCGATCCCCGGCCAGGTCATGATGGAAAACTACCTTTTCCTGATTGGCCTGGGTCTTGGATGTTTACCTATATATGTATCTAGTATCGTTGAGTTAGTATCCCATAACACAAGTCTCGAACTTACTTTGGGGCTAGCTCAATCTGTGTGATTTGTCCGTATATATTTATTTAATATTAATGTCCGACCGAAACCGAAATTTGGCAACGGTTTCTGTTTTGTCCGAAACCGAAATTTCAGCACAGAAACAATTTTGAGGGAAAATAAAGAAAACGATTCACCTACGAGATGCCATTTCAAAAAAAAAAAAAAAGAAAAGTCACTTAACTTTGATCACCGTTTATGAATAAACCCCTTAAGCACTTTGGTGTTTATTCATAAAGGCTGATTTGAGTTAAGTGACGTTAAAAGGTCGAAAATTTATGGTTAAAGAATCGCTTATCATTAGTTAACTTTAAGCAGCGTTTATGAATAAGAGGGTTTGTAACGATATCGTTAACTTGTATTACAGAAAGGGGAAGGCGAGAGTCCAATAGAGTCCCCCGTGGCGTCAGAGACCGATGCGCCGACTGCCACGCCCGCTCGCCGCTCGCGTCGCACCGCCTCCGCCGTCTCCACTGGCAGCCAAGCTAACTCCGAAACCGGGAAGAGGTAACATATGTACATATAAACTTGACTAACGTTATCTTTTAATTGCCTTAGAGTATAAAAAGACTTACCTCCATGTAGTACCGGGCTTAGAATAGTACCAACCCATATCTTCCCGTGGGTGTCGTAAGAGGCGATTAAGGGAAATCTCAGCAGGGAAGCGGACAGCAGCGCTTCTCCTGTGGAATAATAAATTACTGCAATCCCCTACCCGTCTTCCAAGCGTGGGGATTATGGCAAACCCCCCAATATAATGGAAAACCTTAGGGGAGGCCTTTGTCCAGCTGTGGACCTCTATAGAACTGACGAAGAATAAGATAAAAAGACGGTTAATGAACTGAGAGTCACTATACCCCGTCATTATACTGAATATATTTTTTGTACTGAACTAGATCTGGGAACTTGCTGGTTAGGGACATATTGAAATTCTGAAGTTCAGATTGTCATAGTTATTATTCAGTTTATACGACTGAAAAACAAAATTGTGTGGAAAACAAATTTAATATTGTTTTGTAAAATGGTAATTCCTAAAAATAAACCCATTTTAGTGATGCTGTTCTCAGGCAATAAGTTAAGAATGTTTTACGATTCTATGAACTCATCATCTCAGTCCGACCCTCAATCTGTGTGATTCCATGGGCGTAGCCACACTGGGGCAAGCTGGGGCGCTTGCCCCACCTTGGCTCTGATCTATAAGGTACCTACGTAATTAAACAAAAAAAAAAAACCGGGAGGGGGCATAGGTTGACTGCTGCCCCACCCGGAACCCAAGGCTGGCTACGCTCATGTGTGACTCCTATTCAAAATGTGCGTAGAGAGACAAACATTTTGAATAGGCTGAGTCTCAGTAATATTGTCATCAACCAATCTCAAAAACTAACATCAGATTTAATAATTAGCGACTTACTTAAGTTTTCTTCACAAACCGGGAGATATACAATATGTAAAGAAAACCCTGTCCGATCCGTGAAGGTATTATTAGGTATCGATAGCTGATACTACTGGTACCTACAAAGCCGGGCTAAACTTGAAAAAAAATCGCACTAAAAATAAATATTATTTCGAAAAAACAAGGTAACTTAATACATGTGCGGTAGGCAACACGTATAATTCTGAGCGAATAGCGATGCGACCGCGTGTCGCTCATTCATAAATACACAATACTGTTTAAAAGGGTGTTGTCACTTTTAAAAAAAATACCACATTTTGCGAAAGTTGGAATTAATTCGGGGAAAAAAAGATTATTTCAAAATTCATTAGTATTGTTACTATGATGATTATGTAAAATTTCATATTTTATTTGGTCATGTGTATACCTAACCTCTCCTACCTAATTTTGCGTTGGACGGGGTTTTCTTTTCATATTGTATATTTGAACAATTATTTAATTCGCCTAAGTTTTATAAGGTGGGTTGAAGTTCAGCTTCAAGAATGTATCCAACAAATATTTGCATTTTGCTTCCAGGTCAAGGAAAACGGCCGTAGATGAAAATAAGGAGACAAAGAAGAAATAATTTGAAAACTAATTTATATTTATTGTGAAAGTTAAAGTTTTCTGTTTTGTTTTTGCATTTATAACATAATAAATCAATTACCATTAATATAGAAACTGAGTTTTATTTTGAGAACTAAAAGGAGATGTTTCAGAGATGTATGGAGCCTGGGCCAACACACTGTACACTTAATGCTAGTTATAGTTACGCTATAGTTAACTGTTTTTAATGTTAATTTCCTATATTTTGGCTTAGTTTTTATGTAGATTCAATTTAACTCGGCCAAGGAGCGCAACACAACTACTAATAAATGTGGTGGTCAGCAATAAGCGAAATAAGTTTTTGACAGTGACATTTGATTGACGTGTCATGTATCTAAGGCTATCGTATTATATTATCCAATATATGACTGCGAAAAAAACAAAACATGAATTCCGAACATACGGCCCAATAAATAAACACAATCAACTCAAATCAACTCTCGACACGAACACAATGGGAAAATAGAACTGTCAAAGTCGCCAATCAAACGTCATACCCAGTGTCATGGCTACCTTAATAAAGGGTTATCTCACTAAAAATCGTTTCAAATAATTAATTGTATAATGTATATACTTGTATTTTTATTCAAATTAATTTAGTAGTATTTTTTATGAAAATCTTTTATTTTTTTCCTTTTTATCAATATAGCGTACATAGTGGTGGCCCAAAATGAAACATCTCCTTTGATGATGATTTAGACTTCGTTTTCTTGGCATAGAAAACTAGGTTACTTAACGTAAAACAATCCGTAACTATTGCGAGTGCATTGTAAAGATAAAGAGGAACAAACAACACGTCAAAAATACTGTTACGGGCTGGGGGTACTAAAACGCCGGTTAAGGGTTACGAAGTTTATTGGCAACGAAGGTCCAGTCGATTGTAGGCAATGACAAGTAGAATGTCGCTGACGTTGCACCGAAGTCTTCCCTTATGTCCACGAATTCCGCGTTGTGAACACGCAATAACACTACAGATGTTACTTCACGTAGTACTCAAAGTTCTCGTTATAATTGTCGCAGTAGGTCTTCTTTATGATCGCTTCTTAACTGTCGCTGTTTTCGTATCGATAGTCGGATGCAGACTGACTCTGCGCCGGCGTCACGGCGCTATATATAGGCCAGCTGATCGAACATTCCAGAATCCTCTAGACGTAATAATAATACTGCATAACTTCGAGGTCATCGGCCACCTACGGTAATTCCCGGAAACGGGTTTCTAGAAATTTTGATGTCGACACTTTATACTACTGATACTGTTGAGACCTGTACCATTCGATAGGCCATCCTAAGTCTAGTAATGCGTTTTTATATTGTACCTAGAAAATGTCTAGATCTGGGGAAATATGGCTTAAAAGTGACACACTGCATGTCACGCGATATTGAACCTTATGCCATCGACATAAGGTCCATTCGTAACAATACCCTTGAGGTAGAATGGCAAGTCATCGATGTACAATAACAAGAATGAACCCAGTATTGAACCTTGCGGTATACTTTACTGAACTGGTAGACCAGAAGATTTTATCACCATTAACATTTACAAACCCACGCTCCTGCTACCACTAAATTGTTTAATAAAAGACAAGAGCAACTATTCCGATCTGCTCAACTCGATCATCAAATACTGTGCCGATCACAGGGCCTCGCCATATTGGCAAGGTGCGGGCCCGTACGCCACGCTATCTAACGGGGGCCAGCCATGTTTTGTAAATAAGAATTTATTACGTTGAGAGATTTGTTATAGACACCATAATGGCGTGCTTTTCACAAGTGTGTCATAGCGCACACAATCAAAGGCTGCGGAGATGACAAAAATTTCAATAGCAAGTTGTGCGTGTCGCATCAAAAATTTCATTCATCATCATCATATCTTCAACCTTTTATAGTCCCACTGCTGGGCACAGGTCTCCTCTCATACAGAGAAGGAAAAATAAAAATAAAATAATATATATATATAATATGAAATAAATATAATATAAAATTTCATTAGTCGACATTAATAAAATTCTTGTCATTTTGCTGAGATTAAAGTGGAGGAATGTTGTAAATGAAAACAATTAATAGTATTTCAAATATTTTTATTAAATACACAATCAGTCAAGGTTTTTTATTCATGATTTCTTGTTTAATTTATGCGTTTTACAAAGACTTAATTGAAATATATATAGGTATTTTTTTTATAAGTATAAACTAGTGCTTGACTGCAATCCCGCCTGATGGTAAGCAGTGATGCAATCATTGATAGTGAAGCGCGATAGTTTAATAAGAGCCTATTCACTCAGAAAACTTGAGTGAATATGAAGGAAGACCGTAATTGAGCGAGGTGATGCGATGTTAAACCCAACAACACGGCCTACGATGCTGCGCCAGAGGGAAATTGATCTGGAGGCCCTCCACGACCAAACTCCTGACACAACAACATTTGGCGCATCGTACTCGTCACACATCGCAACACAACTGCTCAAACCTATCCTCCGTACGGCTTCACCAGACATAATCCCGGAACACGCCGAATCACTTGGCGGCAAGACTTTGACTGGTGGGTGATAACTTCTGCCGGCAGCCGATGTTATGGCCTAACAGCGATAAAAAATATTATTGTTTTATTAACAATGCCCGGCTCCAGAGTGTGGTAATTGAACCGGGACTTCATATATTCAAAAGTGCTATTGATATGATCATATTTATGAACAATCACTTGAGAAAAAATTTAGCTTAAATTAGGCAATAAAGGACCTTAATTTAACAACAACAAAAAAATAACTTGATGATCACCTAAAACTAAGACAGTTTTGTAATTCAAACAAAGGGATGTTCTGCTCCTGTTTATAAAAAAAATGGATACATTTATAATGCTACGAACGCCAATTTCTAAAATAGATAATATTATGGCTAATAATGCTACAAACATCTTACAATTTCCGTAATTTTACCAATAAATTAATTTTAATTATCTACTATGGCAAAAATTTTGAATCTCATCCAAAGTCTTTATTTCGAAACCCTTAAAGAACATAAAGGAGTTCTTATCTAGAATACTGTCGTTTACAAGCGTATCCACAAAATAAATGCATCATAATTATTATTTAGTGCATGCATATAAAACCAACCTTCAAACACTTAATTTTTACCTTTCATCTTTATCGAAACTTTTAAGTTGTCTACTGATATGGTGTAAGATATTTACATCCATAGGCAAGTGCTTAGGTAACGCTACTTCATTCATATCCACATTTTTTGGAAGCACTTCTAGAGAATCTTTTATGTTACCTTCAACTAAGTTACTACAAATCTGTTTTTCTTCAGGTTTTAATGATATTTTTTCTGTACAATCTACTACTTCCCTTTTTTGTCTAACGGGTACTGGGTTGCCTATTTGTGGGACAGCATTAGCTATTGGTAAAGTGTTACGATTAGGTTCCACATTATTTTGAACTTTAGGTGGCACATTCACTTGAATATCATCGCTGGGTTTTCGATCAGCCGGTTTATCGATTTTCATTTGATTATTTCCTAGTTCGTTAACTATAGGTAAAGGCACATTATGAACAATTTCGGTTTCTGGCTTAACTTGTGTTTCTTCACCTCGTTTGTATGACTGTGGTTCGTCTACGGAATGAGAATGTTGTTTCATTGCATCACTTTCTAAATTAAAAGGTTTATTTACTTGTTGTGGTGGGTTTTGTACGTTATTTGGTATTTGTGCGTTGGGTTTCGGTGTTTCGTTTAAAACGGGTTTTATTTCTTGTATTGGTTGTTGGTTTATATTAGGTCCAAGATTTTGTGCCACAGCACCATTGTTTAGATTCACATTCTTGTTTGCAAGATTTTGAACTACAGGAGCGTTATATTGTTTAGCAACATTGTTAGCTTGTGGAACAATATTCGCTAGTACATTATTTGGTGCTTCATCTTTTGTTCGTGTCCCATGAGAGTTAGCAACTTGTGGGTTGACTAAAACTGATTGTGGTTGTACATTTTCATTGGGCCCCACATTTTGGTTGTCTTGCAAGTTTTGGTTGGAGTGTACATTTGGATTGGGCTGTACATTTTGATTGACCTGTATATTTTGATTAGCCTGGACATTTTGTGCAGGAATGGCTGGGACATTTTGCACAGGTTTTGCTTGGACATTTGTTTGAGCATTCGGCAAATTATCTTGCACAGGTTGCGCACCATTTAACTGTTCCGGTTTAATATCTTGGATAGCTTCTATAGTTTCCACAGCTTTCTTAGCTATTTCCTGTACAGCGTCATTAGTTATTTTCTCCAAGAGTTCTTCAGCCTGTACATCATTCTTAACTACGTTAGGTTTTTCTGACACACCGCCGATACTTTTGATCGCCATATCAGCAATTTGTTTAATACTCTCTACGGCTATTTTCTTGGCTACATTAGCTTCTACGGCCTCATTCTTATTTTGTTGTAGTTCTTGTTTCGTCTTCTTTATTTCGTCTAGAATTTCCTTTTGTTCTTTTATCAACTCTTTCTGTTCTTCGCCATGTTGTTTTATTGTTTCAATTAATTGTTGTTGTTTCATCATGTCTATTTTGTCTTCGCTAGATTGTGGTTTTTCTTCTTTAGGTTTTTGAGCTCCTCCGTTACTAACACCATTGGCTAATTTTGTTTCTAACTTAGTTTTAAGATTCCTGGGATGTGATTCAGATACTTTGTCGATAACTTCTTTTACTTTGCGTTCCTGTAATACGGTTTTCACTTCTGTTTTCATCATGTTCTTTATTAGAGCCACTTTCTCATTTGATTGCGATTCTGGTGGGACTGGGTTTGGCGGTTGTACTTCTGAATCTTTTCTCTCCTCTTTCAGTTCCATATTGTTCTGTAATATAGTATTGGGAGGTTCTTTTGGTAATTCATCATTTGGTGGCGGCTTCAAATATATTTCTGTAATAATAAGACAAACAAATATATACTTTAAATCAAGAGTTTGTTTCATTTGTAAGTAGTAACGGGCGTAAATGGCGCCAATGTGTACAAACTAAACAAAATTTAAGTTCAAGTCATCTTTATCTTTTTATTCCATTAAGTAAACAACAGGCGATAAATATTCAAATCAAAACTTTTTCAGACCAGCAGATCCATATAGCGTTAGTATGACCTTAGCCTATCTTAGTAAATAATAATGAATTAAAAATAAACTAATTGGCTACATGAACATGGCACGCACATATCTGCCAGCACAGAGTCCGAAAAAGTCCATCAACCTTGCCCGCTAGTGAACTGAAATACTTTTGGGACCCCCGAAATAATTTAATCCTGTCAAATTAGCGCCTGGCTTAAATTGACGTATTTTTTGTAGCCTATTTTCTCATCACGCCTGAACTTGTCTATGGATTATCATATCCATTTTTTCTTGTAGTAGTTCAAATGTAATTTGCATTTCAACTACTTCAATGCACACAAAACGTAATCAAACAAACATTATTTTCGAAAGATGTACTCCTACTACATACCATCCTTATCCCGATTCTCGAAGAAGTCCTCAACGATCTTGTCAATCCTCTCCTGCGTGTACTTGTCGTCGTAATGCTCGATGCTGCTCTCTGCCACCTGCAGGTTCGCATATGTTCCTAGTACCATTATGACCAGGCCGAGAACTAGGACACCCTGGAAACAACAATTCGTAAGTACACAAGATAGTTTGTGGTTAAACCGAAACTCTATAACGCGACTTGGAGGAGAAGTAAACTGGTAGAAACCGTGATGGAACGTGAACGCTTTAGTTATGCCGGTTTATACCACCCACCATGTGAATTTCTGAGAAGTAGTATAGTATTTATGATTAGCGAGTGCTAAAGTCAATAGTGGGATCTAAATCAATAACCGAGATGGCAGATGGAAAATTCTTTAATTTTTTCTACATGGGTGTCGTGTTTGAAGATGCAAAAGGTTAAAGTTAAAACGCGGTAGACAGGCTATTGTGGAAAATAGAGGTTGCAGATAGGCTATTGTGGCGCACCATCGCACCGCGATAGGCTGAGTTGATTGATTGATGGTTTAATAGAAATTTGTAAGCCTTCAAAGTGAAACTGAGCTAAATGAACAATTTGGTCAAAAAAAACTCGGTACCCCGGTAAAGGATACACGGTAACTAAGCTGCAATTCGAATCACACAGCTTTATAACATTTGGTTAAACTTACTTTAGCCAAAACTTACCTCAGCCAAAACTCACTATAGCCGAAACTTATCATAGCAAAAATTTACCATAACCAAAACTCTCCGTAGCCAAAACTTACTATAGCAAAAATTTACCTTAGCCAAAACCCTTTCATTAGTATTCTTGAACGTCACATTGACGAAGCACGCAGCGGGAAACACGACGCAGATTAAGACACCTATCGTAGATCCTACCAGACCCAGCACCAGCTCTATGTTAGGGATCAACAGACTGATGAACAGAGCCACTGCTACTATTGCCACTGTGATGCAGCGGAACGTGGTTTCAGGGATCGAGTTGTTGATTATGTGGTCGTGGTGGGTGGAGTGAATCTGTGGAAAAAGTAAAATTTTGTTATGAGTTTGGAGTTTCATGTTTATTGATATTTATCGAGAGCGTATTAAATTTTGTAGTTGTTTCGCCGGAAGACATGGTGGACCAACGATATTTTGATGGCCACATGAACCCGTTGGAAGACAGGTACTATCACAGAACCTGTGGAAGAGGAGGTGCTTCGGGGAGGTCCTGTCTTTATTAGTTGTAAAGAAATCCTCGATTCTAAAAAACGATGGTACTAAATTTTAGCTTGTGTGGTGTTAGAGTTAAAACAATTTTGAAATGGCAATTTTGAACATTCTTCATCTCTTGCCTCAGGGTAAGCGGATTACCAGTTATTAGGGGCCAAGTTTTATGTGCTCGTCATTCTTTAGCCATAACCTTCACGCTTAATAGGCGGTATGGCCATCGCATTATGGTGGTAAAATCTTCTTCTTCTTATTCAGCCCTAGAGAACCTCCCACTGTTGGACAAAGGCCTCCCCTAAGGCTTTCATTGCTTTGGGGGGAGGGGAGAAAAATAATAAATACCACTTCCGGTAGGTGTCGTTAAAGACTCCTATGTGACGTTCCGGAGAATGAGCAGTAGCGTTCTTTATGCAGTTTACCAACATACTTATGAACTTAATTCTTTTTTTAGTTTTGTTGGGAAATCATAAAATGCGCTCTGGGCGGAACAGAAGGAGTAAGCGTGTCAGACATTTACCTTCATTGCATCGTAATTGTTCACTTCGAAGATAAGTTTTTTTTTATAAGTTATAAACTAGCGCTTGACCGCAATCCCGCCTGATGGTAAGCAGTGATGCGATCATTGATGGTAAAGCGCGCTAGTTTATTAAGAGCCTATTCACTCTAGCCTTGAAGACACTCAAATTGTAATGTGACGGAAACACCGTCGCTGGCAAATTGTTCCAGTCCCTCGATGTACGCGGTATAAAAGAGGAAGCGAAACGCTTCGTCCGGGTCGCAGTGGTGTCAACAACGTAAGGGCGGTTTCATCTGATTCTGACGACGTTTTTCAATTTTAATGCGAAATACATGTATGTAATTTAATTTTGAGTCAGTGTTTACCTTTTTATACAAGAAAGAGTACAAGCTGGCTCTGCACGGAAAGATGATGAGAGGGAAACTGAATGCGAGAGACATGACGAAGCCCAGCTTGATGACGTCACTCGCCATTGTGGGACTGAGGCTCATTAGGATGTTACCTGAAAGATAAAGTGATGAGATATTTGTTTTATAATAATTCTGTACTATTCTCTTCGTTATATGCTGTGTATCCTGTGTGTTGAACCGTTACTTATTTTCATAATTATAAGGCCTTCCTGTACATCCATTATGTACGAATGTGCTGTAAGGCATTTATTTGTTGGGTTAGTCTTGTTAGTTTATTGACTTAATTGTGCTCTGGCTGTTGAGAGTATGTCATGCTCACTCAAATGTCTCGCTGATGGTGGCGTGTGTTTTGAGTCATTGGGTTCCCTTCGATATGGTTGAGCTAAATGATGCTGATCCATACGTCATGTTCGTGAACGGACGCCGTCGGAGGGGACTGGTCATCTCTTAGCTGCCACGGCGTATTTTAATTTCTGACTTGATTTTTGTATGTTTTCCATAATGGACGCTCTCAGCGTACAATATATTTCTGCATCGTTCTCACGCGGTTGCTTTCAACATGATTTTTTTTTTTTTTTTTAATAGTTATAAACTAGTGCTTGACTGCAATCCCGCCTGATGGTAAGCAGTGATGCAATCGTTGATGGTAAAGCACACTAGCTTATTAAGCCTATTCACTCAAAAAAACTGAGTGAATAGGAAGGAAGACGGCAGTTGAGCGAGGTGATGCAATGTTTAACCCAACAACACGACCAACGATGCTGCGCCAGAGGATGATCTGGAGAGCCTTCACGACCAAACTCCCGACACAACAACATTAGGCACATCGTACCCGGCACACATCGCAACACAACTGCTCAGACCCGTTCTCCGTACGGCTTCACCAGACATCATGCCGGAACACGACGAATCGCTTGGCGGCAAGACTTTGTCTGGTGGGTGGTAACTTATGCCGGCGGCTGATGTTGTTGCCTACCACCAAGAATAATTATATATATATTCATAAATATTATAAAATATTTATATATATATATTCATAAATATTTGTAACTATTGTTACAAATATTTGATTACATCATTCCAACTACAACTCCATGGACACTCTTTTAAATTTTTAAGCGATAGCTTAAAAATTTAAAAGAGTGTGCCATGGAGTTTCTTGCCCGTTCTTCTCCATAGGTACCTACTCTTTGGAATGGGCGACTAGCTTCATCTTATTGACTGACCGACCTTCTGACAATTCAAAAGTGCCTGTAACTGGTTTATTTGAAATAAATGATTTGATTTGATTTGATATCTAATGAGTAAGCAATATTTGTATCTACGCCTTCCAAGGCAAGACGGAAGGCGCCCATTCTGTTGTTCATAAACTAATTTTAACTTAACTGCATCTTTTTGTTTCCATTTCGTTAAGAAAAGGACAGAAGATAAAATGTCAGTTTAATCCTGTCAAATTAATACACTCGATAGACAGTTTAGACGTGATTAAAAACGTGATGACTAAAAATACGCCAGTTTACGTCAGGAGCGCACTAATTTGACAGGTCTAAAGTATGAGCGTGCGGGTTCAATTCTAGGTCAGGCAAGTACCAATGTAACTTTTCTAAGTTATATGTACTTTCTAAGTATATCTCAGACACCAATGACTGAAGGTGAAGGAAAATATCTTGAGGAAACCTGGACTTTAAGTCTGAAATCACCAACCCGCATTGAGCAAGCGTGGTGATTACGCTCAATCCTTCTCTGTATGAGAGGAGACCTGTGACCGGCAGTGGGATGATAAAAAGGTTGATGTCGAGTCTGGGTGTTTGTGTATGTGACTTTAAATGTTTGTAAACGCACCCACGATACAGAAGTAATTCTTACTGTGGGGCAACGATATTTAAAAAAAACAAGTGTCTATACGCAAGCATGTCGTTTCAATTTTGACGCCAAAGGTTCATTGGGTTATCATGAAATCATAGAAATTTAACAAAATTTCTGTGAGACCAATCTGAAAGTACCTAATGCCCTTTCACATAAAAAAATACCAGTCGTGAGACTAACCGACAGAAGTGACCTCATTAAAAACACAAAAAGTAAAAAAAAACGGCTGTGTCGGGTCGGTCACACTCACGTGAATCCAATGCTTATTCCCCATCCAACAAAACTGCTCAACGTCGCTAAAAAAATCCAAGTTCTTAGGGGAATAAAAATACAATAGAATTGAGAATCTCCTTTTTTTTAAATAAATTGTCTTTGTTCAATGTATCTCTTTAATTCATCAAAATCGGTTTAGCTCTGAAAACGTAGTAGACTTATGCGTTTGTATGTGAGTATATGCGTTTCTATTACCTACACAAAACAAAAAAAAAAACATTAATACTACCTGATATTTCATGAGAGGAGAATGCAATGTATCCAAACACTCCCAGAGTGAAATAAACCGCAGTACAGATGTTGATCGCGTTCTTAGTGACGACGTTCATCTTCTCTAGAGATAGCGTCGGTAACGACTCGAATATCTCAAACAGTTGCCTGTAATGAAATATGGCGGTCATTGAGTTATGGTCTGATGTCCGCCGCATCACAGTGTACTTCTTTTTCTTCTCAGCCTATACAGGTCCACTGCTAGACAAAGGCCTCCCCCAGGCTTTCTTCATTCCTTTGGGGAGGTTTGCCATAATCCCCTCGCCTGGCAGACGGGTTGGGGATCGCAGTCATTTGTTATTCCACAGGAAAGCGCTGCTGTCCGCCCCCCTGGTGAAAGTTCCCTTAGTCGCCTCTTACGACACCCACG
Organism: Sesamia nonagrioides; assembly: GCA_017933935.1. Lineage (NCBI taxonomy): Eukaryota > Metazoa > Arthropoda > Insecta > Lepidoptera > Noctuidae > Sesamia > Sesamia nonagrioides. The sequence continues at coordinate 3,390,083 of JADWQK010000188.1, forward strand.
TATAAACAATTTATTTCAGGAGATGATTAAAACTGTATAAAGGTTGAAACATACTACCAAAACGTGACACGACGCCACGCCACCCGACGCATGTCAGTACGTATCAATTCTATATATGTATTTAATATGGTCAGAAGCGCATAGACAACACGCTATGCCGCAGCATCCAACCGATTTGGATCAGCGTGTTGCCGAGAGAGGGGGAGGACGCCACCCGATGAATCAGCGCAGTGTGTTTCCAGTTAACACCCGACGTTTTTATGGCGGTTATAATAAAATATATAAATTGGTTTAAAATTTCGGATGAAGAGTTAGTGAAACGGTACTCAGGTCCCCGCGGTTTCACCCGCGTGGATTTCGATATGTTTTTTTTTTTTATATATGCTACGCTCCTATTGGTCAGCCAGCCATCCAGCGAGATGTTATATAGCCTAAAGCCTACGTGGATTTTTAGATTTTTGACTGAGTTTTTAAGTTAGTTTGTGTTTTAGGATCTTTTATTTATAATTAAACTAGTCTAAATAAACTAGTCCTTGATTGCAATCTCGCCTGATGGTGAGCCCAAATGTGGCTGCAGTACGCGATACACGAACGGACCTGTGCTTTGCATAACGTTAGAAGCTATTCTGGTGTGAAGAATCGCCGGACCTTTGCAATAGCGCCAAGTTTCCTAGTTACATTGGCTTTGGACTCAATGAACCGCCCAAAGTTTAGGTTCGAGGAAAATTCAACTCATAAAAGCTAAAGACGGTCGGTGAAACAAAAATGTTTTTTGAGTAAATGTTGAATCAGCCGATTTAATAAATAAAATAATAAATAATAAACTTTATTGCTAAAAAGATTACAGTGATTTTCGAATTAAGGTATCGATATGTTAGAAGTATACCTAGAGCTCATATACAATTATTGTACGTGATACTATTCTAACATACACGTAAAAAAAGTATTCTGAGCACAAAGATTCTGACGGTCTAATTTGAGGCTCAGTGGCAATTATTGAACTAAGTTTTAAACGACTTTGTGAATAAAACCCAAAAATGCAGAAGGGATTTAATCGGCAAGGTAAGCGAGTGAAATCGAGAGGCGTAGCTTATAGTGTATACTTACGTCTGACAAAACAACGCCATCGAAAATATAGGCACGCATTGCAGCAAGCCGGCCGGTCGCCACATCTCCACACGCTGGTTCCAGTCGCTCGTTATCATCACAGTACCAGCCTCAAATATCACCTGGAAATATTTATACAATATGTAAAAAAAAAACCTGTCCGATCCGTGAAGGTATTGTTAGGTATCGGTAACTGATTCTACTAATGCCTACAAAGACAGGATAAACTTAAAAAAAAAATCCCCCTAAAAAAATAAATATTATTTCGCAAAAAGAGGTAACTTAACACATGTGCGGTAGGCCATACAGGCGCGGGCGAAGCGGGGCAGGGCACGCGGCCGCATTGACCTGATGTCCCGATGTTGTCACTTTTTAAAAATTACCAAATTTTGGGGAAGTTGGAATTAATTTGCGGGAAAAAAAGATTATGTCAAAATTCACTAGTATTGTTACTATGATGATTATGTAAAATTTCATATGTTATTTGATCATGTGTTTACCTAATCTTTACTATCCTTACGGGTCGGACAGGGCTTTCTTAACATATTTTATATTAATTAGAGTTATAAATTTGTTTAAACTAGTTTGATACACTTAACGTATATATTTATTGTGTTATCTATGTAAATAGTACACTGTAGACTACCTACATTATTTCTCTCTCCATCCCCTTAGTATTTCATCCAAAGGTTGTCTGTAAAAGATCGCTCTTAGCGATAAGACCGCCCTTTGTGTCACCCTTTGTAAAATCTTTACATTTATGTTCTGTAATCTATATGGTGTACATAATAAAGAGTATTCTATTCTACGTAGGAGAATCGAATACTCTTGGAAATGATGGCCATATATTTTTTTATAAATATAAACTAGTGCTTGACCACAATCCCACCTGATGGTAAGCAGTGATGCAATCGTTTAGGGTAAAGCGCGCTAATTTATTAAGGCGCTGTGCTCAGTAAAAATAGGCTTAAAAAAACAGTTTTTTAGCCAAATGTATACATTTGAGAGCAGCCAAAAATTTATATGTTAATCTTGATTATATGTAGCAGGAAACCATTGTTTTCAAAACACGTTTTGAATTAATTTTCTCGATAGAAAAAAATCCTAAAGTAACCCCTAAAATTGAATTTATAACAGTTGTAACTGTATTATTAATCATCAAATCTTGATAAAATTGAGAAGAGCGTTGTAAAATATAATAGTAAATGAAACCATTGTTTTTGTTTATCGATTTAACTAAGATATTCTTAAATAAATAATGTATTTAATGATAAATAACGTGAACGAAACGTCGCTCCATCGCGGCGTCCATTGCCTTGCTTTTTGTAGATTTTAATTGAAATAAATGCTTTTTAATTTACTGTTGTATTTTTGCCGATATTTTATTTGATTTTTTTCTGTAATTATTCTTTCTTTTTACTTTTTCGCGGCAAATTTTTCTTCACCTGTATGTGTTCGGGTTCAAACCCCAGCTTTACGTTGTATGCTTTTTGTTGAATTTCTTATTTGCAAATGTTTTTTTTTTTAATTATTATTAATTCTGCCGATTTTTTGTAGTAATTGTTCCATCTTTTTAAATATATTCTTTTTGTAACAATTATAATGCAAACTAATATTTAAAATCAATTCTTTATAATTTTCTTTCTAGAAATTAATAATAAATAATAATAATAAGCCTTTATTTAACCATGAATTTCTTAGTTCATAATATAATTTAACAAAAGAAAAACAATAAAAATAACAGTTAATTTGATAATAGTTCAAAACAGTAAATTTAGATTTCATTTTGTTGCATTATTCATGGCCCCTTTCAGTATAGGCCTCCTCCAAGTGCCTCCATCTATTTCAATCTTTTTGTGTTGTGTCATCATTCTAAGCACTCGTACAAACCCGACTTCGATAAGAGTTGCAGTTTTGAAGAAAAAATCTTTTATTTTTTTAAATATCCGAAAATGTATTTTTTTTTAACAGTTACTCTAAACAGCTGTTTATAAATAGTAATTTCTAGAAATGATATATTTCTAACAGTTTCATGAAAAAAGGACATAATACAAAAAATTTAAGCAGAACGGACAAAGCGCATTATAAAAACAAAAAAGAAAACAAAAGTAATAATAAAAAATGAAAATATGTATAAAAAACACATTTTCGAAAATCGCAAGGTAAAATAAACGGATGTGCGATTCGAACTTGCTGCTCGTCTAATGCGAACCGGGACTGTGACGAACAGAGCCAACTATGCTTCGCGGTTGGATTGTGAAATTACACTTCTAAATGTAGATGGAATAGAAAAGAAAAACAATAAAAATAACAGTTAATTTGATAATAGTTCAAAACAGTAAATTTAGATTTCATTTTGTTGCATTATTCATGGCCCCTTTCAGTATAGGCCTCCTCCAAGTGCCTCCATCTATTTCAATCTTTTTGTGTTGTGTCATCATTCTAAGCACTCGTACAAACCCGACTTCGATAAGAGTTGCAGTTTTGAAGAAAAAATCTTTTATTTTTTTAAATATCCGAAAATGTATTTTTTTTTTAAGTTACTCTAAACAGCTGTTTATAAATAGTAATTTCTAGAAATGATGTATTTCTAACAGTTTCATGAAAAAAGGACATAACACAAAAAATTTAAGCAGAACGGACAAAGCGCATTATAAAAATAAAAAAGAAAACAAAAGTAATAATAAAAAATGAAAATATGTATAAAATATACATTTTCGAAAATCGCAAGGTAAAGTAAACGGATGTGGGATTCGAACTTGGTGCTCGTCTAATGCGAACCGGGACTGTGACGAACAGAGCCAGCCATGCTTCCCGGTTGGGTTGTGAAATTACTCTTCTAAATGTAGATGGAATAGAGAATGGTTGGTATAGATTTAATAATAGAACGTGCGTATTTCTCGATGCACGACGCCTCACAAAAATGAGTTGACAAAAGTGAGTTGAAAACTCATGTGACGTCACTACTTGCTACACTTTTTAACAACTTTTGAGTGACGTCATCAGCCACCACTCCTGATCTTTGATGCCTTTTATATTTGTCAATTTTTATTTCTTTGATAAAAAAAACATACGTATCCAATATTTCTCTATAATCTAAATGACTGACTAAATATAATCATTTTTTTTACCCAAGAAACATCCCTATTGCGTAACTGAGTGCTACTATAAATTGAAATCATTTTGCATATGTTCCAATAAGTATCTGCTCAACAACGTAAATAACGCAATGAATGTTGTTGAACTGCCAAAATGAAACCCATTGCTACTGATAGTGAGTTACGTAATTAGTAATTACGTAACACATAGTTACCCGAAACTGTCAAATTTTTCCAATCAATCTTGAACCTTAATACTTTAGCGATAAAGTTGAAAATGTAACAAAGAAATCTGACAGATTGTAGTAGCTTGATGTGGTATCGTCTATACATAATATACGTAATCAGTATTAATACATAATTCGTAGGAAGGAGATAGAACCATAGCAGATTTTGGTTTGACAACGACCATTATGTAGATATATAGTTCTTGATCGAGACAATTATTTACCTAGCGAAAAGAGACCAATTTGATTGACCTACTACAATTGGATGTAGTTATGCAAAAAAACTTCTTACAAAAAAACAACCGTCTTCCAAAAACCACTACAAAGTGAAAAATAACTAATTTCAAAAGTCGGTGTCTTTGGTTTTGTATATTTGTTTTTTGACGCCGACTTCCAAAATTAGTTATTTTTCACTTTGTAGTGGTTTTTGGAAGTCGGTTGTTTTTTTTTTGTAAAAAAGTTTTTATTTTAAACTTTTTAGTTGTTTAAAGTACTACGTATTCAGTTGCATCCGGTCAGACTGGAAGCTGACGCAAATATAATTGGGAAACGTCGTAATTTTGTTTACTTTAATTTTTACCCGTACCTAAGTATTCCCTCAACTGCCTATGGTCTTCATCATCAAATTAACTGCAGACCATTATTTTAACCCAATGGGTGCAAAGGTCTCATCAATATAAATGAATTAAGTCCAACCAAAAAGTAGCTACTGTAAACCGTTGAGGATTTCCCGGAACTGGCCTTTGTCTTCATCATCAGAGCTCTTATGACAGTCACAACCCATCTAGGTGTAAAGTTCTTATCAATACAAATTAATTGAGCCCAAACACAAGGTAGCTGCTGTGAATTGTTGAGGAGTTCCTTCGACTGTCTCCCGGCTCCATCATCAGATCTACTCCAGACCTTTATTAAATTGTAGTGCTTTAAAATACTTAATGAAAATGCTAAGAAATGCACTAGTCGCCCCTGCAATTTTTGAAAGTTCCCCTTGTTTTCTCTGGTCTTCCACCATCAAACCCTGATATCCTTATCATGGGACCACCTTGGGAACGTCTTCTTTCCAACAGAAAAAGAATTATCAAAATCGGTTCATAAACGACGAAGTTATGCGCGAACAAACATAGAAAAAAAAAAAAAAAAAGCATTTATTATACGGTCGAATTGAGTAACCTCCTCCTTTTTGAAGTCGGTTAAAAAGGATCCAGCTAGCAAAAGCAGCTTGCTTTTGAGAAAATAGAGTGTGAAGTAAAATTAATATATTAAAATAATATGACAGAAGATTTAAATTTCCTTTTAAATAATGTGTATTTTCCTGAACTTTTTTGCGGCATTCATATTTTTTGCATACATATACTAAAGTTGATGTGTAGATTTTAGAGATTTAAGACAGTAACTCAAAAAACGGTTTTTGTGGGTTGGATTCATTTTGCATAACTACGTCCAATTATAAACGACTAAATGCGCCGCGCGGTTTCACCCGCGTAGGTTTAGATATATTTTTTTATATGCTCCGCTCCTATTGGTCGCAGCCTTCCTGGATTAATGGGCTATCTAACGCAAAAACAATTTTTCAAAATGGGCCAGTAGTTCCTGAGTATCGGACGGTTAAGCACAGAATTAACACTGGGTGGATGAAATGGCGGCAGGTCACGGGAACAATTTGCGACTCCCGCATTCCCCTTAAACTTAAGGGGAAAATATATAAAACCATGATCCGACCTGCTGTCTTGTATGGATCAGAATGTTGGGCTACGAAAGGGATGAATGAAAGGCAATTGCATGCAGCCGAGATGAGAATGCTAAGAGGGATGTGTGGTGTTACACGAATGGATAGAATAAGAAATGAGTACATAAGAGGAAGTCTGAAAGTGGCACCGGTAGCTGAAAAGTTGTGTGGAAATCGGTTGTCATGGTACGGGCATGTGTTACGGAGAACTGAGGAGAATGTCGTGAGGAGAGTCTTAATTATGAATGTTGATGGCTATAAGAGTAGGGGAAGACCAAAGAAACGATGGATGAAATGTGTGAAGGATGATATGGCTAAGAAGGGGGTGACTGCCGATATGGTTTCTGATAGGGATGCATGGAAGAAAAAGACATGTTGCGCCGACCCCAAATAAATTGGTATAAGGGCAGGAGAATGATGATGGGCCAGTAGTTCCTGAGATTAGCTCGTTCAAACAAACTCTTGAGCTTTATACTATATTAGTATAGATAAATTGTATAAATGTATGTTGGATATATCACTCATGCAAAAACTACCTAACGAATTTGTTTGAAATTTGGCAAACAGGAGGTTTATATCTTACCCTATTGCCATATAGGGTAGCAGGGGTTTTTATTCGGAAACAGCATAACGCATCTATGTTCTCTATAAAGTCAAAGATAAGAAAAAAACTTACTTTCATAACGAGACAAAAGTAGAATGCTATAGTAGCCGCACTGACGTTACTCAGGCTGTCCACATTCCGCAGCAATCCCAGTGGAAGAACACAGACCACTGACACCACCACCATTATTGATGTTCTGAAGCAGAAAACAAGAGGTTTTTTATGATTATAAACTAGCTCTTGACTGCAACCCCACCTAATGGTAAGCAGTGATGCAATCGTTGATGGTAAAGCGCGAAGTTTATTAAGAGCCTATTCACTAAAAAAACTGAGTGAATAGCAAGGAAGACGGCAGTAGAACGAGGTGATGCAATGAGGTGATACAACACGACCAACGATGCTGCGCCAGAGGGAGATTGATCTGGAGAGCCTCCACGACCAAACTCCCGACACAACAGCTGCTTAGACCCCGGCAGAAATTACCACCCATCTGAATAAGTTTAAGTTAAGCAATTCGTTTTCTTCCGGCATGATGTCTGGTGAAGCCGTACGGAGGACGGGCCTGAGCAGTTGTGTTGCGATGTGTGCCAGGTATTATGTGCCAAATATTGCTGTGTCGGTAGTTTGGTCATAGAGGGTCTTCAGATCAATGTCCCTCTGGCGAAGCATCGTTTGTAGTGTTGTTGGGCTTAATATTGCATCACCTCGCTCAACTGCCGTCTTCCTTCCTATTCAATTAGTTTTTTTGAATGAATAGGCTCTGAATCAACTACCGCGCTTTCCCATCAACGATTGCATCACAGCTTGCCATCAGGCGGGATTGCGGTCAAGCGCTAGTTTAAAGTTATAAAGTATTTTGGTTTCTTTTAAGGAATCTTTTGTTTCAATTAACCACAAAAAAGCAGTTTTCATTGTATTCAGTCGTGTAATTTTTTTAACTAGGCGAGACACTGAAAATTAGGGATTCCCGCGAGATTGACTAGTGAAACCGCGGTATGCTGCTAGTATATAATAAGTAAACAAGTTCTAAGACGATATCCTTAATAGAATGCGATTAATTCAATAATGTGGGCCTGCAAATCCTACATACCTAACCAACCAGTTTTGATATAATTGTGTATAGATTAAATGATTAGTGGAAATATGTTCAATAAGACATGTTGTTTATTAAAATGAGGCAATTAAGTCTATTTAACATTGCTAAGATAATACGATTTAACATTTAGAATGAGACCTTTTTGTTAACTATTTAACATTGCTAGGATTACGCTAATTAACATTTAGAATAAGACCTTTTTATTAATTTGTACTTGATTACGCTCAATCCTTCTCTGTGTGAGAGGGGACCTGGGCCCAGCAGTAGGACGAAAAAAAAGGTTGATGATGTGATGTGATTCATTTGCACAGCACATCAAGCCACTAAAATCTGTCAAAAATCTTTATTAGATTGTCATCTTTATCGCTAAAGCATTAAGGCTCAATGTTAATTGGAATTAAGTGACAGTTTCGGGTAGGTTGACCTGCTTTCGTCCAAACCTCTCTGGGAATGACCTTTTGCATGACAGTGCAATTTTTTTGAGTTGTACTCATACAACACTAATACAGCACTGCGATTGCGATCCTGTAACCATTTCACCGTGAAAAATGAGGAGATATGACCAGGGCCATCTCTAACCTATTGGGGGCCTTGAGCCCTAGGAGTCATGGGGCCCCTGTGTAGATTAGAAGTTATAAAAGAAACATAGGTACATAACAATACTTCATAACTTTGCAAATCACTTATTTTGTCATTGCATCATAATAATGCGTAGCATGCGTGAGCATTGGTGGTCTAGTGGTATCAGCTGCGACTTACAAGTTGTAGGTCGTTGGTTCGAACCCCGTAAGGCGCTTTACTTTGTGTAAACATTTCTTTACCACTGCTCTCAAAACGGTGAAGGAAAACATCATGAGGAAACCGGCATGTCCTAGAGGCAAAACTTCGAAGACATGTGACGTCTCCAACCGGCACTGGGCCCGCGTGGTTGATTACGGATTACGCCCTCTCACCGAGAGGAGACCTGTTTCTTAGGAGTGGGAATATTATGTTATGTAATGCATAGAAAGGAACGAGGGCTGTAAGGAATGAAGTTTTATGCAAGCAGGCCGGGGCCCGGAAGTTCGCGGGGCCCTGGGCCCTTGCCCAGAGTGCTTAATAGAAAAGAGGGGCCTGGAAGAGACCTGTCACTCCAACTAACGCTACGGGCTGATACTATTGACAACTTACACTTTACTCACTTCACGTAACTATCCACGGTGAGTTTTTTTACAGAAACAATCAGCAGCTCGCGTGATATTTTTTAAGCGTAATTTAAAATTTACTTCAATGGGCCATGACTGAAATCGCGAGATTAGCGGGATTTGCTACGGTATTAACGTAGTTTCGAAGTAGGAATTGTTAAGTGGGCATAGTGAATTAACGCCCTGTAAAGATTAAGCATTCTTTACACAAAACAAACACATCACTCACCTAGTAATATATCGGCACATCTAAGTTTTTCATATTATACAGAAACAAGGATCAAAAACCTTGTAAATGTTTGACATTAATTTATGAATTAATTTTACGTTTTCTTACAGATTTTTGTCTATATTAGGTTCGAGGTACTAGTACAAACACTAATAAATATTAGGATATTGTAATAAACTCAGTTTCATGTTTTTTACAGATTTGTCAATAAGTCAATATATTATTTTTCATTTGATAATGGTCCCATGGAGAAAATTATTCAGTCTACTAGTCTTTACGGACGACAGCAGGTCATGCTACCCAAAACCGACAAATATTCCGAATTAACCTTGAGCCTTAATACTTTAAAGATAAAGTTCAAAATCTAATAAAGAAATCAGACAGATTGTAGTAGCTTGATGTGCTGTCTGTACCACTTAAATTTAGCCTGTCTTTCAAAAATACTCCTGTAGATTTCGACTTTTTAGATCTAGCCAGATTTTTAGAGTTAGACTTGAAGGTAAAATAAAGTCTGCAATAAACTTAACTAACAAACACAGCAGATATGTAACAGTTACACTTCAATAAACACTGTCCTTCACAGTAAATTGACCTTTATAAGTAAATGATAAGGCTTAACGTATTGTAAACAATTGTTTAAACAAAAATATCTGTTTGTTACATAAAATACTGGATCTATATAAATTATTTAGGTTGTATAGATCCACTAATTTTCGGTGGTTCTATGTAGCACTATAACTGCTACATTGAACCACCGAAAATTAGTGGATCTATAAGTATTATACTTATACTATAAGTGTTACATAGTATATTAAATTATTAGTAAATTTTAATCAAATTTTTCATAATTCTTTAATATTGTGTTTTTTTTTTACAAAAAGTTTGTGGTTACTGATAGTTTGGTAATTTTACAGTGGTACATGATATAATTACGAAGATCAAGATGCAAAACATGCCTATCTTTTTACCAAATAAGTAATTGTTACAGAAAGATATGCCCATGGACGTAGGCTTCTGGCCTTTGGGGGCAAAGTGTGTGCTAGTGGAGGACAAGTCAGATTTCTGCAGCTGGCAGTCGCCTATCTGGCTGGATGACTATTCATTGCAGGATAGTGTTGGGACTGCCACACATGTCTAATAAAATAGGTATTATACTGTCAATATAAATTTCTGAAGTATTTATCCATAATATTGATGAAAAATTACCTCAGTATATCACTCTGGTTTATGTTGAACATCTTTGAAATTATCTGTGGTCCCAGGTCTCCAACCACAACAAAGTATGCTATGCATGTTCCCATTAGGAATCCAATGATACCAACTTCAACAGCAAACTTTCCAGCTTGGCCAAATACATGAAAAGCTAAAAAAAAAATCTTCAGTTTGAATTTGGAATTCATAAATTATAGTTTTTTGTTATGGTATTTGCACCACAAATAATTAGGTAATTATTTGTGGTGCAAATACCATCTTACGCTCACACAACATATTTGAAAAATTGACCTGTTTATAACACTCATTAGAAGATGACAGACAGAACGATGATTTAAATATATTTAGCGCTAAACTGAACTAGTGATTTGTACTGCAAGTATAGACAGTTGTAGGCTGTTTAAATGAGAAATACTTTACCTAGAAATTCAAAGTTTCTTCTCCGCGCTAGTAGAGCAGATTTTAAAAGGAAATGACAGCATAATCTTGAGATCAAACCCATAAATAGTAAAATTAGTGTAGCAAGAAAGACACCACACTGAAAAAAAATAGTTGTTAGCATATCTCACACAGTTATTATTAAGAGTGGGTGTAGCTATAGAGAAATATGATAAATCTTTTTAATAGGACCAGAATCAGCAAGTATAAGGTAACTTAACACACAATGTAGGATATAGTTTATTGAGATAAATTTTTGCCGTATTAAATATTAATTATTACTAGATTCATTACGATAATGTAATATAAAAAGTAGGCGGTATACGGCATCAATATAGCTACCGAAAAATAGGCTTATATTTTATATTTTAATAAACAAAAAACTTACTTGTTGAAAGCAGAAGGGCATAGCCAATATTCCTACGCCTATAATGCTGTTGGCTAGCGTGATGGACTGACCCGTAGTGCCCATTTTTATTGGTTTATTTATATTTTTTTCTGTTCACAAACGCCCCTAAATAATAATTCTAAGCCACATACTGCTACGCGTATTGTTTTGCTTTTGAACTAATTTCTGTCAACTTTGACAGTTTGTTTGTTGACGTGACTACTCACAGAACACAATTACTCAATTACTCCTATAGACTGACGTTGACATTTTTTATTTGGCCAGGTGACTTACGCTTCTTTTCACACAACAACAGTGTTCCTCTGGAATATCGTCATACGACTGTTTTAATTTATAATAAAAATATGAATTGAAAAAAAATAATATTTCATGAGTCTAGTAATCTATTCTATTAAACGAATTCTATTGACACATGTGATTCTTGGGAAAGAAAATGAATAATTTAGTAGGTACATAGACAATATGTAAAGAAAACCCTGTTCGATCCGTGAAGGTATTGTTAGGTATCGATAACTGATTCTACTAGGTCTAGGTTAAACTTAAAAAAAAATCCCCCTAAAATAATAAATATTATTTCGCAAAAAGAGGTAACTTAATACATGTGCGGTAGCAACCCCTTCCGCGGGCGGCGGGGGGCAAGGTACGCGGCACCTGTGACGTGGTCGCGTCGCTATTCGCTTGTAATAATAACGGTGTTGACACTTTTTTTAAAATTACCATATTTCGGGGAAATTGGAATTAATTCCCAGGGGAAAAGGATTATTTCAAAATTCATTAGTATTGTTACTATGATTATGTAAAATTTTATATTATATTTGGTCAAGTGTTTGCCTAACCTTTATTATCCTTATGGGTCGGACAGGGTTTTCTTTACATATTGTATAAAATATTTGACGCCAGTACGCAATCAACCACACGTTCGTTAGTTTTACTGATAATAATATCGCCTTTATGTCGTTTTCGTAGTGCCACTTGGAAAGGCCATGTCACCATATTTTTTATTAGACAGTCACGGATGTGAGCTTGATTCTCCAAAACTAATACTATGCCACAGTAGATGCTATGCTATGTAATTACTCTTGTATGCCACCATGGAACATCTCTCTCTATTAAATGAACATTCACAATAATTAGCAGCATGGCTGCCTATTTCATACCATAGAGGAAAGTAATAATCGTTTCTTACCCTAGATGTAACGTTGGCACAATCCATACTAATATTATAAATGCGAAAGTAACTCTGTCTGTCTGTTACGCTTTCCCGCTTAAACCTCTTAACCAATTTTGATGAAATTTGGCACAGACAATCTTTAGACCCTGAGAAAGGACTTAGGCTACCTTTTATCCCGGAAAAAATTGATATTCCCGAGCGAAATCTAAAAAGCGCCATATAACCGAACTCCACGCGGGCGAAGCCGCGGGCGGAAAGTTAGTAGACAATATGTAAAGAAAACCCTGTCCTATCCGTGAAGGTATTGATAACTGATTTTACTAATGCATACAAAGCCGGGCTAAACTTAAAAAAAAACTTTTTTACAAAGAAACAACCGACTTCCAAAAACCACTAGAAAGAGAAAAAACTTTTTTACAAAAAAACAACCGACTTCCAAAAACCACTACAAAATGAAAAATAACTAATTTCGGAAGTCGGTGTCTTCGGTTTTGTATAGGTATTCATTTTTTACACCGACTTCCGAAATTAGTTATTTTTCACTTGTAGTGGTTTTTGGAAGTCGATTGTTTTTTGTAAAAAAAAGTTTTTATTTTACACTTTTTAGTTGTTAAAAGTACTATATTCAATTGCATCCGGTCAGACTGGAAGCTGACGCAAATACAGTTGGGAAACGACGTAATTTTGTTTACTTTAATTTATACCCGCAAGTATTCCCTCAACTGCCTATGGTCTTCATCATCCAATTTACTGCAGACCATTATTTTAACCCAATGGGTGCAAAGGTCTAATCAATATAAATGAATTGAGTCCAAATACAAGGTAGCTACTGTAAATCGTTTAGGAGTTCCCTGAACTGACCTTTGTCATCATCATCAGCTCCCTAATGACAGTGACCACCCATCTAGGTGTAAGGTTCTTGTCAATACAAATTATTCAAGGACAAACACAAGGTAGCTGCTGTGAATTGTTGAGGAGTTCCTTCGTCTGTCTCCCGGCTCCATCATCAGATCTACTCCAGACCTTTATTAAATTGTAGTGCTTTAAAATACTTAATGAAAATGCTAAGAAATGCACTAGTCGCCCCTGCAATTTTTGAAAGTTCCCCTTGTTTTCTCTGGTCTTCCACCATCAAACCCTGATATCCTTATCATGGGACCACCCTGGGAACGTCTTCTTTCCAACAGAAAAAGAATTATCAAAAATCGGTTCATAAACGACGAAGTTATGCGCTATATATAAATATTATTTCGCAATAGCGAGGTAACTTAATACAGTCAGCTCATCAAAAAGGTGTCGCCACTTTTTTTAAAAATTACCAAATTTTGGGGAAATTTGAAATTAATTCGCGGAAAAAAAAAGATTATTTCAAAATTCATTAGTAGGTATTATTACTATAATGATAATGTAAAATTTCATATTTTATTTGGACATGTGTTTACCTAATCCTTATCATCCTTATGGGTCGGAAGGGGTTTTCTTTATGCTATTGACTGCTGTGCTGCGTGTCGCGGGTTCAATTCCCGCACGGATCAAATATTTGTATGTCCTACAAGTAGTTGTTCCGGGTCTGGATGTTTGTGTATATGAGTTATGTTTGTAAATGAACCCGCAATACACGAGTAATTCGTAGTATGGGACAGTTTCTTAAAAAAAAAACATAGGCCGGGTACTAATTTGTAATAAAATAAATAAAACTCATAAATTCAGTTACGTTACATTTTAATATTACCTAGTGATTTCACTATCAGTATTCTTTGGTACTTTCGGCCAGTATTCGAATACTCCATGTAAATATTCACTTTCAATCGAATACTGTCCTAAGTTGCATGCACACATAAATATGTATAGATAAAATAGGTACGATTATTGACTATAATAATTCTAGGTGGGCATGTCTTTGGCTAACCCTTAGACCCACTTATTTTTATAATTAAAATACATACTTAGATACAGTTTATCTTCATGTATGTGGTAAGTAAAAAACCAGTACAGGCTGGCCTCTTATTCCATTCAAACTCCTTTATGCATTAGAGCAACCTAATTACATGACAAACTATCAGTCTCAATGATTTTGAAGGGTATTGTTAAAAAAGGGGCCGGTCAACAACGCTAATAACGCAATATACAGACGGCAGCAGTGTTAGATTTCTTTATTAGATTTTCAACTTTATCTCCAAAGCATTAAGGCTCAAGATTGATTGGGAATATTTGACAGTGTCGGGTAGCTTGACTTGGTGTCGTCCGTATGTTGTTACTGTCAAAATGAAACCCATTGCTACTGATAGTGTGTTACAGAATTACCTCGTAGCACAAAGTCAAAGTATTACCACTGACTTGCGGACCTGCCCTTAACATATACATATAAAAATAATAAATTATATATATAGAATGACAACAGAAGATGGCTCCATCTTGACGTCTGATAATATTGTGTGGAACAAAACAAAATCACGATTGTCTATCCTCAAAGGCAGTAAGCCGAGGAGTATTGTGCTGGTTCCATATCGTGACGATTGTGTACTGTAGAATATTCTTTATTATGCACACACACCATATTTCAGACCGTGTGCTACCATGAGTTTTCATTACGGGACTCGATCATACGCATCGAGCGCGTTTGGCACTCTCATTGCTTGAGAGTTCTTACAACCTTGAAGCGGACCAATCGATGAGTCAAACGCGGTCGATATCGATGATCAAGTCTTCGTAATGAAATCTCTTGGTAGCCAAACCGTTGTAAGCCGAATTGCTATTAACTGATCACATCACATTCAGAGTTTTTACTCTGAATGTGATGTGATTGAAAAGTCTTTATCGAAAAAACACAACACAATGAGTATAGGTCGCACCTTTTAAGACAAACCACTGATTTGGCGGGCGGGCTTTGATTGGCGGTGTTTAAACGCGTGAATTTGTGCCCCTAGAAGACTAAGCAAGCGGCCGCACCTGCGTTTTTTTCCCGCGAGCATTTTGCAAAAAAATCAATCACGGGAAAAAACCGCCGCGGTTTAACCGTAGTGCGGCCTCAGCCTTAGATTTGGGCTACGTTTTCTATACATAACTAATTTTATTGCTTTGTTGCTAATTTCTCAGAATTCACTGAACTATAAAATCCGCTGTGACAGTTATCAGACGACAAGGAGTACCATTTGAACAGAATAGACATTCTTGAACAGGAAACAGTAATAACGTGATGGATTGAACATATTACGTTCATACATTTACATTATCATTCTAATTGGGTACAACCGCTTATTAATGCTAAATAAAACAAAACCGTTTTAATCATTTTAAAATCCAATAACATAATATGTATAAAAAAGACATAAATTTAGTCTATAAATAATAAGCTTTGTATAAAATGCGAAAAACTTTTGCCTTAAATAGGAAAGGCTAAGAGAAATAATGCAGGTATGATAGTTATTTTTCGATCGGTTCGTCTTAGAAGTAACGTTAATTCTCAGACCTCAGAATATCTGATCAGCACCATCATGGTATCATGTGTTTGCGTTATCATCGTAGTCATATAAATATAACCATATGACCAATTCCGCTCAATCGAATGCCAGGACGTGCTTGTAAAATGGATGACAAAGAGAGTAACCGGATACACGAATGACGCAAATTAATATGAAACTATAACGCTAAACTTTTTGGAATCGTTCCCGCTCGGCCCGCGGCCGGGTTGAGGCTTCTAGATTCTAGAAGCTTCATTTAAAATTACATGACGCACGAACTTTTTGTTTTTGACAAGAATAGTCTGACGTCCATCAACGGGACTCTGCACCGAGAACGTTCAACATTTTGCATATGTTAAAAAACTACTTCAAACATTAGGACCTTTATAAACTGATTACAGCTCTCTGTGCGACCTTGAGCTTTTTTATGAGGCCTATAGTAAGGGACCATGTTTCTGATCCATATGTCATCACCGGAAACACACGTTGGTTAAAGACTTTTGTCTTTAGGCACTGAGGTATTTTGGACGAGAGACACTACGGAGCTTCCCGAACTCTGCCCAGCGGAGTCGGATTCGATTCGGATCGCAGGGAAGCGCTGGATACAGGCCGCGTCCAACCGTTCTTTTTGGACATCTTTGGGGGAAGTCTATGTCCAGCAGTGGACTTTATGTGGCTGAGATGATGATGATGAAACTCATTATGATGAAGACATGGCAAAGATACACGCCTTCTCGCTTCCAGAGATGGTGGACTGCAATCTACAACGCGGGCCGAGTGGGGGTTCATCATGTGACATCTATCACATGACTTCAAATTTTTGATTCTAGGACCAGTCGATTTCTTTTTCGAAACGTGCTCCAGCAATAAATCTACAATTTCCTCATCAGTTTTTCACAGTTTATACGAAGCATTCTAGTAAAAATAACTTCAATTTGGTACCAGTAAATATTAATGACACAATTTTAACTAGATAAAAACGCTTTCAATACCAGAAAGATCACAATGATCTATGTTTCTATTAAAAAGAATAACAACAAATGGCACTGATATCAAACGACATTTAACAAACAATAATTTGGTATAAAACATGTAGTTTTTGTAACGTTCGCTACTGGGTTCTGTTGGCCTTATTTTTATTCATCGTCTGAAAAAATTAATTATCTATGGTTAGAAGGACAAATAACTAGCAAAGATAATCGGAATCCACTCAGCTAAAATATAAAAAAAAATAGCTCTAAAATATCTAACACTCGCAAAGATCAACCACGTTTTAATGGGTACAGCCATTGATAAAATATTAAACTAAGGTAGATATGTCATTAACGCACTGAAAATGAAGCGTACAAAAGGAAGGAAAATCCTGTATCTCGCCTTAGTCACTCTCGATACACTCGTAAAAACAAACGACAAACACTAACAGCGCAAACGACAAATACTAGCCATCTTTTTCTTCTCTATGCTTTAGATTGTGCGTGTGCCCCATCTCACTCACACTGTACAAATGTATGCCGAATAAAAATATGCATGTGTGCTGCTGCTGCTGTGTTCGGCACATTTTTTTTTGGTCAGTTTGTTAGAATATATCGTATCTGTTTAATATTTTATCAATGGGTACCTACAGCAAAACCATTGCTATAATTTTCAAACATTTTATAGCAAGAACTTGATATCAAAAATCTATGCTTATTTTCTACACATTCGTTGATCGTGCCCTTCTATACCTTACATGCTTCCAACATAATAAAAGGCTCGGAGCCGGCACACCCGCAACCAACCGTGACGTCATCCGCGTCACAGATTTTACGCGCGCACTCATTGAACCGAACGAAGCAATTTCCTTTTGTTCATGTGCAGGCCTTGTAACGTACTCTTGTAATTATCGACTGAAATAGAACGAGTTAATACTATTGTCTGAAACTCATTAGAACAAGTTAAACTTGTTTTGGCCAAGAAGCTACCTATATTTGACGTCACGTCTTTTTTCCTGTATGAAGGTCCGTGTCTTTACCTTGGCCTATTTAATGGGTATTGTTTGAAAATTAGGTGTTCGATATCTTTACAGAGGGCCAAGAAATATATAACTGACAATAGTAGTTTTCATAGGACCACGACCAATCAATCGAAGACGACTCGTTCCGTATTCAATTGATTGGTCGTGAACAATCAATTGAATACGGAACGAGTCGTCGAGTTATTCCGATAAAGGTATTGCTTGCCTCTTTTCTATAGTGTCATTTTCCCCATAAAAGATGGCCATACGAGTTGGCGAACTCAAACAACCAGTGGTGCACTGTAGGAAAAGTTAGAAGTCATATAGAGGCTTTCGCCCGGTAATGGGGTGGTACAAGCCGACAGTGACCTATGCAGAATAGATGAACTGTTTCGTGCATAAATGACAGTTTTAGGGCTTTATGAAAAGATCATACTTTAAAGCTCCCTCAAAGATTTGAACATTCCGAAAAAACAGAGCATTTATTTTCACTTGAGATTCAATTTTTGTGCCTGTTAATTTGACCCACTAACGAACGATACAAAGAATACACTCCGGTTAAAACGTAATTAAAACCCAATTAATAAACTATTAAGTAGCTTACATATACGAATAAATAACGAATAATAAGACTTAATCCGAATAAATATAGCCGATTAATATAGTACAGACGCCAGTACATCAAGCTTATGTTTTCAACGTTATGTTTAAAGCATTAAGGTTCAACGTTAATTGGCAATA
The DNA here is from genome assembly GCA_017933935.1 of Sesamia nonagrioides. Lineage (NCBI taxonomy): Eukaryota > Metazoa > Arthropoda > Insecta > Lepidoptera > Noctuidae > Sesamia > Sesamia nonagrioides. Next base: position 3,408,779 of record JADWQK010000188.1, read on the forward strand.
TTTGTCAATTTTCCAGTAGCTTGATGGCGGACATTTGTACCTAATCAATTTGGTTTTTAAAACAATAAAATTCCTATAAAACAAAACGAAGTTCCTTGCTCGATACTTGCACAATTTTTAGCTCACTTTATTTTTAGTACCTCATATTTCAACCTATGACGTTGTCGTGCGCTTAATCTGGCGTGCCTTCAATAAATTTAGAACCCAGCTAGGGTTTAAAAAACGGATCCCGGATCTCGGCTTAGGGTGCTGCTGAGAAACGGCAGCAAGGGACAGGCTGGACCGGAACTAGGACATGATACTCGCACGCTCCTCAACGTTACATGTAGAAAGAGACCGAGAGAAAGTCGCATGGAGGGAGCATAAAACAACTCCGTGTCATCACGCCCCTAGTCGCCACAGGAGACGCCCTGGACGTCGCGAGTCAGCAGCAAACCCCTGGCCACCGTAGGAGCCGTCTTGCGGGCGTGGGCGGCGAACAAAATGTAGCTGGTCGCCCGGTAAGGATCAAACCCGGGTCGATGGCTGCGGTGTGTTCCATGCGCGTATCAAATAGATTTCAGCACAGTGACGAGATCCACTAGGTCCGTTGCCTGCTAGGGCCGCGGATCGTTCGCAACAAGATATAGTGGCAGGTGCCAGGCACAAGCAAATCTAAGGACAGGGGCGGGTTTTTGTCAGTAAAAGTCTGACATGCCCTTTCGCTCCGCCCTGATTTGGGAGACATCATTTGATGATTTCGCACGAAAAAAGAGGGGTACACAATACTTTCTGCTTACGTATAATTTCTAACAGTCAATTCTTACGCAAGCCGCATTAAGGAACTTCGTCTCAAAAAATAATACAATAATCAATTTTATATTAATTACCTAATCATAAACATTCACCCATGGAAATTAAATGGCACGGTCATTCATCAGGAATGCTAATTATATAATTAAATTTTATGTATTATATTAAAACTATGATAAATAACATTTTAAAATGCAGTACAATTATTATCTTTGGGATAATCACTTTGATTTAATGGCAAGTCACATTGCTTGAAAATATTTTCTTTTTCTAATGTCGCATGTTGAAAAGAATCTGCCCATTACGGAATATATAAATTGTAATTATTGTGCGCTTTTATAATTTCTAACGTGTTGATAACATCGTGAACGTCCACGGCGTGACGATGTTTGGAAAGATATGAAGATGATTGTCCTTGCCAACCATTTTGAAAAAAAAAGAACATAGCAGGCCGGTTCTGCCACGTTCTTTTTTCAAAATGGTGACCTCGCTTAAATTTTGTAATAACGTTACAATGTACGTATTTCCATTAAATTTATGCGCTTAGATGTCCACGGTACATTGCAAAATTAAGCGAAACCTCTTTACATTACCTAATTCATGTCATACGATATGAAGATCCGTGTGACGTGTCATACGGTCAGCCAATTTATTTTTTCAAAATGTCATATGATCCTTACGATAATGTAATATATTTCCTTCTTGATTAAACATATATTATCTCATAATGTTTATAATTATTATGAAACACCGAAAAATAAATGGGCAGATTCCTTACTAAAATACTTAAATTACATTTTAAATCAACTATATTTTACTTTAAAACTACGTGTACATATATTATTAGCAAATTATCATCCTATTAAAATATGTTTTAACTGTAAATAAAGTGATGTGATCATAAGGGTCGTCACGCATCAATGTGATCATCGCATTATTAACACGATATCACGACATCACTGGATCGCCTCATAATAATTAATTTACGCCTAGAACTAAATTCTAAGATTTGTAAACTCTTTACTCATTTCTACGATTTTCAATACTTAATCGCTTAAGCTACAGACGAATCACAATAAGTTTATTATTTCTGAAAGCCACGTTAATTAAATTTGATGACATTTAGACGATACGCTTGAAGTAACGCGCTTGTGGAGAGCACCTAAACATTTAGTTATTGACTAAACAATTATAGATGCTTTAATAAAAACTCGTGATTCTGTAAGACCGTGAATTCGTTTGTACAATTAGGTGTTTGAAAAGCTTCTAATCATGAACTAAATCCCTTTTTTCTGCACCCCTACATTCCGCGTACACATTCTTTGGTGGAAAATATGGCATTTCCAAAATAGCAAGCATCAGAATACCGGTTTGGGTTCTTTACTATAATAGATCAAATATAAGACTAGAATAGATTTCCAATAGTTCTAGCACACTGACCATGAATGAACAATGATTTAACGCGACGAACGAGGACGAAACTGCTACATTACCTACTCTACACATAAAAATTAAATACATAACATTACTATTTACTGAAAGAGACACACTTGAAACGACGCCAAAAATAAATGAGTGACGACCTTAAAATTAAGCAGACGTCAGAGCTTCAATTGTTGAACACTTGTTTAAAGGCTGTAATGACGGGTTGGCATAATATAAAATACGTGTTCAAAAGGCATTGATGACCCGTTATGCCACGCTGCACGCATCGCGCAAAACATTCAGAGTGATTATTTGAAACATCTATCCAATAAGATGTACGAAAGTTTTAAAACATGTGGACGTCACTGATCAATCTTGAACATAATGATTATTAAGTAAACGTAAACGTAAAAATAACTTGAAAACGTGACGCTTTAATAGGTTTGATTCGATTATGTTTTCAGTCTGCATGGTGAAAGTCACTGATTGATTTAGGCAATCCAGGCGTGACTGGCAATTGAAAAAAGAAATGTTTCATTTATCAAAATGGCGCGCCAGGCATAAAAATCTAATCCCTTTGCACGTCGCGAATTTATGAATATTTAAAGTGTACTGCGACATGCGTAACAACGCGTCACGCTGACGTCACACAGATCCTACATCTCGCAAGCAGAATTTACCATGCAACTAGCATATAAATATACAACTTCTCAACCTCAACCATTGGGCATGTGGGCTTATCTATGAAGGTTGAGTGAACTATACACCCGGTTCCTCATGCCTCTAAATAAAGGTGTATCTAGCGCAGACATCTCATTAGTCATCACGCGAAACAACTTGCTTATAATGGCAAAGGGTGATACACAAATAATAGACATTGATTTAATGATTAAAACATACATTAGGTGCTAAATACTGGTATAACAGTTCTAAATGCACCTGATAGGGCTAGTGAACGGGTAACCTAAGAAAAATTGTAATATTTTTTTACAAAACTAAACAGTAACTATTTTTTGGATAGTCTAGCGTCTCTAGCCCTACATATTTTATAGATAGAAGTCTTATCTTATCTTGTACTGTCTGTCCAATTATTTACGATTAATTACTGGGCGTAGTTTTTAACGTAAACACCTTCGTCCCGCTGGCCAACACGTCCAAAAGTTTACGTTACGGAATTTACCGAAAGAACTATCAGTGATACGTGCAACGTTTACATTAGCTTACAAAAAAAAAAAAAAAAAAAAGTATTCGAAAATGACTTCTATTTGTATTGTCACGCACAATGTCCGCGGTCGTTTCGGCGATACACATACAGCTAACCCATGTTTTAATATAATCGGAAAGCAGGATGATTTACACATAGGCTTATACTATGAGAGTTAGAAGATGATTCATTGCTTAAAATTCTAAACTAAATTAAATATATAAGTATTTTTATAAATTTTAAATTTACATTTATATCCAACTGCGCGAAAAATCCAGATTAATTATTTTATGTGGCGGTTTCAGTACAAAATGTAACTGTTTCATAAATAAATCTATGCTTTACTTAGCTTACGCCATAAACGAGGTGTATTCCTCACTAAAAAGGTTGCACACGTGTCGACGACTCCATCGTCTGAACACGTGCACTCCCTTCCTTTGGGTATTGTGTATAATAAAAAAAAACTATGTCGCAAACAGACGCCCGTCATTATTTACCGCAGTTTTTGTGACCCGTCGCAGCAGCAAAGGGTATCTCGCTTACCAAGGACCCCTTTACTTATCTTTTTCAGTAGTCAGCAGTACCAGGATGTCCTCCGTCGACTTGTTCTCTTTCTCAAAAGCAGCCAGCTGGCATTTGGGTACTGTTCCACTTATAAACAATTCGATATTTTTCTTTAGACACTGGGCAGGTGTGAGGTTCTCGTCTTTGCAAGGAGTCTGGTCCATAGCCTCCAACGACTCGACGAGTATCTCATCAACGAGGCGTTTGTTGAACCCTGTATAGAAAAATATGTTAAGACTTGTAGAACATCTAAGAAGCTTATTTACAAAGCTTTATATTCTTGAAACATAAGAATCTAGAAGAATCTAGAACTAGCCGCCACCATTACCACACCGAAAGCCAACGAGAACGAAGTCTTGTAGATATAATTAAACATTAAATTCCGCTTCCCAGTAACCTACATTCGCCCTCCATCACCGTCCAACACCAAAAATTAACAACACAATGGGAAATGAACTCACTCACGAAATTATTACTCATAATGTATCTCGTCGTTAACCCGTCAGTCGTCATACAACGACGAGTATGTTCGCTAGAATAAAAACCATGATCAAATAAGCTATGCGATGGACAACGTGCCTACAAGTTTGCACTTCACAATAAGCACACAACACACAGTAGGCGGCACACGATTTCGCAACCCAGTGGATATAGTGCTTCGTAATGTAATATTTGCCAGTTCGATTACACTTGCGTTTTCAATGACGGCGCATTTGTTATTACGACCTTGTTACTACGATTATACTCAATGACCTATGTTGATGCGAATTGAATGGAAACGCGTTGATGTCTTATGTACCACAATATTATTAAAAGTCAACATTAGAATTGTTCAATATTTTGCGATTGGCTGTCTGAAAATGACTATGAACTGTGCACTTTTCCGATATGGGCTCCCGTTATTGGCGGACACACACTAAGCAATGTACTCCACACTAAAAAAAAACAGTGCCATTATGAGTGTAGTGTAAACAAACTCGGTATGAAATAAAAGTTTACGCACCTAGGTACTTGAGTTTTTCTTTGGTAGCGATCATCGTGAGGAGGAGGGCCAACAGGAACCTCATGCGAGACAAGGACATCGCTGACTCCACTTCTATCTCGTCCTGGACCTTCTTGGACCCTTTCTTTTTACCTTTATCTGATTCATCAACAGCTCCTCCTATGCAAGACTTCTCATGCACATCAAGCTGCGCTTTGAGCTTGTAAAAGGAATCACAGTTAGAGCATTTGTATGGATTCTCTTTACCATGAATTTTACGCATGTGTGTTTTCATGTGTGGAAGTTGGGAGAAGGACATTGGACACATAGCACATGGGAAAGGTTTCTCTCCTGTATGGCGTCTGATATGCAACATGAGAGCATTGGAGTGCGAAAAAAATCGTTTGCATATGCGGCAAGGGTACGGCCTGGCCCCGGTGTGGGCGCGGCGGTGGACATTCAGTTGAGTGGACTGTGTGAACCGTTGTCCACACTCAGGACACACATGCGGACGCTTCTTCTCATGTGTGCGCATATGCTCAGTTAGATGTCCCTTCAATTTCTTTTTGCAAATTGGACACACAATTCGATGTTCACCATGGCTTACCTCAACATGCCTCTTCAAAGAATTCGGTCTTAAAAACTCTTTCCCACAATATTGACAGATAAAGTCTTTGATTTTCAAATGGCTTTTAACATGTGAGTACAGGAGATTGCGACAGCGATAAGACATACTGCACAATGTGCACTGATGGCGTCCTTTCACCATGTGTCTCTTCTCATGCTGCATCAATAAGATGTGGTATGGAAAAACTTTGTTACAGTAAATGCATTTGAATGAATTCCCACTGTCAACATGAGTTACTAAATGTTTCTTCAAATTTTCTTTTAAAAGAAATGGTTTATCACAAAAGTTGCAAATGAAAAGCTCAGGATTGTCTTCAGTTGCCTTGTGGTAACGATCAACATGAACCTGCACATTGTAGAGGCTCCTGAACTGTTGAGGACAGTGAGGGCAGTGAAAAGGCTTTATACCGAGATGCATATACATGTGTCTACGTAGGGAACATTTCCTGTTAAATGTTCTATTACAATGGTCACACTCAAAGTAGTCCATTTTTAATACAACACCATTTTTCAGTGTGATCTGTCTTGGGTTTTGATCATAGGGTATTTCTGTTTTCCTGTTTGAGTCACCAGAATTTGAGGAGATAGTGTCAGGTAATTTACACACATCATCAGGGCTATCTTGAGCAGTGTTATTTTGGTCTGTTATTTGAATGTCATTGTTATTGTTTATACCATCTCTTAAAGGTATTGTAGCTAGAGGTGTCTCTACGGGAGGCGCATCAACAGTATGTACAGTTGTCTTGCTACCAATCATCAGTTCACTCTTCAGAATTCTATCAACAAGTTCCATATTGCATTGTTTCTTTTTTTTAAGGTGCCCAGTTTTTGTCATTAGCGGCAAATTGGTGTCTTGTGTAATGCTGTCACGTCCGTGTGGCTCAGGATTTGACTCAAGGGTTACCACAGGAATGGGTTTGACATTCACAGGTGGTTTAGCAATAAATCTTTCCTTGAGTTTATGCCCATTTTTTAATAAGAATTTGATTTTTTGATCAGGTGTCATGACTGGTCTGGTGCTTGGTCGTTTCATGACTATATTGCTCTCTGTATAGGTTCTCTTCAAAGGTGATTTCTTGGGACCTGTAGATGATTTTTTTGGTTTATGTCCCGTCTTTTTCTTCTTTGTAGATGCACTTTTAGGAGCGTTTAATCTACTCTTTACGTTAGCCATGATTTTATGTCTGATTAGTAAGCTGTACTATTACTGGTTACAGCATCAAGCGAAAGAGACCCACCACCGTCAAGAGGAGTTAGTAACTATACGTCTTTGCGTTGCGCAGGTAAAGTTATAAGAGCGCGATTCGGCTCGCCGTACTTACATGCAGTGTAACGTTATTAGCATTTCAATCATCACCTCTAACATTACGCGGCGTGTAGATAACAGCTTGTTTGCACAACGATGCTATACTACATGTGAAGGACGAGCCTTTTGTCTTATAACAACGAGAACATCGCCCATTACCTTGTATTGAATATTATAAACCAATCCATTGTATTGCGTTTTCACGATTCACCTTACTGTTATTCACATTATCACGATTGAAAACCTAAGTACTTAGTTTGTATTTTCGTTCACAAAACACTGCAATGCAAGTAAATAACCGATACGAAAACAAATTATGAACTCTTCTCGTTAATGATGTTAAAAAAAAAGTGCGAATGTCACACTCACACCGAATCAAAGATATAACATTAACGACTGAATGAGACGGAGAATCAGAATATTGTAAGTTCTGTCAAAGTTAATCCAACACTAGCGACATCTAGAATTTGCGTAAAGTTATTAACCCTACGTTTCGGATTTATATACGTTTCTTAGATAATTACTTTAGAAAACTATTTATTTCGTAGGTTTTCACTTTTTCGATCCCAAAATATAATTTAATATCGTATAAAAAGTGCAAATTGTCCCAATATTTTGATATTTTGTAAGCTAAAGTAGCGGCATCTCTTGACAAATTCTTGTCAACTGTAATTAGTATAACCGGTAAAGCTGTGTACAGACTAGCAGAAAATGTAAACATTATTGAAAAGTTATCTTTGCAACAACTGCGTTACACCGCGCCTGGGCTCAAGCGCTAGCAGTATTGAACAGAAATAATATTTTGTTGAGTTTAACGTCCAATCACGAATGAGATTATTTATAGACGTGGACCGAGGTGAGACTGACTTGAGACTGCGCATTATTGAATCAAATATGGCGCAGAAGATGATCGTAGACCTTGGCATAATTGAAAATATTTCCTTTATCACTATAACTGGAGATAATAAAAACGATTAATGGCGATAGATGCTAATATGACTTACATACTGGTACTATTAAAATTCGTTCCTTGTTAAGTAGCATTTATTAGATAGTAAGTACTTGGTTACTGATATTATATAATAAAGTCTTAGTAGGGATCTAAATAGGCTGGCACATAACATTACCTAAAGTTTTCACAAATCAATATGAGACCCAATTTAGTTTTCCATAAACAGCGTACGTTGACATTCGACGTGTTTCTAGGTTTAGATACATTCAGTAGGTACCAAGATATTTTAGTCAGAGTTTACGTACCTATATTCGCTTAATGATGGGGCAGTATTTGCGGCATTTTTACTTGTAAATATAATCTGGAAGATTTTCAACAAATGCGTTGATGTCTTTCCTAAACCAAAGTAAACTACTCTTGGAAAGACATCAACGGCCTAAATGTCCAAGTAACTACCCTACTTATGTAGCCATTGTCTTTACGTTGGTATTTTGTTAGTTTAAGATAAAGTTACTGTAAGCATAATGTATTTTTGATAAGATAACAAGGCTTGTAGCCTTTTCGGAGGTGATAAAGTCTAATTAATTCTTGTAGTTCATTAAACTATACCTATGTGTACCCACGTATCTTTATGTAATAATAGTACCTACTACCTATTAAAATACATAATGCAACAGAATTGCATTCAGATAGACATAATGACATGTAGGACAATTATATGTAACGACGAAGTAATTATGGTCATGTAGATATTCAAATCAAATTATTTATGTAGGTATTTTATATCACCTAAATAGGCGTGGTGCCGTGGTGTGTATCGTGGTGGCCTAGTGGTTAAAAAACGAGCCTCTCAAGTATGAGTGTGCAGGTTCGATTCCGGGTCAGCCAAGTACCAATGTAACTTTTCTAAGTTACATGTAGATACTTTCCAAGTATATCTTGAACACCAATGACTGATTATAAGATGAAGGAAAACATCTTGAGGAAACCTGGACTTTCAAGTCTGAAATCGCCAACCCGCATTGAGCAAGCGTGATGATTACGCTCAATCCTTCTCTGTATGAGAGGACACCTGTGCCCAGTAGTGGGACGATAAAGAAGTTGATGATGATTAGATAAGTAGAGGGAGCAGTGGTGGCCTAATGGTCTCGGCCGCGACTTACAAGTTGTAGTTCATAGGTTCGAACCCCATCAGACGCTTTATGTGTAGGTTACGGATGGGCCACGCTGCCCTTTATTTATTAATCTTCACATAAAAAGTATTTTAGGTACATCTTTTTTCTTTATCTTCTATCCTTTTCTATTAAGAAAAGGATAGAAGATAACTAGTTTAATCCTGTCAAATTAAGATACTCCATAGACAGTTTAGAAGCGATTATAAACATGGCGACCAAAAATACTTACGTCAATTTACGTCAAGAGCGAACTAATTTGACAGGACTAAATTAATATTTTGTCTTCTGTCCTTTTCTTAATGAAATAGAAAGGAAAAGATGCACTAACCTTAAATTTAGTTTAATTTGGGAACAACGGAATCAGGCCATTGTTTAGATCAACAAAGGATCTTGATCCGCCATTTGCGCAACTATGGCATATCATGTGAGTAAAATGCGCATAAAAGCATACTTATCCCAATGCATGTTACGATCGTTTTGCAGCAATCTGGGGGATGACGCAATAATATTTCATTGTTGTTGTTTACATACATGGACGCAGTTTTTTTTTTTCAAAATGTTATGACAATGGAATGAACTCAATTCATAGAAATTGTTCTGCGGGTGTCGGGCCGTAAGAACGGCGTTTCTGATAGAATTATTAATTTCAATGTAAGCAAGTTGTGTTGCAATTAAGACTCGTAGCAGAATAGAATAGAATACTCTTTATTATGTACACCATATAGATTACAGAACATAAATAAAAATATTTTACAAAGGGTGACACAATGGGCGGTCTTATCGCTAAGAGACCAATGTTTAAATAATAATAATATGGGAGGTTGAACGACTTGGATTCAGTACCTAATGGTGGTAGATTAGCGTCTTAATTGCGTAACTCACTATTACTCTCAATTTGAATAATATTGAAGCATATTGCTAATCCATTGCTTTTTAAATTCGATAAATACGTGGAGTAAATACGTAACATGTAACACACTATCAGTACGTGTTTCACTTTGACAGTTCAACAAAATCAATGTGTTAGGTACAGATTATTTTTATTACATTTTCATATTTGTAAAGCATTAAGGTCCGTATTACAGAACGTCACTCAAAACTCAAGCCCTGCTTAAGTCTCGTTTCAAGCCATTTGATTGGTTGAAACTAGTTTTAAGTAATGCTTAAGCAGAGATCAATGCTTGAGTTTCGTTCTGGGATACGCACCTAAGACTCAAAGTTGATTGGGATTTTTTGACAGATTCGGGCAGGGTGACATGCTGTCGTCCGTACAGTGTTGAGCAGACACATTATTCTCAATCTCAAGAATCATAAAATCATCGCCTTAATTTTGTAATCGTTATTTAAAAAAAAACGTTTTTTATATTGATAGGTAGTTGGCGCCTTTTTTTCAAATATAGGTAGGTATGTGTAGTGTAGCCGTGCGTCAAGTGAACGGGGATCAACCCTTTCTTAACCGTTGTTTTCACGGCAAGAAGAACGTAGGTATGTGTAGACGACAGCACATCAAGCTAATACAATCTGTCAGATTTTTAACTTTATCTCTGAAGTATTAAGGCTCAAGGTTGATTGAGAATATTTGGCAGTTTGGAGTAGCTTGATCTGCTGTCGTCCGTACAAAGGTAAGTGTAGCTAAACTTGCCCGCTTGTTCTAAGGCCACAAAAAGTCTATCGTACAAGCTAGTCGCGACTTTCCCTATTGTTCAGTGACAATGGCGCGGTTTACACCACTGCGGGACTGGCCGACGGCCCGACCGCCACGCTTGCACAATTGAACAAACAATGACATTGTTGGGACCATGTGCTCGTCCATTCGGGAAGCACGTACCCAATTATCTATTTAATAGGACAGGATAGTAAAATATGTCGAGGTTTCCCAGTGGTTAAAACACCAGCCTCTCAAGTATGAGTGTGCGGGTTTGATTCCAGGTCAGGCAATGAAACTTTTCTAAGTTATAGGTATACAGTATGTTAAATAACAGAGGGCGTTCCCTTAAACTCGTTAATATATATCATTAAGAGTCCGTGCACAAAATTCTCTCTACAGTTTAGGTAAAATCGTTGCGATGTTATCTTTGTGTGCATCGTTCTAGCAGCTAGACGCACACGCGCGTAAATATCGAGCTTAGTGAACGCTTAAACATTTTTGATCCTTTAGAAGATATTATTCTAAATTATATAAAGTATGATTTGTGAATAGTCGGAAACGAGTGCACATTGTATATTTATCACAATTTAGATGAATATTGATACATTTTGACATTAAAAAATATGGTGTAATGATAGTTTATTACATAGGCAATTTAAGAAATAAAAACATATACGGTAAAATGAAATATTAGAATAAGTAATCAGTTTAATTTAATATTCCTCACATTTAGAAATCTATTAACAAAATTTTAGGGTTAACATAATTATTACGCGATAATATATCGACGCTTGAAAGGCAATCATATCTAAGCGACAAAAATTCGTAAATTGAGTTATATACAATTATACACCAAACGACGCAGAAAAATCTGGCGGTTCGAATGGTGTATATAACTCAATTTACGAACTTTTGTCGCTTAGATATGATTTCTAGGGTCATCACGAATCGTCTCGCTCGCAGGTTCGACGACTTCCAGCCTCCCGAACAAGCAGGCTTCCAAAAAGGCTTTAGCACCATAGACCACATTCATACGCTGCGGCAAGTTATACAGAAGTCCGAGGAGTATAACAAACCACTATGCTGGCGTTTGTGGACTATGAGAAGGCATTCGATTCGATTGAGACTTGGGTGGTGCTACAGTCTCTCCAGCGGTGCCAAATTGACCATCGGTACATTGAGGTGATAAAGTGTTTGTACAAGAACGCCAGCATGTCAGTCCGTCTCCAGGATCAGGACTCGAAACCGATCCAACTGCAGCGTGTAGTGAGACAAGGAGATGTCATATCTCCTAAATTGTTCACTGCTGCGCTGGAAGATGTCTTCAAGCTCCTGGACTGGAAAGGACTTGGCAACAACATCAACGGCGAGAACATCACTAATCTCCGTTTCGCAGATGATATCGTGGTCATGGCTGAGACCCTGGAAGACTTGGGCAAAATGCTCAATGACCTCAGCAGAGCTTCCCAACAAGTGGGTCTAAAAATGAACATGGATAAGACGAAGATCATGTCGAACTCTCATGTCGCACCCACTCCAATTGTAGTTGGTTGCTCTGCACTCGAAGTTGTTGACGAGTATGTATACCTGGGACAAACAGTCCAACTAGGTAGGTTCAACTTCGAGAAAGAGGTGTCTCGGTGAATCCAGCTCGGTTGGGCAGCGTTCGGGAAGCTACGCTACATCTTCTCGTCGTCCAAGATACCACAGTGTCTCAAGACTAAAGTCTTTGACCAGTGTGTGTTGCCGGTGATGACTTACGGAACTGAAACGTGGTCGCTCACAATGGGCCTCATACGAAGGCTCAGAGTCACACAAAGGGCAATGGAAAGAGCGCTAGGAGTTTCTGTGCGTGATCGAATCAGAAATGAGGAGATCCGCAGAAGAACCAAAGTCACCGACATAGCTCTGCGAGTCGCTAAACTTAAGTGGCAGTGGGCAGGGCACATTGCTCGTAGAACCGATGGCCGATGGGGCGGTAAGGTTCTGGAGTGGCGGCCACGTACTGGAAGACGCAGCGTAGGGAGGCCCCCAACAAGGTGGACCGATGACCTGGTGAAGGTCGCGGGAAGCCGATGGATGCGAGCAGCACAAGACCAGTCAGCGTGGAAAGCCTTGGGGGAGGCCTTTGTCCAGCAGTGGACATCTATAGGCTGAAGAAGAAGAAGAAGATATGATTGGCTTTCAAGCGTCGATATCTATGTCCTACCTACTCTAGTAAGTATATATAAATAAATTAATTTTCCTTTTGAGTTTTTGCAATAACTAAATAATTAGTTTATGGATACTAATATTAAAGTGTAGTGTAAGTACCTACATATACAATATCATAATCATCTGCCTAGCCTTTTTACCAACTATGTTCGGACCGGCTTCCAGTCTAACCGGATGCAGCATTTAGGAATACGATAGATACCTCCAGTTAGACAGATTTCCAGTATTTAGGTAAACGATATATAAAACAAAAACATGTTTAAAATATTATTTATCAAAGAATTTTAAAGCAACCGTAAGAATACCTTAAAGAAATCTCTTAGATGAACTTCAGGACCTAGCTGCCGGCATTAGCCTCCTATTATTTTAAAATGAAGTGTCTCGTAGAGGCATTGAACGAGATTTTCTTGGATCGACAATTTCGGGCAATAGGCAAAAGTTTTTCGTCTGTGCAGTAATAGTTTTCACATTGTGAATGGTCTCCATAAATATGTTGTGGGCTGTTGATAATGTCTTTTTGTAAGTTTTTGATTTGCTCAGTAAATGGAACATTTTGAGTTCCTCGGAATCTTACTGCTGCTTTCACAGCAATGCGTAATCGGTTCACTCGATCAGAATGTAGTAGCTTGCGTTCGTTTAATGGGATGGACGTAATAATAAAAATAATGGGAAAAAATTAAGTTTGATGAAAGATATTCATCAAACTTAAATTTTTCCCATTATAATTGCGCATTAAGTGATTGGAATACTCCACTTTTTCAACCGTAACGTTTGAATATGGCCTGCTTTCCAATATGTTTTTATACACACTTGAGTCACCATCAGCAATAAGTTTTGCATACACTAAATTATGTGTTTTCACAGATTCTCTAAATCCCTCAACGATTATTGATTTCTCCATACTAGTGGAAGAGCCAGTATGATTTTTGACACCGGTGTTTCAGGGGTGTAATATTTTTATTAGCTGCACGGGAACATGTAAAACAGTATTTATTTTTAATACCAACATGTAATAATTTGCCACTTTTCACCCCTATTATAGCTCCAACGCCTGCTGCGGAAGAAAAATTTGTTTTATATGAACGTTTTCCCCAAGCAGCATCAGCTGTTACGGCTATAGTTGTTATACCTGATGGACTTACATTGCCACTTTCGAGAGCTACAGAAGCCTCTTCCTTACCAGCTTCTATCATTGTGGCTTCGGCTGTAGTTTTCCACCAGTTAAATAAATTGACGTGACATTTATTTAACTTTACTTTTGATTTATTCATAAGTAGCAAATCTATGGAAGCAGCTAGCTCATTTAAGTTGGTTCGACCACATCCGATACTTATAACTCCCGAAACAGCGCTTTGGTTTACGTCCAGTTTGTTTGTTTTAATTTGACACGTCTTTAGCAGGAATTGACTTCCACACATTGCACGTGACAATGAAAATGTTGAACAAAACCCTTGCAATTTTTCTTCAATTATAACGAGGTTTGATGCATTGCATCCAAATTTTGAATTGTGACCTAATATGTTAATAAATTGGTCAAAAAATACTGAAAATCAACTACTCTTCGTCCTTCTATAACTACGACGAAACTGGTGACTGCTGAAACAACAAAAATTCAAACTTATGTGTGTTTCTGGTGAATTAAATTAATTATTATTACTTAATGTGCATTAAATGCAGCATAGTTAGTACATCAAGTACATACCTTGTTTGACTCAATTTCAAAGACATCGCTTGAAAATAAATTTGTTGCCAAACAACTAATAATAATTAATGATATAGGTATTGTTCCTGTTTATTATAGTCTAAGTATATATTGTAAATATATTATAAATGTTTCTTTACTAATTATTCTGACTTTATGTATGTATTGTTTTTTTTTTTGTTTTGTATAATTTATTCTTACTTATAGCACTGAATTGGAATGCTCTGTAATAGTGCTATAATTGTATGTTTCTAAATAAATAACTTACTCCCTTTCGATTATTTTCTTTACTCTGCAATAAATAGCATATGATTATATAAAGAAAACAAAAAGCAAGCTGTATTTGATTGAAAGACTTGTGAAATAAAATTAATAAATAATTGTAGGTTATTCATGAGATAACACAGGTCAGCGAGGTTTGGAAGTAAAAAGGCCTCCCCCCTACTACCTAGCCTAGCCTACTGTGTCTCCCTTTGCATAGCAGAGGGAGACACATTAGGCTATTAAAAAAAAATTAGATAGCAGAAACGTACTGTGCCTACATCAACTTCGACACTCATAGTAGATGACGAAGTGGTATCCAGTTGATTAAAAGTACGTTCTTTAAGCACTTGTCTGGCTCTTGCCATTCCCTCTCTATTCCTCTTTCTTTTATTGATACATTGGTAATGTTCTCCCTTGTTTCGCCCCATTATCTTAAAAAAAAAATGAGTTTAGGTATAACAAAAGCATTATGTGAATTGACTTTAATAGAGAAATAAAAAACCTAAGATATTTTTAAATTGGTTCACAAATGATAGAAAAATCTACGAACTCAAAAAAAATATACTCCTTCATTTTTAAAGTCGGTTAAAAATTAGTTAAAGCAATCCAAGGGATAAGTCGTAAATATCCTAATATAATTCACAACTAATATAATATTACTAAGAAAGAAAAATTATTAAAGGACCAAGTTGTGGTAGTCGCAGTATATTTTTTACATAAACCTACGAAAAAACTCGCGAGCTCTAGCGACACAAAGTGATACGTCCACTCGTTGCGCTAGCCGAGTTACCACTGAGCCGGCTGCGTTAGCGCGCTCGTAAATATAGTAGATTTTGACATTGATTTTCATGATGAAAAACATTTTTTTTTAGAAAATAAACTTTTGTTTCTATTATAAAAATACCTTAAAATTAATGAGGCATTTTTTAATTTTTAAAAAAAGTTGATTTATTATAGAAAAAACATACTTGTTTGGCTGCAGTTTTCCCTTGAATTTCTTAATTTCCGTCTTCGTTTTTGGCTGAATTATGAAATAAACTCGAAAAAGTGGTCAAGCTAGCACCAAGATAGTTATATGCTGATGTGAATAGTACTTTTTTATAGGCAAAATCGCTTGTAGTTTCTTCAGAAACTATGGTCAAACTTCACTCGAACGTGAAATTTGAAAAAAAGAGTATTGGAAATTGTAGATTTACTACTAATTATGAAGTTTCTTGAAAAAAGTAGTCAAGCTAGCACCTAGATGAAGAGTTGTACCATCCATATCATACATAATTTTACTAATATTATGTAACATATTCTCACAATCATGGAACAAAATTGATCAAAATGAGCAGATTAACAGGACGGACCCTTAATAGATTAAAATAAAAATATCAGCATAGAAAAATAAGCATAAAAAAATCCGAATAACAAAAAATTCTAATTGGAAATAAATTTGAAACCTCCTGTTTTAAATCAAAATAGTAGTCGTCATGTATAAATAAATTGCGACGTTGCCGTCTTTCATGTTCGCGTGTACAGTGTGTTTCTTTTACATGTCAATTTAAAATTTTTATTGAATATTTTCATATTGGAAAAATTTTAAAACATTTTGTTTTCGAATGGAAATATTTTTTTTAGCATGTATGTATGCTATACTATTTCGGGTTAACGGGAACGCCCTCTGTTAGTTAACATACTGTATACTTTCTAAGTATATCTTGGACATCAATGAATGATTAAAAAGGTGAAGGAAAACATCTTGAAGAAACCTGGACTTTAAGTCTGTAATCGCCAACCCGTTTGATGCGCAAGCGTGGTGATTACACTCAATCCTTCTCTGTATGGGAGGAGACCTGTGCCCAGCAGTGGGACGATAAAAGATGTTGCTGATGATGATTAGATAAGTAGAGGGAGCAGTGCTGGCCTAATGGTTTCGGCCGCGACTTACAAGTTGTAGTTCGTATAGTTCGAACCCCATCAGCCGCTTTATTTGTGTAAATTATTTCATCACCATTGCTTTTCAAAACGGTGAAGGAAAACATGATGAGGAAACTTACTAGTTTGTGAACAAAACAATCAGTAATAAGTGCCAATATAAAGCAATGGATTAATAATTTCTTTCAAAATTACGACTCGATTAACGTAAATGTTACCTCTTTAGCAAAATTTGGTTCGGTATTATGTAGAGGCAGGAATAGGTACATTGTGTCTCAGGCTGATATCCATTGACTTATACAACGTGTAACAAAAAGGGTATATACATACCAAGGGTATGGCATCTTTAGATGATATCAAACGATATCGGAAGGGTTTCAACTCAAAATAAAATACTCAAAAAATTGATACCAAATTTTCGGTATCGTGTGTTTCTTAAAATCAAATCATAACGAACGTGGCACCACGTTATACCTACTACGTTATAACTACTCGTTACCCGTCACGTTACTTGCCAAAATCCGATAAATGTCTTCAATATCTCTGTGCGACTAGTATGATAGTAGCCTATCACAGGCGGTGTTTTTCCTCATAACTTCCTAACATAAAGAGGTAGGATTAAAAACCCTTCCAATATCGTTTGATATCATGTAAAGATGCCATGCTTTTGTTATGTATATACCCTTTATGTTACACGTTGTATAGCACTGCGTACTTTTTTTTTTTTTAATTATTATAAACTAGTGCTTGACTGCAATCCCGCCTGATGGTAAGCAGTGATGCAATCGTTGATGGTAAAGCGCACTAGTTTATTAAGCCTATTCACTTAAAAACTTAGGAATAGGAAGGAAGACGGCAGTTGAGCGAGGTGATGCAATGTTAAACCCAACAACACGACCAACGACGCTGCGCCAGAGGGAGATTGATCTGGAGACTCTCCACGACCAAACTCCCGACACAACAACATTTGGCGCGCGATGCTGATATCTCTCTATATTGGCGCCGATTCTGTTCTTCACAAACTATACAAATTTTAAATTAAGTGCATCTTTTTCTTTCCATTTCATTAAGAAAAGGATAGAAGATAAAATGTCAGTTGAGACCTGTCAAATTAGTGCGCTCTTGACGTAAACTGACGTATTTTGAGTCGCCATGTTTATAATCGCATATAAACTGTCTATGGAGTGCCTTAATTTGACAGGATTAAATTAAAATGTTATCTTCTATCCTTTTCTGAACGAAAGGGAAAGAAAAAGATGCACATCATTTAAAATTAGTTTAGTTAGTGAACAACAGAATCGGCGCCATTGTTGGTCTAGAACTGCACTCATTAAATCCTTTGTCGGCAAATTCCGTACCTACTTGCCTGTGTTCTAAAAACTTTACCAGCTCTAAGTACCCCAGAATCTGATATCTTTGATTGAATGACCCGTCGAGGCCAAGATCCGTTGGTATTGAGATTGGATTGGAGTCCCTCCGGATGTTCTTGTTAACAATAGAGACGGATCGTTGCGGTTGAGAGGATACATTGCATTTATAGAGAACATCGCACACGCTCCAACATATGTTATGGTAGGTTCTTATTGTATTTATTGGTAGGCCGACTTCTGAATATAATATGCAGTGGTAATTGCGTAATAGACTATCAGCAAATATTATAGAAAACCTACATTATTTGCTATCAGTAGCAATGGGTTTCGTTTTGACAGTTCAACAACATACATTGAGTTATTTATGGTATTACTACATTACATTTGTCGAACATAAGGAGCAGTGGATTCGAAATGTGTTTTATTTCTTTATTAGATTTTCAACTTTGTCGCTAAATCATTAAAGCTCAAAGTTGTGTGGGAATATTTGACAGTTTAGGATAGCTTCATCTGCTGTCGTTCGTACAACCGATATTGCAGGTCATTGGTACAAACTACATAACGGAATTGATTCTGTAAAAATGTCACCGTGTAATGTTAGGTGAAATGAGTGTCAATTGCAGCAATCCCTAGCATTCATCATCAACCTTTTTAACGTCCCACTGCTGGGCACAGATCTCTCATACAGTAGTTGGAACGAAAACACGCTCACTTCAACTTTTCTTTTCGGGAATACCCTCCATCTGAGAATAACGGAAAGTTATGTTGGATTCCTACCGACTAAAACCCCACTTCGAATACCATGAGACAGGGGCCCGGCAGATACTTAGGTACTACATTCGCCGCACCCCCGTCTGGTATCAGCCCGCCATCCCTAGCGGGCGCCATCGCCAAGTGCGGCCGATACCATGACCGCACAGCCTTCCACTAAGGCCCGTATTCCAGAAGCTCACTCAAAACTCAAGCTTTACTTTTAGACTCGTTTCATTTGATTGGTTGAAACTAGTTTTTAAGTAATGTTTAAACAGAGATCAATGCTTGAGTTTCCTTCTGAAATACGGACCTAAGACGCACATACTGCATGTCCCTTCCTTAGGCTGAGGCTACAGTAAGGAGCGATTAGCGATGCGACTGGAAGAGCAAAACGAAAAAAACATGGTATGGCTACATTACAAGCGAAATATCGGCGTATATTCGGCGATGACATGGCTACAGTACAAATCATCCGTCGCGGTTTACTATACGCATAATGTAGCCACACGCATATTTAGCAGCACTACTGAACTAGTCGTCCAAGTGAGAAATTTTCTAATAAATTGCTTCAATTTCGCTCATATGTTGATGTAGCCGATGCCGTGATTTCAGTAATGTTGTTCCTATCGCATAAAGGAATCAAAGATCGCTAGTAATATTTGATGTACGGTGTAGCCATATACGTGAGCATTCAGTTACTTGTTTTAATCGCTCATGTGTCGCAGGTCGCGTCGCGGCCTAATGTAGCCTCAGCCCTCGAGCGACGACACGGTCCCAATTTCGTCGTCCGCATGGTCTTCCTTATGGTGGCCGAAGATCGTAAAGCGCCCTTCGTCGCCCGGCTGCTCTTCTGGTACTAGTGGAGTGAGAAGCATGCTCTCTTTCCTTCTACGCTCACTTCTCCTAAGTTTTTTCTGTGTGATGATTACAGAACAGCAGTGCTGTTGCCACACTAACAACCACAACAAAAATCATTATTTTTTATTTCAAATACCATGACAACACAATAGGTATTTATTTTATAATTCCCCATGTTAGTTAGCAAACTGGGTATCAACTATGAACCATCAACAAGGCAAGTTATATCTACAAAATGTTGAAATAGGCACAACAATTCTTTCGTTGCAAGACTTGCTCAAAATTCCCTAGTTAAATGGCAACTTTTCGTTATTTCACGGAAGTTTCTTAAGAAAAACGTAATAATATAACAATGGGCATAGACAGTGGTTACAAAAATTACACATAGACAATATTTTAGGACAATAGTGGTAGAAACAATAGCCGAAACGAATGTTTGTTGTCTAACGATTATACTCGGTGATAGTTATCTTTATATGCTTGGTAAATAAGACAAGAACCTAAATAATAATTAACCATGCAACTTTATTTGAGTACTTACCTAATTAACGCAATAGTGGAGCCGATTCTTTTGTTTACAAACTAATTTTAAGATTTCAGTACAGACGACGTCACATCAAGCTACTATAATTTGTCAGATCCTTTTTAGATTTTCAACTTTATCTCTAAGCATTAAGGCTCAAGGTTAATTGGAAATATGTGACAGTTTGGGGTAGCTTGACCTGCTGTCATCCGTACATCTTTTTCTTTCTATTTCATTCAAAAAAGGATAGAAGATAACATTTTATTTTAGTCCTGTCAATTTAAGATACTCCATAGACAGTTTAGACGCGATTAAAAACATGTCGATTTATGTCAGGCGTTGCTTATGGGCAACTGAAATATTGATCGCCGTCATTCTCAACCCTAAAGATCGCGTATCGGCAAACGTAGTCTGGGACGCCCTCATCTAGATGGGAAATGCGAAAGACGTGGGTAAGTAGGACGTCGTGTCGCATCCTGGGAGAGACCTATGTCCAAAAGTGGACTGAGGTAAGCCGAGTTGATCCATTGATTGATCCGCATCATCATCACACGGTGTAATTATACCACAGAGCAAAATTATACCAACTAGGCTAATTATACAAACCTTTTTCTGGTAATCTGCTAACTGTTACGAAGGTACGGTTATTATGTGCAATATCTATGTCACTACAAGCCCATAGGTTTTGGCTTAGGCTTTCTAATACCGGTTTAAAACTAGAAATCGTACCAATCAAGAATCTGTCGCCTTTAAAATCACAGAGCGGAAAGCTTTGGGTAAACTCAAAGGCTATATTTACACAACTATCTCTATCTATAGATAACGCCACTGTTAAACATTCTAATACCACAGATAATGCATCCAAGTAAAAGTATATAATCATAATCAACTCACGGATCCACACAGCGAGGTCGCTAAACTTTGTCAACAATTTTAAACGGCTTAACCCAATTTCTTTTTATAATAACGTTATGGTCTAATTGTGGTGTCGACTGTCTCCGATGTTGTTCTTAGATATAAAGTTAATAGGATGTTATACCTACTTCGTAATTGGTATTGCTCAAAGCAGTTAAAATACGGTTTTGCTCTAGTGAGCTTGCATACCTATAGCTGAGCTTTTTGGCTGAATAAGACGACTCATTGGCCTGGATTCCCTTTTAGGTACACAAACTAAATTAGATTTAAGTTCAGTTCATATTTTTCTTTCCATTTCATTAGGATAAAGATAAACATAAAATGTTAATTTGACCTGTCAAATTAGTTCGCCCCTGACGTAATTTAACGTATTTTGGTCGCCATGTTTATAATCGCGCCTAACTATATATAGAATATCTTAATTTGACAGGATTAAAATAAAATCTAAAATTGCAACACTAAAGTGGTAGTGGGCTGGGCTCATTGCCCGTAGGACCGATGCTCGATGGGGCCGACAGGTTCTCGAGTGGCGACCACGCACCGGAAGACGCAGCTTGGGTAGGCCCCTCAGAAGGTGGACCGACGACCTATTGAAGGTCGCGGGAAACCGCTGGATGCGGGAGGCGCAGGACCGGTCGTCGTGGAGAACCTTGGCGGAGGCCTATGTCCATCAGTGGACGTCTTTCGGGTGAAATGATGATGACGATGAAACTAAAATCTTATCTTCTATCCTATTCTTAATGAAACAGAAAGTAAAAGATGAATTAGTTTAGTTTGTGAACAAGAGAATCGACGCCATTATGTTACGCACGGATCAATGGCTGGGGGATCTCTTATCTTAAACAATGCAATAGACTACTCCACTCGGTCATCATCATCATCATCTCCGCGTTAATCCCAGTCGCATACGAAGCTTTTTCAGCTTTGGAGTCTGGGGTCCTCTTTCTGCTGATTTTTGGCTAAGCTTCGATATTTTCCGTGAAGCGACAGCCGTCTGACCTCCACGACCCGAAGGCGATATCGAAGCATTGCAGCTAGACCAATTGTTAGACTTTTGAGGGCTCCAACAACCCGTAACGACTGCCATTAGATGTTCGTATGGCAACCGGGACCAACGGCTTAACGTGCTTTCCGAGGCACGACCAGACCAGTGCAAATATTCATATTCATGCACGCAAATATTTGCACTGCGCGGGGATCGAACCCGGGCCTCCTTGCGCAACGGCCGCGTTCATTACCGCTACGCCATCGCCATGGAGGCTGTCAAACTACTCCAATCAATATAAAAATCTCATAATAGAACGTCTAATAATAGTCACTCATATCAATCTGAGTAACGGCGGCGCAATATCGATTGAAGTAAGTACCTACTGATTTTGCAAAAAAAAAAATTTCGTATAGTTGCGAAGTGTTGATTCAGCAACATCTCTTAGTAAAATTTTCTTCTCTGTTAATATACTTGCATAACGTCAAATTTGCGTTTAGCCCCAATTCTCTTATCAACTCTTTATATCAGTTTTATCCATCGTAATGAGCTCATCACGGAGACATTGCACGCGTCTTCATTTTCGCTCTAATAAATCGTCCTCTTGCCGTCTTAACTATCTAAGTAGGTACCTACTATCTAGGCACCTGTCGCGAAATCGTCCAGATACATGAGTACCATCGACTCAAGCGGGGCTTATGTTCCAAAGACTGCACTTCTCATTGTCTTACCTTCGAAGTTTATTTCACGTTTCGGTTTCGCAGCGTGAGGAGGTATTCGCGGTGTTTTTTGACAGTTGTTTTTTTTTTCGCGAAAAGGTGGTTCACCTTACAGCCTAGTTAAGATTGTGTATGTTTGTTTATTGTGAGAAATGGTGAAGTTCTGGTGGATGTTTATATTATTTGCGAAAACTGCGTCGGCTAGTGATAACGTACTTCCTTCTGCAGAAGTGCAAAAAGGTGATTACTTAATAACTATTTCTAGAAGTTATCACTATTTTAATTTAAACTACTTAATGGTAGTATATAAAAATGTTTTAGTGCCTATTTATCTATTATTATTTTGGAACGGGTATGTAATAACCATACATTATTTAAAGCTTAATTTTCTGATACGCATCGTTACGTTCAAATTTACAGCTTTCTGCAGATTCATCACAAATCCGATAAGAAAGCTACCAACATTTTAGTCATAGGTAACGTTCGCAGATTTTAGAGATCAAGTAAGAGACATTTGTATCGTAAAACGCATAGGTATTTAAAAACTTATGTTCTGAATAACCAAGAGGACAATTGTTTATGAGCCGGTATTAACTCTGATTGAATTTACGCAAGTTACCTATCATCCATATAGGAATTTAAACAAAACCAAAAGAATATGTTGTAGCGTGAAAAGAGTACCTATATGTATATATATACCTATATCCATTTGATCTACTTAAGCCGACTAAGTAGATAAAATCTCGAATACCTATATTACGAGAATCATACCTAAAATATCGGACGAAAGTGAGAAAAACAAGGCAGACACAGGTAGACAAAACGAGAACTAGGGCAAGAGAAATGAAAAGCGAAACGTATTCACTACCGCAAGCTCGAGATTATACGGTTCACCTTCAAAGAGAAAAAGCGCTTTGTAATCGTAAATATACAGTTCCCACGCTTTCGTGGTAGGAACATGAATATCACTACACGCTTTTCAAATAAGTATTTTTTTCGCCATATTTTCCCGAACAGATGGGCAGAAGTGTGCAGACGATAGTAGTTCCCAACCAAGTTTGAACCTTAATACTATAGAGATAAAGTTGAAAATCTAAGAAATAAATTTGATAGATTGCAGTAGTGTCATGTGCTGAAGTTCGGTACTTTTAGTAAACCTACATTTCGCCAGTTATGTTTTAAGTCTCGTGTAATAGGAGCAAGTCTATTGCCATGAATCGGGCAAGACCCCAGGCTCTGGGCTGCTGAGAAAGCCCAGATAGAAAAACTCAATAACACTGAAAAACCTAGAAAGGGAACCCAGAACATTATGCTCAGCAGTAGCCCTTACGAATACGATCACTAGAACAACGAGGCATTAAAAAACAATATTCCATTAAAAATTTAGTCTGGTCGGAACTCGTTGATCGCTATACTTTGACGTCACGACAAAGCTAAGCTCACGATTTTTACGCCTCTGAACATCAAACAATAGAAGAGAAAACAGTAGAATACATAGAATATAATTACACGTTAACTTTCAATTTTATGTTTGTTTGAACATCATTTTCCTTTTGTAATTGTCCCTTTCCGGCTTGATAGGTACCAATAATTTTTAAAAACAAAAAGCGGTATCTTTAAATCAAATCAACGGAAATCGATAAAAACTACACGAGTTGACTCTCCTGACTAGTTTTTTTTTTTCTACGAAAAATCGTTAGCGATAAGTAATAGTGATTCTGAACTTTTCTAAGTTATATGTACTTTCTAAGTATATCTAGGACACCAATGACGGATTAAAGGTGAAGGAAAACATCTTGAGGAAACCTGGACTTTACAAACTTTACTTTAAGTCTGAAATCGCCAACCCGCATTGAGCAAGCATGGTGATTACGCTCACTCCTTCTCGGTTTGAGAGGAGACCTGTACCGAGCAGTGGGACGATATAAAGGTTGATGATGATGATGAATAGTGATTCATGATCGCCGAATGTGGGATGCCAGGTTGAAGACTCAAATATGTACGGACGACAGCAGGTCAGCCCACCCGGAACTGTCAAATATTCCCACTCAACCGTAAGCCTTAAAGCTTCAGCAGTAAAGTAGTTTTTACGGCACGGTTGGCGCAGTGGTGAAGCTATTGACTGCTGCGCTGCGTGTAGCAGTTTTGATTCCCGCACGGAACAAATATTTGTATGACCTGAAATTAGTTGTTCCGGGTCTAGCTGTTTGTGTACGTGAGTTTATGTTTGTAGACGCACCCACGATACAGGAGAAATTCCTAGTGTAAGGCAACGTTTAAATTTTTTTTTTTGTAATGATTATAAACTAACGCTTGACTGCACTCCTGCCTGTTGGTAAGCAGTGATGCAATCGTTGATGGTAAAGCGCGCTAGTTTATTAAGTCCATCCGCTTAAAAAAAACTTAGTGAATAGGAAGGACGACGGCAGTTGAGCAAGGTGGTGCAAAGTTAAACCCAACAACACGACCAACGATGCTTCGCCAGAGGGAGATTGATGTGGAGACCCTCCACGACTAAACTCCCGAGTTCCCGACACAACAACATTTGACGCATCGTACCCGGCACACATCGCAGCACAACTGCTCAGACCCGTCCTCCGTACGGCTTCACCAGACATCATGCCGGAACACGACGAATCGCTTGGCGGCAAGACTTTGTCTGGTGGGTGGTAACTTATGCCGGCAGCCGATGTTATGGCCTACCACAGAGACTAAATCTAATAAAGTTTGACACATTGCTTGGCGTGATGTCGTCTGTACGGACGACAACAGCTCAAGCTACCCGAAACGGTCAAATATTACCAATAAACCTTGAGGCTTAACATTATAGCAATAAAGTTGAAAATCTAATAAAGAAATTTGACAGATTGTAGTAGATGTGCTGTCGTCGTACAACATATTCTGCAGTCTATCTTTCCCCGTAGTGAGTACAAGTTGTACAAAAAATTAGCAATATGAAATATCTCTCAATCTTTCTTTCCAGAGTCACGCTTCCTTCCAGTGTTCGAAGCCAAGCGTTTTGACAATCGACCAGGACCAGGTCTTGGTCCTGGTGGATTACCGCCTCTGACAACGGTGCCGATCGCCGGAGAACGCTGTTCGTCACGACTTGAATCTGCTTTAGACCAGCTGAAGCGACGGAAAAGGACGCAGCCGAAGAATTTGGATACTCCTTTGGTAATAACTTTACGAGACATTGGGTTGGACAGTTTTGAGGTAGAAAATATTAATGTGCTAAGTTTCAATCTGGAATAGAAGGTTACCCTATATGCATACCCGTATGGGGTCTCAGTTTTGTTTTATCAGTCATTTAATTTTTTTGTTTGGGAAATCTTCGTGGAAATCAGCGTTCCGCACATTTTTAGTGCCAATTCCGACGCATTTGGCAATTGGCCAACAGTTCGAATGTTCTTTATTTACGTTCGTTAGTGACTAATGTTCTTGTTTTCAGAGTCAAAGCATCGACCTCAATGGGTACAGCCTGTACCAGCAAATGCGATCTGCACCCGTGGACATGTATGTTACACGAATGCGCGTACGATTACCACAAAATAGCAACTGGGTAAGAGTGGAAAAATGCTACTTCGACCCACGAAATGTCTCACTCGACACCATGCTCCTATTCCACGATATTACTATCAGCGGGAATGTGGATTTGTACGATGTAAACGATCTCGATAGGGGGCTACCCCCAAATCGAAGATTGAGAAGGCATTACGCGGAATCCAGGTCTATCGATGGTCCTTACGTTGACGACTACCCCAGAAGTCGGGTAAGCAATGGCTGTAATATGATCCTAAGACTAAGAAAGGCCGGAATTGGTTTTCATACGAGACCCCTCAATCAACAACCTGGGAAGTTCAACGTCAAAACGGACTCCGAATTCGTAGAACCTGGCTTCATAAGTGTCTACGCATACGGCTGTGAAAAATATATCAACAGAAATTCTGTTAGAAATAAGGACAACTTACCTTTGAAACGCAGAAAACGGTCTGACGAATTTACTTTCGATCCACGATTACGTCAAAACTATGATGACGGGTTGGACAACAGGGCTCTTGACAGTAGTTGGGACACTTACGAACCGAGAAGCAGGGTCAATTACGAACGAAGTAAATTATTTAGGCCCGACGATGAATTGGACGAGGCCGAAGACATTTCTAGAGAAATGGAAGATATATTTACGAAAGGCATACGGACTCTTTTGACCACATATATGAAGAAGGAATTGCAGCCAGCAATCAAAGATACATTAATGAGGAATATGGGATATGTGATATCGTATGGTTAAAATAGGAACTAATTTATCAAGAATTAGGGCGCCGCCTTTACCTGCGGCTTATTAACAGACATCTAAAATTACGCTATTCGTGGAGGGTAAGCACAATATTTGTGCACCTCGAAAATTATAGAGAGCCCATTTATAAAATGTATAACGAATCGAAATACCTTTACTTTTAGTTGAATGTTTATAATTCGGATTTTGTATGGTTTATAGTCATTTATGTAATTAACATTAAAAAGTTTTATATACTTAATTAAAACTAAATTATTTTTAAAAGGTTTTAATAAGCATACCTTCTAGCTACTTTCTTCGTCAACTCGTGAGAATCAGAGGCACAAACACACATCGACTTTTGCTAATGGATTTGTTTTTATAAAACAAAGAGCTTAAAAGAAACAAAAGCATCATCTTTACCGTATTTATTTTTTCAGTAAGCATCTAAAGTTCAGTCTGAAATCTATCTAATAAATAGGTATCACAGAAATGTATTCAGGATTGTGTATGGACGACAGCAGATTAAGCTACCGGAAACTGCCAAATATTCCCAATCAACCTTGAGTCTTAATGCTTAAGAGATAATGTTGAAAATCCAATAAAGTTATCTGACAGATTGTAGTAGCTTGACGTGCCGTCATCTGTACAATAAAGCATTCAGTATCATCAAGCACCCTAATTGCATAACATACTTTCAATAATAGTCATTTTGATGGATATTGCTAATCCATTATTTAAATTGTTTGAAAAATTAGTTTGCTCAACAACTTACATAATGCAATGAATATTGTCGAACTGTTAAGCCATTTGTTAGTATGTTATGCCATCACCCCAGAGAGACCACAAAACAAATTCAAATATTCAAGAAAGAAGAAATAGGTACTGCAAATGCAATGATTCTGTCATTGGATTAGTAATTAGTTGTAGACAGGAACACTGATCATCGCAAAGAGTTTGCTGGAAGTTGAGGGACTAATAATGACAAAAGTATGCTTTAGTCATTCTTAAAACTAAAATTTTACTATTACTTGTGGCGGAATGTGGCTCTGTACCAGATACAATAACGCTTGATTGTATTTATACATCTATACAACAATTAATGAGCAACACCAAAATAACTAAGAAGCAAAATATTTATACTTAAAAAATTAAATAAATACTCACTTAAAAGTAAACTGATTGGTTAAAAACAATATTTCTACATGGGCAAAATTGATTATATCTAATATTCACAATAACAGGTAACACTTTTTGAATCCTTGATTAATATTCTTACAGTGCTGCCAAAAGAAGAATGCACTCTTAACACCGGCCGGTTTCATATAAGATAAGCAAGTATGTGTTTTTCAAAGTAGAACTTTATCAGCAACCCTAGTAAATTGGTGTTAGGAATGCATTATCTTAACAACTGTACTACACTCACCTTATATAAAAAATTAGCTACATATCCCACATTTATGAGTTAGTAGTTTCATCAACTCTTCATTTTTAAAAATAGGTGTTTTATTTCATCATAAACAGCAAAGTGCATTGCAGACACTAAAACGGCCTTCAACATACTTGGGCCATACCCTTTGTACAGGGCTAAAAATCCTTCCATTACAATGGTCAATTTGACGCAGTCTAAAAGACCATTACAGTACATCTGCTTACCAAAGCTTTTTCTATGTTGCTGAAAACCCTGAATCTGCAGTCTTTTTTTCACTAAATCAAATGGATAGATTGCAGTTTTAGCGAAAAAACCGGCTATGGATCCAGCCAACAAGTTTGCCATCAATGAAGATTCCACTGCTGACTGTAGTGTTGCTTGTCTTTGGAAGTATGTTATTTTATTAAATATAGTATCTGTGAGAAGTCTGTACACTGCAAATTGTATGCCAGCATGTGGTGCTATCTGACCAAGAGTAGGTGTTAAACCTTTGAACAAGGCTCTGACACCCTCAGTCTTAACCATAGACGTGATTGCATTGGTAAATCCTTTGTAAGCCTTCTTTGTCTTCTGCTCAGCTATTAACCTAGTTCTGACTGTATCAAAAGGAAAAGACACTACAGTACCAACAGCTGCAGCCACACCACCATTTGTAAAGTTTATCCAATGTCTATGGATGCTGTAGAATTCTTGATCAGAATCCTGATACACTTGCGTTAGCTTTTCAAATACAGAGAACTGCAGCACTCCGTATGTTATTGATAATAATTGTGCTGGAACGTGGCCGCTCCATAACGTAAAAAGTCCTTCTTCTTTAACTATAGAAATGACTGCCTGTGGTATAGAACTGTACTTAGAACCACTTTTTATGGGTTCTAGTTGGAGTTGAAATCGTATTTTTAGAACGTCGAGGGGTTGCGCTACAGATCTCGTGAAAGCTCCTGCTAGACCACCAGCGATTGCAGCTTCATAAAAGGTTGTCTGCTTAACGGGGTTGTGCACTGTTAGCACCATCACAAATATTAAATCCAATGCTTAAGAAAACCCCGGTGAATTAATGCAATATTTAAACTAAAATCTCCAGTATCCCCCAAGTCCCTTCAATGATGCTTCAATGTCAAACTGTGATGTCAATGTCAAACTCAAACTTGAAATTTCAAAAAGAATAGCAAAACGCCAAAACAATTTAAGGGTTCGTTCAATTACTTCGCAATAAAAGTTCGACAGGGAGAGGGGCCCGAGGCTTTTTTTTATTTGGCATCTCGTAGTTAAGGTCGTGACTACTTAACCGGACTATAAGGCCCGAGGCTAAATAATAAATTAATAAGCCACTGAACAGAACAATTGATCAGGATCACTCTGGATTGCCGCGGCTGCTCTGTGGATGTGTCCACCTTTAAATACCGAGACTTCACCGTGCCTTGGAAAAGTCGTGTTAAGCAGTTGGTCCCCGTCCCGTCCCGGCTGCTATTCATATATCTTTGACAGTTGTTACAGGCAGAAGCCTGAAAGTCTGACGACCAGTCTTACCAAGGACTAACGTCTTAATGTCAGCTGCAGCCGATTAGACTGGAAGCTGACCCCATCACAGTTGGGAAAAGGCTAGGCAGATGATGAGAACGTTCGACAAGGAACCGAGCAAGTGAAAACGGCTCCTTCGGCGAACCAAATTACAGCTCCTTTGGCGAACCAAGTTACAACTCCTTTGGCGAGATGGCGAGTGAGAGTCAGCATAATAATCGAACGCAGTAACGCACTTCTGATTCTTCTGAATCATGCGTTCACGTTGGTCATGTGTTGACTTGCATCCATAAAAAAAAACTCCGTTCGCATTTCGCATAGTGCTTAGAGTTAATTCTCATAGCTTTGACTCACATCTCAATTTTAATCTAACATATTGTCGGCATAGCTGGAATGGGGTCAACCTTCATCGGAAAAAAAGGTTGTTTATAAACGGTGAGTACAGTTTTGTACAGTGGCAGTGACTTCTGCGATTAGAATATTATTTTTTATTAATTATCGAGATTTGTTCTTTCTAAGTATAAATACTTTGTATTCAATGTCTGATAAGTTGACTTTACGGTCGGTGTAAAACCTTTACTTCGATGAATATCACAGGCTCGCACACGCACTTAACGGACAGACTTCCGACACGTCTACTCTCGCTCGTGGCTCTCGTAAGAATGATCGACGTGATGCGGTCCAGCGGTCGAGACAGTGCTATCTGTCTGACAGTGACAGTGTTGTCTGTGGTTAATGATAAAACGCATACACTACATCCCTTTCTTATTATATTTATTTATTTATTTATTTTATTATATCGACTTGGTAGCAAATTAACAAAATTTAATCTATAAATACTATACCTCTTGAAACATATTTATTATAACTGATTAAATCCAACAAAATAACATTATTATTTTTTTCCTTTTGAACTTCCGTGTACCGACTGCTCATCCGGTATCACTGCCTTCCATTTCCCCTTCAACTCTTTTCAAATAATGTTCCATCTATAAGACTGTCCTGTTTCTTAAATTCTTACAACACAATTTCCTCCATTAGCGCTTTCTACAGTATACTGAGACTGGTTAAAGTTTGACGCCAGTTTATTTGTTTTCCCCATACTTTTTTTTTTTACATACATAAACTGTTTTCCCACCACAACTTTCTCTGACTCTTATTGAATCTTATTTCTGTCTCTCACATCTGAATCATTATTATTTCTACTTGTACTTTCTATTGAAGGAATTTTGTCCCTATTTCATCTTTAGAAGAAAAGTTCGGATGGTGTTGGATCAGTGACCGAGTGGGGTGTAGTATAGCACATCATAAGATATTCGTATAAACATTCTTTAACTTTAAATTATAAAATTTACAAAATGCTCCAATATGAAAGCATTACACAATCTTCCAACTTAATGGCAGCATTTGACACGTCCTACCAATTTAATGGCAGCAATTGGCACGGCCTACTAATTTAATGGCAGTATTTGACACAGCCTACCAACTGAATGGCAGCATTTGACACGACCCCCTAATTTAATGGCAGCTTTTAGCACGACTGATCAATTTATTGGCAACATTCAATAAGACCTACCAATTTAATGGCAGCATTTAGTACGACTTACCAATTTTATGGCAGCATTTGATACAGCCTACCAATTTATTGCCAGCATTTAGCACGACCTACCAATTTAATGGCAGCGTTTAACACAGCCTACCAGTTTAATGGCAGCATTTAGCACGACCTTCCAATTTAATGGCAGCATTTGACACAGTCTAGCAATTTAATGGCAGCATTTGACACAGGCTACTGATTTATTGGCAGCATTTAGCATGATATACCAATTCAATGGCAGAAATCAACACGACCTACCAATTCAATGATAGCATTCGACACGACCTACTAATTTAATGACAGCATTAGACACGGCCTACCAATTTAATGGCAGCATTCGACACGACCTACCAATTTAATAGCAGCATTTGACACGACCTACCAATTTAATGGCAGCATTTAGCATGACCTACCAATTTAATGGCAGCATTCGACACGACCTACCAATTTAATGGCAGCATTTGACACGACCTACCAATTTAATGGCAGCATTTAGCATGTCCTACCAATTTAATGGCAGCATTCGACACGCCTACCAATTTAATGGCAGCATTCGACACGACCTATCAATTAAATGGCAGCATTCGGCACGCCCTACCAATTTAATGGCATCATTCGATACGCCTACCAATTTAATGGCAGCATTCGACACAACCTACCAATTGAATGGCAGCATTTGACAGGACCTACCAATTTAATGGCAGCATTTAGCATGACCTACCAATTTAATGGCAGCATTCGACACGACCTCCCAATTTAACGGCAGCATTTGACACGACCTACCAATTTAATGGCAGCATTTAGCATGACCTACCAATTCAACGACAGCATTCGACACGCCTACCAATTTAATGGCAGCATTCGACACGACCTACCAATTCAATGGTAGCATTTGGCATGACGTCTTCAGCCCCGAAGAAACCCAAATCGCAATCCGACGGAAACACCGCCGCCGGCAAACTGCTCCAGTCCCTCGATGCACGCGGCACAAAATGAGGAGGCGAAACGCCCCGTCCAGACCGCAGCGGCGTCAACAACGCAAGGCGAAAACCCGCCGCACGACGGAGTAGGGACGACGGATCAGGGTCGCCAATCAGCCCCCTCGCACGCCCCCCCGAATCCAAAGTGGCCAGGTGACAAAGTCCCTCTTTCGCAAAATGTCACTAGTCACGCAGACAACCACTTCTTCTACATCCTGTGCCTCTTCAATCCTGAAGGTTGGCCGTCAGCTTCTTGTACTCGGTCTTGTCAACCGCGAGTCGGAACAGCTTTTCGACGGAAGTAATGCCGGTCCACTCCCTGATGTTACGCAGCCACGACTTTCTCTTTCGCCCAGCGCACCTTTTTCCTTCTACCTTACCCATCATAATGAGTTGGAGTAGCGCTTATCTACCGTGTCGGAGCACGTGGCCAAGATAATCTATTTTGCGTTTCTTTATGGTGGGCAACAACTTTCGAGGCATTTGAACGCGCTGAAGGACGGTGTCATTTCTAACCTTTTGGGTCCAGCTTATGCGTAGCATACGACAATAACACCACATTTCAAAAGCCTGCAAGCGTCGTGTAGTGTCCTCTTTCAGAGTCCATGCTTCGCAGTCGTACAACGTAGACAACCACAGACACCGCATATGGATATGAAATTACACCAGATTGTCCGTCAGTTCCGAATCCTGTTACGGAGTTACTGATAATTTCCATCCTGTTTAAATACAGTTATGAAGAAAGAAATAGTACCCCTACTAGTAAACAGGTAAATATGGACAATACACTAAAATTAAAATACCAGACATGTACCACTGATAATAAAGTGAATCCTCAAAACAACACAATACTTTACCATTATTACTGTGCTATACTGTGGGTAGGTATTGAGGGCGAAGGGGAAAGAAGCCTTTTAATAGTAGAGGAAGTCTCACATAGAATTCTGGCATTAGATCGCATAACATTATGAGCGTGTTCCAAAATGAACACCAATAGTGTATAACAGCAAATTATTTTTATGCCAATACAACTCGTTTATCGTTCGTCTCTCTCAACAATACACTCGTTTGTTATGCACGAATCTGTCTGTTACGGACGACGAATGACTTTATGTGCAGTGTTGATGTGTACAAGTGCTTACTTAAGCGTGTGCCTAGCGCTATTATTAAAAGCAAAAGTGTTAGATATAAGTCAACTTAGAATTTAATAAGTTTTGTTATACTTTGCTAAAGTTCGTCGCCCCGTTATAGCATCGCCTTGTCATATGTATAGCTCGCACTACGTAGATACCTTTATCTGTCCGGGAGGGCAGAGGGGCGCGGGCGGGGGAGTACAGCACCCTCCCGAACGTCGCCATATAAGGTAAGGAAAGCTTTCACGCGTTGCCATTGGCTATGGTTTAGTAAGCCGTTTTTTACTATATTTGGTAAGGTGCTCGCGAATCCGCTGAGTTTATAAGCGGGTCAGCCGGCGAGGCACTCTCAGTTCTGTCTGGTTCTGCTATGAGTTAAGTTCTGTTTTGTTCTGACGTGAGGTTAGTTCAGTTCTGTCGTGAGACTCTATCGGGCTTACGTGAATGAAAGCTTTCCACACTGTTGCGTTAAGTTCAGTTTATCTTGCTCTGTTAATTATTGTGTAAATAGTAAGTAATTGTAAAGTAACTTGTGTATTCCGTTTGTGTATAGTTTAGTGTTAGGACTTTGTGTTGTGGTGATGTAAATAGTTAGGTTAGGATAGTTCGGTTGCAAATAAATTACTGTAAAAAGGGTCAGTGATTTTATTAAACCTAGTGAAAAGATAGGTCCTGTAGGTTGGCTAGGGACGCTAGGTTAGGCCGCAAGCTATCCCTCGCGTCATCAACAACATCGCCGGCGCAGAAGGCCGGCAAAAGTCCACACCGCTGTTGGCTCCTCCCCACCAAACCCCGGCCTCTAAAGCCGGAACCCCAAGAGCTCCTGGTTCTTCGAGGCCGGGTCATCAATAGTTTCTGGTCCTTCGACCCAAGATCAGAGAAGAGGCCAGATCACCAATAGTTTCTGGTCCTTCGACCCAAGATCAGAGAAGAGGCCAGATCACCAATAGTTTCTGGTCCTTCGATCCAAGATCAGCGAAGATGGTCGTCACACGCAGCCAGTGTGGGGAGGAGCGATGTCAGCTCGAGGAGGCACCAAGGTCAGCAGAGACCACGTCGGCTACCAGGTATGATCGGCGAGGTGCTATCACGACAACAGGAAAAGAACAAGCACCAGCAGAACTCACACAGCTCCCGCCAGGTGGTACGCGCGGTCCATGTAGGGGGCTGCGTAGGACACCATCGGCGCCAGCATCAGTTAAGTCGACCACCAGCACGGCGCAACGGGTGCGCCAAGCAGAGCTCGAGGCCGAAGAGCGGCTTATGGAGATTCGAAGACGTGAACTCCGTAGAGAACAAGAGCTCAAGAAACTCCTGATGGAACAGGAGATGTTGCATCAAGAACTCCGCATGGAAGAGGAGTTTGTAAAGAAGCAGCTTGAGTTGAAGGTCGTGGCTATCGAAGTAGAAGGTAGTCAACGAGACCCTGTTGAACCCCTCGCAATTGACCCCGTGGAGGACAGGGTCAATACATGGCTTACGAAAAGTGAACAATATGCTCCCAGCACGGAGCGGGCGCCGCCGCCACCCTCCGCGCACTCCGCACAGAGGCGGACGCTGCCACAGCCGGAGCGGGCGCCGCAGATGCCGCTGCCAACCCCCGCGCGCCCCGCGGAGAGGGCGACGCCGTCCCGGCCGGCGCGCGCGCGTTCCTGTCAGTCACTCGAGGAGCCCGCGCGAGACGCACGCTGTAGCGAGCGCGCACACGTCGCTGATAGATTATTACGCGTACGTGAGTGTTCCCCGACACCAATGCAGCAGGAAAGTTCACCTATCGAACAGCTAGCAGAGGCGATAAGAAGTATGGGACACCACCGGCCACCGCCACGACAGGTGATTGATCTACCGGTATTCAGCGGATCACCATCAGAATGGCTTGCATTTAAATCAGCCATGAGAGACAGCACACGACTGTACAGCTTCTCACCAATAGAAAACATAGCACGCCTTCGTAATTGTCTACGGGGGGAGGCTCGCGATTGTGTAGCGGCCTTATTACATACCACGAGTGATCCTGAGATCGTGATGAGGGCACTGGAACAGTCCTTTGGAAGGCCAGAAGTCATCGTGGATCGCGCCCTCGACGACATAAAGAAATTACCGCGCCCAGGAACGTCCAGTGTCGAGTTAAATAGTTTTGCAGTGAAATTACAAAACATTGTGTGCGTGTTACAAAACATTGATCAACGTAACTATCTAAATAATCCAATGTTAGTGCGTGAAGTTGTAAATAAACTTAGGCCGCATATACAGTCTCGGTGGGCTGATTACGCGGAAGAATTCGGTTGTTTTGAAGTGCCGGAGATAGTGACCTTGAGCGACTTTCTGACGCGCGAAGCGGACCGCGGACTAAAACATGCATATTCTAAACCCACTACGCAAGATGATAACGCGCGTAAGGACTGTATGCAGTTAAAATGTAAAACAAAATGTAATGACAGTTCGAGTCATGTACGATCGAAAACTCTCGCCAAACGAGCGAGCTTTAACGTCACCGCGAGTGAAAAACTGTGTACATTATGTAAACAGGGCCACGAATTGCCCAAGTGCGAACAATTTTTAAAAATGAACACTAGTGAACGTTGGAAATTAGTGAAAGACAATCGTGTGTGTTACAAGTGCTTAGTGAAAACTCATAGGCGCAATGAGTGTAAAGCGAAAGGATGCTGTGTACAAAATTGTGACCGGCCACATCACAAACTCCTTCACTACGTAAGTAACCAACCACAATTAGATGCACCAGAGTCGACCGCAGCCCAGGAGACAGTAATGACTGCTACCATAAGTTCTAGAGTCTTACTGAAAGTCTGTCCGGTAAGATTGTACGGTCCGCGCGGTGAGATGAGTACGTATGCTCTGCTTGACGAAGGATCGACAGTCACGCTCATCGAACAGGATACAGCCGCCGCAATAGGAGCTGATGGACCTACCAGCAAGCTCACCATCTATGGGGTAAGCACAGCCGCGGGAGAGGTCGACAGCAAGGTGGTTGAGGTCAAGGTCAGAGGTCATGCATCCGACTCGCATCGAATAAAGGCTCGCACAGTGAAATCATTGACGAACTATAGTCAATCAGTGCCAGCGAGTGTTTTAGAGTTGCCGCATTTACGTAAATTACGTCACACAGAGGTATGTTATGAAAACGCACGCCCAACTATATTAATAGGTGCAGACAATTGGTCTCTCATTGTGACCCGACAGCTGAGACACGGAAAGAAGTCGCAACCTGTCGCCTCACGTACCACGCTCGGGTGGGTGGTACTAGGTAATTTACCTACGAGTATTATCGACAGTGAAAACAATGGAGTTCATCATACACATTTTAGTCACTCAGCAAATGACCAATCATTAGAAGAATTAGTAAGAAGCCATTTTCACATCGACTCACTCGGAGTTAGTACTTTAACGAAAGTACGTACGGAAGATCGACACGCTGTCGAAATATTCAACAAAACAGTAAAACGAGCAGAAGGTCAATATCACGTGGGACTGCTATAGCGCGAAGAGAGCGCTAAAATGCCGCCTAGTTATGATTACGCATTCCGCCGACTAAGGGCAATTGAGAGAAAAATGGATAAGAATGCGGAATTTGCAACTAGCTACCAGAAGCAGGTAAGCAACCTACTAGAAAAAGGTTATGCTGAACCCGCGACCCACGAAGATATGCAATCAGATAAGGCGTGGTACCTACCGCATTTCGCGGTAACAAATGTTAACAAACCTGGCAAGTTTCGATTAGTTTTCGACGCCGCAGCTGTGTGCAACAATGTTAGTTTGAACAGTAAGTTATTAGAAGGACCTGACCTTCTGAATTCACTGCCTAATATTTTATTTAGATTTAGAGAAGGCAGAATAGCAGTGACTGCAGATATTGCAGAAATGTTTTTAAGAATAAAAATATTACCACGTGACCAACCCGCTCAAATGTTCCTGTGGCGGGGCAATGACCGCGGCAACCATCCGCGTAAGTACAAAATGACGTCTATGATATTTGGCGCAACAAGTTCGCCATTTCTAGCGCATAGTGTACGGAATAAAAATGCTCAAAACTACGGTGAGTCTCACCCTATGGCTTTGGAGGCCATACAGAATAATCACTATATGGACGATTATTTAGACAGTTTTGACTGCGAAGAAAGGGCCGCCGAGACGGTGCGACAAGTTGATTACGTGCATCAACAGGCAAGTTTTATTTTGAGAGGTTGGAACTGTAATCACCAGGAAGTCTTGCAAGGCATAGACATAGAGAGGCGAGCCAAGGCGTTACAGCAGTATTTACCTGGTAATAATGGAGATGGCATGGAAAAAACATTGGGTTTGGTATGGAGCTCACAGAGTGACGAGCTTATGTTTAATACTAAAATGGCGCGCGTTCCCAGAGAAGTCGTAGAAATGACCCGCGCGCCGACTAAGCGCGAAATGTTAAGTGCAGTTCTGTCTATTTATGACCCACTGGGTCTTTTAAGCCCATATACAATTGTCGCAAAATTATTATTGCAAAGTTTATGGCGGTTGGATATAAATTGGGACGAGCGTATCCCCGCCGATGAAGCAAGGCAGTTCAATGAGTGGCTGCAAGGATTACGGGAGGTCAGTGACCTGCGAATACCCCGGCAATATTTTAATACACGTGATATTATCGACAGGGAACTGCACGTGTTTTGTGACGCGAGCGAAGTTGCGTTCGCAACAGCTGTTTATTGGCGCGTTACATCAACCAGTGGAGATGTCGACGTGTCACTGGCAGCGTCAAAGGCGAAGGTGGCCCCACTGAGAGGTGTTACAATACCGCGCATGGAGTTGCAAGCGGCGGTAATTGGAGTGCGTCTGGCAGACACCGTGAAGAAAGGACACAGGTGGCAGGTAAACAAAGTTACCTACTGGACAGACTCACGTACGGTGCTCGCTTGGATACGAACAAATGCGAAAAAGTACTCGCCATACGTCGCTCACAGGTTAGGTGAGATCGCTGAGTGTACAAGCATAGACCAATGGAGGTGGGTGCCAACTAAACATAACATAGCAGACGACGCAACTCGCAATACTTACGTGAATGGGCCACGCCCTGAATGGCTAAGGGGGCCTGCCTTTTTACGAGAGCCTCCTGAGTCATGGCCGACACAACCCGACTACGACAGTCAACCCGCAGACGACGCAACGGTGAGTCACGTGACTGTCGTTAAAGCGCCAGCGCATTGGAACACAATGCCAGTCGCCGAACGTGTATCAAAGTGGGATACATTGTTACGAATAACTGCAAGGATATTAATGATTGTTGAAAAATGGTTGCACAAATGTAGTGAACTAGAGGTACGCCATATTCAAAAAGCGGAAAAGCTGTGGTTCGAGCGAACGCAGGTAGAGAGTTTTTCCGAAGAAATTAAATTGCTACAAGAAGGCAAGTACATACCGAAATCGAGTCGATTGTACAGACTCGACCCATTTGTAGGCAAGGATGGCCTGCTGAGGGCGCGCGGGCGTATTGGAGCCGCGCACCTGCCCGAAGAAATGAAGTGCCCTATTATTTTAGATGGGCGAAATCCAGTAATACAAAAACTTATTGGGAAGCATCATGAACTCGCGGCTCATGCGGGCAATGAACGCGTGGTCAATGACCTCCGACAGTTTTACTGGATACTGCATTTGCGACCGTCGGTAAAATTTGTTGCAAGAAATTGTCAGTGGTGTAAAATAAGAAAGAGTAAACCACTGATACCTAGCCTGGGTGACCTACCCAGTGCCCGTATTAATCCTTTTTGTAAACCTTTTACAAGTACAGGTGTTGACTACTTCGGGCCGATGTCAGTGACCGTCGGCCGGCGCCGCGAGAAGAGGTGGGGCGCACTATTCACGTGCCTCACGACGCGGGCAGTCCACCTGGAGCTGGTGGCCAGCCTGTCCACCGACTCCGCGATCATGGCGCTGCGGCGGATGGCGGCGCGGCGCGGCTGGCCGCGCGTCATCTACAGCGACAACGGCACCAACTTACGGGGTGCCGACGCCGAGCTACGAGCCGCGACTCTAGAGTGGGCGGGAGCATTGAAGAGCTTCTGCCTCTCGCGGCAGGTCGAGTGGCGTTTCATCCCTCCTGGCGCGCCCAACCAAGGCGGCGCGTGGGAGCGACTGCACGAAAAGTATCCACACGGCGAGGTGCGCAGTGCAGACATCCGCACGAGTGGGGGTGTCTTCCGGCGGCCTACGAGAAAGGTCGTCGTCCTCCCGGTTGGAAGTGAGGCTGCGACTGGGAGTCTTCGCCGGGGGGAGAATGTTACGGACGACGAATGACTTTATGTGCAGTGTTGATGTGTACAAGTGCTTACTTAAGCGTGTGCCTAGCGCTATTATTAAAAGCAAAAGTGTTAGATATAAGTCAACTTAGAATTTAATAAGTTTTGTTATACTTTGCTAAAGTTCGTCGCCCCGTTATAGCATCGCCTTGTCATATGTATAGCTCGCACTACGTAGATACCTTTATCTGTCCGGGAGGGCAGAGGGGCACGGGCGGGAGTACAGCACCCTCCCGAACGTCGCCATATAAGGTAAGGAAAGCTTTCACGCGTTGCCATTGGCTATGGTTTAGTAAGCCGTTTTTTACTATATTTGGTAAGGTGCTCGCGAATCCGCTGAGTTTATAAGCGGGTCAGCCGGCGAGGCACTCTCAGTTCTGTCTGGTTCTGCTATGAGTTAAGTTCTGTTTTGTTCTGACGTGAGGTTAGTTCAGTTCTGTCGTGAGACTCTATCGGGCTTACGTGAATGAAAGCTTTCCACACTGTTGCGTTAAGTTCAGTTTATCTTGCTCTGTTAATTATTGTGTAAATAGTAAGTAATTGTAAAGTAACTTGTGTATTGCGTTTGTGTATAGTTTAGTGTTAGGACTTTGTGTTGTGGTGATGTAAATAGTTAGGTTAGGATAGTTCGGTTGCAAATAAATTACTGTAAAAAGGGTCAGTGATTTTATTAAACCTAGTGAAAAGATAGGTCCTGTAGGTTGGCTAGGGACGCTAGGTTAGGCCGCAAGCTATCCCTCGCGTCATCAACAACACCGCCGGCGCAGAAGGCCGGCAAAAGTCCACACCGCTGTTGGCTCCTCATCACCAAATCCCGGCCTCTAAAGCCGGAACCCCAAGAGCTCCTGGTTCTTCGAGGTCGGGTCATCAATACTGTCCATGAACTAAAAATAATTAACTTCCAGTTTAATTAAATTTACATGTTAATGTCAAACTCGCCCAGCCAATACATGAATTAACCTGGTTGCTGCCCCCCTTTAGTCTCTTATGCAGTAATGAAACCATCGTCATTTCAATCATACGACATTGTGCTCGAATAAAGGGTGGAAAATGACAGGTCACTGTGAAGATGGACGATGGTCCACGGAAGTATTTAAATGAAAATACTATATTTATCTGTCAAAGATAGCAAATACTGAAGTCATCTGAGCCTACAGTCATGTACCAGAAATAAATAGGAGCTAACTACACTTGCTGTTTTTTTTTAATGCCTTCTCGCGTTTAACCTAGAAGGTTGGCGTCTGCTAACTTGTCTGGCTGACTATATTGGGACAAGCAAAGCCCTTTGCTATGGTGTCAGTTTTTCCTACAACTTCCCATATTTTTGAACTAACATCAATACTCATTTCGGTCATCATCATCCCAGTGTTAATCCCAGTCGCATCCGAAGCCTTTTCAGCTTTGGAGTCTAGGGTTCGCTTTACCAGTCCAACTGCTTATATGGCTAAACACCAATACTCATTTCGGTATTGTTTATTAAAAAATATTGTAATTTATCTACTTACTCAAAGAGGGACAGGCGGACTTAATATTCTATGGCATTCTGTACCAGTCAATCTAGGGTGGTGATTTCTTTGCCGAGGAGAACAAAATCGGCACAAAACTATAACTTACAATGAAGTTAAAAATAAGTAAATAAGCAAAACATACAATACGTTTCCGGGCACAGTTACATAAGGTATATTGTAATTTATCTACTTACTCAAAGAGGGACAGGCGGACTTAATATTCTATGGCATTCTGTACCAGTCAATCTAGGGTGGTGATTTCTTTACCGAGAAGAACAAACTCGGCACAAAACTATAACTTACAGTGAAGTTAAAAATAAGTAAATAAGCAAAACATACAATACGTTTCCAGGCACAGTTACAGAGGGTGTCTAATATTTAGAGTTATCTTTCTAAAAATCTTTAGATGTTATCATTTTAGTGTAGCCTGGGACTTGGAGAAAGACATCCATCACATTCAACAATTTTTCTTTAAAATAACAATACATTACCTTCAAAAAACATACAGATAAATGTATATACAGGAGGATAGCCTATACATAGCTATGGGTACAAATATACCATTATTAGGTATATTGAGTGTACCGCATTAGTCAGTGGCTAGGTAAAAATACAGAGTTAGTACCTAGTTACCAAAGTATATTGCGAGTTCAGTTAATCCACGAATACTTGCACTGGTCTGGTCGTGCCTCGGAAAGCACGTTAAGCCGTTGGTCCCGGTTGCCATACGAACATCTAGTGGCAGTCGTTACGCTTACGGGTTGTTGGAGCCCTCAAAAATCCAACAATTGGTCTAACTGCAATGCTTCGATGTCGCCTTCGGGTTGTGGAGGTCAGACGGCAGTCGCTTCACGGGAAATGTCGAAGTTTAGCCATATCAGCAGTTGGACTGGTAAAGCGGACCCCAGACTCCAAAGCTGAAAAGGCTGCGGATGCGACTGGGATTAACGCTGGGATGATGATGATTTAACCCACGAGGCCGCAATTCGAAGGTTAT
Organism: Sesamia nonagrioides; assembly: GCA_017933935.1. Taxonomy (NCBI): domain Eukaryota; kingdom Metazoa; phylum Arthropoda; class Insecta; order Lepidoptera; family Noctuidae; genus Sesamia; species Sesamia nonagrioides. The sequence goes on from JADWQK010000188.1 coordinate 3,451,408, forward strand.
CAGAAAAATAAAAACTACGCTTAAGGCTCTTGAATTAATTCATTGGTAATCGAACTTCTCACGCCCGTGTCGCGAATTCTTTTTTCTTTTCCTTGCTCTCACACCAGGAACCACTCCCGCATCATGGGCGCGCTCAAAAAATATACAAACTCACACTCACAAACAGCCGGAGCCATAACCACCTCCCGCAGGCCACACAACCAACCCCATCGCGCGGAAACCGAATCCGCGACACGCAGCGCAGCAGTCCATCGCTCACACGACTACACCAACCGTGTCGTCAATTAATCCAAATTCTGTGAAACTGTGCAACTACGCAAGTGAGTGGATTGTATATCTGGTTGGCTTAGTTCAAACATCACGCTTAAATTAAAATAAATATTTATTTGATAGCTGTATATTTTACGTGGGGTATTTGCTAAGTCTGTAGTTGGGCATAGTTCTACACATGTACAACCTTTGATCTCAATTTAACAATTGTTCAAAAGTTTAACTTCAAACCTAGCTACTTATAAATTGCAAGAGCGGTGGATATACTTCCAATGGAGGGTCAAAGGACTACGCAAAACAGCAGCAACGACATCTCGGACGTCGATATAACCTTCGCTGGGCACCTTCGCAAGTTTGTACCACGAATACTTCCATATCATAACAAATACCTAGGTACAAGGCACCTCGGGTTTACACGCGTAAAAAAACACGTACCTACTTCTGCAAATAACACTGGCCCGTGGCAGATAACACGGATAACTACCTACTCTCAAAATGTTTAAAGAACGAAAACAGTGCGCTCGACGTTATATACCAGTACGTATCATACAGGTTAAGTACCCACAATTCGTTTTATCAAACTTTCACAATTTGGTTAAAATACTATCAAATAAGTACCCAATTAATCTGATTTTATATAGTTAGCCAGTAAGTATTAGGTACCTTCAATACCTATTTATCTACCCGGGTTTCGAGGCTGCCAGAAGTATACGTAGGTACCATCAATTTTTTTTTTTGCCTTCCTCGGAATATAAAACCTCACAGAATAACAGACTGTTCATTTTAATGTAAACATGCATTCCATAATAAATTACTCCATGATTCAATATAATTATGTATATCGAAAGAAATTTTGTACCAACACTTAGGGAATGTGAAACTACTCACTGTTTTGTATCCTTTTCCCTTTTTTTTATTATTGTTCAACAAAATACCTTTTTGCTCGTCGCCACTTGTATAAGCCCCGCACGATGATATTGCGATGGAACCTTGTCACAATAACAGCGTTGTGACGTCATCTGTCACACAAAAGGACAGCTAGCAAAAGAATGTTAAATGCAAAATTAATATTAGGGTTAAGGGTTTATTTGTATTTTATAATTTTATTACACTCTTTATAAAGAGTGTATGTATAAATTAATATTAGGGTTAAGGGTTTATTTGTATTTTATAATTTTATTACACTCTTTATATAGAGTGTATGTATAATAAAATTATAAAATACATATTAATAATTTAATTTTGCATTTAACATTCTTTCGTAGGTATACCTACTCACCCATATTCTGACAAATAAACTTTCATTATTAAAAATTACAAGGAAATAATTTTTGTAGACGTAAGAAAAATATACTTATTCGTATATCTTTCTTACATGTATACTATTTTTTTCTAACTACATTTCTGTTAATTTGCGAGCGGGAATTGAACCAGAGTCCACTGTGTAGTAGTCATGTTTTAATTACTACCTACATCTATCAGCTTATAAATAAAACCAGGATAATATGTAAAAAAATGTATATAGTCTTCCGAATCAGAACTGCTTTCTGTGTCTGTCGTTTCCGATTCACTGTCGTCGCCGTATTTATGGCAAATAACTCGTCAGTTATTCGATCTTTATTCCAATATTCCTCTTCAAGCCGTTTAACATGATTGACTTCCTTTCGCCAGTCATCTGGAGTTATTGACGCCGACGCCTCCAACGTCAGAGCTTCAATGCGACTTTCCAACTGCTCCACATTCTTTTCTGACACCCTCATCTTTACCAGGTTCCAGATGTACTCAATGGGGTTGAGGTCGCAGTTGTGAGGTGGTAATCTAACGACTTCATGGCCATTGCCAGCTAATAAATTGTCAATTTTATAATTTTTCGGCGGTCTGTGCCGTTTAATTAATAAATACAGTTCAGGTTTTGTACTGTCGTTGGGAAAGTCGATGTTGTGAGCTTGTAGCCACTCAACAATCAACTGTTTTTTATTGTTCATACTTGGTGGCCTATTCTCATCCCTACTGTGATAAGGGGCGTTGTCCATCACAATTTTGGAGATGCGTGGTATGTTGGGTACTAATTTTTCTGTAAGCCACTTGGTGAAATTCTCAGCATTCATTTGATAATAGTAATCCCCCGTTTTGGTGTCTGCTTTAAACATTAAAAGGGCATTGTCAACAAAACCGCTTTAACTTCCTGCGTGAACTATTATCCATCGGCGGCCGGGGCTGTCGTTCCGTTTTCTACCGTATAGTATGCGTGTATCCACGTAGCGACGTTGAAGCGGACCCCGGGCTCCAACGCGAAAGCCGCGGATGCAACCGGGATAAACGCTGAGATGATGATGATGAGTATGCGTGTATCCACGTGTATCTTCGAGATAAATAACGGGTCTTTTGTCTTTTATTTTTCACCAAGCGAGTCATTTTCTTTCATACGTCGTAAATATTTAGCCCTCCACGCTTGAATTTGGGGTCTTTCAATTAAGGCCAGTCTTTTTTGGTAGCATCATTTAAATTGGTAGCCTAAATCACATTTAATTATTTTTCTTAATGTAGTTTCACTACCAGTATAATTAAGGTCTACTTTTGAAGCCGTCAAGATTTTGCGCTTGTGGGTAATTCTCTCCTCACCGTATACATTGAATCTATAATATTTCTTAAAGCTGTTAAGGAAAACCCGTCGAAATATTTCTTCTTTTGTCTTTTTCCTTTAGTAGGAGTTCTCATTTTGCTGCCACTGGCTGTTGCTGACCCATGCTCTCGTCTCAATTTCGTCACAGTATTTTTTCCAACGCCTGTGGCACATGCCACACACTCGGTGAGTTTGATAGAATTTTGCAAAATATTTTTAATAACTATAAGCAGTTGCTTCGGCATTAAAATGTCCGAAACACTTTTTAAAGCACGGTTTATACTTTCAAGAACTAACTTACAGTTCTCTTTCTCTTTAACAAAATAATTGTCCACTTTAATTATAATTTCACGAGCACGACTATTAATTAATTTCTTACTCATTTTAACGAGTAACAGCTAACAAAACTAAACAATAAAACGCAAGAACAACAATAAAACAGGATAACAAAAACAAAAAGCTAACAAAAATATTCGATGTGCGTAAGTGGGTAAGCACGGATTGAACTTGCGAACGGTACCGACGGTGCGAGTTCGACTACGTCACCAAGATGGCCGCCAATCGCAATATCATCGTGCGGGGCTTATAAAACCTTTACTTCGTTGAATATCACAGGCTCGCACACGCACTTAACGGACAGACTTCCGACACGTCTACTCTCGCTCGTGGCTCTCGTAAGAATGATCTACGTGGTGCGGTCGAGACAGTGCTATCTGTCTGACAGTGACAGTGTTGTCTGTGGTTAATGATAAAACGCATACACTACAGTCCGTATTACAGAACGTTACTCAAGACTCAAACATTACTTAAAACTAGTTTCAACCAATCAAAAAGCTTCAAATCTTTCAATCTTAGGTGCGTATTCCAGAACGAAACTCAAGCATTGATCTCTGCTTAAGCATTACTGAAAACTAGTTTCAACCAATCAAATGGCTTGAAACGAGACTTAAGTAGAGCTTGTGTTTTGAGTGACGTTCTGTAATACGGACCTTAAACCTTGGGTGAGGTTCTGTAATACGGACCTTAGGTCCGTATTACAGAACGTTACTCAAGCATTGATCTATGCTTATGCATTACTTAAAACTAGTTTCAACCAATCAAAAGGCTTGAAAAGAGACTTAAGTAAAGCTTGAGTTTTGAGTGACGTTCTGTTCTGACTGTTCTGACGTTATTCTGATTGGTTGAAACTAGTTTTAAGTAATGCTTAAACAGAGATCAATGCCTGAGTTTCCTTCTGGAATACGGACCTTAAGTCCGTATTACAGAACGTCACTCAAAACTCAAGCCCTACTTAAGTCTCGTTTCAAGCCATTTGATTGGTTGAAACTAGTTTTAAGTAATGCTTAAGCAGAGATCAATGCTTGAGTTTCGTTCTGGAATACGCACCTTAAAGTGGACGATGAAATTATTGCTCATTTCTCATTGTGTGCCGGATTTTCGTCAAGTTTTTGTTTGATATAATATCTTTAAATATGACAAAATAATCCCTGAAGAAAATTGTTCATATTAAGTAATTAAATAGACTTCTGCTAAATAATAAGAAGAAAATAACGAGGATTTTACGAGCGCTCGGCGCGGCTTGATACCGATCGTGCGCTCGGACGTACAACGCATTTCTAGCTGTCACATCGGGACGTTATAATAATAATAATAACATCTGGCAAATGAAGCTCTCGTTAGGCAGTTGGATCAAAGGCCAGATTCAAAAGGCAGTACTCCTCGATACGGCCCGCATCGTGAGCAGGTTCCTGTCTCTGGAGCCCTAACCGCCGGTAGCTTGGACTCCGCTCCCGCTATCGGAGGAACACTATTTTTTATATTTTTAAATGTTTTTATGATTTTATAAATATTTAAAAATGTAAATGTAGAGAAATAAACGGAATAATAATATTAATCGTTTATTAACCAAATAGTGTTTTTACATTTCCTTATAAATAAGTACAAGCTATTTCTAAAACTAATGTTTCGGGGGAAACGTAATTCTATATTTTAACTTGTGGACTCCACACTATAAGCCCCGCACGATGATATTGCGATTGGCGGCCATCTTGGTGACGTAGTCGAACTCGCACTGTCGGTACCGTTCACAAGTTCAGTCCGCGCTTACCCACTTACGCACATCGAATATTTTTGTTAGCTTTTTGTTTTTGTTATCCTGTTTTATTGTTGTTCTTGAGTTTTATTGTTTAGTTTTGTTAGCTGTTACTCGTTAAAATGAGTAAGAAATTAATTAATAGTCGTGCTCGTGAAATTATAACTAAAGTGGACAATTATTTTGTTAAAGAGAAAGAGGACTGTAAGTTAGTTCTTGAAAGTATAAACCGTGCTTTAAAAAGTGCTTCGGACACTACTGAGGATATTTTAACGCCGAAGCAACTGCTTATAGTTATTAAAAATATTTTGCAAAATTCTATCAAAGTCACGGAGTGTGTGGCATGTACCACAGGCGTTGGAAAAAATACTGTGACGAAATTGAGACGAGAGCATGAGTCAGCAACAGCCAGTGGCAGCAAAATGAGAACTCCTACTAAAGGAAAAAGACAAAAGAAGAAATATTTCGACGGGTTTTCCTTAACAGCTTTAAGAAATATTATAGATTAAATGTATACGGTGAGGAGAGAAATACCCACAATGCGCAAAATCTTGGCGGCTTAAAAAGTAGACTTTAATTATACTGGTATTGAAATGACATTAAGAAAAATAATTAAATGTGATTTAGGCTACCAATTTAAACGATGCTACCAAAAAAGACTGGCCCTAATTGAAAGACCCCAAATTCAAGCGTGGAGGGTTAAATATTTACGACGTATGAAAGAAAATGACTCGCTTGGTGAAAAATAAAAGACAAAAGACCCGTTATTTATCTCGAAGAAACGTGGATACACGCACACTACACGGTAGAAAAATGTTGGCAAACAGCAACCGATGGAGTGAGAGGGAACGACAGCCCCGGCCGCCGATGGATAATAGTTCACGCGGGAAGGTAAAGCGGTTTTGTTGACAATGCCCTTTTAATGTTTAAAGCAGACACCAAAACGGGAGATTACTATGATCAAATGAATGCTGAGAATTTCACCAAGTGGCTTACAGAAAAATTAGTACCCAACATACCACGCAACTCCAAAATTGTGATGGATAACGCCCCTTATCACAGTAGGGATGAGAATAGGCCACCAAGTATGAACAATAAAAAACAGTTGATTGTTGAGTGGCCCACACAAGCTCACAACATCGACTTTCCCAACGACAGTACAAAACCTGAACTGTATTTATTAATTAAACGGCACAGACCGCCGAAAAATTATAAAATTGACAATTTATTAGCTGGCAATGGCCATGAAGTCGTTAGATTACCACCTTACAACTGCGACCTCAACCCCATTGAGTACATCTGGAACCTGGTAAAGATGAGGGTGTCAGAAAAGAATGTGGAGCAGTTGGAAAGTCGCATTGAAGCTCTGACGTTGGAGGCGTCGGCGTCAATAACTCCAGATGACTGGCGAAAGGAAGTCAATCATGTTAAACGGCTTGAAGAGGAATATTGGAATAAAGATCGAATAACTGACTAGTTATTTGTCATAAATACGGCGACGACAGTGAATCGGAAACGACAGACACAGAAAGCAGTTCTGATTCGGAAGACTATATACATTTTTTTACATATTACCCTGGTTTTATTTATAAGCTGATAGATGTAGGTAGTAATTAAAACATGACTGCTACACAGTGGACTCTGGTTCAATTCCCGCTCGCAAATTAACAGAAATGTAGTTAGAAAAAAATAGTACTTATACATGTAAGAAAGATATACAAATAAGTATATTTTTCTTACGTCTACAAAAATTATTTCGTTGATATTTTTAATAATGAAAGTTTATTTGTCAGAATATGGGTGAGTAGGTAGTAGAGTTGTTCAAAACGGCTATAAAAAAATAGCACGCTACAGACTATAAACTATTAATTTATAGCGCGCTATTAAATGCGCTATGTTATAGCGCGCTATAAATAAGAAAGCACGTGGACCGTGGACGTCCAGCAGGCGCGATAATTCTTGCAACACGCTACATTTCGTAGCGCGTTACTTTACATAGCGTTCTTCTTCGATACATAGACCGCATGCTATAACGGAACGCTAAGAAAAGCAATATAAAAAGATATCAATGAACTCTCTTTCATACTTTTCAGGCTTAGGACTGTCTATAATTGGTAAAGGTTATTCTAACATTAATTTTAATAAATCGTAAATCAAATATAGGCGTATTTAAAAGTTCATTGATTGTATATATACAAAAAACAACTATTTACATTATATACAGATATATACAGTAGTTCTTCTTTAATTTATATTTTATTTACATTTAAAAACATTAGTTGAACTACTTTTGTAGTAGACAACCGTGTTTCTCGATTACTGATAGTATATCCTGATTTCGAAAAAATAAATTTAAAGGACAACTGTCAGTGACAATAATTACAAATAGCAGTCTTGCTGCCGTCTGCAGATTTTTCAAAAAAGTTCCAGATTGGCAAACCACCACCTTTGCGATTAGACATTTTTACATAGAGTACACAATAAATAATATTCACTAGTTCGTTTTGCAACAGAATTTTATATTAATATTTACACACACTAATAATACGTTTGCAGACACTAAATAATCGTCACTAGTTCGTTTTCCAACAGAACTTTACACTAATATTTACACTAACAATTAAGATCGCGCGCGATGAAAATAGCGTGCTGCGACAACAAACATACATTTATAGCTCACAGCGCTCACGCGATTACTGACTGCCCGTATAGCGCATAGCGCCATTCTATAGCACGCTATTTTTCATAGCGCATAGCGCAGATAGCGGGCAGCGCCTGCGCAGTGCCGGTGCGCGCTGTGCGAGTCGTTAGATCAATTTCATTCATAGCGTAAATAGCGTTATAGCGTCTTAACGTCCACCTATATAGCGTGCGCTATGCGCTATGAAAAAATAGCGTGCTATAAAATGGCGCTATGCGCTATATTAACCACCTTTAGTAGGTAGGTATACCTACGAAAGAATGTTAAATGCAAAATTAATATTAGGGTTAAGGGTTTATTTGTATTTTATAATTTTATTATACATACACTCTTTATAAAGAGTGTAATAATACATCCACTCTTTATAAAGAGTGTAATAATACATCCACTCTTTATAAAGAGTGTAATAAAATTATAAAATACAAATAAACCCTTAACCCTAATATTAATTTTGCATTTAACATTCTTTTGCTAGCTGTCCTTTTGTGTGACAGATGACGTCACAACGCTCTTATTGTGACAAGGTTCCATCGCAATATCATCGTGCGGGGCTTATAGGTCGAGCCCGTCTCGTGAAGTCCTTGAGAGTTGTTAAACTTGTTAACAATTAGAAATACATATCAAGTTCGGTACTGTATTACGAATCCTCATTTCTTATCCCCGTTCAAGTGGTTATTACTATCCTAATTATTTACCTACATGATGAATTGATAAGATATTATGATTTTATGAAGATTGAATAAAAGTAGTAAGTTCTGAACGTAACTTGAAAAGACCATGCTTATCTGACATTTGATTTCACTTGACGCATTACTTGACGTTAATTATATTGACATTTAGCATCATCGGAGAGGTTTTGTTATTTTGATTGTTTCATTCATTAAATAGAGTTTTGGGTAATCGCTTGCGGTTTCTCAGTCTATTTTTATTTGATAATAATACCAATCTACTCAAAATGTCGTCGCCCCTTGAAAATTTGGAGACCCAACTTGAAATGTTCATCGAGAACGTAAGACAAATTCGCATCATCGTGAGTGATTTCCAACCACAAGGGCAAAGTGTTCTAAATCAGAAGATGTAAGTTAAACCTTCTTTCTTTTTACGGTCACAACAATGCGATACCTATTACGCATTTGTTATTTTTCTATAAATATTCAATGCAATGTAAATATTTCAGACAATCACTTGTTACCGGCCTACAAGAGGTTGATAAGCTGAAGTCTCAAGTCCATGATATTCATGTTCCTACCGAGGTGTTTGAGTGAGTATTAATAAATATATAACTTTTTGTTACATTTTTTACACCAAAAAATACATCAGATAAAACATGATTATCACTACAAAACATATAATGGGTGGCATTATCACTTTCTTAAATATATATATATATATACATTCATGGAACTTGGATTTATATTTAATAATGAACAACAACAGTACAAACATTCATTTTGGTAAACAATAGTATTTAGGAATAATAATTATTAGAGATTGCTGTTGTTTGCAGGATTAGTAAGCCACACGTAGATAATATACTTTATTGTACATCAAAAACATACTTTACCTAAAGAATACATTCAATGCTACAAGATATAAAATGTGTGGCTTTATCGCTAATGCAATCTGTTATGTTATGCTTTATATGTATGTATTTACTGTATGTTTGGCAGGGAAATATAGTGTTTAAAATTTCAGTTTCTGATAGTTAGACCAAACATATTTTCTTTATTTAAATTGCACAGCACTTAACAAGTTTTATTTGTTTACAATGCAAATTCCAATAACTTTATGCTTTATTTATGGTTCCATTTCTTTTTTTTCCAGTTATATTGACCAAGGTCGCAACCCTCAACTGTATACTAAAGACTGCATAGACAAGGCACTGGCCAAAAATGAAGAAGTCAAAGGAAAGATTGATTCATACAAACGCTTCAAGACCCACCTAATGTCAGAGCTTTCTAAAACATTTCCAAATGAAATAGCCAAATATAAAGCTGTTAGGGGTGGGGAATAGATAGTAAGATAAAATTAGTAATAGTATTTCAGTTTAATGTAAAATTTTAACTTGTTGTATACATCTCATGCTGATTTCTATTTTTTTATTTTAAGACAGACAGTAAATGTGTAAGAACAATTGGGAGGTATTATGTTTTGCTTATACAATAGAGCAGGTACATTGACATACAAATTGTAACCATGAATTCAGCTCATGATGGAATAAAATAGCTGTTCCATATATCTTGACCGCATAAGTATTGCACTTTTTTATGAAACATTTTCTTTTCGATAACCAGTAAAAAATTTGATTATTTTTTCTTCTTTGGCAAGTGAGTCGGTTTCGACTATTCTGCCAGTGTCACGTGATGACGGCAGCAAATAAAGGCAGGCCGTCTAACTTTTCCCTTCGTGGTAGGTGTTAGTGTAGCTGCATGAACAAGCACATGGGTTAGTAAGACAAAAAATGTAATCTACAGCGACATATGAGACAACAATTAAACTAGTTTAGTTTACAGACTATTTACACACAAACTACGCACTAATTAAAATGTTAACTCGTTCTCATTAAGGAATCTGGCCAAAAGGTTTATTAATTTAGGGGAGAAGTGGGAAAGTAGGGTATGAAAATTAGTTGGGAGAGGGATGTTGACTTTTGGAATTTTTGAATAGAGGTCAAAAGATTTATTATTACGGGGACAAGAAAAGAAAATATGGTCTAAAGTACCATCCTCAAGACCGCACTCGCACCGGGAATTATCCCTGACGTGGATCTTCTTCAGGAACACTGGGCTACAACAATGTCCGAGTCTAAGTCTACACAGTGAGGAAACAGTTCTCTTCGACAATTTAGGACATTTAGAAAACCAAGGCCTACGCTGAACCTCAGGCTGTATGGCAGTGTAGTAGATGCCCTTGGTTTTAGAAGACGTCTTCCATGTTTCAGCCCACGAGTTAAATAACTTGGGTCTGGCACCATTCCGCAAATCGTAGTTATGCGCTACGAAGTGCTTTTGATCAACCGGGTTCGATGTGGCATACTTTGCTAACGAATCAGCGCACTCATTGCCAGCAATACCCGAGTGACTGGGGATCCAGGTTATCTCAACGTCCAAGCCATTATGGTAGCATTCAAATAACAAGTTCTTTATATCCATAATGATTTTACTATGAAATTGATTTTGTTTAAGGGCCTGAATACTACTATGGGAATCTGAACAATTTACAGACCTTGTTATTTGATGGGATTTAATATAGTGTAAGGCTTCTAAAAACAAAAATGCCAACACACTCTCCTGTAAAGACTGATGCTTCTGGTGGACATTGGAAAAGTAAGGCTATTTTAGAGTTTTGAAAATAAACTGCCACCCCAGTACATTCAGTTTCAGAAAATTTTGAAGCATCAGTGTAAAAGAAATTCCATCCTTCCCAATAACGCTTGACAGCTGACTCGAAGTCCTCTCTAGCGTTTTGAGAATTCCTTGATATACCTAAATCCAAAACGACTTTTGGTTCACAATAACTCGACTCGTATGCAGCGGAGGAGACCGGAAGAGATGGATATTGGCAGATAGGCACGGAGAGTTGTTTAAGCTCTCTATACCTATCTATCAATAGGGGAACTGTTTTATGGTTCCAATAGGAAGAATTATTAAAGGAGAGGTCAATTTGTTCTAAAATTGGGAGCAAGGGATGGGATGAAAGGAAAAAAACTTTAGTTATATTCCCGCCAAGCTCCAAAAAGAATAGAGGTAAACAAACCAATTTAGGGTTATCACAACTCACGTTTTACAAATCTCCTGTTATTTACATGATTATCGACTTTTACATGCTAACTATTTATTAACAATTCCTATTGAAGCATATTTCAATAGAATCACTAATATAACATGCATAATAACTTGGTATTTCGAAAGACCATTAAAAAGTCGACATTAATTTTACGTGATAGCCCTACAAAAAAAGAAAGATGGATGAAATCCAGATATTAAACACATTTTGTGGAATTCAACCAATGAATAAAATTGAGACATTTGTCAATACAATTTTGCGTATTTTAATTTCTTTAAAATGAACTACTCAACACATGCATTGTAATATTTTCAAGAATGGACTAATAATAATATATATGTATCAAAAAATGTAACCTATTAGGAAATTAACTTACATGTATGTCATTTTTCATTCAAATAGGTTAAGCGTTCTATGCAAATCATAAATATCTAAACATAAATAAACTGTTTAGATTAGTAAGAAGTAGGATTATTACTTTTATGAAAATCATCTATGTAGAAAAGGTTGATAACATCTGTCTTTTAGGCGTAAACTACTCGTAGCCTAGCAACGGTTTGTTTACCTCTATTCTTTATCGAATTTGGCTCAACTATAGGAATCGATCTGCCAAGTATTGTCTCCTAAGATGTAAGGGAGGGTCAGCACATTCCACTTGAAGTGCGTTTATGGGGGATGATTTCATAGCCCCAATCACTATTCTTAGGCATTTGGACTGGATGCTATCTAGTTTCTTTAGCGCTTCTTTATTGCAAGGCTCAAGTAGGTAGCTACAGTAATCCATAGCGCTTCTTATCAGAGCATTATAGACCAGTCAAAGGGTGTAGGGGTGAGCTCCCCACCACACCCCAGCCAAAGCCTTAAGAACCGACACGGAACGTTCACATTTTTTGACCGTGTTGCTGATGTGATCAACCCCAGACAACTTTGAGTCCAAGGTTACTCCCAGAAACCTAGCCTTATCTGCGACTGGAATGCTTTGACCATTGACGTTTAGTTCTATGGGAGGAACAGAACGCTTGCGTGTAAAAATGACCGCTTTACTCTTTGGCACACTTAAAGACAAACCATTGTCAAGTAGCCATTGGTTTAATGAGGCCAGAGAGACATTCATTGAAAGGGCGACATCCTGAATGGAACTGCCACACACCATTAGTGCGGTATCGTCAGCATACTGAAGGATCTTACAGTCAAAATTAAGGGAAGAGGGCAAGTTAGCTGTGTAGATGTTGTATAATGGGGGACTAAGAACTGATCCTTGAGGTAGTCCTCTCCAGACCGATCCACAGAGTACATTATATATATATAGGGGACCGATCTTTGTTCAGAGTCACCCCCTGGTACTCTAAGTTGAATGGTGCGGCTGGTAAAAATGCTACCAATGATGCGACAAATCCTAGCCGGGATTCTCAGCTCGTGCAACTTTTGCCTGAGATTAGGGAGGAGGACGGAATCATAGGCAGCTGATATATCCAGAAAGACAGCAACCACAGACTCATTTCTGCTAAGGGCCAGCCGGACCTCTGACGTGAGGATACCCACACTATCAGCTGTGCCCAGACCTTTCCTAAAGCCAAATTGAGTCGTTGGAAGCAGTCTCCTGTTTTCGACCAACCACACTAATCGGTTTTTAACTAAATGTTTCAATAGACCCATTGTCCTATCGTCCATACTTATCAAAAGTATGGACGATAGGGCAATGGGTCTGTATGAGCAATGATCATTTGGATCTTTGCCTGGTTTCAAAATCGGGATGACAACTTGAACCTTCCACTCTGTGGGAATGAAGCCAGAAGTAAAACAGAAATTAGCCAGGTCCAGGTAATATTTTTGAGTTTTTGGTCCAGCTTTAGAAATAAAGGAGTACGGGAATCCATCCACTCCCGGAGCGGAGTCCTTGACGTGGGATTGGGGGATGAGAAGACTAGCTATATTGGATGAGCAGAATGTTAAGTCAACACAGCTACTATTCTGACCAGGTAGAGATCTACGAATAGCACTACCATCATTGATTAGACAGAGATTGTGCTTATCCAATATATCCAGCAAGCCAATGCCAAAGTTATCACAAGTATCTGATCCCCAGCGGTAATGGTGACAATTGAAATCGCCCATTACAAGTATTGGGCCACTAACACTGCATAACAAATTCCTAATTAGTGACAGATACTCTAGTTGTGGGTGTGCAATATAAAAAGAAAAAATATTTATACCCTCAGCCTTCACAGCAACAACATTTATGTTATCGCCAACAAAGGTTAGAGGAATCTGAGAGAATGATACCTTGCTATTGATGAGCAAGGCACATCCTCCTTATCCATCAGATCTATCATCACGAACACTGGCGAAACATGGTAGCCTGAAATTGCTTCCAGGCAAAAGCCATGTCTACGGCAATGCCGCAGATTGATGGTTTAAACCTATTAATCAAATAAGAAAGATCAGGCTTTCTGGGAGTAATACTCCTCACGTTCCATTGGAGAAATGTTAGGGGATGGAATTTTATGGATATAGTCTAAAATGGAGGTCAATTTTGATGCAACGTGGTCAGGTATGGGGTGAGATGGGCTAGCAAGAGCAGACATGAGCATGTCTGTGATTAAATTTAGGACATCAGAATATTTATCCTGCTGTTTGTGGAGGATTGGCTGTGGAGCTTCCAATGGAAGAGCACAGCCATTTTTGGATGGGGAAAAGGAGTAATTTTGGGAGAGGTTCAGGTGGGCCCGTTTATTATAGCCGGGTGAAAGTGGGGTATGGGCTTTTGGTTTTAAAAGAACCGTTTTCCGGTATGAATTTTGGGTTACTGGGATGGGTCTTGAGGACAGGGGTTGAGGTTTATTTATAGTTACTTTGTTACGTGAGAGAGATTTAGAGACATCAGCATATGATCTAGAAACAGGTGGGAAGACCCGACTTGCCTCCGCATACGAGATCGATTTTTCCGCCATCAGAGCTTTGATGCTTTTCTGTCGGTCCAATTCAGGACAAGCACTGTCATTTGGGAAATGGTTGCCAGTACACGAAACACAAAGACTCAATTCCCGGGTGACTTCACATCCATCACCTGGATGATCTTCACCACACTTAAAACATCTAGGTTTCGATCTACAGATGGTGCGGGTATGCCCAAAGCGACAACAATTATAACACTGGACCGTTGGGTAGGTGTATCTTTCCACCGGGAGAGCCGAGTAGAAGCAATAGACACGCTTAGGTAATATTTGTCCATCAAATGTAACAACTACAGTCTGTGTGGGCTTCCACTCGGTCACACCGGCAGAAGACACCTTCCTACTCATTCGTCTCGCCTTGATGACAGAGCCACACCCCTCGGGGACCTGGATGTTTTTCATGATCTCATCTTCAGACCATTCGACTGGAATATCCCTCACAATACCCATTCTTGTGATGTTGTATTGTGGAATGGCAGCCATGTAATTGTGTTGGGATAAAATCTTATTGCTATGGAAACTGTTTGCATCCTGATATGACTTGAACTCCACTGACACACGATTTCTGCCTACACGTTTGATCCCATCGAGACGTATGTTATTCACGTTATTTATCGTCAAAAACATACCAAACTTGATAGGTTGTAACACAGTGCCTGACGACTGTTCGTCTTTGAGTGATACATTCACTTTATAGGGAGGATTGTCTTGTGGTCTGTACGAAAGCCTGCATAATGTATTTTTTGAAATCTTAGTTTTAATATTTGAAGAGACCGGGGGCGAACTAGCGGCCCTCTTACGACTATGGGTGTCCGTATCCATAACATTGTCGTTTGAGGTTATTTCTATGTCCTGTGGAAGGGTGATGGTAAGTCCAGGAGAAAGATCAAATAGGTCAGGCGGGGGGTTAGGATCTGGTGGCCATTTTGGATTATGCTAACCAAAATAAAATAAAAAAACAATACAAAAGGACGATTACAACAAGCAAACCTTACACCAAGTACGCAAACACAATGAACACTTTCGATCGAGTTTCACAACAACAAAAAATCACTATAATCGAAAATATTCGAAGCACTGACAAAAGCACGTGTTAAGCCTTTCACCACAACCAAAGGAAAAAACTCAAAATTTGATTTAATATATGTACAGATGACAGCTTATCAAGCTACTACAATATGTCAAATTTCTTTATCCGATTTTCAACTTTATCTCTAAAGCATTAAGGCTCAAGGTTGATTGAGAATATCTGACAGTTTCGGGTACATTGATGTGCTGTTGTCCGCACCTACTGAATCCATGGTATCATGTTGTATGTCTAAGTCCTTGAAATCTTTGTATCTCAACTCACTGTATTAGTAAACTTTTGAAAAAAGAAATCTTGATCTTTCATAGTAATATGCCTGCTTCCCATGGCCTGTGATTTGGTGAGCATCCGCACAGACACATGGTATGGTGGTGTCTGTAGTGGTTTGTACCAGCATTGGTCATTGGAACACATGCTGTGTCCTGATTGACATGTCATCCGTCGAGAAATAAAAAGTTTGACTGATTTTCCGACAATGTGCGGGAAAGATGACCCGTTTAGAACAGTGCCATGCTTTTCTATTCTAACAGCGCTAGGTTTGACAAACTTCAGACCTCAAATCACAGTTTGTGGGAACATGATTATCGTTGTAACAATGTTTAAAGAAAATTTTGTTTTTGAAATTAAAGACTTGGAAAAAGTTTACTTATTTATTAATGTATGAACAATTAGAATAAAAAATAAAATACATTACACAAAAATTTAAATCTGACCATGAAATATCACCGAAAATGTTAATAGGCAATAAGATACATAATTGAGTATTTAAGTAGGTAATTGAAAATTAAAGAATGTTATAAATGAGGATCATTGGAAAATACAAGAAGAAGAAACACTTTTCTTCTAAAAAGCAGTTTCAAAATATGAAATTAAATATTTTAAGTTCAAGGCAGAAAACATCTAAAAAATTAATTATACAAGTATCAGAAAAAATATGAGAATAGGCAAAGGACAGCTCTGCCCTTGGCTGTGATACCAGCTGCAAACATTACATTTTAAAAATTGGATAAATTAATTAAAATAAAATGGTCTAATTTTAAAATAAGTTAATACATTGGCAGAGCATGTTTGGCATATAAAACATTTGTAAAATAGGTTTAATATGGGTTACACGTAGATTAAGGCTACATTAAAATAACTTCAGGGATCCCTGATGTTTCTCGCAACCTGACTGACCCTAGCACACCCTCAGTTCCATCATCAAAAAATATTCCGATATCAGAATCACTTGACGAGTCAGACGCTGGTGCCAAGTCAGGTTCTGAAAACACTAATTTGCTTGAAAATTCACCCCACAGTTTATAAAATTCTCTTTTCACTGGTAGTACTAGTTGTGGTTTGCTAGTGATGTATACGTAGTTCCAGTGGTCGGCAGAACGGTCGTCTCCCCAGTCTAGGGTGCCTGTCATAAGAACCTTGTCGTCGACTAAACAGAATTTATGTTGCATTCTATTATAATTTGGTTGATCTCTTTTAGACTTAATTTCTGCTCCTGAAAAGAAACCAGCATTTCGAATTATGATAATACTAGCTTTCCGCCCGCTGCTTCGCCTGCGTGGAGTTTGGTAATATCGCGCTTTTTAGATTTCCCTCGGGAATATCAAATTTTTCTGGGATAAAAGGTAGTCTATGTCCGTTTTCAGGGTCTAAAGATTGCCTGTGCCAAATTTCATCAAAATCGGTTGAGAGGTTGATGCGGGAAAGCGTAAGACAGACAAGAGTTACTTTCGCATTTATAATATTAGTATGGATTGGTATGTAAGCAATCACAAAATAGTCAAAGTATACTCACCAGCCTCAACGAGTTCCTTTATAAAAATATATGTCGATTCGTTGTATCCAGACCGGTCAATGATCATACGAACTTTGATTTTTTTTTTCTTGATCAAATAGACCAAGCGACTCTGTATAGCAGGGTTGTGAATACTAGGCATGCAGATATTAACTGTTTCCTTGGCTGCTTCTATATAGCTGATCAACTTATCAAAATAATTATGGGCATTATATTGTAATTTGCAGAACACCATTACTTCATTGATCTCAGTATTGCGACTTTTGTAATAGTACGCTGCTGCAGAGACAGCAAAAGTTATCGCCACCGCTGCAGCCGTCGACAGAACGCGTACATTTAATAACATTTTACGTGATTTCAAACATAAATACTGCTATATTGGCACGCAGACAGACCAATCTAATAATTTTATATTTCTAAATAAAATTATGAGGCTAAACCGTGTTGTCACAATCACTTTATTCAGTAAAAAGTAGTCTTTACAACTACCCTCACTAACCTTCATCCGAATGATTACCACAGAGTACTATAATATATATGATTACCCTCAATTCGTATGCATCATGAGTCGTGACATGGTTAAGAATGCATTATCTGATGAAGTAATTAATCTAGAAAATTTGGCGAACCATCCTTCGGGGTTAGAAGGGTATTTTGCATTATTTTTTTTAACACCCTTGCTCGTAAAGCTGGTGTAATCCCACCGGTTTTAAATATGTAAAGCGGGCCATAACAAACGCGCGTGTTATCAAAGCAAATAGTTAAGTTATAGTCCATACAAATTCCATAACAGCATTATTTGTCATTTCAAATACTTATGGAACTGATCGCCGCCGCGTGGCTCTAGCCAGTGAGCAGCGCGCTGTTCCATATTTGAAATGGCAAACAATAATACTAATGGCGGGAAAGCAACAGTGTGCATTCACAGATTGAGTTTATTTAAAATAACTGATGTCCTATTTGAAATAAACAAATTTGTATTTGTTTGTATTTAAATGAGTATTTGTAAAAAAAAAACAGTTTATTCGGTAATTTAAAAACTTGACTGCATGCTCTAGCATCTTTGCCAACATTTTCACGCAGCTACGGCAGAAAGTAAACCTCGCGCCATTTTTCTCAAATTTTCTTTTCTTTGTACTTGTATTCTGAATATCTTTTTTCTGTTTCCTCGCAAGTGTGTTAAAAAATGTCGTACGATATACGTGCGTATTGGTTATAACATGCTCGGCTCAATTACACCCTCGCCTTCGGCTCGGGCTGAAATTCCGCCTCGCATGTTATAAGCATCATTACGCACTAATATCGTAATGTACTATAACCGATTTATAAAAAAGGAGACGGTTCTTTATTCAGTTATTTATTTTGAATCTCGAAAATCATCGCAGTACATTGTCCACTTTATACAATTATAAACATTTCGAATTACTATTTGAAATGGACCATCAAACCGTAAAATAAAAAATAGTACAAATAAAAATCTAATTGATTAAAAAAACCATTTCTGTACACTCAAATATTCAGGATAATCAATTTATGGTATAAGCACAGATTACAGAATACTACATAGTATTAGGTCCGTATTACAGAACATCACTCAAAACTCAAGCTAACGTTTCAAGCCATTTGATTGGTTGAAACTAGTTATAAGTAATGTTTAAGCAAAGATCACTGCTTGAGTTTCCTTAATACGGACCTAAGGTTTGTATTACAGAACATCACTCAAAACTTAAGCTCTACTTAAGTCTCGTTTCAAGCCATTTGATTGGTTGAAACTAGTTTTAAGTAATGCTTAAGCAGAGATCAATGCTTGAGTTTCCTTCTGGAATACGGACCTAAGTAATTAATACTCGTCTAAGGTGAGTATTCCAGAACGAAACTCAAGCATTGATCTCTGCTTAAGCATTACTTAAAACTAGTTTCAACCAATCAAATGGCTTGAAACGAGACTTAAGTAGGGCTTGAGTTTTGAGTGACGTTCTGTAATACGGACCTAAGGTCCGTATTACAGAAGGAAAGTCATGCATTGCTCTCTGCTTAAGCATTACTTAAAACTAGTTTCAACCAATCAAATGGCTTGAAACGAGACCATTGATATAACAATGTCAATGAAGTAGACCTTGAGTTTTGAGTGATGTTCTGTAATACGGACCTAAGGTCCGTTCCCTTCTGCAATACCCTCCTTAGTTTATTATTATGTATACTCTTGGGAGTTTTGGCGGGGAATATTATTTATAGTGTCATTTACTAAATAAAAGCGCGTGATTTATGTAGTAAAAAGTGCATTCAGTGAATAATTCAAAGAACATTGAAATATTGCAGCATAGTGGCCACATCATGACTTTGCCCCAAACCTTCCTCCTAGGGTCGATTCACGCGGGACGGGAAACGAAAGGAGAGGTTTAGATTAGGTTAAGTTAGTTTAGTTAGGATAGGATAGTTGAAAATTCTCAGCGGGCAGCGCGGGTCTACCCCACGGTGGCTTAGCAGCGGAGTGTGCGAGAGGAGGATCCCCTCGCTCCGGCGCTCCTCAGGCGGCGTAGGGGGAGGAGAAGCCGGGAGTTTGCCCGCTTGCTCCCTCTCTGAGGTGAGCGGCGGGCGTGAGGCACGAGGGTGCCCGCGCCCGCCTTACACCGCTCACCACGAGGATGGCTGAGCCACGGCCTCTCCCTGTGGAGGGGTGAATGAGGGCCCACCGCGTTAGGCGGGCATATCGCCGGTGGGGGGCTGGACGGACCCTAGGTCCGTATTACAGAAGGAAAGTCATGCATTGATCTCTGCTTAAGCATTACTTAAAACTAGTTTCAACCAATCAAATGGCTTGAAACGAGACCATTGATATAACAATGTCAATGAAGTAGACCTTGAGTTTTGAGTGATGTTCTGTAATACGGACCTAAGGTCCGTTCCCTTCTGCAATACCCTCCTTAGTTTATTATTATGTATACTCTTTGGTATGGGAGTTTTGGCGGGAAAGCTGAGTGCCACGCTCATTTTTCATTGGACTTTTATATTATTTATAGTGTCATTTACTAAATAAAAGCGTGTGATTTATGTAGTAAAAAGTGCATTCAGTGAATTATTCATAAAGAACATTGAAATATTGCAGCATAGTGGCCACATCATGACTTTGCCCCAAACCTTCCTCCTAGGGTTGATTCACGCGGGAAACGAAAGGAGAGGTTTAGATTAGGTTAAGTTAGTTTAGTTAGGATAGGACAGTTGAAAATTCTCAGCGGGCAGCGCGGGTCTACCCCACGGTGGCTTAGCAGCGGAGTGTGCGAGAGGAGGATCCCCTCGCTCCGGCGCTTCTCAGGCGGCGTAGGGGGAGGAGAAGCCGGGAGTTTGCCCGCTTGCTCCCTCTCTGAGGTGAGCGGCGGGCGTGAGGTACGAGGGTGCCCGCGCCCGCCTTACACCGCTCACCACGAGGGTGGCTGAGCCACGGCCTCTCCCTGTGGAGGGGTGATTGAGGGCCCGCCGCGTTAGGCGGGCATATCGCCGGTGGGGGGCTGGTAGCCAAAGCTCCGCTATTTTCCAGTCCCCCGCCACCAAGGCGACGCTGGAGTGCCGCTGTGGTTTTCCGTTTTAGTGGGTATTTCCAGCTTCGGCTGGGCGAGTTCCACACACGTCCTTCGGGGTATGGTGCCTAAATGCATTCCCACAGCGTCAAAAAAAAAGGATAGCTGAAAATTAATTACTTCCAAATGGAACAAACAAAACCAAAAAAAAAACTCTTTGGTATAATGGCGGCGGTTTGCAAAAACGCGCGAATGTTGACATTGTTGACGTTTTTTTGACATATTAAGTGTTCTTGTTTTGCTCCAAAGTTATTAATTTTATATTTTTTAATAGAAGTTCTGGAAATATGGTGTAAAGCATAAACATAAGAATCATGGGTATTACGGGTTTATTACCTTTTATAGAGAAAGCCTCTAGGCGGACTAATGTTAGTGAATTTAGTGGTTGTACAGTGGCTATTGATTCATATTGTTGGCTTCATAAAGGCGCTTTTGCTTGTGCTGATAAACTAATACGAGGTGAAGAGACTGATATGTAAGTTCTGGTTTATCTATTCTAATGCTTTGAAGTGAAATGATGCCTCATTTCATTTAACTTTTTTCAAAATAACCCTTGAATGTAGAGTCTAACCTAGTGTAAGGGGAAACCATTAGTGGATTTATATGGTTTTAAACGGCTAAAAACAGCAGACTATACTCTGTTTTTTAATCTCGTAGACTAAATTGACACATGCAAATGTCAAATTTACATTAATTTTGTATTATTACGTTTTTAATAAGTACCTACACATTATTTCAGGATAACTTATTGTAAAAAAACGATACTTGATTTTATGAACGCTAAGTTTCGGCACTATTTAAGAATTGCAATAAACTGCCAACACTCGTAATGTCAGTTTAGTCTACGAGATTAAAAAACAGAGTATAGTGATTTATATTTGTTAAGAAAAAGCATTATTTATGTTAAACGAGTTGACACTACTATTTCTTTGCTATTTTCATATAACATTTGTTGTGTCTCATGTTTGTATTTTTTTTCTAGACACATAAGGTACTGCCTGAAATATGTGAATATGCTGCTATCTAAGAATATCAAGCCTATATTAGTATTTGACGGGAGACACTTGCCTGCTAAAGCGATGACTGAATCGAAAAGGAGAGAGTAAGTATAAAATTAAAAGTCAGAAAAGCCTCTACTCACACAGAAAAAGCTTTTTTCTAGTATTGGGATAATTGGACGTAGTTATGCAAAAAGGATCCAGCCAGCAAACTTGCTTTTGAGAAAATAGAATTTGAAGTAAAATTTATATAATAAAATCACATGTCACTTGATTTATATTTCCTTTTAAGTAATTGGTATTTTCCTGTACTTTTTACGGCTTTGATATTTTTTGCATATACTAAAGTTGATTTGTAGATTTTAGTCATTTATGACAGTAACTCAAAAAACGGTTTTTGTGGGTTGGGTCCGTTTTGCATAACTACGTCCAATTTTACTATCCCTGTTGAAATCAACAAACATAGAAAGCAACATTTTTTTTTACCAATTTTCATACCCTACTTTCCCACTTCTCCCCTAAATTAATAAATCTTTTAGCCAGATTCCTACATGAGAATGATTTAAAATTTTAATTAGTGCATAGTTTGTGTGTAAATAGTCTGTATATAGTATAAGCTAGTTTAATCGTTGGCTAATGTGTCACTGTAAATTAGATTACTTGTTTTACTAACCCATGTGTTTGTCCATGCAGCTATTCTAACACCTACCACAAATGGAAAAGTTCGACGGCCTGCCTCTGTTTCCTGCCGTCATCACGTGACACTGGCAGAATAGTCGAAACTGGCTCAGTTGCCAAAAATGGAAAAAAAAAAAAAATTGTCACCTAAATGATCGTTCATTTAATTGGAACTGTTAGCGCCCTAATTGTGTATTATTACTATTAATTTACTTCATATGTTAAAAAAATGTGTTTACTCAACAATGTAAATAATGATGTAAACTGTCCCATTGAAACCCATTGCAACTGATAGTATGTTACTGTTAATACTAATTATTATTTCTAATTTATTTCAGATCTCGTGATATTTCTAAGAAAAGGGCAGCTGAGCTTTTAAGTCTTGGAAAGGTAAGTTAAATGTTTACAATATTTATGTACCAACAGCACTTGTTTTCTTTAATGTTCATCCTCATAGTGAATCTGATAGACACCTTACTATAATGTAAAGAAAGTGAAAGGTGTACATTTCTTTTCTCAACTAAAGTTTTCTTTGTAATAAGTCCACTTGGTTTTAATAGGCTTCCTAAGGACCTTAATATCGACTTATTTTGCACCAGTGTATCGAAACTAAGATGACTTTTGATGCGGTATTTTTTCATGGGTAGTTAGCTAATTTATTACTTGTTTGTATTCATTAGTATACAATATGTAAAGAAAACCCTGTCCGACCCATAAGGATAATAAAGGTTAGGTAATCACTTGACCAAATATAATATCTATAAAATTTTACATAATCATCATGGTAACAATACTAATGAATTTTGAAATAATCCATTTTTCCCGGGAATTAATTACAATTTCCCCGAAATCTGGTAATTTTTAAAAAAGTGACAACACCGGTATTATTATAGGCGAATAGCGACGCAACCACGTTACAGGTGCCGCGTACCCTGCTCCCCGCCGCCCGCGTAAGGGGTTGCTTAGCGCATATGTTTTAAGTTACCTCTTTTTGCGAAATAATATTTATTTTTTTAGGGGGATTTTTTTTTTAAGTTTAGCCTGACTTTGTGGGTATTAGTAGAATCAGTTATCGATACCTAACAATACCTTCACGGATCGGACAGGATTTTCTTTACATATTGTATATATATGTATCCATACTAATATTATAAATGCGAAAGTAACTCTGTCTGTCTGTCTGTTACGCTTTCCCGCTTAAACCTCTCAACCGATTTTGATGAAATTTGGCACACACAATCTTTAGACCCTGAGAAAGAACATAGGCTACCTTTTATCCCGGAAAAATTTGATATTCCCGAGGGAAATCTAAAAAGCGCGATATAACCGAACCCACGCGAGCGAAGCCGCGGGCGGAAAGCTAGTATATACAAAGTGTAACTAAAAGGGTATATACATAACAAAGGCATGGCATCTTTACATGATATCAAACGATACTGGAAGGGTTTTTTAATCCTATCTCTTTATGTTAGGAAGTTATGAGGAAAAACACCGCCTGTGATAGGCTACTATCATATTAGTCGCATAGAGATATTGAAGACATTTATCAGATTTTGGCAAGTAACGTGACTGGTAACGAGTAGTTATTAACGTATGTAGTGTGCTGCCACGTTTGTTATGATTTGATTTTAAGAAACACACGAAACCGAAATTTGGTACCAATTTTTTGAGTATGTTATTTTGAGCTGAAACCCTTCCCATATCGTTTGATATCATCTAAAGATGCCATGCCCTTGGTATGTATATACTCTTTATGTTACACGTTGTATATAAAGGATGTATCTGACATCGACGCACAACAGTGGTGGAATTTAGCGACGGCTTTTTCCTGATTTTAAAAAATAATATGCAGTTTTTTTCACTTTAGACCGTTCATAATTGCTGAACTTTTATAACCCAATAAGATTTTAAAGTAAAAATTAATTCGTTAATTACACAAAAAAGCGCAATGTGAACAATACTAGAAAAACTATCCTATCAGTTGATTTAATAGAGTTCGCATCAGGGGTCAACTTCATACCTACAAACACGCACGGCGGCACGCTTGCAACGTTCTTTTTTTTAAACACTGTTATTTCAGTAATCGCTCATTAACCACATAAATGACTATCATTAATTTTGTTAGTCGCATGTGGTGTAGCCTTTTCGCGAAGTTTGCGTTACGATGTCAGATACACCCTGTATATATTTTCAGCTTGTTTAGTACTTAATATCCTTATTTCGAAACACAGTACTCCCTTTTCTGTGTTGGAAATCATGAAATTACTTTTCCCATTCGGGGTCCGCATGCTTTCGAACAATCTGAGGCCCTGGCAATCCTTTGTCACCTTTGCCACTTAATAAAAGACTGGCAGTAAATGTGGCGTAGCGGTAGTGAACGCGGCCGCAGCACAAATATTTGTATGCACAAATGTATTCATGAATATAAATATTTGTACTGGTCTGGTTGTGCCTCGGAAAGCACGTTAAGCCGTTGGTTCCGGTTGGCATACGAACATTAATGGCAGTCGTTACGGGTTGTTGGCGCCCTCAAAAGTATGTGACTTCAATATCGCCTTCGGGTTGTGGAGGTCAGATGACTGTTGCTTTACGGAAAATATCGAAGTTTAGCTAAAATCTACAGTTACACTGGTAAAAGCAGGCCCCAGACTCCAAACCTAAAAAGCTTCGGGTGTAACTGAGATTAAAACGCCGAGATGATGAGAAGATTAGCAGTAAATAAAATTTTTGCCGTAAACTAAGCAGTTTAGTTTTTAAACATTGTAACATACTAAACTGTTTTATTTCAGGTTGAAGAAGCTCGGTCCTATATGAGGCGTAGTGTGGACATCACTCACTCAATGGCTCTCAGCCTTATCAAAGAGTGCAGGAAACGTAATGTGGACTGCATAGTGGCGCCGTATGAGGCCGATGCACAGTTAGGATATTTGAACATAAAGAATATAGCTCATGTAGTTATCACCGAAGACTCTGATTTGATATTATTTGGGTGTACAAAGGTAGGTATTTTTATTTCTCTATTACTTGTTCAGCCATTCCTTGCATTATGAGGTTGTTTAGCAGGCATTGTTGTTTTTTATTATGTTAGACTATTATTGAATTTTGTTCTGTTTGTGAAACACAAACTGTACTTCTGGAGTTCTGTACAGTGAAGAGAGGAAAGAGAGATATTACAGAATTATAATTTTTTAGAGGGTAGAAATTTCCATACATTCAAAGAAGTTTGAATAGTTTCTGCTTCGAGATCATCATTTCAGCCGAAAGATGTCCACTGCTGGACATAGGCCTCCCCCAAGGATCTCCACGACGACCGCTCCTGCGCCTCCCGCAGCGGTTTCCCACGACCTTCACCAGGTCGTCGGTACAGCTTCTCGGGGCCTACCCACGCTGCGTCTTCCGGTGCGTGGTCGCCACTCGAGAATCCGTCTGCCCCATCGCGCATCGGTCTTATGGGCAATGTGCCCGGCCCACTGCCACTTTAGTGTTGCAATTCTTCAGGCTATATTGGTTACTCTCGTTCTTCTGCGTTCTCCTCATTCGCTTCAAGAGAGTTACAAAATAAAAATGGATGTTTGTTGTACACCTCAATGCCTTGGACATGCATTTAGGTGTCTCCTGTAATATAATAAAGGGCATAAAATCACTATGCCTTGTGCATAACATGGTGTTGTACAGAAGGTTTTAGATTTGGTCTTTACTTACATGATTCCTAGTGTTAGTTAAAATTGATTGATTGGTTTTTTTCTATGTACTTTTTTCTTTTTATTTTTTTCTAGCCGCCGCCAGCGACTTCGTTCGCGTGGAGTTAGTTATGCTCCGCTCCTATTGGCTCCCGTTTTCGCAACATTTTTTGTTACTGCTCTGCTCCTATTGGTCACAGCGGGATGTTATATAGCCTAAAGCCTTCTTGGATTAATAGGCTATCCAACGCAAAAAGAATTTTTCAAATCAGACCAGTAGTTCCTGAGATTAGTGCCCACAAACAAACAAACAAACTCTTCAGCTTTAGATATTAGTATAGATTAATATTGTATATTTTATGGTATCTAGTTGTAACGTGCGTTTTGTTTGTGCGGAATAAAAATATTTCTTTCTTTCTTTCTTTATATCAATAAGGTCCTGCACCACACTCACACTATAACTATTATTTCGAAGCATATTGCTAATCCATTGCTCCATGTATTCGAAAATGTATCTGCTCAACAACGTGAATAACGCAATGAATGTTGTTGAACTGTTAAAATGAAGCTCATTGCTACTGATAGTGTGTTACACAATTACCCTTCAGGATGTTTAGCCAGAACTTGTTTCTTCACTATAATTTTTATCTGAAACTAGCAGCCGTCAGCGACTTCGTTCGCGTAGAGTTAGTGGGTTATGCTCTGCTTCTATTGGTCGCAGCGTGATGTTATATAGCCTAAAGCCTTTCTGAATGAATGGGCTATCCAACGCAAAAATAATTTTTCGAATCGGACCAGTATTTCCTGAGATTAGCACGTTCAAACAAACAAACAAACAAACTCTTCAGCTTTATACAATATGTTAAGAAAACCCTGTCCGACCCGTAAGGATAATAAAGGTTAGGTAAACACATGACCAAATAACATATGAAATTTTACATAATCATCATAGTAACAATACTAGTGAATTTTGAAATAATCTTTTTTTCCTGCGAATTAATTCCAACTTCCCCAAAATTTGGTAATTTTTAAAAAGTGACAACATTATTTTTGACGGTATAATTCTGAGCGAATAGCGATGCGGCCGCGTGCCCTGCCCCTCTTCCCCCGCGCCTGAATGGCTTACCGCACATGTTTTAACCTTTTTGCGAAATAATACTTAATCTTTTAGGGGGATTTTTTTTTAAGTTTAGTCCGACTTTGTAGGCATTAGTAGAATCAGTTATCGATACCTAATAATACCTTCACGGATCGGACAGGGTTTTCTTTACATATTGTATATTAGTATAGATAATTTCATTAAAACAGGATTATTTATTTTACTGTTTTTATAATTCCAGGTACTATTCAAAATGGACCTAGATGGTGCTGGCACTCTAGTAGATACAACAAAACTACCTCTAGCAATGAAATGTCCTATAGAACATTATACATTTGACAAGTTTAGACAAATGTGCATCATGTCTGGTTGTGACTATTTAGCCTCCTTGCCTGGCATAGGCCTAGCGAAGGCGAGACAGTTTGTCACTGCTACACAGGATTCTAATTTTGCTAATGTAAGTTTTTGATCAGCATGTTTTGTTTTTTTAGTGGAAGAACTGAGGGCCAGTGTAGCAAAGTTCTAGTTTAGCAAGCATTGTGTAGAGAATGCTTGCTGATATGTAGTCGGGGAGACTGCTTGCTGATATGTAGGCTAGGGAGCAACAGCCATAAAAACGGGCTGGGATTGGGCAGGTGGAGGCCTACTTTCATGCAAGCAGATTAGGAAATTTGGATTAACCCGCGTTGTGTTAGACACCAAATTATGAGCAATGTCATATGTAACAGAATTTATTTAACAGGAAATTTTCGCCTCATGTACTTCTAACGATAATTAAATGTTACTTCATTTAGATTGTAATAAATTAATTTCTGTGATTAAGATTTGGGAAACTATAATGCTGCTGAATATCATCATCATCAGCCTCTACTCGTCCACTGCTGGACATAAGCCTCCTTCATGGCACGCCAACAAGCTCGATCCTGAGCAGTTCTCCGCCAGCCACTACCAGCCAACTTTTTGATTTCGTCGCTCCATCTCGCCCAAGGGCGTCCTACGCTACATTTGCCGAGATGCGGTCTCAACTCGTGGACTCGTTTACCCCACCGGTTGTCGCTCCTGTGGCATATGTGACCAGGCCATTGCCACTTCAGCTTGCTAATCCTCTCAGCTATGTCGGTAACTCTGGTCCTCTGTCAGATCACCTCTTTTCTGATCCCGTCCTTCAGAGAGACGCCCAACATAGCCCGCTCCATAGCTCGATGAGCGGCTTTAAAGTTATGGACTAGTCTAACCGTTAGTGTCCACGTCTCGGCTCCGTAAGTCATGACGGGTAGGTCGCACTGGTTGAAGATTTTAGTCTTCAAACATTGGGGTATGGGCGACGAAAATACCCGACGAAGTTTACCAAACGCTGCCCATCCCAGCTGGATCCTTCTATTTGCCTCCTTCTCGAAGTTGTTTTTCCCTAATTGCAACGTTTGCCCGAGGTATAGGTACATATTCTGAAACAACTTCGAGCGGCATTCCGTTTACGGCTGCTGGATATATGCTTCCCTATTACGTTGATCGATGGTCATAATCATATCCATAGACGTATTTAGAGATATGCTTCTGGCTTCGCGGAAGAATTTATATTTGTAAACAATATAGGTACGGTATTTACCTGTGCTTAAATTACTGTTAACCTCCATCATCCCAATGCTGGGCTATGGCCCCATGACTTACAGCTCTTTCGATCCAGAGCTAAAGTGGACCACAGGTCGTTTGTTTTCTCCAGCACATCCTGGCCTATCTTCTACGCGGTCTGCCGCGACACCTAGCTGTGTGCTATTTAGTGGTTATTTTGGACTCACAGTTCAATAGGCGTGAGGCAAAAGCGATCTACCTAGTTTTCAGCTTATTGGCTTTTTGGCTGCCCTTAGTAATCTGTGTAAAACTAAAATGAAAACTTTACCTTTCGATCTTTAACAGGCTCTGAAAAAATTACCAAGTTTCTTCAAAAAATCCTCGTTAGTAGTGACTGATGAATACAGGGAGAGTTTTATGAAAGCTGAGGCCACCTTCAAACATCAGTACGTCTACGATCCTTTGGAGAGAAAGATGGTGAGACTTACTGAGCCTGATGATGAAGGTAAATCCTATTATCCTACTAATATTATACATCATCTGCCCGTGGGTGTCATAAGAGGCGCCTAGGGGAACTCACACCAGGGAAGCGGGTAGCAGCGCTTCTCCTGTGGAATAACAAATAACTGCGATCCCCAACCCGTTTGCCAAGTTTGGGGATTATGGCATACCTCCCAGTGGAATGCACGCTTTGGGGGCGGCCTTTGTCCAGCAGTGGACCTCTATAGGCTGAGAAGGAGAAGAAGATTATACTTAAATGTGAAAGTTTTTACAGTTAAAGTTACTCTTTCACGCAAAAACTGCTGAACGAATTTGGCTCTTACGTGGTTTTTAATCAGGATTAACACATAGAATAGCTTTTATCTGGACATTCTAACTGCGGGGCGCCGTTAGTACTAAATATGTGTCTGACCGAAGGCAAACTTGCCGAAACTACGACCGAAACCGATTGTGCATTCGGGGGTTTTTGAGCTGTGATCAGTTATGTTCGGCGCGTCGAATGAATGAATGAATCCCATCGGAGCCAATGTCGTGATTCCAGTGATTGAGAGATTAAATGAAAATGTCGATCACTGCTTATCTTTGTAATTTGAAGAGCAAATAATAACGGCTGTCTGATTATAACAACGTTTTCTTTATTTTTTCCTTTTTCAGTAATTATAAACTAGTACTTGATCGCAATCCCACCTGATGGTAGGCAGTAAAACAATCGTTGATGGTAAAGCGCGCTAGTTTAATAAACCCATTCACTCAAAAAAGTGATTGAGTAGTAAGAAAGACTGCAGTTGAGCGAGGTGATGCAATGTTTAACCCAGAGGGAGATTGATCTGGAGACCCTCCACGACCAAACTCCCGACACAACAACATTTGGTGCATCGTACCCGGCACACATCGAAACACAACTGCTCAGACCCGTCCTCCGTACGGTTTCAGCAGACATCATGAGAACACGACGAATCGCTTGGCGGCAAGACTTTGTCTGGTGGGTGGTAACTTCTGCCGGCAGCCGATGTTATGGTCTACCACCGAGTTTCGGTATCTGTTTCGGTTGAAACAGAGATCGTTGCCGAAATTCATTTTCGGTTTCGGTAGTAAAACTAGTTTCGGTCGGACACTACTTGAAGTATCTACCCACAGTCGCTGACCGCAATAATTTTTTTCGTTTTTCTCGAAGTTTAAAATATCGATTACCGTCAAATCTGTGGAGTTCGTTATTTCATTTGACTGTGGATATTTTGGTCTCTTTCGAGAAATATTCTTCAACAATATCATGTTGTCAAATTATCCTCTCATCATGTCTAATAATTATTAATTTCAGATATTGAGCAAGCATTATGTGTGAATGCTGGTGAATTGTTGGACCCTAAAACGGCGTTTCATCTAGCACTAGGAAATCTTGACCCTTTCTCATTGAAGAAAATGGACGACTGGCATCCAGATTTCTGTAGCAATAAGGTATTTAACTACAAATATGTTTGGCGTTATCATTTTTAGGGTTCTGTACTTGGAAAGGAAAAACGGAACGATCACTTTGTTGTCTTCTGTCAGTCAATAGGTTAACCACTGCGCCAACCGTAGCGTCAACTTTAAATATGGCTGTTTTGAAGGCAGAAGCAGTAGTAAATATTCCAATCAGCATTACGTATAGTGTACCATATGGATTGTAAAATGCTAAAACGGCAATGTTATGCTTTTCAGAATGAACCAGTCAGGACAAACAACTGGAAGGACAAAGGCGTGTCTTCACATCCCAGCATATGGAGCAAAGAGTTCATACGATACCTTGACGAGCAAACTCCTTGGCAGAAAAAGGACAAAAAACCTGAGCCAATATTAGCAGTCCCCACCACTAGACCGAGGAAGGTCGTCAATCTAGTCAGTAAAATTGTGCCTGAAACACAGGATCAGGATGAGAGGTAATTATTATTATTTAAAAAAATCAATCATCTTCAGAAATGAGGTGATCCGACGAGGACCAAAGTCACCGACATAGGTGAGAGGATTAGCAAGCTGAAGTGGCAATGGGCTGGTCACATATGCCGCAGGACCGACAACCGTTGGGATAAACGAGTCCTGGAGTGGAGACCGGCGAACGTAGCGTAGGACGCCCTTGGGCGAGATGGAGCGACGACATCAAAAAGGTGGCTGGTAGTGGCTGACGGAGAACTGCTTAGGATCGAGCTTGTTGGCATGTCATGGAAGAGGCCTATGTCCGGCAGTGGACGAGTAGAGGTGATAATGATGAAAAAAATCATGTGGGCAATAGGCTATTTGACAGATTTATAATTTCTATCTTGAATTACTTGGTTGCGGTTATGAAGTTCACCGAAAGTGTTTTTTTTTTTTTAATTTTAAATACGTATTTTGAAAGAAACATGCACATAAAATTTCAAATATGCCGCCGAAACGCTTTATTCGGCAATATGGCGTCGCGCCTTGTTAGTGACGTCACAAGCATATAAACGATTTTCGGATCCGCAGTGGTGTTTGTATTCATCTGTTATTTGTTGTTGTTTATCTAATAAAATGGTTTACAAGTGGTGTACTGTACCGGGTTGTACAAATACATCGATAAAACACCTGAGAACATAGAACAACAACAAGTGCTGATGCGCGTATGACGTCATCGTGACATTAGCCAATCCGGATCGTTTCAGAATAATATGTGGCACGAGATACAAGAAGTCAAACATATTTTTGTGTTTTTGGATATATTAATTGTTATTATTTTTATTAAAACTCATGTAAATGACACAAAGAACCCTCATTTTATGCATTTAAAGCAAATAATCACAAAATAAAAAATCATCAAATAAAATCATACCGTCAAATAGCCTATTCACACGTGGTGGAAGAGAAATCATCAAAAATTTTGGTTTCAAGATAACAGGACTGTAAAATGATCGCTTTTACGTTTCAACGACTTTTAAAGCACAGCAATAGTTATCACTTGTAAAAAATAAATGTCAAAATGACTACTTACATACATAATCTGCCTATAATGTTTCCACTGTTGGGACACAGGCCTCCTCTCGGTGAGAGGGAGTGGGCCATAATATACTATGCGGGCCCAGTGCGGATTGGTAGATAATAAACTAAATAAATATATACGGACGAATCACACAGATTGAACTAGCCCCAAAGTAAGTTCGAGACTTGTGTTATGGGATACTAACTCAACGATACTATATTTATAATAGATACATATAATATAGATAAACATCCAAGACCCAGGCCAATTAGGACAAAGATCGTTTTCAATCATGACCTGGCCGGGGACCGAACCCGGGCCTCCACTTCGCAGGCAGGCGTGTTGACTGCTACGCTACGGAGGTCGACGATGTAGATGGCACATGTCTTCAAAGCTTTTGGCTCTAGGGTTCCTCATGATGTTTTCTAAGTGACTAAGCTAGTGTCACTTAATAAAACAAAAGGAGTAATTGTTTATACAATGCAAATAATGCTAAAAACAAAAAGCCAACATCACGTGGTGTTCCCAGGCGGTCACCCATCCAAGTACTGACCACACCCGATGTTGCTTAACTTCGGTGATCGGACGAGAACCGGTGTTTTCAACATGGTATGGACGTTGGCGATAATATAAGCGAAATTATTTACTGATATCGAAATAATGACGTCAAAAATCACATCGGCATCCTATTTTTTTTTTATAATTTGTTCTTTGCGTTCCATCCATGTACCCACAAGAGATGAGGTGTCTATTCTCTATTTATCTATCGGGAATAGCCTTTTCTCTTAACAAGCAACCTAAACTAATATTAAGTGCAACTTTCTCTTACTATTTCATTAAGATAAGGATAGAAGATAACATTTTATTTTAATCCTGTCAAATTAAGATACTCCATTGACAGTTCAGACGCGATAATAAACATAGCGACCAAAATACGTCAATGTAAAACATCTTCTGTCTTTTTCTTAATGTAATTTACTTTAGGTTGTGAAGAATGGAGTCCTGATCAATGTCTTATTTGCTTTCCATATTACAGTTTGTCAATAGAAACCCTTGCAAATATGTATTGTGCAGAACCAGCAAATAAGAAACAAAAGATTGACTGTGATAGCGAAGTAAGCGAAACATTTACACAATACTCTGAAAATCCACATAACAAGGCGATCACAGACGACGATATCATTAACCAATTTAGTACAAGAAATGATAAATCTCCAATACTTGAAAATAAAGAAAGATCTTTTAAAAAATGCCTCAAAAGTGGCAATTCCTCAGTACTAAAGAAACTCAGTAGATTCCCTAGAACAGTCTTAGATAATAATGTTGTCGAAAGTAAGTTTTTCTCGCCTAATGAAGAACTTCAAACTAATGAGAATAATGTTTCTAAAGAAAGTATTACTATTGAAGAATCTCCGGAGAAAATAAGCAGGAATCCTTTTAAGAAAAGAACTTTGACTTGTGCCATAGATGTAGAAAATGAAGTGGAATGTTTGGAGGAAGATTCTCAGAAGGAAAACTATATTAATAATAGTTCACCCAAACGATCTTCTAGTCCTGTATTAGAATCAAGTCCTAAATGTAGGACTAGCTTAAATATGGATGTACATGTAATAGAAAATACAGAAAGTGAAGAGTCTGTTATAGAGAACACTTATCCACTGGAGACTTTGATAACGCCTACAGCATCACAGGTTAGTGATGTAAAATGAATATGAGTTTCTAAATTTTTTAAATAATAATCAAAGCTAGAGTTGTACTCCTGAATATTTAACCATCTTACGCCCGGTTTTTGGAGCGAATATTGTCACCATCAACTCATAGTAATCCTAATGACAGCCTCCATGGCGTAGCGGTAGCGAACACGGCCGTTGCGCAAGGAGGCGCGGGTTCGATCCCCGCAGAGTGCAAATATTTGTATGCATGAATATGAATATTTGCACTGGTCTGGTCGTACCTCGGAAAGCTCGTTGAGCCGTTGGTCCCGGTTGCCATACGAATATCTAATGGCGTTACGGGTTGTTGGAGCTAATAATTGGTTTAACTGCAATGCTTCGATATCGCCTTCGGGTTGTGGAGATCAGACGGCAGTCGTTTCAAGGAAAATATCGAAGTTTAGACAAAATCGGAAATAATCGGTTTTTCGGGGGCCCTAGTCTGCTATTACAATGGTGTCAAAATGGTCGCTCAGTGATCTCATAATGATAGATATTTGAGAAGTTTCGTAATCTATTAACAAAATAATGTCATTATGACATCCAGTGGCCAATCACTGACACTCCGTTGCATATTTAACTCAAAAACAGTCTCCAAAGCCTAGAGCAAAGGCATAGAGTAGCCAGCCTTTCGGTGTTCTATAGGATGCATTTTGGTGAGTGTGCGAGGGACTTGCATGATTTAATTCCCCATCTCCGTTTCATCATCGGACGATCCGTCGTACGGCGAGTTTCCACACTTTTGTTGACACCACACTGGTCCTCCTCCTTTATACCGCGTACATCGAGGGACTGGAATAATTTGCCAGCGGCGGTGTTTCCGTCGGACTACAATTTAAGTGTCTTCAAGGCTAGAGTGAATAGGCTCTTAATAAACTAGTGCGCTTTACCATCAACGATTGTGTCACTGCTTACCATCAGGCGGGATTGCGGTCAAGCGCTAGTTTATAATTTCTAAAAAAAAAATATTAATACCTAAATGTTCAAATTGAGAAGAACATTTAGAAAATCATTTCTACTAACGGGTTTTGTAATATTTTCAATACCGCAATGTCATTCTATCACCATTCCATTACGAGATAACTGACCGAATTAATCGATCATTATGAATTTAGCAGATTAAGAACTTTTTAGCTCAATGATAATGAAGTCGTGTCGGAATGACTTTATAAAAATAGCAGACTAGAGCCCCGGGAATTATGTAAGCTATTTTTGGATACAAAAAAAAAAACAACATTATGTTTGAATAAAGAATCATTATATTTTTACAGACATCTTTTGGCGCCTCTCCTACAAAATCGATTTGGCCAAGCAGCCAGTCTCGGCCAATGTTTGGCAGTCAGCCCAACAAATCGACGACCAACATGAATGCATTCAAGAAGTCTGCGCCCAGACTGAATGGAGTAAAGAAATCACCGCCTTTGCCTAGTAATCAACCGACGTTGTTGAGCAAGTTTGGTTTTCAGAAAAAGTAAGAAGGCTTTTCACAGTTCTTGCATAAAGTTTGTGTTTTAACACACTATCAGTAGCAAACGGGAACCGATTCCTATTATATACAATATGTAAAGAAAACCCTGTCCGACCCATAAGGATAATAAAGGTTAGGTAAACACATGACCAAATATAATATAAAATTTTACGTAATCATCATAGTAACAATACTAATGAATTTTAAAATAATCTTTTTTTCCCGCAAATTAATTCCAACTTCCCCGAAATTTGGTAATTTTTTAATTTTTAAAAAAGTGACAACACCATTTTGACGGTACGCTTATGCGATTCGTCCACGCGTCGCGTGCCCTGCCCCCCTCGCCAGCGGAAGGATGTCCTACCGCACATGTATTAAATTACCTCTTTTTGCAAAATAATATTTATTTTTTTAGGGGGATTTTTTTTAAAACTTTAGTCCGGCTTTGACGGCATTAGTAGAATCAGTTATCGATTCCTAACAATACCTTCACGGATCGGACAGGGTTTTCTTTACATATTGTATATGTTTAGACAATTGAACAACATTCATTGCGTTATTTACGTTGTTGAGTAGACAAATATTTTGAACATATGGAGCAATGCATTAGCAATGTACTTCAAAATGAAACCCATTGCTACTGATAGTGTGTTACGCAATGACCCTGCAGGTGGTTGAAAACAATGTTACAGACTAGGGGTATTAAAATGCCGGTTAAGATTACGAAGCTTAATGACAACGATGGTACAGTCGATAGTAGGCAATGTCAAGTAGAACGTAGCTAATGTCGCTACGAAATTTCCCTTATATCCACAAAGTCCGCGTTGTGCACTCATAACAATATCACAGAAGTCGCCTCACGTAGTCCTTAAAGTGCTTGTTGCAGTTGTCGCTGTAGATGTTCTCAATTATCGCTTATTTCGCTTCAATAGTCAAATGCAGACTGACTCACGCCGCTTTATACAACGTGTAACATAAAGGGTATATACATAACAAAGGCATGGCATCTTTACATGATATCAAACGATATTGGAAGGGTTTTTTAATCCTATCTCTTTATGTTAGGAAGTTATGAGGAAAAACACCGCCTGTGATAGGCTACTATCATACTAGTCGCACAGAGATATTGAAGACATTTATCGGATTTTGGCAAGTAACGTGACGGGTAACGAGTAGTTATTAACGTGTGTAGTGTGCTGCCACGTTTGTTATGATTTGATTTCAAGAAACACACGAAACCGAAAATTTGGTAGCAATTTTTTGAGTATTTTATTTTGAGTTGAAACCCTTCCGATATCGTTTGATATCATCTAAAGATGCCATGCCCTTGGTATGTATATACCCTTTTTGTTATACGTTGTATATGGAAGTTTATCAAACATTCCAGATCAGTCTAGAAGTAATAGTAATAATGCTTGGTTTCTAGCACATACAGCAGATATTTTTTTTTAATAATTATAAAATACCGCTTGACTGCAATCTCGCCTGATGGTAAGCAGTGATGCAATCTTTGATGGTAAAGCGCTAGTTTATTAAGCCCAATCACTTAAAAAAAAAACTTAGTGAATAGGAAGGAAGACGGTACGTACTTCACAGGAGACGAGTTTCTAGTAATTTCGATGTCGACCTTTCGTTGTCAATATTGATGAAACCTGTACTGTTCGATAGGCCACCATTAGCAATGCACTTTTAGATCATACCTGTAGAGGTATGATCTAAACACACAATGCCTAGGTCTCAAGATATAGGGCACAAAAGTTACGTTAAACATGCCACGCAATATTATTCCTTATGCCATTGACATAAGGTGCATTCGTAACAATAATAAAATGTCCGAATTGTCGTTAAAGCGTTATAAGTATGCAATATTTATATTTCTGTTTCTAATCTATATTTTTATTTTCAGGCCTGTTTTGAAAAGGTGATGATCTCCGTCAGAAGTATTTTGATATAGCGGGTACCTATATATAAGTGATATATTTTGTTATAAGTTGAGCATTTGAGATGTGCATTTAAGTTATATGACGTTATGTTGTAAATTGAGTACAATTTTATACAATGATTGTTTTGCCAGCGGAATGGCTGTTATTTTTGAATGTTGACAGTAATTATGGTTATAATTTGTGAATTATGATAAGTAAATGGAAATTTGTAAATACATTCATAAAGTGAATCTAAGTTCGTTGTGTGTTATATAGATTATACTTTTACATACATATGTTATGGGATTTCTTCATCTAGCAACACTGTGTTTTAGAAATCACATAATGACTGTTTTGCATTCTAACAAAACAGGTGTCATGTGTGGATAAAACACTCAGTGTTGCAGGTGTTTTCTAGCTGGTGAGCTATGCGACAAGCGTCCTTCTTGATTAGAAAGGGACGCACGCTCGTGAGAAAAGGTAAAAACCATGGATAATTCGGTAAGTTTTTAACCATAGATATCAATATAAGGGCAAGTTTACGTCAGTTTCATCGACTTTTCTAAAGTAGGAACTAGGGGAATCACGTAATGTAAGCAGTTTTCGTGACTACTAAATGCAGGGTGTCCAGTGGCAGATTTCATAGTTTCAACTGAAACCTTAACCAAACTGTTTCTGAACGCGACATGTTGGAGGGGCGCGGGGGCATAGCTAGAACCGCAAGCGCTTCCGATTTTTAGATACTTCAAAAGGTTTATAACTCTTTTGTTGAGCTTGGTATAACTTTTTATAACAAGATACCCTCCATACCTACACCGAACCTACATACACCACCGGTAGCCACGGGCATTAAAATTATGCGTTATGGTTTCTGTCTTGGAAAATCCCCGTTTATCATTGCGTGCGCGTTCCTCGATATTGGGAATTACAAAATCAACTTTGCAGGTAATAATGCGAAAAAAGCTCAGTTCCATCCATGTAAAATTCAAATTGTTCAAGATTCACACGATTTTGATTTAAGAAAAACTTACCCGGAGGTTATGCTGTTGAGGTTTCGTATGGATAGTATGGATACTCGGATGGGCAACTTATTTTTTAGTAACGAAGGGCACTTTTACTATGGAGGATATGTAGATAAGCAACATTTTTAACACCCTTGCTCGTAAAGCTGATGTAATCCCACCGGTTTTAAATATGTAAAGCGGGCCATAGCAAACGCGTGTGTTATCAAAACAAATAGTTAAGTTATAGTCCATACAAATTCCATAACAGCATTATTTGTCATTTCAAATAATTATGGAACTGATCGCCGCCGCGTGGCTCTAGCCAGTGAGCAGCGCGCTGTTCCATAATTGAAATGGCAAATAATAATACTAATGGCGGGAAAGCAACAGTGTGCATTCACAGATTGAGTTTATTTAAAATAACTGATGTCCTATTTGAAATAAACAAATTTGTATTTGTTTGTATTTAAATGAGTATTTGTAAAAAAAAAAACAGTTTATTCGGTAATTTAAAAACTTGACTGCATGCTCTAGCATCTTTGCCAACATTTTCACGCAGCTACGGCAGAAAATAAACCTCGCGCCATTTTTCTCAAATTTTCTTTTCTTTGTACTTGTATTCTGAGGCGCGTATTACAGAACGTCACTCAAAACTCAAGCTCTACTTAAGTCTCGATTCAAGCCATCTCATTGGTTGAAACTAGTTATAAGTAATGCTTAAGCAGAGATCAATGCTTGAGTTTCCTTCTGTAATACGGACCTAAATATCTTTTTTTCTGTTTCCTCGCAAGTGTGTTAAAAAATGTCGTACGATATACGTGCGTATTGGTTATAACATGCTCGGCTCAATTACACCCTCGCCTTCGGCTCGGGCTGAAATTCCGCCTCGCATGTTATAACCATCAATACGCACTAATATCGTAATGTACTATTTCGCTATTGGAATGTCCATAACCCACGACAGCTGTATCATGATGTTGAGGTTGAATTTTTATAGAATGTCTCTGGCTGATTACAAAAGTTTATAAATAAATTAAATATATTTAAGTTTGGAAGACAGATTCGGCAGACAAGAGAAAAATGTTTTGTTGTTAGTAGTCTGAAAGAAATTGTCGAAGTAGTGTGCAATTTTAATGTCTTTGAGTGTGCATCATGAAGTGATCTTTTGTAACATCATTTTTATAGAGATACTAGCTTTCCGCCCCCGGCTTCGCGCGCGTGGAGTTCGGTTATATCGCGCTTTTTAAATTTCCCTCGGGAACATCAAAATTTTCCGGGAGAAAAGGTAGCCTATGTTCTTTCTCAGGATCTAAAGATTGTCTGTGCCAAATTTCATCAAAATCGGTTGAGAGGTTTAAGCGGGAAAGCATAACAGACAGACAGACAGACAGAGTTACTTTCGCATTTATAATATTAGTATGGATATTGAAAATGTAATACATAATTAAACAAAGAAATACATAACATGTGAAAATAAAGAAAAACTGTTAATATTTTATTTTTGAAGAATTTATCACAGGATTCCAAAGGTAGGTACTGCACCCATCCATACTAATATTATAAATGCGGAAGTAACTCTGTCTGTCTGTTACACTTTCCCGCTTAAACCTCTCAACCGATTTTGTTGAAATTTGTCACAGACAATCTTTAGACCCTGAGAAAGAAATCGCGATATGACCGAATTCCACGCGGGCGAAGCCGCGGGCGGAAAGCTAGTTTATAACAACACATGAGCCTTTGCATAAGCCTAAAGTAACTCTTTGGTGTGCTACGCCAGCTTCTGCGTTAATAGGCCCTTATTTTTTTGAAAATGACCGTTGTCAAACTAACCGTGAATTCGGAGTGATACTTTTAGCTACAGTTTATAGTGAAGTAAAAGAAAGAAATTTGGATGCCAAACGCATTTTGGGAATATTTAGCTTAAGAACATGGATTACGAAAATTAATGTAAGTTGTTTAATTATTCTAAACCTAGATGCAACTTAAAAGACTAGAGACTTTCTACAGTCATCTTATCATCCCAGCGTTAATCCCAGTCGCATCCGAAGCCTTTTCAACTTTCTACAGTATCCGAACTAAAAGACAAAATTCTGAATATTATGTTATTTACACCGATGGCTCCAAAACAGCTGAAGGAAAAGGTGTTGCCTTTTATGATCTTCTTAGACCAGAAAATAGTATATCTTTCAAAATTTCTTCTTTTTTGTGCATTATGTCGTTGGAACTCATTGCGATTTAGGAGGCTTTGACATATGCTAAAACCATTGATAGTAGAAAAGTAGGTAGGTACTTACCTATAATAGATAGCAAAAGTGCTCTTCAGCATATGCTGAAGAGCTATGTCGAGCTGTATAGCTCGATACGCCTCTGGTCACAGAGGCATATCGACAGCTTACAATATTATTTCACTGATCGATTTGTTATCTAGTCATGGCGTGAAACTGAGAATACAATGGGTTACCTCACATGTAGATTTAAAAGGAAACGAGGAGGCAGACATGCTGGCAAATAGGGGTATATTCGAAGGAAAAGATCTAGATTTTAAAGCGAATTTTTCAGAAGTGTTACCAAAATTTAAGGTGAAATGTGGGTAATGAACTTTGGGTAGCATATTTTAATTTGAAATCTAAAACTAAAGGTATTTGGTATAAGACCATAGCTGCTGAACCCCCTCGTATACCTTGGTTTAGTAAGAGTTGATTAAGTAGGCGATTATTGGTAATTGCTCTCAGATTGAGATCTGGACACAGGCCTCTCAACAAATTTGGATTCCTCATGAAAAAGTGCAACTCTTCAAACTGTGAGACATGTGGACAAGTAGAAGACATTACACATTTGTTGTCGGAATGCTGAAATCGTCGGCGTTGTCGGAATGTCCTGAAAGCGAACACGCTTTCAGGCTGAGAGAGAAATATTGATAAAAGACCTGCATTTAGATAAAAAAATAACATCAAGGACTTTTTCACGAAATAATGTCTGTACCAGTGTCTGATGCTACTAAGTCTGTTTGAATTTGTAAGGCTACGTTTTAATTGTACTTATGGAATTTATATTTAGTCTAAGAGATTAATATATATTTTTGTATCGTAGCTGTGATAAGGTACGATGGGACTGACATATATTACTAGGTATCTAATATTCTTCTTCTTCGTTTCGCTCTTGACAGAACGGTCGTGGTCACTATGACTGAATCCGAGACGCTGATGTTACACGCCGTATCTAATATTATAAATGGGAAAATGAGTTTGTTTGTTTGTTCCGCTTTCACGCCGTAACTACTGAACCGATTGCTTTGAAATTTTGCAGACGTAAAGTTAGAAGGATTAAATAATAGGGTAATTTTTATCCCGGAAAAATTGGATATTACCGAGGGAAATCTAAAAAGCGCGATATAACCGAAATCCACGCGGGTGAAGCCGCGGGCGAAAAGCTAGTTTTATATAAAAGTCCCTAATTTAAATAAAGAGAAAAAAAAAGAGGATTGATCGAGGAGGATGTGATTAATAAACATTCTAAAATTCACATCAAGTATGTTTTGCTTAACAAAAGAGAATTCCGTAGAAAAGGGCAACTTATAAAACTACTTAATTAAAAGTAATTGTTTGTGTTCTTTAAGTGAATAAAAAAAGAAAAAAAGTCAAAATCACATGGTTTTCCCACGCGGATCACTCATCCAAATACACGCTCTATGTTGCATATCATCGACGCCTACTTGGGACGAGAATCGGTGTATTCAACGGTGGACATTGGCGAGGTAGTACCAAAATGTTCGTACATGTATTATGAAAATTAGGTACGTCTTATAACAACAACAAACACATTGTTGTAAGTATTCTTCAGTTCGTAACAATTCGATGCGTAGAACTATTACGACGATAATGGCGTGGCCACTACGTATCTACCTGCTACGACAACGAATGAATAGATAATTTTATTGTTAAAACCATACTTCAAAAGTTATCAATCACTGGGCATGACTTTGGATCAAAGTTTTAGGTTTAGCTTGATGGGTGCTCTGGGGTTCCACCACCATCTTTGGGACCCAAGTCAACCTCACCTGCCAGACGGTGCACCTGCTGACTAACGAATGGGGCGCTGACGCCGGCTTCCCCTTCGGGGTTTAGTAGTCAGACGGCAGTCGCACTTATAATTAGCCAGAAAAGCCAATCTAAAATGGACAGGAATGTAAGAGCACATGTCACGGCTAGGGCGCCGCCGCGGAGTCGGGCCAGGCTCCTGTGACCTGTGGGCTACGGCTACCGTGTTAGAGGCGGACACGGCTGAAGAAGGGAGCCCAAAGCAAGAAAATCCGTTTCGCGTCGTGGAACGTTGGCACGCTAACTGGACCCGCGAGAGAACTGGCCGAGACTCCATAGGCGGAAGGGTGGCCGTGGCGTTCCTGCAGGAGACTCGGTGGAAAGGCTTATTGGGAATGGCTACAAGCTGATCTACACGGGTGCACCTAGTGGGAGAAATGGAGTCGCCGTAGTCTGGTGAGCTCCAGGATGACGTCTTGGAGGTGAATCGCATCAGTGATCGGTTGATGTCGTTGCGGGTGCTTGTCAATGGGGTTAAAACCCACTTGATAAGTGCCTACGCTCCGCAGGCCGGGTGCGGTGACGCCAAAAGGACGTTGTTCTGGACCCAGCTCGAAGGATTGCTTCGCGGAATCCCGTTATCCCAGGGAGTCGTTCTGGGTGGGGATTTGAACGGTCATCTGGGTGAGAAGTGTGACGGGTTTGTTAATCTTCACGGTGGCTTTGGGTACGGCAGTCGCAACGCGGAAGGGAACAATATTCTCCGAACGTGTGCTGCCGCTGACCTTGCAATCGTGAACACCTACTTCAAAAAGAAACCGGTGCACCTTGTCACCTACCGGAGCGGACGGAGTGCTACCCAGATCGACTTTCTACTAACTAGGAGGCACCACATCGGCAAAGTAGCCAACTGCAAAGTCATACCCTGTGAGAGTCTCACTGCACAACACCGTCTCCTTGTCATGGATCTCTGCGTAAAGACCCAACGCAGACGCGTGGAGCACTGCCCGCGGCAGATCCGGTGGTGGCTGCTGGATAAAAACAGATCTCTGGATTTTGCGTCAGTTATTGGCAAGTGCGCCGGTACCGATGGGGAGCCTGTTCAAGAACACTGGAACAGGATCCAGGCAGCTATTACTGGAGCGGCGTGGGTGGTGCTCGGCGTCTCCAAGGGCGGCCGCAAACGTGACAAGGAGACCTGGTGGTAGGATGACACAGTCCAGAGGAAGACTAAGGTGAAGAAAGCCCTCTTCAAAGCGTGGCAAGCGACCGGATCCCCTGAAGATCGCGACG
This sequence comes from Sesamia nonagrioides, assembly GCA_017933935.1. Lineage (NCBI taxonomy): Eukaryota > Metazoa > Arthropoda > Insecta > Lepidoptera > Noctuidae > Sesamia > Sesamia nonagrioides. The sequence goes on from JADWQK010000188.1 coordinate 3,495,220, forward strand.
CATACAAAGTTGCCAAACGTGCCACTAAAAGAGCTGTAGCCAGAGCCAGACGACACCACTTGCAAACGCTCTACGAGAAGTTGGAATCGTCTGAGGGGCAAAAGCTCTTTTACAAGTTGGCACGTTCTAGGGTCAAAGCGGCACATAATATATCCAAGTGCCGCTGTGTAAAAGACCCTACTGGCAACCTACTATGCGAAGACCTCACGGTGAAGGAGAGATGGCGCTCGTACTTCCACGAGCTGCTGGATAAGCAGCACCAAGAGGTGCAGACATCGGAACTCCCTCCAAACCTTGGATTAGTGCCCCTGATAACGCCTGAGGAAGTCCATACGGCTCTTCGTCGCATGGCGAATCGGAAAGCTGCCGGATCTGATGGAGTCCCCATTGAGGCCTGGAAGGCGATGGGTCCTCGCAGTGGACCATTGGCATGTTAACTTGCTTTTTGAACCGCGTGCTCCTGATCGGCAAAATCCCGAGCCAATGGAGACTGAGTATTATTACTCCAGTCTTCAAAGGCAACGGCTCGGTACAGGAGTGTGACAACTATCGCGGTATAAAGGTCATGTCCCACACCATGATCTTTGAGAGGATTATAGACTCCCGGATCCGGCAGGAGTGTGCTGTCTCGAAGTGTCAATATGGGTTTCTTCCAGGGTACGGAACCATGGATCCTATCTTCGCACAAAGGATCGCCATGGAGAGATACAGATCGAAGAACACGCCTCTGCATATGCTCTTTCTTGATATGCAGAAAGCCTTCGCTGTGTTCCTCGGGGGTGGGCACTGAGGTCCAAAGGGGTACCAGAAGCCTATGTTGACATAATTCGAGACATGTACCTCAATTACGATTCCGTAGTTAGGACCGTTGTTGGTCACTTCCCTGTCACCGTCGGAGTCCACCAAGGTTCCGTCCTTAGTCCGTTTCTATTTAGCGTGATATTAGGCGTCTTGTCGGATAGCATCAGGGATTCACATGAGCAACCTCCTTGGTTGCTTATGTATGCTGACGATATTACTCTGGCGGACGCGGACAGGGATCGGTTGGTGCGGCGTGTGAATATGTGGAAGGACTCGCTCGAGAACGGAGGTCTGAAACCCAATGTGGCGAAGACCGTGTATATGGCTAGCAACACAACAGACCCTATGTCTGTGCGCATAGGCGGTGAGATGGTCGAGTGCACAGACCAGTTTAAATACTTCGGGTCTGTACTCCACGCGTCCGGCGACATTGATTGCGACGTCAGGGCACGTATTTCCGCAGCTTAGGCAAAATGGCGTGAGGTGACAGGTTTCATTTGTGACCCCAAAATGCCGGTTAAGCTTAAGGGGCAGGTCTATAAGACCATCATTAGACCTGTTCTCCTGTATGGCAGTGAGGCGTGGCCTGTGCTTGAGCGACACAAGCAGGAGCTGCGTGTCACGGAGATGAATATGCTGCGGTGGAAGTGTGGAGTTACGCGGAAGGATCGCATCAGGAACTCCCGCATCTGAGGCAGTCTTCATGTCCGTGACATAGCGGACAAACTGCAGGAGGGTCGCCTACGTTGGTACGGTCACGTCTTACGAAAACCGGCATGTTACGTAGGTCAAAAATGTCTTGCCAGGGCGCCTTCGCCGGGCCGGAACAAGCGGGGTAGACCATAGAAGCGCTGGCTTGACGTTGTAAGAGATGACATGCGTGCCTACAATCTCACACCACAGGATGCTTAAGATCGCGCGAAATGGATGCAATTGAGTAAGAAAGCGGATCCCGGGCTCCAACGCGAAAGCCGCGAATGCAACCGGGACAAACGCTGAGATAATGATGATGATGATTTTAGGATTAGCTTGAAGGGCGGGTCGGGCCCACCCTAAAGTGCTGTGGGCCTAGCAAAATGTCCTTCCACAAACATAAAATAACCATCCTCAAGAAAAACAATAGTAACTAAGTATCATGTATCAAAGTTGTGCATGCGCTGATAGTCAAGTAGTGACCACCTAGCCATCGCCAATCGATACCGACAATAGCCATGAGAAAAATCCAAAATCCTGCGCCAATGATCAAACTTAGAGATTTTTCTCAAAATAGGCTAAGATACCCAGCTTAATGCAATACTGCTAATAATTATTTCGTAACATGATTGCAAGTTACAATAATGAAAACGTACAAAAAAAATCAGGTCAATAGGTACCATAGGTGACCTGACTTAGTGGAAGCATAATCTGCCCGAATGTATTCTAAACTACCTACACAATAACATCGTCACAAAGCCATTTCGCTGTAGGTAACACAACCCGTGATACAGATAACAGATTTATTTTTATATTCGAATATTGTGGCTGGCCAGTAAATTGGAAACAAGCTGAAATAACATGCCTGTGCCGTTGCGTCATGTTGGATTTAAAAAAAAAATGTTTGGCATTTGTTTGGGATATTGTTTATCTCATCGATATATACACATGGACATTCCTTAGAGATGAGAATTGTGGCACTCCGAAAGAAAGAGAGGAAACTAAGTTTCGTCTATCTTTATCTCTCTCAAAATCATCAATCATCTATGAGGAAAGAGATAGTGCTAGACCGAAAGCATAGGCCATCTCTCTCACTCTTTTCTAACCAAAAAATACTGCAGAATATACGCGTACGGCGTGTCCATTAGTATATGTCTATGGTTTACCTACATGTAACAAGAGCTTACAGTACAACTGTTTTGATCCATTTTCCTTTTCCTACCGCAAAATTTCCTTACCGTATCAAATCGATTCCCTACCTTTGTACTAAAATCTACTGAAACAAAATCAAATACTCGAAAAGGGCAATACACAACAGCGTCATGCCAAATGCAGAAAAAAAAAACAAGAGCTTACCAATTATCAAGTAGGTACACATGCTCTGAACACAGACCATTTCTATCCTATCCTACTACTATCTACTGTTTCACGCAAAAACTATTGAACGGAAATATAAGGATGGGTGGATGGGGATGGGGGATCTTTACATACCAAAACCTCTCCGTGCCTCGGAATGCACGTTCATCCGTTGGTTCGTAGATCTTTGACAGTCTTCACGGGTCGTCAAAACTCCGAAACTCTGACCATCAGTCTTACCAGATAGGCAGTTGCATCCGCGGCTTTCGCGTTGAAGCCCGGGGTATAACTAGCTGCCGCCAGCGACTTCGTTCGCGTGGTGTTACTTATGCTCTGGTCCTATTGGTAGCAGCGTGATGTTATATAGCCTAATGCCTTCCTGGATTAATGGGCTATCCAAGGCAAAAAGATTTTTTCAAATCCGACCAGTAGTTCCTGAGATTAGCGCGTTCAAAAAAAAAAAAAAAACAATCTCTTCAGCTTCATATATTAGTATAGGTAATAAGCTGAATCCGGTTAGACTAGAAGCTGACCCTAACATAGTTAGGAATAAGTAAATGATGTTTTACTCGCGTTAGAAAACTTTCATTGATAGGTACTCGCGTGGGGTCACAGCGACCCCAAACACAAATGATGGGCTGAAAGAAAGGAGACGCTAGTACTTCAAGCTACCTTGAACAGTAGTAGTAATAGTTTGCTTGCGGTGGTTTACTCCTGCGAAACAGTCGTTTGACAGAAGGACGCTGCGGAAAGGGAGAGGGAGATCTCGTCCATTTACCCGGCCCGCAGCAGGCGTACCGGGCGTCGGCAGACGGATAACGCCCTCTTCCAGCTCCCCTAAATAGGCCCAGGGGTTGACAGACTCGGGGACGTCTGTCGGCCCCCAAATATCGGGACCCGAGGTGGCGGCGCGAAATGTTTCACGTGCGCCACTCTTAGACGTCACGGGGGGAAACAAACAACTCACTCCTTTACCTGCCCCGAGGAGACTCACTGTGGTGGCACCAATCGGGGGCTGCAGAAGCAGTGTTCATTCTTGCAACCCCCGTGGTAGGTGCGAGAGTCTGCCGCCCACCCCAGGGCGGCGGACATCCATGAGGATTTTCCACCCTGGAAAAATAAGGTTAATAGTTTGCTGATTGATAGTTTCGGAAAGTCCGGCCTGCCAATGTTAGATCCCCACAGGGAGACTGGCGACGACGATTCGGTCGTAATCTCTGTAGTTATACCGAGATTACGACCTATAGAAAACAGTCAAATAAAGAAATATTATGGAAGAAAATAAAACATTTTGCGCCGCTGCCGACCTCAAATGAATTGGAATAATGGCAAGAGAGTGATAAACTCAGATAAGATATTTCATTTTTCTTACAAACAGTGATGAACATCAAATGATTGCACCTAATTATCAACAATCTTTCATTATGTCCCTTGTTACAAACGCTTTTTGTACCGACGCCATTTTAAATCAGATTAAATTTAAAATGGCCTCATTTATCGTACAATATCACGCATGACTTCGGTTTAATAACGTGTGTAATCTGTAGAAAATTGCCTGTTTGTGAAATAAGTGATTGTAATCGTAATGAAGTGACAATAGCGACTGTATGTTTGAATAAATAATTATATTAGGAACAAATAACAGCGTTACCAACTAATTAGTAAGTGCGTAGTTACCTACCTACTAATTAATAGGTATCACTGTGTTTGTCTGCGCGATCGAATCAGGAATGAGGAGATCAGTAGAAGAACCAGGGTAACCGACATAGCCCGAAGAATTGCAACACTAAAGTGGCTGTGGGCTGGACACATTGCCCGTAGGACCGATGCCCGATGGGGCCGACGGGTTCTCGAGTGGCAACCACGCACCGGAAGACGTAGCGTGGGTAGGCCCCCGACAAGGTGGACCGACGACCTGGTGATGGTCGCGGGAAACCGCTGGATGCGGGAGGCGCAGGACCGGTCGTCGTGGAGAACCTTGGGGGAGGCCTATGTCCAGCAGTGGACGTCTTTCGGCTGAAATGATGATGATGATGATGATGACTGTGTTTGTTGTGAAAATATACATGTGACAGCGGAGTGATAGGGTCGTCACCATCTTGGTGTGGTGGTAAAGACTCCATTTCGTAGATGAAGTTTTGAATAAAGCACGAAGTGTAAATAAACCCTCCAATCTTGACAATAACAATTTAAATAGGCAAACCGACAGTTTCGCCCCGGAGAAGTGCCCTGGTCCGCGCCTCAAAGCGAAGTCACCGTTCGACAATCCCCACCTTCCAAAAGGACCCTGTCCATGACCGTGCCGCCATTACAGAGCGCTTGCCCCACCACTATACAAGTCAAATGAGCAACACGTCATTAAAACGATATCGTTTTCCACGACACATGGATTTTGGAGGTAAGTACAACATAATACGATAATAAACCATACTAATATTATAAACACACACAGACAGAAAGACAGACAGAATTCTGTCTGTCTGTCTGTTACGCTTTCCCGCCTAAACCTCTCAACAGATTTTGATGAAATTGGGCACAGACAATCTTTAGACCCTGAGAAAAAACATAGGCTACCTTTTATCCCGGAAAAATTTGATATTCCCGCGGGAAATCTAAAAAGCGCGATATAACCGAACTCCACGCGGGTGAAGCCGCGGGCGGAAAGCTCCATACTAATATTAGAAATGCGAAAGTAACTCTGTTTGTTACGCTTTCCCGCTTAAACCTCTCAACCGATTTTGATGAAATTTGGCACAGACAATCTTTAGACCCTGAGAAAGGACACAGGCTACCTTTTATTGAAAAAAGAATTGATATTCCCGAGGGAAATCTAAAAAGCGCGATGTAACCGAATTCCACGCGGGCGAAGCCGCGGGCGGAAAGCTAGTAATAAATATTCCTTCAGGCTGTATTTCAGCCATGGCGACTAATATTAAAAGAGATTAGCTATCTTCGTTACGCATATTCGATTTTGGTTCTGTTGATTTTCAAGCCAACATTCTCCAGCTTCTGTTGAAATTTCTCCAATCTGGATTGGATCTCAGGTCTATCTTCATCGACAAAAACAATGTCATCGGCAAGGAGCATACACCAGGGTGCCTCCTCCGGGATATCCGACGTAAGAGCGTCCATAAATCCATTATCAACTTACTTAAAGCCGATTCCTGAATCCTAATAGACTTGTACGATTGATCAGTGCTATACAATATGTAAAGAAAACCCTGTCCGACCCATAAGGATAATAAAGGTTAGGTAAACACTTGACCAAATGTAATATAAAATTTTACATAATCATCATAGTAACAATACTAATGAATTTTGAAATAATCCTTTTTTCCTGGGAATTAATTCTAATTTCCCCGAAATTAGGTCATTTTAAAAAAAGTGACAACACCGGTATTATTATAAGCGAAAAGCGATGCGACCACGGCACAGGTGCCGCGTGCCCTGCCCCCCGCCGCCCGCGGAAGGGATTGTTTACCGCACATGTATTAAGTTACCTCTTTTTGCGAAATAATATTTATTTTTTTAGGGGGATTTTTTTTTTAAGTTTTGCCTGTCTTTGTGGGCATTAGTAGAATCAGTTATCGATACCTAACAATACCTTCACGGATCGGACAGGGTTTTCTTTACATATTGTATAATAATAAAACGCTGGGCTCTGTTTTGCACAGGGTCGCAACATAATGCTGAGCGACAGCCGTTTCCTCAACTATTTCTTATTTTTTGTGTTTTTATAAACTTTTGCGTCGTGTTTACTGCAAAGAACCGTTTTTTATTTTCTTTCTTTCTTTTCTTTTCATTACAGCTATAAAAATAAAGAAAAAAGAAATGATTGCAAATCAAAAGCTAAGCTTTGATGAGATGTTCAATAATGCCGATACTGCTTTCAATGCACACTTCTTTATGACCTATTTCCCTACTGTAAAGAAAAAGATCTCAATTCGGAAAACTCCTCAATGGATTTCTAAAGGTATTAGAGGCTGCAGTGAACGGAAAAGAGAAATACTCTTCCAATAGTGGAAGGTCGTCTATTAATGACAAAAAAGCTTATTAAAACAATATTATTATCGACTCAAATTAAAAAGTTGCCCCGGGTTCGATCCCCGGCCAGGTCATGATGGGAAACGATCTTTTCCTGGGTCTTGGATGTTTATCTATATATGTATCTATTATAAATATAGTATCGTTGAGTTAGTATCCTATATCACAACGTCTCGAGCTTACTTTGGTGCTAGCTCAATCTGTGTGATTTGTCCGTATATATTAATTTACTAGCTTTCCGCCGGCGGCTTTGCCCGCGTGGAATTCGATTATATCGTGCTTTTTAGATTTCCCTCGGGAACATCATTTTTTTTTCAATAAAAGGTCTATGTCCTTTCTCAGGGTCTAAATATTGTCCGTGCCAACTTTCATCTAAATAGGTTAAGAGGTTTAAGCGGGAAAGCGTAACAGACAGACAGACAGAGTTATTTTCGCATTTATAAGATTAGTAAGGATTTAATACAACTAGGCCAATTACAATAAGTACTGCTTAATGCAATTTTATTCTCTTTTAAGGGTCTTAGGTTAGGAGTTAGAGCTGTAGGTAAATAGTGGTCTTATAATAAGACCACTATTTACCTACAGCTTATTTGCAAAGTCATTGCGCAGGCACATATAAATTACTAACTTCGGTATCCGCCAATTAGGTCCTACGAAAGGTTTTGATAAATTAGTTCTACGCGTGTGAAACCGCTTCTGAGTTTAACATAACACTATACTTGCTGCTAAAATGATTTAGTGGCTGTAATTATAGCATGTTCAGCGCTATTATGACTCCTTAACAACCAACGCAGCCTTTGAGATAGATTCGATATAGGTAGGTACAGTACCTTAGCTTTCTCATTAAACCTCCATGAATGTTTGATAATTTAATGGCATAATAAATTATATAGCGAATGCATGGAATTAGTATGTGCTATACATATTATTGCCAGATTAACACTATTTCGTATTTAGAAGAGAAGAAATACTAAATAGCTGGCTGAAAATAATCAGATTATTATCTACATAATTATACAATTAGTAGATATTCTTTTTCTGTTCTGATTTTTCTGAGGAATTACATTTTCGTAATTTCTTAAACATTTCCGATTTGATTTGTGTCAGTCAGTCAAATATATATTTTTTTTAACATTTTGTCAATTTTTTGACATTTGTTTGTCACCATTTTGACCGATTATAGAATTGGATTTTCAGATTAGCTGATAGCCCTTGTATGGTTGAAATAAGTTGGTTTAGATAATTTTTGGATCAATAGCGAATAATTGTATGATTAATGCTAGTAAGTACATAAGAGATCAGGAAACAGCAGGTGTCTCATTTAGCTCACAGGCCAAGTGATAAAGAAACAAATGTACGCTAAAGATCCAGTAATAATTATTTTCGAATATAACAACGCGTTCTGGGTGCTGATGGGACTGCCGCGCTACTGCAGCACATGCGCGCAAACGTTGCGCTTCAATCCTGCGCCGCACGCGCGGTGGTTCCAACACCATCCTGGCCGCACTAGTGGACCGGTGGTATTCTCCGATGTTGGGACGGTGGATACGGTTGCATGCTGTTAAATAGCGACTGATTGCGTCATCGGGGAGTCCTTCTAGTCTAAATAATAGTACCTTAATTTTATTTAATTTTATTTACTAATATTATTTTTTATGTTCGCAAATGTAGGCATGTACTAACAAATATGGATGAAGAATCTGGAATAAATTATTATTATTATTTTACCTTAAATATTGGGACATAATTCGGTATTCGTAAAAAATTAAAAATATGAGTTTATGGAAAAATACTTCATCTGTTCTGTGGAAAAATATAACTTTTTTTACTTTATGTACCTACAATAAAGTTCGGTTTAGGCTATAACTCCAAAGGTTTTCAACAGCGTTAATTACACTGTAATCAACTGAATAACCATGAAAATATTATTAATTTAAAAATATTTGTTTTTCTTGAAATGACGTCGATTTGAAACAAAAATAAAATTTAAATATTACTTTGAATCTAGAATTGACATACTAAGTGCAGCTTTGATTTTGAAGCGTACCTAATATTTAACTACTGAGTAGGATCGGAAAAAGTAAAAAAAATATACAGGCCATCAATTTGTAATTTTCTATATAAGTACATACCAGAGGGGCCTACAATAAAAAAAAGTTTCGGCAGCATTCCTCCGGCACTGGCACAAAACGCCATTTTTTCATCGTTCTAAAATTTTCCTCCGTTCAGAAGTACGGACGACAGCAGGTCTAGCTACCCGAAACTGTCAAATATTCCCAATCAACCTTGAGTCTTATTGCTTAAGAGATAAAGTTGAAAATCTAATAAGGAAATCTGACAGATTGTAGTTGCTTGCTGTGCTGTCGTCTGTACATAATAAATCATTATCAGTCTACAAAGTTGCTCGCTAGTAACTTATTTTTCAATTTCTGCCGATACCGGGCCTAGGGCCGTTAATAATTGATAAATTGGGGCGAAAAAATAAACTTGATGGGTAACATGATATATCCCCTCGGGGGTTGCGTGGCTCCAAATTGTTGGCGCGGCTATCGAGTACTTTTGAATTATTTAGGCGCGAATTTCGTCACATTTTTGACATTTCAATTTAAAGCTATAAGGGGAATACCTAAAAAGTTTCTATCTGAAAGATCTTTGTTAAATTCTCAATTTTTTTTAGCTTACTACTAAGGCAACGCACGAAATTCAATTTTATTCCAATTTAGAAGTCTGTGTGCACGTTGTATCTTGATCAAAATATAATTTGCGATCGTAAAAATATGTAAATCAAAATTCAAAACTACTGTACTGATAATTTATTTACTTTAATTTAATAATTTTATTTATCTTTATATATATAATTCTGCTGTACGTGTGTATGTCATTGAACTCCTCCTAAACGGCTTGACCGATTTTAATGAATTTTTCTGTATGCGTTTGAGTGGCGACCTGGATCGTTTAGATTCATAAATCAACCCGGCAGATGGCGCTAATCGCTTGAAGAAGCATGTGATCTCGGAAACGGCCCTAACGATTTCGCTGAAAATTAATATGTGGTGGTTTTCGGGGACGAAAAATCGATCTAGCTCAGTCTTATGTCTGTGGAAGCGCATATTTTCGAGTTTTTTCTTTCGCAATATTTCACGCATAATATGGGCGCTAATTTCGCGCGGCTTGACATAGCGGCTGTAGCGTAGTCGATATTGGTATGGTCTACTCGCGATGGCTGGTATTCCTCGGTTCAAACCCGGTCGATCACAAATTTTTTTTTTGTTTTTAGACAAGTTTATAGTTTTTTTTAATTTTTTTAGTTACTTAAAAATATAATTGTACATAAGAACTAAAAGGCGAAAAAATAAAAAAGATATTTTTTTTTATTTAACTAAATCTGTACTTATGAACTAAAAGAGAAAAAAATAAATAAAAATAAATAATTATTTAAGATTTTTTATTTTACTTAAAGAGACAGAAACAAGAGCTCTAGGGGTAGAGAGAGGTATGATATCTTTGTTACAAATGTAGATGACAATGCTTTCCATGGGTTTCTTCTTTCCATCCTAAATCTGCTGTACGTGTATACGTCACTGAATTCCTCCTAGGCTGGTCCGATTTGAATGAAGTCTATGTATATAAATGAAAGTCGTGTTAGTTACTATATTTATAACTCAAGAACCGCTTAACCAGTATGGTTCAAAATTGGTAGGGAGGTAGATAAGAACTGGGAGAAGGACATATCACATAGGATAAATTTTATCCCGTTCCCGCGCTTCCTGTCGTTCCCGTGTGACTTGACTTAAGACATGGTTTAACAAAACGCAACTGACATGGAATAACAAAACAACTCAGTCAAAATATAAGTTAGCGGTTCATTTGTTAAAAATGGTACAAACACACTCCTACACTACTCAGCATATTAAAAAAAAGTCTTACCGGTTGAATGTTGATGCATTTATTTAAAGCAAGGAATATAAATGCTCTCTGCCGGTTTAATTTTTTTAATAAAAGCCCCAAAGCAAACTTCAACTTCAAAATTTCTAATATTGTATTGCTGTGCCATTTACCACTTCACTACATACTATAAAACAAAGTTACTTTCTCTTTCTCTATGTTCCTTTGTATGATTAAATCTTTAAAACTGCGAAACAGATTTTGATGAGGTTTCTTTTAATAGATAGAGTAATTAAAAAGAAACGTTTATATGTATAATAACATCCATTAAATTGTGGAGAAACACTATCCCTCGCCCACATGTGGGAGTGATGAGAGGAGGCATAATTCTGTTGCCGCGAAAAATCGCAGTACAGCGGACAGAGCTCCGGCGGGGTCTCATGGCGACATGGAAAGTGTGATTGTCGCAATCCAGCACTGAGCACGCCGCAATAGCGGCGGTAAGTCCTCTCTTTGAGGAGTAGCTAGAGAGGCGCCACGGCGTCCTCACCTTCCGACTGACGTAGGTCCTCACCGGACACGGCTGTGTCGGGAGGTTCCTGTTCCGTATAAGTCGGGAGGGAACGCCAGGATGACCACTGTGTGCATCGCCCTGAGGACACGGTGGAGCATATGGTGGAGGTCTGCCCGACTTGGGTAGAGCACAGCCGTGTCCTCGTGGCGGCGATCGGCGGCGATCTCTCGCGTCCGACCGTGGTCCGGGCCATATTCCGGAGCAACAGTGCATGGCAAGCTTTCAGCTCCTTCTGTGAAGCAGTGATGCTGGCAAATGAGGAGGCGGAGCGGGTGAGGGAGCGGAAATCCCACTACACTCACGGCTCAAACCGCCGCAGGAAGCGCCCTGGTCGGGAGGCAACATCGGACTCCCAATCGCCGTAGGCGCGGGCTTGCGGGCGGCGAGGGATAGGCAGCTCGCCTCCTTGTAAGAACCAGGCCCGGGTTGACGGCCCATTGTGTTTCACACGTGCCTCAAAGAGATGTCAGCACACCTTGACGGTGTCCACGAGGACTGGTCCACAGGGTTACGCACAGGCAAGTGAAGGAACACGGGTGGGTTTTAGTCAATAAAAGTCTGACACGCTCTTCCGCTCCGCCCAGAGCGGGAGAAGTCACTTGATGATCTCCCATCCACAACAAAAAAAAAAAAAAACTGAAGATGAGCAAGAAATTGCACTTGAAGGCGCAGCCTTAGTATGGCTCGACTTCGTGCTTCTCACTCACCAGAGCAAAGGGAGGCAGCCCGTGAAATGGCTCGGTTGGCAATGCGAAATCGTCGAGCAAACCTGATAGATCAAGCGCTAGATAATTTACGAAACACAAGAACAAATTCATCAAATACTGATTTGAATCGGGCAGCGTTTCAGTACGCATATAACATAGCGCAATGGCGTTCGCAGTATTGTAGCACATTAAAGATTTCCGGAGAATCGCCAGGATTGTGCTCCCAAATAAATCCCAAATAAAATCATTGAATAATAATATTCATTTATTTAAAATTATCCTAATTTAAAAAGTAGTCATGTGATATTGCCTTTAAGGCGGAACGAAGTTCGCCGGGTCAGCTAGTATTAGTATAGATATGTGCAGGTTTCTCTGTGAATAACTAACATACAAAGTAGATATTCCATGTTTAATATTGTATATTTGTTCAATTAGACCGCATTCAGCCTTGTGGACAGTTTACAGTGCAATTGATGTTATAAACGATGCATACGACGTATTTGTTTTATTCCACAAGCACTGGCGACTGGCGCCGGTTCACTTGCTTACAAACTAAATAAATTTTAAGTTAAATGCATATTTTTCGTTAAATTTCATTACGAAAAGGATAGAAGATAACATTTTAAATCCATACTAATATGATAAATGCGAAAGTATCTCTGTCTGTCTATCTGTCTGTCTGTCCGGCTTTCACGCCAAAACTACTGAACCGATTTTGATGAAATTTGGCACAGACAATCTTTAGACCCTGAGAAATGACATAGGCTACCTTTTATTAAAAAAAAAATGATATTCCCGAGGGAAATTTAAAAAGCGCGATATAACCGAACTCCACGCGGGCGAAGCCGCGGGCGGAAAGCTAGTTTAGTATAAAATTATCAATACCGTAGGGTTATTATGCAACACACTATCAGTAGCAATGGGTATCATTTTGACAGTTTAACAACGTTCATTGCGTTATTTTCGTTGTTGAGCAGACACGTTTTCGAACATATGGAGCAATGAATATGCTTCAATTAGGGTGCAGTAGTATCAATAATTTTATACTCAACATTTGGTAGGTAATTAGAAGCTAGAGAATACTTGAGTTTCAGCTCACTGTGTACTGTGGTCGCACGGTGTGTACGTCTAATCACCTAATCTGACTTGGATACTATCTAAACATGAGAATATGTAAAAGTGATTTGTTGTGAATTTGAGTGTCTTCAAGGCTAGAGTGAATAGGCTCTTAATAAACTAGTGCGCTTTACCATCAGGCGGGATTGCGGTCAAGCGCTAGTTTATAATTTATAAAAAAAAGAAAAAGAAATGGTTCGAAAGATTTCGTTTATATGTACCTACATTTTTTCATCCAAGCATACTTTGCCTCCACAAAGACATCTCTTTACATAGGTACATTGGCTATTAATGCAGTTATCATAATACGAAAATATTGATAGAAACCTCCACAAAAAACCCAACATTCATAGAACTATGCCATCGAAACTTTCAGCAGTTCAACACGATTTCGATACCACATCCTCCTTATTCCTGAAGCATAATAAAAACAAAAGAAAGAAAAATAAAGACTCCTTGCACCAATTCCTACCTCTCCGGTTTGAAGTTCAAACATCGTCAAATATCAGGACGTATTAGCCCCCCACCCCTGTACCCCTTCAATAAAATAACGCCCGGTTCAATTTCATTTACATATGGTATTGGGGAGGCCTAAATTAATTTTGCACACGAGATCGTCTTACGTTACCATACTGTACTTTTTAAGCTTACTCGTATTTCTTGAAACCTTACCCTGTACTCTACGGATGGCGAAATCAGATAAACTTGATTTATTTCCATTGTGTTTTTTGTACGCTCGTGTAGGTAGTATGTTTTGATAACGGTATTTGGTAACCCAATTTGTTGTGTAAAGGTGTAAATATATATTGTTCGTTTCGGTTAAAAACATGTTTAATACCGTCGTTGATACTGGATGGAAATGGCCGAATATTGTGAAGTTTGAAATTGATAAAAAAAATATTTCTTTGCTTGTTGATCCCAACACAGATGCCAATTTTATTTCTTAATTTTGACCTGAGTATTAATGTCGACTTCCCTGGCGCAGCGGTCAACACGCTTGCCTGCGACGTGGAGGCCCTGGGTTCGATCCCCGGCCAGGTCATGATGGAAAACGATCTTTTCCTGATTGGCCTATTATAACACAAGTTTCGAATTTACTTTGGGGCTAGCTCAATCTGTGTGATTTGTCCGTATATATTTATTTCATAGGCAAAAGACTGACTTTTGTAAAGTTAGGTTTGGCGGGAAACCTAAGATGAGTGTCACGCTCATTGTTCATTGGACTTTTAAATTATTTATAGTGTCGTTTACTAAATAAAAGCGCATGATTTATGTAGTAAAAGTGCATTCCGTAAATAATTCATAAAGAACATTGAAATATCGCGGCATAGTGCCCACATCATGACTTTGCCTCAAACCTCCCTCGTAGACGGGTCACGCGGCCGCCTTTTTCGGCTGTCATTGACGATATCCGCCATTATAGTGAAATAAAATTTTCAAAGAGTTTCTATAATTTGTAACACGTGTTATTGGCAAAATTGTGGTATCTATTCCACAGAGGGCACTGATCAAGAGTTGAAGTTGAAGTTGACTTTCGTAAAATCATCAATAGGCTATTTGGCGGTATGAATATTTTTGTGATTACTTGCAATAAATGCATAAAATGAGGGTTCTTTATGTCATTTACATGAGTTTTAATGAAAATAATAACAATTAATATATCCAAAAACACAAAAATATGTTTGGCATTTTGTTTCTCGCACCACATTTTGTGAAACGTGACATTAGCCAATCCGGATTGGCTAATGTCACGATGACGTCATAAGCTCATAAACACAACAAGTGTTTATGAGCTTATGACGTCATCGTCGTTCTATGTGTTCTTAGGTGTTTTAGCGTTTTTAGAAGGTTTTTAACGATATTTGGAGGGATTTGTGGTATTTTTTTTTTGTTTTCTAACTGACAAATAACAGATAAACACGAACGCCACTGCGGAACCAAAAATCTTTTATAAGTTTATGACGTCACTCACAAAGCGCGACGCCATATTGCTGAATAAAGCGTTTCGGCGGCTTATTTGAATTCTGATTTTTTTTTGCATGTTTCTTACGAAATATGTATTTTAAATAAAAATAAAAAACTTTTGGTGAACTTCTTAACCACAACCAAGTAATTCAAGATAGAAATTAAAAATCTGTCAAATAGCCTATTCTTATGAACTTTGTAAAGGTGACATTGATTCGCATTTTTAGAGTCGTGTGAAGAAGTCTTGCTCTTTATTTTTTGGGTATTCAGTTTATTTTTACAGGAAGCCATTTTCTCATAAACAGAAGTCCATCTCAAGTTAACTTCTTAAATATGTAAGGGTTATATAAAAATAATTCCATTATACACGACCGCCATTCAAAATTAATGTCAATTAAAAAGTTTAAAAAATATAAATAACATTTCCATTTACCCAAAAAGAGAAAGCATCACAATTTTAATTACGAAGTGTACAGAAAACCGTAATTGTTAAATATTTGAGACGGGTCACATTAAATAGGGCTTAATAAAACGCAGCACTTGATCACCATTATAAAGCTTGAAAAGAATCGCACAATTTGCTGGAGCAGTAATAAAATATAGACTGCTATTCTTTTTTTAATTCTTAAGTAAGAAAGGCAAACGATGTCACGCAAAATAAGACTTAATTTAGGTAAAGTAATGGATATTGCCTCTCTTGTCGACCTCCATTTTGTAAAATGCGAGATAAAAATTCCTGTATTAAGTAGGGGAGTGCCTGAAGCGGCCGATATAATTTTTACACTTTTAATAATGAGGTAAAGACAAATCTTATCTAAACTAAATGGTTTAAGGACCATTAAGTTACTACTAAGGCAAACTTATCTAAACTAAATGCCATTTATCTTTTTATAATTTAGTTTAGATAAGATTTGTCTTAGTATGTTTATTTATCTTGATGGTGATTTATATCGTTTACCAGTACCATGCAACTATTTTATTTTATTTTGGTTATTAGGGACATCATCATCATCAGCCTCTACTCGTCCACTGCTGGATATAGGCCTCTTCCATGGCACGCCAACAAGCCCGATGCTGAGTAGTTCTCCGCCAGCCGCTACCAGCCACCTTTTTGATGTCGTCGCTCCATCTCGCCCAAGGGCGTCCTACGCTACGTTTGCCGAGACGCGGTCTCCACTCGAGGACTCGTTTACCCCAAAAGTTGTTGGCCCTGCGGCATATGTGACCAGCCGGTTGCCACTTCAGCTTGCTAATCTTCTCAGCTATGTCGGTGACTCTGGTCCTCTGTCGGATCACCTCATTTCTGACGCGGCCCTTCAGAGAGACGCCCAACATAGCCCGCTCCATAGCTCGCTGAGCGGCTTTAAGCTTATGGACTAGTCTGACCGTTAGTGTCCACGTCTCGGCTCCGTAAGTCATTACGGGTAGGACGCACTGGTTGAATATTTTAGTCTTCAAACATTGGGGTATGGGCGACGAAAATACCCGACGGAGTCTTCCAAATGCTGCCCATCCCAGCTGGATCCTTCTATTTGCCTCCTCTATTTGCATCTCATATCTCCATCCTTATATTTGCATTAGGGATATAAAACAGTTATATGTTACAGTTTTAATAGTAGGCTAAGGCATAATACATAGTAAACAAATATATATTCCACTATTGATAAAATTAATATTTTATCAATGGTGGAATACACAGATACGATATATTCTAACAAACTGACCAAAAAAAAATGTGCCGAACACAGCAGCATGCATATTTTTATTCGGCATACATTGGTACAGTGTGAGTGAGATGGGGCGCAATCTAAAGCATATAGAAGAAAAAGATGGCTAGTGTTTGTCGTTTGCGCTGTTAGTTTGTCGTTTGTTTTTACGAGTGTATCGAGAGTGACTAAAGCGAGATACAGGACTTACCTCCTTTTGTACGCTTCATTTTTAGTGCGCTAGTGACATATCTACCTTAGTTTAATATTTTATCAATGTATTCCACACGAAAGTCCACGGAATCATATTGATATTGATACAAGAAATAAGGAAACATACGTATATAAACATACCTATATAAAATAGAAAGAAAAAGATGCCCGAACTTAAATTTAGTTTAGTTTGTGAATAAGGGAATCGGGCCATTATCTTAAAATATCTTTCGCTACGTTGCTAAAGGTTTAAAAACTATTGCTAATTTTCTTTTAAAGACGTGGTGTAAGCTGTTGTAACATCACTATTTAGTAAGATGTACTGAAGTCACACCACTATATTCATGTCGGCTTCACTCTCTTGGTAGCTGTGTGGACAGCAGCTTGTATATCTTAAGACAGTAAACGATTTTATAAAATGAACACAAGTGTTTAATTAAATCAAATAAGAACATAACATAAGCAAGCCTTCAAGTTTCTCGCTACCCAATGTTGTTAAAACATCAAGCTGAACAATTTAAATAACTCCTGGAGAATTTTCGTCACTAAATCTCACTTGTATCTACTAAAAAGCGTGCACTCAATCTTCGAAAGTAGTTAAGGACCTAAACTACAAGCAACAGTGAGGTAAAGTTTACCCCTCTTTGCGGGAGTGGAGAATTTAATTTCTTCACGTTTTATTTATAAGCGATGATTAAAGTTAAATAATTACAGCTACGTATACATAGGCCACACGACATAGCTGTTCGAGTCGCTAAAATTAAGTGATAGTGGGCGGGGCGGGGCATATTTTATTATTTATTTATTTATTTTCTTAACTTAGTTTACAAAACATTGATATAAAAGCCATGCCCCGCAAAACCGTTTTCACGCTTTGTGGGAACGGAACAAACAGAGTATCAACCAATATTTAATTATTACTAGCGCGGACATTTAAATTAGTGTCTAGCAAATTGTTCGTAGAACCGATGGCTGATGGGGCAGTAAGGTTCTGGAGTGGCGGCGACGCGCGACGTACCAAAAGACGCAGCGTAGGGAGGTAATAGTTCATGGCTGTCATTCTTTAAAAGTCGTTACGTGTAGTCAGAAACCCGAAAGTCTGGCGATCAATCCTGTCTAGGGGTATTGTATTATCTAGAAGGTGGGTTGTGGAAGCTAGATAGGCAGTAGCTTCAATTAAAATAGGTAGACTGAAAACCGAAACCAACGTCGCTCTATGAATATTACTGGTATTCCGGTGCATCTGTGTAGCCCGGAAACTGAAACCAACATAGTTGGTTTGGAGGTATGTTCGAGGAACAGGGAGTAAAGTTCACTCATCCTCCATAGAAAAGAGAGGATCCTCAGGCCAGACGGGTGTTATGTCTGGCGGACACTTGCCCAACGGTTGATGTTGGGAAGTTGTATGTATGCTAGTAGCACAGTAAGTAAACTCTGCTTGCGAGATATAGAATTAGTGTGATGTCAGTATCACCTGTTGTTTGCATGTGGCGTCTGTAGATACCACTGCATTGGCAGAAGGTTTGGCAAGTATACAAGTAACGTTCAAATGACAAAAATGTACGGCTAAACAGTCCCTAATCCCTACTTAGGTTCATCATCATCATCATTTCAGCCGAAAGACGTCCACTGCTGGACATAGGCGGGGAGGCCTCCCGCATCCAGCGGTTTCCCGCGACGTTCACGGGAAAGGATTACAATGTAATATTCAGCCACCAGAGAGCAGTACTAGCGCA
The DNA here is from genome assembly GCA_017933935.1 of Sesamia nonagrioides. Taxonomy (NCBI): domain Eukaryota; kingdom Metazoa; phylum Arthropoda; class Insecta; order Lepidoptera; family Noctuidae; genus Sesamia; species Sesamia nonagrioides. Next base: position 3,514,016 of record JADWQK010000188.1, read on the forward strand.
AACAGTAAAAATTTTTTAGTAGTTATTTTTTATGCAGGTCAATAATATTAAACAAATAGCACAATTCAGTTTATTATTTGACTAGACAAGCGACCTGCACGGCTTTGCACGGGTGTAATGCTGATAGATACTAAATACGTTACAAAAAAACTGTGAACGTTGTGTAAAAACACAGCGGCCCGCTGCTCCCTCCCGCCCAGGCTGGTCGGTACCGCCGTAAACGCGACGGCCCGCAATTTTTAAATCTGTGGTATCTTCGAAAATATTCATTTAAATCATAGGCTGTAAAGAGTGATGTCCAACAATGTATTTAAGGTATTAAATTAGATAAGGATTAAAGCTGTATTAGGTAAAATCGTTTCGAAAATTAGCCGGTAGGTATTTGTCGTAAAAAGTAAATGACAAAAAAAATATTGTGGAATATCCATAACAGATAGACATATACCATCGCGGACTTTTTTGTAGACCTTTTCAATGTGTACAATATTTAGTACATTACATAATTATTTTAATAAATCACGTAAGGTTCATTCAGCCTGCGTTTTACTGCAATCGTGGAAAAAATGTAGGTAATTATTTACGACGTTACATAAGAAACCTCAAAAACAATAGTACTTTTCCCCAATTTAATGGATGTTATTAAAGTTATTATACCTACATATAAACCTTCCCTTTTAATCACTCTATCTATTGAAAAAACCGCATCAAAATCCGTTGCGCAGTTTTAAAGATTTAATCATACAAAGGGACATAGGGAAAGAGAAAGTGAAGAGAAAGTTTGTTTTATAATGTGTAGGATTATTCAAGTTAATTATTCGTCCCGTGTGGTACCGGGCATAGAATAGTATCATCCCATATCCTCCCGTGGGTAAGAGGCGACTAAAGAAACTGTCACCAGGGAAGCGGGTAGCAGCGCTTCTAGTGTGGAATAACAAATTACTGCGATCTCCAACCCGCCTGCCAAGCGTGGGAATTATGGCAATGCAATGGAATGAAAGCTTTTTTTTTTTGGGATGGGAAATCATCAAATGACTTCTCCCGCTCTGGGCGGAGCGGAAGGGCGTGTTTTACTGACTAAAACCCACCAGTGTTTCTTTACTTGCCTGTGCGACGGCCAGGGACACGGTTTCTTGTTTAACCAACTCGCAACCCTGACCCAGGAGGCATCGGTCTTCGTGGATCCGTCACGATGTGCCGACATCTTTTTGAGGCGCGCGTGAAACGGAATGAAAGCCTTGGAGGAGGCCTCTGTCCAGCAGTGGACTTCTATAGGCTGAGAAGAAGAAGAGTTAATTATTTTTATTGTTCTACCTTTCCACCAAATTCTTCTATATTCCATTTAAACTCGCAACATATTCGCGAAGGAGTTTATTAAGATCATCCACTTTTAAATGGCCGTAGAATTCCATAAAATGTAGTTAAAATACAAACATAATGAAAATTTTGACTTATCTTCATACAATAGTGAATACCCAGTTGTTAGGTACATTTAAATAATTCAGTTCGACAAGGATAAGGGATTGCGAAATATGGCGGTTAGTTTACTGCTACGCTTGTGGCGCCCTCTTCGCCGAGTTTTGTAAAATTCCTCCTAAAGATCTGAGAGTCTATACAACAAATAGGTTATGGTTATCATATAAGTATGAGTTTATCAGTCACTAGCTGCGCCGCGCGATTTCACCTGCGTAGGTTTCGATATCTTTATTTTTTATATGTTCTGCTCTTATTGGTCGCAACGTGATGTTATATTATAGTCCAAAGCCTGCCTGGATTATTGGGCTATCCAATACAAAAATAATTTTTCAAATCGGACCAGTAGTTCCTGAGATTAGCGCGTTCAAACAAACTCTTCAGCTTTATAGATTAGTATAGATTTGTTTTTTAATTTTAAAACTCTTTGAAAATCGTATAATTAATGATAACATTATGTAATCGGTTGAATTAGCTATTGTGCTTCCTCAAGACGTAATCACAAGAAATCGATCATTTTAACCGAACATTTATACAAAATATCTAAAATTAACCCCTCCATTCATTATAAAAATGATCTATGGAATTTATAAATGAATCAGGCGATTAATAAAAAAAACCCCTTAAAGCCATAGACGGGCGTCAGTCAGTTATTTATGGCAGGATTAAAAGCGGGAACGGCCAACCAATATGGCTACCGACGAACGCTAAGCCGATGATTTAAATACAACCCATCGATTCGCTAAAACGCGAAACGTAATTAATCATATTTTAGCCGCCTTTAGAAATGCTAGAGGATAGAAAGGATCTAATAAAACATTGCAAAGAAGTGAAAAGCTTTTGATTATGATACATTTTCTATAGATTTTTTCTTGTTGGAAAGTATGGTTTGTTCAAAAAGTATCACATGTAAAGGTATTAGGTAAACATGTGAAAAAAGTGATTGATTTGAATTAATTATTTAAATACGGAATTGAGAATGAAATCAATTCATACTGTTAGTCATCAACATCATCTCAGCGTTAATCCCAGTCGCATCCGAAGCCTATTCCAGCTCTGGAGTCTGGAGTCCGCTTTTACCAGTCTAACTGCTGATTTTGGCGAAACATCGACATTTTCCGTGAAGCGACTGCCGTCTGACCTCCACAACCCGAAGGCGATATCGAAGTACTGCAGCTAGACCAATTGTTGGAGTTTTGAGGGCTCCAACAACCCGTAACGACTGCCATTAGATGTACCTACGTATGGCATTCATACTGTTAGTGCGTTACAAAATTACCCCGCTGAATTTGGTTTGTATTTATATACTTTTATCCTTATATACTTTTGTCAGATACTTTTGGAACATACCTACTGTAGGCTAGGAATTGCCGTATATCGGCCTAGTTTGAGCATTAACTATACTCGTTACGTTTATGTTATTGTAGCTTCGGATAGACGACAAGCGACAGCGCGAAACGTAAAAATGGTATTTTGTGTCTTATTTTCAGTTTATGTATGAAATATTTTGTTACATTTTTGATGTTCTGCTTTACTTAACTTTATACGATAAACAGAAATGTAAATTAACGATTTTTTTCAAAAAACGTCGTCTCAAAGAGATCAGAGGGCCTCCTGGGTCGGGGTTATCATTATATCATCACCTTTTTATCGTCCCACTACTGGGCATAGGTCACCTCTCATACAGAGAAGGATTGAGCGTAATCACCACGCTTGCTCAATACGGGTTGGCGATTACAGACTTGTAAGTCCAGGGGACAGGCCTGCGGGTCGGTTAAAAAAAAACTGTGATCCTGTGGCAAGTGAAAAAACAAGGGTGGGTTTAGTCAGTAAAAGTCTGACACGCCCTTCCGCTCCGCCCAGAGCGAGAGAGATCATTTTATGATTTCCCATCCAGAACAAAAAAGGGCCTCTATGGTACTAATATTCCCATTCAATTGGAATATTGATAACTTCAATTGATCGTCACCGCTTACAATTCGAGTAATACCAATTCATATGCTTATCACTACGCATTCTACATATTCCGATTCATGTTCAGAATCGACTTAATCTATCGCCTATCGTGACAAGTTTCATGTCTTGCATATTGTACGAACTCAAAGGCTCTAGATGTCTGAGTACAGGATGCTTAACAATAGATTGAGGGAGATGTCTGTAGTCTGGCTGGATGAGCCTCTTCAGTGAAACCTCAATAATGTATTATCCAGGTCGTGTATAGTAAGAGTATTCCGATTGAAGTGTATTCAATCTATAAAGGATTTTAAAATAATATGCAACGTTATTTTTTGTTTATGACATGAATACAGTTTGTTCAGAATAAGCAACTGAATCGATTCCAATTATTATTTTTACACCATGTTATATTTTTTCCAAATACACTTAGAAATTGTTGCAGTGTGGTTACTGAGCGCGCTACGAAGCTTACGCGTGCTCACGTCAGGGCATCAGCTGACGCCACAGGTCAACGCACCCGGCTCGCCCGTCCGAGTGGAGCGTAAACCATATTTTTGTTGGGACAACCAAGTAGGATAGGTAGCTCATAGATTTGTGGTTTTTCATGATACCTTATTGAAAATTTGTACATAAACTTTTTACTTAAAAATACTCAACTCGTGTCTCGGGATTCGCATAAACAAAAAATAATGTTTTATAAAAAGGAATCGAAATAATCAAAAGCCATCAAACAATTCATACACATCCCTGTCAATATGAAACTTGCCCAATAGGCTGGCAGCATTTCCACGTTGTATGACAATGCTGATTCTTTGGCCAAAATAGGCCAGCCCTCCTGGTCACGTGAAGGGTGACCGACAGCCTGGAGATTGTCGTGTTAGGACATGAAAGAGAAGGGGGGGGGGGGAGAGTCATATAAATGATTTAGTACAACAGCACAAAGAAACAAGTAAAAAGTAAGCATATAAAAATGAAAATGAATGCATGATATGGGCGAGGTGAGGATACAAAGTAAACACAGTAAAACAAAGGCAGAGGTCAGTCGGGCAGCAACAGTTTCAGAGGGCCTGTCACCAGGCTACAGGCCGGGTTGAGGGCGGCAGCGAAACGGTACCAGACAGCAGGAACGGCGCCCGGCAGCAGAAATGGCGCCGGCAGCAGAGGGACAGCGCCGGAAGTAGAAGCACAGCGGCAGCAGAAGCTTGGTTAGCACCAGAAGCTTGGTTGGCACCAGAAGCTTGGTTGGCAGCAGAAGCGACGCCGGCAGTAGAAACAAAGCGGTCGTAATTAGCCTTAGTAACACAGCACAGGTAGGAGAGCGTGGTTACAGGCGGGAGAACCCTGGAAGCAGAGCGTGGTTACCGGCAGGAGTACCCTGGTATCAGAGCGTGGTCACAGGCAGGAGGTACTCTTGTTGCAGGTTATAGGAAGAGGATTCCCTCTTCGCGAGGGAGAGGGTACCCCTGGGAGGGCTCTGGAGGCAAAATCACACAATTAATGAACTGTAGATGTTTTTGAAGCTAGACCGAAACTGTCACTTCTCAGTGAGGGCTCCCTAAGAAACCTCACAGAACGTCATAATCATAAGGACGAAATTTAAATACTCAAAAATTATAAGAAAGAGGAAAAATAAATTGACGGAGTTCGGATAACAAATCCGGTAAAAAAATAGCAGGCTGTCAAGAATTTAGAAGAAAAAGAATGTGTAGGAAGTAATATTAAATTATAGAGTGTTGTGCTAAGAAGGAAAAAGTAATACAGTCCTGCATACCTACGTACAGCTTCCTACGCTAAGATGTCGCTAAGTCGCCGAAACTTAGGCTTAAAGTTGAGGACTGTGTCTGTTAACTGAACAATGAGTCCTGGTGTAATGGAATACGATTTAAACAGAGATTCATAGTAATAGAATGCATATTATGACCTGTGGGAATGGATGAAGTATGCGTATGAGTATTTATGAATATGCACATACATGACTAACGCTTCTGGTTTACGGTGCAAAGACCCTTGGCTTCACTAACTGACGGGTGTCATTACAAGATGTTGCGAAATATTAAGTGTGCACTCGGACCTCATAGCCCCACGGCCCTAGTATTCGTATATATACCCAAAATGGCTCCATGAAGCCATCCATGAAATAAAAGTATGTTTGCAATTATCTAAGTACTACCGGCTACCTATAGCCAGCAAATATAAAACAAAAATGTGAACTTACAATATCGAACGCAATTATAACTTTTCAACAATACCTCCAACAACTATCGTTATTTTAGTCGATTTTGTACAAAAAAAAAAAAAAAAAACTTAAGTATGAACTAAAACCATCCTCGGGACTCACTATCAATGAATAGAGTGGTTCTCGAGTATGGTTTTTGTTGAACTCCCCATCGATTTTCATACAGTTTCTTGAGTTCACGAATATATAGCCAGACAGACATGGCGAAGGACTTTGTTTTATGTGTGTGAAGAGGGTTCTTCCTAGCTGTGGGAAAAAAGTAGGCTGGTAGTAATGGCCACATGAGGAAAAATTGCGAAATTATTCCAAAGGACTACAATAACGAAAAGAGACTACTATAGCGTAGCATAGCGCTCGCTACGCTGTAGCCTGGTGTGTAACACTCGCTACATCGTAGTTATGACATGTAGCACTTACTACGATACGATACACGTAGCGCTCACTACGATACGATACACGTAGCACTCACTCGAAGGAATTTTACTTCATTTAAATTAACTTCAGAACCTTGCGCCCAACCTGCTAGTGACTTGGCAAGTATAAGACTTGGCTTGCGCCCACCAGTGTTCTTATGATTATTTAGTAATTACTTAGTTTCGGTTTCTCGTTTCTTGTTACGATAGCTAAACGCATTCATCACTAATATGAAATTCAGGTTTCAACCCTGTAAGGTCTCAAGTTGTCGAAATATGAGGAGGGCGCAAGGTTCATAATTATGAACGTTACGCCCACCGTGTATCTCGACAATGGCTGGACCAAAGAGTTCGAATCTTTGATTATTCTGCAGTGAAGGATATGTGATATTAGTGCCACGAGCATTTAGACTTCGTTACTGTAATTTTCGGACACTAAGACATTATCGTCGGCGAATCTTAAGTGACTAATGTATTGATTATCTATATTTAAGCCGATTCTTCCCCAGAAAATACAACAGAAATGCAATGGATGCTAAATGCTCTACACGCGGCGAGTAAACAGGTTGGCTTGGAAATAAATCGAAGCAAAACCAATATAATGACGAACAACAACAAAACTCCAGTTTACCTAGGAAATGAAATGCTAGAGTATGTTGACACTTATATATATCTGGGCAAACAAATGTCATTTAATAAGCAGAGAAACGAACAAGAAATAGAAAGGAGAGTTGCAAATGCATGGAAGAAATTTTGGAGTTTAAAAGAAATTATGAAAAGTGAAATGCCAACTAAGATTAAACAGACAGTCATGGATACCTGTATTCTCCCATCGTTAACCTACGCCAGCCAAACTTGGAAATTTACAAAAAGAGTGGAAATGAAAATCAGAACCTGTCAAAGGAGTATGGAGAGAAGCTTATTAAAAGTTAAAAAAATCAAAAAAATACCACATAAAGTTATTAGAAAAAAGACAAGAGTCACAGATGCGCTATGTCACAGCAAGAAGTTGAAGTGGCGCTGGGCCGGCCACATAGCTCGTCTTACTAACAATCGTTGGACTAAGCGATTGACTTCTTGGCTGGGACCATCGGGCACAAGAAAGAGAGGAAGACCAACTACTCGATGGGCAGACGACATAGTGCATGTAGCTGGCGAACAATGTATGGGCGTGGCAGGCGACAGGGACACTTGGCAGTCTCTAGAGGAGGCCTTCACCTCCAACTAACGGGGGGTTCTTACTTCTTTTTTGCTCAAAATATAGCATACTTTCAACAGTTAATATTTGATCATGTTTTTTAGTTTAATTGTTATTTTTTTTCTGTAGACAGTAAGAAATAAAAGGCTTTTTTATTTTATTTTATTTATTTATTTACTGTAATTTAGAAAAGTTATGGTTTTATTGAAAGTTTTCCATACATTGAAAAGGGTATAATATAATGCATCATAAGAAAACTGGTGGGTGTAAGCCATTGCTTCATCAAGCTATATCGGCCAGACCAAGGCCGTCACAAATTATAACGAATATTAAAATGTGCGTCACATTTTCATCACTAAAGGATGTGATACTTGCCAAGTCGCTAGCAGGTTGGGCGCAAGGTTCTGAAGTTAATTCATTAAATCACTTGTTAATGTGATAATTTGGTAACTAGTAATGTATATGTTATTCAGAATACTCCTCCCTTATGCCAAACTTATATCCCCTCCGTGTAGTTACTCCAGAATCATCCATCCTCCTTTGTTTCCACGTCTCTAAGGCAACAGCAACAGACAATGGGCACCAATCCCACGAGAAACTTCCTTTACATATTACAATTATAACGTTACCAATACATAACTATTGTAACAGTTTGTGGGCGTTACACTATTTTAGTAATTGGATTACAGAAAGTTTTGTTATGAACTTCAGTAACAGCCTCCGTGGCGTAGCGGTAGCGGACGCGGCCGCTGCGCAAGGTGGCGCGGGTTTGATCCCCGCACAGTGCAAGTATTTGTATGCATGAATATGAATACTTGCACTGGTCTGGTCGTGCCTCGGAAAGCACGTTAAGCCGTTGGTCCCGGTTGCCATACGAACATCTAGTGGCAGTCGTTACGGGTTGTTGGAGCCCTCAAAAGTCCAACAATTGGTCTAACTGCAATGCTTCGGTGTCGCCTTGGAGTTGTGGAGGTCAGACGGCAGTCGCTTCACGGAAAATGTCGAAGTTTAGCCATATCAGCAGTTGGACGGATAAAGCGGACCCCAGACTCCAAAGCTGAAAAGGCTTCGGATGCGACTGGGATTAACGCTGGGATGATGATGATGGTAATATTAGTAGCTTCAAATTCATGAATGATGTAGTTAGTTGTTCCGGGTTTGGCTGTTTGTGTATGTGAGTTTATATGTTTTTAAACGCACCCACGATACAACATTTTTAGTGTGGGGTAACGTTTTATTTTATGTTGTTTTTTTTTTAAAGGAGCTCCCCACGTCTTCGTTTATAATTTTCTAAATTACCCCAAGCTGGTTAATTTTCAGTTTTCCTAATTGTCTGGGACTGCTTCCCATTTTCGTTAGCGTTAGACGGCTGGTTGCCTGTGGCTAGCTGCTCTTCGGAGAATATTCAAGAATTGCTATCCAGAATTATCTTTGCTACATATCTTTACTACACAAGATAGTAATAGTCATCATCATCATCTCAGCGTTAATCCCAGTCGCATCTGAAGCTTATTCAGCTTTGGAGTCTGGGGTCCGTTGTACCAGTCTAACTGTTGATTTTGGACTTTTTAATTTTCCAACAACCCGTATCGACTGCCATCAGATGTTCGTATGGCAACCGGGACCAAAGGCTAAACGTTCTGATGAGGCACGACCAGAACTGTGCAAATATTCATATTCATGCATAAAAATAATTGCACTGCGCGGGGATCGAACCCTCGCCTCCTTGCGCAGCAGCCGCGTTCGCTACCGCTACGCCACGAAGGCTGTTACAAGATAGTAATAGTAATAGCGTTTATTCAGTAACTGTTTACAATGTTACACAAAATGTATTTTATGCTATAATTTTTTGTTACAGTCGAGTTAGATATCTGTAACCGAACTAGGCAAAAGCCTGTTTCGGTTATCAGCGCCCCAACCCTAAAAAAATAGACACTAGATTTAGGTAGCCATTGAATAAAATTAACACTTTGTAAAATGACAAGTCGCCAACTTCGAGAAAGAGGTCAATCGTCGAATCCAACTCGGCTGGGCTGCTTTCGGGAAACTACGTAAAATCTTCTCGTCCGAAATACCGCAGTGTCTCGAGACAAAAGTCTTCAACCAGTGTGTGTTGCCAGTGATGACTTATGGAATGAGACGTGGTCGCTAACAATGGGCCTTATAAGAAGGCTCAAAGTCACTCAAAGGGCAATGGAGAGGGCTATGCTTGGGGTTTCACTGCGCGATCGAATCAGAAATGAGGAGATCCGCAGAAGAACAAGAGTATCCGACGTAGCCCGAAGAATTGCATCACTAAAGTGGCAGTGGGCTGGACACATTGCCCGTAGGACCGATGCCCGATGGGGCCGACGGGTTCTCGAGTGGCGACCACGCACCGGAAGACGTAGCGTGGGTAGGCCCCCGACAAGGTGGACCGACGACCTGGTGAAGGTCGCGGGGAACCGCTGGATGCGGGAGGCGCAGGACCGGTCGTCGTGGAGAACCTTGGGGGAGGCCTATGTCCAGCAGTGGACGTCTTTCGGCTGAAATGATGATGATGATGATGAAAATGACAAGTTCAAATAGAAAATAACATCAACTAAACCAAATAAAATTTTAGAGATATTTTTTCAGGTTGGAAGATGGCATCCGTGTACAGCATGAAGGATGCATAATTTCTAAAATTGTATTGTATCATTAGTAATTCCTTAGTGACTGTTGTAGTGTATCGAAGTTTAGCCAAAATCGGCAGTTAGACTGGTAAAGCGGACCCCAGACTCCAAAGCTCAAAAGCTACGGATGCGACTGGGATTAACGCTGAGATGATGATGATGATTGTTATTTAAATAAATTTGAGTTTGAGCTTCATACATACATTAGGTATAAACAAAATTAAACTTAATTATTAAGGAAACAAAAACGCGACTGCAGAAATATATTTTTTTATTTATTTATTTTATTATTTATATACACACAATAAAATACATAAGGATAAGACAAAATTAAGATCTGAGTACAAAGTTGGTGTACTAGTGCTTGACCGCGATCTCGCCTGATGGTAAGCAGTAATGCAATCGTTGCTAACTGTAAATTAGAAATGTGGGTAATTGATATGCAACAAGTTTTTATATTTGTTCTCATTTGATATTATCTTGCACATGTATTCGTATGTATTAACAATGTGTTTGTGACTTACTTATGTAGTCGAGAAAGATGCCAAGATATTTCATTTTGCACGCACAGTTGACGGATTTTTACATGCGAACATATACAGTATGTCTATTTCTTTGGGACTCCCTCCAACACAGGGTAAATAAATAGTAAAGAAATAGACACACCTAAATACCTATGTTCAAGAAATTCGGTAAAAAAATAGAGAAAAATTATACTTTTATCAAAATGTATACAAAAATGCCTGATCATTTGGAAAGGCAACAGGTTTTTTTACTATAGTCTTATTCTCAAATGCTGCAGCCGATTACTTCGCGATAATTTATGGTTTTCAGATTTTCCGAAGATACCCCCTACATAGGTGTATGTAGAAGATGGTAAGCTGATAATCTCATTCTTCTTTTTATTTTCCTGGTCTTTTTATTTTATTTTCCTTACAAAGAGGTATGTGCGTATAAGATAGGAATTTGTAAGAAATTTTCTTCTTTGGCCTTCGCCTTTTCCCGATTCTACACGGGGTCGGCTTTCCCAATCATTCGACGTCATTTATTTCGTTCTTTTGCGTTATTGTATATGTATATTAAGTATCTTGTTTATGTTTATACATCGTCGTGGTGGCCTAGTGGTTCAAACATCAGCTTCTCAAGTATGAGTGTGCGGATTCGATTCCAGGTCAGGCAAGTACCAATACCTAACTATTAAGCTATTTTTATGTACTTTCTAAGTATATCTTGGACACCAATGACTGAATAAAAGGTGAAGGAAAAGATCTTGATGAAACCTGGACTGAAATTCTGAAATCGTCAATCTGCATTAGGCAAGCGTGGTGATTACGCTCAATCCTTCTCTGTATGAGAGGAGGCATGTGCCCACTGCCCAGCAGTGGGACGATATAAAAGGTTGATGATGATGATGATGATGTGTATATTGTACTTTTATGTTTAGCTAGCTCCGTCTCGGTTACACTCGCATAAGTTTTGATCTCTTTGGTATGACAAAACGTATCCCTTATGTTAATATACGTGTACACTTTTTATCAAGGATTAAATTATCCAGCAGGGTAATTGCGTAACCCACTATCAGTCGCAATTGTTTCGTTTGGACAGTTCAACAACTTTCATTACGTTATTTGCCCAACAAGGGCAGACACATTTTTCTTACATATGGAGCAATGGATTAGCAATATGCTTCTAAATGATTCTTTACAGCAATAGAGTGCTTCTGTTACGTGTGTAACAAATGTCTTCCCATGGCGACCAAAGAAGTGCTGGCTTGACGTTGTAAGTGACGACATGCGTGCCAACAATCTCAAACCACGGGATGCCAGCGATTATGCGAAATGGCGGCGAATCTATACTAATGTACAGCTGAAGAGTTTGTTTGAACGCGCTTATCTCAGGAACTACTGGTCCGATTTGAAAAATTATTTTTGCGTTGGATTTTTATTTTGTATGATTATTAATACAGGAAGGCTGTAGGCTGTATAGCATCACGCTGCGACCAATAGGGGCGAAGCATAACGCTACGGGAACGAAGTCATTGGCGGCCGCTAGTATGTAATAATAAGGAAAGTGGACCCCGGGCTACAACGCGAAAGCCGCGGATGCAACCGGGATTATACGCTGAGATGATGATGAGTGTGTTACGCACTTAGATTATAAATCATTTGTGTAACAAATTACATCAATATTGCAGAAGTGACAAACATACTTGAATACACATAAACTTCCGCCTTAGTACTAGCTGCATCTGCGTCTTCATCTGAATCCGTTTTGATACCGTGGAAATATCGGGATAAACACTAGGCGACTTCCTACAATATGTAAAGAAAATCCTGTCCGATCCGTGAAGGTATTGTTAGGTATTGATAACTGATTCTACTAATGGATACAAAGCCGGGCTAAACTTAAAAAAAATCCCCATAAAAAAATATTATTTCACAAAAAGAGGTAACTTAATACATGTGCGGTAGGCAACCCTTCTGCCGGTGACGGGGGGCAGGGCACGCGGCTTGTGGTCGCATCGCTTACCGTCAAAATGGTGTTGTCACTTTTTAAAAATTACCAAATTTCGGGAAAGTTGGAAATAATTCGCGGGAAAAAATGATTATTTCAAAATGCATTAGTATTAGTACTATGATGGTTACGTAAAATTTTATATTATATTTGGTCATGTGTTAACTTAACCTTTATTATCCTTATGGGTCGGACGGGGTTTTCTTTACATATTGTATCTGTCAACCCTGGATATAAACCATCCAGTCGTTTGAACGTGAAGAAGTGACAAACATAAAAACGCACACACACCCACTCACAAACTTTCGCCTTTGTAATTTTGGTGTGATTTATATTAAATGAAAATCACATGAATTGTAAAACAAAAATAGAGCAATTATAGAATAACTTTCCCCATTTAATTTGATGCTCACTGAACTTAACCTAATCATGAACACTTAAATTTTAAGCCTTTTCTGAACTTTCATTGAGAAGTATTAATCCAGCTTAATTAATAGCTTCAGAATTAAAATATGTGTATTGTTGGGCTTGATATATTAATAAATAACTAATTCTTTAAAACTGGGTACGGATATTGTTGAGGTTGAATTTCATTATTGTCTCTGGCTGATGACATTTATAAAGAAATTAAATATATTTGAGTTTGGAAGACAGATTCGGGAGACAAGAGAAAAATGTTTTGTTGTTTCAGTTGTAGTAAAAATGTTGTGACAAAGAATGGTTTGAATATATAGACGCTTGAAAGGCAATCATATCTAAGCGACAAAAAATCGTAAATTGAGTTATATACACCAAATAACGCAGAAAAATCTGGCGGTTCGAATGGTGTATATAACTCAATTTACGAATTTTTGTCGCTTAGATATGATTGCCTTTCAAGCGTCGATATATATACATATCATCATCATCTCAGCGTTTATCCCAGTCGCATCCGAAGCTTTGTCAGCTTTGGAGTCTGAGGTCCGCTTTTACCAGTCTAACTGCTGATATGGCTAAACTTCGACATTTTCCGTGAAGCGACTGCCGTCTGACCTCCACAACCCGAAGGTGACATCGAAACATTACAGCTGACCAATTGTTGGACTTTTTGAGGGCTCCAACAACCCTTTAACGACTGCCACTAGATGTTCGTATGGCAACCGGGACCAACGGCTTAACGTGCTTTCCGAGGCACGACCAGACCAGTGCAAATATTCATATTCATGTATACAAATATTTGCACTGTGCGGGGATCGAACCCGCGCCACCTTGCGCAGCGGCCGCGTCCGCTACCGCTGCGCCACGGAGGCTGTCGTTATATATACAAATCACATATGTGATTTCTATAACTGTTTATAGAGTCTTGTTTTAAAACATAATATGAGAATAAAGTGAGAATGAATTACATGTGATTTATTTTGAAGCTTTTACTACAGGATCCTAAGAGGTACTGCATCCCATTTATTTCATAACAGCAACAGATATTTTGATACGCTTATAAAATCATAAACGACATTCATTAAATATGAATCGGTGTAAAATGTTCTAAAATGTAAACGAACGAAACAGAAACGCAGTGGAACAGTAATCGGATATTTTTTAAGGTAAATGTAATTGCTACCAGGTATGGGACACGAAGCTGATGCCAAAAGTATGTAATAGAAGAGAATACTCTTTATTATATCAAGCGGCTGGAGAGTGTCCAGAAGCGGTTCCTTTACCATTATATGCTACGGAGATCATTTGGCTAAAAAAATAACAAGTTACTCTGATAGGTTAAAACATTATCATATGGTTACACTAATCAGTCGTAGGAAAACAATTGACTTCATTATGCTTCACAGAATATTTAATGGTACTATAGATTGCAGTGAACTTTTGAGCTCATTACAAATTAAATTTCCAACTCGTGACTCCCAGGCGTAATACATACGAGTTATTCTACATTTCTGACTCAAAAACCAACCTGCGTCATTTCGCCGCTTTGCCAAGACTTTGTAGGCAATACAACAAGTTAGCCAAGACAACCAACTTAGACATTTGTGAACCTCTCTCAAAGTATAAAAAGTGTCTCAAAGAAATAACTAGTTGATAGTATTTGATCTTAATTATGGTTTTGATGTTGTTCATGTACGTATTTAGTATGTGTGTATTTAGTGTGTGTGTGTGTGTATGTGTGTATGTATTATGTTACCGAATATGATTTATTCTAATTTTATTGTTTAAACTTAAGTTATAATTTCTTTTATGCCTACTGTGGTCTCCTGTAAGTGAAGGAGTACACCTTCGTGATAATATTGTCGTCCATTTATACTTTTTTCATGATTTGTGTATTTTCTTTGTTGGAGATCCTAAATAAATAAATAAATAAATTATGTACACCATATATTTTTGTCTAGTATACTATTTCGGAATTGGCGCCAAAACTGCTGAACGGATTTGTATGAAATTTGGCATACTTATGGTTTGTCATCATCTCAGCGTTAATCCCAGTCGCATCCGAAACTTTTTCAGCTTTGGAGTCTGGGGTCACTTCGATAAACTTAAACTTCGATAATTTCCGTGAAGAGACTGCCGTCTGACCTCCACAACCCGAAGGCGATATCGAAGCATTGCAGTTAGACCAATTGTTGGACTTTTGACACGGCGGTCCGTGTCCTCATGGCGGCGATCTCTCGCGTCCGACCCTGGTCCAGGCCAAGGTCCGGAGCGAGAGTGCATGGCAGGCCGTCACCTCCTTCTGCGAAGCAGTGATGGTGGCAAATGAGGAGGCGGAGCGCGTGAGGTAGCGGGAACCCTAGCGCCCTCACGCCACTAGCCGCCGCAGGAGACGCCCTGGTCGGGAGACAACACCACCAGCTCCCGGCCATCGTAGGCGCGGGCCTGTAGGCGGTGAGCAGTAGGCAACTCGCAGCCCGGTAAGGACCAGGCCGGAGTCGATGCGACGGTGCGTTGTGTTTCACGCGCGCCTCACAGAGATGTCAGCACATCGTGACGGGGTCCACGAAGACTGATCGGACTCTGACTGGGTCAGGATTGCGGGTTAGTTAAAAAAGTAACCGTGGCCCTGGCAGTCGCATAGGCAAGTGAAGAAACACGGGTGGGTGGGTCAGTAAAAGTCTGACAAACCCTTCCGCTCCTCTCAGAGCGGGTGAACTCATTTGATGATTTCCCATCCTAAAAAAAGGTAAACGAGTGCCTCGTCGGTTGTGGGCTCGATTTCCAGGGCAGAGAGAGTGATAATTTTTCCATTAAGGAAAGTGTTGGGTTTTCCATCGAGAATTTCTAGCAGCAGCCCGGGGACCGGAATTTGTGCCCGGGTAATATTTTTAAAATATTCTTACGTCACATTAGGATTTACTCCTGTAACGTTTAAATACATTTAAAGAACCTATAAGCCATACATGTTCCGTGTGGGAATCGAACCTGCGATATGTAGCGCAGCAGTCGATCAGTCAGCCACTGCACCAACCGTGTCTTCTGTTAGTAGCAATAGACTTGCCCTATTACACGGGAGTAAAAAATATAGGTACAATATGTAAAGAAAACCCTGTCCTATCCCTGAAGGTATTGTTAGGTATCGATAACTGATTCTACTAATGCCTACAAAACGGAGCTAAACTTAAAAAAAATAAATATTATTTAAAAGCGAGGTAACTAAAATTAATACATGTGCGGTAGGCAATATGGTAGGCATACTTGCGCGGGCGAAGGGGGGCAGGGCACGCGGCACGGGGTCGCGTTACTTATAATAATACAGCCTAAAAAAGTGTTGTTAATTTAAAAAAAAAAAAATAATTGTGGAAGATGGAATTCATTCGCGGAAAAATAAAATATTTCAAAATTCATTACTGTTGTTACTATGATGATTATGTAAAATTTCGTATTTTATTTGGTCATGTGTATATCCTTTATTATCCTTTTGGGTCGGACGGGGTTTTCTTTACATATTGTATAGAAACTGAAAATAATGTGGTAAGTACTCACCACATTCATTTATTAACACCCATCTTAATATTCAACAAGATGGGTGTTGCATTATGTACATTATTGCAGAAACCCTTCAGGGATTACAGGGGCAGCATTATTAGTCTACAATGTCCCGGGCTTCGAACAGTACCATCCCATATCCTCCCGTGGGTGTCGTAAGAGGGACTGGAACAATTTGCCAGCGGCGGTGTTTCCGTCGGACTACGATTTGAGTGCCTTCAAGGCATCAGGCGGGATTGCGGTCAAGCGCTAGTTTATAATTTATACAAAGAAAAGGTAACTCTTACCAGGGAAGCGGGCAGCAGCGCTTCTCCTGTGGAATATCAAATTACTGCGATCCCCAACCCGACTGCCAAGCGTGGGGATTATGGCAAACCCCCCCAATTCGGAAATCATTGGGGGAGGTCTTTGTCCAGCAGTGGACCTCTATAAGCTGAAGATGTCCCCGTTGCTGTGACACAGGTCTCTCTGTGTGCTGTGAACTAACACGCAAACCCAGTTCGGAACGGTAGATGTTTTACCAGTCTCCTCCGATGCTTTCTTTACTGAGTTTTAGAACAGTCGTAGTTGGTCAAATTGACGTTTTTATAACAGTCGTAATATTATAATAGGTTGTTTTTTTTAAATATTATAAACTAGTGTTTGCCTTCGATCCTGCCTGATGGTAAGCAGTGATGCAATCGTTGATGCGTAAAGCGCAATAATCATCATCATCTCAGCGTTGATCCCGGTCGCATCCGAAGCTCTTTTCAGCTTTTGGAGCCTGGGGTCCGCTTCACCAGTCTAACTGCTGATTTTGGTTAAACTTCGATATTCCGTAAATCGACTGCCGTCTGACCTCCACAACCCGAAGGCGATATCGAAGCATTGCAGTTAGACCAATTGTTCGACTTTGAGAGCTCCAACAATCCGTAGACTGCCATCAGATGTTCGAATGGCAACCGGGATCAACGGCTTAACGCGCTTTCCGAGGCACGACCAGACCAGTTCAAATATTTATATTCATGCATACAAATATTTGTACTGCGCGGGAACTGAAACCGCGCCTCCTTGCGCAGCGGCCGTCTTTTGGGAAGAAAGAAAATTTTGAGTTATGGGTCTCACATAAATTTATTTCTCCATATACATATGTATAATTTTGCGAATCCACTGTGTCCCAAGTCGCAGCGCGGGAATTTTTACAAAATAATTGTAGTCTACTAAACTCTACATTACATTCACACATCGCCCCGCCAGCCATATTGCGTCCGCCATTTTAATTGCACTAAAATAATTATGATTAAAGCTAAGGCGTCAAATAATTAATTGATTTTTTTGTGATAGAGAAATTAATTATAAATTCAGAATTGATTTTGTTGTTAGCGAAAAATGCGAAACGCTGATTGGCGAGCCGTTACAATAAATTTGTTCTCGATATATTACAACGAAGAAAAAGAGTAATAAGCAATTCATTATGTTCTTCAGGGCACTGTTGATCGGAGAAAATAAAATTTCAACGCGAACATTGTGAAGATAATTTTAAATATTTCGAAGATCGAGTTAATAATGAAGTTCGTAATTGAGTGACGGATCCATTAGGCACATTATATTTCCTTCAGTTCATTTTTTACAAATGTCACATCGGAAATATTTAAGTACTTTGGTCTAATGACCATTTTAATATTTAACAGGACCTCCCAAGCAACAATACCCAAACTGGCAAGTGAACAAAGTTAATTAAAAACATAAAAATATAATTAATCGGCATTAATGTACAAAAAACAACTAACAACAAAGAATTTCATGGTGTAAACTACGTTATAAGAGATACACAAAAAAAAATTAAGAACACATACAAATTAGTTGGTAAAATCAGTCTTAATATACCGAACATAGGTATCAATGATGATTTTATTAATGACATGCGCACGTGTAAAAACAACCTTTTTGTACTAAATAATGGAATAAACAGCACCTTAATATGGCATAATATACTTAATTATTGAACACAATACCGCGCAAATGTAAAATCATTAAATATTTCATTAAAAAACTGCACTGTCTGCTAAAAAAAAGTATTAACACAATTTCATTAAGTCGGGCAAAATTGCTTTTAATATTTGTTTTTTACGATTCTTTATTAAAACAAAGGGTAAATAAAATTATATAAAGTTACATTACGTTACGTTACGCGGTATTGTTAGTACTCAAGCGATAGGTTATTTGACATAAAATATTTCCTAATGGCAGAATGGTACGTTACCTTAGCCTAAGATTGCAACACGAAAAACTGTACAAGAGATCGCAATGTGCGTTCGGATACGTTTACAAAATGAATGAAACGATGCTGTCGACACGGCGAGAACAAATACATGTATACAAAAATAACAAAAATAAAAAGTATTACAAGAAAAGTAAAGACTAAGGTCTTTGATTAATGTTAAAAAGTTTGTTCAATTTCATTACGTAGCCTCCTAATATTCAAAGCAGTTTGAAAGCTGGCCATGCTCACTAGCGTGTAAATGTTAGGATCTCGCTATACATGATTCATTAACGAGTTTTAAATTTTCACTATAACCTCAATTTAACAATTATTCTCATTAACTCTACGTACGTTTCGTATTTTATTGTATTCAATATTTTTACTTTTATTATAGCTAAGTGAAACAATTGGCAGTTACGAATATCAGCGGCCGATTATCCGACCGAATCAAAACGTACTTAATTTAAATTTAATTCCTTTAGATATGAGCCACTCTATAATTGTTCGCATATCTACATGTAACGTTTGAAAATTGCGTCAACCTTTTTATACTCCCTAATTTTCATACAAGCTCAAATTTAACTTATTCATAGGTAGATCGATACAAGTAGGTATATTGTATAAAACGAGTGAAAAACGTAAAAATCTTATACATTTACTATGCAAGGGGATTACGGTAGAAGATTAAATAACATACTACACTTAGAAATAGCTTAAAATAGTGTCAGAGTCGTGGCAGTCATGTCACTCGAAGAGTCTTCCTTGTTGTCCACGTTTTAATGAGAAGCATAAATTAACGGAAGAATATCGCTGAAGGAAAGACAATTCTAGACATTATTTATCCGAAAAAGAGAAATGTATAAAATTTCCCCTCCTGCTGTTGCTTTTTGAAACCCTCCATGCATTTCGTCAGTGTTCATATTCTTACACACCGTATATAGTTTTACGATTCAAATATAATTGAATCGTCATTTCCTTACTTCTACATCATTACCACACCGAAACATATTTATCTAACTACATATAGATATGTCATCGAATCACGATCATTCTATAAAAGCAAGCAGTGATTGTTCAACGTAATCAAAAATGAGAACTAACATTCAAAAAGCTGACTGTACTATTGACTGTCCCATTGGCAAATTAAAAAAAAGTAAAATGTTTGGACCGCTAACATTTATAGCAAAACGTTAAATTGATTTATTTGTAAGAAAAATCATAGTTTATTTTTTGTTTACTATTATATTTTACACAAACTCGAAATAGTTTTACTAAAATGAAGTTAAAATAATGGGATTACCTAACGTTATGCTAAGTATATTAGCGACCATGTTACTGTCCATGATGTCAACATCAATTGCTTATTTAATTGGGCAAGTTTAAACTTACAACATAAGCAACACATAATTATGTTGGAAATTACAAATATTTACATAACATTATGCACTACGCACAGGACAGACACAAAAATCACACGACACAGCCGATTCGTCTAAAAGTTCTCATATAATATTGCAATAATGAAATGTGTTACCACAATTTACACTACTTAAACATATTTTAACACCCGATATGAAAAATAAACTTCTAATTACAGCTGCAATAACTATTTATACATTTTACAATATTATGTTTGTATATATGTGTGACCATCAGAATTGAATATCATATATCGCATAAAGTTATTATTTAAGTCTCTAAGCGCACTGTTCATTCACTAGAGTTACGTTTATATTTTGATCGCAAATTATATATTCACGGCGTAACCATTACACTGATCATTAAATACTTCTCAAAACTCTTTTCGTAATATAAATGCATCTAAGTATAATTCAACTGTTTATATGGACTTTAACATTTAAACTGTTCCGATTTAGAGACAAAAATAGCACGAACAGCCGCGAAAGTTGGACACATATTTAGTGGACGTTAAGATATATCCGCAATCCGACCCATATCTTCACATCGTAAACACTTTATACAGCCGAACTAACATTAAGTATGACATTTTACGAGTTTTCATCATGAATATAGAGAAATTTTATACGTTCCTTCTAAAGTCGTAAATAAGTGTGGTATCTCAGAGCGTGTACTAAATATGTTTCCAGCTTATGTTCTATCATAAGTTAGATAATAGGATAATAATTAATTATATTTATTACCCTTCCGACTCACAATCATGATTTTAGTGGTCACAATCGTAAAATACATCATAAGTAGCGTTCCTAGGCACTCGTACATGTTTTAGCCTCTTATATGAAGTTGAAAATGACAGTCAGTTGATGTCGCAGGTACATCACTACTTTAGGGTCATATTAAGCGCAGGACTCTGTCGATAGATTTTTTTTTAATTATCTGTGGCGAAGGCAGAACAAAGAAGTGTTGGACATTTTTTTAAAATCAAAAATGGTGGGAAACTGTTAAAATGATGACAAGTGTTTATAATTTTAAGGTGGGGTTGAATTGAGATGTAAGTTCTATGTTATTTAATATTATTATTGTCTTCATTTTATGGCGATGTAGATTAAAGCATGTTTAAGATATTTTAAATTATATTAAATACAAATAAAAGGTGCTGGTTTACCCTTACGTAGGTAACATAAATTAATGTTATTTCGTTTTACGTCCATTTAAAACTGAAGATAACATTGAGACTAAAATTTTCTGAAATCAGAAATAAATCACGAAGGGGTAATTTTTTAGCGGTAAGGTTTAATTTACCTCTCGGTCGGTTCTTAATTGCTAGTTTGTGTCAAATGTCATTAGAAAATGACACCATCTTTGTTTTGCTGTCATCGAACAACCGTTAAGTTTAAAAATATTTCTGAATGAATTGTTCCGAATACTTCTTTGTTCCGAGCATATAATTAAGTACATACGTCGTAACATTCGCCCGACAGAGTCCCTTGGAGCGCGTTTAGACGAGTATGTCTCATCGTCAGTTAGCGTAGTGATCGAAAGAGCCCAGGTACTCCAGTGCCGCGCGGTAGCAGAACTCGTACTGATCCTGTAGAAAATAAAATATTTAGTATCTACATCATAATAAATATTAAAACCTCTTTCTGAAATCGTGTCAAAAGTCTGTTTTATTCGGTCATACGTCGGTCCTACGGGCAATGTGCCCGGCCCACAGCCACTTGAGTGTAGCAATTCTTCGGGCTATGTCGGTTAGTATATGTTCGAAAGTTATGAGAAAGGACACCATCTGCGGTAGGCTCATGCGTGCATAAATACGGAAGATATGTATCTTGATATTGGCAAGTAACGAGTAGATATTGAGCTACGTAGTGAGACGTTTGTTATGATTTGAATTTAAGAAACATTTGAAACCGAATTTTTTGAGAAGTTTCAGTTGAAATCCTTCGAATATCTTTGGATATCACCCAAAAAATCCTTTGATATGTATGTATATACCCATTCCGTTACAAGTTGTAAATAAATAAAGAGCATTGAAAAGTTAAATTTAAATATATATCCTGAAATTGTTATTTTTGTAGTATGTAACTGAGTGCTGTAGTGCTGCAACTGAGCATATTTATGATACATTAAAGGACCAGACTAACTAGGAAGGAAACACGTTTTTTTTTCTATTACAAGGGATATAAATATAATATGTACCTATATAATAATACATTTTACCATGTAATGACAGTATAAGCTGTTAGACCCAAAGAAGGCGTGACGTTGTATAAACCAGGAAAATAGACCGAACATTTTCTAGGATAAAGCTAATTCTGTTTGTTACCAACAAAAGGAAGTAACTCAAAAAATAGACCAGCGTTGACGTTGTTTACTTTAAGGAAGTAGCAGCCCCACGGGCCTAGCGCAAACACGCGGAGCCAACGTAATGTAAATTCGAACAATTTTACAATTATTTATTTATTTTTCAATTAACCAGACTCAAAAGTGTGTAAAAAAGAACATCTAAATTAAACATTAAACACCTTTTATATATGATGTTAACGATGAAGAATTTACACAAAGACTTACATCTTAAGACTAATTAATATCCATAAAGGACACTGAATGTGTCAATTGCAGAAAAAAGTAAACGAAAATGCTATAGAATGGTTTGGGGACTCTTGGCTAAACAATAACCGCAGAACATAATCAGCCTATAATATTCCCACTATTGGGACACAGTTCTCCTCTCGGTAAGAGTGGGCATAATCTACCACGCTGGCCCAGTGCGGGTCTGCCTCCACTGGGAGTCGACGCTAACATAGTTGGTAATGGGTTAAACAGATGTTAATACTATAGGCATTGATATAATATTAAACATATATGATATGCTCTAACAAATTAACCAAAATAAATGTGCCGATCGGAGCAGCAGCACACACATGCAATTTTTTTATTCTGTGTACATTTCACACGTTGGCACAGTGTGAGTGAGATGGGGCGCAATCTAAAGCATAGAGAGGAAAAAGATGGCTAGTGTTTGTCGTTTGCGCTTAAATAGAATCTATGAAAACTAAAGCGACTTGCTGGACTTACCTCCTTTTGTACGCTTCATTTTCAGTGTGCTAGTGACGTATCTACCTTAGTTTAATATTATATCAATGGCTATAGGATAGTACGAATTTACGTTACATTTCTGTTGCACAATCGTGTATGGGTCTTTCCTTTTTCATTAAACTACGTAAAATGCATGCAAGCTCCACTGTCAACACAACACCTCACTGACCTATTTCTGTCCGCCAAGTCTTACACTAAACATAAATCACCCTGTACGCTGCGTTGAAGTAAAACACTAATTATGCAATTATAATTATAATAGGGCTTATAGCCCTTGTAATTACGGTGTGTACAGTTTATAATGTAGTCACTTTACATGGTTGTAGGGTGTTACGGAATGTAGGTACACAATTTCGAACCACATTTGGGTTTAAAATTCATAAGTAACGTTTTGTCCTTTCTTTAGTTGGAGAAAGTCGAGTCAATAAGACTAATTCCTTTTTCAAATAAAGAAATAATCATTCCTTTTTCAAATTAATAAATATTTTTTTAATAAGTGGAAAGATGAATGTACAAATCATTATAATACCTATAGTTGGCAAATTTCCTACAACAACCCTCTTGCCTGACACCCCTTTTTCTGTCCATTTTATTAATCTGTGCCTTTAACCCTTTACACCCGACAGTATACGATAGTGCGGGTAACTTTGAAAAAATTTCAAGACCGCGCGGATTCATTTTTCTGAACGCAACCGAAGACGATTGATCGTGAGTGATGTGTACTTACGCGTAGATGCACCCGATCCGTTGAATCGGTTGCTAGTTCGTCTCAATCGGAGGTAAACGATGGCCACGTATTTTGATTCGACCTACGGCACATGTAAGTATTGTTTATTATTGTTTATTGTTATATTTTGAGTATTATTATTATTTTATTTTACAGTTTAAACACTAATCACATGATATACAATAAATTTTTGCTATTTTGTTTTGTAAATTAGAAATAAATTGTACCTACAATTCAAGTAACACGATCGTGGCATTTCGGTCGTAACCTTAAACATTGATTTTAACGTATTTTTATTGTTTATTGACTAAAAGATGGTATTGTGGCTAAGTAGTTGTTTGCTTTTTTATTTTAGCGCTTCCTATAACTGATTACCGTATCTTAGAACCGCTTGGCGATGGAACTGAGTCAGATATTGAAAAATTCTACGACGAAGAAGACTCAGAAATGGAGGCGCGTGTTCTCGCTGAACTTGTAGACGAGGACGAGAATTCTCAAAGTTCAAGCGATGAAATAGAACAAGAACCTCTAAGTCAGGTAACGACCCTAAATAGTACTACATCACGGCAAATTGGAAACAGGGGAAGGTCTCGTGGTACTACTTCGCAGCGAGTGCATTCAGGTAGAGGACGTTGTCGGCAAATCGGCGAAATCTACAGCAACATGGTCATGGAGACACCTGGAAGAATATTCCATTTACCGATAAGCCACATGACTATATTGTAACTGTACCTAAAACTCAGTTCTAACTCATCCGAACATCTTAATGATTATTTTAATGATGTTTTCTACGAGAATACTGCTCTGTGTACAAACTTATACCACATGCGAAAGACTGGCCCGGAATTCAAAACTACAAAAGCGGCAATAGCTGAAGTGTTTGGTGTGCATATTCTCATGGGATGCCTTCCATATCCACAAATGCCGATGTATTGGCGAGCTAACATGAAGATCGGTCTTATTGCTAACAAAATAGTTCGCGACCGGTTTGTAACTTTGCGTAATGCTCTTCATGTCATTGATCACGATCAGCCAACTACTAATGAGACCAACAATCAACTTTGGAAGGTACAACCGATAATCAAACGGATTCAGGATACCTGCAAAAAACTGGAAAGAGTTCCATCCAATAGGATGGAACTCTTTCCAGTTTCATAGATTCGTTTCGTTCCATAGATGAGCAAATGATACCCTTCACTGGCCGATGTATTAAAAAAATTGTTTTAACGACTAGCGAAGGTCTGATGCTCGATTTCGAGATTTATAGAGTCGCTGATACAATGTTGGCTGATACGCCTTTGGGTCTGAGACCTTCGGTAATACTGCATTTGACCAGAAGTGTAGGTACCTTCAGGAAGTTGTGTTTATTATTATCATTTTTTCACTACGGCACCTTTAGTGGAAGAAATATAAAGGCACAAAGGTCTTGCATGATGGAGAGATGCCATAGCCGAACGAAGATCAAATGTTCCAAGTGTGTTGTTTATATGTGTCTTTTTAGAAACCAAAACTGTTTCCAATTTTATCATCTCAAACCATAATATTTTGTTACGTTTTCTCAATCTTTGTTAATTATTGCTATTCTTACTATATTTCAGCATAATTTTTGATCTTGTTTTTATTCCTAAATG
The DNA here is from genome assembly GCA_017933935.1 of Sesamia nonagrioides. Classification (NCBI taxonomy): domain Eukaryota; kingdom Metazoa; phylum Arthropoda; class Insecta; order Lepidoptera; family Noctuidae; genus Sesamia; species Sesamia nonagrioides. The sequence goes on from JADWQK010000188.1 coordinate 3,539,544, forward strand.
TTAAAATAATTGATTATTTTATGATTTTAAGTTTGTCAGAGGTTGATTTTGTTTATTCTGAGAATTTTATTGATTTTTTGTAAGAGAATTCGGTAAAAGTAGCTTTAGTTTACTGTTAATTGGTAAAAACTGATTAATGAAGAGGTTATTCAAATAAATAAATAATGATAAGTACCTGATTCATTGTTTTATTGAAGAAAATTTTAATTGAAAAGATAATACTCACTACTGTGAGACTAGTAGATTATACCTAAGCGTCACGATCGTGAGGGCACCTTTTCAGGAAAACTAAAAACTCTGGATTTTTTTCTGCATTTTTCCTAGCTTCCTTGTACTCCTAGAAATCCGTAACATTAACTTTTTCTTGAATATTCGTAACTTTTTTTTCTCGGGTGTAAAGGGCTATTATGATATTGCCCCCATAGCTGCATATAGCAAGTAAGGCTATGAATGAACAAGTGAGCAGTCATGAATATTTGTTTCTTATATAAATGTGTGTAAGACAATGGTGGGCGCTGCGTGTGTAGTGTGCACAAAGATTCTGAACGTCAATAACGCATTCTTCAAAATGGTAAGTATTTTGAAGGATGCTTTGTTGACGTGCAAGCTACATGTCAAATAATAGTGAAACTTTATGAAACACATCTTACCTCAGTCTGAACCATGGCTGGGCGTTGCGTGCGAAGCGTGCGCACTGTCTGGAATACGTCAACGACACCTTCGTACTGCATACGCTCCAGAACCGTTGATAGAGTGATGAATACGCCAGTACGGCCCACTCCCGCGCTAAACGAACAAAAGATAAACGAATTTAAAGTTTAACCTTCCAAATAAAAAAAAAACTGTTTATTTTTTTAAATAATTGAGAAAAGAACATGCGTTTTCTGCTCTACTCATGAACGATAAAAAAAACTATAATTACCTGCAATGTACAGTGATAGGCCCATCTTGTCCAAATTGCTCTTTAGTCTTATGCACTTGTCCTAGGAAGTCGATGAAGCCTTCACCACTCTTCGGCACTCCCTGTTCCGGCCAATCAGTGAACTGGAATTGACGCACCGTCCTCGATGACCCATCGCGTGCGTCCGTGACCTGTGCATATGGAATCCGTAAGTACTACAGTACTGCAGTATTACATTATCTGTGCAAAATTCAAGTTTAGAATTTCGTTTTTTTATTCTATTTTCCCGAAGAACAAATGACATCGACACTAAGTCCACAATGTTCGAAGTTTAGTAACAAAGTAACAAGGTATTGGAAAACTGGAAGTTAGATCAACAAAGTTTTATCAGTTATTCAAGAATTTCAATTTGTTTGTGAGGACGTACCTTGAATTCCCTCAAGATGTACTGCGGCATGTTGTACTCGGCGATTGGGTCGACTACGAAGCATTGGTATCGTACGGAACGGTCTGACGGCCAGTATTGATGACATTTTTCCTTAAATAACAAGCGTTATAGAAAAAGTTTGCTCAAGGTTGATTTCAAGAGTCATATAATATTTTTCTGGAGAATAAATATAGCGATTTGACAGATTATGTATTATAAAAAAAAAAAACTGTAACATTAATTTTTAGAGACAAAAGTCATGTTAGAATTGAAAATCAGCCGTAAGTAATATAACATAAATAAAATTATGTAGAAGAATACTTACTCGGCCCATCTCCTTCAATTTCGTTAGCATAACAATGATTGTAGAATTATGTTCCCAGAGCATTCGCCAGAAGTCATCAGTTGTATCTGGCAAAGGTCCCTGAGTGGCAATATAAGCTGCTCTGTATCTATACCCATCCACAAACGACGCGTTGATATAGTCAGAACCATCCCGAGGAGTCAGGCAGACCCGGGTCGATTCATACGGCAAGATGTGGACCAGTCTGTTCTTATGTTTGTTGCAAGGCAGGCTAGCAGACACGAACCGACTAGAATCAGCCTTCATGTTAGCCAATTTCTTAAATTCCAATTCCATTCCAGTGATATTTTCAATAGGATCTACGCGCATCAGCTTTTGGATGTGGGCGTGCAAATTGCGAGCGGGAACTTCTGTATCGCCGCAGATCACAGCTTCGAGTAAAGCGTCATGTATGAATATGTACTGATCTTCAGTTTGCACCATGTAGTTACGCTGGGCTCGCAAACATGTTACGTGGCCATAGATGTCAACGGTGCGCTCATGACGTGCTCTCTCAAGCATCGAGTCGATGACGATGAAACAGCCAGTACGACCAACCCCAGCAGAGCAATGGACTACTAAAGGACCAGCATCAGGAGGATTCAAAGCTCTCACACGTCTCAAGAACTGAAGGAAGGGCGCAGGATGATCAGGAACTCCATGGTCGGGCCAGGCAGTAAACTGCAGTTGTTTGATCTCCCGACGCTCACTACTGTTCCCATTCCGTTCCACTTGGAAGGTTCGGATGCAATAGGTAGCGAGCTCCTGAACTTCTGCAATCGTAACGGTCATCATGCCATAAGTTTCCGTCCCCCTGCTAGGCCAGTATTGGTCACATTTGATTCTTGTTCTTTCTTCAAGTTTAGTCATCATTACAATTGTAGAAGTACGGAGTTCCCAACACATCCTCCAGAAATCTGCTAATGTTTCCTGAAGTGGGCCTTGAGTAGCCACGTAGCCATTGTGTTTACGATAGCCATCGCAATAGTTGGCGTTGATGTAGTCACTTCCTAGTATTCCGTCAATTGGCTGGAGGATAACGCGACTGTGATCGTATGCAATGACGTTAGCATAACGGTTTTTGGGTTTATTCACTTCCATGTTAGAATGATCCCACGTGAACTGTTGACCAGGCTCGATACTCTCGTACTCTTGCGAGAACTTAAGGTTATCGTTAGTTTTAAGCCTCTCTATATGTTCAGAAAGTTCCAAAATAGGAATAGGTGGATGGGAAATCATAGCCGGAGTTTGGAAGTTCAATCGTCTCATTTCTACGGGATCAGACGGCGCTCCGAAACCAACATCTGCCGACATTAGCGGTCTGGTCACCGCTGCCTGGTCAGGAGCCTTGCAAGGTTGCCGTCTTCTCTTAACTATGAACAAAACCACCAAACATAGTGAGAGCATCAGAGCCGCAATGATTGGGCCGATAACCCACACCATGCCGGCTTCTTTCCTATTCTCTTCTATTCTAATTTCAGGGTCTCCGTGAATGTCTTTAGGATCAGGTCTACTGGGCTCTTCGCCAGGAGGCGCTTCTCGCATATCTAAGGATAAATATTCAGAAAATGGACTGGACGTATAAAGATGTTTTTGAGGAGTGTCTACAACGGCACGGACAAACACTCGATACTTTTTGCTAGGATTCAACTTTCTGTTTAGAAAACCTTCATACATTTCATCATTCCCAAGATGGAACGTATATAAAATATTTCGTTGTAAGAATTTGGCAGCAATGTATGGTGCGTTTTCATCATCTGTTCGGGCGTTATTTTTAATTAAATCATCTGTTAGGAACTGATCCGGATTCTTATGATTATGAGCTTTATCATCAGGCACTACAACTAGATAATAATGCGATATGGGTCCATATTCTTCAGACGCTTGAGGTAGTATGACGAGAATTTCGTTTTCAACAACGCCGTAGAAGTCCGGCTTTACCATCGGTTTAGGCGCAGCCATCTGCGTGGTCACGGTGATCTTCGTCGGCGGTCGGTACGAATCGTCATTAGGTATGGCACTTACATTTACATTATACGTTGTGAAAGGAGACAGATCATTTATCGAAATCGACGTTCTATCTTGCTTCACTAAGATCTCCCTTCTTGGTATTTCTTGCGTTTGCGTCATGCCAAGAGAGTCGACGAATTCTTTAATTGCATTGTAGGAAATCTTATAGCTAACGGGGTTTAAGCGTAACGGAGGCGACCATGACAACGTCATGGAGTGGGTGGACACATCTTGAGCCCTAAGATGTAAAGGCACTTCTTCTGGTCGGACCTTCACAGTAACCTTTTCTGATAATCTTCCAAGACCATCTGCTGTTCTTGCAGCAACAGCGATAGCATATTCTGCAAACTTTTCCAAATTATCCAGATCTGCGGAGTGCGTGACATGAACACTCTTCTGCTGCCATTCGTCAAGATCCTCGACTGGCGTCATTGTGTAGAATATGACGTAACCGATGATCTTCTTTCTGGAACGGAACGTTTCCCACCAAACTTCTACACTTGATTCTGACGTCGCGACGGCTTTAACTGACATGGGCGCTCTACCAATGTCCCTTTCAGTATGAGCCGTCACGTCTTTGCTTAACGGTCCAGCTCCTTGATCAGTGTACGCTCTAACTTTGAACACATAATGCGCATCTTCTTCTAAACCAGTAAATACGACTTTATTTGATTCTGTAGTCTTCTCCTGAACAGAGGATTGATCACCTCTCTTGAAGAATTGCACATCGTATTTCTTAATCTGGCCGCTTCGGTCAGCACGAATTGGAGGTTCCCAGGTGATACTGATGATGTCTGGTGTTTGGAAGTGGTACGTGACATTCGTCGGGGGTCCTTTCGGTGCACCCTCGGGCGTGAGCCAGTACTTGATTGTCTCTTGACCTATTCCGATATGGTTCTTACCTGCTACTCTATATTCATATTGGACGCCTCTTTCTAAATCATTAATTTTATACGAGTGTATTTTAGTACCGGGGAAATTGACTTCTTCGAGAGGTTGATCTTTTATACCATATCGGAGTCTGTACCCGAGTAAATCACCATATGTTTGGGATGGTTTGCTCCATTCTAATTCTATCGATACAACTGGTTCCCTTTCTAAAACCCTGCAAAGGAAATATCGGTTCGTTATTGCTGTTCAAAATGTCGTCAGTATGTAATAATATGATTCGATAAACAATTTGGACTCACTTCAGGTTGACGGTAGGCCTGTTTGGCACTCCGCCAGGTGTCTTCACAGACACCGGCGCACTTCGGTCTCCGTCGCCCTTTCTCGTGAGAGCCGCCACTTGCACGTTGTACCGCGTATCCGGTTGCAGCCCTGATACGTTCAATTCAAGAGTCGTGTCTTCCATTACGTTGAATCGCATCGGGTCGTTAAGAAGTCCCTTGCCCTATAGAAATAATTTTACGGTTAAGTATTTGTGTAAAGATTTTCATTTTATTTTTTTTTTAATTATTAGAATGTTTCCATACCTCTTCTCGTACTTCTTGTACATGCACATGGTAGCCTCTTATGATTCCGTTCTTTTCTTTCTCTTGCGGCGGCTTCCACGTCACATGGATGGAAGTCGAGTTGATGGCAATGACCTTCACGTCTTGAGGCTCTCCGGGAACTGTGAGCACACATCAAATATGTGAGATATATGAGCCGTACCTATTTGCACTTCGACCTAAACTGCCCTATCAGCATCTACGGGAGCGTGCTAAAAAACTACCTAAAGCAACTCTCAAGGGCCTAGAAATGGAATTAAGCATCGGCGTCAAAGGCTTGTCAGTTAAGCGCTGCGATTGGTAATTGATCGTAGTTTTAAAGTGCGGTCGGTAATCCCCGTCGGTGATGCTGATAGAGCACTTCGGTCGCGGCGAGTGTCTACACACGCCGGTCAGCATCTCGATCGGGCATTTGAATACCAACACACACTGAGACATTATCATTTACGCCCTTTCACATCACCATAACCAATTAAAATCCATTACCTTCCAGTCCACATCGTAAAGAACAACTAAAATCGTCAAGCTTTTACAAAGAGTCAACATTTAGTAAGTAATTAGTCTATTAGTTTCCAAAGCAGCATTTCTATAACTAAAATCCTTAATTCACACACTGCAAGGGATCATGCTCCGGGACGTCAAGACTTGGGGGAATAAATTCAAAATTAAATCACAGAAAAAGGTACACACCAAGTCTTCCATATCATCAAAAATGTCGTCTACGAAGACATGCTTTCAGAGGTTACCACTTGCAGTTTGTTTCAAAGTCGTTAGATTAAGGAGCTAGGAAGATTATCTACACGAAGCTTTAAGGCACAAGCACAAACGCACATCGATACAAGCACTATAGTAATTGGTACTCACTCCTTATAGCTGTACGGGGTTACCAGCGGCCCATACGACAAAGTCAGTGACGAGAGAAAAAAGAGAAAAACGCATTCAAATACATTTAAGACAAATTGTGCGAACATTGCAGGGCGAACGGAACTACTAAGTGAGAGATTACGAGTAGAACGCTTGTCGGCGAAAAGGGGGGCACTCTTATTTTATTTCCTCGTGTATTTTGAGCTCTTTAGGAGGCGCATTCGGTTTAAGCCGCTTGGGACGGTCTAGGTTCGCGTGCATTGCCTTTTTCTGTTGTTCGCGCGGAGTACATGTGGTTCTTTTTTATTTCATGAATAGAGTGAAAATGTGTGGAATTTGTCTGTCATGAAGGATTTTTCCGTGCAACAGCTTACAGAGAGTTTAAAATCGTTTAGAAAATACTGAAATGGGACAGAAAAAGGCAATGTGCACACATCAGTAGCCATTTGTCGTCCGTCAGTGCAGAGAAGTCACTCACACGCACATGTATTGATTAACGCGACGGCGCCAGTCTATGTGTGTGTGTGCTTCTAAGTGTCTGTCAATGCGCGCCTTCGTACCTTGTGTGTGTGATGCCTCGAACCTCGTGTATCCTCTGTGATGTTTGTAACAGTGTCAGAGTGTCCGTTGGCTGTGCTCTTCAATTAACTCGTCTGTATTTGATATAATTCGGTCTTGTACATTACTGGAGTGATTGATGTCTGGTTTATCACGCAGCGTTCTTTGAGCCCCGCTCGTTCGATGTTTACGGCAATAGCGAACGTTAGGCATAATAGTATTCTGTTTATGTCACAATATCTAGTGTGCATGCACGACGATAGTCTGATAGAGTATACAGAAGAAAGAAGAGAGGCGAGACTGAAACTGCTACTGCCAAGAAGATGTAGCACAAGAGCAAGTGAGATAGACAGAGAGATAGAAATAGGAAGAGAAGTAGCGCGTAGTCTAGTAACCGAGCTGAGCAGTCGGGGAGAACAGGCGAAGAGTGTCGCGCACCTATCCCTGGGATCCGTCGCGCGAGTACTCAATAGGTGTACAGTTGGTACAAGATAGGAATTTTGACGGAGGATCCGGGGGACGCGGCTTCGACCGCAGCCTTCCCGCTAATAGTAGATAGTAGTCAGGACAGTACAGTGAGTAAAGAAGTAGTAATTGTGAGTAGTTCAGTAGCATGCGCGCGTGTCGTGTGGGGACGGTATTGGTATTCAAATGCGGCGCTCGGGCCATGGTGCATGTTGAGCGGTCCGTATAGCCGCGTGCTCCTTCAGCTCGCCCGCTGCGGGCTCCGCGGTAAGCGCCGATGCACATCAGCGCTTACAGCGAAGTGCAGCGTTTGCATCCTGAGCTGTGCAAGCGACTATACCATGTGTGACGCACTCGTTCTCTCACCTCGTGTCGTCGCTAGTGGTGCTGAGTGATTCCTAAAAGTGCAGTATTTACCTCACGCAATCAATATACATCTGAACCGTAAACAATTGCGTGAAGCAAAACGTGATACCTATCTGGTGCGCAGTGAAAACTTAATTGAACGAAAAACGGTGCGGTGTCGGTAAAGAAAGCATGCAAAATTGTGTCCATCGCTAAATACTCAACAACTGTGCGCCAAAATCAATAATATAACGGTGCTGTCGACACTATACCAGGTGCATTTATAAACTTTGCATTTCAGTGAGTGCCATCTTAACGCGTGATGACGTATCATATGACGCGTCATCAAAAGAAATCATTACATGTGACAAGTGAGTGGAAATGTCAACTCTATGCCGCTGTGCACAGCGACTATAATACAGTGAAACCAAAATGATCATCTGTGATGTGATTATAGATATACATGGAAATATTATCGGCAAGCATAGTATTACTTTTTACGAGAACGGAACCTCCTTGTTTAGAATCCTGCTATGTGCTCACGAAAAAGGAACAAAAGAAAAAATGACATTAGTATTTTGGAAGTAGTTGTAGCGCATCGAGTTTGCTAATGTATATGAACTATTCCGTTATGGTATTAATGGTATATTTGATAATAGCCCACCACCAATTTAAGAAGACCAATAAACATTATGCACGAAATTATGTTCACACAGTGAGAATGGAACTGCATCCATTTTTTATATATTAAATCAATCTGTACTAGCAGTTCCATTCTCACTGTAGTTATTATCATAGATAAAGATAAAATTATTCATATGACTTAAAAAAAAGATTCAATTATAAACGTTTATTCATTTCATTGGAGTATTAAAATACTTTAGAGATATGAATAATTTCATACACCACTTTATACCAACTTTGAAGAATCCCATGGTTTTGTTAGTAAATATAGATAATGTATTATTAAAAATCATTTTCATCGAATATATTGTAAGGGGAATATAATTATTAGCAATAACAGAGGATGTACTAAACGAATGTTAATTAGAACATATTGAAATATACTTAATTCAAAAATATTTTAAAAGTATTTACTTTTCGGAAGTTCATCCGAACTTCCAAAACTCCTCTGATATTACACAGCCAAAGAACTTTGATAATTTGAAAGATAATTTAATTATTCATCAATTATTAGCAATGAATTCTTTGGCCCAGCATCGCTCAATTTTATGATTTTATGTTTATTAACGCTCCCTCCCAGATTATATTAAAAAGTTCATCTATCGAAAGTTTTTTGTTTCGAAATTCTTTCAGTTCAAAGAGAGCGAAGGTATTCATAAAATTGAGCCGATATAGAACAGTCAGAAGGTTAATGAATGCCCAATGATTGTAGTGACACGTACCGTCTTCATGCGTGCGTACGGTGACGGGGTATGAAGCGGGCCCGTCGCCCACGCTAGTGCCCGCGAGGACCCAGATGCGGTACTCAGTCCAGCGGCGCAACTCGTCCAGTACAAACGTCGTCTGATTCAGTTTGACGACGGTCGCCTCAGAATCCCCCCTCCCAGACTCCACACAAAGCAGCTTGTAGTAAGCGATCCGTCCGTTGGCTCGCTCGGCGGGCGGCGGTTGCCAAGACACACGCACGGCGGTAGGAGACACGGCCACCGCCGTCACATTCATCGGGGGTGCTCCAGGAACTAAACAAGCTCAACGGTAAGAACGAGCCGGCACAGATCGGGGATCCGTGCCTGCAACCTGCAACTGAAATGACGCGCGACAACACGCCGCGCGCCGCGTTATACCCAACACACAGCCGACCTATCCGATGCAATCACTGAATGCGATTGGAACAAAAAATAAAATGTGCCCAAAACTAAATAAAAAAACGACATCAGTCGTCAAAATAAACAAGCATGCACGTTTTGTTAGTGTGGTGTGATTGTAGGATCCGCTCGCCCATACATCTCTAAAGTCTCATCCGTCACACTTTCCCCTGTTGGAAGAAAATTGTGATGATTATGTTCTAGCTTACGACGCGGAGAACACTATGTTTTGTCCCAGTGATAGATGACACCAGTCGGCAGATCAAGACAATGTGATTGATGGAGCCTGATAAGCTTAATGACAGATGAGCCCAGGTTTCCAAATGTCGTCCGCGTCGTCGGCGTTCGAATAAAAAGAATGTCATTGGAGGCGTTAACCTCGTATTTAAAAGTCTGACCTACGAACAACATAAAGCTACTACTAAGGTACTGTGTACGCTTTCAATTAAGCAAATTGTGAACAGGTTCGACAGTTCCGTTGAGTCGCGCATTCAGGTAACGACGTACACTTTACCGTTTCGACAAATTTACGATTACAAAACACATATTGTGATATAAAACTTGGTGCTTGTGCTGTATTACTGGCAGCGTGCCGGGCAGGTGCTCTTATGTGAGATATTACATTAGGAGTTACCTGGTACACCCACAATAGGTTCACTCTCTCATATTCTCAAGCGATGATCGGAAATGAGCCACTTTGTGAATTGCACAAATAGCAAAAAGTCCGTGAATTCTTAAAAGGGAGCTGAAAGCGTTTTCAATAAATTCTTTTGGAAAGCGAAGTTTTATTGCTCAAAGCGAGCAAAAAGTATGCAACTTATTCCATATTGAAATGAGAGAGAGAGAAATTGGGTTTAGTTTCTTTTAAAACGAAATCCGTCTTTGGGGGTATTGTGGCTCGTTCCCTCTCATCCTATCTACACTCACTCTTCACGAGACGTCACTCCAAGTGTGCGGTGTGAGGACATACCGTATTGTTTCGTCCGTACTGCGATGGGGGGCGTGGTGGCACCCTCGCCGCGCTGTGACCTCGCCGCCAACCAGATGTAGTATAAGGTATTGGGGTAAAGACCGTTCAACGTGTAGGTTTCTGTTATTGGAATCCGCCTAGGAGAAGATTTATATCGATATAGTTTTGTTGACGAGAATCATAAATAAAATATGATGAAGAATCAACACACAATTTTTATATGTTAATTTTTTTATGGGACGTTCGTTGTAGCATTTGTAACGTTGTGATTATTTCTTATTTTATTTATTATTTTTTGCCTTTACTAAGCATAGGGGAACGCACCTTTTTGTGGTCTATGGTTATTGATACTAATTGTCTATTACTATTTGTTTTGCTTTATCTGTGACATTTATTGTCGTTTTGACGTTTCAGTGTGACAGTTTTTTTGTCAAGTTCCCAAGTTTGTGGGGAGTATTGTTTTGTAATGTTGGCATTGGATGGTTTTTTTTTGGTAGATCAACAACGTAATGGTCGCTGCTTTCATTGTGAAAATGAATTGTCGTATTTTTTTCATTAAGGGATTTTTGTAGACCAAGTTATATTTTGGATTTCTGCAGATTGGAATCTTGTAAGCGGGGTAATCTCCCACCGTTCAAAGGGGTAATTTGGTTTCGGGTGTTTGGCACGGAGAGATTCTGGACAGCCAAAAGAAAGAAAAGGAGGCGAAAATACCTGTGGAGTCACGTAGCGATCGGAAAAAAAGGCTTTTCGATGTCGATAGATCTGACCGGCAGGGCGTCGGGCAGACGGCCTGGACGGGCCTAAAGAAAATAAAGGCTTCTGACACGGTGTGCTGATTTTGGGACAATCGCGGCCGTGTGGACCAGCCAGCAAGCAGCACGAGGCCCAAGCAATCCTGTGCATGTGGCTGGGTCTCCCAGGCGGAGAATTTTTCTATTGGAGCGCCGCCTGGGCGTGTCTTATTTTTATTTTTGTCATATTCTTCTACCCTCAACCCCGTTGGTTTGGAGAGGCAGGACACGTGGTTTAAAGGACAAAGAAGGCCAGGAACTTCCAAGGATGTGTCGCAAGTACCCTCTTATCTCAATTTAAATAACATTCTTGTACCCGTAGAAAACTCATTTACTATTAAATTACCGGTGGTGACCTTTTGTGACCTTCTCTGATATATAATTTTCCCCATTTTGGATTTGTATAATTCTGTAGTCATAGTGGATGAAATCCACAGCCTGAGTAAGCTGAGCTAGAGTTAGTGGGCAATCTGCTAGGCTACTGTTGCGCGTGAAACCTGGACGCTCCAACAGACCACTCTTGGAGCCGCTAGTATTGACCCAACCTTATTGAGGTTAACAATAAAGCTATATTGTTTATTTACATTTAATAAGAGTTAAAGATAGTTTCCTGTTGTTACATATAAAAGCTTGTAATTAAAACATAGTAGTCCAACAAACTATCATTTTTTTTATTTTCACACCCGATTAGCCGAACCTCTACTTTTCTCTTTTTTTGTCAGGGAGTAAAACCCGGGCAACCTCAAATTTTACACACTGACAAATGGCGCCCAACGTGGGGCCCTAGCTTCTTTCCTTCTTTTTTGAAGGAAAGAAGCGAGGAAGGAAGCTTGGTGTTGGGTTTAGTGTTTTTTTTTTAATGGTTTCTTCCTTGATCAAACAAGCTCAGGGTTTTGTTTTGTTCTGTTTTGTTTTTTTTTGGTTGGACTACTCATTGTTATGACCAATACTTATCATTAATTACCCATTAACTTCGTTTATTTAGTTCGCTGAGGGCAGCGAGCGGTTCTCCTTGGTCGAACCTTTTCCTAGGAGGGGAGGTATTGTAACGTTGTGATTATTTCTTAGTTTATTTATTATTTTTTGCCTTTACTAAGCATAGGGAAACGCACCTTTTTGTGGTCTATGGTTATTGATACTAATTGTCTATTACTATTTGTTTTGCTTTATCTGTGACATTGATTGTCGTTTTGACGTTTCAGTGTGACAGTTTAGTTTTTTGTCAAATTCCCAAGTTTGTGGGGAGTATTGTTTTGTAATGTTTGCATTGCATTGTTTTTTTTGTATATCAACAACGTAATGGTCGCTGCTTTCATTGTGAAAATGAATTGTCGTATTTTTTCATTAAGGGATTTTTGTAGACCAAGTTATATTTTCATTGGATTTCTGCAGATTGGAATCTTGTAAGCGGGGAAATCTCCCACCGTTCAAAGGGGTAATTTGGTTTCGGGTGTTTGGCACGGAGAGATTCTGGACAGCCAAAAGAAAGAAAAGGAGGCGAAAATACCTGTGGAGTCACGTAGCGATCGGGAAAAAAGGCTTTTCGATGTCGATAGATCTGACCGGCAGGGCGTCGGGCAGACGGCCTGGACGGGCTTAAAGAAAATAAAGGCTTCTGACACGGTGTGCTGATTTTGGGACAATCGCGGCCGTGTGGACCAGCCAGCAAGCAGCACGAGGCCCAAGCAATCCTGTGCATGTGGCTGGGTCCAGGCGGAGAATTTTTCTATTGGAGCGCCGCCTGGGCGTGTCTTATTTTTATTTTTGTCATATTCTTCTACCTTCAACCCCGTTGGTTTGGAGAGGCAGGACACGTGGTTTAAAGGACAAAGAAGGCCAGGAACTTCCAAGGATGTGTCGCAAGTACCCTCTTATCTCAAAATTAAATAACATTCTTGTACCCGTAGAAAACTCATTTACTATTAAATTACCGGTGGTGACCTTTTGTGACCTTTTGTGACCTTCTCTGATATATAATTTTCCCCATTTTGGATTTGTATAATTCTGTAGTCATAGTGGATGAAATCCACAGCCTGAGTAAGCTGAGCTAGAGTTAGTGGGCAATCTGCTAGGCTACTGTTGCGTGTGAAACCTGGACGCTCCAACAGACCACTCTTGGAGCCGCTAGGATTGACCCAACCTTATTGAGGTTAACAATAAAGCTATATTGTTTATTTACATTTAATAAGAGTTAAAGATAGTTTCCTGTTGTTACATATAAAAGCTTGTAATTAAAACATAGTAGTCCAACAAACTACCTTTTTTTATTTTCACACCCGATTAGCCGAACCTCTACTTCTCTCTTTTTTTGTCAGGGAGTAAAACCCGGGCAACCTCTAATTTTACACACTGACACATTGACAAGTTAAAGCACCATTTAAAATATCACGAAGGCCGGTAAGAATAGTTAGTGGGGATTTGATACGATGAAGAATTTTACAAGGAAGAATCACACAACTTTCTTCAAATACTTACAAGTCGTAGTGGAATATCTAGGTGAACATTATAAGAACTTAAACGAACATCGCCAGAACCGTGGCGACCATAAACAAGACAAACAGAACAAGACCTCTAAAATGAATGTCGTCTTAAACTCCTTACTTCCTATGGTGTTCCTTGGCATACGTGTCGTTCCAGTACAACTCATACGACACTATGTTGTCTCCGGCATGAGCTGGTCTTCTCCACGACAGCGTTACCGATGTCTCTCCTGCTTCCACTGCCACCAGGTTTGAGGGTTGAGATGGTACTCCTAGTAATAGGGAAATGTGTCAGAACGTTTTTACTTTAGAACTATCCGGAAAATATGAATTTGGTTCGAGGAGAAGTGAAAATCTTAAGCATTTTATGGTGGTTTGAGTTTAACGACTGTATTGGTTAAATTTCATAAATATATTATTTATGAGGTTTTGTTTCCTATTATTTATTTATTTAAATATTTAATAAATATGTGAAAATAAAAATATAAAACAAATTATTTATTTATTATAGTTTTACCGCATGCTGAATAATGTAAACTACAACAAATTCCCACAAAACTGTGGTAGTTGTTTGACTGGAAAGATTTTGGGTTATTCATTAGACATCTGTGATCGCTTTTTTGATTTGCATTGTTACAGTAGATATTTGAGATACGTTAATAATTATATAGCCCTGATGCAGGTACCTAGTAATATATTAATCATTGCTAAGTAATAAGTACTGTTAAACTCACCTTGCTGTGTTTTCACCTGTACAGGCGCTGATATGGGTCCAGGCCCCACAGAGGTGAAGGCTTGCACGCGGATAGTGTAAACTGTATGGGGTGTCAGTTCACTGATCGTAGTTAGATGACTGTTGTCCATCTGCAATGGAGAGTCGTTTGTAACTTTGCAGTGAGACTATCGGCCGCCCGCGACTTCATTCGCGTAGAGTTAGTTATTTGAACATTTTATATTAACCCCAAAAGAGTCGATTTCTATAGATACATTATTACACTTCTAGAACGTAATATACAGCATACATTTTAATTTTTTGTTATTCTCTGCTCCTATTGGTCGCAGCCTAAAGCCTTCCTGGATTAATGGGCTATTGGCTATGGCTTCCTATTGAATGCAAAAATTTTTTTTTAAATCGGTCCAGTAGTTTATGACTTAGGGACGTTCAAACAAAACTCACAAACTCTTCAGCTTTATACCATATTAAGTATAGGGTATGTATTTTTGTAGAATTTATTTTTGTTAAATTGGTGTTCTGTCAATTTCATATGAATTTCATCAAAGAAACTGATCGTGATCGGTCTATCTAAATTACGTTCAAGAGCTAAAAACTGAAACTAAAAATGTGTCAAAAACTTTCTATTACTATTTTTAACAATAGTTTTACTACTGATCAAAACATCGGCTCTTAGTTTCAAAATGAAAAGTGTACTAATAGAGCGAGAGAACCTAAATAAAGAAAAAAGAAAAAAAAGTCTTTAAAGCCATTAGCGCCGATTCTGTTGTTCACAAACTAAACTAATTTTAATTTATGTGCATCTCTTTCTTTCTATTTCGTTGAGAAAAGGACAGAAGATGAAATGTCAGTTTAGACCTGTCAAATTAGTGCGCTCCTGACGTAAACTGGCGTATTTTTAGTCGCCATGTTTATAATCGCGTCTAAACTGTCTATGGAGTATCTTAATTTGACAGGATTAAATTAAAATGTTATCTTCTATCCTTTTCTTAACGAAATAGAAAGAAAAAGATGCATTTAACTCAAAATTAGTTTAGTTTGTGAACAACAGAATCAAGGCCATTATATCATTAGTATCGATTGTAAGAACAGCGAAAATACCTATTTATAACTTACCATTTGCGAGTGCCATGATTGTAAAGGTTGTGAAGGGTCCGTGGTGTAGTAAATTTTGTAGCCCTGCAAGAAATATCATAGTTATACTTTATCTTAAACTCCTTACATAACTAGTATTCTCAAAACGGTGATAGAAAACGTCGTAAAGAGGTAGATTCTAGAACCGAAAAATTCGAAAAAGTTTTACATCCACCACTTCTCACTGGGCCGTATGGTAGATTGTGGTCTGAACCCCACTCGTCATCATCATCACCATCTCAGCGTTAATTCCAGTCGCATCCAAAGCTTTTTCAGCTTTGGAGTCTGGAATCCGCTTTCTCAATCTAATTGCTGATTTTGGCTAAACTTCGATATTTTCCATGAAGCGACTGCCGTCTGACCTACCCAAAAGCGATATTAAAGCATTGCAGTTAGACCAATTTTTTGACTTTTGAGGGCTCCAACAACCCGTAACGTCTGCCACTAGAAGTTCGTATGGCAACCGGGACCAACGGCTTAACGTGCTTTCTTATCGAACCCGCGCCTCCTTGCGCTGCAGCCATGTTCGCTACCGCTACGCCACGGAGGCTGTCATGGTGTGATCTGTAGTACTGTAATAGTGGGGCTATTGGCGAACATTTAAGGCTGATTGTGCTTTCGCCACTGTTTCTAAACATTTCCTCAATCATCTTCAAAATAATAACTTAAAGAACGCTCGGCAAAATTCTGTAGCTTCGATTTCTCTCCCTTCTTCACATAATATTAGTTTAACACTTGCGCTTTCATCAAAGCCGAATTTATGAGATCTAAGTGCCTATATCCAAACTTCGGGGTAAGGCGATCAAATCTTGCAATCTAATTTGAGCAGAAACTACATTTAGAATGTAGTTATACCCTTACCGTAACTTGTCCATTGGGTGTTTCTGGCTCATCCCACTGTATAACCATTGTACTTGAGCTGAGAGGACGAACTTGGACGTTCCTTGGCGCTGAACCCGGTTCTATGAAAAAAAAAAAAACAATAGTTTGATAGTGATGTGACATTTACCCCATGTTAGTCGATTATTGTTACCACATCTGCATGCGTTTGTTTTCTGTATCGTATAGGTAAATGTATAAGTGAACATCCCACATAAGATTTTCTTCAATCGACAGCTAAAAATGTCTTTTTTTGCTCGTGGAATAAAATTGACATGAATAGACAGATTTTGTATCGAAGAACTGTTAAAAATTAAAATTATCCCTCACATAAAATTATCTGGCGTTGGCAAAATCCAGCCTTTCGCTATATCATGTCTGAATCTAATAAACAAATTTGATAAAAAGGTCTGACATTTAATAAATAAAAATGGAGCCGAACATTTTCTCCAATTAATTTTAGACATAAGTATCTACTTTCTAAATTCAAACATTTTAATCTTAAAACACTAAAGAGCCTTTTCATAAAAGTTAAGTAATTGAATCCCAAGTTTGATAAATGTACAGAATCCATTTTATAAGACTAAGTACCCAAACAAATTTTAATTCATTCACTGCGTCTGGGTTTTGGTTGAAAACAAGAATTTAAATGTTATCACAAACATGTAAAAACACATAACATTGTTAAATTACAGTTCATTAAAATTAACTCCAATAACAAGCCAATAATATGAAAACATACAAAACACAAAGATTTAATAACAAATGTAAAACAACAACGTCTTTTATTCTAAACGTTATGGAAATTAAAGAGAAAAAGTATGTTTCTCTTGTTTCATGAATCCTAAAGCATAATGCCGATCTTTTACAGAAATGTTTAGCACAAATTCCTACTGTCCAACACCCTATTGCTATAAACACAGAGACAAAAACACGTAAACATCCCGATGTTAAATTAAGAAGCGACTCGTTTAATCTCAATTATGTAAAAAATGAAAATAATAGGAAAATAACTGTCTAAGGGTACAATGGCAGTTTTAATAGGATTTGTAATCGCAGCCTCTAACACGAAAAACGGGGCGTCACTCAATGAAAAAATCTCTTTTCTGTTTATAATACTTGCGAAGGGCGAAACAATAAAAGTTTCGGGACTGCCCAATATTAAAACGCCATAATCTCGTTTGGGTCCAGAATCCGGGTCGGGGACGTCAGACCAAACTTTCCCTTTATTAGAAATGTAAAGAATATCAAAAGACCTGTTGGTAATTTTATATACCAGCGTTTTCATTAGCAATTCATCCAAGTTTTTATTTTGTCTGGTTTGTGACATCGCTCTATGGGGCGCAGGCGACGCTCCGCGAGTTAAATTTAATATATTTTGCAGAGGCAAATTAGATATGACGGCTGAACATTTACGAAGCGAGAAACGTTCGGGATGTGGATAAAGAAATGAAATTCCACCATAGGGTAATTGTACGGTAAATATTTAATATGTAATTGAGGTGAACGAGCAGAGTAACATCAATTTGTCACATATCGCAGACAAATAGAATAAACATGCAAATTATTAACAGATTAACCCTTTGTACAAGCGAAATGTTAACTACACCCAGTCGACAGATTAAATGTTTTTATTAATTTACGAAATAACCTAACTAACATGCTATCAACGCCCAGATTTTAGAGGTTTAGAAGTAGACCCACAAACAACGCCGTTAGGTAATGATTTACGAAAATTGATAATAATATACTTACTGGCACCTCCATACAAGGAATCCACTGCAAGAGAGCAAGGAAACAAATAACAGTATTAGTATATAGAAGTTATGTGACCAGTAACACACATCACACAAACGGTGCCGCAGAAGATACTCTAAAACGTGTGACACTGAACTGACCGCGTAACTGAACCTAACATCGATAAAAACGAAATGGTGCATGATTAAACGAACAAAAAGTTTTACGCACTACGTCTACAAACTAAGAAAGAAAGTAAATGTGCAAATGAAATTAAAGTCTATGATAAATCAGAAGCGAACTTACATGAAGCATCGGCGAATGTCGTACGTCGGTTATTCGCGTAGGCATGAAAAGACGACCAAGTAAACATCTTAAAACTGAGAATTGAGCGCAAGTAACGTAAAAGAAATCTATTTACCCAATTCAAAGCAAGTAAAATTGACTGTATGCTTGACAAAATTGAAAGCGAGACGAGGGTAAATTAAATTATAACAAGCGTATGGGTAAATGCGTAGAAATGATAATTTTTCAACGTCTATTATAAATTGGGATTATTAAGAAGATGGCGTTGTTAAGATGATTTATAAATCTCGTTCGTCTTAAGTAAGTGGAGAAGAGATGATAATCTTGAGAGGGGGCCGATAGAACATGATATTGATGTCGTTTATTTTATTAATGGGGTTCTAAATTATCGTGACACTTTGCAATCTTAATTTAAAACTGAGAACGCTATCGTTTGTTTTTTTAATGATTTTAGGGCGGATTTTTCCAACGCCGTTTTTTTTACCCAAGAAATAATTTTGAAATTTTGACACTTTTTCCATGCATACAACAACTTATACGTATACAACGTGTAACATAAAGGGTATATACATAACAAAGGCATGGCATCTTTACATGATATCAAACGATATTGGAAGGGTTTTTTAATCCTATCTCTTTATGTTAGGAAGTTATGAGGAAAAACACCGCCTGTGATAGGCTACTATCATACTAGTCGCACAGAGATATTGAAGACATTTATCGGATTTTGGCAAGTATTGTGACGGGTAACGAGTAGTTATTAACGTATGTAGTGTGCTGACACGTTTGTTTTGATTTGATTTTAAAAAACACAAGAAACCGAAAATTTGGTACCAATATTTTGAGTATTTTATTTTGAGTTGAAACCCTTCCGATATCGTTTGACATAATCTAAAGATGCCATGCCCTTGGTATGTATATACCCTTTTTGTTACACGTTGTATATGCATAATACAACTGTAAAACGTCAAATTTATTTCACGAATAAAAGTTGTCCGGCGTTGGCAATATCAGCTCGTATGAAATACACATTTATATAGTTGCTACCTAAATGAATACATATACGCTTCCATTTCTTCGCCACTGTCATTTATGCACCTTGTATTTTCCCCACATCTTTTGCAGCTAATAATTATGATTACTGAAATACCATCGGATAGAAATCACAGCGAAAATGGATACCTTACTTCCAATCAACAATGTTTCACACAAAGTCAAACAGATTCTCCCGCTAGTAAATGCTTCTACATACCAGTTTCTCCCGTGGTGATGACTGCTGGAGCTGATGGTGGACCTCTTCCAATGTTGTTGACAGCTATGACGTACATTTCGTATTCCGTGTAGGGTGACAGGTTTGTCACGGAATAGTACTGTGTGATAACTCCTGAGATCTCGCTGAAAGCCTGTGGTTGAAAGGTTGGGAGATTTAGACGGATGAAAAAGAAGGAAATTACACTTTTGATACTATTTTTTTGCCATTCGAGAAAATATTCTGTGAAAGAAGTCAATTTTGAATTGTAAATAGCCAGCTTTTTAATTTTAATGAAATTTTATAACCTAAAATTTTGTACATAAAATAAATTTACAGATACAATGAGTATTTCATCAACTTCATTTTTTCCTAGGAAATCAACAAAAACCACTTGTTTCGTTTTCCAGAAATTAAATTAATATTGTTTGCAAATTAAATATTTGAAATAAACTAGGGAAATGCGTGATATTTTTCAACATTTACAGTGAGATCGCGTCGTAAGTAATAATACATGTATTACTAATGACGTGATCTAAGGGGAGGCTAAAAGGCTGTTTAGGCTCAGAGCAAACATCGGAACTAACAACTCAATTCTGTTTTTTCAATACATTACACAAAACAATAAATTCCAATAATGTCCACCGTCATCACCAGTACACATTCGAACGTTGAAAGATCTATATATATAGCAATATAACTATGTTATATTTTATACAGTTTAACTTATGTTATAATATTTTAACATTGATAAACTTAGCAGTGGTAGCCTAATGGTATAGACCGCGACTTACAAGATTAGGTCGTAAGTTCGAACCCCGCCAGGCGCTTTACTTTTTGTAAATTGTTTCATCTGCTCTCAAAACGGTGAAGGAAAACATCGTAGCCCAGAGGATCCAAGTTACCGGCGGTCAGGGCTCCAGAGAGAGGAACCTCCTGACAATGCGAGGCGTGTCCAGAAGTACCGCTTTTTGAATCAAGCCCTTGATCCGCCATAGCTGTCACGACTACCGGTACAATGATTCCTGAATCCATTTCCCACATGTCGATAACCTCGTGAGCCAAGTCAAGATACTTGATTTGTTCTAGAAGCAAACCTTCGAAGACATGTGACATCTAAAACCCACACTGGGCCCGCGTGGTAGATTATGGCCCGGTCCCTCTCACCGAAAGGAGGCCTGTGTCCCAGGAGTGGGTATATTAAATAAGCTGATGATGAGGATAAACTTATGTCACCTTTTCAAACTTTTAACATTGTTAATCTCATGTTTTAACATTTTGAAAATTTTAACATATTGGACATCTTACCTGGTTAGCGTATTTTGGCTTGTATTGTATGACGTAGTACTGTGGTTCCTCAGGTCCATTGTAGGTCCACGTGAGTCGAACCGTTGTCGCTGTAACCTCTGAAGGACGAATCTCCGTCGGTGGGCCAGGTAACGCTGGTGAATTAGTCATTATTAGTAAGCGTTATGAAATATAACTAATGTTAAATGATGTGAACAGGACTCCAAAGCTAAAAATGCTTCGGATGCGACTGGGATTGACGCTGAGATGATGATTATAATGATGTTAAATGATGTGAATGTTTTAGTATTTTAGATCGCAGATGATGTTTCGGGAAGACTGCGAATGGAAATTCTGGAGACATAACTGAATTGCTTGGCCAATAAAAGAACGAAACCATATATGCATCTCTGTCTTTTATATTAACCGATTGAATTACGACACGAATTATACATGTACCGACGACAGCAGGTCAAGCTATCCGAAACTGTCAAATATTTACAATCAACCTTGAGCCTTAATGCTTTAGAGATAAAATTGAAAATCTAATATAGAAATCAGACAGATTGTAGTAGCTTGATGTGCTGTCGTCTGTATATATCTGTATTAAACATATAACCTAACATTGAACAAAAAATGGTGGACTAACTAAGCGCACAAGGAGCAAAATTCTTTTTTGATGTGTAAAACAATAGACGATCAGGTATATTGTTGATACCATCATCATCATCATCATCTCAGCGTTAATTCCAGTCGCATCCGAAGCTTTTCCAGCTCTGGAGTCTGGGGTCCGCTTTTACCAGTCTAACTGCTGATTTTGGCGAAACTTCGACATTTTCCGTGAAGCGACTGCCGTCTGACCTCCACAACCCGAAGGCGATATCGAAGCATTGCAGCTAGACCAATTGTTGGACTTTTGAGGGCTCCAACAACCCGTAACGACTGCCATTAGATATTCGTATGGCAATCGGGGATATATTGTTGATACCATGTCATCTCTTAATGAAACGAATTTAGTTATAATTGTTTGTAGTCTCATCCAAACTCATACAAAGCATATAAACAAAGCTCAGATAGATAGATACGCTTTTGTACATAACATACAATAATAATAATGAGTTACGATTTAAGGGATACATGTACTGTTGCTTGCAAAAGACTCTTCATTTTTCTTTAAACTCAAACGTCAGCAGCTGAGTACTGATAATTTACGCATACATAGCGCCCATAAAACAAGTAGAAACTAGTGTTCTCATAAAGAATAAATAGTTGAAACCGAAAGATACCACATTATTCTTGCAAGCTTCAATGGCGCCCTCATATACACAGATAAACTATCAAAAAAACTTAGCTGTGTAGCAATTTCAAATTCGTGATTTAATTTACTTTAGTTATTTCTATAGTGTAATGTCGTGCGGCATTGTGTTGTGGTGAAATGCCGCCAATATTGAGACATTTTTTTTTTGACAAAAAAGAGCAATTCGTTCTATTTTTAAATTAAGCCCCACTCCCTCAGAGACAAATTTAAAGAGATTACTATAATGACTGTGCCTTTTCAGTACATTTACGACAAAAGAATTTTATTATTTATTTTATTTGTTTTTTGAGTTTTGCGTCGCGTCGTCTGAAAAAAATAACATAAAATATGGGAATGTCATGACTATTGTGGATAATTTTAAGTATTTATTTTTATTTTCTCTGCTCTATTTCTGTCATGGTCTGGCACTTACTATGTCTATAATTTAAAAAAGAAACACACTAAACAAATTCAGAGGTCCCAAACCTCTGAGTTTGGTTTAACCTTTTTTCTCAAAGTAGTCAGATATGAAACGCCCAAGTAATTTCTATCTAAACTGGAATGTGAACTTGCATAAGTTTCTTATTTAAAAGAAGAATCTATCGCAAGAGCAATAAGGTCGATCGGAAATAAAACTTTATTTGAAGAGAACACGGTCCGAGGGAGAAAGCGTCTCAGTAGCCCTCTGTCTCTTTCTAAGCGTTACCCATATTTATTTTTTGTAATTTTGTTTGAAACCAACAATTTCGAATAGAAAAAAGATGGTGAAAAAGGGTGCCATTAATGTCTGCAATAGAGAGTCATACTGTGGATGCGGAATATCATTCTTTAAGTAAGGTTTTTGCGGTAATCATTATCCCCCTTATTCATAAACGTTGTTTAAATTTAACTAGTGATTAGCGATTCTTTGAATAAACATTTTAGACGTTTGCACGTCACTTAACTTTAATCATCGCTTATGAATAAACCCCTTAAACACTGTGGTATTTATTCATAAACGATGATTTTAGTTAAGTAACATTATAAGGTCAAAAATTTATGGTTAAAGAATCGCTAATCACTAGTTAACTTTAAACAGCGTTTATGAATAAGAGGGATTATGTACAAGTTATTTTGTTTGTATGTAGGGTGACCAAAAATTTCGGAGTAATTAATAAATGTGCACTTAGTCATTGTGTGCATAACAAGTAAGTGACTTTTATTGGGTATTTACTATGACATTAAATTCTGCTTTCTTGTAGATATTTTATTTATCTAAAGGTTACAGTTCGGATAGATTGATCTGCTGTCGTCCGTACATCATCAATTTATTCATACATTTTTAAAATTCAATAATGAAATTAAAAAGTTCGCATCCATGCCTAAATGTTCATTAAAACTCAGGTAATATAAGTGAAAAACAATATTTTATGTACATTCCTTATAAATTCCATTGTAATAGTCACCCTACACAACAAGGACAGAGGGCTACTGTAAAGTTATCTCCCTCGGACCGCGTTTTGATCGATAGTTCACATTCCAGTTTAGATAGAAATTCCTTGGAAACGCCAAACATATCCCGTCTTATCACAATACGAAATCTAATATTAATTCTGGCTATATTCTTTTATTCAATATTTGTAATTCGAACTTTATTAAGATTTATATTAAAGTGACTACTTAGTACCAAACTAAGCTGTCATTTTTATATAAAGAACTGCATTTTATAGCGGTGAGGTTCATAATTTTTCAATTATTTTGGTGGTTTATTTGATTGACTTCTAAAAGTGTTTGTACAAAATATAAATCATTTACCATTTATAACGTTTAAACATTATGCATAATATCTGTAATTATAAAAAAAGGATTTAAATTAATTGATGTTTAATTGGTTCGTTTTAAAGCGCTTAAATATTAATGCGTTGCGGCATAATTACTATCTGAAACTATATAGGTATATAATAATTATGGAAGTATACGACGTTATATCAATTGGACGCCAGGTTTAATTAAAACACTATCAGGTAGCGTAATAAGTTAATAAGTTCCATAAGTAGTAGTTGCGGGCTGGCTATTCCAAATTTAAAAATAAACGTTTAAATCGACTACCGATCCAAAGATAACGAACACCAAACGCATCAAACAACCTAATCCCTCGAAAATTAAATTTAGAAAACGTTGCTTCGAGTTACAACAATTAATCATTAATCAAGCTGACATTCGTTTGTCTCCCGGGCCCGCGCAACTTTGCAACCCTTTCAATTATGAATTATAACACTAATTCATAATGGATGTCTTCTCGCCTTGCCGCAATTTATCAAATTGATTTTCGTAAATCCCTCTTTCCACCGGAGAAGTTGTTACCATAAATTTGCAACAGTTATCCCAAGAAATTATGAGTGTAATTTGATTCAGTCACTCATCTACTCGACTCGTAGTCGGGAGAAATTGCTCGGATTAATTGGAGTAGGTATGCTAAGACCAGTGTGGGTTAACTTGTGTTCGGATTTTGAAAAGTTATTCGGGCAATAGAGCGAAAGGATTGGTCGGTTAATAGAATCTTCATTTAAATGTTCAAAAAGGAACAGATGAAACATTTAAATGTTTTTCGTTTTCATCAAAATAGATTCGATTATATTGGCCTCAATTATATTGTCCTTCGATTATATCGTCATTTTTTGTTAGGGCAACTATCGTTAAAGGAATTATTATTTATGAGAGTTGCGATTTATGCTCATAGGCTACTTATGTATGATAATTAATTAGTACCTATCCATCATTTTCCGTGATTTTACCAAGTCCTCTCATGCTGATATATGTGAATTAAAAATAGAGAAAATATTGTTTTAAGAACAAAAAAAAAAAAAAACACTTCTGTCTCAGCTAACTTATTTTTTCTACATTTAGCAGGAATTTGCTGCATCCCGCGGTTTTACTAGTACAAGTCTTGATCCTGTAAGAATATCAGGATAAAAAATATCCTATGGTCTATCCAAGACATGGTCTACCTATGCGCCAAGTTTCACGTAAATCCCTTAAGCAATTTTAGCTTGAAACCGTATCAAACAAACACAATAAATCTAATAATTCCTCGTCATAATATTAGTGTAGAAGTTCTTATTTATATGGTATATATATATAGCGAGCATCATTGCAGCGTTAATCCTAGTCGCATCCGAAGCTTATTTTTTTTTCCGCTTTGGAGTCTGGGGTCCGCTTTACCAGTAATATATGTTATCGTGGGATGAGAGAAGTAGAAGAATATCAGATGAAGGAAGTAGGATGGTAGAAGTACTTACACTGTACTTTGACCTCAGCAACTGCTTCGATAACACCAAGAACACTAGCGGCCTCGCACGTGTAGTTCGCCGACTCCCTGATATCTTCCAACTTCAGGGTATTTAGGCCTAAAGGAGGGTTATCTTCCGGCGTCAGCCATTTTGTCAAACCTGTGTCAAAAATAACGTTCTAAGGACCAAAACATTTACTAAACGTATTAACAATTACTAAACGTAGCGCTTAAAAATAAAGGAATATCTGAAAATTCTCGTACTGATTATGTACGATATTATTAGGTAAGTTCTGGCTTCTGCCTGAGATGCTCAAATTCCATCGCATTGGAGTCAATAATATGTAAACCATAACTCAATAAAAATCCTCTGACCGGAAAGGATTTTGGGGGCTGCTTTCAATGGAAATTAGTCAAGTTCGCAGGACATATTATAGAGCAGGAGAGATGTACATTGTGCAAATATAGGTGCACCCTCCGTGCATTATTATAGTTTGAAACACCCTGTATGCGAGAGCAGTTAGAGTCTTCCGTTCCAAGAGCATATGGATTCAACCACGCTTAAAAATTAATAATTTTCAGTACTTTTAAAATTTTTCAAAACTCGATCTTATTAGTTTTACTACATAATTCCATATGAGGTGGACTTTCAGAATAAAGGCTGATTTACACGGTGCAATTTAATTGCTTATGGCATACAATAAAATTGATGCAACAGATGACTTGCATCGTCTAAATGGTGTTTAGACAATACAACTTTTATTGTTACTTCAACTTAATTAAATTGCACCTTGTATATCAGTTTTTAATCTCTTACAAATTAACAAAAAAGTTTGCCCGTTATAATATTATTCTCGACCTCACCTTTCCTCCATTTTACAGTGGGCATGGGCGATCCAAAGGCGACGCACTTGAGCGTCAGGTTCCCGCCCAACATCACCTCTGACTTTGGGGGCGGCGGTATCGAAAACTGCGGGGCCACGCGTCTCACTGTGGACAAAATGACATTGGTTAAGCGATTGACATAGGCGAAAGGTTTGCTGCAAAAAATACACTTAAAACAAATACTAAAAATAAAATATTTAAGGGGGGCTCCCGTACAACACGTGATTTTTTGCCGCTTTTAAAGATTATGGTACCGAACCCTTTTTTTTTTGTTAGGATGGGAAATCATCAAATGACTTCTCCCGCTCTGGGCGGAGCAGAAGGGAGTGTCAGACTTTTACTGACTAAAACCCACCCGTGTTTCTTCACTTGCCTGTGGGACGGCCAGGGCCACGGTTTCTTGTTTAACCAACCCGCAACCCTGACCCAGGAGGCATCGGTCTTCGTGGACCCCGTCACGATGTGCTGACATCTCTTTGAGGCGCGCGTGAAACACGACGCGCCGTCGACTCGGGCCTGGTCCTTTCCGGGCGGCGAGCTGCCCATTGCTCACCGCCCGCAGGCCCGCATGGTACTGAACCCTTCGTGCGCGATTCCGACTCGCACTTAGCCGGTTTTTCAAATAGTCATAGCTTACATCTTTACATGAATATTAGTTCAACATGATTCCTGCAAGTAAAAAAGCTAGCAAGAAAAACTGTCTATTAAAAATCAAGCATAAACCACCCTAATTGGGTAAGACACTATTACTATTAGTTGGAATCATTGATATAATAATAAACAGATATGATATGCTCTAACAAATTAACCAAAATAAATGTGCCGATCGGAGCAGCAGCACACACATGCAATTTTTTTTATTCTGCATACATTTCACACGTTGGCACAGTGTGAGTGAGATGGGGCACAATCTAAAGCATAGAGAAGAAAAAGATGGTTAGTGTTTGTCGTTTGCGCTTAAATAGAATCGACGAAAACTAAAGCGACTTGCTGGACTTACCTCCTTTTGTACGCTTCATTTTCAGTGCGCTAGTGACGTATCTACCTTAGTTTAATATTATATCAATGGTTGAAATCATTTCGAAGCATATTGCTAATACATAGCTCCATATGTTCGAAAACGTGTCTGCTCAACAACGTAAATAGCGCAATGAATGTTGTTAAACTGTCAAAATGACACGCATTGCTCTGGATCGTGTGTTATGCAATTTACCCTGCTGGTTACTCGAGATTACTAATGGCCTCCTTACGATCATTCGTTTTGTATTGAAGTGAAAGAAATATAGTAGTTTCACCAATTATTTATTAATCACTAGCTTTAGCTAGCCTAGTTCTGTTCTGTCTCCTGCTTATTATGGAGGGAAGTGGAAAAAATATCTTTTTTCTTACTCCTCCGCTATTCTTTTCTGATTAATTTCGTTGCGGGACCCAAGACAATTGAATCGTTTCTCCGGGACTTGTCGAGCTTCATTGCTCGGCGTTTTTCTGGCGGTCTCCACTGTTGATTCTGGCTTTCAGGAGTTGCAGTGGGTTGGGAACAGTGTGGTGGGTTTTGTCCCAAAAAGAATCACTAGCTTTCCGCCCGCGGCTTCGCCCGCGTGGAGTTCGGTTATATCGCGCTTTTTAGATTTCCCTCGGGAATATCAATTTTTTCCGGGATAAAAGGTAGCCTATGTCCTTTCTCAGGGTCTAAAGATTGTCTGTGCCAAATTTCATCAAAATCGGTTGAGAGGTTTAAGCGGGAAAGCGTAACAGAGAGACAGACAGAGTTACTTTCGCATTTATAATATTAGTATGGATACCACGTGTCTACACACTTATATAAATACACAGGTAAGAAACACAACAGAAAAATTAGTACTTAAGTGATAAGTATGTCATAAGAAATTTCTTCCAGTAAACGCGCTATAGGTAATTTTTTTTTTCTGAGACAATATTTATGACTGAGGTATGGCAGGAGTTTTGGCGGGAAAGACAAGCTCAGTGTTACGCTCGTTTCTCATTGGACTTTTAAAATTATTTATAGTGTTGTTTACTAAATAAAAGTACGTGATTTATGTAGTAAAAAGTGGATTTAGTAAATAATAAAAAAAAAAAAAACAGTGAAATATAGCAGCATAGTGGCCACCACATCATGACTTTGTCCCAAACCTCCCTCGTAAGACGGGTCACGCGGGCGTCTTTTTCGACATTAATAATTGATAATTACGTGACATTGGCTAAATGGACAAACCGTGCGAAGCCAAAAAATAAAGAAAAGAAAAAGAAAGGTACGGCAGGATACTATTTATAATATAGTAGGGTTGCTAACCCTTGACGGCAACTTATAGTTCCTTTGTTAACCCCAAACCTCCCACAGTACAATGTACGTCAAAGTATCATAACTACATGGATTTACATCCCTAATACACGTACGTTATCTAAACTACCTCGTGAACCCGTCAGTCCTCCATTAACACTCCATAATAAGTCAGGAGTGAGCGGGAGTTATGTGCGAAATAATTGCAGTACTTCAGACAACCAATGGGCGTCACTAACGTGGCTCATTAACATTAAGTATTATGGTAGAGGACTAGAGGTAAGTGGGGGGAGAGTTTACATTGGTGGCAAGTTGTTCGTGTATACAGGCATTTTGGTGGTGCAATGGACTTGTTATGATTAAGCTACTACATTTCTTCATCGGATGGAAATTCATCAAATGACCTCTCCCGCTCTGGGCGGAACGGAAGTTCGTGTCAGACTTTTACTAACTAAAACCCACCTGTGTTCCTTCACTCGCCTATACGTGCCGAGGTGCCGCGGAACCTCTTTCGATTAACTCGCGGCCAGGGCCTGTAGCCAATGTAACATCGCTTCATAGCGAAGCGAAATCGCATAACAAACCAACCAATGGCGCGAACGATTGACCACGTGATTTATCGCGTCGCGTGGTCTATCGTTCTCGCCATTGGTGGGTTTGGTTTTCGATTTCGCTTCGCTACGAAGTGATGTTACATTGGCTACATGCCCTGAGCTGCTTAGGTAAATAACCACTTTGGTTTTTACAATCTTGAGTCTCTTTGAGGTTTGTGGTAATGTCTGAGCTTAGTGCTTTGTTGGCACGGTTAGCACAGTGGTTAAGCTATTAACTGATGCGGTGCGTGTCGCGAGTTCCATTCCCTCACCAAAAAAGTATTTGTATGACCTACAATTAGTTGTTCCGAGTCTGTCTGTTTGTGTATGTGAGTTTATATGTTTGTAAACGCACCCACGATACAGGAGAAATTCCTAGTGTGGTAAAAAAAATGTGTCAGACCAGTATCATGTGTTTATGATAACAACTAATACGTAACAGTGTTGGATTAGTTTAACTAAAAAAGGTCAATCTATTTGAAGGATATTGATATTCCTTTGCTCCATCATCATCAACCTTTTATCATCCCACTGCTGGGTACAGGTCTCCTCTCATACAGAGAAGGATTGAGCGTAATCACCACGCTTGCTCAATGTGGGTTGGCGATTTCAGACTTATGAAGTCCAGGTTTCCTCAAGATGTTTTCCTTCACCTTCAGTCATTGGTGTCCAAGATATAATTAGAAAGTACATATAACTTTAGAAAAGTTACATTGGTACTTGCCTGACCTGGATTCGAACTCGCACACTCATACTTGAGAGGCTGGTGTTTTAAGCACTAGGCCATCACGACTTAACACATAAACATTGCTCCATATATTCGAAAAATGTATCTCCTCAACAACGTAAATAACGCAATGTATGTTGATGGAACGTCAAAATGAAATCCATTGCTACTGCAACTTTGTTAGGCTATTAGGGTGCTGTAATTTCCATATCAACGTGCAACAATACAAGGTCTAATGCTAAATAAATACTATTTTTCCTGATAATTTAGGTCAAGAGCTTGTTGTGGTAAAGGCACTTTATGAGCCCTTTAAAATGTACAGCAGCCTGTGATAGTGGAGGGGTGTGTCGGCAATTTTGCGAGATAGGGGTGCTACTATGGGGAAGCGCGAACCAGCAAGATACAAAAACTAAACTAATTTTAAGTTAAGTACATCTTTTTCTGTCTATTTAATTTAAGAAAAGGACAGAAGATACAATTTTAATTTAGTTCTGTCAAATTAAGATATTCCATTGACAGTTTAGACGTGATTAAAAAAAATGACTAATAAAATACGTCATTTTACTTCGCGCACGGACTAATTGGACAGGACTAGATAAAAAAAGATGTATAAGAACTCAAATGTAGTTTAGTTTGTGAACAAAGGAATCGGCGCCAATATCTTTCATTTTGACAATACAACAGCATCCATTGCGTTAATCACATACTCGAGCAGATGATAAAAAAAAAAGAAGCTATGTATTAGGAATTTGTGTCAAACCCTTAGATTGCTTTTAAAAGTGTGTTACGCTATAGGGTAGTTAACTAAAAAAAAGTAATTACTCCGTCAGTCAGATTTCCAAAAAATACTAGACACATATATTTTCTTTTTTCAAACAAACAAAAAATGAAGACGACGCATTGCGTTGAAAACTCGTGTGACGTTACTGCACGCTACACTTTTTAGCGAGCAGTGGCGTCACCAGCCACCACTCCTGACCTTTGATGCCTTTTATATTTGTCAATTTTTATTGATTTGATAAAACAAAATATACGTATCCAATATTTTTCTATAATCTGAATGACGGACTATATGAAAACATTTTTTTTTTACCCCGGGAAACATCTCTATTATGTAGGCTGCAAGTTGGACGGGCCTTTCATTGGGGGCACGATGTAGTAACTATTATAAGGTTGACGATGACGTATGGGTAGTGGGTAGGTACTGTTTTAAATTTACGGGTGCGTGAATTTAAAATAAAGTTACCAAATTTATATTTTGCAATTTATATGTCTCTTTTTATATTTTGACATTTTTATAACTTTTTAAATTTTAAATAGTTTATAAGTACCTAATTTTAATGTGCGAGTTTTAAAATCATGGATTAGGGTAATGTCTGAAATAAATAAATGATTATTATTGTAATGTTCACTCTCCCAGTGGTGTGAACATTACTCACAATGACTTCTCCCTATGAGCCGTAGTCCACTACGCGAACCCGTGTGGCTACCATGACTTTTCATTACGAAGTCTCGACCATCGATATCGACCGCGTTTGACTCACCGATTGGCCCGCTTCAGGGTTGTAAGAACTCTCAACAGTCTCAAACTGAGAGCGCCAAACGCGTCTCTTAATGAAAACTCATGGTAGCCACACCGGTGGTAGATGTTAAATGTCACCGAATTTTTGTTTCTATATCACGCCGGTATCCTTACGATGTTTAACAAAAACCGACCAAGTGCGTGTCGGACTCACGCACAAAGGGTTCCGTACCATTGCTTTGTGAAATTAAAGGATATCAGTTATTTGTATGAAAGATTACGTGGTAATAAGCGGTTTACGATGTACGAGGTATTAAAAAAAAAGTACTTACTAGATCTCGTTCAAAACAATTTTCGTTGGTAGTTTTTATAGTAATGTACATCATAAGTTTTTTTTTAGATTTTTGATTTTCTTATTTTAGAAGTTGGAAGGGGGAGGAGCAACTTTTTTCCACCTTGGAAGCGTCTGTCACACAAACTATTCGGTTTAGAAAAAAATATTTTAGAAACCTCGATATCATTTTTGAAGACCTATCCATAGGGTTCCGTTTTTTGCCATTTGGCTACGGAACCCTAAAAATTACTTAAATAAGACCGAAATGTACATCTTTACCTATAAAATAACAACCAAAACTCTAGAACGACCTCTCTTAGCGATAGTTACTGTCAATTACCTTTACATTACGGGCTCCAATCGGCGTCAGGAGTAATGATTCGGGTCGATAGGTGCAATACCTCACTAATAGTGGCTAGTCAACGCATACGATCGTATCGTTTACCTGATACACTCTACTGGGCTTTATTGCCAATGATACAGAGTCAACGTGCAAACGTTTTTGTTATTTGTAGTGGGAATGTTTAGTTTTTAATTCTCTTTTATTCAGCACTCTAATTGCGTAACGTGTTATTATTATTAGTTGGAATCATTTCGGTCGCACATAGGGCTATGGAGTGGGCTATGCTAAGTGTTTCTCTACGTGATCGAATTAGGAATGAGGAGATCCGTAGAACTAAAGTCGCCAACTTAGCCCAGCGGATTAGCTCTCTGAAGTGGCAGTGGGCGGGGCACATAGCTCGTAGAGCCGATGGCCGATGGGGCAGAAATGCTTTTGAATGACGACCACGTCCCGGCAAGCGCAGCGTCGGACACCCACCGACTAGGTGGTCGGATGATCTGTCCAAAATCGCAGGGAAGCGCTGTATGCAGGCCGCGTCTAATCGTTCTTTTTGGAAATCCTTGGGGAAGGCCTATGTCCAGCAGTGGACTTCATGTGGCTGAGATGATGATGATGATGATTTCGAAGCACATTGCCAATCCATTGGTTCGTTTGTTCGAAAATGTGTCTGCTCAAAAACGTAAATAACGCAATGAATGTTGTTACTGATAGTGTGTTACGCAATTACCCTACGGGTTGGATTCGAAATAAGGTAGCGAATGTTTTTGGCTGTGACATAAAATTAAATTTATAATTAAACGGAATTTATTAAAAAAACATAGATGACACAGAATATATTAAAATGCTCAGTTTGTATAATAATAAAAATTAATTAGATCCAGCCTAAATGTCAGGATATTGTAAAAATATTTATACCTACTTTGTAATATATTTTCATTTATTTCCACTCTTGAAAATTACTATATACATGGATGGTATAAAGTTGAGATCACAACAAAATTAATTTATATTTCATTGTCTACATCAAATAATGCGACAGCCCAAATACGCTTCGAAATAGAAAAAACATTATCCGAGATCCTGAGGACCTTTTATGCTAATATTAGCGTCAAAACTGTCTCATTGTACGCCATTGCTAGATTAATTGTATGGAAATAGTAGTTACGGATCATGCCATTCAGTTCTCATTTCCATATTTAATTACGTTTTGGTTTCTTTATTCTATGGTGGACTTTGTTCTAGGAATTGTGTTAAGTTACAACATTAATAAGTGTTTATTTAAATAAATAATATAATTTATAGGTCATGTCTGTTTAAAGCCGGCACCATTTTGTAATTACAATCTATTAACAGTTATTTTACGTCTAGCAGCGGCTAACCACATTGCAACGAGAACGATTTCACTGTGATCTTGACAGATTGGTCATGGGCTCATGGCACAAAGGCCAAAGAGTCATGCAACATTTTTTTTAAAAGACAGATTTGTTAATAGTTGCAACCGAACAGCAATGCAATGATTAAAATGATGGCTGTGATGAACCGCCAAGAGTTTTGAGGGGAAAGCTAAGATGAGTGTCACGCGCATTTTTCATTGGACTTTTAAAATTATTTATAGTGGCGTTTACTATATAAAAGCGCGTGATTTATGTAGTAAAAAGTAAATTCAGTAAATAATTCGTAAATAACATTGAAATATCGCAGCAAAGTGGCCACATCATGACTTTGTCTCAAATCTCCCTCATAGACGGTTCACGCGGCCGTCTTTTTCAACTGTCATTGGCGATATCCGCCATTATTGTGAAATAAAATTTTCAAATAATTTCTATAATTTGTTACACGTGTTATTGGCAGAATTGTGGCATCTATTCCACAGAGGACATTGATCAAGAGTTGAGGTTGAATCTCACCTTGAAAACGAAGAAGAAGAGATGCACAATCAAAGGTAAAATAATTGTGGAAGAACAGTAACAGTCTGCCAGAGCCGACGGTTGTTGGAAAGAGATACCATGGCCCCTGGCGCATAGACAAGTGAGGGAACACGGGAGGGTTGTAGTCTGTAAAAGTCTGACATACCCTTCTGCTCCGTCTAGAGCGGCAGAAGCCATTTGATGATTCATCTCTTCAGCTTATAGAGGTCCACTGCTGGACAAAGGCTCCCCAAGGCTTTCATTCAATGGGGGGCATTGTCATAATCCCCACGCTTGGCAGGCGGGTTGGGGATCGCAGTAATTTGATATTTCACAGGAGATGCGCTGCTGCCCGCTTCCCTGGTGAGATTATCCATTAAAAAAAAGGACAGTAACAGTTTTTTTTTCTTGTACTTATTTATGTTCACACTACACTAGTGTTTTTGTTGTGAATATCAAATTGGATAGTATTTACTGTATCAATAATGATTATTATAACAAAAACTAGAACAGAAATGGTCAGTGATGAATAAGTTAAAGGGTATTGATAATTTTGGTATGTAGCCTGGCAAAAGTAAATTGCCATTTCCATCGTTTTATAATGTCGGCTATATACGAAACCTATACAAAACGATAGCTGACAATAATCTTGAAAGCCCTCAGAAGCGAAAGATAGTCAGATTCGAAAATACTAAAATTCATTGACATAATTTACGAACAACACAATAGGCCCTACAACCAACCAACCAATGAGATGTTAGTTCACTAACACACATCAAAATCATGAGACTTGTATCTCCTCCAAGTACGTTTTCATCAGGCCAATTTCTGGCGAACGGCTTTCAATTACCGACTATCTCTTACTCCTGATATTCTGGTACATTCAGCCTAACGGTTCACTATTTTGGACGTAAAATCAGTATTGCATTTCTGCCACAAATACAATACACTTTAAATACACAATATGTTGTATACCACATTATTTTTTGTTTATGCGAAACCCAAAACACGTGTCCAGTATTTTTAAGTAAAAAATCTATGTACAAAATTTCAAAAAGATATCATGAAAAACCACAAAGTTATGAGTTTGTGCCCCAACCAAGTAGCATACTACTTGGTTGTTCCAACAAAAATATGGTCAACGCGCCGGTCGCCCGACCGAGCGGCACAGCGCGGCAGGGGCCCTAGGACACTAGGAGCTGCTGTGAACTCTATTGGACGCTCGGTAACCACACTGCAACATTTTTTAAAAGTATTTGGGAAAAAATGTAACATGGTGTAAAAATTATTACAATCGATTTATGTTAATGCTTTTAGCTAGCATGGCTTTATTTTT
Source organism: Sesamia nonagrioides (assembly GCA_017933935.1). Classification (NCBI taxonomy): domain Eukaryota; kingdom Metazoa; phylum Arthropoda; class Insecta; order Lepidoptera; family Noctuidae; genus Sesamia; species Sesamia nonagrioides. Next base: position 3,574,859 of record JADWQK010000188.1, read on the forward strand.
TATTGCTAGCTACATTTAGCTAGCATTAAAAAATAAAGCCAAATAAATGGGATATTTGATTTCAAGGCCGATCGTACCCCCAACGCACTTTACCCCTCTATTCATAAACGTTGCTTAAAGTTAACTAGTGATTAGTGATTTTTAACCATACATTTACGGCGTTTTAACGACACTTTGAACGTTTAATACGATGAGCATTGACCTTCTATAGTGCTCGAAGAAACAATTGGTTCCAATAGATTAATAATACAACAGAACATCGTGTGTTCCCTTGATTTTTACCTCATCAAACATCACCAACTTATTTAAACAAAACTCGACTGGATCTCATTAAAAACTTTCCTATTCTCCAAATTATTACACAAAAATGTACTACACAACTCACGAAACGATTCTGTCCTGATTAAAAACAGCACAGGTAAACACTGGCAATTTTCTTATCCACAGACAAAATGAAGAAAAAACATCTTTATTACTATGTGAAGAGTGTGTAGGACAAAAAAGGACTAAGTTTAACTAAGAATAGTCTGTGGTACTTGGCGTGGTTTAATTAAGGTGAGATGAGGGGGGTTGGGGGGACAGTTGGGCTTTTACACGATCTGTGGTGGCCATTCCTCACTGACACCACTGTTTGAACATGGAACGAGTTTGGAGTTGTGAGCGGCCAGTACATAACTTGGACGTAGAAAGAGGTTTAAGTGTGGAATATGATTTTTATTGTGGCTTTGGTAGCAACAGACAATCTAAATATCAACTTTATTTTAATGACAGTTAAATGTATTTTAGACTAGTATTATTGAAAAAGTTATAAAAATGTTTGTGTTCTCGGTGGTAGGCCATAATATCAGCTGCCGGCGGAAGTTACCACCCACCAGACAAAGTCTTGCCGCCAAGCGATTCATTGTGTTCCGGCATGATGTCTAGTGAAGCCGTACGGAGGACGGGTCTGAGTAGTTGTGTTGCGAAGTGTGGCGGGTACGATGCGCCAAAGGTTGTTGTGTCGGGAGTTTGGTCGTGGAGTCTCCAGATCAATCTCCCTCTAGCGCAGCATCGTTTGGTCGTGCTGATCTTGGGTTTAACATTGCATCACCTCGCGCAACTGCCGTCATCCTTCCTATTCCTAAGTTTTTTAAGTGAATAGGCTTAATAAACTAGTGCGCTTTACCATCAACGATTGCATCACTGCTTACCATCAGGCGGGATTGCAGTCAAGCACTAGTTTATAATTATTAAAAAAATAGTTGTAGCGTAAACTTACTTTTATTGTGTAAGAATTTAAGTTGTTTATCCATGACTGTTGTTTATAATTTTTTTGCAAATATCTCTTTTTGACGGCGTGGTGGCCTAGTGGTTAAAACACCAGCCTCTCAAGTATGAGTGTGCAGGTTCGATTCTAGATACCAATGTAACTTTTCTAAAGTTATACCTGGACTTTAAGTCTGGAATCGCCAACCCGCGTTGAGCAAGCGTGGTGATTACGCTCAATCCTTCTCTGTATGAGAGGAGGTCTGTGCCCAGCAGTGGGACGATTTTTGTGTAGATGTTGTTACTGATAATGTTCATCTGGTTGTTGAAGTTGAATATTCACATGAAGAGAAAGTGTATCTTGGGTAAACAAGTATCCTGGCGACCGTAAAGCTCCAATAGAATTAGCGTTAATAAATTATAAGCGTCTGTTACTAGTACGCTTAAGAAACCAATCATTTACTTACAGCGACGGAAACTTCAAGTGAAAGCCAGAACTATAATGACCTGAATTGCCAACAAGTTACAATGATGAACACCTCCTCTGTGTAAGAAGTTTTTGCCCAGCGCAGTAACAAAACGCAGGCTATTATTACATGGAGAAAGCTAAAATTTCCGCTTCGTTTGATGAATGCCCGCTCCATCCCTCGACTTGGGCCGCCTACCCTCATTCCTGCTAGGGAAATTATTATTCTTTTATTCAAAAAGCTTCGCTACTTTGTTTTCCACGATTAATTAAAATTAGTTGGAGCGAGCAGAGAAGGCGTCCTTTGCTTTTATAGGACGAGCATGAAATAACGTTGTGAGAGCATTTCACATCGCTTATCTGGTTCGCGTTAATTTGTGAATATTTTGAGGGTCCCTAATGTTAGTGATGGGTTTTAGTTTAGTTGTACATTATATACCTACTTTGTACATTATATGTCAGGAAAATAGGCGGTCAGACTAAAAGCGGAGGATTTACATTAGGGTTAAGTCTATGATAGGCTAAGTGTAAAGAGGAATCGTGCAAGGAGGGCTTCAAATCAATAATCATACCTATATGTTTTTAAAGCGGTACCAGAACAATATCATTTGTGAATGTTTCGTCTAACTATTACTTACGGTTTGGACACAGACAGTGGAGAGACAGCTTCAGTGGCGTAGCGGTAGCGAACGCGGCCTCTGTGCAAGGAGGCGCGGGTTCGATCCCCGCGCAGTGCTAATATTTGCATGCATGAATATGAATATATGCACTGGTCTGGTCGTGCCTCTCAAAGCATGTTAAGCCGTTGGTCTCGGTTGCCATATGCACATCTAGTGGCAGTCGTTACGGGTTGTTCGAGCCCTCAAAAGTCCAACAATTGGTCGTGTGGAGGTCAGACGGCAATCGCTTTACGGAAAATATCGAAGTTTAGCCAAAATCAGCAGTTAAGACTGGTAAAGCGGACCCCAGGCTCCAAAGCTGAAAAAGCTACGGATGCGACAGGGACTAACACTGAGATGATGATGACCGTTGGGTACGAAACTTAAAAATGGAGATATATTATTGTGAATAAACTGTATTTTAAAAATAAGCTATTTGATTTGTGTTTCAGATTAACACTTACTGCTTTTAAAACGCATTAACTAAACACGTCCATTCTCATCAAGACATCGAACGCAAATAACAACCACCAACCATTCGCAGATTCAGAGCCAAGCTACCCACATATTTCTTATTTAATACCTGTGGCAGCAAGCCTATTTTATAAACACACAGATGACAGACGAGCTAAGAATAAGTTCTGTTTTACGTCTGCAACCTTATTACTGTTGCTAGATTGGATGTTAGGCAGGGACTGGCTGGTAGTAATATGTCTCTTTTTATGCCTTTCATTTCGGCCAGATTTCGGCGTAGTCTTATAACAGCGGTTTTGATAGTGCGTCTAGGATATTTGGGGTAGGTTGAGCTGTGAAATGTGATCGGCTTTCGTAGGCGTGGGCTTGCGGGGAACGAGCAATGGGTAGCTCACCGCCGGGTATAGTCTCAATGCAGGTCGACGGCGCGTTGTGTCCTACGCACGTCTTAAAAAGATGTCAGCACAATGTGACGGAATGAGCTAGAACCACAATGCCTGCCAGGATAGCAGGTTGTTCGTGTAAAGAGATACCGTGGTCTCATCATCATCAACCTTCTTTTTGTCTTTTTTTTTATTAATCGTCCCACTGCTGGGCACAGGTCTCCTCTCATACAGAGAAGGATTGAGCGTAATCACCACGCTTGCTCAATGCGGGTTGGCGATTTCAGACTTAAAGTCCAGGTTTCCTCAAGATGTTTTCCTTCACATTCAGTCATTGGTGTCCAAGATATACTTAGAAAGTAGATATAACTTTAGAAAAGTTACATTGGTACTTGCCTGACCTGGAATCGAACCCGCGCACTCATACTTGAGAGGCTAGTGTTTTAACTACTAGGCCACCACGACTTTGACCGTGGTCTCTGGCATAGGCAAATGAAGACACACATCTGTGTGTCTTCATTTGCCTTGGGTGTTAGGTCAGTAAAAGTCTGACACGCCCTTCTTTGCTGCAAAAGTCATTTGATGATTTACCACAAAAAAAGGAGTGAAAAGTATTAATAGAATCTATATATACAAATAAACAGCTGAAAAACTCGTAAGGCGATTGGATCAAGGGCCGGATTCAAAAGGCAGTAATCCTTGATACGGCCCGCTTTGTAAGGAGATGCCTGTCTCTGGAGCTCTAACCACTGGTAGTGGTGGATCACAATTTAAGAAAAAAGATGCACTGGACTTCAATTTAGTTTAGTTTGTGAACAAAGGAATCGAGACCAGTATCTGTAAGAAGAGAGGTCACTGGTTCATACCCGGCTCGAAGGACCATGTAGAAAGTAGGTATGGTTTCTGCGCGATACCAACTTTCTAGATTGAATGATGGTTTTGGTTTAGTTGATGGTTATGGTTTGGTATTGATTCGGTTTAAATACGACTTTTAGTTTGGTTATAATTTTATGGTTTAGACAAAACCATGGTTATAAGTGAGAAAGCTATGTTGGTGTAATCTAAAAGAAGGTTTGTATGGTTTTGGTATGGTGTGAGTCACGCGATCGACGGCCAAATACGTACTGACTTTAATAAGTAATTGTACTAGTTTTATAGAAATGCACGAAAGCATAAGTGCTGAGCGATTCGGTTGTATTGCTCCGAACACAGTCGGATATTAAAAATCTAGATTATGTTAGGCTAAGCTATATGTCTATCACATCATATTGTTTTTTATGCTTATATCTTGCTCTTAAAGTATTAAAGTCAATTAACATTGATAGGCCAATAAATAAATAATAGGTAAATAAGACACCTTGTATTTGTGACCTATTGAAGACCCTCTATACAAACTATACGGAGCTTCTGGTTAACATTACGAAACTTACTTACTTATTCATTGGTAGTTTCACGTGTAAATAATTATCTATTTACAAGTTAAACCATTAATAAATAACTAAGTTTGTGTTACTTGTTTTGTTATGTAAATCCGGCTTTAAGTATAACTAGTGGTATTTATGTGTACTATAAGGTCGCCGCTGCCTTACCCGTTATCCATAATAGGGATGATATACATATTGGTACCATATTTCAGCTTTCTAGTGATCTAATGATACTGACATTATCCGATGACGAACGGACAGATAGACAGTCAGACTTCGCGAAATATAAGGGTTCTAATTCATTACAGAATCCTAAAAAGCCAAAATGCGTCCATGCCGCGTGCAGAGCATGCGGCACGTGGTCGCATCGCTTATAATAATACAGACAAAATGGTATTGTCACTTTTTAAAAAAATACCAAATTTCGGGGAAGTTGGAATTCATTCGTGGGAAAAAAAGATCATTTCAAAATTCATTACTATTCTTATTATGATGATTACGTAAAATTTTATGTTATATTTGGTCATGTGTTTACCTAACCTTTATTATTCACAACGCGACCTCAATAGAATTTCTAGATTATTTAAACCTCAGACTGACGTCTGGGAGGACCTCTTATCCGAATGGCAAAGTAGGTGGGATAATTCCATCAAGGGCCTCCATCTGTTCTTTCCATCCGTTGGCGATCGGCTGGCTAAGACATGGCTGGAGGTTGACCACTGCGTTGCTCAATTTCTCACAGGTCATGGCAACTTTAAAAGTAAACTGTATTCTTTTAAACTTGTTCCTTCGCCTTTGTGTCAGTGTTCTACATCGAACTGTGAATTTGAACAGTCCGCACATCACATCTTGTGGGAGTGTATTCTTTGGCAGAATGAACGCAATATTATGTTGGATAGTGTACAAGTTACATCCGGAGTTGTTTATTATACGGACCTTGTAGAAACTAGAACTAATGAACTAATTTCCGTGCGTTCAGGCGCTTTTGCCATACCTATTATTGAAATCAATTGTAACAGCAAATACCTACTTAGGACCCATTAACTTAATCAAATGTTATTCCGTGGTGCTTGGCAATCTGGGCTTCTCCCAGTTACAATAATGTCCCTTTGTGCCGATTGGCCTAGTTCTGTTCTGTCTCCTGCTTATTATGGAGGGAAGTGGAAAAAATATCTTTTTTCTTACTCCTCCGCTATTCTTTTCTGATTAATTTCGTTGCGGGACCCAAGACAGTTGGATCGTTTCTCCGGGACTCGTCGAGCTTCATTGCTCGGCGTTTTTCTGGCGGTCTCCGCTGTTGATTCTGGCTTTCAGGAGTTGCAGTGGGTTGGGAACAGTGTGGCGGGTTTTAACCTTTATTATCCTTATGGGTCGGACAGGGTTTTCTTTACATATTGTATAGAACACCAAGGCACTCCATTCTCGTGACGCGGTCCACGAAGACCGCTGCCTCCAGGGTAAGGGTTGCCGGTTGGTTAAAAAAGAAACCGTGGCCCTGGCCTAAAGGCAAGTGAAGGAACACGGGTGGGTTTTAGTCAGTAAAAGTCTGACACGCCCTTCCGCTCCGCCCAGAGCGGGAGAGGTCGTTTGATGATTTCCCATCCCAAACAAAAAAAAAAGGCACTAAATTCTCATTGCAGTTTTACATCTTAGTTGCTAACATTTGTAATATCTAATACTTTGTAGCAGGCACGCATTTTAACTGAAGTAACATAATACATTTAATACATTTGTATTTGGAGAAAATGATCTCAACATCATTTTGATGCAGTCATATAGGTACTTATTCCATAACTTAATTTATAAAAAAAAAAAAAAAAAAACATTTATTACAGTAAGTTTTACTTATAAGTTGCCGGGGCTTCCCAGAAAGTAATCATATGATACTTGTGTTGGGAAAGCCTCGCTCTACCATAAACTTGCTTAATAGCTTCTTCGAAGGACTAGACGATAGTTACAACATAACTGCACATATTATGTATCTAATTTTTTTTTTCTTTTTATAATTGTTAATTGTAAACTAGTGCTTGGCCGCAGTCCCGCCTGATGGTAAGCAGTGACGCGTTAATCCCAGTCGCGTCCGAAGCTTTCAGCTTTGGAGTCTGGGGTCCGCTTTACCAGTCTAACTGCTGATTTTGGCTAAACTTCAATATTTTCCGTGATGCGGCTGCCGTCTTGGGAAAGCGATATCGAAGCGAATGATTTTAAAGTTCAGTATTTGTTTAAAGATATTCTTTTTTTTTAATAATTATAAACTAGTGCTTGAATGCAATCCAGCCTGATGGTAAGCAGTAATGCAATCGTTGATGGTAAAGCACGCTAGTTTATTAAGAGCATTTAAAAAAACTGGGTGAATAGGAAGGAAGAGGGCAGTTGAGCGAGGTGATGCAATGTTAAACCCATAACAACACGACCAAAGATGCTGCGCCAGAGGGTGATTGATCGGGAGACCCTCCATGACCAAACTCCCGCCACAACAACATTAATTGGCGCATCGTACACATATATTAATTAGTATTGATTATTATAAGGGATATATTTGAAATGATTAGTAATGTACCTACTTAAGAAAGGCCAGCGGTCGATTCTATAAAAATCTTGCCGGAAAGAGATAACTGAAGTCTCAAGTAAATTTCATTCAAATACACATTTAAAATCATTCGAGCTTAAGATGCATTCATTTTGCATTAAAATTCCTCTCCAAACGTCACCTTAGCTACAACAATGTCAGTCAATTCAATGTTTTTTAGAACAAAAAACAGCTACGTCCGCAAATAAACGAGACGGGATAAAACGGAACGTAAATGGAAAATAAAAAAATGTAATTGAGTGACACGAGGGCAGGTGGCCGCAAAAACAAGGAGTTTGCTTGAAAAGGAGCGGAATACCTCTTTGTACAAATAACAAATATAGGTTACATATTAACCTTTTTAGATTGAGCCCTTTTTGCAATGCAGATAAAAGGTTATATTGTATAGTATCACTTTTCAGTACAGTTTTTTGGGATTAATTAAAATATCCTTCATGAGCGGTTAGCAAGGTTTTTTAACAGAAATAATGCTGAACGAATACTAAGCAGGCGTGGGCAAGCGATGCGTTGTCACACAGTGGGTCTGGGGAATAGGAAAATTAACGAGGACGGAGTCGCGGAAGGCAGAAGCTAATCCGAAAATATAAATCCCACTTTTTCTGTCTCTACCGTATGACACTGACAGAGGTTGTATACCAATCACGTAGAAAACAGCGGTTTTTGCCTCAAAGAGCTTCCCGCATGGATAATATTGTTGGTAAGTAAGCTATTCACCTGAATGCGTAAATAATCTCTTTCGAAATACTCCTACTCATAAATTGTGTATTAGTGTTATAAATATCTGGTTGGGATAACGAAAAACTGATATAGATTCAGTGGAGACTCGGTACAGAGGCGAAATTGTAATGGTAAAAGTAAATTATTATCAAAAGAGTGAGTGTGGAGCTTTTGTTGTCGGCTCTTCTTAATTGGAACCACACTCCTGTTCGTTTCTTAAGTGTCCATAATAATAATAGGTTTATGTGAAATAAAATATTATCATTTTTAATTTTGAACTACATGGAGGTAAATAGAAAACATTTATTTGAAAAAAAAAAAAGTAACAGGCACTTTTAAATTGTCCGACGGAAAGATAAAGCAAATTGCCCATTACACATTACAAGCTACTACAACCAAATTTCTCTAGACACTCCACGGATACACTTTTATATCAAAATACTGGTTACATCATTCATATTGAAATTGTACATTATGAGAGGAACGATGTAGAAAGACGTTTCAGGCAACACAGACTTAGAAGTCCAAAAAGCTCGTAATAAAAAAATACCTCGCCCTGGGAGGTAAGAGTTGTTCTGTGGACCAGTACCACCTTTTTTGGCTTTTGAATAATATATATTGTATTTTTCTATATGTTTTTTGATGAGGGAAACGCATTGAACATCCGCGTGCGTGACCGACCCGACACTGTGATAGTTTTTTGTTTTTTACTTTTGTGTATTCTGTGTTTTTTAATGATTTCAGTTTTCACTTCTGTCGGTCAGTCCGAACATCTAATGGCAGTCGTTACGGGTTCTCAAAAGTCCAACAATTGGTCTAACTGTAATGCTTCGATATCGTATTCGGATTATGGAAGTCAGACGGCAGTCGCTTCTCGGAAAATATGCGTAGTTTAGCCAAAATCAGTAGTTAGACTGGTAAAGCGGGGGACCCCAGACTCCAAAGCTGAAAAAGTTTCGAATGCGACTGGGATTAACGCAGAGATGATGATGATTATTGAACTTGCGATATATGTGCATGTGACATCTTGTAACACAATTTGAAGCAGACATCTATAACCAATTGAATTGATGTTTTGTCTTTCTTTTCTTACTTTAATGTGTGCATCAAGTATCATTTACCTGTCATTATTAGTGGGATCTACTCCCCATATTATTATTACCTTTATTAATGTAAAATCAATGGCAGAGCTCATCAGTGTTCAAGATGACAGTTGATAGCTAAGCGAAGTCACTTAATCGCCCATCGTAAGCTTGTCTGTAATTTTGAAGATAGTTCCAGTCAACTGTTGAATCGATATTGGAAAGATTGATCGGCGTTTAAGACTACGTATTATTTGGTGAGCGGAAGCGGGCAGTAAATGTTAGTTTTATATGAGTTCAATTTGTTTTTTTTACAGTGCATAAATATGTGAGCTGTCACGCTTTTGTTTGAATTTATACCTTGGGCTTTTATTTAAGTACAAATTTTTACTTATTTACATTTCCTTTTTATGATATTTTCCATATTTTTTTTTGCTTTGCTGGTATTTTGTGCTGCTGGGATTTGTTGTTCCGCCACTTCTTCTTCCCAGCGAAAGCACTAGGAAGTGGCGAAGGGCGGGCGTTTTGAGGGGACTGTCTTATGCAATATTGACGTTCAACAAGTGCTGATTCTCAGCCTAATTTGAATAAATTACTTATATGTGGAGGCTCATTATAAGCATTTTTTAAACATTATAATTCTTTATACCATAGAATTCTTAGTTTGTAACCTTCTTTAATAAAAAAATAATAAATAAAAGGCAACCTTCTTGGTGTATAGTCTTTTTTTAAGTATGGGAAATCATCAAATGACTTCACGCTCTGGGCGGAGCGAAAGTACGTGTCAGACTTTTACTGACTAACCCCTACCCGTGCCTCTTCACTTGTCTGTGCGCCAGGGCCACCTTTATCTTTCAACTAATCCATAACCCTGGCAGGCATCAGTCTTCGCGGACACCGTCACGATGTGCTGACATCTCTTTGCAGCGCGCGTGGAACAGAACGCGCCGTCGACCAGGGCCTGGTCCTTACTGGGCGGCGAGCGAGTTAGTGTATAGCCTGAAATCTCTTCTCGCTAATTTCCTCACAATATCCACCCCTGAACAAATAATATTAAGAGCAAACTCAAACGTAATAAGGGGTTATCATCGCAAACCACATTCAGCCAGGAATAGTTCGACAGTTTAACTATCCTTCTGGCTGACTGAACATAGGTAAACACTCCTTAACTTTGTACTACGATAAATTGAGGGTAGGTACTTTAGTTTTGACTGTGTGTTCTTTGTCTTTGAATGATCGGCTATTTAAATGGCCTCCATCAGTTATGGGAATAACAAGTATTACTAAATATAGTTTAGTAATATTATTTGTGTTTAGTTATAATATTTTGCTGATTTCGAAAATTTAAGCATTTCATTGGCATATTTATTAGTGATGATAGCATCCCAAAGAAATATGTCAAATGTATATATCGGCGCTGAGCACCGTCTGATAGCGATATAGTTTTAAGTTATCCGATTAATCGATTTTCTAATTTCTGAATGAAATGTAATGTAATCGTGTAGTGATTCCTAAACGTAACACCCGACACTGGCACAAAAGAAGAAACAACGGGGACTGGTGACAGCTGGTCAACGGTTAACTTGGATGGGCGACTCGTGTCAAGTGGAACGTTATTTCTTAGGAAAATTATTGTAAAATTGGAGTGATCAAAGTTTGATTTAAAGTTTATCGTTATAATTGATTATCTCCTTGCCCGATAACCTACGCCTACAAAGGATCCCTTGCTAAATAAAGACGGAGCTTCCCCAGATGATACTTTTGTACCGCTAACCTCTTCTAATGATGGCCATCTTCCCCAGATGATACTTTTGTAGCGCCAACTTCTTCTGATGATGGCCATGTGCCGTTATATACATAGGTATAAACAGAAGAATAACAACACTGTTTACCATGAGCGAATGTTTAAAAATAATGAAGATTTCTATCTTCATTCTGGATCGTAGTGGTGTCAGCAACGTAAGGATGGATACTCGTCGTCCGATGATGGAACGGAGATGTGGGAATTAAGTCAGTCATTCCCTCATTTTTTGAGAGCAATGGTGATGAAAAAATTTACACAAAGTAAAGCGTCGGGTGGGGTTCAAACCTACGACCGCGTAAATATATACATATTATCTCAAATATCTCAATAAACTAGTATACGATATTCAAAATGCGAATACCAAAGACAAAGTGTAATAAAAATCAGAAAGAGAAGAATCTTTCCAAGATGAAAATAATCCCGCTCCTTTCGTCAAGTTGGAAACTAATTCAATAAGACTCAGTTACTACTGCGAGTTTTCTTATTGACGTGTGGGTTAAGTCGCCCAAATTATTTGGTTTTTCTTCGAAACTAATGAAGAAATTCTATCAATTCCTTGTCTACCTTGACATCTATTACCCTGTAGTATACTGATTCATTTATTTATATGACCTACAAGTAGTTGTTCCGAACACAGGCGTGATCGTTTATTATACAATATTTAACAATGTTTCACTGTTCTTTATGAATTATTTACTGAATGCACTTTTTACTACATAAATCACGCGCTTTTATTTAGTAAACGACACTATAAATAATTTTAAAAGTCTAATGAAAAATGCGCGTGACACTCATCTTAGCTTTCCCGTCAAAACTCCTCCCGAAATGATTATAATACACACTAGTTTTATACATTTGTGACAAGATTAATGTCAATTATCAAAGTTTCTTTAGCACCACGATAAATGGGCCCGATAAGAGCGTTCACATATGCAAGTCCATATGAATTGGGTACTTCGTTTTATCACCAAAACTTAACTAAGTTAAGTGGCTAACTTGCATTGGTATGCCCTTTGAATTAGTGTAAGTCACGCGAATGACTAACTACAATTTTCAAAGAAAAATAATTTTCGATTGGGCACCCTATTTACATTATATCGTTTCAATCATAATTAAAGATTTTTGAAGGATTTTGACGGATACTCCTAAGCCATTGCTTCATAGGTGTAATAAAAGCGTCTGCTTAATAACCTAAATGACGCAATGAAAATGGCTGAACTGTCAAAATTAAAATAATGTGATCGGAGGGCCAATCTCATCTCGACGAAAAACAAATTTCCAATACTGTCTAATATTTTTTGAGAGATTGAGACTGAGATCACTCTTTTTTTATAATTATAAACTAGTACTCAGCGCGCTAGTTTATTAAGCCGATTCACTCAAAAAAATTAAGTGAATAGGAAGGAAGACGGCAGTTGAGCGAGGTGCTGCAATGCTACACCCTAGAAGACGCCCAACGATGTTGCGCCAGAAGGAGATTGATATGAAGACCCTCCATGACCAAACTCCCGACACAACAAATTTGGCGCATCTTACCCAGCACACATCGCAACACAATGGCTCAAATGCATCCTCTGTATGGCTTCACCAGACATTATGCCGGAACGTGACAAATCGTTTGGCGGCAAGACTTTGTCTGGTGGTAACTTCTGCCGGTAGCCGATGTTATGACTTACCATCCAGAATACCTACTCACTGTGAATGTTCTTAAAATTAGGAGAATTAGCCCTCTCATGTCATTTCACCCCTCTGGATAAAGGTCATCATAAAAAATATTATAATACTCCTAAATTAGTACTTGCAAAAGAAAACTGAGGTTTTAATGTCAGCCAGATTTCGTCAGTAAAATTTAAGTCTGCTCTGTAATTGGGGTAATACTTTTGTCATGAAAAAGTTCAAAAACCATTCCTTAGATACCCTTACAAGCACTTGTTCGGGTTTTATCCTCTCTTTTATCCCAATAAATTCCTGTTGGGTTGCTTAAACTTCAATTCTCTCGAAAAAGGTCATGCGATGAGTTGACTGTAATATTTAAAACTAGTTGAGGCCCGCGGTTTTTGGTTAGTGCGCGTGAGAATATCCAGATAAAAACGATCCTATATGTTTTTTTTTGGTAATGAACCTGTTATCTGGGTACCAAGTTTCCTACAAATCCGTACCGACGTTTACGATTGAAAGATTTAAAAAATAAACTAGACCGCAATCCCGCCTGATGGTAAGCAAGATGCAATCGTTGATGGTAAAGCACGCTAGTTTAATAAGAGTAACTAATTTTTTTTTCACAATTCACTCTAGCCCTTCCATCATCTCAGCGTTAATCCCAGTCGCATCCGAAGCTTTTAGCTACTCAAGCACTGAAGACACTTAAATTGTAGTCCGACGGAAACAGCGCCATTGGCAAATTGTTCCAGTCCCTCGATGTATGTGGTATAAAAGAAGTGGTGAAACGCTTCGTTCGGATCGTTATGGTGTAAACAACGTAAGGGTCGAAACTCGCCGTACGAAGAATGTCTTCCGATAATGGAACGGAGATGGAATCTTATTGTAGGATAGGATTCTACTTCTTATTTATTGGTAGCCTATCTAGTCTATCAGCGATCTATTTGTGCCAGACAATTACTATCGTGGCAACAAACATCGCTTACTGGCTGCTCCAAACCTCCCGTGCTGTTGCACACCAAATCGCTTACTCTCCGCACAAATCTCTTCTGAACTTAAATATTCAAATAGAATTGTTCAGAAGGATTCACAACTGTTAAATAAATGATATTTTTAAACCATGTAACTGAAGTATTCCATTTAGAGCACTAATTTGAACAGCTCTTCCGCGAACGGGACTTGGGTATGGCTTCGGCCGTTCTATTTAAAAATAAATCGATCACTACTTCCACTCTTGGCTACTGTGAAAATTCTAATACCTAAAGATCCCACTCTCATTAGGTGACCAAACTATATGGCTCATATAAACCTATGCATAGACACATGTTATGTTGTGGTGTAAAACTGTTTTACATCAGTCACCTCACATCTGGTTCAGTTGCAAAACCAGCGTCAGGCACTAGTTGTCTGGCATTTTTTTGCTGAACTGAACCTTTTTGGTACAGCCGCGAGGCAGACTTTGCTGATATTAGGGTTTTTTACTATCTATTTGATTTTTATTTGTTGCTGCCTGATGTATGTTTATTTTAAATATTTTGTGTGTCTTCATTTCTGTGCTGAATAAATGTATTTTCTTTCTGTCTTTCTTTCTATATCTATGGCGTAAAATACACATATATCATGATCTTACTAGGCTTTTATCGATTACGTTGGGATTGTCTTCCAATCAAACTGGATGCAGCTGCTCCAGTATCTTACTTGGTTCGACGGCCTATCTGACCTAAACAGTTACTAAAAAATATTAAACCCTGGTAAGATTAGCTGTCATATTTTCGAGTTTCTGACGACTCATAACGACTGTTAAAGATTTACTAATGTCAGCTGGGACCTATATATACATATGTATATACAACGTGTAACATAAAGGGTATATACATAACAAAGGCATGCCATCTTTACATAATATCAAACGATATTGGAAGGGTTTTTTAATCCTATCTCTTTATGTTAGGAAGTTATGAGGAAAAACACCGCCTGTGATAGGCTACTACCATACTAGTCGCACAGAGTTATTGAAGACATTTATCGGATTTTGGCAAGTAACGTGACGTGTAACGAGTAGTTATTCACGTATGTAGTGTGGGGCCACGTTCGTTATGATTTAATTTTAAGAAACACACAAACCCGAAAATTTGGTATAAATTTTTTGAGTATTTTATTTTGAGTTGAAACCGTTCCGATATCGTTTGATATCATCCAAAGATGCCATGCCCTTGGTATGTATATACCCTTTCTGTTACACGTTGTATGTAGCTTGTAATCGTGTTATTACTTCTCCTCTTAAGGTAAGTACCGTCGAGGTCACCAGTGTGGAGGTGTAAGGAACGGGAAGTAAAGTTCACTCATTCTCCATAGAAAAGGGCCTAACGGTTGATGTTAGGAAGTTGTATGTATGCAAGTTGCACAGTAAACTCTACTCGTAAGATGTAGAATCCGTGTGACGTCAGTACGACGCATTGTTTGTTTGTGGCGTTTGTAGGTACCGCTACATCCAGGTATGTGTCTTTCAGGAGAATTTATTACATCCACCTTTTCAATTTGCTTACAATTTTATTGGGAAATGATAACGTAAAAGTTCCTCCTGCCTAGACATATTAACCGTCCACAAAATTACGCACTCAAAGTCCAGAACTACGCAGTCTAAAGTACCCTTACACCTATTTAGCATTGCAATCAGCCCCGTTCTATCTAAATGTGTATGAAAGTTAGGTAAGCGGCGACACGTCGTGTAAACGCGACGGGGCCGCGACGGGGCCGCGACGGGTACGCGACGGGGACGGGACGTTATCTTGCAAATATATTGTGAATATTATTACGTCTGTCCATTATGTGTGGTCTACTTTCAAAGTGTTGTGCCTATTACAGTGTTGGTATTATGTAATGTTAGTGGAGAAAATGTGTTTCTTAAGTGTTAATATGCAATGGACAGTTTTTCTCTTTATGGATGCAGTTTCACTAGAAACTTTTACATGTTATTTGGTTTTGTTGTGTGTAGGCCAGGCACTGACGTTCAAATTGAAAATATTAATTCAACAAATGTTTCTAAACGTAACGTAGAAAATTTTTGTTGGTTATTTAAAATACATTGTACATATATATTGATTCAAATTATTTCTTAAAAAATATCAGCTTCGTACCCGGCACACAACTGCAAGTAAGACCGTTTTCAACTTAAATTACTCCTAAGCAATATTAAAACTTAAAGTTAATGTTATCTAAGCATTAAAAACAAGTACAGCTTTAGTTACCAAACTTTCAAAACTAAGCGTATCACTGAAACATTAATTCGAGCTTCCAATTTAGATAATTTATTATTCACTCCGAAATTCGGCCTCATTTTGTTTAAAATATTTCCGGTCGAATTCTCCCTTAACTTACGGCCAGCCACATGGTTTTATAGACAAATGGCTTCGGACTTCCTGCTCCAGCGTATGAAAGTTACTTCTGTCTCTTTCTGTCGTAATGATGGTCGCGTGAGAACATTAATGGGTGATCATTAGGTAATTTGACCGCACCGCGATCCGACTTTAAAGGGACTGGACTTCGTAGGGCCTTTGATGCGGTCTAACTTCGAATTAGTAATGATATCTTGGATTTGTTGATGTCTCTATAAGCTGTTTTGCGGTTATGTAAAAGGGAAAATTATTTATGGGTGTAAATAGGTCTCGGGGGGAGGCATGGAGAAGGAGTATTCGTCCTCCGTGGCGCAGTGGTCAATACCTGCCTGCGACGTGGAGGCCCCGGGTTCGATCCCCGGCCAGGTCATGATGGAAAACGATCTTTTCCTGATTGGCCTGGGTCTTGGATGTTTATCTATTATAAATATAGTATCGTTGAGTTTAGTATCCCATAACACACGTCTCGAACTTACTTTGGGGCTAGCTCAATCTGTGTGATTTGTCCGTATATATTTATTTATTTATTTAATTACTTATAATTATTTATTTATACGTTTTCTTAGATGACCAGTGATGCTTGGAAGATTAAGGGTTAAAAACGTACTATAGTTCTTTTGTTTACATACATTTTTTTAATTCTTGGAATTTAAGTTACGGCAATACTAATACATGTGCTGAATTCAGCATTCCAACTATTACGGTTCATGAAGTACACTCTTCTGAAAAACAGAAGGTCGGCCGCCTGTTTTCACATTGTGTAAACAGTACCCTTTGTATGAAAGAGGGTAGAAAAGAAATAATAACTAGGAAAGCTTAGTTTTTAGGAGTCTCAGACTAAGCTTTTGTAGCTTAGTATTTCAGTTTTCATCCTAGAAAGATAAATTCTATTTTCGGACGAAGCTTTTCTGTCTTCTAAGTTAGAATTTAAAAGGTAATATGTTCACTTACCTTTGACATAGAGTACCGTAGGTTTCGAGAACTCAGTCCCGATGGAGTTCTCAGCGACGCATTCAAACTTGCCATGGTCCTCCTCTTCACTTTTCACTATTTGCAAAGTACCTGAAAGAGAAGAAACATTTATTTAGTAACTATTTTCTAACATTGCAATGTATACAGAATAACTTATACTTAATTTAACATTAGGTAGATATGTAACTAAAATATGTTCTGTAATGTATATGGTTTATTTAATAAAGAGTCATCATCTCAGCGTTAATCCCAGTCGCATCCATAGTTTTTCAGCTTTTGAGTCTGGGGTCCGCTTTACTAGTCTAACTGCTGATTTTGGCTAAACTTCGATATTTTCCGTGAAGCGACTGCCGTCTGATCTCCACAACCTAAGGCGATATCTAAGCATTGCATTTAGACCAATTGTTAGGGCTCCAACAACCCGTAACGACCGCCATTAGATGTTCGCATGGTAACCGGGACCAACGGCTTAACGTGCTTTCCGAGGCACGACCAGACCAGTGCAAATATTCATATTCATGCATACAAATATTTGCGCTGCGCGGGGAAGCACCGCGGCCGCGTTCGCTACCGCTACGCCACGGAGGCTGTCAAAGTTACTATAAATAGTGATTTCAACAAAGGAGGTTACTATAAGATCCTTTAAAAAAACAGCATATATTGTTCTCGCTGCTGGGACACATACCACCTTTTTATAATCATAAATTGGTGCTTGACTGCAATCAATTATTTAATAGAGTATTTTATTCTAAACTAGCTGCGCCGCGCAGTTTCATCCGCGTAGGTGTCGATATGTTTTTTTTTATATGATCCGCTCCTATTCGTCACAGCGTGATGTAATATAGCCTAAAGCCCTCCTGGATTAATGAGCTATCCAACGCAAAAAGATTTTTTCAAATCGGACCAGTAGTTCCTGAGATTAGTGCGTTCAAACAAACAAACTCTTCAGCTTTATATATCAGTATAGATGGAGGACGATTGACCTCGTCTTATATACCGCGTACATCGAGGGACTAGAACAATTTGCCTGCGGCGGTCTTCCCGTCAGCTTACAATTTAAGTGACTTCAAGGCTAAAGTCATAATGAACTAGTGCGCTTTGCCATCAACGATTGCATGACAGGTTCCCATTTTTTTATGGATGGGAAATCATCAAATGATTTCTCCCGCTGCGGAAGGAGTGGAAGGAATTTAAGTCTATTTATTTACTGGTCCAGTGGGGAAAAGAAACGCAGAATTCTGATATCTGCATGATTATTACTATATTCCTAACACCAACTGTAAATCAGGAAATCCCTCGGGAGACTTCCCGAGCAGCAGCGAGCAGTTTTCAGCAGGTCGTACCTACTCACATGAGCGGTTTAAGCTGTTCTCCCGAGCATAAATAAGGCCAGCAGCAAAATAAATGCAATCTAATGTGCCTTTTCGAATAAAGTCGGCTCTTTGATTTTTAGAAGAAAAAATATTTTGTTTATTTTTCATTTATATAGAGAGTGGTGCTGACAATGTGACAATAAATTAAACATTGTGTACCTCAACATATTCTCAGTCTACCCATAAAAAAATTATATAAATATATCCATTAGTTTAGTCACAGGAAATTATTTTTCATTTTTCACATTTTCTACATGATGTACATGTTGATAAGGAAGCGCTTAGAGGTTGATCACCGCCGCATTTAGCGGTACTAAACTTTAATAATAATGGCGCGAAAAAGCAAGTCGATACAGGAACGCGCTGTCGCCTGCTGATCGGAGGTCATTGAACCAATATTTTAAAGGGTGTTCTATTCCGTTTGCAAATTTATGCGATTTAGTTTCTTTGAAACTTTCATTTTTTTATTTTTGATGCTAGGTTTTTTCTATGGTTCAGGATTATTCCAATGAACCAGCATGGTCTGTGTTTTCTTCCCAGCGCCCTTATGCCACTAGCCGCCGCCATTGTGTTTCACGCTCGCCTCAAAGAGGTGTCAGCACATCCTGCCGTGGTTCATGAAGACCGATGCCTCCTGAGTCAGGGTTGCGGGTTGGTTAAAAAGAAACCGTGGCCCTAGCCGTAGCGCAGGCAAGTGAAGAAACACGGGTGGGTTTTAGTCAGTAGAAGTCTGACACGACCTCACGCCCACGCCGAGAGCGGGAGAAGTTATTTGATAATTTCCCATCCAAACGAAAAAAAAAAGAAGATGCGGACAGTACAAGATCGGTTGTTGTAGCTTCTTGGAAATAGGCAGAGTGGTAATCTAGTAATATTAAAAATGTTGGTAGATGTCGCATGTCTTCAAAGTTTTACGTCTAAGACATGCCGATTTCCTCACGATATTTTCCTTCACCGCTTTAAGAGCAGTGGTGATGAAATAATTTACACAAAGTAATTCACCTAATTGGGTTCGAAACTACGACCTACAACTTGTAAGTCGCAGCCGATACCACTAGGCCACCACTACCCTGCTCTCAGTCTTAAGTTGTCAAAATAAACCTCCATAATATAGTCTGTGGAACCTTTAAATAAACCGCCGTCGTCGTGTTCCGGCATGATGTCTGGTGAAGCCGTACGGAGGACGGGTCTGAGCAGTTGTGTTGCGATGTGTACCGGGTACGATGTGCCTAATGTTGTTGTGTCGGGAGTTTGGTCGTGGAGGGTCTAGTGCGTTTTACCATCAACGATTGCATCACTGCTTACCATCAGGCGGGATTGCAGTCAAGCACTAGTTTATAAATAATAAAAAAAAAAAAACCTCCATAATATTGTCTGTGGAACATTTAAATAAACCTCCATAATATAGTCTGTGGAACCTTTAAATAAACCTCCATAATATAGTCTGTGGAACCTTTAAATAAACCTCCATTATATAGTCTGTGGAACCTTTATATAAACCTCCAAAATATTGTCTGTGGAACCTTTTAATAAACCTCCATAATATAGTCTGTGGAACCTTTAAATAAACCTCCATGTAATATAGTCTGTGGAACCTTTAAATAAACCTCCATAATATAGTCTGTGAAACTTTTAAATAAACCTCCATAATATAGTCTTTGGAACCTTTAAATTGGCCTTCTTTCACTATTTTCTACCTACATACAATATACAACGTTATTTTTTCTTTATACGAAACCTATACAGTTACAGATACAGTTTGTTCAGAATAAGTAAAGCTGAATCGATTCCAATCATATTTACACCATGTTATATTTTTTAGAAATTGTTGCACAGTGGTTACCGAGCGGTTATGATAGATGATAGTACTTGCGCGCGCGCCACAATTGACGCCAGAGGTCAACGCACCGCGCTCGCCCGCCCGAGCGGAGCTTTGACCATATTTTTGTTGGAAAAACCAAGTAGAATAGCAAGCTCATAACTTTGTGGTTTTCATTATATCTTGAAATTTTGTTCATAGATTTTTTACTTAAAAATACTGAAAAAATACACGTGTTTCGGGTTTCGCATACACATAAAATAATTTTGGATATGCTAGCTAAAAATAAAATAAAATAACATTCCTACAATTTTGACAAAATTTTAACTTACGGGAATCTGCCTTCATTTGTTGAAGTCTCTCTTCAGAAATTATGATAATGAGAAAGTTAATCAATCTATTCCTAACCAAAACAATTCTGGTCAAAATAATAAAGAATTTCCTCTTAAAATACTGAAGCATGAAAAAATCCTCAAAACATCCAAAAATCACAACAACAAGAAAACCTTCAACTACCCTCTCAAAATTATTACAAAAACGCTTGCAACCAAATTACTCGCTAGACACGGAGGGCGTCTTAAAAGGTATTTTATTCACGCCAAGCTAAACATATACAGTGATTTATAGCATAATAACAGCAGTAGAGAGGGGAGCCATTAGGGACTGGCCAGAGGTCCCGGCACTCCTGGGGGCCTTTATAGTGTTTCATAGAGGTTATTAAGTTGAATTCCGATGTGAAACACCTGTTTGTGGTGCTAACTATGGTTCATTAAAATTATGGAGCATATTATTTTGAACTTGGCTGGATGGTTTAGTCATTTTAGTAAAGCTAATTGGTGGGACATGTATATTTCATTAGATAATGATACTTATTCGAAGGAGCTAGTGGCTAGCAGCAGGGGTTGATCGATCAGCATGGTAATTCCGTAACTCATTATCAGTAGCAATGGGTTTCTTTTTGACAGTCCAACAACATTCATTGGGTTATTTACGTTGTTGAGCATACCCATTTTTCAAATTGTTCCAGTCCTGCGATGTACGCGGTATAAAAGGCGAGGCGAAACACTTCGTCCGTATTCAAAATGTATTCCGAAATGTTTCACAATGGTGATAGGTTACTGTAGTGTAAATCCCTACTAATATTATAAATGCGAAAGTAACTCTGTCTGTCTGTCACGCTTTCACGTCTAAACCACTGAACATAATTTATTGAAATTTGGTACAAAGATAGAGTTGACCTTGAGAAATACCATACGATAGTTTTTATTCCGGAATTTTGAAGAGTTTTGAAACGCGATATAACCGAACTTCAAGCGGGCGAAGCCGCGGGCGGAAAGCTAGTGATTGATAATTCAATAACGAATTCTAGAGTAGCGGCTAAATGAAATGTCCTTAAAAAAAATAATGTAAGAAAGAAACCAGCTCGTCGTCGTTATAGCGATGAAACATTTGATTAGATTATAATTCCAGTATTCATTGTATGTTAGTTAGGATTTTAAAAATGCCTTTTACCCTTCCTTAGGAATGTATATCGAACCACCGAGTTTAGACCCTTATATACCTAACAGAAAGCTAACTTTTCGTCCAATACAATAGAAGAATAATAAGGCAATCTATTTGCCTGGCTGCTCTTTGCAAGACAGCAAGGAAATTCCGACCTTACATAGCTGATATAAGGTAAAATTTGGGCCAACATCAGATGTGAGTCCAATGGAATACAAAACAAACTCTCTTTGATGTCAGTATGTCAAAACTTTGGGCCCGGACGAGTGAGGCCAGGCATGAAGTTAGTCGGACGTATTTTTATTCTGACTATACGGTAGAGGCAAAGGGTAAAGTGGTATTTAATTATGGTATTTTGCTTCATATATTTACAAAGGTTCTAAGCTTAGTTATGCTTCGCTTAGAATCCCTGGTAACACAATCTGTCGGAAAGAAATACATATTTTATTCCTAGTTGATTTTTCATCTTAAATTTTGTTAATTAGCCTTGACTTAAATTCTACTACTATAAATTGTCATTTCAACAAATGGGGTTAGGTACTATAAACTGTCATTTCAAAAATGAGGTTACTATAGATAGCCCTCACCATCATCATTTCAGCGTTAAACCCAGTCGCATCCGAAGCTTTTCAGCTTTGGGGTCTGGGGTCCGCTTTACCAATCTAACTGCTCATTTGGTCAAACTTCAATATTTTCCATGAAGCGACTGCCGTCTGACCTCCACAACCCGAAGGTGACATCGAAGCATTGCAGTTATTGGTCTAACTTGTTGGACTTTCGAGGGCTCCAACAACCCGTAACGACTGCCATTAGATGATCCTATGGCAACCGGGAACAACGGTTTAACGTGCTATCCGAGGTAAGACCAGACCATTGCAAATATTCATATTCATGCATAGAAATATTTGCGCTGCGCGAGGATCGTATCCGCGCCTCCTTGCGCAGCGGCCGTGTTCGCTACCGCTTCGCCACGAAGGCTGTCAAGGTCAACAAATGAGGTTACTATAAATTCTTTAAAAAAAAAAAAACAGCATATATTGTTCTCGCTGCTGGGATACATACCACCTTTTTTATAATTATAAATTAGTGCTTGACCGCAATCCAGTCTGATGGTAAGCAGTGATGCAATCGTTGATTGTGAAGCGCGCTAGTTTATTAAGAGCCTATTCACTCAAAAAAGTTTAGTGGATAGGAAGGAAGACTGCAGTTTTTTTTTTACAAATCACACGGATTGAGCTAGCCCCAAAGTTGGAGACTTGGGTTATGGGATACTAACTCAACGATAATACATTTTATAATAGATACATATATAGAGACAGCCTCCGTGGCGTAGCGGTAGCGGACGCGGCCGCTGCGCAAGGTGGCGCGGGTTCGATCCCCGCACAGTGCAAATATTTGTATGCATGAATATGAATATTTGCACTGGTCTGGTCGTGCCTCGGAAAACACGTTAAGCCGTTGGTCCCGGTTGCCATACGAACATCTAGTGGCAGTCGTTACGGGTAGTTGGAGCTCTCAAATGTCCAACAATTGATCTAACTGCAATGCTTCGATGTCGCCTTCGGGTTGTGGAGGTCAGACGGCAGTCACTTCACGGAAAATGTCGATGTTTAGCCATATCAGCAGTTGGACTGGTAAAGCGGACCCCAGACTCCAAAGCTGACAAGGCTTCGGATGCGAATGGGATTAACGCTGGGATGATGATGACATATACAATATGTAAAGAAAACCCTGTCCGACCCATAAGGATAATAAAGGTTAGGTAAACACTTGACCAAATATAATATAAAATTTTACATAATCATCACAGTAACAATAATAATGAATTTTGAAATAATCTTTTTTTCCCGGGTATTAATTCCAATTTCCCCGAAATTTGGTCATTTTTAAAAAACTGACAACACCATTTGTGACGGAGCGAATAGCGATGCGACCACGTGCCGCATGCCCCGCCCCCCTTCACCCGCGCATACATGCGCGGGTGAAGGGGGCGGGGCTATCGGGTTGCCTACCGCACATGCATTAAGTTACCTCGCTTTTTCGAAATAATATTTATTTTTTTGGGGGGATTTTTTTTTAAGTTTAGCCCGGCTTTGTAGGCATTATTAGAATCAGTTAACGATACCTAACAATACCTTCACGGATCGGACAGGGTTTTCTTTACATATTGTATAGATAAACATCCAAGACCCAGGCCAATCAGGAAAAGATCGTTTTCCATCATGGCCTGACCGGGGATCGAACCCGGGGCCTCCACGTCACAGGCAGGCGTGTTGACCGCTGCGCCACGGAGGATGACAAATTGAGCGAGATGATGCAATGATAAACACAAGAACACGACCAATGATGCTGCGCCAGAGAGAGATTGATCTGGAGACCCTCACGACTAAACTGCCGACACAACAACATTTGGCGCATCGCAACACAACTGCTCAGACCCGTCTCTATCGTCTTGCGTTTATTGATAATTTCAATTTGTTTTTAATTAACTAGTGATAACATTTTCCTACTTTCTAAGTATATCTTGGACACCAATGACTGAAGGTGAAGGAAAACATCTTGAGGAAACCTGGACTTTATAAGCCTGAAATCGCCAACCCGCATTGAGCAAGCGTGGTGATTACGCTCAATCCTTCTCTGTATGAGAGGAGACGTATGCCCAGCAGTGGGACGTTAAAAGGTTGATGATGATGATGATGACGAACATTTTCCATCACACTTGCAGGCTTTGGTTTGACGTAACGGTCAAGTGTAGGTAGATATTAATACACACATCAAAAGTGTCTAGGGATCAAGCATTTTTATGCGGATTTCTTGAGATTGAGATGTGGCTTTGTAATAAATTTATGATTTTATAAATTTATATGGATCCTTTTTGGTGCATTTCATAATTTGAATCAGGAACTGTGAATCAAATTCGAGTAAAAGATGAAAATCAGCTGTCAATATTTTCCCTATAAAAACATACAACGCATTGAAGACATTATTAGTGCTACTGTTTCCCTACTACTGATTAAAACCAACGTTATTATGGAGCGGCGACGTCATTTAAGCAGGGAAGAAATGCTCAGAGCCGTGGGAATGATAGAAGCTGGTTCCCGGCAACGTACTGTGGCTTTAGCTCTGAATACAAGTCAGAGTGTTATCAGTCGACTTTGGACACGTTACCGAAGCACTGGTACCGTGGCTGAGCGCCATGGAGGACGGTATCGCTGCACCACACGGAGACAAGACCGATACATTCAAATCTTAACTCGAAGAGCTCCAACAATAACCGCCATGATGTTAGCCGTGAGGCTTCATCACTCTTCAGGGAACTTAATTAGCGACCAAACAGTCAGAAACCGCTTGCATGAAGTGAACCTTCATTCCCGAAGACCGCTACGGGTACCACCTATAGCAATGCACAATCGTAGGATTCGATATCAATGGGCTCTTGAACACAGAAATTGGGCAGAAGAACAATGGCGTTTCGTGTGCTTTTCTGATGAGTCTCGTTTTGGTATGAGACCGGATACAAGACGTATACGACACTGGAGAACCCCTGGACGCCAACAGCGATTAAAATCCTGCCAGGAAGTCCATCCTTATAGTGGTGGAACCATCATGGTATGGGCGGGTATTTGGATCGGCGGAAGAACTGAGTTGATTTGGATCAGAGGCAACCTCAACGCTCAAATTTATGCTGAAACGATTGTATCAGACGTCATCGTTCCTCTACAAGTGCAAATCGGTCCCTTATTTCAGTTAATGCATGATAATGCACGACCGCACACCGCAAGAGTTGTAAGACAGACTCTCGCCGCAGCTAACATCAATGTCCTGCCCTGGCCTGCTCAGTCGCCAGACTTGAACCCGATTGAGCATGCATGGGATATGCTACAGAGAAGAGCTCTGCCGAATATGGAGGGTATCCAGTCGCAAGAAGACCTTTTTTTGTTGTTGCAACGAACATGGGCGGCCATTCCACAGCGTGATTTGGATGAACTCATTTTGAGTATGCCAAACCGATGTTCTTGTGTTGTTAGTGTTCGCGGTAGAAACACGGATTATTAATTGTTTAAGTTACCCAATAAAATTTTAGAGAAAACTGTTATTTCAGTCTTTTTTCGAACTTTTGTGTTAGTGGTTCAAATGTCAAATATCCCTTTATTAGGAAAATGGCAAATTTCTTTATTAATGCAAAGGTGACTTGGTTTATCGTTACTGTGACAAACGAAAACACTTTATTTGATGAATCCTTAAAGAAAATTTTAATTAATATCAATCAGGAGAAAAGTTATTGCAAAAATATATGTTGATCCCTAGACACTTTTGATGTGTGTATTATGTAGTTTACTAGTAAATTCAGCCGTAAGTGATAATTTTTTTTTTTTTTTTTTTTTACAAATTATAAACCAGCGCTTGACCGCAATCCTGCCTGATGGTAAGCAGTGACGCAATCGTTGATGGTGAAGCGCACTAGTTTATTAAGAGCCTATTCACTCTAGCCTTGAAGACACTCAAATTGTAGTCCGACGGAAACACCGCCGCTGGCAAATTGTTCCAGTCCCTCGCTGTACGCGGTATAAAGGAGGAGGCGAAACGCTTCGTCCGGATCGTAGTAGTGTTAACAACGTAAGGGTGGAAACCAGCCGTACGACGGGTGTAAATGTAGTATAATTTAATTAAAACATGTTAATTTTACTTATAACGTATTGCACCACTACACAAAGGGGCACGGGCCATGTCCTGTTGTGCGTACGTACCTAGTACCATTATGATCACGGAAGGCCAATTTCTGAATGTATACAATATGTAAAGAAAACCTTGTCCGACCCATAAGGATAATAAAGGTTAGGTAAACACATAACCAAATATAATATAAAATTTTACATAATCATCATAGTAACAATACTAATGAATTTTGAAATAATCTTTTTTTCCCAGGAATTAATTCCAATTTCCCCGAAATTTGGTAATTTTTAAAAAACTGACAACACCGGTATTATTATGAGCGAATAGCGACGCGACCACGTCACAGGTGCCGCGTGCCCTGCCCCCCGCCGCCCGCCGGTAGTGTTACTTTCCGCTCATGTATTAAGTTACCGCTTTTTGCGAAATAATATTTATTTTTTTAGGGGGATTTTTTTTTAAAGTTTAGCCCGTCTTTGTATCCATTGGTAGAATCAGTTATCGATACCTAACAATACCTTCACGGATCGGACAGGGTTTTCTTTACATATTGTATATGGGAAAAATATAACATGGTGTAAAAATTATTGGAATCGACTCAGTTGCTCATTCTGAACGAACTATATTCAGGTTTCCTATAAAGACAAAATAATGTTGTATATCTACAATCATTAAAATCCAGTATCAGACGCATTTTTACATTACCTTTGCATTCATAAATACGCCTAAAACACAATCTCTTATCTAAACATCTTCCTACAGACAAACATTTTTGTGTCACAAAATGCAACCTCCTTTTTCGTGCATTCACTGGACTAAAACAGGGCAACACAGAACTTCCGAAAAACTGTTAGGGCATAAAAAAAGTAAACGAACGGGGTCTTTCAAAGAAAATGTAATTACGATGAAACATGTTGTAGCAAGGCCGTACGTGTTGGTGTTGTGGACGCCATAGTTTCGACAAATGCTGTATGAAAGGACGTGATACCCTCGACATTATACTCTCGACATATGACGGATTGTGCTTTGAAATTTTTTGGTACGTGTTATTGGATATGTGCTTAGTGGGTTGGTGCAGTGGCTAAGTGACCGACTGCTGTGCTGCAAATATTTGTATGATCTACAAGTTATTGTTACGGGTTTGGCTGTTAGTGTATGTAAGTTTACTGCTTGTTAGCAGATCTACGACATAGCGGTAATACCTAGTGTGGGGCAAAGTTAAAAAACTTTGTAACACTCAATAAAAGACATTAGGCAAAAATGTTATATGTAGCCCAACTATGTTGAGATCAGCTTCCCGTCTAACAGGTTGGAATTGTAATACCAGTATGTATATATATGTCTTCATAGAAATCTCTCAATTATTTAATTAACTATTCAGTTATATGCAAAGTCTATAGTGGTGGATACTTGGACAACTTTTGGCATGTTTTTTTAAATAATATACTAAATATTGAACATACGTAATTTAAATATCATTTGCACATTCGAATTACAACAAACAACGCCATTTTAGATGAGAAAATGAAAATCATAACCGGACTTGTCAGTCCCGTGTCGGGCGCCAAAATCCTGGGGAATCCCAGGGCGTTTTGCCCATAATGAAATAAAACTAGCCGCCGGTTCCCTACGTGGCGGGATTTGGGGATTTCGTGACAGCCGACGATTGCTCGAGCAGTAACTGACGAGGGTCGTTCATTTCTTGAGTTTAAGACAATGGTGCTTATTGGTCGCTATTTCCGACAGCCATTTTGGTGTCAATTGTTATGAGCTTCTGTTATTAGTTGTGGGATGTTGCCATGTGTGACAATAGTAACGTAAGCTTTTCCTACAACAATCATACAAATACGAACAAGGAATCGTGAAAAGTATTGATATTGTAATATACGGATAATATTCTTAGATGATTTTTGGTCTTATGTGGGCCAAATCACCACGTGGAGCCCAAACACCGCTAGAGTGTCGCGCCAGAAGCCATGGCGAGACGAGTTGGGCAAAACAAAATAAACGACCACTGGTCCACTTTAGTTGGATCGCCTTTGCCTAGCCATGGAATTATGCAGGATTAGCATAACAATAACAGAACTAATTTTAGCATCACTGCTTGCCATCAGTAAGATCGCTTGACCGCGATCTCACTCACTGTCACTGGTTTATAACATATAAAAAAAAACTATGGATATCCAGAGTGTTCCACTGACACACTCTGGATATCCATAGTTTTTTTTTTTTTAATAAAACCAATATTGACTTGCAAAAAACTGTCCAACAATACGCGAAAGAATACATCGTTCTGTTCGCACGTTCATAACGAGTTTGAACGACGACAGTTATGGGAAATGCTGGGTCACTATCAGCTACCTTTTGAGATGGCGGATATATAACCTGGATTTTAAAGGCCTGCGCAGATCGGGACGATATAAATAGCTATGCTTTAAAATGATGCTGTGGCGTCGAAAGGGAAGCATAGCAATTTGCACCGTATTTCTAGATACATTTGAATGTCCATTGATAAAAAAAAACCTAATTATACCTTAATTTATGCCATGCCATGCCGCCCTGGTCTGTCTTCGGGAAGGATTCATTTTTATTACTGTCGAAGTTTTTCTGCTGAAATGATGATTTTACTATTTTTCTTACGGATAATATGCATCTGTAGTATTCAGAACAACCTATTCTGTATCATTTTTTTTATCTAATTTGTATACTCCGGTAGTATATCACGCCAACGGTGAATATCTAAATGACAATTAACTAAAAGCTGTTTAATGGTTTTTTAAATCATGATGTACGTATATGTAACAATTTAAATTTCTAAATTGAACTGGGGTTTTACCAAGACTTCTTAAAAATAGTTAAAGTGAAAAAAGTAAACAAATAATATCAAACGAAATCTAATGTTTTACAAATATTGATAGCAATTTATATGATGAATATTATTGAAAAGGTGAAGGTGAAGGCATAGTGGGTGGTGTAAAATTGAAAAAAAATAAGCTATTAAGTCAACCTAATAAATAAAAAATCAATTAATATTGGTAAATCAAACAAGATAAATTAATTCCTGTTTACTTACTAAGAATTAAATTAGGACCTTTATTTTAATTTAGAAACAAATTTTCGAGAATATTTTTTTTTTAAATATGATGTTGTTTGGATCCTTAGAAATTTGTTTTTTTTTAACCCTAGAAAGATAATCATATTGTGACGTACGTTAAAGATAGTCATGCGTAAAATTGACGTATGTATTTTATCGGCCTGTATATCGAGGTTTATTTATTAATTTGAATAGATATTATGTTTTATTATATTTACACTTACATACTAATAATAAATTCAACAAATAATTTATTTGTGTTTATTTATTCATTAAAAAAAAACAAAAACTTAAAACTTCTTCTATAAAGTAACAAACATTTTAAACATTCTCTCTTTTACAAAAATAAACTTATTTTGTACTATGAAATCAGTTATGTTGTATCATAAAATAAATAATTAGCATATCTTATACATATTAGGAACAAATTTTACTTATTAGTCAGTCAGAAACAACTTTGGCACATATCAATATTATGCTCTCGACAAATAACTTTTTTGCATTTTTTGCACGATGCATTTGCCTTTCGCCTTGTTTTAGAGGGGCAGTAAGTACAGTAAGTACGTTTTTTCGTTACTTGCTCTTCAGTACTGTCTTCTGATGTACCAGGCACTTCATTTGGCAAAATATTAGAGATATTATCGCGCAAATATCTTTTCAAAGTAGGAGCTTACGCATAAACGTGGACGTCAGGCTCCTGTTAAGGTTTTCTTAAAATTTTTGCGACTTCGAACCTTTTCTCCCTTGCTACTAACATTATGGCTGTATATTATAAAAGAATTTATGCAGGCAATGTTTATCATTCCATACAATAATGCCATAGGCCACCTATTCGTCTTCCTACTACAGGACATCACTGAACACATTTGGTCTAGCGTGTCCACTCCGCCTTTAGTTTGATTATGTATAATATATTATCTATAACAAGAAAACAAATATATATATAATTAGTTATCACGTAAGTAGAACATGAAATAACAATATAATTATCGTATAATTAAAATCTTAAAAGTCACGTAAAAGATAATCATGCGTCATTTTGACTCACGCGGTCGTTATATTTCAAAATCAGTGACACTTACCGCATTGACAAGCACGCCTCACGGGAGCTCCAAGCGGCGACTGAGATGTCCTAAACGCACAGCGACGGATTCGCGCTATTTAGAAAGAGAGAGCAATATTTCGAAAATGCATGCGTCAATTTTACGCAGACTATCTTTCTAGGGAGTAGTATTTCTATTTTTTTCATAAAGACTATATTAGTGTCACAGCTGATGAGGAAATGTGTCAAATCACTTTTGAAGGCCACTGTAAATAAGAAAATTTACAAAAACATGTATAATTTAGCGGTAATAGTGGTAGTCAACTCTCCAACATATCAAATGCAACTCCAGCCACATATTTATTCTTGCCTATGTTCCTGCTTGTAGTTTGTGGCTGTAATAGCACCCACGACAAAGAGAATCCTAGTGCGGCCAAACGGAATCAGAGTGGTCGCCGTGTGTTACCTATCTTTATTTTCCGTCACCCCGAATTCACGGAATATTGGAGTGGACATTTCTTTGTTTTGGCCATAGCTCTCGGGTTTCAACAGGTAGAAGTAAAGGTACATTCATTAAGGCCGAGCCTGGAGAATCATTTTTTTCAGTAGAGTAGACCATTTGAAATAATAAATGAAGAATCACCTCGTTTCGTTTTATGTACTATAGCAGTATTAACAGTGACTTTTGTCGCTAGGAAAAGTTGTATATGAAAAGTGAGTATAGAAACTAATAAAGATTACTTCATTGTAACGCATTTAAACAGTGAATCATGTTTTGTATTAGGCGAAAATGGAATTATAAATTTATATATTAGTATAGTATAGTAGGATAGTGCATTAAAAATCATGTTCAGTAATGTTTGTTCAATACGCTTTTCTGCTAACATTGGCCCAAACATATAGGTATCGGAAGTTCAAAGGAGCTCCGTAGAGCCCTTCAGCCCCTTGTTTCCTAGCTCTTTGATACGGCATCCGCGGCCGGCCCGGGTTCACGCCGAATCAGTCTCGATTTACACGATTGCCAGAACATTCGTCCATCTTGCTATTAGTTAATTGGATTTTAATATTTAATGGACGTCAAATGATATAGCACAGTTTTGATTATTTTATTGGATCCTATATGGGTTAGGTTTATTGAGTAATGTCCAAATCTGTGTTTTGGAGCGCAGTGTGGTGTTGCGAGCATGGTCTATCAATTTGACGCCTATAAAACTGCGTTCCATTCATTATCATCATAATTTCAGCCGAAAGACGTCCACTGCTGGACCCCAGAATCTCCACGACGACTTGTCCTGCACCTCCTGCATCCAGCGGTTTACCGCGACCTTCACCAGGTCGTGCATTCCATTGCACATTGGTAATTTTAGAGTTTGGACTAACTTCTGTAAAAGTATTTTAGCATCTAAAAGCGTATTTTAGCATAATAAAAAGGTAATTGTGGCATTTATGTTTATTTCCTAAATGGCTATAGTTATTTATGTATGTAACATAGCAAACGCTAAAGGAGTACCTATCTGATTGTTCCCTCGGGATCGAAACTTATGCTGGTCAAACCGCGGGCGCAGCTAGTATTATAAATGCAAAAGTTTGTGAGGATATATGGGTGTTTGTTACTCTTTTACGCAAAAACTACTGAACGGATTTGCATGAAAGCTAACCGTACCATAAAAGCTAAAAGTACCATCCCATATCCTCCCATGGGTGCTGTAAGAGGCGACTAAGGGAACTCTCAACAGGGAAGCGGGCAGCAGCGCTTCTCTTGTGGAGTAAAAATTACTGCGGTCCCCGCCTGCCAAGCATGGGAATTATGGCAATGCCCCCAAATGGAATGAAAGTCTTGGGGGAGGCCTCTGTCCAGCAGTGGTCCTCTATAGGCTAAGAAGAAGAAGAACGTAACAAAAAAACTAACAAACTCTTAGCGAAAAAACCGCCCATTGTGTCACCCGTTGTAAAATCCTTAAATTTATTTTCTCTAATCTAATGGTGTACATAATAAAGAGTATTCTATTCTAAACATACGGAAAATTCAATCTTTTATCTCTATTACGTTTGGTTAATTTAATATCTCGAAATAGATTTCAAAAGTATCACAAACATTTCAAATAAATATGATTTCCACTCAAATACCTACATTTAAAAAATTTTCTATTTCATTGCAAAGCATTGCAAGTTTCCCCTTTCCCGTGCGGTGAACCAGTTTCAATTTGCACATATCCCATACAAACACACACACAGTCCGTCATGTCAATTAGCCATTCCTATTCACTTCGCCCTCTCTTATTAGAATCATTCATACCTCTTTTAGTTCCCACTCTATTTATTCATCCCCTAAAGTCGGTGAAACCATGAATAAATACGAGTAAATTCACGAATAAATCACAAGGATTTAGATCGCTTGGGATTCTATAGGCGACGTCGTGCGTCCGTTTGACAACCATGCCTTTGACCCTTATCATTATACTATCTGGAATAACACCCGTCTAGACGAACGTAGGTGGGCTATTGTCCGCTGACGTGACCAAATTGTGTAACGACCACAACAGGATCTCTAATAAAAGTGTTTTGTTATTTATAAGGACCTTCCACACAGGTTATTTGTGCGTAAACTCTGCTTCTTACTGTTTTTTGCGGTAAATATAGGTTGGTAGAGGCAGAGGCGCGCAAAACGTAACCACGAATTTAACACATGCTTCTAGATACCCTAGCGTAGACGCTTCTCGGAAGTTATAAAATAAAAAAAACTGCCACTTCATAAAAAAAAAAAAAAAACTGTGCGTACTTACAGGATCAAAATGAAGGAAAATAAAATACAATAAAAATACAAATGATTTTAACGTAGCAAGATTCATAATCTTTTATTGAATCTACAACCATAGTTTGAGCATCATTGTATGTCACCCTGTAGTTTAAAAAAGTCTTTAGCATCAAACTTTTGTAAAATTCGGTATCAGTAACTATGGCTGGTACATTTTTTTTTTCTTTTTATCCAAGGTTAATATTGCAAAGGTTCGGCGGTACTTCACACCAGGACAGTTTCTAATGTTAGACAAAACACAGGTCCGTTAGTATGTGGAGTACTGCACCAACATTTGGGCTGGTACTGCAAAATACCACTTGGCAACTACAGATTCGATGGAGAGGCATGCGAAGAGGCTAATACTGGGAGCACAGGCGAAGTGTAGACAGCTTATCGGTGTTCTATAGGATGCATTTTGGAGAGTGTGAACGAAAATTGCATTGGAAGACTGGAACGGAGGAGGAGCGAAACTTAAATCCTCCATCTCCGTTCTATCATCGGACGACCCGTTTTATGGCGAGTTTCCACCCTTACGTTGTTGACACCACTACGAGGCTGACGAGGCATTTCGCCTTGTCTTTTATACCGCATACATCAGACATCGGACACATGTATTTTACCCTGGGGACGAATATTTTCGGAAATATTAACAATATAATAAAATGATTTGGGTAAACCCGTATTCATTTTTAAATACCTATCTAATAATGTATCATATGTTAGGGCGGAAATAAAAAAATAACACTGCCCACCTTACATGTACTGATGTACTTATTACCCTAATAAAATTTATTTTTCCACTTTTTATTTCACTACTTTTTCGGCGTGATTGATATCGATTTTCTAATGCTAACGGTCACTGAGATTATCCGCGGCCGGACAGACAGACAGACTTAGCGAAACTATGTATAAGGTTTCCTAGTTGACTACGGAACCCTAAATAGCGAGAGGGTACACGAACATGACGTCATAGACCACGCGATGTGTGCTGAACGTACATATTTCACTCGCGATCAAATTTAATGACAAACATCTACGGTTGACTAACAAACTGGCGACAAAATACGTCAACAGACAGCAGGAGGCGTAATTAAAAGAAATATAAGCGCTATTCATAAAAGTCCAACGCAATAGCAGGGTCGTTGCGGATTTATATTGCCCCCAGTTTGCACCGACCTCCCTCACCCTTTGCGCTGTTACAAAATTACGGAGATAAAGGGATGTGGTCACACTTTCTGAAAGGTCAAGTTATGATAGCCATTGGAGTTTATCACACAGACCCGTTTAATCTAGCTCTTAGGATGGAAGACAGCAGAAAAGGTTTACTTTACGCCCCACCGAGGTTGATTAAGCGATACGAGGTGATCTTATTTCGTTGAGACACTTATGAGCCCATCTTTCACTGCCTTAATGAATGTCACATGAAGTATAATTGCGGTGAGTGATTTATTTACGTATATTATTGGTGTGAGGACGCTCGGGGATTATATGCGGACCTTTAAGTTTGTTATTTAACTGTCGGGAGGAAGGCCCGAAGCGATAATGAATTAGCGGATTTGGAATCTATAGTCGAAGTTATAAGGAATCGTGTGAGAATAATTATTGTTTGTTGTGGTTAAATGTGTGGGAAATGATTTAGTGTTTATGAAGGATAAACTACAACCAAGGGGCCAATGGCTAGATAATTATAGACGCACTAGCTTTCCGACCGCGGCTTAGCTCGCGTGGAATTCGGTTATATCGCGCTTTTTAGATTTCCCTCGGGAATATCATTTTTTTTTTCAATAAAAGATAGCCTATGTCCTTTCTCAGGGTCTAAAGATTGTCTGTGCTAAATTTCATCAAAATCGGGTGAGAGGTTTAAGCGGGAAAGCGTAACATACAGACAGACAGACAGAGTTACTTTCGCATTTATAATATTAGTATGGATAGGTCGATCGATGAGGCTACGTATGCCGCGGCTATTATCTATTATGTGGAGCATTTATAATATTTTTTTTTTTATAATTATAAACTAGTGTTTGACCTTATGGTAAGCGGAGATGATGGTAAGGCGCACTAGTTTCTTAAGAGCCTATTCATTAAGAAAAAAACGTGAGTGAATAGAAAAGAAGACGACAGTTGAGCGAGGTGATGCAATGTTAAATTCAACAACACGACCAACGATGTTGTGCCAGAGGGAGATTGATCTGGAAACCCTCCACGACCAAACTCCCGACACAACAACGTTTGGTGAATCGTACCCGGCACACATCGCAACACAACTGCTCAGACCCGTCCTCCGTACGGCTTCACCAGACATCTTACATTAATCTGTTGGTCTCGGCTCTCATTCATGGATATTTGACAACGTCATGGGTCATCAGAAGCCAGGGAAAAACCCCGAAAGACTGAAACGTATTTTCTTTCTTGTTTCTTAGTTGTGGCAATGTGGACTGATTCATCGATGGAATACCGATTGCAAGCTACTTTTAGCCTGTGTTCCAGGCTTCGGAGACCATTTTGAACCAAATCTGGGTCGCCAATTAACCTCTTCGCACACCTTTCCACCGATCACTAGCAGCACGTGTCTAACGATAGTGCATTTGTTAATTATGTCGCATTCCACTGCGGTTTCTTGTTAGATGTCAAATACCTACATTTGAAAGTGTTGAATTTTCCGGGCTACATTAATGGAATCGTTTTGGGTAACGTTCGAGTTTACAAAGACTGCTGTAATCAGCACACAACCCATCCATAATTTAACGTGAAATGGCATTAGTTCTACATATTTGATATAGTACGTTGAGAGTATGGACCATAAATAATTTCACGATTTATCTGTGAATTTAGTTCGGCTAGTGGTTATACGTGACATCGTTTAATGAGTTTTATGGATTTCAGCTTCTAAACTTGAGCCTAGTTGTCGGAAGAACAGATTTGTGTTTATAGTATAAATATCACTGTTTTTTTTTTATAATTATAAACTAGTTTTTATAATTATTAACCTAAATTATCGGGAAAAAATTATTTATTTACCATTAGTGTTGCTGTATTTTTGCACTTTGATATGGAAATTACAGCACCCTAATAGCATAACGCACTTTCAGTAGCAATGGGATTCATTTTGACTTTCCAACAACATACATTGCGTTATTTACGTTGCTGAGGAGATACATTTTTCGAATATATGGAGCAATGTTTATGTGTTAAGTCGTGGTGGCCTAGTGGTTAAAACACCAGCCTCTCAGGTATGAGTGCGCGGGTTCGATTCCAGGTCAGGCAAGTACCAATGTAACTTTTCTAAAGTTATATGTACTTTCTAAGTATATTTTGGATACCAATGACTGAAGGTGAAGGAAAACATCTTGAGGAAACCTGGACTTTAAGTCTGAAATCGCCAACCCGCATTGAGCAAGCGTGGTGATTCTCTCAATCGCATTCGCTCAATCCTTCTCTGTATGAGAGGAGACCTGTGCCCAGCAGTGGGACGATAAAAAGAGGTTGATGATGATAAACTAGTGCTTGACTGCAATGCCGCCTGATGGTAAGCAGTAATGCAATCGTTGATGGAAAAGCGCGCTAGTTTATTAAGAGCCAGTCAAAAAAACTGAGTGAATAGGTCCTTCCTATTCACTCAGCCGGCAGTTGAGCGAGGTGATGCAATGTTAAACCAAACAACACAACCAATGACTGTATTTTTACAAAGGTTCATATTTTTATGAGCATACAAAGTAGTATCATTAAAGTACCGAGAAGGTACCATCATTATTGTAATGCCTTTAAATTTGTCTCTGAGGGAGTGTCCGGGGCTTAATTTATAAGTGGAACGAATTGCCCTTTTTTGTAAAACAAACATGGCCCCCATTCCCTTCTAGACAAACTAAACTAAATTTAAGTTCAGTACATCTTCTTTTTTTATATTTCATTAAGAAAAGGACAGAAAATGATATGTTACTTTATACCTGTCAAATTAATCCGCGCCTGACGTAAATTGATGTATTTTTGGTCGCCATGTTTATAATCGCGTCTAAACTGTCTATGGAAGGAGAGGTTTGGCGGGAATGTCATGATGAGTGTCACGCTCATTTTTCATTGGACTTTTAAAATTATTTATAGTGTCGTTTACTAAATAAAAACGCGTGGTTTATGTAGTAAAAAGTGCATTCAGTGAATAATTCAAAAAGAACAGTGAAATATTGTAGCATAGTGGCCTCATCATGTCTTTACGCTAAACCGCTCCTTATCGTCCAAACGCGTAAAACGAAAGGAGTTAGTTTAGGTTAAGTTATGCTAGGATAAGTTAGGATAAATTAGGATAAGTTAGGATAGATATTTAATGAAGAAAAAAATTACTGAAGACTTGGCTGTATGGCGTACTATGCCTTTGCCTTTTCCATTCGCCCGAACGGAAAGAAATGAACCCAAAAAAAAAATGTCTATGGTTTATCTTAATTTGACAGAATTAAACTAAAACGTTATCTCTTTTTTTTTAATTATTATAAACTAGCGTTTGACTGCAATCCCGCCTGATGGTAAGCAGTGATGCAATCTTTGATGTTAAAGCGCGCTAGTTTATTAAGCCCAATCACTTAAAAAAACTTAGTGAATAGGAAGGAAGACGGCAGTTGAGCGAGGTGGTGCAATGTTAAACCTAACAACACAACCAACGATGCTACGCCAGAGGGAGATTGATGTGGAGATCCTCCACGACCAAACTCCCGACACAACAACATTTGACGCATCGTACCCGGCACACATCGCAACACAACTGCTCAGACCCGTCTCCGTACGGCTTCACCAGACATCATTCAACACGACGAATCGCTTGGCAGCAAGGCTTTGTCTGGTGGGTGGTAACTTCTGCTGGCAGCCGATATTATGGCCTACCACCGAGACTAACCTCTAACGATCTTCTAACCTTCCCTTAATGAAATGGAAAGAAAAGATGAACTTAACTTAAAATTAGTTTAACCTTTGAACAAGAGAACCGGCGCCATGTCTGAATATTGACGACATTTCCCCACAACAGAATACCGTGCGACATCGCATTCTGAACATAACTCATCATCCCAGCGTTAATCCCAGTCGCATCCGAAGCCTTTTCAGCTTTGGAGTCTGGGGTCCGCTTTACCAGTCCAACTGCTGATATGGCTAAACTTAGACATTTTCTGTGAAGCGACTGCCGTCTGACCTCCACAACCCGAAGGCGACATCGAAGCATTGCAGTTAGACCAATTGTTGGACTTTTGAGGGCTCCAACAACCCGTAACGACTGCCACTAGATGTTCGTTTGGCAACCGGGACCAACGGCTTAACGAGCTTTCCGAGGC
This sequence comes from Sesamia nonagrioides, assembly GCA_017933935.1. Taxonomy (NCBI): domain Eukaryota; kingdom Metazoa; phylum Arthropoda; class Insecta; order Lepidoptera; family Noctuidae; genus Sesamia; species Sesamia nonagrioides. The sequence continues at coordinate 3,613,343 of JADWQK010000188.1, forward strand.
ACGACCAGACCAGTGCAAATATTCATATTCACGCATACAAATACTTGCACTGTGCGGGGATCGATCCCGCGCCACCTTGCGCAGCGGCCGCGTCCGCTACCGCTACGCCACGGAGGCTGTCATTAGGATTACTATAAGTTGATGGTGACAATATTCGCTCCAAAAACCGGGCGCATTCTGAACATAACTAAAGTAAGTTAAACATGCTGCCTCTAAACCACGAATTTTCCTAACGCCATATACTGCAAAACTATGTGCTTTACGATGTGTGCGTGTCAAGCAAATGACACTGAATACAAGTAAAAAAGAAACTCGAGTATTTTAAGTGAGGGATACATGTTGCGTGAAAGTTGTTACGATAAACTAGAATTCAACGTGTTGTTACCGTACCAAGTTGGAGGAAATATTGCTTCAATAAACCTGAAATATTTCTATCTTTTTTTTTACAAAAAGATAAACACACGTGAACATTTTCAGCTTCGAGTTGGCTTTTATATTGTTACGGGCTAGGGGTACTTAAACGCCGGTTAAGGGTTACGAAGTTTATTGGCAACGAAGGTACAGTCGATTGTAGGCAATGACAAGTAGAACGTAGCTGATGTCGCACCGAAGTCTTTCCTTATGTCCACGAAGTCGGTGTTGTAAACACACAATAACACTGCAGATGTTACTTCTCGTAGTACTCGAAGTTCTCGTTATAATTGTCGCAGTAGGTCTTCTTTAAGATCGCTTCTTTACTGTCGCTGTTTTCGTATCGCTAGTCGAGTGTAGACTGACTCTGCGTCGGCGTCGCGGCGCTTATATAGGCCAGCTGATCGAACATTCCAGAATCCTCTAGGCGTAATAATAATACTGCATAACTTCGAGGTCACCGGCCAAGTAAGTACCTACGGTAATTCCCGGAAACGGGTTTCTAGAAATTTCGATGTCGACACTTTGTTGACAAAACTGTTGAGACCTGTACCATTCGATAGGCCGTCCTAAGTCTAGCAATGCGTTTTATTATTGTACCTAGAAAATGTCTAGATCTGGCGAAATAGGACTTAAAAGGGACACACTGCTTGTCACGCGATATTGAACCTTATGCCATTGACATAAGGTCCATTCGTAACATTGCCTCCTTCTTAGTCATGCTCGTCCCGAGCATGATTTGATCCATAATAGCGAGCTAGGCGGTCAACGTGTACGACCTTCAGCTTCCCTCTAGGTCCTTTCTTAATCCGGTAGGTGACATCGTTTATTCTGGTTACTATCGTGTATGGACCGTCCCATTTGGCTTGGAACTTTGGACACTTTCCTTTTCTTCTAATGGGATTATGCAACCATACCAAAGTTCCCTCTTCGAATCCGGGCACGTTAGCTTTGCGGTCGTATCGGATCTTCATCTTCTCACTGGTTTTCAGACCATTCTCTCTCACTAGCTCATGTATTCCATCTAATTTACGCCGCAGGTCGGCCACATAGTCGACGGCTAGGATAGGAGTATCGGGAGGTGTTCCGGTTAGTGCATCTATGGGTAGTCTAATTTCTCGGCCGAAGTTGACTTTCGCCGGTGTGCAGTTTGTGCTATCATGTGTTGCAGAGCGGTATGACATTAAGAAGAGTGGAATGTATTGGTCCCAATCCCTTTGATGTTCTTCCACTACTTTGGCCAAATGATTCTCCAACGTCTGATTGAATCTTTCGACCATTCCATCTGACTGTGGGTGATAGGGTGTTGTACGAGTCTTGTGTATCCCGAGCAGTTGGCAAACCTCTTGAAATAGTGAAGACTCGAAGTTTCTACCCTGGTCAGAGTGTAACTCCAAAGGGATGCCAAATCGACAGAACACCTCGTGAACTAGCTTTTTGGCGACTGTATGAGCTTCCTGGTTAGGTACTGCAAAAGCTTCTGGCCATTTGCTGAAATAGTCTTGCATGACGATGATATACCTATTCCCTTCTTCAGTAACAGGGAATGGCCCAGCTATATCGACAGCAACTCGTTCCCATGGTGCACCAACATTGTACACTTTCAGCCGACCTCTGGCTCTCGTTTGCGGTCCCTTTACTGAGGAGCAAGCTACGCATTTTCTACACCAGTCCTCTACGTCTTCGCGGCAATGCACCCAATAGAATCTTTTTCTCACCTTCTCCAGGGTTTTCTTTACTCCTAGATGTCCTCCGGATACTCCGTCGTGCACCTGTCGTAGTACTGACGCGACTTTATCGCAGGGGACAACTATCTGTAAGGTGACCTCCTGTCCACTGGGTGATTCCCATTTCCTCTTGAGGACTCCGTTATCAATTATCAGGCTGTCCCATTGAGCCCAGTAACTTTTTACTGTTGGGCTAAGCGCTGATATTTCACTCCAAGCGGGCCTCTGGCCACGTTGTTTCCATTCTATTACTGTCTTCAAGTCACTATCTTCCTTCTGTGCATCTTCCAATGATTGATTATCCCAGCCTTTATCCAAAGCGTTCACCTGGATAATCCGTACGTTCTCTTTCTTTTCCTGTTTGTCACAATGTCGGCCCTTACTTCCTGAAGTAACCTGGCGACGGCGGTCCTTTTGTCTTGCCTTTTTCTCGAGGCGCTTCTTCTTACGCGCCTCGTCCTCGACTTCCTTGTCCCGCCGTGCGTCTGCGTCACTCCACGACCTTCCGCGCGACCGCTCGCGCTCGTGTTCTCGGTTGCCGGGACGTTCGCGTTCCCGGTCTCGGTCTCGCTCCAGGTCCTTGACGCGTTCCCGCTCTCGTTCAGCGGGTCGCTCGCGGTGCCCGCTCCGGTCGCTCCGCTCACGCCACTCGACTCGCTCGCACGGGCGCTCGGGCTGGACCTTCGCATCGCGCTTGCGCCACGCCATCACCGGGACCTCCTCACGTGACCAAGAAGTTCTTCTTCCCTTGGCCTTCCTGGGACAATCAATTCGAATGTGCCCCTTTTTGCCACACTCATAGCAAGTTGGTCCTCGTCGGGCTTTTATTTGTGCGGTCACTTCTCGAATACAGTCGTGTTGTGGGCCATCTTGACGTACTGCTTCCACCTCCAGAGCATGCGTCAAAGCTGCCTTCAGGGTCTGATGGTGACCCAGACGTACAGCAGCCCTGACTTCTGCATCTCGAATCCCATCAGTAAAGAATCGTAGAGTAGTAGCGCCAATCAATCCCGGTGTTGATGCATACGCCTTCCGAACCATACGTTCAATTTCCGTGGCCCATTGTTGCAAACCCTCGCTGCTCTTCTGTGTGCGTTCGCGGAGTTGAGCCCTGTAGACATGTTCGAGGTGTTTCTCTCCATATCTAGTCTCCAACGCTTCTAACAGACAGGCTAGGGTATTGCAATCGCCGGAAATATTCTCGAGGATTCGTACGGCATCACCACGCAAAGCAAGCATAAGGGCGGTTACGGCTTGATCGTCGTCCCAATTGTTGCCTTTTGCGACCTTTTCAAACTGAAGACGGAAGGCCACCCATGATGTTGTTCCGTCAAAATGAGGTACCTTGAAGGTCGGCAAAGCACTGGGTACAGGTACCACACCTTTAATGCCTCCTTTCTGCACCGTTTTATGGAGAAACTGTATTTCTTTCTCACACTCCATGATGGTATTGTCTAGTTTCTCCATACGCGCATCTTGTTTGTCTATACGCATGTCTTGCTGATCTATGCGCGTATCTTGCTGGTCCATACGGGCATCCTGTTGAACTGTTTTTATTTTAAGTTCGTTGACCTCTTCTTTGGTTTTTTTCCATTTTTCATTTAATTCTAATACCAGTTGCTGGGATTCCTTTATCTGTGACTGGGTTGCTGCCTGGGTTCTTTCTATTTTTGCCTGGGTTTCAGCCTGGGCTTTATCTATGCTCAGCTTTATTTGCGCCTGGGTTTCTGCCTGGGATTCTACTATGCTCAGTTTTATTTGTGCCGTCAAATGAGCCAGTAACGCCGATAAATCGGATCCGCTGCTTCCAGGAATAGTGGTGGTAGTAGGTGCACTTATAGGTGTCACGATGGCCGCTTCTACTACGGGTGCAGGGACACTAAGCGATTCTTCCTCTTGACGCGCCAAATCCATCGCTGCTTGTCGTCGCGTGCGAACTTTCTCGTCTTCCCTTGGCGTGATCGGCATTTCGCTTCTGACACCAGTTGTTACGGGCTAGGGGTACTTAACGCCGGTTAAGGGTTACGAAGTTTATTGGCAACGAAGGTACAGTCGATTGTAGGCAATGACAAGTAGAACGTAGCTGATGTCGCACCGAAGTCTTTCCTTATGTCCACGAAGTCGGTGTTGTAAACACACAATAACACTGCAGATGTTACTTCTCGTAGTACTCGAAGTTCTCGTTATAATTGTCGCAGTAGGTCTTCTTTAAGATCGCTTCTTTACTGTCGCTGTTTTCGTATCGCTAGTCGAGTGTTGTAGACTGACTGTCCGCCGGCGTCGCGCCGCCTATATATAGGCCAGCTGATCGAACATTCCAGAATCCTCTAGGCGTAATAATAATACTGCATAACTTCGAGGTCACCGGCCAAGTAAGTACCTACGATAATTCCCGGAAACGGGTTTCTAGAAATTTCGATGTCGACACTTTGTTGACAAAACTGTTGAGACCTGTACCATTCGATAGGCCGTCCTAAGTCTAGCAATGCGTTTTATTATTGTACCTAGAAAATGTCTAGATCTGGCGAAATAGGACTTAAAAGGGACACACTGCTTGTCACGCGATATTGAACCTTATGCCATTGACATAAGGTCCATTCGTAACAATATTAAAATAATTTCACGTTACTTTTTTGAGAATACACACACACACACACACACACACACACAACAACACAACATGATTCTATAGTTCTTAAAGTATCTTCACAGAATGGTTAAAACATAATCGAACAGCAAAAATAATTATTCGAAAAAAATTAGAAGCCGACCTTACTTGTTATGTCAATATGTAATATCTAGCTTCCTCCTGGAGATTCGTTCTCCTGTTTCATATGTTGATAAAGAGCCTATGTAATACAGAGATTGAGAAGAACATAGGGAAAACCTGAAGCGAAATAAAAAGCGAAACTCAAGACCGAACGGGATGGCAGTGCCCTGTGAACGCCCTCTGCCCCATCTAGGGAACACAGGAACTTAAGTCAATTAGTATGTAATTCCTCACGGTTTGAAATACCCACATGCCGAATTTCATCAAAATAAGTCTAGTCGTTTCGGAGATCAGCGGAAAAAAAGAAAAATATTTTATTTAACGTTTAGAACTATTGTAGGTACCTAAGTAAAAAGGTGTTATTTTGACATTACAAACAAAAACTTACAAGCTTTTTCATTTTTATTTTATTAAATTGTATTGAAAAATACATATGTCTAACTACCCTCAGCCTCTTTCACAGACGAATCAAACACAGCCTAGGAGTAGACAGTTTATAAAATAGGCTCTTAATAAACTAGTGCGCTTTACCATCAACGATTGCGTCACTGCTTACCATCAGGCAGGATTGCGGTCAAGCGCTACTTTATAATATGTAAAAAAAAACCGGAATCAGGATATACATATACAATATGTAAAGAAAACCCTGTCGGATCCGTGAAGATATTGTTAGGTATCGTTAACTGATTCTACTAATGCCTACAAAGCCGGGCTAAACAAATCTCCATAAAAAAATTATATTATTTCCCAAAAGCGAGGTAACTTAATTCATGTGCGGTAGGCAATACACGCGCGGGCGAAGGGGGGCTGGGCACGCGGCATGCGGTCGCATCGCTCATAATAATACCGTCGAAAATGGTGTTGTCGTTTTTTAACAAATTACCAAATTTTGCGGTAGTTTGAATTAATTTGCGGAAAAAAAAAGATTATTTCAAAATTCATTAGTAGGTATTGTTACTATGATGATTATGAAAAATTTCATATTTTATTTGGTCATGTGTTTACCTAACCTTTATTACCCTTATGGGTCGGACGGGGTTTTCTTTACATATTGTATACATGACAATACCACATAATACTTCTTCACATATTCGCTTCCACGTAGTCCTAACCCACGGTTAGGTTAGACGTAGAAAAATGATCCTGGCTGGATGTGACAACTGGCGGGCGCACCCAGCAGAACGAGAAGTGGCCTTAATCAAGCCAGGGTACGCCCAACCACTGTTATTGTTGTATAAATAGGGCCCAGCTTTTTGCTAGAACAACAGTGGTCCATAACGCTCCATTCCAAGTTAGGGGTTCTGGCATTTGTATGTAAATGATTCGTAATCTCTGTGCGTCGCAATCATGGTGTTTCTGCGACCCTTGGCTGGACCACGGAAATAATTGTACTGGAAGGGGTCGTTGGTGTTGGATACTGTTGCTGTTTCCAGGTTTGTGGAGCGCTGGAAGGTATGGTTTCACGTTAAGTTTTTTTTTCTTTTTAGAAAAAACCCTGCCCCACACTAGGAATTACTAACATGTTTGTCTTTGACCTAGGTTATGACATCAGGAAAGCATTGTTTTAATTTCTTCATGTTTGAGTACGAGGCTTTTTAATGAATTTTATTTTTTTGTTTTTTTTTTCTTTCTTCATCAACCTTTTTATCGTCCCACTGCCGGGCACAGGTCTCCTCTCATACAGAGAAGGATGGAGCGTAATCACCACGCTTGCTCAATGCGGGTTGGCGATTTCAGACTGATAAAGTCCAGGTTTCCTCAAGATGTTTTCCTTCACCTTCAGTCATTGGTGTCCAAGATATACTTAGAAAGTACATATAACTTTAGGAAAGTTACATTGGTACTTGCCTGACCTGGAATTCAACCCGCGCACTCATACTTGAGAGGCTGGTGTTTTAACCATTAGGCCACCACGACATGTTTTTTTCTTTATTATGTGTTTATTATTACTTATTTTAGTATAATACACTAAAGTATACAACCCGCGCTCTGTTTATGAGGAATAAACAATGTTTCTTTCTTACTCCTGTATCGTGGGTGCGTTTACAAACATGTACACTCAAACACACCAACATCCAGAGCCGGAACAACTATCTGTAGGTCATACAAATTTTTGTTCCGCACGGGAATCGAACACGCAACACTCAGCGCAGTGAATCTGCGCCAACAGTACAAAATACTTAGATCTCGAAGACAAGTTTTCTCAAGTCTAGACTTTTCGTTCTCTTGAAGCCTGAAGATCAGTAGGCTGTTTTTTAAACCAGAAAATATACAGATTTCAGCAACTCCAAGGGTTTTCTGAGATAGTAATCAAAAATGTCTAAAGTTAGTTGAAGTAAAGCAATATTATATAGAGAATTGAAATATCAGTCGTATCGCGCAGCTTTTCATTTAATATCGCTCATTTTCTCGGTATCACAAAATATTACCATATTTTGTAAATTATAATAATTTTCACATTTCAGTACTGAATATTTTGAAGGAGTCTGGCTAGTAATACAGATAACTTTCGGTACAATCTCCTTGCGTTCTGCCAAATTGAGAAAGTAACAAAAAAACGGAATTATTCATGAGTTCTTTGGTAATAAATTTCAAAATATTGTTTGTCAGTCTTTTGATATATAGGTACGCTTGTTTTATCTGTTTGATAATAAACTTTATCCTGATCTACGAGTATATAAAAATCCATACTAATATTATAAATGCGAAAGTAACTCTGTCTGTCTGTCTGTTACGCTTTCCCGCTTAAGCCTCTAAACCGATTTGGATGAAATTTGGCACAGACAATCTTTAGATTCTGAGAAAGGACATAGGCTACTTTTTTATTGAAAAATTTGATATTCCCGAGGGAAATCTAAAAAGCGCGATATAACCGAATTCCACGCGGGCGAAGCCGCGGGCGGAAAGCTAGTATGAAATATAAAGTAAAATATTTGCTTGGCCCGCATTAAATTCGGAGTAACATGGTTCTCCTTTCTTAATTTAGAACACAGAAGAGAATTGGAAACAGAATATTATTTTAATATGCTACTGTAGACGATATAATTTCGTAAAAAAAATATGCACAATTTTTTTATTAGTCACTAATAGTCCTTAGACTAGTTTTTAGCTTTCTGCCTTGAAAATTGCGGAATGTACCATATAAAGTTCCACCCCTCATTTTAGGGAAGTGGGGGATTAGAATGAGACGAAAGTAGCGTGTCACTCACACTCTTTATCCCTTCAAGTATTTCCACTTAAAAATTACGTCAATTCATCGCTCCGTTTTGTTGTGAAAGACGAACAAACAGATACAAATGTTATGAAATTTTAAGGTTTAACTAGTAACTATTATGGATCAAAAGGAGCAGCCTTGTGATATATGGGCGAACAGCCGTGCCTTAGTAGTAGCAGGGTCCCTTTTGCACCCTAATTGGTATGGGACCCAAAAAGAAAAATAAGGGCAGCATATAGAAAGAGTAACTAATAACTGAGTTGTGGTAGCCTAGTAGTATCGGCCGCGACTTACAAGTTGCAGGTCGCAGATTCGAACCCCATCAGGCGCTTTACTTTGTGTAAATTATTTCATCACCACTGCTCTCAAAACGATAAAAGAATATCGCGAGGAAACCGGTATATCCTAGAACCAAAAAAAACTTCGAAGACATGTGACATCTACCAACCCGCACTGAGCCGGCGTGGTAGATTACGGCCCACTCCCTCTCATCGAGAGGAGGCCTCTATCCCAACATTGGGAACAATATAGGCTGATGATATAACCAACAACTTTAATTTTTAACTCCGTCCATTTATGATCGAATTCATTAACGTTTTACACGTATCATTAAAACGACCCCCGTCAGCATCTGTAACCCCACATAATCCCCATTACTGTCAACCGCTAAGTTTAACAGGTTCATTAACCAATAGAAAGAGCCGTAAACCATTGTTTTTGTGACGTTTATAATTACGGTCGTAATATAAAAAAAAATATTATTTCTAATAAACGTAGGGTTTGCTCATAAAGCTAAAGCAATCTGCTGTTTACTTTTATTAGGGCTAGGTAAGCGAATTTTGTTAGTAAGGGCGTTGACACACTGGCGGCTTGCGAGCGGATTTTTAGCCGCGTGGTATCAGTCAATAGAGCAGCCTAGTGTGGGCAATAATTATTTTATAACTTCTGACAAGAATCTCCAAAATGCATCACATAGAACATCGACGGCTTGGCTACTCTTCCAGGCTTTGGAGACGGTTTGGAACTAAATCTGGGTCGCCAATCAGCCAATTTATCATTCTTCGACACAGTTGGTGTTGTCACCAACAAATAAGTATAGTTTAAATACTAAAAAAAAACATGCTTTTAAAAAATATCAAACTAAAAATTTAAAAATAATTTAAAAAAAGCGTGAGGCGCTTGATATAAAAAATTTACGCCTCACGCTTTTTTAAAATTATTTTTAAATTTTTAGTTTGATATTTTTTAAAAGCATGTTTTTTTTAGTTTTTTAAACTATATTTATTTTCAACTTTTTAGTTCGATATTCTCTTTTAAAAAAAAAGCGAACGAACGAACGAACGTATTGAAAACGGTGAGACATTTTACAGTAATGCTCACTTTTAGTCCAAAGAGTTAGAGACGGATAAACAAACAAACAAACAAGCAAGCAAACATACAAGTGAAGCTAATAAAAAGCATGTAAACATAAATTAAGGGATGAATCTTTTGCGTCAACATACAAATGTTTCCCTATGAAAGCTAGTTGAAGGACACGATTTTTAAACGCGGTACTGAAACGAATCAGAGAGGTGATTCTGGTGGAGGTCTGCCCGGCTTGGATAGAGCACACCCGTATCTTCATGGCGACGATTGGCGGCGCTCTCTCGCGTCCGGCCCTGGTCCAGGCCATGGTCCGGAGTGAGAGCACATGGCTGGCCGTCACCTCCTTCTGCGAAGCAGTGATGCTGGCAAAGGAGGAGGCTGAGCGCGTGAGGGTTGCCCCACACTAGGAATTTCACCTGGGTCAATTACATCGTGGGAGCGTTTACACATAAATAAATTCACATACAAACAGCCAGACCCGGAATAACTAGTTGTAGGTCATACAAATATTTGTTCCGTGCGGGCATCGAACCAGCGACACTTAGCGCAGCAGTCAATAGCTTAACCATTGCCCTAACCGTGCAGTCTAAATACTATTACTATAATATATCATATTTAGTATTCTACCTATATTTTAAAAATAGTATCAAAGGAGTTTTGAGATGCTACGCTATTTGTGTCGAAAGTAACTCTGCAATTTCCGGTTAAATGCAAACCGACTGCTGGTCATCCTGATATCAAGAGAAACCGCAATTCATTCAAAAATGAAATAAATATGAAAAGAAGACTGAACAAAGTCAGAGGATAAGAATTTGACATACATCATACAAGAACAGATATATGAGAAGGACAGACTAAGAGAAGATTGTTAGAAGAACGCAGATTATTAGCGTTTGAAGAACAGGGAATTTATTTATGTATCATTACTACCTTTTGCCTGCGTGGATGTCGGGAAATATCCCACGGGGATTTACTACCTGGTCCACCGGGATTTTTATAGACTTAACATGGCACACGCTAGTAAAGCTCCCAGTCGGCATAATTTCAAGCAACATCTTCAACAATCATTGTCATATTTCAGCCAATTTACATAAAGCCAAAATAAATTCTGTACCTTTAACCTTCCTCATGAATCAGGCCATTCTTTGTAGAAAACTGTATGAAAATCTCTTGGGAAGTATATGAGTTTATTGCCGTTCAAATTGACACACAGATGACTTTTATTCTAATGTTATGAATACAGATTAGTCAGTGACCTGGTTAGAAGAAAGGAGAGCTTCCCCCTACAATTTGGATTCTTATGAAATTTGACACACAGATAATTCATAACGAAGAATAAACAAATGATACTTCTATCCTCACTATGCGCCTCATGGGAAAGCTCGAGGTCGCACAGAGAGCTATGCACTATGCTATGCTATGGGCTATGCTAGGTGTTTCTCTATGTGATTGAATCAGGAATGAGGAGATTCGTAGAAGAAGAAAAGTCAGTTTAGGATGATCCAGCAGCTCTGCTTCTGGTGACCCGATCCAACTGCTAAATATCCACGAATGGACGGCCAGGAAGAACAAATTAAAGTGCTTTCTGAGTCATAGAGGGATTTCCCGTCCAGAGGCCAACCGCAACAAGCATACCTTAACTTGCAGTGTAACCATCTCACCTTGATGACATAGGTGAAATGAGCGTGGAGTGAGCCGTTATTGCAACTAATGCTAAGGGATTGACACAATTGACAGATGACTTTTAGAGTGAGTTGTAAATTCAGAATCAATCGGCTCAGCGATGACCTGTGCGGCTGTTCTATTTAACATACCCCCTTATAATCATCATCATCATCTACGCGTTTAGTCCCGGTTGCATTCGCGGCTTTCGCGTTGGAGCCCGGGATCCGCTGTCCTACCCAATCTCCTCCATTTCACGCGATCTTTAGCATCCTGTGGTGTCAGATTGTTGGCACGCATGTTATCTCTTGCAACGTCAAGCCAGCACTTCTTTGGTCTACCCCGCTTGCCGCCCGGCGGAAGCGCCATAGCAAGACATTTGTTACCGACGTAAATTGCCGGTTTTCGTAAGACGTGACCATACTAGCGTAGACGACCGTCCTAAAGTATGTCTGCTTTGTCACAATTGTCACGGACACGAAGACTGCCCCGGATTCGGGAGTTCCTGATGCGGTCTTTCCGCGTAATTCCACACATCCACCGCAGCATATTCATCTCCGTGACACGCAGCTCCTGCTTGTGTCGCTCAAGCACAGGCCACGCCTCACTGCCATACAGGAGAACAGGTCTAATGATGGTCTTATAGACCTGCCCCTTAAGCTCACCGGCATTTTGGGGTCACAAATGACACCTGTCACCTCACGCCATTTTGCCCAAGCTGCGGAAATACGTGCCCTGACGTCGCAATCAATGTAGCCGAACGCGTGAAGCACAGACCCCAAGTACTTAAATTGGTCTGTGCACTCGACCGTGTCTCCGCCTATGCGCACAGACATGGGAGACAACATACCCCCTTATAATAACATAACATACTCGTACCTGTTCTAGTATTAGTTATACTAATAACATATTATTTAATCACACACAACTATCTACCGCACAACCAACCAAATATTAATCATTCATAAGTGCCAATGCTGAACACTATTGATAATCCTGTATCGACATTGGTGTCGACTAAAGCTCAATAGATATGAACATTATATCGATATACGTATTATCCATACTAATATTATAAATGCGAAAGAACTCTGTCTGTCTGTCTGTCTGTTACGCTTTCCCGCTTAAACCTCTCAACCGATTTTGATGAAATTTGGCACAGACAATCTTTGAACCCTGAGAAAGAACATAGGCTACCTTTTATCCCGGAAAAATATGATGTTCCCGAGGGAAATCTAAAAAGCGCGATATAACCGAACTCCACGCGGGCGAAGCCGCGGGCGGAAAGCTAGTATTAAATAATTTTCCGATTTTTATAGGAACCGATGTATTTTTTATTAATTTACAATGGCAATATCGCTTCAATTTATATTATTTTTGGAAGAAATCTATAAAAGTTAGATACAGGTACGTGAAGTATTTCAGTTTTAAGTGTTATTTGGATAAAAAGAGAGAAAGAAAGTGCATTTACTTTGCACAATACGTCTGATAACTACAATAAAGATCAAGTAATAAGTGTTGAGTTCGATTTAAGAAACTAGCCGGACCAATACTTACATTAAAAAAAAATCATCCAAAATTCAAATGCAAATCGTTGTCTTATCTCAAAGGAACAAGCAATGGCAAACACTGAGATAAATTGAGATACATAGTTATTCGACAGCGAACATGAATAAAAACAGAATGGGAATATTTGATATATTTTAAAAACTTAAATGTACTGTAGCTATGTATTTACTCCATCATCATCTCAGCGTTAATCCCAGTCGCATCCACCGCTTTTTCAGCTTTGGAGTCTGGGGTCCGCTTTACCAGTCTAACTGCTGGTTTTTGGCTAAACTTCGATATTATGCTATGTATTTACTAGAAAGCATAAATTCCGTCGGATGAACTGTAGAAGCATCGACATGGCCACATGTGACTACGCATCACACTGACGTTGCACGCAATCCTGGATCGCGCAAGCAAAATTTACCGGCCAACTAGCATACAATATTCCTTTAGAAAATATGTGATAAACTTCGAATTATTGACAATTCAACTTAAAATCTAGTAAACATCTAAAACTTGCCATTATTCTCAACAAAAACCACTATAAAGTAACCCAAACTAACAAAAACTGCATAAAATGCCAACGAAACTCCTTTAAACCCTGATCGACCGAAGCCTTTGCCTCGTTCAGAAGCATTCGGTATGGGAGGCCGAGCTTAGGAACCGTCGGAGCTATGTAATGCTCACACTAGACTCTCCGCATTCCACACTCCCCTATAATTCCGACAGATTAATAATGTGGAATTGGAATTGATAACAGGTGCGATTCTCTGGATTGATTGCTTGAGTATTCCGATTGTTCGACAAAGATTGTGTGGGTAGTTGTGGTGTGACTTAGGTAACCAGTACGGTAATTATGTAACACATAATTAGTAGCAATGGGTTTCACATTGACAATTGATTAACATTCATTGCGTTATTTACATAGTTAAGCAGGCACATTTTTATAACATATGGAGCAATGGATTAGCAGTATGCTTCAAAATGATCCCAATTGATAGTAACAGTCTGTTACGAAATTAAGGTGCTGTTTGAAATGTTTCTTAAGAAAATTCTGTAATTATTGTCAGTGGCCACTTTTAAAGAGACTAAGGCACAAATTATTTGGACTAAGTAAAGTTATTTCTATCGTCTGTATTAAACTGAAAGTCAAAATGACGCTCTTAGGAGCTATGACGTTAAAAACAAGCGATGGCATTTTTTTTAATTATTATAAACTAGTGCTTGACGAAGTGCTCTAGTTTATTAGGAGCCTATTCACTCTAGCCTTGAAGACACTTAAATTGTAGTCAGCGAGGGTTTCACTCTAGAGCACAACTTTTTTTGAAAAGTGTTGATCGATAACTCAAACAATATAAAGATGTTGATAGAAATACCAATGTAACTTTTTAAAGTTTTATGGATTTTCTAAGTATATCTTGGACACCAATGACCGATTAAAAGGTTAAGGAAAACATCTTGAGGAAACCTGGAATTTAAGTCTGAAATAGTCAACCCGCATTGAGCAAGCGTGGTGATTAGGCTCAATCATTCTCTGTATGAGAGGAGACCCATGCCCAGCAGTGGGACGATAAAAAGTTGATGATGATTAAAATCCTCTACCTTTCGATAGAAATTTACCTACCGTATACAACTTCTCCACGACCATGATATAGGTAGTGTCATGCACACTATCCTATCTAATATAATCCTTCCATTAGCAATTTCACTAAACTGAGGATCGATCAAGACGCTGCAGTGAGCTAGTACCTACATCCTAACATGTAGTCAGGTATCTGTGTGTAATGATGTTACTAAATTATCTTACGGTGACGACACTAACCCGGTAGGCACTCATTGGATCGAATTTACGGATCTCGTTCTACAAGACGGGGTTGGTGTATCCTAATCACTGCATAATATAAAATATATATAATGCTTTCTCTTTCCCTATGTCCCTGTGTATGATTAAATCTTTAAAATGGCGCGACGGATTTTGATGCGGTTTTTTTAAATAGATAAAGTGATTAAAAAGGAAGGTGTTTATGTATAATAACATCCATTAAATAGTGGAGAAATACTATTATTTTTCAGGTTTCTAATGTGATTTCGTAAATAATTAAATTTTATCCGCGTTTGCAATGAAACGCAGGCTGAACCCTACGAGGTTTATCAAAATAATATACTAAATATTGTATACATTGGAAAGGTCTACAGAAAACACCGCAATGGGTCTCTAATCTAATCTATCTATCTCTTATGGATATCCCACAATATTTTTTTTTGCCATTTATTTTTTACGACATATACTGGCTTATTTTCGAAGCGATTTTAACCAATACAGCATTAATCCTTATCCAATTTAATACCATAAATACATTGTTGATTTAATATAGACATATATCTCCCGTTACAGTATACGATTTAAATAAATATTTTCGAAGATATTACAGATTTAAAAATTGCTGGGCGTCGCGTTTGCGGCGGTACCAACCGGCCGGGGCGGCGGGAGCGGCGGGCCGCTATGTTTTTATATACAATGCTCACAGTTTTATGTATACGTAAAATATCAGCATTGCAACCGTGCGAAGCCGGGGCGGGTCGCTAGTAATATTATAAATGTAAAAGTTTGTGATTATAGATGAAAGTTTGTTACTCTTTCAGGCAAAAACTATTGAACGGATTTGGATGAAATTTGGCAAACATATAGTTTATAACCGGGATTAACATATATCATACTTGTTGTCCCAATATTCTTAAGGGATCGAAATATTGCGCGTGAAACCGCGGGTGCAGTTAGTAACTCATATGTGCATTTTGTTATTGGAATTGGATATATTATAAATAAGAGGCACTGATGTTTTGCAAACGGTATTCAAACTTAGCAAATAAGTCTTAAAAATATATGACACAAAAATTGCTTTTCAATTTAAAACAAGTAACAAAAATGAATTTTAATACATAGCGATAAAGGTTGGTTCTCGTTTAGCTCAAAATTAAAGGCTGCCGGTGAACTTATCCACAATATTGCAGCGAGCGTTGAAAAATCGAGTTGCAGGCTCGATATCTTTTCACGGGTATCAATATTTACGTCCATTGCCGAGAGCTACGAAATATTCGACCGAGGAGAAATAATCTACTCGAATAAATTAAAATTAATGAGATTAAAAGAGCCCACTGTGAGTTGCCCGTGGCTTGCTCTAACTGAATTTAAATTACTTTCTCACCTCTTGTGGAGTGCATAATGGCATTAAAATTGAAATTATTAACATTTCAGAATACAGATGGACGATTTAATTGTTGCTGAATTTTTAATGGGGATTTATTCTATAGTTGTTGGAGTCTATGTTTTATTAGGGGGAAAGAGAATGGGGAAGTTTTGCCCTTCTTTGCAGTCACTATGCCGGATTAAATTGCTGCAGCTAATCTATTAAAACTCTTGAAAATTAATACATATCACACACACGCCTACTATTTATTATTTTGAATCTGTTCTAGTTGTATGATTTTATTTGTATCTTTCTCTTTGTTTTCTTTTTGATAACTTTGCCCCACTCTAGGATTTCTCCTTTATCTTGGGTTACAAACATTTAAACTCCCATACACAAATAAATACTCTATGCTTTATTTCCTTTTTGCCACCCCTGGCGATTATGTTTGTTTATTTTTGCATAGATATCAGAAACAAAATCTCTGTGGTTTTTTGTATCATTATGATAACCCGTGGATAGTGTTGTAGTTCACATCATTAGCAAAGTGCAAATATTGTTATACCAGAAGGGTAATTACGTAACACTATGTCAGTAGCAATGGGTTTCATTTTGACAGTTCAATAATATTCATTGCGTTATTTACGTTGTCGAGTAGATAATATAATTTTTCAAACATATGAAGCAATGGATTCGCAATATGCTTCAAAATGATTCTAATTGCTATGCAATTAGGGTGCAGTTTTAAGTTTTCATAATGCACCTATTTACTGGCCCTATTATTAAAAAATAAATAACTAACTAACTTAGTTATTTATTATTTTGGTACCCAGTTTTGGATAGCGTCACTCATAGCCTGTTCAATATTTTGACTGTTATTGACAGCTGTCTTAGATAAGAAATTGTTCAAATTAAGAAAAAGTCACATTTCAAATGCGTTAACAGCCTTATCATATTATTTACATTACTTAGTCGTATTGTGTATTGCTGCAATCGCTAGTCCCCCCTTTTTTTTCAGATGGGAAATCATCAAATGACTTCTCTCATTCTCGGGCTACGGCTCTTTCGAACTACCCGCATCCCTGGCTGGCATTGGTCTTCGTGGATCCCGTCTAGATGTTCGGACATCTCTTTGGTGCGCGCGTGAAACAAAATGGGCCGTCGACTCAGGTCTGGTCCTTACCGGACAGCTGCCCACTGCTCGCCACTAGAGTTGTTCAAAACGGCTATAAAAAAATAGCACGCTACAGACTATAAACTATTAATTTTTAGCGCGCTATTAATTGCGCTATGTTATAGCGCGCTATAAATAAGAAAGCACGTGGACTTCCAGCAGGCGCGATAATTCTTGCAACACGCTACATTTCGCAGCGCGTTACTTTACATAGCGTTCTTCGGTACATAGACCGCATGCTATAACGGAACGCTAAAAAAAGCAATATAAAAAGATATCAATGAACTCTCTTTCATACTTTTCAGGCTTAGGATTGTCTATAATTGGTAAAGGTTATTCTAACATTAATTTTAATAAATCGTAAATCAAATATAGGCGTATTTAAAAGTTCATTGATTGTATATATACAAAAAACAACTATTTACATTATATACAGATATATACAGTAGTTCTTCTTTAATTTATATTTTATTTACATTTAAAAACATTAGTTGAACTACTTTTGTAGTAGACAACCGTGTTCCTCGATTACTGATAGTATATCCTGATGTCGAAAAAATAAATTTAAAGGACAACTGTCAGTGACAATAATTCCAAATAGCAGTCTTGCTGCCGTCTGCAGATTTTTCAAAAAAGTTCCAGATTGGCAAACCACCACCTTTGCGATTAGACATTTTTACATAGAGTACACACTAAATAATATTCACTAGTTCGTTTTGCAACAGAATTTTATATTAATATTTACACACACTAATAATACCTTTGCAGACACTAAATAATCGTCACTAGTTCGTTTTTCAACAGAACTTTATACTAATATTTACACTAACAATTAAGTTCGCGCGCGATGAAAATAGCGTGCTGCGACAACAAACATACATTTATAGTCCACAGCGCTCACGCGATTACTGACTGCCCGTATAGCGCATAGCGCCATTCTATAGCACGCTATTTTTTTATAGCGCATAGCGCAGATAGCGGGCAGCGCCCGCGGAGTGCCGGCGCGCGCTGTGCGAGTCGTTAGAGCAATTTCATTCATAGCGTAAATAGCGTTATAACGTCTTAACGTCCACCTACATAGCGTGCGCTATGCGCTATGAAAAAATAGCGTGCTATAAAATGGCGCTATGCGCTATATTAACCACCTCTACTCGCCACCCGCAAGGCCGCGCCAACGGTGGCCGGGAGTTCGATGTTGTCTCCCGACCAGAAATTATTTGGTCCCCTTGCGTATGCTTCAAAATCTTGCACGAAATCCAAATCTCTATAGCATTTTCACGATTACGATTAAAAATAAACAAAATTAAATTCCTCCCGTCGGAATCCGCACATCAAGGCGTTTTTCGGGGTACTTAAAACTTGATATAATTAACATTTAGTCGGGTCGCTTCTTATCATATTGTGGCGCCCAACCTCGAGCATACGACGAACTTTCATTAAGATTTGCAAATTAAATTCGTCTCTACGGCGTGTTTTAATCGCGCCCATCTTTTCTTAATTAAACTTAATTATAGGTGACACTAAGTGATGCACGAGGTCGCCAAAACAATTTCATGTCGAGAGCAGTTGCCTTGATTTATCGCACAGTGTGGCCGAAGCATTATTTCAAATTTTTGAATTGTATTTCAATATGGTGTAATAACATTTTTATGATGTATGAAGAACTGTCAAGTTTAACGTCTGTGTGTGTTATCATCATCACCATCTGAGCGTTAATCCCAGTCGCATCCGCAGCTTTTTCAGCGTTGGTGTCTGAGGTCCGCTTTACCAGTCCAACTGCAGATTTTTGACTAAACTTCGATATTTTCCGTGAAGCGACTATCGTCTAACCTCCACAACCCGAAGGCGATATCTAAGCATTGCAGTTAGACCAATTGTTAGACTTTTGACGGCTCCAACAACCCGTAACGACTGCCACTAGATGTTCATATGGCAACCGGGGCCGACGGCTTAACGTGCTTTTCGAGGCACGACTAGACCAGTGCAAATATTCATATTCATGCATACAAATATTTGCACTGTGCGGGGATCGAACCCGCGCCTCCCCGCGCAATAACCGCGTTCGCTACAGCTACGCCACGGAGGCTGTCAATGTGTTACGTGCGTTTTATTTGTGCAGTAAATAAAAATTATTTCTTTTTTATACGATATGGAGTAGGCAACGTCTCGCCGAAACTATGGACAGAGGATAGAATATGAATTTGTAAAAAAATTACCGAATATCTTCTTCTTTTTCAGTCTATAGAAGTTTAATACTGCACAAAGGCCTCCTCCAAGGCTTTTTCGATGACCGGTCTTGTGCTGCTCGCGTCTATGTCTTCCCGCGACCTTAACCAGATCATCGGTTCACTTTCCACCATCGGTACAGTGAATAGGCAGTGTTAATGTTGCAACTTTTTCGAGATTATTTTATGTATTTTGGAAATTGTCTTCTATGTGTAAGGACAGGATTGGATTGGCACAAACTAGGACTCTATATAAAAGATAACTATTTAAGTCATCTCAGGTTCGCAGACGACCTAGTCCTCCTGTCTGAGACGGCCGGCCAGATGCAACACATGATAGAGTCTCTACACGAAGTCAGTACTAAGGTGGGACTAGAGATGAACCCAACAAAAACCAAGGTAATGACCAACGACAGCTGGAAAAAACCCATAATTATCAATGGAGAGTCACTAGAACATGTCGAGAAATACATTTACTTGGGAAAATTGATAAGTTTTGACAAATACAGCGACATATTGGAAATAGATAGAAGAGTACAATCCACGTGGAATAAATATTGGAAACTTAAAGAAATATTTAAAAGTAATTGGCCAATTGACATCAAGACAAAAGTCATGAATTCGAGCCTTTTACCATGTTTGACATATGGGTGTCAGACGTGGAAGTTCACCTCTAGAGCAACACAAAAAATCAGTACCTGTCAAAGAGGCTTAGAGAGAAGCATGCTCAGCATAAGGAAGGTAGATAAAGTAAGGCATACTAAAATAAGAAAAACTACCACAGCGACCGACGCTCTAACGCATGCACTACAACTCAAATGGAAATGGGCTGGTCATATCGCGAGATATGAAGATAATAGATGGACCGCGAGAGTGACATCGTGGAAGGGCCCGACGGGCAAGAGAAGCCGAGGTAGACCACTAACGAGATGGGAAGATGATCTCAGACGTACAGCCGGCCCAAACTGGACTGTCTTAGCAAGAGATAGGGATGTATGGGCATCTTTGGAGGAGGCCTTTACCCAAAACGGGGTTCTTGCTGAATAATTCTATTGCTATAGAAACAACATGTTTTCTTTTTGTAAAAAGTTAAATTAAAAACTAACAAAACTAACATTTAAGTATTTTGCTACAATTAGACTTACTAACCATATACATATATTATCCTTTTTTTCTTATATAGTTATAGATACTTTTATACCGCATTTAAACTTGTAATATGTAAAGGCAAGAAATAAATGGCTTATTTATTTATTTATATATTTATTATCCACGATATAGCTACGAAAAAGCAGTTAAAAATGAGAATCTTATTTTTGTAAGTTGTTCTTTTTTTTGGGAGAAAATTGAAATCAGTCTTTTTTTTTGCAAGAATAAAACACCCCTTTACTTGTATGTTTCCAATTAGTTCAAGATTGTCTTGCCGTTTTAGATTACATAAACAGAAAATTTAGAATAATTTTAGCCTTAAAGTATTTTTGAATGTTTTAACATAGATACATTTATACAATATGTAAAGAAAACCTTGTCCGACCCATAAGGATAATAAAGGTTAGGTAAACACATGACCAAATAAAATATGAATTAAGACATGTATGAAGTTACTTCTTTTTGCGAAATTATATTTATTTTTTTAAAGGGATTTTTTTATTTAAGTTAGCCTGGCTTTGTAGGCATTAGTAGAATCAGTTATCGATATCTAACAATATCTTCACGGATCGGACAGGGTTTTCTTTACATATTGTATAATAACATTAGAACCTCATCATTACAGCTGCTGGAAGTTTCCAAGCATCAGTAATTATAAACCCATTCATTTATACACATTATATATATATATATACAGTATGTTAACTAACAGAGGGCGTTCCCGTTAACCCGAAATAGTATAGCATACATACATGCTAAATAAAATATTTCCATTCGAAAACAAAATGTTTTAAAATTTTTTCCAATAAGAAAATATTCAATAAAAATTTTAAATTGACATGTAAAAGAAACACACTGTACACGCGAACATGAAAGACGGCAACGTCGCAATTTATTTATACATGACGACTACTATTTTGATTTAAAACAGGAGGTTTCAAATTTATTTCCAATTAGAATTTTTTTTTATTCGGATTTTTTTATGCTTATTTTTCTATGCTGATATTTTTATTTTAATCTATTAATGATATATATTAACGAGTTTAAGGGAACGCCCTCTGTTATTTAACATACTGTATATCGACGTTTGGAAGGCAATCATATCTAAGCGACAAAAAATCGTAAATTGAGTTATATACACCAAACGACGCAGAAAAATCTGGCGGTTCGAATGGTGTATATAACTTAATTTTCGAATTTTTGTCGCTTAGATATGATTGCCTTTCAAGCGTCGATATATATTCATGAAAATTCATTTCCAACTTCATCGACACAGACTTTTGTCTACAAGCTCCCTAATCGCGTAACACATTATTACAATCAATGGGAATCATTTTGAAGCATATTGCTAATCCATTGCTCTATATGTTTAAAAATGTATTTGCCCAACAACGTTAATAACGCAATGAATTTTGTTGAACTGTCAAAATGAAACCCACTGCTACTGAGTAAGTACGTAACGTAATACCCTCGAGTGAATCGTCAAAACGTTGAACACAACACATTATTGAAAATGAAAACAAACTTAGTTTTGTATCAAAGGAGCAATGCAGCCTGTTGCAAAAATAGGAAGCAGTTCCAATATACAGGGCGATAGGATATTCAAATTTTCTATTTTCATTGTGTTCCATACTAGCAGTATTAGGAAAGAGCGCATAAAAGTTTAATGCAGATTCTTTGACATTAGAATGCATTTGCTAGTGTATTCTAAGCTTAGTACAGTTGGCGTATACTGCGTGTTTATATGTACAGTTTTTGCCTAAGCGATTGAAATTATATCTTGGATACCAATGACAGAAGGTGAAGGAAAACATCTTGAGGAAACCTGGACTTTAAGTCTGAAATCGCCAACCCGCATTGAGCAAGCGTGGAGATTACGCTCAATCCTTCTCTGTATGAGAGGAGACTTGTGCCCAGCAGTGGGACGATAAAAAGGTTGATGATGATGGTCGAAATTGAGTTTTAGAGTGAAATGGAATGCGTGGTCGCGCCTACAGAGGGCGCTGGTTTTGAGAACAAAACAATAAGTGTCACTTAAATACAAAGATTGCATATTTTAGTTAGTTTGTTTATTGGGACACTGGGTAACAGAAGAGTAATTGATTTTCAATTGTTTTTATGGTGGTTTTATCAGTTTGGGTTCATTTCTTAACAGTTTTTTTGAACAACATTTTTAGGGTTCCGTAGCCAAATGGCAAAAAATGAAACCCTTATAGATTCGTCATGTCTGTATGTCCGTCTATCCGTCCGTATGTCACAGCCATTTTTTTCCGAAACTATAAGAGCTATACTATTGAAACTTGGTAGATACCTGTATTCTATGAACCGCATTAAGATTTTGATGCAAAAATAAAAAAATAATAATAAATATTGGGGGCTCCCCATACTTAGAACTGAAACTCAACATTTTTTTTTCATCAAACACATACGTGTGTAGGTCTTCAAAAATGATATCGAGGTTTCTAAAATATTTTTTTCTAAACCGAATAGTTTGCGTGACAGACGCTTCCAAAGTGGAAAAAAGATGGTCCCCCTCTAACTTCTAAAACAAGAGAATGAAAAATCTAGAAAAAATAACATATGATGTACATTACTATAAAAACTATCAACGAAAATTGTTTTGAACGAGATCTAGTAAGTAGTTTTTTTTTAATACCTCGTAAATCGTAAACCGCTTATTACCGCGTAATCTTTCATACAAATAAATCCTTTAATTTCATAAATCAATAGTACGGAACCCTTTGTGCGTGAGTCCGACACGCACTTGGCCGGTTTTTCTGAATTTAACCTCAATACCGATTGTTTTAGATACCGCTTACAAGTTACTTAACGTGTGTACCTACTTTGTACTGCTGGCAGCTTTTGAGTGAATGAATCTAGTTTGTAAGCCCACAGGACTAGCCGTCCAAACTTGACTGAACATGATGTTCGTCTTCAAGTTTATTCCCGTTCGAGGCGGTAGTGGACGGGTAATTTTCCAAAGTATTTTTAACTCTGCTGTCGACAACGAATTGAATAATTGATTACTCTGAGTTACCGCTTATTCCTAAGTTTATTAGATCGTGATACACATATATATATTTTATGCTTTGAATAACCCGTTCACCCATGGAGCAATATTTTCTCCATGCGTTCACCACACACAGATACTTCTCCAACACGCACCGCCGTAACTAGCTAGTAGCTTGATCTTACTTATGATGACACAGTAAAACAATCGGAGTACTTTCAATGTTTTTGTATATTGAGCACAAATTCGGCTGACATTCGCGACCCTAGTTAGAGACTCTTGGCACCGCGACCGCGATGCAGTATTGAACACGACTGATACAACGCCATCTATTGGCGCATTTGTGAACTAATAGTAATTGAAACATGCTTTAAAGTCGATGGCTTTAAAGTTATGTTTTGTTTTTTAAAACAATACCAACACACGCAACCGCGACATTGGAGACAATTCCTAGTGTGGGGGTAACGGTTCTTTTTTACATGCTTTTTATTAGCTTCACTTGTATGTTTGGTTGCTTGCTTGTTTGTTTGTCCGTCTCTAACTCTTTGGACTACTAGTGAGCGGCTCATTCCTGTAAAATGTCCGACCGTTTTCAATTTTAACGTTCGTTTTTCATTAAAAAAGAATATCGAACTTTTATATATTTTCAACTTTTGAAAATAAACAGTTTAAAAAACTAAAAAACATGCTTTTAAAAAACATCAAACTAAAAATAATTTAAAAAAAGCGCGAGGTGCTTAATATACAAAAAATATGGCACAAAACGCCTCACGCTTTTTTAAAATTATTTTTTACTTTGATATTTTTTAAAAGCATGTTTTTTTTTTATTAAACTATATTTATTTTACCAATTACTAAGCTTAACTAAAATTATCAGTCAACTGAGTCAACGATGACAAAGATAATTGCGAATTCCCGAGGGGACGGCGCGTACGCAGTCCCCACTACCAAAAATTACGCATCCGAGTTATCCACATTAGGGATAATCGCAGGGGTCAACCTAACCGCAGTGCAATGGAAAGGCCTCGCCCTGGGGGAACCGCCTTAGTGATCACGGTATCCCCTATGCCAGGTAAGTATGAATTCTTTTCGGAAATTCATGAGGGTCATTCAACAACGGAGAATCTTGACACCGCGATTCAGAAACGTGACGTAAATGTCAAGCGCCATCTAGTGCACTTAAATTGTACTAAGCTCGTGGGTTTTATTTCTTACATACTGTCGAGGTAAATCAGATCGAAACTTTTAAAGGACCATGTTTTAATTGTATATAATTAATGATTAAGTATTCTGTAGCATTATAATATAGGTTGTTGGCAATCAACTTCTAAAATCCGTTTATAGCGTCCTCCCGGATTATCTTTGCATGCCTCTACCTCACCCCTTCTGTAGTTGTCTCATTTATTACATAAAATTATTATAACTTACTATAAAAATATTTTTTTTTTTTTTTAATATCAAACTAAAAGTTAAAAATATTTTTTAAAAAAGCGTGAGGCGCTTAGTGCTATATTTTTTGTATATTAAACGCCTCACACTTTTTTTAAAAAACATATTTTTAACTTTTTAGTTTGATATTCTTTAAAAGCATGTCTTTTTTAGTTTTTAAACTATATTTATTAATTCTAATTATTGCTCGTTCCTTCACCGCATGATAAAACCTATACCTTTGCCCTGCAGTGATAAATGACAAATGATTTGTTTTCTTTAGTAGATTTAAACTATACCCTCCCCACACTCCATAAATAATAGAGGTAAACAAACCAATTTAGGGTTACCACAACTCACGTTTTACAAATCTCCTGTTATTTACATGATTATCGACTTTTACATGCTAACTATATATTAACAATTCCTATTGCATCATATTTCAATAGAATCACTAAAATAACATGCATAATAACTTGGTATTTTGAAAAACCATGAAAAAGTCGACATTAATTTTACGTGATAGCCCTACAAAAAAAGAAAGATGGATGAAATCCAGCTATTAAACACATTTTGTGGAATTAAACCAATGAATAAAGTTGAGGCATTTGTTAAGGCGCTGTGCTCAGTAAAAATAGGCTTCTTAAAACAATTTTTTAGCCAAATGTATACATTTCAGAGCAGCCAAAAATTTATATGTTAATCTTGATTATATGTAGCAGGAAACCATTGTTTTCAAAACACGTTTTGAATTAATTTTCTCGATAGAAAAAAATCCTAAAGTAACCCATAAAATTGAATTTATAACAGTTGTAACTGTATTATTAATCATCAAATCTTGATAAAATTGAGAAGAGCGATGTAAAATATAATAATAAATGAAACCATTGTTTTTGTTTATCGATTTAACTGAGATATTCTAAAATAAATAATGTATTTAATGATAAATAACGTGAACGGAACGTCGCTCCATCGCGGCGTCCATTGCCTTCTCTTTCACTTCTATGCTTAGCGACAGTGACCGCTGAGGCGCGGTGCTTGTCGGACCTATGTCACTTTTTGCTTTACCCCGCACAGAAAATAATTATATTTACGTGTCTGTTTGTTGATGAATAATCATAATTCGTTTTTGCCCGGGTTCAAACCCCAGGTTTACATTTTAAACTTTTTGTAGATTTTAATTGAAATAAATGCTTTTTAATTTACTGTTGTATTTTTGCCGATATTTTATTTGATTTTTTTCTGTAATTATTCTTTTTACTTTTTCGCGGCAAATTTTTCTTCACGTGTATGTGTTCGGGTTCAAACCCCAGCTTTACGTTGTATGCTTTTTGTTGGATTTTATTATTTGCAATTGTTTTTTTTTTTTTTAG
Organism: Sesamia nonagrioides; assembly: GCA_017933935.1. NCBI lineage: Eukaryota > Metazoa > Arthropoda > Insecta > Lepidoptera > Noctuidae > Sesamia > Sesamia nonagrioides. The sequence goes on from JADWQK010000188.1 coordinate 3,639,590, forward strand.
TTATTATTAATTTATCCGATTTTCTGTATTTTTTGTAGTAATTGTTCCATCTTTTTAAATATATTCTTTTTGTAACAATTATAATGCAAACTAATATTTAAAATCAATTCGTTATAATTTTCTTTCTACAAATTTCTAGAAATAATAATAAATAATAATAATAAGCCTTTATTTAACCATGAATTTCTTAGTTCATAATATAATTGAACAAAAGAAAAACAATAAAAATAACAGTTAATTTGATAATAGTTCAAAACAGTAAGTAAATTTAGATTTCATTTTGTTGCATTATTCATGGCCCCTTTCAGTATAGGCCTCCTCCAAGTGCCTCCATCTATTTCACTCGTACAAACCCGATTTCGATAAGAGTTGCAGTTTTGAAGAAAAAATCTTTTATTTTTTTAAATATCCGAAAATGCATTTTTTTAACAGTTACTCTAAACAGCTGTTTATAAATAGTAATTTCTAGAAATGATATATTTCTAACAGTTTCATGAAAAAAGGACATAACTCAAAAAATTTAAGCAGAACGGACAAAGCGCATTATAAAAAAGAAAACAAAAAAAAATAATAAAAAATGAAAATATGTAAAAAATGCACATTTTCGAAAATCGCAAGGTAAAGTGGGATTCGATCCTGGTGCTCGTCTAATGCGAACCGGGACTGTGACGAACAGAGCCAACCATGCCTCGCGGTTAGGTTGTGAAATTACCCTTCTAAATGTAGATGGAATAGAAAAGAAAAACAATAAAAATAACAGTTGATTTGATAATAGTTCAAAACAGTAAATTTAGATTTCATTTTGTTGCATTATTCATGGCCCCTTTCAGTATAGGCCTCCTCCAAGTGCCTCCATCTATTTCAATCTTTTTGTGTTGTGTTATTCTCAGCACTCGTACAAACCCGACTTCGATAAGAGTTGCAGTTTTGAAGAAAAAATCTTTTATTTTTTTAAATATCCGAAAATGCATTTTTTAACAGTTACTCTAAACAGCTGTTTCTATATAGTAATTTCTAGAAATGATATATTTCTAACAGTTTCATGGAAAAAGGACATAACACAAAAAATTTAAGCAGAACGGACAAAGCGCATTATAAAAATAAAAAAGAAAACAAAAGTAATAATAAAAAATGAAAATATGTATAAAATATACATTTTCGAAAATCGCAAGGTAAAGTGAACGGATGTGGGATTCGAACCTGCTGCTCGTCTAATGCGAACCGGGACTGTGACGAACAGAGCCAACCATACCTCGCGGTTGGGTTGTGAAATTACGCTTCTAAATGTAGATGGAATAGAGAATGGTTGGTATAGATTTAATAGAACGTGCGTATTTCTCGATGCACGACGCCTCACGCATCGATGTACTCGCGCGGAGCGCCCCGCGCCCCGCAGTGGGCGGGGCTAGTCGTGTCCCACTTCGTCTGCTTCACCCCCTCAAATACCTAAAAGTTTGCTATTCACAGCGTCTTAATATAATTTTGCGTATTTTAACTACTGTCAAATCAACTACATAACACATTTATTGTAATACTTTCAAGTATGGACTAATTATAATTAGTATCAAAAATTTAACCTATTAGGAAATTAGCTTATCTGTGTCATATTTCATTGAAATAGGTTAAGTGTTCTATGCAAATCATAAATATCTGAACATAAATAAACTGTTTAGATTAGTAGGAAGTAGGATTATTACTTTTGTGAAAATCATCTATGTACGAAAAGTTGTTAATATCTGTCTTTTAGGTGTAAACTACACGTCGCCTAGCTTTGTTTACCTCTATTCTTTATCGAATTTGGCTCAACTATAGATGAGTTTGGTGTTCCCTACCCGACTTCTCCGAACTCCTACTCCTTCTGTTTTATGGACCAGATATAATCATACTCAGATCATTTGAAGACCATATATCAAATCAGATCAAATGAAATCAAATTTGTTTATTTCAAATTAATCAACAGTTGGTGCTTTTGAATTATAGTCAATGTCGGTCAGTCCAAAAAGTGAAGCTAAATTGCACGTTCCAAAGTCTAGATCTCTATCGAGAAGAACGTGCAAGAAACTCCATGGACACTCTTTTAAAATGATAATATGGATTACATGTCTTCGTTACATATTTCTGTTGCTTCTATCATGTGAGCACAATGTATAATTATAAAAAATAACGAAAAGATAGAAAATTAATTAAGCCCACTGGCAGCTAAGAGATGACCAGTCTCCACTGACGGCCCCGTTCACGAGCAAGACGCGCGCATAGTAGCGCAGTATAGTATCGACTATCGATGTCTGAGATGTTATTTTGAGGAAAAATCACACAGACTGAGAGGACCTGTCAAGTCTGTGCACGGATTTGTCAGAAATCCTGCAGCTCAATGCAAAGGTTAAGGAGCTCAATTATTCCAAAGGAGATTTGGGTAGGCCATGAAATAATCACAGGCTGTAATATAAATAGATCTATCACTTACCGTGCATCTTGTCATTCAGCAGAGCGTATCTTGGGTTGGAAGCGACGTCCAGTGGCAGAGAGTTCCAGAGCCACCGGACCTTCGGTGAGGGGTTACCAGTGGCCTGGCACGGGAGAGTGGCGGTGTGGCCCACTTCAACCACCATAGTAGTCGGTGGAGGGGCAATGTTGGGGAAGCCGGGTGGGGCTTTGTCAGCTGTAAAGAAAGAAATAGATATGTTAGTTCAAATTAATTTATTTTACTAACTACTGGTTTTTCCAATAATTTTGAAGTTTGATTGATCTTTCAGATAGAAACTGTCAGAAGGAAACTTTTGTAGCGGTACCTATAAATGCCACAAATAAACAACGCGTCATACTGACGTCACACGAATTCTACATCTCGCAATCAAAGTTTACCGTGCAAATAGCATACATACAACTTCCCAATTTCAAGCATTGGGCAAGTGCCCGCCAGACATAACACCCGTCTGGTCGGAGGATCCTCCCTTTTCTATGGAGGATGAGTGAACTTTACACCCTGTCCTCATGCCTCCACACTTTAAATAAAAAAAAAGATAGCGAATGGTTGGTTGTATACAAGATCGTGAAAGCATTGTAAAGTTAATTTACATTTATACATGTTTATATAAAAAAAAGCCTATGTTTATATAAACTTCGTATCCAAAAAGTGTCTTTTATGTATATTCTAGAACGAAAACGGGCAGAACAATCAATACAATAACTGTCTAAATCCACTGAGCCAGTTCATCTTCAGGGCTTCGATAAGGATATCTTAACAGCATATAAACAAGTAATATCGTATGAAACTGCGAACAGAAAACTTGTAGACAGAATTAGTAAAAAGTTCTCGTTCAGTAGATAGATGCAGCAATTCGTATCGAACGAGAACTAATTTTGTCTCATTTTTTCAGTGTAATTTATCATATTGCTTCCTCGGTCTAAACAGAGACCCCTCATTACAGACTTCTCATTCGAGAAATCGAATACTTATGTAATGTTACACAGAAAACAAAAGGACCTTAATTTCGGTCGATAGCTTTAATTCGTTAATAAATATACTGTAGACTAAATCCCTTAAGATGACCTTCTTGTGTCCAAATGAACTAATTAAACGAAATCAAAAGCTTAGTCGTAATAGTGAATTAGCAATTTGCATTTAGTTTGTGACTCACACCACCGTTGTTCTAGAAAGTGGACGGCACTGTGGACAAAACAAATGTCAAAGATTTCAAAATACTGAGTACGTATCCTTCTAATAAATATACATTATCATTATGTATATTTTATTTGCTCTTGTATGACGATTTTTAAATAGATGTATCTACATATTTTTTAATTTTAATTTTCATAAAATATACAATGTGTAACAGAAACCCTCTAGTATATCTACAATATACTAGTATATAGATAAAATATTTTAGGAATTGATATCAAATTTTTGGGCGACGTTTCAAATTTTATATTAAATTTAAAAAATAAAAAATTAACTCTTAATCTTCTCCTAACTTCAGTTTTTCACATCACTTGTCAATATCACGATATATGTATATGTACATTTCAAAAAGTTCGGATTCAGGTATTAAAAATTTTCATAATTTATAAATACGTCAACCCTACTAATTTCGTTTGATATTACCCAGAGAAGCCATACCCTTGGTATAGAAATATAAAGGTCTAGGGAATCCACAATTGACTATAATAAGCCGCTGATACGATAAAGTTTGACAACGAAAATAGCTTTATAACGATATCAAATATCCGTAACTCCAAATATTTCCGTAAAAGCACACAAAACCCTCAAATCTGATGAACTAAGCATTTCAGTAACGAAACTGGAAGCTCCACAATAAATTATTCAATTAAATAATTTACCCATAGACAAAACACAAACTAGAGGAAAACTTCTAATTTTAAACAAAGCGACTCCATTAGCTGACTCAGAGTTGATCAGGCAGTTTGCACAAGTTGGAAATACAGAAGTTCATGACATCAAAATGTTTGAAAAAAAACAAATGCTATGAACCCGTAGTTTGGTGAGCAGGATCTTTTTTCTAGGAAGAAGAAATTCAAGCAAATTTACCTAGAATTCCTATTCTAGGTAAATTTATAGGTACTTTTTTACAAAATCGCTATTGCTAATTGGAATTTTGTAAAAAAAAAGGTGATTATGAGCTTGTCGCTTCATAAAAATAAGAAAAAGGCACAAGAAAACTCAAGGCATAGCGATTATCTTCACGTGAATTCTTCAGCTTTGGTTCTATAGCTTTGGTTCTATATCTATAAAAACGTTAAAAGCTTTTTAAATACCTTCCCAGGTACAATAACAACATCTCGTTTTCCAGCAAACTTTACGCTTTTGATTAATTCGAGATTCACGAATTGAAACGGAATTAAAACCCGCGAAAATCGTACAACCATACCATAAAATTCAAAATAGTAAAATGTTAATTTGCCAAATGAAATTCCGTCTCTTTCACGGCCAAACGAACGAAATTTGATTAAGTTACAAGGCTGACATTATTTATCCTAGATTCTAAGCTTCATCAGTTGCAGAAAGTACAAAAGAGATAGAAATATTCTCTGTAGATTAAAGTGCAAAGATTACTTTGAGAACTTTAAGATCCGAACGAAATTTATTGTCTGGTAAAACTGCTCGCGATAAATTGGATAAACAGAAGGGTTGGGTTGGACCTCAAGTTATCTAATTCCGTGTATTGTAGTTAAATTGTAATCTTGTGTTAACTACTTATTAAGAGTCGTGTTTTATCATATTGGAATACTATTTTATGTTCTTTGTTTTATATTGAAAAGTGGAGCCTATAATTTGGTCACTGCTGGGACATATGGCTCGTATTTATGAGTAAGTGTGGAATGGTGGATAAGGAAAAGTCATTGAATCGTGTCAAGGTTGTAATAAGTTAATTGTTCTAAGCAATTTATTCTAACCTCTAGGGATATTAATTTTAGTAACATTTGTGGTAATCCAATAGTTATGATATTCTAAAGCAAAAACTTTACTACTCCCAAGTTTAAACTTCAGCCGTAAATACAGCTTACAGCAAAATACAGAATATCAGGAATCACTTCTCAAAATACCCCCCGAAACGGAACATAGTCGTATCCCTCTTTATAATATTAATTTAGTATAATATCCTCGGTACCGAAGTGTGCTCCCATGATATCTTACGAGGTTTAATACGAACCTTCCGCTGGCTGCACCAATCCCAAGCGATCGTCAGTTTCCTTGGGCATTAATAATAATAAACCTATGTTAACCAGTAGACCGTACTACATGATTTGTACCCCGACATTACCCAAGTTAATTATTATTTAAGAATGGCCCCTTGTTACACGTTTGAGGTTATATAATTTACATAATGTTGCTTGGACTGGAAATCAGTTCATGTGCTTTACTCTTTTTAACCGACTTCAAAAAGGAGGAGGTTACTCAATTCGACCGTATATGTTTTTTTATGTTGTTCGCGGATAACTTCGTCGTTTATGAACCGATTTTGATCATTCTTTTTTTTGTTAGAAAGAAGACATTCCCAAGGTGGTCCCAGGCTAAGGAAATCAGGGTTTGATGGTGGAAGACCAGATAAATCAAGGCGACCTTTCAAAAATTGTGTGGACGACTAGTGCATTTGTAAGTTTTTGCATTAGGTATTTTAAAGCACTACAATTAAATAAGGGTCTGAAGTAGATCTGATGACAGAGCCGGGAGACAGGCGAGGGAACTCCTCAACGATTCACAGCAGCTACCTTGTGTTTGCGCTTGTATAATTTGTATTGATGAGAACCTTACACCTAGATGGGCTGTGACTGTCATTAAAAAGCTGATGGTGAAGACAAAGGTCAGTTCAGGGAACTCGTCAACGATTTACAGTTGCTACAACTAAAAAGTGTAAAATAAAAACTTTTTCTCAATGTCGGTGTCTTTGGTTTTAGCATATTCGTTTTTGACACCGACTTCCGAAATTAGTTGTTTTTCACTTTGCAGTGTTTTTGGAAATCGGTTGATTTTTTAAAAAAAAAAATTTTTTTTAGCTAAATGAGACGCACAGGTGGATGGTTCAGGTTAAGCTGTTTGCCGTGGTCGGTGTTTGGACGAGAGACTATTTTTACATACCTAGACCATTACGTAACTTGAAAAGCAATCGCGCTAAAATAATTAAATCAAAAGAGAATTGAATCGCAACCAAACCAAAACTTTAGTTATGTTTCGCATCGCGCTTACCTTTTGACAGATGGTTTACCCATAACTGGATCACAATTGGAACGTAACCGCTGTAAATGAAAGAGTTGAAACAAAGCTAACTTTTTCTATGCCATTTGTCAAATTTACGTGTAAACGATTGGATTTACGTATAATTTATTTAGTATTCATTATTATATCTGACGAAATGTATCACTCATACTGATTTTACATTTTTACTTCAATCGAAGTTAAAAATTAAGCGCGATAAGAAATGGGATCGAAACTAAACTTTAACTGGATTACATACGACAAGAATAAATAACAAGAATTTAACTTCTACTGTTTTATTTAGCGCGATGCAACCAGCTGTCATTCATTACGACTCGTCAGAAGTCCGATAATCTGACCACCAGTCTTACCAAAGGATCATATTATCCAGTAACTCGGTGGTCAGATTGAAACGAATCTGGTTAGACTGGGAGCTGACCCCAATATAGTTGGGAAAAGGTAAGGGAGAAAATGTTCTTTACTCTTTAATTATATATAGCTAGGGTTGGGGTAAAATTTTAATAAGTTAATTTTGTTTACCGAGGCCGAGTGTCTGGGTTTTTTATATCTTTATACAACTTTTATGGTGCTCCCTTTTATATTGTAGACGTTCGTATGACAATATTTTTGATGACTGAAGTTAGAAGTAGTAAAGACGTCTATATTAAGACAGAATATTCATAATTTTGGCATAAATGCACTTTGAGCAGGGTTCATTTTGCTATGGTGCAAAAGCGGATAAAATTACCGCAACAAACGTACGTGAACGGAAATTCTTTAACCACAGATCGAACACACTTAGCTGACCCAAAATATTACAAGGTAAGAAAAATACATTTATTGACATTACAGCAAAAGAAATACACCTAAAACTACAAAAATATAAAACTTAGTTTATAATTCCAAAACGGTCTCAGCTCAGCATAATGTCAGATGACCGATGCCTCCTAGGTCAGGGTTGTGGGTTGGTTAAACAAGAAACCGTGGCCCTGGCCGTCGCACAGGCAAGTGAAGAAACATGGGTGGGTTTTAGTCAGTAAAAGTCTGCCACGCCCTTCCGCTTCGCCCAGAGCGGGAGAAGTCATTTGATGATTTCTTATCACAACAAAAAAAAAGGATAATGTCAGATACAACGTAGGGTGTAACACCTGACGCTGATTTTCAGCTGCAACCCACTAGTTCCATACCCGGAGTGGGGATTCTATTCCCACTCCTGGGACACGGGCATCCTCTCGGTAATCTACTACGCGGGCCCAGTACGGCTTGGTAGATGTCACTTGTCGTCGAAGTCTTTGGCTCTAGAGTCTAGAACATTAACGTTTCCTTATGATGTTTGAGAGCTGATGAAATAATTTACGCAAAATGAAGCTCTTAATGGGTTTCGAACCTACGTAGGTACAACTTGTTAATCGCGGCCGATACCACTTAAGTTCCAATATAAACCAGTTCGTATGTAACTTTATAGTAAAAACCTTCTGGAAATGAAAAGTCAAGTACAGATTATGGCTCGCGTTTATCTTTGCAATGGGGAAAGTGCCAAGCAGTTGCCATGGTACCGGAGGATTTCCGCAGTGACCAAGGCACACGACTGTATAGCGGTACAATCCGATTACCGTACATTGTTTCTGCTAGAAGGCTGTGCGATATTCTATATATCTGTAATCCAAGTTCTGGGAATCGGACGGGAGTAACAAACAAAGTGCCACTTTGACAGCAGTTTCGTTTATTCGAAGAATCCATACTAATCCATACAAATATTATAAATGCGAAAGTAACTCTGTCTGTCTGTGTCGGTCTGTCTGTCTGTCTGTCTGTTACGCTTTCCCACCTAAACCTCGACACGTCTATTTCAACATATAAATGAAATGCCGTTTTTATTTTTGCAATATATTATTTGTTCTGTTTTTATTTTAATACTAGCTTTCCGCCCGCGGCTTCGCTCGCGTGGAGTTCGGTTATATCGCGCTTTTTAGATTTCCCTCGGGAATATCAAATTATTCCGGGACAAAAAGTAGTCTATGTTCTTTCTCAGAGTCTAAAGATTGTCTATACCAAATTTTATCAAAATCGGTTGAGAGGTTTAGGCGGGAAAGCGTAACAGACAGACAGACAGATAGACAGACAGACAGACAGATAGACAGACAGACAGAGTTACTTTCGCATTTATAATATTAGTATGGATTCTTTATATTTTAATATTCTTTATAATCCTCATTAGGTTTTTATGTGTAGAAACTTTTAAATAGTATTATAAATTGAGAAAAACTGATCCGTCCTTGTCTTTGTGGTTTAAGTATTGGACTGGACATCCGTCGGGTCAGCTAGTTACATATAATAATGAATTTCTTGGTTTTAATTACTGACACATGTCAAAACACTTTAGTAGTCGTGGTGGCCTAGTGGTTAAAACACCAGCCTCTCAAGCATGAGGGCGCGGGTTCGATTCCAGGTCATGCAAGTACCAATGTAACTTTTCTAAAGTTATATGTAGGTACTTTCTAAGTATATCTTGGACACCAATGACTGAAGGTGAAGGAAAACATCTTGAGGAAACCTGGACTTTGGGTCCGAAATTGCCAACCCGCATTGAGCAAGCGTGGTGATTACGCGCAATCCTTCTCTGTATGAGAGGAGACCTCTGCCCAGCAGTGGGACGATAAAAGGTTGATGATGATGACATGTCAAAATGCAATTGTGAACTCGAAATTGATGTCGTAATTTCCATAACCATCTCTGTAAACGACGTGAGTTGCATATGTGTGCAAACTAATAGCTTCAGGTAGCAACTTTCCCATTGTTTGCAAGTTTCCAGTATCTTGCACCACACTATAACTCCATTACGAAAGTTTAAAGACAATGTTGCGTTGATATTGTCTGACAGCATTTAGTTCAGGTGATGTTGTTTCGCTCATATGATGCAAATGCTGTTCCATCAGGAACAGTGCACTGAACTATGTTCATTGGTTATGAAACCAGTGAACATATGTTTATGTTTGTGAATGTGAAAAACCAGTGAACATAACAATGTTCACTGGTTTTTCACATACACCCACATTGACTTTGAACAGACTCTACATTGATAACAGATGTAATTTAGAAATCATAATTAAATCCTTACATAAATTATAAATGGGAAAGTGAGTTTGTTTACTTGTTCCGCTTTCACGCTGTAACTACTGAGCCGATAGCTTTGAAATTTTGCAGATGTAAAGTTAGAAGTCCGGATTAAATTTTTTCGGGAAGAAAATTTACCCTATGTACTTTTTATCCCTGAAAAATTTGATATTCTATCTAAAAAGCGCGATATAACCTAGTACGCTAATAAATAATAGTAAAGCTAGTACACAATAAAGCATGAATCAACAACATTCGGAATAAGAATAGAGATCTTAAAAAACTCTTTTTGCAGTCCGTTTAACCGACTTTAACTTCTATTGCGTTCGAAGCAGGACAAACGGTAACTGCAAAAATAGTTGGTATTGTAACCACTTTTCTTTTACATTTAATGCTATCCTTATGCTTATGGAATAGCAGACAATATCGTTTGAACAGACTGTAAAAAGGGTTTGTATAAGTATCTAATAAATTCGGAATGGATTATAGTTTCTATTCAATCCCTGGAACCATCACTTGCTTTCGTGAAATGATTTTTGCATTTGAAAGCCCAATTCTTAAGGAACGCTAAAGACAATCACGCTCAAGACCTTAAGACGAGCCAAGGAAAAAAGAAAACGCTTCATAAAACGAGCTTCCAGCGCGGGTAGGCGATGCGATACGACGGGGTGGTTTTAGGGAACACGAAGTTCCACGCGGCCGAAGATGCAGGCAGAAGATTAGATATATCAGAGGCGTTTCATTAGATGTAAACAACTTAGCATTCGCATCGGGAATTGTTTAAAGCGAATAATTAGATCTTGGATACGCGCGAGTAATTTAGTAAGTTTCATCGTTCAGTGCTTCAATTAGAATAAAAGATTTGTCGAGAACTGTTGTGTATGTTGTTAGCGCGTTGATCTTGTACTTAGATGAAATATGTATTTGGATTTTTAATTTGGGTTCTATCTATTTTGGAGGACTGACTTATGTAATATTGACGTTTAACAAGACCACTTTTGAACCAGCAGATTCTCAGCCTAATTTGATTAAATGACTTATGATTTTAATTTTATTGGTCTATAAAATTTATTTTTACTTTATACGAAACCTGAATATATGTATTTTGTTCAGAATAAGAAACTGAATCGATTCCAATCATTTTTACACCATGTTATATATTTTTTCCCAAATACATTTAGAAATTGTTGCAGTGTGGTTACCGAGCGCACATCACAGCCCCCACCTCCGCGCCGCGGCGATTCAGGAACGGGCGGGCGAGCTATGAGTTGACCATATTTTTGTTGGAACAACCAAGTAAGGTAACAAGCTCATAACTTTGTGGTTTTTCATGAAATCTTTTCAAAATTTTTTGGGCCCGCGTGGTAGATTACGGCCCAATTCTTCTCACTGAGAGGAGGCCCGTGTCCCACTAGTGGGAAAATTATAGGCTGGTTATGTAAAATGTATTTATTACCCTATAGCAAAATACACACAGCTTAAAACTATAAAAATATAAAACAATGATTAGATTGGTTTGAAGATTTCTCGTCCAATTTTATCAATATTTATCGATAGAATATAACAAAGAGTAGTGAAATGCTGAATCAACACATAAAAAACATTAAATGGCTATAAAAGTCACTGTTTCCGGTCTAAAAAAATCTCTCACCTTTGCATTCGAGGTTACAAAGGCAATCTTTCTCTTTTATATCCAACGGAAAAAGCATTTTGGTGAATTAAAAATAAGGTTTAAAATGGCTGGGTAAACTAGCTGCCTGTGCGCTGTCATAAATTTATCGCAAACTTGATATTAATTACGCCGTTCGCTCCCAGACTACCTACCACAAATTGTAATATATTGCATCGCTAGTTCTATTACATTTCCTTACTGTATGAAGCCGTACCAAAGATTATTCTTGTTTGTTTAAACTCCTTTCAAACTCTTCCAATGAATATACAATGAAAAAAATCCATTTTTAAAACGAGGCCAGTTAGTTTTTGGCGAAGAGAACTTTTTTTAGGTTCGTATAAACTTTTTCTATTAATATTAGATAAACTTAATAATAGGTACTGATACAAAGAGCCAGCCTTAATTAAGTGTTATTAAAATTTTTGTACAGGGAAAATTATTATAAATTAGCTGGCTTTAATTCTGCAGCTGTAATGTGGGATATTTAAACATAAAAAATAATTTGATCTTATTATAATTAATTAATTACCAGGATTCCCCGATGCTGCGGAGGTGGATGTAGCTCCACGCTACGTACCTATTGATTTTATAATACACTAGCGACCTGCCCTGGCTTCGCACGGGTGTAATGCTGATACTAAATACACTACAGAAAAACTGTGAACGTTGTATAAAAACAGTAGCCCGCAATTTTTGTGAAATATCTTCGTAAGAAAATGTGTAATATCTTCGAAAATATTCATTTAAATCATTTGCTGTGAAAGGCGATATAGATCTATATTAAATCAACAATGTATTTAATTTATTAGGATAAGGATTGATGCTGTATTGATTAAAATCGCCTCGAAAATTAGCCGGTATTTGTCGTAAAAAGTAAATGACAAAAATTTGTTATTGTGGGATATCTATAAGAGATAGACATATACCATCGTGGACTTTTTTGTAGACCTTTTCAATGTAGTACAATATTTAGTACATTATTTTGATAAATCTCGTAGGATTAAGCCTGCGTTTCACTGTAAATGCGAAAAGAATATATTTACGTCATCACATTAGAAACTTCAAAAATAATAGTATTTCTCCACACACACAATTTAATGCATGTTATTATACATATAAACCTTCCTCTTTAGTCAGTCTATCTATTAAAAATTCGTTCCGTAGTTTTAAAGATTTAATCATATAGGTAATGGGACATAGGGAAAGAGAATATGTAGTGATCTGTGTTTTATATTTGCATCAGTTAACCTAATAAAACTAGAAGGAAAATTGTAACTACAGTTATGGACTCCGGTCTAGAATAAAAGTTTTCTATTCTTTAACATGTGCAGAACTTCATTAACCAGTTTAAATTTACTTTAAATAAACAAAATTTCTAATAAAAAAAACATTTGGATATGCAATACGTGTTAAAAATAACCCAGTCGAACCATTTCAAAGAATTCGATTGACTTTGATGATTATACGTCGTAGGTATATGTTGGGGAAGCAAGGGTTTTCAACCCCTGCCGTCGAATAAAAGGCCTTTTTGACATTAAGAGGAATGAATTCAATAATCCTTCATGAGCATGGTCGCTTATCGGTAGTGTGTCGAGGGCCTTGAAGCCTTGTCGACATCATCATCAACATCAACCTTTTATCGTTTTTTTTTTACACATTATTGATTGAAATTAAAGGGTGTATCTGACGTCGACGCACAAACGAGTACCATGGATCCAGTACATGATTCTGAACCCCCCAGTGGTGGAATTTTTCGTCGGCTTTTTCATGATTTAAAAAAAATAAATGTAGCTTTTTTTTACCTCAGACCATTTACAATTGCTATACTTTTATAACCCAATAAGATTTTAAAGTAAAAATTAAATAATTCGCTAATTACATAAAAAAGCGCAATGAAAACAAAACCCAAAAAACGATCTTATCAGCTGATTTAATAGAGTTCACATCAGGGATCAACGTCATACCTACAAACTCGCACAGCGGCACGCTTGCAACGTTCAAAAGCCGAGCCGACACTTTATTTTAAACACTGTGTTTTCTGTAACCGTTCATTAACGACATAAATGACTATCATAATTTTATTAGTGGCATGCGGTCTAGCCTTTTCGCGAAGTTTGCGTTACGATGTCAGATACACCCTGTATATCAATAAACTTCAAATTTAACTATTACGATGGTGCACAAGAATCGCCAATATATATATATGTAATTTGTTATGTTGTTTAACAATATAAATCTTTAGTATCACAGATGGCCGCCTGGCATTTGGAAGTAGCGCTCGCCTCGCGTTGATCTCTCAGCGCACACTCAGTTAATCACAGTTCTAACTCAACCCCTTTGACTTTTGATTGAACCTAACCCATTTGGTCGGGGTACCTAGGCTTAGATATTGCAACCGATTCGGCTCACACATGATTGGTTACATGGCTAGGCGGATAACTAAATAGTTTATATAACATGTAATGTAATTAACGCACACCCTCAAACATCCCAATTGAATATTATGTTATAATCATAATATCCACTGTCCACTTTTAAAACTATGATAAAAAAAGCACTTCCTATCTCTTTAAACATATTATTATATTTTCTTTACTCTTGTATGATATTTATTAATTAGATGTATAAATTTATTTTATTTTTTATATTTATTATTTCTCTATCCTTCCCCTTAGAATTCCATCCAAAGGTTGTCTGTAAAAGATCGCTCTTAGATCTCTCGATAAGACCGCCCATTATGCCACCCTTTGCGAAATCTTTATATTTATGTTTCTGTAATCTATACGGTGTACATAATAAAGAGTATTCTATTCATTATACATGTATAATGTACACGCATTGTTTTTTTTTTATCAAATTAGTTATACCAATTCTTGGAAAACGAAGACCTTAACGTTTTTAGAATAACATATTTTTATTTACTTTGTATTGAATGATTAAATTTTTATGAATACAAGTAAAACTACGATATAAAAAGTCTGTACAAACAACAGGGTTAATTAATATGACAATAATTACCGTACTTTTAATCAGTTTTGGGATAAAAATTACCTATATTAAAAATGATATAAATCGATTCACTAAACGATTCTGAACAAACGGTTTTCAGGAAGTGCATTAATTAATTTACATGATGTAGAAGCACTTGGCTACGACATATCAGACGTTTGTCCAGATAGAAGACTTAACTGTAGCTGGGTATAAATGTAAAGATAATAGAAGCAACCCAGTCTTTCTGTCAGCTTCACATCCCCGGTATAGCCGTTACTCAATAAATTCGGAATCAACTTATCCCCATTCTGTCCTTTGATACAGATGCCCCATCTAGCCTACCTCGCGTTTCGAACGTAACTTTTCTTGTGTTTCCTATTCGTATAATTGCGTTTTGATTTTTTGTGACGAATATCTTTTTCCTTATTTCTTTATTTACTTTTTAGGTCACCTTGTCGTATTTTGCGGTGTACAAAAAGAGAATCTGTGTCACGGACATAGAATCTTTTTTACGGTGATATTAACATGGCGTTAGAAGAGGGTGGGTTTATTGAAGTATTCCTAAAGCTTCGATAAATATATTTATTTTTTTGTGGAATTATGAGCCAAGATGACAGTTGTTTAGGGATAAATGTGTCTTTTAAAAATATGAACAACAAATATGGTATACTGTATTGATGTAGCTTTAAAAACCAGAAGAGATTAAGTCTTTGTACTATACTGTCTCTTTGTACTATAGCTGAGACACGGACAGCTCCATATTGGAATATTGAATAAGGTTGCTTCTCTAGTAATATAAGTACTAATACTAGTTTTTCGTGTGTGTGGGACAGCCTCTGTGGCGTAGCGGTACCGAACGCGGCCGTTGCGCAAGGCGGCGCGGGTTCGATCCCCGCACAGTGCAAATATTTCTATGCATGAATATGAATATTTGAACTGGTCTTGTCGTGCGTCGGAAAGAATGTTAAGCCGTTGGTCCCGGTTGCCATACGAACATCTAGTGACAGTCGTTACGGGTTGTTGGAGCCCTCAAATGTTAAACAATTGGTCTAACTGCAATGCTTAGATATGGCCTTCGGGTTGTGTAGGTCAGACGGCAGTCGCTTCACGGAAAATGTTGAAGTTTAGTCAAAATCAGCAGGTAGACTGGTAAAGCGGACCCCAGACTGTAAAGCTGAAAAAGCTGCGGTTGCGACTGGGATTAACGTTGAGATGATGATGATGACTAGTTTTTCGTGTGTATACAAACCATGTGGACATCACGAATGGGTCCGAAATAAAATACATTGATTTTTTGTTTTGACTAGCCTGAAACACAGAGGTTTAAATGAACCTAGTTCTGGAGGTCCCAACATTCATCGAGATTCAGAACGTAACTTTCTATAATTCTATATTATGTTAACTTTTACAATTGTTATCATTACTATAAATCAAAATCAAAAGTCATTTATTCAACTTAGGCTGAACAAAAGAACTTTTTGAACTTCAATATTACATAAGACAGATACAGAGAGATATAAACTGAGCCATTATATAGACTGGTGCTGATAATACGACAATAAATGAAAACACGGACAATGCTGGTTCATAGGAATAATCCTAAAGCATAGAAAAAACCTAGCACCAAAAATAAAAATAAAAAAAATTAAAATTTCAAACAAACTAAATCGCATAAAATTGGCAACGAAAAACAGGGTTCACTGACCTCCGAAAGTTCAGTACCGTTAGATGCGGCGGTCATCAAATTTTTAAATGCTTTCTTATCAACATGTACATACATCATGTAGGTACAAAATGTGAAAAATTAAAAATAGTTTCCTGTGACTAAACTAATGGACATTTTTAATGGTTACACTTAGAATATGTTGAGCTACACGATGTTTAATTTATTGTCGTACTAGCTGTTGCCCGCGACTCCGTCCTCGTGGACTTCAGTTTACAGCACGTGGTGGTTCCCGTAAATTAAAAAGGGCTCAGTTGATATAAAATAAATGCCTCTTAAAATAATGGGAGCAATATGTAGTACGTCCGCGTTAGCTCCCATTTTCGCAACAGTTTTTGTTACTGCTCTGTTCTCCTATTGGTCATAGCGGGATGTCCTTTCTCAGGCTCTAGACTATCTGTGTACCAAATTTCATTACAATCGGTTCAGTAGTTTTGGCGAGAAAGCCTGACAGACAGACAGACACATTCGCAATTATAATATTAGTATGGATTGTCATCACCACTTTGTATACATTCATTGTGATCTATGTTTCTTTAAATAAATTTAATTATACTTTTTAAAGAAAAATAAGCACTGATCTTAAATTTAGTTCAGTTTTTGAAGAAGGGCAATTGGCGCTATACCATCGACTAGCTCCATAAAGAATAGAGGTAAACAAACCAATTTAGGGTTATCACAACTCACGTTTTACAAATCTCCTGTTATTTACATGATTATCGACTTTTACATGCTAACTATTTATTAACAATTCCTATTGCAGCATATTTCAATAGAATCACTAAAATAACATACATAATAACTTAGTATCTCGAAAAACCATTAAAAAGTCGACATTAATTTTAGGTTATATAGCCCTGCAAAAAAAAGAAAGATGGATGGAATCCAGATATTAAACACATTTTGTGGAATTCAACCAATGAATAAAGTTAAGGCGTTTGTCAATATAATTTTGCGTATTATCATTACTTTCAAATCAACTACATAATACATGCATTGTAATACTTTCAAGTATGGACTAATCCATACTAATATTATAAATGCGAAAGTAACTCTGTCTGTCTGTTTGTCTGTTACGCTTTCCCGCTTAAACCTCTTCACCGATTTTGATAAAATTTGGCACAGACAATCTTTAGACCCTGAGAAAGGACATAGGCTACCTCTTATCCCGGAAAAATTTGATATTCCCGAGGGAAATTTAAAAAGCGCGATATAACCGAACTCCACGCGGGCGAAGCCGCGGGCGGAAAGCTAGTTATAATATATGTTTAAAAAATAACCTATTAGAAAATTAGCTTACATGTAGGTATGTCATATCTCATTCAAATCGGTTAAGCGTTCTATGCAAATCATAAATATTTAAACATAAATAAACTGTTTAGATTAGTAGGATTATTACTTTTATGAAAATCATCTATGTAGAAAAGGTTGTTAACATCTGTCTTTTAGGCGTAAACTACACGTTGCCTAGCAACGGTTTGTTTACCTCTATTCTTTATCGAATTTGGCTCAACTATAGAGTAGACACAGTGAGAGGTTCCACAGACACGATGCTATAAAATGAAGAGGTTATTGCTGTACGATATTCTAAGTGACGCGTGCACATGAGACCAATACCATTTAAACTTCCATTTATCTAATAAGGAAAAAGAAACAGGATCACTTTGTACATTTTCTTTGGGAGGGTAAATGTCTTGTCCATTATAAAATTGGACATGTGAATGTCAGTTTTATGGTACAAGTACAAGAGAGGATTTGGAAAAGAAGTGTGGTGTTTGGTGCTCGGAGCCATGTTACGGCTGCAGCAAATAATCAATTTTAAGTTTAAGACAAGGTGGACCGATGACTTGGTGAAGGTCGCGGGAAGCCTGAATGCGGATGAATGAAGATGGATGCGGGTAGCACAAGATCGGTCATCGTGTAAAGCCTTAAGGGAGGCCTTTGTCCAGCAGTGGACCTCTATAAGCTGAAGAAGAAGCCGCTAACTCCATATAAGCAATTTATTCAGGAGATGCTTAATTATAACTCTATATTTCTTATACATCTCTTAAGGAAATGCATATCTAAAATATCGTTGTTAGATACTATAAGCTAGTGTTTTATAATGTAAACCTTTTATATCTATTAATTAACATACTATCGTGTTTTTAGGAATTAAATTTAAATAAAATGTTTTTGACTAAATTTAGAGTTAGCCGATTTGCAAATTAAGGTATCGATATAACTTTGAAACGGCTCAAAAACAACCGACCCTAAGATTGTGATGAAGTCAAAACAACCAAAAAATATCTCTTTATTTACCACGTGAGTAAAACACCAATAATAAATCACAGTCATTGAGAACAATATTGCAGATCTATAGATAGATATGTTCGAAAAAAAAATCCTACACCGCGTGAATAACGCAATGAATATTGTATGACTGAAATCCATTTCTACTGTTAGAAAGAAAAGAAAGAAAGAAAATTGCGTTTATAGGCATCACAAAAAAAAAAAAAAACACCTTAAAACTATAAAACAAAGTTGATAATGCCAAAAGGGTGTCAACTCAGCATTATGTCCCATGACAACACAAGGTGGACTTTTGACGTTGAGTATCACGCGCATTTTTCATTGGAGTTCTAAAATTATTTATAAAAAGTGCATTCAGTAAATAATTCATAAAGAACATTGAAATATCGCAGCATAGTGGCCACATCATGACTTTGCTTCAAATTTCTCTCATTCACACGGCCGTCTTTTTCAACTGCCATTGGCGATATCCGCCATTATTGTGAAATAAAATTTACAAAGAATTTCTATAATTTGTTACACGTATTATTGGCAAAATTGTGGTATCTATTCCACAGAGGCCATTGATCAAGAGTTGAGGTTGAATCTTACTTTGAAAAAGAAGACAACACAAGGTGTACAACCTGACGCTGATTTTCAGCTGCAACCCACGATACGCTGGAATAGTTAGGTACTGAAAAATATAACCGATAGAAAAGCTCATACAAAAGCAAATAAGAAGTTGTGATATACATAAATATATGTGTGCGTTGTATTGTATGTGTTTGTAAAAATCTGAGATAAATACTAAATGTGTGCGTATTACCTACATTTAAAACTTAGGCAAATAAATCTAGATAATATAATATAACTAACTTACCTACATATAAAAATTAGACAAATAAATCTAGAAAATATAAAATACCACCCTATAAGACAAAATCGTGTGACTGCATTGTTCTTCTGGAACGGATTTTCGTGTGATTTTCGTTATCATTTAGATTAAGAACAATTGATTAGTAAAAAATTAAACTGATTTTCAGCTTGTTACGCCAATACCCCGCTGATATCCTGCCTCCCAAATTCACCTCTTTCAATCAAAACTTCCACGAAAGCTATAGGTATTCTAAAAACATGATTATTTCCTATTCAAATTAAACGATGCCTTTGAACACGCCAAAGATTTAATAGCAGCGCATAAAGCCGTACCTACGTGTCTTTAATTAAAATTTTCAAAGCTCTTCACATTCAACGAGTTTTTGACTTCCATAACAATACCTTTATTATTTATTTATAAAAATTGCTTTTACTTCATACAGTTAATGAATTCATTTAATTGAATACAACAGGAAGATATCGTGGTTGTTTTAGTGTAAAATTCTTGTTGATTTGTTGCCGAGGTTCGACATTATACGGTCTTTTATAGCTTTTGTAATTGAATGGGTTTTGTTACGAACGAATTGAAGTCGATACGGAGTATATTATTCGAATTTCGTTTTGATTAAATAGCATATTGTTTTCGGTTAAGCTAAAGTAGGCCCGTAGCGAGCTGGATAGGTTTGGGAATTGCAAACCGAGCAGGAGGGTAATTGCGTGACATGCTATCTGTAGCGATGGGTTTCATTTTGACAGTTCAACAGTGCTTGACCGCAATCCCGCCTGATGGTAAGCAGTGATACAATCGTTGATGGTAAATCGCACTAGCTTATTAAGAGGCTATTCACTCAAAATTGAGTGATTTGTAAGGAAGACGGTAGTTGAGCGACGTGATGTAAAGTTAGACCCAACTACACGACCAACAATACTACCAATCAACAATACTTCACTAGACATCACGGAATACGAAGAATAGCTTGGCGGCAAGACTTTGTCTGGTGATTAATGTTATGATATAATAATAATGACGTAATAAATATATATGTATAATGTATCTACTCTTAGTTCTCTTCACTGTTTACGACGACAGTTTAAATTCCTAACTCAACTTGGAAAACCAAATTTGGTCCTGACATTTCGGTCACACTGTGTACAGAGGAGCTGATCTGCATCATTGTATGTATATGAAAGCCTAGGGCGCTTCTTGACTAGATCTGAAGATGTGGCGCTGAAGGTTTCTTTCAAACTATCAGTTGCTTCGTGGAGAGCACCACCTTTGTCGTCAAAAAGTAATCTATACTTAATATATGAAGCTGAAGAGTTTATTTGTTTGAACGCGCTAATCTCAGAAAGTACTGGACCGATTTGAAAAAATATTTTTGCATTGGATAGTCACTTAATCCAAGAAGGTTTTAGGCTATATAACATGACGCTGCGACCAATAAGAGCGAAGCATATCAAAAATTTAAAATGTATGCTTCTCTTTTCTATTTTGATCTAGAAGTGTAATAATGTATTTATAGAAATCGACTTTTTTGGGGTTAAAATAAAATGTTTAATTAACTAACGCGAACGAAGTCGCGGGCGGCCGCTAGTAACACAATATTTAGCCCACCCATATTGAAGAATGTAGAAAATCCTATAAGCAGAATAAAAAGATCCTTTTTTAATATCGCCGAAGGATTAAATTTGATCACGCTATCACACGAGGATATTGAATTCAGAGTTAATAAAATACGATGACACTCAAATATTGAAGTAGGATCGATAAAAACGCGTTCATACGTGGCAGTCATTGTGACAGCCTGACTGTACCTGTCACTGGATAAAACGGAAAGTGTGTTTTGTATCTGTTGTTTAAATTAAGAACGATTTCATCGACGTTTCGAAATTCAAATTCGATAAAAGAATATACCTAACCTGTGTTAGCGATACATTTGCCAAAAATGTAATGAAATTTGGGTCTATGGAAAAATAACCTTAACATTTACACAGTACAGTTTATTTTACACTAAAACTTCAACAATTTTTCTAACTATAAATAAAATATGTCTATTTGCGTAAAAACGGACTTGAAAACAAAAAACACAAGGTTGAGGAAAACATGTTTCATATCCACGCAAAACGGCTATCGCTCCGCATTTTTTATATTTTTTTAAACATTGCTCTACACTATACAAATAAAATATTTCTGATTCTGATTCTGATTCTATGAATTCCTCCTTTTTTATTATGGATGGCGAAATCATCAAATGACCTCTCTCGCTCTGGGCGGAGCGGAAGGGCGTGTCAGACTTTTACTGACTAAAACGAACCCGTGTTTCTTCACTTGCCTTTGCGCCAGGACCACGGTTTCTTTTTTAACCAACCCACAGCCTTGACCCAGGAGGCATCGCTCTTCGTGGACCCCGCAACGATGTGCTGACATCTCTTTGAGGCGCGCGTGAAACACAACGCGCCGTCGACGCGGGCCCGGTCATTACCAGGCGGCGAGTTGCTCATTGCTTGCCGTCCAACAACTACCTGTAGGCAATATTCCGCACGGGAATCGAACCCACAGTCGAACGTTCAGCCACTGTAGGGAGAATACGCAATAAAATAGACGCGTTTTGAAACGGACACTGAATGGTGTCTTAGAATTTTTGCACGAAAATATTCAAGGTAAGTAATGGCTGCCGCGAGCCGTCATTATTGTCAGTTTGTCTATGTTCAACAGGGTAGCCAATAACCAAACGACATGAATATTTTCGAGCAAAAATTCTAAGATATCTCAGTGAGTCTCCATTTCACAACGCGTTCATATCATTGCGTATTCCCCCTACCAATCGTGTAGTCATTATGCCGCGACCGTAAGTAAGACAAAGTCTAAGCGCTGGTTTACAGCCAGATATAGGGTTGGTATAAAGAGGCAGATATTTAGTGATTAACAGTTAAGCCTTAGCGCCTTATCACCTTTAGTTTAATTCCAAAGCGGTTTAACCAACCACAAAGCAGAACCTCTGTCTAAACAAGACCTTTCTCCAATAACATTGGAGTTTACGAGTCACAAAAGGTGTAGTGTTACTTGATCGACGTTGGTAATTCTTCTCAAGGATTTAGCAGTCTGGGTTTCGTCTTCCCCGGTACATTTGACACCGTGTTATATACTCAACGAAACTCGACTAGGCTTAAGGGCTTAACACTGACTTGATTAAATATTTCCTTCGGTTAATAAGGCTGCGAGATTCGGAATCCGTATATTGTAGAGTGTAGATATTTGATTACATTTTGGGGTGATACGTTATAAAATATGTTGGCGAAACGGTTGGTGGATTGGTTAAGCCATCAACTACTGCACTGCGTGTTGGGGTTTCGATTCCCGCACGGAACATATACAGGGTTCGGCACTCGAAGTGTTACTAATTTTACGTTGCTATAGCAACTAAACTGTTTACAATAGGGCGCCCATTTTATCACATTCCTTAGTGTATGGTATTGTTAATAAACTAACAAAAGCCTACTATTTTTCGTCGTTGTTAAAAAAAGTTTTGCAGATGGAAGTCAAACGAAACAGTGTCATTGCTTTGTATTTGGCTGGAAAATCGCAGGCAGCCATCGTTAATGAGCTAGGACATTTACATTTGAACAAAATGTTTGTGTATCGGACCATCACGCGTTACAATGATACGGGTAGCATCAAAAAACGCCATGGAGGTGGACATCCAACAACAGCAACATCATCAGCAATGGTTCGAAAGGCTAGAATTGAACGAAATCCACGACAAAGCGCAGTTAAATTGACGAAAAGTCTTAATGTGTCTGCCCGGAGCATAGGGCGCATATTAAAAAATAAACTTCAACTGAAGCCCTACAAATTACAAAAAGTGCAAGATCTGACACTTGCACAAAAGACAGTTCGTCTAGAAAGAGCTAAGAACTTAAAGCACTTGCACGTTGATAGCTTGCTTGAAAATTTGGTATTTTTCGATGAAAAAATTTTTACCGTTCAGCAATATGTGAACAAGGAAAATGATCGCGTATGGTTAAAGTGTAAATCAAATAACAATTTAGACCAACGAATTGCCTTGCGAAAGCAAGCACCAGCATCTGTGATGGTTTGGGCGGCGGTAACTGCCATGGGACGCTCACCTCTATTTTTCATTGACCAGGGTGTAAAGATAAACCAGCAGATCTACCGTAAAAAGATTTTAAACGACGCTTTGTTACCTTGGGCACGTAAGCAATTTGGTGGAAATCATTGGACCTTTCAACAAGACTCGGCACCATCTCACAAAGCTCGTGAAACCCAAATTTTTTTACAAGAAAATGTTCCGAGCTTCATTTCTTCGCAACAATGGCCACCATATTCCCCGGACTTAAACCCAATGGATGGACCCCCGTCTCCTTAGCCCCCGAGTGTGACCAGCGTGTGTGGGTAGCTCCCGCACGCGCATTGCACCGGTCACCACGTCTGAGGATTACCCCGGTACCCGGGTAATCCTCCCTTGGCGCGGAAACCGGCCAAAATAGGCCGGTAAGCCCTGAGTGTGGCACGGAGTCAGATCTTCGGGCCGAGCCCGTGTCACTCTCAACGCAGGGCTCGAGGGTAACCGAGTGGTTTTAGCGGGTATTTCCGGCTCCGGCCGGGCGAGTCCCACACACGCCTGTCGCCAGCTAGCGGCGGGTAGGTGCCTAAATGCATTCCCACTCGTTAAAAAAAAAAAATGGTTAATTCTAGAAGCCAAAGTGTAAACAAAAAAATATGAGACGGTCGACGCCTAAAAGATTGCGCTTCGCCGAGAATGGAACAAAACACCAGCAGACCACATTCGTGCAGCGTGTGAAGCCTTCTCGGTCAGACTCGATGCTGTTATCCGCGCTAAAGGTGGCCATATCAAAAAATAGCTTCTTTTTTTATTTATTGTATATGTCTTCTTTCGATACTGAAGTTTTTAAATAAATATGCTCATGTTTAACAGAATTACAGCATTTTGAATTGGTAACACTTCGAGTGCCGACCCCTGTATTTATATGGCCTACAGGTAGTTTCCAGGTCTGGCTGTTTGTGTCATCACCATCAGCCGATAGCAGTCCACGACTCGATTTCCGGTAAATCTCATCCAGTTACTTCCAGCCATCCTGCGACGATCTACGTTTACCAATTCGGTGAAGTTGGTTCTCTTAGTGGTAGGCCATAACATCGGCTGTCGGCAGAAGTTACCAACCACCAGACAAAGTCCTGCAAGCAATTGTGTAGCGATGTGTGCCGGGTACGATGCGCCAAATGTTGTTGTGTAGAGAGTTTGGTCATGGAGGGTCTCCAGATCAATCTCTCTTGGCGCAGTATCGTTGGTCGTGTTGTTGGGTTTAACATTGCGACACCTCGCTCAACTGCCGTCTTTATTCCTATTAACTCAGTTTTTTTTTAAATGGCTCTTAATAAACTAGTGCGCTTTGCCATTAACGATTGCATCATTGCTTACCATCAGGTGGGATTGCGGTCAAGCACTAGTTTATAATTATAAAAAAATATAGTTTAAAAAACTAAACAACATGCTATTAAAAAATATCAAACTAAAAATTTAAAAAAAAGCGTGAGGCGCTTTGTGCCATAATTTTTGTATATTACGCCTCACGCTATTTAAAAAATAAAACTTTTTGTTTTAATATTTTTAAAAGTATGTTTTTAAGTTTTTTAAACTATATTTATTTTCAACTATTTACTTCGATATTCTTAAAAAAAAAAAGACTGACGAACGAACGTATTGAAAATGGTGAGACATTTTTTTTAATCATTATAAACTAGTGCTAGACTGCAATCCCGCCTGATGATAAGCTGTGATGCAGTCGTTGATGGTAAAGCGCACTAGTTTATTAAGCCTATTCACTTAAAAAAGTTAGGAATAGGAAGGATGACGGATGGCGGCAGAGGCTTATGCGCCCTACCGCCCTGCCTCACTACCGTCGAGGCGATCCGGCCAGTACTCGACGACTGGCTCGGGAGAAGGCACGGCTCCCTGTCATTCAGGGTGACGCAGATACTGTCGGGGCACGGCTGCTTCGGTAAGTACCTGCGTCGCTTAGGCAGGGAGCCGGACGCTCGGTGCCACCACTGTGTCCAATGCGGGGAGGACACGGCGCAGCACACGCTCTCCGAGTGTGTAGCTTGGGAGGAGCAGTGCCGTGTTCTCACAAATGAAGTAGGAGGCGACCTGATGCTGCCGGCAGTAGTGCGGAGGATGGTCGGTAGCGTAGAGTCGTGGGACGCAGTGGTGTCCTTCTGCGAGGACGTGCTGTCGCAGAAGGAAGCTGCGGAACGGTAGAGGGAGATCTTAACTCCCTTCCCGGGCCGCAGAAGACGCACCGGGCGCTGAAGAAGGGCGGATAACGCCCTCTTCCGCCCCCCATGAATGGGTCCAGGGGCGAGGGACATGGGGAAGTCACCGCCCCCTATTTGGTGGACCCCGAGGCGGAGGCGCGCGCGAGTGTCGACGCACGCCCCTGAGGCGATGCACGGGGTAGTTTAACACCCCACTAACCCGTGCAGGAGACGGGGCCCGGACAAACCGGGCCAGCACGAGGGTGTGGGGCCGTGGAAGAATTTAGACAGCCTCCGTGGCGTAGCGGTAGCGGACGCGACCGCTGCGCAAGGTGGCGCGGGTTCGATCCCCGCACAGTGCAAATATTTGTATGCATGAATATGAATATTTGCACTGGTCTGGTCGTGCCTCGGAAAGCACGTTAAGCCGTTGGTCCCGGTTGCCATACGAACATCTAGTGGCAGCCGTTACGGGTTGTTGGAGCCCTCAAAAGTCCAACAATTGGTCTAACTGCAATGCTTCGATGTCACCTTCGGGTTGTGGAGGTCAGACGGCAGTCGCTTCACGGAAAATGTCGAAGTTTAGCCATATCAGCAGTTGGACTGGTAAAGCGGACCCCAGACTCCAAAGCTGAAAAAAGGCTTCGGATGCGACTGGGATGCGCTGGGATGATGATGAGAAGAGACACCGGGGTGGTTTTAGTCAGTAAAAGTCTGACAGACCCGTCGCCCATCTCAAGGCGGCGGACATCCTATGAGGATATCAAACCCGTACAAAAAAAAAAGGTGATGCAATGTCAAACCAAATACCAACACGACCAAACGATGCTGCGCTAGAGGGAGATTGATCTGGAGACTCCGACACAACAACATTTGACGCATCGTACCCGGCACACATTGCAATACAACTGCTCAGACCCGTCGTCCGTACGGCTTCACCAGACATCATGCCGGAACACGACGAATCGCTTGGCGGCAAGATTTTGTCTGGTGGGTGGTAACTTCTGCCGGCAGCCGATGTTATGGCCTACCACATTTTACAGTAATGAGCCGCTCACTCGTAGTCCAAAGAATTAGAGACGAACAAACAAGCAAACAAGCAAGCAAGCAAACATACAAGTGAAGCTAATAAAAAGCATGTAAAAAGTTGGTTTTGTTTTGTGCAACTGAAATCTCAACTCCCAAAATGTTATGTATAAGATCTTGATACTAAAGTGACAATTTAGTACCGAACTAAGCTGCCATTTTTAATTAGAGAACTGCATTTCTATAATGATTAGGTTCATAATTCAATAACTATTTAGGTGGTTTAAATCTGGTCTAAACAAAATTCTTGTTTTTAAGGGGCAAATGTGAAAGTATAAATAGTTAAATACTCAAGTACACCTAAATAGTCTCAAGAACTACTAACTATTCGCCTTGTCGATTCTTCTGAGAATAAAAAGTGAGAAAACCATTATTATTTTATAGTTTTATTACTAATAGAACATCTGTGTAATGATTTTTCTACGGACTTAGTAATTCCTTCGAGCAGTTATCAATTCATGTTTCTCTAACATCCTATCTATGTATGTTAATTTGCACATCGCCGTGAAGGCAAAACATAACTGTGATCATTATCAATTATCCTAATATCGTGCATTGTGTGTTGTGTACTCATATTTCACTCTCTGCGGTCGGATTGTATGTATGTATTTTCAAATTTAATTAATTGTCAGTTATCTCAAATTATCAGTTATTGTATATCTTGTCGAGTTAATATTTTGTTCCGTTAATAATACATACACACACACACACCTAAACATACACATCATGCACACAGCCTGTTTCAACACAATATTTGTTTAACTAGGGTATTTGACACGGTTGAGGATAACTTAGGTCTTTTCTGCTTTACTTAATATATTGTATTTTAAAGTGCAAAGTGTTGATACAACAGCCGAACCAATTTCGAAATATTTCCGACACTACCTATATCACAATTTGATGTGACCCCATATAAATATTTGCTCTGTTCGGGGATCGAACCCGCGACACACAGCGCAGTAGTCGATCATTCAACTATGACTATGATAGATTCGTCTTTGTATTTTACTGCTAGTTTTTTTTTTATTATTATTATAAACTAGTGCTTATCTGCAATCCCGCCTGATGGTTAGCAGTGATGCAATCGTGGATGGTAAAGCGCTATAGTTTATTAAGCCTATTCACTTAAAAAACTTAGGAATAGGAAGGATGACGGCAGTTGAGCGGGGTGATGCAATGTTAAACCGAAGACCCAACAACACGACCAACGATGCTGCGCCAGAGAGAGATTGATCTGGAGACCCTCCTCGACCAAACTCCCGACACAACAACATTTGGCGCATTGTACCCGGCACACATCGCAACACAACTGCTTACACCCGTCCTCCGTACGGCTTCACCATACATCATGCCGGAACACGACGAATCGCTTGGCGGCAAGACCTTGTCTGATGGATGGTATCTTCTGCCGGCAGCCGATGTTCTGGCTTACCACCGAGATTCTGTTCAAATTGACTTACATTTTTGAATTTGATTGTGTATGTTGTATAAAACACAAATTCCAGACGTCGTTCAAATTGAAACTAAGACCTACAAGGACTGGGGCGGACATATTTACTGTATGTCGGATGCATCGTGGTGTTCTATAGGATGCATTTTGGAGAGTGTGCGAGGGAAATGAATGATTTAATTCCCCCATCTCCGTTCCGTCATCGGACGACCCGTCGTACGGCGAGTTTCCACTCTTACGTTGTTGACACCACATCGATCCGAAGCGTTGTTTCCGTCGGACTTAAATTTAAGTGTCTTCAAGACTAGAGTGAATAGGCTCGTAATTAACTAGCGTGCTTTACCATCAACGGTTGCATCACTGCTTACCATCAGGTGGGATTGCGGTCAAGCACTAGTTTATCTATACTCTATACTAATTTATAAAGCTGAAGAGTTTGTTTGAACGCGCTAATCTCAGGAAGTTCTGGTCCGATTTGAAAAATTCTTTTTGCGTTGGATAGCCCATTAATCCATGAAGGCTTAAACTATATAACATCATGCTGTGACTAATAAGAGCGGAGCATATCAAAACTTACGCAGGTGAAAGCGCGGGGCGCAGCTCGTAATTTATAAAAAAAAAAAAAAGGTTAGACTACTTTTTACAGGACTTAAACAGAGAGTATGACTACTCCGAGAAGAATCATAATTATAATTAATCAACCTATAATGTTCCCATTGGGACACAGGCCTCCTCTCGGAGTGAGGGAATGGACCGCAGTCTACCACGCGGGGCCAATGTGGCTTAGTAAGTGTAACTTGTCTTCGAAGTTTTCGACTCTAGGATTTTTTTTTTGTTGGGACAAATCCCGCCACGCATTATCCCACCCACTGCAACTCCTGAAAGCCAGAATCAACAGTGGAGACCGCCAGAAAAAACGCCGAGCAATGAAGCTCGACGAGTCCCGGAGAAACGATTCAACTGTCTTGGGTCCCCCGCAACGAAATTAATCAGAAAAGAATAGCGAAGAAGTAAGAAAAAATATATTTTTTCCATTTCCCTCGATAACAAGCAGGAGACAGAACAGAACTAGGCCTATCGGCACAAAGGGACATTATTGCAACTGGAAGAAGCCCAGATTGCCAAGCACCACGGAATAAAATTTGATTAAGTTATTGGGTCCTAAGTAGGTATGTGCTGTTACAATTGATTCCAATAATAGGTATGGCAGAAGCGCCTGAACGCACGGAAATTGGTTCTAGTTTCTACAAGGTCCGTATGATAAACGACTCCGGATGTAACCTGATGGCTCTAGGACATGCCGATTTCCTCACGATGTTTTCCTTCACCGTTTTTGAGAGCAGTGGTGATGAACTTGTAAGTCGCGGACGATATCACTAAGCCACCGTTGCTCTATCGAGAAAAAAGGCCAAAACATATTCAAAGTTGTTTCGGCCTTTCTTAGAGTATTTAGAATTTTAGATAGGAAACGCCGACCGCATCTAGTATAAAAAATATATTGACGTATAATAGTTATTTATGCCACTGTCAAGCAATGATAGCTATTGTAATATGAGTGATAGTTTGCGCCCCGAAGCGAAGCTGAGTGGCACAATAGATCGCACGTTTGTGCCACGAAGCAAAGCTGAGTGGCACAATAGATCAGCAGGAGTAGGTATTACAATAGCTGTTTGCAACAGTGGCATACATAACTTTTTTAACGACCTTGAAATAAATGCAGATAAAAGTTAACAATGGCGCGAAAACAGCGCGGCGCGCAATGTTGCTTGTTGTTATAATCCCACAAATGCAAGGCAAAGGGAATTCATCAATACAGCCTAATAACATGCGATGTTTAGTCATGACGCAAATACGTGCGCTTTTTGGCATAATCATATGTTAATTTTTTGATGCCATAGCCATAAAAAAAAGTTTCACTGTAGTACGGTTTACCCGTGTGGAAATGGTCATTGTAACACGACTTGGCAGGAAGTAGTACTATTGAGATATGACTTATGGTGATGCGTTAAGCAAATTACCAAATGGTCGTAGAAAAATTTGTTTGTGTAATCATAGGAATAAGAAATAATTTTTACATGATGGGTCCCTACATGGAGGATCCAGTCGTAGGTGGTGGGACGAATATCATCATCATTTCAGCCGAAAGACGTCCACTGCTGAACATAGGCCTCCCCCAAGGATCTCCACGACTACCGGTCCTGCGTCTCACGCATCCAGCGGTTACGACATGACGCTTATATGCGACATATTATATGCGCATATAGGAGACATCAACTTGATCCTGACATCCAGTTGAGTGGAAAAAGGAAGCCTTTGGACAAGACGGTGAATCAAAACACTTGACTTCGTATTGATGCGGAATTAATTTGTTAAAATCAAAATTACTCAACCCTACAAAGTTATCCATAATTAGATTATTCACAGTTATCAGCTTTCCATTCATTAGCATTTATTTTTCTTCTTTATTGCCGACAAGATTGAACAATTGCAAAAAAAAAGAAATACGCGCCTTCGTTATTGCATCATTTCAATTCATCATCATCATCATCATCCCAGTGTTAATCCCAGTCGCATCCGAAGCCTTTTCAGCTTTGGAGTCTGGGGTCCGCTGTACCAGTCCAACTGCTGATATGGCTAAACTTCGACATTTTCCGTAAAGCGACTGCCGTCTGACCTCCACAACCCGAAGGCGACATCGAA
The DNA here is from genome assembly GCA_017933935.1 of Sesamia nonagrioides. Taxonomy (NCBI): domain Eukaryota; kingdom Metazoa; phylum Arthropoda; class Insecta; order Lepidoptera; family Noctuidae; genus Sesamia; species Sesamia nonagrioides. The sequence goes on from JADWQK010000188.1 coordinate 3,670,483, forward strand.
GCATTGCAGTTAGACCAGTTGTTGGACTTTTGAGGGCTCCAACAACCCGTAACGACTGCTACTAGGTGTTCGTATGGCAACCGGGAACAACCTTAACGTGCTTTCCGAGGCACGACCAGACCAGTGTAAATATTCATATTCATCATTATTGCATCATTTCAATTATTGTGAAGTTAATCTTTTTTAACCGACTTCAAAAAGGAGGAGGTTACTCAATTCGACCGTATATATGCTTTTTTTTTTAATGTTTGTTCGCGCATAACTTCGTCATTTATGAACCGATTTTGATAATTATTTTTCTGTTGGAAAGAAGACGTTCCCAAGGTGGTCCCATGATAAGGATATCAGGGTTTGATGGTGGAAGACCAGAGAAAACAAGGGTAACTTTCAAAAATTGCAGGGGCGACTAGTGCATTTCTTAGCATTTTCATTAAGTATTTTAAAGCACTACAATTTAATAAAGGTCTGGAGTAGATCTGATGATGGAGCCGGGAGACAGTCGAAGGAACTCCTCAACAATTCACAGCAGCTATCTTGTGTTTGGGCTCGATTAATTTGTATTGATAAGAACTTTACACCTAGATGGGTTGTGACTGTCATAAGAGAGCTGATGTTGAAGACAAAGGCCAGTTCCGGGAACTCCTCAACGGTTTATAGTTGCTACTTTGTGGTTGGACTTCATTCATTTATAATGATGAGACCTTTGCACCCATTGGGTTAAAATAATAGTCTACAGTAAATTTGATGATGAAGACCATAGACAGTTGAGGGAATATTTACGGGTAAACATTAAAGTAAACAAAACTACGTCGTTTCCCAACTATATTTGCGTCAGCTTCCAGTCTGGCCGGATGCAACTAAATACTTTTAACAACTAAAAAGTGTAAAATAAAAACTTTTTTACAAAAAAACAACCGACTTCCAAAAACCACTACAAAGTGAAAAATAACTAATTTCGGAAGTCGGTGTCAAAAAACGAATATACAAAACTAAAGACACCGACTTCCGAAATTAGTTATTTTTCACTTTGTAGTGGTTTTTGGAAGTCGGTTGTTTTTTTGTAAAAAAGTTTTTTTCAACTCATATGGGGTGCGTCTCCTTCATTCTCACACTCACATTCCGTTCAATTTAAATAACAAAACTTACATTCGAAGGAAGTGAGTCTATGAACAAAGGGATCTTGTTACAAAATGTGACACCCATTAGAGGAAAGCCGCTAAAAAGTAAAGCTACACGTGTAACGCGCTCCAAATCCTACCATTTGAGAGGTTACCACATGGAGCATTTAGATAGAAGAGTTAACTTGATCCTACGATAAGAAAGTAAGTTTGTGCTATTTTATTGTTATAGCTTTGACATTGTTTAGCGTTTGAAGATAAACGTCTTCTATCAAATTCCAGACGGAAAAATCGAATAATAGGTACTTTCCGACCTGAGAACGCAGTGCCGAACCGCATGAACTCGGACCCCATCATCATCAACCTTTTATCGTCCCACTGCTGGGCTCAGGTCTCCTCTCATACAGAGAAGAATTGAGCGTAATCACCACGCTTGCTCAATGCGGGTAGGCGATTTCAGACTTACAAGTCCAGGTTTCCTCAAGATGTTTTCCTTCACCTTTTTATCAGTCATTGGTGTCCAAGATGTACTTAGAAAGTACATATAACTTAGGAAAGTTACATTGGTACTTGCCTGACCTAGAATCGAACCCTTACACTCATATTTGAGAGACTGGTGTTTTAACCACCAGGCCACCACGACTTGCTCGGACTGTACTCGTTTCTACATGATGGGTCCCTACATGGAGGATCCAGTTATACATATCAGACCCCATGCTCAACAGCAATGCTTGCGAGACCAACGAGTCCGACTTTTATCTTATTTTTATCTTCCTGTAATCAGGTCAGTTTCCGAGTGAAATAGTTACGTTTTTATTTTCAAACATAAGCTACTAAATTACGTACCTTGTAATGCAACTTTAACAAAACAATCATCTTACCAACGCCCTCGGCTCAAACGCAGCACAATAGTAAGTCGAAAGGTCATTTCACACAATGGTAGCTCAAATCTTGACAATGACAGGGCGACGTGTCGAGCAATTTTCGGGCTTTTGATAACTGGGATTACGCGTACAAGTGACGAATACACGTGCTTAGGGCGACTCGCCCCGTGTGGACTGGGTCTTATTTAATGACGTCATATTTTTCATTTTTGTGGATGTGGATTGTGTTCGGGCAAAGGTGACAATGTTAGTTGAGAGGATTTTCAAGAGGTTGTTCTGTGAAAATGGTACGTTGAGTTAAGATGTTGTTTAGGGTGTGAAATGTAAGGATTTTGTTTACGGAGTGTTCTTTACTTTGTCAGCTTTTATTCATAGCTCTTTATTTTACAATGGAAACCATCGGACGACCCGTGGTACGGGGAGTTTCCATCCTTACGTTGTTAACACCACTACGATCCGGCCGAAGCGTTTCGCTTCCTCTTTAATACCGCGTACATCGAAGGATTGAAACAATTTGCCAGCGGCGATGTTTCCGTCGGACTACAATTTGAGTGTTTTCAAGGCTAGAGTAAGTAGGCTCTTAATAAACTAACACACTTTACCATCACCGATTGCACCATTGCTAACCATCAGGCGGGGTTGCATTCTTGCCTGCAATCCCGCCCGTAACACTATTTACTGTGCACTAGTTTTTAATTTACTAACAGCCGCGCGCGTTTTCACCCGCGTTTTTTTTATCGCAGCGTATTGTTATTTAGCCTAAAGCCTTCCTGGATTAATGGGCTATCCAACACAAAAATAATTTTTCAAATCGGGCCAGTAGTTCCTGAGATTAGCGAGTTTAAACAAACAAAAAAACTCTCCAGCTTTATATATTTAATATATTAGTATAGATAAAAAAAAACTCAACTGCATCCAGTAGCATGGTGGTAGTCCACCACAACGTATTTTGGGAAAAGGGTTGGGAGATTAATTGAATACTTGTATGAAATCCACAGAGGAGAACATAAAATTGTCCACTTTTGACAATAGTATCCATACCCGTTACCCACGTAGTTTTCTCCAAAAATGCTCTGAAGTAAATATTCATTGTAATAATCAAAATCTTCTGCCCCTCAGGGTACAGAGAAGATCTTTTGTTATGTACTTTAAATACACCTACTACACCTTTGTGGATTATTGTACTGTCTGCGTTAAAAATATATGTTACTAGCTTTCCGCCCGCGGCTTCGCCCGCGTGGAGTTCGGTTATATCGCGCTTTTTAGATTTCCCTCGGGAACCTCAAATTTTTCCGGGATAAAAGGTAGCCTATGTTCCTTCTCAGGGTCTAAAGATTGTCTGTGCCAAATTTCATCAAAATCGGTTGAGAGGTTTAGGCGGGAAAGCGTAACAGACAGACAGACAGACAGACAGATAGATAGACAGACAGACAGACAGAGTTACTTTCGCATTTATAATATTAGTATGGATTCGAAATGATTTTTATACGACCATTTGGTAATTTGCTTAATACATTACCATAAGTCATATCTCAATAGTACTACTTCCTGCCAAATCGTGTTACAATGACCATTTCCACACGGGTAAACCGTACTACAGTGAAACTTTTTTTTTTATGGCTATAGCATCAAAAAATCACCATTATGATTACGCCAAAAGGTGCGTTTTTGCGTCACGACTAAACATCGCATGTTATTAGGCTGTGGCTGTAGAAGCAACAGAAATATGTAACGAAGACATGTAATCCATATTATGATTTTAAAAGAGTGTCCATGGAGTTTCTTGCACGTTCTTCTCCATAGAGATCTACGCTTTGGAACGTGCAATTTAGCTTCACTTTTCTTGGACTGACCGACATTGACTATTCAAAAGCACCAACTATTAGTTAATTTGAAATAAACAATTTTGATTTTGATTTTTTTTTAACGATGAATTGCCTTTGCGTTTCATTTCAACAACAAAACAACATTGCTAACTTTTATCTGCATTTTATGAATAAAATTGTTTTGGGAATGAGTGATAATAGCGAAATGGACAATATCTTAATGTCTAGTGAAATGAGAGAAATAGCTATGGAGACCGCAAAAGAATTGCTACCACATAAATCAAGGAAAAAATATGAAAAGTTTCGGATTTATTTATATCAAGCTCGTAGCAAAAGGTTTGTATGCCACTGTCGCAAACAGCTATTGCAATACTCGCACTGATCTATTTGAAACCATCACTCATATTACAATAGCTATCATTGCTTGACAGTGGCATCCATAACTTTTTTTTTTTAATAATTATAAACTAGTACTTGACTGCAATCCCGCCTGATGGTAAGCAGTGATGCAATCGTTGATGGTAAAGCGCACTAGTTTATTATGCCTATTCACACATTAAAAAACTTAGGAATAGGAAGGATGACGGCAGTTGAGCAAGGTGATGCAATGTTAAACCCAAGACCAACACGACCAAACGATGCTGCGCTAGAGTGAGATTGATCTGGAGACCCTCCACTTTTGAACAACTAATCACTTATGTTGTTCGAAAGAGATATGATGGCCCCTGGAGCACAGGCAAGAGAAGGAACAGGTATGGGTTTTAGTCAGTAAAAGTCTGACAAGCACTTCCGCTAAACCAAGAGAGCTAGAAGTTATTTAAATAATTTCCCATCCGCAAAAAAGGCTTATATGAAGGTCACACAAAGGGCGAAAGAGCTATGCTAGGAGTTTCTCTGCGCGATCGAATTAGAAATGAGGAGATCCAGATAAAAATCAAATTCATTGACATAGCTCTTCGAGTCGCTAAAATTAACTGGCAGTGGGCGGGACACATTGCTCGTAGAACCGATGGCCAATAGGGCAGTAAGGTTCTGAAGTGGCGGCCACGTACTGGAAGACGCAGCGTAGGGAGGCCGCCAACAAGGTGGACCGATGACCTGATGAAGGTCGCGAGATGCAGATGGATGCCGGCAGCACAAGACCATTTATTAATGTTATTTTTATGAGAAAACTTAATGGATACGGTTATTCTGACTGAATAATCTTAGACGTAAGTCGTGTTGTCCTAGTGGTTAAAATACCAGCCTCTCAAGTATGAGTGTGCGGGTTCGATTCCAGGTCAGGCAAGTACCAAAGTAACTTTTCTAAAGTTATATGTACCTACTTTCTAAGTATATCTTGGACACCAATGACTGAAGGTGAAGGAAAACATCTTCAGGAAACCTGGACTTTATAAGTCTGAAATCGCCTACCCGCATTGAACGTGGTAATTACGCTCAATCCTTCTGTTTGGGAGGAGACCTGTGCTCAGCAGTAGGACGATAAAAGGTTGTTGATGATGATGATGAACCTTAGACGATATTTTTGATGCTGACTGTACAATATACGATGGACTAGAAAATAAATGTTTTTTTTTTGTCTCTATGTCAAAGGAATTGGATTTCTTTTGTAGTGTAATGTCAAAGTTGGAAGCTTTTTATAACGACGCCTCGTCTCTTAGATATGTTTTGGGGTTGCGTTGCTAGGGAGCTTATTTTGAAGCTACTTTTTCGCTACTGCTTAATAGATTTTTTGTTATACATATGTGGTGGAAAGCTTATAAGGTAACGATATTTGAAAGCCTCTTTTATGTTAGATCTGTTTTTGTCTACTTTTAATAAAAAAAAAAAAGAAAATTTGGATTCGGAATTTGTTGGTTAAAATCTTTTTGTGTTAATAAACGAAACGTAATTATTTAAATTACTAGTTTTTATATCATATTCCATAATAAAATAATACATCATTCGATTTAAAATTACAACTTGGTTATAATTATTTGAATAATCGCATTCAACCTTCAAGTGAATAATAAAAATAAAAACATTGCATGCTGTGTTTATCGCATCATATTGTGCACTATGTTTATGCATTTGTGATAGCCTCTGTGGCCTAGCGGTAGCGGACGCGGCCGCTGCGCAAGGAGGCGCGGTTTCGATCCCCGCACAGTGCAAATTGTTGTATGCATGAATATGAATATTTGCACTGGTCTGGTCGTGAATCGGAAAGCACGTTAAACCGTTGGTCCCGGTTGCCATACGAACATCTAATGGCAGTCGTTACGGGTTGTTGGAGTCCTCAAAAGTCCAACAATTAGTCTAGCTGCAATGCTTCGATGTCGCCTTCGGGTTGTGGAGGTCAGGCGGCAGTCGCTTCACGGAAAATGTCGAAGTTTAGCCATATCAGCAGTTAGACTGGTTTAGCGGACCCCAGACTCCAAGGCTGAAAAAGCTTCGGATGCGACTGGGATTAACGCTGAGATGATGATGATGATTGTGCACTATGTCTGTATTTTGCACGTATTGATGTTTAGTTATTATGTAACAATAGGGTACTTGCCAAAAAAACTAGTTATCTATATATAATAATAATCAGTCAGTCAGATTTCCAAAAAAAAAAAAACTAGACACTTTTTTTTTTTAATGAATGAATACAGTGCTTTGAAAACTCCTGTGACGTCACTCCTCGCCATACTTTTAGCGAGGATCCGAGTAACGTCACCAGCTCCCACTCCTGATCTTCGATGCGTTTTATATTAGTAAATTTTTATTGATTTGATAAAACAAAATAGTATCAAAACGTAGCATAGTGGCCCCTCCATGACTTTGCCTCAAATCTCCCTCGTAGACGATTCACGCGGGCGTCTTTTTCAACTGTCATTGGCGATATCAACCATTATTGCAAAATAAAACTTTCAATGAATTTCTATAATTTGTTACATGGATAGTTATTACTTGAAATTGGCACAAAGTCATAACTACTGCCACACTATAAAAAAAATATTATCCAATATATTTCTATAATCTGAATGACAAAATATTTTTTTTTTTACCCAAGACACACCCCTATTGTAGATAGGCCAATAAATGAAATAAAATAAAAATAAAAGTGTGTAAAAATTATGTTTCTGTTTCTTGCTATGCTTTAATGATATAAAACGTGGCAAGAAACACAAATATCATTTTCAAAACCGCTTAGTTATGTACCTCAAATAATTCCCAGCCACATCAAATATTCCAATCCGATCAGACTTTCACCTCGTGTACCGCAATATTGGAAACACAGTTAATAATCACATAGTGTGCACTGGCGAAAAAGAGACCGATCGCAAGTAAGCTGATTAAATTCAAAATTTAATTAAAGGAATAATAACACCATGTATGTAAATCTTCTTATAGAGGGTGCGTTAAGACCCCTTCTCCCTAGAAATTAATATTTCTGAGATTGTAAAAGTTTTAATCATTATAATGGTATTCATGGGAGTCTCGAATGCAATAACAAATTTATATGTATGTATATCTAAAAACGTATAAGATTATATATTAAAATCGTGTTAGTCCGTCTGTCTATGTGGGCACGTTATTTCTCTAAACTACATCATGTGGTTTTCACTATCATTTTGAGAAATCTCGATAGGTTTATGTCTTTATTAAAGCAATACATTATTGTAATGTAATGTATGTATATACATATATATATACAGTTTGCTCAGAATAAGCAACTGAATCGATTCCAATAATTATTACACCATGTTATATTTTTTACCAAATACATTTAGAAATTGTTGCAGAGTGGTTACCGAGCGGTTACGATAGATCAGAGTACTTACGGGCGTGCCACAGCTGACGCCAGAGGTCAACGCCCCGCGCTCGTTCGCCCGATGGGAGCTTTGACCATATTTTTGTAGAGATAACCAGGTAACATAACAAGCTCATAACTTAGTGATTATTCATGACAGCTCTTTGAAATATTGTACATAAATTCTCTAAATAAAAATATTGGACACGGGTTTCGCATATATAAAAAATAACGTTGTGTAAATAGAAGAAAAGGAATATACACTGTAACATTAACAGTCTCTCGAATTTATAAATTCCGTTCTTAATAACGCAAACTCCGGAATATTGTACCCCAGCTTATTTCACGCACGCGAAATGCATAATTACCTTTATTAACACAACTGTGTGGAGGAGGCTTTAACCAAAGATTCCTTCGCGAGATTAGATGGGATTCGGCGATGGTTTTTGTGTTACGTATCCCTAAATATGGCAGAGTTCGCTTTAATTTTGTCGGTGGCCAATATTGGGGCCAAATTTTTGCGTGCCAATGTTTGTACTCTGGGTTTGGATTAAGCAGGAAGGTTAGAATTTTGAGTTGTGCATTTGTTTTTGGGATTAAGAAACGTTTGATTGTTGGTCAGTGAAATTATTTATCGTTGAACATAAATAATAACTTGGACATAAAGCTGAAGAGTTCGTTTGTTTGTTTGAACGCGCTAATCTCAGGAACCCATTTACACAGGAAGGCTTCAGGCTATATAACATCACGCTGCGACCAATAGGAGCGGGGCATTAAAAAATAACATATCGAAACCTACGCGGGAAGCCGCGAGGCGAAGCTAGTAAGTAATTTATAAGTTTATTTTAAAAATGGTTTTTGTGGTCGCCTTCTCAGATTTCAACAGAAAGCGCATACGGGATCCCTGAGCATTTTCATAAAAATCTGGGACACGTATGTAGTAAGTACAGTAAACCCAAGCATACACTTAACTCGAACGCGAGCGTTTGCGTTAACCGAAGTCAACACTATCCTCCAATATAAACGAAAGCGATTCAAGTTATTACACAAGATTGTCGTTGTTGCGTAATTTGAAAATCTTCCTTGCGAACATTTTCATACACACTCGGTTCTGCTAACGAGACTCGTGTGGTAGCTCTGCGTTAATTACGAGGCTCGAAGGTTAAGTACAGTGGTATAAGAAGGTACTCAACATATATATTAGACCATAGAGCAAGAATTTTTTAGAGGCCGACCTCCGTTTTCAAATTCATTTTACATATCTTCAGTTTTGGGTACCTACAGCGCCCTAATTGCGTGTATATTGCTAAGCAATGAATGTTGTTAAGTTGTCAAAGGCTAGCTCCTGTCCATTGAGATTGGTCGCGATTGCCGGAATGCGGTCTGATGGTCTTTTCTTCAGTTCCGTGACTGATCATCAACATTGACAGTTTTCACGAGGACGAGAACTGATTAGAGCTGTATTGTGGGAACCGACACATGATTATTTTAGCGGAATTGTATAAAGTCATGTGTTTTTTTTTTAATGAATAGGCAGCTGTGCTGTTGGGGAGTTTGTTCTGCCACTTCTTCTTTCCAGCGAAAGCAAAAGGAAGTGGCGAAGGGCGGGCGTTTTGGTAGGACTGTCTTATGTAATATTGAAGTTCAAAAAGTAATGACTCTCAGCCTAATTTGAATGAATGACTTTTGATTTTGAATGATCGTATATAAGTACAAAAGTAAAAAAGTGTCGCTTCCATTGTGTTTGTAACTCTATGGTAATACGGAACACCTTAAATATTAATATATGTGTTTAAATGTTGGTAAGATTTTGTGGTATATTTGTCTTCTTAGTAGCATAATTATGTGGGAACCCTCTTTCGAATTTCGTCATGTTGACAGATAGGAGGTACAGTATTCGTGTCGTGGTGAAATTATCAGCTTCTGAGCAAGGTTTTTAGAGCAGCGGTGGCCTAGTGGTATAGGCTGCGACTTACAAGTTGTAGGTCGTAGGTTTAAACCCCATCAGGCACTTTCATCATCATTATCAACCTTTCACAGGTCTCCTCTCATACAAAGAAGGATTGAGCGTAATCACCACGCTTGCTCAGTGCGGGTTGGCGATTTCAGACTTAAAGTCCAGGTTTGCTCAAGATGTTTTCCTTCATCTTATAATCTGTTTTTACTTTACTTTGTGTAAATTATTTCATCACCACTGCTCTCAAAACGGCGAAGGAAAACATCGTGAGGAAGCTGGCATGTCCTAAAGCCAAAAAAAATATCTAAGACATGACATCTAGCAACCCGCACCAGGCCAGCGTGGTAGATTACGGCCCACTCCCTCTCACCGAGAGTAGACCTGTGTCCCAACAGTGGGAACATTATAGGCTGATTATGAAAATATAGTTCTGAAGGCCAATCTATACTAATACATAAAGCTGAAGAGTTTGTTTGTTTGTATGTTTGTTTGTTTGTGCGCGCTAATCTCCGGAACTACTGGTCCGATTTGAAAAATTCTTTTTGCGTTGGATAGCCTATTAATCCTGGAAGGCTTTAGGCTATATAACATCACGCTGCGACCAATGGGAGCGGAGCATAACTAATTCCACGCGAACGAAGTCGCTGGCGGCCGCTAGTTAATAATAAGGTTCGAAATCTAGACGCAGTATCTTCTCAGAGACATTCAATTATAAGAACTTGTCAAACATTGAGATCACACTGTGCACTTGCGAAAATTACAAGAATTGCTCTTCTGGGAAGTTTTGGCGGGAAAGTCAGGCTGAGTGTCACGCTCGTTTTTCAATGGGTTTTAAAATTATTTATAGTGTTGTTTACTAAATAAAAGTGCGTGATTTATGTAGTAAAAAGTGCATTTAGTAAATAATTCATAAAGAATAGTGAAATATCGCAGCATAGTGGCCACATCATGACTTTGTCCCAAAACTCTCTCGTAAGACGGGTCACGAGGCCGTCTTTTTCGACATGAATAATTTGTAATTACGTGACATTGGCTAAATGCACAAACCGTGCGAAGCCAGAAAAGAAAGAAAGAAATTGCTCTTCTGTCGTTGTGTTACATTACAGATTAGGTATCTCACAATTTTCTAAGGCCGCGGTTTGTTGGAAAGAGACTCTTGCCGCCAACCGATTCGTCGTACTCCGGCATGATGTCTGGTGAAGCCGTACGGAGGACGGGTCTGAGCAGTTGTATTGTATCGGCTACGAAACACCAAATGTTGTTGTGTCAGGAGTTCGGTCGAGGAGGGTCTCCAGATCAATCTCCCTTTGGCGCAGCACCGTTGGTCGTGTTGTTGGGTTTAACATTGCATCACCTCGCTCAACTGCCGTCTTCCTTCCTATTCACTAAGTTTTTTAAGTGAATAGTCTTAATAAACTAAAGCGCTTTATTATCAACGACTGCATCACTGCTTTTAGTCAAAAACATAATATAAAATATGCAACGTTGACTTTCGGAAACTCTTATTACGTTATTAATCGCTACACCATTACGAGGTATTCATATAATATCCACGGGGTTTAGTCTCCGTGGGTCACTATTAATAATAAACACCCTACATTCACGAAATATTTGCATAATAATAGAAAATTGTTACGCGTAAACAAAAACATACAAAATTAAACAAGACGCCAGAACATCCAGCATCTGTCAAATAGATTTTGAACTTTATCATTAAAGCATTGAGGTTCACAGTTGATTGGGAAAATTTGTCGTTTGTTTTTAATTTGAAGTTCAAAGAGCGCTGATTTCAGCTAAATATACCTATTTTTTTTTATTAAATTACTAGCTATCCGCCCGCGGCTGCGCCCGCGTACAATTCGGTTATATCGAGCTTTTTAAATTTCCCCCAGGAATATCAAATTTTTCAATAAAAGGCCTAGCCTATGTCCTTTCTTAGGGTCTAAAGATTGTGTGTGCCAAATTTCATCAAAATCGGTTGAGAGATTTAAGCGGGAAAGCGTAACAGACAGACAGAGTTACTTTCGCATTACTAGTATGGATAAACTAGTGCTTGACCGCAATTCGGGCTGATGGTAAGCAGCGATGCAATCGTTGATGGTAAAGCGCGCTAGTTTATTAAGAGCCTATTCAGTCTAACCTTGAAGACACTTAAATTGTAGTCCGACGGAAACACCGCCGCTGGCAATTTGTTCCAGTCGCACGATGTACGCGGTATAAAAGACGAGTCGAAACGCTTCCTCCGGATCGTAGTTGTGTGGTGTGATCGTAAGGGTGGAAACTCCCGTACGAAGGGTCGTCCGATGATGGAACAGAGATGGGGAATTAAATCATGCAATTCCCTCCAACACTCCAAAAAGCATCTTATAGATAGATGATTTTGATTCTGTCAATGTTGGGAAGATTGACCTAATGACGTCTGTAACTACTGAAAATCCATGTAATTTTGTTAATTATTTATTTAAAAAAAAACTAAAAGAGTTTTAATTAATAACCACTAAATTGGTCTACGTTTTTATTCATTTTTTGCTGTACAAATGACAGCCGAGACCAACAACTTAATTTGCTTTACTAGGAATGGAGATGTTTGTTTGTAAAATGGTCACCAATCCACGCGTTAACCGCAGCAAGCAAACATCCCTCGATCTAAAATAAGACTAATATTTAGATAGGGTTATTAAGAACGGGATCTCCGCCTTTTAAAACTAAGTTAACCATAGTAAATTAATTATATCTCCAATCTGCTTCTGAACGGAATATTTCAAGTTAAAACCGTCGGTGTGGCAGCTTACTATCTGGTCTCTAGAAGGTTTGACCCGGTCAAATAATCCCGGGGATGTCCTGACAAGACCCGGGTACCCGGTCCTGACAAGAACCGGGTCGGACAGCCAACATGCAGGGCTTGCTCAGCTGCGTCGCTAGCTTTATTTGAATATAAATAACATTTTCGGCAATTGTGAATTATATACAAAGTTATTTTTTGTTTATAGGAAACCTATTACCGTTTATACGAATAAGCAACTGAATCGATTCGAATCTTTTTTACATCATGTTATACTTTTTCCCAAATACATTTAGCAATTGGTGCAGTGTGGGTATAGAGCGCGCGCACGCAACTTACGATAGATCATAGTACTTCGCGCGCACAACAGCTGACGCCAGAGGTCAATGCACCGCGCTCGCCCGCCCGAGCGGGGCGTTGACCATATTTTTGTTGGGACAACCAAGTAGAATAGCAAGCTCATAACTATGTGGTTATTCTTTACTTAAAAATACTGGACACGTGTTTCGAGTTTAGCATAAACAAAAAATTATGTCGTTTAAGTTCGAAGTCAGTTTTCCATATTCATTTTATTACTCAAGCACCAAGCTTTTAGAACAATTTGTGACAGAATGATTACACCATAATGTCTGACCAGCAGGGTATTTACGTAACACACAATCAGTAGCAATGGGTTTCATTTTGACAGTTCAACAAAATTCATTGCTTTATTTACGTAGTTGAGGAGACACAGTTTTCGAATTTATGGAGCAATGGATTAGCAATATGTTTCAAAATTATTCCAATTGATAGTAATAGTGTGTTACGCAATTAGGGTGCTGTTGAAATTTAAAATTACAAATTACTTCACGCTTTGACATAAGCAAATCTCCTTTTGCCCAACGACGGCTTTTATTCACTAAACAAGAGTTTAAGTCATCATTTTCATCTGCCCAGTATTTTCCCAACTTCGAAAAGCCGACGATGAATTCCACCACTGGGGGGTTCATAATCATGTAGGTACTGGATGCATGGTACTAATTTGTGCGTCGATGTCATATACACCCTTTATTACCGCTTCGATTCGCATAGAAAACGAAACAGAAAATTAAACACGTTCGGTAAATCTTGGACCTAAGCCGTGGGAACTCTGCCTAAGCTTTTTCTGAATTTTGTGTACATTATAACCAGCCTATAATGATTCTACTCCTGGAGCACAGGCCTCCTCTCGGTGAGAGGGAGTAGGCCGTAATCTACAACGCGGGCCCAACGCGGGTTGGTGGATGTCACATATCTCCGAAATTTTTGCCAGAAACCGGCATTAGGACATGCCGGTTTCCTCACAATGTTTTCCTTGACCGTTTTGAGAGCATTGGTGACAAAATAATTTACACAAAGTAAAGCGCCAGACGGGGTTCGAACCTACAACTTACAGGTCACGGCCACTAGGCCACCGCTGCTCCTATTGCACCTATAGGTAAGACTGGTGCTGACTTTCGAACTCCTACTCGTCCTGACAAGTGTTCAAGTATCAAAAACAAAGTTTTAGGAGCCAGCCCACACAAATACTTATAAAACAACAAGTTCGTCTAGAGAAAACCCGATAATGCCGAAACAATAGCAGCTAAAGCAATTGTAAGTCAAAAGATTGATGACAATAAGTTTGTCGTCAATCTTTTGACTTACAATTTCCTTTGGTCATAGGAGGAAATACATTTATACGTTGGGCTCCCAATGTTTTGTTATGAGAATATGGCTCGACTAACTTTAGTGCGCGGTATTGCTTTTTTTTTTTTTATTATTAGTTATAAACTAGTGCTTGACTCCACCTTGTCACCTACCGGAGCGGACGAAGTGCTACCCAGATCGACTTTCTACTAACTAGGAGGCACCACATCGGCAAAGTAGCCAACTGCAAAGTCATACCCGGTGAGAGTCTCACTGCACAACACTGTCTCCTTGTCATGGATCTCTGCGTAAAGGCTCAACGCAGACGTGTTGAGCACTGCCCGCGCCAGATCCGGTGGTGGCTGCTGGATAAAAACAGGTCCCAGGATTTCGCGTCGGTTATTGGTGACAAGTGCGCCGGTACCGATGGGGAGCCTGTTCAAGAACACTGGAACAGGATCCAGGCAGCTATTGCTGGGGCGGCGCGGGTAGTGCTCGGCGTCTCCAAGGGCGGCCGCAAACGTGACAAGGAGACCTGGTGGTGGAACGACACAGTCCAGAGGGAGACTAAGGTGAAGAAAGCCCTCTTCAAAACGTGGCAAGCGACCGGATCCCCTGAAGATCGCGACGCATACAAAGTTGCCAAGCGTGCCACTAAGAGAGCTGTAGCCAGAGCCAGACGAGACCACTTGCAACCGCTCTACGAGAAGTTGGAATCGTCTGAGGGGCAAAAGCTCATTTACAAGTTGGCACGTTCTAGGGTTAAAGCGGCACAGGATATATCCAAGTGCCGCTGTGTAAAAGACCCTGCTGGCAACCTGCTATGCGAAGACCTGGCGGTGAAGGAGAGATGGCGCTCGTACTTCCACGAGCTGCTGAATAAGCAGCACCAAGAGGTGCAGACACCGGAACTCCCTCCAAATCTTGGATTAGTGCCCCCAATAACGCCTGAGGAAGTCCATACGGCTCTTCGTCGCATGGCGAATCGGAAAGCTGTCGGAGCTGATGGAGTCCCCATTGAGGCCTGGAAGGCGATGGGTCCTCGCGGTGTGGGCATGCTAACTAGCTTTCTGAACCGCGTGCTCCTGGCCGGAAAAATCCCGAGCCAATGGAGGCTGAGTATTATTACTCCAGTCTTCAAAGGCAAGGGCTCGGTTCAGGAGTGTGGCAACTATCGCGGTATAAAGGTCATGTCCCACACCATGAAGATCTTTGAGAGGATTATAGACTCCCGGATCCGACAGGAGTGTGCTGTCTCGGCGTGTCAATATGGGTTTCGTCCGGGGTACGGAACCATGGATCCTATCTTTGCACTAAGGATCGCCATGGAGAGATACAGATCGAAGAACACGCCTCTGCATATGCTGTTTCTTGATATGCAGAAGGCCTTCGACTGTGTCCCTCGAGGGGTGATCTGGTGGGCACTGAGGTCCAAAGGGGTACCAGAAGCCTATGTTGACATAATTCGAGATATGTACCTCAATTCCGATTCCGTTGTTAGGACCGCTGTTGGTGACACTAAACCCTTCCCCGTCACCGTCGGAGTCCACCAAGGTTCCGTCCTTAGTCCGTTTCTGTTCAGCGTGATATTAGACGTTTTGTCGGATAGCATCAGGGATTCACATGAGCAACCTCCTTGGTTGCTTATGTATGCTGACGATATCGCGCTGGCGGACGCGGACAGGAATCGGCTGGTGCGGCGTGTGAATATGTGGAAGGACTTGCTCGAGAACGGAGGTCTGAAACTCAGTGTGGCGAAGACCGTGTATATGGCTAGCAACACGACAGACCCCATGTCTGTGCGCATAGGCGGTGACAAGGTCGAGTGCACAGACCAGTTTAAATACTTGGGGTCTGTACTCCACGCGTCCGGCGACATTGATTGCGACTTCAGGGCACGTATTTCCGCAGCTTGGGCAAAATGGCGTGAGGTGACGGGTGTCATTTGTGACCCCAAAATGCCGGTTAAGCTAAAGGGGCAGGTCTATAAGACCATCATTAGACCTGCTCTCCTCTATGGCAGTGAGGCGTGGCCTGTGCTTGAGCGACACAAGCAGGAGCTGCGTGTCACGGAGATGAATATGCTGCGGTGGATGTGTGGAGTTACGCGGAAGGACCGCATCAGGAACTCCCGCATCCGTGGCAGTCTTCATGTCCGTGACATAGCGGACAAACTGCAGGAGGGTCGCCTACGTTGGTACGGTCACGTCTTACGAAAACCGGTATGTTACGTGGGTCACAAATGTCTTGCCATGGCGCCTCCGCCGGGCCGGAGCAAGCGGGGTAGAAGAAAGAAGTGTTGGCTTGACGTTGTAAGAGATGACATGCGTGCCAACAATCTCACACCACAGGATGCTAAAGATCGCGCGAAATGGAGGAAATTAAGTAAGAAAGCGGACCCCGGGCTCCAACGCGAAAGCCGCGGATGCAACCGGGATAAACGCTGAGATGATGATGGAAACTAGTGCTTGACTGCAATCCCGCCTGATGGTAAGCAGTGATGCAATCGTTGATGGTAAAACGCACTAGCTTATTAAGCCTATTCACTCAAAAAAGCTGAGTGAATAGGAAGGAAGACGGCAGGTGGATGCAATGTTTAATCCAACAACACGACCAACGATGCTGCGCCAGAGGATGATCTGGAGACACTCCACGACCAAACTCCCGACACAACAACATTAGGCACATCGTACCCGGTACACGTCGCAACACAACTGCTCAGACCCGTCCTCCGTACGGCTTCACCAGACATCATGCCGGAACACGACGAATCGCTTGGCGGCAAGACTTTGTCTGGTGGGTGGTAACTTATGCCGGCGGCTGATGTTGTTGCCTACCACCGAGAAAAAAAAATGCTCGCGTGGATGCGGGAAAATATTCTAAGGGAACGTACAATGGAGCTGATTCACTTGTTCACAAACTAAACTAATTTTAAGTTCAGTGCATCTTTTTCTTTCTATTCCATTAAGAAAAGGATAGAAGATAACGTTTTACTTTAATCCTGTCAAATTAAGATATTCCATAGACAGTTTAGGCGCGATTATAAACATGGCGACCAAAAATACCTACATCAATTTACTTCAGGTGCTGCCTAATTTGACAGGTCTAAACTAACATTTTTTTTTTTTTGTTTAATAATTATAAACTAGTGCTTAACCGCAATCCCGCCTGATGGTAAGCAGTGATGCAATCGTTGATGGCAAAGCGCGCTAGTTTATTAAGCCTATTCACTCAAAAAATCTGAGTGAATAGGAAGGAAGACGGCAGGTGACCGAGATGATTGATGTTAAGCCCAACAACGCGACTAATGATGCTGCGCCAGAGGGAGATTGATCTGGAGAACCTCCACAAGCAAACTCCCGACACAACAACATTTGGCGCATCGTACCCGACACACATCATCAACCTTTTATCGTCCCACTGCTGGGCACAGGTCTCCTCTCATACAGAGAAGGATTGAGCGTAATCACCACGCTTGCTCAATACGGGTTGTCGATTTCAGACTTATAAAGTCCAGGTTTCCTCAAGATGTCTTCCTTCACCTTCAATCATTGGTGTCCAAGATATCCTTAGAAAGTACATATAATTTTAGAAAAGTTACATTAGTACTTGCCTGACCTGGAATAGAACCCGCACACTCATACTTGAGAGGCTGGTGTTTTAACCACTAGGCCATCACGACTTCACCCGACACACATCGCAACACAACTGCTCAGACCCGTCCTCCGTATGGCTTCACCACACATCCTGCCGGAACACGACGAATCGCTTAGCTGCAAAACTTTGTATGGTGGGTGGTAACTACTGCCGGCAGCCAATGTTATGGCCTACCACCGAGAAAGAAAATGTTCTGTCTTTTTCTTAATAAAATAGAAAAAAATAAGCACTGAACTTAAATTTAGTTTAGTTTGTGAACATGGTAGGTATTTGAGAGATGTCTGGTGAAGCCGTACGGAGGACGGGTCTGAGCAGTTGTGTTGCGATGTGTACCGGGTACGATGTGCCTAATGTTGTTGTGTCGGGAGTTTGGTCGTGGAGGGTCTCCAGATCATCCTCTGGCGCAGCATCGTTGGTCGTGTTGTTGAGTTAAACATTGCATCACCTCGCTCAACTGCCGTCTTCCTTCCTATTCACTCAGTTTTTTTGAGTGAATAGGCTTAATAAGCTAGTGCGTTTACCATCAACGATTGCATCACTGCTTACCATCAGGCGGGATTGCAGTCAAGCACTAGTTTATAATTAATAAAAAAAAAAATGGGACCAATGTGTTAATGCTGGTTACACTAACTGTGTTCCAAATTACAACTAAATTCGTTCAGTAGTTTTAGCAAGAAAGAATAACAAACTTCTATTCTTCCTTACAACCTTTCATGTTTATGATATTAGCAAGATAACTCGATTGTTGACTTACCGATACCCTGGCTCATTGCTTCTGTACCCTCTGATGGAGCAAATTGGATAATGTAGCTCTTTGTCATGTTTCTGACAGTATTATTTTATTAGAGTAACGTGTGTCGTAGGTAACGTTTGGGCTTTCTGACTCCCGAATTAGTTTTCGGGACATTGGTGGGGAAAATGTTATGGTAGACTGTTTTAGGAGAATTAGATTGTGTTGTCTGTTTGATGTTTTAGGTTTAATAAGCTATATAGGGGGATGTTTTATGTATTATATGAGTGGGGTAATTGCGTAGCACACTATTAGTAGGGATAGGTTTAATTTTGACAATAGGGATGTTTCCTGGGTAAAATAAATGATTCTATTTAGTCCGTCATTCAGATTATAGAAAAATATTGGATACGTATATTTTGTTTTATCAAATCAATAAAAATTGACAAATATAAAAGGCATCAAAGATGCTGGTGGAAAGTGGTGACTGCTGACGTCACTGGTCGCTAAAAAGTGTAGCGTGCAGTGACGTCACACGAGTTTTCAACGCGCTGTGTCGTCTTAATTTTTTGTTTATATGAAAAAAGAAAAAATACGTGTCTAGTATTTTTTGGAAATCTGTCTGACGGACTAATTATTTTTTTTTAGTCAATTACGGGGCATAAGGCAATAAGGCATTATTTACGCTGTTGAGCAGGCACATATTTCGGACATTATAGCGCAATCCATACTAATATTATAAATGCGAAAGTAACTCTGTCTGTCTGTCTGTCTGTTACGCTTTCCCGCTTAAACCTCTCAACCGATTTTGATGAAATTTGGCACAGACAATCTTTAGACCCCGAGAAAGAACATAGGCTACCTTTTATCCCGGAAAATTTGATGTTCCCGAGGGAAACCTAAAAAGCGCGATATAACCGAACTCCACGCGGGCGAAGCCGCGGGCGGAAAGCTAGTGGATTATAAATTTAAAAATTAGTGTGTGTTACTCAATTCAGGTGCCGGTTAGAAAAAGCTTACAGAGTAAGCAAACTGAAGTGGGCTGATTACGTTTCTCGTAGAACTGTTGTCTTCTAGAGTGGTGACCGCGTATCAGCAAGCAAAGTGTGGGATATTTAGATAGATCGACGATATTCAGAAGGTGGCTAGGACAGTTTGTATGCAGAAGTTGGAGGCCACGGTGTTGTGGTGCAGCTTGGGAGAAGGAGTCTAGCATGGGACTGCGATACGTTGAGTTGATTATTGATATTCAAGTCAGACTGAAAGATCGTTTTAACATAGTTAAGAAAAGGCTAGGCTTGACAGATTGATGTGCCTTTTAGACAAGATAGAGATTTTTTTGTTTTGTTCTGGATGGGAAATTATCAAATGACCTCTCCCGCTCTGGACGGAGCGGAAGTGCGTGTCAGACTTTTACCGACTAAATCCCACCCGTGTTTCGTCACTTGCCTGTGCGCCAGGACCACGGTTTCTTTTGTAACCAACCCGCAACCCTGAGGTTGCGTGCTGAGTAGGCATCGGTCTTCGTGGACCCCGACACAAGATAGGGGTTGCTGCGATACTCGTATTACAAACGTGAAAGTTTGTACGTGTGTTTGTCACTCTTTCAGGCTAAAACTGTTATAGTTAATAACCAGGAATAACATAATATGGGATAGTTTGTATGCGATACTATGATATTCCCACGAGATCCAAACTTATGCGGATGAAAGCGAGGTGCGTAGCTAGTAAGTTACAAGTTAGGTCCTATGCCGTAGCAATAATTTCGGACATATGCATACGGTTAGGACAGAATGTCCTAGAGTCCTAGATATTCGAAGACATGTGACACCTCCGACCAGCACTTCTCCCGCCTCGTAAGTTCGATATTCCAGCAGTAGAAACCTTATAGGCTGACTACATCAAGGCTGGGTAATTAGATTCTGGTGACCAGTAGAGCGATTCTGTAACCATTTCATCGTGAAAAATATTAGGTGAAATGATCTGTCATTCCAAGTAATGCTAAGGATTCACAGTCTTCACCTAACTTATTGTGATGAGATTTCTACAGATTGGCTGTAATACTGGTTCAATCTGTTTCTTCTTCTCAGCTTATAGAGGTCCACTGAAGTCCTCCTCCAAGGCTTTCCACGATGACCGGTCTTATGCTGCCCACATCCATCGGCTTCCCGCCCCCTTTACCAGGTCATAGGTCCAACTTGTTGGGTTCCCCCTTACGCTGCGTCTTCCGGTACGTGGCCGGCACTCCAAAACCTTACTGCCCAATCGGCAATCAGTTCTACGTGCAATGTGCCCCGCCTGCTGCCACTTAATTTTAGCGACTCGTAAAGCTATGTTCAATTCTATCGGTTTGGGTTTAATTCCCATACGGTAAATATCCATCTGGGATACGACTGTAGTTGTTACATATCTGGAATTACTGTGAGCTAAATCTGAAGCATGGATGAAACGGAAAAGTCCTAGAAGTCCTGTCCGGCCCGTACCTGTTTGTCGAATAATCACACAGCCTTTCGTACTGACTGTATCATTACCTACACATCAAACAATAAGTGACATTTTCCTGCGAAATTCTCCCTCCACCCACCCAAACAAGACACGAGAAAGAAAATCCCGGACTTGGTAATACTCTCATTGTTGTTATTAGATTACTTTGAAGGTACAGCCGGCTGAGAGCGTATATGTGTTGGTAAGCTTAGAACACCGCATTGGTACAGAACGCCAAGAATAACAGACGATCTTGTAATGTTGGGCGAAAAAGGATAGCGGACGTTCTTTTTCTAGGAAAGACGATAATTGGATTTAGGTTATCGGATTTGGGTAATCGGATTTTCTTGCAGAAATGAATAAGATATTTTTGACAATATTATGGGAGGTATGGCTGGGTATAATCGTCCGCTGACAGCCGCAGCCCAAAATCAACCTCATTAGAATGGCAATAAAGACCATTATTTATTGACAGTGATGCAAAATCTGTGATAAAATAACTGAAAGACGTGTCTAACTAAATGGTATCAATGTTACTTCTTATACAAGTATCGATAATTGTTTGGTCACATGTCATAGAAATCCAAATAAATATCGAAGGAAGACGACCTAAACGAAATATATTGCTGATAGAAGTCAAAATTGTAGTGCTACCTGGACTATTTCAACTGAAAAAAAAACTGCAAAAAAAAAAATTATCAACCACACATAGTAGGAGCAGTGGTAGTGTAATGGTATCGGCCGCGACTTTTGAGTTGTAGGTCGTTGGTTCGAATCCCGCCAGGGGCTTTACTTTGTGTAAATATTTTTTCACCTCTACGACTAGGAAACCGGGATTAGGACATGCCGGTATCCTGACGATGTTTTGTTTCACCGAGGCAAAAACTTCGAAGACGCGTATGCGTTGTAGATTACGGCCTACTCCCTCTCACCGAGAGGAGGCCTGTGCTCCAGGAATGGAATCAGTATAGGCTGATTATGTACACAAAGTTCAGAAAAAGCTAAGGCAGAGTTCCCACGGCTTACGTCCAAGATTTCCCGAACATGTTTAATTTTCTGTTTCGTTTTCTATGCGAATCGAAGCGATAATAAAGGGTGTATCTGACATCGACGCACAAACAAGTACCATGGATCCAGACTCCAGTACATGATTCTGAACCCCCCAGAGGTGGAATTTTTCGTCGGTTTTTTTCATTATTAAAAAATATCGCTATGCTTTTATAACTCAATACGATTTTAAAGTAAAAAATAATTAATTCGCTAATTACACAAACAGTGCAATGTTAACATTACTAGAAAAACTAACCAATCAGCTTATTTAATAGAGTTCACATCAAGGATCATCGTCATACCTACAAACACGCACGGCGACACGCTTGCAACTTTCAAATGCCGAGCCGACATTTTTTTTTAAACACTGTGATTTCTGTAACCGCTCATTAACGACATAAATGACTATCATAATTTTATTAGTGGCATGCGGTCTAGCCTTTTCGCGAAGTTTGCGTTACTATATCAATAATAATTATATACAATATCAGATACACCCTGTATAAGCTTCTGTTACAAGGGACACATCTTTTCATTGCCCCCGAGACGCGTTGCCTGCACCGTAGATACGTACATTCACGCCTACAAGCGTTATATGAAAAGATCTTTTATTTTCTTTGTGAGATGGTATTTTGTATGCCAATTAGGTAAGTAGTACAAATCCGATTTGAATACCTTTGTAACTAGTAAGAGAATTTATCTTAGAATAATAATTGACGGGCGTAAATAAAAAAGGGAATTGATCTTGAGCAGTCGAGCTTCATTTCATAAAATATTCGTGAGTGAAACCGCTGCGGTGCTGTCAAAAATCACTTTGAAGCTTTTTGTTTCATTAAACATTTATATACTTGCAGTGAAAATAAATATAGGTAAAAGAGTATTACCATTAGTCGGCTTACCAATATAAATCGACGAAATTATATGTTGTGTTGTTTAATTTATGATAAGTGAATAATGTTTAACGATATTTTGCGAACGAAATGTGTTTAAATTTAAGCAACATCATGGCGATTCCGCATGCATTGTTTAAAATTCTGTTTTTGTGGACGTTTAATGCTTTAATGAGACATGTCTGCAGTCAGAGTAAATAGTTAATGTTTTGTCTCGATATGTCTTATTTAAATTCAAATTCAATATTTTCCTTTTTTATCGGCATGTGGCGATACTATGGTAATTTTATATGTTACTAGCTTTCCGCCCACGGTTTTCCCGCGTGGAGTTCGGTTATATTGCGCTTTTTAGATTTCCCTCGGGAATATCAATTTTTTTCCGGCATATAAAGTACCCTGTTATTTAATCCGGACTTATAACTTTACATCTGCAAAATTTCAAAGCAATCAGTTCATTAGTTACGACGTGAAAGCGGAACAAACAAACAAACTCACTTTCCCATTTATAATATTAGCACAGTATAAAAATTCATTAGACTGTGATATTAGTAAGGATGGTCAACACAATGTCGATTGTTATGAATAAATAAATGATGATGATACGTATTGCTTTTTCTTTGCTTTGGATGGGAAATCATCAAATGACCTCTCCCGATCTGAGCGAAACGGAAGTACCAGACTTTTACTGACTTAAACCCGCCGGTGTCCTTTCACTTGCCTGTGCACCAGGGCCACGGTTTTTTTTTTTTAACCGACCCGTAACTCTGGCCCAGGAGGCATCGGCCCTCGTGGACCCCGTCACGATATGCTGACATCACTTTGAGGCGCCGTCGACCCGGGCCTGGTTCTTACCGGGCGGCGAGCTGCCCATCGCTCGCCGCTCGCAAGCCCGCGCCTACGGCGGCCGGGAGTCCGATTTTGTCTCCCGATCAGGGCGTCCCCTGCGGCGGCTTGAGGCGTGGGGGTGGGATTCCCGCTCCCTCACGCACTCCGCCTGATATGTATTCCTTGTGATTATTTTATTCTGAAAGATATGGGTGTACTCTGTCTCAGAAGTGGGAACATTTTAGGCTGATTATGTGATGTTGATAGATAAACGTCTAAAATAATTAAGCATTTTTTTTTAACTGCAATCCCGCCTGATGGTAAGCAGTGATGCAATCGTTGATGGTTAAGCGCACTAGTTTATTAAGCCTATTCACTTAAAAAACTTAGAAGGTGATGCAATGATAAACTTAAGACCAATACGACCAAACGATGCTGCGCTAGAGGGAGATTGATCTGGAGACTCTCCACGAGTTCCACGACCAAACTCCCGACACAACAACATTTGGCGCATCGAATCCGCCACACGCAAATTAATTTAATTTAAGTAATTCTTTTTTTTTTAATTAATTTTTATTTAATTTAATTAATTAATTAAGTAATTCAGTTTAATTTTTACCAACTATGTTGAGGCCGGCGTTCTGTCTAATAGGATGCATCATAATACCAGCACCCTAATTGCGTAACACTCTATTACTATCAATTGGAATCATTCTGAAGAAAACTGCTAAACCATTGCTCCATATGTTCGGAAAGTGTGTCTGCTCAACAACGTGAATAACGCAATGAATGTTGTTGAACTGTCAAAATGAAACCCATCGCTACTGATAGTATGTTACGTAATTACCCTGCAGTAGGTACTTAACATAGATTGACTGCCTATATAATGTCAACAACCCAGTTAGAGGTTATAATTTTTTCATAATTTCAATATAATGTTAATCATAATTTAATATCCAATAATAGCTGTATGCTTCCTACTTAATCGGTTCTTAAGAGATTACTGTATGAGCACAATTTTAATTAACGTACCACATAATTAGAAAGTTTTATTGGGACAGTGTTGATCAAATTTTACTTCCCACTACATATTAACTTAAAATATAAATGATAAAAAAACATTGTCTCCACAGTAAAGAGTCTTGTTTTCTGATAGTCTTCAATATAAATAGGTACAAGTATCAAAAATTATTAAAAATATACAACTTGACTAAAATCCAATAAACGGCCAGCGAACGACGCAATACTCAATAGATAATGTATATGTATGGGTACGAACCCATATTCCTCGAATATGCAATCCAATTACTACAGGTTAAATTTATAAATTTCCCCATTCAGAAATAGAGCTGTTTCAGATAGCAGGATGTCTGAAAATAATCCCCAAATCGGAACAGTAAACATTTTTAAAAAAATCTCAAAACGATTTTTCTAGAACCTTATGTGCCTGAACGTACGAACGTGTGCTATACAATTTGACAAGAAATCACAATTCTACGCGACTGTACCACGTCTGGTCTTTGCGATAGTGTTAACTAGTCCGTCGAAAGACAGCTTTACGACAAAAAAAGCGATTGCACTTGATTATACCTTCGAGACGGACGTCGAATTCATTTAAAACGTTGTATTAATTTTTAGCTGTTGTTGTTTAATTTAAAGTTTAAACAGTAATATCCATTTTAACTTTAGCGGGGCGAAGGTCCTTGTTCACAATAGCGTTTTATTTTATTCGACCCGCTTTGTTGTCTGACGACTTTCTTTTACGGTTCTGGAATTATTGTGCGACTCGTAATCTCTTAGTTTTTCTCTTGATTTTTTTTCCTTTCATCTCGGTTTAACATTTTAGGTACTTTCTTGTTGGTTTTACAGTTTTTGCTTAACTCTGTCTCATTAGTGTTCGTCAAATAGATTTCTTCTGCGGTCAGCTTTATAAAAGTGTCACAGTACTTTTTCTGTGAGGAATAAGTAAAATGCTGAGAGCAGAGCGGTCTTCCTGTCTGATTAAAATTTAAGTATCTTTAAGGCTAGAATGAATAGGCTTAAGAGCCTATTCATTCTAGCTTCTCTTCTTTTTCTTTTTGCAACACTGCTTACCATCACACAGGATCACGGTCAAACACTAGTTTATAAAATTTGTTGGAAATCCAACAGTGGGAATGGCACAACCAAATGCATAAACATCATATAATTATGATTTGTCCCAATGCACACTACCCCAGTGCAGTTTGATAGATGTCCCATATCTTTGAAATCTAGGAAGTGCCGGTTTCCTCTCGTTGTTTTCCATCAACGTTTTGAAAACAGTGGCGATGATATCACTACATATTATAAAACAAAGTCACTTTCTCTTTCCCTATGTCCCTTTGTATGATTAAATCTTTAAAACTCCGCAACGGATTTTGACGCGGTTTTTTTGAATAGGTAGAGTGATTAAAGAGGAAAGTTTATATGAATAATTACATCCAGCTAATTGTGGAGAAATACTATTATTTCTGAGATTTCTAATGTGATGTCGTAAATAATTAAATTTCCTTCGCGTTTGCAGTGAAACGCAGGCTGAACCCTACGAGATTTATCAAAATAATGTACTAAATATTGTACACATTGAAAAGCTCTAGAGAAAAGTCCGCGATGGTATATGTCTATCTCTTATAGATATCCCAAAATAACATTTTTTTGTCATTTACTTTATACTACAAATACCGGCTAAGTTTCGAAGCGATTTTAACCAATACAGCATTAATCCTTATCCAATTTATTACTAATATACTAAATACTAATTGAAATATATTTTTTATTAAATATAGATCTATATTACTACTATTATACTTAAATGAATATTTTCGAAGATATTAAAGATTTAAAAATTACGGGCAGGAGCAGCCAGCCGGGGCGGCAGGAGCGGCGGCAGGAGCGGCGGCAGAAGCGGCGGCAGGAGCGGCGGCAGAAGCGGCGGCAGGAGCGGCGGCAGAAGCGGCGGCAGGAGCGGCGGCAGGAGCGGCGGCAGAAGCGGCGGCAGGAGCGGCGGCAGAAGCGGCGGCAGGAGCGGCGGCAGAAGCGGCGGCAGGAGCGGCGGCAGGAGCGGCGGCAGAAGCGGCGGCAGGAGCGGCGGCAGAAGCGGCGGCAGAAGCGGCGGCAGTAGCGGCGGCGGGTCGCTGTGTTTTATACGTTCACAGTTTTTCTGTAGTGTATTAAATATCAGCATTGCACCCGCGTTAATAGGTTCGAACTAATGACCTAAACAGTCAGGGCCTAACGATTTTGGAAAATAAAATCAACCCTATTGTATGATTCTAAAATAACTGTCTACCCTATTTTAAGATTCTAAAATGAAACTTAGCTTCGAACATTATATTAACAGTAATATAAAGTAAATGTTATGAAGGGAAGATACCATACAAACTTCAACAAGAAAACAGTGCTTGACTAACTAGCTGGTAATACAGAACATCGCGAAGTTTTCTAACTTGAAAACAAGTACTAACTCGCAGTACGTGTACCTATATACCCGTAAAAGTACTTGTAACTGACACAGAACATAATATTAAAGAAACCACTCTCATCTTGTTGCTTGCCCGACCCAAATATATATACTTGGAGTAAAGTTTCAACAACTCATACAACTTACGTCAAGTACGAGTGTAACGGAACGACTTCAGAAGGCCAATATGGGTCAAAATTTAGTCACAATCTCATATCGGCGACAAAAAAATTAGATGTATTTTTGACTAATTGAGACTGACATCAGACTGTGAATATTCTTAAAATTACGAGAATTGCCCCTCGGATCTAGCCCGGGACAAAAAGAAATACGAGAACTGACCCTCGGATCTAGCCCGGGACAAAAAAATGCGAGAATTGACCCCCGTATCTAACTCAGACAGTAAAAAAATATACGACAATTGACGCTCGGATCAAGCTCAGAACAAAAAATAAGTGAATTGACCCTCGGATCTAGCCCGGAACAAAAAAAAAAAAAAATGCGAGTATTGACCCTTGGATCTAGCTTGGGACAAAAAAAAACGAGAATTAACCCTCGGATCTAACCCGGGACAAAAAATACGAGAATTGTCCCTCAAATTTAGCCCGGGACAAAAAGTACGAGAAATGCCCTCGGATTTAGCCCGGGACAAAAAAAAAATGCGAGAATTGACCCTTGAATCTAGTTCGGGACAAAAAATACGAGAATTGCCCCTCGAATCTAGCCCGGGACAAAAAAAAAAACAGAAATGAACCTCGGATCTAGCTGGAGGCAAAAAAATACGAGAATTGACTCTCGGATCTAGCCCGGGACAAAAAATACGGGAATTGGTCCTTGGTGCCTGAGAGTAGATTTATATCTATTTTATATCCATAAGCTACTACGAAAGCGAAACCGCGGGGCGCAGCTAGTATCTTTATGAAAAAACATCATCTTTATAAGTATTTAACCGACTTCAAAAAGGAGGAGGTTACTCAATTCGACCGTATATATGCTTTTTTTTTTATGTTTTTTCGCGCATAACTTCGTCGTTTATGAACCGATTTTGATAATTCTTTTTTTGTTGGAAAGAAGACATTCCCAAGGTGGTCCCATAATAAGGACATCAGGATCTGATGATGGAAGACCAGAGAAATCGAGGAAAACTTTCAAAAATCGTAGGGGCGATTAGTTTTCTTAGTATTTTCATTAAGTATTTAAAGCACTACAATTTGATAAAGGTCTGGAGTAGATCTGATGATGGAGCCGGAAGACAGTCGAAGGAACTACTCACTAATTCACAGCAGCTAACTTGTGTTTGGGCTTGATTAATTTGTATTGATAAGAACTTTACACCTAGATGGGTTGTGACTGTCATAAGAGCTCTGATGATGAAGACAAAGGCCAGTTCCGGGAACTCCTCAACGGTTTGCAGTAGCTACTTTTGTTTGGTTTTAATTCGTTTATATTGATGAAAACTTTGCACCCATTGAGTTAAAATAATGGTCTGCAGTACCTAAATCTGATGATTAAGACCATAGGCAGTCGAGAGAATTCTTCAAAAGTACGGGTAATAATTAAAGTAAACAAAATTACGTCATTTCCCAACTATATTTGCGTCAGCTTCCAGTCTGACCGGATGTAACTGAATACATAGTACCTACTTTTCACAACTAAAAAGTGTAAAATAAAAACTTTTTTATAAAAAAACAACCGACTTCTAAAAACCACTACAAAGTGAAAAATAACTAATTTCGGAAGTCGGTGTCAAAAACTAATACCAATACAAAAACCAAAGACACCGACTTCCGAAATTAGTTATTTTTCACTTTGTAGTGGTTTTTAGAAGTCGGTTGTTTTTTTTGTAAAAAAGTTTTTATTTTCATTTCCTATTTTTTCACATTTCCTTTCTTGCGTGGTTTGGGAGTTACGACGGCGTAGACTGACACACAGATATGCACGTTAAAGTTATCGCACCCCTCTGTTTCTGACGGGGGTTAAAAACCTGTTACTTACAATAGATTATGGCTTTGAATAAAATAATACTGGAACTAGATGCTTACTAAAGTCAAAAGTTAATGCTCAAGACAAAAAAAATCTTTAGACGAGATTAATAAACAGAATAAAACTGGAAATAGGTAATTAAAGATAAAAGTAAATTTTTGAGATAAACGATTCTTTTGGAAATTATCATTTAGAATAAATTAATAAATAAATTCAAACTGGAAATAAACAATTAAAATCAAAAGTAAACTTTCAGGATAAACGATTCTTTTGTAGATTATTATTTAGATAAGATTAAAAGGCATTAAAATATTTATCTCCGCTGTCGCCACAATGTAAATTTATATTCTCAACTTGACATAAACTTCTTAAAGAACCACTTTAATAGAAAATACCTATTCTCTGCTAACATTAATTAAGTAAAACAAAATTTTGTCTCTGTTTGAAAGTCCCAAAAAATAATAATGACTTTACAAACTACTTCTGAGTTGGTATTAAATTTTACTTCAACAAAACTCATTTTGATTAAATAACAACTTTTATAATTATCCAATAGACCTTGTCATAATTATGCTTAAGATGACCTTTTGCATAATTTATTAGAAAGGAAACGGGATTGTTATACTAGGAGTTTACATGGGCGTAACCAAGGACGCGGAGCAGGGGGGCAGCTGCCCCCACTGGAAAACTCGCAGAACATTTAGTTCCCCATCTCCGTTCCCCTCTCCTAGGCATGACTTGCCTCCCCCTAGGTCAGAAGCTGGGTATACCCAAGGGAGGTTACAACTCCGCTGCGTAATACATAATCAGCCTATAATATTAACCTGGGGTTATAAATCCTATAAAGTCACCGACATAGTTGAGAGGATTAGCAAGCTGAAGTGGCAATGGACTGGTCACATATGCCGCAGGACCGACAACCGTTGGGGTAAACGAGTCCTCGAGTGGAGACCGCGTCTCGGCAAACGTAGCGTAGGACGCCCTTGGGCGAGATGGAGCGACGAGATCAAAAATATGGCTGGTAGTGGCTGGCGGAGAACTGCTCAGGATCGAGCTTGTTGACGTGCCATGGAGGAGGCCTATGACCAGCAGTGGACGAGTAGAGGCTGATGATGATGATGATGAATGTTCCCACTGTTGGGATACAATACAGGCCTCTTCTCGGTGATAGGGAGTGGGCCTTAATTTACCACGGTGGGTTGGTAGATGTCACATGTCTGAGATACTTTTTTTTGGCTCTAGGACATGCTGGTTTCCTCACGATGATTTCCTTCACCGTTTTGAGAGCAGTAGTGATAAAATAATTTACAGAAAGTCCGCTTCAGCTCTTTATACCTGTGGCTTTTATTTAGGTAATAAGTTTTTACTTATTAGCAAAGCAAAAACAAAAAATAAAATATAATTAAAATGGAAATGTAATTTTAATGAAATTTAATTTTTTTGTTTTTGCTTTGCTGGTATTGTGGCGTGGCTAGCTGGCATATGGTAAATAAATTCGTCGTTGTTGTGTTTTTTTTTTTGTGTTCATTACTGTACCTACATAGTATTATATAAAGCCACGTGTTTTTTTTTTTAATAACAGACAGCTATGCTGCTGGCCCTGCTGGGGAGTTTGTTCCACCACTTCTCCTTCCCAGTGAAAGCACTAGGAAATGGCGAAGGGTGGGTATTCTGGGGGGACTGGCTTATGTAGTATTGACGTTCAAAAAGTGCTGATTCTCAGCCTAATTTGAATAAATGACTTTTGATTTTGAAAGTAAAGCGTTTGATGGGGTTCGAGCCTACTAATTAGAACTTGTAATAATTATAAAATATTTTCATGAATGTGAATTTCACGTGTAACGTAGTAAACGACAAGAGAGAGAAAAGTATTTCGCTTGAAACTCTAAGAGAATTGGATTTGAAGCGAGAGGAAAGTCAGATAAGTTACTTTTTTTTTTCAATTTTATTTTACTATGGTTTTGCAGTACTAGAGAGTTTTCAACAATATCATAAACTAGCGGCCGCCCGCTACTTCGTTCGCGCGGAGCTTTGTATAGGAGTATTTGAACATTTTATATTAACCCCAAAAGAGTCGATTTCTATAGATACATTATTACATTTCTAGATCATAATATACAGCATACGTTTAAAATTTTTGATATGCTCCGCTTCCATTGGTCACAGCGTGATGTTATATAGCCTAAAGCCTTTCTGGATTAATGGGCTATCCAATGCAAAAAGAATTTTTCAAATCGGACCAGTAGTTCCTGAGATTAGCGCGTTCAAACAAACAAACAAACTCTTCAGCTTTATATATTAGTAATAGAGTATTATTAACTAACATATGTAGTATTATGAAATTTGTTACTAATAACTTTGGACAGATAATTAGTCTACAATAACTAGTTTTATTTTTATTTAACTGTGATGACTCCGTACATACAGAACTCTACTATGCAAAATATACTTTATTATATGGGTTATTTACTTCATTATTACTAAAGATGCATGTCCTATAAGCAAATACAGTCCATCAATTATGGAATCGGCCGAAACCATGGCGAAATCTACATACAAAATCGATTGTACAAGAAAAACTCGTATATTTTTTATATTGTTTTTATCTCCATGGACTGGTCACATATGCCGCAGGACCGACAACCGTTGGGGTAAACGAGTCCTCGAGTGGAGACCGCGTCTCGGCAAACGTAGCGTAGGACGCCCTTGGGCGAGATGGAGCGACGAGATCAAAAATATGGCTGGTAGTGGCTGGCGGAGAACTGCTCAGGATCGAGCTTGTTGACGTGCCATGGAGGAGGCCTATGACCAGCAGTGGACGAGTAGAGGCTGATGATGATGATGATGAATGTTCCCACTGTTGGGATACAATACAGGCCTCTTCTCGGTGATAGGGAGTGGGCCTTAATTTACCACGGTGGGTTGGTAGATGTCACATGTCTGAGATACTTTTTTTTGGCTCTAGGACATGCTGGTTTCCTCACGATGATTTCCTTCACCGTTTTGAGAGCAGTAGTGATAAAATAATTTACAGAAAGTCCGCTTCAGCTCTTTATACCTGTGGCTTTTATTTAGGTAATAAGTTTTTACTTATTAGCAAAGCAAAAACAAAAAATAAAATATAATTAAAATGGAAATGTAATTTTAATGAAATTTAATTTTTTTGTTTTTGCTTTGCTGGTATTGTGGCGTGGCTAGCTGGCATATGGTAAATAAATTCGTCGTTGTTGTGTTTTTTTTTTTGTGTTCATTACTGTACCTACATAGTATTATATAAAGCCACGTGTTTTTTTTTTTAATAACAGACAGCTATGCTGCTGGCCCTGCTGGGGAGTTTGTTCCACCACTTCTCCTTCCCAGTGAAAGCACTAGGAAATGGCGAAGGGTGGGTATTCTGGGGGGACTGGCTTATGTAGTATTGACGTTCAAAAAGTGCTGATTCTCAGCCTAATTTGAATAAATGACTTTTGATTTTGAAAGTAAAGCGTTTGATGGGGTTCGAGCCTACTAATTAGAACTTGTAATAATTATAAAATATTTTCATGAATGTGAATTTCACGTGTAACGTAGTAAACGACAAGAGAGAGAAAAGTATTTCGCTTGAAACTCTAAGAGAATTGGATTTGAAGCGAGAGGAAAGTCAGATAAGTTACTTTTTTTTTTTTCAATTTTATTTTACTACTAGCGGCCGCCAGCGACTTCGTTCGCGTGGAATTAGTCTCAGCTCAGCTCCTATTGGCAATATGTACGGCTGAGTTAGCTCCCGTTTTCGCAACATTTTTTGTTACTGCTCTGCTCCTATTGGTCATAGCGGGATGTTATATAGCCTAAAGCCTTCCTGGATTAATAGGCTATCCAACGCAAGAAGAATTTATCAAATGAGACCAGTAGTTCCTGAGATTAGCGCGCACAAACAAACAAACAAACTCTTCAGCTTTATATATTGGTATAGAAAGTATGGATGGTTTTGCAGTACTAGACAGTTTTCAACAATATCATAAACTAGCGGCCGCCCGCTACTTCGTTCGCGCGGAGCTTTGTGTAGGAGTATTTGAACATTTTATATTAACCCCAAAAGAGTCGATTTCTATAGATACATTATTACATTTCTAGATCATAATATACAGCATACGTTTAAAAATTTTGACAAGCTCCGCTTCCATTGGTCACAGCGTGATGTTATATAGCCTAAAGCCTTTCTGGATTAATGGGCTATCCAACGCAAAAAGAAAGTTTCAAATCGGACCAGTAGTTCCTGAGATTAGCGCGTTCAAACAAACAAACAAACAAACAAACAAACTCTTCAGCTTTATATATTAGATTACTAATATATAAAGCTGAAGAGTTTGTTTAGCTGAGAATATTATTAACTAACATATGTAGTATTATGAAATTTGTTACTAATAACTTTGGACAGATAATTAGTCCGCAATAACTGGTTTTATTATTATTTAACTGTGATGACTCCTTACATACAGAACTCTACTATGCAAAATTTACTTTATTATATGGGTTATTTACTTCATTATTACTAAAGATGCATGTCCTATAAGCAAATACAGTCCATCAATTATGGAATCGGCCGAAACCATGGCGAAATCTACATACAAAATCGATTGTACAAGAAAAACTCGTATATTTTTTATATTGTTTTTATCTCCTTTAAGTTACTTGGGGCACTAAATAGTCGCCAGTGAATTCATAACAAAACATTTCAGAAGAGGCAAAATTCTTTAAAACTTTTAAAATCTAGCCTAAGTCTTTCTTTCTATCTTTTCTTTAGCGTGAATACTACTTCAACTCTTGATCAATAGCCCCTGTGGATGGAGATTTGATGCAAAGCTATGGTGTGGCCACTATGCTACGATATTTCAATGTTCTTTATGAATTATTTATTGAATGCACTTTTTGCTACATAAATCACGCGCTTTTATTTAGTAAACGTATATATAAATAATTTAAAAGCCCAATGAAAAATTAACGTGACATTCATCTTAGCTTTCTCGTCAAAACTCCCCTAGCCGAAGTCATCTCGGCATCAAATAAATGTCAGAAAAAAAAAACTTGTCAAAACGTAAGGAAATCTGACGTATTATTTGACAGATCGAGACAGATGAAAATGAACATTCTTAATATTAGTAGCCAAAGAAATGCTCGAACTAATTACAAGATACGAACATCATAATAAAATAAATATATACGAACAAATCACACAGATTGAGCTAGTCCCAAAGTAAGTTCGAGACTTGTGTTATGGGATACTAATTCAACGATACTATATTTATAATAGATACATATATAGATAAACATCCAAGACCCAGGACAATCAGAAAAAGATCGTTTTCCATCATGACCTGGCCGGGGATCGAACCCGAGGCCTTCACGTCGCAGGCATCGCATCTTACAATCCCGAGTGTCACGACACTACACACTAGAGTCTCCTTGCGAAAGGTGTCTCGAGAGCACTCCACACCACCAAACGAGCACAGACCTCAGCGGCTGAGAGCGCTTTAATTTGGATCAAAATATGCTTGATTTTTTAATGAATACCTCCCTAGGGATTCGCTTTTTTTCTTCTTCCAAATTGAATTTATTCAGTGACGCGTTCCACCGTTCCTTTGAGTCAGTAAAAGGGAAATTTTACATGTGCCCCCAAGATTAATAATGAGATTGGAAACATAAGAACCTTATTAGGTGGGATCCACGAAGGAATTGATAAAATATTTCCTCCTTTTTTCAACCTTTTCAGTCTTTTAAAGATACTTTATGTCGTAAATAATTTCTCAAGAGAAACCTTGATAATTCATTTTCTTCTGTGCCTATTGACATAAATAGAGATACTAATTAAATAGAAATCAATCCATACTAAAGAACATATTTGGGGCCTGGGAGGAATCGCAGGATGCTCTTGGTATTTTTTGTGATTTGTCCAAGGCCTTTGATTGCGTACATCATGATACTCTTATCAGGAAATTGTACCATTATGGTTTGAGGGACAGAGCTCTCGACCTTCTGACTTCTTATCTGAATAATCGAATTCAGAGGGTTGATGTTAATGGCAAGAGATCTGCAGGATCTGTGGTCACCATGGGCGTTCCGCAGGGCTCAATTCTAGGTCCATTCTTGTTTTTAATTTATATTAATGACTTACCTCATCACGTGAGGGATAATCACAACATAGTATTGTTCGCGGATGACACTTCTCTTATTTTTAAAGTCAAGCGTCAGCTAACAAACTTTGACGAAGTTAACAATGCACTCTCTAAAGTTGTCCATTGGTTTAATGTAAATAACCTCCTTTTAAATGAAAAAAACTAAAGTCATTAAATTTTCTACGCCAAATGTCAGGCAGCTAAGTACCAATGTTCAACTGAATGGAGTAGAGTTGATCCCTGTCGAGTCGACAGTTTTTCTTGGATTAACTATTGACGCCAAGTTACAATGGGGTCCTCACATTGAGAAGCTGTCGGGTAGACTCAGTTCTGCCGCCTTTGCTGTTAAGAAAATTAGACAGATAACTGATGTGGATACAGCCAGAATTGTTTATTTTAGTTATTTTCATAGTCTTATGACTTATGGGATTCTTCTCTGGGGAACTTGTGCGGACATCAATACCATCTTTGTTTTACAGAAGAGGGCTGTTCGAGCCATTTATAACCTTGGTCCTAGGGAATCTCTTAGAGAAAAGTTCAAAGAGGTGAACATTCTGACTGTAGCTTCACAATATATATTTGAAAATCTTATGTATGTTCATAAAAATATCTCGAATTTTAAGAAGATAAGCGATATTCATAATGTAAATACCAGGAACAAACACAATCTTGCTTTACATCACACTCGTCTCGACAGAGTAGGCAACTCGTTCATGGGTCAATGTATACACTTTTACAACAAGCTTCCCATGGACGTTCGAAACTTACCCATTAAACGATTTAAGAACCATATAAAGGCCAAACTTTGCAAAAAGGGGTATTATAAAATCACAGATTATTTAGAAGACAAAAAGCTTGGGATTGAGCTGCTCGCTCTGTTAAGCATTGTTAATTTTTATTAAGCAATATGCGTAATTATAAGGTAAATTATTGTAAACATTTTCATTTTTAATGTCTGGACTTGAAAAAAGACGATGATCCCTGAGTTTGTTTCGGCCATTTCTTCTCAGAGGTAGTCAGTTAGGAAATACCGGCTTCATCTAGTTAAAAAAATAAAATAAAAAATAAACATGACGTGTAAAAGTGATCAGTGATCCTACTTGCTTAATAAACAATTTCATTTCATTTCATTTACTAATATTATAAATGGGAAAGTGAGTTTGTTTGTTTGTTCCGCTTTCACGCCGTAACTACTGAACCGATAACTTTGAAATTTTACAGACGTAAAGTTAGTAGTCCAGATTAAATAATAGGGTACTTTTAATCACGGAAAAATTTGATATTCCTGAGGGAAATATAAAAAGCGCGATATAACCGAACTCCAAGGGGGCGAAGCCGCGGGCGGAAAGCTAGTAAACTTATATAGGCAATCACTATACAATATGAATGTGTTTTGATAAAAAAGAATTTTTCTATTATAAAAAACACATCACAAACACCACAACAAAAAGTCTATAATCTTGTTTAGCGTATCCTACATATTTTTTTTTATAATTATAAACTAGTGCTTGACCGCAATCCCGTCTGATGGTAAGCAGTGATGCAATCGTTGACGGTAAAGCGCGATAGTTTATTAAGAGTCTATTCACTCAAAAAAAACTGTGTGAATAGGAAGGAAGACGGCAGTTCAGCGCGGTGATGCAATGTTAAACCAAACAACACGACCAACAATGCTACGCCAGAGGGAGATTGATCTAGAGACCCTCCACGCCCAAACTCCCACAAGAACATCATCATCATCATCATCATCATCTCAGCGTTTATCCCGGTTGCATCCGCGGCTTTCGCGTTGGAGCCCGGGGTCCGCTTTCCTGCACATTCTCCTCCATTTCGCACGATCTTTAGCGTCCTGTGGTAAGAGCTTGTTGGCACGCATGTCATCTCTTACAACGTCAAGCCAGCACTTCTTTTGGTCTACCCCGCTTGTTCCGGCCCGGCGGAGGCGCCATGGCAAGACATTTGTTACCCACGTAACATGCCGGTTTGCGTAAGACGTGGCCGTACCAGCGTAGGCGACCCTCCTGCAGTTTGTCCGCAATGTCACGGACACGAAGGCTGCCCCGGATGCGGGAGTTCCTGATGCGGTCTTTCCGCGTAACTCCACACATCCACCGCAGCATATTCATCTCCGTGACACGCAGCTCCCGCTTGTGTCGCTCAAGCACAGGCCACGCCTCACTGCCATACAGGAGAACAGGTCTAATGATGGTTTTATAGACCTGCCCCTTAAGCTTAACCGGCATTTTGGGGTCACAAATGACACCTGTCACCTCACGCCATTTCGCCCAAGCTGCGGAAATACGTGCCTTGACGTCGCAATCAATGTCGCCGGACGCGTGAAGCACAGACCCCAAGTATTTAAACTGGTCCGTGCGCTCGACCATGTCTCCGCCTATGCGCACAGACATGGGGTCTGTCGTGTTGCTGGCCAAGTATACGGTCTTCGACACGTTGAGTTTCAGACCTCCGTTCTCAAGCGAGTCCTTCCACGCATTCACACGCCGCACCAACCGTTCCCTGTCCGCGTCCGCCAGCGCGACATCGTCAGCATACATGAGTAGCCAGGGAGGCTGCTCATGTGAGTCCCTGATACTGGCCGACAAAACGTCTAATATCACGCTGAACAGAAACGGACTAAGGACGGATCCCTGGTGGACTCCGACGGTGATGGGGAAGGGTTTAGTGTCGCCAACAGCGGTCCTGACAACGGAATCGGAATTGAGGTACATGTCTCGAATTATGTCGACATAGGCTTCAGGTACCCCTTTGGACCTCAGTGCCCACCAGATCACCCCTCGAGGGACACAGTCGAAGGCCTTCTGCATATCTAGAAAGAGCATATGCAGAGGCGTGCTCTTCGATCTGTATCTCTCCATGGCGATCCTTAGTGCGAAGATAGGGTCCATGGTTCCGTACCCTGGCCGAAACCCATATTGACACTCCGAGACAGCACACTCCTGCCGGATTCGGGAGTCTACGATCCTCTCA
Source organism: Sesamia nonagrioides (assembly GCA_017933935.1). NCBI lineage: Eukaryota > Metazoa > Arthropoda > Insecta > Lepidoptera > Noctuidae > Sesamia > Sesamia nonagrioides. Next base: position 3,708,712 of record JADWQK010000188.1, read on the forward strand.
AAGATTTTCATGGTGTGGGACATGACCTTGATACCGCGATAGTTGCCACACTCCTGAACCGAGCCCTTGCCTTTAAAGACTGGAGTAATTATACTCAGCCTCCATTGGCTCGGGATTTTGCCGGTCAGGAGCACGCGATTGAAAAAGTTAGTTAGCATGCCCACACCGCGAGGACCCATCGCCTTCCAGGCCTCAATGGGGACTCCGTCAGCTCCGACAGCTTTCCGATTCCCCATACGACGAAGAGCCGTTTGGACTTCCTCAGGCGTTATCAGAGGCACTAGTCCAAGGTTCGGAGGGAGTTCCGGTGTTTGCACCTCTTGATGCTGCTTGTTCAGCAGCTCGTGAAAGTACGAGCGCCATCTCTCCTTCACCGCGAGGTCCTCGCATAGCAGGTTGCCATTTGGGTCTTTTACACAACGGCACTTGGATATATCCTGTGCCGCTTTGACCCTGGAACGTGCCAACTTGTAAATAAGCTTTTGCCCCTCAGACGATTCCAACTTCTCGTAGAGAGGTTGCAAGTGGTCTCGTCTGGCTCTGGCTACAGCTCTTTTGGTGGCACGTTTGGCAACCTTGTATGCGTCGCGATCTTCAGGAGATCCGGTCGCTTGCCACGTTTTGAAGAGGGCTTTCTTCACCTTAGTCTCCCTCTGGACTGTGTCGTCCCACCACCAGGTTTCCTTGTCACGTTTGCGGCCGCCCTTAGAGACGCCGAGTACCACCCGCGCCGCCCCCGTAATAGCTGCCTGGATCCCGTCCCAGTGGTCTTGCACAGGTTCTCCGTCGGTACCGACGCACTTGTCGCCAATAACCGACGCAAAATCCTGGGACCTGTTTTCATCAAGCAGCCACCACCGGATCTGGCGCCGACAGTCCTCTACACGTCTACGTTGGGCCTTTACGCAGAGGTCCATGACAAGGAGACGGTGTTGTGCAGTGAGACTCACCGGGTATGACTTTGCAGTTGGCTACTTTGCCGATGTGGTGCCTCCTAGTTAGTAGAAAATCGATCTGGGTAGCGCTTCGCCCGCTCCGGTAGGTGACAAGGTGCTCCGGTTTCTTTTTGAAGTAGGTGTTCACGATTGCAAGGTCCGCAGCCGCACACATTCGGAGAATGCTGTCTCCTTCCGCGTTGCGGCTTCCGTACCCAAAGCCACCGTGAACACGCTCAAACTCGCCACACCTCTCACCCACATGACCGTTCAAATCACCACCCAGAACGATTCCCTGGGATAACGGAATCCCGCAAAGCAATCCTTCGAGCTGGGTCCAGAACAGCGTCCTTTCGGCTTCACCGCACCCGGCCTGTGGAGCGTAGGCACTTATCAAGTGGGTTATAACCCCATTGACAAGCACCCGCACCGACATTAGCCGATCGCTGATGCGATTCACCTCCAAGACGTCATCCTGGAGCTCGTCAGACAACACCACGGCGACTCCATTTCTCCCACTAGGTGCACCCGTGTAGATCAGCTTGTAGCCATTCCCAATAAGCCGGGATCTGCTGCCTTTCCACCGAGTCTCCTGCAGGAACGCCACGGCCACCCTCCGCCTGTGGAGAGTTTCGGCCAGCTCTCTCGCGCGTCCAGTTAGCGTGCCAACGTTCCACGACGCGAAACGGATTTTCATGGATTGGGCTCGCTTCTTCAGCCGTGTCCGCCTCTGACACGGTAGCCCTAGCCCACAGGTCACAGGAGTCGGGCGAGGCTCCTGCGCGCCGTTTTGCGGCGGCGCCCTAGCTGTGACATGTGCATTTCTTATTTTCCTCTCCATGATTGATTGGCTTGTTTGGCTAATTACGAGTGCGACTGCCGTCTGACCACTCAACCCCGAAGGGAAAGCCGGCGTCAGAGCCCCGTTCGTGAGTCAGCAGGTGCACCGTCTGGCAGGTGGGGTTGACTTGGGTCCCAGAGATGGAGGTGGGACCAAACTCCCACAAGAACATTTGACGCATTGTACCCGGCACACATCGCAACACAACTGCTCAGACCCGTCCTCTGTACGGCTTCACCAGACATACGCACATATATTCTGTGGCATAATTTACGATCACCACGCGGGTGAAAGCTAACACTAGTTATGTTATAGGCATCAGAAACTAATATATTGAAATCATGGTAGTCATGACACCAAGCAAAGAATAAAAAGTTCTCAAAATTTGGGGACAAACTTTGAGGGTTCAAATGTCACAATATTTTGTTGTTTTATTTAGCAATCGTTTTTTTTTTTTTTACGGAACTCGGCACGGGTTTGGCAAGGACGTCAAGCCCTTTATCAGATTTGAAACTTGTTCTCAACTTTGAAAACAATATTTTTTGTTTCACAGCGAGGACGAAATTTAATAATTCAGAAAGTCTCGACCTGTTCGGACGGACTTCATTCCATTTTCCAAGGCTACGCCTGTCGTATGATACAATTAAGTAAACCAGAAGTTTGAGTGTCAGCGTCGAAATTTTGACGATTAACAATTTTTATGAATCAAAGTTCGCTAATTGTGTCCGTTGTATTGCAGCGAAAGATTTTTCATAACATTTTATTAATAAATTTCAAGTTCATTTCTCCAGATAAATAAATTGAGATTTGTGAAGTTTTGTTTGTTTGAAAATAATCTGCACCTTAATTACGAATCCATTTCACCATATGTACGAAGCACGTACATGAGTTTTAAAATATATTTATTACAATAAGTTAGCCAGTAGGCTAGCGTATTTGCACTTTGGGTGCGACCTACATTTGGCAGTGCATTGACACTGACATATTGTATTACTCTATGCAATTCATGTTACATATTACTTTTAGTGTTCAATTAGACGTGGTTTGAATCGGACTACTTGAATTTTTATACAGATTCATCCCGTTGAGCATTCACTGACATTTTCTGCATTTAAGTTTGACATTTTACATCTGCATTGACATTACTATGTTAGGGAAGCACCCTACACCTTGCCTACACCTTGTGTTCGAAAAATTCTGCTCGACAACGAAAATTGCGCAATGAATGATATTGGACTGTCAAAATGAAACCCATTGCTCCTGATAATGTGTTATACAATTATCCTACTAAAGCTACTAGGTACATCTTTACTGTAGCCAAAAACTACGTCAAAACAAATAAAAAATCTTGATATTCCCGTGATAAATTTAATATTGACGTTCCACACTAATTTTCGTCAACAATATCAAATTACAGGACGTGGGTAGGTACTCAACCTTTCTACCCGCCATTTATCTTCCGACACAACCGTAATTCAACAGCTCCAAATACATAGACGTATTAGGTGCAATAAAGGCTTCATTATTAATCCATATATAATCCCGATGCGTGTCAGGGCAGATGTAGATTGACAAACATCTCCCGCGGCGATGCACGTCGGTGCACCAGATAGATGGCGCCACTGGGGGATGCGGTACCAACTGGACTTTTTGTACAGGATATATGGAGCAGCTTTGTAACAGGAGCACTATCATTTGTAGTGTTAGCTAGATTAGAACAGCGTTTTGGTTTACGGCAGACACAGGTAACGACCTAAGAGTTTTGTACACATACATACATATATGACGTGTGTTTGGAATAGAACATTAAGTTTATATACGAATGTCGGTACACGTCACTGCCCAGCGAAACGTGAATTAGAATGTAACTGCCAATGTCATTTTGACGGACGACTCGAAAAGAAAAATCGGTTTGGTCGAGCGTGGCACATAAGAATTTATTATTCGGAATATAATAAATTCTATATAAGTAATTGAAATCCAACGCGCAGGGCGCTTAATTGATACCTAGTTTTATCCAGCGGAGTCTTGAACCTAGATCGGAGGTTTTCGAGGACAGAGAACGCACGCTAACGGGACGCGGCGTTATTCGGCGAATTTACACACGATCCAAGTATTTAATTATATCTACATATTAATATATTATAGTACACGACAATACAACATAGAACTTACTACATAACACTTAACACTGTGCGGTAGCGGACGCGGCCGCTGCGCAAGGTGGCGCGGGTTCGATCCCCGCACAGTGCAAGTATTTGTATGCATGAATATGAATATTTGCACTGGTCTGGTCGTGCCTCGGAAAGCACGTTAAGCCGTTGGTCCCGGTTGCCATACGAACATCTAGTGGCAGTCGTTACGGGTTGTTGGAGCCCTCAAAAGTTCAACAATTGGTCTAACTGCAATGCTTCGATGTCGCCTTCGGGTTGTGGAGGTCAGACGGCAGTCGCTTCACGGAAAATGTCGAAGTTTAGCCATATCAGTAGTTGGACTGGTAAAGCGGACCCCAGATTCAAAAGCTGAAAAGGATTTGGATGCGACTGGGATTAACGCTGAGATGATGATGACTGTGCCACCAATTGGAGAGATACAGCGACGGGTAAGTCCAATTTTGAATATCAAAAACCTTGTAGGTAATCGGCTATTGGCATATTTTATAAGGTACAGACCGGTAGCTCAGAGCTAATTATTATTAAACAACGTGCATATAACTAAATATTATCGTTGTTTATATCACGTACATCAAAGGAAAGAAATGTTGCAACATTAGTTGCCCGTCCGGCACATAATAAACTAGTGCGCTTTACCACCAACGATTACATCACTGTTTACCTACCACAATGCGAGATCGCAGCCAAGCACTAATTTATGTCTTTTAAAAAATGAGTAGAGATTTTAGTGAAGTAAAGATGCCACATCCCGTAGTTTTATCCCCAAAGACCGGGCGCCTTTTGAATGTATCCCTCCGTAATAAAAAGGTGTATTTATCAGAAGAATCTGATGAAAAGCTGTAGCTAAGCCCACATAAACGAAAATATAAAAGAACTTTTACGGCAAACTTCAAATCCTTTAGAACTACACTTGACTGGGTTCACACAAGAAAACCAGCAAATCAATTGCCAGAAAACTCGAAAAGGAAATCAAGCATGAATTATTGCAGCAAGCTCGGACGAAATTGTGTGAGCAGATATTAGCAACACCAGAGGCGTTTTTAATATAAAACAAACGTAACAAGCCGACGATACTGATAGGAAGCGAAATTACACCTCGTCTCAACACAAACTGCTGTAATCACAAACAATTTCAAAGCAAAGAAAATTGCTGCGATTCGCAATATTGCAAGGGAGTTGATGCGAGGCTTAGGCGCGAGCGGATTTTGGAAGTAACATCTTAAAGCAAATATCGTTTAATTTCATTCTGTATGAAGTTTTAAATGATTTTTTTTCGCATCTAGTATTCGCAACCAAGATCCATCCATATAGCGAGTGTTTATTTTGTGGGTTTATTTATTTTTCTTCTTAATCAGCCTATAGATGTCCACTGCTGGACAAAGGCCTCCCCCAAGGTTTTCCACGATGACCGGTCTTGTGCTGCCCGTATCCATCGGCTTCCCGCGACCTTCACCAGGTTACCGATCCACAAACTAAGTGGCAGTGGGCAGGGCACATTGCTCGTAGAACCGATGGCCAATGGGGCAGTAAGGTTCTGGAGTGGCGGCCACGTCCTGGAAGAGGCAGCGTAGGGAGGCCCCCAACAAGGTGGGTTTATTTACTAAGGACTTCTTATTTTGCATTAACCGTGCTGGGGTAACCATTAACTATTTTTTTATTTAATTCAGGACGTTCAGAAAACAATACGTATGAAAGTTATACAGTACCCTAAACACACGATACTAGGGATTACGTTTGGCCCAGGAGCCTGAAGAGACTCTTCGCATCATCACCATTTGGTAGAAACAGAATTTAATATTTCTTTAAAGAAGCAACATAAATAGGAAGGCGGATTTACTTATTGAAACGCTACAGTCACAAGCTTGATCGTCCCAATGGTTTATAAGCAAAAGGAGAGAGATCTCCTAAAGTGAAAATACAGATTGCGACTTTACAAAATGCGAGTACGTAGTTACTTTCTCGTGAAATAAACTTAGGGCGTTGATGGGGTGCCCCCGGGCCACTGGGTTCCCGCCAAATTTTATTGTAATAAGGGTTTAATCAGGAACTTTGTTAATTAGGCCAGGCGAAGCACGGCGCGAACTTAAACTCGTAAAAATTTGCACTTTAGCGTACGCTGTTGTGATTTTAATTAGTTTCACGTGTAGGCCTTATTATTGAATTGAGTATTTGTTTAAGAAGCTGGAGTTTCGAAATACATTACGACATATTTATGGACTCTCTGCGCGTTTATTCTCACTTTACTTATATATTTATAGACTAGTGCGCTTTACCATCAACGATTCCATCATTGCTTACCATCAGGCGGGATTGCGGTCAAACGCCAGTTTATAAATAATAAAAAAAAAAACATTAAAGCCATCTTCTTCTTCTTCGCGTGTCATGTTCATCATTTCAGCTGTAAGTCGTCCACTGCTGGACATAGGCCTCCCCCCCAGGGATCTCCACGACGATCGGTACTGCGCCTTTCGCATCCAGCTGTTTCCCGCGACATTCACCAGGTCGTCGGTCCACCTAATCGGGGGCCTACCCACACTGCGTCGTCCGGTGCTTAGTCTCCACCCGAGAACCCGTCGGCCCCATCGGGCATCGGTCCTACGGGAATGTGCCCGGCCCACTGCCACTTAAGTGTTGCAATTCTACGGGCTATTACGGTTACTCTCGTGATTTTGCGGACCTCCTTTTTGATTTTTTCACGCAGTGAAACCCCAAGCATAACCCTTTCCATTGCCCATGGAGTGACCTTGACCTTTATTATAAGGTCCAAGGTGGAGTTTCGGGCGTCAACAGCAATCTAATTGCATTTGGCCGAGAAATCCGCTACTTGTTTGGAGCCATCACTTGCTCCGTCAAACCTTACAACGTGCAGCTGATAGGGCAGATAGGACAGATTATTGTCCCATTTTTTTTTTTTGTTATATTTATAAACTAGTGCTTGACTGCGATTCTGCCGACTTTTAAAATTGTTTATAGTGTCGTTTCCTAAAGCGCGTGATTTATGTAGTAAAAAGTGCATTCAGTAAATAATTCATAAAGAACATGGCAATATCGCAGCATAGTGGCCACATCTTGACTTTGCCTCAAACCTTCCTCATAGACGGTCCACGCGGCCGTCTTTTTCAACTGTCATTAGCGATATAACCGCCATTACTGTGAAATAAAACTTTCTAAGAATTTCTATAATTTGTACACTACACATGTTATTGGCAATATTGTGGTACCTATTCCACAGAGGCCATTGATCAAGAGTTGAGGTTGAATCTCACCTTGAAAAAAGAAGAAGAAGACCCTGGCTTTGACATCAAGTCCACTTTTTTTATAAGTTTGCATGTTCGACTTTTGGCGATATTATATTTTGATTTCTTTTTTTATTATTATTTTATGATATTTACTTGTAATGTGCGTTTTGTTTGTGCGGAATAAAACATATTTCTTTCTTTCCTTCTTTCTTTTTATACTAACTAACAACCAACAAGATTCCCGCTACCAACCACTAAAACGACCTACCCCTACCTACGACGACCTAGACGTATACCTTCAAAAACAAGTACAGTGAAGAACAAGTTTACAGTAAATTGACTTTCAAGTGGCATTATACTCAATCTAAATTCTTCTATTGAATATGTTCGTGTAATATGCGAGTACTCGCGAAAAGCCATTGCATTCAAGTTTATATTCGTTTTGACGCAAATTCGATTTGTTGCATCGAATAGAGTACTACCTACATTCTATTTATTATCATGACTATATTTTGTAGAATTTTGAGTAAAAATATTTGAATGTGGGATGACAGTTTTCACTGTACATACTTCGTGGTGGAGCTGAGAAATTTGTTAGGTGGAGTTTGATAGAAAAATGGGTAAAAGTATATTAGGTTTACTATTGCGTGTTACATTATTTTGTATTATGACTGCGGCTTCGGGTGCGTTCTAAAATCAAGGTCAAAGTTCCTGCTTATCATTATCTTCGTTTCCGTATCAACATCGGCTATGTGCCAGTGAAAAGTCGCTTCACAGAGTAGTTGTAGCATAGACAAAAAAAATTATTTCTTTTTTATTTATTCTTATTTCATAAGTACTTACTAAAAATATATTTAAAAAATGTATGTTTGTGAACACACACACAAAACACATTTATGAAGTTGTATGGATTTCTTAATTTCATTGTTGATTTGGAAAGAGCAGTGAAAGGAGATATAATTAGAAAAGACAAAAAAAAAATCCACTTAAAAAAACACTGATTTTAAACTTGATTTAAACGTAAAGTTCTAACGCTTATAATCTCAACTCACAGCTCCTAAAGTAAAATAACAACACAACAATATCTGCAATCGACATTATTTAGCCTGAGGCCGGTCTGTGGCCAATCGCAGTAAAGCTTATTTTAGCCTATTTTCTAGTTAAATGATTTATTGTCCACTGTGTAATGAGAAATTATGGTTCGTTGGTGATTTATTACTGGTTTAATACCTTTGTGGGCTTAATAAAGGGTGGATAGAGCACTCAATCATATATTTTAGTATTTCATCAGAATGCTGTGATTCATTTCGACACTCTTGGTGGACTGGTTGAGCGATTGACTGCTGCGCTGCGTGTCGCGGGTTCGACTCTCGCACGGAACAACTACATATTTTTAAGTATTTTAACTTTTTTTTTTTTTAAATATCGTTGCCCCACCTAGTTTTGTCCTGTACCGTGGATGCGTTTACAAACATACAAAGTCACATCCACAAACAGGCAGACCCGGAGCAACTAATTCTAGGCCATATAAATATTTGTTCCGTGCGGGAATCGAACTCGCGACCCGCAGCGTAGCAGTCGATCGCTCAGACACTTCGCCAATCGTGTCGCATGGTCGGTCTACCTGTATTTGTTCCGGGTCTGGCTGTTTATGTAGGTATGTGAGTTTAAATGTATGTAAACGCACCCACGATACAGGAGTAATTCCTCATATAAGGGGACGTTTTTTTATAAAAAAAAAGTAAAGAAAATGTGTCATGGTTCATTCATGTTCTCGCTACATAACATATATTCAAAATTTTTCAATATTCCTTATTATATGTATATTCCTAAAGAAAATTACTATTCATATTAGGATTAAATATGAATAAATGGTTATTCATGCCTATACAACGTAAAGAAAGAGTAAACAAAGTAAGGGTAAATAAACTAGCGCGCGTTACCACCAATGATTGCATCACTGCTTACCATCAGGAGCGATTGTAGTCAAGCACTAGTTTATAATTATATAAAAAAAGTTAAATACATACTACGATGATATCAAACGGTACTGGAAAAGTCGCAACTCAAAATAAAATACCTACTCAAAGAATCTATACTGAATCTCGGTGTCATATGTTTCTCCAATTTATCATGAGACGCGATTGCAGTCAAGGACTCATTTATAATTAAATTAAAAAGGTAAATACATACTACGATGATATCAAACGGTATTGGAAAGGTCTCAACTCAAAATAAAATACTCTAAGAATTTATATCGAAGCTCGGTTTTATATGTTTCTCCAATTCAAATCATAACAAAAGTGATCAAAATACGAAGCTCAATAACTACACACCACGGTACTTGCCAATACAAAGATAAATCTCTTCCGTATCTATGCACACATAAGCCAACCGCAGGTGGTGTTCCTTCTCATAACGTCCGAACATCTACAGAAAGGATTAAAAACCCTTCCAGTATCGGAAAAAGGACCGTTGCTTATTCGATTGATTCAGGTCCTCTCGCCGTCTTCTATGCGGCTAAAGTAACGTGCATTGCCAAAATATTACGATTTTAGTCCATCAAAATCTCCACCATAACATACTCCGTCAATAAATTTTCACATACATATATAATCATACTAAATGCTGCCGCTGCTAGGGTACAGGCCTCCAGTGAGAGGGAGAATAGACACATACTTCAGAACAAACCCCCCAAGGAGCCATTAGAATTTGTTACTATCAATATTCCGTTCGAATAAGAATTCTGAAAGGGTTGTATGTCACAAAATATGTTAAGAGGTCCAAGTTGTAAACAAAGTTTCTCCGGAGCGCCGGCGCCGATCGATAAGTTTACTCAGTCCAAACTGTGGGACTAGCATGAACACGCGACGCAAATATAACACAAACTTGAATATGATACAAGGCATATATAAAAAAAAAATCGTTTCAAACATATCCCTTTCATTACAAACGTTATTGAAAGTTAAGAGACGTTTGAACGACATAATAGTATGGTTAAACAGTCTTTAATCATTATTTAACTTTAAGAAACGTAAAATCTAAATGTTTTATTACTTTTTTTTATGTAATGACCTCATTGGGATAAAATCAATTCAGTTCCTTTATTTCAATCAACAGTTGGATTATATAACATTAGGTACATTAAATAAAAATTATTACTACTGATATAGCCAAAATCAATAATCAGAATAAACTGCAGTACCGAGGCGGCTCCAGCAACACCCTGTAGGCAATGTCGTTAGTTAGCCCACCGGTCGCTCGAATAAAAACAGACTCTATACGCTGTGAAAAAGAGTGATTTTTGCTTCCTTCGAGCATCGTGTATACTACACATGGACAAAGCCCTGCGTTCTCGCTCAAGTCTGAATCTTCTTTCAGGTCAGTGGTCACTAGATGCCCAAGGTCTACGAAGATGTCATCCCTATTTCGCGGTACAATGTCCAAGTTGTTGCTAGACGTTGCTTAGAGGAGGCAAAGATTGAGAGCATATTCGTCACAAATTACATAAAGGTTTACATAAAGGTTGGAGATTGTTGGTGACATCAACCCCGTTTGCCTGACTCCGCACTCCAATATGTATGGCTCAGACAGCGTCTCCAACCACCGAATTACGTTGACCTGTTTCACGTACCAATATTTGAGAATACAAATGTATTCACTTGGTAGAGATTTGTAGTTAAGTTTATTCCAGAAGAAACCGGCTCAACCGCTTTCGAAAAGTCAAGAAAACAAGCATAAAGTTGTGAACTACTTGGTAATCTGCTCCAAACAGAATAGCTGTCTCAGTGGAGAATCGCGATTTGAAACCTGATTGTCATGTAACTAAAGACAGCCACTCATCAGTGTGTTAAGAGGATGTATAAATAAGTATGGAAGACAGAATTATAGCTAAAGAGATAAGTCACGCATGGTACTACCACGGTATGCATCATAGCTGGAGGTAGATATGAATGTTCTAGATCTAAATAGTGAAAAAACCCTTGAAAGATGGATTCCAGCATCTTTAAGATGCTCGATACTCAAAGATGTATTAGTCGAGTTGATTTGTGTGGAGAGGTCTATGGCCAACAGTAGATTGCTGTAGACTTTTTTTTTGTTGTGGAAGGGGAAAATGAAACACATAAACGATCACCGGTCTCTGAGACTATACTTTGTTGCAAATATAAGCACATCTACTTATACAATAATTTTCTCAAAAAGGTAATAATCAGTACATAAGTACATTGGTTTCTAATTGGCCAGCCGTATTAAATGTCTATGTAACTACCCATACCTTGGGTTTTGCTTTGTTATTGTTTTTTATACCTATTGTATATCTGCATGCTTCGTCACTAGACGAGATAATTGGACGTTAAATGTTAAATGTCATGAAAGTGAACTATATTATGTGCTTCTTGAGAAATAAAAGTTACTTTAAACCTAAATCATCAAATGACCTCCGCGCTCTGGGCGGAGCGGAAGGGTGTGTCAGAGTCCGAACTCGTGTTCCTTCACTTACCTCTGCGCCAGGGCCACGGTTTCATTTTTAACCAATCCGTAACCCTGAACCAGGCGGCATTGGTCTTCATGGACCCCGTCACGATATGCTGATATCTTTTTGAGGCGCGCGTGAAACACAACGCGTCGTCGACCCTGGCCTGGTCCGTACCGGGCGGCGAGCTGCCCACTACTCGCCGCCCAGATTACTGTAACCTGATGATGGCAATGATAGGAGATACTGAAAGTATTTGTCGCTAAAAATCTATAGTGAAGCTGTTTTTTCAATTTTAAAAAACGTTCGAATCTACGTAATGTGACGGGCGTTCGTGCTAGGCCCAATGTTCGATGCATAGTTTGCTAGCATTGAGAACGTTCCATAGGAGATCCAACTATATTTTATGCTTTAGTGTTAAGTAGATACTTTACTTTCATAGTTCACTTGTTCAAGATTATTAATATTCTTGGGATCTTATCTCGATATTGTTGGAAATGTTTTCATAACATTCTTAGAAAAAATTTCTTGCGAGTTTGGAGCCGTTGTTTTTTGTTTTTAAGAAAAGATATTGTTTTTCTTATGTAGTCCATTATAAACATTAAACAATTGTAAAAAAAAAAAAAACAAATCTTAAACAACAATTCCATTTTATTTTTCAAACTGTATATAAATAACTAGCGGCCGCCCGCGACTTCGTTCGCGTGAAGTCAGTTCTTTGAACATTTTATTTTAACCCCAAAATATACAGCATACATTTTAAATTTTTTTTATGCTCCGCTCCTATTGTTCGCAGCTTGATGTTATATAGCCTTCCTGGATTAATGGGCCACCCAACGCAAAAAGAATTCAAATCGGAACAGTAGTTGCGGAGATTATCGCGTTCTAACAAACAAAATCTTCAGCTTGCCAAGGAATTTGGAAAAATGGTATTTGAAGAAACTATTGCCGTCGCGCAGCTTCCAACCTCTCCCGTTAAAGTGCGAGAAGGACAGTTGCCGCTCAGTCTGATTTTACCTACAAAAACGTTGACCAAAAGACGTTTCGTATTCCGCTGTTTTCTTGTTCAAAACATGAACGATCTCAATTATTTTTATATCAAAATTTAGAGGAAAAGTTTACCCATGCTTCTATTATTTTCTTTTTTGTCAGAAACTTATCACGTTTGTCTAATAGTCATCAGTCAGGTAAAAAAGGGTTACTTTTCGCTTTTTTTGGAGTATCGTATTTCTTTTATGTATTTTTTATTTATTTTTTTCATTCAAATACTTAGCAAGATATATTAATTTAAAATGTCGCATGACGTCACGCCGTGGTACAAAATATACCACGGCGTGACGTAATTAGCCCCCAATCTGTTACTTTAATACGCTATATCTCAGTAGTTGGTAATTTCAACAAAATAAAAAATACGTGTCCTAATTTTTTTATAATCTATAAGACGAACTAATTATTTTTGGATTTTCATACTTTGGATACATCCCTATTATAATCACGATCCACCCTGTATAATTATTTAAAAACAAGGCCTAAAACACAAATCTTCGAAACCCCTCCCGCCAGAGTTTTAGGGTAATAAATTTAAAGGCCATAGACCTAATTTTGCCGACATAAACCAGATGACAATCAGCGTACTGTCTGACTTACAACGATGTTGGTCGTGATTTACATTAATAGGCGTTAACATCGAGCTTGGCTTCTATATAATCCTGACAGACTCTCATAGCCTGCGTAGAGAATATGTTGCACTGAAGAGCGGGGGCGGAGACTGGTTGAAGAGACGATGATCAGTTTCCGCCCCCCTCCCGGCCGCCTCCGCTGTGTTGAGCCGTCCTAAGTACTTAATCTACTTTATTATAATTTTTGTCTTAGCGAACCTACATGGCATGGCCACGTGGCATAGGGGCAAGTCCACAGTCAGTTTGTGATATTTTTCACGACCCTATTCCGTGTACATACACACAAAAAAGGAAATAAGGAGAAATGAGGAGCATGTTGGAGAGTGGGAATTGCATGACTTAATTCCCCGACCCGTCGTACGGCGAATATCTAACCTTACGTTGTTGACACCACTCCGATCCGGACGACGCGTTTCGCCTCGTCTTTTATACCGCGTACATCAAAGGACTGGAGCAACCTGCCAACCAACGATGCTGCGCCAGAGGGAGATTAATCTGGAGACCCGCCACGACTAAACTCCGTACACAACAACGTTTGGCACATCGTACCCGGCACACATTGCAACACAGCTGCTCAGACCCATCATCCGTACGGCTTCGCCGATTTCCATCAGGTATCGTGGTCAAGCACTAGTTGTGTTACTGTTAAAAAAAAAAAAAGACAGAATTACTCTTTATGAGAGGAGGCAGGCAGGAGCGTTTGCCAATATTCCTCCTCACGTTTTGGCAGCGGTGATGAAATAATTTGCATAAATTAAGCATCATTCTATAGGAAATGCGTAACATCATCAGCCTGTTACATTCCCACAGCTGTTCAAGGAGAGAGGCTCCTTTTTGTAAGAGGTAATGGGCCGTAATCTATCACGCAAGTTCAGTGGAGGTTGGTCTCCCCGCAATGTTTTCCTTTACCGATTTCAGAGCAACAGTGATGACATAATTTGCACAAATTAAAAGTCGTTCTATTACAAATGCGTAAAGCTAACCAATGTAATGTTATGCAGACCAATGGGAGTACAGATTATACGATGATTTAGCAAAAACAACGCCTTTTTTATAATACAAAATGCTATGGTAAGCATTGAGGGTATCAAAAATAATAAACTTAATAAATCATTTCAGAACATTACAATGATGTTCAGAAAGCTCTATTATCAAAAATAGAATTATTAATTAGCATTTATATTATTATAACCGTCCTATATCGAAGTAGCATTTCATATATTTTATGAACGATCATATTCGAGTCAAAAAACCGAGGGCTTTTTACACATTGTACTTGTTTCCTCAAACAAGTTCGAACATTTTTCTATGGAAGCTACCACACCAATTTCTTTTTTCAAAGAGCCAGCTCACGGTTTATTACTATTATGAAAACTATTATTTGAATACCACGGAATGTGATTTCTGTATTTTTAATGAACGTCGCCACCGCTGTTAGTTTAACCTCACCTCAAACGACGTAGTTCGTGCATACCCCGAAAGATACCGTTTTCAGTAATAAAATTTCAGATCATAGAGGATTAGGGTAAGAAGCTTAAATAACGTAACTTAGAGATTTAATAACGTTAGCGTTGCATGAATTCGACTATGTCTTTATTTATATGTGTTTTATATCACCAAGGCTCCCAAAGACCAGCGCGTCACTACACTATGTAACTTCATCGTTTATGGAAATTGGTTTAGTTTTTTCGTCGTCTATCGATCTAGTAATATGTTGCTTATAACAGCAATACTCAACGTTATTTTTTGTTTATGCAAAACCTAGCCTAGAGCGCACGCGTAGAGTAGCCAGCCTTTCGGTGTTCTATAAGATGCATTTTGGGGAGTGTGCGAGGGAATTGCATGATTTAATTCCCCCTTCTCCGTTTCATCATCGGACGACCTGTCGTACGGCGAGATTCCACCCTTACGTTGTTGACACCACTACGATCCGGACGAAGCATTTCGCCTCCTCCTTTATACCGCGTACATCGAGGGACTGGAACAATTTGCCAGCGGCGGTGTTTCCGTCGGACTACAATTTGAGTGTCTTCAAGGCTAGAGTGAATAGGCTCTTAATAAACTAGTGCGCTTTACCATCAACAATTGCGTCACGGCTTACCATCAGGCGGGATTGCGGTCAAGCGCTAGTTTATAATTTATAAATAAAAACCTGAATACAGTTTGTTTAGAATAAGCAACTGAAGCGATTCCAATCATTTTTCACCATGTTGTATTTTTAACCAAATACATTTAGAATTTGTTGCAGAGTGGTTACCGAGCGGATAGATACGGACGCGCCACAGCTGACCCCAGAGGTCAACGCCCCGCACTCGCCCGCCTGATCGGAAGTTTGACCATATTTTTGTTGGGACAACCAAATAGAATAGTAAGCTCATAACTTTGTGGTTTTTCATTATAGCTTTTTGAAATTGAAAAGATGAGATGATTGAGAAGATGTAGGCACCACTCGTACATTAATAAGGCTCTAACTTTCGGCCTTGCCTGATGAGGACTGCTGCCTAGGGTTTACTGCCACATCCCCTTCCTAAGAAGTCACCATGTCTCAGACGAAATTAAAGTGACACTGTCGCATTTCCATTATAAGCCCTGAGGTTTATAATGTCAATCAAGGAGCCTTGGCTAGGCTTCTTATCTGTGGACCTGTCATAATCAATAAATCGACTGTCCGTTTGGCGAGATTTGAAGCATTATGACGGTGAAGCTCGATAACGATTTAATTACGCTGATTAAAATGTTCCTAGGTTCAATACGTTGTAATAGACTTTTTTTTTAAGTAATGAAAATCGTATTAATATGCAGAAAGACCTATCGATAAGTCTCCACCAAAAGTCATCATCATCATCAACCATTTTTAACGTCCTACTGCTGGGCACAGGTCTCCTCTCAAACAGAGAAGGATTGAGCGTAATCACCAGGCTTGCTCAATGCGGGTTGGCGATTTCAGACTTAAAGTCGAGGTTTCTTCAAAATGTAAGGAATAAGAAAATTCTCCTTCAAGCTTGCACCAAAAGTTATGTGGAGGTCGTAAGCCAAATTGTCACTTCCCATTGGTTGGGAAGCCCCATTGTCATTATAACTTCGTCGATACTCGGATCAGGAGCAGATCGGCTAATCAAAACTTGTAGATATATTGCACTTGGCTACGTGCTAAAATTCAGTGGCATGTGTGTCTTGATTTAAACGGCTTTGTTTAAGAGGCATCGCAAAATGCGTAAAGTGCGCAAGAAGCATTCTAAGGTCTGTATTCCAGAAGGAAACTCAAGCATTGATCTCTGTTTAAACATTACTTAAAACTAGTTTCAACAAATCAAAAGGCTTCAAACGAGACTTAAGTAATGCTGGAGTCTTGAGTAACGTTCTGTAATACGGACCTTAGCGTAGGGTTGCCAGATAGGAAGTTACCAAATCCGGGACAGTACTACACAGACAGGGACACTCGGAAAAAGAACGTCTAAAAAAAAATCCGGGACAGTCGGAAGGAAAAATAACGTCTAAAAAAAAGGTCATTTCAAATCAAATCCGGGACAGTCGGAAAAATAACGTCTAAAATCTTTCTTTAACAACTCTTACTAAATTAATAACTTTTTAAAATCCGGGACAATTACCGCTCATTCCGAGACAAGAGGCAAGATTCCGGGACAATCCCGGATTTCCCGGCGGTCTGGCAACCCTACCTTAGCGTGTCAGTGATAATATAAGTACGAAATATAGTATACATATATTTTTTTAGACATTTTGCCTCAAAATTCAGCAAAGCGATCTTCCATTCCATCACGTTCGCTGACGTAGCCATTATGTTATGACGAGAGGATATGTTTGGATATGAATTTATTGTAAACTAGCGGCCGCCAGCGACTTCGTTCGCGTGGAGTTAGTTATGATCCGCTCCTATTGGTCGCAGCGTGATGTTATATAACCTAACGCCTTCCTGGATTAATGGGCGATCCAACGCCTCGAAAGAAGAATCACTCGAAGAATTTTTCAAATCGGACCAGTAGTTTCAAAGAATAACGCCTTCAAACAAACTCTTCAGCTTTATATATTAGTAAAGATTTGACTTCCCAAGTGGTAAAAGGCCTTAAAAAGATACCTACACATTGTTGCAAAGGATAAAAATGGTTTCCGACATACCACAAAGTCTAGTCTAAAAGAACCACAACATAACTCCCAGAATCCAGATTCAGTCAGAAAAGAGCTAACAGAAAGTGGAAAACTGTACCTTATGATATAAAATAAATAAACAAAAATGCGTTGTTGGCAATTACTATAACAACAACAAAAAAGAAAAACATCTAAGCCTCAGCTCAGAATAATATCAGATGACAACCCAAGAACATACGACGCCGATTTGATGTGAATAGCGCTTACAAAGCGCTTTTAAGCGGATGTACGACAAATCACATTTCCAGTGTGGGTAGCATCAGGTACCTTATAGGTAGGTATGTATGAAGTCGCTCAATCTCATATTAATTTACCAGGGCACGTACCTAAATAGTACACGGCAAGTTCCCAGAAACACCAATATAAAAGCTTCATCCGAGCAGGCGAGAATCGATTACTCGGTTATTTTTATCGCGAGATATCTATAAAAAGGTTAAAGGAAACTTGAGGCAATTTTTGAAGAGAGTAGTAGAAGATTTTTAGATGCGGGATTAGTTAAGATTTTTATAAAAAATCGTTTGAAAATAGCTGATCTGACAGGCGTAATTGTCCTGTCAAAAGTACATTTAGATGGCAGATAAAATATTTTACTACTATTATAATATACACTACACTGCTCAGGATCGAGCTTGTTGGCGTGCCATGAAAGAGGCCTATGTCCAGCAGTGGACGAGTAAAGGCTGATGATGATGATGATGATGATGATATACACCATATGAATTACAGAACATAATATGAAAGTTACGAACGGAGAGTAGTGGTGGCCTAGTGGTATTGACCACGACTTACAAGATGTAGGTCGTAGGTTCGAACCCCATCAGGCGATTTACTTTGTCTAAATTATTTCATCACAACTGCTCTCAAAACGGTGAAGGAAAACATCACGAGGAAACCGTCATTTCCTAGAGCAAAACTAAAAAAAGAATATCTAAGACATGTGACATCTACCAGCCCCCACTGGGCCAGCGTGGTAGATTATGGCCCACTCCCTCTCACCGAGAGGAGACCTGTGTCCCAACAGTGAGAACATTATAGGCTGATTATGAATATCAACGTTTTTCCTGTTTTGGAAATAAATTCAGCACGGTAATTGCGTAACACACTATCAGTAGCAATGTGGTTCATTTTGACAGTTCAACAACATTCATTGCATTGTTGAGCTGACACATTTTTCGAACACATCCTGGACAATGACATTATAATGATTAGGAATATACTTTAAAACTGCCTTTTGACCGCCTCCGTGGCATAGCGGTAGCAAACACGGCCGCTAAAGTTGCGTAAAGCGGCGCGTGTTCGATCCCCGCGCAGTGGAAATATTTGTATGCTTATATATGAATATTCGCACTGGTCTGGACGTGCCTCGGAAAGCACGTTAAGCCGTTGGTCCCGGTTGCCATACGAACATGTAGAGGCATTCCCTACGGGTTGTTGGAGCTCTCAAAAGGCCAACAATTGTTCTAACTGCAATGCTTGGATATCACCTTCGGATTGTGTAGGTCAGATGGCAGTCGCTTCACGGTACGCTAAGCGCTACCGTACTACGCTTTCGAAGTGACTGGGATTAACGCTGAGATGATGATGATAAGGAATATACATTAAAATTATTCCAATTAATACTAATAGGGTATTACGTAATTAGGTTGCGGTAAGGTACTCCAATTTGTCTTATCATAAGAACAAATTTAGAATACAAAAAACTTTTTCAAGCACAAAATAGCAAAATGAAACCAAACGTTAAAAAAAAATAGCATATTATAATACGAACAGCATTTTATTTTATTTATATATGTACATAACTAGCTAATGCTCGCTGCATTGCCGTTTTTTCATTAGGAACGTTATTTTCTATTCTAAGTGTGCGCACACAACCACTCACAATAATTTCAACAAACCTGATCAAATATTACCCTAGTTTTCTCGAGACTAGCGAATTACTATTGCTTCTTGTATAGGAATAAATAAGGAAGAACACATTCCACAAGATCTTAGAACGTTTCTATCTAAACACATCCTTATCCTTACTTCCTTAATCAATACATAGTATAAAACAAAGTCGCTTTCGCTGTATGTCCGTATGTATGCTTAGATCTTTAAAACTACGCAACGGATTTTGACGCGGTTTTTTTTAATAGATAGAGTGATTCTTAAGGAAGGTTTGTATGTATAATAAATGCATAATATAGTAGAGAAACACTGAGAAATCTAAAAAGCGCGATAAAACCGAACTCCACGCGGGCGAAGCCGCGGGCGGAAAGCTAGTAACATTATAAATCGGAAAGTGAGTTTGTTTGTCTGATCCGCTTTCAGGCCGTAACTACTGAATCGATTGCTTTGAAATTTTGCAGACGTAAATTTAGAAATCCGGATTAAATAATAGGGTAAAAATTGATATTCCAGAGGCAAATGCAAAAAACGCGATATAATTGAATTCCATGCGGGCGAAGCCGCGTCGCGAAGAGCTAGTCACATAATAAAGACTAAAAGTGTGGGTTTCTCTAGTCTATACAAGAAGTTCATATAAACGAACCTGTCACAGAAAAAATACATTAATTTATATCCAAACAGAACATTTGCATAAAAGCTGTTTTTTTAGAATCCACTCATCGGCAAAAATACTACAAAACAGAACAGTAGTGAACATGGAAATTAATGAATGGAATAATACGATACTTCATAGGAAATAGCGTATTTTTTCATTCGTTTATTGTGCTCCATATTCATTAGTCTTATGAATACAATTTCATAGTTAAGTGGTGTTATTGTTAGTGAAAATATGTATCGATTGTGTTTGAAGCTTTAAAAGAACTAAAATAGGTCAGTTTTTAATACACACTGGCAGGTCAAGGATTCTCAAATACGCTCTTGACTTATCAAGAGCGTATTTGAGAATCCTTGATACAGGAATTAAAATTAAAATAGATAAAATACTGTTGTCATCACTCTTATAACTATATAATATTTCTATCTATTTTTCAATCCTTTTGAAGTGCATAATTTTTATAGTCTTTTCACACATTTTAAAGAAAATTCCTGCGAAATAAATTCAAAATTTAATAACGCATCCATTCAATTGAAACTACAATCACAACTTCATACAGCATGCTATTTAAAAAAAAATCAACTCAACGCTAGCAATTGTAAATTTATTTCAATCAAAGTCATCCAAATATGTAATTCATGAAATAAGGTTCAACCCTCCCGCTGCATAATTCTCAGAATTACGGTAACAAAGTTACTAAGGCCTGTTGTACCCCACTCTGTGAAACGCCAATCATTCCCGTGTTACCTGCATGACGTGGAGACGTCATGCGTCTACTTGTGGCAAATAGATTTGATTGTGTAACCTTTATGAGAAATGTTTAGGGTTGATACCTGAAGGTGCATGACGTTTACTTGAATTACGTTTGACAGGCAACTAAGATATAATTTACTGGTGATTTCCTAAGTAATTGACATTTATATGGTAAATAAGTTTTATCTATCATAACGTCAAATTTAAAGGTTAATAATTTAAAAAGTTTGACAAAGAAATGACAAAATGTAGGGAAGTAGGAGTATATTGGAAAGATTAAGACTAAGATCAGGCTGAAAACTTTCTTTAAATTGCTAGTATTGCCGCTATGATATTTCTAGAAAGCTTCGAAAGATATTTTGTTCAGACGCCAGCACGTCAAGCTACTACAGTCTGTCATATTTATTTATTAGATTTTCAACTTTATCTCTTAAGCATTAAACGTCTTTTATACCACGTACACAGAGGGGCTGGAACAACTTGCCAGCGGCGCTATTTCCGTCTGACTACAATGTAAGTGTCTTCAAGGTTATAGTGAAAAGGCTCTTAATAAACTAGCACGCTTTACCATCAACGATTGCATCACTGCTTAACATCAGGCGCATCATCATCAAGCACTAGTTTATTGATTACAAAACAAAGAGAATGTAGATAACACATAAACCTACATTCCCCTTATTCTAGCTAGTCTAATTTGATGTGGAATCTGCATCATCAGGAACTTATGTTCGTTCTCTTATCTCCACAGCGTTAATGGCAAGATTTTTTATGTCGTTCATGGTAGGTACCATTGAAAAACACGTACATCACAGCAATACATTACGATTAGTTGACTTTTACAACTCGAACGAAGTGAAAAAAGCGAAAGTAGGAGGAAAACTTTAAGGGACCATATATCATTGTAACATTTATGAGGAAATGTGTTTATAATACTAGCTGTGGCCCGCGGTTTCACTCGCGTACTCCCTGGGAATTTCGGGATAAAATGTATCTTATATCTGTGTGGCAAATTTCATTCAAATCCTTTCAGTATAGGTATTTACGTTACTCTTTTATGCATAAAGTCACAAAATAACAATCCATCCACCAATACGTCCTTGTAAACTTTCACATCTATACTAATACTGCGCGGCCGCCAGCGACTTCGTTCGCGTGGAGTTAGTTATGCTGTGCTCCTATTGGTCGGAACGTGATGTTATCTAGCCTAAAGCCTTCCTGAATTAATGGGGTAACCAAGGCAAAAATAATTTTCAAATCGGACCAGTAGACCCACATAGAAGGCCTGAGCCTAGATTCCCTCGTTTGCCCAAAACTGGTTGACGACGCCAGTTTAATAATAAACAAAATTAATTTAAAACATTCAAACTCTAGTCGCAGTCTGATCTCGACGACAAAATATTTTAAATCAATATATTCCCTATATTTTGACAAGTATAACGTGAATTAGACATATATTTGTCAGATTGAGATTGACATCATGACATTTCACGAACGTGCACACTCTGCACGTTCGTGAAATTACGAGAATTACCACTTTTTTTGGTGTGGATGGGAAATCGTCAAATGACCTCTCCCGCTCTGGGCGGAGCGGAAGGGCCTGTCAGACTTTTACTGACTAGGGTCACGGTCAGGTTTCTTCACGATGTTTTGCTTTAACCGATGTTAGTAATGTTCAAGTTGAACTCAAAATGTACACATGGATTGAATAAGTTACCTTGTTACTTGCCAGGATTTGATACCACTATCTCATGCACAAGAGGCGAGGCATTCAACATTGGACCATCACGAAATAACCCATATACCCTACTAAAATTAATGTACTCGTATACCTGCAGCAGTCTTTCCGTTTGATTAAAATTGTCATCAAGGCTATAGTGAAAAGGCTCATAATAAACTAGTATCATTACCATCACGTTAGTACCATCAACATTTGCATCACTGCTGACCACCAGCCAGAATCATAGTCAAGCACAAGTTTAAAATACATTAAAAGAAATACACAGTATTACGAATTTAAATCGGTTTGCATCAATCTTGCGGAAGTCATCAAGTCTTATTGTTAAATTTAAAAAATGCTTCGAATCACTTGACGGACGGGTTACTATAATTCATACAGATGCCGCCAATGAATTGTGCAGTTAAGTTATTAATTAAGTGATTTCAATAACATTTATGCGGGATTTTATTAATATTAAAGTTTCTTTTTATTGTTAGCACTGGAGGGTTAAAGTCATTAGTAGTACCGAAATAAACTGAATTATATATTGAATTGTTAAAGTAAGTTTTTTTATGTGTTTTTAATATATTGTTTGAATGTCAAACTACATGTGTTATATTTTACCTTTAAATTTTGAAGTAGTACATAAATAGAATAGACAGTGACCCCTAACTAGGCATTGGCGCCGATCTGTTGTTCACAAACTAAACTAATTTTAAGTTAACCACATGGTTTTCGTTCTGATTCATTAAGAAAAGGACAGAAGATAAAATGTCAGTTTAGACCTGTCAAATTAAGATACTCCATAGATAGTTTAGACGCGATATAAACATGGCGACAAAAAATCACGCCAGTTGGCGTCAGGAGCGCACTAATTTGACAGGCCTAAACTGACATTTTATCTTCTGTCCTTTTCGTAATGAAATGGAAAGAAAAATATGCAGTTAACTTAAAATTAATTTGTGAACAACAAAATCGGCGCCATTATAGGCAAGTGCCTAATCTTGGTGTCAATAACTATCCTCACTTTATAAATACACATTTTATCCGTATATCTACATTATAAGCAAATTATCTGAGTACTGCAGTTTAGCCCGCATAAGTTTCGATCGTGTGGGAATATCGAGAAAAAAAGTCTGTGTCCTAGTCACTATCAGTGTCAAATTTTATTCAAATCAGTTTTTTAAGTTAAAGAGTAACATATTTAAAAATTCACCCATACAACCTATCGCGTTTATAATACTTTTAGTAGAATCATTTATTTCCCTTTTATTTCTACGTCTTTTGATTTCGAATGTGATTTTTCTCTTCTCCTTTCTACGAAGGTTGTCTTTAAAAAAATCACTTTTAACGGAATAACTGACAATTGTGTCACCCTTCGTATATTTATATATCTGTAATTCCATGTGGTACCGGGCTTAGAATAGTACCATCCCATATCCTTCCGTGAATGTCGTAAGAGGCGACTAAGGGAACTCTCACCAGGAAAGTGGGCAGCAGCGGTCCTCCTGTGAAATTTCAAACTACTGCGATCCCCAACCCGCCTGCCAAGCGTGGTGTTTATGGCAACCCCCCCTCCCCCCAATGTAATGAAAGCCTTGGAGGAGGCCTTTGTCTAGCTGTGGACCTTTATTGGCTGAAGATAAAGAAAAAGAAGAAGACATCTGTACCTACCTAACTTATATGGTATACATACTATAAAGATATTCTATCTATCATCCTACTCAATTATTCTAGACGCTATATCATTACCTACATGGAATCTAATTAGGTGCTTGTAACAAGGAAGTACGGTCTAATTATAAAGAAGCGGGGTCTATCATTTCTTCATTATGTGTGTCGGCGCGTGATGATTTGGTCGATTTATTGTAATACATTTTAAAAGTCGATATATTATTTTTCTGTGGTTAAAAATGTATTTCGTTAGTAATACATTTTTTATACAAGTTATTTTATTAGTAATCATTTTAACCAAAATTCATATTAATGTCACAAAATTTTCAATAACAGTGCTCATTTCTCAGTAAGTTAGCTTATTTCTCTGATTCATTTTTATGCATGTTTTGTTTACTTATATGTAATCAATGAACTCTTATTTCAGTTTCAACATTGTATTCTACAGTGTAATTGATTGTTAGTGAATCTTATAAAAAAGAATAACAATAACACATTTATTAGAAAATAAAGACATTATAAGGCCAAAAGTAATTCTGATTTTATTTAGCATGTGTCCCGAACGGGGTCAGACTAATGTCCCAACGCAATTTTGCGTTGTACCCTTTGGGACAAGCCCTGTGATCGTGCGATCTACGGAGGGCACGATATACGAGTATAAGCATTGCCTATGTACATATGTACTTGTATTTAGGTAGATAACCAGACGTGACTCTCAAAGGTCAGATGAAAAATCGATTAGATATTGGATTAGCCCACATCTTACTTAATATTTTAACTACGAATGTTTGTGAGAATAGCCCCCTTATTCTTAAACGTTGTTTAAAATTAACTAGTGATTAGCGATTCTTTAACCGTACATTTTAGACGTATGCACGTCATTTAACTTAATCATCGTTAATGAATAAACCTCATAAACACTGGTGTGTTTATTCATAAAAAATGATTAGAGTTAAGTAACGTGCAAACGTCTAAAATTTATGTTTAACCATAAATCGCGTAAACTTCAAACGTTACTTAACTTTAATCATCGTTTATGAATAAATCCCTTAAACACTATGGTGTTTATTCATAAACGATGATCAAAGTTAAGTGACGTTAAAAGGTCAAAGATGTATGGTTAAAGAATTGCTAATCACTAGTTAACTTTAAACAACGTTTATGAATAAGGGGGTAGATGTTTGATTTTGCTAATACATTCCTTCATATGTACGAAATATTACTCAACAACACAAATAACGCAATGAATGTTGTTTAGCTGCAAAAAGCCTTTAGTGTGTTAAGAATTACTTCGAAGGCCTTAAGAAAATTGTTTGGTATTTTAAAACCGTATATTTCAAAGTGCTTTGCATATTGCAGTACCCACTACCCAGCAAAGCAATATGTATCGATTTCCGTCACTAGAACTTCGCCGCTAAAGCCCATTCTTCTCTGTCACTTGTTACTTCTTTAGAACTGAATATAACTCACCATACACCCACGACTTGTTTGCCCGAGTCGTGAGCATGAATCTCGTTTTTAAAACAAGATTTAGAAGTTAAATCTGGATTCAAGTTATTTTTCGTTCAATTGCAATGGCTTGAAACATTTGCATAATAAGATTAAGTGTCGAAATTAACGAAATAGATGTGCACCAGGAAAATACAAGATCAAGAAAGATTGCCAGACGACTTGACTTCTACTGAAAGAATTGACCCTCATTAGGAAACGTCAGAATTGAGTGAAGAAAGGAAAGAAAAAAATAATGCCTTCCGGAACAATACTGGCTGGATAGAATTGAAACAAAACACTATCTACCATCCGTCTGATCTTTATTCTTATTCTAATAAGGTTGGAAGGCACACTCATACTTGGGAAGCTGGTGTTTTAACCACTAGGACACCACGACACGAAATTCTTTTGACTTCAAAAACTAAAAGTTAGCAGCGTAGGGAGGCCTCCAACAAGGTAGACCTTGGGGGAGGCCTTTGTCCAGCAGTGGACATCTATAGGCTGAAGAAGAAGAATAAGGTTGGTGTTGGTTACCATTGACACATTTGTCAAAATCGTTGTGATGTGTATTCTTATGACCAAAAGTGTTTAAAACCTATGCTGTCATCATCATCAACCTTTTTATCGTCCCACTGCTGGGCACAGGTCTCCTTTTATACTGAGAAGGATTGAGCGTAATTGCCACACTTGCTCAATGCGGGTTGGCGATTTCAGTCTTAAAGTACAGGTTTCCTCAAGATGTTTTCCTTCACCTTGTAAATTAGTCATTGGTGTCCAAGATATACTTAGAAAGTATATATATCTTAGAAAAGTTACATTGGTACTTGCCTGACCTGGAATCGAACCCGTACACTCATACTTGAGAGGCTGGTGTTTTAACTACTAAGCAACCTCGATTTTTTACGAACGAGCTGTATAGTGCATTTTTAAAACGCTGCCTCTATTAAAAATCTGTTCAAGACATTACAGTTTGAATCTACTTTATATTTAATAATAAAGCTAAAGCTTTGGTTGTTCACAAGTTTGCGGAAGTTCCAGACAACGGGACCTTTGTAGAAAGTTCTGATGAAAGAAAAGTAAATATTGTAAAATAAATTATGTTTTTACACTGACTAGTTTCTGTCTTCGTGAAGATGATTTTGCTGACGGAAGACATAATCTGTTTGTTAAAAGGACGTTTGGATGAAGAGATTCAAGGTTTGGCAGGAATACCTTAGGTTTAGCACATGCTAGAGACTGATATTTCAAAGTCAGTGGGTTCAGTTAATGACGTACTGAATCGATGATAACAGGTTCCCCATGTACCTGCTATATTTCGCTTTCTCTTTTATACCGCGTACATGGAGGGACTGGAACAATTATCCAGCGACGGTGTTCCCGTCAGACTACAATTCAAGTGTCATCAAGGCTAGAGTGAATAGACTCTTAATAAATTAGCGTGCTTAACCATCAACGTCTGCATCATTGCTTACCATCAGGTGGGATTGCGGTCAAGCATTAGATTATAATTTATTAAAAAGAAAAAAGTAAACCAACATGAGTTTATGGAAAAGTAACTTTAAATCCTACCAAATAAAATTTACGTTACAATTTTTTTTTAAGTTTTTCAATTAAGCTAGTCATTCTGAAACCAACCCAATTGCCATTATAAAAAAGTAGATATTCGTGTAAGTTGTAATGACGTCAATTTGAAACAAGTACACTTTGAATATATGTAGATGCAAGTAGAAGAAGACCTTGTTTAAGTTGAAAGTTTTAGGGCCAAGATTATGGGACGTTAAAGGTACATGCGTGGTGTCAGTCAGCCCCAAAACTATCTTAAATTATACCGCATCATGAGAAATTTTTCAAGTAGCATAATCGATAATGTTCCTACTACACAGACACAGTCGTTGTCTCTACAAAATCAAAATCAAAAGTCATTTATTCAAATTAGGCTGAGAATCAGCACTTTTGAAAGTTATACATAAGACAGTTTGTAAGTCATTACATAAGTGTAGTGACACATCTGCGGAACGTACGGCGCCGAAAGTGCAGCGGCTGAAGTGTCAGTCGCAATATTCAGTTGTTATGACAAACCAAACGGTGAAAACGCGGCGTCTTGTTGAGCGCGCTACGCGACGGAAAGTTACGTGGCGTCATCTTCAGTGTGTCTTTGTCGACACTTTATGGTGTGCAGTTCTTGTAACCTACCTGAATTGTCCAGAAAATTTGATTTAATTAGTATGTTAGCTATTATAGAGGGCTTAAAAGACGTTGCCGCTCTTCGTTACAGCCACGCGCGCAATGTACAACACACGCCGAACATTCAGCTACGCCCGCCGAACTTTCGGTCGCACAACGCATCGCATGATGTGTCGCTTGCTATACAAAATCCATTAAATGCGTTTTAGCTGAAAAAACCCCCCCGAAGGAAGGTTAGGCCCTACGCCGAACGCGGCGTAATTGCGGTTGATGTGTAATAGAGTACTTGAAATACACTGCGAGCGTATTTAGCCGAACTTTCGGCGCCGTACGTTCCGCAGATGTGTCGCGACACTAAGACCGTTCCATAAAACGCCTGCCTTTCGCCACTTACTAGTGCTTTCTCTGGGTGAACAAACACGTGTCTTCATACAGTACTATGCTATGTAAAATAACTAACATTTACCACATGCCAGCGTGCCACGCCAATATATCAGCAAAAAAAAAAAAAAATCATTACTATAGGAAATGTAAGCAAGTAAACACTTTTTCTTCTTTTTGAAGTGTGGCACTAGTTATGACTTTATGCCAATTTCAAGTAAAATAAAAAACTTCAAAATTTCTTCTTTCTTTCTTTTTTGGCTTCGCACGGTTTCTGCATTTAGCCAAAGTCACGTAATGAATTATTTATGTAGAAAAAGACGGCCGCGTGAACCGCTTTACGAGGGAGGTTTGAGACAAAGTCATGATGTGGCCACTATGATGCGATATTTCACTGTTCTATATGAATTATTTACTGAATGTACTATTTACTACATAAATCACGCACTTTTATTTAGTTAGTACTCAACACTATAAATAATTTTAAAAGTCCAATGAAAAATGAGCGTGAAACTCAGTTTGACTTTTCCGCCAAAACTCAAGTAAAATCGTCTATTTCATTCTATTACTAGGTTTCCGCCCGCGGGTTCGCCCGCGTGGAATTCAGTTATATCGCGCTTTATAGATTTCCCTCGGGAATATCAAATTTTTCCGGGATAAAAAGTATCTCATTATTTAATCCTGGCTTCTAACTTTGCGTCTGCAAAATATCAAACCAATCATCAATCAATCATATTGATACAGTAGTTACATACAGTAGGTTCAGTAGTTACGGCGTGAAAGCGGAAAAAACAAACTCACGTTCCGATTTATAATATTAGTAAGAATTATTTATGGCATGTGAAGCCGATGTCAACTATTCTGCCAATGTCAAAAAGTAAAAGTTATTACCTAAATAAAAGCTTCCAGATATAAAGGGCGTGACAAGCTCACATATTTTTGCATTAGTTAGCAAATGTCACCTGCCTTGGAGGTTTTGTTCTTGGACTGCCACGTTTCATGTAGTGCATGCTTGAATAAGACATGACAATAAATACAGAGTAATTTGTTTTATTAATGAGCAAGAACATTCTTGCTAACATTCGTAATTTAACTTCTGCGCCCACAGCCTAACAAAACGCGAGCACAATAATCCAAACACCCTTTTCCCAAGATCAAAGTATCAATTATCACCTTTAACACATGACGTCACTTCTCAGCGAACGGGAAACAACTCCGATTAATTCCCCGCAAATATATGCAAAGGGGCTAAATGCGTCTCGCGACAGATCTGAGTTATGACGTAATTATCGCGATTTAGTCGTCAATTACAACCGCGATGTGGCACCGCAGTAAATCGGGAACTTAACTTATCACGATAATAATAGCCCAACTCTCATTTACAATGGGAATTGTCATTGTATTTTCCCGGTAGTCGACAATTTTCGCTGTAGAAGTGGCGATTCGCAGTTAGATAATCCAGGTAGATTTGTATAATGTTTGCAGGTTTAAATTATGTGCGTTAAAACGCAAATTATGAGCTTCCTGAGAAAATGTTTAATATATCTTTGAATACCTTTTCGAAGCTGAATATTATACAGGGTGTTAGGCGGAGAGTTAACAAAACAAGGGGGTTTTGGGGAGCCATTTAGGAAATACATATTAATTTTGAAAACCATAAAGATTAACTTTTTTGTATGATGCTTTTTGTATTCGTGAATTTAATTTTTTTTCGTTTTAGCACCTCCACATTTCTTTTATATGTGTTTTTTTTATTTGGTGTATATTTTATCCTTGGTCTAGGAAAAGGAATGGTAGATGTAAATAAGAACTAAATAATTCGTTGTGAGCTCTGTAAGTAAAATAAAAGAGAAAAACTTATTAAGCCCAACTTCAATTAACTAAAATAAATTTTAATAAGAGGAATCTAGTAGTTCAAATGTTTTAAAAATGTTTTGTAATTATTTATTATTATAACGATACAATTTGATTTGCGGCGTCAAAAACATATAATAAATTTTAGGGGAAATGAAACAAAACTTTTGAACGTTTTGTTCATTTTTCAATAAATTAACAAAAAAATCTAAGCCCATTTCGCGATAAGGCCCAAACAGAGGCTCAATAACCACAGCATAATTAAAAGTAATGCTTTATACTCATTGTATCACGCACGCATTGATCAAATCAGCCTCACCTTTTTTTAATACAAGTACGATAGCTTTGTTAGTATGTAATCTCCTTAGAGCTCAGGACAAAAATTTCTTGTAAAACTACATAATGCATTATATTTTTTTTTTTTTTATCTTTACTGTCTTCAAACTAAATATGTATTTCATAAATGAAGCCCCCTCATTTGGTTAACCCTCCGCCTAACACCCTGTATAACTAATCTCCCACGAGATAAATGTTAAGCGAAGCCCTACGGAAGTTTACAAAGTAATCAATTGAAATCTTTCAACGTCATCCTATTACAACCATTACACAATATTTAAAAGGACACAACACAAAAACTAGCATCAACAAATCAGTACCCCAATTACGACGCACTATCTCGAAACCATACGAACCAATTAGCAGCCTTGGTCTACCGTATATATCTCAGTCTGTGGCTCGTTATCGCCCGAACGTCAGCCTCCACTTTTTAATGCTTATTTATTGAAAGCCCAGAGTCTTGGGACAGAGTTATATACCGGAAGGATCATTGTGTCCTCGCCGGCAATGTTTTATGTTCCAGTCGGCAGTTACTGTGAGCTACAATAGAAAAGGAATCACTGAGGTGGTGAAGAATGCAGGGCCGCTTTATGGAGAGGGTTATTAGAGCCAGTGTTTGTATGTTAATGGAGTTATGTGACAGAGTTTTTTATGGAGGGTAGGTTGAAACTCGATTTCGGGGGATTTATTAGAGATAATTGAAGTTATGGTGTGAAAAGGTGATAATGAACGATGAGATGTTGATTGCGACTCTAATAGGGTGTCCATTTTTGTGTATTTTGAAGGTAAAGTAATATAATATTAGCGATAATAGTGATGGAAAAGTATTGCATTGACATAAGTCGTATTGTAAAAAGGCGTTGTGGAAAACGGAACGCTTCATACCACAATTATTTATGTCTGGACTTTAAAAGAAATTGTGACCTCTGAGTTTGTATCAGCGACTCTTCTAAGAGTAGTCAAATAGGACACACTAATGTCATCTAGTTTTCAAAATTTTATTGAAATTGAAATTTGATTATGTACTTACAAAAATAAAATCACTATCTAAAGTCTATTCAAATTGATTTGTTTCATATTGATGTTTTTTCATGTTAAACAAAAACAATATTTATTGTAGTAGTAATTAAGTTGATTTTAGAGCAACTAGTACCATTAAAAATGGTATTATTGTATCTGTAGCGTAAACCGAACTTTAATGTCTAGAAATTAAAGTTATTTTTCCATAAATTCGTATTTGTTTGTGTCGAGATTTGGCAAATAAATCTCGAATGCAGACTTAGGCTCTCTGTTCCTTCACTTCCATTCTCAGCTTTAGTTAATAACCACGTAAAATTAAACCAATCTCTCTTCACAATAATATCTTGGTTCATATTTCTCGATTAAACGTCCCATAACGTACGGTCGTCCCCACCATAACGGCTGTTTATATCAAAATCTTAAAGCGCACCAGTTATAAACGCCGATAAAACTATACTGTACGGTTTATTCTCCTATACCTTACACAACACAGTACAGGATAGCGTCTAGTATATGAAGGGTAGATAGGACAAATCTGAAAGTCCCAGGACATAGTAGATCGTAAACATTCCACTGGATTTTCGTCTACAGCTGAATGTGGGTAGTTACGACTAGATATGGTCGTGCGCTTCCTTTTATGGCTCTCGGACCTCGAACGTATTGAGAAGAATAGCGGTTTTCGAGACCATTAAATGTGTTGTGATGGTGTTTTATGGAACAGAATGGGGACTTAGAAGTTTTATATGAATTTTGTGTTGAGTCCAATATGCTACGATATTAATACTATAATTAATTTCGAAGTTTGTATGTATGTTTGATACTCTTTCATGCAAAAACTAATACAGCGGATTTGAATGAAAGGAGATGTTTCAGAAATGTATGGAGCCTGGGCCAGCACATTGTACACTTAATGATAGGTATAATTACGCTATAGTTAACTGTTTTTAATGTTAATTTCCTATATTGGCTTAGTTTTTATACAAATTCAATTTAACTCGGCCAAGGAGTGCAATAAACCTAGCAATAAATATGGTGGTCAGCAATAAGCGAAATAAGATTTTAACAGTGACATTTGATTGACGTGTCATGTATATCTATATTATTGTGTGTGTATGTGTATCTATATTATCTACTATATGACTGCGAAAAAAACAAAACATGAATTCCGAACATACGGCCCATTAAATAAACACAATCAATTCAAATCAACACTCGACACGAACACAACGGGAAAATAGAACTGTCAAAGTCGCCAATCAAACGTCATAAAAAGTATCATGGCTACCTTAATAAAGGGTTATCTCACTAAAAAACCTTTTAAATAATTAATTATGTATACTTGTAATTCTATTCAAATTAATTTAGTAGTATTACCTATTGAACGAACCTTGACACGTTTGATGCAAAACTGAAACTCTGAAACGTAAAAGTCTTGCCCGAAGGAATCTTATATCTAAAACTTACCTTCAAAAACAGTCAACGTGGCCACAGCGGTGACTGCATCCCCTACTCCGTTCTCCGCCACACACTCGTAGGTCGCGTCATCTCGCTGCGCACGCACTGGTTCTATGCGTAATACCGCGCCATTGGCTGCTGGACCAGCCGCCGCATCCATTGGCGAGACTTGGTAACGGGATTGCATACCTGATGGAAGAAGAAGAAGGAATCAGTGGTGTGTCAGGTTAGCTAAGGGATTAAAAAGAGTACACTTGAGATATTTTCTTGTTATTAATGATATTGTATATTTTGTAACTGGACTACGTAAAAAGATGATTTCGATTTCCTAATAACAAAATACAAAATAAGTTAAATGAAGTTGCTGTTCCCAATCTAACTACTCTGAAAAGAAAGTCCGAAGGAAACTACGAGGTCAGGGTTGATCCTTCGTCTTGTTACAACGTTCAAAATACATTATCTTTGTAGAAAATCGAACTATTTATAGAAATAATAGGAGGAAATTTATTTTATGTTCTTTTTTTTGATCGTGTATTTGTCACCTAACTCCCAAACAAATTGTAAAAAATCTCCTAAATATTTTCAAACTGTCCCAGCAATTTGAAAAAACTATTGGATGCGGTATATGGCACTGCTTTTCCGGGCAGGACCACGTCTAACGGTGAACACAAGTGGCTTTTAGTCAATAAAACTCTGACACGTCCAGCCTCTCTAATTAGAACGGGATGAATTGAATGATGGTTTCCCAACAAAAATTAAATAAAAAGAAGGTTAAATAGATACCAGCAACCTAATTGACACTATCAGTCTCAAAGCGCAATATTTTGAAGGACATTGTTAATCCATTGCTTTATATTATAACATTTACAAAACATGTGCTTAACAACATAGATAACGCAATGAATGTTGTTGAACTGTCAAAATAAAATACATTGCTACCGATAGTGTGTTACGCAATTATTGCCGAAAAGGTTATCGAACTCAAAATAGTCGAGACAATACTCCATAGTGTATTGTATAGGAAAGATCGAACTTCAGCAAAATAAATGTGTATTTTATTTCTGTCTGAGAATAAATGTTGCTAAGCTTATTAAGTGGGATAAGTAGGGTTTCAGGTATTGGATACGTGTTTCTGTATCTTTGATTTGTTAGTAATTTTGTTTGGGTTGGGATTACGAGTTGGAGTGGGCAAAGGTCTGTTTTATATAGAAATAAATGGTATTCCATTATGTAAGATCGGACGTAAGGGATTGTTACATGTTTGCCCGATTCATGGGAGAAAACAGTAGTGTAAGGTTAAATGTTATTTAACGATTTCGTTATTATTATTATTTTAGTATTAAAAGTCTTTGATGCAGAAAGTTTTTCGGGGG
Organism: Sesamia nonagrioides; assembly: GCA_017933935.1. Lineage (NCBI taxonomy): Eukaryota > Metazoa > Arthropoda > Insecta > Lepidoptera > Noctuidae > Sesamia > Sesamia nonagrioides. The sequence goes on from JADWQK010000188.1 coordinate 3,742,998, forward strand.
AAAACCCTCAAAAGGCGCCTGGTCTTTGGGGATAGAACCAGGGAGTGTGGAATTTTTACCTCACTAAAACCACACAGGTGGTCACCATCTGCACACAGAAGGGGCGCCTTTCAAAAAACCTAAAACCTCCTTTGAGCAATGCCTGTTAGGGCACATCGCTGCGGAGACTGTAAAGGGGTTTCCCCTAACCTTAATATGCAAGGCAGCATATGATCGCTGTGCACCGCGTTCGTGCAGTCACCTAAGTGGATCATTCAACTTTCATAGTGTTACATGCAATCCAGACTACCATATCTAGACACGGCGTATGAACAGTAAGTTTATACAGCAAGAAATACATACATACATACATAGCCTGTCAAAATCATAACCCTCCTTTTGCTTTGCCGTAGTCGGGTAAAAAGATGTATTTCTATTGGCGACAGCAGGTCAAATAATCCCAATCAACCTGTGACCTAGTGGTATTAGCCGCAACTTACAGTTTTTGGTCATCGGTTCGAATCCCGTCAGGCGATTTACTTTGTGTAAATATTTTCATCACCACTGCTCTCAAAACAGTGAAGGAAAACATCGTGAGGAAACCGACATGTCCAAGTTGTAAAACTTCGAAGTCATGTGCCATCTACAAACCCGCACTGGGCCCGCGTGGTAGATTACGGCCCACTCCCTTTTACCGAAAGGAGGCCTGTATCCCAGGAGTGGGAACATTATAGGCTGATTATTTTATGTATGTTACTTAGAGCCTTATTGCTTTAGCAATAACGTTGAAAATCTAACAAAGAAAATTGACAAATTATAGTAACTTGTTGTGCTGTTGTCTGTACAAAGAGCCAAAAACCATGCAAGATATAATGAGATATGCTGCGTACATATTGGGTAAGCTATATTATTATTCCCATCTGATTAACACAGTTAAAGCATGAGCTACGAGTTCTCCTTTGAGGCCGCTTAAACTCAATGTCTATATAAGTAAATGTATACTATATGCATTTACATTACTATACTACTACTATTATATACTACTACTATACACATTTACTATATAAGTAAATGTATACTATATATATATATATTACAACAGCCTCTAACTACAGAGTCATCCCGTTATTATTTCGTAGCCTTTACAGCACTATTTTAATTGTGCTTTTAACTTAAAAGCTGTATCAAAATAAACTTTAATGACTGTTATTCAACAGAAGGATAATGACACCGGTACTGAGAAAAATTTCTTTGCTCAAAGCAAAATGAACTTTAGAAAAAAATACATTTACTTTCAATGAAAAACTTTAAAAACGTCTCGGATTAATGTACCACTTCTTCGGGTCCTCCTTGCACTTTGCATTTCCCGAGATTGCTGTACCAACAACAGCTTACATACTTTGTAGTCGTTGTCAATCGTAATCTTCAGGGAATAAAGTTTAAATTGCATCGCACCAGATGTTGAGAGTTAGCGGGGAAGTTGGCCGGATGTAGGGATGTTCGTTACAGTGCGGCCTGATTCGTTTTCGCGATTATTCGAGTAATTCCAGACATTTGGTTTCACGGTGTTGCCTCAATATTCTGTTTGGAAGTTCCGTCGAAATAGCTTTAGAATTGTTGGTGATGAGATTTTGTTATGGAATATTTACACGGTGGTTTTATTGAGTATTCACTTCATGTGTTGCCACTTGTAAAATAAGTCACGTTTAGTAGTAAGTATGATTTAAGAACTACAATTGGAGAGTTTAGTGGCTTCGACGAAGGCATTTTAATCCTCTATGCGGACTGTTTAGAAAAATATAGAAATAAAAATGCTACTACGAATTGCTTAGCCTAAGGAGTGGATAATGGGATGTTATGTGCCTTGCCTCCCCTATAAGCTGTTCGGTCGGCCAGTAGAAGTCAGTCTAAACAACAGTTTTAACAAAATAAGAACAGATTCAAATTAATTTTACAAACACAAAATACAATAGATAAATGTTAGAAACTCTGGTCTACACATTCCAAACCTTATTTTTACATCTTTAGCCATATGTAGGGCGGGACTGGGTCGACAGAGCTAAATCGCCACCAGTACGTTTAGTAAGCGCCAAGAAAATATATTTCACAACCAGTGAGAATAATAGTTGTCTAGTGGACGTGCGATTTTTAACACATTTTCGTACATCAGTTAGTGCAAAAAGTTGAGGATTTGTATTGTGAACTGAGATTTCCTGGTTAAAAATTGAAAAATGTTGAATAGAGGACTTGTAAAAAGGTAGAAGACTGAATACTGCAACTAACAAGTTTGTGTCTTTATGAGGACATGAATCTACAAATCAAAGACCTTCCACAATCCCATTTACGCAAGGGCAATCGCATTTAAGGGTATTATGTTTCCACTGCTAACATTCAGGCCTCCTCAAAAGCAGCAAGAATTGGGAGCAGTAGCAGGGAGTAGGCCGCAATCCAGCCCAGTACGAAATGGATGTCATATGTGTTCGAATGTATAGTTCTAAGATATGTCGCTTTCCTCATGTTTTTCTTTTACCATTTTGAGGGCAGCGGTGATGAAATTATTTACACAAAGTAAAGCGTCTGACTCGGTTCGGACCCATAACCTAATTCTGGCTAGATGAAGTCCTTTGGAACACTAATGCTCTCACAATCCCATTCGGTTATCTTTTAATTCAATGAAAGCTATTCCGATTGGCATTAAAAATCGCACAGTTGCTTTTAAATTGTATATTGACAACTTAAGTTACAAGTGTCGGAAATAATAGTCTATGTATCAGAAATAAGGGAAACGGCACGTGAGCAAATAATCAAGCTATTAAGGAAAGATAAATCGTTACCGGAATTATTTATGAGTATGAGCATACCCGTTAAAGATATTTCATACAATCATTTATAATAGTCAAAATATTCATGATACTTAGTCATGTTTGCGGGATCCCGGCGAACTCCGTGATTACGCTGGCGCATCACTAATTTGTAAAAGCGTTGACATATGTATGTATTGTTTTTAGTACGTTTCATCGTGGACGAGGACTGATTTATAGTTTTATGTTAAATGTACCTTTTTTTTTCTTTTGGGCAACGGGAAATATTTGGATTGAAAACTATGATAAATTTTAATAATGGTTCAATCTACTCGCGCGCGTTGGTATTTCAATATTGTTGATTAGGATCTCAGTTTAACAGTACCAGGAATTGACTGGCAAAATTTCGGAGATCAAAACATGAAATGAATACATTTTTTTAATAAAAGAATTTGTTAAACTATAATAGCATCCATTGATTGATAAATCAACTATAGCTAGGTAACTAGGTTATTTTGGCGTATGACTAAAATGGAAACCATAGACATAATTATACTAATGGGCATGCTGAACGCGTTTAATCTGCAGTAATTTTTTGGTTTGAAAAGAGTGAGAGAGCCTATGCTTTCGGTCTAGCACTATCTCTTTCCTCATAGATAATTGATGATTTTGAGAGAGATAAAGATAGACCTCCTTTTTTCTCTCTTTCTTTGGGAGTGCCACAATTCTCATCTCTAAGGCATCTCCATTAGTATATGTCGATGATGGAAACTAACGCCGCTATTTAGTTTTTTTTTTTCAAATAATTACCAACTGAACTCTTCTGTCAACGTTATTTGAGAGATAAAAAACCTCGTCTAAAAACCCATAAAAATCTGGTTAATAAGTGTAGTGTAATGGAGTTGATGGATGGCAATACATACATGTAGGTACCTCGATATACCCAGAACCAGCTACGACATTTATTTTTTTAATGTTGCAGCGAGGCCAAAAGGCTTCTATCTCTGCATGATGCAGATTGATGCAGATGAGGAAGCCTTTTGGCCTCGTTAGGATTTTCTGTTCAATTTCATTTTTTTTAAACGTTTTTATATGGATAACTTGTGGTCGTCCCGTACGAGTCCCATAAATAATTTGTCTTTTCTTCTTTAGACGAAGATATACGTCATTACGTCAATACGTCATTATTATGTTAATACTAGTTGTGCCTCCCGGTTACACCCTCTACACTTGGGCTATAAGTTTAAAGTTATGTTACGGTGTGCATAGCGACATTTCTCAAGAATTTTTCATAACGCGATTATCTCTGGAATTACTTCAGAGATTATCCAGTTGAAACGAACTCTATAACTTTTATATTAATACGTATTGAATTACGTTTACTCGATTTAACTCGATGAATAACTGCAAACAGATATCCAAGGTAAAAAGCAATTTTCATATTCCTACGAATTATCTCCGTTTCATATAAACTAGTGAGAGAGCGGGTTCTTTTTAAAGACTAAGAAGAAAAATTATTTGTGAAAGGAATTAAAATATCTTGAATTTGAATTTAAGCTATCATAAAAAAATCTGAATAAAGTTTTTAGGGATTCGCAGCCCAAAGGTAAATACCACTTCCTTTCTTATAAGTTCACGTCGTTGTCCTTCAAAACCGTATTGCTGTATGGGTGTGAGACGTGGAAGGTCACAAAAGACATCTCGGATTTAAACTCCAGCTGTCTTCGCAAAATTCACGGTATCCTCTGTGGGAGCGCTGCGGTGAAATTTCGATCGACCATCAGGTCAAACGCCGCAAATGGGAACTAGATCGACCTCAGGCTCCGAAGGGATCCTGAACATACACCAAGGCAAGCCCTAGACTGGAATCCCCTAGGAAAGCGTTAAGGGGGTCGCCACAAGTAGACCTGGCGGCGAACGGTCATCGCAGAAGCGATGAACATAGGGAAGACCTGGAGCGAAATTAAACGCGAAGCTCAAGATCAAACGAGATGGCGGCGCACTGTGGATGCCCTCTGCCCCATCTAGGAGACACAAGACCTTAAGGCAAGTCTTTGACGTCTGTCTATCCGTGCGTCTTTACCCTTTTTCGCAGAAACGCGTGGCGTTAACAAATTGAAATCTGCAATTCCTTGAAGCTGATACGGGCGTTTATATTTCGAAATTGAAATGTTTAAGGTAGGAACCTAATTCTCATTGACCTAATCATGAAATTTGGCAAGAAGCCATATGAGAAAAAAAACCGATAACCATAATTTTGTAATAGATAATATATTTTAAAAAAATGTAATAAATACAGCAGCTCGATAATATTATAACAAAAGCTGTTGATAACTAGTGAGAGAATGGACTGTAATGGTGGTTATTTCTGATGAAAACACGTATATTTTAATCACAATATTGTATTCGCCAGCTATAAAGGCAGACTGACACAGACAAAGTCAAATCTATCAAAAAACACTCGTAATTTAAAAAAGGTATAAAAAACATATTTACAAGGAGGCCGGTGCCAGCCAGTAGTCAATAGCTGTGATGAAGGACATCGCGGCAGGCCTAGATGGAGATAACGGAAAGATCTGGAGTATTGATAGCTCTGGACAGGAAGAAGTAGTAGGAGAGTAGGGAGGTCTCTTTGCCCAGCGGTGGGACATTAATGGCTAATAAAAAAACGATCTTGTAGATATCTGGTACTTAGATTTACGTATTGGAAGAAATATTTTTTAAGCATACCTATATGCTGGTATGTTTCTATTTATGAGCTGAATAGGTCGAGCTTTTCTCTGTGGTAGGCCATAATATCGCCTGCCATCAGAACTTCCCAGCAGACAAAGTCTTGCCACAAAGCGATTATTCGTGTTCTGGCATGATGTCTGCTGAAGTCGTACGGAGGACAGGTCTGAGCAGTTGTGTTGCGATGTGTGCCGGGTACGATGCGCCAAATGTTGCTGTGTCGAGAGTTTAGTCGTGGTGGGTCTCCAGATCAATCTCCCTCTGGGGCTGCATCGTTGGTCGTGTTGTTGGGTTTAACATTGCATCACCTCGCTAAACTGCCGTCTCGATTCCTATTCACCCTGTTTTTTGAGTGAATAGGTTTTTAATAAACTAGCGCGCTTTACCATCAACGATTGTATCACTGCTTTCCATCAGGCGGGATTGCAATCAAGCACTAATTTATAGTTATAAAAAGGCCCTTGATGTCTTGTGAAAGTAAAAATGACCTTGAAAAAACGAGAAAGAATATGAAGGGATTACATTTTAAACGGATGTAGTTTTACGGAATCCGAATGGAATGCAACTGAAAATGTCTGACTGGCTGACATAAGTAGATAAAGCAAGAGATGTTTTTCAAAAACCTAAAATACCGTATTCGCTCATTTCGTTCAGCTGTCAAAATGACAATCCTTCACACGTTCGGTTTTCCTTTAAAATCTCTACATCAATCCAAGAAAATTCTCATACATTTTGAACTAGCACATCAATCAAGAATATATCTCGTTCAGTGTCACCTGTCATTTACAACAACGAATGTTTGATCTTCGCTACATCCCTAGCAATATATCGATATTGCGGCGCACTCAAATATAAATCGACGTATTATTCAACAAATCAAAAGACTCATAAGCACATACTTGACAGAACTGGAGTGCTTGGAATTCTGCACAACATCCATTGTTTCCCGAGACAACGTATAAATGAAATACCATAAAAATACACAGTAAAATCCGTGCGACCGCTTCATAACACAATATACGCGAGTATAGATGGAGGTAGTGATGTGCCCACTTGTTCGGGTGATAAATGAATATACTTAAAAAAAGAAACAAAGAAAATAGTTATTGTGTCTCGTACAGGAAAATCTTAAAACTAAACTACTTAGTTTAGTTTTAAGATTTATTTTTTAAGTCTGCTTAAACATAAAAACAAGTTACATATAAAAAGTAACAATAAGCAGAAAGTCCCTTACGAGGCCAAAAGGCTCCTGTCTCAGCATATTGCTTCGACATTTAAAAGTAAAATGTCGCAGCGCAGGTATTCTGATAGGGCCTGGTGTGATATCACGGGCAATCAGAGCAACATAACATATATACACATATATACGTAAAATATTATAAAATAAAATAAACAGATAACCTTAATCATAAATTATCTATGAGTCATCCTCATCATCTCAGCGTTAATCCCAGTCGCATCCGTAGCTTTCTTTTTTTTCAGCTTGGAGTCTGGGGTCCGCTTTACCAGTCTAACTGCTGATTTTGGCTAAACTTCGATATTTTACGTGAAGCGACTGCCGTCTGACCTCCACAACCCGAAGGCGATATCTAAGCATTGCAGTTAAACCAATTGTTAGACTTTTGACGGCTCCAACAACCCGTAACGACTGCCACTAGATGTTCGTATGGCAACCGGGACCAACGTGCAACGGCTTAACGTGCTTTCCGAGGCACGACCAGACCAGTGCAAATATTCATATTCATGCATACAAATATTTGCACTGTGCGGGGATCGAACCCGCGCCTCCTTGCGCAACGGTCGCGTTCGCTACCGCTACGCCACGGAGGCTGTCGTGTATAAATTATCTATGAGTGTCAATGTATAATAAAAAGATACGTTCTTACCACAAAATTCTAAACACTTGGTCAACGAGTGCATAACATCCATTTTATGTCAAATCCATGTAATAATGTCATGTTTAAGAGGTGTTTAGCCTAAACGACTGCTAAACACTATTTCGTAGTAGCACGGATAGTGCTTCATAATCTATACTTCTATACTAATCTATAAAGCTGAAGAGTTTGTTTGTATGTTTGTTTGCGCTAATCTCGGGAACTACTGGTCCAATTTGAAAAATTCTTTTTCGTTGGATAGCCCATTAATCCAGGAAGGCTTTAGGCTATATAACATCACGCTGCGACCAATAGGAGTGGAGCATAACTAACTTCACGCGAACGAAGTCGCTGGCGGCCGCTAGCTCAAAATAAGATCTGACTTCGGTCTAACCTTGAATAACATTGAATAAAAAAAAAAAAAAGATTTTTGATGATTGGCTATTCTTCGGCTATCACGGTTGCCTCTTCTCTTTATCCGATTTGATCATACAGGAAAAACTCCAAACACTCTGCATTGCCCTTTGGGTGACTTGAAACTTTCTAATAAGGCCTATTGTGAGCGACCAACGATTATGTTAGTTAAATTATATGAAGAGTATAATATAAAGTCTGCTATTTTTTTTTTATGAACTGATAGCTGTACTGCAGTGGAGTTTGTTCACCTACTTCTTTTTTGCAGCTAAAGCACTAGGATATAGTGAAGGGCGGCCATTTTGGAGGACTATCTTATGGAATGATGAGGTTCAAAAAGTGCTAAATCTCAGTTTAATTTTCATAAATGACATTTGATTTTGATTTCTCAGTGCCAGTTATATCGTGCTACACACACTGGTGTGATTTTCGTCTTGAGAAACCGAGGTATTTGGGACAGATTATAGACATAGGCCGTTCTACATACCTCACTACCTCAACGTCATTTGGCTGATGATAATGATGGTTTTACCAAAAATATAAGTTTGTTATCTTCTTCTTCTTAGCCTATAGAGGACCAATGCTGGACAAAGGCCTCCCCCAAGGCTTACATTCCACATTCCAGCGGAGGGATTATGGCAATGCCCCCCGCATTGCCATAATCCCTCCGCTTGGCAGGCGGGTTGGGGATTGCAGTAATTTATTATTCTACTGGAGAAGCGCTGCTGCCCCCTTTCCTAGTGAGAGTTCCCTTAGTCACCTCTTACGACACCCACGGGAGGATATGGGATGGTACTATTCTATGACCTGTACGGTAGGTTTCTTATATTTTATACTATACCGTAGTTCTTGTTGAGGCCTTTACAATAAGAGGGCAAGATTTTTATGTCTTTGTATGATATTTCTAATTATGTATCGTTTTGTTTGGTTTCTAATGCCTCTTAATAATTCGGGCAAAGCGGGTATATACCTATGTTGAGAAGGTTTGAAGTCATAAGAGGGTGGGTGACCTTTTACAGCTCCTTCTCAACATACACTTGGGCAAAGTGAAAACATGCCGTCAGCTCAAAACAAACTACTCAGTCGATTGTCAAAGTATTTGTCGATTCTTAAGAACAAGTGTACATCCCTAGACACATTTCCGTATACGGGATCTAGGGTTGGTAATAAAAAATATACAGTCGTAAAGCAATATCACATACACGTGGCCAGCATGTGATATGCCTTATATAAAGGGATGTGGTATAAGCCCCGCACGATGATATTGCGATGGAACCTTGTCACAATAACAGCGTTGTGACGTCATCTGTCACACAAAAGGACAGCTAGCAAAAGAATGTTAAATGCAAAATTAATATTAGGGTTAAGGGTTTATTTGTATTATATAATTTTATTACACTCTTTATAAAGAGTGTATGTATAAATTAATATTAGGGTTAAGGGTTACCTACTCACCCATATTCTGACAAACAAACTTTCATTATTAAAAATTTCAAGGAAATAATTTTTGTAGACGTAAGAAAAATATACTTATTCGTATATCTTTCTTACATGTATACTATTTTTTTCTAACTACATTTCTGTTAATTTGCGAGCGGGAATTGAACCAGAGTCCACTGTGTAGTAGTCATGTTTTAATTACTACCTACATCTATCAGCTTATAAATAAAACCAGGATAATATGTAAAAAAATGTATGTAGTCTTCCGAATCAGAACTGCTTTCTGTGTCTGTCGTTTCCGATTCACTGTCGTCGCCGTATTTATGACAAATAACTCGTCAGTTATTCGGTCTTTATTCCAATATTCCTCTTCAAGCCGTTTAACATGATTGACTTCCTTTCGTCAGTCATCTGGAGTTATTGACTCCGACGCCTCCAACGTCAGAGCTTCAATGCGACTTTCCAACTGCTCCACATTCTTTTCTGACACCCTCGTCTTTACCAGGTTCCAGATGTACTCAATGGGGTTGAGGCCGCAGTTGTAATCTAACGACTTCATGGCCATTGCCAGCTAATAATTTGTCAATTTTATAATTTTTCGGCGGTCTGTGCCGTTTAATTAATAAATACAGTTCAGGTTTTGTACTGTCGTTGGGAAAGTCGATGTTGTGATCTTGTAGCCACTCAACAATCAACTGTTTTTTATTGTTCATACTTGGTGGCCTATTCTCATCCCTACTGTGATAAGGGGCGTTGTCCAACACAATTTTGGAGTTGCGTGGTATGTTGGGTACTAATTTTTCTGTAAGCCACTTGGTGAAATTCTCAGCATTCATTTGATCATAGTAATCCCCTGTTTTGGTATCTGCTTTAAACATTAAAAGGGCATAGTCAACAAAACCGCATTAACTTCTTTATCCATCGGCGACCGGGGCTGTCGTTCCATCTCACTCCATCGGTTGCTGTTTGCCAACATTTTTCTAAATAAATAACGGGTCTTTTGTCTTTTATTTTTCACCAAGCGAGTAATTTTCTTTCATACGTCGTTAATATTTAGCCCTCCACGCTTGAATTTGGGGTCTTTAAATTGGGGCCAGTCTTTTTTGGGAGCATCGTTTAAATTGGTAGCCTAAATCACATTTAATTATTTTTCTTAATGTAGTTTCACTGCCAGTATAATTAAGGTCTACTTTTGAAGCCGCCAAGATTTTGCGCATTGTGGGTATTTCTCTCCTCACCGTATACATTGAATCTATAATATTTCTTAAAGCTGTTAAGGAAAACCCGTCGAAATATTTCTTCTTTTGTCTTTTTCCTTTAGTAGGAGTTCTCATTTTGCTGCCACTGGCTGTTGCTGACTCATGCTCTCGTATCAATTTCGTCACAGTATTTTTTGCAACGCCTGTGGCACATGCCACACACTCCGTGACTTTGATAGAATTTTGCAAAATATTTTTAATAACTATAAGCAGTTGCTTCGGTATTAAAATGTCCGAAGCACTTTTTAAAGCATGGTTTATACTTTCAAGAACTAACTTACAGTCCTCTTTCTCCTTAACAAAATAATTGTCCACTTTAATTATAATTTCACGAGCACGACTATTAATTAATTTCTTACTCATTTTAACGAGTAACAGCTAACAAAACTAAACAACAAAACTCAAGAACAACAATAAAACAGGATAACAAAAACAAAAAGCTAACAAAAATATTCGATGTGCGTAAGTGGGTATAGCGCGGACTGAACTTGCGAACGGTACCGACGGTCCGAGTTCGACTACGTCACCAAGATGGCCGCCAGTCGCAATATCATCGTGCGGGGCTAGTAACTGAAAATCTCGCTTAATAGACACGGCGGGTAATGAAATATGGAATGTGAGGGATTGGTTATCATTATTTGTAATTTATCATTCTAGGAGAGGATTACTGAAAATATGTATAGATTGTGAAAGGAATGATATGGAAGAGAAGCTAGTATCTGATAGTGTGGAGGTTGACAGGGGTGGGAGAACGGGAGAAGAAAACGTGTTGCGCCGTACTCAGATGATATGGGATAAGGATTGGAAGATGATGATAACTACAGGAGAGGAAACTATGCGATATAAGGTTGTTGACCGTAAATTATTGTTGTTTTAAATGCTGTACAGGGTAGTCAATTAATAACAAAATGGAAATTTGTCTATATTTTCAAATAAGTTACTGCTCGCGTGAATTTTTTTATATCCTCGAACCCGTATCGTCGCATCGCATCGTCTGCCTGCGCGTTATTACGCTTAGCGATTCTTCTGTATTTTTTTTAATTTACTCGTTTTTTACTCTGGTGGTTTTTGCTGGTGAATTCCTCAAAAAAATAGGGCTATCATCAAGATTTTTCAAATCCATTTGGTAGTTCCAGAGATATATCAGCATATTTAAACAAAAAAAAAAAAAAAAACATATTCTTCACCTTCATTTTAACTATTGTAAAGATTAAATACACGCAGAAAACTACTGTCAATCTATACTAATATACAATATGTAAAGAAAACCCTGTCCGACCCATAAGGATAATAAAGGTCAGGTAATCACTTGACTAAATATAATATAAAATTTTACATAATCATCATAGTAACAATAGTAATGAATTTTGAAATAATCCTTTTTTCCCGGGAATTAATGCCAATTTCCCCGGAATTTGGTAATTTTTAAAAAAGTGACAACACCGGTATAATTATAAGCGAATAGCAACGCGACCGCGTCACAGGTGCCGCGTGCCCTACCCCCCGCCGCCCGCGGAAGGGGTTGCTTACCGCACATGTATTAAGTTACCTCTTTTTGCGAAATAATATTAATTTTTTAAGGGGGATTTTTTTTTTAAGTTTAGCCTCTCTTTGTGGGCATTAGTAGAATCAGTTATCGATACCTAACAATACCTTCACGGATCGGACAGGGTTTTCTTTACATCTATACTAATATATAAAGCTGAAGAGTTTGTTTGTTTGTTTGTGCGCGCTAATCTCAGGAACTACTGGTCCGATTTGAAAAATTCTTTTTGCGTTGGATAGCCTATTAATCCAGGAAGGCTTTAGGCTATATAACATCCCGCTATGACCAATAGGAGCAGAGCAGTAACAAAAAATGTTGCGAAAACGGGAGCTAACGCACCGTACATATTGCCAATAGGAGCTGAGCATAACTAATTCCACGCGAACGAAGTCGCTGGCGGCCGCTAGTATTGTATAAAGCTGATGAAGAGTTTGTTTGTTTGTTTGTTTGAACGCGCTAATCTCAGGAACTGCTGGTCCGATTAGAAAATTCCTTTTTGCGTTGGATAGCCCATTAATCCAAGAAGGTATTACGCTATGTAACATTTTGTTGCGTCAATAGCGGACCATATAAAAAACATATCGTAACCTACGCGAGTAAAACGCCAGGCGCAGCTAGTCATTGATAGTTGTATAATTATAATGACGTAATCAGAAGAAGTTAATGTAATCAATTAGTTCAATAATTAATGTATATCATTGTACACAACGACGTGTACCACGCACTAGGCAACATTACGTACAGTAAGTATGCTTACCTTACGCAATTTTACCTAGTGCGGGTTTATAGATGCTTCATATTTTTCTAGGACCAATTTCGTTCCCTCTTATATTTTTGATAGAAAAAATGTTACAAACCCTATGTAGATTACATCGCTGGTTTTCACCGTTACCTTCCTGTTTGTTTTTTCGCCCTGACTCAGAGCAGAGGCAACACTATAACTCTTCAAATAAACACGGGATCGGGTGGATTTTCCAGGAAACTGAAGTTTTGCACGTTACGCGTTGCACTAAATTGTAAAATGTGTCTTTTCAAGAGACGCTAGCTCAGGACTAGAACGTTTTCAGGAACGAGGACGCAGGGAAAAAAAAAAACTTGTAATATTCCTCATTTTTCGTCTAAATGGTTACTAGTCAAATCAAATCAAATCAAATCAAATCATTTATTTGTACTAGTACTAGTATAAACAGTATTAATTATCTTTTAAAAGTTTATGGTATAGGGATGTTTTGTAAATTGTACCATGATTGATACTCACATTATATAATAATAAGTGTGTTTTTTTTTTATTTCTTTCTATGTATATCTTGGTCACCAATGACTGATTACAAAGTGAAGAAAAACATCTTGAGGAAACCTGGACTTTAAGTCTGAAATCGCCAACCCGCATTGAGCAAGCGTGGTGATTACCCTCAATCCTTCTCTGTATGAGACCTGTGCCCAGTAGTGGGACGATAAAAGGTTGATGATGATGATTAAGTATGTTTTATTACCAATCTTTCAAGATGAGTTCAGTATATAGCATCTAAGAAACAAAGTTGTATTTCCTTTAATTGGCTGCCTACTCCCGTAATTAGAAACGGACGTTCATAAGTCCCAATCTCATCTCAAACACCATCATTGGCTTTTAACAGGTTGAGATTGAGATCAGACAGATCTTAAAATTACGAAAATTGCCCTTCACGCAGCATGCAGGACTCAGGCAAAAATGAGAAAAAAAAAGACATAATTATTTCTATAAAAAAATGCCAAGATAAATCCTACCAGCAAAAATCATAAGGCTGTATGGCTTAGTATCACAGCCCATCCCTATCTGCGGTGGGGGACAGGCGTCATCCATCATGGCGGGCCGACATGTCGACGCGACTCGTGATTGTCAATCTAGCGTGTGACGCGCGCTGTGACTTTGCTCCGTCGCCGGTTTTATTGCTCAGTTTGTTGGGAGCGTTACGTTCAAATTGTTTGCCGCATGTAGAGCCGAAACATGGCGGCTAAACCGTTTAGAGGTGGTTTTCTTTTGAAATTGTTTTCAGGAGCTGGACGAAATTGGTGAAAATGAAAAAAAAGCGATACAGCAGAAAGTTTGGGATTGCATTTGGGCCCTCGATTACGATGTTTCGATGAGCTGATGCAGTAGCAATTAATATTGAAATGTATTAAAATATTGCTAGTAACCACTAGCATTATTTGAAAACCTGCTAATAAATATTTCTAGGTATGACTAACTGGTCATACCTAGAAATAGTTAATAGTTACTTTTGAAATTGTTATTTTTCATTTGTATATTACGAATTACTACAGTTCATAGGAGAAAATAAACTAAGTAGGATTGTTTTAAGTCACAGTTTAACGGTGTGATCGTCAGTCATTAAAAGTATGTAGCTCAAAGACCAAACACAGCTATCAATGAACTTAGGCCACCGATGTCGATAAAATTAGAATTTTATAGAATGCAAATTGAATTTTAGAAGAAAAAAATATATTTTGAACGCCCTTCTAAAGTCATTACTTACAGATTGAAACCTGTCAAAGTTTAGCGCGGTCAAACGTCGACTTAAGAACTCCGTGAACTCAGGGCTATAATTAAATAAGAATTTGTTATGCTCTGTCAAACGTTTTAATAATGTGCTTTGCACGATTACATTAATTTCGTTTGATAACGTTCGCCAATTATTTACATTAGAGATACCTCAAAGTATTTCTCACGATTTAATGATGTACACTCATAGACATAACATGGATGACACTCCTACGAATTCCTAGAATATTATAATTAGGAAGACAGGGTTGTTTATTGGTATGTTTTGTAGGTTAATAGAGAGAAGAGAAAATGCGTAGAAAGATCTTTGCCCCGCGGTAGAACATCATAGGTTTTTAATAATAATTCTACTGTATTTTAGAATACTCTCTCTCTATTATTATTAACACCATACAAATTACAGTACACATATATGAAATTTTTACTAAGGTTGACACAATGGGCGGTCTTATCGCTAAGGGCGATCTTCTAGATACAACTTTTGGATGGAATGCCAAGGGTCTATATATAGATACGTCCTTTGGAGAAACAGATTGTGTAGGTAGGCTACGGTGTACTATTTAGATCATACAATAAAAAAAAATAACTTCTAATATTATAAACGTGAAAATTTGAATGGTTGTACGTTTGTTAGCTACTATATGTTTCATGTAAAAAGTACTGATGAAATTTTACACAGCGGTTGTTAATATGACTTAACGTTACAACGTTATTTTTACTTTATATGAACCCTGACTACAGTTTGTTCAGAATAAGCAACTGAATCTATTCCAAACATGTTTACACCATGTTATATTTTTTCCCAAATATATTTAGAAATTGTTGCAGCATGGTTACCTAGCGCACAACGTAGCTGACGGTACATGATAGCACTACGCAGCCGCCCCGCGTTGCGATACATCAGGCGCGGGCAGGCTAGCGCTGCGTTGACCATATTTTTGTTGGGACAACCAAGTGAGATAACAAGCTCATAACTTTGTGGTTTTTCATTACATCTTTTTGAAATTTTGTATATAAATTCTTTACTTAAAAATACTGGACACGTGTTTCGGGTTTCGCATAAACAAGAAATAACGTTGTATAATATCTAGGAGTTTTAGTTTCGTGGGATTATAGGGATAAAAAGTTTACCTTCATGGATATGTGTTCTTAATTTAAGTAGGCGAAACCGCGTCGCACAGCTATTCGCATGAAAATGTTTTTATAAAGATATTTACGGTACATCTCTTGATGCCCGAATTTTTGTCCCTATCAAGCCACATCAAAAATAACGAAATAAAAGAATAAAGACACAAGACACGTCCAACAACAGAAACTGCCACAGAGTATAAAAGGTCACGAGCGAAAGTGTCAAACTATCTAATAGACAATAAGTCAGGAAAACAGATAAACAAAATTGTGATATTGAGTTTTGTATCGTTTTCCTGGCATTTTTTTTGGGTATTTTTTTATCTTGAAGTATTTCTTTCCATGGCAAGAACTAATTTATACATTTAATATCTTTTATGCACACTTTCGTATACCTAATGTCATACGCATTCTCTACCAGTCACCATTTGGGTGATGCAAAGAGTAACATTTGTTCGTGCGTGGTATAACTTGACAGTTATAACTTGACTACATTTTAAAATATGTAGGTATAAGAATTTGGTTCAAAATAAACAATGCATCATTTATTGATATTGTTGAATAAACATTGATTTTTGCTTTACTTAAACTTTTCATTTAGCATATAAAACAATTTAATTGCTCATGTTATATTATTACCATTAGCCTACTAATATTTTTTTTGGTATTTTTCTATTAATCTGACCAGATCTGTCCAAAAGATAACCACGAAAAAAGCAACAAAATAGGAATACACCCAAGAATAAAAAAAAAAAAAAAAAAACTAGAGACCGAAGGAAAAAACAATTCCATGCTCAAAGGAATCCGCAGAAGCCCTGACAACGTTTGATGGATCGCACGCGTCGACAGTTGAACAAATCGTAAGTAACTTTGATAACGTTGAATACGAAATGAGACCAGTAGTGGGTGTAAACGTAGCCATTACTCTTTTATGGTCGCTGGATTCAACCAATGATGTACGATTACATTTTTCATAGGAACCGATGAAACTATTTAGAGGGTCTGGCCCAAGAGGGGGTGAACCGGCTATAAGGCGAGATTTCGCGTGCGTAGCCAACGATACGTTTTTTCAGCTCATTGCCCACGGCTTATAGACGTCATTACCGGCCAGGATATTTATGGGATAAAAACGTGGCTTTACATTTCAATCAAGGATAAAAATCGTGGAAGTAATGTTCTGTACTTTGGATTTGTGATAGGGATTTTTCTTCGGGATTTCGGTAAGTTTGTGTATTGTTTGCGCTTTTAGGTTGAGCTTGTTTACGGTCATATTTTATTCGTAAATTGTTTGGTAGAATTGGTATTGTTTGCGATGTATTGTTCTCAAGTTTGACCCTTTTTTATTTGATCCTGAATATTCTGTATTGAAATCAATCATTTTGTGGTGTTTTCAAACATATCTGTATGCGATGATAACACGGATCAACATTTTATGACGAAATATCTAAGTAGAATACCTTTTTTTTTCAAATGACCTCGTTCGCTCTGGGAAAACGGAGGAAGGTGTCAAACTTTTACTGACTAAAACCCACTCGTGTTCCTTCATTGACCTATGCGCCAGGGTTCACGGTATATCTTTCGAACAACCCATGGCTCGGGCAGACATTGGTCCTCCAAAGAGGGGACTTATCGTCGCAATTGTGCTGTGCCCAGCACTGGATTGCGACAATTGTACTCTCCATATAGCCATGACATTTCGCCGGAGAAGAATACATTAGCTAGAAATAAGCGCTAAGGATGTACCTAACATTAAAATTTTTCACATGTGTTAGGTTAGGTTCGGGTGTGTCACTGAAAAAGCAGCGCTCAGATTCTATTCAGGGCCACGCCTGATGGCAAACAGTGATGCAATCGTTGATGGTAAAGCGCGCTAGTTTATTAAGAGCCTATTCACTAAAAACCTGAGTGAATAGGAAGGAAGACTGCAGTTGAGCGAGGTGATGCAATGTTAAACCAAACAACACTACCAACGATGCTGCGCCAGAGGGTGATTGATCTGGAGACCCTTCACGACCAAACTCCCGACCCAACACCATTTGCCGCATCGTACCCGGCGCACATCGCAACACAACTGCTCAGACGCGTCATCCGTACGGCATCACCAGACATCATGCCGGAACACGACGAATCACTTGGTAGCAACACTTTGTCTGGTGGATGGTAACTTCTACCGAGAGCCGATATTATGGCCTACCAAAATGTATGGGTCCTAGTAGTATACAGTAGGACAGCCGTTTTGCGAGGATGTGACGCAATATTCCCCCAACTACTCTTCTTTATGTCTATGATCTTTCTAAACGCCTTGTCATTGCCGCGAATATGCATATTTGCTCTTTTTTTCTTTAAAAGTTTGGTATAATAAAGGTACTTACTAGAGACTCGTTTGCCGTTCTTTCTCCACTGTATGTTAGGTATAGGGTCTCCTCTCGCGGCGCAGTAGAAGGCAGCGATGCCGTTCGCTCGGACCTGCAGGTTGCGAGGCCGGATGGTAATCTCGGGCGGGTCTGTGGAGGAGAAAAAGGCTTTATGTAATAGAAGACAAGGTTGATGTTGACTTGAATAATATATGTTTTGCATGAGCTCTGATAAAAATATACTTTAATTACATGGTTACAGGTAGCTTAAACTACATATAAAAGTAACAGAAATTGGTCTATTGAAACAGAATAATAATAATACAATAACCATTACAGTAACATCAAAATTGTACAGAAAATAATAATAACACAAGTTTAAACAACGTAATAAAGTAAGTAAACAATTAACAAAGGATAATTTGCTGTGTGGTTACACTTACGATTAGCATGTTCCATCATAATTTCATGAATAATACTCTCAACTAACTATAAGTTATTTAGAATGAACAAAATACCTGAGCGCCCGGTGTTCACATTTTGCCTATGCACAAGCACTATGACATTACACAGCAAAAACCTGATTTCCCTGAGGGTTGCTCACAACGCTCGCTCTATGTAGAAATAATAAGAATTGAATAGTTAGTTCTTTTGCAAAAAATAATAATTCCGAAACATTGTTAAAGATGCACTTCAACTATTTAGATCCAATTTGCGATTGCGACTTTCTGGACGAAACCTACCTAGCGGCAAATAAATTTAATTTCTTGAGCGAGAACCACTGAAAGTTACCGGAAAGTTTCAGCTCTCACGACACACGGAGACAATTCCTTCGAATTGTTTTCCACAAAATTACACAGGAACTGAGAATACTGCGGTACATTTTCATTATTCGCGACGCGACGAGATTAATAGCATTATCTTGTCGAAAAATGCGAGTTCAGCATCGAAACAATTATGTACACGTAGCGTACTTCCTCGCTGTCCCCGCTCAACGATCCGGAATAAAATTATCCTATCTTAACGGACCATCTCGAAAAGAACATTGGACAAACGCCGCGGGAGCGTTTGATTCCTGAACTAGAAAATGAAATCCCATTTAGTTCCACGTATTCCCTCAGGCGATGCGATCGATACGACATTAATAAACGTATCCCGGAACGTATTTTTACGAGAACTGTCATACAGGAGCTAATATATTCATAGAACGGACACCGCGGAGGGGCTCAGATTAGAGAAAACAAAAAAAAGTTAGATCGGATCTGCGCGCGATATGGGAGGATGGATATAGGGGGATATGAAACATTTCATACTGTATACCTATAGGCGAATTTGTGGTCATTAACCAACTAACATAATGCGAAATAAGGTTTGGAGTATAGTGTTCACAAACTTTCTGCGCGCTTGTGTGTTGGATGGTAATGTACCGTGCTAATTGATCCGTTATTTCCAATGAGACATTGACTTTTATTGTATGCCTATTCGACTTGTGTAACAGAAGAAATGCACATTATTGAGTTTGTTATATTGTGGAGTTTATATTGTATAAAATCGATAACAGTTTCCATGATTAGTTGGAATGTACCGAGTGTAGGTGGTAGGATTTTTACGAGTATTTTGGCATTTATTGCTATCTAAGCTGCCCGAGAGTACTATTTATTCCTCGTACCACCCAGATTTAAAATAGATCCCTATTTATTCTTTTAAATAGTAGACAATACTTTTCGTTTAAGTTGCAAATAAAAACGCCATCTAAATTCAGGCGTACGGGACTTATTGACACGCTTAATGGTCGCATATTCGATGTCCAATTACAAAACACAATGAAAAAGATTTAAGAGCTCATCACTATTCTTATCAACTTTGTCAAGAGTGCTTTTCTAAGTTTACTGATATTAATGCATAATGCCATCCTTTATTTTTTATTTAAGGCAACTAGTGATTTACCATTCATGTTTCCCTTATCGATAATTTGGTTATTAAAACGCAAATATATGAGTTCCATTAGATCTATTCGTGTAGTAGACAATAAGGAAGTCACAAAACTAATCCTAAACTTGAAATTGTTCTAAATAAACAAAGTAATACTCCAATTTTTCACTAAGCTTACAGCCCACTTTGAAAGCGTCGCATTAACTGTAATCCAGGCTGCCGTGATGCCGTCCACCCTACGCACCAAGCCATTCAAATATTTGCTTTAGAATCACGTCGCCCCTGGCGTCGGGGAAAACTATGACGGATATGTTTATTCCTGGACGGCAGAGGTGAATGATCACGTTTTATATGTGAGCAGGATTGAAACGAGCGCCGTACGTGCCGGCGCAAGCATTCAGAAAAAACTCAGCCATTTTTTTGTCGCGTCATTCGCGCCTTTCCTTTCCGTATTAAATTATTTCTGGTCTAGACGACACTGAACGGAGATGAATAACTAAGTTGATAAATAAGGTTTGGACTTGGTTGGTAGGGTTTGGAAGAAATTGGCGTAAATTGATAAGGGAATTCGATTTAGAATTAAGGGTTTACGATAGATTTAGCCAAAAATGTTCTGTTTGCCGTTGAAGAGACACTATTATGACCCCGAGACTATTTTATTGCGGTATTAGTTAGTGGAAGCATAAGTGTACCCCGTGGTGGTGGTTAAAGAAAACTGGATGTGGAAGACTAAACGCTTCGGTTATATAGGATTATATTAAATGGGCTAGCTAAAGTACGGAACTTGAAATATGCGACAAACTGTGTTCTTATATTTTATCTTACTTCAAAATTAACCTTAATAATCCTATGGGTAGGTATCCACGGTTATTTTAAATTGGCTTGACTTCACTTAGTAGGTAAGTGGCATATCTTCATCAAATGATGGCAAAGGTGAGACTAAATGGGAAAGTAGTTTTCTCACTCAAACTTATCAAACAAATAGATTGCCATTTGCATTCTAGTATTTTTATGGCTTATCCGTGTCACAACTCATTGTGAGCCAAAGTGTTGCTCCCCTAATCCCTTTCTTCATCATTATTAATGCGTCTAATGCTTAAAAAAGGTTCACACACGAGTCATCAATCATTGCACGTTCGATGGTTGATACCAATTACCCAGCAATGACGTCATAAACTTCACGCAAACGTGTAACTCGAAAAACAAAGAGAAATATTGCGAACAATTATTATCGAGTATTCATTATTCAACCGGACGAAATCGAGTCGTTACCGTCTGGATTGCTTTATGATAGTACTTGCGATGCGATAATGCCGCGTTTCCGACGCGATTGCTTTATGATAGTACTTGCGATTTGATGCTGAGTTGCCGACTAGATGTTTGTTTTCGATGACATAAAAACTAGATGAAGTGTGTCAAACACTATTTAAAATATATATTAAATTGTGTAGAAGGGTCGTTTGATTTTCGAATAAGATATTTAAATATAAAAATGTTGAATTAGTAAGTTGCCAGTATATATTGATTTGTGTGGCTTTAATATCTTTCATTTTTAATCTATCCAATGCAGTTAATTGAAGTGCTCAATATTTTAATTCCAATAAATAGCTATCTGACGTAACAATAAATGCCCAATAACAAAAGCCATTTAATACAAAGCGTGTTATGAAATTTTTTATTTCAAAATTTAACATCGGTGTAATCGATTTATGACAACGTCGGATTTAATTTTATTGTACAGGGGTATTTCATTACGTTCCCCAATGGAGTTAATCGAAATGTGCATACGCCACTCGGTTGCATATATCCGCATAGGCAATTTATGACAATAATCTGGACGTTTCCGGATATAACCGGTTTTGCGGGTCGAATAGAAGTGTATTGCGATTTAAACTGTATGAAATTTATTATATTGAACTGTACGGTGGCGTATTCATTTGCATAATTCTATTTGGCCGCTGAAAATTTTCCAGGTATAATGCTTCGTTGCAAATTGTGGATTTCGTATTTTGTATAAGGTTATACATATATATGTCGGTATGAAAATTATTAAAGCTACCACACAGCATCAAGAAAGAAAATAGGAACAACAATAAAAAAGAGAAAGCAACACCAAAAAAAAAATATGCTCGTTCTCGAAAATCCTAAAAAAAACACCAGGCTGCGTCACCGCCAAAGAAGAATTTCAAACTCTGAAACAGAAGAATCTTTTAATAAAACTTACGTGTCAAATATCGTATATAAATATTGCCAGTGTCGTTGACAGTTGGCATTTGTGGCGCCAGGATCGGGGGGAGCGGGGCTTCTTCAATCTCTTCTGTCACTAACCCTTCTGGGGGCTCAGTGTCTTCTTCTTCGTCTGTCAAGAAGAATTGGTGTTGGATGCGCGAGCGGTTGTCGTACTTTCGCGATTTTGTTTTGTTTTTACTTTAAAATTGGAGGTTGTGACGTGTTTTTATTATATTATTGTTGGTTTGTAGATTAACTTAGTATCTAAATATTATGCATTTTTCACATAACACGTTCTTCAATAATAAGTAATAGTTCATTAAAACAGCTTTATTCAAAGTCATAATAAACATTCGCTGTTCATTAAATACTGGTTTCGTATGTGTTTCGTAAGAAAACAGCGGGCGGCCGAATTGGTGGTCACTGCGGCCCTGGACGTCTGCTTCTTCAGAAGAAACACAGCAATCAATAAAGATACATACAACATGTATCACAAAGATTTGGTAATATTTAAGAGGGTCGTAGTGACCAACATAAACCAACTTTCTCCATGAAGCCAACAACAAAAATTCAGTACATACTCGACCCAAATATATGGGATTACGACGTTGGTTCCATGAAGAAGTTTCATCAGTTTAAAGTGGTGGTGGTAATGTACAGACGACAGCACATCAAGCTACTACAACCTGTCACATTTCTTTATTAGATTTTCAACTTTATCACTAAAGCATTAACGTTTCCTACCTTTTGATAGTTTCGGGTAACTTGACCTGCTGTCCGTAACACGGGCTGAAATACGACCACATCTTTATGAAACATGCTGTACAGTTCAATTAATATATTCGTATGAACAGAGTTTATATATCACATTGAATTTACAATTAAATAAACAGTTTTAACTATAATGAGTTGATGGCATATTCATTACAAAACCGTCCATAATTTAGATAGTTCCCAATTGTTGCTGTCATTTAATTATCAAACGGCAATGAAAACACACTCTTGTTAATTGTTACCATCAAAGTTAAATTATTCTAGGAATTAAGTGGAACTAATTTTATCGATAACTAATTTATTGTTTGTAGGTAAACTGTTACTTGTGTACCTATTGTTTCATTATAGATTAACTGTCTAGAAAGGGAAGAAATGTTTATAATAATGATTAGAAAAATCATATCCGAGATATTCACTTTAATTTAAAGGAGATGTTTCAGAAATGTATTGAGCCTGGGCCAGCACATTGTACACTTAATGCTAGGTATAGTTACGCTATAGTTAACTGTTTTAATGTTAATTTCCTATATTTTGGCTTAGTTTTTATACAGCTACCATTTAACTCGGCCAAGGAGTGGTGCCGCCAAGTGTCACCTGGCCACTTTGGATTCAGTGGAGAGAAGTGCAAAGAGGCTGATTGGTGACCCTGATCTAACTCGAGTTGGTCTCCAAAGCCTAGAGCACAGGCGTAGAGTAGCCAGCCTTTCGGTATTCTATAGGATGCATTTCGGGGAGTGTGCGAGGGAATTGCATGATTTAATTCCCCCATCTCCGTTCCACCAGCGGACGACCCGTCGTACGGCTGGTTTCCACCCTTACGTTGTTAACACCACTACGATCCGGACGAAGCGTTTCGCCTCCTCCTTTATACCGCGTACATCGAGGGACTGGAACAATTTGCCAGCGGCGGTGTTTCCGTCAGACTACAATTTGAGTGTCTTCAAGGCTAGAGTGAATAGGCTCTTAATAAACTAGTGCGCTTTACCATCAACGATTGCGTCACTGCTTACCATCAGGCAGGATTGCGGTAAAGCGCTGGTTTATAATATGTAAAAAAAAAAGGAGTGCAACACAACTACTAATAAATATGGTGGTCAGCAATAAGCGAAATAAGATTTCGACAGTGACATTTGATTAACCTGTCATGTGTCTACGGCTATCGTATCTATATTATCTACCATATGACCGCGAAAAAAGCAAAACATGAATTCCGAACATACGGCCTATTAAATAAACACAATCAACTCAAATCAACACTTGACACGAACACAACGGGAAAATAGAACTGTCCAAGTCGCTAATCAAACGTCATAAGCACTGTCATGGCTACCTTAATAAAGTGTTATCTCACTAAAAAAGTTTCAAATGATTCATTATATATACTTGTATTTTTATTCAAATTAATTTATAAGTATTTTTTATGAAATTCTTTTATTTTTTTCCTTTTTATCTATATAGCGTGCATAGTGGTGGTCCAAAATGAAACATCTCCATTAATTATAAACTAGTTCTCGGCCACAACCCTGCCTGATGGTAAAAAGTGCGAGCAGTGGGCAGGTCGCCGCCTTGTAAGAACCAGGCAGGGTTCGACGGCGCGTTGTGGTCCACGCGCAAAAGAGATGTCAGGACATCGTGACGGTGTCCACGAATACCGATGCCTGTGCCAGAGCTGCGGGTTGGTTGAAAAAGAAATCGTGGCCCTGGCCACAGGCAAGTTATGGAACACGGGTGAGTTTTAGTCAGTAAAAGTCTGACACGGTCTTCCGCTCTGCCTATATACCTATATTGTCATTATCATTATATGCCTATATTGTATTAAATGTACTTTAGTTTTATGATCTTCCTGTAAGTGTCATTTTTTTTTTTTTAATAGTTATAAACTAGTGCTTGACTGCAATCCCGCCTGATGGTAAACAGTAATGCAATCGTTGAGTGTAAAGCGCACTAGTTTATTAAGCCTATTCACTTAAAAAACTTAGAAATAGGAAGGATGACGGCAGTTGAGCGAGGTGATGCAATGTTAAACCCAAGACCAACACGACCAAACGATGCTGCGCTAGAGTGAGATTGATCTGGAGACTCTCCACGACCAAATTTCCGAGACAACAACATTTGGCGCATCGTAGCCGCCACACATCGCAACACAACTGCTCAGACCCGTCCTCCGCACGGCTTCACCAGACATCATGCCGGAACACGACGAATCGCTTGGCGGCAAGACTTTGTCTGGTGGGTGGTAACTTCTACCGGCAGCCGATGTTATGGCCTACCACCGAGAATTATGGCCTACCACCGAGACCCGAGACCAATTTTTGTTTCTTTCTTTCAAATATGCTACATATTCACAGCCTTGTAAGCGGTATGAGCAGAAACATTTTATCGATTTAAAAAAAACAACTGAAACAGCAAAATAACTACAAGTCTTACTTTTATTATAGTGTGTGACATAACAACACGTTTTATACCAATAGGAACATGTTAACACTTCGTACTGAAGTAAGCAACAAGCATACGTATGATCAATAAAATCTGACCGAAGCAAACACGGACTCAGTAGAACATAACAATATAACCTTGATTCACGATACTTACAAGTACTCGGTGTTTGAATGGGTCAGTACCTAATACGGTAGTTAGTATTATATTTTATGTTGAGTGTGACTGTGTGGAATATTGTTTGTGAGTTATACCGGAGACCAGCAGGGTATTTGAGTTCTATTTTCAAATATTTGAAGTGTTCACTAAAAGTTTTTTATTGAAAAATACTACCTATGACTTGTTATTTATTTTGGAGTTCTATATTCAAATATTTGAAATGTGGACCATAAGTTTTTTATTGAATAATACTAGCTATGAGTTATTATTTATTTTGGAGTTCTATATTCAAATATTTGAAATATGCACTATAACTTTTTTATTGAATAATACTATGACTTATTATTTATTTTAAATCATAATGTGGATCCCGCGCTTTGTCTTACGCTATTGTTTCTTTTTCTATTAAGGAAAGAATCACACATATTCAAGTGGACCTAGTCTATTTGTATGATATCGTGTTCCAAGAATTTATAGAAGTAGGAACCTAAGAAAATTTCTATAATTTTCGACGTCAACTGTGTGTTAACGCGCTGAACTCTAAACTTAGCCGCCGCTTGACGATATTCCAATAAATATTACGCCCTAGCCACGCAAACATTGCCAGAAGCATACCAAAGATCAAAACAACAACAAAGCCTAACCTGACAACAAAACAATAAATCAGCCATTGTTATCACCTAGAGAAAAAACACTCGCTCGAGATCTCGATACTCCAGTATCGATGCAATAAATAAACATCGGAGCAACATCGATTATTGAAAGATTTATATTTCAGCGCACTGACGTATATAGTTCTGCCATTATTCATATCGAGTTTCATTGTATGAAGATACGATAAAAATGGATAATGGGAGTACCCCTTTATGTTTCGATCTGGAGGGAATGGAAACGAGTTTCTTTTGAATTTTCTAGTGCGCAGAGTGGGCAGAGAACTTGCTCGAAATATTGATGACGCTTCTGTTGTTAATCTTGGTATTTTTGTGTTATTTTATAAAAGAATAGAATACCCTTTATTATGTAGGTACACCATATAAATTACATAACATAAATATAAAGATTTTACAAGGGGTGACACATTGGGCGGTCTTTTCGCTATGAGCGATCTTTTACGGACAATCATTGGATGAAATACCAAAGAAAACTAGAGACAAATAATGTAGATAGTCTACAATGTACTACTTAAATAGATTATACAATAAATATGTACATAAAGGGTATCATACTAATTTAAGTAGTGTCCAGATTTTATTGAAAACGAAGTGAAGTTTCGAAGGCAACCAGCGACTCTGATGGCCATTTTAGGTACATTGGTAACATATGCCTGGCAAGGTATAATAAAAATCGATGGTCTAAGAATCATTATAGGGGATTTCATCTTTTATTTCATGGGAATAAACGTCAAAGACCACAAATGGGTACTTTTTTATTAAATATAGAAATGGTATTTTTTATACAAAAACTACTCTGTAAATACATTCACTAGGCCTTACAAGCTTCTGATCTAAAATAGATTGCAAGCACTAAACACTGAAGTGAACAAAAAATCTAGTTTCAGGTTTGAACTACAACACACAACTTGCAGCAGCCAATCGAGGCAAATTGATTACTACAGTGCTTACAAACAATAGCTATCCTACCTAGGTACTGTGGTAGGTAGGTAGATACTCCATAGTGCTTTAGTGCACTGTAAACTGAGCAGTCAATTCGCTATTGTTGTTCGCGGCTCCTGTTCTGGAAGGTACTATGAATGACTTGGTCTGCAGTATGGGAATTTAATAATAATAATAATACGTATTTATTTCACAAAAAATACATAGCATTTTAAAGTTTATAATTAATATGCAATAGTAGACTCTATCTTTTAAACTAGTACTCGCCTCTATTTAAAAAAAAATGGCTTTAGCCAAATGGATTCTGTAAACAACTTACATAAAGACATGAGAAAACAGTGTCAGTCAATTAAAATAACAGTTGTATAAAAGAAGGGAGAAAAAATAAGTAATAACAACAGAAATAAAACTGAAATTAAAATTATCCCAAGTAACGCAAAAGTGAGAGAGATTTGAAGAGGTTTCGTCACTTTTGTTTCTAACTATGACACTCACTGATGTTCCAGGCTGCAAGAAAAATGTCCTTTAACAATATTGTAGGCATAGTGTCCAGGTTCGTAGGGGCGTGTTTTTACCATGACGACAATTTTCTTTTTTTAATCTTTCCACATGGATCCATGCTGCATATGCCAGAGATGGATTTTTAACGTTTAAATAACTACAGTGTCTATAAATAGCTACTAACTAGCCCATAACCCTTTCCAAACAAAACTAGTCTCAATGATAAGAAAACAGAACTCGACTATAAGTCGCTCACAATTCCGTCGTTCCAGCAAACGCCACTAATGAATAGCAGTTGCCTTGTTAGTTATGCGCGAACAAACATAAAAAAAAAGCATATATACGGTCGAATTGAGTAACCTCCTCCTTTTTGAAGTCGGTTAAAAATAGGAAATTAAAAATTACAGCGCAATTTACCATCAACAATTGAATCACTGCTTACCATTAGGCGGGATTACGGTCAAGAACTAGTTTATAAATATAAAAAAAAGTCAAACGAGTTAATAGTAAAATAAAGAATCTATATTAGGTGTGGCGGTCGTTAGCGCAAATAAATGGAATGGTGAAGGATTACATGAGATTAAATTGGCTTCGATTGTATAAAGATGTTCAGGAATATAGTGGTGCCAAATGGAGAGATCAGTAAACAATTCCAACCGCATTTATTTGTGTGCTTATTTACCTTCACAATTTAGCTGGAAAGATAAGATTTTAACGCAGTAATTTGCGCGCTGCAGTGCAGGTGCGTTTAGCAACATTGTTTGTGGTAGGATTATACTTGGTTACGGGATATTGAGACTATGATAAGATAGATAAGATATCGATGATATTTTAGACTATTCTGATGACTAAACTGATACCATTTCATCATCCCTGGTTTAAACAAGTTAGGCAGAGGTACACATAAAGCACACCGCTATTTCGCCAGGTTTCTAAGCCTATTGCCATACACCAGGCACACGTCAAGACTCAGGACTCGGGACTTCAGGATAAGTTCTGAAGAATAATAATGTACAAAAAGCATGTTTTTTTAATGCTATAAATAATAATAATATAATAATAACAAACTAGTGCTTGACTATATTCGCGCCTGATGGTAAGCAGTGATGCAATCGTTGATTGATGGTACGTTGGCAGATTGGCAGATAGTACGTTGGTTGATTGATGGTAAAGCGCACTAGTTTGTTATGTGAGTTAGGTGGATACTCACTGTACGACGAGTCGCTCGATGATGGAACGGAGATGGACGAAGTAAGTCGTGCAATTCACGCGCAAACTCTCCAAAATGCATCTTATAGAACAGCGATAGGTTGGCTACTCTACGCCTATGCTCTGTGTGCGTGTATGTGTGCAATTGACACGTGGTAGATGTAAAACCTTCAAAAATGTTGGTTTCAAGATACGTATCAGCACACATACAACGTGAGGCCCATACAACTTCCCATTATACTTTGATAAATACTAGTGGAGGGACAACACAGAACACAAAGAGAACCACGAGCATAAGAAACACTGTTTAATACTATCTATCTCATTTTTTCTCACGTTAAATCTTATGAATTCAAGCGTCCGTCTCTTTTTACTGTTGCTTTCTCGTTTCTTCGAATTTCAAACGCGACGATGCTAAGCAAATTTTCAGTTAAAAAATTAAAGAAATACAATAATTAATAGCGGTAATGACAATTCATTACTTACTACATTACTTTTGGTTTAAAACGAATGCCTTTGGTTGAGATAGAACCAAAAAAGCTCTTCATAACCGCACAATTTGTAACCGCCATTTTCGATTACAAACAAAACCTGACCCTAACTAATCGAGGCGTATAAGGCCATGATCACAACACCGGTACATCGTCAGAGGAACACGCGGCCGCGATATATCATGGAACACGGGCGATACGCGAATAAATCGGTATTCTATCGCCCTGGGGAATTTATCGTGCATTCCGTTAATAGCTAACATTAATATGAATCGCGCCCGCTCCCGCGAGGCTAATGTGCTACGCTCCGTTGCTTGTTTATGTAGACAAGGCTTTAGAAACTCCGGCGATTTAAAAAAAAAAATGTATTGTAAAATTGTGTGTAATTCGGGTGAAGGGTTGTTTCCCCGGGGCAAGTGTGTGGGATTGGGTTTAAAAAAAATATGTGGTTTATCTGGAGGTGGGACACGCACAGAATAAAAGTAGATATCTTAATAGCAAAAACTACAATCGAATAGAATAAAATACTCTTTATTACGTACATTATTTAAATTACAGACCATAAGTGTGAAGATTTTTCAAAGGGTGATATAATGGGCGTTCTTATTGCTAAGAGCGATCTTTTGCAGACAACCTTTGAATGGAATACCAAGTGCAAGGAGAAACAAATATTCAAGTGTTGTTTGATTAAATTCTATGTATGCACTTGTTTGAAGCAAGAATAAAAAGCTGCACCATCGTACTTCTAATATGTGTGTTATCAAGTTTTCGATCTTCAAATCAACAATTTATATCACCTTACTTTATTATCAAAAATAAATAATAAAGAAACGTGTAAATTTTCCCGGAAGAAAAATTACTACAAAATTGTTTGTGAACAATTTTGTGGTAGTTTGTCTTTTGAGAAAATTTACTGGAACGCCGCGTCGCCAAGTTGAAATTTCCGAAAATCCAAATCCACTGGATGTAGAAGCGCTGGAGGCGATACTTTGGAAAAGAATTTGAGAGAGTGATGGTGACAAAAAACGTTCGTCAGCTCTTCTTCGAAATTGGTTCACACGTCGGATAGTTATTCAAAAAACCAAATATTTTTCGTCTTTCTCCAATTAACATAACCCAATGGTTATATTAACTCCGTCCTCAGTTAACTCAGTAGCCACTAGCGTAGTATTCACTAGTGTGTTGTTTATCAGGAAATAAATGAAACTGCAACGACAACGCGTCACTCACACAAAACAATACACTACTATATTAAATTCCTCTTAACATAGAGCTGTTTCAAATATGTCGGTATTGGTTGAAAACGTTTTGACCAACATTTTTGAAAAATAAAATTTTATTGAAAGAGACAAAATACCTGTAAATGTTGTCCTCTTCGATTCAGCACTGTTATGAGCAACTTATAACGTTGATAAATTGAGGAGTCGTGGTGAAGGTTAAAACACTAGCCTCTCAAGTATGAGTGTGCGGGTTCGATTCCTGGTCAGGCAAGTACCAATGTAACTTTTCTAAAGTTATATGTACTTTCTAAGTATATCTTGGACACCAATGATTGATTACAAGGTGAAGGAAAACATCTTGAGGAAACCTGTACTTTATGTCTGTAATCGCAAACCCGCATTGAGCAAGCGTGGTGATTACGCTCAATCCTTCTCTGTATGAGAGGAGACCTGTGCCGTGTGTGCCTGTACAGTGGGTTGATAAAAAGGTTGATGATGAAATTGAAGAATACAACTGTGACAGAGTATGACAACTGAAGTGACTGGTATTAAGTTTAGCCAGTTAACTAAGTCACGTGGTTTTTTCGTTTACCTTCCGTTACGAGTCTAATGAGACAACGTCCAATAGTGATCAACGTTTTCGTAAGGGATCATACCTACGTAAACCGGAATATCTTTCATCTGAAATATGAAAGATTTATATAGAACCTATCATGCAACATTTTACCGTTATCTTATACAGAGAAAACGTCGGTCGATAAAAAGCGCTATTTACATTGTACCCAAGCATTTCCTATCTCAAGATACCCTCAATGTTTCATACATAAGATGAGAGATTGGTCCATAAATCCGATCCATCGTAACAACTAATAGAGTCTTCCTTAAGGGCCATTAAACACCAACTATGGTTTCCATTCGACTTTCCCTTAATGGTAGACGATGTGTATGAAACTTTTTTTATGTATTTTTGGTTCAGCGCGCTTGAAGCGGAAAATATTTTATGCACGAATTTTTGAAGATACAATTTTAGGGTTCACTTTTTTTTAACCTTGTAAACTAGTGCTTACCGCGATTCCATCTGATGATAAGCAGTGATGCAATCATTTATGTAAAGTGCACTAGTTTGTGATGAGCCTTGAAGATACTTAAATTGTTATCAAAGTTAAAATAAGGTTGCTAATACAGCTGTCAAGGGTACTAGCTAATTGGTATCTGTCTATACAAATCATATATCAAATACGATTATTGCGAAATCCCTATTTGTTTTCGAGAAAATAAGGATTTAAACTTAACATTTAAACATCTGTCACAAAATAACTTGTCTAATGTTTCTGTCCCACAGTTTCCACCACTTAAAACATTAAAAACCTTATGCAACTCATCGTCACACATCCATATGCACAGGCATACAAACTACGACACTGGATAAGCTACTTCTACGTTAAAACGCGGTTCATTAGCGGAGGTGCGCTCACTGAGTGCACTTCTAGTTTTATAGGACATAAAACGCCATTGAGGTTGATGGAGTCGCAAGCGCAGCGCCCACAGTCTCACTTTAATGCACTGTGAACACGATGCGGTATCAAGAATTTTGATTACATTTTCTTGTGGTGTTTTTGTTGCGTCGTTAAGATGTATGGAGTGTTTGAGAGTATCTAAAACTGAAACGTGGTATAATATATTTTGAAATATCTATGAAAATGGCCGAAATTGGTATAGTCCTGAATTTACATATAGAAGATGCTGTGAGAGCATTTTGTGTCGGTATTTTTAATAGATTTAGTTTTTCGATTTGCTTGTATTACATAGGAGAATAAATAGGTAGGGCGTTTTTGTTTCTAGCTGAATACAAGCTGCTGTGCTGCTGTGGAGTTTATTGTGCCATTTTTTCTTCCCTGCGAAAGCACTAGGAAGTGGTGAAAGGCAGGCGTTTTCGGTAACTGTCTTATGAAATTTTGACGATCGCAAAGTTCTGATTCTTAACCTAATTTTGATAATAACTTTGATATTTCAGAAGTGAAATGAAATGGAATGAAATGAAATGAAATCGTTTATTTAAACGATTTAATCGTTTGTTTTTTCAGAGATGAACAACAGTATGTTTTCATTAGCCATATACCTACACAAAAAATAATAAAGTATCAAGAATAATATTTAAAAGACAACTTCAACGGTAGACTTTTATCCATCATGAATTTACCTCTTCAATATCATAACAATTTATATACCCCTGAAGTGGTTAAACTAAAAGGTATGCAACAATCTTGGAGTGGAACTTTTTGATAACGGATTATATACCTTAAATGTAGATACTTATACTTAATAACAATTAGCTTATAATAAATTAAAATAACTTACAAAGCGTCGGTAAAAGGAACTGATGAAAATATTGGCATAAAATATTGTATATGGTACATATTTGTCACGGAAACGAGACACGAATCATTATATTAGACATAGATACATTTGTTTAATATAAAACCCGGCACTGATTTGCAGAAATAATCTAAGGAAAATTGAAATTGCGCAGGCTACTTTGGTGCTGTAGCCTGCGCAATTTCAATTTTAAAATTCAAATAAATATTTGATCTTTATTTTTTATTTTCAGTCTAGTGTATTGTATGTATTTTAGTCTCAGGCTAAATAAATCTATATTCTTTCTTTCTTAAACAGAGTTTGCAAAATATATGACAGGCCGACCACTGTTTATTAAAAAAAGTACAAAATAAACTTAGGCCGCTGAGTTTATATGAAAGTGTAAGTTTTAATAAACACTGAACGGATTTTATTCTTAGATAGAGTGCTATGGCCGAAAGTACCAATAATATATGTATTGTAAATTGTTACATTAACCAATGCTAAACAGATCCTTAATTGTGCTAAGCCGAGATAGTTGAGCTAATACCGAATGTTTCATTTACTTCAGTAGTGTTCACAACCACTCACTATTATAAAGGTAAACATGTTCAAAAAATAAACAAAACACAGCCGTCGATTACCAATACACGACGCTGAGGTAATATGAAATTCCTAGCTCAGTGAAACGCGAGTATTTCGACAATAACCCGTCGAAACGAAGTGAGTTATTCAAGTATTCCGGTGACACGGCAACTATACGAACTTAGAGCTACTGTTAAAACATTGTGAGTCTTGTGACGTCACCAGCTGATGTTCTGGCTTTTTTGGTTTGGGTACATAGGGTATTTAGAGGCATACTACGAAGTAGCGAAGGATACTAAGTAGGAACTGTAACTATGGTTATCACAATATTTGTTACATATTTTTTTTAAAATTATAAGTTAGTGCTTGACTGCAATTCCGCCTGATTGTAAGTAGTGATGCAATCGTTGATGGTAAAGCGAGCTCGTTTATAAAGCCTATTCAATTAAAAAATTTAGTGAATATGAAGGATGACGGCAGTTCAGCGAGGTGATGCAATGTTAAACCCAAGACCCAACAACACGACCAACGATGCTGCACAAGTGGGAAAGTGATCTGGAGGCCCTCTACAACCAAACTCCCGACACAAAAACATTTGAAGCATCGTACCTGGCACACATCGCAACACAACTGTTCAGACCCGTCCTCCGTACGGCTGCACCAGACATCATGTCGGAACACGACGAATCGCTTGGCGGCAGCCGATGTTATAGCCTACCATCTCATCACGACTAAACGACTGAACCGAAAGTAGGTTATGGAATTCGGTTAAGAAAAAAGATTTGGGCTATTTTTCGTCCTATATATTTATGATAAATAATCCAGACTCAGACGAAGTCTAAAGTAACTATTCTATACTTACCCTTATAATCTAAGAATAACCTTTATAAATTGACTGGTGATCGCAGCCATATTCCCCTATATAATATTGAACGAGAAATATCCGGTATTGAAGTGAATAAAGTCTGATAATGCTGTGTTGTTAAGAACGCTACGACAAGATTGCTACGGCGTAGCGGAAGCAGACATGGCTACAATGTTGACTTCGAATTGCTACGCGTCATCTCTTTAGTGACTTGTTTAGTTACTTAGACGCGTAGTAGATTAAGTTTATGGCTGTTTCATTAGATAATGAAGCATTTTTTTAATCTACCAGATTTATAAAGGGGCTTTTGCCCCAATATATAAAAAAATAACTGGTGCCAAAATGTGTGTTTTAAATATTATCCCTGTTACATAACATAATCCGCCTATAATATTGCCACTCCTGGGCCACTTCCTTCCTCTTCTCTCTCTTCAACGGTCTCTTGTCCAGGACAAGTTGTCTCTCATAAAGAGGACAACTTGTCCTCACTCGTCCTGAGGGAGTGGGCTGTAATCTACGACGCGGGCCCAGTGCGGGTTATCTTTATCGTTGAAGTTTTGGCCCTAGGACATGCCGGTTTGGGTCAGGGTTGCGGGTTGTTTAAAAAAGAAATCTTGGCCCTGGCCTATAGGCAAGTGAAGGGACACGGATGGGTTTTAGTCAGTAAAAGTCTGATACGTCCTTCCGCTCCGTCCCGAGCGGGAGAGGCCATTTGATGATTTCCCATACCAAACAAAAAAAAAAGACATACTGGTTTCCTCACGATATTTTTCTTCACCGTTCTGAGAGCAGCGGTGATGAACTAATTTACACAAAGTAAAGTGCTTGTTAGAAGTTCCGAACCTACGACCTACAGTTTATAACACGCGGCCGATACTAATAGGCCACCGCTGCCCCCATTATATACACATATTTCTAAAATCTCTAGTTCATCAAAATTGTCACCTGTGTATCCACGGTCATACTTTATTATTCTACCGTCCATGAATACTCACAATATATGAGTAAAATAAAGCCCTGACAAGATTTTCTGCTTACCATAAACAATATTACTTCAAAATATTGTGTGCACAGCTTCGGCGTGCCATGCATTAGCGGAATTACCTTAGCATATATTTTTTTTGCTTTAAGACATGTATTTTTTTAAGTAAGTAACTGTAAGAAAATAGGAATGCGTTATGATTCTGTTTTAGAACATGAACTGCGATGTAGGAAAATATTAATTAGAATGTATCATACATTATTCTTTATATGTTAATTAAATAAGCTTGTATGTTACCCAAGCTGCGGATATATTCTTGACACGCGTACAAGTGGAATTTAAATGAATATCGAGCCAATAATAAGATATCGTAAACAATATTAGATTTTCCAACTCACAGTATTATGTTACTATAGACTCGTGTAAGTAAGGATCAGGCACACACAGGCGCGACACGACCAGGCGTGTGAAAGAGATGTTAAAAAAAGAAAGAGATGCTTGAAAAAGCCTGCTACACCTTATTTCACTCATCATCTCAGCGTTAATCCCATGTCGCATCAACAGTACTTTTTTCAGTATTTGGAGTCTGGGTTCCGCTTTACCAGTCTAATTGCTGATTTTGGCTAAACTTCGATATTTTCCGTGAAGCGACTGCCCTCTGACCTCCACAACCAGAAGGCGATATCAAAGCATTGCAACTAGACCAATTGTTGGACTTTTGAGGGCTCCAACAACCTATAACGACTGCCATTAGATGTTCGTATGGCAACCGGGACTAATGGTGTGCACCTTACTTCACTGTAATACGGAAACTGTGGTAGTCTCAGCCACTATGGTAAAAAGCACACTAAAGTCAAATCAGCTTATAATGTTACCACTATTGCTTCACAGGACATCACCTTGTAAGATCGTTAGCACCACGTGGCTAAGTACGGACTGGCGGATATCACATGCCTTCGAATTCTTTTAGGACATGCCGGTTTCCTCACGATCTCTGTCGTATCGATCCTCAAAGTCGTGAAGTAAAACCTTCATAACTTTGACATCAATGGTAATTTTTTTATGGAAGTTCATTAAATGACCTATCCTGCTTTGGGCTGAGCCGTTGTCAGACTTTTACTAATACCCTGGACAATGGTGATAGGACCCTGGCATTCTAACTACAAAAAGAAAATGCCCACCTGCGTTTGAACTTACGCACCTATGAATAAAGTACAGGTCATCTGCTCTCGTGAAGAATGGCTTGAATTAAGACTCCAAAAGGCTCCTAAAACAGCGAGGCGTAATGTTGTTACTTGTCACATTTCCTGTTGGCTTTCAAACTGTCACTTACAATGCTTAACTTTTATATACAGATAACAAGTTCTATGTAAGGGGTGGCACATTTGGACACGTGAGCCGCAACCATAAATTTAGCACACGATTGTAAAATAGAGTAGAATTTAATCGTTCCAAGTGGCCAGTGTATGACCACGGATACCGGAGGGTATATAAGCGATCGTAAGTACCTAAACCGATAACTATTGAGGGCAGTTACATACCCACATGCACCACGGTCAAGTGTGAGTCAGGGGGACAACGAGTAAAAGCAAAATTCCTTATCGTCCCCCCAGGGGAACATCTTGGGGGGACCACGAGTCATGCGTGGAAATTTTGGCGCTGGTTATTAAAACAAAAATCTGCGTTGCCAAACCTCTCAATCAAATTGTATGGAAGAGCATGAAGAACAAATTTAAATTGCAGTTCATTGGTTCAATCTTGTACTGTACAATATCATGTTTCGCGTGGATAACCCTATTATTAGATTCCCTTGTTCATAAACTAAATTAAATTTAAGTTAAATGCATCGCTTTCTTTCTATTTAATTAAGAAAAGGATAGAAGATAAAATGTCAGTTTAGACCTGTCAAATTAGTCCACTTCTGACGTAAATTGTCGTATTTTTGGTCGCCATGTTGATAATCGCGTCTAAATTGTCTATGCAGTATATTAATTTGATAGGATTAAACTAAAATGGTATCTTCTATCCTTTTTTAATGATAGAAAGATATGCACTTAACTTAATATGACTTTGTAAACAAAACGGCGCCATTATCTAATGTATCAATATCTTAAAAAGCGCGAGTTGCGTCGGATCTCGGTGTGAACTAACCTTTACGCGTGGAACTGAGTTTGCATAAAGAGTGCGTATGTTATATAACCTATATGGGCACCTTTATGCTGTTATTGTATGGCTCACTCTGCGTCACGGCGTGGCTCGTGAAAGTAGTGTAAATGTACTGTTATAAAAGGTAGAATATAGAAGGTTATTGTTTTCTTTATACGAAACCTGAATACAGTTTGTTCAGAATAAGCAACTGAATCGATTTCAATCATTTTTACACCATGTTATATTTTTTCCCAAATATATTTAAAAATGTTGCAGTATGATTATCAAGCGCAACAATACAGTTCACAGCGGCCATAGTGTCCTAGGGTCATAGTGTCATAGCGTCCGCTGCGCCGAGCGCTCGTTGGCCATTTTGTTTTTTAAATTATTATAAAACTAGCGCTTGACTGCAATCCCGCCTGATGGTAAGCAGTGATGCAATCGTTGTTGGTAAAGCGCGCTAGTTTATTAAGCCCATTCACTTAAAAAAAAAAACTTAGTGAATAG
Source organism: Sesamia nonagrioides (assembly GCA_017933935.1). NCBI lineage: Eukaryota > Metazoa > Arthropoda > Insecta > Lepidoptera > Noctuidae > Sesamia > Sesamia nonagrioides. The sequence continues at coordinate 3,781,068 of JADWQK010000188.1, forward strand.
GAAGGAAGACGGCAGTTGAGCGAAGTGGTGCAATGTTAAACCCAACAACACGATCAACGATGCTGCGCCAGAGGGAGATTGATGTGGAGACCCTCCACGATCAAACTCCCGACACAACAACATTTGACGCATCGTACCCGGCACACATCGCAACAGAGCTGCTCAGACCCGTCCTCCGTACGGCTTCACCAGACATCATGCCGGAACACGACGAATCGCTTGGCGGCAAGACTTTGTCTGGTGGGTGGTAATTTCTGTCGGCAGCCGATGTTATGGCCTACCACCGAGAAATTGTTTTTTTTTTTTTATTGATATTTTTGTTGGGACAACCAGGTAACACAACAAGCTTATAACTTTGTGATTTTTCATTACAGGTTTTACAATATTAAAATTACAGTAATTATTGTCATTTAAAACTGCAATTTTGATCTTGATGCATAACATTTTTGAAATGACTTATTTTATTTCAGTATTTGAAGATTTCACATAAATTATTATTTATGTAATCTTTATTATTTTCAGGATTTATGCATGAGATTAGGCATTTTCATTTTATTTAAACGATAACTTAATAAAGTCGGATTGTGAGTTCCAAGATAAGCCTGCCATTAACTTGATAAGATAAAAACAAAGACCATTATTAAAAGTAAGCATTCTGTAGTTTAAGGTAAAACACCACAATGACTGTCTTAAGAAACTTCTCTTTTATTAGTTTAGCTTTTAGTTCTAATAATTCTTTCAAAGGAAATATTATTTTATTTTTATAATTTTTCTACTTGAACATATAAACTCTTTCCTTTATTTGATATCAAGAAACGAATGCATTAAGCAATGTAGAAAGGAAAGAAATAAACATCAAAGTTAAATAGAAAATGAGAAATTGAAGTAAATATGCTTACTTTTATTTCAGATATTAACATTTTATACTAGCTGTTGCCCGCGATTTTGTCTGTAATACAGGATAAAAGGTAGCCTATGTACTTATCTAGGTTATATTCTATTTAAGTGTCAAATTTCATCCAAATCCATTCAGCAGTTTTAATTTGAAAGCGTAGTAAGCAAACTCACTTTCGCAACGCTATGATTATGAGTTTTAAAATTAAGGAAAATTCGTATCGCCACAAGCTACCCTGAAGCATTATGAAGATTTTACAATCTGTACAAAGCTAGTAGGGTGGCTTATAAAAGCATTGCTTAATATGAGCGTAGCATATTATATTGGGATGAGCGCATTTTATATGTAAAAATACCTTTAGTAGAGTCAAGAGCGAGGCGGTGCCTTCTTGAATTAGGTACTATTGAAGAAGCAATATTATAATTTGCTTATAGGATTTTGTCTCGAATAATTTTATTGGACAGTTTGTTCTATAGGCATGGTGGGGTCTGTGACTAAATAATATTTTAGCAGCACCCTAATTGCGTAATTAACTACTAGGTACTTTGCAGCATATTGCTAATCCATTGCTCCATATGTACGAAAAATGTACCTACTAAACAACGTAAATAACGCAATGAATGTTGTTGAACTGTCAAAATGAAACCCATTGCTACTGATAGTGTGTTACGTAATTACCCTGCTGGTCGAGTGATCAGATTAGGCTACATTTGCCGGTTGGCCTGTAGATGGGTGGATCATCCATCATCATCATCAGCCTCCACTGCTGGACATAGGCCTCCTCCATGGCACGCCAACAAGCTTGATCCTAAGCAGTTCTCCGCCAGCCACTACCAGTCACCTTTTTGATGTCGTCGCTCCATCTCGCCCAAGGGCGTCCTACGCTACGTTTGCCGAGACGCGGTCTCCACTCGAGGACTCGTCAAATCATCACCATCATCTAGAGATTTAGGAGGGATCATCTATAAAAAACCCACAATGTCTCAGAAAGCATGTTAAGCTGTCATTCGTGGATTTTTAAGGTCTGTTGTATTGCGATGTGTGCCGGGTACGATGCGCCAAATGTTGTTGAGTCGGGTATTTGGTCGTGGAAGATATTCAGATCAATCTCCCTCTGGCGCAGCGTCGTTGGTCATGTTGTTGGGTTTAACATTGCATCACCTCGCTCAACTGCCGTCTTCTTTCCTACACTTACCTTCACTCAGATTTTTTGAGTGAATACGCTCTAAATAATCTAGCGCGCTTTATCATCATCGCCTGCATCACTGCTTACCATCATATTGTGGGGGTCAGATATGGAGTCACTCCATATAAATCCTTGTATTATTAACAAGTTAAATGGCTAGCTTATGCAAAGGGAAACAAATAACAAACATAATCTGCGATGGCTATAACTTCGTACGCACTAAAGATCAGTTTGCAATACAATTTCAAAAAATTTAAAGCTTTTTAAGCAGTCTAAAATTAACAAAATTGATATTGAAATAAATTTAATATTACTATCATATTACTAACATGACTTGGAATCGTAAATATGGAGAGAACTTAAAGCATCACTTTACAGAGTACCTTCAAGATCATGAAGATATTGAAACCGTAGGCAGAGAATATCATGCTATATATAGTATACAGATTTTCAGATTCGAGTGGGCTTATTCCAAGGATGGTAAAATTACATTGTCTAAGAAGGAACTCTAGTGGTGCTTTCTCTATACAAACGTATTCCGCTGTATTTTTGGTGGATAATGCTTTTAAAGCAATTTTTTTCTACAATTTTACACCGTGATTATACGTGCCTTTATCATTTGACTTTTTCCGAAACTTAATTAATAAAAGAAATACGATACTTCAAAATCGCGAAAAATAACCCATTTTTACGGTGATGTTCAGATGACTATTAGACAAACGTGATAAGTTTTTGACAAAAAAGAAAATAATAGAAGCAAAGGTATACTTTTCCTCTAAATTTTGATATAAAAATAATTGAGATCTGTCGTGTTTTGAAAAGAAAACAGCAGAGTACGAAACGTCATTTGGTCAACGTTTTTGTAGGTAAAATCAGCCTGAGCTGCAACTGTCCTTTTCGCACTTTACCGAGAGAGGTTGGAAGCAGCGCGACGGCAATAGTTTCTTCAAAATTCCTTCCAAATTCACCTATCTTCCAAATTCCTCGACACTAGGGACCCCTCTTAAGGCTTAGGTTGACTGCCAGATTTACACAAGCAGCTTGTGAGCCAGATACACACAGTAAAACAATGGACGCCCTGAGGGTCCAATACAATTACAGCGCCAGTATGCTTTTGGGGCTGACGTGCTTTTGTATTGCCTCTGGCATGTTCGCCCAGGTGCATGTGTAAGGCTCCCAGGCTATGGTAAGGAGAAATGCCATCACTATTGACGAGAAAACAAGAGTGGAAACAATTAACTAGTCGATAATGAATCCCTTCTAAAACCAAAAAAAAAAAGAAACAATAACCATAACCAATTATATCAATACATATATAACAATATTTACATAATTTTTAAATATTTTAAAATGTAGGTATATTTTATATAAATTATATGAAAAAAAAAAATTATCACGAGATAAGTGAAGAAACTTTAAGTAAATACTTATTGGATAATACCATCTTGAAATCTACCGTCTTATGACCTCAATTCACGGCATCAATAAGTCTTGACGGAGCCTTATCCTTTGAGTCTTGAGACTCATTGCCTCAAAGTAAATAAGATCCTTTTTCTCTGGATTTTTTCAGACGGATAAGAACGGCTGATATTCTCCAATTACGGGGAGGTAAGGGGGTGAACCCACTGTCTTCAAATATTGCTATGCATATTGCATGAGAGGCAATAACGTGTCAAAGTCTGGGGCTACTGGAAAAATACGAGGCTGTTACCGACGCCTTTTCGTCCATCAATTTAAATGGATTGCCAATACATACATTTTTATTATTTTTGTTTGACTTTGACCGCGTTTAGATTAGATTTTCTTACCAGTGCAAGCACTGGGAAGCTGTGAAGGGCGTTTTGGAGTATTTTCTTATGTAATTTTGACTTTCAAAGAGTGCTGATATTCAGCTTAATTTGAATAAATGACTTTTGATTGATTACAATTAGGTATCAGTGTTGTTGATGACTGAAGGTGAAGGAAAAACGTCTTGAGGAAACCTGGACTTTCAAGTCCGAAATCGCCAACCCGCATTGAGCAAGCGTGGTGATTACGCTCAATCCTTCTATGAGAGGAGATCTGTGCCCAGCAGCGGGACGATAAAAAAGGTTGTTGATGATGATAATGATCATTGTTTGGTTGGTAATGGGAGCAATTTGAAATACGGTTGTTGTCGTCTAAAATTCGATGCAGTATAAATAATGTATGTGTAATCATTAATCAGTGTTGTTTGCTAAATTATGCGTTTAGTATATCGTTATTTATTAGAACGCATTAGGTTATAATCATGTTATCATTATTTGACAATCAACATATTGATGTTGGTTGTCAAATAATACAATCCGACCCTGTATAAAACTTAGGACAATTCGTCAATACGTATTGTCCTAAGATGTATACAGGGTGACTGGAGCATTGGCGGCGACTCTAAAACAGCCTTCTTTTCTTCTTCTTCAGCCTATAGAGGTCCACTGTTGGACCTCTATAGGCTGAAGAGGAACTTTGGAGGCCTCCCCCAAAGTTTTCCACGATGACCGGTCTTGTGCTGCCAGCATACATCGGCTTCCCATGACCTTCACCAGGTCATCGGTCCACCTTGTTGGGGGCCTCCCTACGCTACGTCTTCCGGTACGTGGTATTTTTTTTAACCCGACGAAATTTTTCTTTTCTAAGGGAATCTTGGGTTGTGAAAGCCAGAGATTCAGGTGTATCCCGTTACACTAGAAGACGATTTCAAACCTAGTTTGAAAATGACTAGTCACATGATGATGAAGGGATTTAGAATCATATGATGAATTTCTGGTTATAGTTAGCGCATCAATGTTCCTGCCACCCTGTATAGTCCAAAAATGATAAACTCTTTCCGCAATATTTCACCAAAACAAAAATATTTTTCATTAAACTAAGTAATATATTTGGGCGTGAAATTCACTTCAGAACACACACACGCACGAGTTCATAAAGCATTGTGTTCTCACGTTACGCACATTTACATAATTATATTATGTTGGTAGCACATTTATGTTGGTACATTACAGCCCACCTGATGCCGTGAGGTGTTTACCGTGGTGACGTCATAGGGCTGTCGAATGAGATAGAAATATTTTAGTGTAACTTAGTGTAAAGTAAAACCTTTGCGCCACTGGCTTTATATTGTAAAGTTGTTGTCTTAAATAGAATAACAGTTTCTTTTTTTATGTCGATTCAAAACGCCCTGCTCTAGTGTCTTAGGAAGTGAAATTGACACGTTGCTGCAAATGGCCGTCGTTTCATTTTGGTACGTGTCTGATGAATTAGTACTAAATCGTGTGGTAAGATTTTATTTTCTTTTTGAATATTTACAGTCTTTTGCGTACGCTGAAGTACGCGAATTACATAGGTTTAAAGATACGCAATGTTGACGTATTTAATTGAAAATGTACTATAACAAATTACAATGTTCAGAACATCAAAGATCATTGCGATGACAAACTGTTTCGATTTCGTGTAATGACCAACTTTGGACTGATTTTATAATTTGATATTATGGCAAAGAATACTACTAATCTGTAGAAATAAATACGTTAGATTAACGTACGTAATACGACTAAGATTGTCATCATCACGTTTAAATAATCTATACTTACTAATATATAAAGCTGAAGAGTTTGTTTGTTTGTTTGTGCGCGCTAATCTCAGGAATTACTGGTCCGATTTGAAAAATACTTCTTGCGTTGGATAGCCTATTAATCCAGGAGGGCTTTAGGCTATATAACATCCCGCTATTGCCAATAGGAGCAAACCAGTAACAAAAAATGTTGCGAAAACGGGAGCTAACGCAGACGTACATATTGCTTCTATACTAATACTAATCTATAGTAATATATAAAGCTGAAGAGTTTGTTTGTTTGTTTGTTCGCGCTAATCTCGGGAACTACTGGTCCGATTTGAACAAATATTTTTGCGTTGGACAGCCCATTTATCCAGGAAGGCTTTAGGCTAGGCTTTAGGCTACATAACATCACGCTGCAACCAATAGGAGCTGAGAATAACTAATTCCTCGCGAACGAAGTCGCTGGCATCCGCTAGTATCAGATATAAATGCTTGTGTAAGTTACTGTTATCGACATTAAAATGCTTTCCTAAGTCATCCAGATAAAAATGCTCGTTTAAGTCACCTACATAAAAATGCACGTCTAAGTCACTCGAATAAAACTATTCGCCTAAGTCACCCAAATAAAAATGTTTGTTTAAGTCACCCAGATAACAATTATGCTTGACTAAGTTATTTAAGTACCACGTTCTAAAGCCATCGATCAACTTTAAGAACACAATCCAATTGTTTTCACAGCAAAAGTGCCAACCCTGCAGGTAAAATCTAATTATACCGCGGGAAAAATGTGGGAACCATAAATCATCTTTCATCATTAACTAGATGAAGATACCTGAAACAGTTTTATGAAGGAACTAGGTTTTGTCCATGGCTTCACCCGCGTTTTAATCAATAAACGACAAAAAGATTTGTCGAGAACTTACCTACTATTGCTATAATCTATACTTCTATACTAATATATAAAGCTGAAGAGTTTGTTTGTTTGTATGTTTGTTTGTTTGAACGCGCTAATCTCAGAAACTACTGGTCTAATTTGAAAAATTATTGTTGCATTGGATTGTCCATTAATCCAGGAAGGCTTTAGGCTATATAACATAGGGCACGCCACAATAGCGACGGTAAGTCTCCTCTTTGAGGAGTGGCTAGAGAGGCGCCACGGCGCCCTCACCTTCCGCCTGGCGCAGGTCCTCACCGGACACGGTTGTTTCGGGAGGTTCCTGTTCCGTATAAGGCGGGAGGAAACGCCAGGGTGTCACCATTGTGTAGATCGCCCTGAGGACACGGTGGAGCATGCGGTGGAGGTCTGCCCGGCTTGGGTAGAGCACCGCCGTGTCCTCGTAGCGGCGATCGGCGGCGATCTCTCGCGTCCGACCCTGGTCCAGGCCATGGTCCGGAGCGAGACTGCATGGCAGGCCGTTACTTCCTTCTGCGAAACAGTAATGCTGGCAAAGGAGGAGGCGGAGCGCGTGAGGCAACGGGAATCCCAGCGCCCTCACGCCACTAGCTGCCGCAGGAGACGCCCTGGTCGGGAGATGACACCAAACTCCCAGCCACCGTAGGCGCGGGCCTCCGGTAAGGACCAGACCCGAGTCGACGGCGCGTCGTTTTTCACGCGCGCCTCAAAGAGATGTCAGCACATCGTGACGGGGTCCACGAAGAGCGATGCCTCCTGGGTCAGGGTTGCGGGTTGGTTAAACAAGAAACCGTGGCCCTGGCCGTCCCACAGGTAAGTGAAGAAACATGGGTGGGTTTTAGTCAGTAATGACACGCTCTTCCGCTCCGCCCAGAGCGGGAGAAGTCATTTGATGATTTCCCCATCCCAACAAAAAAAAAGGCATAACATCACCCTGCGATCAATAGAAGCGGGGTATGTTAAAAAAAAAAACGCGCGAGATACCGCGTGGCGCGGCTAGTGTATCATAATGTACAATGTATGTAGTGTGTCACAAAGAGAAAAAATATTCTAATTTGGGCATAAGAAAATACAAATACTATAAAAGGATCATTTAAAACTAGCGCAGTTTTACACTGAAGATACACAAACAAAAAAAAAAAAAAAACCTATGTGAATCTAAAGATACACTACTACTCAGCATGATACTAAAGAATAAGAAATAAATACAAAGCCGACACCTAATCAAGAATGTCCACCCATCCGTTTGCCCCAGTGCCAAATTTCATACAAATGAACGGATGTTAATGAAATTAAGCACACAGGTAATGCCGTTAAAGAGTTCAAACACACAGCTTTCCCTATTTATATAAACTATGTAATTGTAATAAATATGATTAAAAGCAAGCAAGAAAATATCGAAGTTTAGCTAAAAATCAGCAGTCAGACTGGTAAAGCGGACCCCAGACTCCAAAGCTGAAAAAACTTCGGATGCGACTGGGATTAACGCTGAGATGATGATGATTAAAAGCAAGTCTCAAAGTGACACCGGTAACCGAAAAGTTGTGTGGAAAACGGTTGTAATGGTATGGGCATTTATGTTACGAAGAAATGAGGATAATGTTATGAGGAGAGTATGGCAATCATCATCAACCTTTTTATTGTCCTACTGCTGGACACAGGTCTCCTCTCATACAGAGAAGGATTGAGCGTAATCACCACGCTTGCTCAATGCGGGTTTGTTTTCCTTCACCTTCAGTCATTGTTCATTATATGGCTATAATAGTAAGAGAAGACCAAAGAAGCGATGAATAGAATGTGTAAATGATGTTATAATAATAATAAAGAAGGAGGTGATTAAGGAGATGACGTCTAATAGAGAAGTATGGAAGAAAAAGGTATATTGCACCGACCCCAAATATATTGGGATACGTACGGAGGACGGCTCTGAGTAGTTGAGGTGCCGGGTACGATGCACCAAATGTTGTTGTGGCTTGAGTTTGGTCGTGGAGGGTCTCTAGATCAACCTCCCTCTGGCGCAACATCGTTGGCCGTGTTGTTGGTTTTAACATTGCATCACCTGGTTCAACTGCCGTCTTCCGTCTTATTCACTCAGTTTTTGAAGTGAATAGGATCTTAATAAACTAGCGCGTGTTTCTATCAACTTTTTTTGATTGCATGACTGTTTACCATCAGGCGGGCTTGCGGTCAAACACTATTTTATAATTATGAAAAAGGGGATAAGTAAGATATTATGAAGTAGGTGATCGAGACCTATATGTAATTTCATGAGCTATTTTTAATGTTCGTATCCTTATGTTTTACTTAATACCTACTCTAATTATATTCGCTATAATTAATTACTTTTATGCAGACATTACGTAAATAAGGACCAGAATTAAGCTGTCCGGGAATTTTTTCGTTTTTCCTTCATTGTTTAAATTAATTGCAAAATAATTGTAATGGTTACATGTTATGTCTGAAAGTCTTATATATAACCAATCTTACTAAGTGGTATCGTGTTATGTAGTGATTTGATTGTAGAGGTAGGCAATCTTCTTCTCCTTATTCTTCTTCAGCCTATAGAGATCCACTGCTGGACAAAGCCCAGGCTTTCTTCATCAGCGGGGGGCAGGGGGTAGAGGCAGTCACTCCAATTACTGATATTCAGCTGAATCCGGTTAGACTGGAGGCTGACCCCAATATACAAGGCAGATGATGATGGTTACATGGAATTATACAAAAGTCGGTCCTTTCTTCTTCGTTTTTTTCAGTTAGGTTAGAAGGTTCAGAAGGTACTAACATTATTTCTTGTATGTAGTATATTTATACTCATATTTAATATTTATTACTTGTTTATTCAAATAAAATAATAATAAAATCGAATATAATTATTCGATTTTATTATTATTTTATTTGAATAAACAAGCTAATGCTTATGATCTTTCCCACTGCTGGGATACAGCAGCCTGATTGCGTAACACACTATTACGAAAACCAGCCTGATAAGGTGCGAGGGGGTAAGTTTGGCCTTGGGGTAAGAACGTACAAATCAAATGGCCCATTTATTTGGCTTTATTTTTTAATGCTAGCTAAATGATATTTGATTTGTACGTTCTTACCCCAAGGCACTTTACATTACAAGAAACATCCTGTATATGAACGCGTTAACTTAGAACCTCTAACGTTTTTTTTTTCTTAGCTGTAAGTAGCAAAACAAAACAGTCTATACTGAAATTTTGAACTCAGATGAACCTAAGTAATGAATTCTTCCCAATTTTTTTTCTATCACAGACAATAACTTAATAGCATAATTAAAAATTGATTGTATCCCCAATTAACCTAATAACGTTGTAACAAAGACCAAATTACAAGCTACTATGTGTTATTATACAATAATTGCTATCAAATTTTGTGAACTTGTTATTTGGGTCGCGATAGTTATCCAATTTGTCATCTATCATTCATATTTTATATTCTACCTTGGCTGGCCTTTTCTCAAATATATTAAGGTCAGCTTCTAGTCTACCCGATGCAGCGGAAGTTCAGTATTTTGCTTCCACAGCACATGTAACACTTTATTTGATCGTGTTCGTTTTGAATTTCAAAAGTAAGGCGAAAATTAGAATAATAATATATTGATGTATAAACTTAATGTTCAAACATTTTTATCACTACATACTTATTATAAAACAAAGTCACATTCTCTTTCCCTATGTCCCTTTGTATGATTAAATCTTTATAACTCCGAAACGGATTTTAATGCTGTTTGAAATTCTTACTGTGGGCTGTGTGGCTGTGGGCAAGGCTAGAGTGAATAGGCTCTTAATAAACTAGTGCGCTTTACCATCAACGATTGCGTCACTGCTTACCATCAGGCAGGATTGCGGTCAAGCGCTAGTTTATAATTAAATAAAAAAAAAACCTTTTTTTTTAAAAAAAGAAAAGAACATACATATAATAAATAAGCAATGATTATCTACTAATTTCCGTGCGTTCAGGCGCTTTTGCCATACCTATTATTGGAATCAATTGTAACAGCAAATACCTACTTAGGACCCATTAACTTGATCAAATGTTATTCCGTGGTGCTTGGCAATCTGGGCTTCTCCCAGTTGCAATAATGTCCCTTTGTGCCGATTGGCCTAGTTCTATTCTGTCTCCTGCTTATTGTGGAGGGAAGTGGAAAAAATATCTTTTTTCTTACTCCTCCGCTATTCTTTTCTGATTAATTGCGTTGCGGGACCCAAGATAGTTGAAACGTTTCTCCGGGACTCGTCGAGCTTCATTGCTCGGCGTTTTTCTGGCGGTCTCCACTGTTGATTCTGGCTTTCAGGAGTTGCAGTGGGTTGGGAACAGTGTGGCGGGTTTTGTCCCAAAAAAAAAAAAAAGCAATGATTATCTGCTCCGCTAAGGCTATCTTTTCAATACAAATCTTGGGACCCCAATATAATGTTTATAAATAAAGGGGTACGTTAACACCGTAAGACTTGTGTTTCCGAGTTCTACTTAGCTTTGATCACCTAATTCCCAAATAATTATACTAAAGTATTCAAAATATTTCAATTAACTTCGTATTCGCATTAAATTCTTTCTCCAGTACAATCAAAAGCAAAAGTGCTGGACAAACTCTTATTAATATTCAACGTTTGGTGACCGCGTCTAATGAAATTACCACAACAAAGCGAGACGAACGTCGCCGTACGGATTGTTGTGCAAATATAAACATCGAATTTGATGATAACGACTACACGACAGACAATAAACATTCTAATCTGTAGGTGGCAGCGATTTAAATTAACTGCCTCGCGTATTGGAAGGGTTTTTGGAGTATCTGGCGTGTACAGATGTTAACATTTCACACATAGTAGAATTCAATCGTAACATAAATGTAGTTAGATAATAATAATTATTCATGATTTTGTTTTTTAATTAAAAAATACTTTTATAGTACATGAAATGAAATCGTTTATTAAGCAAGTAGGATCACTGATCACTTTTACACGTCATATTTTTTTAAACTAGATGGAGCCGGCATTTCTTAACTGACTACCTCTTAGAAGACAAAGCCGAAACAAACTCAGGGATCATCGTCTTTTTTGAAGTCCAGACAGTAAAAATGAAAATGCTTACAATAATTTACGTGATTAAAAAAAAAAAATAACAGTGTTTAAAATGTCATGATTGTAGCATAATTACGCATATTGCTTAATAACAATGTTTAGCAGAGCGAGCAGCTCAGTCGACTATATGTTTACTTTACTAGCTTCTTCCTGTGGCTTCGTTCGAGTGAAATTTCTTTTTACCCCGGGCCACAACGCGTCGCATCGCCTGCCCACGCTCTTATTTTGTTTTCGCTTTCTGTTTTGCTTTTGTGTGGCCCCTAATGTGAATTAACCAATAATTAAATATTATAATATGTTACAACATTTATTAAACAAAGACGAGATCAACGGGGTGTTAAAAATATATTCAAAACTAGCTGTTGCCCGCGACTCCATCCGCGTGGTCTTCAGTTTACAGCGCACGGTATTTCCCGTAAATTAAAAAGAGCCCAGTTGATAATATAAAATAAGCGCCTGTTAAAACAATGGGAGCAATATGTACGTCCGCGTTAGCTCCCGTTTTCGCAACATTTTTTGTTACTGCTCTGCTCCTATTGGTCATAGCGGGATGTTATATAGCCTATATCCTTTCTCAGGCTCTAGACTATCTGTGTACCAAATTTCTTTATATTCGGTTCAGTAGTTTTGGCGTGAAAGCAGGACAGACAGACAGACAGACAGAGATACTTTCGCATTTATAATATTAGTATGAATTGATTAATCTTTTAGAATGCAGTCACATTTTGCAACAAAAATAAAACCCACATTAAATAAATATTTCATACGAAATAATTTTCAATCCGATTGTACAGAAAGGACTATCCTGTACAACAAAGACATTGAATACGTAAATTGGAAGGACAAACGATAGCAGACAATCGGTTTGATCACGAGAAAGTCGCCGTCAATTTGTAAAATATGCTACTGAGCCGAATCGATTCAGGAAACGTAACCGATTCCTTGTCCCGATCGAATACTAATCGGTTCTCGAGAAAACCTGAGTAATAGTGATAATAACAGAACGTCTTCAATCAACGATAAAAATAAAGTGTCGTAGTAAAATCGAATAGGATTCGAATCACGCGCAGTTTTAATTCGACTAAGTAAATTAAAATGCGGCCGGCCGTCGGGTTCGTTTGAATACAAATGGTTTAGGGGTTGAGCACTTTCAATTCTGGACGAGACTCCCCTCTAACTCATTAGAATCGGTCTGGAGCTGCTGAGTTATTTATGGCGCAATTTTTTTATTTATCGCCGAGCCTAAAGGGGTGTCGTTTGATTCGATTATACTTTCCGAAAGGCCGAATGTCCGACGCGATATTAAATTGTCTTCGGCGATATAAATCGTAGACCTTTTTACCGTCGTTTAGTTGTCGTCGTTTATTTTTCCCATACGTTTTTTTTTGTGATATTTAAGTACTGTAATTGCTGTGAATGGCAAGTAATTTTTTGGAAGTTTTTTTTTTGGGGATTTAAGTTCGTTAGGCTGTGACATTATTCTAAATGTATTGTTGTAAAAGGGAAATACTCCTTTTAAACACATATGTGAACGTTTCTTTTGTGCTGGTCCATTTTTGAAGAGTATTTTCAATATTCTATGTGTCTTTAGACTAAATTATAGTAAACAATATTGGCTCCAATTTCTTTGTTCACAAAATAAACTAAATTTAAGTTCAGTGCATTTTCTTCTATTTAATTCATTATGAAAAGGACAGATGATAAAAAGTAGATTTAGTCCTGTTAAATTAAGGACTAATTTGACACGACTAAAATAATATTTATCTGTAGTAACTGTATTTATTTATTTTTGTAGTTATCTGTAGTGTATAGTACTGAAATTAAAATCAGTTTAATTGATGAACACTGGAATTGGAGCCAATATCTCTAGGAATGAGTTTGCTTAGTGTAGAAGAAATCACTTACATAATAAGTTATTAAGTTTCAATGAGCAATGTGTTGTGGAGTAGTAATGACGTATGATGTTACCACCAGTGGGACTCAGGCCTTTTCACGGTAAGAGTAATGGGGCCGTAATCTACCATGCAGACCCAGTGCGGGATGACAAATGTCTCATGTCTTCTAATTTTGGTTTCTAAGAAAAACCAGTTTCCTCGCGATGTTTTTCTTCACAACTAACAGAATTGTTCTGTAAAGTAAAAGTTTACACAAATTAAGGCTCCTATCTGGATTCAAACCTTGAACCTACAGCTTGTACGCTACGGCCGTCACCACTGAGATACCGCTGCTCCTACTACTCCGTGGTATATATCTCCATAAATGTATAATTATGAACCGCAGCGCAAAGTTACAAGCCGTCTTATTGACGACGCATTAAATATTTACATAGATTTCACAGACGGCTTCACTTTGGAGAAGCTATCTTTGCATAAGCCTATTAACTTAATCTACAATTTAGAGACGCCACAGTTGGCACAGTGACTAAGCTATCGACTGTTGCGCTGCGTGTCGCGGATTCGAATACCCACACGGAAAAGATATTTGTTTGGCGTACAGGTACCTATTTGTTCTGGGTCTGGTTGTTTGTGTAGATAAGTGATACAAGTTATTTTAAAAATTTGTAAATGTGTTTACAAACATTCATTATTAATAAACAACAAACAAATTGCAGCTTGGCCGCTTAGTTACTGCAGCCAAAGGTAAGAAAACACCAAAAAGTGTAAAAGACGCTCATTTATTAGAAAATATTGCAAAATGACGCGAATCATCATAAATTTTTTTTATCGTCCCACTGCTGGGCACAGGCCTCTTTTCATACAGAGAAGGATTGAGTTTAATCACCACACTTGCTTAATGCGGGTTGGTGATTTCAGACTTAAACTCCAGGATTCCTCAAGATATTTTTCTTCACCTTGTCATCAGTCATTGGTTTCCAAGATATACGTAGAAAGTACATATAATTTAGAAAAATCTATTTTTCTTCTCATCGTTTTTTAAAATTCTTTATTGATTAAGGAGGGTTACATCAAACATGATCATGTCACCCTCGTAGGTACACACATACGTTTAACAATATTAACTTACGATCTACGCTTAACTGCTATTTGGACAAGTTTGTACAACATTGTGGCTTTTTTCTTCCCATCATATTTAAATTAAAATACAAACCTGACCTGCAAATTTGACAAACAACGTACGACAATTGTAATTTCGCATAATAAAACGCTTTACAAATGACAATTTGAATTCAGCCTTAAACTCATTTTGAATAGGTAGCTATTCGCAGTTTACAGTCGCTCACAAATAAAACGTTCACGACTTTATACATTATACACAATTTCTTGATTAAATTTAAACCACGAACAAAGTTATTAGAACATCAATCAGTATAAAACTCAGTAATCAAGCGACATGCACAGTTAATTTGGAGTTTGACAACAAAACGGTGGTTGAGCTCATTACCTTTTGTGTCGAGTTTGACGCCGACTGCGTGACGTCACTTGTTGGTGACGTATCATTATGTCAGCTTTTGTGTGGTGTATGATTGAAAAATAAATCAATTTGCTGATAGCCTTTTCCTAACTTTGTTGGAGTCAGCTTCTAATCTAACCAGGTTCAACTGAATAACAGTATTTTACATGTATGTCAGTTGCTCTTTAAGGCTTACTTTTTAAAATATGTAAAAAAACCCCGTCCGTCCCATAACAATAATAAAGGTAAGGTTAACACATGACCAAATAAAATATTACATAATCATCATAGTAACAATACCAATGAATTTTGAAATAATCTTTATTTTTTTCGCGAATTAATTCCAACTTCCCCAAACTCTGTTTTTTTTTTAAAGTGACAACACCAAATTTTACGGTATTATTATGAGCTACGCGACCACGTGCCCTGCTCCCCTTCGCCCGCGCATGTATTGCCTACCGCATATGTATTAAGTTACCTCATTTTGCGAAATAATACTTATTATTTTAGGGGGATTTTTTTAAAAGCTTAGCACAGCTTTGTAGGCATTAGTAGATTCAGTTATCGATACCTAAAAATACCTTCACAGATCGGACAGGGTTTTCTTTACATTTTGTTTATGGATTTAATTGGGTGGTACAGCGATACTCATAGTTTATAACCATGATTCGGACCAGGGAACCGGACTCGAAAGATATGCGAGTGAAACCGTGGGACACAAACAGTAATAAACAAAATAAACTAAAGGGTATTTCTCACCTACAATATGCAGGGTAGTAATGACTTAATGTCACGTGATACCGCTGTTTAAATTTCGTAACGGTTTTGTGAGTTAAAATTGTTATAAGAAATTGTGTAGATTAGGATAGTCTGTAAATTAATTATGTAGGTTAAGAAGGACTACGACAAACTACCGAAAAAATATTGTTTTTTCAAAAGCAATAACGCACGACACATCTCACCGGTTCCACTTTCCTCGATGACTGATATAGATGACGGGCTGTCCGTCAGATTGGCCTCGACTACGCAGCGGAGATAGGTTGGCATCTGGAGATACCGAAATGCCTCCAACAAGCAATATGGTGCTTAAAGAGGAGCAGTGGGACTACTCGTGCCGAAGAGTTTGGACTTTACACTGATGACGTTTTGGGAGCAGTGGTGATGAAATTACAGCGCCTGCCATTGTTTGAACACGACCCACAAACCAAACATAGTCTTACCGCTAAGCGATTCGTCGTGTTCCGACATGATGTCTGGTGAAGCCGTACAGAAGACGGGTCTGAGCAGTTGTGTTGCGATGTGTGCCGGGTACGATGCGCCAAATGTTGTCGTGTCGGGAGTTTGGTCGTGGAGGGTCTCCAGATCAATCTCCCTCTGGCGCAGCATCGTTGGTAGTGTTGTTTGGTTTAACATTGCATCACCTCGCTCAACTGCCGTCTTCCGTCCTATTCACTCAGTTTTTTGAGTGGATAGGCTCTTAAGACGACTAGCACGTTTTACCATCAACGATTGCATCAGTGTTAACCATCAGGCGGGATTGCAGTCAAGCACTAGTCTATAATTTATTAAAAAACATAAATCGAACCATCATCTCTAGGTCACTACTGTAGGCCTAGTATGAGTTTTCATTACGAAACTCGATCGTCGATATCGAGCACGTTTGACGCGCTTTAAGGTTGTAAGAACTCACAACCAATGAGAGCGCCAAACGCGCTCGATATCGACGACCGAGTTTCGTAATGAAAACTCATACTAGGCCTACTGCTCTCAATATACTTCATAGTAAACAAAACCACATATCCTAATAGCGTATGTTTACTTTGCTCCGAGCTGACACTCGAGGGCGAAACCTCCGCCATAATGAAACAACATAACGCGCAATCAGAACAAATTATCTCAGGGCACATGTCCTTGGCACAAATGCGAAAATATGCAAATTATTTCGGAGCTTTTAATTTTGGTTGCCCTCGACATTAAAGTGGCAACCATGGTATTGAAATGGCCTTGATATAGCATTTGTGTTGTATGTACAGAGTAAATAGAGAGATCACAATATTGACCCCTTCCTTACTAAACTAATGTATTTGGTAAAAGGGTAAGTTTTCAATAGATAGATATTTTTTGGGAAATAAAATTAACATCTGACAGATTTTCTATAGAAGAACTGTCATAAATGTACTATTATTCCTAGGATAAAAATACCTATCGTATGTTGTAGAAATTATTTCTAAAGTTGATTTTCCATTCAACAGATAATAATATTTATTTCAAGAATAACATAAATATCTGATAGAATTGCTACAGAGGAACTGTCATAAATTCAATGCGTTGGAAATATGTGCTTTTTCCACATTATAAACTAGTGCTTGACCGTAATCCCGCCTGATGGTAAGCAGTGATGCAATCTTTGATGCTAAAGCGACTAGCGCGCTAGTTATTAAGTATAACGTAATGAAATTACAACTAGTTTAGAATCTAACAGCACGGTAATTACGTAACACACGTAGTCGACGTCAAAACGCAATGTTGTTGAACTGTCTAATGAAACTCATTGATACTGACATAGATTTAGGATTTCATCTTCCTATATCTATGGTTACTGTTAAGTAACAATGGGTTTCATTTGACAGTTCAACAACATACATTGCGTTATTGACGATGTTGTGCGGACACACTTTCCTAACATATGGATCAATGGTTTAGAAATTGGCTTCAGAATGATTCCAATTGCTAGTAATAGAGTGTTACGCAATTAGGGTGCAGCCCCCTAATCGGCGAACACATTTTTGCCAAATGATTGCGACTAGTTGGCATCAGTTGGGATCGATCGGACCGCCCATTGGTCCGTTTGGTCCAACCAATCCCAACTAGTGGCAATCATTTGACAAAAATGTGTTCGCCGATAAGGGGGCAGGTCCAAATACATAATATGAAACATTCTAGATTGCAAGTTTAAGAATGCTCGCACACAAAATAGTTTGCACGTCTCCTCGACAATGAGGTGAGATATGATTCACGCTTCAACAACTTTCTTTATAGGATCGTTATATTTCTAAGTTCGCGAACGGTTTTAACGACATCCTTTTATATGTACAAAATATATTATCGGGTTCAATGCAGCGAGGTTTATTTATGAGATGCATGTGTAAGTGATAATCCAGTTGGTGTAAGTGTGTGCTTATATACTCACATATGCAATGCAGAGAGACCCAAGAAAGTTCTGGGATTGATTCATAAACGCTGCTGGAATTTTCTCGGTGGTAGGCAACAACATCAGCCGCCGGCATAAGTGACCACCCACCAGACAAAGTCTTGCCGCCAAGCGATTCGTCGTGTTCCGGCATGATGTCTGGTGAAGCCGTACGGAGAACGGGTCTGAGCAGTTGTGTTGCGATGTGTGCCGGGTACGATGTGCCTAATGTTGTTGTGTCGGGAGTTTGGTCGTGAAGGCTCTCCAGATCATCCTCTGGCGCAGCATCGTTGGTCGTGTTGTTGGGTTAAACATTGCATCGCCTCGCTCAACTGCCGTCTTTCTTCCTATTCACTCAGTTTTTTTGAGTGAATAGGCTTAATAAGCTAGTGTGCTTTACCATCAACGATTGCATCACTGCTTACCATCAGGCGGGATTGCAGTCAAGCACTAGTTTATAAATATATAAAAAAAAAAAAAAGTTTAATTTTTAGTGTGAGCTTTAACCATACATTAGGTACTTGAGATATAAACGAAGAAGGTGTTTTTTTAATTCACATAATGTTTTCCTTTGCTCCCAGTTTTGTCCATCTTTAACAAACTAGTGCTTGAGCGCGATTAGATTATTCTTTAATTTTCAAAGTATCTTCAATTATTTCTTCTCCCATATTGGCTAGTAATTAAGTAGGCCAATTCCCGTTAGTTAAAGAAGTTCAAAATCTATAAGAGAGAAAGAGAAATCTATGAGAGGGCTAGTTCTTTCTGTCTTCGTGATCGAATCAGGAATGAAGAGATTCATAGAAGAACGCAAGTTGTCCACATAGCCCAGCGGATTAGCTCTTCGAAGTGGCACTGGGCGGGGCACATAGCACGTAGAGCCGATGGCCGATAGTGTTGAAAGGCTCTTGAATGGCGACCACGTGCCGGCAAGCGCAACGTCGGGCATCCACCGACTAAGTGGTCGGATGAACAGACCAACACCGCAGGGAAGCAGTGGATCCAGGCCGCACCCAACCGGTCTTTTTGGAAATCTTTGGGGGAGGCCTAGGTCCAGCAGTGGACTTCCTGCTTCCTTGCTTTCAGTCTCAACTCGGGACAAACTACGGCGGTCAAAATACAGCGAGGCAGATTGAAATCATGCTCAAACTGGGAAAGTTCGCAAAAATGCGAGAAATCAAAAACAGAAGTCATTTATAAAAAATAGGCTGAGAATCAGCACTTTTCGAAAGCCATAAGATAGTTCTCCAAAAGGGCCGCCCTTCGCCACTTCCTAGTGCTTTCACTAAGAATGGCAAAACAAACTCCCCAGCAGCAACTGAACTGCTAACTGAGAACTCAATGTCATCATCATCATCTCAGCACTAATCCCAGTCGCATCCGAAGCTTTATTAGCTTTTGGAGTCTGTGGTCCCCTTTACTAGTCTATCTGCTGATTTTGGCTAAGCTTCGATATTTTCCGTGAAGCGACTGCCGTCTGACCTCCACAACCCGAAGTCGATATCGAAGCATTGCAGTTAGACCAATTGTTGGTCTTTTGAGGGCTCCAATAACCCGTAACGACTGCCATTAGATGTTCGTATGGCAACCGGGACCAACCGCAAATATATATATTCATGCATACAAATATCTGGGCGGGGATCGAACACGCGCCTTCTTGCGCAAAACTGAGAACTCAATGTATATTAAGGTAATTCTTGCCATATCCAGCGTACAATCCATTAAATATCCATATTATTATACTCTTCGCTACATAATCTAACAACGTCTACACAGCTATCGTAAGAATGAAGTATTTCCTGAACATCAATCTTTCACGTCGACTGGCTAGCGTCGGTAAAATACTTATTATCGTTATTAAGCGGGGTACACACGAGATTGAGGAAGTAAGATATGAGTTTTTTTTTTATGGTGGTTGGTGTATTCACGTTTGTAATATGCCTTATGTATTGTTGTAGATTGTGTTGTTGGAGGACGTCCTAGAAGCATGGTTTTAACAAAATCATATGAGAGGTCTTATGTAACTTTTGGTAAGTTTTTAACATTGATTTAATATGATTGGATCTATATTTAAACGCTTTTTTATCACGGGACATTTTTAAATTAAACTAACACAACTTTGTTCATATTCTTTCAAATACGTTGCTCTTGGTCTAGAACAAGTGCAAACAAATATAGACCTTAAAGTACTTAAACTTTTAAGTTCAAGTCTGTACTCAATTTGAATGAAAGGAAAAATACGTATTGGAAATAAATTTTAACTTGGCCTTATTCGGATTGAGAGGTTCTAGTCAGTTAGTTATTCAGTATAATATGGCAGTTGTTTGGATCTAACGGGTCAAGGTATTTACTTAAATTCTTCCCAGTTTGCTACCAACCCAGGAAATATTCTTTAGAAAAAGCAAGAATTATTCCCACAAAAAAGATCTAAATTCTATGTAGTATCAAAATTTCAGCAATTTTAAAGAATTTGGAAAATCCGGATACTTTTCCTAACACATTATTCACATACATTTCAATATATTGTTGAAGTCAGATATTGCAACGTAGCGGTAGCTACGCCGTAGATTTATGATATGTGCTACGACGTAGCTTCCCTACAGAAACATAGCGCCTACGCCAATTGCCGCATAGACTTACGACGGTTAATTTTTTAAATCTCAACAGTGTTAAGAGGGAAAACGACTCATTTAAAACCTTTTTTATAGACCGTAGAAACAATTAGAGAAGCCAAGAAGCACTTGGTATTTCGAGAGTGAAAAACGGGATTCCACCGCGGCCATTTTAAGGCAAACGTAACGGTCGTGTTCGCGATAAAAGCAATTTAAATTAGGACATAAAACACGTCAAGGGATTGTCAACGAAGAATGGAATGAACAGAGCCTGGGACAATTCATTTAAGACATTTTAAGTCAGCATTTTGGAATATAAAAGGAAAGTTCGGAAGGATTTTGGTATGAAAAGAATCGGTGGAATCACGATTTTTTCCTCTTTTCTGTCTCATAATTGTGGGAAGGGTAATTTAACTTGAATACATAAATTACGCGACAGCGCTGGTGTAGACTATGAATGGAACCCGGTTTGGGCATCTGTCCTTTGACAAAACTAATAAGATAGGTATTGCCATTGTGCTGGATACCTGGGAAGCTATTCTTGTATTTTTATGAACGTTCGCATTCCAATTATTTTAGTCTATATCAATGCAGGAGTACAGCAAACAGAAGATCAGTCTCAGGCACTAGTTGTCAGTAAGTTTTACTGAACTGGACCTTTTTCGTGCAGCCGCGAGGCACACTTTGCTGCTATTTTTTACATTGGGATTACTTTTTATTTGTTTCTACCTGATGTATATTTATTATAGATATATTATGTTTATGTGTATTGAAGCTTGTGCTGAATAAATGTTATTTAGAATCATTTCTTTCTTGATTTTAAATACGTTTATAGTTTGTCTCAGCCTGAATTTTTCAAAAAAATCACGATTTTCCCTAAATTTTTATAAGTTTTTACCATTTGTTTGAATGCGAAATGAGACTGCGACTGGATATTGAACGTTTTAAATGACGAAAATTGCCTTCAGACCGCGGTAATTGTTTATGAAAACAATACGGGCTTAAATCTTTCCCATAATTAGCCATGTTCCCACTGTTGGGACCCAGGCCTCCTGTCAGTGAGAGGGAATGGCCCATAATCTACCACGCTGACCCAGTGTAGGTTGGTAGATGTCACATGTCTTAAATTTCTTTTTTTGTATCTAGGACATGCCGCTTTCCTCATGATGTTTTTCTTCGCCGTTTTCAGAGCAGTGGTGATGAAATAATTTATACAATATGTAAAGAAAACCCTGTCCGATCCGTGAAGGTATTGTTAGGTATCTGACTCTAATAACTGTATAACTGATTCTAATAATTCCCACAAAGACAACCTAAACTTAAAAAAAAAATCCCCCTAAAAAAATAAATATTATTTCACAAAAAGAGGTAACTTATTACATGTGCGGTATGCAACCCCTTCCGCGGGCGGCGGGGGGCAGGGCACGCGGCACCTGTGACGTGGTCTCGTCGCTATTCGCTTATAATAATACCGGTGTTGTCACTTTTTAAAAAATTATCAAATTTCGGGGATATTGTAATTAATTCCCGGGAAAAAAGGATTATTTCAAAATTCATTAGTATTATTACTATGATGATTATGTAAAATTTAATATTTTATTTGGCCATGTGTTTACCTAACCTTTATTATCCTTACGGGTCGGACAGGGTTTTCTTTACATATTGTATAGTAAAGCGCCTGATGAAGTTCGAACTTACGATCTACAATTTGTAAGACGTCGCAGTTACCACTAGGCCACCGCTCCTCTCAAAAAATCTTTATACAAACCACTTTCAAAATAAAACTTCAAGATCCAATCGTTTGATTGAAACCCCAACTCTTAAAAAAATCATAAAATTATCCACCGACCCTGATGGACTCACAAAATGATTAAAACTTAACGATTGATGAAGCCCGGAATTAATTACAAACTTCGAGCTTAGTTAAAAACTTTTCGAGTCAGCTCTTTAAGTTAACATTGGTTTTACTTACAACTTAACTGTTTTTATTGACTCTCGAAAGATATTTGATGACAGTTGGCAAGGAAAAAGATTCTTTTAAATCAATTGTTTACGAACGTGGCTTAGTTATTTGTGGTAGATAAAACTCCATATACCAAGCTAGTCTAAACCCAATAATAATAATAATAAATTATAATAAATCCCGATCAACATCTATCGAGGCTCTCGTTAGGCGGTTGGATCAAGGGCCTGATTCAAAAGTCATTATTCCTCGGAGCCCTAACCATCGGTAACTTGGACCCTGCTCCCGACATCAGTGGATCACTATTTTTTGTATTTAAAATTGTTTTATGCGCATTTTTTATATTATTAAAAAAAAGATCAATAAACGAAACGTTTTATTTTTATTAATTATAAACTAGCGCTTGATAGCAATCCCGCCCGATGGTAAGCAGTGACGCAAACCTTGATGGTAAAGTGCACTAGTTTATTAAGAGCCTATTCACTCTAGCCTTGAAGACACTCAAATTGTAATCCGACGGAAACACCGCCGTCGGCACATTGTTCCAGTCCCTCGATGTACGCGGTATAAAGGAGGCGGCGGAACGCTTCCTCCGGATCGTTGTGGTGTTAACAACGTAAAGGTGGTTACTCCCCGTACGACGGGTCGTCCGATGGTGGAACAACAATGATCCAATGGTATAACCATTGGATCATCGTTGCAACAATAACTTATAAACTGGGGGATAGATAGTAGGGGTCGGCTTCAAGTTTTCTGTTTGAGACCTCCACAACCTACTTACTGCGTGGACATAGGTACCCCATGACAAAAAATGCCAGCAAAAATTCCAGTGATAAAGAAAAAATAGTTTAAATTATATATTATAATTGTAATATACAAAATGTGGATTACAAATATATGTAAATGTAGACATTATCTTTGTTGACATATAAGCATGTGTACTCTATGTAATATTTTTAATGAACGTTTAGTTTGTGTATAATAAACAAATTTACTTTTTAAATAGAGCGACCCAACGGGCGGTCTTATGTGTAGCTAAAAAGGATTTTTCAAAGACAACAATAGGGATGTATCCAAGGCATGAAAATCAAAAAAATAATTAATCCGTCTTATAAATAATATAAAAAATTAAGACCCGTATTTTTTATTCTGTTGAAATTACCAAAAACTACTGAGATATAGCGTATTAAAGTTACGGAGTGGGGGCTAATTACGTCACGCCGTGGTATATTTTGGTATTCATGAGACATTTTAAATCCATATATCTTTTTAAGTATTTGAATGAAAGAAAAAATAAGTGTTGAATATTCAATATTTTTTATAAACCCATCTGATGGACATTAAATTATTTTTTAGGATATAACCCAATTGTACAGAAGAAAGGAGAGATAATACTGTAGGTAGTTTGGTTCAACGATCATCTTTTGATAAACGTATTTACTTTATAGTTACTACAATCAAGATTATATTTGTTTTACAAGTAGTTACTATTCCTTTGTTATTGTACCTACCATTTGACGACAAAACACAATTCTTTAAAGATATTTTTATCAGCATAAAATTCCTTGTAAACATTTAATTTTGTTTTCTTTTGTGTTACATTTACTTTTTCTTTTTGTTTTTAGTTTGCGTTTATTTTTGTACAACACCTGTACGCCTACACGGCAAACTGACACACGACGTTTATATCAATACCTATGTTTCAGATATAAATATTTCTGATTCTTATTCATAACTTAGTCTAGTTCATTCGTAGTCTTACACAAAAGAAAGCCAAAAAGACCAAAGCCTCCGTGGCGTAGCGGTAGCGAACACAGCTGCTGCGCAAGGAGGCGCGGAATCGATCCCCGCGCAGTGTTGAATTTGTATGCATGAATATGAATATTTGCGCTGCTCTAATCGTGCCTCGGAAAGCACGTTATGCCGTTGGTCCCGGCTGCCATACGAACATCTAATCGCAGTCGTTACGGGTTGTTGCAGCCCTCAAAAGTCTAACATTTGGTCTAACAGGTCTAACTGCAATGTTTCGATATCGCCTTCGGGTTGTGGAGGTCAGACGGCAGTCGCTTCACGGAAAATATCAAAGTTCAGCCAAGATCAGCAGTTAGACTGGTAAAGCGGACCCCAGACTCCAAAGCTGAAAAGGCTTCGATGGGATTAACGCTGAGATGATGATGATGACTAAATATAGTTATTGTCTCCATGGTGTTGTTAATAATAACATATGTAGTAGGTTTAAAAAACATGATCATTGTAGGTCCTGTCGAGCACAAAAAAGTAGGACAGAAGGAGCAAACTCCCACTACATCAATAAAAACTAAATATTCTAAAGCAGTGGCTGATTAATTGACTGCTGCGCTGCCTGTCACGGGTTCGATTTCCGCACGTAACAAATATTTTTATGGCCTACAAGTAGTTGTTCCGAGTCTGGCTGAAGTTTGTAAACGCACTGATGATACAGGAATAAATCCAAGTGTGGGGCAACGTCTTTTCTTTAAAAAAAAAAAAAAAGCGGCAAGCACACTATAAATAGAATTGTTTCTCTAAGATTGACTTATAAAAACTAACTGCTCTATTCATAATATCCGTAAATTTATTCGCCACTCTCAGCACCAGTATGCCTTCCGGCTAAATAAATGTTAATGAGCAACAGCCCATAATGAATAAACGTTTGATCGAGAATTTGTTATTCCGTTCGCACTTTGACCGCTTTGCGGGAAGGTACAGAAATACAGCTAACAGAAAAGTTACGGCAGTAAATACGAAAATACACAAATATTTTAGAAAAATATTTCAATATTGCTACATCTGAGAGACAATTTCCATAACTAATAGAGCTTTCACAGTCAGGAGACCATTTCTCGAAATTAGAAACGACAAAGAAATGTCAAAAATATAGGGAAATTCGAGCATTTTTTGACAGTTAGATTGAGATCACACTGTGAACTCTCTTAATTTAACGGGAACTGTGCTCCTCAGAACTCAAGCTTCTTCCTCAGCCTATAGATGTCCACTGCTGGACAAAGGCCTCCCCCAAGGCTTTCCACGATGACCGGTCTTGTGCTGCCCGCATCCATCGGCTTCCCGCGACCCTCACCAGGTCATCGGTCCACCTTGTTGGGGGTCTCCCCACGCTGCGTCCTCCAGTACGTGGCCGCCACTCCAGAACCTTGCTGCCCCATCGGCCATCGGTTCTACGAGCAATGTGCCCTGCCCACTGCCACTTGAGTTTAGCGACTCGCAGAGCTATGTCGGTGACTTTGGTTCTTCTGCGGATCTCCTCATTTCTGATTCGATCACGCAGAGAAACTCCTAGCATAGCTCTTTCCATTGCCCTTTGTGTGACTCTGAGCCTTCGTATGAGGCCCATAGTGAGCGACCACGTTTCAGTTCCGTAAGTCATCACTGGCAACACACACTGGTCAAAGACTTTCGTCTTGAGACACTGTGGTATCTTGGACGACGAGAAGATGTAGCGTAGCTTCCTGAACGCTGCCCAACCGAGCTGGATTCGCCGAGACACCTCTTTCTCGAAGTTGGACCTACCTAGTTGGACTTTCTGTCCCAGGTATATATACTCGTCAACAACTTCGAGTGCAGAGCAACCAACTACAATTGGAGTGGGTGCGACATGAGAGTTCGCCATGATCTTCGTCTTATCCATGTTCATTTTTAGACCCACTTGTTGGGAAGCTCTGCTGAGGTCATTGAGCATTTTGCCCAAGTCTTCCAGGGTCTCAGCTATGACCACGATATCATCTGCGAAACGGAGATTAGTGATGTACTCGCCGTTGATGTTGATGCCAAGTCCTTTCCAGTCCAGGAGCTTGAAGACATCTTCAAACGCAGCAGTGAACAATTTAGGAGATATGACATCTCCTTGTCTCACTCCACGCTGCAGTTGGATCGGTTTCGAGTCCTGATCCTGGAGACGGACTGACATGGTGGCGTTTCTGTACAAACACTTTATCACCTCAATGTATCGATGGTCAATTTGGCACCGCTGGAGAGACTGTAGCACCGCCCAAGTCTCAATCGAATCGAAGGCCTTCTCATAGTCCACAAACGCTAAGCATAGTGGTTTGTTATACTCCTCGGACTTCTGTATAACTTGCCGCAGCGTATGAATGTGGTCTATGGTGCTAAAGCCTTTTCGGAAGCCTGCTTGTTCGGAAGGCTGGAAGTCGTCAAACCTGCGAGCGAGACGATTCGTGATGACCCTAGAAAACAGCTTGTAGACATGGCTCAGGAGGGATATCGGTCTGTAGTTTTTCAGGAGGGTATTGTCACCTTTTTTGAAAAACAAAACCACCACGCTCCTGTGCCACGCCCTAGGCGTTTCGCCTTTAAGAATGACGGAATTAAATAGCTTCTGAAGCGCTTTAAGAACCGGTTTGCCACCCGCTTTCAGAAGCTCAGCCGTAATTCCATCATCTCCAGCCGCCCTATCGTTCTTGAGCTGTTTCAGGGCCGTACCAATCTCGTACAGGCTGACGTCCGGGATATCGTCGGTGTAGTGTCGGGTTAGTCTGGCTCTAGGATCATTAGCCAGGCTTACAACAGGTGCGTGTGTTGATGTGTATAACTCTCCGTAGAATTTCTCCATCTCACCCAAAAGCTCGGGCTTGGAAGTGACGATCCTACTATCCCCAGTCTTCAGCTTCGCAAGTAGACTCTGTCCAACAGACAATTCTCGTGCGAACACTTTGGAGCCTTTGTTCCGCTCGATAGCCTCTTTAATACATTTTGTATTAAATTGGCGTATATCGCGAGTCAGAGACTTTGAGATCTGTCTGTTAAGGCATCTGATGCGCGAAGCGTCATCAGGGGATTTTAAGATCACCTCCCGTCTTTCTTCCATTAGCCGGCGGGTGGGACCGGAGATCTTCTTTTGTCTTTTTGAACGGAGGGTTTTGTAGAACTTAGACCCTTCCGTTTGGAGAGTTTCCACAAACCTGTTGTTGTAGTCGTCCACATCTACGCATTCACCGAGCTTCATTTCTGTACCTTCTCTCTGTCCTTCCTTTCTCGAGATCAATCTCCCTCTGGCACAGCATCGCTGGTCGTGTTGTCGGGTTTCACATTGCATCACATCGCTCAACTGCCGTCTTCCTTCTTCTTCCTTCAGTTTTTTTGAGAAAATATGCTCTTAATAAACTAGTACGCTTTACCATCAGCGATTCCATCACTGCTTACGATCGAATGGATTGCGTTCAAGAACTAGTTTATAATTATATCTAAAAAAATACATATATATTATAGGGGGAAGCAGTACAAATCAGCCAGGTCTTTGGAAAGGGCAGGTTCCTCATTATCGTCATTTCAAGTGAAAGATGTCCACTGATAGACATAGCAACCACCCGGGCAACCGGATCAGTACTTTGCACGTTTCGTCATTTATTTTTAATATAAACCATTATTTTTTGTTTATGCGAAACCTTGAAACACGTGTCCAGTATTCTATCTATTAGTATTATATCTATGTACAAAAAATCAAATATATATAATGAAAAACTACAAAGTTATGAGCTTGCTATTCTACTTGGTTGTCCCAACAAAAATATGGTCAAAGCTCCGCTCGGGTGCGCGAGTGCGGTGCGTTGACCTCTGGCGTAAGCTGTGGCGCGCGCGAATTACTATGATCGTAACCGCTCGGTAACCACTTTGCAACAATTTCTGCATGTATTTGGGAAAAATAGAACAAGGTTTAAAGCTGATTGGAA
Source organism: Sesamia nonagrioides (assembly GCA_017933935.1). Classification (NCBI taxonomy): domain Eukaryota; kingdom Metazoa; phylum Arthropoda; class Insecta; order Lepidoptera; family Noctuidae; genus Sesamia; species Sesamia nonagrioides. The sequence goes on from JADWQK010000188.1 coordinate 3,809,634, forward strand.
TCGATTAAATTGCTTATTCTGAACAAACTATATTCAGGTTTCGCATGAATAAAAAATAACGTTATATATATTCCATATACCTACCTATTCCAAATAATGCGTCAGTATAAAGAACCACTCGTAATCCATAAAAAAAAAGCCTTTAAATCGCTAAAGTACTCCTAGTGATTCCATATTCTAAGAAGTATCGAACAAGAAGGAACCAGGCTTTTATATACATTAAAACTTCCCGGAGAAACTCCTCGGAGGCTCTTTTATTCTGAGAATAAAGAAAAAAATCTCGAATAAAGTAGGTACACGAACTAACCGATAACAACGCCCCAATATGTAATATCGTGAACACTGCTTAAAATAATTTTGCTGTACATTGTGTGTTTTGTATAGTATTATGCAAGTTAGATTGAAAGTGATTTAGGTGAAGCGGCAGTGTATGGAGTGTAATTCGGTAATTTTGAAATGAATGTTTGTATGTTTTGGGAGTAAAAGGAAGATACAGAAGATACAAAGGCTAACAATTGAATATTTTATATGTATTTGGATACAGTATTTTAAACATAAGATATGTGGGTGAAATACTTGGATAACCTAGAAAGGTTGATTTAACTACCTAAGATCAAAGCATGTTATTTCTTGTTTGTTTTGTGTTACTGAGTGGAAATGGAGGAGTTTGTGTTACGGGCTGGTCGTGGTGGCCAGGTTCGATTCCAGGTCAGGCAAGTACCAATGTAACTTTTCTAAAGTTATATGTACTTTCTAAGTATATCTTGGACACCAATGACTGAAGGTGAAGGAAAACATCTTGAGGAAACCTGGACTTTAAGTCTGAAATCGCCAACCCGCATTGAGCAAGCGTGGTGATTATGGTCAATGCTTCCCTGTATGTGAGGAGACCTGTGCCCAACAGTGGGACGATAATAAGGTTGATGATAAATTCACTTAAAGGCGCCTGGCCTGCCTCCTGCCTGCCCAGACTCTCAAAAAATGTTGCTGATCCATATTCTGAAATTGGTTTTCATGACTAAAGACCGTATAACAGAACGTTACTCAAAACTCAAGCATTACTTAATAAATGTCTTTAGAGAGAGAGATTTAATTACTGTTTGAGTATTGAATGATGTTATATTATATACAGGCTTAAGACATTTTGTCCGCTTATGATTGAGCTTCAATATATACGCAATATCCTATAACTACAACTGTGCTGTCCCGGTCTGTCCGGGCCTCGTCTCCTGCACGGGGTAGCGGGGTGTTAAACTACCCCGTGCATCGCCTCAGAGGCGCGCGCCGACACTCGCGTGCGCCTCCGCCTCGGAGTCCATCGAATAGGGGGCAGGGACTTCCCCATGTCCCTCGCCCCTGGACTCATTCATGGGGGGCGGAAAAGGGCGTTATCCGCCCTTCTTCGGTGCCCGGTGCGTCTTTTGCGGCCCGGGAAGGGAGTTGAGATCTCTCCCGTTCCGCAGCTTCCTTCTGCGACATCACGTCCTCGCAGAAGGACACCACCGCGTCCCACGACACTGCGCTACCGACCATCCTCCGCACTACTGCCGGCAGCGTCAGGTCGCCTCCTACTTCATTTTTGAGGACACGGCGCTGCTCCTGTCAAGCTACACACTAGGCGAGCGTGTGCTGCGCCGTGTCCCTCCCCCCCTCCCCGCATTGGACGCAATGGTGACACCGAGCAGCTCTCTGCCTAAGCGACGCAGGTACTTGCCGAAGCAGCCGTACCCCGACAGTACTTGCGTCACCCTGAACGACAGGGAGCCGTGCCCTCTCCCGAGCCAGACGTCGAGTACTTGCCGGATCGCCTTGACGGTAGCGAGGCCGGCGGTAGGGCGCACAAGCCTCTGCCGCCAGTCCGCCACCAGGACCTGCAGAACTACTTTAAATATCTTTAAGAATAAACCTAGCGGGAATCAATGTTCTCGACGACGTGCTTGTTACACTGGCGGACAAAATAGATAAGCCAATTATTCGGCACTGGTCGGGTAGACATGTCCACACATACGTATATGTTGCCAATTAATTTACTCCTCAGACTAACATATGATACTAAATACTGTAAGGATCGTTGGTCTGAAAGAAAGAATTTGATTGATTCTTTAGATGAAAGCGTCAGGGTAACACTTTATTTATAGAATTTTGAAAATGCTCGACAGAGCTCTCTAAGTTCTTTTTTTTTTTTTTTTTGAAAAAATCTTCGTAAACACAAACAGCCAGACCCTGAGCAACTACTTGTAGGTCATACAAATATTTGTACCGAAACGCAGCGAAGCAGTCAATAGCTTAATAGCGCTAAAAACATTTATTTGCGGTAAATATAACGCACAAAAAACAACAACACACAAACAATAAAGTAACAGGATGGGAGAATCAATGCGTCACATCCTCACAAAACGACTCAGAACTCCAGCCCTGGTATTCTGCGGCAGCCGATGTGGATGTAATGAAATCATGACATTTGAGGTCAATTCTAAATTAAGGATTGGTATTGCAGATTGTAATGATTACAATTCTGTAAATTCATATTTGTTAGGGTCGTGATAATATTTTCAGCAACATACAAACAGAAAGTAACCAGTAAACGCGTCATTTAAATTTAAGCGGTAATAGAGTCCAATGTTATAATGGATCATTAGGGTAACACTTCGATTTTTATGAAGAAAATTTTTTAACGTTATATATTAGTGCTTGATCCCACCTGAAGGTGAATCGTTGATGGTAACCCGTACTAGTTTATTATGAGACTACTACTAGAGTAAATAGATACTCTATTCTTGAAGAAATTTAAATAGTTATCATTCAAATTGTTCCAGTCCCTCGATGCACGCGGTATAAAAAAAGAGGCGAAACGCTTCGTCCGGATTGTAGTGGTGTCGAATATTCAGACAACCTTTTACCTTAGCGCATCCCTTAATTTCTGCTTTTGTTTTCGTCCGCATTAAATATTCGTAAGGCCTTCGTTATATGAGAACTCACACAAATTAAAACCGACAGAACCCAACCCACAATTCTACTAATGAACAACATCACTTAAGGAGTCACTCCAAAGAGTAATTGAAGCCAAAAACTTTCAACTGTTCTTACTCCAGTTAAATAATTACTGGATATGCATGAACTTGCCTACAATTACCCCTCAAACTTCAGAATTAAGTGCCCTATGTATTTATTTATAACAGAAAGTACCGCCTGAAAGAAATTCCCAAAGAAACTTTCAGTAATTGACGGTAACAGGGTCAAATGATTCTTTATAATGGATTTTCAGGGTAAGGTTCCGGTTTTTGTGAAGAAATCTGACTATTCAGACACCTTTAATTTGAGAGTATTTATGAAGTGGGTGGGCGTTGGCATTTGGTTGGTTTTATTCTTGAAAGGTAGGAGAATTATTTCAATTGATGGATTTTAATTGATAGGTAGTCATGGACTGACTAAGATATGAAGGACTTTTAATATGAAGTAATCCTAAGTTTCAAAATAATACCACAACACAACTATGTCGTGGAGGTATCGCATTACCACAGAAAATGTACATACTCCTACTACTTACTACTGTGCACGGTGAGCGCAGTGGATAAGCTATTGGTTCGACTCCCGCATGGAACAAATATTTGTATGACATATAAGTAGTTGTTCCGGGTCTGGCTGTTTGTGTATGCAAGTTTATATGTTTGTAAACGCACCCACGATACAGGAGAAATTCTTAGTGTGGAACAACGTTTTTATTAAAATATATATATACAATACGTAAAAAAAACCCTGTCCGATCCGTGAAGCTATTGCTAGGTACCGATAACTGATTCTACTAATGGATACAAAGCCGGGCTAAACTTAAAAAAAAACACCCCTAAAAAAATAAATATTATTTCGCAATAAGAGGTAACTTAATACATGTACGGTAAGCAACCCTTCCGCGGCGGCAGGGGGCAAGGCACGCGGCACAATTCGCATCGCTATTCGCTCATAATACCTGTGTTGTCACTTTTTTAAAAATTACCATATTTCGGGGAAGTTGGAATTAATTCGCGGGAAAAAAGATTATTTCAAAATTCATTAGTATTGTTACTATGATAATTACGTAAAATTTTATATCATATTTGGTCAAGTGTTTACCTAACTTTTATTATCCTTATGGGTCGGACGGGGTTTTCTTTACATATTGTATATACAATATGTAAAGAAAACCCTGTCCGATCCGTGAAGGTATTGTTAGGTATCGTTAACTGATTCTAATAATGCCTACAAAGCCGGGCTAAACTTAAAAAAAAATCCCCCAAAAAAAATAAATATTATTTCGAAAAAGCGAGGTAACTTAATGCATGTGCGGTAGGCAACCCGATAGCCCCGCCCCCCTTCACCCGCGCATACATGCGCGGGTGAAGGGGGGCGGGGCATGCGGCACGTGGTCGCATCGCTATTCGCTCCGTCACAAATGGTGTTGTCAGTTTTTTAAAAATTACTAAATTTCGGGGAAATTGGAATTAATACCCGGGAAAAAAAGATTATTTCAAAATTCATTATTATTGTTACTGTGATGATTATGTAAAATTTTATATTATATTTGGTCAAGTGTTTACCTAACCTTTATTATCCTTATGGGTCGGACAGGGTTTTCTTTACATATTGTATATTATACCTAGAGGTCTTAATAAGATACGGGCTACCGACTACCTGTAACGACTGTCAAAGAGAGCAGCTTAACGTGCTTTACAAGGAATAAGGTGTTGATATGTAAAGATAATCTTCCATCCAAGGAGCAACCGCGGCAAGCTAAGCTTAACCTAATCAATTGAACTGTGTGGCTGTAATTTCTAGGCCCCTCAAAAACGAGTCACTGTATGCTAATAGAACCCTCCAACTAATAAACGATTCACGATGCATCTCAAAAATACAGCATGTTTCCAACTTCGCCCACGGGGACGTGGGACGACAATCCTGCACATAATGAGACTTAGACAAAGGGATCGACACAACTATCCGATTTAATTAAACTACGAGACACGAACAACGCACAGATTTTGAAGTTTGCTCCACTTTCAACCGATTTGAGAATTGTGTGATAATTTTGAAATTGCCTCTTGTTCCTATGTTTTTGTGGGGCCAGCGTTTGAAGATATGTATACTATGCAAATTTAAGATGTATACAACCAAGGAAAAAGAGCACTCCTATAAAGTGAAGAAACTTATGGAGATTGTTAAGTACGCCTTCGAGGTATTTAAATAAAAGTTTTGGACTGTATAAAAATATATTATGACAACTAGGAGATACAATTACTTTCTTCGACGATTCAAAAAAAAGCGGTCTTCTATGCCCGTCCACAAATTTATATACAGGTATTCGACCAACCCGCGGGCCGCACATGGGCCGCGGCCCTTCTTGCTTCTTGCTCGCCCCTCCTTGGCCCGGGCTGGAACTTGATGCGCCCGCGACGAGCGCGGACAGAGATATTAAGTAACATCCAAAGGTTGTCTGTAAAAGATCGCTCTCAGCGATAAGACCATCCATTGTAAAATCTTTATATTTATGTTCTGTAATCTATATGGTATACATAATAAAGAGTATTCTATTCTATATAAAAACCAAATAACCTATTCGTTTTGTTATTCTAATATTGAAATGACTTTTTCTAACTACATCGAAATAAAGCTCATTATTCATTGTTTTCAAAATAGTACATTATATCCAATAACAAAGTTCTCTGCCTAAGCTCTCATTTATGTGAACAGTAACATTATTTTTTTGTCTTCTTCCAGTTAGGTATCAGAAATCTCCACAAAACCATCCGAACCCCAATTACCCTACAAACGACTCCAAAAATCAGAAACAAATACTAATTCACCACGACTCACAATCCCTCCTAAGACATTTATACGAGCAAGGATTGCAAACCGGCCGAAAGTGGAACGCGACAGATTCCGGAAACAACGTGAAATTCCTCCTGTATTTATGGGTACATTTAAAATTGGTCGTGTTTCAACCGCGCCGTACGAACCCCTGGTATATTCATCTTAATAAAGTTATTGTAAATCTTAGTGATGGCTGTACGTTTTAGTGGACAAATACGGAATTGTTGTCCTTGGTTAATTTTATGAGATGGTGAAATGTACTGTTCTGCTGTTTACTTTGAATCAGCTAAAATATATGAGGCTATAGTAAGAATTACGTTAAAGCGAGTTTTCTTGGAGGAAAGTTGGTTACATTGTTTTATGGGTCATTAAATGGCCTTACTATAAACATTATGCAGCGTAATGATGTCTTATATCTAATTTTATGAGCTAGATTTATACGTATAACATTTAAATAACTTAAGAAAATGGTCCTGCTGTCAATATAGGATGCTATTAAGTAAATTTAATATCCAAGACGGTGAAGGAAAATATCGTCTGGAAACTGGTACCTATGTTCTAGAATCAAACATTCGAAGACATGTGGTATCAACCAACCCGCACAGGGCATGCGTAAATTATAGCCCACTCTCTCTCTTTCACGAATACAGGTGGCTTATATCCCGTGAGAATATTACTGATTATTATTAATCTACAACTAAAGATGGATTATATTATGTAAGTTAAAAATTACACATAACAAACAAACGCGAAGTACAACACAAAGGTGACACTAGTTAAACTACATTATAAAAAAGGTAATAACTTAAAAAGCCTTTTATTTTACTTCAAGACTAAATTCTTTCAAAATAGGCCTAGATATTGGCGCCGATTCTGTTGTTCACAAATTAAACTAATTTTAAGTAAAGTGCATCTTTTTCTTTCCATTCCGATAAGAAAAGGATAGACGATAACATTTTAGTTTAATCCTGTCAAATTAAGATACTCCATAGGCAGTTTAGACGCGATTATAAACATGGCGACTAAAAATACGCCAGTTTACGTCAGGAGTGCACTAATTTGACAGGTCTAAACTGACATTTTATCTTCTGTCCTTTTCTTAATGAAATAGAAAGAAAAAGATGCATTGAACTTAAATTTAATTTAGTTTGTGAACAAGGGAACCGGGGCCAGTGTCATATTAAAATTATTATCTCCTTTCAGGTATCAAAATTACAATCAAGCATTTTGCAAATTACGTAGTGTGTTCAGATGAGGTGATAATGTAATTTGATCTCGAAAAATGAATACTTACTTTTTATTACTTTTATTGGCAGCAACATTTCATTAATCAATCAGAATTTACCCAATTCATTCATACGTAGAGTACATTTTATCTTTTTTCTTGTTTTTTTTATGGGACAAAACCCGCCACACATTTCCCACCCAACTCCTGAAAGCCAGAATCAACAGTGGAGACCGCCAGAAAAACGCCGAGCAATGAAGCTCGATGAGTCCCGGAGAAACGATTCGACTGTCTTGGGTCCCGCAACGAAATTGATCAGAAAAGAATAGCGGAAGAGTAAGAAAAAAGATATTTATATTATAAAAAGACATTATTGCAACTGGGAGAAGCCCAGATTGCCAAGCACCACGGAATAAAATTTGATTAAGTTAATGGGTCCTAAGTAGGTATGTACTGTTACAATTGATTCCAATAATAGGTATGGCCTTTTGAGTAAGCTTCCAGCGTACGGCATTTCCCCTAGCCTGACTGGCTGGGTAAAAGACTTCCTGACTGAACGGTCCCTCCGAGTTGTTGTCGACGGATGCTCTTCTGAGCCCATGTCAACTAATGCCGGTGTTCCTCAGGGGTCTGTTCTCTCTGCAACTCTGTTTCTGCTGCATATTAACGATCTGCTGATGCCTGGTATCTATGGGTATGCAGATGACAGCACAGTTGTAGAGAGATACCTGCCGGATGCCCGGGCTAGTAGGGAATCAATCCGGTCCGAAAGAGAGGCCATGGTTGAGCGAACGAGTATTGCACTGCAGGCAGTCTCCGAATGGGGCAATGCCAATCTTGTAGCATTCAATGCCGCCAAAACACAGGCGTGTCTTTTCACCGCCAAAAGGAGCCCGTTCACCTTGGCCCCTACTTTTCGGAATGTGTCCTTGGAGTGTTCCAACAGCCTTCAGCTTTTGGGAGTTGAGATTTCCTCGAACCTTAACTTTGGGCGGTTCATTGAGTCCAAGGCCAAGGTGGCTGCCAGGAAACTTGGCGTTATCGCAAAGGTCCGGCAGTACTTCACACCTGGGCAGCTTCTAATGTTATACAAAGCGCAGGTCCGTTCGTGTGTGGAGTACTGCAGCCACATTTGGGCTGGTGCTGCCAAGTGTCACCTGGCCACTTTGGATTCAGTGGAGAGACGTGCAAAGAGGCTGATTGGTGACCCTGATCTAACTCGAGTTGGTCTCCAAAGCCTAGAGCACAGGCGTAGAGTAGCCAGCCTTTCGGTGTTCTATAGGATGCATTTCGGGGAGTGTGCGAGGGAATTGCATGATTTAATTCCCCCATCTCCGTTCCACCAGCGGACGACCCGTCGTACGGCTGGTTTCCACCCTTACGTTGTTAACACCACTACGATCCGGACGAAGCGCTTCGCCTCCTCCTTTATACCGCGTACATCGAGGGACTGGAACAATTTGCCCGCGGCGGTGTTTCCGTCGGACTACAATTTGAGTGTCTTCAAGGCTAGAGTGAATAGGCTCTTAATAAACTAGTGCGCTTTACCATCAACGATTGCGTCACTGCTTACCATCAGGCAGGATTGCGGTCAAGCGCTGGTTTATAATAAAAAAAAAAAAAAAAAAAAAAAATATGGCAAAAGCGCCTGAACGCACGGAAATTGGTTCTAGTTTCTACAAGGTCCTTATAATAAACGACTTCGGATGTAATTTGTACACTATCCAACATAGTATTGCGTTCATTCTGCCAAAGAACACACTCCCACAAGATGTGATGTGCGGACTGTTGTTCAAATTCACAGTCCGATGTAGAACATTGACACAAAGGCGAAGGAACAAGTTTAAAAGAATAGAGTATATTTCATCTACTTCAGTATACTAGATTTGGTCCATATAGTGTAACTGACTACACAATAGACATAATGGACAGCCCCATATGCAGGGCTGAGATACCGTGGCACATGGTGCACAGGCAAGTGAAGGAACATGGGCGGGTTTTGGTCAGTAAAAGCTTGACACGCCCTTCCGCTCCGCTCAAAAAGAGAAAGAGGATATCTGATAATTTCCAATCCGCAAAAAAAAAGCATTGCGCATGTGCGCTACGAGTACGCAGATTTCGCCCAGATTTGGTCAGAAGGGAGATCCTATACTTTACACATATTATGTTTTCAACGAGCCAAGAGACTTAGGAAAGTTCTAGAGGAAGATGGGCTGGTTGGAATAACCACCAATGGCAGCCACGGCCCACGCACAATGCTTCACTTGAAGGGACTAAATGCAGAAATCTTTGGTTGCCTGGAAGAGATCGTATTAGCGATAAGGCCGCCCATTGTATGTTTTTTGTGTTGAATGTTGTTGTTCGATATTTGATTGGTGTACAATAAAGAATATATAAATAAATAAATAGAACGCAGTAACTAATTAATAAGATAAATAAAAGCTTGTAAAAGGAAAGCCATATTAAATTTCAATTTTAAAAGACGTTTGACGAATTCTTAACAAACAAAAGCATAGCGACTGAGCCGAACAAAAGGTTCATACAAACTGATTGTCTAAAGAATCAAGATCTACCCGCCATTTTGCGAATTAGTTTACCTTTCATTTGCGAAGCGCTCGCCATCCAAATAAAAACAACGTCGGTTGCTTTTGCAAATTAAATCTATAATCTTTATGGAGATTATAAAATGTGTAGGTATAGGGTTGTGGGGGATGAAAGCGGTATTATGAGCGTAATTGTGAATTGGTTGTTAGAGGTTGATTTTTTAAATAATGATAAGGACGTTTATGAAATGAGACGTTTTGGACGGAAATTTAAGTGAGATAAATCTTTTTATTTGCATAGGATTTTGAGTGCAAAAACCGCTCTCTCTAAATAGGTTGGACGCCAATTTGATGCCTACTGCAATCAAATTGACATCCAACCTATTTAGATCTTTATGAGAACAATATCAAACAGCGATATTTAATTTTAACTAACGAAGCACTGTGCTAAGATAGGGACCTTTTGGCCTTGAAAAGGACTTTCTGATTTTTTGTTATCTTTTTTATTTTTGACTAGCGGCCGCCAGCGACTTCGTTCGCGTGGAGTTAGTTATGCTCCGCCCCCATTGGTTGAAGCGTGACGTTATAGCCTAAAGCCTTCCTGGATTAATGGGCTATCCAACGCAAAAATAATGTTTTAAATCGGACCAGAAGTTCCTGAGATTAGCGCGTTCAAACAAACAAACTCTTCAGCTTTATATATTAGTATAGATTGTGTTTAATTTAGTTTAGTTTTATAATCTTCCTGTACGAATCACACTTCCTTTCTTTCAATTAATAAATCAAACACTACTAAAATGAAAGCGATTTAATATAACTTAAAGACAGCAAATTCAGCTTCTCCTCTATACATAATTCCTATGGCTTTTTAAGATCTCGACAAAGAAAATGGCGTCCCATTAGCCCTAGTTTACACTGCACAAACGTTTTATCTTACATTACATAGCACTTTTTACAGGGAACCTGATCGAACGAAATATTACAGCAGTTATTCAACTCAATAAAAGTTATCTCTGGTTACAGAGTAATAGTCTTATCTGCGTGATATATGTTCGGGGTGTACCTATGAGTGGAGAAGTCCGAAGTTCATGGCAAGCCAATTTGTCAGTAGGTTAACGCGATAACACGTATTATGGTTACTCTGTGGCGGTTTTTGGGATTACAGTGAAAAATGGTGGTTAAGCTGATGAGGCACGGATTAATAAATGCTTAGATTCCTTTCAGGTTTACCCAAGTCTCATTTTGTTTACCTTTCCTTAAAGTCTTCTAACGAATGACTGGCCTGCACTCGGTAAAAGAGAGAAATGTTTGCAAAAGGGAGACTCCCAGTGGGACAATATAGGCATTTTCATTAATATTTTATTTTTTATAAATGCCACAAACGAGTCGAGCGCGAAGCAAACTCTGCCATACCATCTTTTACTCGAACCATTTCTCTGCATTTTCAGGCTCTTATTTGAGAACCTCTGGATAAGACCAGAACGCAGAAATTTTCGTCATCCAGCTATAATGACATACTTAAAATTCAAAATTTTAAGTCTTCAGATCATTTGGTTCTGAAGTTAAGCGAAAGTAAAGTTTCTTGTTTATGACACTCACTCACTTATGATCATCGAAAAAGAAATAGTACTTCCCATAAACACAGAGAGCTGAAATTTGGTACAGAGCTATGCAGAGCCTGCATAGGGGGCAAGACAGCAGCTGTGTGTTTCCAAACTGCCAATTGATTGCCAATTCACTAACCCATGAAACCTTTGCACGATGGTCAGTAACAGCACGGCGTTGCTAGCTTTCTTGGTTATAATCAACCTATAATATCCCCATTGCTGTAACCTCTGTGAGAGTCTTGGAGGGAGTGAACAATGATTCACCATATGGGCCCAAAGCGGTTTGGTAGAAGCCTATCTTCGAACTCTTGGTCATAAGAGACGCCAGTTTGCTCAATTTTTTTTTTTTTTTACCATTTTGAGAGCAGTGGTAATGAAATTAAATACACAAATTAAAGTGCCTGTCGAAGGTCGTACTCATGACCGCAACTCGTAAGCCAGGACCACTATCACTGTACCAAGCCCACGATACTCTCAAGCAAGATGTGAAGCGGCCATATTGGAGTCGAGTAATATTCACTAAAACTGCAGTCACGAATTCAAGTACTGACTACAAAATTGTCTTAGGCACAAAAAAAAAACAAGAGAAAAGTTAATAACAATAATATTAATCTCCCGTAACTAAGACCTCTTTCAAAAAGGCATAAAATGAACACAAAAACTCAACAAGCCGCTTTATGAAAGTGAAATAAAAGAGGAATAAAAACTCGAATCATGGCGAAAAAGAAAAATTCTGTAAGGGCGAGTGCACATTAACCACTACGGGCCAAGTCAAGGCGGGGTTTTCAATTACTACAACTCGACTTAGCAAGGTAAATTCAAATGACGAACTCACACTAAGAAGTAGCCATTTTATAATCATACCATCATAATCAGCCTTTAATGTTCCCACTGTTGGGACACAGGCTCGGTGAGAGGAGTAGGCCGTAATCTACCACGCTGGCCCAGTGCGGGTTGGTAGATGTCACATGTCTTCGCAGTTTTGGCTCTAGAACATGCGGGTTTTTTTTTTTTTTTTTTTTTTTTTTTTAATCTTTATTTATAGATCTTTGTCAATATTGACTATGTCGCTCTGTAACAGCCATACTTTGTATACTTATTAACATGCCGGTTTCCTCACGATGTTTTCCTTCACCGTTTTGAGAGCGGTGGTGATGAAATAATTTATACAGTAAAGCGCCTGACGGAGTTCAAACCTACGACCTCCTATTTGTAAGTCGCGGCCGCTACCACTACGCCACCGCTGCTGATGTAGCCATTTACTTAAGTGTTTTCTTTCTTTAATATAATCCTATTAGCTATGATGTAGGTATTGACTGCCAGTGTGTGTGTGTGTGTGCAAACTGTGATGACAATCCATTTTACGTATGTAATAGATGAAAAATACAATGACAGTATGTTTTATCAACTGTTTATTCTTTATTAACAAAAAAAAAAAAATCTGGTTGTCACCAACACGCAAGACAAAGAGTCGAAAGTTTTGAATTGTCTACTAACTTATAAACAACCGGTTTATAACTAAGATTACATTTTTCAAAATATTTCCGAGGAATCGAAACTTGCTTAGTTTATTAATAAAATTCGTGCAGTTACGATGCTTCGAGTAAGAAGCCACATGCAAAAATAAATAGGTACACTTAAAAACAACCCTTTTGGTCCTGTCCTGTAGTAGAGTAACAAAAACGTCGGTAACATAAAGGTTAAAAAAGAGTCAAAAAGGTTAAACAAAGGATCAAAAAGGTTAAAAAAGGTATCTAAAACATTGGGGCGCTCACCTTCCGTGCGACGCAGGTGCTGACCGGACACGGGTGTTTCGGCAGTTACCTGTGTCGTATCGGTCGGGAGCCGACACCGGCGTGCCATCACTGCGGTGGCGGGGCAGAGGACACGGCGCGGCACACCCTAGAGGAGTGTCCAGCGTGGGACGAGCAGCGCCGTGCGCTCACCGCAGCGATCGGCGGAAGTGAACTCTCGCTGCCGGCCGTGGTCAGAGCCATGATCGACAGCGAGGGGTCATGGGACGCGGTCGTCTCCTTCTGCGAGGAGATAATCTCCGCGAAGGAGACGGCCGAACGGGAGAGGGAGGCACTGAGCACTCTCCCGTCCCGCCGACGGCGCGCTGGCCGGAGGAGGAGGGAAGCCGAGGTCGATCCGCTTCCTCCATAACGAGAGACCGACGGGCCGAGGACCGGGGGAGTCCGTCGCCCGTCGCTAGGGCCGGAGTAGGCGTGTAGTGGCTGTTCCTACACGCCTACCTGATGGAAGGAGGGGGGGAAGAGTGACCCGCCGATCTCGCGCGCGGCGGGTCAAGGCCTGCCGGGGATGCGGCGTTATAGCAAACTAGAACCCGCACCCCTGGCCATAGGCAAGAAGAGGAACGCTCCAGTGGTTTTAGCCGGTGAGAGCCCGGCACACCCTCCGTCGACCCCCAGACGGAGGACGGTCTGGTAGAGATTTCCACTGGATGAACAAAAAAAAAAAAGGTATCTAAAACATTAAAAAAAGAGTCAAGAAGGTTAAAAAAGAGTCCATAAATAATATACATACAGTCAAAAATTGTAACCCAATTTTCCGATGTTTTTTTTTATTAGTAATTAATGACATGAACATTATCCCTTGATAGCAGGAATTTAAGTGATGTTGCGGCAATTAATACCTTTAAATTAATATCCCAGCCACCGCGCTCGTGGTTATTTGGTAGATCAGGTATTAGAGATACAATTCGGATGAAAATTTCACAGCTTCTGGTTAAATATGGCTAATCTAAAGGTTGCATGTAAAAGATCGCTCTTAGCGTTAAGACCACCCTTTGTGTCACCCTTTGTAAAATCATTATATTTATGTTTCTGTAATCTATATGGTGTACATAATAAAGAGTATTCTATTCTATCTACAGTTATCGAAGAAGCTAAGTATCCAGTAGGAGAATTGTGTAACACACTTTCAGTAGCAATAGATTTCATTGTGACAGTTCAACAACATTCATTGCGTTATTTATATTATTGAGCGGACACATTTTTCGAAGATATAGAGCAATGGATCAGCAATATGCTTCAAAATGATAGTAATACATAGTGTGTTACGCAATAGGGGTCATTGGACATCTTTTGGCCCTGACCTTGAGATCAAGGATTGTACAATTTCATCGATGTTTTTTGGGCTTTTGGCTACGTTGTATGTGTATATATATTAAAACTTCTTTATTAGTAACTAGTTTTCCGCCCGCAGCTTCGCCCGCGTGGAGTTCGGTTATATCGCGCTTTTTAGATTTCCCTCGGGAATATCAATTTTTTCCGGGATAAAAGGTAGCCTATGTTCTTTCTCAGAGTCTAAAGATTGTCTGTGCCAAATTTAATCAAAATTGGTTGAGAGGTTTAGGCGGGAAAGCGTAACAGACAGACAGACAGACAGACAGACAGACAGACAGAGTTACTTTCGCATTTATAATATTAGTATGGATGTATGAGTGTTTAATTTATGCAGAATAAACCAATATTTTTTCTTTATAAACAACAATATCTGCACATCGACAACAGTATTAATAAAATCCCTTAAAACAAATTTGAGTTTGTATACGTTTGTTTAACCTTTTACGGTAAAACGGCTGATTGAAATTTGATAAAAGTTGCCAAAAAGGTAGAATATGACCTGGATTGGGACATAAGAAACTTTTTGTCCCGATATTCCCACAGTATCGACAATTATGCGGGTAAAACCGCAGAGTATAGCTACAAATATTATAAATTCGAAAGTAACTCTGCCAGTTACATTTTCACATTCCCGTGGAAAATTTCTGACTACCACATGGGTAAAGCCGCGAGCAGAAGCTTATCTATTATAGATTAACTTTGGCCTGGATAGCTTCTAGCTCTTTTCAACGTCTACTAATAAAACCCTTTTGACGAAGCGCATCACATATCGCTTCAGGGTGTTTGTGTATGTGTGTTGAAATCTTTATAAAAGCACTCACGATTCAGCAGCAATTCTTTCCAAATGCTGAGCAACGTTTTTAAGTATATATTTAAAAAAAAATCTTAGTGCTTATTTATCTAACCAATCGCATATATTCCCGTTTTTGGGTGTCTATCATATCCCACCTGCAATAAGAGGCAAGGGGTCACATTCATAGTCAAGAACTATTCAGCTCAATAAATCCCACAACAATATATTTCCCAATTTAGATTCTTATCTTTTTAAACGTTGCCCCACATACAGAATTTCTCCTGTACCGAACAAACACATAATTTACATATACAAACAGCCAGATCCGGAACAACTACTTGTAGGTTATACAAATATTTGTGCCGTCAAGGAATCGAACCAGAGAGAGACACACAGCGCAGCAATCAATCGGTAAAATATCGTGCCAACCATGCCGTCAAGATAATAACCAAAAAAAATAACCAACAAAAAGTGATGTTCAAGCAATAACTGCGATTTCAAAGCGTGGCCACAAAAACCTGGCTACAGCCCGTTGTTATGACATCAATACCAATATTTACTTGAATCCAATCTATCAGTGTCAATAATGTAGTAATTGGGTCGAACGAAGTGGGTCAGTAAATTGTGAAAAATGTAAAACATTGTTATTGTATAGTGTTAAGTAAAGTGTTATTTATATAAATTGTACGGTTAATCAATTGTTAATTTAATTATTATATTACGTGTACAAATAAGTTTCCGCCGTTTGACAAAATATATCCTCCCTAAGAGGTTTCGTTGAAATTGTCAGATGTAAAATGTGATATCGTAAGTTTGGACATCTGGTAATAACACACACTTAGAGTATTAGTGACTCTGTATCAATATCACATATTTATTACTAGCTTTCAATTACAAGTCGTGGTGGCCTAGTGATTAAAACACCAGCCTCTCAAGTACCTATGAGTGCGCGGGTTCGATTCGAGGTCAGGCAAGTACCAATGTAACTTTTCTAAAGTTATATGTACTTTCTAAGTATATCTTGGACACCAATGACTGAAGGTGAAGGAAAACATCTTGAGGAAACCTGGACTTTAAGTCTGAAATCGCCAACCCGCATTGAGCAAGCGTGGTGATTACGCTCAATCCTTCTCTGTATGAGAGGAGACCTGTGTCCAGCAGTGGGACAGTAAAAAGGTTGATGATGATGATTACTAGCTTTCCGCCCGCGGCTTCGCCCGCGTGGAATTCGGTTATATCGATCGACTTTTTAGATTTCCCTCGGGAATATTTTTCAATAAAAGGTTTCCTATGTCCTTTCTCAGGGTCTAAATATTGTCTTTGCAAAATTTCATCAAAATCGGTTGAGAGGTTTAAGCGGGAAAGCGTAACAGACAGAAAGACAGAGTTACTTTCGCATTTATAATATTAGTATGGATTGTGCAAAAATGTCAAGTTTTGTGCCGAATAAGCGTCATTTGCAGGAACTTTCGTTACTTCTTTAATTTGAAGAAATCTGCAGCTGAGGCCCATCGATTGCTTGTAGAAGCTTATGGTGAAGCTGCTTTAAAAGAGAGAAGTTGTCGTGAGTGGTTTTAAAAGTTTAGAAACTGTGAAGACAAAGAACGTAGTGGAAGACCGCAATCGTACAAAGACACGGAATTGGAAGCATTAGTGGAGGAAGATAGAAGGAAGAGGAAAAACGCGCCCATTACTACTCCAGATATGACAAAATTATTCTCCTACATGATAAAGCTCACCCGCATGTTCAAAAAATGGCGGAAACTAAATTGTACTTCTATTACATAACAACTAAATTCAAATGTCAAAGATTTAGAAAACAGAAATGTTTAGTTTCATCGTGTTTTTATAAGCAGTTGTTGTTTTAACGAAAACAAGACGAAGGAGGATTTATGTAAGAGTAAACTTGTAAACTCAAAGGAAAGGTCAACATTAAGGCGAAATGATGATATTGATCCTGGAAATTCAGCCATCTTTTTAAGTGACAAATATTGTGATAAAAAGAAACTTTATATTTAAGAAAAAACTTTTTTATTAATCCTTAGAAACACTGGTAAAGTATATTTACACCAAAGAAAAACGACACATCGAAGACGCAAGAAAATGCCAGCAGAATAAATCTTATCTCAAGCCTTAAAAGTTATTCGTCGAGGTTAGGGCTAATGCCAAGCCCTTTAGAGGAATTATAAAACGTAAATCTCTTTAGGTCTTAGTTTAACTGTGACTGACGACTGAGAAGGCCATTACGATTTCATTTCCGTGATTTTTAATGGGCCTATTAATTAAGTTGTGCCCTTCTTGTTCGAAGGAACTAGGTCGTTCATTAGCGAGAGTATGGATAAATTGTGAAGATTGGAGGATTCTTTTACAGTGTCGGGATAGATACTAAGGCTTTGAGCCTATTGGGAAAATCAAACGACTATTGGATTCCTTTAGAATTACATTGTTATAACGTCTTCAACTATTTCAGACTTAAGTAGCTTTACAACATTAGTTTTACTTTATACGAAACCTGGATATAGTATGTTCAGCAGTAATAAGCAGCTGAATCGATTTCTATCATTTTTACACCATGTTATATTTTTTCCCAAATACATTTAGAAATTGTTGCAGTGTGGTTACCGAGCACATAAAACAGCTATCGGTAAGTCATAGTACTAGGTGCATAGTGAGACAGGGACCCCGCGCCGCGCTGTTCCGGCGCGGACGGGTGAGAGGCGCGTTGACCATATTTTTGTTGGGATTAAGATAAAAAGATCATAACTTTGTGGTTTTTCATGATATCTTTTTGAATTTTGTACATGTTCTTTACTTAAAAATACTGGACACGTGTTTTGGTTTCAAATAAACAAAAAATAATGTTGTGTACATACATTATAGTGGTGTAATAAAATAGCTGGAAATTTTGGTCTATTTTTGTTAGATAATTTCTATTGTCTGATTGTCTAATTTCTATTAGATGATGATGATGAACGTGATGATGACAGCCTCCGTGGCGTAGCGGTAGCGGACGCGGCCGCTGCGCAAGGTGGCGCGGGTTCGATCCCCGCACAGTGCAAATATTTGTATGCATGAATATGAATATTTGCACTGGTCTGGTCGTGCCTCAGAAAGCACGTTAAGCCGTTGGTCCCGGTTGCCATACGAACATCTAGTGGCAGTCGTTACGGGTTGTTGGAGCCCTCAAAAGTCCAACAATTGGTCTAACTGCAATGCTTCGATATCGCCTTCGGGTTGCGGAGGTCAGACGGCAGTCACTTCACGGAAAATGTCGAAGTTTGGCTATATCAGCAGTTGGACTGGTAAAGCGGACCCCAGACTCCAAAGCTGAAAAGGCTTCGGATGCGACTGGGATTATCATTGGGATGATGATGATGATGATGAACATTGTATATATATAGTATTTGACACCGTATTCTAAATACGCTTTTCATTGTCCTACCCCTATCTCCTTTTTTGTAGTCAGCGTAATATGTCCTTTTCTTCCATATATCTCTATTAGGCGTTCCGTAGTCACTCCTTTCGTATATCATCTTTCATACATTCAATCCATCGTTTCTTCGTATTCTCAATACGCTTGTATGCTTGAAAGCACTACGTAAGGGTGCTTTCGGCGGGCAATAATAATAAATGAATAAACAAATTTAACAAATAATTTCTTTGAAGTTATCTGCGTAATGTGTTAGTTGGAACTCATACGTAGGTGAGGAAAAAGTATTATCACATTTTTATGATTGTACTTCTTGCATCTGACGTTAAATTAAAAAATAATTTAGTTTAATAAAGAGCTTGATGTATCAAAAAAAATACAGCAAATACCTTCCATTTATTTTAGTACAACAAATTACTCCTTGGGTAAGGAGTAATTTGTTGTACTAAAATAAATATGAGTTACACTATATTGTCAAAATACATAGAGCATCTAGATCTGATGAGCGATAGGACCACCATAGACTCGTGATGTCAAACGAGTTGTTATTGGTAAAACAATAGGTATATATCGTGATTAACACGTTTTATTGAACTGTGAACCATAAAGCCCTGTAATCAATCAAACAAATAAAATGTAGGTACCACATAAAATAAACAATGAGAATATTATTTATAAATAAAGTAAATCGTGGGGTTCTGTCGCAACTTGTAAGTCGAATATTGAGAAGTTACAAATTAAATTCAAACGACTTCAAAAGTCGTGAGTTAAGGGTTAACGAATTTTCAGTTCATTGGAATCTTGGAATAAAAGCGATAAGTACGAAGAATTTGTTGAAGAGAAGAGATATTTTGGTATGACTTAAGTCTTTGCTTCGATGAGTCTCTTGACTATAAATAGGGCATCTACAGTATCATCAGAGTAGCATAGAATAGAATACTGTTTATTATGTACACCATATAAATTACAGAACATAAATATAAAGGTTTTACAAAGTGTGTCACAATGGGCGGTCTTATCGCTAAGAGTGATCTTTACATATAACAATCGGCAACCGTTGAATGGGGAAGGAAAGACAAATAATATAGATAGTCCACAGTATAGTATTTACATACATTATACAATAAATATATACACAAAGCATATCATAATAATTTAAATAAATATACAGTATGTTAAATAACAGAGGGCGTTCCCTTAAACTCGTTAATATATATCATTAATAGATTAAAATAAAAATATCAGCATAGAAAAATAAGCATAAAAATCCGAATAAAAAAAAATCTAATTGGAAATAAATTTGAAACCTCCTGTTTTAAATCAAAATAGTAGTCGTCATGTATAAATAAATTGCGACGTTGCCGTCTTTCATGTTCGCGTGTACAGTGTGTTTCTTTTACATGTCAATTTAAAATTTTTATTGAATATTTTCTTATTGGAAAAAATTTTAAAACATTTTGTTTTCGAATGGAAATATTTTTTTGGGTTAACGGGAACGCCCTCTGTTAGTTAACATACTGTATACATCTAATTAATAAACCTCATACAAGAGCAAATAAAATATAAAGATAATGTTTAAAGAGAGAGGAAAGTAGCTTTACGTTTTATGTATAGAAAATCTTGTTTTTCTTTTAAATTATAAACTAATGCTTGACCGCAATCCCATCTGATAGTAAATAGTGTTGCGATCATTGATGGTAAAGCGCGCTAGTTTATTAAGAGCCTATTAACTCTAGCCTTGAAAACGCTTAAATTGTAGTCAGACGGAAACACCGCCTCTGGCAAATTGTTCCAGTCCCTCGATGTACGCGGTATAAAAGACAAAGCGAAACGGAGGCGGATCGTAGTAGTGTCAACAACGTAATTATGGATTCTCGCCGTACAACGGGTCGTCCGATGATGGAATGGAGATGGGGGGATTAAGTCATGCAATACCCTCGCACATACTCCAAAAGGCATCCTATAGAACACTGACAGTACCGTTCAGGTATTTTTCTCCATTAAAACCTTCTACACTTTGGAATGGGCCACTAGCTTTACTTTCCTTACTGACCGACTCTTTGAACGTTCAAAAGTAGCTGTAATTGCTTTAGAGTAAAATCTAAATCAAATTGTTAAACTAATTACATGGCTAATTCGAATTTAAGCCTATGGTCTTTGCTTAGTACAAATTCGCTCAAAACATTACCGGACAGCGGATTAGCTTTTTAAAGTGGCAATGGGCAGGGTATATAGCACGTAGAGCCGATGGCCGATGGGGCAGAAAGGCTTTTTGGAAATCCTTGGGGGAGGCCTATGACCAGCAGTGGATTTCATGTGCCTGTCGTGATGATGATGGTGATGACTATTAACGTATTCATAAACATGAAAAACGCAATATGATAAACCTAAAACAGCTTGTTAAGTATGTGATTATTGTACTTTCTTATATTTTACTGAAATTTTAGTATTTACACTTGTACTCTTATCCTTACTTAATATTATAAATGGGAAGTGAGTTTGTTTGTTTATTCCGCTTTCACGCCGTAACAACTGAACCGATTGCTTTGAAATTTTGCAGACGTAAAGTTAGAAGTCCATATTAAATAGGTACTTTTTATCCCGGAAAAAATTGATATTCCGGAGGGAAATCTAAAAAAACCCGATATAACCGAACTCCACGCGAGCGAAGCCGCAGGCGGAAAGCTATAAATGATTTTAAAATCTGTAATAAAAGGTGTGTATGTGACAAGTTCTTTTTTGTTTACCTTATGTTCACTACCTACACCAATGGAGTATACACAGAAGTGTTTTCCATCTATTAATTACTGTCAAAGTTACAACCTACTAATAAATCAAACTCACAGACAAGAAACTTGCTTCTGTAAATCCATAACACGTTATAAACAAGACAATAACTAGAAAAGAATTTAAAAACATTCAACCACAAACAAATTGCAGAAAATTACCCCGTGTTCCTTTACAATTACACTGAATAATTAAGAAATAAATCTCCCGAAGCACAAAATCGCATGCCTAATTAGCACACCGCATCGTTGGGATTTACACTTTTCTTTTTACTAGAACTAGACAACATTGCCATAGAATGAAAAGATACAGAAGGTGTATTTATTTACTTACACAAATTATATTTACACCTTACTGAACACTGGAATATACATTACAAAAAAATACGATTATTAGTACAAAACATAGAATGGATACAGTCTATTCAGTTTTTGTTTATTACATTATTTCTATTCTATTTTTATTTATGGCAAATGAAGCCGATGTCGAGTATTCTGCCAATGTCAAAAGTGGAAAAGCAAGAGTGTACATAAACCATAATAATAAAAACAAAAATTTACGATGCTACATTGGACTTGTAGTGGATTTTTGAACAGACGATAGCACATCAAGCCAGAAGAAAAAATTTAATAAGGAAATTTGACAGATTGTAGTACAATCTGTCAAATTTCCTTATTAGATTTTCAACTTTATCGCTACAGCATTTAGGCTGGGTTGAGTGGGAATATTTGACAATTTCGGGTAGCTTGATATGCCGTCGTCCATTGAATATTACATGTTTTGCTTATTTTGTAGGCTTGTTTCTGTTTTCCATTTGCATCATCAGCACGGAGTCTGGATTTCGGTGGTATCTCAATCCCATGCTTCGAAAAGCACGAAAGCCTTCAGTTTGCCATCCAGTCAGTTTTTTCATACGTAATTGTGTACTTTAATATATTAACCTCCTACGTATTTGGCTTGTTCCCTTTGTCACTATCGAAATCGGGTCGGACGGATTGTAACGAAGAGGATAATAATGACATTAGAACAAAGTAACCGATCTGTGAGGTGTCTCCACGCATTGTTACATATACAGTTTGGGTATGCAACGTTTCCTCACAAAATCCATGTGTAGAACACATTAATGCTTGCTTTTTTGGTCAAATGCCCGCTAGACATAACACCGTCTGGTCGGAGGATCCTCCCTTTTCTGTGGAGGATGAGTGAACTTCACTCCCTGTTCCTCATCCTTCTAAATATGATGACTAATATAGATTTTATGTCAAAATTAAATAACTTATTACTATTTAATATACACAGAGAGACACATAATTGGAATTCTAAAGGAGGAAACAGAATTGATTCTTGTTAAGGTATTTTCGCATGGAGAAAAATACAGAGGAATTAAATAAGTTACCATACTTACCATTACTTTACAAGCACACCTTGGTTTCATGAGCTTTATTTTTGAATTCCGTGGGAATATCGGAATAAGAAGTATCTTGTGATATTTATGATCAATAATTTTATCTGTGTGACAAATTTCATTCAATTCAGTTCACTCTTTTTATGTATAAGAGTAACAAACATTCATTCATTTATTATTTTCGTTTGTAATAATACTAAGGCTTAGGTCTAGAAAAATATTAAATTTAAACGCTTATCTGTTACAGTAAAACTTGCAGAAAGCTTCTAAGATTGTGTGCATGTGTGTGTACAACTACTCTCTTGCATTAAGTGGAGTGGTACTTCTGGTACCATTTAGTACCATAACGAAGCCCTTTATCTTCATTACGGTGCAACGGTTAATCTAAAAGGCTTTTACCTGTACCCGTCAAAGTGGAGAGAATAATAAATATATGTTTCGTTACGGCGAGTTCTTTACGTGTTGCCCTGGTCCATGTTTTAGTGATTATTTTTTGGGTTGTATATCTTCGTTAACTTTTTAGGCTGTTGCATAAAAACGTACGGCTAAACATAGACCTGCTAATGACTGCTCAAGTGAACGGTTATGGCAGATATTGACACGTTTCTTTTCCGTTTTGCTGACACGTCTTTTCTCAGATCTTGTTGGGTACTTCCATCACGTCATCAGTGGCAGCGCAAAGGCTTACTTTGACTACAAGTTATGGGGCACAGAAGGCAGAATAAAAGGCGCAGCATAATTTGCGACATAGCACCAGATTTACAGCTTCCTGACAATTATATCTAGGTAGCCTATAGATTGGCTTGCTATTTGCCAGATATGGAAACTTAATTTGATTGACTCAGTAGTTTATTTTCGATATTAGATTTACCATATATATCTCCTTTTCTGAGTTGAATTATCGGTCATATACCATAACGAAATTTATCAATGGATCCGGATTTAAAAGTCATCACTGAATTGAAATAGTACAATTCTAAAACACGTTCCATATTCATACATAATTAAGCAACCTACAAGAATTCGTCTGTGAATGCAATACGCATTAAATATTAAGTCTGACTCAATAACATACATAATATATATATATATATATATATAGTTCTACGTCCAGTTGTGTCAACGTGCACAGTATTGGGAACAAACAATCGGGTACATAACTGAATGAAATACAGTTACATACCCGATTGTTTGCCTGGGGTAGTAATTCATCAAATTCATGCTTCAGTCGAGTACCAGCCTGCATGCGTACCTATGTATATCTAAATATGCTTTATGCTATATTTTTGATCATCTGTCAGATACTGTATGCTTTTTATAGATGGTTCGCATAGGTATATGTATATGTTATAAATGCTTGGCATGAGCAAAAAAAGGTTGACTATAACATAACTATTTCAAGTGACAGAAAATCTGCTACAAATCTTAACAATATAATTATGGGGATATATGTATACTGGAGTTCCTTAGTGTAAAATTGTAGTATTATATTATTCAAACAGTATACCTAAATCAGATTAAACAGTTGATAGTTTGTTGGCATTTTGAGAACAACAATATACTACCCACAATAACTAACCCATTCATAATATTTTAGTTATGAAATAGAAATCTACAGGAAAACCGCTATAGATAGCAAACCAAATAATCAAACTTTACTCGCAAACATGAATTAGCAAAATCAACTGAAAATATATAGAAAGCAATATCAGAATTTTCCACTATACACTTAAACTATTGGTAGCTAGTAACTACACAAGAATCACGATACTCGACAATATTTACGCATGAGAGGCAATTGAAAATTCCTAGCAATTCCCTCGAGCCAGCCCGGGTTGGGCCCGCGGGCTCTACCGGCCTTAACGAGTGTCGAGGCCTCTCAGAGGGCATTTTGAGGGCCGTAATTACGCTAATAGCCCTAATAGAGGTATCGTGAACCACCTGAGATGACATGTCATTTTATTTGTACCAGTATTGTGAAGTGACGTGCGCGTTCAAATTGATGTTTTTATTTGTGGCCAGTTTTTCATGGCATGGTTTTAGCGGGTGTCGGGTTTGAAAATGGAATTTGCTGTTTAGTTTTTATGTATGTAAAATTGGTGTAAATGGAAATAGAAGATTAGTTAGCTATCGGGCTTTTAATCATAGGCCTACTTAGGGTCTCCAGATCAGTCTCTCTCTGGCGCAGCATCTTTGGTCGTGCTGTTAGGTTTAACATTGCATCACCTCGCTCAACTGCCGTTTTCCTTCCTATTCATTAAGTATTTTTAAGTGAATAGGCTTAATTAACTAGCGCGCTTTACCATCAACGATTGCATTACTACTTACCATCAGGCAGGATTTCAGTCAAGCACTACTTTATAATGATTAAAAAAAGAATTAACACAGTAAAATCAAAAATTTAAAAGAAAAAAAAAATGAATTGTATGATAATTGTTTTTTATATAAATAATAAACTAGGGCTTGGCCGTAATCCCGTCTGATGTAATCGTTGATGGTAAAGCGCGCTTAGTTTATCAAGTAGTCAGACATAGAAACACGGCTGCTGGCAAGTTGTTCCAGTCCAACGATGTCATCATAATCATCATCATCTCAGCGGAAATCCCAGTCGCATCCGAAGCTTTCACAGCTTTCCAAAGCGGATCCCAGACTCCAGTCTGGGATCCGCTTTTTACCAGTCTAACTGCTGATTTTGGCTAAACTTCGATATTTTCCGTGAAGCGACTGCCGTCTGACCTCCACAACCCGAAGGCGATATCGAAGCATTGCAGTGAAACCAATTGTTGGACTTTTGAGGGCTCCCAACAACCCGTAACGAGTGCCATTAGATGTTCGTATGGTAAAAGGAACCAACGGCTTAACGTGCTTTCTGAGGTACGACCAGACCAGTGTAAATATTCATATTCATGCATATAAATATTTGCAGTGCACGGGGTTCGAATCTGCGCCTTGTTGCGCAGCGGCCGCGTTCGCTACCGCTACGCCACGGAGGTTGTCCTGTCCCTCGATGTATGCGGTATAAAAGACGAGGCTAAACGCATCGTCCAGATCTTAGTGGTGTCAACAACGTAGGGGTGGGTACGTACGAAGGGTCGTCCGATGATGGAACGGAGATGGCGGAATTAAGTCATGCAATTCCCGCATTTGCCAAAATGCATCCTAAAGAACACCGACAGGCTGACTACTCTTCGCCTGTGCGAATAATGATGAACTTTAAGCAGAAATATACAATATT
The DNA here is from genome assembly GCA_017933935.1 of Sesamia nonagrioides. Classification (NCBI taxonomy): domain Eukaryota; kingdom Metazoa; phylum Arthropoda; class Insecta; order Lepidoptera; family Noctuidae; genus Sesamia; species Sesamia nonagrioides. Next base: position 3,835,652 of record JADWQK010000188.1, read on the forward strand.
GAAACCATACTTAAAACTACACTAGAACAAACCAGTGTCACGTTTCCACCAAAATACACATTTATCGAAGTTTAAAAACAAAAGTCTCAAATCAAAAAACGCACCAACAATTTAATAATCACGATAAACTATTAAATTTCAATCCTCGTCAGAGTGGGGTGTTTTAATTAGTATGACGGGCGATTACACAGAATTAATAGCGTAATCCAATATAAATTTAACGATGGCCCGAGCGGATCCAGTGACACAATTGTGAAATCGGGATCTGTCTAACAGTTTGTTTCTTTTCCATTATCGATTGTTTTATTGGTTAGCAGTAATAGTTTAGCCTTGCAAATTGGATACAGCAGTCAATACGAGATCCCATGAATATTTAGCCACGGGAAGTGGCTAAGTTTCAGTTTTAAGAAAATAATTTGGTTAGGACATGTTTGACGCATACCGGGTGACAATGGGCTAAAAGAACCTCCGATTGGGTATCACTTAATGCACAACGACATGGCAATAATTGTTGAAGAGACGGCAGATTGGGTTATTATGCAATCAGCAAGCTAGGACACAAGCTTCCTTCCATTGATTGGGTCTTAATCCAGCACGCGGAGATACCAAATCGACTTATCCCGCGTGCTGGATAAGTCCATGTCGCCAAATTCCTAGAACACATTTAAAAAAATCTTTTAGTATTTTGAGAGCAGCTGTTGTGAAATTATTTACAAAGCAAAGCCTGTTTGGTTTCGAACCTAAAGCATACAGATCCGTAAGTTGGTAAGTTCCTTTACCACGAGGCCACCGCTGCTCTTTTCTGGTTCCATAGTTATCATTACATTAACTGTAAGAAAATCAACGAAAACATATTTTCTACAAGTTAGTATAAAACTGCAATACCTAATCTACTTTAAGAGGGAACTCTAATGGCACTTTCTCTATACAAACGTATTCCGCTGTTTTCTTCGTGGATAATGCTTTTAGAGCATTTTTTTTTTCTACGATTTTACACCGTGATTATACGTGCCCCTATCATTTGATTTTTTCCGAAACTTAATTAATAAAAGAAATATGACACTTCAAAATTGCGAAAAATAACCCATTATTACACTGATGTTCAGATGAGTATTAGACAAACGTGATAAGTTTCTGACAAAAAAGAAAATAATAAAGGTATACCTCTGCTTCTATTAATTTCTTTTTTGTTTTTCCTCTAAAATTTTATAAAAAATAACTGAGATCTGTCGTGTTTTGAAAAAGAAAACAGCGGAATACGAAACGTCTTTTGGTCAACGGTTTTGTAGGTAAAATCAGCCTTAGCTGCAACTGTCCTTTTTGCACTTTATCGAGAGAGGTTCAAAGCAGCGCGACGGCTATAGTTTCTTCAAATACCTATTTTCCAAATTCCTCAGCACTACAGTCCCCTCTCAAGAAGCCCATACAGCAACATTTTACTTTAAAATACGAACAACATGCGCCGTCCTAGCATCGCTACTTAAACAAAACGCCTTAGCATACACCGAATAATTTTGTTAAAATGTTCAACGTGTTTTATCTACTAAGTCAAGTTTCACACCAAAGCCTGTTTTCGCATGCTCTTTAGGTATATGACACATTGTATCCCATTCATGTCACTCCCAAACTCCCGAGAGCTCCTTCTCAATATTCAAGAAGCGAACCAACAAAGAACTCCTAGTTGAACACACTGAAAAACCAACCTTAACACTAGAATCTAAAGTTGAAAGTTCCTCGCTAGATTGTCTTCTAAATAGTTGAAGGCGACATGTACACTTCGGATTCTGTCTTTGGTGACTTCGTGGTCCATTGAGGTTTGATTCGGGGCGATTTAAGAGCATGTTCTTTATTTGTGTTCGAAGTAAAACGTGCTCGAAATTGGAGGTAAGTAAGCAGAACTGTGTCGCACGAGCGTGTGACGACAGAAAATTTTGTAACGTTTTGAACCAATTTTAATTTACGGAAGACACGTATTGGACAGACATTACATTGCACTCTTTAGGGTTTTTAAGTCTGCGCCCAACTAAAAACGGAAAATAAACTAATATAAATTTGGATTATTCTGAGGTTTTACCTAAATTTAAAATAAAGTGTTATGATGATTGGAAAGAATATTGACAAGCGTTCTTTAGAAAAAGGGATTTAGTATAAAACTGTGCAAAGCCAGTCTTTTCGCATGCCCTGGTTTATAAATAATAATTTAAGTAGAAAGTTAGTTGTTACGGCTCATAGACTTAAATCTGGATACATTCCATGTAATAAGTTTGCGTTCATAAGGAAGAAAAACGATATCTCCTAACGGTGTGGAGTGTGGATTTGTCGAACACTTACACCACTTATTGATGGAATGTGGCCGGTACGAGTCTGGGAGAAATGATTTGTTCAGGGTCTTGAGACTGATCAGATTTGACAGGCACATTTAATAAATTATTGCCTCAACCAAATGTCGTAGAGTCTGTTTAGGTTCATGGCCTAAATATGAGAAATGTGTATTTAGGGTACGATGGGACTGGCATACGGTTTGTTCTCGGTGGTAGGCCTCAACATTGACTCGGTTGCCGGCAGAAGTTACCACCCACCAGACAAGGTCTTGCCGCCAAGCGATTCGTCGTGTTCCGGCATGACGTCTGGTGAAGCCCTACGGAGGACGGGTCTGAGTAGTTGTGTTGCGATGTGTACCGGGTACGATGCGTCAAGTGTTGTTATGTCGGGAGTTTGGTTGTGGAGGGTCTCCAAATCAATCTCCCTCTGACGCAGCATCGTTGATCGTGTTATTGGGTTTAACATTGCACCACCACGCTAAACTACCGTCTTCCTTCCTATTCACTAAGTTTTTTTAAGTGAATGGGCTTAATAAACTATCATAGGCAACACTGCTTACCATCAGGTGGGATTGCAGTCAAGCACTAGTTTATAAATATTAAAAAAAAAAGTCTGCGCCGACTTTTTACTTTTATCATCATCATCACAAATCGTGCAACGCTATTTTCGTCGAGTATTATTAAGCGCTCTGAAGTTTTAAAATCAACACATCGTACAGTTAGTAAACCACACAAAGTTAACCAAACCTAGTATGTTGAACGGCCATACTTTTCCAGCATCCTATTTGCTTAAAACACTATTACAATCAGTAGGAATCATTTCGAAGCAAATTGCGAATCCATTGCTTCATAATATGTTCGAAAATGTGTCTGCTCAAAACGTAAAGAACGCAATGATTGTTGTTAAACTGTCAAAATGAAACCCATTGCTACTGATAGTGTATTACGCAATTACCCTACAGGCCCACATAACACCACTCACAGCCGCACTTCATCCATACCTCATAGATGGACAGTACCTACACTAACTGATGTATTGTACATAAGTCAGAGACGCGTACATCTGCCAGCTGAATAATGTAACACGAGTCATAAGTGCAGACTGTAAGTGTTCGTTTATGTATGTAAAATCAACCATATCTTGTTACCATAGAATTAGCCTTATTTTATTTTTCTTGTGGGATCTAATACCTACTGCGTGACATTCCTTGAGAAATCTGATCTTGATTATTTTAAATGGAACAAAGACTCCTTAACTATGATTTGTGGTGTATTATGCCTTTGTATACGGATCGTGGATCCAGGGCCCCCGAATTCTTACCAGAAATCTCGATCAAATTGAACTTTTGGAAATTCATCCCGTTTTCAGTTGAGAAAAATTCAAAAGGTATGCCCAGAAAATACCCCAAAATTCTTTCTATAGGTTGGCAGTGTTGTCAATTTGACGGATAGTGATATTGCGTTTTATTATGCATCGATTTTCGTTTTATTGTGAATTCGAAATAAGTTTTTTTTTGAGAACGGTTAAAAAAATCCAATGATTCCCCAACGCCACTTTTATTTAGCAAATTAAAAATAATACAAATTATTTAAGAAATAATATGGGTCAAACTCGGCTCCGACATTTATCGCTAATAGCAATTGAAAACAAAACCGCATCAAGCCAGGATTTAAACGAAGTCATAGATACTTTTGCAAAAACTAAAGCTAGGAAAAAAATGTAGATATAATTGTTATTTAGTCAGTTGGTATGTCCGACATTTATGTAATAGATCCTTGAAACTTCTCTATTTCGTTTTATTAGGCAAAGCTACACCAAGTATGGATTGTATTAAATTTTTATTATCTGCCCTGCAATGGACAAACATTTTTACAATATTTGTATATTTTATAAAACCTAATCAGTTTACATAGATAGCAGTGGGGCCCCATTTTTTAATTTGCCCTAGGACCCTTGGTAACCTAGCTACGCCACTGCGTGGATCCACGTCGTGTTCCGTGGATCCGAGTTGCGCCAATCCCCACATACATCTAGACAAACTACAAAATTTTTTATTTACTATTACTCTTTATTTTTCTATATGTACATATTTTTTTACATTTTTAAATATTAATATATAAATAAATAAAAAAACATTTAAAAATATAAAAAAAATAGTAGCCCACCGGTATCGGGAACAGGGTCCAAGCTACCGGCGGTCAGGGCTCCAGAGAGAGGAACTTCCTGACTATGCGAGCCGTGTCCAGCAGTACCGCTTTCTGAATCAAGCCCTTGATCCAGCTGCCTAACGAGAGCCTCCTGAGGTGTTGGTCGAGGCTCTTGGCTATTAAGCCATTGGCTGTCACGACTATCGGTACAATGATTGCCGAATCCACTTCCCACATGTCGACAACCTCGTGAGCCAAATCAAGATACTTGATTTGTTTATCTTTCTCAGCTTTCACGGGGTTCTCATCATGTGGAATGGTTATGTCAACAATCATTGCACGCCGCTCTGATCGATCCACCAGCACTATATCAGGCTTATTGGCAACAATAGTCCTGTCAGTGATGATGGATCGATCGCAGTACAATGTGATATGGCCATTTTCGAGAACTGGGTCGGGCATATACATGTAGTACGGCACCTCCGATTCCACAAGTTTGTATTTAAGAGCAAGTTGCTGGTGAATTATCCTGGCTACAAGTTTGTGTCTAAGCAAGTACTCTCCGTTAGCTAGACGAGAACACCCGGAAATAATGTGTCTAATTGATTCTCCCGGCCGGTGACATGCCCGACAGATGTCAACTGTGCCGTCTTTCACAATGAATCTCCGGTAATTGTTCGTCATCATAACTTCGTCCATAATTGCAAAGACAAAACCTTCGGTTTCCCCAAAGAGGTCACCGAAACGTAGCCAGGCTACGGACGCTTTACTATTACTAATTATTAACAGATCTATAATAGGATTCTCGGAACAGAATGTATTAGAATTTCCTTATTACTAATTGTGAGAAATCTCGTAAAAGTAAGCTTGCCAAGTCAATAGTGCAACATTGTCGCAAGTGCATGACATAGGTGAAGTAAAAATGTTGATGTTTCAGCAAAAATTTTGAAGTTGATAATTTAGTTGACAGACCAAATAGGTACATAAGTTTTAGAATAATCTCAAATAACTTCAACCACAACATTGTAAAACTTTCCTGTATACTATGTTTTTAATTTTGGTCTTAGCAGATAAATATGAAGATACAGCTGGTGACGCGGGAGCAAGAGATGTCCAGGTGTATTTGTATGAAACAGATCCTCCTGAGGGCATCACCCGCTACCCTCGATATAAATTACTGCTTCCAGTAAGTTAAAGAAACGCCTTCCTTTGTAAATACAAAAAAAAAAGGATAGAACATGTAATCTTAATTAACTGATTCCTTTCAAATTTTGACATAAGAAATGAGGGTTTTTAATATTGAAAGACATACTTATTCATAGACAACCAAATCAAATCCAAACCAGACAAAATTCAAAGCAAACTTACCATACAAAAACCATAATAATCCATCTCGCTCACACCCTAATCTACATTCAATAGAGGTGTACCGAAGACTGATGAACGCTCAACCACCGTGACCGAACGAGTGAGCAAGTGAACGAAAGAACGGGTGAATGGCGCGAATTGAAACAAATTGCGTGGAGCTATGCAGGGGACTTGAACATTTGTCTGTTTGTGTCGACACTTGTAATGCCTTTTATGTAGAAGAGGTTATTAATAGACGGATTTATTGTTGAGTATTTTTCTTTATTTCTCTTGAGATATTCTTGTGTATTTGGGTGAGGCGTGATTGATTTACAAATGGGGACATTTTATTGCGTCTTAGGGAGATTATTAGCGACATCTTGAGAATTTAAATAAACTAACAAAAGGCATTTTTAAAGTGGATGTGAGTGGAAAGGGGCGCAGCGGTGGCCTAGTGGTATCGGTCAAGTAGTAGGTCGTAGGTTCAAACCCTATTCACGTGCTGCCGTGCATAGGACGTTTAGGAGAGGCCCTCTTAGAGTAGGGATGTGCCTTACAGGCGTTGCGCAGGGGGGGTTCCGGAATTGGTCTTTTAAGAGGAACCGGGACCACCCCTAGGCGCAGATAGTGATCACCGGGGTGGTTTTAGGTTCAACCCTATAGGGTGTTTTACTTTGTGTGAAATATTTCATCACCACCGCTCTCAAAAGGGTAAAGGAAAACATCGCGAGGAAACCAGCATGTCCTGAGCCAAAACTTCGAAGACATGTGACATTACCAATTCATACTGAGCCTGCGTGGTAGATTACAGCCCACTTCCTTTTAATGAGGAGGTCTATGTTCCAGGAGTGGAAACAATATAGGCTGATTATGTATTCATGTATGAGTGGAAAAGAAAGTAGAGGACATCCTAAAAGACAAATTGAACTTATTGCTGATGTTCTTCGGGTCTGGTACGTAATACTCGACACAGACCTGGAATGTATGACTAAAGTATGAACATAATTGAGGAAAAAGGCATAGTATCGTTATGAATTTTCAGCCTACCTCCGCCTTCCTATAGGAAGAAAATGTACAGAAGGAGAAACTGCTCTGTTTTGGTTGGGATATGGTTACCGCTGCTTAAGGATATTTCAGGACTAGCTATCTCTCATGTGCATGTAATGAGCCTCCGGAGAGCAAGCCTTTCAAACCAGAATATGGTAATATTAATTGGCGAAAAAACCAAGAATACTGATAACACCGGGGACTTAGTAACACACTATATTGTGCATACTATACAACTTGTAACGACTAAGGGCACGATTCCTGTGGATGATTACAAACGATATCGAAAGAGTTTTAAATCGGCTGTCTAAATGCTTGGAAGTTCTTTTCTCATCCTTTAGAGGTCCACTGCTGGACAATGGCCTTCACCAAAGCTATTGAGGGGGTTTGCCGTAATCCCCACTATTGGCAGGCGGATTGGGGATCGCAGTAATTTGATATTCCACAGGAGAAGCGATGCTGCCCGCTACCTGGTGAGAGTGCCCTTAGTCACCTCTTACGACACCCACGGGAGGATATAAGATGGTACTATTCTAAGCCCGGTACCATACGGCAGAACAGAGAATTTATAATACATTGATACTAGAAACTTTCCAAATTTCACACAGATCACATAATCGTTACCTTGGTAAATTACATGTAAAACCATTACGTACCTACGAAATGCGGTGACACGTGTGTTATGATTTGAATCTAAGGAACATAATATATGAAGGCGAAAATTTGGTCTCAATACATACCGTACTGTTGAGATTTTTTTTTGAGTCGAGACTATTTCTAGTGACTCACTAGCTGTTAGTGCTCACCATCACCATCATCAGTTTTAATACCAGTCTCATCCGAAGCCTTTTCAGCTTTGGAGCCTGGGGTCCGCTTTACCAGTCGTAACTGCTCATTTAGCTAAACATCGCTATTTTCCGTGAAGCGACTGCCATCTGACCTCCACAACCCGTAGGCAACATCGAAGCATTGCAGTTAGACCAATTGTTGGAGTTTTGAGGGCTCCAACAAACCTTAACGACTGCCATTAGATGTGTTCGTATGGCAACCGGGACCAACGGTTGAACGTGCTTTCCGAGGCACGACCAGCTGTTAGTGCTAAAGTATAGTAATAGGGGTTCAGTTACGCATTGTATAACCACAACGAAAAACTGAAAACCGTGTCAGTTAAGTTTAATCATCTAAATGTTTTTGCTACTTAAAACACTTGCAAACTACAGTAAAAATACATTTTAATGCTCGCTACTAAAAGCAAAAAAAGAAAACACTCTCCGCCATCTTAGTTCCTCTATAAATAAAAATAATTACACGCTGTATTTGAGTCACATTAATTCAATAACGTAGTCGACTTAATAATTCAAAGTCGCCGGAGTCAGGTGAGGCATAGCACCATAGAAAAGATAGGCACAGAAAGCTTGCTGAATACAACGCTTAGAACAAGTGCACGGACATATGTATGTTATTTTGACGTCTGAATGACATTGACAGAATGTTACTGAAATTATTACTGTTATTGTTTATTGCAAGAAAGTGGAATAAATATTTGTATTGGCTACAGGTATTGCATGCAAACACTTTTAAAACCAAATTTAGCTCACATATAAAAAACAAAATTCAATAATTCAAAAATAATAACTACCTCAAGTTACTACTTGAGGTAGAGGGACTAGAGTGGTGGGGGTACTTGAGGGAGAGGTAGGTTACTCTCTTCAATGTTTAGGTACAAATGCCAACTATTCAAGCTATCCAGCGAAAGCACTAGTAAGTGGCTAAGGACGGGCGTTTTGGGGGATTAAAACAAAGTAAACATTAAATAAATAAAAGATTTTAATCACTTTACACTAAACTCAGTGCTCGTCAATTGTTTAAATGATTGTCATTTTTGAAGTCGTCATTTTTGCATTGTATTCGTATAATTTGAAGAAGGGCCCAAGAGTAACGTAAGAAAAAATACAACTATCCTAAACTATTTCAGTAGAAATTGTTGCGACAAACACAATTAGTATCACCGTTAGATATAAATTATTTTTATTTAATCAACCATTTTTGTACAAAAATATTTATATAAACAGAAAAACTAATAATTAACTTATAATATAACAAAATGAATAAATATTATATGGCATACGCGCATTTCAAATTTTAGCTAGATCCACTCGTTTTTACTATGCTATTGCTAGATACTATACTCTACACCGTACGTAGATGCGTATTTATATTATACATTTGCCTGCGGTTTCGTTCGCGTACGAAGCAGTCTTTCTGCACCATCTGTTCTGTGGTAAAGCTACCGTAGAGAAGGTAAATAAACATTGAGATAGTGTTCATCACTCTATATCCGATGTACGAGCGTTATGAATTATTTAGAGCGTGTGTGTGTGGTGCATCTCTAGTATTAAGTTTCTGAACGGTGTGTTTATTTGAGCTGTTATTTCGAAGATGTTGCCTTGTTATGATTTTTAGAGTCTGTACCGTGGATAAAAAGCATTTAGGTTATCTATATTTAATATTAAAAGTATAAGAAGTCGTGTTGTCCTAGTGGTTAAAACACCCGTCTCTCAAGTATGAATGTGCGGGTTCGATTCTAGGCCAGGCAAGTACTAATGTAACTTTTTTAAGTTATATGTACTTTCTTAGTATATTTTGGACACCAATGATTGTTTTTTTTTTTTTTACATGTTATAAACTAGCGCTTGACCGCAATCTTGCCTGATGGTAAGCAGTGACGCAATCGTTGATGGTAAAGCGCACTAGTTGATTACAAGATCAAAGATCTTGAGGAAACCTGGACTTTATGTCTGAAATCGCCAACCCTTATTGAGCAAGCGTGGGGATTACGCTCAATCCTTCTCTGTTTGAGAGGGGGCCTGTGCCCAGCAGTGGAACGATAAAAAGGTTGATAATGATGATGATGATTAAAAGTATGGTAATTGAAGCTTACCACATTCTGCCAGGGCCGTGAACTGTTCGAAAGAGATGGCGCACAGGCAAGTGAAGGAACAGGCTTGGGTTTTAGTCAGTAAAATTCTGACAGGAAGAGCGGGAGAGATCATTTCAAGATTCCCAGTCCGGAAAAAGGCTTAAAACATTAAGTAATTCAATTAAGTTGATAAATAGCTTGATATTATTCTATAATAATTATGTATATGAAAACAATAAATAAATTTTCGATTATCTGCCAATACGAACAATACTACTTTAAACAAACAACTACATATAACGGGAAAAAGCTAAAAATACTGTCTAACTTATTTATTCAGTAGCTATAAATCAGATTGGCACGTGCACTCGGCATGAGCGCCAAATACAGAGTGACGTCAACGGGTGGCGGGGGAAAGGGGAGGGGTAAGAGAAAAAACAACCCTAAAACTTACTTTTTCGCCTAGACATAACGCCACCCGGGTGAAAAGTTACGTAAAAGCTAAGAAAGATGACTTCCGCGTATTATATAAACTAGGTACACATGATATATTGTTTGTGTGTATGCAGAGACAATTTTCCGCGTTATTTATTGGAGTGACGCCGTATACAGGGGCCTTTTGTGCGGCATCTGCAGCTTTATAGGCACAACACCCGCGAAGTTCTCAATATCAATAACAGAAGCAAACGATGTAAAAGTTGGACGTTGGTCAGTTGAAACTTTGTTACGGTCCGAGTTCGCGTAGTTTGTCAATAAAACTTTGAAAGTAATTTTACCTCGGGACTATCTTGTATCTTTTTACAAACTTGAACCAGAGGAGAGTTTTTATTTCTTTGACATGAGTTAAAAATGCCAAGATGAGAGATCAGTAATTTGTTTGTTGTTATAGCAAGCGCCTTAGAAGAGTGCTCAGTGATACAGAAACTCTCGGGTGGATCGCAAACGAGAAGTTGGCCAACTAACGATAACAAACACCCTCACAAATCCACTATAGAACCGCTGGAATTGGTTGAAAAATATGCTACCGCATAAGCCTGAGCTCAGCAGCAAAGTAAATCGAGAATTTAACGCGGCCACCACGGGATTAGTTGATGAAAAGTTTCGTGGGGGCCCGCGGTAAAGTTTTCATCTCTTGTTGATGTTGAAAATAAAAAAAAAATACTGAACTAGAATCCAGGGGTGCACTGGTAAGGGATGGGGGATTAGCAGATAGAGCCGGAGGACGTGCCGCAGTGAATAATCGAGGTCGCGCCCGACGATTAAAACTAATACTTTCTGAAGACGGCAATGTATTGTCGGCGAGCACAACTTCTGAGCTTGTTATGCTTGGTGAGGATTTTGTTTTAAAATCTGATAAAGTTGTTAACAACCACGATGCCAACTTAGAAGGAGTAGAAATCAAAACAGTAATTGAACAAGAAGGCATCAAACCAAACGAAAATTGGATAAACACGAATGAAACAATAGCATGCTTAATCAAAAATGTAAACATTCTTGTTAAGATTTCAATAGTCAACTATCAAGTAACCGTCAAGCAATTTAAGTGGAATGAAGACAAGACTTTAACAATCGCTAAAGAGCTTTTCAAAAGAACAGGCATCAGAGTAGCTGTCATCGTTAAACACGATCGCATCGTATAATGACTGGTTGTGTTTGGAACAGTTGAACAATACTTTGTTGGATATTCAAGCTCAACGGAGGGGAATTTAAAAACGAAACTGAGAGCGGTATGCAAATGTTATTCACGATACGGTGGGTGCAGATATAGTTTTCGTTGGTTTAACAATCCGAGGTTTTCATAAAATAATGAATATCCAGACCGTGTCAGTCGAATGGAACAATTACGAGGTTCGTTTGATGTCTGCCAGTCCAATTTTTATTTGAAAATGTAACGAAGGTATGGAAATAAATTTTATTTATTATATTTTAAATTTGTGAAGCATTGTGCTACATGATGATTTATAGATGATGTCCAAATTACAAAGTAAAATGTTTTGACTGAAAATACTGTTTTTGTAGTAGTTACCCTAGCAATCGGAAAATCAGATAAATATAGTTATTTATATTGCATATTAATAAGTGCTGAAAAAGCGAAATGAATTTCAATATTTTATTATTACTGCTGAAGCACTCTCACAATGCAATGAACAATTCACTATCTGCTCGTACATCCGCACTTAATTTGCTTCTTTCATTTCATTCTCCAATTAATACTTCTCAGCTGCGACAAAATTAACTCGCACTACAGTCGTAGAATTTTCGACCTTAAAGCATCAGCAATAAGGTGCTAGAGATAAGAAAATGGAATAGGACAGTAAGTTAGCAGGACTTCTTCGGTGAGTCTCGAAGAAAATTTGATTTATTCTTGGCTGTGCGTCAAGTGGCATATTCGGTTCTCGAATGTGGAATATTGGAACGGTGATAAAGCTTTATTTGGCGTATATTGAGCGTGGCACGATTCTCTCTTCATCTTACAGATTGTAAGAAAATAGACCTCTTTATTAACTATTATATGTGTCAAATTTATGGGAGCGGGGTTAGTTTTTGAAAATACAGAAGTTCGAAAATACAATATATTTAATCAAATACACTTTTGTCGTGACTCTCCGACGTTGTTTTATTTCATTAATTTATACTTTTAATTAAAACCAGACATAAGCAACGCACTACCAGCCTTGACGCAATATTCAATTGTACACATATTTACCACAATGGCGGTCATTAGACTAATATACTTTCCTCAACAACCAAAAGTAAACACAGAAAGCGGTAATAATAAAGCACAAATTCATATAATCCAACTTACACGTTCCCGCCATAAAAAGTCCAATAAAACAAAATTAAACCATGTTGTAATTCGCTATAACATTTTTTTGCGGTTGTACAATATCCCCAGTGGGAATCAGTGAAGACTGTTACCAATGTAGTTAATTAAAGATGTGAAGGACTGCCTGTACACGCTTGCATTTAAATTAAAATGAGAATTATTCAGCTAAATTCAGCGTTATAGCAAAACTTAAGTAAAATGAGGTCTATAGAATGCCATTTTAACTAAAATCTGAACCTTTTCATTTTACGACACTAGTTCCGGAAGAAAACATTCTGCTACATATAGACAATTTCTACAGTTAAGTAGAAAATACTATGGAACAAGAACGTAGTAAAAAGCAAAAATATAGTAAACTCAAGCACTGTTTCTGATTACAATAGAAAACACTAGAATAAAAAATGCTGGAAAAGGATAAATGTTGTACAAAGACAATCTACATTCCTAAAAGATTTAAAAGAAAAGGAAAGTGCAAATCCTAATAATATTAAGACAACAGCCTATATTCATGATGTAAGTAATGGGAAAACAAAAAGACTCAAAATATAAATTACAACATATACGACTCAAAGATAGCAAAAAAAAAACAAAAACTAATAATACAACTGCACCATATACACATGCTGTATATGTAAGTCATAGTATATAAAAGTGTCATAACAACCTCATAAGTGAAGCTCTATGGGAAATGAGCCGAGACGGTGAGCGTGCTAGGAAAGAGTTATGAATTCTGGAGTGGCATGAAAAATGGCGGGATCCTGCGCGTTTCAATCCCTTATATGGGATTCATGCTAACTTTGTGAGACATTATGTGGTGGGTTAATTATTTTTGGGAAAGAATGGAGATTATACGTTTAATTTTGTTTGACTGGCTTGAAGTTTTGGTGTGGTTAGGTAAATTTTTGTGGTAAGAAGTTGTTTGGTTACGTTATGTCTGATTGATGGTGATATTCTCATCCCGTATTATAGAGGGTTGAGACATAAGTGGCGTCATTTTTTTGTTTGGCTAAATTTTATGAGAAAGGGGCGCGACCTTAAGGTATATGTTTTAGATTTATAATGTAAACTGAGATAAATAAGACTATCGATGTGCAAACGGCAAGCGCGTTCGTCTATATTATTTGTTATTATTTTTGTTACTATCGCAAACAGATTTAGCCAATATTTTCCATTTATACTCAAAGGTATCGTGAGTCATATTTATTTAATAGACAAGGAAAATAAAACATCAAAAGCTAATAATGTCAATGGAAATATTACAAGCAATCCAGACTGACGCCTAAAAGGTACATTACCATTAAATGATACTTTCACACAAGCATCAAAAACTTATTCCGAAAACATTTTATACACTCGGAGCTTATGTAAAACACCTATAAACGTTAAATATATTACTTGAGAGCAAACGTTCGAAGGCTAAACGTTCTTTCTAATGTATTCGGAAAAGTTATTTTATGAACTGCCTATAAAAATATAACGGGCAAGTCGTAAATGTTAAATTTTCTGATCCCCCGTCCCCCCTATCGATGTAAATCGTATAAAGGGACTATTCAGGAAGCGAGGCCACGGTTTAAGCTTAGTTTAATTTTGGGGAACAGTTTTTTGGACCATTACCCCAACCATGACGGCTACAGCAACGAGTTTTAAATTACTGAATAATACGAAACGTTTAGACTGTTACTTTATTTAGGCTGCTTATCATAATCTTTTAGAGTGTCCCTGAAACAAAAGGATTAAAAGGGACCCGAAATTCAAATTTCTATTTACAATTGAAAGACCGTTCACAAATGAAAAGTTCAGATTCTTTAGAAAGATTATGCTTTCTGTTCAGAAAAACAATAAGTCGGCCTTTGAAATTTATAAAAGGATGCGACGGAGCATTTTCTTGAATAAACATCCCTGAATAAAGTTGGCAAGGATTGACAACTACCATATAAATCGATGTTTCCAGGGCCGCGAGTGGCCACCTATACTGGGAAGAAATAAAAAGGAAAAATTTTATGATGGGCTCAATAGTAGAAGAGTTTTTATGTGCCTCATGCGGGCCAGTTCGAACCGCTTCCAACCGGTATGAACAGATTCGTTGCTCCGCAAACAGTCGTAAATCCCGAACATTGCTCTGATCCGCTCACTATTGTTTAATAAAAATACAAACGAAATACGGCATTGTTTGCGGTGGACATAATTTATTTCAATGAAGAGGTCTTATGTGATGTAAACGTGTTTTATATGTGTTCGAAACTGGCAGGTTTATTTGTTCTAAGTTAATTGCTGCGTTCAATTACGTAGCTCTTTGTTTGTTGTCGCCAGAAGGAACACCCCATTGTGTTTGATTTTACTCTCAGACTTACGGGTACTTATCCCGAATTTAAGGTTAATGTTGTCAAAACAATTTACGAACTCCAACCTTCGTTGAGGTTGACCAGATTTACGAAAAGGGACAATAGCTTCAAAGCTTAAGCGTTTTTATACAAAAGCGTTTTCGAACTGAATTATTGTTAAAATGAGCTCACATAACGTCAATTCGTGTCACTCTGGGCTTTACAAAACAAAGATGCGAATTAATGGCTCTCATTCGGAAAGGTCTATTGTGAAAGCCTGTCCCATGGGTGTACCCTTCCATTTCGTAGAATTGGACGAACACAGAAGCCAATCCAGCCTGATCTCTGGCAGTCCCCCGCAAATCATATTGATGAACGCTAACGACGCTAGAAAGTAAGACGTTCGGGAGACCTTTATTTATTGGATGTGTAGCAACAAACGGAATTGATACGTGGTCCGTTTATTAGATTCGTCGCTTTCTTTCTTTACCTTTGACTGGGAGGTTACCATTGTCTTTTGAGGAGGCCGCTCGGTTTGACGCGCACTTACTGTTTCGAGAAATTGGGAATGGGGGATCTGATAATCGAAAATCGTATTATTACGACTGAGATCCACGCGCGAACTTATTGCGCGTGAAACATATAAAAAGAAAGAAAGATTTCTCTATTGTCCACAGGATCCAATGTGACGGATTAGATGAGAAAAATAAAGGAAAATGTTTATTGAGAACACAAAGGGAGGCACGCCACGAATGTTTTTCATACTAATGCTGTTAGGTCGTAAAATAAAAATGCGATAACATAAAAATGGAATGAAGTCAACTTACGAATACGACAAAAACAGCCGTTTGACATATTTCAACAGTGGTTTTTATGGCTCTATATAAAATATTACAATCGTTCATAAAACCTTAAAATTTGTTCGATACGTGTATTAGTTCAGCTAGATATTCGCAAGTTTAGATAGCTATCGATAGCTGCCATTGTTCATAACATTTTCCCTTTTTTATTGCATAAAATATTGCTGTCACAATAGACACCTCGTAAACTGAACGGTTTTTATGTTTACCAAATATATAACCAACCTACCAAATATATAAGTTACGAATACAAAACTCTGTTCAAACCTTTGTATTCATATTGAGTAAGCGAAATTTTACTTCAGCACGCTAATAAAGACACAATACTAAGTCCCATGCTGGGCGCCAATAAAATATTTGTTCTGCAAACTATAATATAAATACCTGTACAATCAAACTTCACTTATGTTTGCCAAATTAAACAACGCACCATTTGCAGTGAGAAAATAGTTGACATATTGTCGAATATACGGATATATTATCTTTGCATAGTGGCTATATCGGTTATGTATAGATACAATGTTTGAACGCTACAAAGTAAACCACAGCATATGCGACCACTATTCATTAGGATAATTGACAGTCAAACGCATGCATTAACTGACATACATGAAGATTATATGCGACAGCTAATGTGTATTTGATACTTGTTAGTCAAAAAAAAAAAACATTCGTGAACTTAATTTTTTAATATTTTGTAACAGCAAACGTGAAAGCGTAGGTTGTTTCGTAAGAGAAATAAAATTTCGAAGACGTCGAGAAAAAAACAGTATCATATTTAAAACGAAAAACAAACTTCAATGGGTTTCTAAAACGAAAAATGTTTCCAATACTTCAATAAATGGATGCCCGAAACATTCTTTTGAAATCGCGAAATAATAAACAAACGTTTCTTCTGATATCAAAAGGTGGAGCATATGGCTTCATAGCCCCGAGTCATTCTAAACTTCGGCAAAGTTGTCGACTTTTGAAACATTCCAAATTTTTTCTTAACAATTTTGACAGATATCTTTCCCATCGGGAAAATAGGGAAGTACGAAAGAAAATCTAATTCAATAAAAGTGAAAAATTACAAACAACATACATACATAATAAGTACAATAGGTAACTGAGCTTTTAAATTTCTTGGAATTTTATGTAGTATACATAAATAGATAGCTTCCTTCCTTGGGGTAAATTGAATGAAGAAATTGCATGTACTAATTTTCGAAAGTCCATAAATCTTTGCGTTTGGCATTTAAATGTGGAAACCAAAGAGAAGAAATCTACTAAAAACATAATAGATTCTGTCCCGTTTTATTTCTACTGTTCTCAAAAAAACGTACCCTTCCCAATTTCATGTTGGGGATAGCTTCCTGATTAGCCAGCTACTAATGAATACCAGAATTCTACAGAAAGCGACTGCCTACCTGACCACCACAACCCAGTCATGTGGTTACTTTTTAGCTTCTAACTACCAGTAACAACTGTCGAAGATCTAAGAACTATTTTTCTATGTCTACTAATAAATTTTGATCAACAAGTTTTAGGATTGTGTAGTTAAAAATATATACGACATTTGCTTAAGCGCTTCTCTTAATATTTCTATTTACCAGAATTTATTTATCCGTACTTTATTTACTCCTATCACTCATTAAACATACAAACAAAATTCAGTGCCTCTGGGATCTCCCAAAACCTTTTAACTCCGTAATGGATGATCCCTCAAAAACAAAAAAAGGAAGTCAAATGGATATACCCAATAGGTACCTTCGATCTAATGGATCTAAAGGGGAACGCCCCTGGGTATGTCTTACATCTAACGCAAATTGATTGGATGGTGACCCAACGACTATTGTTGATATTTTCGGGATTGAGGACTTAGAGAATCGGTCCTTTTGTGCATTGGGTTTATTGAAAAAATAGACGTGTTTTTCTTTTAAAGATGCGATGAAAGGGTTTTGTCACGGTTAATAATTATGGGACCTGCTTAAGACTTTTGCTTTTACGTTGATTTTTTTTAAAGAAGAAAAGAATAGATGTGTTTGCTGTGAAAAAAAAAAGAAAACGCGAAAGAGAATGCTCAAAGATATATAAATAGGGAATCTCCCGAAGGAGTTTTATGTTACTAGAACGTCACTGTTGTCAGTAAGAAAACACGTTCACCCTTTTGTTCTGTAGAACTGGAGTGTAACGACTTTTAAGTCGAAAATGCAGACAGAATTCAAATCAGACCGGAAAAGGAAAATTTCCGTATTTTACACTGATAGATGAGATGAGCTTTCTTTTAAACTGATAAGCCCATATTAGGAGACTCTGCTCTTTCATAAATTATCCAAGTTTCGTTTACATTTTTATACCAACGAAAATTCTAAACACAATTCATAATTGTTAATTAAAATGAACCGTGAAATCTTCTTACATGACGCATTAAAGCCATTTTAATTAAACCCCCACACACACGAAAGAAAAATATCCTAAAAAATATTTTTCCCATTTGGGGTTAGACAGAAAAAAAACACACATTTTACATAGCCTAACTCCTTGAACACTACTACACTGCTATAATTCACGTGGCCGAATGTCGAGTGGAAAAAACACGTTTATACTTTTTACTCGTGTGTACAATGTACATGCAAGACTTTTTTTCTTGACTGTACTTAATCACTGGGAGTTCATGGAAATTTTTGTTTGGCTAACGCGAACGGGTATTTTGCGAAAAGATTATGTAATATATTCTAAGTGTTTATTCATTTATTGAAGAGGTTACGTGTTGTTGATGATTAAAAATACTTGTCGCAAAAGGGTAAGACGGATTTAGATAAGCACGTAATGTTTAAGCATTTACAATTTCATTACAATCGCAAAGAAGATTGTCTTAAATCAGAATTATATAAAACTAACCGATACGTACTGTAAAAATTTCGCCGTAAGAATTAAAATCTTTTTTTTTTATAATTATAAACTAGTGCTTGACCGCATTCCCGCCTGATGGTAAGCTATGATGCAATCGTTGATGGTAAAGCGCGCTAGTTTATTAAGAGCCTGTTGACTCAAAAAAACTGAGTGAATAGGAAAGAAGACGACAGTTGAGCGAGGTGATGCAATGTTAAACCCAACAACACGACCAACGATACTGCGCCAGAGTAAAAAATTATAAAATTTCAAAAAGGTATCACAAAAATCAACAAAGTTATGAGCTTGTTATCTATCTTACCTGGTTGTCTCAACAAAAATATGGTCAACGCATCGGTTGCCGAGCTTGGGCTGTCTTACGCGCTTAGTACTATGATCTAACGTCAGCTTAGTAGCGCGAACAATTTCTAAATATAATTGGGAAAAATATAATATGGTGTACAAATGATTGGAATTGATTCAAGTGCTTATTCGAAATTTCGAAATCACCAATACAAAACAATTTAATTAATGTTTCGAGTATTTGAGTATAAATATTCAATACAATTTGGTACATTGGACTATTTTAGTTATATTTTAATTAATACTTAGGTAATAACTGCTTCAAATATTCCGTTACAGCTAAGTATCTACTAGTTTTTTAACATGGAACTTAATAACAGCTAATTTGAACTTTATAAACTCAGTTACTGAATTATACGTTACACCTTGAAATAAGTGGGTTTCTGTCGACCCGTAACAACTGTCTCTAATCCACGAATGATAACCAAAGCTATCGGCTTAGCTTATTTTGTAGCATTTTTGTGGTGGACCATTTTTCATACCGAGACCTTCTCTAGGTCATTAAAATCATCTCAGCGTTAATCCCAGTCGTATCTGAAGCTTTTTCAGCTTTGGAGTCTGGGTCCGCTTTACCAATCTAACTGGTGATTTTGGCTAAACTTCGATATTTTCCGTGAAGCGACTGCCGTCTGACCTCCACAACCATAAGGCGATATCGAAGCATAACAGTTTTGAGGGCTTTTTTTTGACTTTTGAGGGCTCTAAAAACCTCTAACGACTGCCACTAGATGTTTGTATGGCAACCGGGACCAACGGCGGGATATCTCAGCTGAAACTATGATGGTACGAAAACAATTTATTTCCTTTTATAGAAATTGATACAACTACCAGGCATACCTTTCTGAAAATTAATTCGACAAAACGCGCTACGATGATTAAATTTACATTAACCTGAAAGTGAACAAAGTGAACCGACAAAGTAAATTGAAGGTAATCTCTAATTTCACCGCCGCAAATTTTACCGGCCAGGTAATATTTATGAAACCTTTGAGCAAAAATCAACAATATTTCTCGGCTTAGCATTTGATAGTGAAAGGCGCTTTTTTTATTACAAAAAGTAATTGTTTGAATGTTTTTTTTTTTTTTTTTTTGGTGTTGCTAGACAATGTTCTTTGTTTCCTAATTTATGTGATATAAGTATTTTAAACCGACCTTTTTTGTTTAAAGTGTTTAGCGATGGAAGCTTGTAAATAGCCTTGAAGAGAGAAAAAAAAAGAATATATATTTATTGTTACTAGATTAAGATCATAAAACTGGTTTCAACACATTCAAACACAATATAAAAAATAAACTACTTTTATTAAAGAGTAATGACTCAGAAAGTTCTATACGAGGCCAAAAGGTTCGTATCTCTGCATGACGCTACGACAATTAAAAAATAAACGTCACAGCGCTGGTATTCAGCTAGGGCCCGCTGTAATCTCACGGACGCCTCCAAATGCATATTATTTAAGAACACAAGTTACGTAACAGCTGTAACTGCTATAAGTGTCCTGAATTAAATAAAAAACATAAACATGCCATTTCAATTACGACGTACACAGTAGAAAGTTTATAGGTATGTGCGTGGTTAACATGAAAGGAATAGGGTATTTGACTAAAAAAAAAACTAATTAGTCCGTCAGTCAGATTTCCAAAAAATACTAGAAACGTATTTTTTCTTTTTTCATATAAACAAAAAATTAAGACGACACAGTGCGTTGAAAACTCATGTGACGTCTCTGCACGCTACACTTTTTAGCGAGCAGTGTCGTCACCAGCCACCACTCCTGATCTTTGATGCCTTTTATTTTTGTCATTTTTTATTGACTTGATAAAACAAAATATACGTATTCAATATTTTTCTATAATCTGAATGACGGACTAAATAGAATCATTTTTTTTTTACCCAGGAAACATCCCTATTGTGAAAGGTTTTATTGCGAAATGAATTATAAAAATACCTTCGTAATATCACGCCTGGAATCTCCAAAGGGTTAGGCAGTGCACTGACCAGAAGTATCCCATAACACATAATCGGCCTATAATGTTCACACTACTGGAACACAGCCCTCCTCTCGGTGAGAGGATGCGGGTTTTGGTTCCAAGACATGCCGGATATCCAACCGAGGTTTTCTTTCACCGTTTCGAAAGCAGTGTGTTACACAAAGTAAAGACTGTGTAAATTATTTCATCACCACTTCAGACGCTTTCGCCTGCCACTTGTACACATACCTATAACTTGTACAGGCAGGTACCACCATGCCAGCGCTGCTCCAACGGATCATTGGTTACAATAACACAAACTTAAAAATAATAAGTAATCATTGTGAAATCGTTTGGAACGTGTGGAAACGAAATTCGCGTGGAAACGTCTAGATCTGCGTGGTAACGGGCATATAATAATACCAACTCATATCCTCCCGTGGGTGTCGTAAGAGGCGACTAAGGGAACTCCCACCAGGGAAGCAGGTAGCAGCGCTTTCCGTGGAATAACAAATTACTGCGATCCCCAAACCGCTTGCCAAGCGTGGGGATTATGGCAATGCCCTCCAATGGAATGAAAGTCTTGAGGGGGGCCTTTGTCCAGCAGTGGACCTCTATAGGCTGAGAAGAAGAAGCGGAAAATAATAATTCCATCGAAGCCACTCTTTGAGAGTAACGGTATTGTCCGAATGAGGTCAGTGGCAACATAAAAGTATCCAATGAAATCGGTTATGTCTTGTTAACTTGCAAGGGCAATGAATTGGAACTGTTTGTAACCTAGATTTAAGTTTATGAAGTAAGTATGATACACTTAACGTACATATTTATCATATAATCTATGTAAATAGTACACTGTAGACTACCTACATTATTTCTCTCTCCTTCCCCTTAGTATTCCATCCAAAGGTTGTCTGTAAAAGATCGCTCTTAGCGATAAGACCGCCCATTGTGTCAACCTTTGTAAAATCTTTTTATTTATGTTTCTGTAATCTATATGGCGTACATAATAAAGAGTATTCTATTCTATTATTTTATGTATGCAGATTTATGAATAGTCATGGACTAATTTTTATCAGATTGTTGGCGAATTTTGTTGATCCGGGATGTGTACCTATCGGGCAGTTGACAAAACCGACAGATTATACTTTCGGTTTGGCCGTTTGGATTTCGAACCCTCGGGGTCTGATTGCTCATGGCTTATTCAGTAAAATCTCCAAACGGCTGGCTGACACGGTTCTTGTGACCCAAGGGTCAGCCTTTGCTAAAAGATAAAAGCCAGCGTTTACCTTAGCCAGAGGCTAAGTGTTGCCATGACGATGCCACCAGTCTCTTGGGTTTAACATTAACAGTTGACAGTGATGCGGAGGAATTTCGAAACAAATTGACATAATTCATAAACTTTAATTGATAAGTACTAAATTAGATAAATAATTAATTAGTAACCTCAACTGTAGGTTTGGCAATTGTTTTTAACGTTAAATTGTAGTGCCCCGGTCTCGCCTGATGATAAGCAATGATGCAAATGATGTGTTGATGGTAAAGCGCACTATTTTATTAAAGGCCTATTCACTCTAGTCTTGAAGACACTTATATTTTATTCAGACGGGAAGTCTGCCTCTGACAAATTTTTGATATTGGGATTGTAAGGCAGATTGATATTATTAACGCGTGGAAAAAGTAAAGCTGCCTTTATTTTAAGGCTCAGGACAAACAACCTTATGCGAAGTTTACGGTTTAAGGCTTCCATTTCAATGGGCATTGCCATAATTCCCACGCTTGGCAGGTGGGTTGGGGATCGCAGACAGCACATCAAGCTACTACAATTTGTCAAAATTATTTAAAAGATTTTTATCTTTATGGCTGAGGCGTAACAGTTCAAGGTTGCTTGGGAAAATTTAACAGTTTCGGGTAACTTGACCTGCTGTCGTCTGTACTGCACAGTCTCGGACTGCACTCGCAATAGGCTGTTTCAAACAATGTGATGCGTGTAATAATGAAAAATATATTTTATATTTTCTATTGTTATTTATGATTGTTTAGTAGACTTTGTAATAGATAAAGTGGGCTATCGATGTAAAATGATTTCAATTGCACGGGGTATAGTGTTAAACAAAGGTTTCTACTATGATGAACTAAGTCACGTTTCAAGCAATTACCCATACAAGATGATTCGAAAATGTCTAATGCTTTAAAATAATACTGTAACCTCATTCTCACAATGATCCAATTTACATCGCGTTCATGGCAATTTTACTTCACTTGCAAAGTCACTATGAACCGTCAATTATTCATCTGATATAATAACATCAGATAAAATATTGTGATCAATGTTCTTATTCTTTCTTCATATTGAATTTTGTATATTATATCTGTATATTGTATACCTGCATGGCATAGAAAATAAATAACATGATTTTACTTCGCTCATTCCTCGCTCCGCTTACGACATAACCAACGCTCCAATTCGGCGCAAATGGCATAAAACTCGATGGCAAGGGTACGAATTAAAATGAATTGATTGAAATAAAACACCACCCAACAGTCGTTTACTGGGAGTGAATTAATGCGTATGAAATATCAAGAATTAATGCCACTGAAACTTCGGAAACGCTCGGCAACACTCGGTAACGATCGGCAATTATCGTTCGTGAATATATTGCAAGCGATGTGTGATTTTCATGTAGTTTTTATTGTTCAAGTTTTTGAAATTATTTGAGTTGTAGATGTTTGAGTTTATGCTATGTTTTCGATTTTGAACACATTTACCCCTTACCTACTGTAAGTATATAAAACAGTAATTTCGCACACTAATTTTGTAACACGAGGCAAAAAATATCCGGAAAAAAACCTTCTTATATTTGTATAATACCTATCATATTTTTATAATCCCGTTCAGACTATCAAATATTTACCTGCCACGGCTTAAAAGGGGACTAGTAGCGCTTACTCTATACAAACGTATTCCGCTGTTTTCTTCGCTGTGTTTTTGTGTGTGTTGGCTTCTTCTTATTTTTTTATAAATAATTTTACACCTTGATTATATGTGCCCCTACCATTTGATTTTTTCCAAAACTTAATTAAAGAAATATGATATTTCAAAATCCCCAAAAATAACCCATTTTTGCGATGTTCAATCCCCAAAAATAATCCAATTTTGCAATGTTCAGACGACTGTTATACAAATGTGATAAGTTTTTGACAAAAAATAAAATAATACCAGCATAGGTATACTTTTCCTCTAAATATAATTGAGATCTGTCGTGTTTTGAAAAACAAAACAGCGGAATATGCAACATCTTTTGGGCAACGGTTTTGTAGGCAAAATCAGCCTGAGCTGCAACTGTCCCTTTCGCGCTTTACGGGGAGAGGTTGGAAACAGCGCGACGGTAATAGTTTCTTCAATACCCATTTATCAAATTCCTCGGTACTAGAATCCCCTCTTAACAGGGACAGACGGAGGGACGGACAGTGAAGGTTTCGTAATAGGATTCCGTTGGCACCTTTTGGGAATCGGAATCCTGTGGGTAAGTATAATGTTCCCACTATCGAGGACATATGTAGGCCTCGTCACTTCGAGAGGATTAATGACAGAGAAATAATTATTAAAAAAGAAAATACATTTATTTAATGCCCTAATTGCTAATTGGTGACCCTGATTTAACTCGTGACGGTCTCCCAAGCCTAGAGCACAGGCGTAGAGTAGCTAGCCTTTCGGTGTTCTATAGGATGCATTTTGGGGAGTGTGCGAGGGAATTGCATGATTTAATTCCCCCATCTCCGTTCCACCATCGGACGACCCGTCGTACGGCGAGTTTCTACCCTTACGTTGTAATACTACTACGGTCCGGACGAAGCGTTTCACCTCCTCCTTTATACCGCGTACTCAAGGGACTTGAACAACTTGCCGGCGGCGGTGTTTCCGTCGGACTACAATTTGAGTGTTTTCAAGGCTAGAGTGAATAGGCTCTTAATAAACTAGCGCGCTTTACCATCCATGATCGCATCACTGCTTACCATCAGGCGGGATTGCGGTCAAGCATTGGTTTATAATAGATATAAAAAAAAATTGTACATACTAAAATACAGACAATAAGTACACTTTAAATAAACACATCAGCAACAAATAAAAATCAAAAAGACTACCTACACTATTTCTCTCTCCTTCCCCTTGGTATTCCATCCAAAGGTTGTCTGTAAAAGATCGCTCTTAGCGATAAGACCGCCCATTGTGTCACCCTTTGTAAAATCTTTATATTTATGTTCTGTAATCTATATAGTGTACATAATAAAGAGTATTCTATTCTATTCTATAAATTCCGATGTAAAAAAATTCTCGCGGCTGCACCAAAAAGCCATTTTTTTATAAATTATAAACTAGCGCTTGACCGCAATCCCGTAAGCAGTGATGCAATCGTTGATGGTAAAGCACGCTAGTTTATTAAGAGCCTATTCCTGAACTGACCTGATGTGTGTGTGGATTTAAATTAGGTTGACACTGCAACGCGACGCGTCTATGGTTTGGTTTACTTAAACAAAATAAATAAGTTTTAGATGAAATATGGGAACGAATATGTAGATAAATAGTAATTTGTCAGTATTTTTTTTATTTAACTTAAACAATTTCACTGTTTAAGATTAAAAAAAAACTGACAAATTAAAGTCGCATGATACACCTTCCCTTGTGTACATAAATAAATTCATTTAACAATATAAATCTATTTTAAACAAAAGCAAGAGGGATTCCCATCAATGAGACTGTATATAACTACAAACACAAATAGAAGTGGATAATACCCACTTCTAATCCCTAATATGCTAATAGCATACCATGATTGGCATACCCAAGAGTATAAGTTAATATTTATCTTGGGAAGCACTGCAATCATTTCTGTGCGCCATAGTAAGGTACGCTATACCTAGGTAATCAATGTTACTGTCGGTACTTAATTAACTGACCGAGTAATTATATGCATTATAAACACTGTTTAAAGGTAATTTTGAGCTAATATGTCGTTATATGTCGGTGATAGGACGACATATTAAGCTAACTCTAGGTATGTTTCCAGTTTTAGGCTGGTTTTAAAGTTTTTCATATAATGGCTACAAGGATTTTTAACAATGAAATGGCACTCACAGAAGGCCGCTGTTCGCAACCATTTATGCAATTGCTTTGTAAAATGTAGTGAAAAACAAGATGGCGTCATTCGTTCTAAATTTGAATACATGCTGAAAGATCCTGCAGCGGTTCAGTTATAATGTAAGAACCCCATTTCTTGGGAAAGGCAACGGCAGCGCCATGTAGCCATTAGATAAAAATTATTTCGATTCCAAGAATTAGGGGCCTGTAAATTTCCTTTTCCTGTAGCCAAGTTTTGTAAAGCCGAAGCCACTTCTGTAACATTTCTTTTTCTATGTTCAAGCAATGTAAGGCCGTAGCCACATAGCTCGCCGCCCAGTAAGGACTAGGCCCGAGTCGACGGCGCGTCGTGTTTCACGCGCGCCTCAAAGAGATGTCAGCACATCGTGACGGGGTCCACGAAGACCGATGCTTCCTGGGTCAGGGTTGCGGGTTGGTTAAACAAGAAACCGTGGCCCTGGCCGTCCCACAGGCAAGTGAAGAAACAAATAAAAGGCCGTAGCCACATCTTTAATTTTCTTTTATCTCTAGTGCGGGTTATTTAATAGACAGACTTAGGTATACTAGAATAGTCTAGTATAAGTCCGTTGTCAGAAATAGTTCTGACAACATAAGGTTAATGACTATGAAGGTTTGATTACGAAAATCGCAACAAAATCTAAGCCGTTAGAAGCACTGCCCAAATACACATCCAATTCGACTCAGATAATCTCCACTGAAACTCGACTTACATTAAAATTACACACAAAATCTCACAAGAGCAAAAACCAGTGTTGTAACGTCGAAAGTCCTCGGAGTAACTTCGCCGGCCATTTTGGCCACCATTCCGTTTATGGCCCGTCGTAATGGCCATGGCCACTACGAGGAAAAAAGTACGTATAGACTTGAAATGTATCGTAATGGTGGAATTGTTTCATTAAAAACGTTATTGGACTTCGGATTGGGGTTTTTTGCTATTAACCCCTTTTGTGTGGTGATTATGTTTTTGAATGCGGATTTATTGAGATATGTGGTTATAGCATAATAATAAGGGTAGGGTTTTATTATTAACATTTAATTTGTTTCTCTTAAACTGGATGTTATTTTCACTGGAAGTATAAGCAAAAAAGCAGTAAGTATGGAACTGTTAGCAACAAAAAACGATACATGAAATGATTGGATAAAGTAATTTTGAGAGAGATAGAGAGAGAGAAGAAGAGCCAGTGTTTTGTATATCACTTCAGTGTCCAATTTTAATAAATATTTTATCTAGTAAGACTTTTATTGCTAACTGGATGATGCGTTTTAATGATGTTAATACAATCAAAAAGTATTAATTATACCATATTCTTTTATCTTGTATAAATTCTTGTATTGTGTATATTCTTCAAATAAAAATGATCGTATTTGTATACGATTTAGCTGTTGATGATAATACTTGATTAATAAAATTTCTGTGATGTATAATTTCTATTCTTTAAAAGTAAAAAATAAGTAAGTACACTGACAAAACATATGCATAAAAACTAAACGAAGGTCATCCAGTAACAAAACGTCAGCTCAAACGTCCCTATACGGCACTTTAAACACACGTGCCCGAAACAAAATAAACCGAGATGGCGGACATCCGAGATTTCCCGGCAGCACCGCACTAGTTGCCGTAGTGACCGCCGTTCGATTTTATTGCTTACCGTAAAGGACTCAGATGTCCAAAAATAAAAAACCTGCCATGAGCGAGTCGGGCTCGCGCACGAAGGGTTCCGTACCAGTATCTTTAAAAACTGCAAAAAAATCACGTTTGTTGTATGGAAGCCCTCCTTAAATATTTTTTATTTTTAGTATTTGTTGTTATACCTAGCGGCAACAAAAATAGCTATTACGGTTAATGAGATACAGCCTGGTGATAGACGGATGGACAGACGGACAGCGAAGTCTTATGAATAGGATTCCGTTTTACCTTTTTGGTACGGAACCCTAAAAATCAAAGTAAAAAATGCTGAGATAGTAAAACATATGGTAATTTGATTGAGCACAGGAGAGAATTCGAGTAAAAAATTAACATGCCATCCTCATCTCTGTAATCGCTATTTTTGGTTCGCGGAACATTTTGTGCCGAAGCAGTTGTGAAGCGATTTCGCTGTAAGGCAATTTCTGCTATCAGGGACCATCAACAGCTGTTATGGTAATAAGAAATTAAGCCGAAGAATGTCGAAAAGGTGCGAAGATACGTGGGCAAAAATCTTTCGAGCTAAATTATTGTTTGTATGGTGAAACTTATTTAATCTTCTTTACATTATTGTAGCTTGATTAAATTATTCCCCAATTTAAGTAAGCAAATGTTTTGAACTTATACAGCCTACTCATGTTTAATGTTTTGACAGTCGGTGTAAAGCAAAGGTGACCCTATACATACAACATAGGTACCTTAGTATTGTGATAACATAGGTTTCCTCACTTCATAACACTGTTTTGATCCACTATATTGTTTTTGGGAAAAGAAATAGAAGTTATACAACACTACAAAATATACTGAAAGTAACACTTTCAGCCTACTTACTTTGATGTATTACAGTCATTTAAATGAGGAAATTTCCGGTACTTACTGTTATCCATATATATTAAGCCCGGATATTTACCAATATACCGTTATTTTGCACGTCCAGTGTAATTGTCCCATTCAATGTTCGAACGATCGAAACTGGCGTTAGGGCGGGCGCCATTTTACTTGATAAAATTGGCGGAAAAGTTCAGTAACATTTAGAAGTGTGGAGATGTGGATAAGGTTTGAAGCAATGATTACCTATAATCAACTGATATTAAAAATGGAGGGTCTATTTGCATTGTTTTAATTGTTTATAAGATACTAAGATTACTGAGTAGATTCTGTTTGTAATAAAGTTATTACAAGCAGAATCTATCAGAACAAGTGTTCTAATCGATTAAAACTCGGATTTTTTTACATGCAATCTATGGTTGACTTCCTCTCATCGCGGGGAGGACTGTGTCTCAACAATGGGAGCAATAAAGGTTGATTATATATATGTATGTCGTTGACTCAGCGTCCCTATGACTGTTTACAAAAATGATGTCACTTGTTTTTTGTGGTTGCCATTTGACTCGTAATGAAAGCTGTTTTGGGTTCTTAGAGACACTGGCCGTAATATTAATATATAATGTATCTTATAACACCCTGATTATATTGTAGCTTCCGATAAATGAAGGATTTTTTTTAAACGTATCAGTAACCCAAAAAATTACCCTAATACACAAACTCAAAAGTTATTTACTAAAATGAGGCTGAGAATCAGTACTTTTTAACGTCAATAGGTATTATACAAGACAGTCCCCCAAAATGTCTTCCCGTCGGCACTTCCGAGTGCTTTCGCTGAGAAGAAGAATTGGCGGAACAATCTCCCCAGAACACACTTGTCCGTTCACTTGTCGTCCTCCGTGGCGCAGCGGTCAACACGCCTGCCTTCGATGTGGAGGCCCCGGGTTCGATCCCCGGCCAGGTCAGGATGGAAAACGATCTTTTCCTGGTTGGTCTGGGTCTTGGATGTTTATCTATATATGTATATATTATAAATATAGTATCGTTGAGTTAGTATCCCATAACACAAGTCTCGAACTTACTTTGGGACTAGCTCAATCTGTGTGATTCGTCCATATATAAAAAAAAACATCCTGTACTCCGATACCAAAATACGCCATTGATTTTCAATGAAGTCATTGAATAAATTTAAGCAATGATACAAGAGCCAAGAATACAATTTTAATCAACTCAGTCAGTCGTTTGAAAACAGATTGAATTCAAATGATAGTGTTTTAGACTTAACTCAGTACTAAATAAACCAATCTCTATGTTGATTTGGGATTTAAACTAAAACTTAGAGCGTATTGATTTGAAAACTGCTGATTGTCCTAAACAATTTGTGGGAGTCAAATGAATGAACTTGAGGAATAAGTCATCTTCATCATCTCAACGTTAATCCCAGACGCATCCGAAGCTTTATCAGCTTTGGAGTCTGGAGTCCGCTTTGACAGCCGGAAAATAACGAAGCATTGCAGTTACCAATAAGTGGTCTAACTGCAATGCTTCGATATTTTCCGGTGTCCGGCTTTTGAGGGCTCCAACAATCCGTAACGACTGCCATTAGATGTTCGTATGACAACCGGGACCAACGGCTTAACGTGCTTTCCGAGGCACGACCAGACCAGTGGAAATATTCATATTCATGCATACAAATATTTGCACTGCGCGGGGATCGGCCCCGCGACTCCTTGCGCAGCCGCCGCGATCGCTACCGGTACGCCACGGAGGCTGTCCTGAGCTGAACTTGAGGAATAAGTGACCTGGACTATTAGGTGACCTTGAGTGGTGGTCGTGGATATCCTTGGGGGAGGCCTATGTCTAGCAGTGGACATCTTTAGGCTAAAGAAGAATTATAATTATATTTTTTTAAATCCTGCACAAAAAGTCACTGTTTCATTTAATTCAAGAGTTAAATTTCCCGTTTATACATTACAATATTTACACAGCAACTTTACAAAGCATTGAGAGGGGACCGATAAAGGATAAATAGAATTGCCTATTTATACAGACCGTAACTGTAAAAGTTGATAGTAATCGGTATGTTACATAAAAATATACAGCCCAATTGTACAGGGCTGTAGAAGTGAATTATACTGGATATGCCATATAATCATCAAACGCCATTAAGGAGAGGCGTACGGCCGATGCGATCAAGCGAAACACGATATTATAAAGTCTGGCTTTTTTAAATTGTTTATTTATGGTGTAAAGTGAAAATATGATGCAGTAGATAAGGTTTAGATTAAAATTATTATTGGAAACATTATCAGTCACAACATTACTGTAGTTAACGTTATTAGTACTTTTTGTCGGCTAGCATCATAGACTGAATGTGTGAGTTATGATAGGATTAGGAAGGAGGTTACTACTGAGATTTTTTTATAATTATAAACTAGTGCTTAACTGCAATACTGACTGATGATATGCAAACGTTGATGGTAAAGCGCGCTAAGAAACTCTTAATACAGAACTCTTAATAAAGCGCGCTTTATTAAGAGTCTATTCACTTAGAAACACTCAGTGAATAGGAAAGAAAACGGCGGTTGAGCGGGGTGATGCAATGTTAAACCCAACAACACAACCAATGATGTTGCGCCAGCGGGAGATTGATCTGAAGACAATCCACGATCAAAATCCAGACACAACAACATTTGGCACATCGTGCCTGGCACACATCGCAACACAACTGCTCAGACCCATCCCCCGCACGGCTTCACCAGACATCATGCCGGAACTTGACGAATCGCTTGGCGGCAAGACTTCGTCTGGTGGGTGGTAACTTTTTCCGACAGCCAATGTTATGGCCTACCAAAGAGAAAAATTAGGTGAAGTGAACTTGGAATAAGCTCACTTTTAAGTCACTTCATCTAAGTCTTCACGGTGGGTTGGCTACAAAAACGCACACTAGTGCAACAAACGGTATTGCAGCTGTCAGCGTTAATATGGCACAATGTTTTAAGGATCGCAAGCGCTACTGCTGAGCGGGAGACCTTTTTTTCTGGATGGGAAATCATCACTTTGTCAGACTTTTACTGACTAAAATCCACCCGTGTTTCTTCACTTGCCTGTACGCCAGGGCCAAGGTTTCTTTTTTAACCAACCCGCAATCCTGACCCAGGAAGCATCGGTCTTCATGGACCCCGTCACAATATGCTGATATCTCTTTGAGGCGCGCGCGAAAGGACACAACGCGCCGTCGACCCTGGCCTGGTCCTTACCGGGCGACGAGCTGCCCACTGCAAGCCCGCACCTACAGTGGCCGGGAGTTCGACGTTGTCTCCTGACCAGGGCGTCTCCTGTGAGCAAGACACCTTAGGTCTGATTCCCAGGTCGGGCAGTGTTATTGGCCTTTTTAATCGAAAATGTTCAGAGATTCCTGAGCAGTTCATCAACCGAGCCAACACGTCGTCATCATATCGCTCCCGATTCCATGATACTTAAACATAACTAGCTAAATGTCAATGTACTAAGTTGCACATATATCTTTCCGTCTCTTTATGTCATTCCAGGGTTGTAGGTATGATTCCTAGTGTGGAGCAACAATTTGAAAAAAGTAACAGAAAATCAACTAAAAAACAGAAAATTATCTAAAACTCGATTCTCAATAAACCAAAATTACTGTTTACATATTTAAACCACAAAGTTAACTATACTCAGCAATGTGTGCGTGACTTAACAAAACTCTAATCACACGTATAACACAAAAATAACATAAAATAACGATAACACAACCCTTAACTACGAAACTGAACAGTTCCAACAAAGGCGCGGTATTATACATTCTAGTCACGTACCACTAATCTGCGATTGTTAGAGATTATTAAACAAACGTTTCCCATTTGGTACAGTGGAAAGTAACAAAGCTCCTTGGAAACCCGACGTGGATAGGGAACAATTAAATGAATTGGAATACGCGTTAGGGATAGTGTATGCACAATACAAACTGAGAGCGAAACAGAGTCTGTTTTTGTTGCCTGCGTTGACTATTTAGTTTTGGAGTCATTTGAAAATCGAACGCGTATAAACAGCCAGTAATTAGTGTTTGAATGATTGATGTCTATGGTTTTTATTTTTAAGAACATAACTGATCCTTGATTGTTTACATGTCATTCGCTTAAAGTTTAGTGGAAGTTTTTTTATAACCAACGACTAAAATAAGGCCGTCTCCAAGTTAAATAAAACGGGAAAGGAACGGATTTTCAGAGACGAAATATGTACATCAAAAGGGAAATGCCATTTATCATGTTTCATGCAAAGTGAGTTTGTTTGTTTGTTCCGCTTTCACGCCGTAACTACTGAACCGATTGCTTTGAAATTTTGCAGACGTAAAGTGAGAAGCCCAGATTAAATAATAGGGTACTTTTTATCCCGGAAAAAATTGATGTTCCCGAGGGATATCTAAAAAGCGCGATATAACCAAATTCCATGCGGGCGAAGCCGCGGGTGGAAGCTAGTACAGATATAAATGGGGGTAGTCCTAAACTACACTATTCCGTCAAATAGATACTAATACTTAATTATTGTAATTTTTTGTTGTATCTCTTTAAAGTTCATACATAAGGTCAATTCTCAAATATGTAAATAATTAAAGGTATTTTTGATATGTTGAGATTTAGATCAGACCGTGACGGTGCCTAAAATCCTTTGTCCATCTGGTCTTACACGAAAGCCGGCTGCGAGTAAACTTCGAATTTTCCTCTTAGCATTTCTTTAGTCACAAAGAACTTATCAATCAAACTCTCTTGCATACAGACACAAAACCGGTAAGGTAAATAAGTTTTTACTTAAACTCTTCCATTAACTATTAGAAACTACTTAAGGACCACTGAAATATTGCTCAGCTTAAGGGCTATCAACAGCTCCGCAATCGCTAAAAGCATTGCTCACAGAGAAAGGGGGGCAACGGTATATACGACCAATTAAAGAGGGTGCCAGAATGGGTTTCGAAATTCGAAATGACCGTAGACAATTATAGTGGCGCAAAAAGGTTGAAATAGAAAAAGATCACGTTCTTTTAAGGGTAGCCGAAACTTATTTTGTTTGTATTGTCAGGGAGTATACTGGTATGTGTATAGGATGAAGAAGGATTAGTTTTGAATTGTACATTATTATTTTTCCGATTATTTCGAAAAGGTGAAATGTGTCCGATGATAAAGGAATACGTTGAAAACTTGCTTAACGTAGTCACTCATTCATCATCATCAACCTTTTATCGTCCCACTGCTGGGCACAGGTCTCCTCTCATACAGAGAAGGATTGAACGTAATCACCACGCTTGCTCAATGCGGGTTGGCGATTTCAGACTTATATAAAGTCCAGGTTTCCTCAAGATGTTTTCCTTCACCTTCAGTCATTGGTGTCCAAGATATACTTAAAAAGTACTTAAAGCTTTAGAAAAGTTATATTGGTACTTGCCTGACCTGGAATCGAACTCATTGACTGTACCTATTTTACTGCTTAATATAACAGTAGAACTGTATGATTGAATTTGGAGGCACGCCAATTTCTTGAGGCTTAGGAGCTCAATTTTCACTTGTTTTGTAAATGTCGCAAAGTCGTTGATGTGGTCGGACAACAGTAAGGCAAACAGGAAACTGTTTCGAGGAATATATTGACATTTGGTCGCAACTGCTCGGATAAAATGAACCTTACAATTTTGAACTTCATAATTTGACGAGAGAAAGTGTAATCAACAGCTGGGCTGTGTACACAGGATGAGTCGAAAGTACACTAAAGTACTCGTGGGAACTTTTTGACAATAAAGGCTCCTGTGAACAGGTGCGACTAAATTCTATGAAAATTTCATTGAGATTGTTCTACCGAAATCGCGTCGCGCCTGTCTACGAAAGTCTTAAGCCTACTTACTAATAATTTTTATAACGCGAAAGTCTACGTGTATGGATGGTTGTAGCTCTTTCCCTTAAAACCTACTGTATGGATTTTAATGAAAGTCTACAATAATATAGCTTATACTTTATCATCACCATCAACCTTTTATCGTCCCACTGCTGGGCATAGGTCTCCTCTCATACAGAGAAGGATTGAGCGTAATCACCGCGCTTGCTCAATACGGGATGGCCATTTCAAACTTAAAGTCCAGGTTTCCTCAAGATGTTGTCCTTCACCTTGTAATCAGTCATTGGTGTCCAAGATATACTTAGAAAGTACATATATAACTTAGAAAAGTTACATTGGTCCTTACCTGACCTGGAATTAAACCCGCGCACTCATACTTGAGCGGCTGGTATTTTATCCACTAGGCCACCACGACTGTATACTTTAAAATGTGACATAAGATACATGTCAACCCGATATTGCCATGGGATCGTCACTTATATGCGGGTGAAGCTGCGAAGCGTTGTTAGTATTAAACTAATTACAGAAGTATATCAACCGCGTTGGTTACTCACAACCTAATTGCTTACATATTAACACCATGAATTTGAATCATTTTGAAGCACATTGCTAATCCATTGCTCCATTTATGTTCTAAAAATGTGTGTGTTCATCAACCAACACTTTTCCGCGAATTAATTCCAACTTCCCCAGAATTTGGTAATTTTCCTCCTTTTGCGAAATAATATTTATTTTTAGGGGGACTTTTTTAGCCCGGGTTTGTAGGCACTTGTAGAATCAGTTATCGATACCTAACAATGCCTTCACATATCGGACAGGGTTTTATTTACTTATTTATAATACAAAAGGTTTTGTTGTTACAGCAGACTTTATCGGTTGGTACAAGGCGCTCTTCATTTGACAGCATTCTCCTTTGGCACACAGATAGTTTTAAACTAAGGATACTTCCGATCCCGATATTCCTAGGGGATCAAAACTTACGGGTAAAACCGCGGGAACATAAATTAATGTGTTACCAGTTACTTATAAAACGCGCGCGTGATGTTGCCATTAGAATAAAGAAAGATCGAAAAGTCAAACGAAAGAAAGAAATACAAATTATTTATTGTAACTCGTACAGGAAGATCATAAATCAAAATTAAACATAAAAAGAAACGAAATAATTAGTAAAACAAAAAATCATATACCTACTTGGCCAAAAGACGCCTACATCAGCAAGATGCTGCGACATTTTTTAAATGACGAAATAAATTTTAAAAATGTTATATAAATATTAAAATAGATATAATTAAGTAAAATATTATTTTGATCCGCGCGAGACTTAACTCACTCGGTCCGAGTCTACTTAAATTTCGGAAATGACACAATGGATTTTGATGAGGTATTCACCGCCATTTAGAGAATTTATTCCGGAAGGTTTAGAAATTGCAATGATTTGTCAAGTTAATTTATTGGACCGTGAGATCGAACCCAGGCAGGCATTTAACTTTGTGTATAAATTTCATCAATACGAGGAGTATTGATGAAATTCAATTAGTCAAAACTGTGAAGAAGAAAAAACATGAGAATACCGGCTTGCGATATCCACCAACGCCCACTGTGCCCAGGTGGTGGATTAGAGCTAGCTCACTCAGAGGAGGCCTGACAGCCTCCGTAGCGTAGCGATAGCGAACGCCCAGTGCAAATATTTGTATGCATGAATATATTTGCACTGGTCTGGTCATGCCCCGGAAAGCATGTTAAGCCGTTGGTCCCGGTTGTCATACGAACATCTAATGGCAGTCGTTACGGGTTGTTGGGCCCTCAAAAGTCCAACAATTGGTATAACTGCAATGCTTCGATATCGCTTTCGGGTTGTGGAGGTCAGACGGCAGTCGCTTCTCAGAAAATTACGAAGTTTAGCCATAATCAGAAGTTAGACTGGTAAAGCGGAGCTCAGACTCCATAGGTAAAAAAGCTTAGGATGCGACTGGGATTAACGCTGAGACGATGATCTCTCAGAGGAGGCTTAAATTCGAGAAGTGGGAATGTCCTTGACTAACATATTTTTCTAATATTATGTGACGTTGTCGAAACTATGAGAAGCAGGGGCCGGTTGCAAAGTAGAACTAAAATAGCTAAAGAAAACCAAACAGCCCAATACATCTTCTTGCTTCGTTTTTTGTTAACTTTTTTAATGTTTTCAGTTTCGCTCCACGTCGTAAAGAAATAGTAAATTTTCTTAGTTTATGTTAAAGCCGGTACGGCATTTACTTCATATTAATTTCATATCACGTACAAACTTATGAATATTTGCTCCACGCCAAAGTTGTTCAGACGTAGGTATCCGATTTTGGCCTAAAAACTAGAAAGATACACTTTTTTGGAAGGAGTTGAGTATGTGAAAGATTAATGACTAAGTAACATATTCTTTTACTTTTATTTATTTGAAAGAGTAAAAAAACAGTAATAGGCTCATCCCAACTTAGGGAGGAGTCAAATAGAACTGGAGAAATGGGGATCTCTGCCTAAACTTCGTAAACGTAATAATATAATCATATCAGATAGTTTTTCCTATATAGGTACATACCTCGTCAATTTACATTCAAAGTCTAGCCACAGTCTCACCTCCACGACAAACAAATGTCAAAAAAAATCTGGGGATTCCAGAAGTATTTTTGACAGATGGACTGAGATGTCAAAGTGAAGATTAGGAGAATCGTCCTTTTTTTATAATTTATAAACTAGCGCTTGAGCGCAATCCCGCCTTATGGTATCTAAGCAGTGATGCGATCATTGATGGTAAAGCGAGCTAGTTTATTACCCTAGTTTATTATCCTTTTGGTAGTAATGATCTAAATATTTTAAACTAAAGGGATATTTCAAACTAAACCATACAATCAACCACGAAAAACGTCTCTTTTCTACAACAAATCAACAAATATTGAACCACAGCACGTTCTCCGTATAAATAGCACGCCGGGTACACATCTCCATACAAGTTCGCTCCCCAAATATACTTGTTTGTTTACAAAATAAACATACGCTCTGTGACATCGGGGAGGGGTGTACCGCTTACAAATTAGGGATCTAATTGTCTACATCTATTGAGATGAACCTCTGTGGTGATGTATGGGAGGTTTCATGACCACGCGGGGACTTATCTGGAGGGTTGGATCTTCTCTTTGTAAGCGATAGTTCGGGTATGCTTTTTGTTGATGAATAGGGAAAAGGTAGGTAAGTGAAATGGTTAATTACGGTCCATGTATAACTGGTAGAGAGCAGTGGCGGCGATGAGCTGTAGGACGTGGGTTCGAATCAGAGTAGATACAAACCCCCTTATTCATAAAAGTTGCATAAAGTCAACATTTTTGATTTTTTAACGCCACTTAACTTTAATCAACGTTTGTGAATAAATATCACAGTGTTTAAGGGGTTTATACATAAACGATGATTAAAGTTAAGTGAGGTGCAAACCACATCATGACTTTGCCTCAAACCTTCCTCGTGGACGGTTCACACGACCGTCTTTTTCAACTGTCATTGGCGATATCCGCCATTATTGTGAAATAAAATTTTCAAAGAATTTCTATATTTTACTTGAAATTGGCACAAACTCCTAACTACTGCCACACTACAAAAAAAAAAAAAACACCTGAGTCGTACGACAAATCGCAAGTTGATCCTACTCCCAATAGAAATGAACGATCTCCTTGCATACAATTTCTCTGAGTGCCGCCTCGGTAGGTATCCACTTTACTAGATTCCATGAATACTAAAAACCACTCCACTATAATGTTTTAAGCTAATATTGCCACTTAACTTTAACGAGTCATCATATTTTTTCTTGATAAGAACTCTTAAACTCGAAAATACGGCAGTGCTAGTAAGTTTATTATAGTAATATGTCATACAAGTACTTTGAGTCATATAAATAAATGAATGCCCTCTTTATGATGATAAGAAAGGTAGCCGCATCTTCCATTAATATAATAAGGTTTTTTGTGATGTGCGCTTATCATTTACGGTTTAATCGCCGAGGTGAGCGTAATGAAGAAGCATTTCAAGGTAATTTTTGTCTTTAAGTAAGCAATTGCAGTAAATTAAAGAAGCAGTAGATTGAAGAAGCATTTCAAGGCAATTTTTGTCTTTAAGTAAGCAATTGACTTTAAGTCTGAAATCGCCCACCCGCATTGAGCAAGCGTGGAGATTACGCTCAATCCTTCTCTGTATGAGAGGAGACTTGTGCCCAGCAGTGGGATGATAAAAAGGTTGATGATGAAGCAATTGCAGTATCGGGGGATTGCTACAAAAGAAACTGTGGCGCTGGCGTACAGGAAAGTGAAGGAACACGGGTGGGCTCAGTCAGTAAAAGTCTGACACGCCCTTCCGCTTCGCTTAGAGCTGGAGATGAAGAGGTCGATAATTTCCCATACAAAACAAAATAAGGGGAATGCTGCAAGTATTGCTGATTTTTCCCATGGCTATAGAATTTTTGAGGAATAAAATTAACATTTGCTGAGCGACAGCCGTTCTGCGGGGATGTGATATATGTTCCCGGAACTATTTCTTTTTTTTGTGTTTTTGTAAACTTTTGCGTCATGCTTTTTTTTTTAATAATTATAAACTAGTGCTTGACTGCAATCCCGCCTGATGGTAAGCAGTGATGCAATCGTTGATGGTAAAGCGCGCAAGTTTATTAAGCCTATTCATTTAAAAGTCTTAGTGAGTAGGAAGGAAGAGGGCAGTTGAGTGAGGTGATGCAATGTTAAACCTAACAACACGACCAACGATGCTGCGCCAGAGGGAGATTGATCTGGAGACCCTCCACGACCAAACTCCCAACACAATAACATTTGGCGCATCGTACCCGGCACACATCGCAACACAACTGCTCAGACCCCTCCTCGGTACAGCTTCACCAGACATGTTTACAGCAAATAAACGTTTTTTCTTTCTTTCCTTTATTCGACAGTTTTTATGTAAAATATCTGACAAAATATAAAATTTATTTCTTGATAAAAGTTGTGAGACGATCGAGAGAAAACGCGTTAAACTAACCAATTCATAAAGCATCGTTTAAATGAATTTTTTTAATAAAAATTCTAAGTAATACTGAGGCATAATGAGGTACATTTCCAAACATTATGTGAATCGATATTTTCGATTCACTATCAATTTTCGTACCTGTACAAAGTTAGGGTTGTAATTTTACACATTTTGCAGTCACGTTTATTTAATTTTGTGTATGTTTTTTATTTGCAGCTGCCAAACCAGCCAGCATTATAAAACAGAGTTACGCCTCTGCATAACATTCATTGTTATTGGTCATCATCATCATTCATCATTTCAGACGAAAGACGTCCACTGCTGGACATAGGGGACCAAGGATCTCCACAACGACCGGTCCTGCGCCTTCCGCACCCAGCGATTTTTTCTAGGTCGTCGGTCCACCTTGTCGGGGGCCTACCCCACGCTGCGTCTTCCAGTGCGTGGTGGCCCCCTCGAGAACCCGTCGGCCCCATCGGGCATTGATCCTACGGGCAATATGCCCAGCCCACTGCCACTGTAGTGTTGCAATTCTTCGGGCTATGTCGGTTACTTTCGTTCTTCTTCGGATCTCCTCATGCCTAATTCGTTCACGCAGTGAAATCCCAAGCAAAGCCCTCTCCATTACCCTTTCAGTGACCTTGAACCTTCTTATAAGGGCCATTGTTAGCGACCATTGTTGTTATTGGTAAAACCAAGAAAATATGTGTTCTACGGTACATCCCTGCCTAACCCTCGAGGGATACAGGCGTTATTTTACGTTATGTTTATCTTCAAATCCATCTGTATTTGTTTAACATAAACCGAAATTCTTCAAATCAATAGATATCACTGCTGCGAAGAAAATACAATAGTCTTTTATTTCGGGTTACAAAGGAGGCAACCCTACCGACCATAGAAAACGTACTGGCCGGCAATAATGAGGACCAAAATTTGTATTTCCCGACATTTGAAAAGAGACCGTTTTCTATTCATAATAACAGGTATTACATATACCTACATACCTGTTATTATGAATACGTACTTATATAAGCTGGATCTGTTTATATTACATACATTTCCTATTTCCTTTTTATATTATTTCTGTGTTAATGCGGTCTTTCATTATAAATTTTATTTTTTTTCTCAGAGGCTTATTAATGTCAGGTCTTTGTTTATGGAACCGTACTAAGTTTTAATAGGCTATGATAAATAGAGAACTCATAACAAATAAAATGAAAATTTTACCTTTTAATTTTTTCATTGGAATCAAAATTCTTGCTGATTTCCTAAT
The DNA here is from genome assembly GCA_017933935.1 of Sesamia nonagrioides. NCBI lineage: Eukaryota > Metazoa > Arthropoda > Insecta > Lepidoptera > Noctuidae > Sesamia > Sesamia nonagrioides. Next base: position 3,876,511 of record JADWQK010000188.1, read on the forward strand.
ATATTTCCAGCCGTACTATCTATCACTTTAAACAATTTCGAATTTACCATAAATATTTGGGAATATAACAAATCAAACAGACTGCTCCGATAAACATGCACAAGCACATAAAATGGAGGCAGCACTTAACTGTATTAAAACTAAAATAGAAAAATGGAATCGAAATATTCTGACATATGAAATCAAAAATGGTATGCATATCGCGGATAGTAGTTATCGAATTGAAAACATTTCTACTGGTCTGAAGTAAAAAGTTTCAATTCGAATTTTGAATTTGATATAGTCGAAATAAAAATAACAATAAGCAACGTGCACTTTAATATAGTGCTGGCATCAAATATTTATGTTGTTCATTTGAAAATAGAATTGTACAGCGGTTTTAAGTTACTTGTTTGAATTTAGAAGTATCATAACATCAGCACGCCTTGTTTTCCCGAACGTAATAGATCTATGGTCTATAGAACATTCTTATTTCGATATTTATGTTTAAGATCAATGTATTAGACGGTGAGTCTATTGTCATTAATGCCATGGGACAAGAAGAAGTATAGCACTATCAGTAGCGATGGATTTCATTTTGACAGTTCAACAACATTCATTGCGATATTTATGTTATTTAGCAGAAAAATCTTTAGATCATACAAAGCAATAGAATTCGAAATTATTTCAAATGTTGTTGTGTCGGGAGTTTGGTAGTAGGGGGTCTCCAGATCAATCTCCCTCTGGCGCAGCATCGTTGGTCGGGTTGTTGGGTTTAACATTGCATCACCTCGCTCAACTGGTCGTCTTCTATCCTATTCAGTTAGTTTTTTGACTGAATACTGATTGTTCTTAATAAAATAGCGCGCTTTACCATCAAAACTTGCATCACTGCTTACCATCAAGCGGGGTTGCGGTAAAACACTAGTTTATAAAAAAAGTCCATAAAATACAAAAGTTGTACTTAGGAGGGATTACAACTAAATTCTTTTTTTTTAATTAGGTAGACTGAAATGAAAACTGCGTCCTGTCAACATGACCCTAATTAGCATTGGCATTTTGGTCTAAAACATTAAACATCCGAATTTGGAACAAAATATTCCAGTCCATAACCTACTACAGTCTTAACATCTAAGATCAACATAAGATATTACAAAACATTTGAACCGACAAATCTTTATTATAACACGATACGTTACCACCCAACATTGATGGTTTTAATTACGCCGTTCACACAGAGCTATGACTGGAGGGAATGGAGTACTCCCCATTCTGAATTAATCATGAAAACAATTATCTATCCTTGTTTCTCCGAGCTATTGTCTTTATTTCGCGTTTAATTTCTGCTTTTTTAATACAGAATGCTTAAAAATACATCTTAAAACATTATGTTTATTACATAATTTATATTTTTGGGCTGTTTTGCTTTGTGGCTCGTTAAATTACTTTGTAATAGCCTCGAGTAAAAAAAAAGTAATATAACATAATTGAGGAAGCGTATCAATAGGGCTTTTTATATGCTTTCTGACATTTATGTGGATAAAATTAATGCGATGAAATTGTTTTTATGTATTTACTTAGTATGTCCATACTACATAGACAGCACGGTTAGCGCAGTAGTTAAGGCTAATGACTGCTGCGATGCGTGTCGCGGGTTCGATTCCCGGACGGAACAAATATTTGTATGACCTACAAGTAGTTGTTCAAGGTCAGGCTGATTGCGTATGTCAGTTTATATCTAGTATGAGAAAATGTTTTTTATAAAAAAAAATAATAATACCTAAGCATTATCAATATTTTTTCTATCATTACTTTTTTCTTTTAATAATTATCATGGGTCAGTAAAAGTCTGACACGATCTTCCGCTAAACCCAGAATAGGAGGGAGAGGTCATTTGAATATTTGACAATTTTGGGTAGCTTGACCTTCTTCCGTACATTTTCGTACTATGTAGGTATAATATGGTAAGATAAAGATTTCTTAATAACATCATATTATAATGTATTTCTCAAACTAATTTGCTAAAGAATATCTTGCTAAAAGATCCTAAAAATAGAAAATCTCTCAGATTCTTTAAATAAATGTCTCCCTGTAGACGAACCATGTTCAATTATGTTGAACTAAAATTCCTTTTACAAATTTGAAATGTTCCACTTTTAAAAGAAATTCTGGAACCGCTGCAATTCGGATTTCAACCTTCGTATCGTTGTATTAAAATAAAAATATTTGTTGATTTTTTGACCTGAGTAGGTACATCTTTACCGTTTCTTCCGCGAGAAGGCAAGGAAAGGAATGATAATAAAATCGGGGGATAGAGTTTAGTCTTGCAGCTTTATAACTATCATTGCTATCCAAAATTCAATTACACCACTGGATAGCTAAAGGATCAAAGAATTTATTACACTCTGTAGCGACGATCATACATTGCGCCGGGTGGAGGGAGAGTCGCCGCCGTCTGGAGGTCATTGTCGAGAGTTTGATATTTCTATTTATTATAACTTTTGACTCGGAGAAGTTACGACGTCTGTTGTTATTTCAATTGTTAGCTCTTGAAAAATCCTATCGATTATAGAAAAGACATTTATTATTATTGATAATATAAAATACTAGCGGCCGCCAGCGACTTCGTTCGCGTGGAGTTAGTTATGCTCCGCTCCTATTGGTCGCAGCGTGATGTTATTATTGTAGGCCGATTCTAACATGGTTGGGAGAAGAGCTATGATATGTATCCTACCTTTCGAATATGTATACCTTGTTCCACTCCGTTCTGTTCGTTCCGTTTCTGGTTTTAGTCTAAAGCCTTCCTGGATTAATGGGCTATCCAACGCAAAAAGAATTTTTCAAATCGGGCCCATAGTTTCTGTTTTATAGCCTAAGGTCTTCCTGGATTAATTCGCTACCCATGGGAAAAGGAATTTTTCAAATCGGGCCAGTAGTTCCTGAGATTAGCGCGTTCAAACAAATAAACAAACTCTTAAGTTTTATATATTAGTAGACAAAACGAAAAGAAAAAAATCACAGCCTTCACTTCAAAAAGCGAAATCGAAATAAAAAGATCGTGTACGGATGGAAAGGGCTTCTCAAAAACAATCGAATGGTATCAATATAGCACCATATAAACGAGATTTTATATTATATATCTCCTTGACGTATTCACTTTACAATACATGGCCGTGTCCATGATAGAGCCACGCCCCATTTTACCAATATAAACAATCGATAGAATAGTTGAATATACATAATAGAAGTCGTGGTGGCCTAGTGGTTAAAACACCAGCCTCTCAAGTATTAGTCCGCGGGTTGGATTCCAGGTCAGGCAAGTACCAATGTAACTTTTCTTAAGTTATATTGTATGTACTTTCTAAGTATATCTTGGACCCAATGATTGATTACAAGGTGAAGGAATCTCCCGAAATTTCTCCCTCTGAAATCGCCCAATCACCCGCATTGAGCAAGCGTGGTGATTACGCTCAATCCTTCTCTGTATGAGAGGAGACCTGTGCGCTGGGCACAGGTCTCCTCACATACGTGTGGAGTGCGAAGATAAAAAAGTTCACAAAGGGCAATCAATGGAAGGAATAGCTCTTTCCATTGCTCGGAGTTTCTCTGCGTGATCGAATCAGAAATGAGGAGATCCGCAGAAGAACCAAAGTCACCGACATAGCTCTTCGAGTCGCTAAACTTAAGTGACAGTGGGCAGGGCACATTGCTCATAGAACCGATGGCCGATGTGGCAGTAAGGTTCTGGAGTGGCGGCCACGTACTGGAAAGACGCAGCGTAGGGAGGTCCCCAACAAGGTGGACCGATGACCTGGTGAAGGTCGCGGGAAGCCGATGGATGCGGGCAGCACAAGACCGGTCATCGTGGAAACCTTTGGGGGGGGCCTTTGTCCAGCAGTGGACATCTATAGGCTGAAGAAGAAGAATATCAGAAAGTAATCTAATACATAATCGCATATATATAATTTAGAGAAAGTAGATTCTTTACTTTTACTAATTGCTATTAATCGAGGGTAGTAAATTTACCCTCGCTTAGTATTTACTTGGTATTAAAAGTAAGCAGATAACCAAAATAAAACAGTTATTTTATCAACCTTACCACCGTATAGCTTCAACCACACAATCAACAAATGGATTTTTGTTCATATTGTATACTCGACTCCATCGACAGTAAATTCGTTCAATAAACTAAATTAAATTCTGATCATCAAAACATGAAAGCCGATAAATAACACTCCTACAATAAACACAATCGAATCGATTCAATTCAAAACAACAGTCAACAGTCGGCCGATTTTTAATTCAGCCGTCCGTCGAGCTTTCGGCATAAGTCCCGACTCTGGGCCTCGGCTTTTGAACGAATCAATTAATACAGGGTTAATGGAACAGGTTTAAAACGATGACGGCGAACTAGACTCGAGTATATTTGCATAAACAGATGGAGCGTTCAAGACAATATCGATTTTCTTGGCACTCGAGAGTTTAATTGAGATTTTATTTCGGAATCGGTTCCTGTTAATTGATTTTTATGGGTGAGTTGAGTCAAGTTGGAGTGTTGATTGTTTTCTTTATTCATTATTGTTTTCTGGTAATTTCTATGAGAATTGCCAGTACGCTTCGTTTTAAAGTACCTAGTGAAGCAGTTAAAACGTTTGAGGTCAGGGTCCAGGTTTTATTGAAATTTTGTATGGAGGGAATGATGCTGTAGCGATACTTACAACGCTACATGTGAACTAGGTGTCATAGTGACGTCACGCAAATCCTAAATCTCGCAAGCAAAGTTTACTGTGCAACTAGCACGCATTCATTTTCACGACATCAAACGGTGGGCAAGTGCCCACCAGACAAAACCATTCTGGTCGGAGGATCCTACCTTTTGTATTGAGGATGACTGAACTTTACATCCTGTTCCTCCTGTCTTTAAAATGAAATAACTCTTTGTATCAATTTGCCATGATGTCATAAAGCTATATCTTCTCACCAATACACGGAGATTTATAGGTACCTATTTATATCACATCATTGACTTTCATAATACATATCCTTTGTTTTGTCATAGAAAAAATATGTCTATCTATGACGACAAGATAGAACTGACAACTAAAATTACGAAAGCAGCGGAATATACGACTCAGAACTGAGTATACCTACCTAAGCGCTTCAGGGTCACCGACTAACTGGAGTAGCGAATATCCGATACTACGTTACCGGCGTCCGTGTGACGGCTCAATCTTCTTATTCTTCTTCTTCAGCCTATAGAGGTCCACTGCTGGACAAAGGCCTCCCCAAAGGCTTTCCAAGATTACCCGTCTTGTGCTGCCCGCATCCATCGGCTTCCCGTGACCCTCACCAGATCATTGGTCCAGCTTGTTGGGGGCCTCCCTACGCTGCGTCTTTCGGTACGTGGCCGTCACTCCAGAACTTTACTGCCCCATCGGCGCGGCGGTTTAATAGTTTAATTAAAAATAATCAGTCTTCCCAGGAAAAAGATTATTTTTATACTTATTTGTAATAACAAAGCCGAAATCTTTTTTTTAGAAATAATCCTTGTTATGACAGTATAATATTCAACAAACTGTTCAGGAACATTTAACATTAACAGAAATTCTAAACAAAAGACTTTAAAATCATAAATGTAAATGGGAAGTCCAACTTTTTAACACAATAACCGCTGACGAACGAACTACAGTCCAAGTATTACGTAGTTCACCATAAACTATCCAACGTTGGCGTGCAGTACCGTAGAAAATGTTGATGGTATGAAACGCAGATAGTGCTGGCTGGTTGGTTAAAAGATATTATAAAAAAAAGGGATTAAATACTTTTTCGAAAAAAGAATGCGAGTTGGAAGTGTAAAAGACTGATTAGCTTTAAAATATGGAACATTTAAATCTTATAAATAAAGTTATAATGATCCTACATGCTTCGTTATTAACTGGTGTACAAATATTGAAACATGTTTAATAAATTAAACACATAAATTAATGAAAATTGTAGCATTTCTAATAACATCAAAACGTGTTTATTTTGCACAAACAAAATGCACATCTTACTAATATTGTAAATGGATATTTTACGCAAAAACTACTGAACGGATTTGACAGACAGGTAGCTTGTAACCAGATTTAATATAGAGAATGATTTTTAACCCTTTGTTCTCAAGACGTCGAAACTTTTACGAGAAAAAGCGCGGGAGCAGCTACTTACAAATTAAAAACGTATAAAATATAATCATAAGGCTCGAAGTTATATAGTTTGAGTTATACACTAAGAGTGGTAAATTTTACCAAATATTAAAAAAAAAAAATATCTGCTACTAGACTTTAATTAAATCATCATCAACCTTTTTATCGTCCCACTGCTGGGCACAGGTCTCCTCTCATACAGAGAAGTATTGAACGTAATCACCACGCTTGCTCAATGCGGGATGGCGACTTCAGACTTAAAAGTCTAGGTTTCCTCAAGATGTAATTAAATAAAACCTTTAAAATCGGTAGGTTGGTACCCAACCCTATCAACTAACTTAGACACGAAATCACGAACGATCCCACTTATAATACAACCCATTGTAATATTATATAATCAGCTCACCGTAATAACTTACGTTTTAATGAATTGTTGAATAAACAACGCTGTATCGAATTATAGGGAAAATTGTGGCGGTATGATAGCGATAGTGCTTATAAATGGTGTTTGGATATTCGTTGCGAAAATGGTGGTTTAAATAAATGTTTTCATGCAAAGTAATGAAACGATGAAGTTAATACACGAGTGGTAGGGAACCCATACGCAGATTTTCCACGAAAATCTGATGGACAATTGAGACTGTCATTGCTTAGGGTGTGCCACGAGGAGGCTCTTCAACACGCATGCAAAAATCTGACACGCTGTTCCGCTCCGCCCAGAGCGGGAGAGGTCATTCGATGAAATCCCATAAAAAAATAAACACAGTGTAGCATAAGCGTTATCCCTATAACGTTACCTCTGATGAAACTGGCACTGGACTCCTCTCTTAATGGAGTAGGCTGTAACCTAAGTTCAAGAAGTACCTACTTTTGACGAAACGGCACAGTGGCTAAGTGATCCAAGAGGTCAGTGAACCAATTTTAAAAGACACAATATTTTAAAGGATGTTCTATTCCTTTTGCAACTTCATGCGATTTAGTTTGTTTGAAATTTTCATTTTTGATGCTAGGTTTTTTTCTATGGTTTAGGATTATTCTTATGAACCAGCATAGGCTGTGTTTTCATTTATTGTCGTATTATCAGCACCACTCTGTGTATGTTTGTAAACGCACCCACGATAGAGGAGAATTAAACCGTTAAGGCTATATTTCACCGGATACCATGGTGGCGCAACCAGTCGCCGCGACCAAAAAAATGTATACAGTTCTATAGAGAGTTACTCACCTGGTGTCCGTTTGGTTCTGCATAACCAAACCTGTATAAAACATATCACACGCGTCTGTCTCTCTCGTCAGCGCCGCGTGTGTCAGTCGACCGACGAGCATGGGTACCATGCTTGCATGCATGTGCATTGTGCGAACGCATGGTGGCCATATACCGTACGTAGGGTACGGTGTGTTATCAGCATAGGACGATTTCAGGCCGTACTAAGAAATTCCTGATGAAAAAACCCATTTGGAATCGAATCCACGACCGCAATAGTTGCGCCTGCGACCACGAGACCAACTGGTTAGTACAAAGTACACAAAATATCCCGAAGAAAAAGTACATAAACAGAAGAAAAATCTGGCCAACGTTCTTTCTCAACAAATTGATCTGTCAATGTCTTCATGGAGGGTTAAAATCTATTATTTCTGGCCGGACTCGGATGATCCGTCGTAATGATTGATGCATTATCTTCCGACCCGGAAATGCTGGATATAAATAGACTCCGTAAATATCCAACCTACTTAAATATTTTTCTTGGCAACATTGTTTTATCTGTGATTAAAACTTGGTCCGTTCTCTTTAACTAAAACCTGCTTGTTTTAAGTTAACGCATTGCAACCTGGCATAAATAACACTCAATAAGGATTGATTGAGGATTATGCTAAGAATTAAGATTGATATACAGATAAATGTAGGTAGGTTAGTACCAGATAGTATACCCATTTTACATACATACTAATATTTTTTTTTTTTTTGGTCTGACGCGTTAGTCTTAGTCCATTGGGATATTTTTTTTTGCATTGGTAACCCTATTCACGAAGGTTGCCCTATGTCCAGTTATTGAGATTAAACATTTTTTGTCTAGACTATCAGGTGGCGCTGCATCTAGGAACCCATTGAAATATATTCACACATCTGTGGAATATAAAATAAATAATGTAAAGCATTTGAATACAGACAATTTTTTTTATTACCTATTTTGTGTCACACTACAGCGCAAACTCAAATACAGATAAAATAAATAATAATATATTAAAGTTCGTTTTATTTTGTTAGCACAGTGCCAGGTAAATATGTTTATTCATTATGTATTTTTTAATTTGATAACGTTCATTGCTGGCTCGTTGTAATTAATCACCTATTGTATTGTTTAATAAATGAGCTTCTCTTTTGCCCAAAATTAGGGTCTTTCAACCATGAGATCACAATCAACAAAGAAAATATTTGCAAAAGTGTTTTAATAATAATGAACCCTTCTTATGAGCAAGTAATCATCAAATTCTAGTCTGGCAAAATTTAATGCAAAGAAGTATCTTGGGTATAAGGAAAAGGTAAATGGGAGGTATAGAGCAAAATTACAAATAATTAAGAAAAAGAAAAAGAAATTTAAAAATTTAAAAATTCACACACCGCCTACATGCTATTCAAATGGCGACATAATTATGTAAATTTATGTCAAGAGAAATTATAGAGAAAAATTGAGTAGATTAGTAACAGAATGAGATCTTACATACATACATAAATATGAAGATTTTACAAAGGGTGACATAATAGACGGTCTTATCGCTAAGACTGATCTGAGCTATCTTAGAATAAATATCTAAGACGGCCGTCAAAAATGGTTAATTAAACTAATGGATAGAGAAAGGGTCTGCACGGCGTTTTAACAATTCCTCTTTGAACGTTTCACTAAATTAATCTTCGATATATACTTTTAGGTGATGCAGTATAAATACTAGCCTTTTCCGGTTAAATTTGTACACGAAAAGCTGGTATTTCTGTCATTTTCGGTCTCCAGTATGAAATGCTACTCGGCTGTCGAACTACGAGCGCTACCTTTGTGATTTGTCCTGTTGTGAGAAGAAAAAAAAAAAAATGAAAATAGCTGCCTTTCCCGTGGCCAGTATTGTATTGCTAGGTTCGAATGTTTTTGGGAAATTATTGCGCCAAGGGATGGGTGTTCAAATATGGAACTTTGGCTCAGATAGCAATGTGGTGATGTATATATTTGCGGAGTCCCCTAACACAGGCTTTTCTGCTTAAAAGGAGGCTCCAATCACAAGATTGTAATGTTACTTGTTGTTGAAATAATAAATTATTATTATTATTATTATTATTATAAAGAATAAAAAATTTGAAAATATGTGACATATTCCAACTCGTACTGGGCCTACGTGATATATTATGGTCTACTCCTCTCACAAAGAGGTCGCCTGTGTCCCAGCAGTGTGTTTTCCCACTCCACACACGCAAAAGACAGAGCACAGGAGTCGATATTACTCCACAGGCAATAGACCTAAAGAGAAGTTAAATGATCAGCAGAATAGATGACGTTAATAGACACAAAAACCACACCAGTGACTCAGTATTAAAAACTACTCCAAAAATTGTTACCACCAGAATTCTTACACGCTAACTCGCGGCCCGCCGATGTTAACCCTTAATCCGTCGCACCGCAGACACTATCTACAACTACCTACATTCTTTCTTATAAATTGATACGTCAAGCGGGGGCACAATCGACCCCCAGAAACATCTATCACGCCGAAGGGCTAATGATTGATGAGATTCACTGACCGCTTACGGGTCCGTCGAACCCCGTTTATATTCGGCTCTGATTTGTGATTTTTGCTGGGTACGTGAAAATTGTGGATCATTTTCAGGGAAATAACTCGTCTGATGTATATGACGGGGCAAAATGCGTGACCCTGAATCTTGGATGTGAGGTTGACCCACTTTACCTTATTAAGACATGGTTATTTGGGCAAATTGTGTAGATATTGTGATTTCATACACTAGGAGTTCTGTTGTTTTGAAAACGATTTGCTCGCTTCTGTAGTTCTACCACGAGTTTGCTCAGTTGCAACTCGCTAACGAATATTTTAATAATTTATAATTTTAATATCAAAATGTTATTTACATTTTTGGCATATTTTAGGAGCTGGTCTCTCTCCTTATTGCTAAGAAAGGAAGAAACAAAACATAAGGAGTGAAGTTAACAAGAGGACACGATTTATCGAATTTACGTTAGCGTCTCTCTGAGAGGGCTCACAGTGCAAGCATTATTCGGTTCACGTTGATACGCTATCGAGTAAGTGTTCAACAATAACTCATATTAAACGTAGTTTTGTTCTATGTAAAGTGCCTGACGGGATCGAACCTACAACCTAAAACTTGTAAGTTGCGGCTGACACCCCTAGGTCACATCGTGAGGAAACCGGCAAGTCCTAGAACCAAAACTTCGAAGACATATGACATCTAACAACCCGCACTGGGCCCGCGTGGTAATTTACGGCCCACTCCCTCTCACCGAGAGGAGGCCTATATCCCAGGAGTGGGAACATTATATGCTGCTTTATGTATATTTTGTTCTATGTACCGATCACCGACTTTTCTAAAGCAACAATAAAATATCTGCATCTTCTTTATGAATTTTGGTATCCTTTATTTTAATATAAAGCTGTATTAACATCACCTGCGAATAATTCAGCATCTCACTGACGGCACGCAAAATACTGCATCAAGCAAGTAAAGTTTCAACTAGCATATCGATGTTAAACGTCGGGTTGGTCCGGTTAAGCAGACGATAACATCCTAGGTTGAACTGCGAGATGACAAACCCAAAAAAACAAAACAATCGTAGGCAGTTGCCCATCAGACACCACATCCGTTTGATCAGAAGATCCTTCTTTTAGTAGATAACTAAACTTTACTCTTTGTTCCTCATACCTCTACCAATATAATTAAGAAGTCACAATACCGTCCAAATTGAGAAAAGTCCAACAATTGGTCTAACTGCAATGCTTCGACATCGCCTTTGGATTGTGGAGGTCAGACGGGAGTCGCTTCAGGGAAAATATCGCAGTTTAGCCAAAATCGGCGATTAGACTGATAAAGCGGACCTCAGACTCCAAAGCTGATAAAAAGCTTCGGATGCGACTGGAATTGGCGCTCAGATGATGGTGAATATCGAGCAAATTAAATTCTACCAAATTTTTAGGTCTGTCTGTCTTTGTTATATTCACGGTAAACTTTTGGTCAAAAGCTTGTATTTTCAAGAACAAGCGCCCCGTGTCAAATTAAACTGTTGTTCCCAACTTAAATGACAGCGTACACGCGACAATGCAACAGGAAGGATGTAAAACAAGCTAATATTTATCGTGGGACACTTGTTGAAGTCTGCCTTGTTAAGTTTTCTACCGAGGATATATAAACATTGGTACACGAAGAAGCGAAAATTTTGAGAATAGTGTTGTTTTTTTTTAACAAATATAAACTAGGGCTTGACTGCAATCCCGCCTGATGGTAGGCAGTGAAGCTATTGTTGATAGTAAAGCGCGCTAATTTGTTAAGCCTATCCACAAAAAAAAAAAAAAAAATAGAGTGAATAGGAAGGAAGACGGCAGCTGAGCGAGGTGATGCAATGTTAAAACTAACAATACGGCCAAGGATGCTGCGCCAGAGGGAGATCGAAAGCCTCCACGACCAAACTCCCGACCAACAGGTCTTCTCTGATTGAGAAGGAGTTGGCTCTAATTCAACACTCAGACTTAGTGCGGGTTGGTATTTACTTATTTATACTTTTCGCACAAAGAAATGGACAAAGGCGGACTTAATCCCTTAGGTATTTTGTACTGGCCAGTCAACCAAAATGTCACATATCACTGTTCTTTTTTATTATTTTTCGTTAACCTTTCGATGTTTTTCTCCACCATTCTAAGATTCCAAATTCATTCATTGACAGAAAATGCATAGCATTAACAGCTACAATATCTACAAGCTTTATCTTTTGCAAAACAGTTTTAAAGAACCAAAAATTTAATTTTTAAAGGGGTCAAATGGGGGATGATAGTGCATATGTTACAGTGGTCAAAAATGGAATATTCCATCTCATAATGGCACACACGGTTTGTCACAGAAGAAAACCACATTAGAAGCTAAGAAAAGAAAGACTAAGATATAAAGTATATAATATTAAAAGTCTCTATTGACGTCATAATGCCGCAGCCGTCCCAAAAATCGAAAAGAATAATAAATCTCCTAATAATCTCCTACAAATTGGAAACTTAATCCCTGTTATAGAGCGAAATCCGAATGTCTCGACCTAATTTATATTTTAAAACGAGTCGAGAATTACTCGACGGTGTAGATATAGGACAACCGAGAAATTACGCTAAAATGAAATGCAAATTATACAAATTTATTATTATCCTGAGGTCAGAAAAAATGGAAAATCCTCGAGAGAGAAATACAGGAAGTGATTAATAAGATCCCTCCAAGATTGGGAGGGTGTGCGAAAAAACTTAGTTTTTATATTTTTATAAGTTATTATATTTTTTTAGAGAGATTGTTATTATACTTAGGTATAAGTTGTACGTAAATTATTAAGGCGTAGATATACTCTGTCGGAGATAAATCCATCATCATGACATCTCCGCTCTTCCAACCGCTGAAATTAGAGGGCTGGTTCGTGAAACTATTTTGTATAGTAGCTGTGCCCCGCGGTTTCACACGCGTAACCTTCAGTTCATATATCAGCTCAGTTGATATAAAATAAGCGCCTGTTAAAATAATGGGACCAATATTTAGTACATCCGCGTTTGCTCCGCTCCTACTGGTCATAGCGGGATGTTTTATAGCCTATGTTCTATCTCAGGCTCTAGACTTTCTGTGTACCAAATTTCATTACAATCGGTTCAGTAGTTATGGCGTGAAAGCCGGACAGACATACAGAGATACTTTCGCATTTATATTAATATATTATAGTATGGATTGCACTGGAATATTCTTAACTCTTAGGGCACCCATGAGCAACGTTTGTCTCTGCAATTAATTAGTCTTTCACACCATATATAATAATAATAAACTTAATTGCTCAAAAGATTACAGAGATTCTGCATTGGCCCCAAATTAAGCAAGCCTGTATTTTGGGTACCAATATGGAGGGTTTACCATTAAAACTATTTAAAAACATGTTTAGTAAAAGAGTAAATTAACTTCGCTTGTAATTACTTTCTAAAAGAAAAATGAATAATATATTTAAGAGGGGTTATAAAGGTAAATTGTTGATTTTAGATTTGATTTTTACAGTCCATAATAAGCTACAAATTATTTGGTTTTTCAAATATAGATATTACATTATATTTGAGAGAGACTGGTCTGAGTGAAAACATGAAATTATAATATTTTCTCGATAGGAAAAAATCACAAAGTTGCATCTAGTTTTCAACTAAATTCAATTTATTTTCAAAATTATGCCTATTATTGAGTCAATATTTTAATGCACAATATAAAATTATATTACCGAGGGACTATATTAGGGATTTCATAAAATATTGTATATTTTACGAGTAATTATAAAAAAACTGTTTTGCCGCTTACTACGTTCTTATTCCGCGCAGAACACTCTCGTTCTGTTTCGCCTGGTACATGCGTTACAAGCATGTTTTGTTTCATTGATCAGTTGCGATCGCTCCGTTGAGACGAGAGGACTGTGCTTCTGTGCTCCGTACCCGTGAAAATACTTTGACGAAATTATGGCAAACAAAAAAAATCAAAAAACCGCTCTAAAAGAGAAAATAAGGAATTAAAACGTCAACTCATGGCTAATTGTCAAGGTGCGTACGGATTGCGCGTACCCTGGTACGCGTACTCAGTTTACGCGTATCCGGAACGCCTAGTCCATACCTGCAGCTACGCGTTCACTCTTGGCTTGGGGTACGCGTACCGCGCGAGCCACCGTCAGTCGGTTTTTGGTCGCGCGTCAAAGAGGACGCACGCGGCCGGCTACGCTATATTTGGACGGCAAAATGAATAAACACGCGTGTTCTTCGAGTTTCAATAATGAAAATATTATTAGATTGATTCAACTTTATGAATTTCACCGGGTCTTGTGGGATAGCACACTAACTGATTATCGAAATAACGGAGTCATGGCGAATGACTGGGGCTCGCGGAGCGTTCTGTATCGATTGACCTCGCGTACAGGTTCGCGGCGGTCCGTACAGGAGCTGTACGCGTATCCAATGTACGCGTGGACAGTGTTTCCCAACTACGCGTAACACAGGAACGCGCTATCCGTACGCACCTTCAAAGGTTTATTAATTTTAATTTATAATGTATGTGTAGGTTTTAATAAATAGTATATGCAAAATAAATCGATACCCTGACCATTCGCTTGTTGAGGGGAGTTTACTTTGCGGTTTGTTTGGTTTATATGTGCTCAACTACAAAAAAATATAGTATTTGTATGAATTCGAATTATTTTTGATGTATAAATATGAACGAATAGACATAAACGGAGCCATAGTACGCTATATAGATAAAAAGGAAAAAAGTAGAAGATTTTCATAAAAATACTACTAAATTAATTTGAATAAAAATACTTACAAGTATATGAAATTAATTATTTGAAACGTTTTTAGTGAGATAACCCCTATATTAAGGTAGCCATGACACTTTTTTTTATGACGTTTGATTGCAGGCGACTTTGACAGTTCTATTTTCCCGTTGTGTTCGTGTCGAGTGTTTGATTTGAGTTTATTGTGTTTATTTAATGGGCCGTATGTTCGGAATTCATATTTTGTTTTTTTCGCAGTCATATGGTAGATAATATAAATATGATAGCCTTAGATACACGACACGTCAATCAAATGTCACTGTCGAAATCTTATTTCGCTTATTGCTGACCACCATATTTATTAGTAGTAGTGTTGCACTCCTTGACCGAGTCAAATTGAATCTGTATAAAAACTAAGCCAAAATATAGGAAATTAACATTAATAACAGTTAACTATAGCGTAACTATACCTAGCATTAAGTGTACAATGTGCTGACCCAGGCTCCATACATTTCTGAAACATCTCCATTAAAATTCCCAATTTAAAAAACTATCGAGTTATAATAATCTCACTTTCATAGGTAAAAATGCAAAATGTGCTTTATCTTAAAAGTTATAAAGTTCAAGGCATGTATCATCTGGCTACTTGTTACGAAAATCTTAGCGGAATATAAAAATAGATTTTTACACTTATTCCTTATCAAAACGGGCTTATAATAAGTCGGAAACTGTAGTTATCATATAAAAGGTGAATACATACCAGTTTTACATGTTAGTTCTTCAAAATACGATCTTTATAAGGTTTGTTTTCATTTCATTTTTTAACAGATCTACCTTTACGCCTTTGAACGAACTTGATCCGAATTGTGATGAACTTTTGAACCAAAATGGTACGTAATTATGCTATTTTAATATTTTTTGTTATGGGTAAAATATTATAAATACAGTTGGTAAGTTATCTGTAAATATGCCATTTCTCAAAAGCACCTTATGGAAAAGAATGATACCCAAGCAAACTAAGTAAAGACTTACATCAGTCATAGTTACATTATACATAACACCAGTACATCTAGATCTGTGGAAAGCTTAGTTCATACCTAGTTTTTTCTGATTTTAGTACCATTATGATATAACAAACATTTGATTCCACAGTAAAAGTCACACACAATGATAAACTGTAAAACCTAATCCTTACATAATTATGACAATTTTCGTTTGATTTCAGAAATATTGAACCACGAGTGTATAATCGGGCAAAGTTAGGTACGAAGAAAAGAAAACTAATGAAAAAACAGCGGAAAATATATATGACGTTAGTGAAGGACTCGTAATAAACAAAGTGTATTTCTTTGAAAGACTTAAAATTATTTCAAATCATGCTCCTTAATTTGGCTGTTACCTATCCAACGTTAAAATCACTGGCGAAACAAAAGTTGGTTTATATTCTAAATTGAAACTTTTTTGTAATATATATTAAGCTACTTACTTTTATTATAAACACAAAACCTTCAACTTAGATTGTCCAATCCTTTAAGTAATATCGTTTGTCTGTGTTACAACCAGTCGTAATAAACTCACCTCCGAAGACACACGTTTGTTTTGTTTTTAAAATCACACCGACCCATTCATCTACAAATTTGAACCCTAGGTACTGAGCATATGGTCCTTCGAGCCGGATTGTTATGAATGGGTTGATCAGCGAGCTCGGTGCGCGAATACAATAGGGAACCGCATTCCTTAGATAAGGATTCGTAGAAAAAAGTTGTTTACGAGTTATTAGTGCGAAGACTATGCAAAGTTAAAAATTAAGTGAATAAAGACATTGATTTGAACTTGAACATTGAGTGAACGTGTTTTTGTGTATAATTTGGAACTATTTAATACTGCAAAATGACTTCTCCTACGTCGGAACAGTCAAGACATTTATCTACATTGGAAGATGTGGCGAGTATGATACAGAAGACACAAATTAACTTAAAAAAGTGCCCGAAGCAGCGACTAACAGAAGGTTACATTAAGGCGAGATTGAAATGTATTGAGGAGTATTGGGAGTCGTTTAAACAAGCAAATATCGACCTTATGAAATGTACTCCACGTGAACAACGAGGAATATTGCCGTACTTTTTAAACGAGGAATTTTATACGTATGAAGATATGTACATTTCTATACAGGCGGACTTAACTGATCTCCTATCTTGTATGACGTCACAAAAGAGATTAGCAGAAGCTACCGATGTGTCCGCTTGTTCACAAAATGCTCAATTACCGTTTGCCAAGCTCCCAAGGATACAGTTGCCAACCTTCTCAGGCAAATATGAAGAATGGACGACGTATGAAGATTTGTTTACTGCCTTAGTTCACAACTCTGCTATTAGTGATGTGCAGAAGTTGCACTATTTGAAGACGAGTGTTTCGGGAGAAGCAGAAATGTTACTGCGCCATATTCAAGTGACAGACAATAATTATACACAGGCATGGGAACTTCTTAAGGGACGATTCGGCAACAAGAAAATGATTGTATCATCTATTCTTAAAAGATTATTTAACCAAAAAAAGGTTAGTAACCCTTCAGCTGGTCAAATCAAAGCCTTGCTTGACACTACCGTAGAATGTATCAACAGCTTAAATAATATAAAAATATGTACAGATTCATGGGACCCAATAATAGTTTTTCTGGTTGGTCAGAAACTTGACCAAGAGACCGTGAGACAATGGGAAGAGCAGGCTTATAGAGAAAAAAGCGATGAGTTGTCTTCTTGGGCGGAGATGAGAAAGAAACAAACTGTGCAGCAGCGTCATGAATTCGTGAAGAATAAAAACCTTTGCTTCAACTGTTTAGTGCCGAATCACAATGTCTACAAATGTAAACAAAAAAGAACGTGCCGAGTCTGCGGAAGAAAACATCATTCTCTTCTACATCAAGTCAAGGAAACAGCACAAGAGGAGAAGAAACAAGAAGAAGAACCAAAGAAACAAGAACATTCAGAACAAAAGATCACAAGCGCACACTTCTCTAAAGAACAGTCTGGTCGTCAAGTGTTATTGGCTACAGCACAAGTAAATGTCACATCACGCGACGATAAAACACATCTACTTCGTGCATTGATTGACCAAGGCTCGGAGGCTTCATTCGTATCCTCAAGAGTAGTCGAACTCTTAGGATTGAAGAAGACTTGTATCAACGGTGTAGTCTCAGGAGTTGGAGAAGAAAACCTGGTGCCTATCAAACATGTAGTTGACTTGGCAATCACATCGCGACATAACCAAAGGGAGGTTATTCATGTAAAGGCCTATGTTTTAAAATCAGTTTCTACAACATTACCTTCGAAACACATATCGATGAACTGGCCTGAGCTTCAAACATTAATATTGGCTGATCCTTCGTTTAACACCCCGGGTAAAATAGACATTTTACTGGGTTCAGACATTTTCTGTCAAATTATAGAAGTTGGACTGCAAAAATTATCCGATGGAATAGTGGCTCAAAAAACGCGATTAGGTTGGATCCTGTCAGGTCACAAGAAAGACAAATTGGAAGAACACAAAATAACTACACTACATGTTACAAGTATGGTATCAGAAGACAATGATATTTTGAGAAGATTCTGGGAAATAGAAATAGATACATACAAGAAAAGAAAACTATTTACAAAAGAAGAACAAATGTGTGAAGATATTTACAAAAATACAACTAAGAGAGTTAATGGAAGATACATAGTGCATCTACCTTTGAAGCAAGCTGTAGAAGAAATAGTAAAATTATGCGGAGATACTAAACAAACAGCTATAAGTAGATTCAAGGGATTAGAAAGGAAATTTCAAAAGTCAAAGATGTTACAGTCAGAATATACTAAGGTAATACATGAATATATGGAAATGGGTCATCTGAAAAAATCTGACTCAGCTGACGACAACAAATCAATCTATTTGCCTCACCACGCCGTGATACGTGAAGATACATCTAAGGTTCGTGTAGTTTATGACGCATCTGCGAAGGGTCCTAACGGTCATTCGCTGAATGATACTATGATTTTTGGACCTGTCTTACAGCCTGATTTGAGATCCTTAATCATCACATGGCGAACCCATAAGATATGTTTAGTGGGAGACATAGTAAAGATGTACCGCATGATTAATATGACATCTGAACATACAAAATTGCAACGCATCGTCTGGCGAGATAATCCTAAAGACAAACTAGAAGACTATGATTTGACGACGGTAACTTTTGGTACAGCTGCAGCACCTTATTTAGCTGTACGAACATTAAATCAACTTGCTGACGATGAAGAAATAAATTATCCAGAAACAGCTCCTGTAATAAAGAATTCATTTTACATGGATGATTTCATGCATGGAAGTGAAAATGTAGAGAAAACAAAGAAAATTTGTGAGGAAATGAGGATTATACTAGATAAAGGAGGTTTTAAGATGCAAAAATGGTGTAGCAATTCTGAGGAAGTCTTAAATTATTTGAAAGAAGAAGAAAACAGTACAAAGGATGGAATAGAAATAAAGCTAGATAAAGTAATAAAAATTCTAGGACTTACCTGGGACAGAAACAATGACACATTTAAATTTACTGTCAACTTACCAGAAGCTCGACGTCCCATTACGAAGAGATCCATCTTATCAGACGTAGCCCGCCTGTTTGATCCTTTTGGATGGCTGTCACCAGTGATCATCAATGCAAAGGTGCTGATACAAAAACTGTGGCTGTGTAACTTGAGATGGGATGATGAACTGCCTTCGGAATTGATTGATGAATGGATGAGATATAGAGAGGGGTTGATATACCTGCAAAACATTGAAGTACCACGATGGTTGAAGACTACGCCGACTAATTACGCAAATATTGAGTTACACGGTTTTGCAGATGCATCTTCTCAGTCGTATGCTGCTGTAACTTACCTTAAGATTATTGAAGAAGACGCAGTACATGTCAGAATCCTAGCTTCTCGTACAAAGGTCGCACCACTGAAGCAACTTTCAATTCCAAAATTAGAATTGTGTGCCGCTGCATTATTAGCAGAACTTGTCAATGATCTTCAGGACATTATAAAGGTGCCAAAAAATAGCATCTATGTATGGACCGATTCGATGGTGGTGCTTTCCTGGCTGCAATCTCAACCAAGTCGTTGGCGCACCTTCGTCGCAAACCGCGTGGCAGATATCACACGAGTTCTAGACAATTACCAATGGAGACCTGTTCAGTCTACTGATAATCCAGCCGATATTGCGACAAGAGGCACTCAAGCAAGCAATCTGGCTTCTTTAGACTTCTGGTGGGCTGGACCTGTGTGGCTACAACTGAGAAACCTAACATTGAGTAGATGTGAAATTACACAAACGGACTTAGAATTGAAGAGTACATCGTTTCATAGCAATGTAGATGAAGCAAAACCAATTTGGGAACGTTTTTCATCACTCTTAAGGATGAAAAGAGTCTTGGCGTATTGTAGAAGGTTTATGAAGATAAAATCAGAAGCTACAGGAAAGTACTTAACAGTGAATGAATTAGGAGAAGTTTTAAATTCGTGCATAAAATATTATCAAAACTTAGTTTACCAAAGAGAAATCAAAGACTTAGAAGAAAAGGGAGAAGTAAAGAAAGGAAGTTCGCTCATCACACTCTCGCCATTTTTAGATAAAAATGGAATCATACGAGTGGGAGGAAGATTACAAAATTCTGATATTCCTGAAATGACTAAACATCCAATTATAATTCCTTCTAACCAACATATCACTACGCTATTAGTAAAGGAGGCCCACATTAGAACACTTCATGGCAATTAATACAGCAGCAGTTTCTGGTATCACAAACGCTGGCATTGGTTTGGAACAATTTCAAGGACTGTGTACAGCAATGAATGTTTAATAAACATCATAATCAAATTTCTGAAGAATGGGGAAAACGGCTAACGAAACTATCATAGCCGCGGCTGCAGTGGAAGAAGGCAGGGTAAAAGATGGCATAGCGGTAATCGATGTAATTGCTGATGGTTGCTGGTCTAAGCAGTCTTATAATATTAATTATGCGGCACTATCTGGAGCAGCAGCTATAATCGGAAGACAGTTCGTAGAAGTTTTATTTTTAGAAGTAAAAATCAAATAATGTTGTATCTGTAGTCGTGCACAAAATAAAGGTAGAGCAGCAAAAGAACACGTATGTGTATATAGATCAATAAATAACAATGAATCATAAAAAAGTAAAAAATAACGAACGTGTAATAAATATTGAAAGTAACTAGCGCGCTTTACCATCAACGATCGCACCACTGCTTACCAACAGTCAGGCTTGCGGTCAAGCGTTGGTTCATACTTAATTTAAAAAAAAAAAATATTTTACAGTATAAAAATAAATGATTATTAACTTTTCGTTTTATTTATGCACCACAGTCTACTCCTAAATTTCCATAGTGATTTTTTTATGTTTGAAGTAGGTACATACACATTCTTCACCTCATCCATCAAGCAAATAACAGGATTTCCAGTAAAAAAAAAAAAAAAAAAACAGAAACAAATTAATAACAACTAAATAGTCATCATCATCATCATCCCAGCGTTATTCCCAGTCGCATCCGAAGCCTTTTTCAGCTTTGGAGTCTGGGGTCCACTTTACCAGTCCAACTGCTGATATGGCTAAACTTTGACATTTTCCGTGAAGCAACTGCCGTCTGACCTCCACAACCCGAAGGCGACATCAAAGCATTGCAGTTAGACGAATTGTTGGACTTTTGAGGCTCCAACAACCCGTAACGACTGCCACTAGATGTTCGTATGGCAACCGGGACTAACGGCTTAACGTGCTTTCCGAGGCATGACCAGACCAGTGCAAATATTCATATTCATGCATACAAATACTTGCACTGTGCGGGATCGAACCCGCGCGACCTTGCACAGCGGCCGCGTCCGCTACCGCTACGCCACGGAGGCTGTCAAAATTAATTGTTCAAAATAACAACTAAATAGTAAAACGTTTAATTATACCATTACTTCCCTTTCGCTTTATTTGTCACTAACTGCTGTCTGCGACTTCTTACGCCATGACTTTTTGAATAAAACCATGACATATTTTATTAAAAATTTATATCCGCTATTTCGGATTTCAAATTGTATGTTATGTTCATAATCAGCACCCTAAAAACCTCGGCCATTGGGTTGTATCTTGTATCCTAAAAATAATTTAATGTCCATCAGATAGATTTATATAAAATATTAAACACGTATTTTTTATTTATTCTTTCATTCTAATACTTAGGAAGACATGTTGATTTGAAATGTCGCATGTCATCACGCCGTGGTAAATTTTTTACCACGTAATTAGCCCCCACTCCGTAACTATAATACGCTATATCTCAGTAGTTTTTGGTAATATCGACAAAATAAAAAATAAGGGTCTTAATTTTCTTTATTATCTATAAGAGGGACTAAATATTTTTTTGATTTTCATACCTTGGATACATCCCTATTACATATTTTCTAAAATCTATACCCTCCATCTTGAATATTTTTAATGTCATCTATAATTTTTATCATAACTATAGAAGACTAGCAAAAAATACTATTTTAATGAATGCTTTGAGTTGCGCTTAGCCAAGTCTTACCGAAAAAATAAAATTAACAGTATGATTACATTACATACCTTTTCGTTATAATTTAAAAAATATTTTGTTTGTTGTTTAGTTCAAAGTACAGACGGATAATCCGACTCGCACTTTGCCAATTTTTATCTGACCTTTTTGCGTTTACTGTGTACTCGTAAATCAAAACATGGCGTGGGTAACGTTTTCGATGCGTTGGACGAGTGCGGGGCGTGTGAGGCGCGCGGGTGAAATCCGATTTTTTTCTAGCTTTATACGCCCTCTTAACGCCCTAAATTAGAGTAGGACTTTATATTTAGCTACCACTGTGATAACTAGAATCAGTAAAAACAAAGAAAAGATAATAAATATGGCAAGTAAATAATACGAGATTACCGTGGCTCCCTTATTTGACATAATAAGTGAAGCTCACTGGCATACTGCCAACAAGATACCGAGCGGGTCACATAATTTTCAAGTGTTATGTAATTATTGTCGAGACATAAACTTGTCCCAAGACATATATTGTGGACAAACATCTGTATGAAATGGTATCCAAGTTCTACAATATTGTATTAATATTAATGTGACTTCTGGGGCCCTAGTACAATAGTGTCAAAATGGTCCATCAGTCTCAAAATGATCGATTGTAACAAGTTTCGTAGTCTACTAACAAAATGGCGTCAGTGGACAATCAGTGACCCTAGACTCCATATTAATAAATGTTCAAATTGAGTATTCGTTTTTAGAAAATCAATTTTATCGACGGGTTTTATAATAATGGCAATAAGGCAATGTCATTCTATCACCATTCCATTGCGAGACGACTGAGATAATTGATCGATCATTATAAATTTAACAGATTACGAACTTTTAGCTCAATGACAATGGAATCGTGTTGGAATGACAAATATATGAAAATAGCAGACCAGGGCTGCAAGGCTCTGGAAGTTGGTTTCGAAAGAAGGAGGTCCCTCCATACATAACACCCGTCTGGTCGGAGGATCCTCCCTTTTCTATGTGGGATGAGTGAACTTTACTCCCTGTTCCTCATGCATCTATAGTACACATCTTTGGCATTTGCCGTTTGTATCGCTAACCCCTTAGCATTCAGCTCTTTACACTGTAATTCATTTTCGTGCAATCATTGAAGTTGCATTTTTGGCCAAAGAATCAGCATCGCCATACAACGTGGCAATGCTGCCAGCCTTTTGGGCACGTTTCCTGTCGACAGCGAAGCGGATGAATTTTTTGATGCCCTCTAGTTATTTCCTTTCCTCTTTTATATACTTGTACCAAATTTTATTTTTAACTATTTAAATTCTGTAAATATTAGCCATGTAATTGGTGTTGTAACGAAACAGGGTTATTGTAAAAAATATAGTTGCATTCCTAAATAACTTAAATAGTAAATCTAACTGAAAACTGAAAGACATTAACAAAATCCCGAACGTGATCCCGATTGTAAGCGAGCGAAAAACATAGTACGAATAACGTACGAACTTGTCTCATACCGGGCATAAAACATTGTCACACCGGCACTATACTGGAACATATAAACCGTTAGCGTTTTCATCTAAATATGCATGCAGCCAAAGTTCGTGTGTGCCTCGTTTGTAATGCCAAGCCAAACAGAGAACGTCTGTCGAATGTCACATTCCCATTTATACTCAGCCAGCATTGCTTTTTAAACCATGATGTTTTGATCGTCTTTAGAGAGAAATTTAATGATTTTTTGGCTTTGAAACAGGCACGACACCTGTATTATATGGATATCTACTGTCATGTTATTTTAATATATAAATTTTACTTTAAACTCTATTTTCTCAAAAGTTTGCTGGCTGGATCCTTTTTACATAACTACGTCCAATTTATCTAATATATTGTTCATGTAAACGACAATTTTACCAAATTTGCTAAACTAAAAACGTGTTGATTGTCCCAGAACAGAACTACATTCCGTCCCTTGATGAAATTTCACTACAGACGTCTTTTAGCGTCACGAAGAAAATTGAACCACAAGCGGAAACAGTAAAACGTAAACTACCCTCACTTTCCTACCCCACGGACGCATAACAGCGCGTCGTAACAAACGAAACAATATGTATACTTACCCGAACTTAATCCGCACAGCGTCAACATAAACTTAAATTATCTCGGAATTAGGTTCGTGATACATGTCTTTATACAACCTTGTCTAAGAGGTAAATAAAAATGGCAGCATAGGCTCATCGCGTTGCTTGTTGGAGTAATGGGTCTTTATGGCCCTGGAACAGATTGGAACCACATTTTTTTTTTCTCTAAATATGCGAGTATCCACCCTTATGCTTCTGCTGCTGCTTTTGCTATGCTTGCTTTGCCCTAGTATGAGTTTTCATTGCGAGACTCGATCGTCGATATCGAGCGCGTTTGGCGCTCTCATTGGTTGAGAATTCTTACAACCTTGAAGTGGGCCAATCGATGAGTCAAAATAATGCGCTCGATATCGACGATCGAGTTTCGTAATGAAAACTCATACCAGGCCTACAGAACGTTCCGTATGTAGCGTATCGCCTCTTCTTTTATACCGCATACATCGACGGGCTGGAACAATTTGCCAATGGCGGTGTTTCCATCGGACTACAATTTAAGTGTCTTCAAAAAGTGTCTTAATTTAAGAAACTAGCGCGCTTTACCATCAGCGATCGCTTCACTGCTTACCATCAGGCGGGATTGGGGTCCAGCTAGTGAGGTAGTGAGTAGGTAGTTACGTAGTGTTTATAATACCTAATAGAAAAAAAAAACTCATGTATCATGGGTGCGTTTACAAACATATCCGTTTTTCTCTGTGTTAGGCCATAATATCGGCCGCCGCGCCGCCGGCAGAAGTTACCACCCATCAGACAAAGTCTTGCCGCCAAGCGATTCGTCGTGTTCCGGCATGATGTCTGGTGAAGCCGTACGGAGAACGGGTCTGAGCGATTGTGTTGCGATGTGTGCCGGGTATGATGCTTCCTATTCACCAAGCTTTTTTAAGTGAATAGGCTTAATTAACTAGCGTGCTTTACCATCAACGATTATGCAATCGTCAGCAGTACTGCTACTGCTTAACATCAGGCGAGATTGCAGTCAAGCACTAGTTTATAATGACAAAAAAAAAATTATAAACTCACATTCACCCCTCGCAAGAATGTGTAAGGCAGTGAATGGCTACAGTGATTATATAGATCTCCACTTTGACTCTCTAGAAAGCCACTCTGTATCGTTTACCAAGCAACCCCTAATTCTAATTCTAGTTCATTTTGATTTAATTATGATTGTGTCAAGTTTACAAATGTCATTATATTATTTTGTTAATTTTACATTTTATTTTTTATTTAAATACATAATGTTATCAATTTCTTGAAATCAATTTATTGTTGTTAATTTTAGTTCTATTTAAATTAAACTCATATAATCGTTAAAAAAAAAGTGAATTTTCTTAATCTTACTTATTCACTCAATTCTAGTAATGTTATAATTTAAAAAACCACAATTTTTTGCTTTTTTAATTTTTATATGGAATTTCATACCAATGTTATAAATTTATCAATATTAGCGCTTATTGTTAAGTTAGCTTATCTCCATAATTCATTGTTTATATGCATGTTGTGTTTACCTATAAGTAATTGATGCACCATTATTTTATTATTTGATTGTTATTGTGTAATCAATTGTTGGTGAACCTAATAAAATAAAATAAAATTAAAAAATAATACACAAACAGCGAGACCCGTAACAAGTATTTGTGTGTCATAAAAATAATTGTTTCCTGCGGAAATCGAACCCGCAACATGCAGAGCAGTAGTCAATTGCTTAACCACTGCGCTAATCGTGCAGTCTGTGTAGCTTTAGATGACACTTGCAATCTGACACTTACTTATTTTCTAACAATTATCAGCACGCAATAAGACACAAGTAAAACAATTACACTAACAAAATTAACCACCAAACTTAAAGCCATATACACATGTGCGCAACTCGCCTACGCCTAGCACCTAATAAAACACGTGACAAAAACTTGTTCACTAACAACATCATTGTACTAAATAACCGAAGACTTCTTGCTCCTAATCTATTAACTTTTACAATTACTACAGATTATTGGACGACGTCTACTGTAATCTAATAACATAAAGTGTAGGCTAGGCTTTAATAACGTGCGGCTTAAATCTATTCGGTACAGGTTTAGGAGGAAATTTGTGTGAAATATTTTTTTTTTTTCGGTAAAAATGGATATAATATTTTGTAAGACGGCCTTTTGCTTGCCCATTTGGTGTGAAAATAGGAGATGTAAAAACTACAAAAGGGGAGTCCCTTTGTAGTTTTTACATCTCATATTTTAGTAGGATTTTCTGCGTAAATATAGATATTAAGGTTACTTATATGAAATAAATTATTACTAGACGAAACTCTTTTTTTTTGGAAATCTCTAAGAGATTCAATAGACTAAAGGTTGAGTGATTGGATTAGTATATTTTTTACGAACATATCTCATGCTGAGATTAGTACTGGCCTAGTGGTAACAGAAGGGTCATGGGTTCGAATCCAGGAATGTGATTTACATTTTGTGTAAATAATTTCATCACCACTGCAGTCAAAACGGTGAAGGAAAATATCGTGAGGAAAATATGTTAGAAACAAAAATTCTACAATATTTACCATGTACCAACCCACACTGAGCTCATATGGTGGATTATAGTCCACCCCTTCTTAAAAAGAGAAGGTTTAAGACCTGTCAAATTAGTGCGCTCTTGACGTAAACTGGCGTATTTTCAGTCGCCATGTTTTTAATCGCGTCTAAACTGTCTATGGAGTATCTTAATTTGACAGGATTAAACTGACATGTTATCTTCTGTCCTTTTCTTACCGAATAAGAAAGAAAAAGATGCACGTAACTTAAAATTAGTTTAGTTTGTGAACAACAGAATCGGCGCCTTTGTTACATATTGTAGAATGTAAGGATTTTGCCACTCTTTCACGCAAAAATTACTAAACAGATTTGGATATAATTTAACACACCGATAGTTTATAACTATGAATAACATATAGGATACTTTTTATTCCGATATTTCCACGGCGTAAAAAATAATAAGAATTGAGAAAACATTATTACCTACACGTTACGTTTTATAGTATGTAAACCCTATAGGAAAAAGTTATGAGTAAACGCCAAATCTCACACAAATCCAATAACAATCGTTTCTCGGAATAAAGCATTCCAAACTGCATGTTGTTACCAAAATGACTCCTTATTGCTGGCCTCAGTATAAATCACGCACGAGATTAGGAAAAATACCGTTATCAGTGTGTCTTGGCTTTATTGCCCGCGAAGAAATATTGCCTCCGCCTAAGTACTTCCATTTAGCGCTGTGTGTCATAATTTGAGGGTATTTGTATTTTGTATACCCTGTGGTTGGGTTTTGTAGGGTCAGCATGAAAGGGAGTTGGTTTGGAGTACAAAAATAGTCTGATAGTGAACTTGCTTCAACTTGTTTTGTCAGAAATATGAATAAGTATATGATGCAATAAATAAAACATTCATATATCTATTTATATCATTGAATGCAAAATTTTGTTCGTCTCTATAGAAAGTAAATCGTTATTGATGTACGACTTGTTACCATAGATTATAAAATAATCTAGAATCATATACTAAATCCGTGATTATAGGTTGTGCGTCTATATATGGACGATAGCAGGCCAAGTTACCCGAATCTGTCAAATATCCCTAATCAACCTTGAGCCTTAGCGGTTAAGAGATAAAGTTGAAAATCTAATAAGGAAATCTGACAAATTGTAGTAGCTTGATGTGCTATCATCTGTACCTCCTGTCACACTGTATTTGCCATTTTAGCACGATTCTTTTTCCCTTCATCATCTAAATGCACATGAGTCGGCGACTTTTAAAAACGAAGTTAGGCGCCAAGATTCAACTAATCTGGAAACCACGAAATATTCCTAAGCTCTCCTGCTATCCCTACATTTGAGTATTTGAAGGGTGCCGGGTGTTTTTTGGTGTTAGACGAAATCAGGGCCCCGTCGTGCGTTCCCGACTTTATTACACGTACGTGTCATCGGAAATACTAATCTTGTTATGGGAATATTACTAAAATCTGCGCTTCAGTATGAGTTAGGAGTTTAGGTAATTGTTTTGGGTTGTTTTAGTACGATACACGTATTCAAAGGCCCAAAAAGTTAAGGTAGATAGTAATCTATACAATCTAATCCTAGTAATATTACAAACTAGAGGGCGCGGGCGACTTCGTCCGTGTTTTCTTTATATGCTCCGCTCCTATTGATCGCAGTGATGTTATATAAAGACTAAAACCTTAAGCCTAAAGCCTTCCTGGATTAAAGGGCTATACAACGAGTATGAGTACATAAGAGGAAGTCTGAAAGTGGCACCGGTAGCTGAAAAGTTGTGTGGAAATCGGTTGTCATGGTACGGGCATGTGTTACGGAGAAATGAGGAGAATGTCTTGAGGGGAGTTTTAATTAAGAATGTTGATGGCTATAAGAGTAGGAGAAGACCAAAGAAACGATGGATGGAATGTGTGAAGGATGATATGGCTAAGAAAGGGGTGACTGCCGAAATGGCTTCTGATAGGGATGTATGGAAGAAAAAGAAATGTTGCGCCGACCCAACAAACTCTTCAGCTTTATATATTAGTATAGATATTGATAGAAGGATATTTTTTCCTCGTGCTCAAAAAAAAAAACATAAACTACCGGGTAATTGGTGTCACACTAGATTTGCAGGGGCGTGCACAGAGATTTTGTGGAGGGTATGCATATACACACTATCACTATCCAAATCTCTATGGTAAAACTTAAAAAACGTAACGTAGACGTAGTTTCAATTTAGGATAGTCGCGTACTTTTTCGCATGTCAACATTGATTGATTGATTAATCCCAGTCGCATCCAAAGCTTTGGAGTCTGGGGTCTGCTTTACCAGTCTAATTGCTGATTTTGGCGAAACTTCGACATTTTCCGTGAAGCGACTGTCGTCTGACCTCCACAACCCTAAGGCGATATCGAAGCATTGCAGTTAGACCAATTGTTGGACTTTTGAGGGCTCCAACAACCCGTAACGACTGCCAATAGATGTTCGTATGGCAACAGGGATCAACGGCTTAACGTGCTTTCCGAGGCACGACCAGACCAGTGCAAATATTCATATTCATGCATACAAATATTTGCACGGCGCGAGGATCGAACCCGCGCCTCTTTGCGCAGCGCCCGCGTTAGCTACCGCTACGCCACGGAGGCTGTTAAAATACAATGAACTGTCATTACTAACGCAACTGTAATTAAGAAATAATTTATTTCTCAAAAAACTGAAAAGAAATATTTTAGTATCTATAAAGTATAAATTAAATCAAAGCGCCTATTTTTTTAAAATAACTCTGTAAAAATTAAGTATGTATGAGATCGTTTTAAAATCGCTAAAAGTTCTTTTTCAATGGAAATATAGACAAATCTGTGAATCTGCGCTACTTATTGGAATCATAACTATTAAATTTTGCTAATTTGTAAACTTCAGGAAAATTATTACAATATAAAGTATAATAGTATTGAAATTCATAGCAAGTAGGTTGAAAAACTTAGGGTGTTTTAAGTTTTTATAACGACGAATTGTCAATACCGCGTTTTAAAATAAGTACACCTACACGAGAAACAAAACAATTTATTTGTGTGTATAACTTTTAATTATTATAATACTTTTTATTAAAACAACCTTTCTTTTGAGTCAAACCAAAAACTAAAATAAATGAACATTCAATTCCGCTTAAAACAACCATTATACGTACATATTTATGTTTCCAAATACACCGAAATATAACGAAACAACATTAAGCTGATAAAATAAAAAGGTATTTGAACGAACAACAATCATATCATGCTATATTTGTGAACTTCTTAAATGGGGCGCTTTATTAGAAGCTGTGCTTATTCGAGCCTAGAAACCCAAAGAAATTACACGCCCACGTACGCAAAGTTTACGCACACAACCAAATAATTTTATTCACAGACTGGAACGCAAGAAGCACATAAATTCACTGCTTATCCGCAACGCGATGTGGCGCGAGCGTCGCGCGACTAAGCCTTATTGTAATGTATGTTAGTAGTTTGCACTAGTCCCAATAGATGGCAGTGTTATCAAACTGATTAAAAGTCTCAGTTCTAAGTTTTTAGTATGTATAAATATAAATTATTTTACTGTAGTATATTATAAATTATTATATTTTTTTTAGAAAATTATTAGGGTATGCAATGCTTATCTGCCTCTATGGAGCGCACGCGCCTGTAGATTTGTAACCTTTTTTTTTGTGTTCTGTGGAAAATGTTGTTGGTTACACATTTGCTCGTATCTTTTTGTACTTCTGTCTATAAAATGTTTGTTTTCCCAAATAAATAAAAATAAAATTAGCAATGCATTTAATTTTGACTTGACAGTTCAGCAACATTCATTGCGTTTTTTACCTTTTTCTAACATAAGAAGTAATGGATAAGCAAGAGTGTGGATTTGAATGGAATTTGACACACATATAGTTTATAACTAGCACCTTAATTCCGTAACACATTATTATTATCAATTGGAATCATTTTGAAGCATATTGCAAATCCATTGCTCCTTATGTTCGGAGAATGTGTCTGCTCAACAATGTAAATAACGCAATGAATGTTGTTGAACTGTCAAAATGAAACCCATTGCTACTGACAGTGCGTTACGCATTTACACTGCTATATTAACACATATGATCCTGATGTTCTTACGGAAACAATTCCGTGATTTCACTCGCATAAGTTAGTTAGTTAGCAGCTAGTATTATAGAAAATGACATCAGGCCTGTATTCCGCGAAAGAGTAGGCAGTAATGCACCTATAGTATACCTACTTTTTTTTTAATTCTTAACCAGTGCCTGACTGCAATCCCGCCTGATGCAATCATTGATGGTAAAGCGCGATAGTTTATTAAGAGCCTATTCACTCTAGCTTTGAAGACACTTAAATTATAGTCAGACAAAAACACCGCCGCTGGAAAATTGTTCCAGTCTCTCGATGTATGCGGTATAAATGATGAGACGAAACGCTTCGTCCGGATCGTAGTGGTGACAACAGCGTAAGGATTGTTACACGCCGTAGGTACGACAGTCCGATGATGGAACGGGTGAGATGGGGAAATTAGGTCATGCAATTCCCTCGCACATTCTCCAAAATGTCACATCAATTTCCTTTTCATGTGGTCTAACAGGAACCTTTTTTAATCTGGTAGTAAGTTTGCGTAAGATAATTTTCCGACCTTCAGAAGATCGAAGACACGGTCAAAATCTCCTCTTTTTAATCTATTTTTTTTTTTTGTTTAGGGATACATTTTATAATCGAAAAGCGTATGTCAGTCCCATCGTATCCTAAATACACATTTCTCATATTGAGGTCATGAAGCTAAACACACAAAAACTCTTCACATTTGTTTGAACCAGGACTTTATCAAATGTGTCTACTTCAAGACTGTTCAGCATCAAGATCCTAAACAGATTATTTTACCAGACTCGTACCAGACGCAGTCCATCAAAAAGTGGTGCAAAATTTCTCAAAAAGCTTTTAGGTAGGTACATCCTTACTAATATTATAAATCGGAAAGTGAGTTTGTTTGTTCCGCTTTCACGTCGTAACTACTGAACCGATTGCTTTGAAATTTTGCAAACATAAAGTTAGAAGTCTGAATTAAATAATAGGGTACTTTTTATACCGGAAAAATTATATTTCCGAAGGAAATCTAAAACGCGCGATATTACCGAATTCCACACGAGCGTAGCCGCGGGCGGAAAGCTAGTTATAAATAAAAATCCAATAAGAAAATATGTTTCAACGTTTTAAAAGATGGAAACTTAGTTCCAGCTAGCGAGACCGATGACCACCATGTTCATTCTCTCGTTAATTAATTAGTTAATTACTTCTCAAGTCCGTAAGTGTAATTAATTAGTCACCCAGCGTGACTGGACACTAAAAATCTTAGCCAATTTTGCGTGGCGTGGCATGTAACATTCTTTTTAAGACGTTGCAGCTTCATAATTTTGGTAACTTTAATATGGAGGTTCTTTCGTTTTTGTTTTTTTAAATTATGTAAAGTATAACCAATGATGTTTAACACTTAGGTATTCAAGTTTATGTTTAAAAATAAAAAGAGCTCCGTATTTCTGTAACATGGATACGTTAACGAATATTATTTTTTAGTTTTATTTAAATATACCTGTATCTTTGTTAAAGGAATGCTATAATTTGCAAAAGTTCATATAAATAATAACCCTTTTTTAAATTATATAAATTAGTGTTTAACTGCGATCCCGCCTAAGCAATTATACAATCGTTGATGGTACAGCGCACTAGTTTATTTTAAGCCTATTTACCTATTTATTAACTGGTTATAAATATAGGTACTGGGTGATATAATATTTTTTTCATCATATCTGTATTCTTCCTTTTTTTGACATCGACAATGAATTCAGTACATGATTTTGAAACCCTGGCATTGAAATTTTGATATTCCTGTTCGAAGACGTCGGTTCTGTCACCATGTATAGGTATTAGTACTAGCTGTATCCCTGGAGGTTTCACCAGCGTTAGTTCAGATCCCGCGGGTATATCCGGAAAATAAGTATACTATGTGTTACTCCCGGTTTTAAACTATCTGTGTGCCAAATTTTGTCTAAATCAGTTTAGTGGTTTTTGCGTGAAAGAGGAACAACCGTCTGTCCACCCAACAATACATTTTTCCTCACAAACTTTCCCATTTATAATATTATTAGTATAAAATAAGACAAACACGTTCCCTTCAACTGGCTATACATATATGATACAAAAAAGGTTCTAACAAAATATCAGCTACAAAAGGGCGTCATTTTTCGCGAAGTGCTTCCATTACAGGATTTTAATATTTAAGTGAGAACTAAAAACCTCTCCATGGCAACACTTCTCTGCCTAGCGAGACCTTTTTCGCTAAAAGAAAAACTACAAATATTACGACTAAGCTGACACTATTGTCTATGATTTCAAAGGAGGTTCGTACTTGAACTTTCATAGAGGGTAAAGGTCCGATTTCGTGCAAAAAGGCGCGAAAAGGAGGCGGCCATTACAAGACACGCACACATAAACTAATATGTATCGTACATACGTTGTTACAATAAAGGTTAAACAGTTTTCAAATACCTACATAGCGAGTGATAGCCGTTTGGAAATATTATTGTCGGTATAACTAGCGGCCAGCCATGCTTCGTACAGTTGAAATCTACGAACGGCACTATGTCAAAACATAAACAACGATATTTTATTGGCTTTATCTCAAGACTGATTTTTGGATTGACATATATTTTTTCTATTTCTATTTATGGCAAGTAAAGCCGATGTCGACTATTCTGCCAATGTCAAAAGTGGATTGGAGAAGCAAGACATAAGTATATTTTTTGTTCGCTGGGAAAAATTTGAGGTCTGACAACACCACTATGATCCGGACGAAGCGTTTCGCCTCCTCCTTTATACCGCGTACATCGAGGGAGTGGAGGGAGACAATTTACCAGCGGCGGTGTTTTCGTCGGACTACAATTTGAGCGTCTTCAAGGCTAGAGTGAATAGGCTCTTAATAAACTAGTGCGTTTTACCACCAACGATTGCATCACTGCTTACCATCAGGTGGGATTGCTGTCAAGCGCCAGTTTATAATTTTTATAAAAAATAAAAAAAAAACTGTTAAAAAAATTTAAAAAAATCTTCAAATATTTATGTATTATTGACCTAACATCTGGATTAAATGTTCTAAATATTGTTTAAAATCGTATCAAAGTCCATTGTGAAGTTTAAAAGATCAAAAAGACTTCAACAGACAAGTGTGAAGCGACGGTAATATGCAATTCTGTTTTAATAATTTCTATTTTTTTCTATTAATCGCGTTGTGACTGTCAGCAGGAGCTTTAAGTGGTCACACAGACATTGAAAGCGACTTTTTTAACACAATGCCACGATAAATATTAGTAACTAGCGACCGCCAGCGACTTCGTTCGCGTGGTTTAATTATGCTCCGCTCCTATTGGTCGCAGCGTGATGTTATATAGCCTTTCTAAAGCCTTCCTGACTTAATGGGCTAGCCAACGCAAAAATATTTTTTCAAATCGGACCAGTAGTTACTGAAATTAGCGCGTTCAAACAAACTCTTCAGTTTTATATATTAGTATAGAGTATAGATAAAAATCGCGGACACATTATACGTTTTTTTTATTTTTTGTTTATGCGAAACTTGAAACACGTTGGACACGTGTTTAAAGTAAAGAATCTGTATAATATGCACAAAATTTCAAACAGATATCATGAAAAACCACAAAGTTATGAGTTTGTTATGTTACTTGATAGTCCCAACAAAACTATGGTCAACGCACCGTTCGCTCTGCGCCTAGAGCGGCGGGCGCCTGTCTCACTGTGATCTACAGTAGATTGTGCATTACGGTACACTGCAATAATTTCTAAATGTATTTGGGATAAAATGTAACATGGTGTAAAAATGGAATCGATTCAGTCAGATTTCGTATAAAGTAATAAGGTCCAATTGATGATTGAAACTTATTAAATAAATATCAACTTTAAATTTGTGGTAATTAAGTGTATTTCAGGGTGACTAATGACTAGCACTAATGAAAGACTTATGGAACTATTTGACATTATAGTGTAAACTAAACTTTATTATGTAGAGCTTTAAGTTATTTTTCCATAAAATAATTTTTGTTTACTATTTTGGCAAATTAAAACACAAATGCACACTAATAACCTCTTCTCGATTAAAATAATAAAACATACTACGCACATAATGTAAAAAGTTACCTGAAAGTGCTTAATATTTACATTACGGGGCAGTAAATAGCTCCTAAGTATATAAACAAAACACATTCATGAGTAATAAGTTTTGAAGGTTGTTGCTTGGTCATGCTCGCCTAGTACAAAACTTAGTTGACCGCAGGTGGTTGATTCAACTTATCATCCCTTGCGCATGGCTAATGGCTAAAGATATGTTGTATAGCCATGACATAATTACTTTGTATTCTGACCATTGCGTGAGCATTCAAAGGGTTGCACTAGGGACTTAGTAGGAAGTAATTATTGATAATGTTTATTGCCGGATCTGTAAAAGACAGAGCTATACGGAAAAGGGAGAGGGAAGACTGCTCAATATATAATACTACTACTGAGTTCGATATTTTGAAAAATAACTTTAATAGCTGCACATAAACAATCGTTGATGGTAAAGCGCGCTAGTTTATTAAGACCCTATTCAGTAAAAAAAAAGCTGAGTGAATAGGAAGGAAGACGGCAGTTGAGCGAGGTGATGCAATGTTAAAGCCAACAACACGACCAAAGATGCTACGCCAGAGGGAAATTAGTCTGGAGAACATCCACGATCAAACTCCCGTCACAACAACATTTGGCGCATCGTACCCGGCATAAATAGCAACAAAATTGCTCAGACCCGTCCTCTGTACGGCTTCATCAGACATCATGCCGGAACACAACGAATCGCTTGGCGGCAAGACTTTGACTTTGTCGTTTACGCTACAACTTCAAACATTTCTATACATTTTTCAATACTCCACCACTAAATCCACTTAATTTTCCGTATAATAAAGTTAATATTTGATTAAATTGAAATAACATGGATTCGAAATATGAATTTGAATAGACTGTAGATAGATTAGATTAAACGTTTAATTATTCATGAGTCATTTCAAAAATGTCTGCTTATTCCAGCAAGCAAACGTCATTTATCTAGCGTTCCTGAACTAAAATGTTTTTATTTCAACATTATAGATGTTTTTCGAAAAGTGTCAATTTGTCTGGAAATAGGAAAAACGTAAGTTCTATATCGGGTTTTCCAATTTATATTATTTTGTATAGGTATTATCAGTACAAAGAAATGTAAGTAGTATTAGGTATTAACCAAAAACAGCTTTATGTACATAGATAAATAAACACATTTAAATTAAGAACAACTGTTTAAAAAGAAATACACAGCCAGCCGGAGCATTCTAAATTCGAAAGTACCTAGTGTTGCCACCATTTTCGTAGCAACGTATTTACAAATTCAGGGTTGCCAGTGTTTGCCAATTCGCCAGCCGCCGTTCACACCTGTTGTGAACTTTTAGTGTTACTGAGGCTGTTTATGTTCTCCAAGTATGTGAAGGGTGTATGTGGGTAGTATTTGGAAATAATTGTGTCCAAAGTTTTGGGTGTTGGGAAAAAAGTTGGTAATTTCTGGTGTGTGTTTATTAGCTTATTTAAAACAAGTACATACTAATAATTAAATTTGGAAACAGCTGGTTGACACTTCCCGTGTCTCCAAGGGTTGGCTTTTGCCTTGGCCAGAGGTTAAGCTTTGCTATATAACGTAGTGATGCCATTAGTATCTAAGGTAAATTATATTTTTTTATCAGTCGAAAATGATGCAGATGATATTCTCGAAGCAATCCTCCTCTGTGTAAGAGGAGACCAGTGCCCATCAGTGGGACGATAAAAAAAGGTTGATGATGAAAGATAGAATCTACCTATTAAAATCGCCCATGTGGTTGGGACTGATAATTGGCTAAATATGGTACCTCCCATCTGCCTTTAATTCAAAGAATAAGTGCACGATGTTGTGATAGGATTTTTTTTTTGAAACCTAACTTCATTTACATCAATTACATCACTGACGTGCAACCGTACCGACTAGCGTTTGAACAATTTTCAACCTTATTGATGAGAACCTTTTTTAATAACCATACAAATTCCAAAAAAAAAAACATTTCTTACGAACAACAAAATCCTGCCGGCAAATCATCTGCGCCACAGACTCCAGCCAGCAATTTGAAGTCAGACTAAACAGCTTCGCAATTAGTCTACGCAATAAAATTCCAATTCTTATTTACTAAAAACTGTGCAAATCTCTACGCTGTGAACACATTAACAATGGGTTGTGCGTCATTGTATCCGGTTTTCTGCGTAAGTGACAATGGTGACACTCATGACAGGCGTGGCGCTGAACCGTGGGTGAGTTGTGGTGGGTTTTCCGAGAAAATAGCACTTGATTCAGCGATAATAGAGGACTATAATTCATTGGTGATGCTAGGTGAAATTAATCAATTAAACGCGTAAGTTCAAAGAGTAGGTAGAGTAGAAGAATACAAAGAGTAGTAACTAACAATTCAAAGAAGAGATCGTTTTTTTTTACATATTATAAACTAGTGATTGACCCCAATTCCGCCTGATGGTAAGCAGTGATACAATCGTTGATGGTAAAGCGAACTAGTTCATTAAGAGCCTATTCACTGTAGCCTTGAAGATACTTATTATCTTTACAACGATACAAATTTTTCGACTTGACTTGATATAATACATAAAAGGACTGTCATAGTCAGAGATGTTGGTAACGATGCGTATGAATTCTAAATTCATAAAAGGTTCTGACAGCGTCAGGCACTAGTGGACTGGTATTTGGCATGGCGCAGCCGTGAAGGACACAATGCTGATTCATACATTTTTCTGAGCTGGGGCCCTTTTGGCGTTATAAACTCAGTTTTATACTTTAGATGTATTTATCTTACTGTCACATAAAGGGCGATGGAAAGAGCTATGCTCGGAATTTCTCTGCGCGATCGAATCAGAAATGAGGAAATCCGCAGAAGAACCAAGGTCACCGATATAGCTCTTCGAGTCGCTAAAATTAAGTGGTAGTGGGCACGGCACATTGCTCGTAGAACCGGTAGCCCATGGGCAGTGAGGTTCTGGAGTGGTGGCCACGTAATGGAAGACGCAGCGTAGGGAGGCCTTCAACAAAGTGGACCGATGATCTTGTGAGGGTCGCGAGAAGCCGATGGATACGGGCAGCACCAGACCGGTCATCGTGGAAAGCCTTAGGGGAGGTCTTTGTCCAGCAGTGGACCTCTATAGGCTGAAGAGGAAAGTGCATTTCTATTTCTTTCTTTCTATTGAAGTGAAAACTTTAGCGACGATGAGCACTTTTGTTGGATGGGAAAGAAGGATTGAATTCGCGTGAGCGTGACCAATCCGACACCTTGATAGTCTTATGTTTTTTACCTTTTGCGTATTCTGTATTTTAATGATTTCAGTTTTCAGTTCTATCGGACAGTTTTGTTTTGTGTGGGTAGGTAGGTATACAAAGTCAGACAAAATGTTCTAATACAACTTCGCGGACGTGATGGATATCGATTTACAAGCTTAAAAAAGAAAAGAAAATATATTTATACTTCACTTCTATATAATCGAATATACAACATAATATAACTTTCGAATATACATAAACTTCAAATATTAAAGCTTTTTGTGGTCATGGCCTAAAATAAAATCATTTTATTTTTATTTTATCGTGATTCGATGGCGATAGCTTATTTGATCCTGTTATGTGTCTTAACCGGAGGGCAAATATCTTTTCTTTATTGTATCTAATTTCGTAATGGAAGTGGTCATTCTGTCCATATACGTGCAATTGCAGCGGAGCTAGCGCTGTGTCGTAGTATATTTTACATACGGTGGAATACATAATATTACCTACGTGTATTGAAAGACATACCCATATTTTTTTTTTTTTATATTATAAACTAGCGCTTGACCGCAATCCTGCCTGATGGTAAGCAGTGACGCAATCGTTGATGGTAAAGCGCACCAGTTTATTAAGAGCCTATTCACTCTAGCCTTGAAGACACTCAAATTGTAGTCCGACGGAAACACCGCCGCTGGCAAATTATTCCAGTCCCTCGATGTACGCGGTATAAAGGAGGAGGCGAAACGCTTCGTCCGGATCGTAGAGGTGTTAACAACGTAAGGGTGGAAACCAGCCGTACGACGGGTCGTCCGCTTGTGGAACGGAGATGGGGGAATTAAATCATGCAATTCCATCGCACACTCCCCGAAATGAATCCTATAGAACACCGAAAGGCTGGCTACTCTACGCCTGTGCTCTAGGCTTTGGAGACCAACTAGAGTTAGATCAGGGTCACCAATCAGCCTCTTTGCACGTCTCTCCACTGAATCCAAAGTGGCCAGGTGACACTTGGCAGCACCAGCCCAAATGTGGCTGCAGTACTCCACACACGAACGGACCTGTGCTTTGTATAACATTAGAAGCTGCCCAGGTGGGAAGTACTGCCGAACCTTTGCGATAACGCCAAGTTTCCTGGCAGCCACCTCAGCCTTGGACTCAATGAACCGCCCAAAGTTAAGGTCCGAGGAAATCTCAACTCCCAAAAGCTGAAGGCGGTCGGAACACTCCAAGGACACATTCCGAAAAGTAGGAGCCAAGGTAAACGGGCTCCTTTTGGCGGTGAAAAGACACGCCTGTGTTTTGGCGGCATTGAATGCTACAAGATTGGAATTGCCCCATTCGGAGACTGCCTGCAGCGCAACACTCGTTCGCTCAACCATGGCCTCTCTTTCTGACCGGATTGATTCCCTACTAGCCCGAGCACCCGGCAGGTATCTCTCTACAACTGTGCTGTCATCTGCATACCCATAGATACCAGGCATCAGCAGATCGTTAATATGCAGCAGGAACAGAGTTGCAGAGAGAACAGACCCCTGAGGAACACCGGCATTAGTTGACATGGGCTCAGAAGAGCATACATCGACAACAACTCGGAGGGACCGTTCAGTCAGGAAGTCTTTTACCCAGCCAGTCAGGCTAGGGGAAATGCCGTACGCTGGAAGCTTACTCAAAAGGCCAGTGTGCCATACCCGGTCGAAGGCCTTCGAGACATCAAGGGAGACAGCAATCGCTTCCCCATTCTTCTCGAGGGCCTCGCCCCACAAGTGAGTGGCATACACTAGTAGGTCCCCAGTTGACCGATTGCGGCGAAACCCGTACTGTCGGTTACTGAGGAGATCGTTACCTTCCAGGTATGTCAAGAGGCGCGAGTTCAATACGCGCTCCATAATTTTGCAAAGTATGGAGGTGATCGTAATCGGCCGATAGTTGGCAGGATCGGCACGACTACCCTTCTTGGACACGGGCTGCACGTTAGCAAGCTTCCAGGACTTGGGCACAATACCAGTCCTAATTTTTCTTCCGTCAAATCAAGTTTAGGTATTTAAGCGCCGAAATATCCGACCTATATTCATAGTATATAATGACTATCAGCCACAATTCAAGTATGTACGACGTACGTACACTGTAATTATACCTACATTTCTCAACCAACCTTATTTCACAGTATATGAAATCGATACAAAGGTATTTTATGTCTTTGCAAAAGAATTTTGATTTAGATTTATGAAGTACCCGCTTTTTGTAATAAGTAGGGTGTAATTATGCTATAGGAGCTGTTATTTTACGCTTGGAATTGGTGTTCTGAATTATTTAATGTTATTTTTGCTTCAAAATTGCCTCTGCAAAGTCGTTTCATGATTTTGTTGAAACTTTATTTCGTTTTTATTTTGTTTATTAGACGTTTAGTAGCAGTAAAGATCCTGTTACTTTGTTTATAAACTGGATATGTATATGTTGACAAAAAACTAATTTCATTGTTTTTGTTTTACCACTACATATTATACTACTAAAAATATTGAATTCAAAATTAAAACTAAACATCAAACACGGTTTAACTTCAGAAATCCATCGTCATTTTAATATACAGCGAATAGAAAGCAAACAAGATATTTGAAAATAACTTCAGTGATGTCAACAGCTATAAACACAAGTTTATTGATTCGTGTCTGTAACATTAGGTACACGCTATTCGAACAAATATACTGGAGTTTGAAATTATGCAACCGTGTTCGCATTGGCTCTAAACATAGTTGTCAATTGTTTAATGCTTTTTAATTGGTCCGGAATTGCTATGACGCAGTTGGGAAGCGTAATTATCAAAGCTGGTTTAACTTTGTATACAACGTGTTTCGGAAAGGCTATGTACGTATGTACGGCCACGACTTCTTTTGATGACACCAAACGATATTGGTTTTTGATAAGGGTTTCTACTGAAAATAAAATAGGTAGATACTTACTTCTTTCTAGTAGTTTTCAAGATAATAGCTACTGTTATTATTTTCTTACAATTAATTCTGTTACTGGTCTGTACTGCCTGGCCTTTTTTGAGAAATTATCTAACAAAAATAGACCAATATTTTCAGCCATTTTAGTACGACTGTACATATACAACATTATTTTTTGTTTATGTGAATGTGAAACCCGAAACAAGTGTCCAGTATTTTTAAGTAACGAATCTATGTATGAATTTTCAAAAAGATGTCATAAAAAACCACAAAGTTATGCGCTTGTTATCCTACTTGGTTGTCCCAACAAAAATATGGTCAACGCTCCGCTCGGGCGGGCAAGCAGTGCGATGACCTGTGACGTCAACTGTAGCGCGGGCGTGCACACGCGCCAAGTATTATAATCTAACGTAAAATGCGCGCCGCACTCGGTAACCACACTGCAACAATTTCTAAATATATATTAAAAAAAATATAACATGGTGTAAAAATGATTGGAATCGATTCAGTTACTTACAAAAAATAACGTTGTATATGTTAAGTTCACTTAAATAATGTCCCTAACAGGAAGCACAAAAAACATTGTCCCATATCAAATTATTTCATAATTAAGGTAGAGCTTACACCTGGTCCCGGCTGTCACTGATATATGTAGATACGTATAGCTATATATAAGTTTACATGTTGACTGGATGTAACATGAGATTTACCGAAAACAAACAAAAAAAAAGGATTTATGTGTTTGATACGGTTGGCCGACGGAGATATTTTTTGTATGTGTTTTTTTTTATATAATCTGTCGGAGTGTCTCAATGTGGCGTGTGTGTGTGGGCGTGGCCGAGAGCCGGGAGGGTGGGTCTGCCCGGCTTGGGGAGAGCACGCGATCAGCGGCGATCTCTCGCGTTCAGCCCTGGTCTAGGCCATGGTCCGGAGCGAGAGTGCACGGCAGGCCGTCACTTCCTTCTGCAAAGCAGCAATGCTGGCAAAGGAGCCTTCATACATCTAGCCGTCGCAGGAGACGCCTTGGTCGGGAGACCACATCGAACTCTCGGACACCGTAGGCGCGGGCTTGCGGGCGGCGAGCAGCTCGGTAAGGACCAGGCCCGGGTCTACGACGCGTTATGTTTCACGCGCGCCTCAAAGAGCTGTCAGCACATCGTGATGGGGTCATCGAAGACCGATTTCTCCTGGGCCAGGGTTGTAGGTTGAAAAAAAAAAACCGTGGCCCTGGCGCACAGGTAAGTGAAGGAACACGGGTGGGTTTTAGTCAGTGAAAGTCTGACAATCCCTTCCGCTCCGACTAAAGCGGGAGAGGTTACTTGATTTCCCATCCCTAACAAAGAAAAAAGGGTGAACGAGACACACACATAAACAAACCAAAATGGAATACTACTACCCTACGAGTTTCATAGAAATGGAAGCAGATAACCTGAAGCTAATTCCCGTAATTAAAAACATTCAAAACGCCTCTCTTACTTACTTAATGAAATAACATTCTAGAACATAAATATATACTTTTAGTTAAGTAAACATACAATTTCGTTATACTTAATAATTAACTAAGTATTAGTAATTTAATTCCGAATAAAATATTCATTGAACCAGTAATGAACCAGCCTCAGACTTCGAAGAAGCCGTAAAAAATACCACGATAAACAAGTAAAAAAATATATGGAATAACGCTGTTGCTACCTTAGCAACCTTCCCTACCGTACTTATGAAACCATCTCAGATGATATTGCGAACTGTGACATAAACATGTAAATATAATAATAAGTATGTATAAAGAACAATTTTTATCACCCATCTTTATTGCAGAGCTTTATTATTTTTATGAAGAACGTGGAGATTAGGACCGGAGTTGACGTGACTAGCGAGGTAATAATGTGTTGCATATCAAATATGTGATCGTTTATAGATGAGAGGGAGTGTGTCGTGGATGATGGCACTTATTTATGAGCAAATGGAGTTAGAATTTAAATGTGCTGTTCTTTTTTACATACGCACACAGTCACCAAAGGAGATAAACCAAGGTCGTCGGCAGGTAGAAATCTGCGATCTTATATAATACGTTTACGTTCATAAATATGAATGTCAGTTCTTGTAGGTAGGTAAGTAATGTTCAAAATATATTCGTAGCCTCTGTGAGCGACAAAAAAAAAAGATTTTGGTTATTCTCTTTGGGAATAACCAAAAAAATTCTCTCTTACAAAAAGAGAATAAAATTCTTCAACATGCACACCTTGGAAGAGAGAAGATGGTTGAATGACGCAATGTTTGCAAGCAAAATTTTGAATGGAGGTATCGACTCGCCGCAGCTGCTCGCACTTTTTAACTTTCGTGCTCCGTCGAGGATTCCACGCAAACCTATTGTTCCACTTAGTGCTCCAATGAGGCGAACGGTGTTGGGCTCTAACTAGACCTAATAAATAAATAAAGTGTAGGAAAATTAGAGATAGCTTTGACAGATTGACACTAACATCAGAAAATTCTGGTTACGTATATAAATACGCTGGCTGCTAATATTCTTAACCCTACGGGCAAACGCAGCTACCTAATGTATTTTCGAGACAATGTATATTTATTATAAAAATCACAATAGTCACATAGCTATGCACAGTTATATGGTATAACACGAACAAAGCTGTGGAATAATCTGTCCCCAGCATGCCATGGTATACACACTTTTCACATGTCATATATTCATCGACGAAACAAAAAACCCATGGGCTACGGCGTTCAATCCGCAGTAGTGCGTTTTTATTAAGTCACACAGATATAGGTCGGTCGTTATTACCGGGGTTCCGTCGGTCACTTGCGTCGGTCAATTTTGGGTCAAATCGAACTTTCTCCCCCGTACACTTTATGCGGGTATCCCTTTCTGCGGATTACCGACAAGTTTTGGTTTAGTTTCTCCTTTTGATGCCTCAATTGTTCGACCTTTGAATTTTAGTTTCGTTCGTTTGTGTTTAAATGTCCGTGTTGTGTGTTCTGGGTTCTTTTTTCAAAAAAAACGTCTATGGGTTTATTTATTTTTTCTTTTATTGAGAAAAAGTTTTCAACTACGTGAGGAAACCTTTTTTATAGTTTTGACAACTCGTCTT
Source organism: Sesamia nonagrioides (assembly GCA_017933935.1). Taxonomy (NCBI): domain Eukaryota; kingdom Metazoa; phylum Arthropoda; class Insecta; order Lepidoptera; family Noctuidae; genus Sesamia; species Sesamia nonagrioides. Next base: position 3,920,960 of record JADWQK010000188.1, read on the forward strand.
GAGCGATGGCGGTGATTAACGCCCGTGACTTTTTTTTGTATAGAAGGAGATTTATATAACATAAAAGTGTATTGGAATATAAAGAAGCATATAGTACCTATGCTTGTTTATATTCCAATAGGTACACTTGATTTCTGAGAAAGTAAAACCGGCTTGAAATCAACCTTACAATCGAAGTTTCTTTAGCCAATTTATATTCATAACCTAAAAACATACTCAAGAAATGCAAAAAATAACCTTCAAACGCTAGCTTCGAGTAAATTTAAGTTAGTATAAGTACAGTAATAATATAGTTATTACATCGCCGGTGCATTTTGGACTGTAAACGTCTACTGTCAAAGTATAATGAATTGTAGAAGAGAAGCCGGTGGGCTGTAAAAGTTACCCCTTGTCACGACAGGGGCCTGGCTCACGCGATGTTAATTAAAAAAAACCGACTGAATCTACATTTTGGTAGTATAGCAGTGGTTCTGCATATATCAGTCTAAAGTTGTGAATAGTAAACACGAATCAAATCGGGAAATAAGTTATGGAATTAGACATTAAAATGCGGAAATCCGATCGTGGGTTTTGGTTATGTACTGGATTACTATTATCGCATATTTAGTATATGCACATTTTTAAGCTGTTTTTGGACCAAAAAGAGCATTGGTGGCCTAGTAAAAAGCAACATTACTCGATTTACAATAAATTATTCGGTAATGTACTTTCTGACATTTTACAATAGAAACTAAATGTTAAAGAAGAGAGAGAGAGAATCAAAGTGCTGTTCTTACATTACACGGCATTCCGGTTTCTACTTTAACTTACGTAACTTCGTTACGGGTTGTTGGAGCCCTCAAAAGTCTAACAATTGGTCTAACTGCAATGCTTAGATATCGCCTTCGGATTGTGGAGGTCAGACGGCAGTCGCTTCACGGAAAATATCGAAGTTTAGCCAAAAATCAGCAGTTAGACTGGTAAAGCGGACCCTAGACTCCAAAGCTGAAAAAGCTTCGGATGCGACTGGGATTAACGCTGAGATGATGATGAATGCACACTCGCTTTTCCAATTCAATTTATACTGACAGAATAGCCAACACCGTCTTCCCCTAGCATCATTAAAAAATACAGTAGATTTTAATAGTGTAGATGTTGATGATAAAAATTGACGTTTTGTTTTGACTGACAGTTGACAGCTCTCGTATAGAATTTTTCTCGCGCGTAACCCTAAAACTACGACGTTTGGTCAATGGCCTTTTGCTATAACCTTGTACCTATTCGAGTTTTATTTAAAGTACAGACGCGTCCACAAAATGACTAATATCTAGCCATATAACGTAAAAACTCATGATGAACTAATTTAGACTAAATTGCGTTAACCTAGCCATTAGTGACACGTTATCTTTTGGGCCCAGCTGATAACTCATTTTATGTCGGACTTTCATTTGAGGGGTAAAAATATACGTATGTTAGGGTAGTTTATGGTTTCGTGTGGCGACTCTGGTAGGTAGATTGTAAATAATCGTAAAAGTATGAATTTACTGTGATTTTAGACACGCTAAACTGTTGATGTGACTGAAATAAAACATTTACGTAAGCTTTATGGTTATGTTCTGTTTATTCATTTAAATAAAAATGCACATACGAAGTGTGGTAAGAAATTTGCCGACGAAATATAACCTAATGGGCTGATTCAAACATAGGAGATTTGATGATTTGGGAATGGTCCAGATCGTGTGTTAATATTGCTAATATAAGCTCTTTTTTATTGCGTGACGAATCATCAAATGATCTCTCCCGCATTGAGCGGAGTAAAAGGACGTATCAGATTTTACTGATTAAATCCTACCCGTGTTCCTTCATGTGCCTGTGCACCAGAGGCCATGGTATCTTTTTTGAACAATGCAAGATCTTGGCAGAGGGAGTAAGATCTTGAGTTATATTCAAATTTTATTTATATTAAACAAATATCAACTTTATTTAAATGTTATATAAGATGAATTCAGAGTGACAGAAAATCACATTTTGACAAAGTCATGTTTACATATTTTGCGAATATGTTGCAATATTATTTTAGACTAGATGATTCAGCAATGATTCAGCGATGTTTTTCCATACATTATTTCTTGGAAATATTTTATTAAAAACAGTGTGTGATCACACAAGGGTAAAAATTTGTATTTCTCCTAATGTAAGAATTAATTATCTTTCTTTTTCACGTGTTTCTGTAATAAATAAACCTATTTATCTTTATATTATGTATGTTACTTACACAGGCAATCCACACTTCAGGGCATTTGGGGGACGTAAAACACTGTCTGCCAACAGTTAAGCACAGACGATGCGACATAAATAATTACACGGGCGCTGCACACCGGGACATGCGGGGGACATTCGTGGGACATACGGGGGACAGCAGGGGACGGCGGGGGACAAGAGGGACAGGGGAAAAGGGGACAAGTTATAGGCTCACCGTCAAACCGCAACAATGTTGTGGTTGTTGCCAACTTTGACCCGTTTGTATTGGTCTAATTTTCTGTTGTTTTAATGTTTTTATCGAAAGTGATGAATGGGGAATACCATAATTTTGACAGCCTCCGTGGCGTAGCGGCAGCGAACGCGGCCGTTGCGCAAGGAGGCGCGTGTTCGATCCCCGCACAGTGCAAATATTTGTATGGATGAATATGAATATGTGCACTGGTGTTTGGTCGTGCCTCGGAAAGCACGTTAAGCTGTTGGTCCCGGTTGCCATACGAACGTCTAATGGCAGTCGTTACGGGTTGTTGGAGCCCTCAAAAGTTCAACTGGTTTTACTGGTCTAACTGCAATGCTTAGATATCGCCTTCGGGTTGTGGAGGTCAGACGGCAGTCGCTTCATGGAAAATATTGAAGTTTATCCAAAATCAGCAGTTAGACTAGTAAACCGGACCCCAGACTCCAAAGCTGAAAAAGCTACGGATGCGACTGGTATTAACGCTGAGATGATGATGATGATGATGATGAATGGGGAATACTGAAGGCAGAAGAGGCAAGTGTGCTGGTAGCGATGTCCACGATGATTGCTTACGTAGTTCAGATTGATAAGGTGCGCTTGGAATGGAAAGCGTTAGGCTAACAGAACTAAATCATTGTGGTTAGTAAGCTATGCTCAAAGTTTCTCTGCGCGATCGAATCGGGAATGAGGAGATCCACAGAAGAACCAAAGTCACAGGCATAGCTCTTCGTGTCGTTAAAAGTAATTGGCAGTGGGCGGAGCAGGTTGTTCGTAGAACCGATGGCCGATGGGTCAGTAAGATTCTGGAGTGGCGGCCACGTACTGAAAGACGCAGCATATTGAGGCCCCCAACAAGGCAGATCGATGACCTGGTGAAGGTAGCGGGAAGTCGATGGATGCGGGCAGCGCAAGAACGGTCATTATGGAAAGCCTTGTTTAGGCCTTGTTCCAGCAGTGGACTTCTATAGGCTGAAGAAGAAGATGAAGAAGTCTCAAAATCATAAGATACGTATCGTGTCAAAAGATTTCACACAATGATACAGTAACTGAACTGACAGTCATAGAAACGCTATGTAATGATGTGTATAGTGTGAGCAAATATAACGATTGAAATCTTATGGCAGCGGGAATTGACTTCAGGCTGTCAAAAACACCTACATAGGTACTTTCATAAACAGTTTCAGTGACGTCATTTACCGCTGAATTGCGGACGCTGGGTGGGCGGACACCGCTCTTCTGGAAACTGTAGCTTAACAAGGCTTTTAACAACAAATTAATGTCAAATAAGACTCGGATAGATTTCAATTGTCACATTTAATTATTTAGCCTCCGACAACTATTTAAACAGTATTGTTTCACAGTTTTAACATGATAGTAGTCAGCTTTATTGGTCTACAAATTAAATTCTCGTACTGTAATGTAATGGGTGCAAGTTACATTGACTATTAAGTATCGTGTCAAATATACCTACAGTATGTTAAATAACAGAGGAAGTTCCCTTAAACTCGTTAATATATATCATTAATAGATTAAAATAAAAATATCAGCATAGAAAAATAAGCATAAAAAAATCCGAATAAAAAAAAATCTAATTGGAAATAAATTTGAAACCTCCTGTTATAAATCAAAATAGTAGTCGTCATGTATAAATAAATTGCGACGTTGTCGTCTTTCATGTTCGCGTGTACAGTGTGTTTCTTTTACATGTCAATTTAAAAATTTTATTGAATATTTTCTTAATATTGGAAAAAATTTTAAAACATTTTGTTTTCGAATGGAAATATTTTTTTTAGCATGTATGTATGCTATACTATTTCGGGTTAATGGGAACGCCCTCTGTTAGTTAACATACTGTATGATATAGTATTTTAGTTTTCATTGAATTTTTGACACTTTTGAGTGAGTTTAATCATGATAGAAAGAAAAAATACATGTATTTGCAACCAGCATGACACAAAAAAAAACACAAACACCAAAGATACTAACAAGTTGGCAAAATACATTTGTCACATCCATACAAAACATTAATAAGGGTCATCCATCCATGGGCTAACCGCGGCAAGCATAGCTAAACCTAATTTAATTTAAGCGATGTCAATCAGGAGGGGTTCTTGGATAAAAATTCAAGAACATCACAAGCGCTTATGTTAACTAGTGATTTCTGACTGTTTAAACATTCATTTTTGACGTTTTAACGTCATTTTAATCATCGTTTATGAATAAACCCCTTATACACACATGGTGTTTATTGGTCATACTGCAATGCTTCGACATCGACTTCGGGTTGTGGAGGTCAGACAGCAGTCGCTTCACGGAAAATATCAAAGGTTAGCCAAAATCAGCAGTTAGACTGGTAAAACGGACCCCAGACTCCAAAGCTGAAAAAGCTTCGGATGCGACTGGGATTAACGCTGCGATGACGATGATGAGGATGACACACATGGTGTTTATTCATAACCGATGATTAAGGTAAAGTGATGTTAAAACGTCAAAGATGAAATGTTTAAACAGTTACTAGTTAACTATAAGCAAATTTAAGAATAAGGGGGCTTGTCTCTACAAAAATAGGTTGCATAAAAATCATTAAGTAAATCCACCTTTCCCATCTAAATATTCGACTCCATTAACTCTTAATAACTTGTTAATTTCCCTACAACGTAAATGGACGTTCTATCTTGATAAACATCCATCTTTAACAGCTGGGTAACAAGTGATGACACTTGACACGTGATAATTTTCCCCATTACCATTCCGATCGTTTAATGGGGTTCATGTGACATATCGGCAACAACAATCTGATGGAATTGGTGTCCCGGGGAGCTTCTGAAAAATGTTGCTTATTTTAGGGGAGTTTAAAGTAAACTACATATTTTATTTATAAACACCACCATATTTTGACCATTATTGACAAATGAAATTATTATTATTATATTTCTATAATATCTCGTTTGATATACCTAGTCTTTCCCTTTTTTCCTCCTAACTAGTCTTGGGGTCAGCTTCTAGTCCTACCGGATGCAGCTTGATACCAGTATTTCACGTCGAGCGACTGCATATGTGACCTCCAAAATCCAGTTACTTGGTAAAACTGGTTGTCAGAGGCTTCTGACGGGCGTTATGACCATCATGGATCCAACACTGATATTCGGGGCCAACGGCTTAACTTGCTTACTGAGACAATGGACAAACTTTACATACGGAGACGAGGGTTCGAGGTAGGTATGTAAAGGTTGTCGCCGATCCAAGGAAGAACGATAGCAAGCGTAGCCTTACCTACTACTTAGCCACGGGAAAACCTCGCTATTCGGGTGCGAGAAGAGGCAGCCGAAATGCTGGCCAGAGACACCGTCCGTCACATTTTTCAATACAGAGAAAAAAAAACAAAACTAAAAAAGAATAATTACAAATCCGCAGAACCCTGTCTTCCAATAAATCACCCCATACTTAAAAAATAAAAATAATAAAGCCGTAGCCATTCTTTCGGAAGTAATATACATTCGTCATGGCGTTAACTTAAAAAAAAATACGCGTTGCAAGTGAACTCTCGATGGAAACCTGTTTGTTATGATGAATAAGGATGATGGATCATAATTATGATGACGAGGGATCATAGATAATGGAAAAGTTTAAATGATGGAGATGATAGTGTTTAATTAAACGGTTGCTCGGTCCCGGGTCCCTAAAGTAATATTTGTGAAATAAGACTTTTAATAACAACAAAATGATAAAAATAGTTATCAGAGTCTTTAATAAAAATGTTTATTCAAAACAATTTACTTTACAAGATGTGCCTGCTTTATCGGCTTTCTAAGCTGCACCGTAATATGTATCAATCACAATTATTCAGAAGTCCATTGCTTATATGTCTGAAAAAATTGTTAACATGTTATAACACAATGAAAATTGTATAATTACCCCGCCGATTTCTGTTGATTTTCTAATCTGCCAAATTTGAAAGTTTTTTTTTCTTATAATATGAAATCTTGCATCTATACAATACTTGCGAAGGTTGTATGGAGGCGCCATGCAGACAAAAACTTTTGTACAGTACATACTCCGAGACTTGATACTTTTTGAAAATTTGAATTCAAAAAAGGAATTAAACGTGCCACTCAACTAGCAAGAAGCATTAATTACAGAATCGAAGGTTCCGCGAAGCCGTTCGTGTCACTTCGGCAGTGTTCAGCAAATTATGCTAATTGTAGTAGCTCTCAATATACGCTGATGATTTTACAATCGGAGAAAGGATTCCGATCGTGAAATCATCAAACAGCGTTGACAAGCAGATTGACAGAATTCAATCAGTGAGTCAGTCAATACCATCTTCTAAATCTAACAATTTGCTAAAAATTTGTACTCTTTGCATGTCTTCAGTTAGGTAATTAGCACCGTCTAATAAAATCCTAAGTAAAGTTAACACAATTATCTTTTAAAACAGAAGCTTGCTGTATGCCGACGTTTTCCTACGATAAACATCAAGACTCAAGTCTTTAACGTCCAAGATAAGACAGCCGTTTTCATACACACTCCTTTCCAAGTTCCATTAACTTAGGCAAGCAAAGGCCGCGTCTAAACTATGCAAGTATCGTGTGTACATCTCTTTTCATCGCTGGCTGCCCACCGCTCACACTAGTTAACATTCCGCCGACCCGACTATAAAGGGATGAAAAAAGTCGACTCAAAGAGAACAGGTTTACCAACAGCACTCAAGATTCCATCTTTAGAAGGGGCGTGAATTCGATCTCTTTAATGTTCACCTTTTCAACTTCCAGCCTTTTTATACCTGCCCTATACAAAGTTCCAATACAAAAATTGAATACGAATATTTTTAATTGGAACGCGGATGCGGCGACAACAAAGTTTGAGAATGGACCTAAAATTACAATATAGGTACACGCCTTATTAACATTACAAAGGGTCCTTTCGAGGCGGGTCATTCTGTAACCCTATCGTCGTCCATTAGTTAGTGGGAGGTTAATAAGGTTCTTTGTTGTCCCACTCGACGCTTTCACAATTTCGCCTTGAATGCAGCTTATCTCCGGGCTTGTTTGCTTACACCCCCCGTAAAAGACCACCGTACTACGTCATTCGCCGATTTTTGTAGTTAGAAATTATGAACGCAAGCCGAGACTGTCTTTGTCTGCTTTGATAAATTTGTCTCTTGTTTCATGGAGATAGTTTTTCCATTCACTTCAAAGGGTAGATTATAATGTTTGCCGTTATTAAAGTGCCACAATGAAAGAGTCTTTATTTACATTGCAATCTAGCCTTTCAAGTAACAAGTAATTTAAATAAAATTAAACAGCTAACCAACTATATAATTAGGAAATCGTCTAATAACGACTTTTTTATTCGCCATAAGTTTTGGGGAAGACAATTTAATGCACTACAGAATGCATAATTATGAATCTGTAATCTAAGACAGAAATCCTTAAGCGTGTTTCTGTATTGGACTATATTTAAAAGCGGAAAAGTATACAGATCAAAAGTTTTTCTTTGAAGGAATGTATTTCCAGTTAAGCGTATGATTTCTAATCTTAGGATGCAATATCAAAGAGCATGAGAGTGAGTAATGAGCCGTGAAGCAGATAATTCTCTAACAGAAGCAAGTGAGTACGAAATATGTGTAGGTAATCGTTTATGGAAGCCAACATAATAGTAAGTTACCGAGAATTTTGTCGCTCAAAATTCGTTGGTTGAGCCTCTCAATAGTCGATTTAGGGGAAATGGAAAATTAATGGCACGGAAGTGAAATTCTTCGGATAAAACGGAGACAATAGACTTAGACGATCGTTTTAGAGCTCAGCCAAAGACTCGCGGTACCATTACTATTGGTGAGAATGGCTGAGGAAACGTTAAAATTTTATGTGTAAAAGAGTCCGCGAACAGAATCCCAAATTTGTAAAAATAATACCGAGAAATGAAACGAAATCTCGACGAACATGTAAAACAAACAAAATAATCAAAAAACATGAAAAGAGAAAATGACATATATACAAATTACTGTTTTCTACTTCAGGTCAACTAAATACGGATGCAAGTAAAACAATTGAAAATATTATTAGCGTGAGTTTAATATTCCACCAACGCTACATGTGTTATCTTTATTGAACAAACGTCCGATGATTAACATAATTGAAGCCACAAACAAAAACAACGATAACAATAACACCAAACTACTTAAACAAACCGAAAATTATGATCAGCAATAACAAAACAAACCATGTAACTTCATAGCAAACCCATTATATTTATCAGCAGCAGGCTGTTACCGAAACCACTATCAAATTCTAAACAATAGTTGGCGCTGCAAACTGTGGTCACGCGGGCGCAACAATGGAGGTACTATCCGCTGCAAAACGTTATTAAACTTAAATAGAAGGGACCATCGATGCAGAAACTTCCTATTACTTGGGATCGAAAGAAAATCTCTTATCAGAAGCGATTATTGGGCCGGGATTAATATCTTACTGTGTGCGGACAGGAAAAGAGATGGGAATTTCGATCGGACGATAAAACCTCTTCGGTGTCGGCACTCTTTTTGTTTTTGAGGTTCCGTACTCAAAGAGTACATTAAAAACGAGACCCAATTACTAACAGAACTATCTGCTTGACATCAGGCTGTATCTCCAGCACCGTGATAGATAGACAGTTGAAAGTTTTCACAAAATAATGATGTATTTGTTTCGCCGCTATCACAACAGCAAAAAAAAAAATCAAAATCATATTTATTAGGGCCCAAATTATTTTACATTAGTCAGTGATTGAAGCCTCCTGTTAAGCAAATAATGCCTGTGTTAGGAGACTCCGCTCTTCCACCGCAGTATACAATTCTTATAAAACCCAAAGTTTTTTTTTTTTAAGATAATGTTACGGAACTATTGATGCGCCAATCCGAGTTCGCGAGAAGGAGTCCTGTTCAGCCCATCTTGTTAAACTTACTTAACAAGATAGGATGAGCTGAATTGCTATAATCAAGATTGTTTCTTGATAGCTCTGAACAGGAAGAGATCAAAAGAGTAGAGGCCTTTACCCCTAAAGCGGAGCATTAATGGTTAATTAACTAAAAAAATAACAAGGGTAAGGCATATTATATAATGCAGTATATTATACGCTACTACACTACTGATAAGTTATAAATCAATTAGGTGATAGATTATTAAATTGGTTTGACGAAATCTGATATCTGGTTAACAAAATTACCGAACATCGTTTCGTCAATGTCGGAATTTGGGCATATAACGTTGTAGATAATGATAATATTTAACGAGTAAACAAAAGGAACGCAGTCAGAACATTCACGCCCTCTACATACGTAAAATCATCTTTAAACATTCGGCATATGAAACTTCATTCCGACCGAATCTAAAATCAATACCATGGAAAGAATTCCATTCCAATGGAAATTCAATTCGAACCATTCAACGGTGTTCGCGGTGAAAACAATATTATTGGTGGACCACACGAAAGCCTATCTGATGTAGGGAAACTAGGCTATTGTCAAGTTCAATTTTCATTAAGGCCATTTAAGAATTAATGAAAGAAAATAAATGAATGGTTGCTGACAAATAATTGATTTTGAATCTAACGTTCCCAAATTGTCTATTGATTTTTGGTAGGGAATTTATTTTTGAATCTTGAATAAAAACTTTTGTTAACACAGTCTGGGATTTTTGTCTTTTGTTCTCTGTTCGAAATGTTTTGCTTTTAATTTTGCGTGTCATTGTCTATTCCCTTTTTGTCTATGTTTTAGTCATCATATTTTATTTGTATGCAAATAAAGTATTGTCAGTAAGTAACTTATTGCTTTCGAATTTCATTTACTAAATAGAAATCGATTTCTACTACAAATAGTAATAGTTATCTTCAAGAGGCGTATTATCGCTCATTCATATTCATAAGTCAAATGCCGCAGGCGGTTTCGATCGAACAAACGTTACCAGATTTTAAATTGAATTATTTTGTGAACTCACTGTTCACTCCAAAAACTTGGAACATTCTTACTAAATTTTAATTATCTGCCGTAATATTGAAATTTACTTTTAGAAAAAATAATCGTAACGTTAGTTGTTATTTCTATAAATACATTTTCTATTAGTTAAAACACAAATGAAAAACGAACAAAAATTTAAGCTTTCACATAGCTAAAAATATTCTAGCTTTGAAACTAAAATGTAGAGAATTTACCCTTGTTCACTTGGTACCCCTAAATTGTGAGCTCATGTAGCTGTTTTGCGGGTTGAATAACCACTTATATTAAATGTTAGATAGTCTTAAATTTATTGTTGGAGAGAACATGAGACCTTAATTAATGAGGATTTAAACCAATTGGGCATAAAATCTCCTGTCTATTGTGTGATGTTATCAGGTTCCTACAAGAACTCCTTTATCTGGCTCAATAGAAGTGAACATCTTGTGTCATCATTTGATTTTAATCGTCTCATATTGTCGAAATTCTTTGCCAAATTTTAAGAAAATAATTTAAAAAAAAATACCGATCATCATCTTTCCTGTACGATATTTCACAAACGGTGGACAGAAACAACCTTATAGATTTTTGTACTTCACAATAACACAGGGCTCTTACTAACAAATACGCAAATGCCCTCGCAAAACCACCTTCACATAAAAAATACCACCAAAACCACCATTCATTCGAACATCTGCACACACTCCAGAACAATGGCTTTCACAAATCTTCCCCTACAAAACTGCACCGCAATATTCCGGTCTATACCGGTTCAAACCGGTGCAAAGCGGCGCGTCAAACCCCGCCATATCGTCAAACCCGTGACGCAGATATATTAGCATTTAGATTATGTCCTCCGGCAGTAGAGGACACGTGGTGTCGTCCGTGCCTACCTCTGATTTGTCCTCGGCACTCCTCCGCAAATGGACGTACCTCGCGTTTAATGAAAATAGAAATTATGGTGCAAAGTTGCTATAAATGTTGAAGTTGATGGCAATTGGCGCTCAGTGCGCTGTTTTGACTTAATATTTTCAGGACTATTACTGATATTTTTGTTGACGAATGATTCAATCGTGGTTTTTGTTCGAGATGAAAGTAAAGAATGTGGAAGGGTATTGCGTTTGATGTACCAGTCAAATAAAGGAATTCGATGAGCCGTAATTTAAGCTGAAAGACTTTCATACAAATATCTCCAGAATTCACTTAAGAAAATTTCCTACAAACTTAGATAAAGAATTCGCATCTAAAATGAATTTCCGAAGAAATTCCATATCGTTCTTTGTATTGTAGAATGTTATTTTCTCGACCCTTAGGTTGATATAAAAACTCAAATAAAGGTAGTGAAAAGAGCTCCCGTTTTTCTCATCCATGACGTGACCTCGATACGTCTCATACCTTTCGATTGTTTTCCAATCGAACACACATCTATTTTACATGATCACTTTTGCACAATATGACAGGTTCATTCCCCGTTCCCTTGTGCATATTAAAATGCAAATCATAGCCGGTAGCTAGCGTCGTCGCATATTCCCGATTTTTTTCCTCCACAAATCGATTCGACATTCGTAATCGCGATAGACGCGAATAGTCACGTCTGTAATATATATTTGGGGGTGTCGTAAAGACATCTAATACAAAATCTTTTTTACTTATTCCAATATGTGCGAAAGTAAAGCATATTTCTTTACGATTGTAATAAAATTCTTAATCGAGAATTAATGTTGGTGGAAGGTGCGGCGAAGGAAGTGTTGTTTTCTTTTTGTTTAGCGCTATCCTATTTTAAGTAAGGTAGAGGCGTGCCATTGAAGCGGGTTATAACGACAGGGTGCCATCTGACGTCATAACAAAACCCTCACCTTTTGTCAATTTTAGAGTACCTTAAAGATCTGTGGCGCGCGGTAACGACCGAGGCTATTTGCTGAGGCCATTTAGTATCTCTTTGTTTAGTATTATATTCAAAATAGTGTAAATAGCTAAATAGAAATAACTTATTCGAGAAAATTGTAACGTTTCCAATACTTTTGTATTTAAAATTTCTATGTATATTCGATATTTCAATTTTTATTTGAAATTTCTATTTGTTTTTTGTTTCCGACGTTTCTATTTTTTTTTTTATAATCGCCGTTTATATTTTTTTATGTTCGACATTAATTTTTATCCCAACCTATAGTGTTACAATGGATTGTGGAAGTCAGATAAGCAGTCACTCTATGGACGTTAAACACTAGTAATCAGTTCCTGATTGAACTGAAAGGATATGCAGATTAACTGATTTATTTCAAACGAAAAAAATAACGATAAATAAGTTTAATTTTCTAACCAAATCGAACATTCCCACATCAAATTCTACACTCATATTAACACGATGCAAACTCTAATGAACGTGAAATCCATTTGATTTCATATAACGACGGCACAATGCAGCATCATTCACTGACGAATAATTGAAATGCTTGTCATCATACCAATGGCATAACTAGCGTTCGATGAGCACATTATACGTATGGACAGTTGGGTTTTATTGTTGAATTTTCATGGATATTCCATAGCACTTGCGTTTTCCTACGAGTGCCTACTGTTATACGTGGACACTCCACGTATACAGGGTTATTATGATCAGGGTTGTTTTTGGGCAGCAAACTCCACAGAAGAAATGAGTACTGATATCTAAACAATATATGTTTTTGTTTTTGGAAGTTAACGAGAGGTGTTGGTATTGTTAGTGAACGCATGAGTTGAGAAATACTGTTTTCTTATGTATCATCGTTTGTTCACGTGGTCCTGACAGCCTCCGTGGCGTAGTGGTAGCTAACGCGGCTGCTGCGCAAGGAGGCGCGGGTACGATCCCCGCGCAGTGCAAATATTTGTATGAATGAATATGAATATTTGCACTGGTCTGGTGGTGCCTCGGAAAGCACGTTAAGTTGTTGGTCCCGGTTGCCATACGAACATCTAATGTTGAAGCCCTCAAAAGTCCAACGATTGGTCTAACTGCATGCTTCGATATCGCCTTCGTTTTGTGAGGTCAGACTGCAGTCGCTTCACGGAAAATATCGAAGTTTAGCCAAAATCAGCATTAAGACTGGTAAAGGGAAACCCCAGACTTCAAAGCTGAAAAAGCTTCGGATGCGACTGGGATTAACGCTGAGATGATGATGACATGTTGCCAGGGTCGCGGATTTTTTGAAAGAGATACTGTATCCCCTAGTGCACAGGCAAGTGAAGGAGCTCGGCTGGGTTTAGTCAGTAAAAGTCTGACACAGCCTTCCGCGCCGCCCAGAGCGGGAGAGGTCATATTGATTAATTCCCCATCCTCAAAAAAGGATTATATTACTAAAGTCTTTTTCTTTCTTTTTTCTATTATATTCTATCTAATTCTATTATAGCTATAGGTTTGTGAAGTCTTTTTCTATCTAATTCTATTGTAGCTATAGGTTTGTGAAGTTAAAATAAAAATAACTATAATAGCTTCGATCAATGTTTACAAAAAGTCATAAGTGTCATAACTAATATATTTTTCATTTTATCATGACTGGGACCTATCACGTCTGTGGAATTTAGCTAGCCAATTTAGTACCCAATTACTCCTGCCCATTTACTACCCCAATTTACTACCCTTACCTACCCAATTTTATCCAATTTACTGGTTAATAACCCTGTATAAAAGAGCCTTAACTTAGTGACGATACTTAGGACCACAAATTTTGCTAACTAGATCTTCAATCACGAATATTTTAACAACTTGTCCTTAGCTCCTTTAGGATCATCTTACCTTCCATCTCGGCAGTGTTTAAGAGGCTGTGCCTCCGTCCGCCAACTACTAGCAATCAAGCCACTACGTTCGTGGTAACTATAGTCTGTCCATTACGTACACCGTTTTTTCACAAATAGAATTGATGAGTGATTGCAACGACACATATTTTGATTGATACATGTACTTTATTATAGTATTTCGCTAAACTATGCGGATCTCACCGGTGTAATCGGGAGTCAAGATACTTAATAACAATCATAACTTCAGAAATGAGGAGATCCCAGAAGAACCAAAGTCACAGACATAGCTCTCCGAGTCGTTAAAATTAAGAGGCAGTGGGCGGGGCACATTGCTCGTAGAACCGATGGTCGATGCGGCAGTAAGATTCTGGAGTGGCGGCCATGTACCGGAAGACGCAGCGTAGGGAGGCTCCCAACAAGGTGGACTGATGACCTGGTGAAGGTCGCGGGAAGCCGATGGATTTGGGCAGTGTTAAGACTATACGAAGAGCGTGAGCAGTGCCACCTATTAGAAGTAATTCGCAATTGTTGTGGTTCGGCCCCGTGTTTGCGCTGCTAACATCGATTAACCATTGTCCTTAATAAATATAGTTTATTCCTGTAAAAGGTGCTTTTTTATCCCATATCCCTTCAGGTTATGGGCCCAGACTATGCCAGTGAGTGAAATTAAAACTGAAAAGTGAACAATTGCAGTGATTTGAACTAAAACAGTTCGTCGTAAACAAAGTTATAAACGCGTCTACGCAAGTTAAAGTTAAACGAAGGTGATTAGTGTAACGCGGACTTGCAAGTTTCGTTCGTCGTTTGTTTACTTTGATTATTACAATATTCTCTGCATTGTTGTGTTTATTTTGGAGTTGAAGAAACTTCGATATGGCTACATCAATTAAGATTGATCGACTTACTGGTGATAACTACGATACATGGAAGATACACATGCGAGCAATTTTGATCAAGAACGATCTATGGGAATATTTATCGGGGGCGTTACCAAAACCAAATGTAGGTGACTTGAAATATGCTGACTGGATGAAAACTGACAGAAAAGCCGAGTCAGACATATTATTGGCGGTAAGTCCGAGTGAATTGGGCGCATTAGATGGTTTGGGAAGTTCCAAAGCCATATGGGATAAGTTGAGATCTATGTACCAGTCGAGTGGACCTGCGAGAAAGGCCTCATTATTAAAAAAGCTGGTGCTTACTCGTATGCAGGAAGATGATGATCTGAAGAAGCATATCGCGGACTTTTTTGATGCAGTTAAAAATCTGAAAGAAATTGGTTTGATTGTTATTGACGAACTGCTAGCCATATTATTGTTGTACAGTTTGCCTGATTCGTTTGCAATGTTTCGAACGGCAATGGAATCGCGCGATGATTTGCCATCTACAGAAACGCTAAAGGTCAAGATTATCGAGGATTATGAAGCTCGTAAGTCTAAGACGGTAGATCGAAATGTTATGTTCGTCAAACGTATCAATAAAAATAAACATGCCAATCTGAAGAAGAATTATAACGATAATCAAAGCCATAATAATAATGTTGAATGTTATCGTTGTGGTCGACGTGGGCATTTTGCGAGAGATTGCAAGACGAAGAACATCAACAAGCCTAAGCAAAGCGCACAAAAGTTGGAATGCAGTAAAGACAGTGAGCAAAGGACAACGATGTTATTGAGTACTACCGAAGAGGTTATGCTGGGTGAGAAACTTAATCCTATTTGGTGCATTGACAGTGGATGCACGGGTCATATGTGTAACGAGAAAAATATGATCGAGGATTTTACGCGGCTGGAATCTGAATTAAATTTAGCTAACAGTGACAGAACGCAAATTACCGGGGCTGGTAAGGTAAAGATTTTGGTAGACACAGGCAGTGAAGAACGCCAAATTGATATAGAAAAAGTGTTTTATGTATCCGATTTAAGAACAAACTTGTTGTCAGTGGCTAAGATGACTGATCGCGGCTTCGAGGTTCGATTCACAAAGAATGATGCGATTGTGATCGATAGTGATGGTAAGATTCATATGCGGGCAGACCGTGTTGGTAATTTATACCATGTTCGGATAAGCAACAACAGTGCCAGTAATGTTCAAGGTATGAAGAGTTCACTAGATACTTGGCACCAACGTCTCGGACATCTCAACGAACGTGACTTGAAAGCTATGGCGAAGAATAGTTTAGTACACGGGTTGACATTCAAGGATGACGAAAAGCTGTCTGAATGTGAGATTTGTATAAGCGAGAAACAGACTTGCACGCCTTTTCCAAAGAAAACGGAAGATCGTACAAACGACTTACTAGAAATAGTGCATAGCGATGTTTGTGGTCCCATGAGATACCATTCTTATGGCGGTAAAAAATATTTTGTTACATTCATCGATGATAAGTCTAGATGGTGCGAAGTCTACTTTATAGCAAATAAAAGTGATGTTATAAATGCATTTAAAAGCTACAAAGCCTATGCGGAGAATTTAACAGGAAGGACGATAAAATACTTTCAGTCTGATAACGGGCGTGAGTATGTAAACAATGAATTTGATGATTTATTGAATAAAGCTGGAATCAGAAGAAGATTAACAGCGCCGTATACCCCCCAACAGAATGGGATCGCTGAAAGAAAGAACAGGACATTAGTTGAGATGGCACGTTGTATGATGCGTCAAGCGGGCAGTCCTCCTTCATTCTGGGCAGAAGCGATTAATACTGCGAATTATATAAGAAACAGGTGCCCAACTGCAGCATTAAATGGTCAAATACCGTTCACGATATGGAAAGGGAAGAAACCCACTGTAATATATATGCACGTGTTTGGCACGAAAGTTTATTATAAGGAGAAAGGAATACCAAAAGGAAAATTTGAGTCCCGTTCTCAGTTAGGAATTTTTATGGGTTATGATATTCACTCTAAGGCATATAGGATACATGACCCTAAGACAAGAAAAATTATCGTGAGTCGTGATGTAAAGTTTATAAATGAAACAGCATTTAGACATGAATATAAAGAAATCCTTGATGAAGAAGAAGACACTAATGAGGAACAAATAAGAGTAGAATTGTCTAATGCAAATAAAGAAAGAGAGCAAGATAATCGAAAGATATTGAGAACCAGAAGAGATGGTAGTAGACCAAGAAGATCGATAGAAAGAGTTTATGAACCAGAGGAAAATAGAGAAAGAGATCAATCACATAGAAAAAGGAACTCAACTGTATCGTGGGAAAATATAATAGAACCATCTAAAAGAGGAAGAGGAAGACCTCGTTTAATTCGTACTGGTATGGCGGGTAGACCGCGAAAAGAATATCATACAGAAAAGGAGGAAATTACAGATAGTGAAAATGAATCAGATAAACCAAATGAACATATAAGTGCAGGGATAGCAATTGTAGAACCAATAATGTGGAAAGACATAGAGAAGCGAAGCGACATAAATTTATGGAAATCTGCTCTAGAAGATGAGTATTTATCACAAATGAAGAATAGAACCTGGGAAATTGTATCACGACCAAAACAACGAAAAGTTATTGGAAGTAGGTTTGTGTTTAGTACGAAAAGTACTGGAAAGAAAGTACGTCTCGTGGCAAAGGGATGTGCACAACGGCCAGGGGAGGATTTTCATGAGACCTCGTCACCGGTTGTGAGATCGTCGTCAATAAGGCTTATAGCAGCTTTATCGGCTGAACTTGGATTAGAAATCCATCAAATGGATGTAGTAATAGCGTACCTTAATGGTTCACTTGATGAAGAGGTTTATATGGAAATACCAGATCAGCTAAGCGATGTTCTAGAGAGAGTACTTGCACATGAGAAGATTGGTTCACAGAAGAAAATAATAACAGAAACTAACATACTTCAAACAGCTAAACGCTGGAGTAAGGTTCTTAATGAATGTGTGGACAGTGTGTGTCTGTTAAGAAAATCTCTGTATGGATTGCGTCAATCAGGGTTGCAGTGGTATAAAGAGTTAGTGAGAAAGTTGAGTGATATGGGTTTTGAAGCGTTGCCACAGGATCCTTGTGTGTTTGTTGCACAGAAAAGCAAGCGAATAATGATAATAGGTATATATGTTGACGATATGATTATATCATCAAATGATGATGCATGGATACAAGATATTAAAAAACAGTTATCGAATGCATTTGAAATGAAAGATATGGGTAAGATATCAACTTGTTTAGGTATTGAATTTAGTCGTGATGATGAAAATAGAGTATACTTAAGTCAAAAATTATATGTAGATAAACTATTAGAACGGTTTAATATGAGTGAGAGTAAATCTGTTGTCACACCTTTAGATGTTAGTATCAAATTAGAGAAACCTAAGTGTATCAGAGGTGATATAATGGAACAGTATCCATATCAAAGTTTGATAGGTGCATTGATGCATCTGGCCGTATCAACGAGACCAGACATCACGTATGCTGTCAATTATCTAAGCCAGTTTAATACAAATTATGATATTGAACATTGGAAAGCTGCTAAACGTGTGCTGAGATATTTGAAAGGTACTTCAGATTACGGGTTAGTGTATGAAAGGACAAGTTTGCCTCTTTTTGGTGTGGTTGATGCAGACTGGGGAGGGAATGAGATAGATCGAAGATCCTATTCCGGTTTCGCATTTATTTTGGCAGGTGCTCCGATTAGCTGGGAAGCTCGAAAGCAACGGACCATTGCTTTATCAAGCACTGAAGCAGAATACCTGGCTATTTCCGAAGCTACTAAAGAAGCCATGTATTTACGGGATGTTTTAAATGGCATAGGGATGAAGAGTGAGTGCGTGATGTTATTTAACGACAACCAGGGTGCAATTAAACTCGCTAAAAGTAGAAATTATCATCCGCGAACGAAACATATTGATGTGCGGCACCACTTTGTTCGAGATATGTGCGAACGAGGTGTAATTGTTCTAAAATATTTATGTACTGAACGAATGCCTGCTGATGTTTTGACCAAAGGCTTGAATGGAACAAAGCATCACGATTGTCTGCGTAATTTAGGTATGATGGATGAATGTATGTGAATGTCAAAGATACATGCTCACGACTTCGAGGGGAGGTGTTAAGACTATACGAAGAGCGTGAGCAGTGCCACCTATTAGAAGTAATTCGCAATTGTTGTGGTTCGGCCCCGTGTTTGCGCTGCTAACATCGATTAACCATTGTCCTTAATAAATATAGTTTATTCCTGTAAAAGGTGCTTTTTTATCCCATATCCCTTCAGGCAGCACAAGACCGGTCATCGTGGAAAGCCTAGAAGGAGGCCTTTCTCCAACAATGGACCTCTATAGGCTAAAGAAGAAGAATAATAATAACCTAGATAATCAATCTACAAGAAAAACCAAAACTTTGCATCTATGCATTTTTACCAACGAATATTATTAATAGGAGATATTGGATATACAATGATCAGTAAATAGTGCAACATTTTTAGAAATCCTAATTGATAGCCAATTAATTTGGAAGACGCAAGCAGTAGACGTGAACGGTTGCGACATAAATATGATGCTTCAATAAGATAAAGAAGTTTATACGTCGTCATGGCCGCGAGTTGTTTGAAATAGACACCGTGGGCCCTGGTGCACGGGCAAGGGAACGGGAGCACGGGTGGATTTTAGTCAGTAAATGTCTGACCCGTCCTTCCGCTCCGTTTGGTGATTTTCCATAAACAAGATAGTTTATACATTTATTTTATCACACATTTAAAAGTTTACTTTACGAAATCTTGAATATACAATGTACATTGTACATTAAAAGACAGCTGTCTAAAAAACGGGTAATAACATAATTAACAGAGTATACCTAGTCTGTCTGTTTGCGATTGTTAATTTAAGAACCAAAATTTAACCAAATGTTCTTCAAAATTACGCCCAAATTTAAATCCAGCCAGCATTATTTCTACCGACCACATACCAACCAAATTGAAGCCCCAACCGGTACCAGTACAACCACGACCACATGCCAACGATTACAATACTCCATTAGAACGGGGTCGACAAAAAGTGTAATTTGCCCAGCTATCCGCGTTGTATCATTTAGGTTCATTAATTACGTCATAAGTTCGACGGTAGCCATTTTATCGCGGGCCCAGCCGACGCCGGTTATGCAAATGATGCTCACCGAGTGTCAGTAATGCCAACATTATAACAATTTAAGACGTAAAACAACAATAAGTATGTCTAATATCTTTATATTTGCGGTGGTTAGTGAAATTAGGTCCGCTTGACCCAAATTGTAGGTTTCTAAACTCTATGTACTATTCATTTTTTTTTTTGTGTACAATATTGCGAAAAATCATGCTCGAATTCTTGTATTTGATATTGAGAGGCGCATTATTATACTACTTGAAGTCAACTACTAAGTAAATTTCCTTATCGTTGATTCTTCCCCATATTCATTCAAATTTTCAATCACGAATATTTTATCTTTATTTGATCCTTACGTTATTGCGTTTATTATTAAAAAGGGTTCCTGGATAACTGACTGACAACTTTTAGCAATGGATGCTCCAATCACGCTTCCGTGAGATAACCATAACCGTTTGTTTTTAAGAACAATAGTCCAGTCTATGAAGTTA
The DNA here is from genome assembly GCA_017933935.1 of Sesamia nonagrioides. NCBI lineage: Eukaryota > Metazoa > Arthropoda > Insecta > Lepidoptera > Noctuidae > Sesamia > Sesamia nonagrioides. Next base: position 3,941,751 of record JADWQK010000188.1, read on the forward strand.
ACGGCTAAACAGTCTTCCAATGATGAGACTTCTTAATAATGCATGCCCATCAATTTGGTGCACAAACAATCCACTTATATGCCAATACCATAACCCTTTTTTTCTACCTAAAAATGAAAGACAAAAAATTACGTTGGTACGGTAACATTTCTGTCCCGTCCCCCACATTCATTCCAATAAAATCGAACAACATTACATAGGTTATACACACGCACGTTTTTTCACTACTTATGGTATGCACACATCGGCCATATTTTCGCGACTTAGCGACGCATCACACGTTGGGCCACGCATACTAAGTACGCACGGAACCCAACGAAACGTGTGGCGAACAACACTTTACTACACACGTTTTATTTTCTACCATAAAAACGTTTTACGTCTCATTTTTATAAAGCAAGGCGATATCATTACCTATGCGGGTGAGTTAGGCCCGAGATGCGATTTTTAGTCAGAATATTAATGTTAATTTGAATTCACCCTGTATTAAAATGAGTGAATATGAGGCATTTTCATACAACTCATATATAACTATTTAACCCTTCGTGCTTCTGTGCGAATATAAGCGGAAATTCGGCCGTATAATTTTCCCCTTTTACGAATTCAAACAAAATCGTGATTGAATTAATGCTGTTTTAATTAGCCAACTTAGGTGGTTCGCTGTTCTTGAGTTGATTAAAATTTGGCTGTAGATTGTTTTAGTACCTGATGTTAAATACAGGTTTGGAATTATGTTTCGGAAAACTGTATCTTGGAGTTATGAATTGCTAAAATTGTTATTGATCTTAATATTGGTAATCATCAAAAGAAGAACTTTTTATTGGAAAATACACATTCTTTCGGTAGAATTCCAGACATATATTCAAATGTCCTATCTAATAAATTAAATATACTTTACAAACAAATGTATAATAATTAAATATATTATATTAATTATAATAATTAAATCTCCTTCTCTGTATGAAAGGGGACCTGTGCCCAGCAGGGGGACGATAAAAAGAAAAAGATTGATGATGATGATTCAAATACATCTTTATTTGAATAGATTATTCCAATCTGACTTCCACAACTGATACTGGGTAATACGGCACACGATATACAATAATATTGATGACAACCCAAGTTTGTACTTTCTGTCGATACATTTCTTATTTATAAATTTAATGAATATCATTATGTAGTCATGTCAAATTATCTGTAACTGAGACCCTACAACTAAAGTTTTCTAAAAACTAATCGCAGTCTAACTTAAATTGTAGTCGACGCTTTTAATTACACCAGCAATAGTTACCTATAAAAACGGGCCAAGTGCGATTCGGATACTCACACCAAGGGTCCCCTACAAATCTTGTTACCTAATTGCTTATAACTAAAGATTTACAATTTTTCCTTTATCCCTGCTTTAAGACGTTACATCGTAGCAAATTTTAAGATGCCGCGTTTGCGTGTGTCTAAAATTTGCAGAATAAACCGTTGTATCTTTTGATTGAATTGGCTAAGAAGTTTGATTTTTTGACAGCTCTAGACAGTAGACTTGAGTGTTTGATATAAATTCCAGATTGATACCTCCACTTGTTCCTGAGACAAAGGGTCTTGACAGACAGATAAACAGAAGGACGGGCGGACAACAAAGGGGCCGTACAGAGGTTCCGTTTTCCTTTTGAGCAACGGAACCCTAAAAAAATGGAATAAAAATGTAATAGGCACGCGACAATCGTTAGTATTTCCACGAAATATTCTGTTAAACTGTAATTACCCTATTATGACCTTCGTAAATGTTACAATAGATTTTTATGCCGTTATTTCATCAGTTCATTTTTACATTTTCATACTTATATAACCTTAAAAATACCATGCAAGTTATTCTAGACCCTCATTTGTTTGTAAGTTAAATGTTGTTTTTTATGCAGGACATTTTAAGATGGCGACTCATTGCAAGAAGAAGTAACGATAAACGTTATGGTTTTATCAATATCTCAGATCTAAAAAGCCGAATGATTTTTAGTATCGATAACCGATATTTCTTATCTAAAACGACTATTAAATCAGCAAACTATCTGATCAATAGGCTAATGACGTTAACTGAACTTTGACAGTTAATTACATGTCTGATTGCCTCGACATCCGATATGATTTTCAGTTAGGAAGTGACTCCTTGATTACCTTCAAGGATACTAAACTCTGCCAATTAACGTTAATGAGACCTACTGAAGCTTCAAGAGATGACAAAATGAAAAACCTCCTTGAAGTATTTCTGAGATCACTAAGTAGTTTGTAAAGTATATTAAAAACAAGTATTGAAATTAATAATGATTTAATTATAATTGACAACACGGTTGAAGCAGTGGCTAAGCGACAGAATACTGCGCTATGTGTCACTGGGTCGATTCCCGTATGGAACAAATATTTGCATTGCCTACAATCATCTACGATACAGAAGTAACTCTTAGTGTGGAGCAACATGCTCACGTATTTTTTTTAATGTTAATTTGTAATGTCACCTCTTTTAAGAATCCTGATCAGTCCTCCTTAAGAAAAATATTACAGATAAATAAACAAATGAGCGTCTAGAATGTTTAAAAAAGGAATGCAACTCACCAGCAGCATCGACTTGACAGTTGAGGAAGAGGAGGTAGGCAAATAGTAGAGCGACGGTGCGGTGGAGCGCACATCGCCGCTCTCGCATCTTACCGGCGCCGGGCCGCGCCTGCGCCAAGACACACGTCACTACGTCGCCCCGTCCCCAACATACCCGCGCGGCGCCCGCGCAGACCCACCCCAAAAATGCGCAAGCTAAGCGCAAATCTTACTTACTCCTTACATATACACATCACAACCAGTTTTGCCACTTAATATTAACATAACCTATAATAATTGATATCATTTAATTTTTATCACAAAAATACGACAACCGCTTCGATGAAAAATTTTCAAAATATTTAGGACTAGAGTTAATTAGATTTAAAAACACGTAGACAACACGAGGATTTTTTTTTTTATTTAGCTATATATACAATGATTATTTAGGTTTGATATAATGTCAGGGACACACGTTCGTTTTAGTTTAGTTGGCTTCACCGCGCGATTGCAACATTATAGGAAGCACATTTTGGCTGTACCAAGAGCGTTCAAAGATTCAACCATATTCCATTGTTATACACTCGTTCAGTCTTCTCAACTGGATGCGGAGAGTACACTACACTGGCGCGTCCGCCGTTCACAATTAACACTAATTTTTTTCTCAATCAAACACATGTTTTACTGTTTATATCTGAAGTCATGTGCCGCGCCCGCTTAACATTCCACCTGAAAAAAGATGAGCGCAATGTCAGAAGTCAGCATGACTGAGGTTTTCTAATGCTGACAAACGACATTGTAATCGAATTGGAATGCGCACCTAACGCGATTCTTCTTCTTCTTTAGTTTATAGAGGTCCATGGCTGGACAAAGGCCTCCACCAAGGCTTTCATTCCATTGAGGGGGTTTGCCATAATCCCCACGATTGGATCCCGAAATCACGATGAGCCGAACGAAATCTAAGCCCCTAAAATTTAAGCTCACATCTGGCTCTGCTTGTAGCGATCGACAGCGAATCGGAATCCTACTGCCAATAACACTGAATGAAGCTTAGAATGTAGAATCGAATACTTTGGAGTAGTTGTACTGTTATGTGACACTAGAGGTGGTCCAAATGGTTATATCTACAAGTGGATCAAAGTAGACTAAGTAAAATGTAAAGTGGACGCCATTTTCATGTCACTATTTAATGACGTGGTCAAAGTATTTAATACTAGCATTAGCACATAATATTCCCACGTCTCGGTGAGAGAGAAAGGCCTATAACCCACTCGGGAACCCAGTGCGGGCGGGAAAATGTCACATGTCTTCGAATTTTCATTCTCGGACATGCTGGTTTCCTCATGTCGTCTTCCTGCATGGTCTTGAGAGCAATGGTGATAAATAATTTACTCAAAGTAAACCGCCTATCTGGTTGCAACCCACGACCTACAAATTTTATTATAGGTTTTTCAAAAGAGATACCCTGGTCCTGGCGCACAGACAAGCCAAAAATCCTTTGTGGGTTGCAATTAGTAAAAATGGCCTTTAACACTGGGCCAAAAATACTCTATTTGGGTATAAAACACACACAGTACATATAAAACCCAACATCAAAACAAAGAAAAGCAAAACCTTAACAGAAAGCAGATTTGCAAATAAATGTCAAATACTAATTCATTCGCGGCCACGTGTATCTAATCCCGCCGTTTGATTATTCGGCCAAAATAAGACGGGTAAACTGAAAGTGAATGACCCCAAACGTTTAGACACAATTAAATGTTCCAAAAGATTCCCAAATATTATATCTATATTACTTATCCTTGTATTAGCACCATAAAAATGAAGAATATAAATTACTTTGCTTTTCTTTTTGTGTTAAGGGATGTTCATTGTTTTCAACACCAAGAAATATATATTTACGCTAATGTAAACAAAGGGGTAACATAATGAATATAATGAAATTGAAGAGTGCAAGCTTACGTCGACGTGGATGTGTATAAAGAAACATTCTCGTGAAATTTCAGTATTAATTAATTCTCATTAGCAGAGGGCACCCGAAGCATAATCTGACTATAATGTTTCAACTCTTGGGATACAGGCATCCTCTCTGTGAGAGGAATTGGGCCATAATTCTACCATGCGAGCCCAGTGTGGATTGTTAGATGGCACATGTCTCCGAATAGTTGGTTCCAGGATATGCTCGTTTCATTACAACGTTTTGAGATCTGTAGTTACGAATCATCATCATCTCAGCGTTAATCCCAGTCGCATCCCAAGCCTTTTAGAGCTTTGGAGTCTGGGGTCCGCTTTATCAGTCCAACTGCTGATTTTGGCTAAACTTAAATGTTTTCCGTAAAGCGACTGCCGTCTGACCTTCACAACCCAAAGACGATATCGAAGCATTGCAGTTAGACCAATTGTTGAACTTTTGAGGGCTCCAACAACCCGTAACGACTGCCATTAGATGTTCGTATGGCATCCGGGACCAACGGCTTAACGTACTTTCCGAGGCACGACCAGACCAGTGTAAATATTCATATTCATGCATACAAATATTTGCACTGCGCGGGTTCGAAGCCTGCCAATTTGGGTTCAAATCCATGACCTACAACCCGTATGTCGGGGTTGCTACACCACTGTTCAGTGACTAAACTAAAAAATATGCACTTACTTTTCAATTGATAACTTTTATGTTAAAGTTAGTAACAAATCTTTCTGAATTCAATATAAAATTCCGGCATTCTAAATCAGGACTAGAAATTCTAAAATCAAAAGATTGACTCCGAAGACGAATATACATATAAGTTGGACATAACTCACGAATTCCAATAACCGAGATAAATTCTGCTCACAGGATGAGAGGGAGAGATATATCGAAGAGTATGTGTGAGAGAGATAGGTGTATTAGAACTAAATATTCTATGATATAGAGTAGGACGCAACGCGGAACAGTTTGCACAACTTATAAGTTCCAATAAGACTGGCCAGGTGGCACGGCTGATGCCACGAATAGAGCTATTTGCATACGGTCTCGAGAAATTGGTTTGGTGATGTTACTCACAGTTGTTATAAGTTTCTCGTCTACACGTCGGGATTCAATTCTGGAATCTTGATTTGCGGAATTGGAAACTGTTAATGCTGTTGCAGCGGCCTGCGGCTTTAAATAGAAGTTGTTCAATAAACCTTTGCGAAACATGTATGTTTCGTTTTTGGGTTACATTAATGTTCGTCGTAAGTTGGAAGTAGGTCTTGTTAAAGCTGAAATAAATTCACAATAGGCAAGTTTGTATTGCCAGTAAAGTAATTTAGTAGTCACTTTATTTAGCGTTACAGAATGATTAATTCATTGTTCCATTTGAGAACTCAGCCATCAAATTAGTATTAAGTGGTTAGATACAAAAACGGTCCTGGCGGAGTTGCGAGCGTTTAGCTAAGCCATGAACATGTACCTACTAAGAATAGGTAGCAGATGAGCTATGTAATGAAATAATACATTATTTCATTAATACTTTTTAAAACATGCTAAGCAAGTGTAATGTACCTACCATTTAAGAACATTGGGACCCAAAGTGACTGATGCTTTTAATCAATTTCATTGCCATTGTGGTGTGTAAAGTTGCTAACAAGCAATTGAAGCCGATCACAAAAACACAGTTATAAATACAAGTATTTTTTGTTAACAAAATAATGCACTATGTTTTTGATCAAAGCATTAACAGATCAACAGTTTAACGAACTAACTGATAAATTGAACGGAACCAACTTGCCAATCTAGGAGAACTGACTGTTAAAATTTAACTATAACGTTAGACGACCAGTGACGTCAAGTGCACTAATTACAGAAAGACATCTCCATACAGCTATAGAAAACCAGCGCACAAACACACACGGATGTCCGATGATGTCACAATGTCGGCGCGCACAACTTACGAATTCACAGACAAATAAATACCCATGATGCATTATAAAATGAAGTTTTTAACAGATAACCTGATTGCTAACTGGCCGTTTTGATACGCTTCTCGGTCGAATGGAAGTTTAATTGCCTTCAACTGTATTTCAATTAACGCAAGGACGAGCTTTTGTTTAGCAGCGGCAACAAGAGCAAGATATGCGCCAGCCAAAACAAATGCCAATCGCTAATTCGCTTGGCTGGGACTCGCTGTACTTATAGTGTGTCTATGTGTGTGAACACTGTCGCAAAATTTATAGAGCTAACCTTCTTTTAAGTATTTGTTTGGTGGCGTCAAATGTCCAGAGTGAACGTCAAATTGATTAGGACGTTAGAAGAACGCTTTATGACGACCGTTCTGACGTTTAACCGCATTCTGAAGTTATTACGGCCAGCTTGTTATCTATGAAGGGGACGTAGAGTTATTTCAGTTGATCGTTTGCTAATAAGGATTGGTTGTAAGGGTTAAGTACAGTATTCATGTAATTTAAAGGTAATCCCCAAAAAAATGATGACGTGATATAAATTTTAAAAGATCAAAAATTATTTTAAAATAGCATCACACTAATTTATTATAAGCGTCGGTTTCCGTTTTTTTTTTTTTTTGTTTAAATAAACAGACAGCTGTGCTGCTGGGGAGTTTGTTCCGTCACTTCTTCCCAGCGAAAGCACTAGGAAGCGAAGGGCGGGCGGGAAAAAGTGATGATTCTCAGCCAAAATGACTTTTGATTTTGATTTCGATAAGAAAAGTAATAAGCTGCCCTAACAATGCCAAATTCTAGGAATTAACTGCCATAAAAACAAAGTTTTAAATAGACAAGCATAACTTCGTCACATCCAAATCCTGCCACAAAATTTCTAATAAACATGACATTTACTTCGTCAAACGAGAGTACACTTCATATCTGAATCTACGTTATCAAATCTGCTATCTTAATTAAGGAGCCATGTCACTGCATTCATAAATGCGAGTATATGCTGAACGAAAGTCGCTCTCTGCTGCAATAATCATCTATCATGCCAGAATACGGAAACGTTTAATCAACTCTCAATCTTAATTAGTTGGGAAGCCGGTTCCGACTAGTCGCGCGACAAGAGGACCCGCCATTTTGTTTGTTGGATTGGTTTTTGTATGAAGTTGCCTTGTTATCGTTTTTGTCGCATCGAAGAATCAATCATATTGAATAGCCTTACAGTAGACTGTAACACCAATATATCATGTGTAACCAGAATATATCATGGTGGAACTGCCAATCTTACCACCACAACCTGGTTCCTGGGAAATAAGATCGAAATAAGATAGGGATGTTTCCTGGGTAAGAAAAAATTGACACTAATAAAAGGCATCAAAGATCAGGAGTGGTGGCTGGTGACGTCACTGCTCGCTAAAAAGTGTAGCGTGCAGTAACGTCACACGAGTTTTCAATGCACTGTGTCGTCTTCATTTTTTGTTTATATGAAAAAAGAAAAAATAAGTGTCTAGTATGTAGTTTTTTTTTGGTCAAATACCTTAATGTCAGTTACAGTATCCGAAACGACTGTGAAAAATCTACAAATAACAGTAACGATCAACAGCTTAACGTTTCCTATGCAGAAGGGTAGATACGTAATGGATGGCCACCCATCCGCGGACCAACCCCGGCAAGTGTAGCTTAACCTTCGAACTGCCCCTGTGGCTGTTTTAATTTAGAAACGAACCCTTTAGACCTGACAGGGATTGTAAACATTAATCTGCGAATGGGGCAACATTTTATCGGCCGCAACCTCCGACAAGTATTCTTACTTGTCGGGTGTTGGAGCGACGCGTAGCGATCTTATTTGCAAAGTCTATTTTTAACTTTAACTTTTAATAGGTTTTCGTGTTTATTGGCTGGTGTTAAATAGTTAGGAGGTCAGTTGAGTAATTGTGAACACGAATTTTGTTCTGAATATAGAGGTAATTATGGCTTTCGTGACATGGTCATTTGGTGGGTGATTTAGGTTGTGTTTATCTAAAATATTAGGATTTTCATACATAAAAGAGAGCATAAGTATGCAATAGAATAGATATATAGATGTCGTCCTCTGTGGCGCAGCGGTAAACACGCCTGCCTGCGACGTGAAGGCCCCGGGTTCGATCCCCGGCCAGTTAATGATAGAAAACGATCTTTTCCTGATTGCCCTGGGTCTTGGATGTTTATCTATGTATATAAATATGTATCTATTATAAATAAAGTATGGGCTAGCTCAATCTGTGGGATTTGTTCCGTATACATTTATTTATATTTATACAACAAAATATAAAACTATAAGCCTGCATTACTAACACAACATTTAATAACACCTGACTTAGGTATACCGCCCAAAAAAAAACGACCGTGTACAAGGACAAAAAAAAACAATATTTAAAACCCAATAACACTACCCTTATTGGTTTTCAAATACAGATCTTTTTGTCTCTTTTATGCCTTTGAGAATTTCGATTTTGCTATCAACACCGTACGGAGGACGGGTCTGAGTAGTTGTGTGCTGGATACGATGCGCCAAATGTTGTCGTTTCGGGAGTTTGGTCGTGGAGGGTTTCCAGATCAATCTCCCTCTGGCGTAGCATCGCTAGCTTTGTTGTGTGGTTTCATTGCATCACCTCGCTCAACTGCCATCTTCCTTCCTATTCACTCAGTATTTTGGAGTGAATAGGCTGAATAAACTAGCGCGCTTTACCATTAACGATTGCATCACTGCTCACCATCAGGCGTTGTCAGTTTGCGTTTAAGCTCTAGTTTATAATTATTAAAAAAAAAAAAAAAAAAAAGATCTAGCAGCAAAACGTGGTGGTTACAAGTAAACAAAAGTTTGTTACCGAAATAGCGTAATGTCACCGTCAGAGCTAATCCGACTGAGTGTCAGAGTTATCACGGGAGCAAATATGGGAACACTGATGTTGTTTGATTGGTATGACAAGTGATGACGATGTTCATGTTTTATTTATTTTTTAGCAACGATATTATCTTTATTTATGTTTTACATATTTCTTTGAAAAACATTATTTTATTATTAAATATTAATACACATGTCGTTTTGGCCCCGTGGTTAAAACACCAGCCTCTTAAGTATGAGTCCACGGGTTCGATTCCAGGTCAGGCAAGTACCAATGTAACTTTTCTAAAGCTATATGTACTTTCTAAGTATATCTTGGACACAAATGACTGCATCTTGAGGAAACGTGGACTTTAAGTCTGAAATCGCCAACCCGGAGAGCTGTGCCCAGCAGTGGGACGATAAAAAGATTGATGATGCCTAAATATTAAACTATGCGGAGACAACTATACGAAGGTAAATTAACACACGGACTATAATACCAATGAATGAAAGTATTTTGAGAGTTTTAAATAAACTCTAGTATAGAAAATGAAAAAGAGATATAGGACAATATTCCCTTGATCACAAACAAATTTTAAGTTTAGTGCATCTTTTTCTCTCTTTATCATTATGACAAGGACAGAAGATAAATACAAGTTTAGTCCTGTCTAGGACGAAATGAAAATATAATAAGTACTTTATTTTATTTATAATTTTAATATTTTTTCTCGTTCGTAGTTCATAATATCGGCCGCGACAAAGTGTTGTCGCCAAGTGATTCATCGTGTTCCGGCATGATGTCTGGTGAAGCCGTACGGAGGACGGGTCTGAGCAATTGTGTTGCGATGTGTGTCAGGTACGATGCACCAAATGTTATTGTGCCGGGAGTTTGGTCGTGGAAAGTCTCCAGATCAGTCTCCCTCTGGCGCAGCATCGTTGATCGTGCTGTTGGGTTTAACTGAAATGCATCACCCCGCTCAATTGCCGTCTTCCTTCCTACTCACTAAGTTTTTTAAGTGAATAGGCTTAATCAACTAGCGCGCTTTACCATCAACGATTATTGCTGCTTACCATGAGGCGGGATTGCAGTCAAGCACTAGTTTATAATGATTAAAAAATGTGTACAGTGTGCAGTGCCATTATTTGTATCCATGAATATGAATATTTGCACTGGTCTGGTCGTGCCTCGGAACGCACGTTAAACCGTTGGTCCCGGTTGCCATACGAACATCTAATAGCAGTCGTTACGGGTTGTTGGAGCTTCGATATCAGAGGTGGAGGTCAGACGGCAGTCGCTTCACGGAAAATATCGAAGTTTAGTCAAAATCAGCAGACTCCAAAGCTGAAAAAGCTTCGGATGCGACTGGAATTACGCTGAGATGATGATGACAATGCTGCTCAGTTCGACATGACGTTTTAAAAACAAACTTCCAATGAAAAACTAAAAAATAATATAGGCAAGTTAATATTGACCGGGTCACACACAGGACAGGCCTCTCGACCTTATTCATACTCGTAGTTATCACTAATTACGTAAACACGTGTAACGTAAGTACGTTAAGCGTTGATGAACGTAATATCGATAATGATTTTAGTCAGCCCTCGCTTTGATGGTCGCTCAATGACCCTACATTCAAGGGACGAGTATTTTATGTACAATAATGATATTAGAGTGTTTAGATAATACAGTAAACGACTTCATTTTAGTAATCGACAACAAATGGTCATATGGCGAGTATCCCCCATTAGGTTGTTGACACCACTACCACACTTTTGCCTCGTCTTTTATACCGCGTACAACGAATGGCTGGATAAATTTGCCATCAGTAGTGTTCGCGTCTCACTACAATTTAAGTATCTTCAAGGCTAGAGTAAATAGGTTCATAATAAACTATTTCGTTTTACATAACTTTTTCCATTCGATATAAATATTGAAATTGGCAGATTCATCCCACGTGTAATTTATCCTTTCTCTATATTTATATTTTTTTATTTCTCCCTGCTGTTTGTATTTTGTATGTATATATTTATGCATTTATTATAATATATTTTTTTTACTTTAATTTATTTGCACCTACCATGTTTTGTCTCTGCATCACCTTAAGGTAGACTGGTAGAAAAAGCCTAAGGCATTAAGTCCGCCATTGTGCAATGTTGGCGCAGAAAGTTTTAATAAATAAATAAATATTGAAACTATGGTAACGCGTATATCCTGTATTAGATGTTAATATTGAAAGTCAATATTGATTATATTTTCTTTCACCTAATACGATACAGAAGGACTTGAATAACTCTCCGAGTAACCGATCCGGTTTAGTAAGGGGAAACAGCAACAGCAAAGCAAATCGGTTATCTTAAGATTTGATAGCACATAAAAATAGGCCAGAATAAGCTGGAATCCTATCCGTCAGTTACTCCTATAAAAATTACTGCTGACTCTGTAAGATGTTTAAAGCATTCTGCCTATCTCCGATGAAAAAGGCGTGATGTTACATGGTAAAAGTTACCAGAACTCCGTCAAATAAGCTCAATTTCACTTTACAAGTACTAATACGACTTTCTGTTCGGTGTAAAATTAGCTTTACAAAGTTCGTAGTTGAATTCTTCCACACGCGCTACGGTTCGTAGCAAGTAGTTCGTAGCATCGTAGCACCGTAGCGTTCGTAGACGCTGAACCAACAAGCATATATGTATATTTAGTTTCGTTCAGTGAAGCACTAAGCTGACATCGAAATCAGTTGTTAGGTAAAACCAGAATGTTGCCATTAAATAGAACTATGTAGAGGCTACAACTAATGAGCACGTAGCCTTTGTTACCAGTAGTTTCAGTTAGGTTAAGAGTAATTAATCCAATGCCAATGTGTGCGTGTATGCGATAGTTTTACTACGACCATTATATCTTCAAATATAGCTGAATATATATATATAAATCAGACCTTCTCGAACTACTTTCGTAGAACAAGGTGAGTGTAGGATAATTAGTATAGCTTTCAGTAGATCTTATGAGGATGATGCAAGTTGAATATAACATCATTTAATTCAAAAACCTCTATTCAATTAGCCGATTGAAATATCATAAAACCCCACATCCAACCAAAATTTTACCGCCATCGAAATCCCCGAGATATTCCCTATTTCATGTTCAGTCATTAACGTCATCATATTTACCTAAAATATAACATTAATTCAGCTTTATTTCCAAAGTGTTAAACGTGTTTAATTTTACGAGCTCCCGCCAGTTATCGCTTCGACCGCGAATCCGACAGAGTACGATGATTCGATGACGCAGCGTGATCCCACTGCTGAATAAGCGATTGATTTACGATTATTGCCATTTAGGCTGTGTGATCGAGCGAGTGCACTGGTGCAGTGTCTAGTTTGTGTGGGAAAAGCAATTTCGGAAACATATTTTCGAGGCACGACCCAATTTCATCCTAGCTTCTGACATAAAAAATACAATGCGGACAACTAGACAAACAAGATTTCTTATACATGCACCTTGTCATTTTCATATGTCTATAAAATTTCTAATAAGCTTATTAACGGTCATCATATAAATTACACTTATATATTTGTATAACCAACCCTCTGCGGTAATGAATTATTTCAGAGACTTCAGTTCGGTACAATGATACTTCAAATGTTAAATGTTTCCGTAGCTGGTTGAAGAAAAACAAAGAACAAAGAGGAGGTAATTTACTAGAACATTAACGTTCTACTTGAAGTTAATGTCCAATTTAATTATCTTGGTCAATAAGTTAAGGTTCGCTGAAATCCTTATAAATTTTCGCCATTAAAACATTGGGACGCCGCTGATTATCGTAAATAATGAAATCCTCTTCAACATTTTGTATACAAAAGATTGCCTCTGCTACCATGATAATTTTAAATCCTAAATTGTGTAATAGCAATTATCTAGTCACCGTAAAATTGCCGGAAAACTCTTGTCCAAAGCCGAAAATGAATGAACAAAACCCGGTTTCCATTTATTTAGATTTACAAACGTAAAAAGAGGAATCGCCGGCGAAATAATTACACGACAAAATTAAAAAAGAAATATCTAGCGACATTGCTAAAGCTGCACGATACAAAGTTTAAGCAATCTCTTTTTGTTCCTAAAAGTTTTTTTCTACGTCAACTGTTTCGTAAAGCACTGTGTTTTGTAGTTGGAAACAAAGTAGCCATGAACAAGCGCTACGTGTCGAATCCTCAGCGTTTTGTTTTTCATTTGAAAATTATATAGAATAGAATACTCTTTATTATTTACACCATATAGATTAAAGGTGACTGGTAGTGGCTGGCGGAGAACTGCTCGGGATCGAGCTTGCTGGCGTGCCATGAAAGAGGCCTATGTCCAGCGTATCATAAATAAAAAGACTTTATAAAGGGTGACGCAATGGAGTTGAGTATAAAAAGGCAGATTTGTTTTACGTCATTTCATTTCACTTTTTATATTGAACACAGAAGACACACATTACATACTAAAGAACATTTTTACATATAACATTCCACGAAATATCATTACTGAAAACTGTTTTCAAATTAATTGAAAGCTTCACAATTCTAATACCATCGAAGTCCTTTCATCCAGATGCTCTCAATTTAGTCTCGCTACATTCAATTCACTCCCACCTTCATTCCTATTATTAAAAACCAATTATTTTAAACTATGCATGACAGCCATCGTAGGCGTTGTTTCTAATAGACTCGCTTTACTTCCAAATAGAATTCCCAGGTCTCACCATTATAAACCATCACTAAATATTCATTAACCAAATAATTCAAATTGGTTGGAATTATTCAGCGTGTGAAAACAGTCGATTTTGCAAAAATAAACACCATTATTTATTCAGTTCATTCCAAACCTTTGAGATGGGTACAGTATGGATATTGAACGGCAAAGATAACTTTGTAACAGTTCCATTACTTGTGTTATTAAAATTTTCGACATCATCATCATCAACCTTTTTATCGTCCCACTGCTGGGCACTGGTCTCCTCTCATACAGAGAAGGATTGAGCGACATATCGAGCAATATTTTTAATTTATGATGAAGTAATAAATGCATATAGAACACAATGGGAAGCTGCATATGAAAAATCACGGCTGGACGTGATTGCAATCAACTGTGTTAATTAAAACTTGTGAACATATTTTTAAATAAAGGTTTGCCAATTTTTATGTTACAGCAGTTCAGTTGATAAAAACTTAACAAACTTGGAATCACATTTACCTATATGCTTTTTTGCGTATTTGTTTCATTTTTATCATTGAGTAATGAGCTTAAATAAGAAGAATGAAAAATTTTGTAAGATAAATAGAATAGAAGTAATTTATAGCTAAAGTTAATGAAATCATATCCTTTCAAACAAGTTGACACTGAAATAGAGAAGAGTTACAGAAACAAAAACTACAAATAAGGAACAAAAGACCACATCCAAGGTGTAACATGTAATCAGAACATACACAGTTATCTTTTAAAAGCAAACCAAAGACAATAACATAAACAAAGCATTTGAGTTCATATTAAAAGTAGATGTAAGTAATAAAATTTTACAACGGCGTATAAAACTTTAGTGTTTCCCGATAAGCAATGGTATCCAACATTTGAATAGGTTGTATTAACGGTTTTGTAATGCAGTTTGTGTAACAGTACGCAAAATTGTAGTTTTCATTGAGCTTTATTAATATATGACGAAATAAGAAATCTGTTCGAAATTTGGAGAGAGATTCATGTGAAGCAGTGCACTCAGAGTCAATCAGAAATTGACTAGTCCTTGACTGCGATCCCGCCTGATGGTAAGCAGTGATGCAATCGCTGATGATAAAGCGCACTAATTTATTATGAGTCTATTCACTGTAGCCTTGAGAATATAAGACATATTATTCTAACGAGAATTCCCGGACAATGTCTACTATACTACAGATAAGATAATATTCATGTCTCATAGTACACTCATAGTACTTCCACATTTTACTAGTAATGTTTAAGTGCCACGTAAGGGGGTCAAGCCTGTCACTGGTATCATAAACTTGATATGTAATTTTGACATCCCAAAACGCGATGTAGTACCAAAAGTTGTTTAAAAGAAAGAAAGAGAAATGCGTTTATTGGCATTACAGCAAAATAATTACAACAGTTTCAAAACTATAAAAATAGAAAGAAAAAAAAAACAAAGATTGTAATCAAAAGGGCTTCTTTCTGCTCTGCGGTTACATCAAGAAGTGAAGGTAAATTCTCATACCAACAAAGCACGGTTCTTTTATCATATAAAACTTCCTCTACAAGCGCTTGAGCGGGCTATGGATTAACAAATCAATAACCTGGAGGCAGTTAACACAAATTGATTCGGCCGATGCATTAATTTCCTGTCAACAAACGTGCTTGGTATAAATGCGCTATAAATAAAAACTGACTTGTAGCAACAAACGATCTGTATGAAAATTCAATATCCGGGGGAACGGAGAAATGCAGCGTATACAACAATGGATTGCAGATTAAATTTTTGAATTGCATTTTGTTTTAAATGCTCCTACTACGGGTGTTTTTAGTATAAAAGTTATATGAACTTCTAAATTGTAAATGATTTTCAAACCAAAATTACTAAAAAGCATGATCCTTTGAAGTAGAGTGTGGCCAATAGCGACCAAGAGAAATTAACTGATAATGCCGAAACTATTTCGATACATAAAATAAAACCCCAGTAAGCTCTAAAGATTTTTACAAAAAGCAATAAAATATGCACCTAAGTTATAAATTGATAGTGAAAAAGAAAGGTTTCTTAAAAATAGAGCTAAGAATGAGCTATATGTGCGGCATCACGTTCGCGGACCGCATAATGATGAGTCGGAATACATATGTGAAGGTCAGTGTGAAAATGGAAATGAAAATGGTTTTGGACCCGCAGTAAAACTTAATGATGTACTTTTTAACGTAAAATATGAAGTCGTAAAAGAAGTTAAAAATGCAAATGAATTAAAAGGTCTTAAAAAGAATAAGAGTAATTATGAAATTCAAGATAGTAAAGGCAATTTTAATGGAAGACTGTAATAGAGTAATTAATTTACATATCCATTCCCTCAACTATGTTGATATCGGTTTCCAACTAGTATAACTGTGTAAAATTGAAAACCTTTTTAGACGAAGCGTCTACCGATTTGACATCGTTACAGAGAAGTCTTGGACAAAACTGGATAAAATGTAACATGGTAATAGTTCCAGCTTAAAATATTGTGTTTGACATTCATACCAATTTAACCATTTGAAAATGCAATCCCGACGTTATTCTATGATACAGTATTATGGGCAGTTTATTCTACATTGTTATAAAGAAGAACGTATATAGTTTTGTTTTGCATCTGCTCACCGATAACTGGGCTCCGGGGAGACGTTGTTTTCATCGTTACGTTGATAGAAATGTACAGACTATGTTACGAGGATTCGGTAGTTACTATAATGTACGAAATTAAATGTAGGTAGTTAATCCATACTAATATTATAAATGCGAAAGTAACTCTGTCTGTCTGTCTGTTACGCTTTCCCGCTTAAACCTCTCAACCGATTATGATGAAATTTGGCACAGACAATCTTTAGACCCTGAGAAAGAACATAGGCTACCTACCTTTTATCCCGGAAAAATTTGATGTTCCCGAGGGAAATCTAAAGAGCGCGATATAAACGAACTCCACGAGGGCGAAGCCACGGGCGGAAAGCTAGTAGCAGATAAGTAAAACGGTGTTAGAAATTGTTGTAATTTGAGAACGCCTTTTCTTTTTTTTTTTGGAGTTCAAATCTTAAATATTAATCTTACTTCGGTGTAATCCTGTTGTAAAAAGTGGCGGTAAGCCCCCTGTCCTGCACTATTGAAAACATGAAAACCATTTTTTTTTTTCTGAGAACGCGTTTTCCTAGCCACCAAAATCTCTTGTCCAAGAACTCGATCCAGAATAATTTAACTATTCCATCAGAATGTAAATTCGTTAACTAAGCAAGTTGTGAACGGCGAATGTTAATCAGTAAACACAATGATTAATTAAGTCTGCCTCAGACGAGATCTTTGTCATTATGATGAGTCGTATCGTGGCAGGCTGGTATCCTATTCATACGCAAACGTCTTGTGATGTTAAATGAGAGTGATTTTGCTGACGGAGTGAGGTTCGTGTTTGTCTGACATATGTTCCGTGTTGTGATTTAGTGTTCGTGTTGCTACTGCAAGTTCTGTTACCTTTGTTATTTTTGATACTATAACATTATTTTTATGTGACTTATGTTACGACGTTATTTATATTTCTTTTGTTTGTTTGCTCATGGTGTGCATTTGTGTGGGTATAAGTTTTTGTTACCTCAGTGTTATTATTTCATATACATAAACCACCACCTCATGGGCGTTCTATAGAACTCCACTTGCTATTTTTGATATAAGAGCATAATTTATGAGTGCTTTGAATGGAGCTGTTTATGACGTCATCACTAGCCTTGTTTTGAGTATTTGAGCTAAATTAACTGCGGCATAGCTGTTTAAAACACTAACAGCAGCTAAGGCTTTCATTTTAAGAGTAAAGCAGACCATTTTTTTGAACTTATGAAGGAATGTATAAGCAATATTATATTGTGATTGAAAGTGTTTTACGTAATTAGAGTGTTGTTTATTTAAATAAACAACACCACCACTGACCACCACTAAGTCACCGCTGCCCTTAAGGGCAGCGGTGACGGAGCAGTGGTATCGGCCGCGCCTTACAAGTAAGTTGTAGGTTCGAACCCCATCAGGCCCTTTACTTTATGTTAATTATTTCATCACCACTGCTCCCAAGAGTGAAGGAAAAAAATTGCGAGCAAACCTGCATAACTCACCGAGAGAAGGCCTGTGTCCCAGCAGTGAGAACATGAATGATTATGATGATAATTACTATTTAGGCCATCAGAGTATTAGTTTGGAACTCAAACAACTGGATTCACTAAAAATGTCACCTAATTACCACCCTAATACGTTTTAGTTTACCATGACCAACCGGAACATATAATTGGTTTTAATTAAAACCATTCTATCTTGATAGATAGTTAAATGTTCAACCAATTACGATTAGTTTTTCCTCCATTATTTACTCACCGTTATCTAGGTGCCTTAAGTCTGCTTTATCGACTTTTAAATGTAAACCAATTTAACTTAACTAAGTTTGCGTGGAACCTTGCATGCATGCTAGAGAGCACGCGTGTGCCAATCTAAATGGTTTTTAACCTTATTTTAAAGAACATAGAGCTGATATTTACATAAACGATACCTTCCAAGGTGAAGGATTGATGTACCTACTACTTGAGCAAATACTGGAGATTTTGTAAGTGTTTTATGTGAGGAAATTAATTTATATTTAGATTTTTTTATGATCTAATAAGCCAGTGTGAAAGTGATTATGGTAATATTAATTGCTACGATCTAAACTAAAAAAAGAAGAGGTCGACTAGAGCGTAGGGTTACATACAAGTTATGTAGAAAGTATAGTTTGGTTATCATAATTTTATTCTAAGTTAGTAAAACTAAAAGCTGATGGGTCACTCAAAGCTATGACGCAGGTAATGCTGTGAGTTTCCTTGAAATATATGTACGTTTAGTAATGAAATTATCCGGAAAAGTACTGGAGTTACCACCAAACATTTTATTTATTTTATTTTGGCATTCAGTGGAAAGGCGTGCTAAGAGGCTGATTGGTCATCCTGATTTAACTCGAGACCGTCTCCAAAGCCTAGAGTACAGGTGTAGAGTAGCCAGCCTTTCGGTGTTCTATAGGATGCATTTTGGGGAGTGTGCGAGGGAATTGCATGATTTAATTCCCCCATCTCCGTTCCACCATCGGACGGCCCATCGTACAGCGAGTTTCCACCCTTATGTTGTTAACACCACTACGATCCGGACGAATCGTTTCGCCTCCTTCTTTATACCGCGTACATCGAGGGACTGGAACAATTTGCCAGTGGCGGTGTTTCCGTCGGAGTACAATTTGAGTGTCTTCAAGGTTCTTAATAAACCAGTGCGCCTTACCATCAACGATTGCGTCACCGCTTACCATCAGGCAGGATTGCGGTCAAGCGCTAGTTTATAATTTATAAAAAAAAAAACATTCATATATAAACAATAACTTATTAAGATAATTGGTTTCTTACAATAGACCTATAATGCCGACAATGTCATATAATTGTTAAAATAATAGAAAACTCCTTATAAGAAAAGATGGGTTAGAGATATGTTTACGTAAATTATTTTTGCATCAAAACATGACTTCACTGGAACATATGCCATTATTAGTTTTAAAGGACGTAAACTGGTAAAATAAGGTAAGTTTAACATAGCTTGACGAGTAACAAACATGTACTTGAGCAGTGAGCTGGCTATGTTTGTCGAATGACCGATAGTCAGTGGAGACCAGGTAAGGCAAGCGTAGGACGAATCCTACGCTTTATCGGCAAGACCAGACTTGTAGCTGAGGTTCGCCTTAGCTAGATGGACCTTAAAAAGGTGAACTGGATGTGATTAATATTACAAACGAGAAAAGTTTGTAAGTATGGATGTTCGTTACTCACTCATCATCATCTCAGCGTTAGTCCCGGTCGCATCCGAAGTTTTTTAGGCTTTGGAGTCTCGGGTCCGTTTTACCAGTCTAAATGCTGATTTCCGATCGAAGCATTGCAGTTAGATATAGTTAGGTATACAACTGTTGGGCTTTTAAGGGCTTTAATGACCCCGTAACAACTGCCATGAGATGTTCGTATGGCAACCGGAACCAACGGCTTAACGTGCTTTCCTAGGCACGACCAGACCAGTACAAATATTCATATTCATGCATACAAATATTTGCACTGCGCCGGGATCGAACCGGCGCCTCCTTGCGCAGCCGCCGCTTTCGTTACTGCTACGCCACGGAGGTGGTCAATGGATGTTCTTATCTGATTTGAATGGAATCTGGCACACAGGTGGCTTGTAACTACGATTAACATGACTTTTTAATTTCGTTATTTCCAGGGGATTGAAACTTATTCTGTGGTACTAGGAAACCATAACGATACAGAGCCATACAACAAAAGTACCCGTTCCATGTAATACTCCCTTAGCGTTCCCAGTATCTATTTTCATATAACATGGAAACTTTTGCCCTCATTTAGCGTAATGCATGTGTCCACTTATATTCCGTAGTTTTAAAGGCAGTAAGTTGGAGTAGCATTTAGATGCTTATTGGCTTGCTGAGAATTGAAAGATACATATTATTAATAATTTAGAAGACGCTATTTTGTTGTGTTGCTGTGTGCAATATCTTTTTTCTGGATTATTTCTTTCAATAAAAACTATAAAGGGTGTATCTGACATCGACGCACAAACGAGTACCATGGATCCAGTATATGTTTCTGAACCCCCCAGTGGTGGAATTCTTCATCGGCGTTTTCATGATTAAAAATACATATGCAGTTTTTTTTCACTTTAGACCGTTCATAATTGCTATACTTTTATAACCCAATAATATTTTAAAGTAAAAATTAATTAATTCGCTAATTACACAAAAAAGTGCAATGAAAACAAAACTCAAAAAACTGTCACATTAACTGATTTAATAGAGTTCACACCAGGGATCAACGTCATATATACAAACCCACACGTCGGCACGCTTGCAACGTTCAAAGGCCGAGCCGACACTTTTTTTAAACGCTGTTAATTCTGTAACCGTTCATTAACGACATAAATGACTATCATAATTTTATTAGTGGCATGCGGTCTAGCCTCTTCGCGAAGTTTGCGTTACGATGATACAGATACACCCTGTATGTTATCCAAACTCTCGTGGAATAGTTATAATATGCTATTTAATATTTTTATTTATTTTTTTTTTTTTTTTCAAAAAACGTTGCCCCGCAATAGAAATGTCTCCTGTATCGTGAGTGCGTTTTACAAACATATAAAGTCACATACACAAACAGCCCGAAACAACTAATTGTAGGCCATACAAATATTTGTTCTGTGCGAGAATCGACCTCGCGACAAGCAGCCCAGCAGTCGATTGCTCGGCTACTGCGCCAAATGTGCCGTCTAAACATCACACTAGAATCACTTAGTAGAGAGTATGAATGAAAATCCAGAGAGCGGAAACGAAGTAGAAGTGCGAGTAGGTAGCAACTCACCTCGAAGCCGAGGTGAGTTGGGGGAAAATCAAAAATCAATTTGGAGGCAGAAACTAATGCTAAATTAAATAGTAATAAAACTATTGCTTTCATTAATCTTACCACTAACACCCTAATAAAATCAGTAACACCAACCGCCTAAAATTGATTACATATTATGTATGTCTACAAAACAACATCTATTACACACACATTTCACATTTGTTACGCCGAACATACCTCGTTTTTGATTAATACCTAACCCTTAACTAATATTGCATGCAGTATTTGACTTCGGATTCTGCTGTCATTTGTTTTAATTTGCATATAGATTTTTAGTTCCTTAAGGTGCAGTATTGCGCCCGGTAACGACCAGGTTCAACGGCGTGTTGTTCTACGCGCGCCCCAAAGAGATGTCAGCACATCGTGACGGAGTCCACGAAGACTCATGCCTGCCAGGGCCGCGGGTTATTCGAAAGATATCTGTTTTGAATAACGAGCAAATCACTTGCACGTGCCACGTTATCCAGTGGCACAGGCAAGTGAAGGAACACGGGTGAATTTCAGCCAGTAAAAGTCGTACACACCCTTCCAGTCCGCCCAGGGCGGTAGAGACCATTTGAGATCTCTCATTAAAAAAAAAAAAAAAAAACAGATACAGTATTGCTGCCTGAAAATTTTTCATATTGGACCAGAAAGCCGATTCCGCGAAGCCGAGCTATTGAGCCAATCTTAACCGCAACCCAGGCATTTCAAACATAATCGTACATTAGGAAAATTCTTATCCGTTAAAAACCTATTAAAAGTCCTTCTAACTAATTAAAAGATTCTGTCATCATAAAGACATGAAAACTTCCTCTTTTTCTCCAGCATCTAAGACTCACATACGTTCTAAGAAGAGCAAGGAAACGTAACGACAAATTCTCAGTCAAAACTCTCAGTAGTTACGCCCATTAATTGTCGAAGTTGGTTCGTACAATCCCCAGTTGGGGCGTATCTGGCGTATGTTAACTTTGTCTAAATTACCGCGCTGTAAGAACTTATTAGGAAATGTATTGGATATAAATCTTGTATTGTGTTAATATTGACCAGGTTTTGTTGCAGATAATGCTTTATTTAAGGAAGAGGGCACGACACTGGTTAAACCAATAGCCAGATGAGTGGGACTTATAAGAGATAAGACTCGTAGAGACCAGTGAATCATGGCATAAAAGAAAGAAGGCATATACTTAGTAAAGAGTGGAATAAAGCTGACAATGATAATGAGTACGTTATTCATATCAAAAATTAATGCATTTGATGGATAAACATTTCAGTTGTCTGATGACCAATCGTACCGAAAGGAATCGTGATACCTAGTAATTGGAGTATAGAAGTCACACTAGTACTTAGCCGCAACTGATAAAACTAAAACCCGACCCTACCATAGTCAAGAAAATGAAGATGAGATTTTGCATAATATTACTCTCACATTATTCTGAAGGAAGACATGTTTCGAGTTACTGCATTATATGTAGGTACAAAGAAACTAATTGAGTCTTAAGTGCCGTATGAACGGAGCAAATGCAGCCGACATCCGTCTAGTCATTATGTTCTTATGCTAAACGCTCTCGACAAAAGAGCTGAAATAAATTACTAGTGTGTACTGCGTTTCCAGCTTTGAGATAAGAAGCTGCCGGTGTTGGCAAACAGTCCCCACAACATAGTCTAGACTATATAGTGAACCTCTGAATCAAATCTCAATTTTTTGCGAAAATGGCCTAAGATTTCAGCTCGGTTTTCGAATCTTACAAATAAATTTATGCATATCCCACCGAAACGAGGCCAAAATCACTACAGTAGCTTTATAAACTCATCATCATCTCAGTACTAATCCCAGTCGCATCCGAAGCTTTTCAGCTTTGGAGTCTGGGGTCCGCTTTACCAGTCTAACTGCTGGTTTTGGCTAAACTTCGATATTTTCCGTGAAGCGACTGCCGTCTCATCTCCACAACCCGAAGGCAATAACGTAGCATTGCAGTTAGACCAATTGTTGGACTTTTGAGGGCTCCAACACGTAACGACTGCCATTAGATGTTCGTATGGCAAGCTTGACCAACGGCTTAGCGTGCTTTTCGAGGCACGACCAGACCAGTGCAAATATTCATATTCATGCATACAAATATTTGCACTGTGCGGGCATCGAACCCGCGCCTCCTTGCGCAGCAGCCGCGTTCGCTACCGCTACGATACGGAGGCTGTCTAGCATTATAAACTGATTGAGCGTAATTTTTATCTTGGCATTTATCAGTCAGATCGTATTACGGAATAGTCGTTGACCATATTCCAAACTAAACAAACCATTTTCTGGAAAAATAAAAGGGGCTTATTACCATGACTATAAACCATATCAAATTTAAAACACCATAACCATAAAAATAAAACAGATCAAATATATTCTACAAGCATGCAGCTTATCATTTCAACCCTTATCTAAAAGTCGTTTCGACCACGTGATCCGCTTTCAAATACACTCCAAAACAAATGAAGGTTACTAATTAAACTATAGAACTTTTATACAAAGGCTCAAAAGTAATTACTGCGATGGGTTCAACAAAAACTGATACAAAACACTATTTGAAAATAGAAGTATAATTGAATTAAGAAGTATAATTGAATTACCTTTTTGTGATAGAAGAATTAATTGCTTGTGGAATTAGTTGGATTAAAACAAATAAGTAGTTTGCAAAACTCTTACTCCCTACGCTTCGATTATTAGTATAGAATGAGCCCTGCAAGGTCGTTTAAAAAGCACGCGGGGTCGGTCATAAGTGGCCGAAGATCAAAACTATATACTGCTAAATTTTTAATACATTTAGCAGTTAATATACAGGCTGGCACAAAAGTCAACATAAAAAAGGTCTTCCCAAAACTGCCCCATATGTATTCAACGATTATTTATACTTTCTTAGTCCTTCTTCTATAACTGTTGGTTCAAAAGTAGAAACAAACAATGAAAACATATCAATATTGAACAATGAAAGTGAAAGAAAAAGAAGAAAAATCACAATAAGTTTCAGAAGTCGGTTGGAAATCGCATCATTCTCAATAAAATATGCATTTTTATATCGATGATTAGAGTAAAGTGGAGTTTAAACGTCAACAATGTATGGGGTAACAATCGCTAATTATAAACTTTAAAAGCCAGAGTTATGAATAAAGGGACAAATTTAGAATTTCGAATCCTATGCATTCTATAAACTAGAAAGAATTTCAAAAACAAAAAGACGAGAGTAATTCGTTTAAAAACGTAACAAATAATAACGTATGTGTCCCGGCTACCTAATTTGTTGACGGAAGTTATGAATAAAGGAACTTAGAATTAGAATTTAGAATCCAATGCATTCTAGAAATTTGAAAGACTAAAAAATCAAAAAAGACGAAAGTAAAACGCTTAAAAACGTAACAAATAATATGTGTCCCGGTTACCTAATTAGTTGCGTTCCGTAGTCGTTAGCTATATTTCTTTAGATGAAATTCTGCGAGAGTTTCGCGATTTACTTCGTTCGGAATAGTTGATTAACTCTAACCGTACAGTGGGAAGTATTTCGAGTAATAAGTGCTTGGCATTCTCGTCCCCGAATACGTACGAGTTGCGCACTTTATTTCATTAGTTGCATTTAATTTAAGAACAAAGCGCCATTTATTCTTCGGTTTCGGGTTTTAGTTATTTTTATTGGGTTTGTTTATTGAGAGATATGTGGCATTAGTTGCTTTTGGACTCGACCAAGTTGTGTTTTTGTTTGTTTTAGTAGTTATTTCAATATCATTCAGTACAAATAACCGATAAGATTAACGAGCGAGAGGTCGCGAGCTGGGACTCCAAGAAATTGCAATATTGATATCTACCTTATTATATTTTTGGGACACAACTACTTTAACATACATATTTACCTTTATAAGTGAGATAACCACAATTTAGGTACAAATAACAAAAGCTACTAATGATAATTTCAAAAATGTTATTAAAAAAGAACTGAAAAGTGTACCAAAAATAAAATCTGCAACACGACGCACAATAACTTAAAGTGTATGAAATTAAATTTCAACCTCGTTCCTTGCAGGTGGCTCATTATTGTATAACAGCTTTAGCAGCTGTGCGCCGCGCCAAAATTTAACCACAGCCAACAGTACACCTTTAAATCTGTGATGTGGTTTTATTTGGGGGGAGATAATGAAAAGAATATTTAAAGGGGTCAATTCTGATGGGGATATATTAAGAAACAGTCTGGTAAGATAAGTTGCCAAACCGACAATATTTTTAAACGATCAGCTAGTTGTAGTAGCATATGAATGCAATGATGAAGTGGGAATCTTTGTAATGTAGTCAAGACAGGGGTACTTATTACAAAATAATGACCCCCCTAACCCCTAAAATCATCGCCATATTTCCTCGAATACATTAGTAAAGTAAGCGAAAATCATTCAATGAAACAACTTCTTGCAGCACATGAATACCCATTATTTTTGCAATGCATTCAAGATACAAAAAAACCAGAAGTAGGTACTGCGCCTAACTTCACAACAATTATCTGAAAAGCATCGCACTTAAAGTGCGTCATAAAAGGCCAAAGCAACAGAATTGCAAAATGACAAGCTAGTTGAAACATATAAATAATACAACATGACGAATATTGAGTTTTTGCAGTACTACAAAAAACTAAAGTCCTTCACCTAATGTCAAAACAGTGATCCGACAACCATCGCAATTTTCCTCGAATATAGCACTAAAGTAAACAAAATTTCAACAGCCATTTCCACAAATAATAATGCAGCAACAAGAGCGGTTTGATTATTTCAACGTCATGAATATACAATTTTAAAATACGAACCGTCAGATATTAAGGAAAAACTTTTATTGCAAGAAATATTTCGGAAAAGGAGGTCGTTTTAAAACTGTTAAAAGTAGCTGCTATTGTGCACACAGAATGGGGCGTGACGTATTAATTTGATAATAACCAGATACTAAATAGTGATGTCAGTAACAAGAAGAATAATGAATATGTATTGGTTATTATAGCTAGAAGCAGAAGTATTTTTACGTAAATATTATAAACTTGTGCTTGACCGCAATTCCACCTGCTGGTAAGCAGTGATGCAATCGTTGATGGTGAAGCGCGCTAGTTTATTAAGAGCCTATTAACTCTAGCCTTGAAGACACTTAAATTGTAGTTAGACGGAAACACCGCCGCTGGCCAAATTGTTCCAGTCTCTCGATGTACGAGGTATAAAAGACGAGATTAAACGCTTCGTTTGGATTGTAGCGGAGTCAAAAGCGTAAGGGTACTCGCCGTACAACGGGTCGTCAGATGATGGAATGGAGATGGAGAATTAAGCCATGGAATTCAATGCAAGAAGTAGCAATTGATAGCAGTTTTGGGTTAAAATGTTGATGTTTTAGATTATATAAAGAACTCTAATTATCAGATACTACTTCTACCCTCGTAAAATCTCCCATTGCTAAAGATTTTGATAGTAGAAATCGCAAATTGTATAAAACAATGCCATATTTACCTACAATAACGACCGAACCAAAAATTTAATATAGCTCAAAGGTATTATAAAATATCAATTTCCATCAAAATCAACGCTATAAACCAATATCAACGCAAAATCAAGGTAATCGACCATGAAAATCCACAAGTAATTGAACGTCTAATACGGCTACAATTTTGCGAGACGAAAATTTTATCACCTAAGAATTTCGTCATAAAATCAGAGGGGATCTGGCACCTAAATTAATGGACGAGCTCGTTTGGCAACGTTTCTAATGTAGAAAGGTATTAAGAGCCACAGTTCAAATATTGTTTAGCGTAAAAGCCAATTTTCGGTAGTAAGTTAGACTTATCGGGTGTTTTGATATTGTAATGATGTTAATGCACGTTCAGGTTTTGAACTTAAAATATCCATTCCTACCCTGGAATGGGCAATCAGTTTTATATTTCTGAATGATCGACTGCTTTTTCTTGCAGGTGGGAAATCACTAAATGACCTCTCTAGCTCTGGGCAGAGCGGAAAGACGTGTTAGACTTTTACTGACTAAAACCCACCCGTGTTCCTTCACTTGCCTGTGCGTCAGGGGCACACTATCTGTTTTGAACAACCCGCAGCCCTGGCTAACTGACCGAATCTAAAAGCGAGATGAATAGTGCATTTAAATAGTTTCTTATCCTTTTTGCATTGCTCTAGGAGTTGGTATCAAGAATATATTATTATCCATACTAATATTATAAATGCGAAAGTAACTCTGTCTGTCTGTCTGTCTGTCTGTCTGTTACGCTTTCCCGCTTAAACCTCTCAACCGATTTTGATGAAATTTGGCACAGGCAATCTTTAGACCATGCGAAAGAACATAGGCTACCTCTTATCCCGGAAAAATTGATGTTCCCGAGGGAAACCTAAAAAGCGCGATATAACCGAACTCCACGCGGGCGAAGCCGCGGGCGGAAAGCTAGTATTATATAATTTCCCTTGTTGGGTTACCCTTGAGTAGTATATATATGTGTATTTATCCTCTCCAATTAAATACACAAATATAAGAGCCATTAAAGAACCTTTCTCCTGAAGAAATGTTATCACATCTTAAAATAAACTACAGTAAAACTTTCGTAAAAAAACAACCTTGGCTATACCAGCTATAATAATTCAGCAGCATAAGCATAAGTATTAAAAGTTGTTACAAAAACTTTATACAGCGCTGTAGACGCTGCTGGATCAGCGTGAAGACCGGAATGCACTCGCAACTCCTTTTTTGTAGTTTGAGAGACGATTGTGATAAAACTTTCTCCTATTGTAATATTTCTACAGATCTAGCGATATTATTTGATCAATATGGTGGACATGAACATTAACTCGTATAAGTCTGACAGATTGATAATATTTTTGTCATTCTGTCAGACTTATACGAGTATCCACATAATAAATAAAATCATACCGAATCATCAATTCGCTTGTCGATCGCGGTCATTTTATAGCCGCAGTTCATCGTAATATTCATAGTGGCCATTAACTGTGGCTCATGACTGCTGAGGACGTTGATATTAATAATATGACTGCAGTGAAACATAATTATAATGCAACCAAATGTTAGTATGAAAATTGCTATAATGAGGCTTTGGTCGGTAGTTTTGGTACCGAGAAGCCATTCGTGTGTTTCGTGCCTAAGGCGGGATGCTTCCGCTGCATTTCTGTTCGCTAACTTTGAGCAGTTATTGCGTTGTTGAAATGGTTGCCTGTCCTAATGAGCGTTGGGATTACAATGTACATTTTTGTTAAGACTAGATATTATTCGTATATCAACATTATCTTTATAAAGGATATGACATATAACCTTATTGGCACCTTTTGGGCTCGCTCGTTCGATCATATACCTCATCCATCTCTTTCCATCGTCCGTGTTCGAGGTCGGGAATAGGCAAATTTAATATTTATACATATATATAATATTGCATGAACGGGCAGTTCTATAACGACTGCGAGCGTTTGCTGAAGCAACGAGTTTATAGTAACTAGTTCGTTTAAAAATATAGAAATATTTATTATTTTCGTGCCGTTAATAATTAATTACTTACAATGAATAAATATTTTATTAGTTATGATAGACAAAACGATATACATGTAGTGACAAAATTTTATGTCACTGATAACTCTGGACTTCTCTTTCTCTGGTCATAATTGCACTTAAAATTGCATTTCTTACTTTGATTCATGTTTTTTAATTATATCTAGTTGTATGCGGGTCTAGTTGACCATCATGTCAACTCCGGCTGCGGCTGACAAATAAGGCTTTGGCTCTCTCTTATGGACAAAACTCTGTATTTTATCAGAGTCTGTTTTTTTTTTTTGTATCGGTTTTGATTTTCATTAATTTCATGTTTACCGTAAATAAACGTATTTTTTTTTTCTATCTTCACATTATACTAGTTCAGTCATGGTAATCTATGCAATAAACAATTTAGATAGCTAGAAACACTTTTATTGCGGTAATGGAAACTTACTACCACTCCAAAATAAAAGTGGAAACAATGAACAGTTAGAAACAGTCGTTTACAATCAGTAAAGTAAACCCAATGTAAATACAGCGACACGAACGTTTAGAAAAGACAAACATATTACCGAACTTGCGCATTTACAATTCAAATGACGTGAAACAAAAACCATTGAGCGTACATACCGAACGGAAAGGATTTAAAACTCCTCGCCGGTTGCGCCTATAAATCCATGGTGGAACCATTAAAGGATAACTTTCAAACACGTTTGGAAAAAATATGGAGCAACCTCGGAATTTGAAGAAAAATTATCCAATGGAGCTTTTATGACAATGATGTGATAGTCACTATAACTTTAAACTAGGCAATTATTTCATGGAAAGGTTCGAAGGTATGCAATAAGAAGTGGGTTTAAATAGAATTCACCTTATCAACAGCGAAAGTAATGAACAATATCCATATTATTATCTGAGTGCCATATTGACAACCTTAATATTTATACATCAATCAAAACTCAACCAAATTTCCTCAAATTATCCAATCATAGCGAATAAATCCACTAAGTCCTAATCAGGCAAATAAGGGACATCGAAATTTCAAGAAATTATAGGAAACTTGTTTTTTTCTTAGACTTACCGAAAATACAGCAGCTTATGCTCAAGGAGTCGACCTAAAGAGGCTTACTATCACATAGTAATTACAAACACATGTGTAATTAGACACAGGCAGACGTGGACGGGCCACGAGTGCTCATCTAAGCTGCAAGGAATGTGCTGAGTGCGTTTAATGTTCGTCCAACTTCTTCGAGACTTGGTTAACGGTCAAGTGTGGACATATGAAGGAGTTTTGACGAAGATTTATCGTGATGATGTAGGTACTTATGTTCAGTACTAAATGCTCTGTTAGGGTTGTGAGAGATTGTGCACGGAGATGATATGTTTTTGGTCAGAATTTTTTGATGACTTGTGAATTTGAAATTCTAACTGGTACTGAATAATGATGTCATTAACTACGATAACTTAGATAGGCGTGTACATATTAGTAAAAATTACATTTCAATTTATGTGTAATTAATTACTAGATACCAAGTGCAACCAACATGGAAGGAAAGTGTTTCTACTATCCTATTGATGATTTAACAGGATTAACACATAAAGCTTTTTATACCGATGTTCCCACGGCATTGATACTTATATGGGTTAATTGGAATATGGAATAGAAAGCTTTGGCCACGGCTCTTCAGCAGAATTAGTATCTATTATAATTGGCACGAATCTCGTCAGTATTCACCAGTTTTAGGAAGGAAAACTACAAAACTAAGCCTAAAATCACAATTGCCATTTAATCTAAACTAATATATAAAGCTGAAGAATTTGTTTGTTTGTTTAAAAGCGGTAATTGCAGAAACTACTGGTCCGATTTGAATAATCGTGCGTTGGATAACCCATTAATCCAGGAAGGTTTTAGGCTATATAACATCACGCTGTGAGTAATAGGAGCGGAGC
This sequence comes from Sesamia nonagrioides, assembly GCA_017933935.1. Lineage (NCBI taxonomy): Eukaryota > Metazoa > Arthropoda > Insecta > Lepidoptera > Noctuidae > Sesamia > Sesamia nonagrioides. Next base: position 3,972,774 of record JADWQK010000188.1, read on the forward strand.
AAAACTAACTCCACGCGAACGAAGTCGCTGGCGGCTGCTAGTACACAATAAACCTATATTATCTCTCGTTTTTTAAACTTTTGAGTAGGTATACTTAAAATCAAATCAAGTGTGTTAATCTTATCCAGCCCAAATATGCCTGACATATGAGAATATTCGAGCAACGGTAGCAGCAAGCTGTGAGATATATTTTATACATAATCGATCTGTCTTCTTCGGTCGTGAGGCAGACGCGTGTCCCATTCATCAATCTTGTGCCGGTTGCGAATACTCACATTACAAGAAACACACGATTAATCTGATCTTCGTGTGTCAGTAACGATCCTCCCTGAGAGCAGTTGATTGGGGAAAAACTAGTTGAAATAATGTGTAAATTCAATAATTATGATACCTACAATAGATTATGTTTGAAATAAAGATTTTTTTTTCAGTTTTTTTTTTTTAAGACACATCACCAAGCTTTTTATCGTTCCACTGCTGGGCACAGCTCTCTTCTCATACAGAGAAGAATTGATCGTAATCACCACGCCTGCTCAATGCGGGTTGGCGATTTCAGACTTAAAGTCCAGGTTTCTTCAAGATGAAGACTTAGAAAGTACATATAACTTTAGAAAAGTTACATTGGCACTTGCCTGACCTGGAATCGAACCCGCATACTCATACATGAGAGGCTGGTGTTTTAACCACTAGGACACCACGACTGAAGACACACTCAGCAAAAAACATTTGGTGATAAGTAGTTTTACACGTACTTAACACATTGACAGCGATGCGAATAAATTTTTTGAAGCTCAATGAGTAATGTCATTTTAAAAAAAGAGACTATACATACGTATACCTTCTTGTAGGTCTGCAATACATATATCTAGGGCACAATATTTTAACATAAATTGAACCCATGATGGTACTTCATAGTTTCAATTAATTCTTCAAGCAGTTTGGAACACGGTAACTCAAAATTTAACGGCAACAACATTAAAGATCCCACCAACCGTCGGATATTGTCAACGGAAGATGTTCAACAAATCATTGTAATAAATACAAAACTTTACCAATTTACGTTGAAACACAACCTTAGGGCGAAAATTATAAATGTACCCATAATTAAATTATAATTTAAGTTATGGAGTTTTAAAAGGAATTGCGATTCCGGCTTAGTGAGCGGCACGTCACGGCAACTTTGAGATTTAATTAGAATATGACTTGGTGACCTTAAAATAACGTCTATCAGATGAACGGACGCTTCGTAATGTTGTCACTAGATAAAACGTAAAGCGATTATTAAGGATGATATATATTCTCTTAGCTTTTATATAACCTGCTTTTCTTTTTTTTATATTCCAGTTTGGGTTAAATATTGTCTTAACATGTACATTTCTTTTTACTGTACCGGTTCGGTGTCACTAGTAAACTGTTTGCTGCCGACAGAATCCAGCGCTGGTTCACCCGGTGCAGGGTGAACCAGCGCTGGATTCTGTCTTAAATAAAGTCGCAGCATAATGCTGAGCGACAACCGTACTGCGTGGATGTGACGCACGTCTTTTTTTCTGTTTTTGTTATTCTTTTCATCATGTTTATCTGGTAAAGCGGGCGCGGGTTAGTAGATGTCACATGGCTTCGAAGTTCTTGCTTGTAAGAGATGCCGGTTTCCTCACGATGCTTTCCTTCATCGTTTTGAGAGCAGTGGTTATGAAATAATTTACACAAAGTAAAGCGCCTGATGGGGTTCGAACCTATGACCTACAACTTGTAAGTCACGGCCGATACCACTAAGCTACCGCTGATAAGTACCACTGTTAAGTATTTAATCTGACGTAATAGTTTCCCCAACCGAGTACTGATCATAGTTAAAAGTAATGAATACACATAACTTTTGCTAAGACGTCTTTTACTTGTAGATTTTAAGCATTTCAACTGTAAGTATAAGGTTTCGTTTCAAGAACTTTCCTCTCCGTAAACCCATCAAAATTAGCACCAAAGTTATGACCGTCAAAATTTTCTTTGGAGATAAACGGCCGAACAAATATGTTTGGAAAGGGTCCATTTCTTGATAATTATATTTGCAAGTTGGCAACATTAATTATAATTTAAAAGATATAAATTTTAACAGATACCAAATCATTTACGTACTTTGTAACTATATTTAAGTTTTAAAGTTTAGAATCCTACTAATATTATAAAGGCGAAAGTTTGTAAGTATGGATGTATGGATGTTTGTTACTCTTTCACGTAAAAACTACTGAATGGATTTGGTTGAAATTTGGCACAGGGGTAGATAATAGTCTGGAATAACACATAGGCTACTTTTTATCCCGGAAAAATATGCAGTTCCCGTGGGATACGAAAAATATTAGTCCACGCGGGCGGAGCCGCGGGCTAAAGCTAGTATTAATATATTTATTACTGCTAACAGGATTTCAAAAGTTTTTCACTATAAACAGGTTTTAATTACATACCTAATATACGAAAGATTGATTCGATTGAGTTACAATCTAATATATTCTTAGGATTATTCTCCAGAATTTTGAATGTGTGGGTTATAATTATAACCCAAACGTTTCTACTCGGGTCAAATCTCCGTAGAAAATTAAACAGTATGCAGAGTGCTGTAGCTACAAATTAGCAATCTAAAACCCGCTGCAAACTACTAACAATGGACGTGCATCCAGAAACATACAGATGAGCAAATGTGTTTATAGAATACATTGTTGATGCTCACCTACCTTAAATATAGTGAGGTGATTAAGAGAAAACTTGTTGGAACATGCTGCAGGCTTAGAACAGATTCCAGCAAATGATGCAAAACAGTACTTTTTTTGAGGTTCTTTTTAATTAGGAGGTACACATGAGACTAAAACAAACATTTTCTGTATCATTGGAAGTGATGCATAAAAAGGTGCGCAAGTAAAAATATTAAACAATGAAACCAACAATTACTATCAAAATGTTACAACTTTGTTTTAAAACTAATCATTTAGAGACGGTCCGTATCTACCAAGGGAATGAATTAAAGAACGGGCTAACTAGGACCCTACCAGGACGGTAGGATTTTATTAATCCAATTTTGGACTTGGTAATAATAGGTTTAATTATGCACGATTGAGAAAGCTTTTAGAAGCGAGTTTATGCAAAGTTTTGTATGGACGCCGGTAATGAAAACGGTGGATGTACAGACTAATGTATTAAGGTCCAACAGAGGTCCGGACGTGGAGTTCTGTCGGATTTTGTTGAACGTGTTTAGATAATGATGGATGATAAAACATTTACAGAGAATTTTGTATAAAAGAACAAGCAAGTAACGGTGAATAAGAAAATTTATAGGTAAAGAACAAAGTAACTCTACAACAATTTTTTGAACAAATTTTCCTTTTTAATCCTTTGAATTTGGCATCGCAGTAACGACATTAACAAAAAAACGAGATTGTACATCGTGTGTTCAGAAACCCTGAAATCCTCTGACAAACACAAATTTCTGAAAACCCAAGCGTCCTTACAAACAAAGGTTCGCATGTAAGCTTTTGTCCACCCAATGTCATATATCCCGGTCTCGGATTTACACACGTTCATTTTGAGCCGAGTGCAACAATCGCAGGTGAAGTCGCAGTAGAGCACAATGCATGAGGAAAGCTTCAAACCACATTTCAAAATACGTGGCATTGTTTAGAAACACAGATACGCCTTGCTACATACACAGTTGGTAACAGCCAGCGCATTGCGCATTGTTCCGATTCACATCAAATTTTCTATACCATCGCCGAATAGAGTAATTGATTGGTTGGTCGGAATATCAATTTCATAGTTCAATACATCTTGGGAATTATTTATGCGTAAAATTTTGTTTAGTCCGAAATATTATAGAACTTGTTTCCTGGATTTTTATTCTTCAGAAAATATGCTTCTACTGATATTGTACTCGCTCAGCGAATTCTAAACAACCTTTGGTGCGAGTACTACGCTTGAAGTTAAGAAATCAGTTCTCAAAACATAAAATTTCACTCAAGCTTATAGTTTTTGTGCTTCTCCCATTAAGAAGCACAAAATCTAAAGTTTTATGTAACTGAATTTTACTTTCCAGAATATACTCTCCCGGGGAAAATTCCCACTTTCAAATCATTGTGAGAGCCTTGGAGCGTCTGGGATGGCATTCTGAAAATTTCTATTCATACCAAGAACTTTATAACGGCTTGCCTATGTGGAAGTTTCTAATTTTATGACAAGTCTCAAAGGACATTCTAGAGGCCTATTAATTAAAATAGTAAATTGAAAAGGCCTGCATATAAGTTAAAAGTAAGAAGATTACAGTAGGTATACCCATTTCTTCTGCGCATTAGCGAACCTTTTCACTTAACTTTAATCAGCGTTTTTAAATAAACTCCATAGTGTTACTACCCAGTAGTACTTAAACCAGACAGCATTCGAAAAGTTATTTCAGCCAGGTCTCCATGATAAAAAGATCTAAATACGTCTCGGAAGCTATTATCGGAGCGGACTGGCGACTTAAAACTAGTTGATCACCATTACTAAGCGCGGCCTCAGCACTGTTTGAGCAGGTCTTGTCTTCAAAGATCTGTGTTTAAACAGGATCCGTTAGGACTCGAACTAAATGTAGTAGTCGTGCAGTAGATATATACCTACTACTTTAGTTTAGAAATCGGATTTCGGGTTCGAATTGAAGGTGAAAGGCGGGCGGTTTTGGGGGACTGTCTTATGTAATACTATCTTTCCGCCCGCGGCTTCGCCCGCGTGGAATTCGGTTATATCGCGTTTTTTTTTAGATTTCCTTCGGGAATATCAAATTTTTCTGCGATGAAAAGTACTCTATTATTTATTCCGGACTTCATACTTTACATCTGCAATTTCAAAGTAATCGGTTCAGTAGTTACAGCCTGAAAGCGTAACAAACAAACTAACTTTCCGATTTACATTATTAGTAAGGATTGACGTTCAAAAAATGCTAATTCTCAGAATAATTTGAATAAATGATTTGATGGTTGATTGATTAACTTTATCAAAACGCAAAGAAATAATTATTGAGAAAAATATCAACAGTATGTGCCATAAAGATACAGATGTGTAGGCCATGGAAATTTGTGTGTAAATAGCAAAATATATGAATTTATTTCGGGTGTCTCATCGCCACTGCTCTCGTTGTAGATCTTTTCTAGAATCAAAATTTCGAAGTCATGTGATATCTACCAACCCGGATAGAAAGAAGATGACGGCTTACTCACTTTCATAGAGAGAAGCCTAAGTGAGCAGTAGGAGTGAGCAGCATTACTCTATGAAGATTCAGTTCTTCATATTTGACAGCCTTTCCAATAGGAATTTCTTCTAGGTAAAAAAAAATTGAATCTCTTGAGTCCGTCATTCAGATTATAGAAAAATAATGGATACGTATATTTTGTATTATCAAATCAATAAAAATTCAAAGGCATCAAAGATCAGGAGTGGTGGCTGGTGACGTCACTGGCCGCTAAAAAGTGTAGCATGCAGTGACGTCACACGAGTTTTCAAAGGGGGGGCCAATATTTTTTGGAAATCTGACTGACGGACTAATTAGTTTTTTTTTTTAGTCAAATACCCTTCCTATTTAAAATAGCTACCTTCTTCAACTTGGAACTCGTTTCACGAGTCGCCCTATATAACAATTTCAGTTTTCAACAAGGATATTTTCCGGAAACCAGCTGAAGATTAGAATCATGACTTGTGAACAAGAGATGTGTGAGGAAAGTTTTTCGATTTGGATCTGTCCTTGTTTGTTTGTTTGTTTTTTTTTTTTTATGACAAAGGGCGGATTTAAGTGTGTACCTTTTGTATCTTTTAACAATTTTAGGGTTTTATGTTTTTCCTAACTATAGTATTTTTCGTACATATTTTGTTGTTCGAAACAGAGAAAGAAAATACGACAAAGTTGTGACAAACATGTTGCAGAAAACGAAGAAAAACACAAAAAAGAAAATATTTCACACACTGATATATAATTTTGCTGAATGTCATAATTCATTCAACCGCAGATCAACAAAATAGGACATCCATTTTAGCAAGCAACATCAATACTATGGCGTAAACAAATCACCAGGGACATTTAAAATGAATACAATATGTCAGCTGGTATATGTAGGTATCGTTTCAGTTTATTGAGTTATTTTATTCTCTAATCTATAATCTTCAAATTACACAAGTTTTAATTGGGATGTTAGCGATGCATGATTTAGTGGAGAGAATCTTCGCTCAATCTTTTTTTATACGCTTGCGCTTTTTTTTGTTAATCTTAGTTAATGCCGCCGGTTGAGTTTGTTTGATCCGCTTTCACGCTGTAACTACTGAACCTATTGCTTTGAAATTTTGCAGACGTAAAGTTAGAAGTCCAGATTAAATAATAGGGTACTTTTTATCCCGGTAAATTTTGATATTGCCGAGGGAAATCTAAAAAGCGCGATATAACCGAATACCACGCAGGCGAAGCCGCAAGTGGAAAGCTAGTTTAGGATAAAATATAACATGGTGTAAAAATGATTGGAATAGATTCAGTTGCTTATTCTGAACAAACTATATTCAGGTTTGTAACGTTGTATATATTAAATACATAGGTATAAACATAATAAATACATTTTTTCTAGGGAGGCTTTCAATTAGAATTTCAATTGTCTACCTATTATTTTATTATTATGTTTAGTTTTATAATCTTCCTTTAAGGTAATTTTTTTTTTTTTCTTATGGTTCTATAGATAAAGCCCTGGGACAGAAAGGTGGAGCGGCGGAACTTTAGTAATAGGGTCCCGTTGGCAACCTAATACATCACGGGCATATGTCATCTTTGCGGACTGAGAAACATTGATAACTATAATGTCTAAAGATTACGCTAGAATATTTACAAGAATTTATCGGAGCTTGCCCCAATTTTACAAAAAGTAACCCCTCAAAAACCACTTCAGCAGATTATACGGATATTGAGAATTCCTAAGTACCTATACACACCAGGAAACTACAAACGTTAAAATTCTCACGCATTCGAAGCACGTATCGCGCCTATAGGGAATCTCTGTAAAACTATAAAATAAATACACAAACATAATATTAAAAAGTGGTAGGCCCGGGCTACTTGGCTCCGCGTTTGCTCCCCAATAATTGATATATGCCATTTAAATTCAAGCTGTAATACGGTTTCGGCGAGGTTCGCTAAAGGGAGGCGGGACGTTAAGTACCGTACACAAAGAGCGATTCAATCGACCTCAGACTGTGTATCTTATGGTTGTGACGCGAGGGCAAATGTTTGCCATTGTGTCGTGCTTCGTATCCAACAGAACACTTACTCACCGTGTGTGCTTAGTATTTATGAAGTGGTCTGTAAGCTTAGTGACAAGTTTCGTTAAGATTGGTTCAATATTAACATCTCTTGAAAAACAATATCACAGTAAGAAATATATCATAGATAAATTAACAAACAAAAGCTTCGAGCCATACGTATAATAGCAAAGGAAATTAATTTCGCCAAAACTTCCTACAAAGATTTGCTCATAATTCGCCGGATCTTCTCTATTCTGGGTCTGCAGTATCCTTGTATCCTTTAGCCGATTCTGTTCACATAGCACATAAATAGTAGAAGGCCTTATAGCTTGGGGGCTTCGTCGATGCGATTCCAAACACATACGTTATTTGGCGGGGTCGGTTGGAACAAGGGCGAACGTTGGTGGCCTAATTGAAACTAAGGAATTCAGTGTGCGGGCTGCCGGTTCGCTTGCTATTGGGTGTACTGCAGCCAAATCCTTGGTGATGAATGTCTAGATGCGGGATGTTTATACGTTGATAGGACATTGATTCGGAGCTTGAGAGTTGGAAGCTATTGAAAAAGAAAATTAAGTTTTTTTTTTATGTGTTCCGAAACTATTTACATCGTTAGGAGTAACTTGTAATTTTTTTCTCTTCGTTGGTCTTTGACACTTGTTACGGGTAGCTAGAAGGTCTGACAACCAGTAATCTCTCAGTGAGAGAGAGGTAAGAGGTATCGTGTCACCCAGTAATTGGATAGTGGATATCAGACAGGCATTCGCTTCATGTAATACTAGGATCAAACAAAAAGGAAAAGAATAGCTTTGAATATATTGTAACATTTTGTCAATATCTCTCTCTTTCTGTAGTCTAAGGACCATGGTCAGCTTCGCGGTTCAATCTGGAGCGGATGACCTGCCTCCATCACTTTCTGTTCCTCTCATCCCTTACTACCGTGTAGCATTTATAAGGCCATGACGCCTTAATCGTGTTAATGAATGACCGCGCCATCGCTTGCCTTTGTCAAAATAAGCAAAACCAATTTATTTGTCAACAAAGCACTAACAAAATGAAACTGTCACTAGAACAAACCCACTCGACTCCGATACAATCAGTCATTTAATGATGAATAAGCGATTTTAATAACGATAATTTCGTTGTTTTAATTAAATAAACGCTGTGTTTAGACGTCACCGTATTACCCTAATATGCTTTAGGCATTTTTTAAATGGCCAATTTGAGGAAAAATAACGGTCAAAGTTAAAATATTAATTTCAAGGAGAGTGAAAAGTAATTTAGAACACACGTGGTGTTCGCATGTTAACTTTATTAAGTTTTATTTTTCTTTTTCACATGTTTGGAAGGGGATTCCAGAAATTTATGAGTCTGGATGTGGGAGAAGAAGAAATGGGTATTTTTTTTGCAATTTAGAAGAGATCTTTGTCTAGCAACAGACTGGGATGAATCTTATTCAAGACGAAGATTCTTCTTCAAATGGAATCAAAAGGTGAAAAGTTTGTTTATTTGATGACGAAGTCTTTCTAATAGCGCAGGTGACGGTTTGGGAACAATCCATTTTATGCCGGTGACGTCGGAGGCAGAAATTAGTAAAACTTACTCGTATGGAAAGACAACTGCTCACAAAAATATTTATACAAGATCATCATAAGAGGCTTTTAGGTCCGTATTACAGAACGTCACTCAAAACTAAAGCTCTACTTAAGTCTCGTTTGAAGCCTTTTGATTCATTGAAACTAGTTTTAAGTCATGTTTAAACAGAGATCAATGCTTGAGTTTCCTTCTGGAATACGACAACCTACCTTAGTCAATTATAACCACTAAATCCAATATACTATTTCTAATACCTCCCAAATAAATACGAAAATTATTGTAATCTGTGTCATATAGAAACCATTTGTTCATATTTACGACTTATAAACAATATATATAATTATATCTACACTAATAATAATATATAACCATACGTAAATTGTAAACATATTAGTAAAATCAACCTTAGTTTTCGTGGAGTAAGATCGCAATTCCGTTGTCGAGTTGAACGGTGGTTAATACTATTTCTGAGCCCATGTTGCGTTAGTTATTTCGGCTAGAACTAGAAGTTTGTTTGCTAGTCTTGACTAGCCTTGATGAGCCTCTCGAGTAACAAACAACAGAGCGTTTGTTTTAGTTCCCTTGTTTAAGAAAGTAATAGAAACTGTACCGAAATAATGTTTGTTTTAATGTGGTAATAGCTTGTTTGAATGGGCTTAGTCTTTCCTCGAAAGTAGACTGTTCATGTTCTTTGTAGATATGCGTTTATATGTCGAACGAACTATAAGAAGAAATCAGGACAGAAAAGTTTAAATTTGTCTAAAGATAAGAAAGTATGATTATCGGCCTTTTAACAACGACACATTTCTTCAGAATCAGCCAAGCCAAATCACATCGTTTAAAACATTCAAATCAAGTCGCAGTGCCATCTCGGCAACAAATTTTGAAAAAACTTCTCAAAATGTTGGGAACCTATGAAGTATTTTTGTAATTTATATAATTAAAAACAAATAATAAAAACAAATAATACATTATAATTAAAAACGACTGTGAACGTTAATGAAAAAAACATAAATAACTCATAAATAATTCACTTCCCCCTATCAATACTTTATCAAGATATTTTTTAAATTCTAAAGCTAATTCCCTCTAGATTTTTATACAAAATCCCATTTTATTTATTTATTTATTCTGCCATAGGCATTAAGCCCGAGCCTAAGTTAACTAATGAAATGAAATGAAATGAAATCGAAATGAAATGAAATGAAATCGTTTATTAAGCAAGTAGGATCACTGATCACTTTTACACGTCATGTTTATTTTTTATTTTATTTTTTTAACTAGATGAAGCCGGCATTTCCTAACTGACTACCTCTGAGAAGAAATGGCCGAAACAAACTCAGGGATCATCGTCTTTTTTCAAGTCCAGACATTAAAAATGAAAATGTTTACAATAATTTACCTTATAATTACGCATATTGCTTAATAACAATTAACAATGCTTAACAGAGCGAGCAGCTCAGTCCCAAGCTTTTTTGTCTTCTAAATAATCTGTGATTTTATAATACCCCTTTTTGCAAAGTTTGGCCTTTATATGGTTCTTAAATCGTTTAATGGGTAAGTTTCGAACGTCCATGGGAAGCTTGTTGTAAAAGTGTATACATTGACCCATGAACGAGTTAAGAGTTTCGTATCTACACTGGTCATCACAAAAATCGGCCCACCTATATTTTACACGAAAACTCATGATTTCTTATTTTGAATGAAACAAATTGTATAATTATTGATTTATATGCTAAATAACGTCAGTTTTTTTACGAATTAGTCAATAAATTGTTTATCTCAATTGTATTTTTTTTACAATTATACAAAAAAAAAAAAATCGCTACTTTAACCATATTTTTAGCTTCAAGTTGAACACTCTGTAACTTTTTAGTCTTACATGTTATTGAAACAAAACTTTCACGTCAATATTTGGTGTTTCCCCCTCTTGCTCTAATCACTGCCTGCATTCGCCGTTTCGTTGACCTTATTAAAATGGTGATGCTTCCTAGAGGAATTCGGTTTCATTCTTCTCTAATGGCAGTATCCAAAGCTTTTAAGGTTGTAGGGGCGGGTTCTCGAGCTCTAACCTTCTGTTTTAGCGTGTCCCATATGTGCTCTATAGGATTTAAATCCGGATTTCTTGCTGGCCACTCCATAACACGAATGTTAACCTCTTCCATGTACTGTGTAACAATACGCGCTACGTGTGGCCTTGCATTATCATGCATTAAATGGAAATTTTCTCTGATGTAACCCGCATACGGCAACACATGATCTTCTAGGATGTCCGATATGTAACGTGGAGCAGTTAAAGAACCCCTATTGAGAAACACCAACTCTGTACCTGCTGTCAAAGATATCTCGCCCCAAAACAACAGAGCCTCCACCTTAACTGACAGTTTCTCTAATACAGCACTGAGCGTAACGTTCTCCTGTTCTTCTCATAACATAACAGCGCCCACCAGAGCCCTATAAAGTCATTTTGCTCTCATCTCAGAATAAAACTGAAGCCCACTGGTCTATAGTCCATTCAAGATGTTCCCTCGCAAATTGTAGTCTGGCTTGGCGATGAGCTGCAGTCAGCTGAGGTTCCGTTGCTGGCTTGTGAGGTCTTAAGTTCTGTTCACGAAGTCTTCTTCTCACCGTGCTGTCACTTATAGCCACACCCCGCACGTCACGCAGCCGCCTCTGGAGATCTACACCAGAAAGGTGCCGATTTCTTAGAGCCGATGTCACAATAAAGCGATCATCTCTTTGAGTGGTGACCCTTTGTCTTCCAGAACCTGTTCTCCTACGGTACTGCCTAGTCTCTTGAAACCTCTGGTAAACTCTCCGAACAGCAGATCGACTGAGATGTAGTCGACGAGCGACAACACGTTGACTGAAACCCGCTCGCAGCAAAGCCACAACTGGAATGGCTTCAGCTTCAGTAGTATCCATTATTTTAGGTTAATTTAAACCGGATTACAATAATAATCAATAAAGTAACAATCGTCAATAATCATAATAAAAATTAAAATTCCTGGTTGCGAATTAAACAGAGCTAAAGTGAATACTACCGTATTCATGAAACCGGCACTGGGCAGTGTTTATTTTTAAAAAGTTTATTAAGTAGCCTCGTATTCGTAAACATTTATCGGAATCAAATGTCAAAGATCTTATACGACCCTAGACATAAACAAAAGATAGTTCTAAACCTTTATCTTTGAAATTGTAAAGAGCAATTGTCAAAAAACAGGGTGGGCCGATTTTTGTGATGACCAGTGTATTAAAAAGGTTCGAAATACTAAACTGACTGGAAAGTTTGAGCCCAGAAGAACGCAAGATCTCGTATTGTAATAAGAAGGCAATACTTCTCTAGAAATCAGACTATATTATTTTCATTATCACCTTTGGAACACAAGCTCTCTTCTTTTATACCGCGTACATCGAGGGACTGGAACAATATGCCAGTGGTGGTGTTTCTGTCTGACTACAATTTAAGTGACTTTAAGGCTAGAGTGAATAGGCTCCTAATAAACTAGTGCGCTTTATCCTAAACAATTGTCTCAAGGCTTACCTGGTGGTGGGATTACGGTTAAGCACAAGCTTATAATTTACTAGCGGCCGCCAGCGACTTCGTTCGCGTGGTTATTTAGATTAATGGGCTATCCAGCGCAAAAACAATTTTACAAATCGGACCAGTAGTCACTGAGATTAGCGCGTTCAAACAAACAAACAAACTCTCCAGCTTTATGTATTAGTAAAGACAACACAACACAACTACCTACTTCTTCTTCTTCTTCTTCAGCCTATAGAGGTCCACCCACTGCTGGACAAAGGCCTCTCCAACCCCCAAGGCTTACGATGACCGGTCTTGTGCTGCCCGCATCCATACTACCTACTAAATATGAAAATTTCGAAAGCTACACAACACGAGTAACTCAATTCCCCCCGTTTACCTTAAAACATAATTCACTCATAAGTAACCTTAGTAACAACAAAGAAACATACTCTAATATCAACATCAAAAATAAGTTAATAAATTATGTATTTAAAAAGAAAATATTTACAAACGACTGGCAACGTTCACGTTGATTAATTGAAAAAAAAGTGGATAAAAACCTTTTTTGTTCTCCCACGCAAAAGATGGCGTTGACTGATAAAGAGAACTACACATCAAACTGTTTTCCACTTTTACTGATGAAAAACATGTTCCCGAAATGTATTAAACATACACCGTTTACAAGGCTTTGATGGTTCACCGTGGATTGTATGAAGATGTATGTATGGTGCATTTTTAGGGATTTTTTAATGCACATGAGAAGGTTTATAGAATTTTTTAATGCACATGAGAAGGTTTATAGAATTGTTTAATGCACATGAGAAGGTTTATAGAATTTTTTAATGCACATGAGAAGGTTTATAGAATTTTTTAACATCGGGATTGCCATTTACGACTAAATATGCTTCAAATCATATCTGTGTTCTGTAAAGGGTTGAGCAGAGGTATATCTTAAGTACGACTCTATAGGATGCATTTTGAGGAGTGTGCGAGAGAATTTCATGATTTAATTCCTCCATCTCCGTTCCACCATCGGACGACCCGTCGTACGGCTGGTTTCCACCCTTAAGTTGTTAACACCACTATGATCCGGACGAAGCGTTTCGCCTCCTCCTTTATACCGCGTACATCGAGGGACTGGAATAATTTGCCAGCGGCAAATTTGTTTCCGTCGGACTACAATTTGAGTGTCTTCAAGGCTAGAGTGAATAGGCCCTTAATAAGCTATCAACGATTGCGTCACTGCTTACCATCAGGCGGGATTGCGGTCAAGCGATAGTTTATAATTCATAAAAAAAGAAACATGTTTCGCCATTTATGCTAGTTCCATATAATTAGGTATCTAGGCTAGCTATTTGTCATCAAAGGGGCATAAACCTAACTCCGGGCTGTTTTAAGAACCTAATGACAGTGCTCGACCTGAAAATCAAGCCCAGGAAACTGTCATGCTTAGCAAATAGGTATAAAAAAAAATGGTAAAGAATGTGTATTAAATGAAGTGACAAGATTTTTTGGGTAACTGATAAAACTGGCTAAAAGCATAATATGCGAGAACCATAGAGTTCCATAAAATAAGAGAAAAGAAAAAACAATTTATCCTTTCAGTTAACAAAATGAATAAAATCATACGCAACTTGGCTCCAAACGCGAGCATAACCCTTAACCACCTGGGGCGTCCAAAAGTTAAACTCGGCACAGTCGTGAAATCACCTGTTTAGCATATTTACTTAACCCTTTCCCGCTCGACAATTAACTTTGTTCCTACGTTACTACAAAAGAATCGTATGGAATATTCATAAGATTAGTATTCATATTATGCACCTGTAGTCTCCAATAAGATACGCTTTGTACTAAGTAAGGTAATTATTAATATGAATAACTTCCTGCAGTGGGACTTATCTTTGAGTGTAATCAGGAAGTGCTGGCTAACCGCACAACTAAGTATAGAACAGTTTTTATAGATAGCATTTTTTGTTGGCTGTATGTAAATGATACCTTCGCTCTTTTATGATTTAGGTAAGTCTTTAATCTGGGATATTAAGACAACTGTAGATACAGAAAAAAGGTAACATAGACATAGGTAGATACAACCCCATACTTCATACGAAAACTCATATGTCGTTATTTACATTTCTGTGATGAAGTACTTGCATTATTAATTGAAGAATTTGTGTTTTGGTTGTTTATCATACGGTTGCCATCCAAGTTAAGGAGCACATTTACGTTTTTTTTTTTTTCGTAAACCCATTTGCTGATTGCCAGTAAGTAAATGGAATGCCGTGAGTTTCATACAACTTTCGGCAACCATTCTAAAGTATACTTTATAACATAGATATTAAGAGTTTTATTGCAATGGCTTGCTTAAAATAAAATATATTGCGTTGTCCTGGTAAATCTAGGTGTTTCGAAAATAATGCAGAGTCAAATTAAACGAGTTAATAAAGCCAATAGTTGAATGAAACATGTGATTAGTAACTATATATTAGTAACAATATTGGCCTCTATTCCCTTCTTTATAAACTTAACTAAATTTAAGTTCAGTGCATCTTTTTCTTTCTGTTTTATTAAGAAAAGGACAGAAGATAAAATGTTAGTTTAGACCTGTCAAATTTATCATTCATCATCATTCATCATTTATTTATTCACTAGCTTTCCGCCCACGGCTTCGCCCGCGTGGAGTTCGGTTATATCGCGCTTTTTAGATTTCCCTCGGGAATATCAAATTTTTCCGGGATAAAAGGTAGCCTATGTTCTTTCTCGGGGTCTAAAGATTGTCTGTGGCAAATTTCATCAAAGTCGGTTGAGAGGTTTAAGCGGGAAAGCGTAACAGACAGACAGACAGACAGACAGAATTACTTTCGCATTTATAATATTAGTATGGATAACAATTTACATTGAATAATTTACGTTGAACATTGTATATAAAATTAAAATAGAAATACCACATACGGCTATAAAAATGAAAAATGTCCGCTTCTGGCGTAAATTGACGTATTTTTGGTCGCCATGTTTATAATCGCATCTAAACTGTCAATGGAGTAACTTAATTTGATCTTTTCTACAAAAAAATAAGAAAGACGCACTTAACTTAAAATAAGTTGGGTTTGAGAACAAGAGAATCGGCGCCATTACCCTACTACATTATTATTATTATAATATCCTTACTATATTATAAATCGAAAAGTGAGTTTGTTTGTTTGTTTGTTCCGCTTTCAGGCCGTAACTACTGAATCGATTGCTTTGAAATTTTGCACAAGTAAAGTCAGAAGTCCGGATTTTATCCCGGAAAAAAATTATATTCCCGAGGGAAATCCAAAAAGGGCGATATAACCGAAGTCCACGCAGGCGAAGCCGCGGGCGAAAAGCTAGTTATACATAAAAAAGTTTGTGAGTATGGATGGATGCTTTTCTACTCTTTCACGAAAAAACTACTGAATGAATTAGGATGAAATGTGGCACACAGATCCAGGAATAATAAATAGGTTACTTATTATCTTGATCGAAACTACGCGCGTGAAACTGCGGGATGCAGCTAATTCGAAATAAAATTACACAAAATAAAATTTAAACACACTACTTCGTTTAAACGCACATTGATCAACGCAAAGCCGTCAATTAATGCGTCGAATCTGCGTGAATCGCGGACATGCATACATATCGCGGCGCATAATATCGCAATACGTCACGGGACGCGGGACGTCCAGTTATCGTGCGATAGCTCGCAATTTATTGCGAGTTGACTTTGAAACGAAGTTTGTTTACATTATTAATTTTTGGTTCATATTGGCACCCATTTTTGGGATGGTGGGCAAACAATAACATGTTTAAAAAAAGTATTGGTACGGACGATAGCAGGTCAAGCTTCCCGAAACTTTTAAATATTTCCAATCAAACTTGAGCCTTAATGCTTTAAAGATAAAGTTGAAAATCTCTGATCGTTCTGATCGTTGATCTTAGATTGTAGTAGCTTGATATGCTGTCGTCTGTACCTACATCAACAATATATGTTAAGTATTTACATTTGTTCTTAGAGCAAATGTGAGTACCTACCACCATTTTTGGTTTAATGGTAGAAAACAAACAAATCTCTAATAAAACTGTATTGCATCTTTTTCGTCTTCTTCTCAGCCTAAAGAGGTCCACTGCTGGACATAGGCCTCCCCCAAGGTTTTAATTCCATTGGAGGGCATTGCCATAATTAAAATTTTAAATAAATAATAAATGATGCAACCTCTGATATCGACATACTTACTTAAAACATACGACATCCCTAAATACAAAATTTATACGAAAAAGGTGATATCTATTCTTACGACGTCATTGACTAACAACGCTTATTTCAAGATACTACACAATACCGTGCATTATAATTGCAAATTCAATCATACAAACTAAACCGACTGACCGACCTTCTGACAATCCAAAAGTGGTTTATTTGAAATAAATGCTTTGATTTTGAACCAAATTACTCTTCAAACAAAGTGATCATCCTTGCAGCATTGCATCGACCACAACAAAACGTTTTTACGCAAATTTCTCGTCGTAACTAATTTGCAATACAATGCGGCTGAACCCCCACAACCGTACTAAAACACCCGTTTCCCACGCGTCGATCTACAACGTTTAATCTAACTTTCCTCGCAAAGTGCTCTTGGAGACGACAACTTTGAATCGGAGCATCTTGCATTAATTTATTATAGAAACGGAGTGAAGCAATATACTTCTTGGTAAAAAAGTAAGGCAAACATAGACACAAGCTAATTTACAGTGATTGTTGTAAAAAGTATCAAATTGCATCGTAACTTTGGTAGTATAGCGAATTATTTAAAGAATGACGTATAAGTACATAGACCTTTTTGTTGAGAAATTTTGTACAATGGAAATGTTCCCTTGCCTTTTTGATAGCGCAACATTTTTAAGAGAATGTGAGAAGGTGCATCGGACCATATTGGAAATTCAACCCAATTAATATTTCAGTCTTTTTTTAATCCTACAGTATTGAACCCGTTTTTATTAAAAGGTGTGCCCCGCGGTTTTACCTGTATATGTTTCGATCCGGCGGGGATATTGAGATATAAAAGTTTATACGACTAGTAAAGGATATAGTTAATTCTGGTTATAAAAAAAACTATGTGCCAAATTTCATCTAAATCAGTTCAGGAGCTTTTACGTGTAAAAATAACAAACATCCTTCCATCGATCCATCCACATAAACTTGCACATTTATTATATTATTAGGATTGACTAAGTAACAATCATGTCGAACAAAATACAGGATAAATTGTATTGATCTTATTTCCAATGGCTATTACTCACAAAAACTAACTTCCATTGGCTATTTACGACAAAGGATAACTCACAAAAGATTTAAAGCCACCAAATAAAAGAAAACCCGTAAACAACGTAACCACTCCACAATTAAACCGAGTAAAAATCCGAGCTACAACTGAGCGTATTTTAATTTAGACAACCCTAGTAAATCACGGTCTTTCTTAACAGAAGAGCGAGTTCAGATCCGATACAGCCGCCCGAAAGTATATTAATTTTAAAATATCCCTTCTTCGAAACTAATTAATTAGTTTCTGAAACTGGGTGTTAACGATGATCTAAGCAATATACAAGTTTCAGAGAGCCGAAGCTTTACAACATAACGAGTAAGTTCAGACGGAAATTCACTTAGAAATCTGTTAGTTACTTTTATTCACAATCCCTCTTACCTCTCCTAGTTTCGACCATGCAGCAGCGGTAATCAAAATCTTCCCGGAACTTTGTCTAACTTTTTAGACTCTCATGAATATCTTATAGGGCGGGACATGCCTCTCTTGTTATGTTTAAAACTTTTTTTATTTTCTTCTCCATTAAAAGACGGCCTGACGATTTAGCGACGGCCCGATGAATAATTACGGAGTATTTCTTGCTTGTCATGTTCCTAATGAATATTAGAGCAGCCCCGAAGATGTTCGAAGCAAAAATATCGGAAAGAAATCTGCGGTTGTTTGTTCTGAAGGAATTTCGTTAATTACGTTCTGTTCAGAGATAAATAAGTCAGTCGCAAATTTGTCCATCCATCGTGTTTTTGTTTCGGCTCACCCGAGGAGTTACTTAGCTCGGGGGTCATTTTTTTCCGGCCGGAGACCGAGTGAATTATATCAGTCGTTTGTGTGCGTGAATACGGTTGAAATAGTCCATTTTGGTGTTCTTTTGTGGGTTGTAAGAGGCTTTAAGGCAGTAAACAATACTTTTTGGACGCCAAGAATAAAATTTTCGCTGATGAATGCCTTTTACTGCTTATGTTTTATGTAGTTGAGTTTCACTTTGAAGCCGTCGATATGTTTTGTGCATATGTGAGTGAAAAACAGAGAAAGGGTTCGATTGATCGACCAGGCTCGGCAACGCTTGCCGCGGTCGGTCGGGATCTATACAAATCGAAGCTCCGGGCCTCGAAAAGCAAGTTAAACCATTAGCCCCGACTGTCAGTCTTGGATTATGGACCTTTGAAGAAAGTCTGACAACCAATCTTACGAAGTGGTATCACATTACCCAGTAACTGAGTTGGTCAAAGCACAGAGTTGCTCCTTAAAAATGCTGTTGTTAGTGTAGTTAGGAAATGCCTAGGCAGATAATGTGAGTGAAAAACAGAACAGTGTTCGCTTGATGCATTAAAACCGCGTTAACGACCGCGGCTATCACACAAAGGATTAGTAAGGATTACTTGATGCCGATGATTAATTTGCAGTCCGATACTGATTAATAAATAGCTTTACATCCGCTTCAATCCTAAAACAATAGGAAATTAGAGATGGATTTAGCATAGATTGAATTATAATGAACAAATAATGGAGTAAGAACTGTAATTTTACTGTGGAATGCGGAAATAATTCGATGTTGCATTTTGGAATAAGGAGCATAATACGCTCAACAAAGCGGCACGAAGGTTCCCGAACCGCTATATAATTATGTGCTTCAATTTTATTACAATAGTTTTTGCTATAACAACCATAGTATAAGTAGATACTGAGTGAATACGCATATGCGCTGTGGCTTACAGACAGACGGACAAACAGACGGGACAAACAGGCCTGATTAATACGTTCTCAATAGCAGCCATTAGGTCCTACAGAATGGTTAGAAATTGTATGTTTAATCTTAGGTTGCTCATCAATTTAAGTAAAAAAATGATCCGAAAAGTAAGAATATTCAACCCTCTTTACAATGAAGCAAATCTCCGGCCCATATAATCCGATCGTGAAGTAAAAGCTACTCCAACAAATACGGGCCACTCCAGTGACCAATCTTGATACTTACGCATGAACCAACTCACCCCTTTCTAATGTATGAAATATACACGATAAACATCCTTGTTTTTGTAAACATGATAACAAAAAGGTCTATTGATACGTCAGCGGACAATGCCCGGGCAAACGTGAGGGCAAGCCTTGGGCTAATGCCCAGTGAGACGGAAAGATCCTAAGATCATGAAAAGAACATTTGACGTTTGATGCGATCTGATAATACGGTTCAGATAATTTGGATCATATTTGGTAGGAATATTGAGACAGATCTGTGTCTGGTCTTATTTGGAACATGGGAAAGCTCATTTAGTTGATGTCAACGGTTAAAGTATAAAACTTCTCCATGCTGTGGTCTAAAGATTATTAAATCAGGTACATAAAGTTAGTCAGTGAGGCAAGTAAAGACGAAGTTCTCACAGAATAAGTAAACTGTAGTGGTAATGGACTTGCCATATTAGCAGTAGAACTGATGGCTGTTGGGGTAGATCTTGAATTGATTGATGTTCTTGAATGAAGACAGCGAATTGGTAAACGAAGGGTCGCACGTCCTCATACTACCGGTGGAGCGACGATCCTCTTAGGATGGGAGGGAGCAGTTGGATGAGAGTTGCCAAATATTGGGTTAAATGGCGAGGAGATAGAGAGGTCCAGAAGTGGACGGCTAATGATAACTCAGTAAGACTAGTGACTGAGGTCGATGATTTCTTAACTAAAAAATTGTACCTCTTATGGTATCACTACAATGTTTCCTGCCGTTGGGAGACTGACCTTCTCTCAGTGTCAGTAAAGCTTTACAATATTTATGGTTGAAAAGTCGAAAACTTTTGGCCAAAATCCATTTTTATTAAATTGTAAATAGTTGCCACATCGTCAGACCAGCGCAAAGTTCTAACATGTATATATAACAAAATCAAGCCAATTTAATCTCTTTATACCTACATTCTAAGAAGAAGTCCTTAACCACAGAACATCGTTTAGGATTGGCTCAAATCACTTTAGAAACTTCCTGCACTCTGCTCTGGTCCGTCGATCGCGGATAAGCTGCAGTTGGTACAATCAAACATAGCATTTAGTGTACAAGCAGCTAACGTGTTACTATTTTTAAACAATGTCGTGAGTGTTCCAATTAGTTAATTCCCTTCAAGCTCAGTATGCACTCTAAAGATTTAATTTTTTATTAATTATAAAGTAGTGCAATCGTTGAAGGTAAAGCACACTACTTTATTAACAGCCTATTCACTCTTGCCTTGAAGACACTTAAATTTTAGTCCGACGGAAATACCACCGCTGGCAAATTGTTCCAGTCCCTAGATGTACGCGGTATAAAAGACGAGGCCAAACGCTTCGTTCGGATCGGTGTGGTGTCAACAACGTAAGGGTGGAAACTCGTCGTTCGACGGGTCGTCCGATGGTGGAACGGAGATGAGGGAAATAAATCGTGCAATTCCCTCGCACACTCCAAATTGCATCCTATAGAACACCGACAGGCTGGCTACTGTTCGCTTGTGCTGGTTTTGGCGACAATTTTAAGCTATATCTGGGTTTTGTTGAGTTTTTGAACAACAAACTGCAGAATAATATGACCACCACTCAACATTTTCATGTTGTGAAATATGTTATTATTTACAATGCCATGCCACACTCCATGTGGCTAACCATATACTTTCCGAAACACATAACTACATATGTTGTTGTAACAATATTGTGCAACTTAATTTCCGATTTATAAGTATGCATGATTAAAATTAAAAATATATACATATACTTGTTTAAATATGCAATAGTAAAGGTAGTGCAATGTTTTGGCCTACATAATAAATATTTATTGACATAACAAAACATAAATATATTAGTGTACATTGGTTAACTAGATGCTAACTACGGCACAGAAATCAGTATACAAATATTGCAAGCCCCGCTTCTTGAACTAGGAAAACCTGTATCTTAACAGACAGTCAAAATATTAGCTTGTTTGACTGTACCTTCGTACCAAGCATGCGACTGTAACGTACATTGTTGAAAACGATCAGCACTCGCGGACGGTTCGTGACAATTTTTACAAGATCCTTTTTGGAATAAAAATGGTCAACGTGATTTTTAGTTTTCGGTTTCCTATAGATAAATATCGCCAGGCTGTTTGGGCAATATGTTGTGTGTCCTTTTTTGTAGGACAAAACTGAACGTAAGCTTACATTAAGCCGATTGCCTGCCTCGTCTTTCGGTGTAAGTAATATTTTCAATACTATCATGTCTAGTTTTCTTTTTGTTAGTTTCTTGAAACTCTGAATATACGACTCATTTATTTCCATTGGCCACAAATTAGGTTCTAAAGATAATTATTACATTATGAGAAAAAAGAACATGAAGTGAACTTCCTCTCGCGCTCTGACGGGAAAGCGTGTCAGACTTTTACTGATTAAAACCCACCCGTGTTCCTTCACTTGCCTGTGCGCCAGGGCCACGGTTTCTACATGAAGTGAACCCAGGGAACCATTGGTAAGGTTGTTCTGAAAAGCCAGGTATGTAATACTAATTGCAATTATTATTATTATATTATTAATTGTGTATTAACACATCAGTAAACTGGGTTTTGCTAAACCATTGTTTTATTTATGTTCGAAAATATGATAAGTGGTACGCTGCAAGATAATGCTACGGTAAATGACAACCAGTCGTTTAGAGATTTCGTTGACACTCGGAACTCACTAAAATTAATCACACATGCCAATATCCCCAAAAACTATAGACTACAAGCCAATCCTACTCCAAACCTTTCCGATTCGTAAAATGAAAAAACCTAAGCCGACATAGGTACCATACATAACCCAACGTTCCAACTGCCAACAATAACTCAATATTTCTCCAGCGATCCCGGTTTGTGACCGAAGTACTGCTGTTTAACTTCATCAAAATATATAACGCCATTGGCTTGGTTTGAAGAGTATTTTTCTCTGTATTGAAGTTCTTTATTGATTTAGTAACGAGGAATGAGGGCCTTCCCCTTTTCAATAAAGAACTTTATGATTTGTTTTCTTTTTTCTTGATGATTACGTATTAAAACTTTTTGTTATTTTGATCTATCATGCAAATAGTATCTATGTAAACTAAGTATACAGAGAAGGATAGAGCGTAATCACCACGCTTGCTCAATGCGGGTTGGTGATTTCAGACTTAAAGTCCAGGTTTTCTCAAGATGTTTTCCTTCACCTTATAATCAGTCATTGGTGACCAAGATATAAAAGTATAAGATATAAGTATAAAATTATGAATTAATAATATGTTGTAATATTTCACGATAAGGGTTTTAGTTCCAGGACATGCCAGTTTCCTCACAATGTTTTTGGAAGTTATTATGGTATATGTTCTTTTTTTTTTGTCTATTACAACCCTTCACCGTTTTCGCTGATAGATGTGAGTTCAGCAGTGAGAGTAGCAATGGGTTTAATTTTGACAGTACAACAACAATCGATGCGGTATTTACATTGATGAGCAGACACATTTTTTTAACATATGGAGTAATGAATTAGCAATAAGCTTCAAAATGATTACAATGGAAGTTATAGTGTGTTTCGCAATTAAGGCGCTGGTAGTCAATTGTAAACACAGACTCTGTCAAGGAGTTCGAACAATGAAACTGTTCAACAATCATTTAATCATCTCTAGGTATGGATAAAAACGGTCATATCCAGGAGGGTAAACTGACCTGTCGTATTATTATTATTTTTGACCTTTAAATGGTCCCGTGACGACCTTAACATATGTACGTACCACATCTCTAGTTCTAGAATTAAATGCCAAAATGGGGGATTCGAGCTGGCTGGGGCAAAACCGTTATCGAATTCGCGTATGAAATGTGGGACGAAATTGTGTACGGAATTAAGAATACGCCAAATGAAAGCTCGGGACAAAACCGTCGTATCATTTTTGGCATTGGGCAGACATTTGTATCATGGTCAGATATTATTGCTGCTTACTTGGTAGAATTGGGTTGTGTCCTAAAAAATAATTTAATGTCCATCAGATAGATTTATAAAAAATATTGAAAATGTTTTTTTACTTTTTTTTTCATTCAAATACTCAGGAAGATATATTGATTTGAAATGTCGCATGACGTCACGCCGTGGTACAAAATATACCACGGCGTGAAATTTTTGAAGAATTGAGACGTGACTCAGTAGTTTTTGGTAATTTCGACAAAATAAAAAATACGGGTCTCAATTCTTTTTAATATCTATAAGACGGACTAATTATTTTTTTGATTTTCATACCTTAGACACATCCCTATTGGTTGTAATACTCAGAATTCAAATGGATATCCTTTGAGGCTTTGATGACCACTTTTGACCACCAGACATTGTTCTACGAGCACTGCAATGTTCATCTTAACTCAGCTTGTATGATAACTTCATTTACAGAGTCGTAAAGCGGTACTGCAGTTTATCTTGCTATAAACTACAACTCTTGGCACTTGGCAGCATCGTGGTATAACAGTGGTCTTGCCAAGTCATTATAATAATTACAAACTAAACATATGAGAATTAACGGAAGAAATTGAAATGAACCTTTCAAAATATTTTTGTTCTAACACCTTTACGGACCTTCTGAAATTTCCCATTGAAAACGTGATTTTTACTTGATTTTCAACCATAAGGCCCTATGTACACAGTACAGTTTATTCAGTGTGTCCACGTTGTAGAAAAAAGTGTCAGTCAATAAGCTTTCAGTGGAAGTTGTGACTTTACTTATTGATTTGGACAGTGTTTCTGTGTACTTGTTTTTCTTTTTTATATTTCTGTTTGTGTAAAATAGCATACCTATTTCTTTTTTGTCATCATTTGTTTACTGTACCGGTTAAACGTCAGCAATAATTGTTTGCTGCACCGGGTGACGTCATAACGTCGACGCGCTGTCGCTGAAAACCAACGCTGGAGCTCTGTCTTGCATAGGGTCGCAGCATAATGCTGAGCGATAGTCCCTTTGCGTGATGCTACGCATAATTCCCGTAACCATGTTTATGCATTTGTGTTTTTATAATTTTTTGCGTCATATTTACCGCAAATAAACGTTATTTTTTCTTTCTTCTTTTTATGAGAACGGAAATGGTTTGTTTGGGTCTTGAAATTAAACCGACACAACCAAATGGTGTTGAAGCGAAGAGTCTGTTCAAAATTGAATCCGTACCAGTGTGTATTTAGGATACGATAGGCTGCCATACGAGTTGTGGTCATAAGTACGTAATTAAATAAATTATTTAATTAAAAATATACAATACTTCCACAGTGACTCATACAGCACCGCCGACCATGCGACATGGCAAATAAACCATCGTTTTTCATGGTAAAAAAACGTGTGTATTAAAGGGCATTATACTACTATGTATTGGCAACTTGATTGATAGATTGTTAATTACTTTGATGGTCCCATTCAATATAGAGGAGCCGTGTTGGGGCGCCGCGAATGTAGTTCATACAAATCATGCGTGATGTCGCCTGAATCGTTTTCATGTGTGGTCAATAGATGTGGATACATTCAGGCGTAGTTATGTTTTACAAAATTACGTCAGAGGTTTGTAATTTGTATAGCCAGCACGATTGATTGTTAGGCTAATTGAATACTACCTTAAAGAGTCCGTAATATAATTGTTTCAATAATGTCAGCCTTCAAACTGTTGTTTATAATTAAATATAGCCACCTATACATCCAGGCCACCGTAATTAATCAAATTTTGACTAAAAGACGTTAAAAAGATGATGTGTTTAGAAGGAAGTGTGAATGTGTGTGAAGTGTGTGTGTGTGAATGTGTTTAGTCCGAAGATCAGAACGAAGTATTATCAACCAGCGTGGGTACAATTCCCACCGCTGAGATGTCACTAAGTTAAGGGGTGTATCTGTGAGCTGATTGTGGATGAGTAATGAGTCCAGGTGTAGTGAAAGTTAATCAGAACAACGCCTAAAAGTAATGCAATGGATTTTCTGACCTACAGAAACTAAGGGAGATAAAAAAAAAATAATTGGATGTTTGGAGAAGCTAATAGTTTGTTTTTTAATCGGTCGGCAAAAGCAGCCTTTTTTTCTTGCTTACTAGCGTAGTAGCGGTATAAACTGTTGCTAAAAGGACTTTCTGCAATTCATCGGAGTTTTATGCAACTATTTGGCTTTGTAATTTTCCGCCCCTATCAAGTCTGCGCTCGGTTCGTTTTCTTCTAGATTTTACATACAGTAAACGTTATATATTCATAAATAGCAAAAGTAATGACGCGTTTTGTGTCTATCTGTGTGACCACTACTTTAAACTGAGCACTGCTTTCACTACAGTTTAGAATTGAAGCAAGTATTTGGGGGAATTGTTTACTCAGGAGTGTGAAAGAGAAAATGAGTACGACACACTTTCAATTTGTAAAAAATTCTTCATGGATCCCTTCATTCTTCCCTCGTAAAAATGTGGTATGTCAAATGGCGCGCCACAGTCCAAAAGGAGGTTATCCACCCAACAACAACCTGTTAGAAGCACCCTTGCTTTGTCCTACCAAAAGCATCATTAAAATTTCCAATCAAAATATCGTTACAACCCTATAACCATTAAAAGCAGCCATTGTTCTGAAAACATCCAATTAATCGTCTAAACAGTGTGAAACGGACGTAAACCAGAAACAAGCCGCCGCCAATGTAACTATATAGCTAGCGTCATTTACTGTATCAATTTGTACAAGACGTCTCTCCACAGGATTACTCTAATTCATTCGTGTACGACGACGAAACACATCGATAACAAATTTATGTCGATTAACAAATTAATCGAGTCGAGACCATCCGTCAATTTCAATAAGTGTGGGGAAATTAGTAGAATTATTTGTATATTCCACTTACTTAGCTTCCGAACACTGGTGTTTTTTAAGGAATGATAACAAAGATTTTACGCTACGTAATATTATTTGGAGTTTCTTTTTAAGCATGGAAATTCTTGTGATAGAAAACTGTGCTTTTCCATCCCTGAAATAATACTAAACAAGCTAAGTTAGCAAATTAGTTAAGTTTTCTTCTCATGATTACCTCTTAGTGATGGTTAATAACTAGCTCAATGCATTTACATAGATGCATTTCTATAGATGCATTTCCACAGATGCATCTCCACAGATGCATTTCCAAATACGCGATAGCCTATATTTTTTCTAGAATAAGAATTCGCTCATTTTGTTTATCCAAACAATTTAAAGTTACTTTTATCCACACATATTTGAAATTCCCTTTGCCATCCGCTTCGAAGCCGCTCCTGTTTACATCTAAGCCTAACCACACAGCTATCATCGATACAAACCAGTATCGATTGCCGAGTACTCGAGAAGTCGATGTATGTATCGAATCGTGAAATCTGTTACTCGCAACCGTACTACTTCACACTGCTTTATAGGTATTGGGAACTCAATCTTACATAAAATTATTTTAAGCAGAACGTGTTATTTTTATTTCCGTGTTGCATTTCGTGTTTACACTAGTGGAGAAAGGAATAATGGTAGAAAATTGCATGTAAGTAAATAATTTCTGGAGTAGAACTGAAAATACAGTTTTACTTAGTTAATTACATACAATAAGAAATACAACAAAATTCTTGGAATAGCAGATTGCAACATACTCTCAGAAAAATACACAAACATGCACAAGAATTGATTTCATCGATGTTTGACTTTGTATTTCCTCGCATTGGTAAATATTTGAAAATCCAAACACAGAAAATGCTCTGGTCATCGTCATCATCTTAGCGTTTATCCCGGTTGCATCTGCGGCTTTCGCGTTGGAGCCCGGGGTCCGCAGAAAATGCTCTGGTAGATGACGTAATTCCAAAACCTAAAACTAGTTCAGATAGAAAACATACACGGCCCGAGCTTATACTAATATTACCGACAGGAAGGCACAAGGTGTCAGAGAGATCAAGCGAGCAAGATTAACGTACCGGAAACACGCGGGCTCAGAAAAATGTGGCAAATTACACTCTCGGAACGCATACGGAATCATAAGGTACAGGTTTGTAAGCGAAGGTGGAAAAATGAGGAAAGGTGCGCCTTGGGATATATTGGAATATTGGCTTGAGATAAGAAATAAATGGATTGGGCAACAAAGAAGACATTCAAAGAATAGATATAGGATTAGACTAGCTATGGATTTTGAAGAACAAAATATTCAAAACATATTTTTTTTTATTTTACTTTCGACTTAGATCAACCTTTATGGATCGATGGTCTTTAAAAAATGTACCTAAAATGCAGAAGCACTTAACAGTCAGTCAATAAAACCCTGAAGTGGATACCTTCGTAAATGAAGTAACAAAATAAGCTACCTCACTCAATTAGGGTTCGAGTAACGACCCGTCTCTAAACATTACTACCCTTGAGTTACAAATCTACCCTCCAATCCAAATAAACAAACCTTTTATTGGAGAACACTCTAACACTTCTACATGAAAAATTGTTTTGTCAATCGGCATTCTATTCTTCGTACTTAACCCTCATTCCTAACAAGGGTCTAAGTATCCCACGTTCCACACTTCAAACCAACGGGCAAACAAGACTGTACGAACGAACTCAATGCCCTAGGTCGGGTAACCCTTCATTAGTGGCACGGTCTTTTTTACCAGCGCCCATTTCAAAGACCCGTTCTTGAGACGGATCTAATTTGTTTCTTTTCAAGCACGGCCTCGCTCGTTCCTAGCTGATTGCGGGCGCGTTATTCGCTCATCTCACTGTATTGCCTTGTGCACAATTTGTTTAGGTAAGGCATTCGGCTCTGATGACAGCGAATCGGAAAAAGACAAACGTTTTTTTCTCATGCAAATCGGTTCGCTGAATCAGCTGATAGTGAAAAAACAATTGCGACATTTCACACGTAGGGTACGCTTGTGTTGTAACCTCGTTTGGTAGCGCACGCGGTGGATGTTAAAACCTCATTAAAATGGCAAAGCGGTTTTATTACTTTGCAATTCTGTGTCGGTGCATCTTCACGGGATGTGTGGTGGTGCAACCAGTGTGAACGGAGCACGTTTTGTTTAGTAACAGGGATCCTAACGAGATGCCTGCTGGAGCCGGCAAAGGGTTAGATACGGCGTCTTGTTCTTATTTACGTTGTAATACCGGGAATAGGAAACAAGTGAGTTTTGCATGCGCCGGGAATTTTCAATGCAGCTCTCGAATATTATATGAGTTGCGAATTATTCTTTTTGCGTTCTATTAAAATAGGAACCCACGTAATAGTTTCTTTTTTTATTTCTTCTTTGTTCTCTACAATCCTTTTGGTTACTGAGCTTCGTGCAAAATCAACATGAAGTTGGGTGAGTTTTATGAATATAATAGGCGCTTTTAAACAATACATTATTTTAATTTTCTTGCTAAAGTCAGACAACGGTCTAACTAAATTTCATATCTA
The DNA here is from genome assembly GCA_017933935.1 of Sesamia nonagrioides. NCBI lineage: Eukaryota > Metazoa > Arthropoda > Insecta > Lepidoptera > Noctuidae > Sesamia > Sesamia nonagrioides. The sequence goes on from JADWQK010000188.1 coordinate 4,001,889, forward strand.
GGTACATAGGTATAGGAGTCGAGAACTAAATTATTAGCAAAACTTAACATTGTAGTTAGGTTACATGTTACTAAAACTAACATAAAGTGTTAGTCGGAAAATCCGCCACAACTCGTGCCATAAACGCAATTTTACTGTACATCAACATTCGAGCACTCGAAAGATTACTATGTACCGAGTATAAAGCGCGCAGTGGTTACCACACACTACATTACTAACTACTAATTACACAAGTTGTGTTTCGTCCACCGGGTTCGCCTGCAAACGGAATTAGGCCAGGGATTGCGAGTGAATGAATGAATGATTTATTTTCCGGCTAATTCTACGGGCAATAGGGGATCATTTTGTTACATAAGCAGTTTAAGTGTTAAGGAGGGTTCTTTGTGCGTGGTTCTCGAGATATATGTAGCTAAGTAAGTAGTTGGTTTATTTTTGTTTACGGTTTCATTTACCTTTTTCAAATAAAGTTAGAAAGGTAAAAATAACACACAGACATTGGGAAAACTTTTAGTATAAACCAGTGGCGAAGAGTCCATACAAGCCGATTCCCACCGGGTTACCTTTCAAAAATCAGTTCCATATTCATACAAAAGTATTTACATTCTATTTAATTAACAAAGTATTATTAATCAAATGCCTGCGCGATTTACAATAGCAATAGTAATTCTTAGCAATACCCTAAGTATCACATTTCATTTTATAGTCGTAAATTAATCAGCGCTTAAATTTTTCGTACCTAAATTACATTAAAGGTAACTCGACGAATTACAGCTTATCTCGGCCAACGTTTTACTATGAGGCGAAAAGAGACAGAGCGTGTCAGACATCTCTTTCTAATGATCGGTAACCGTCCGTAATTTTTGAGAAAAGATAGGCTGATGCCGACCGGGTTGCAGTTCTCTCCTCTCCTCTATTAGAATGAGACAAAGAAACGTTATAATGAAATCCTTCGCAAGTCATATTCTTTTTATTTTGGCATATTTTCGTGTTCCATTTCGTTTGGTTGAAAATAAATTATTGTTAGTATGTGACATGTGTTCGTTTTTCGTGTTTTTCGTTTGTTATATTTTAATATTTGTGGTATTTAAACTGTGACTGATTCTGTAACGTAATTTAATCGCAGATTTGGTTAAATACTGTGTATTTTGTTTGTTATTACGGCTTTAATTCATATAGAGTGCTGCTCAACTGACTACCTGCTGAATGAACTTAAAGTCTTACGTCAGCGTCGTTAAATAAATTGGACACCTATGAGCTTTTTTTACAGCTCCAGAATACGTCTTTGAAAGACGCATTTTCTCAAGTTTCGACTCTTTGCAGTTTAATTCTGACCCTCCCCATTTCAGTAGCTTCAGCTGAGCGGTCATTTTCTGCTTTAAAACGCATTCACACATATGTGCGAAACTGCCAAAAAGAGCAGAGATTGTCCGATTTGGCTATCATGTGAATTAAAAAAAATTTGCTTAATAAAATGAAAAGTAATCCGAATTTTTATAACATCATTTTAGCTCATTTTGTTAAAAAAAACAGACGCATTGCATTACAATATAAATAACGTTGTGATTGTGTATAATTTGCTTTATTTTTGCTTAATATTTTTGTTGGTTTAGGATCGGTGTTTGTGTGGTTCGGTTTTTAACACTATTATTTTTGTAATTTTTTATTTTATTTTTTCTTGACTCTTATTCCCTAACAATAGGTACTTAACTTAGTACTTACTAACAAGCATGCATGTGTGGTATGGAGATGCACGTCGAAAAAGGCTTTTTTTTTCTTTTGCTGCCGCTTTTATCATACTTGAAAGACACTGTTATCAAATCATCAGTCCTTTTTTGTATGGTGAAGGTGGGGCTTTTAATACTATTCTTATCTGAAGACCTCCTCCAAGATATCCTGCAGTAGGTAAGTGTTTAAGTGTTTATTTTTTTGGACCGGCTTCCCTTTGTCAAAATTTCACCCTTCGCCACTGGTATAAACTGATATTATAAAAAGGAAATAGGTATTTTAGCTTTTTTATGTGTCAAGTTTTCACGGTAGAATGACATGAGTATTACATACTTTTTATTCCGATACTAGCTTTCCGCACGCGGCTTCGCCCGCGTGGAATTCGGTCATATCGGGCTTTTTAGATATCCGGACTCGCAATCGGTTCAGTGGTTACGGCGTGAATCCTTATCTATAATGAACCCAACTGATGGCTAGCTGAAGTAAGTCCAATAAAAAAATCAAACTCTAAATAATATAATCTTACTAATATTATAAACGGAAGGCGAGTTTGTTTGTTCCCCTACAAACAAACTCGCCTTCCGTTTATAATATTAGTAAGATTATATTATTTAGAGTTTGATTTTTTTATTGGACTTACTTCAGCTAGCCATCAGTTGGGTTCATTATAGATAAGGATTTCATTTAAAATATGGCTAATTCTCATAACTTAAAATCTATGTAGTTGCAGTTTCATCTCGACTACAAACAAATGTCAACAACTTGTCAAAATGCAGAAGAATTAGAGGATTTTTGAATTAGAATTATTTTATAGATAATTGGGAATTAGAATCGGACTGTGAACGTTCTTGAATGTACGAGAACTTGCATCTTCTTCTTCTTCAGCCTATAGAACTCCACTGCAGGACAAAGGCCCTCCCAAGGCTTTCCACAATGACCGGTCTTGTGCTGCCCGCATCCATCGGCTTCCCGCGACCTTCACCAGGTCATCGGTCCACCTTGTTGGGAGCCTCCCTAAGCTGCGTCTTCCGGTATGTGCCACTCCAGAACCTTACTGTCTCATCGGCTATCGGTTCTAAAAGTAATGTGCCACTTGTTTGCACGAGATGTGTAGTATGGAGCATTTTAAACCACAAAAGAAAGAACACTGACTTTGAGTATAATTTACTTAGCCCGGTAAATAATTCACTTTCGCATCAAAACATTAAATTCGCCCACCCACCCAGCGCATCCGCAGAATTATTTCTTTAAAATAACGACGCCATATTTTAAAAAGATCCACAATTTCCATTACTAAAATGAATAAACACGGATGTGGAACTTTTTTTAACGGTTTCCATTTATTTTAGAGCTGAGAGGTACGGCAGTCGTCACTTACAGCAATATCTCAAGAAAACCACAGCATTCAAGTACCTTTTATAAACTAAAAAGAGAGATGATTATTTTGCCATATTTTACACAGAGAGAAGTTACAATAACAAGCAAAACTACAAAAGAAATGTATTTATTTTTCTTTCATAATGGAAATAGGTTTTTACTCTTATCTAGGTAATGGCGATAATATATTTGCCAAAACCGTTAACAAATTTAAAATTTATGGACATAAAACACTTCTACACAATAAAGCACTTTGCCTAAAATGTAACTCCTTAATGACATTTGAGAATAAAAAAACAGTTAAAAATCTTTTTAAAATGTAATAGAAAGCCTATCTATTAAGTTAGCTACTTATAAGTACTACGTAAAGGCGTCGAACAAATTTTTTAACAACTACATGCACCGAATAACTTAACGCATACGTTTTCGTCGGAACGGAATATTGCCATTTGAATATTAAATTTGACATTTTTTTAAGCTCTGGCAAGCATGTGTCATTTTGCTAATAAGTAAGCCCTTTTGCGTAGATGCAACTCATATTCTCCCCCAGCTTGTTCTTTTGTGTTTGTAATATTTCGTTTCGTCAGTTTCTTGCAGTCGTGGTGGCCTAGTGGTTAAAACACCAACCTCTCAAGTATGAGTCTGCGGGTTCGATTCCAGGTCAGGTAAGTACCAATGTAACTTTTCTAAGTTATATGTAGTTTCTAAGTACATCTTGGACACCAATGACTGATTAAAAGGTGAAGGAAAACATCTTGAGGAAACCTGGACTTCAAGTCTGAAATCGCCCGCATTGTGTAAGCGTCGTGATTACGCTCAATCCTTCTCTGTATGAGAGGAGACCTGTGCCCAGCAGTGGAACGATAAAAAGGTCGATAATGATGATGATGATTTTCTTGAAGAATTCAATTCGTTGCTATATGTTAAATTGCCAATTCAAATCATTAATTATAAACAACCAGAATAACTGACACCATCGACACACCCTGATTCCCTAAAACTGAGATCCAAAAATTCATTGTTACCCCATAAAAGTACTAAACAAAAACAAACAGCGCCCCTGGAACAAGACCCTCTAATTCAACCTTTTCAATTTTGCTTTAAAAAGCGAAATTAATTACCGACACGATGCTAAGCAAAGATATGTAAATCGAGACACCATTAAGGAATCGATTTTTCAAAGACATTATTCAGGAAAACAGGATGGGCGGGGCAAGCCCTAATTCTGTGTTAATTATTCAACGGTACCAATCGGACCATTAGACTCGGTTGAGATGCGCCTTTCTTTATTTTGTTTTTTAGCATACTTATACCCTCTTATTCATAAACGTTGCTTAAAGTAAACTAGTGATTAGCGATTGTTTAACTATACATTTTAGACGGTTGCACGTCATTTAACTTTAATCATCGTTAATGAATAAACATAAGTGTTTAAGGGGTTTATTCATAAACAATTAATTATTAAAGTTAAGTGATTTTCAAACGTCAAAAATGTTTGTTTAAACAATCGTTAATCACTAGTTAACTTTAAACAACGGTTATGAATAAAGAGGCTTATGTTTAGCACGGGAGATTGTCAAGTGTTGAATCATGGTCTAACTCTAAACAATGAAAAAAGTTAATGACGAAAAAGGTTCAATTTTTGTTTAAAAACCTTCGAGACTAAATTTTTCAAACAAATATCTAACCGTAAACTTATTCTCCTATGGAATAATATTATATAACTTTAGTTTATGTGTGTATTCCCTGATGAGACACGGAAGTGGACCTTTTTGTACACCAATGTTTTGCCAGTTATGTTTAAGTTCCTTGTTTATCTTTTGTCCTATTCTTAATAAAAGAAAAAGATGCACTGAATTCGAAATCGGCGCTACTGAGTTAAACATCTAGGGTTTCGTTCAACTAAAATGGGATGATCTGCATCACAAATCCTGACAGCTACATCATGGACATGAACACAAAGAGGATTCGTATCCTTCCAACACGCCCAAATTAAACTTGCGGCGAGCAAAATCCAAATACACCTCCGATTGTCTAAATGAGAGATAGGAGAGGTCCTTTTCGCCAACTTTCTAATCCAAACCTCCGAAACTCTTCAGTGGTGAAGCGGGACCTGCCGAAATCAATTAGCCTTTGCACACAAAGCCTCACTGAACAATTTATGTGTGTGAACAGCTGATTATGTGTGTGCTAAACTGATTGTGTGAGAACATGTTGACGATCGCTTTTACAACGAGCTTTATAAGGCTTAAAAACTCGATATCCGGATCTCTGGTATCGTTTCGTCGATGTTAGGAGTTATCGTGTGTTTAGTTTTTTTACGATCGCTTTATAACGGTTTTTTTCGCCTTTGAAGGGTTTTGGCTGCATTTGATAGCATAAAAGTGACATATTTATTTAAAAACTTTGTTTTTATGATTTCAATTTCTATCATGTTACCAGCTGCGCCACACGGTTTCACCCGCGTTTTTTTTATATGCTCCGCTCCTATTGATTCAGCGTAATGTTATATAGCATAAAGCCTGCCTGGATTAATGGGCTATCCAATGCAAAAAGAATTTGTCAAATCGGACCGGTAGTTCCCAAGTTTAGCGCGTTCAAACAAACTAACTCTTGAGCTATATATATTAGTATAGATTCTAGATCGTGCATCTCGCAAGCAGAGTTTATCGTGAAACTAGCTTATGTACAACATCCCGACATTAACTGTCGGGCAAATGCCAAAAGTGACATCACACCCGTTTGGTTAGAGTATCCTTCTTTTCTTTGAAGGACGAGCAAAGTTTTCTCCCAGTTTCTCATAGTGACATTTGAAATACGGTCAGTCAATTTTTTTTATCGGAACGCGACACTACGCGAATGACTCTTGTTGGGTGACGTGTGATACAACTGTCAAAGAATGACACTATTTACTAATATACCGTCAAAACTAGAACAAAGTAATTGTTACGATTTCTTTCTCAAGTGTAACGCTGTATAAAAATATTTCTTTTTTAAAAAAATCGCAGACAAAAGAACTAGTATTAGGTACCAGCTGCGTCTCGCGGTGTCACCCGCTTAGGATTCGATATGTTTTTTTTTTATATATGCTTCGCTCCTATTGGTCGCAGTGTGATGTTATACATATAGCCAAAAACCTTCCTGGATTAATGGGCTATCCAATGTAAAAATATTTTTTCAAATCGGACCAGAAATTCCTGGGATTAGCGCGTTCAAACAAACTCTTCAGCTCTATATTTCAGTATAGATACAGATTATAAAAATCAATTTTGAAATTGAACCCTAATGAGCTAATGAGGCATAATTAAAACCACGTTCAAACACGATTAGCAAGAATCGTGAGAGAGGTGTGTCATGAGGGATTAGATATGCGCACGTATTGATATGAACATACGATCACCGTCCATATATACGTATACGTGTGTGTTCAGAGTAAACGTTGAGGAGTTAGAGATGATGATATTGACTCTGATATGGTATAAGTAGCTATGTTTGTCATTATAGGATAAGGCAAGAGGATATGGCAGGCTGTCAACTCCTTCTGCAAAGCAGTGATGCTGGTAAAGGCGGAGCGCGTGAGGGAGCGGGAATCCCAGCACTTTCACGCCTCCGGCCGCCGCAGGAGACGCCCTGGTCGGGAGACAACATCGAACTCCCGGCCACCGTAGGCTCGGGCTTGCGGGTGGCGAGCAGTCCACGCCAGTAAGGACCAGGCCTGGGTCGAAGGACGCCTCTCTCTCGTTTCATGCACGCCTCAAAGAGATGTCAACACATCGTGACGGGGTCCACGAAGTGCGATGCCTCCGGGGTCAGGGTTGCTGGTTGGTTAAAAAAGAAACAGTGGCCCTGGGGCACATGTAAGTGAAGAAACATGGGTGGGTTTTAGTCAGTAAAAGTCTGACACGCCCTTCTGCTCCGCCCAGAGGGGAGAGGTCATTTGCAGATTTCCCATCCGAAAGAAAAAAAATAGCAGAAGGATATCAATAATACTTACACAGAAACAACCGAATTTTACCTGAATCTATGTCCAAAATAAAAGTTTTTCTAAAGTTAAAATTTTGCTGGAATTGATTTGATTGTGTTTGAAATTTAGACTGTCCTTACACATATGTAAACGGAATAATAAATTACGATAAAAAAAAAAAATTATAAAATGCGATGAAATCTACAAAATATTAGCGTTGATTAGATCGGACATACGAGCTGGAAAGACCTTTAAACGCAAACTCAAAGCATTAACATTCAGTCGAAATTCAGATCCAGAACTTGGACCTCAACTTTTAGTTCTAAAGTTAGACAAACTTTTAAGTTTCAAAAAATAAAGTAAAAAATAAGAGGACACGTGCAACTGTACGAACATGTTTGAGGAGATTTAGTTTTGAATGTTTAGGTTACTAAGGTGCGTATTCCAGAACGAAACTCAAGCATTGATCTCTGCTTAAGCATTACTTAAAACTAGTTTCAACCAATCAAATGGCTTGAAACGAGACTTAAGTAGGACTTGAGTTTTGAGTGACGTTCTGTAATACGCACCTAAGATGGAATTAATAATTTCTCCTTTTATAACCTCCTGTTAAACTCAATCTAGGAATTACTGCTGTATCGTGGGTGCGTTTTACACTTACACAAACGGCCAGACCCGAAAAAAAACCTGTAGGTAATACAAAAATGTATTATGTGCAAGAATTGAACCCGTAACACACCCGCATCACTTTTTTGTGTAACTTAAAATTGTTTGTAAACGCAGTGTGTCAGCAGGCATAATGTTATGCAAATTAAAACTATAACTGTAATATTACCAAATACTCGATGCCATTCCAACTAATTGGTTTAGCACTAAATAGAAGTACTAAAATTCCCAAAAAGTATTTTAACCATTACAAAATATGACAATTCAATTAAAATACAAGAATCTGCTACTAAAATCTTCATATGTAATTTCCAAAGGTGTTCAATACAAAAGCGAGATGAACCAGCAAAGAAAAGTTCAGCTAAGTATGCAAAAAGCTTCTTTGATAGACAGAATTTGTGACTAGAACGACTAGCAAGTCCTCAAAGAGCCAGGTTTTATGAGTAAGCAATAGTTCAGTTCATGAAAGACCCTTTTAGTTAGCATCAGAGCCTTTAAAAAAGGACCTATTATTGAGGACTGGTGTGTATCGTACGTTCGATCATTCGATCCATTCAGAGTTTAAATAGATTCATCAACGGGATATGTGAAAGTCTCAAACGTAGAATGCTTGCTAGCTTATTTTTTTGCCAACGATGAGTTGTTCGTGGATTACTCCGACGCATGTTTTTGGTTATTGTAGTGAGAAGAGTGCGGCGACTATACAAGTATTTTTCGGGCCCTCGACTCTTAGTTATGGCAGTTACAGTAAGGTTTTAGTCGGTAGAAGTTCGACATAAGCCTCCGTTATTCCCAGACGGAGTGTATCAATGAGGATTTCCTGAAGATAAAACAAAAATCAATCACACAATGTTTTTTTTTGAAGATTCGATAGAACACTGAGTCGCGTGCTGTTCTCTTTTCAAGATTTGTAATAAAACTGGACTAAAAACAATGGAACATCAACCATCTTGAAGAATGGAATATCGGGTATACTTACATTTTCATTACAGATTGAGATCTCCCAAACATCAGGTGCTCTTGCAATTTCTTGTCATAAAAAACCTATCCCATAAAGATCAGATTAACCGCTCAAATCTTTATAGAGATGGGGTCCGAAAAACTATGAAATGTCGAGGTTTACGGCCACCCTAGGAGAAGTTTATTGAATTCGATTTATGGGGGGTTCGAGTTGGGGAAGATTATCCTGCCCCTGATCGGCAGTAGTGTGTAAGTTTCTTCTGGACATTTCTACAGAAGAGACGGTATGGTGATGTTCATTCTTTATGTCTTTTGAATGGATGGTAAAATGCCTACCTATATTACTTACTCTAACAAAGGTTGTAGGAATTCTACAGTGTTTTGGATAATAATGATAGATTGTTGGATCACTCTAAAGCTCCGAAAATGTCAATTCAATTCCAGGTTTTCAAAATTCTGGGACAAAAGCATTCGTAAATATTGGTTTCAAAAACCCTTGTGTGTCCAACATTGCGTGATGTGAGTCGTCGAGCATAACAATACAGTAACATAGTTAGACCAATGAAAGTCCCGAATAGATACAAAGCTTTGACCACCCCCCGTGGGGCACATAAAGAGAGAATACTGATTTATACTACGATGACATTTCTTTGATCCTTACTATAGCTACCAGTTGTGATTATCAAAGTAACTGAACGAACAATAGATGCTTGAGATAGAAGCAAATAACATTATACAAATAATGTTTTAGTATTTGACGTACATTTAAATTGATATACATTTAAGTTCTGAGAAAATCCATACTAATATTATAAATGCGAAAGTATTTCTGTCTGTCTGTCCGGCTTTCACGCCAGTACTACTGAACCGATTGTAATGAAATTTGGTACATCTATAGGTAGTCTAGAGCCCGAGAAAGGACATAAGCTATATACCTAACATCCCGCTATGACCAATAGGAGCAGAGCAGTAACAAACAATGTTGCGAAAACGGGGGCAAACGCGGATGTACATATTGCTCCCATTATTTTAACAGGCGCTTATTTTATATCAATACGCGGACGGAGTCGCGGGCAGCAGTTAGTAAGTAATTAATTAAAAATATAGTTTTTTTTATTATTGTTGTGTTAAATTGAACATATAGAACAAGAAAACCAAAATACTATCACCAGATTTCAGTAACTTCATACAATGATCTTATAATATTCCCTCTTCAACTTCTGAGACCAGCATCCTCATTAGTACGTAACAGACTATTAATCGGAATCTGCATCATTTTGAAGCAAATTTCTAAACCATTATATCATAAGTTCGAAAAATTTGTCTGCACAACTCTTAAATAACGCAATGAATGTTGTTAACCTGTCAAATTGAAACCGATTCAGATTGATGTGTTACGTAATTGCCTCCATGTCCAGTGCGGATTGATATATGTCATATATCATCGAATTTTTGCTTTTAGGGCATTTTGAATACAGTATTTTCCTTCACCGTCTTGATAACTTTGGTGGTGAAATTATTTGAACAATGTAAAGCGCCTTTGTGGGTTCGACTTCTGACCTACGTACTATTTCTAAGCAAATTGGAAAAGGATAGAGTAAAACCAACATTCAAACAGAAGCACCGTTTTACAACGAAATACTTCCAAATAAAAATAGTTAACTCGACATATACCTACGTGTCCATGTAATCTGTCCGTTAAGGCGCGGTTCGCGGTATCACAACCACTTTCCCCACTTAATTGGCGATAACTACCCCGATACGGTTCCGAACCTGTTCCGATTGCGATCCCGTGGTGTATTCTTTCTTGTTAGCAGACTGACTAATCAGTTTGTGCACCACGATACGTGGAACGTTTGAGGATAATTACAAGATTCCGGGTTGTATTTCGTGAGGTTTAAATGTCTTGGTTTTGTGCAGAAGAGATTGAAAGTGTTCCCGTCCGTGTTGTGTAGGTGTAGGTGTGTGATTGTGTTTGTGTGTTCTGTAGTGTTTAAGTCATTATAAATGCTTGTAATCAACTGTTAATCTTTATTTTTAGATAATAAAGTTTAGATTACACTACTGCTTCAAATATATTAAATTATTTCTTTAGAGTGCTAGTTCATTAAATCTACCTAATCATCATTGAAATAAAGTTTATATTTGTTTAACTTGATGTCACAACAATTTCATACATTTGTCATAGACTTTACCTTAAGTCTATGCTTTCATGACCAACTTCGGGATATGAACAATTTGAATTTGAAAGTATAAAGAAAAATTTATCAAATCGCTGCGTTGCAAAATACATCAATTTTATATACGGTTTCATAAATTGAATTTATTATTAATAAACGCAATATGCACAAAATAAAACAGAAACACAAAAAAAAGTTGGGTGTGTCAAATCCATGGAAAAAGGTCATCGCTCAGCATAATGTCAAGACCCTTTCCGGGGCAGAATTGAGTTCGAAAAGCTTCAAACTACAATTATAACCAGCTAAGCAGCAAAAATCTCCCAAACAGACTAACAAACAAGTAACAGCGAAATAGACAAAATCAGGCAAAACCTAAATGCTGATTCGGATCCCCCTTAGTCGTGTTCACGATCAAATATATGTGTCAATCAAAAGGCGAAGCAGGGTAACGCGTTTAGTCCAACAAACGGGGGATAAGCCCGACACATTTGTACCGGAGTCACGCGCGATCATCCGTAGCCAACAAAGGATGAGGACAATAGGTAACCTCTAAGGCATGAGGTAACAGCGATTGTGGTGGATTCTAGCAAAGCTTTTGTACTGGATTGTGAAATGGTCCTATTTGTTGCTGTCGTGTTTTTTAAAGTTAGGGATTTAGTGGTTGTGTTGGAACAACTAGCTGATAAAATGCTGGATTCTGATGTTACAGGGGCAGATTATGTTGAAATGGCGTTTGTAGAAGATAAACTGAAACACGTTGTAAGGACTGAAAGTTATTTTGAACGCACACAGATACGACAGCATGGAGTCGACTAAATTTTACACTGCGTGCAGTGGTGGTAGTGTCGCATTAGGCGCTTTATTTTGTGTAAATAATTTCATCACAACTGCTCTCAAAACGGCGAAGGAAAACATCGTAAAACTTCGAAGATATGTGACATCTACCAATGCGCACTAGGCCCGCCTGGTAGATTAAGGCCTACTCACTCTCAACGCGAGGATGCCTGTGTCCCAGGAGTGAGCAGGAGTGAGATTTTTGGATGATCATATAAATATTACACTGCGTAGGTATATCTAATGAAGTTCATAATCGGCATACAAAAATTCAATCAAGTATATGTAATAATTTAGTATACTATTACTATAGCAAGTTATAAATAAAAACCCAAAGTTGGCCCATTACTATTATTTTAGTCTGAAAAAATCTCAACACACTGTACACAGAAAAGATGACAGTGAAAGTAATCAGAAATTTAACAATGCTATCCTATATTCTGAATGAAACAAGTTAAAAATGCAATAAAGTTAAAAAACATCGACTACCTCCTAACCTCCACACAATATTTAATAAAATAAGAAAAGTACTCTGGCATTTAGCGCCAAAACTGTAGATCACTAATTAAGTCTACGTATTCCGTTGACTAAAATCACCTCAAAAGTTTTTAGGTCACGCTTTAATACATGGAAGTGAGCATACTGTCCCGAGTATTATATCCAGAGAACCAAATCTTGAACTTTCCTTAATTAATTTAATTACAATACTGAAACACGCTCCCAAATTTCCCTTGGGTAAGAGTTTTCTCAACTAATTGGTATTACTATCTACAGGTTTAGTCAACATTCTCCAGTTATTAAGCATTTCGTTTTTAAAATCAACTCTATAAGCATATGATTTACTGTTGGTTCATCAATCACTCCAACCAGTATGTGGTCGGCGCTTAATGTAATTATAATAACCATCGGTTTTTAAGTATATATACTAAATTGGTCGAGGGCCGTTAGCTACATCTTTAATCAAACATGGACGGTAATTCTAAATAAGCATTCTGGAGCTTCTAATAGTACTAAAATATAGGGGGGAATTGAATACCTAGCACATACATTATATTTACTTGTAGTTTTAGAAATATCATTAATCATTCTTGAATTATTGACTAAAATTTATGAAAACAATACTCGAATTACAACTCAAAATGTTTATCGTATGTAGGTATATATCAAATTCTCGGGTCATAACATTCGTTACCTTTAAAAATGACTTGACCGTTTTTTATGAAATGGTATATGCATATTCATCAGATTTCACACTTTATTGAAAATTTTCATAACCTTAAGTGAGTGGGTTGACCACTCTAACCCTTTTTTTTTTAATTTTTTTTTTTTGATATTTTTCACCCCTCCATTATCAACCCCTTTTTTAATAGCGAATCTAATGACATATTTACTAGAAATAATATAGGCAAAATAATATTGGCTGAGTCAACTAGTATCAAATATACTAATGAAATACTTTTGTGCAGGTTAGTTGGAAAACGAAGCTAGCCCAAGACAATATACCCTCAAAATCCGTGTCAAATTTTAAAACCACTAAATGCTAAATGTCAAAAAAAGAAACATACGTTGGAGACATGGCTTTAGATAATTCATTTACCTATGTTGAAATCATACAAAATTAACATTAGAAGCGAAGCACTTCTTTCATTGAAACTACGTTTCATTGTAGTTAATATTATCAAATCAATAACATCAAGGTCCACAATATACTTACTCTCACAAAATAAAAATAATTTACGGTAAAACTAATCTCCTTTTAAACCATACCTAAATACCTCATACCTTATCAATGCAACCGATCGCTTATCGCTCGTCCAACAAAGGGGACAAACCCGGTAGCCCTACATTTTTCACAGGCCAGCTAGGTACCTAATTCAAAGCTATTGTCTCGGCTGCATTATCGTAATTGTGCTCGCATCCTACGGGACTATCTGATGACACACGGAAACAGACATACTGTGTGTTACAGGGCTGATTAACTGCAAATGATATATACGTAAGAACGTTTATTTGGGGTAACAAGAGAATCAAGTTGACAAGTCAGTATGGAAAGAACTCGTCACATATTTGAGCTAAAAGTTTCATTTCTAATGTTGGTAGTGTGCATTGTGCGTATAACCTAAAGGTGCTTAGTCTATCGATTGAATAAGATACAATTTAAATTTCGAATTAAATTGAACTGCACAAAATAATAGGTACTCGATTTGTTATAACAGTGCCAATTTGTAGAAAAGGTGAAAAAAGTATTTGTCTGATCCGTAATCAATTTCAGAACGGCCAATGTGTTGTATGTTACTGAATGAGCTCCACAGGAGTTAATTACGGGGTCTCGAGTTGATTCGAAATCGATTATCGAATTAGGTAGTGACGCGCGATGTCAATGTCAAATACTGAGTTGAAGATCGTTTACATAATCGAGTTCAATATGTCGCATTGACTGATAGCTTGGTAATTAGAACTGGCTCGCAAAAACGTAATGCTCTTACTGTAGGTACCCCTTTGAACTGAAATTTACACCGTTTAAAACACTTTTAGTTTCAAACGCAGATCGCATGAGCGAGTTTCAACTTCAGTGCTCTCCTGCCAACGTATAACGTAGAGTACCTGACGATTCTGAAACACTTTGCCGTTATAAGCGAAGATATTTGGCGACGATCTCAAATACACTGGCATCGCTTGCCAAACCGACATCCCGGGATATTTACTTAAATGCATTGTATAGTCTTCATGTTTAGTACTAGATTTTGCGATATTGTTTTTGTATTTACCATTGATGCCATCCCAAAGCTTTTTTTTTGGTCGTGATTCGGATTCCAAGCTTAGACGATTGTAGTTTTATATATATCTATAATTATGACGGTTTGTAGAAACTAGAGAACGGTACTCATTATGAACATTACATACCTCTTTTTTTTTATAAATCTTGTTCATACAGCAAACGTTGTTTTAGGTCAAACATTATTTCTAGCATTTTTTAACGTGATTATAAAATAAGGGTGAAAATTTAGGGTTGTATGTATTTATGAATGCCACATTATATAAAAATGTCCAATACATCCATACTAATACTATAAATGCGAAAGTAACTTTGTCTGTCTGTTACGCTTTCCCGCTTAAACCTCTCAACCGATCTTGGTGAAATTTGGCATAGACAATCTTTAGATCCTGAAAAAGGACATAGGTTACTTTTTATCCCGGAAAATTTAAAATTGCCGAGGGAAACCTAAAAAGCGCGATATAACCGAAATCCACGCGGGCGAAGCCGCGGGCGGATAGCTAGTAACAAATAAAGAATTGATAATGCATAAGGTTCAAAGTTCATTGGGAACATTTGACAGTTTTTGGGTAGGCTTGTATGCTAGCGTTTGTACCTGTATATGTCCTTTGTTGAAGATCCCAAATACATAAATAAAACCACAATTTCCCTTTAACTTGTGTTCATACAGCTCCGTGACATATCCAACAAATTTACCGACTCAGTTTACGCATTTATATGCCTATTATATTCCGCAATAGAACCATATAATTGGCAAATGGTAAAGATATGTTAATCAAAACATATTTGTCAACTGCTATCTCTTCGGGCATATACATATATGCACTAAACTATGACGGAGTGTTCCGATGCTTCCATGAATTATACGAAGATTATATTACATAACGGTGCCGATAGTCTTAATCAAAAATTAAACTAAAAACTTCAGTTCATCATTTCCTTTCTATTACATTAACAAAAGGAAAGAAGATAAATACCTATTGTTTTCCTTGTCAGTCATCATCATCATCATCAACCTTATTATCGTCCCACTGCTGGGCACAGGTCTTCTCTCATACAGAGAAAGATTGAGCGTAATCACCACGCTTGCTCAATGCGGGTTGGCGATTTCAGACTTAAAGTCCAGGTTTCCTCAAGATGTTTTCCTTCACCTTCAGTCAATGGTGTCCAAGATATACTTAGAAAGTACATATAATTTTAGAAAAGTTACATTGGTACTTGCCTGACCTGGAATCGAACCCGCGCACTCATACTTGAGAGGCTGGTTTGTAACAACTAGGCCACCACGACTTAAGACACTTCCTTGTCAGTGTCTGATGTAAATTTACTTATATAGTAGCTATGTTTTTCATCACGTCTAAAGCGTCTATGGGGTATTTTAATATGACAATACTTAACTAAAATTTATCTAAACTTTGTAAAAAAAAATCTTTTGCAATTGAATAAAATCTGCTCGTTCCTCACCTTTTTTACATGCTTTTTATTATCTTCACTTGTATGTTTGCTTGTTTGTCCGTCTCTAACTCTTTGGACTACGAGTGAGCGGCTCATTACTGTAAAATGTCCCACCGTTTTCAATACGTTCGTTCGTTCGTTTTTTTTTTTAAAGAATATCGAACTAAAAAGTTGAAAATAAATATAGTTTAAAAAACTAAAAAAACATGTTTTTAAAGAATATCAAACTAAAATAATTTAAAAAAAAGCGTGAGGCACTTTGTGCCATAATATCTGTATATTAAGCGCCTCACGCTTTTTTTAACTTTCCAGTTTGATATTCTTTAAAAGTATGTTTTTTTAGTTTTTTAAACTATATTTTTAGGTAACCAAGTCTCTTGACACTGCGCTTTATCATTAACACAATGTGTAGAGTAACGTGTGGTACAAAGCTTGGGAAATACAAAACATCTCTGCCTACCCTTTTCCAGAATACAGGCTATGTGTTGTGGAGCCCGTTCATCAGGTCAAGGAACCCACATAATATGGAATTGTGGCCATTACACTTCTTTGTGATTAACCGGATTCGGTATCGTTAGTGAATGCCCCTGGGTTCTGCGGGCAACGCCAGAATTCTAAGAAGCCCCATATTAATTTGATTGGAAGAAGCTCCGAGGGATCGGCTACAATACAAAGATTACTATTTTAGTATGATTTTGAGGAATTTTCCCTACTGCAATGAAATGCGAAAGTAACAGGGCTGTTTGCGAAAGTTGCTCTTTCAGGCCTTAACGGCCGAACGGATTTAGATTAAATGTGATACACGGATAGAACATGACCCGAGTTAGATCATAGAATGTTTTATCCCAGGCGTTTCTTTTTTTTTACCAATTGAACGCTGCTCTAAACAAATGCTGGCTAGGGCTGCCTCGTATAGGGTCTTAGCGTTATTCTGTTCAGAATACCCCATAATTCTATGATCGTGGATGTGAAACGAAATCCAGTGAATACCTTCAGAACTAATAAAAAGAATTAAGAATACAATGCATGCTAAATTATAAAGGCAAAAGTAACTCAGTCTCACTTTCACGCTAAAACTGCTAAATGAATTTGAATGTATGGCATCTTGACTCGGGGTAAAGACACAGGCTACTTTTATCCTGGATCACAGACGAAGTCCCGGGCAACAGCTAGTCATAAATATTTCTATTGAGATTTGAGCATAGGTAGTTGTTCCGGGTGTGACTGGTTGTGTATGTCAGTTTAAAGAAGTAATTTATGTTTAAAAAGGAGAAATTTCTGGTGTGGGGCAACGTTTTTTTATAACGAAGAAGAAACATGATTCAGTCTGAAAACTGCGCTTCAAGCATCTGTATCAAGTTACCGGTAGCAAATCTTCCATAGTTTTCGGCTACAATTATAGCCAAACTTATTCTGGTCACTTTCGATATACAATATGTAAAGAAAACCCCGTCCAACCCATAAAGATAATAAAGGTTAGATAAACACATGACCAAATGAAATTTTACATAATCATCATAGTAACAATAATAATGTTTTGAAATTTGGTAATTTTAAAAAAAGGGACAACACTATTTTTGGCGGTATTATTATGAGCGAATAGCGATGCGACCGCGTGCCCTTTCGCCCGCGCATGTATTGCCTACCGCACATGTTTTAAGTTACCTCTTTTTGCGAAATAATATTTATGTTTATAGTTTTTTTTTAGCTTTAGTCCGGCTTTGTAGGGATTAGAAGAATCAGTTATCGATACCTAACAATACCTTCATGGATCGGACAGTGTTTTGTTTACATGTTGTATATTAAAAAGAGTTCAAATACATGCCAAGTTCTGGCGCAGGCACTAAGACAGGTACACGACGCTCCGCAAATCGTTAAGCTGTACTGTTCAAAATAATAAGCAATTCTTTGAGTTGCGGCCAACGTCGCCAGCAATTCCACTGAAAGACCGAATAAAGATAAATGGTAGACTCGGCTGTATAACGAGCCAAAGTCTACTGTTTTCAATTTGAGCTCAGGTTTCATGTTCTGGAAAAATTTTCTACATTACCTACGACTCACATGGGTTCAATGAGATTTATACTGTATGCCTGTTGTATGTTTTCAATTGGTATAATGGACGTTTAAGAAGTTTGTGCGGCATATTTTTCTCTGACGTTTGAAGTATGAACTGGGTTTATTTTGAAACTAGTATGCCCGCGGCTTCGTTCGTTTCAATATTTATACTTCGCAAAAATGTAACGTTTTATTAACGAAAGATTTTTTGTAATCAAAAATGTACTTCGAGATATTTGAAGAAGAACCTTGTACTTCACACTCTTGTAATATTTATATGAAATGTTTATAAAAGTCAAAATATTTATTATTTAAAATCCTCCTCCTCCTCAAGTCGTTCTTCTCATTACTGAGGGTCGTGATGTCCCTGTGGAATTATCCTCTCCTTGTTGATTATTATTTAAAATATTACGTGATAATTATCGTTAGCAGGTAGGCTATATTGAAAATATGTGTAATAAATATTGGACCGCTTTCAACAAAAATTATCCAACCCACAAACTCCAAATAAGGTAGTCCATACGTCACAAAATATCGAAAATGTCGAGTTTGTGGGTTGGATCATTTTTGTTGAAAGCGGTCCTATTGAATTCTATATTTGAACAAAAATTTTTACGAACAATATTTTATTTATATATTTCTATAATATTTGTTACAATACTTTGTGCATATCAATTTATTGAGTTAAATGAAAATCTTTGCTCAGTACCCATTAAACAATACAAATAGATAATGAAAAAAAAAACCTTTTCCACCATAAATATTATTTGCCGATAAAGTAAATACTTAAATATTTTATTGAGCAAACGAAAACAAACCTGGATGATGTTCTTATTTTTAAAAGCACTCAGGTGAGCCTTGTTACACTCTTCGGGTGGGGTACATTACACATTTTGAATCTCATAATAATCAAGATCAAGATCCGTACTGTCTTCGGAAATTATATTGGGGTTAGAGTAGCCAGTTTTTTTTTTTTTTTTTTTTTGTGAAAATGGTTCTCTGCTACATTATGTCTCAAAGCAATAATTTCACAAAATTTCATTTAAATAAACCAGAATAGCAACACAATCCGTTTGAATAACGCAATTATTTAAAACTAGCTTTCCGCCCGCGGCTTCACCCGCGTGGAATTCGTTTATATCGCGCTTTTTAGATTTCCCTCGAGAATATGAATTGTTTCGGGATAAAAAGTACCCTATTATTTAATCCGGACTTCTACCTTTACGTCTGCAAAATTTCAAAGCAATCGGTTCTGTGGTTACGACGTGAAAGCGGAACAAACAAACAAATAAACTTACTTTCCGATTTATAATATTAGTAAGGATATGCGGCACGCTTGATTGTACAAACGACAGCACATCAAGCTACTACAATCTGACAGATTTCTTTATAAGATTTTCAACTTTATCTCTAGAGTATTTAAGCTCAAGGTTGATTGGGAATATTTGACAGATTCGGGTAGCCTGACTTACTGTCGTTCGTACCTATCATTAGGCATTTAAAAGGCACTGAAAAATTCAAAATTTGGAAGAAAATATAAGATCCTAATTGCTCCAACGGTAGTTTTGTATGGACGGTGGAAGTTGTTAGACTTGTAGAATTATACATACATAATCCTATCAACATACAATTACAAGATATTAAGTTATCTTAGCTTAGGTATTGGTTGCAACTCTAAGATACAAATTTACTTACCTTAGGTGTATTTTTATTGTAAAACAATTGTTTGTGTTTTTCTTTACTTTAAGGTGCAAATAAATGTTTTTATTTTTTAAATTATTTATCAAAATCATCTGCCTTTTGCAAAACTTTATTGAGGTTGGTTTCCAGTCTTACCGGGCGCTGAATACCAGTACCTTACATGAAGCGACTGCCTACGTTCCCAATCCTATTAATAAAGCACAAAAAGTAGACACGTTGCAAAAACATTCCCTAAAATCAAGATGGCGTTTTTCTATTCGAATACGTCAAAGTGACATTCCTGTGAGTATGATACGTTTCAATCTGTATAACTGATACTACTAACGAGATAAGTTTTACACATGGAGCAAATATAGAGAGGAGGCGGCCTAAGAACCTGTGCACTGTGATTCTCAGTAGGCCCTGACGTCATCATAGTGGGCGTGGCCTTTATTCAGTCTACTGTCGTCGTTCGTTCTGTGCACAACGGAGGTTTTTCGTGTTATTTTCATATTATTAAGTAAAAAAGGATGAAATGTTGTGTTTTATCTTGTAAAAATTACTCGGACAGACGTTCTGGTGCTAGGAAAGGCATCATAATACACGTGTAAGTAATTTTATTCATAATTTAATTGAATAGTTCTAGAAAAATCTCTTATCTTGTGGGCGTTTTCAATTATACTTCATCTACTTGACAATAGATGGTGACACTTTATGTCATAGAAATTAAAATAAATAGGTAATTAGAGCAGTATTAATATCCTTTAATAATCATACATACAAAAATTTGTTCTACTGACATACCTAAAGACTTTTTAGTCGCCAAAATATTTTTTTTACAGTTTTTATAAACATTTTTAAACATGCCCGCCATCTATCGTCATCCCTTGAATTTAACAAAATGACAGGGTCGTAATTAGAATCCAATTATTTTACAGAGTGTTCCACGGCTATTTAAAGTACTTTTAATAAAATATTTAATACTCAGGAAACGAAAATAAACCTCCTTTAAATTAAATACACTACTCTCTATTTAATCTACATTATTGAAAGTACTTCCTCTTCGTAAGACAACTATCATAAAAGGTTTTGTTTAAATTATGTATGTTTTAGATTTGATTTGGGAAACAGCAGTGGATCACTAAAATTAATAGATAAGACTGGACTCCGACAAAATATAGGTACAAAGATTTGTTCTTGCCATTTTAATTATGAATTTTAATGATGATTCTTGGTGTCAAAAAAGGACATCGAAAATTAAAGAATCCCGAACATTATCTTGTATAAAACTAGATATATCGGTAATGTTGTTTGTTTCAATTGTTTTGGGGGAATGAATTAATTTAATATTTTTTTGTTTTATTCTTTATGTTATAGCTTAAAAGAAAATTACTAGAGCCCACAATATCTTCACCAAAATCTACTATAACTGATTTAAATGAATTTTTGATACAACATGATTCGCCTAGAAAGAAACAGTTAAAGCAAGAAACAGAACAACTTCGTAATTATTGTTTTTTGTAGCGAGAGCATGCGTAAGTGTCTAGTACGAAAACTTAAAAGAACAGAAAACATTGATAAAAATAAGTAAAATTGAAAAAAAGACATTGTTATACATAAGTAAAATCTCCGCAACTATATCAATAACCTGAGTCTAATCGAACCATAATCTAACTTAGTCCTTTAATATCATTCATAAAACTAAATACAGTTAACGATCAGGTTACTGCATTAGTCAATAATCTGCATTCTTATAACTGATTAAAAATAAACGTTATGAATCTATACACAATACAGCATTTTGCTTTAGGTAAATCAAATAAGTACTGGTATAAAATTTAGACGCTCACAGGCCCGTGTAAATGGAATTTATAGTTGTATAGCCTCAACTATCTACCTACATATTGATATGAGATAAGTTCTGTCACAGTAGGGGGGTGAGGATTCCATGTTTTCGGTACACGGCGCTCTGTGTAAATAGCACTGCACGTGCCATCTGTAGTATATTCCTACATAATAGTGGTCAATGAAATTTAGTTCGATATAATTTGTTTATTAAGTATTTGGTCTGCCTCTGAAATTAAGATTACTTGACCATACACACACACAGCTTTATTTGCATCATGCTACTTTTGATTTAGGAAAGTATTACTTGTTTACATAATAGGTAATGGTACGAAAATTCTGAGTACGTCCCTGTAGTAGTAGATGTTATGACATCTAGTGTGAGGTAGTAAAACTACGTAGTAACATCAAATTCAAAAAGAAGCAAGCAGTTTTGCTTTTGACCGGTAGATGGAAAACAAAAAAGGGGGCAGGATCTAACAAGATCCCGCCCACTTTTTGTACCCCTCATCCCGCAAATTGTCACGCGTTGTTTCTTAGAGAAATCGAATTACAACACCTCCTCTCTATATTTGCTCCATGGTTTTACATGCTCTGTAGGTACTGAACCATAAAATGTTATCTCATTTCACAACGTTTTGTATTCGTTTCAAGAGCTAATGTGGAAGCAGCTTTGTTAAAAATATTGTTATAAATCTACACTATGCCTTTATTTCGTGGTCCTTTTGTCTGCTTTAGGGTTGCTATCTCCAACTTATTATCCAAAAATCTTACGACAGGCGCCAAATATAGGTACTTACACGAATAAGCGTCGGGTAGGCGCGATTGTCGTCAACGACTAGATCCGAGTATACCCGAATTAGCGTCACTGACCCATGCGTAACGGGTCAATGTCGTTCACTGTTTAAAAAGAAAACAGTTACAGTCTCACAACATATTTAAAAATTGCATTGAATTCTCTTTATGATGTACACCATATAGATTACAGAATAGAAATACGAAGATTTTATAAAGATTGACATAATGGGTGGTCTTATCGATAAGAGCGGTCTTTTACGGGCAACCTTTGAATGGAATACCAAAGGGAAGGACTTTAATCAATATAAAACCTGACACTGACCTGCAAATTGCAAAAAATGGAGAAAATTCAAATTTGACGGCCTTCCTCGACGCTTATCCTTAAAGCAAAAACTTCTCAATTATTAAAATACTGTTCGGAGATTAGAAAATTATACGGAATGGCAATTTTTGTCATATCGGACAATTTTTGCCTCTTATTTTTGCATTTTTTTATTACCAAATGCAATTTGGACCATCCAAAGGTAATGAAAAATATTTATCACAAAATCTTGGCTATCAATTCTGGGTGCAGCCATACGCGAAATTAAATGGCGGTTTAAATTATTGCTTCTTAATAATCACGTTTAAGATTGGTTCACGAAAGAAAGCAAACTGTTTCTAAATGGTACAGGGCTGCATTTAGAATACATTAAATATATGTTATTCCAGTTTTACCCCTTCATTTTGCCCTTAACAAAAGCTAACAGAACAAATAGTTGGCCAGCCCATACTTTTTTTTAAAATAATTATAAACTAGTGCTTGATCGCAATCCCGCGTGATGGTAAGCAGTGATGCAATCGTTGATGGTAAAGCGCTTTAGTTTATTAAGAGCCTATTCACTCAAGAAAAAAAAACCTGAGTTAATAGGAAAGAAGACGGCAGTAGAAGAAAAAAGAAGTATTTGATTTGAAGTAAAATATATTATACATATTTGTACGTCTACCATTACCGACGCCTTTATAAATTTATCTTGTTTAACAAAAGCAATGCAAACAATACTAGTACTTTCTAAAAACGTTTGTGAAAATACCTATATTATGTAGGTTTGTTGTTCGTACTAAAAGCATTTTATCTATCAGTATTTTCTATTCGGAAAGTTAAACAAAAATGTACAATACATATGCAAAATTTTAATATCGTCCAATAACAAAGCTTTCTTAATGATTCGCCTTAATCAAACCAAAATTTAAAGCCTAAGTCCAGCAAACTTTCAACTTCGGTATTGGCTTTTGACTTAGGGTTTCTAAAGAAGCGCCAAGTCCGTCCCATACTGAAGGGCCCAAGTTTGAACGGGCAACGGCCCAATCTGGGGGATTAATGAACTGTAAAAGATCTTGGCGAATTGAGTAATTTCCCTTCGACTTCCCATTCTAGCTCCTTTTTTAAACGAGAAATGATAATGTCATTGATTCGGAGAGGAAAGAAAGGCCGATAATGTATAAAGAGCGTTTTCGGGAGAGCTTATTGATCAGGGAAAATGGTTAATAATGAAAATATTGCTAGTACAACGCCACCGATCGTTTTCCCCTCTTTGTTTTATAAGCGATAAAGCGTTTTGGCGGCAATATCTGGATCCGAAGTGGGGAAGGAATAGATAGTGGCGGTTTACTTTTAGATATTGATGTTTGAAGATGGATATAAAAATAATCCTGTGAGTTTGCTGAAGCAACAGACCTAAAATTGTGTTCCATTTTTAAACGGCTTAAAAACGGAAAGCACGCTTAATTAGACTATTTTTTTTTTTCAGGATTATATTTTGATTAAATAAGCCGTGCCTAGAATTTCTGTTGTAAGTCGGTTATTACCCTTTAAGTACCAACGTGTGGTCTGAGATGAATATGCTGCGGTGGATGTGTGGAGTTACGTGGAAGGACCGCATCAGGAACTCCCGCATCCGTGGTAGTCTTCATGTCTGTGACATAGCGGAAATACTGCAGGAGGGTCGCCTACGGTCACGTCTTACGAAAACCGGCATGTTACGTGGGTCACAAATGTCGCATGGCGCCTCCGCCGGGCCGGAACAAGCGGGGTAGACCCAAGAAGTGCTGGCTTGACGTGGTATGAGATGACATGCGTGCCAACAATCTCACAACACATGATGCTAAGGATCGCGCGAAATTGAGGAAATTGAGCAAGAAAGCGGACCTCGGGCTCCAACGTGAAAGCCGCGGATGCAACCGGGATAAACGCTAAGATGATGATGATGTGTGGTCTTAGAGGCCTCGGCAGGGAATTTACTAGCTGGTTTGCCCTTTTCCCTGCGTAATACTGATTTCTTGCTTTAAGTAGCTAGAAGAACAGTGCTCATATTGCTGTTCTTCGAATTTTTATTTCATCACAATCATTGAAAATTAACTATACATTCACTTTAATTTAAAAGAACACTAAACAATATGTGATATGTGTGATTTGTCCGTATAAAAAAAAAAAAATTACGCGGTCTCTTAGACCTCACGTCGGTGCTAACGTCACAAAAAATGCACATCTATAATTACATAGGTCCAGAAAACCATTTACTTAATTCCACAAACACTTAAATACGACTAATTAACACAAACAAAAACATACGGTTGCAAATAAAATGAATCACAATCCAAGCTTGTACTAAAAATTTTAGCACCATACATACAAGAGGTTATAAGTAGCAAACATGTCCAAATGTTTATTTAGGACTGCTTCGGGGCGGGTAATTCGACAAATAGGCTGTTGTATGTTACAACACTACCGGAGAGACAGTATTTGTAACAAGAGCCTTGCGTCAATTATGACGTGTGATAACATGTGATAAGGGGTCGCCCTTTTGTTCTATAATATGAAGGTACTGGATACGGATGGATTAGGATTTGTCTTTCTTTGCGAAAAAGTTTTTCTAAATTGTTTTGACTAATAAAATTATTAACAAACTATCGATCTAATGTTAAGCTATTTTATATTTAAAAGTTAATTGAACAGTTGTTTTCACAGAAATGAAGTATCGTGATGACCCATTGTTACTATTCTTGTAGATATAATATACAATGTAATTTTTTCTTAATACAAAACCTGAATAGTTTGTTCAGAATAAGCAACCGAATCGATTCCAATCATTTTTACACCATTTTATATTTTTTCCCAAAATACATTTCGGAATTGTTGCAGTGTGGTTACCGAGCGCGAAACACAGCTGACGGTAGATCCATATTTTTGTTGGGACAACCAGGTAAGATTACAAGCCAATAACTTTTTAGTTTTTCATGATTTGATTTTCTTTTTTTGGCTTCAAACAGTCATATACAAACAATAACTTATAAAGACAATTGGTTTCTTACAATACATAGCTATAAGTACATAGATTTTAACTTAAAAATATTGTACACGTGTTTCGGGTTTCACATAATACAAAAAATAACGTATATACAGGATGAAATTTTATCCAGTGCGCAAACTTTGTCAACTTATAGCTAAATGAGATTTATAGATAAAAATATTATTACTTTGATATGTTTTAGTACAAAAAAAATAGTTATTGATAACGAAAGATGTTTATTATGAAATCGATGTTATGGTCACCGCACGCGGTCCCATTCATGTTCGGCGGAGTGGGGACGGCGCGGCGGGAACATCACAGGACCCCCGCGCGCCCGCGCCGCCCGCATGTTCACTACGCGGCCATATGCTAATACTACGATATTGATATGAATAATTGGTGTCTCTCATTTGCTAATTTTAGGGCGGATAAAAACATTATTTTTTATTTTAAACTAATAAGGCAGATTTGTTCTGTTATTGATTCTGAGCCACCCATTATTTTTTGCGCCCCAAAAAAAAGTTTCCCTGTATAGGTGGTATAAATATAAGAGTAAAGGATATTTTATATATGCACCCTAATAATTGCGTAACACCCTATTACTATCAAATTGAATAATTTTGAGGCATAGTGCTAATGCATTGCTTCATATGTTAGATTGATGTGTCAGCACAATAAGGTAAACAACGCAATGAATATTGTTCAACTGTCAAAATGAACCATATTGGTACTGACAGCGTGTTGCGCAATTACTCTGCTGGTGATTAACACAAATCATATCTAGGATTAAAGATTTACTAACAATCAATGTTCAGGAAGAAAATATATCTAGGACTGAAGATTAACCAATCAATCTTAAGTAACTATAAATATATTGAAAAACAAAAGCATCGACGTAAAAAAACCCTTTTGATTCTCAATGATTACATCTAAATAACCACATTCTTACGCACAAACGATCAGACCAAACATCAAATACTGATGATAATATAATTCACGTAATTTTATCGTAAAAATTATGGTTCAAGTTATTGGGAATGGGGGTCCACCAGGCGCGATAACTGGGCGCAGCACGCAACGATTGAGGAGCGAAACGCACGCGAGCGTGTTGCTTTCCAACTACGACGTGCTGTGTGACACCGTATTTGTGTGACGTCAAATATCGTATGTGGTAAAGCTTGGAGAGAAAATTATTCAATGGAAATATTTGTTGTACATCAGTAGGCTGCTGCAGAACATCCGAGTGGCAAGTTTTCCTTGGGCAGAGTGAAGTTTTTTAACTTTGAACACACATACGATACAGGAAAAATTCCTAGTGTGGGATAGGAATTTCTCCTGTATCGTGCGTGCGTTTACAAACTTATAAACTCCCGTACATAGACAGCCACAACCGGAACATCTACTTCTAGGTCATTCAAATAGTTGTTCCGTAGGTGAATCGTTCCCGCGACTCTCAGCGTACCAGTCAATCGCTTAACTCCTGTACCACCCATGCCGTTAATGGTGGAACGATGTGTGTAGTGTGTCAGTGGAGTATTTTCCGAAAAACTGCATCTCACTTTAAGACGTTGGTCTTAGACAGCCTGTAGATAGCCAAGAAAACCTTTGATCATAAAGGAAGCTATCCTTTGTATAGGTACATTTAATTCTGGGTCAAATTTAACTGTTTTTTCCTTACTTAACACATTAATTAATAACAATATTCAACACACATTAAAGGACTTGCTTACCGCTACAAGAAAAAATGTTAATAAATAATTATTGTCTTTGTCAATACGCTATTTTCAAACTTTATAATTTTGACGACGAAATTAAATACTTTACTTTTGAAGATGAACAAACCAAAGGCTTTCGTTGAATTACTTTTTGGGTGGGTGAGTACAAACCGGAATTCTACTGAAGGGAAAAAACAATGCTCGGCTGCCTACACTAGATTTGTTTTTCAATTCTATGGCAACCTGTAACTTCAAAGATTGTTATAATACATTGAGTTTAAAGTTAAAAGACACAAATCAATGTAGCGTCTATAGTAAGTATAGTGTAAATAGACACAGAAGAATTAAGATAGAAATGTCATGTCAAAACATGTTTAACATATTTTTACAACACACATAAATACTAATAACAATATTTTTTATAATATTTTTATATACAAATCCTTAAAAATAAAACTTGAAAGTAAATATAATAATATTAACAAGAATTCATTTAATTACAGATGTCGAGTAAATTAAACAAATATGTCGATTAAATATATTGTTATTAATAAGACATTTAAACATATTATTCGAATCACGCAATCAGTGGGGCGATTGATCTAACGTGTAGGCCTATCCAGTGTGTTATCAGGACTGAGCCAAATCGGCCGGTGCACGAACGTCCGATCATATATCTTTGTAAGCATAAATACTGAATCAAATTCATGCGTACCTACTTCAATATATTTGTAGAAAAACACAAAAACAAAAAAAAATGTTTTCCATATTATCGTATAAAGAAAAACTGCTTTAAATATTTTACAAATGAATAAATAACATTAATAAAATCCTCGTATTATGTCAACACATTATCAGAGTAACATTAAACAACCAAATACAGTCACGCATATAAATACCTTACCTACTTACGCATTATTCAAGTGAGTTTCTCTTGAAAACATAACTGCGCCTCTGAGAACAGGCTTTATTTTATAATGGTATGGTTTTGAAAATATTGTTCGTTACACCATAATAAGTCTATGATTGCTTTTGGAGAAAATCGGTTTTGAATGTAGCGTAAATACAAATAAGGTTTTATTTATTTTATCAATATTTTATATTGCGGTACTTCAATGTTTCACAAATCATAACAGCTAAACATCCATTACTGAACAGGATTGTAATACTAATCGAGACAAAAAGCAAAGAGGACACAGCATTTTTATTAAAAAGAATATAATACTTACTTGCTTATAGTGAGGTTATGTTTGACTGATTGGAGTGAATTTTTGATTTGATATGATTTGAAATGTTATTCATTCAAACATTACCTCACTTTAAACAAAAAAAAAATGGCGTCCAAACAACGCCTTGCACACAGTACTACTTAAACATTTTAGTTTCGTTGTAAAATAAAAATAAATCAATGTAAAAACATCATAGTTCAGTGTTTCTTAGGATTTACAGTTACTAGAGCATCGCGTGCTGGTAGCGTATCGACCGTCGAGCATTCGCTCATTTTCCTTCGAAAAATCGCACGTCTTTATTGGTGGAATGGTTTGAGGAAAGATTTAAGGAAATTCCTTATGTATTTCCACGATATTCCTTCGAGTAAGCAGTTAGGAGTGATTTTATTATGTATTATATGCCAATTGTGAGAGTAATTAGGTTCGAATATGTCAGGAGTGAGGTCAGGCATGTTTTCCGTATACAAAAATAATCTTCTTTACAGATAAATTGATTACCTACGATTGTCAACTTAATCGGCAACCACGCTGGTTCAAGACGAGTTAGCTGGGAGATCAAATGTTCGCCCTATGAAACAGAATAGAATACTCTTTACTTTGTACACCATATAGATTACAGAACATAAATATAAACATTTTACAAAGGACGGTCTTATCGCTAAGAGCGATCTTTTACAGACTAACTTTAGATGGAATACTAAGGGGAAGGAGAGAGAAATACTTTAGGTAGGTAGGTTTACTCTTTACTTATATTATAGAGCTCTATGTATTAGACAAGGCGTTTATCCTGGTCAATAATAGACTGGTATTATTTCAATTGCTGGCAGTGGCTGGTGGAGAACTGCTCAGGATCGAGCTTGTTGGCGTGCCATGGAAGAGGCCTATGTCCAGCAGTGGACGAATAGAGGCTGATGATGATGATGATTATTACAATAACAAAGGCTCTGTAAACTGGATGGGAAAAAAGGCAACTACATACAGGGCGTAATAATACCCATCGCTATGCATTCTGTACATGAAATTGTAGTCCAAAGGTTTGGGCAGACTAAAGGTAACAAACGAACCACATGACTAAGTATCACTACACCTTAGTTTTCACGGTGATATGGTTACAGAATCGCAATGCTGGTATTACGTTAAGTCTGGTAACTAAGGCATATGGGAGTTTTGGCGGGAAAGTTAAGCTAAGTGTCACGCTCATTTTTCATTGGACTTTTAAAATTATTTATAGTGTTGTTTACTAAAAAAAAGTGCGTGATTTATGCAGTAAAAAATGTATTCAGTAAATAATTCATAAAGAACAGTGAAATGTCGCAGCATAGAGGCCAATCATGACTTTGTCTCAAACCTACCTCGTAAGACGGTTTTTTTCGACATGAATGATTCATTACGTGACATTGGCTAAATGCACAAACCGTGCGAAGCCAAAAAAAAAGAAAGAATAACTAAGGCATGTGTTTCTTTTTTGTTTGTCTACCATTATTTAATGACCTAAGCCGGTAGAGTATAAGTAACATGATACAAAAATAATTGTATAGAAACGACCTTAATTTTTGATCAATAAATTGTAGAGCGCAATGTAGCACACGCAACAATACATTGTGCCACCATTGTGTACACCCCATAAAGGTGCATGTAACGGATGTACGAAGTTCAGGTACATTGAGGGACTAGAACAGTTTGCCAGCGGCGGTGTTTCCGTCGGAATACACTTTAAGTGTCTTCTAGAGTGAATAGAATCTTCATAAACTAGCGCGCTTTACCATCAACGATTGCATCACTGCTTACTATCAGGCGAGATTGCAGTCAAGCACTAGTTTATAGTATGTAAGAAAAAAGGTAATTTTAACCCCCCCCCAAATATTTATAGTTATTTTGTAACATTAAAATTTGTTAATAATAGTTGAATTTTTGACCTTCCAACCAAAAGGTATCCAGATATGGTCTATCACAAATTAAAATAAAGGGTCTTGACAGACAGACAGACAGACAGACAGACAGACAGACGGACGGACAACAAAGTGATCCTATAAGGGTTCCGTTTTTTCCTTTTGAGGTACGGAACCCTAAAGTCTATGGAGTATCTTAATTTGACAGGATTAAACTAAAATGTTATCTTCTATCCTTTTCTTAACGAAATAGAAAGAAAAAGATGCACATAACTTAAAATTAGTTTAGTTTGTGAACAATTGAATCGGCGCCATTATCTGTATAAATTTCAAATGTCTACCTTTCGTGAGAAAGAGGCTCATAACAGACAAACAGCGGAGTATGATAGAGTAATAGAAGAAAAGAAAGGTCACATTTGATATTAAATATAACAATCGATATATTTGTAATATACAGGTTGGTTAATAGTACGCGTTCGATATTACAATTCAATTTAGTAGAATCGAAATTGTCACCAATATCGGGCACCGTTCCAACACTGGTACCGGGTATTTCTTACAAACCATGCTTTGATCTATTTGAAAATGGAACTCAATATAATGGAATTTGTCCTAATAACTCTGACCTCCTTATTCACATGAGTCAATCAAATTGAATGAACTATTATCGGGTAGGGTGACATTTTCGGCTTCAGAACGTCTACAGTATGAAGTCAGTCTCAATCTGGCAAACATAACTTCAGATCCATAATAATATTATAAATGCGAAAGTATCTCTGTCAGTCTGTCTATCCGGTATTCACGCCAAAACTACTGAACCGATTGTAATGAAATTTGGTACACAGATAGTCTAGAGCCTGAGAAAGGACATAGGCTATAAAACATCCCGCTGTGACCAATAGGAGCAGAGCAGGAACAAAAATTTTGCGGAAACGAGAGCAAACACGGACGTACTACATATTGCTCCCGTTATTTTAACAGGCGCTTATTTAATATCAACTGAGCTCAAACCGAAGTCCACGCGGACGGAGTTGCGGGCAACAGCTAGTTCCCTGTATTTATAACAAGTTTTTTGACATTGATTGTCGCTGAAATCAGATTTTGAACAAATTTAATGACGGCAATTGGCCTCAATTACCTAAAGAGTCTTGATAACCGAAAGAATCTTGGTATACTGACCACTGACTCAAACAAACGGATTAAAGTCATAAGTACATAAAAATTGTTTGATGAATATATTTTGTTTTTTTTTCTACCTTTAGTAGGCAGACATACGGATACTAGTAATTTTTAATAATTAGTAAAATACTAACTTTCTGGCCGCGGCTTCGCCCGCGTGGAGTTCGGCTATATCGCGCTTTTAAGATTTCCCTCGAATATAAATGTTTCCGGGATAAAAAGTACCCTATTATTTAATCCGGACTTCTAACTTTACGTCTGCAAATTTTAAAGCAATCGGTTCAGTAGTTCACGTCGTGAAAGCGGAACAAAAAAAACAAACTCACTTTCCCATTTACAATATTAGTAAGGATTAGTCCTCCAACGCCAGTCTACTTCTAAAGGTGCAGGCGTAGTATATAATGGGGCAAAAACTTAAAAATATAATTATATTTTGAAGCGTTTTCGGCAATCACGTAATTGGTATAGATTTATCAAACGTAAAAGGTCTCCCATTAAAAAATCTGAAATCATTAGTCACATTATAATTGTTCTACGGATTTAATTACGAGAATGATATAAAATGATATGATTCCACTTAAAAATAATGGCGATCTCATTAAACGAATAAATGATATCATGTTCTTAATTGATACGGTTTTTAAATGTTCACGCATTTTTTAATTAAGATAAAATTGAATATTCATGTATGTATTTTTCATACTAGCTGCGCCACGCGATTTTACCAGCGTAGGTTTCGATATGTTCTTTTTATAGGTATGTTTCGCTCCTATTGATCGCAGCGTGACGTTATATATAGCCTAAAGCCTTCCTGGATTAATGGACAATACAAAAAAAATCAAATCGGACCAGTGCTTCCTGAGATGAGCACGTTCAAACAAACAAACACACCCTACAGCTTTATATATTACTAGCGGCCGCCAGCGACTTCGTTTAATGGGCTTAATGGGCTATCCAATGCAAAAAGAATTCTGCAAATCCGACCAGTAGTTCCTGAGCGTTAGCACGTTCAAACAAGAAAACTCTACAGCTTTATATATTAGTATAGGTTATGCTGACATTCATTAATATCGGTGTACGTATAAAATACTTGTTAGTTTCATCCAATCAGAAAATATTTGGTAAAAGGCTAATCCAGATTGAATTCAGTAAATATTATATACTTACGAGTATGTGCACAATTTCGAATATCCATTCATTCCAATATTCCTTTCTTTGAACTAGGAAATGAACACAAAACTTTAAACACCACTACGTTTAAAACGCATACCAAATAATATAAAATATAGATGAATTCAATCATCACCTCAGCGCTAATCCTAGTCGCATCCGAAGCTATTTCAGGTTTGGAGTCTGGGGTTCGCTTTACCAGTCGAACTGCTGATTTTGGCTAAACTTCGATATTTTCCGTGAAGCGACTGCCGTCTGACCTCCACAACCCGAAGGCGATATCGCAGCATTACAGTTAGACCAATTATTGGACTTTTGAGAGCTCCAACAACCCGTAACGACTGCCATTAGATGTTCGTGTGGCAATCGGGACCAACGGCTTAACGTGATTTCCGAGGCACAACCAGACCAATGCAAATTTTCATATTAATGCATACACATATTTGCATTGCGCGGCGATCGAACCCGGCGTTCGCTGCCACTACGCCACGGAGGCTGTCGAGATGAACTCAATAAAAAGTTTCAATTTAAGTATGTCTTGTCAACCACAAGCCAAAACGCTAATCCAGTTTAACAAATCGACAGTCGATTGATTATCTGTACGTTTCAAAATCTAGTTACGGAAAGTGGATTCCGGTAAGTCGAATGTACCAAATCTGGGACCAGTTCATTTGTTCAAGCTGAGGAAACGGATTTTCAACATTATTTATGTCGCGTATGTTTAAGCGATTTATTTAGGACTATCTATTGCTTATCTGTGTGTATCACATTCGCATATATATATCGCAGTCGTGGTGGCCTAGTAGTCAAAATACCAGCCTCTCAAGTATGAGTGTACGGCTTCAATTCCAGGTCAGGCAAGTACCTATGTAACTTTTCTAAGTTATATGTACTTTGTAAGTATATCTTGGACACCAATGACTGATTACAAGGTGAAGGAAAACATCTTGAGAAAACCTGGACTTTCACGACTGAAACCGCCAACCCGCATTGAGCAAGCGTGGTGATTACGCTCAAACTTTCTCTGTATGAGATGAGACCTGTGCCCAGCAGTGAGACGATAAAAAGGTTGATAATGATAATTACTTATCTTGGAAATTCTTATGATAAACTTGAACTTGTTCCACAATATCCGATTCATTCTGTAAAAATCCCAGTGCGAAATGTCAGGGGAAAGTAGGCTGTCAACAGTGTCAAACCCCAGCATTAGTTGATATGCCAGCTCAGTTCGCGTTTACTTTAGAATGTTCACGGTGAGATGATTAGGTACAGAGACGCACTGCAGAACGACGAAATGTTATTACAAGATGGCAGGAATACTGATGCACTACCTTGATTTCAGGACATGCTTTGCCGCCAAGCGAATCGTCGTGTTCCGTGATAATGTCTGGTGAAGCCGTACAGAGGACGGGTCTGAGCAGTTGTGTTGCGATGTGTGCCGGGTACGACGCGCCAAATGTTGTTGTGTCGGGAGTTTGGTCGTGGAGGGTCCCCAGATGAATCTCCCTCTGGCACAGCACCGTTGGTCGTGTAGTTGGGTTTAGCAACTGTGGTGTTCCTTCCTGTTCCCTCAGTTTTTTTGAGTGAATAGACTTAATAAACTAGCGCGCTTTACCATCAACGATAGCATCCCTACTTACCATCAGGCGAGATTGCGGACAGCACTAGTTTAAGATTATTAAAAACAAAATATATTGAACCAAAAAAATAACGCTTGGCGATACATTTTGATGAAACAGCATTTTTTTTTTAATGTCGAAGCCATGAATCTTTGCATGTCTAAGTTCTGACATCCACACATGAAAATGTGTGACTTTTATTTACCCGGTATAAAAAGAAAAAAAATATGACATTTAAAGGTGCGTCAAGACAGGGTGACGCGTGTGCTTTGAATTTTATGTTACGTATATTATGGATGCCTCAGTCATCATATACCTAGCTATTTCTCACAATAATAATAATAAATAAATGAATTTATTATAGTAAAAATAATAAATGAATATATTATTATTTCCCAAATATGTTTGACCGTCTATCCGGATTCAGTAGTTCAAGTCAATCAGATATAATACCCAACCATACAATGTCACCGTCTAACACATGTACGCTATCGTTAACAAAAACTGCTATAAAAACAAATGCTCATCGACTTGAGAGCCGCCTTCGTTTTTTTTTTTCATGGTTTAAAAATGGAACTGGTACCTTTTCCTTCTCTATTATTTATTATGCTCCAATACTATCCTGAGCGTATTTGCGAAGAGGTTTGATTGTCAGTATATTAACCATTGTTATATGATTAATTGACGAACAAACAAATGACTCAAAGGCGTGCTATTAGCAATTTCTTTCCTATTTTATGTTTAGTTAATTTTACTTAATAAATTTCTTTCTACGAGTATTTAGATTGTTTATATAATTATTTTTAAGTACTTGTATTTATTGTATTTTAATTTAGTTACAAACATGCAATAAATTATTTAAAAAAAAAATCATATCATTTTGGCTTACATTACATATTTTATTATGATCAATAGAACATCTTAGAAGCATCTTTGAGTTGTGCAGGTTTTCTCTATAATGTATTTCATTATTTATTTAAACTTTTCATACTAAATAGGTACAAAAGCGAACTTAAAGCCTTAAGCATTCTTTACAGGGCAACTAAGAGTGTTGAAGAGATTAGATGGCAGGTGCTATGGTTTGTGGAATTTCGTCAAGTTTCTAAAAGAATAAATAAGTAAATACTAGTATTAATCCAAATTGAAATGATAAACATTAACATCTTAAAGCCAAAACCACATATCCCATTACGTAGAAATTTGAATAAATTGAAACGTTCTTAAAAAAAAAAGCTGAATACGAAAACGTCGTTCAATAAAAA
The DNA here is from genome assembly GCA_017933935.1 of Sesamia nonagrioides. Classification (NCBI taxonomy): domain Eukaryota; kingdom Metazoa; phylum Arthropoda; class Insecta; order Lepidoptera; family Noctuidae; genus Sesamia; species Sesamia nonagrioides. Next base: position 4,037,596 of record JADWQK010000188.1, read on the forward strand.
ATTATGTTTTACTTTATAAATACGAGAGAGAAAAAGCCTAGATCTGTCAATATCAGATCTCATATTGACGGGTGCCACGTTACATCCAATCATATTTTTTTGCTTCAAATCGAAGTAATTGATTGCGAATCATGTCTGACAGTTACGTATTAGACGGCTTCATTGTAATTTATCGAGCGAAAAGATGAGTTAAAATGTAATATTGGATAAAACATAATTTCTTGTTAAAGAAAGATTTTTACGAAATGTTTATTTTGGAATAGACTTGATATTATATTCTCGGTGCAAAAATGTAGATAAGTCCACCTCGATCTAAGATAAATGTTAACTAGTTAAACTACATACAACTCAATTCGACACACAAAATCCTTTCGATCCAAAAGCAGAATCCGCTGAAAAAAAATCTACCACTGTGCGCATTCCAATTCGAAAACACATACACAACACATTAAAAAAATTAAGACATTACATGTATGTACACGTTTCACTACACTGTGTCACTACGCTCGCGGCTACGGCGTAGCGAAAGCTACACGCGAGCGGTCTACGCGACGAGCGTCGTAGCACTGCCGGGGCGGCGCGGCGGCGGCGGTCACGATACCGCGACGGTCCGCGACGCTACGCTGTATCAATTAACTGCTTTGTTGCCTCACGTCACAAAGAGCTCGATTTTGTATGTTCGAATTTGGAGTGTATCTTTTTGGTAATAAAAGTGCGTACACTTGATTTTTTGTCGTGCCTGTATTAATAATTGCAAAACATCCGAAATTTAAGTTAGAATGCATGAATTTCGTTACTTATGTAATACTTAGTGACCATTGTTTGATTGCTATTATATTGCAACAATTTATGCTTCCACCCTTTCTCACGATGCTACCTTCCTTCCAGCATAAAATAATTTCCTTTACTCCTGCGAAAGTCAGTGTATCTATCTCCGATACTGCTTATTTGTATCAGTCTGCGACTGCAGTCTGACGGAACGGCAGTCGTTCTATAAATAAGCAGAGGTCGGCTATGTTGTTCCCCTTTCTTAGATAAAGTCTAACTTTTACTGGTCTAAAGTGAAGACTGAATTCGTTTTGGGAGTTTTGAAAATCTGAGAAATTGGAGTAAAACTAAATAGTAGATGTTTTCTGCTGTTTCATTAGACTAATTGGCTGGCACGTTTATGTTTTGTGTTCGATTTCTAGACAGGCTTAAAGATCACAGTGTTTTTGACAGCAACAATACCCCAACTGCGGTCTAAGAAATAAATTGCTGACTAACTAAAAAGCATTCAAGCTAAATTTGGACTGGATCTATTGTGGGCTAAGACTACCCCATCATGGATCTTTAAAAGTCCAACGGCATTCTGGAAGAACCCGGCGTAAATAGTGAAATGAACTTGACGCCTATATGAGGGATTGCTTCCTATTGGCTTAGGATTGAGTTGGGTGCAAAGAGAAAAGGTAAAGTCTTTGGCCTACAGCTCTAAGTGAGCTTATATTTGGGACACCAAATACATATATGGTGTTTTATATATTATACTATATACTCAAAACAGCGCCACAACCACTATAAGACTCAAAAGCAGGATCTCTCTAAGCCACGCAGTCAAAATAAAAAAAAAGCCAGGTCATTTGCAGACCAAAAAGACAATAAACACTATCAAAGTACCTCACAGTTGACAAACAAAGATTTTCCTTTGTCGTGAAAGAAAAGAAACAATCACAGATTGTTAACATGGCTGGGGAAGAAAGAAGGGCGCTTAATGTGTCCGAAATGAAATATCACTTGTTGACAAGTTGAGAGTACGAGGAAAGTAGGGAGCGATGCTTTACTTAAGTGATCAGATATACTGCATGTTGAGTTTTGTCAATGTGTGACGATTTAAGTGTTATTTATTTAGTTACTTACACTTTTCTCACAAAAGTACAAAGGCGGCCAACCAAAGATAGTGAAGAGATTGGGTATTCCCTGAGGACACGGTGGAAGTCTGCCCGGCTTGGATAGAGCACGGCCGTGTCCTCGTGGCGGCGATCTCTCGCGTCCAGTCCTGGTCCGGAGCGAGAGTGCATGGCAGGCCGTCGCCTCCTTCTGCAAAGCAGTGATGCTGGCAAAGGAGAAGGCGGAGCGCGTAAGGGAGCAGCAATTCCTGCTCACGCCTCTTGCCGTCCAAGAGACGCCCTGGTCGGGAGACAACATCGAACTCCCGGCCATCGTATGCGCGGGCTTGCGGGCAGCTCGCCGTCCGGTAAGGAACGTAGCCCCGGCACACGAGTGGGTTTTAGTCAGTAAAGTCTGACACACCACTCCACCCATAGCGGGATAGGTCATTTGATGAATTCCCATCCAGACCAAAAAAAAGGGTAGTGAAGAGATTAGATGGAACAATGATTAAAAAAACTCGTAAATCTAGTTACACAAGTACATGAATAGCTTATATATTAATATACAATACTAATCATGATGGAAAACGATCTTTTCTTGATTCCCCTGGGTCTTGGATGTTTATCTATATATGTATCTATTATAAAATAGAGTATCGTTGAGTTAGTATCCCATAACACAAGTCTCGAGCTTACTTTGGGGCTAGCTCAATCTGTGTGATTTGCCCGTATTTATTTATTTATTTTATTTCAATCACGGGAGAGGAGAAAGTCTTGAGATGCTACGCTATTTGTTTAGAAAATAACTCTGCAATTTCCGCTTAAATGTAAACCGACTGGTGGCAGTCCTGATATCAAGAGGAAGCGCATTCCAAATAAGAATGGTTTTAAGACGACAATGCGAAAATTGCGACTAATACCTTCAGTACCATTGCCTAAAATACTTTAAATTGTTTCACATTTTGTTCGCAATTACCACAACTGGTTAAGGCATTGACCAGAAAAACATGGGACAGAAGAGATAAGGTTTACATTCGGCTACCATTGAGGATGATTTCATCAACACATTATAACGGTGCTAAATTGTAAAGCATGATGGTGGCGTAGCGTGACAACTGAAGTAACTGGTATTACGTTAAGTAGATTAACTGAGACACGTGGTTTCTATTTACCTTTATTTCTACCTAAACTTATAGAGTATGTATCAATTATTTTTGTTCCAATAAACAGCGATTATCGTGTATCGGTTCAAAGGCATGGCAGTCAACCTTGTATCAGGTAGGGTATTTGTTGTACCTGAGAAACCTTTACGGTTGCCAATATCAATGTGTATACCCAGTGGTGAACAGAATTTACGCAGCTCGTTTATTTTCCAATCAATCAATCTCCCTAGCCTTTTCCAAACTATATAGAGGAATTTGGTCTAACCGATTGCAATAGTATTTTACATAGAGCGACAGACAGCCTTAGACTGGTCATCACATTTTCCAAATTCAAGAATTTTTACCCAATCATTTTTAACATAATTAATTTAACACGTGTTTGCCACCCAATACCATTTAATAAAACATTAGCATTTTATGAGAAACAGTAACCGTAGTAAGGAAAATGTGCCGGTAATTTTCGTGAAATTCCGGTAAAAAAACAATTCCCTAAAGATGCTTCAAAAATATCGTAAGTCTTAACAACCGGAGGCGGAAAATTTCATTATTATTTTGATTATAATATTTGAGCTACTTTATTGGCTAATAAGATATCTAGGTTCATTAATATTATCGACGTCTGGGAGTTCGAAGGCAACAAACTAAGAAAATTATTTCAGGCATAAGATAACCACTGCTAGACATGTCCGCGTACAAGCATCTCCACTTCGACTGGTTCTGTCCTTCTAGCATATAAAGAGTATCTGCAGCCTTTACACGGTTGTCGGCCCGCCTTGTGGGACACCCTCCAACACCACATCTTCGAGTACGCGGTCGCTACTCTAGAACCGTTCTGCGAGCAGTATACCTACCCCACTGCTACTTAAGTTTTGTAATACTTCAAGCTATGTCAGTTATCTCCTTTTAAGAATTCATTAAGTCTAAAATTAATTCCTCGGCCCTAATTCCATTACTAAATTGCTACTTGGTAACGCAACAACTTACTAGCGAAGTAGCCTGTCTTGATGTACTCATCGGGACTCCTTTGCTACTAATTTATCAAGAACTCTAAAGTTAGAAATGATTTCAAATACTAATTTTAGTTAATGAAGTAGGAATTTTCGAGTTTTAACTCTTTGATCAGGCGGTAGAAGTACCCACTTGAAGCGAATTATAAAAGTTTTAGCCGTCGAAATTTGGAGGTTAAATATTTAATTACACCAGTTTAAAAAATATTATTCTGCTGTAGCAAACTTCAGCCGTCTAGGCTGCTTTTATACAGCTATGGCGATTTTCGATAAAATTCTTGTCTGAGTGTTTTAAAACTAAAACTGAATTACCGCGATGCCCGAACAGACGACCGCATACAAAAACAGCCAATTAATTCCACAAACAAAACCATTGATCCATCAACCTCGAAACCGATTTTCCAAGCATTCGATTTTAAACAATATTGTTTATATTAATGATTTACAAAAAGAGGGATCCTTCCAGATATTTCTAGAGTTTTCTCGGTCGCGGCTTTCCCTAAAGCAGCTTTACAAAACAGATATAGGGTAAAAAGACAAATAGGGTGCGCCAGCGAACCGGGACTTTTTCTCTCGGAAAATCCGACTGAATATTAAAAGCCTCGTTTCATTTTCATTGTCTCTCATTATTATTAGGATGTATATTAAATTAACAAAGAATACCGATGGCAGTAAGCTGTCGGAAACGCTTCGGGAAAGTGAATCGAGGATTTATTGGTTGATGATTTTAGAGAGTAATCAAAACAAGGGAGATGACGTAGACGTAAGTACTGTCAAGGTTTATAATAGGTTTATGGCTATTTTTACCGTTATTGGTGTAATTTTATTCTATGAAATTTTGATTGTAGTGATTCGTCGTGTTCCGGCATGATGTCTGGTGAAGCCGTACGGAGGACGGGTCTGAGCAGTTGTGTGGCCATGTGTGCCGGGTACGATGAGCCAAATGTTGTTGTGTCGGGAGTTTGGACGTGGAGGGTCGCCAGATCATTATCCCTCTGGCGCAGCATCGTTGGTTGGGTGTTGGGTTTAACACCTTGCTTAACTGCCGTCTTCCATTATACTCACTCAGTTTTTTTGAGCGAATAGGCTTCTAATAAAATAGCGCGATTTACCATCAGGCGGGATTGCGGTCATGCATTTTTAATTTATACACAGACAGCCTCCGTGGCGTAGCGGCAACGGACGCGGCCGCTGCGCAAGGTGGCGCGGGTTAGATCCCCGCACAGTGCAAGTATTTGTACGCATGAATATATGCATGTATAAGTATTTGCACTAGTCTGGTCGTGCCTCGGAAAGGACGTTAAGCCGTTGGTCCCGGTTGTCATACGAACATCTAGTGGCAGTCGTTACGGGTTGTTGGTGCCCTCAAAAGTCCAACAATTGGTCTAACTGCAATGCTTCGATGTCGCCTTCGGGTTGTGGAGGTCAGACGGCAGTCGCTTCACGGAAAATGTCGAAGTTTAGCCCATCAGTTGGACTGGTAAAGCGGACCCCAGACTCCAAAGCTGAAAGGGCTTCGGATGCGACTGGGATTAACGCTGGGATGATGATGACTTGTATTTAATTTATATAAAAAAGGTATTTATACTTAACAGCTTGTTAACTTCATTACTTTGTCTCAACACCATGGTGTTAAAATCCTAAATCCTAAGGGATTCAAAACCAAAATTCATTTATTCAAATTAGGCTCAGAATCAGCACTTTTTGAACGTCAATCCTACTAATATTATAAAGGCGAAAGTTTGTAAGTATGGATGTATGGATGTTTGTTACTCTTTCACGTAAAAACTACTGAATGGATTTGGTTGAAATTTGGCACAGGGGTAGATAATAGTCTGGAATAACACATAGGCTACTTTTTATCCCGAAAAAATATGCAGTTCCCGTGGGATACGAAAAATATTAGTCCACGCGGGCGGAGCCGCGGGCGAAAGCTAGTATTCCATAAGACAGTCCTCCCAAAACGCCCGCCTTTCGCCACATCCTAGTGCTATCGCTGGAAAGAAAAAGTGGCGGAACAAACACCCCAGCAGCACGGCTGTCTGCTCATTAAAAAAAAACCACATGACTTTATACAATACTATGTAGTAATGAACACAAGATACCACAACAACGATGAAATTATTTACCATATGAAAGCTAGCCACGCCAAAATACCAGCAAAGCAAAAACAAAAAATAAAATATCATTAAAATGGAAATGTAAATAAGTAAAAACTTATTACCTAAATAAAAGGCAGAGGTATAAAGGGCGTGCTCACATATTAATGCATTGTTAAATAGCAAAGCATATGAACTCACATAACCTGTCAGCAAGCTAATTCCGGAGAAAGAACACAAACATTGTCTTGGGTTAATCACGGAATAAAGCCTTTGAACAAAGCTTGGATTTCATTTGTGCTTTAAATTGATGAGATTTGTTGCGATAATGAAAGATAATTTAAACCCATAATCATCACGTTTTGTTGCATTTTGAAGTAATTTATTCGTAGTCGTCGTAACGTGCATTTTTCTTCCATAGGTCTCATCGTCATCGCGGTAGTCGGCCTACTTGTCGTTTCGTCATCAACCTTTTTTTTTGTATTGTCCCACTTCTGGGCACAGGTCTCCTCTCTCTCATATAGAGAAGGATTGAGCTTAATCACCACGCTTGCTCAGTGCTGGTTGGCGATTTCAGACTTAAAAGTCCAGGTTTCCTAAAGATGTTTTCCTTCACCTTTTTAATCAGTCATTGGTGTCCAAGATATACTTAGAAATAACAAATAACATATAAAAGTTACATTGGTACTTTTGCCTGACTTGGAATCGAACCCGCACACTCATACTTGAGAGGCTGGTGTTGTAACCACTAGGCCACCATGACTGTCGGCCCACACTTAGTAATAATGTTCACAAACCTACCTAGCTTTAGTCATTTTTAGGTACAAAACTATATCAAAGCGCGAAGTAATAATGAATTATCTCTAAGCTAGTGGGACGTAAATACTAGGTTTATAACGCACTTACGTTTAAAATTAAGTCTGCTTCGGCCTTAGGGTACATTGGCTTAACGCCACCCGCATCATTCATGTTAAATATTCTTATCTTTTTGGCAACACAGTTGGTAGTAGCAGGCCATGAACCCTGGTACTGTATACGTCACAGCTGCTTTAGTATTGACACAGATTATTTGGGGTTTTATTAAAAGAATAACCTGATTTTGTCGCCTGCCACCAAAATAGCAGTGGATCACGCATAGATAAGTACATAGAGTACTCGAAATATTAATAAAAAAGATATATGCAGGCCCGCACCCTGATTGCGTAACATGTTACTATTAATTGGAATCATTATGAAGCATATTGATAGTCCATTGCGCCATGTGTTCGAAAAAGTCTCCGCTCAGCAATGTAAATAACGCAATGAATGTTGTTGAACTTCAAATTAAATATATTACCTACTACTGATAGTGTGTTACGTAATTACCCTTGCGGACGATATCATTCTGTAGGGTTTTATTTAGCCAGTTTGATTGGGAACCATAAAAACAGTAGATAATTTTTCTGCATTTTTTTATTTACAGAACGCCATACACCAATTACACCAATGGAGCATAAAATTACTGAATGTACTGTCACGGAGGACTTTGAACAAGTGGCGATGGATCACGCACGCCCATGCACCCTGCAAGTGCATCATTTCCCATATCATTCCTTCCATATTGAAAACATTCACTACGATTATTTAAATTCAATAATCTATCTATACTAACTAGCGGCCGCCAGCGACTTCGTTCGCGTGGAGTTAGTTATGCTCCGCTCCTATTGGTCGCTTCTTGGATTAATGGGCTATGCAACGCAAAAAGATTTTTTCAATTCGGACTAGTAGTTCCTGAGATTAGCGCGTTCAAGCTTTATTTATCTATACTAATATATAAGCTGAAGAGTTTGTTTGTTTGTTTGAACGCGCTAATCTCAGGAACAACTGGTCCGATCTGTAAAAATATTTTTGCGTTGGATAACCCATTAATCTAGTAAGGCTTTAGGCTATATAACATCACGCTGGAACCAATAGGAGTGGAGCATAACAAAAAAATAAAATGTACGCTGTAGATTTTGGGGTAAAAAAAAAAAACAAATAACTAATCCCACTCGATGGAAGTCGCGGGCGGCCGCTAGTATTGTATAAACTGTAGAACTTAAATAATATCGCTCACATACCTCGTTATTTAATACGATACCTATATTAAAATGGCTTCATTAACTACCCCTTTAACCTCGTATCACATTCTCAGGCACATTCTGCTACCCAAATATAAGCAACAAAATATCTACATTATACCCAACAGAAGACTTACTAAACACTCGAAAATCTTTCAAAATACAAGTGGAAAATTAAAGGAGGCTGTTAAAAAACAGTTTAGTTAACCAGAGTTAACTAGACCCTTTTTGTAATTTTAGCCACAACACGACTCCAATAACACTGACACGAAATGAAGGATCGTTCTGATATCAAGCAAGTCGACTTGTTTATAACTTTTCCAATAAATATGTTTTCAAGTCATTTCTGATAGGCTTCTTCTTCTCTTCAACTTCCCAGAAAAGAAAGTAATTCTGTTCTCACAAGAGAGATTTCCACGAAAGTGTATATAACCTAATCTAATAAACGATAGCTTTGAAATCTCTGTCAATAGAGAAGATAATATGATGTTTTTGCCATCATGTAATTTTATTTGTTACCACAAAAGTTAGTTTTATTTTTATTTTCGAACATTGGCAAAGCTCGATATCTATGGCCTCGTCTCGCGTATGTTGAGTCAAGACTTTCGACCGCAAACCTATTTAAACTTAGTATTGCCCTATTTTAACACCACAACCTCATTTCTACTTTAACTTTTTTATTTTAATCCATACGATGGGACACTTAATAACCTGTTTTGTTAGCTGCACGTTACATGAACTTATGGACGCTGGTGAAGGCGCCAAACAGGTGGCAGAGTTATAAGCCATTTAGATTGCTACATGCTAGGGAAGAAGAATCTCTGTCACTGTTTTTTGTACTATGCTTATAATGCTTACTTCAGCTTGTTTTAAATTCAAATAGAGAATCAGCCGTCATTTCATTTTTTTTTTTGACGTTAATGGTGTTTTCCAAATTCAAACAGTGTTTAAACAGTTGTCAATTCCACTCCAAACTAAGCGGTCCACAGAGACGAAATTACCAAATTTGTTAAGCATATAATATATCACTCCCATTTATAATTAGCTGGACTCGGTGGGGCAATTAATTCGGTACAGGTGTACGTTCATCCCCGCAAGTGGAGGGATGATGTAACCGTCTTGATTGACGGCGATGACTTAAAAACTGGTTTGTTACCCTAATTGTTTGGCAGAATTGAGGGAAAGGACGATTAATGGCTATTGTATGCCCAGAGCCACAGAAATAAACGGAAAATGGAATTATTTCAACGAAATAACTTGACTCCGTAATGAGAATAAATTAGTTTTATCTCGAAAACTGTATTAGGATTCTTGGTGGTATTACTTAAAGTTATTTCAAGATATTTTCACCCTGTAATGTTCAAACCAGTAAATTCTATGAACAGATAAACATAAAAGATAACCAAGAAAATACCCTGAAGGTTTTTAGGAGAAGCAGTAAAAATAAACGAAGTAAGTAATAAATATTATAATGTTTACAGCTCCCGTAGATCCGACGTTATACACACAAACGTGTAAATAAAACGGACACCACTAGTGCAATAAAACGTGAAATATAATTAAAAAGTACATGTCAAGTCAATTGTCGTTCCATATCGGCTTTGAATATCTTAATGGCGTGTGCAGTCAAGCCTTGTTTGCTTCGTCCATACGCTAGCACGCTTATTATGAATGCCGTATTATACGACTAAATGGGATAGTCGTGCTGCTAGAATAATCCGCATCGGGTTATCAAGCTACGTAACTTGGTAAGACAATACGTTTCGTGCTAGGAACATTGCATTATTGAAGGCAATCATGAGTGTCGCCAGGTGCCTGTTTACTTCGATTTGCTGATCAATTATTGCAGTTAGATCTACCGTCCATCTGCTTAGTTGCTAACTTTTCGAAGCGAAGTCACTTTATTTTTAAAAGCCTTACGATATTTCTTAGTCATTTGCGCATTCCATCTCACTGCACACAGCGCCATCGCAAAAGTGTTATCTCATCATGTGTTTATATAGACTTTTATATAGTAAATATGAATATTAGATAGCGTACCTACGTGTCGATCAAAACTGATGTCGTAAGATTGCGCGAAGCAGCAACAGATTTTTTTTTAACTCTTATATATGATGAGCTCATCAATCACTTTCAAAATAAAGTCCAAAATTCGCAATTCCCAGACTTATCAAAAAAGAAATCGCAGTTTACTTCAAACCTTTTACCTCCAATATTGTATGCAAAAATAATCGGCGGAGGTTTATAAAACGAGAGATAACGCTCCTGCAAGTCTCAAACGTGAACCATACAGAGCAAAAACTAATTAAGATTTGGACGGGACCCATTCATACACTTATTACAACAGATGGTAATCAGAACGGCGGTAAGTCTTCCTTTTGTTCGGAAAATCCCTAAAAACGGACAATGATGAATGGGCTTATTTATCTATCTTTGAATCAGTCTGTATATTAGGAATGTAGGTGTATACACTCTTGCTTGTAGGCGTTTAAGAAGATCAATATAAGAGATGAGATTACTTAAGATTATTTTTTCACTACTTTAGCGCGCGAGGAAAAGATGGTCACAGAATAAGCTGAAGAAATTTCCGAACACGATTCAAGGAACTCTATTTTTAACCTTATTCGATAAAATCGAGCAGTTGCTTCTACAACATCACTACATTCCCAACAAATTCAAATTTAAAAAATCCAAACCAATGAATAGATATTATAATGAAGGAAGTTAGCTCTCGATAGGCAAAGGAATCGACTTCAAACTTTGACTTAAAAAAACACTATATAACTGGTTTCTCATAATTATTCGTAGTTTCTGGCCAACGGGCGATTAGAGCAAGTCGAGCCATTCGATTGGAACTGCCAGGGTTTAATTGAAGATTCAATTCAGAAGGCAAACTTCTTGGTTCCTGGTTCAGTAGTCTCGTGGTTACGGCACCTCTATAGTATAGAGGCGAATCTGCATTCGAATAATTGGGGCTGAAGTTATGCGAACTGATTGAATATTATGTTCAAATGTTTTGGACGGCTGGACTGTTTGACTTTGAATGGAAGATGGGTCGTTTCTGTTTATTAGCGTCATTTTATCGATCATTCAATCACTGGCAGTTTTTTTTTTTAAATAAATTATAAACTAGTGCTTGACCGCAATCCCGCCTGATGGTAAGCAGTGATGCGATCGTTGATGGTAAAACGCGCTAGTTTATTAGAGCCTATTCACTCTAGCCTTGAAGACACTCAAATTGTAGTGTGACGGAAACACCGCCGCCGGTAAATTGTTCCAGTCCCTTCTTTTTTTTTTCAAATTATTATTGATTTTGTATTAAAATTGGGTAGCTAATAGCCAATTTCAGTAAGTAAAGTTAACGAAGCTTAAGCACTTAGTTTGAAATGCAAATCCTATTTTCAGAGAAAAGGTTTTAAGCTAAACGATAGACAATCCTAATACCTACGTAACAGCAAGCTAAAAACATGTTTATTTCCAGTAAATATAACAACTAATTCACGTGTAATATCGTCTCAAATCACAGCCAATGACTAGCTAGTCGAAGAATCGGGAACAGGGTTGTCAAAACCCAGAAAAAGCACTTATTATTTCTTGAAAAAACGAATAAGGATGCTAATTGATAGAGAGATACAGACCACAGCACATCAAGCTACCACAATCTGTCAGATTTGTTTATTAGATTTCCAACTTTATCACTAAAGCATTAAGGCTTAATGTTGATTGGGAATATTTAACTGTTTCTGGTAGCTTGACCTGCTGTCGTCGTACTTGGTGAGAATACTATCTGTGCTTGCGGTTTCACTAGTATAAGTTTCGATCCCGTCGAAATATCCTTAAAAAATTATTCTATACCTATGTGAGCCCTGGTTATAAACCCATCCGTGTGCCAATTTTCATCCAAATCAATCAACTAGTTTTTGCGTGAACGAGTCACATTAGTAGGATTTGAAACTGGTTTTATTTGGGTACCTACACAAGCAAACACTTATTTCCAGTTGTAGTTGAAAACGGGTTTTGGATGATGATGACTTGCTATCTATACTCTGTTCAAAATAATATAAAAAACTAGCGACCCACCCGGCTTCGCACGGGTGCAATGCTGATACTAAATACATTACAAAAAAAACTGTTAACGTTGTATAAAAAACATAGCGGCCCGCCGCCCAACCGGCTGGTACCGCCGCAAATGCGACGCCCCACAATTTTTAAATTTGTAATGTCTTTGAGACTATTTATTTAAATCATGTGCTTTAAAGGGCGATAACGATCTATATTTAAAAAAAAAATTAGGGGTCGATTACCCTTAACATTTAGGGGGATAAAAATGCACACAAAATTTCATGAGAATCGGGAAAAGCCGTTTCGGAGGAGTTTAAAAACAAACACCGCGATACGAGAATTTTATATATTAGACGAGAATTTTATAGATTAGATTTAAAAACCGTTTTAAACGGGGTACCGTTAGCGTGTTGTCGCTTAGTTTTTAGATGCCCCAAGCTGGAGGCTTTAAATTCATTTAAGACAGTCACAGGATAGTTCGGTTAAGCAATCACGACTTCTCAAGGTCAACTACAAGGTGCCACAATGAAAGAAAAAACGCATTTAATCAGTTTCGAGTTTTATTACGTTGATGGAATGACAAATAGCGGCTGCAGTATTGTTATTATGTGTTATTTGGTATTTTTAACGATTTTTTTCTTTCAATGCAGTCTTTATGCCTACGAGATAAAAGCTAAAATCGGCTGAACAGACATAGTGGGTGGCACTAATCAACACATAGCATAATAAAGACACTGCAGAGCTAATTCAACTGCTTTAATAACAATTCCCAGTTTTGCATTTCATATAAGACTAACTTTTTGGTAAGTTGAACCTCACTTGTAGTTTACAACTTCATTCATATTCGCTACTTAGAACTCCAACAGACGTGATTTTCTTTAGAAACAATTTAAGATCAGTGAAATTATTTTCGTATCTTACATTAAACGTTGAATGTTTATTAGCGCGAATGTAATTAAAAATAATCAACATCTCCCTACCATTAGGGACACATTCTCCCGTGTTAGGGTCAGCTTCTGGTCTAACCGTATGCAACTAAATACCAATAATTTACATGGAACGCTTGCCTATCTGACCTCCACAGCATTTACCCCTCCATCATCATCATCATCATCATCATCATCTCAGCCACATGAAGTCTATGCTGGACATATGCCTCCCCCAAGGATTTCCAAAAAGAACGGTTGGACGCGGCCTGCATCCAGCGCTTCCCTGCGATTTTAGTCAGATCATCCGACTACCTAGTCGGTGGGTGTCCGACGCTGCACTTGCCGGTAAGAGGTCGCCATTCAAGAGCCTTTTTGCCCCATCGGCCATCGGCTCTGCGAGCTATGTGCCCCGCCCACTGCCACTTCAGAGAGCTAATCCGCTGGGCTATGGCTATGTTACTTACCCTTTAGTAAGACTGATTGTCAGATTTTTGGGCTTCTGATAATCCGTACCGACTCTCAAAGATCCACGATTAACAGCCGTGAACAACGGCTTATCGTGCTTTACGAGGCACGAGGTGATCACCCATCTATGGAACAACCGCGACAAGCGTTACTTAACTTTATCCAATGACCCCTACGACTATTATTACTTAGCCAAAAGAAAGGCCCACCTCACACACACCACAGGCTCACCTCAGCGTTAATCCCAGTCACATCCGAAGCTTATTCAGCTTTGGAGTTTAGGGTCCGCTTTACCAGCTTTCTTCTATAGATGTCCACTGCTGAACAAAGGCCACCCCAAGGCTTTCTACGCTGACCGATCTTGTGCTGCCCGTATCCATCGGCTTCCCGCGTCCTTCACCAGGTCATCGGTCCACCTTGTTGGGGGCCTCACTACGCTGCGTCTTCCAGTACGTGGCCGCCACTCCGGAACCTTACTGCCCCATCGGCCATCGGTTCTACGAGCAATGTGCCCTGCCCGCTGTCACTTAAGTTTAGCGACTCGCAGAGCTATGTCGGTGACTTTAGTTCTTCTGCAGATCTCCTCATTTCTGATTCGATAATGCAGAGGAACTCTAGCTTTAGGCAAAAGAAAGTAATGGGGATTAATACCTATATTACGTTGTATTCCACTTTTATTGATATCAGAGCAAATTCAACAACTTGATTTGACAGCCATATTCAATAACAATACCTACAAAAAAGGCTGTGAGCAGCCGGGCAGCCCTACGACAGCCACGTCACGCTGACAAGTGCTGAAATTGTTTGCCAGATAGCTGATACCATATAGTCTGGCGAAGTAAGTGCCACTCATTCAATTCTCACTTAATGGTGCCTAAGTCAAACACAGCTGTTAGTCTGGATTACAAAAAAAATATAGAATATAATAGAATATTGTTTATTATGGACGCCATATAGATTACAGAACATAAATAAAAATATTTTACAAAAGGTGACACAATGGGCGGTCTTATCGCAAAAGCGATCATTTACAGACATCTTTTATATGTTGATATAGATATTTACAAGAAAAACCTACCAAGCAACCATACACCTATCCAGGATCTTCTACTATGTTAAGATGATTTACTATGTAGCGGAATGGTTAATAGAATCATAAATTTTTTATTTGTATTTTATAACATTGTCTCACTTAAATACACTAGTATGCCTCTCCATGGCGAAACATGTAAGAATAAGAACATATATAAGGCCTTTTATGTACCCACGTTCTAAAGCAAATAAATAATCTTAGTCTAACATTTTTTAAATATTTTGGAATAGAGTCCAATAGACAGGCGCTTTCTTTTGTGTAAATCATTCCATCATCACTAACCTCAAAACTACAAAGGAAAATATCTTGAAGAAACCGTCATAGATCCAAAAATTCGAAGACATCTACCAGCTCGCACTGGACCTGCGTGGTAGATTACTGTCTACTCCCTCTCACTAAGAGGGGCCTGTCTCAAAACTGGGAAAAATATGGTTGATTATTAAATTGGAAAAAGATCTTAAGTCTATAGTGTTTTATAGAGGTCCAAGAAGATCAGCAAACAACAGAGGGTAGTTAGACGTTTTATTTAGTACCTACTATTTATGAGCCAGTATATGTTCCCGTAAAAAGTAATGTTGATGAATGACTATACTAAAACAATCTTCATCATTTAATTACGACTCACTCAGTGTTGGGATAACTGGGATAAATAAAGAATGATAAATGCAGAACTACTATGCGTTAAACATTAGTTTATCTTCTTTTTCTTCTCAGCCTATAGAAGTCCACTGCCCGACAAATGCCTCCCCCAAGGCTTTCATTCCATTGGGGGACATTGCCATAATCCCCACGCTTGGCAGGCGGGTTGGGGATCGCAGTAGGTAATTTGTTATTCCACAGAAGAAGCGCTGCTGCCCGCTTCCCTGGTGAGAGTTCCTTTAGTCGCCTCTTACGACACCTATAGTCCAAGATCCCAGAGCGATCAGACGTAACTTATTTTCACATGGATGAAACCTTAGGTTCGTAGTAGTGCCTCATGTACTTAGAATACCTGTGTGTTTGTGGAACTTGCCGAGTGACACCTGGGCAGGTACCAGGTGAGAAAGGTAACTAAAAATTAGAGTTATTTTACTTAAATTCTGATGGCTGATATTTATATATATTATGTATAATATTATAATAAACTAGTATCATAAAGTGTCAGACACTTTTCATGGACCATAACTTTTGTCAGACGCTTTAAAGCTCCATAAAAAATAAATGAACTTTACTTATTTTCACATGTCTGACTTTTACATATGTTACTGAGGTAACTACTACAAAGTTATATTTCATCAGTCAGACAAATTTGACTGACCAAACATCCCTTAAGACAAAAATTATTCGACTGGGAGTGCGTCTTTTTCCGTCTTCCATGGTTTTTTCACTATCACAAATTACTTAATATGAGTAAAAAACAGGGTTCGAATATAATATATCGTTTGATTATATATATACGAATATAAATTCAAAATATCGGATATTTATGATATACATATATCCGATATATATCCAAAATCGGATATATATCCGATATTTATATCCATTTTTTAAGACTGCCATTTTATTATCTTATTACTACATATACGATTGCCACAGGTACATGACAGTTTATTATTATGAATTTATTACTTTTTAATTTTTTTTTTCTTTTTTAATTAGTTATAAACTAGTGCTTGACAGCAATCCCGCCTGATGGTAAGCAGTGATGCAATCGTTGATGGTAAAACGCACTAGCTTATTAAGCCTATTCACTCAAAAAAACTGAGTGAATAGGAAAGAAGACGGCAGTTGAGCGAGGTGATGCAATGTTTAACCCAACAACACGACCAACGATGCTGCGTCAGAGGATGATCTGGAGACCCTCCACGACCAAACTCCCGACACAACAACATTAGGCACATAGTACCCGGTACACATCGCAACACAACTGCTCAGACCCGTCCTCCGTACGGCATAACCAGACATCATGCCGGAACACGACGAATCGCTTGGCGGCAAGACTTTGTCTGGTGGGTTACAATATAAAAACAACATATTTTTAGTTTTTATTTAACAAAATAAACATAAAATCTTATAGTTCACCAAAATCAACTAAAAATAACTATCTTTTTCTGAGAAAACAAAGTCTATAAATATTAGGGAAACAAAATTAAAATATCTTTAAAATCCTAATATTTGTACTTAGTCGAGTTATAATCAAATAACAAATTAGTCTTTTTCTAGTCAGCTAGAACTGTCAAATCGCCTGTTGACATTCCTAAAGGATTAACACTACACTTCACTTTTAAGGAGTAGGGATGTTTGCAGATGATAGAATTGAAAATTATTTTGGCTCTTTTACGTTACACTATTACTATTGATTGCAGAACCCTATAGAATATGCCAGCAGCGCGTCGGTAAAAGCACTTAGATGCAACATACTATAAATTTGATATATATCACAAAAAATGGTTTGATATTTATATCAGATATAATTATATCGGATATATATCATGAAATATATCAATTGATATATATCCTTCGAATCCTGGTAAAAAAATATACGGCATAAACAAAAAAAAACATGTGCTCTTTACGGATCTAAACTCTATACTACTACGTGACACGTACTAGGCACATACACACACACAGTAGAGTGGAGCAGATGGTAAGTTTAAGAAGGGGAACCGAGTTGCTATGGACATCTCACTCGCTGTTCAATGCATGCATAGTGCTTACGCGCTCGCACTCCCAGTCGAATAATTTTTGTCTTATGGGATGTTTGGTCAATCAAATTTGTCTGACTGATGAAATATAACTTTGTAGTAGTTACCTCAGTAACATATGTAAAAATCAGACATGTGAAAATAAGTAAAGTTCATTTATTTTTTATGGAGCTTTAAAGCGTCTGACAAAAGTTTTGGTCCATGAAAAATGTCTGACACTTTATGATACTAGTTTAGTATAATATTCTACATAATATATATAAATATCAGCCATCAGAATTTAAGTAAAATAACTCTAATTTTTAGTTGCCTTTCTCACCTGGTACCTGCCCAGGTGTCACTAGGCAAGTTCCACAAACACACAGGTATTCTAAGTACATGAGGCACTACTACGAACCTAAGGTTTCATCCATGTGAAAATAAGTTACGTCTGATCGCTCTGGGATCTTACTCTACTACGGGAGGATATGGGTTGGTACTATTCGATGCGCGGTACCACAAGAGTTATAAAGTTACCACATTAGTTTATAAGGATAAAAAATGGGATTATTTCCATCGTATTTTTTTAAATAATTATAAGCTAGTGCTTGATCGCAATTCCGCCTGATGGTAAGCAGTGATGCAATCGTTAATGGTAAAGCTCGCTAGTTTATTAAGAGCCTATTCACTCTAGCCTTGAAGACACTTAAATTATATACTTGCTAAATGTTACTCATTATTTACATTATGACGCTAATGTCCAAAGGTGAAAAAGTCTAACATTTTTTCAGAAAACTTGTGTCTGTAGCAACAATAAAATCGCGTAATTTGTTTGCTCTGAAGGTTGACATGTAATAATCAGTCGAACTAAGTGCCCACTCGGCTCGTAATGGCTCTATTTACTGTATTGTTGTAGAAATCTTTGTGGCTTTACTTTAGTACTACTTAAGTTAGAGAGAGAAGTGCCTTGTTTGACTAGATGTATTGTATGAGATAAGAACATTCCTTTGCACGTAAAATAAATAAAGTTGACTCATCAAATTAAGTAAAACGACTCTCATTTGAAAAGACCGTTACAGACATCGGCCTACGCGGTCGCCATATAATCTGACCAAGATTATATTGTGATTGTTTGTTTCGCTGCTATGCTGAGAGTAGTTAGATAGGAAACTGACTTCATTTAGCCTGTTATTTTTTAATACATGTACAAGTGATTTTCAGAATAAACCATTTCATTACACACTTATTTAGGCATTTTTATAAATGTTTTCGACATATGATTACTATACCCAGATATTTTAATAATAAAAATTAATTTATTTAATAACAGACGAAGCACAGCCGAACAGCTGAATCTAGAAGCAAAAGAGTTCTTTATACGAGTAACTAAGGAAAGATTCCTTTCATTCACCAAAGAAAATTCATTTTCTAAAGAGTAAATAGAGGAGGAAAGTCTATCTGCAAGTTCGTTATTCCTGCCGATGGGAAATCCAATCGGCCCCACGGTTTGTACTAGTTATGAGACCTGTTAACACAAAATAAACATGATATTTAAGGTGAAAGTATGAAGCCATATCAAGGAATGTTTAAGAGTGTCATATGACCACTAGTAAATATTCAGCAACCCCACTTTAACCCTTTGGTTTCACAAGAAGGCTCCCTTGCATACTTCACGCCTCACACTACCAAAACTCAGCTTAAAAGCCAGCAAAATTGACACTACCTTATTAAATGACACACACCAACAATTCCACTTCACTCAGTTCAAACACATAAGGTCGAAAACTACTTTTTGGCTTCTTCGATTACACGTGAGAGCTCTTTCCATTGAATATGAAGATTCAATTGGTTATAGCACCTCGAGTCTCGGGCCGAATGCCGTGACGAACTCGATTTGCATAGGAAACTGAGCTTAAACATTGGTTGGCATACGCCCCCTGCTAAATTATGTTTTCCTGGTACAGACAAAGACGTATGCATTCGTTGCGGTGGGGTTAAGTCAAATCATTTTCTTGCTGCTATTGTGTTGTGTGTATTGGTTTTAGTTTGCAAATATGTTCGTATTTGAGCTTGGGTTGTGTTTGAGTAGAAAAATATTGCAGGGTGAAGCTTACAATAGATTAGAATACTCTTTATTATGTACACCATATCGATTATAGAACATAAATCTGAATAGGTGCTTTACAAAGGCATTCTTATCGCAAAGAGCGATTTTTTAAAGATAATCTGTACCGAAGTAGTAGGTACAGATTATCTTTAAAAAATCGCTCTTCCAGAACTGAAAAGAAATTAAGAAAAGATATTGATGTATTCATTATTAATCTAAGAACTAATACTTTTAATGAACTGTTTTGCTCAAACCATTTTGTATTTTGTTTTGGGTCGCTCTGTCTCGGCAGGGAATGCTGTTTTACCTACACCTCGTGCAGTGAATGTAGTATCATGAAAGGCAGCTTTGAAATTAGACTCTGACTGTTGAAATAACAACAAGGAAAATACTTTTCTTTTCAATCTGATTGCATAACACAATATTCCTATAAATTTGCACCATATTGCTAATCCAATGCTTCATATGTTTGCGAAATGTGTTAGCTCAACAACTTCAATAACGCAATGTATGTTGTTGAATAATTGTCAAAACGAAACCCATTGTTTTACTGATAGTTATGTTACGTAGTTATCCTGCTGGACTTAGATGGCCTAAGATGGTGGAAATTTTGTTCTAAATAAAAAAAAGTGAAACACCAAAAATCAAGCCGTCTATTAAATACTTCCTCGCTATTTCTGAAGTCCGAGTAACAAGACTGTATTAGGACGTGACCTATCACAATTTGGTCGGCGAAGCAATCGACGTTAGGCTCGTAACTCACTGGCAAGTCACATTCCGCGCGGCATCTAATAAAACTTTGATTTCCTCGCTCTGTGTAAATGTACGAATTGTAACGTCTTTCAATTTTATTATTGAGATCTATTTTGGATCGATTCTGTCTAGTGGGAAAATTAATAAGGCATTTTATTTTATTTTTAAAGCGGTACCATCTTAAGCTGAGTCGGTGTTATAATTATTGGTAATGTAATGTCGCGGAAAACCGCTGGATGCGGGAGCCGCAGGACCGGTCGTCGTGGAGAGGGGTCCTTGAGGAGGCCTATGTCTAGCAGTGGACGTTTTTCGGCTGAAATTATGATGATAATGATGAATGTAATGTACGGACGACAGCAGGTCAAGCTTCCCGAAACTGTCAAATATACCCAATCAACCATGAGCCTATTAAGGCTTTTATTAAGATTTATAAGATTTTCAATTTGAATTAGGTTTAGAGCTAAATTTGAAAATCTTATAAAGAAGTCTGACAGATTATAGTAATCTGACTAGCTGTCGTCTTTACATACACTAATTTGCATTCACTTCTGCAGGTCAGAATAAGCATTCCATTACTGTTCTGATTATCTTCTACGACAAAAGGGGACATTACCATCATGCGAGCTAACTTCAGGCGATGTAGTGAGACTTAGAAAAAAGCCCATGACCGACAGTAGACATCTTTAGACTGAAATGAACATAAGCCATCTTCTCGCTTGTTAACCAATAATATAGCATGGCTAGTATGGATCCTCCATCTTCTACAGTTTTTTTTTTTTTTTTTAACAATTTTCACTTTATCGGACTTTTCATCCTAAACATTGGTCGGTTGCCGGTTGGGAATGCCTATCTATAAAATCAACCTCTTTAGACTAAGGCGGCATTATGTGATAACCGCATAGACTTTGTCATCAAACTAGCGCCATTAAGTACCCACTACCGACATTAGCCGAGTACATGGAGTGCTAAGTAAATGGAGTAACATTGTGCGTTTGACCGGGGACAAACCTTTTCTAATAGCTAAGGAACTCTACTAGTAGTGAGTTTGGAAGTCGTGAATGTCGTCTGGTAAAGGACGACAGCATAGACTAATACACATACATGCAAATAGTCTAATTCGATGAATAGTGAGTGGATCCCAGTGTAACTTTTGTCAGACTACAGAGAGAGACTTTTGCTATGCAGATACTTCTTCAAACATTTACAGGGCGACTCTCTCGATAAAATTTGAGTAAATAATTAAACTCTATTTTCATTGCAACTGATAGACACAGATGCCCATTCTTTTTTTTAACCCTTCGTTATATTTAGGGATCTGTACGAGCAGGAATTGAATGGATGAAAAAATTTAAGCAATACACACAGACGTATTGCTTAAACTTTTTCATTAATTCAATTTGTGAGAAGAACACAGGTTCTTCTCACAAATTTACGTCATATTCACGTTACAGGAGTTACGTCTTCAGATTCATCAATAAATCCAAGAATGAAGTTTAAATTCTCCTAGGCCTATATATAGCCCATTCTGGAGACAAGACAGGTTTAATCTTAGTTTTCCATTTAGTCCCTACTCCATGCCCGAAAGCGTAATAAAAGCCGTCTGTTCGTCGTCTGCGGGGAGCGGCGCAGGCGACCGCCGGAGCATTAATAAGTAATGCACAGTAATGGAACGCTCGCCTCACAGCGTCATATTATTCGGGAATAATGAACGGTATATATAAACCGTTTTATATAGTCATATAAAACGGTTGTATAATTGCTGCACGTCCAGGAATGGCTACAGTTTATTGAGATTTAATTTGTGATGGGTTTTTGTTTAAATTTCTGTAATGAGCTGTTGAGATTTTGTATAGAAAAATCAGTATCTACTATACAAAGGAGTGGGCCGTAATCTACCACGCTGGCTTAGTGCCGGTTGATAGATGTCACATGTCTTCGAAGTTTTTGACTCTCGGAAATGCCGGTTTCCGACTATGTTTTCCTTGACCATTTTGAGAGCAGAGGTAATGAAATAATTTACACAAAGTAAAGTGCCTAACGGGCTTCGAACCTATGTTCTACAACTTGTAAGCCGTGGCCGATACCACTCGGCCACAGCTGCTCTCAAGGTATAGTATACAGAATATATGTACGTTTATTCAGCACAGACTAAAAAACCACTTTCACAGTTCAAAATCCACATTCACACACACACACACACACACACACACACACACACACACACACACACACACACACACACACTAATGTTTTCCTCGTATATACGATTTGTGGACCATCACACTGCAATATGATAACTGTGTATATGCTATTTTGCTTACAGTTTTTGGCAGTCGTGTTTAACTATGTTCACTCCTGCACTCCCCACCCAACTAGGAACACCTATAGAAACGCAAGGAACAAAGCCATCATTATACATTGATTGATCAATATACCACAGCAATATTTCCCCTCAAACTTTGTTGACACATTCATAGGAACCGTGATAGCTAAATAATTCCATAGGTTGAATAGCTTCATTACAACAGCACGAGAAAACCATAATGGATCGAATCCATCGGTCGCTCCCAACTTCATAACTAAGTTCGACTCCAATTAAATGCCGACTTATGTCCGTAACATCGAGCATTTGGCGCTGGAGTGCGCAGTCAAGTGAAATTTTTGGAAGAATAAGATATATATGATATCATTAATAATTATTAATGTTATTATTAATTATTAATGATATAATAACCGTTATTATTATTATAATAATAATAACGGTTGGATAAAAACCTTGAGGATGGATGGGATCAAAGAACATTTGGCTAGAGGAGGGTGTAATACTAAGATGACGGAAGATAAAGAGGGCAAAATTGGCTATTTTTTTGGATGTTTGACAGTTTTAATTACGGGTCTGCAGACGCCCGAAAGTCTGACAACTACTCCAACCAATGGGTATCGTATCGCAGTAACGATTTGTGGAGGTGAAATAGCCAGCCACTTCATGTAATATATGGGTATTCTAGCTGCATCTAGTTGAACTGGAAGCTGATCCTCTTGGGATCAGCTTCTAAGAGAAAAAATTGGGCGCGAATTAAACCACGAAAAGTGGATAAAAAGAATACGAAGAAAAGGGAGGGTTTGGAAATGAATGTGACAAGGTCCATTAAATTGGACATAAGTCTACCAACTGAACCATTCGGACAACTTAAACACAATTTTATTCCCCAAGAGTACCAACAACACGTACATAAAACCGCGTCTGTAATCCAGCGGAAGGGGGGGAGGTAATCCGGATCTCGCATGTCATCGACGCTGTTCTACCAATATATAGATAACCAATACACATGACATTTGGATAGGCGGATTTAACAGCTAGACTCTTTCGAGTATTAAAGTGATTTTGAAGGCAGATCGGACCAACCAATACGTCAAATTTTGTAGAGCCATAAAGATTTTAGATTTTTCTGTCATGTTTCTAAGAAGAAACGGAATGCACCCGCTCAAAGCGGACATTTTATGAAGTAATATAAATAATGATATTTATAAATGTAAAAGCAGGCAGAATCTCCAATAAATTCTGTGCATTTTGATAAATGTTTGTCCTAGTGCTTGGCCGCAACCCCGCCTGATGGTAAACAGAGATACAATCGTTGATGGTAAAACGCGCTAGTTTATTAATCCTATTCACACAAAAAAAAACTGAGTAAATAGGAAGGAAGACGGCAGTTGAGCGAGGTGATGCAATGTTAAACCCAACAACGATGTTGCGCCAGGGGGAGATTGATGTTGTGTGTGAGTGACTTGTCGCTGCCGGCCGTAACCAAGTCGATGGTCGGCAGCGAAGAGTCCTGGGATGCGGTGGTTTCCTTCTGCGAAACAGTTGTCTCGCGGAAGGAGGCTGCGGAAAGGGAGAGGGAGATCTCGTCCTCTCACCCGACCCACAGCAGGCGTACCGGGCGTCGTCGGAGGGCGGATAATGCCCTCTTCCAGCCCCCCTAAATGGGTTCAGGGGCGATAGACTCGGGGACATCTGTCGCCCCCCAAACATCAGGACCCGAGGTGGCGGTGCGAAGTGTTCCACGCGCGCTACTCTTAGACGTCACGGGGGGAGTCCTACACTTCACTCCCCCCCTTGACCCGAAGAGGCCAACGGTGGTGGGCCAGCACCAATCGGGGGTTGCGGAAGCAGTATTAGTTCTCGCAGCCCCCGATGTAGGTGTGAGAAAGAACAACCGGGTGGTTTTTAGTCAGTAAGAGTCTGACAGACCCCGTCGCTCGCCCCAGGGCGGCGGACATCCATGAGGATTTTCCACCCGGAAAAAAAAAAAAAAAAGAAGGGGGAGATTGATCTGGAGACAACAACATTTAGCTCATCGATTCCGGCACACATCGCAACACAACTGCTAATTCCCGTCCTCCGTACGGCTTTACCAGACTTCATGCCGGAACACGACGAATCACTTGGCGGCAAGACTTTGAGCTCATCGATTCCGGCACACATCGCAACACAACTGCTAAGTCCCGTCCTCCGTACGGCTTTACCAGACTTCATGCCGGAACAAGACGAATCACTTGGCGGCAAGTCTTTGTCTGGTGGGTGGTAACTTCTGCCGGCAGCCGATGTTATGGCCTACCACCGAGAAATGGATTATGATTATAATGAAAATGAGTTATGGAGATATTATGCTAAAGCAGAGTTTGTAATTCTACCTAGCCAAGGAAGACCTACCAAAAGAAGATGGCAAGTCTATACTAACAATAAATCAGAAGAGTCTATTAGAAATCACTAATCTTTAAAACTGCCAGTCTGATTTGAAAATTTATTTTTGCATTTGACAGTCCAATTCTCCAGAAATGTTATAGGCTGTATTACATCACACCACGCCTCTTGGGAGCCGAATAAAATGAAAACGTCCGAACGCAAAGCGAAAATGAAAAAGCGCGAACGGACAATGCGATTCATTGCCACGCCAAAAATATAGGAAATACGCAGATGGCCGAAATTTAAAAATTGATAATGCGATTTGTTGGTCCAATGGTACTCATATATATATTAATTATGTAGATATACATGTACTTCCCGAGTGGCCAAAACATGGCGCTGGCAAAACTTGGCCGATCGTGATCGGCCATAGCGTAATAAGCCCCTTCGCGCGACGTCACGTGCTGCGGCTTTGAACGTGTTAATCTGGCTGTTTTCTTAGTATCTTCTGACTTCTACAAGGACAGAATTTGCGGGCACAGATAATCTTCTTTACATTCCATAAAGTAACTCAATAAAAGTGCACATCATTAATATTCTTACCTACTCGACGATACCGTGCCGTACCAGTGTACGACGTGATATATATACAAGGTATTATCGGATTGTATGCTACAAAGTTTCGCCGGGCGATCCCCGCAATTCGTTTCTCGTCTATTCATCGCATTGATTTCATATCCGCTACGAACTCTTGAAGAAGTGGACCCGAAAAACGCGTGGAATGAGTTCATGATAACAATAATTAGTGTGGATCTTTTGAAATTGTATAATTACGCATTGAAACATAATTAACATGTTTTGTAATAAAATGTTAACTCCTTTCGATAAAAGATATTTAGATAAGTGGTGTAATTTAGATTGCAATCTTTAACTAATACATAATAACCAAAAAGTAAATTGGGAAGCAATTTAATATAAACGCATGTAAAAAATAACAGGAAAAGTACACATTATCTTAAGTAACATTTATCTTGTCAAATTAAAACATTTCATAGACTGAAAAAAACAGGGTGGCCAAAAATACGTTAATTTACGTCAGGCATCGACTAATTTGAGAGGAATAAATTCATATTTATTTTTTGTCCTTTCCTTAATGAAATAGTCCCGATTCCCTTGTTCACAAATTAAACTACTTATTGCTTGTTTTCTAATCACAATTTCAAGTGACCAAAAAAGTTGCCAGTAATATTAATAAGATTCCATCCATATCGCTAATTTTATGGCCTTGTTCTAAGGGAGATCGGGAGTGTGGGTACTAACTCAATTACGAGCATCCGACGCCTGAGTACCAATTCAACTGCTTTTTTCTCCCTTTGAAGTATCAAACAAATCTCATATTTATGGGGATATGAAATAATGGTGGGTTGGTCACTCATTAGAGCTTTGTAAGAGGAGGAAAGATATTTTTACCCGACTACGGCAAAGCAAAAGGAGGGTTATGATTTTGACATGCTATGTATGTATGTATGTATGTATGTATGTATGTATGTATGTATGTATGTATGTTCATCTGTTCCCTCGTAACTTCTAAACTACTTATCAGAATTCGACAAATGATATATCATTAGAAGCGTCTTAATTGTCCGCTGGTTATAGGCTATAAGGGGTTTCACAAAATCTAATGTGGCGCCCTCTAGCGGACAAAACATACAGAGTAAAAAAATTAAGTTAAGATAAATATGCCGTGTTTGGTATCATTTGATAGCGCTTTACTTGTACTTTTTAAATATATATATATTACTAGCATTTGCCTGTGACTTTACCTGTATTCATGGGCTGATTGCATATAATTCACATTTTTTCGTTCATAGCTTCTTTACTACTTATCAGGATAAGACCACTGCAGTACCATTAGAAGAGCCTTGATATTCCGTTGGGTATGAGCTATAAAGCTTGTCATCAAATTTAGTATTGTGCCCTCTAGCGGACAAAAAGTTCTATGTTAATATAAAATTAAAATAAATATACCGTGTTTGGTATCACTTGAAAGAGCTTTACGAGTACTTTATGCTTGTACATAATTACAAGAATGCTTTAATGATGTTAAATATGAGCGATAATTAGTTCAACAATTTAAATTTTCTTAATATTATGCGCCACAAATACACTTTAACACCAAAATAGTACACATAATAAAAAGTAAACAAACTAAAACCCAACTACGACAAAAAACGACGCTGAAAAAGTATAAAACAAGATTTTCAGAATACTGAACTGAACAAAGTTGCTAATGTGTAAAGAGATAAATTTTCATGTTTGGAAAGACGTAGTCACACGTTACATATACCTACCTACCGTAGCACCTTGACAACGTGTGACTACGCCTTTTTCGTTTTTTTTGATGAAGAGATAGAAAATACACCTTTTACACTGTGGAAAATTTTGATGATATCTGTTCGGATTACGAATAAGGTTAGCATTATTAGCTTTTAACGTTTTCCAGTACTGAGAACTGCACCCTCATTGCGTAACATACTATTACTATCGATTGGAATCATTTTCAAGCAGATAGCTAATCCTTTGCTTCATGTGTTCCAAAAATATGTTTGCTCAACAACGTAAATAACGCAATGAATGTTGTTGAACTGTCAAAAAACCCATCGCTACTGTGTTACGCAATAACCCTGTTTGGGCTTTCTCCCTGGGACAGCTAGTGGACCTTATATCCATCACGCAGTCCCAGTCTGTAGTTGGTAGAACACGTTCAGATTGGTAGTTGGCATAATAAGTCTTCGAATATTTTGGTTGTGGGCTACGCCGGTTTTCTCATGATGATTTCTTTCACTGTCTTCACTGTTCTGGTCGTGCCTCGGAAAGCACGTTAAGCTGTTGGTCCCGATTGCAATACGAACATCTAATGGCAGTCGCTATGGGTTGTTGGAGCCCCTCAAAAGTTCAAATTTTTTTCTGATTGCAATGCTTTGCTATCGCTTTTGGGTTGTAGAGGTCAGACGGGAAAATATCGAAGTTTAGCTAAAATCAGCAGTTAAGGTAAAGCGGACCCCAGACTCCAAAAGCTGAAATAGCTTCGTATGCTACTGGGATTAGCGCTGAGATGATGATTTCCTTCACCGTTTTGAGAGCAGTGGTGATGAAATAATTTACACAAAGTCTGGGTTCTAACCCACGACCACTGCTGTAACAATGAATGTATTAACCTACTAATGTTAGTATCTATTAACAAAAGCTTTAAATATAACAAAATCTTTAAGTACAAAACCTGGAAGCTGGCTGCTTTGTTTTCTTAAAAATGTTCAAACTTTTCGAGTGGGAATTTTTCGCTTACTAAACCTTGCACAAACAAAAATGTGCAAGTACTTCAAGAACATTTTCACAAAACCCAAAACTTCTTCCTTACCAAACAACACAGCTCATACTTACATAAAAGAAAACAACCTTTTTTACTAACAGCATTTACAAATTAAGTACATCCTAAACAACAATTGATTTTCGCGAAATTTGCGTACGGCTGAATCAAGTAGATGACGCACACAACGGAGTAGAATAACATTGCAACTCGGTTCCACTAATGCATTAGCGAGAGAGCGAGTTGCAATATTATTCTAATCGTGCAACAGGCGCCAGATACAGATAGTTATTTGGCAAATGATCGCCGTAAACGAACTAAATATTTGGTTTTCGGATCTACCCGTTTGATCGGACTTTAAATCCAGGGTATTTATGAACACGTCTATATATGGTATCGAAACTGTAATCTTTAAGGGATAATCTGATAATAGAAAGTATCATGTAGGGCAAAAAACTTTTGATGGTAAGACTTTTCCCCACCAGACAAGTCTTGCCGCCAAGCGATTCGTTGTCTCCAGCATGATGTCTGGTGAAGCCGTACGGAGTACGGGTCGGAACAGTTGTATTGCGATGTGTGCCGGGTACGATGCACCAAATGTTGGCGTGTCGGGAGTTTGGTCGTGGAGGGTCTCCTGATCAATCTTCTTCTGGCGCAGCATCGTTGGTCGTGCTGTTGAGCGAGGTAATGCAATCATTGCCTGCTCAACTGCCGTCTTCCTTCCTATTCACTATTTTTTTTTTTTTTTTTTGTGAATAGGCTCTTAATAAACCAGAACGCTTTACCATCAACGACTGCATCACTGCTTACCATCACGCGGGATTGTAGTCAAGTACTATTTCATAATTATAAAAAGAAATGAAAAAGTATGTATCTATCGTATTATGTAAGGTTATATATTGAGTGCTAGCATGTAGCATAATAAGCCAAGAATGTTTCCACTGATGAGACACTGCCCTTTTTATTTCGAGAGAGTTTGGGCCGCAATTTTTGTTTCTCATACTCGTTTCTTTACGTTTTAGTTAAAGGCTTTGAAAGCAATGGCGAATAAGAAATCAGAGCAGAAATTTAAGCGTCTAGATAAATATTAATAAATTTTGAATAGATGTTTCGGTGAAAAATTATTAAGGATTTTTTTTTCTACTCGCCTCTTACGCGCTCATTAATCACGGTGTGGGAGAAATACTCATCAAGATTTATTGGTTAACAGAGAAGCTGTAGGTAAGTAAAACGCGTAAAAAAAAAAACAAATCTAATCTACATCCGCATTGTGTTTGCCAAAAACATCAACATGCAACCTGATGGCCAGAACCCTAATTAAGTAACACGCTTAAAGCATATTGTTAATCCATTGCTACATATGTTCGAAAAAAGTTTTTGCTCAACAACGTAAAAAACGCAATTGAATTGTCAAAATGGAATCCCTTGCTACTGATGGTGTGTTACGGAATTAACCTGCAGATTTCGTAATTAAATAAAGTTTAAAATATAGTCTCTAGTCGATGTCAGCCACAAGCAATATATTTATATATATATATATATAAATATATCATAATTATAAACTAGTGCTAGACCGCAATCCCGCCTGATGGTAAGCAGTGATGCAATCGTCGATGGTAAAGCGGGCTAGTTTATTAAGAGCCTATTCACTCTAGCCTTCAATAGCAAAAATGTAGGGAAATAGAAATTTTTGACAGATGTAGAGTGAGATCACAAGGGGTGATTCTCGTCATTTTAAGAACTTTCGCAATCTGATCTCAGGGTCTGGTCTGTCAAGTCAAAAAATTCTTCTAAATTTCCTACACTTTGAAAAGTGTTTGACATTTGTTTGCGATGTGGAACCGCGACTCGATTTTGAATATATTTAATTACGAGAATAGGATTTCTTCATCCCGTTCTTAAAATGATTTTCCCCTGTTATCGTGGATTAAAAATTAAAAAAAAAGGATATTATTGCATACATTTCGACCGCGAGAGCATTTTTCAATGAAACATAACATTTCCGTTTTTAAATAACCGATGTAACATTTCTTTGTTCGGTTAGGTCTAAAGTCTTGTGCTACATTCAAGGCTTTAATTTCGATATTCCTGTCTTCCTGTATACCAATAAGTACACAATTTTCCATTCTACCTTTACCCCTGGCTTCCTAAAATAACATTGTTGTTTCCCGATTCATAAAACTCCGTCGAACAGGCACTCTCGATCATTTCCTTAGAGACGTTAAAAACTCATTAAAAATATTACAAAAAAAAAATATGGTACTCCCAAAAATGTTGGCACACAGTAGGCCAGATTAAAATTGTAATTTTATTGTTGAGCAAAAATTTCAAAGTGAAACATACCTACAAGAAACGTACTTCGCCTATATGTATAGCCAATTGGCTCATGTCTTCTCACTGAGGACAAAGTATTAATAATCTTCCTCCTAGTAATCACCACCTGCTTAGCCTTTTTCCAACTATTTTCGGTTCGGCTTGGAGTCTAAACGGACGCTTCTGAATATCAGTATTATTCTTTTACTCTTACTTCAGTCAAGAAATTATAACTTAAACAAACAAACAAAACTACACCTAAAATAACTGTCCAAATAAGCCGTACCAAACACGGTACGGATAATTTAAACAGTCATTTTGGAAATGGAATTCCATTTGCCTACAGTATATAATTTTTAATAGAATTTGACAATCCCAACGTCAAACAGTCGCTTTATATTGAAGACCGTACACATTAGTTCTCGTGGCGTGATGACGTCGCAAACAAGCAGTCCGCACTGAACTTTTAGCAGCAGAATAGTTTATGAAGTTGAAATTCGATAACGTTGAAATTCAACTCTACAAATAACAGTGAAGTTGTCGTTTTAACGTGTTGTTGGTCTTAGCTTGTGACATACTTGCTGTCAGAATGTGTGACCGGGTATTCTAATAAAGCGGAAGAGTTTGTTTGTTTGAACGCGCTAATCTCAGGAACTACTGGTCCGATTTGAAAAATTCTTTTCGCGTTGGACAGCCCATTAATCTGCTGCTGCGACCAATAGGAGCGGAGCATAACTAACTCTACGTGAACGAAGTCGCTGGCGGCCGCTAGTCTCTAATATTTCCACTTAACAATGCTAACGCTGCTGTTTACTTTTGACAAATAATAATCAATTGCTTAGCACCTTATCAGCGCAAAATAGCGCTTATTATTGAGGATGTCACTTACTTAGGAATTGACTCTAAGAGAATAAATAAGACTGCTAGAAATAAGACCACTTTAAACACTCAGTACATCAAAAACCACCTACAGTAATGTTAAGTTGATTATTTTTGATGTACAGGTTGTGCCGTGAAGGATGAATCTAAATGATCAACAATACTTCACAAGTTTGAATACTAAGCACAGAAAAACGTTTATTAGAATTATTTTAATAAAAAATTAAATTTTCCTGTCTAACCAGATGCTGAATATTTTATATGGATCGACTACCTGTACGGAGGACGGGTCTGAACAGTTGTATTCCGATGTTGTTGTGTCGGGAGTTTGGTGGTGGGAAATTGATCTGGAATCAATATCCCTCTGGCGTAGCATAGTTGGTCGTGTTGTTGGGTTTAACATTGCATCACCTGGTTCAACTGCCGTCTTCCTTCCTATTCACTCAGTTTTTTTGAGTAAATAAGCACTTAAAAACTAGCGTTCTTTACCATCAACGATTGCATCACTGCTTACCATCAGACGGAATTGCTGAAAGCACCAGTCTATAACTAAAAAAAAAAAAAATCAACAAGCCACTTACTAGGTGTTGATAACTTGGTAATACTTCTAGACTTTGGGGCTATTGACGATGCGTAACGCATTAACGCACGAATGAGATGTCAATGCACAATGCCGGGACCAGCGGCGTAACGTGTACATACTTTCCGAGACACAGATGGGTATATTAATAAGAACACGCATCCACGACCCCACCGATCATTGACCCCATCCGGCTATTATTTTTAACCACAAACCCCTGACGACAACAAACAACAACACTGGACTCTTCAACCAACCCGTCCGTAAGTATGTACATACAAAACTGCGGGGAATTTTCACCGAGTGAACTTGAAAGCTAACCTAACACGAGACGTATGTAGGGACCAAGTTTGCCTGAAAATATTTATAGTAACTGAATTTGATCCGGGGTGGGTTAAACTTAACTGCAAACAAGCTGTAAGAGGGATAACAGTCGTTTTAACCGACGGTTATCGCATTATCCATGTTTTCCGACGGATTATGGCTGTTCTCCAATATCGTATTAGGGGAAAATTACTAAAAAAATATGGTTATGGGTATTTGAGGGTTATCACAACAATTTTTATATGCTTAAGTGCCAATACAATATAAAAACCCAGTGCATAAAAGGTTACGGAGGGTTTATTCACGGCAAAAGTGGAAGTTTTCTCAAATTGATTCTATGTATGTTTGAGATGCCAGGGGTCTAATTTTGGTCCTCAAGGACCGTGATGCTTATCAGGGTTGCGGGTTGTTCGAAAGAGTCCTCTGGCCTGGACAACTATGGTTCCCTTAGTTGACCAGGCCAGAGGACTGGGTTGGGTGTTTTGGGTTTTAGTTAGTCTGACATGCCGAGAGTGAGAGAAGTAATTTGATGATTTCCCATCCAAAAAAGGGGTTCAGTTGTACATGGAGGTGCACTCACTCTAGCTATAGCCTTGTTTAGATCAATGCAAAGTTATCCAAATAATTATATTGGCCTCCTCTTTTATTTGGACAGAGGCGTTCTAAATTGAGATATTAAAAAATCGTTTTCATTCCATGATAGAGTCATCAAAACCCAATCCAATTCAACCACCAAGGCAAAAAATACCAATATCATCGAGCCACATGCCAAAAATTGTTAAACCAAACATTGAGATCGGACAAATTAGTTTCCAAAGTAAACCGCAACATGGAAGGCCGGTTAGCAGTTTCTACTTTCAGTTAGTAGTGCCAAAACACATCGACACATAAAGGTGAATTTGGCAGGGTAAGTGACCCGGATGGAGTCGACCCCTCAATCTAAGGCTAACCTCGAAATTAGCCAAACGATACCTTTGGGCATTAAACCTTAATGCTTTTTTTGGAGTAACTGTTTATTTGAAGGGAGTTACTTGGGATTATTTTAAAGTGTGGAAGGAATGCCCGCATTGATTTTGCAGAGGTTAAGGTAAGTTTAAGCGTTCGGTTCCTTTCAAGTATTGTTTTTCCCTTCTCTCTGACAGCCATGAGGAAACTACAACGTTTGTTAAATATCATCAAAGACATGGAAAGGACGGCTTATTCGTATAAGCCTTTGCCGTTTAGAAACAAAGCTTTAGTTCTATATTTGATTGGACTATACTCAGAAATTGAAATAGAGTATGTACTGAACACAGATACAGTCATGTAGGCTGTTCATATCTTTCAATCAACTCTGCCTGTTGAATTCCGCTATTGGACATCTCTGATCTCTCCCTGGTTGCGTCACAACACCCTATCCTACGAATTCTGCATCCAGTCTATCCCAGCCAGCTCATAAGATAGAACTGATCTGTGCATATCACGCAAATAACTGCTCTGTTTAATCTATTTAGTTAATGTACTAGAATCAATCAATTTTCAGCGTCTTCATTAAACACAAGGTTTTACAAAAGGCGTAACGAGAATGGTATTAACAGTTCTACTTCCAAAAACAAATTAGAATCGTCACTACGATAAATGAGATTCAAGTTCCTAACCGCCTTAATTCTTAGAAAAATATTTAAGATTTTAAATTAGATCACACAAGTCGTTTAAATCCAGCTCGTTCTTAAACAATATACCTAATGTAAAGTAGAAACATAAACGACTTCGTGTCACAAAAAATCCCTTAAACTTCAAATTTTCCTTTGAAAACAGAAAGCTAACAGGATGTCGTGAAAGCAATTATGGTAAACTTTTCACAAAGGTGCAATGCAGTCATAAAAGCATTGTGCTCCTTAGAATTCAGGGCAAAAAACCCGTCATTACCAACAAAAACAACTTGTGCGAAGCGAGAGAAGTTGGGGCGAGTCTGCGAATTCGATTTACATATGAAAACGTTCACGAGCGGGCCGCTAGAGGACGTTCTCTTAAAAATATCACACCCTGTAACACGATCTTATTTAAAAGTCACACCCGGTGCGAATTTATAAAGGAATAAAATCTACGTGTGAACTTTTGAAGCCCGCCGCCTTTTGGGCGTTGAAAAACGTTAATGTATGCTTTAATACTCTCTTTTGTCTCCGAATACGTGGCTTATGTCTGAAGTATATTCCTTTTTTAAGACTGTGTCTAGTCTGTTTCATTAAGATTTATGGAGTTAGCTAGACAAGCGTATCTTCGCGTTTATATTTTTATGCTTTTAATTTAGTTGTGATCTGGCGAAAGTTAAATCGTGTTGTTATAATTAAATAAGTCTGGCAGAATAAATTAAAAACATCCGCAGAAGAATCAAAGTCACCGACATAGTTCTTCAAGTCGCTAGTATTAAGTAGCAGTGGGCGAGGCACATTGCTCGTAGAACCGATGGCCGATGGGCAGTAAGGTTCTGGAGTAGCGGCCGGGGCAGCACAAAACCGGTCATTGTGGAAAGCCTCGGGGGAGGCCTTTATCCAGCAGTGGACTTAGAAGAAGAAGAGGAAGTCGAAGAAGTGAGACTTGGCGCGTCAGACTTATAGGATGGATTCAGACGGGATGGGCCAAAGTCGTCACACAGTGGGTGTCTGAAGACGGGCGTTGCCATCGAGATAGGCCTAAAAATGCTGGCGTGACGATTTGGGCTGGCTCTTAACGACTGGCCAGAGAAGGCGCACAAGGAAAGGTTGCAGAATATGGTTGGAGACATTTTCTCAGCAGTGAGAGCCTGGAGCTGACGAAAAAATAAACATGATGTCGTAAACATCACACGACCGATACTGGCAACAACACCTATTGATTCGAGTCGGCTACTTAGGTCTCTATTATATTTGCATATCGCTCGTGTGAATACCTAGTCAAGAATTTAAATCTCACCCGTCTTTTAGTAAGAGTCTATTTATTCTGCTAAGTATTTTTTTACACTTCGTTTACCTTCTATCATCTTACTACTACTATATATTACACTACACTAGCTACATTATACTAGCTTTTAATTGCATTCAATTAGGCCGGCAGTCTAATCGGCGGACACATTTTTGTCAAATGATTTCGATTAGTTGGGATCGTTTGGAGCGCAGTTGATATAATTTTAGTGTAAAATCCAACTAACCGAACTAGTCGCAATCATTTGACAAAAACGTGTTCGCCGATTAAGCTGCGGTTTTGGTAAAAAAAAAAATTCCTTCAAGAAAATACAACCCTCGGTTTATTTACAATCTCTAATAAGGAACCCTCTATCATGCGCGTCAGATATCTTTTCACCTCGACATTAAGGCGATGAGCAGGTGCTTAAGTTGTCATTTCGCGCGTCACGGAGCGTTCCGTGTAATCCACATAATGCTTGTGCTCTTACTTGGGGTTCTCGATAAGGGTACGAAGTCTTGACGTTTTGGATTGTAACTGGGTAAATGAAAAACAATTGACTGTAGTAAAGATACCGTTTCTATTGCTGAATAGACCGCGTTCACTCACAAGGTACTTTTATCTCCGCAACTAGTTTGTCTCTCACATCTAGTGTAGGGGTTTTTATGAAAGAGTACGTATGTTGGTGATGCGACAGCTGGCAGGCTTTTTATCCGCGGATTCGTAGACTTGCTGGCGATCCAACTGTCGCTCTTCTGATGTTTACACAGGAAGTGACTGCACGGTGATAAAAACATTGCAG
The DNA here is from genome assembly GCA_017933935.1 of Sesamia nonagrioides. Classification (NCBI taxonomy): domain Eukaryota; kingdom Metazoa; phylum Arthropoda; class Insecta; order Lepidoptera; family Noctuidae; genus Sesamia; species Sesamia nonagrioides. The sequence continues at coordinate 4,073,778 of JADWQK010000188.1, forward strand.
GCCAGAGAGTAAAAAGTACCATTGCTGTCTTGTCGCTTCTGTGTCTTCTTTCAAAACTCTGCGAGGAGATAAATAAGTTGCTGGGTAACTAAATTGCTCATGAGCCTGCGTCCATAAATAAATAATTAATACCTACAGTATTCTAGAATTTATTTATTTATTTAAACATTTCGCACGTAAAAGGTTACAAAGGCGAACTTAATGCCTTAGGCATTTTCTATCAGTCAACCAAGGGGTTAAGAGATTAGATGGCAAGTGCCCGCGGCTTAGCCCACGTGGAGGTCGAAAATTATCCCACTGGAACGTCTAACAGGGATATTTGTCCTAAATCTAATGTATCCAGGCCATGGTCTACCTGAGTTAAATATCAGTGAAATCCACTCAAGCTTGACAAGGTAAAAAAACAGACCCCGGGATTTGCTCTTGTATTTGTTGTACAGATAATTATAATTTATAATAATACGTATATATAAATCTGATCCAACCTAACCCTTCCTTCCCTCTACCGGCGACGCCCTAAGCCGAGGTCCGCGCCCCTTAGCGTGTAGTCGCTTGGTTTTTAAGTATTTTAAGTCCTGGCTGAGGTCCTTTAATTTATTGAGGAAACCACGGGCAAACCCGCTTAAGCAGACGACAATCTACTAAGTTAAACTGCAACACACATAAAAATTATGGATTTGGATGTTCCAACAAGAGGCAGAACAGCTAAATTTATCAATATCATTAATAATAATACTTTTTAAACTAGATCTCAAAAGGATTTCTGGTAATGTTGACGTTTTTCAAAGCCCAATAAATATATTGTTACTGTAGTAACTCGAAAATACATCACTTTTAAGACTAAGATAATCTGCAGTCTTGCGGACAACGAGTAGGAGTTAGTACCTACTTAGTGTAGTTAGTACAAGGTGGAGACGAAAATGGTAAAATTGCTCTCAGTACTTAACGGTAAAGAGTGAGGGAGAAAGAAGATTTTAAGACATTCTAAAGTTAAGTTCAGTGGATCTTATTCTTACTATTTCATTAACAAAAGGACAGAAGAAATAAATACTAAATTAGTACTGTCAAATTAAGATACTAGAGACAGTTTAAACGTGGTTAAAAACATGGCTACTACAAATACGTAAATTCACATCAGATGAAGATTAATTTAACAGTAATATTTATCTTGTCCTTGTCTATACTTAATGAAATAGAAGAAAAAATAACTTAAATTTAGTTAAATATAGTTTGTTTACGAAGGAATCGGCGCCGTTATGTTTTATGATGCTTGTCCAGTAATTTAAGTATTTAGATTATCTATGTTTTTTACAAATATGAGACTAAATCAGTGATTATTTTAGTAGGATAATAAACTGGGATGTTTTTTTTTAAATATAAATCTTTAGATTATAATAGATATAGAACATTCAAAAGGTGGAATTTTCTAAAAGAAACTACTTTAAAAAAATAACTTTAATAAACCCAAGTAAAAACGAAAACTTTAAACTACCCACCCATCTGGATTTTTCAACTACCCTTTTAAATTACCAACTAATACTTTTTACTTTTTTCTCTATACCCGTCCTAGGAAGACATGATAGCAAATAGAGTGCAGCCCGATCACAAAATTACACGTCAATCCGAAACGCGGCCGCGCGAACCGTCGGCCTCGTCGCTCCGGGCCGGTTGCAACCGGATCGAGCCGGATCGAGGTGGATGAAACACGTTGTTTAATACAGCCGGAGTAAAATGGCATTTGTGTGGCAACGGTTCAGCTGTTTTGTATTAAAATGTAAGGTAGATCATGGTTTAGTTCCCGATCCCTTTTTTAATATCTTTTTTTCAGATCTCTAATATTTCCAAGTCCAGCCAGTGAGTGAAATGTGTTTAGTACTAAATGTTTTTTTTTTGGTTAGTCGTTGTCTACGTATCTATTAGATAACTAGCGATAGTATGCGACTTCTTCTTCGTGAATTTCTTCGTTTCAACCCTTTACAACTCGTCGCGACGAGCCGCCTGCCCGCGCTATAACTCAATTTTTGCCTTCAGAAAAAGGTATTAGCACGCTTTTAAAATTCCGCCTACTAACTACCGCCTACTAACGCCTATCGTCTGCGCTTGCGCTATCAAATGTAAAAAGAATATTTGAAATCCGACTTAAAATTCCTGATATTACTACGTTCAACCAAACAAATATATTATTGACTTCTGAACGAGACAGACAAGAAGTTAAATTTTAATCACGTCTGGGGGCTTTAGCAATTTAGTTATTTGTTATAATAAAGTCGAAAATTATGCAGTGAAAAGTAACTTAATTATATAAATTGTATGGTAGCACGGAAGCCTTCGTATGCGTTGCCAACTCGCCTGGGTTTTTAAACATTTGCCTCCAAAACCTTCCTAACTTTGCTATCTTACACAATTGCAACGATATTTTAACATTAAAACCACATAACTACGTACATGAGACCACCCGAAATATTAACGTTAGCACTGAATCGACCTCCTATATATAGTACAAAGAACAGGTTTATACAATATGCAGGAACTAAAATAGTGACTCCGTTGCAAAACTTTGGTTTGCCCAGAATAGCGAAATCTGGTCGATCCGGCCAGACTATTTCGGTGAGTTTTCAGCCGAGATTGCTAAGCGTTGCTCTTCAGTTTTATACATTTTAATAATTGTATATAAGAATATAGGACAGTCTAGGTATGTATCTAGCGTCTGCACGGCTGAAGCGGGTCGCCCCTATAGTATTCATAGTAGGTGAAAATGGGCATCGCCACATAGACAGGCAAACACTATCTAAAGATTTGGACTCATTTTTACCTGACTGGAGGGGGAAGTAAAAGTGACACTAAAATAAAGTAAAGTAAAATATGGGGGAGACAGACGAAGTAAAGTATTTGATATAGTTTTGACTCGCAGTTACCACATATGACTTCCTATTTTAACATCCATTCATTTTTGTTTTATAGTTCTAACAACTAGCTTTTGTATCTCTAATATGTGCCAAATTAGAGATAAATCTATACGAATATATAAAGCTGAAGAGTTTGTTTGTTTGTGCGCGCTAATCTCAGGAACTACTGGTCCGATTTGAAAAATTCTTTTTGCGTTGGATAGCCCATTAATCCAGGAAGGCTTTAGGCTACATAACCTCACGCTGCGATCAATAGGAGCTGAGCATAACTAATTCCACGCGAACGAAGTCGCCGGCCGCTAGTTATATGTATACGTTAAATTTGTTACATGTAAATGGACAAAATGATGTAAATGGAATTTAAGCATGCCTCCTAAATTGATGCACGGTTTTCAGTGTCCATTTACATTTAACAAATTTAACGTTAATCTTAAAACGAAACCAATTTTAAATCTATGGTACTATTGATTTGTTTCTTGTAAATGAAACTTATGCTCTCATCGTTGCAATAAGTCGTCGAGTCTCGATACTACATGAACATACGGCGTAAGCTACACCGTGATGCTGCAGTATACCCGTAGTTTCACATTACATCGCCCAACTGGGATATCCTAGAAGACGTAGGGAACATAGATCAATAAATCGTACATTTACAGTACCTACCATAGAAATTTACTGTACGTAGCTATAAGGAGGACGATCAATTACACGGAGCTCGTTGTTTCCTGACAGGCACGCACATCAGTTTGTAGTGAAGACTAAGAAATTATGACGTCATCGCTTTAAACGGACGTGGCCTAGGCGCCATCATGGTTTCTGAAAGGTTTCGGTTTTAATTATGCTCTATCGAAAATCCTCTTAGTTAGAGGCTCTCTCTTCTTCTAATGTGTCTGTATATAGTTTTAAAAAAGCAATTAGAATTCTGAATTAATTACGTACCTTTTGATTGAAGTAGCAGATTACCGAGATGAGATGAGCTTAGAAGGCTACGGCTTTCTAAGTTCAGAGATAAGCGCGATCAAAAAATAATTAAAATCTTTATAGATCGTAATCTAAAGTAAGAATAACGCCAAATATTTTTTCTGACACTAGCAGTCGGATATGAGCATTACTCTTCAATTCAATGGCCTAATTTTTGAAGGAGGCTATTTGTAGGTTTATCATACTAAGAGCCTTAGGACTCGAGCAAACCGAAAAAAGCCAAATAGGACGCTAAGCGGAAACGAAGTAATGGCATGGGCGATGCGATGTGACAAGGTGGGTCGAAGGAACATGATTGAAATTGACACTAAAATAGAAAAAAAAAAAAACAATTTTTTCCTCTAGTTATAACTAAATATTATCATCATTACTTAATCAATCAACACTATTGCACACACAACGAATCTGTGTAAATTGATACGTAAAATAAAAGTATATAAAGCTCGGTACACACAATATGCATTAATTTGCTGACAACAATGTGGTATGTGGTCTCCGTCGCGTCAGTGGCGACGAGACCGGAATATTTCAATTACGACCACGCTCAGAATCGCACTGACCACGGAATGGGATGGTCGTGTGAAGAGTTTGTAATTACACGCCTTAGTATGCTGGTCATAAAAATGATTGTGTGTAAACAAAAGACTGAAGTAGGGATTTCTTTTTAATAGCTGGATTTCTGATTTAACTTTTAAAAACAATTCTTTATGGTAGGTCGGTGTTCTTAAACTTTTAACAACAAATTTTAATAGTAGAATTTGTTTCTTCTTAGACTTTTAAAAACAATTGTTTATGGTTGATCTACGTAAAGTTACTTTCACTCAAATTTCGACAGAGTGAAATGAACAAGGGCCCTGACAACCACCAAAAGAAACCAACTTGCTGCAATAATAAAATATCTAGTACTAAGCTAGGACTGACACTTCTGTAAAAATAGCATTTCTGTGACTTTGTAATTCTAGCGTATGGCACTCGTGGGTTGCAACTGAAAATCAGCGTCAGATGGTACACCTTGTGTTGTCATCTGACATTATGCTGAGCTGAGGCCCTTTTGGCATTACATTCTTTGTTTTATATTTTTAAGGTGTATTTCTTTTGCTGTAATGTCAAATAAACGCATATTTCTTTCTTTCTATAGAAAAATATTTCCCTCTATCCTGTCATTTTCGTATTAGTTCACCAGAAAGACGAACTAATTCATATCATAAGCATAATATTGAAAAAAAAAAACGCTATCATTTTAAAATAGTAACGTCAAAATCAAGAGCTATTAAAAATGGAACAGCAAAATGTGATCCTAAACTAAAATCTAAATAAGTTATGATTCTGAATTCAAAAGTTCCCGCGCTAGGGTCGGGCTCGATCGATGCGCCACAGTTATTTTGAGCGCATTCGAGCGCTGCTGCAGACGGAATCAGTGTCAGCCCTAATTGGGCTACACGCCTGCGACATTTTTGTTCCAGATCAATACAGTATCTAAATTCATAATACTGACTCGTCTGTAATGCAATTTGTTCATAGACAGCTGCGCACGTCTACGCAAAAATTATCTCTATCTGGTAAAAAAAAAAATATTTGCTCTTAGTAACTATAACAGGTACCTACGTATTTTCAAAAATATAATTAAAATCATTAATTCACTTTTCAAAGTTAGCTTGTACCATATGAACAAACATACATATTCCCTAATTTGTACTTTTCATTAACCTATATTATAGCAAATTTCCTTTTAATAATTAAACTTTACAATTCCGTCCAGCGTAAAAACTAACTAAACAGTCTTTAAACAATTGTCTATGGACTGTAACGAAGTCCTTCGAAGTTTAAAAAGTAAAGTGTTATTTCTGCTAAAGAAAAGTAATTTTCTTTGAAGTCCAATAGACATTTCCATTTTGTCTCTTATTAGTGCACTATTTTGTGCATCGTTAGCGGAAAGTAAAAGAATCATAGATACTATAAAAAAAGCACTTACTTCATTTCGGAAGATTATCTTAACCAATAAATTTAAATAATTACAGCTTATTGCGGACTCAATGGTCACTGGCAGTATTGCAGTATATTTTTTATAAAAAAAAAGAAAAGTTATAAATAAATATATATGGACAAATCACACAGATTGGGCTATCCCCAAAGTAGGTTCAAGACTTGTGTTATGGGATACTAATTTAACTCAACGATACTAAATTTATAAGAGATACATATATATAGATAAACAACCAAGACCCAGGCCAATCAGGAAAATATCGTTTTGCCATCATGACCTGGCTGGGGATCGAACCCGGGGCCTCCATGTCGCAGGCAGGCGTGTTGACCGCTGCGCCATCATATGTCAATCGATTGGCATCGTGCCTGCGTTTCTTAAGCTAATTTATTATGATCCTGTATGAGGTGATTCATTCTTGGTTTCGTACATTCTACCTCATACTTTTAACATACATTTTCCTAGTGCTAATATACAATTGAATATACTATGAATATAAATGACAAACGATGTGAAAACGTATTTGTAGTGAATACGAAATTTCGTTGCATAGTCTGTGGTTTCCTATACGACAATGCACCTATTTGATAATTCATGATACTGCATACCTACTGAGCAGTCTACTATTTTGCAAATAAGTTGTATCTCACAAAAAAAAAGGAAGAAAAGGGCAAAATATTGTTCAATGTTCCCTTTCATACAAAAAAAAAAAAAAATAAGAACATTCGTACAATCCTGTTGTATATTTCAAATGAATCTCAGATGAAAGCATAATGATCCCTTATACTAATAATAGAGCGTTTGTCGTCCTAATGCATGGCAAAAGCCTCTTCTCATACGGAGAAGATACCAACATTAATCGCCACACTACTTATTAGTGTGGCGATTAATGTTGGTATCTTCTCAGACGATCAAGACGGATTCAAGATTCAGGCTTATATTAGCCATTTGTAAGTCTAGGTTTTCTCAAAACGATATCAGTAACGTCCAAGATAAAATTAGAATAGTATAGTATTGATTTTTATTTTATTGAAACAGTAATGGAAGTGAGTAGCATTAACTGTACCTAATGTAATCTTTAACATTGTGACCCATAAGACGCAAGCGATGCATAGTTTGTGGCCCACCAAGTCATTCACATTGTATTTTTATTTTTGATAATGAACTGTCGTTTATTTTCTATTTACATATCGACGCTTGAAAGGCAATCATATCTAAACGACAAATATTCGTAAATTGAGTTATATACATTCGAACAGTTAGATTTTTCTGCGTCGTTTGGTGTATACAGTATGTTAACTAACAGAGGGCGTTCCCGTTAACCCGAAATAGTATAGCATACATACATGCTAAAAAAAAATATTTCCATTCGAAAACAACATGTTTTAAATTTTTTTCGAATACGAAAATATTCAATAAAAATTTTAAATTGACATGTAAAAGAAACACACTGTACACGCGAACTTGAAAGACGGCAACGTCGCAATTTATTTATACATGACGACTACTATTTTGATTTAAAACAGGAGGTTTCAAATTTATTTTCAATTATATTTTTTTTTTATTCGGATTTTTTTATGCTTATTTTTCTATGCTGATATTTTTATTTTAATCTATTAATGATATATATTAACGAGTTTAAGGCAACGCCCTCTGTTATTTAACATACTGTATAACTCAATTTACGAATTTTTGTCGCTTAGATTTATGATTGCCTTTCAAGCGTCGATATTTAATTACGTTTTAAATATTATAAATATTTTTTAAATAAAATTGTAAAAAAAGAATGGTATCCACGGGTGTCGGGAGCAAGGTACAAGCTTCTGGTGGTCAGGGCCCAAAGACAGTAACCTCATAACGCCGTATCGAGGAGTACTGTCTCTTGAATCAGGAACTTGATCCAACCGCCTAACAAAAAATTCGATGAATTTTGATCGGGGCTTACGGCAATTAGCGTAGGCTGAAATATCAATCGGCACACTGACAGCCGAGCTCAAAATGCACATGTTAGCAACTTCATGTGCTAAGTTAAGACATTTTATTTACTTCTCTTGCTTTCACGCTTTCAGCTTTCACGGGGTTCCTGTCATGTGGAATGGAAACATCGAAAATCATTGCGTGACATCATCCTTTATTGAGCGATGGCCGTTATGCGTAATTGTGACATATGTTTTCGCTTATTTTTGTTTTTCTCATGTTTGCTCGATAAATTTCTTTCTATAAGAGTCAAAAATGGTGGTAAATCTGGTCATAATCATTGAGTCATATTTTTTTTTTAACCTTACAAGTAATGCATTGTGGGCTAAGGATACTACAAATATTGGCCCGTAAAACTGGATCACGGTAGACAGCGGAACAAAATCAACGCCTACACCTATGACTGGATCGAGACGAGTGTTTAAAGGAACGGGAGAACTTTTCCCTGCAGTGACACACAAGATAACTTTTATAGTTATTCAACAAACAAAATACTATTACTTTGATTCATAATTCCCAAACGGCCTTCAAAATGTTCACATTAACAGCAGCCATTAATAATAAGAGGTGCCATTTTTCATAACGATTGAACTAAAAGGTTTCAACTCGCCACTCTATTAGGTTTATTAGAACAATATTTCATCGTAAATGTCCACAATCAGTTAATTAGTTGGGACTATAAATTTACGAAATAACATTCTAAGTATTGTGCTTTGTTTCAAATATTTCAATATATTAACTAAGGTTTCGAAATTCCCTTTGTCACCAGAGTATTAAATTATTCCAGTATGTTCTTGAACATAATTCACGTTATGTTACGCTTTAAGTCTGGACATTAAACCTGTTTTAATTATTCTGTAGTGCTGAACCAACTGTAAAAGTTCTCATTTTGTCCTGACGGTGTTTTTTAGCAGACAATGGCTAGGCCCAGAGACCGTGTAAGCTGTCTTTGTTAAGCCCTGTTTATTATTACAAAATAAACATGTTTCTCGAAAATAATGTTCAAATCTTTTAAGTATTATTTTTATGTTTGAAAGTAGCAAAAGTTCATTAAATAAATCCGCTCAGTGGCAGCTCCAATTTAAAATACATAAATTAAAAAAATAATACTCATATTTCTCCCAGTTACTCTGCCGTGGGCAAAACAATGCAATGTATAAAGGAAAACTTTCTCGCCCCATCTCACATTATTGACTAAATGATCCGAAAACAAACTCCGAAAACTCACATAACTTTGTACAAGGCGTTCGATATGGATGCTTATAAACTGGATATGTTTAGAACTTAAACTATACCTGTTATGATCTGGAATAGTGTCCTTTACATCATCAATAATAGGAGAAAATTCTACACCCACAAGATTTTTTGAAATCGAATTTAAAATTCAAAATTTCGAATTATTTGTCAAAGCAGTGCGTTAATATTTTGTCAATATTTTTTTGTATCTGTGGCTATGTAGTAATTGTAAAGGCTATCGTTTTTTTTATTTTGAAAGACACATTAATAGCTATGTAACATGTGTTGCGTTTCAAAAAACTAATAATTCTTAAGTGCTGAAGAGCGTTACGTTACTTTACACCGTTTTCCTTAGTACAATTTTACGACTCGCGCGGTAAAAGGCAACTACATTGTGCTTTGCATTTATTCATCATGTTTTACATTTATTCTCAGGATGGCGGGGAATGAAAAAACTATAAAAACCAACTATTGTTAAAAGAAAAAAAAATGTTATAATACTATTATATTAAAGTAATTACTAGGAATCGTGAGTAAATATTTTTTGTAAATATACTGCGCGAGTTCTTGGGTAATGTTATGAATGGTAGATAGAGATATTAGAATACCTGAATGCGCATTGTGCCAATAGGACAAACGCAATTGTCGCCGGACTGCAATTCAAAAATCGAATATTACTGTACAAACAAGCTCATAAGCCACGCTCACATCATAACCAGAACTGCGTTTTACATCGACAATATATCCAGTCACTTCTACCTCGATTTCCGTAGAAGTTGGTAATTTTTCAGCGCGGGGCCGGGCGTTGGCATCTAATTTATGGGGCTACGGCCACGGGGAAGGAAGCTAAATTACCATACGACGTCCGCCAACAAAGAAACTGCTGTAAGTGCTTCCTAGCCGATACCAGTGACGCATACTAGGTACTCACGTTTCTCGAGAGGTGATGGTTTCAGCTTGGACGCTGGCCGTTGATTTTTGTAAAGTCCGCAGAAAAGAAAAATAAAATGTTATGTTCTGTACAATTTTCTGTTTTCGATATTCTTTTTCTACTCACACCCTTCTTGGACATCGCTTATATTAAACTCCAAAATTGCTCATTATTTATTCAAGATTTTGGTAATATGTATTTATAAAATTAAACTAAAATCCCCATTATACTTATTTTTACAAAATTTAATGTTAAAGACTTCGAGACGTAAAGACAAAAACTTTAAAGGGCAAAATAAAGATTTTATAATTTAAAAAGAAACAACATAGAGGTCAACATCACACAAACAAGGACTCATTATGAAGGCTCTCGTCTGAAATTTTGTCACCACAATAATACTGGTTTCATATAGATAAGGTATTTCATCATCATCATCATCAAATACCTTATCGATATCAATAGTGAAACAGTGTTCTATCATCATGCTGCATCGTGTCTTTTTCTTCAATACTTTTCTATTAAATGTTACCTTGATATTCACCCTGTTCTATCCATATAATGTTTTACATAATCCATCTATCGTCTTTCCCAACTGTGTCCTAAATTGTAGATGGATAGAAAAAGTTGATTGTATGGTTTAAAAGAGTATAGTGCAAAAATATTTAAAAAAAGACTTCCAATAAATTCAAAGACTGCAAAATAAGCAGAAGAAAAGCCACTAAATGGCTTACTAAACCAAAAATATCGTACCACAAAATGAAGCTAGCCAACACCGTATATATCTGGAACAGTTCAGTGAAAATCCCCCGATGCAACCCGCATTCTTCATTCAGCCGCGCTAAACTTTGCTAAGGTATTAAAAAACTGGCCGTCCAGTAGATTTTATAAACACTGAATAAAAAGGTATACCAGTGCTTACGTCTTTTAAACTATGAAATATGGTATGTATAAAGCTCTTAGCGGAAGCTTCTTCCAACTTTGTTCACGGAGTTTAGAAGTGAATACTGTGCGTTGCCACTTAACGGAGAATTTTTTCGTATAATAAACATCTTTCAGGTTTTCTGTAATCGTTTGCAGAATATTTCATATTCCTCTGGTCTGTTCTCCCGTGTACATTATATAATTTATCCACAATTCTTTATACTTCTAAAGCATTTAAAGCGAAAGGAGCATTTATCAGTTGCAGCTTGGTTGAATTAATCTCTTAATTGTCACTTTTATTTCTTCGAATTTGACATGCACCCTAATTGCATTACACACTATCATCATCAGTCTGAAAATTGCATAAACTAAGTATTTTTTTATTTCGAATACCATTGCTTCATATAGTAAAAAAAATATTTCTGCTCGACAATATATATAACGCAATGATGTGGTTGAACTGTCAAAATTTACGCCATCACTATTGATAGTGAATTACGCAATTACACGGCAGCATTCCACATCGTTGCCTCTAAAATCTTCAAGTCAGCTAAAATTGTCTCAAACTCTGTCTTTGTATCTTTTACACTAGATAAGTGTATCGTCAACCATTATTAGTTTTCTCAACGCTGACCAAACAATTTTAAGGTCCAGGGTCACATTCTGCTAACTTTCATTGCTTTAAAGGGATCGGTTCAGGTTTACAAACATATTCAAATTCCATGCATATGCAAAATATTTCGGCCGTAACTTTGTGGTTATGATCGTAAATTAATAGGAATTATACTTCATATCACTCCCGAAGATGATTACCAATTTACATGCAGCAGTACGTAGTATGGTGCCGTCCTTGTCACACTTTAAAGACTTTTCATAAAGAAAAGAAAAAAAAAAAATATTCAAATACCCGCTCATCGACCCCACTCCGGTCTCACTGTCCTATGTTCATTACGTTTTTTTGTGCTGTCCGAGTCACACGCATCATTTTGTGCAAAAAATTACCGTTGCGACTAAGTTGTTTCCAGATTGTCCAATCTGATTTTGCGTAATCATGGTGAAGAAAAGTTCACGTTCGAAAGATATTGATGATTATAGTGGTTTATTTAAGAAATTAAAGAAATTAGGGAAAAAGTGAAACATAGATCTAGATTGAGATTGCCTTCAACGTCATCCTAAAGTGATCAGGTTAAGCGTGATACTCACCAAGAGGAAGTTATTGAAAGTAAGTAGCCTAATCTGTAGTTGCTAATATAGATGTCTAGTAGGTACCTACAATGCGCAAGCGCCTGCCGCCACGCGCCGCCCGTCAGGCGCCACTCTGTCGGCCTCGGGTACCGGTACGATCCTGCGTTGCCGCTGTCACAGCACCGCTAAAAATTGTTTTTATCTACCTTTTTTATTAACTTTATATAACAAAAGTTTTATGTAAATCATGAAACAAGTTTTATTGGTACTAAGTATATTTAAACTAGTTATTAGATGGTAATAAGCAAAGATTAATCGAACTATAAAATGTATGTATTTGTAGTCGTATAAGTAGCTAGGTATTAAATGTATGAACGTAACGTAACGTCTATATTAAATCGCGATATTGTTACCTATAAACATCGCTCGGTGTAAACCGCCTATGAGCGTTGACCTACCTATTTTTTGTTTTTTATTTACTTCGTTTATATTGCGCCTAAGTCTTATAAAAGTACTTACCTAATGTGCTCCGCGTAAATCGTGTCTGAGCGTAAAGTACTTGCACACCTTGCTCCGCGTAAATCGCGTGTCTGAGCGTAAAGTACTTGCACACCTTGCTCCGCGTAAATCGCGTCTGAGCGTAAAGTACTTGCATACTTTGCTCCGCGTCAATCGCGTCTGAGCATAAAGTGCCTACTTGTATACCTTGCTCCGCGTAAATCGCGTCCGAGCAAAAAGTACTTGCATACCTTGCTCCGCGTAAATCGCGTCCGAGCATAAATTACTTGCATACCTTGCTCCGCGTAAATCGCGTCTGAGCGTAAAGTACTTATCCCAACTTGCTTCGCATAAGTCGCATCTGAACGGAAAGTGCTTGCATAGCTTGCTCTGCGTAAATCGCGTCTGAGCCTGGATTACCTATTTATATCCGCGTTAATCGCGTTGCATTACTAGAATGGCTACCAATATTGTTATTATAAAGATTTTGCTTGCTATTTGCTATAAAATAGAGATTCTTGATATGTTAGGAGATGATCCTTCCTTGGATAAAAGTTTTAGTGAAACCTTACATGAAGACATTGCATCCAGGTGCGAGCACACAAGTAAAGAAAAGCCAGCTGATCGAATAAAAGAATATTTGCCTCCAGAAAACTGTCCTCACCTAAAAGACCCGGCGTAGAATCTCGAGATCAAAGCTGCGCTTACAGAAACAATTAATAAGAGAGATGTTTAGAGCCAAAGTCACCAGAATCAGCTTGGTAGTGGTCTGGCTGCACTCGGAAAAGCGATCAATATAGCTCTAAAAATAAAACAGATTTCCGAGATATCATAAAGCCACTCAGTGATGCAGCTAAACTTTTTTGTGATATACACTATAAAGAATCTCTCTCAAGACGGTTTGCCGCTATAAATACTCTAAATAAGCAAACCCGACGTACTATAAGAAATACGCAAATAGACAATTTTAAATATTTGGTTCAGAGTTGGCCGAACACTTGAAATCGTCCAAAACTATATCAAAATCTAGTATGGAACTACGCCCTCGTATGCCAGCAGTGCGACCTGCCATTAAAACACAGCACGCGCTCTAATCTGGTCCATCCATATCAGCGCGTCGAGGGGCTTTAAACGCGAGGGGGGCGTCGCGGACTGCCACCGCTGGGCCGCGAGTGTATCCGCCCCACTAGACGGCCCGACAGCCGCTGTCGCGCAACCGCAACCCGATGCACACCAGGAGCCACACACGGTACCGCTCAAGGAGGAACTGACTTCAGAACCAGAGGTACACTCATCAATTGTCGGCAGATTGCAGTTTTATTATAATTATTGGTGTACTATTACGAATGACTCCAATATTCTGTCTTGGGGTCAAGGTTATAAAATTCCCTTTAAGGAGGAACCCGTACAAAAAATAATACCTAAAAATGACCGATTTTCTTCTTGTGAATCTAAAATAATCCAAGAATCTGTACTTAAACATCTTGATCCAAAATATATTTCATTGTGGAACCCCTGTGATGATCAGTTTTTTGTCGCCCGTATTCACAGTTCTAAAACCGAATGGTGAACATCATTTTACACTAAATTTAAAGGAACTAAATAAATTCATCAAAGTGGAGCATTTTAAAATGGAGCATTACCGTACTGCACTAAAGCTCCTAGACCAAAAGTAATTTATGGCTACATTTGATTTAAAGGATGCTTAGGCTCACTTTTTGATAACAATTAATAATGAAGAACGTAAAAAGCTACGCTTTTATTGGAATTCACAACTTTATGAGTTTAATGTTATACCATTTGAGCTTTGCACTGCTCCACTTGTTTTCACAAAGCTACTAAAACCTGAATTACAATCTCTACGTTCGGACGGCTAAATGTCGGTTAATTACCTATACGATTTTTTATGTATTTTATGGCTCTAACAGTGAGTGCGTTGGAATGTTACTGCTACAAGAGAAATATTAGAATCATTTGGACTCCTAATAAATAATTTAAAAAAGGACCAGTTGACACGAAAATTCGCATTAATAACGCAGTCAGGTCTTTTTCACAAACGAAAATGTGCAGAATAAGACAACTTGTGGAATTTCTAGGACTTTTGACATCAGCATGCCCAGCCGTACAGTACGGTTGGGTGTATACTAGGCAAAAAGAACGCGACAAATTCTTAGCTTTATACTATTCTGATAATTATAATAAGCGTATGGTTTTGCCTAGCTGTCTACAGCCAGATTTTAAATGGTGGAGTGACAATATTGAAACAAGCTATTCATCTATTCAAAGTAATGATTATTTACTAGAAATATTTTGCGATGCATCTCGTACAGATTGGCGAGTACCATGTAACAGCGAAATACCTGGTGGTAATTGGAGTGCAAGAGAGATTAAAAATCATATTAACTTCTTAGAACTAAAAGCTGCCTTTTATGCGATAAAAATGTTTGGCTCTCATTTAAGTAATTGCAATTTCCTTCTCAAAATAGATAATACAACATCCATTGCTTACATTAATAAATTGGGAGGAATACAACACACTCGCTTAAACGATCTTACACGACATATGGAAGTGTTTTGAAAAGTGTAGAATTTTCATATTTGCGATATATTCAATCTAGCGATAATGTTGATGCAGATCGCGCTTCACACTAATAGTCCATCGATACCGAGTGGCAACTAGCTGACTACGCGTTTTCTGAAATTTGAGCTAAGTTTAGCACCCTCCATTTTGATCTCTTCGCAAGCATACAAAATCTTATGTGTGACAGGTATGCTTCGTGGAAGATTGATCCGCAGTCAGAAGAAGTTTATGCATTTACGTTTAAATGGACAAACATAATATAATTTTACGCATTTTCACCATTTTGCCTTATTACAAAAGTTCCTCACAAATTCGTAAATGATAAAGCCGAAGGCATTATTGTGTTTTCCTACTGGCCCTCACAGCCGTGGATTCCGCTATATCGAAAACTACTTGTGTCACAAGAAATATTTTTTGAGCCGAATACTAAGCTAATGCATTCTCCTTTCAGAGAAGCACACTCACTGTATAAGCCTTACCCTGGTGGCAGCTATATTATCCGGCAGTCGTTGATTGAACGTGGCGTACCAGTATCGTCACTAGATTTACTCATGGCTTCGCTAGCCCAAAATACACTATCTCTGTATAATTCCTCATTAAAATTTTGGTTGGAGTTTGATCAACAAAAAACATTGCAGTTTCTGGATTGACGGTATGTCTGGCAATAGAACATTTTTGTCAGATAGGCATAATGCTGGGGCTAGCTATAGTACTTTAAATACCACGAGATCCACTTTAACGTTGGTTCGGGGTAATTCAATAATGAAAACTGATTATGTGAATAGATTATTGAAAGGTTCTTTTAGACTAAACCCTCCTACTCCTAAATATGATACAACATGGGATAGCTCTGTGGTTTTAAATTATTTAAGTGATTATTATCCTTATGATAATGTGAGCCTTAATGCTTTATCATATAAAACTGTCGCTTTGATTGCCATTGTGTCAACTCAGAGAATTTCAACTCTTAGCTTAATCAAAAATAATAATATTACTGAAAGTAATGATTCAATTGTATTAAAAAAAATACTGACTTAATTATATCGTCAAGACCCTGCGCTTACCAACCCCTGATCAGACTGCCTTTTTTTTAAAGAGAACCGTAATATATGTCCAGCCATCGCATCGAAAGCATACTTAGATAAAACAAGATCTATTAGAAACACTGAGACAAATAATTTATTCATAAGTTTTCGTAAGCTTCACAGGAAAATTGGCCTTCAAACTTTATCCCACAGGGTAAAGGATACTCTCCAAAGAAGCGCTGTGGACGTGTCAATGTTGGTGCACATAGCACAAGGCACGCGGCGTACATCAGTTCAGTCTGCAGGCGGTTCGAAGGGCTGTGGGCTGGAGTAATATCTCTAATATTTTTCAAACGTATTATAATAGAGAAACTATTGAATCGATAGGAAATCGCCTCCCAAATTCATTGTTTACTTAATTGTATGAATCTTTATCCTTATTTACTGTTAACACAAAAACTGCAGTTTGCTAATAAATATTGCAAATCAATTGTTTATAAATTTGTTTAATCATTACCATTTCGAAACAAAAAAGAAAAATCTGTATAAATTTTATATTACACTCTAAACATCTGCATGTAAATTGGTAATCATCTTCGGGAGTGATATGAAGTATAATTTAGAATTAAACGAACTTACCTTGTGAAGTTCGATTCTAATTATACGAAGATCACGAACCGAAGATGATTACCACAACCCTCCCGGCCCTAAAGCCCAATATTTTTCTTATTTGGTTAGACTAGCCCTAAAACGTAATGAACATAGGACAGTGAGACCGGAGTGGGGTCGATGAGCGGGTATTTGAATATTTTTTTTCTTTTCTTTATGAAAAGTCTTTAAAGTGTGACAAGGACGGCACCATACTACGTACTGCTGCATGTAAATTGGTAATCATCTTCGGTTCGTGATCTTCGTATAATTAGAATCGAACTTCACAAGGTAAGTTCGTTTAATTCTAAATTATATCGCGTGGTCCCTTCCCTCTTTGACTCTCAACTATAAGTTTTCATTGGGAAATTATTATACATAAGATTAATATACATTTTGGGGCGTATCGTTCGACCTATCCTTCAAGCCGATTTGAGGTTTCCTGGAATTATTTTTTATGTGTAGATTGTTGGGATAGCTGTCGATTTACTTATGGTTTCATCTAACTGCTTTAAAAGATCATCTGTTTTCTTGTGTATTGTTATATCATGGTCTTTTTCTGCGGCTGTTTGTTACTCATCCTCTATTATGCCGTCTTGCAGGTCTATGGTATGTGTTTGGTTCAGCTCAGTAAGTTCACTGACCTCCATGTGTTGAGAATCAATGTCCTGACTAACCAGGTAAAGGGTTTATCTAATTGCTTCCTTTTTTATTTAAATACTATCACTCGTTGTAATCAAAAATCTTGATACTTGCCTATGGACTTTTGACTCAAATAAACGATTTTTTATTTATTGCACTTTGCTATGGATAAGCTTTCTTAAAGATGAATAATTTCTAAAACAGAAGTTCTAGAATCATTCTAAAATGATGCTTCAAGGTTAAGAACAGTGCGTCATTGAACCTAGAACCCTGTATTTACGCTGTGGTATATCAATTAGTCTTAAGCAATTGCAAAGGATTAACAGCGTTAATCCACAAACAACTTGAGAGTATTCATTAATTACGGATATAATTAATAATATCATTTGCTTTCCAATTATTGCGATTCCCCCTTTCTTTATAAGCTTAAACGTTTAGTATATACTTGTTACTTTTGTCTTAAAGATACATCATTCATTATTTGAACATTTGAAATAAAATAAAGATTTACCCAAAGCAGACAAAGTACCGTGGACTTTTAAGAGGTTGGAATAAATAATTGATCGTGCAAATACTTTTAACCAACATAAGGTCACAAAAACTGGGGAGCATTGGAAACAAAAGAAAGCAGTCGCCCAAACGGTAAGTCGGGGACCTCCTAGTACAAACGACAATATTATTTCAGTTAAAAGTTCCACGGTTATCCGATCCATTTCCCCCGCACTGGGATATTCAAATAAGATATTTTTCACCGCACTTGGCAATTCCGATGAGGCTTTTATGAACCCTATTCATATAGACATAGAGGTGATAAATTATCAGGGATCTGCGAACACTGGGGTGGAAAGCTTAGGTATATTTTTTTATCTTTTACGTAGATATATGTATTTTATGTTGACAACACAGGTGTCGGGTTGCCTGTTACGAAATTCTGTTTTATATCATTTGCGAGATGAACGTACGTATCGCTTGCTTGCGTACTTGGCGATATTTTCATCATTTTCTTAGTAATGTTGTAAATATGCGTGACATTTTTGTGATGGGGAGAAAGATGAAGGGGAGATGGTGAAGCTAATATTACACAAAACCTTTTAATTTATTAGCATGACCAGCAAATTTCGAGACTGCTAGACAAATGGCGGTTCTTCTTAGCAACCCCATAAGGTATAAGAATGGTGTCTTTTAACACGAAAATTTATGCAAACACGGCAGTGCTTGTAAGTGTTAGTTAAACCAACGCATTGACTTAGTTTGACGCCCTAGAAAGTGTTCTGTGAAAACACAAGACATCTAAGACAGTCCCTAAAACATAACTGAAGTATAACACAATAGCAGCTATTACAATTTATCGTTTAAACTATTCAGAATTCCTATCCTCACGGTTCATTGCGAGTCGGTTCACAAAGGCTCCATACTTAAGCTGGGTAAGCCAGAAGATAATGTTTGTACGAAGGCAATAATGGCCGATGTCACTCGGAGCATTTGACTGGGCAAACTCGACAGTCCCCGCATTCGAGCTTTAACTTGAGATGTAACAATGGATCCAGGTGGTATTATCAGATAAGAAAGTACGCGTTATACAGTGTATACAAATTATGAGTCCATCTGTTGGGGTGGCAGACATGGTTAAATAATTAAGTAATAATAATTGTTTTGTTTTTCACAAAGGGCATTTAAAATCCGAGAAATACCTGTCTGTTTTTTGGCCGCCACGCATGTTGCCTACATAAATCAAGCTAACATCAATTCAAACAGAACGTACTGCAAAATCTGTAAGTGCCTAAAAAAATAATTATCATATAATTTTGGGCGACTTGGTCACTTCAAATATTAGCCGGGAGACGGTTGGATGTTACTAAATGCAATTCATTAAAAGAAAATAAAGCCTTTATATATCATTAAGTTTTAGCCTCCATATATCCAGCTCCCACAAAAATTCAATTCAATTCCCTAATCCTTAGCTCTCGAATAAAGAAGAAGTGGCAATGCGGCATTGTGATTATGATAAAACTGAAGAAGGAAAGCCCGCAACGAATTTCACATTCAACAGCACACCCGCGTTTTCCAATACGTGACCTCTATATGAATTAATTCTATATTCTATACACCCGAAAACGCGTAGGGTTGTAATCGATATGCACAACGCAACTTATCGATAAACTAAGGAATACCAATTAAACGCAGGCTGTACCGAATTCCAGGGAATAATAAGGGCTGTGTACAGTCGTACTGAACCTTCGGTACACAATGAGCTTCATGTGACTGTGAATTGAGGACCGGCCAAGGCGATGGGTAACTAATTTATTGTGGGCCAATTGAATCTTCATTTGACAACAATTGGGCAGACCCTTTGTTTGGTAAGGACTCTAAGGACCACTCAGTTGGAATTTAGGGAGTTTAGATTTGTTTCATTATACGAGTTTAATTGATACGTCCTTGATTTAATTTTGGATTAAGGGTTGGACTTTGGTACATTAGGCAGTTTCTTAATGTTAAAATAAAAGCAGACAGGAATCATCATTTTAACAGTTGACATTTCCAAATTCAATCTGCTACTCCGACCAATACAATTTCGTAAATAAAAAATCACCTCAGCATCGTCGATACACAAAAATGTTATTTTCACCATTCTACTCCATCAACGCGATGACAAAATTACATAACAAAAAAAACTTTGGTCCTCCCCACATTTGTGCCCAAAGTCTTGTGTCTGTTCTGTGGTCCTCCAAAATCTGTTCTGTGGTCCTGCCACCCGCGCCCCGAGCGCCGCCAATCCAAAACATAATCACGACTGTAAACTAGTATTCCTGTAGTACATCAGACGTTTATACAATCCTCGAATTTCATTTATTACGCTCCTGGAATTGAGCACTCGACGTAACATCGTCAACACTTTTAATACCTTAAAATTCTTTTAACGAAAATCTTTCTCGTGCAATTTCATAGTGAGAGTCTATAATAAAAAGTTGAACGAGCTTGAATGTCTCTTTTGGGGGACGTTACACACGGGCTGAAGCTGAATATGATTCACGTAAAAACGACACTAAGTTTTAATTAAAACTAAAGATATTTCTCACAAAAATCCGGCGCACAGCTGGGTAGTGGTCGTTTGAATTGCTAAATCATTACTGTTATTAAAGTCGGTGATAAATATTGAGTGGAATTTTTCATTTCATAGAACATATAAAGAAAGAAATAAAGAAAGAAAAATTGTTTGTTCCGCACAAACAGAACCTACATTAGAATAATAATATAGTAAACTAATAATAAACACATAATAAAGAAAAAAATAAATAAATCACTAAAAATCACGAAAAATATACGTTAAGTTATGCGAGTCTCAGTTAGCATTTACTTTTAGCCGTACATGACAAGCTTCCGCATGTAGCTTTACTCGAGTGGTATATCAATAAAAAGTAGGGCTCATAATATCCCACAAATAAAATTCTATCAAAATTCAGTTTACAGGTTTCGGAGTTCAGCCGCAGCATACAGACAAATTTTAAAAAAATAATCACGTGTGGATAGTTAAAAGCTTGATAAATTCCCATTTTATTTTTGCAATGTCAAAACTCATGGCCTACATACTATACTAACCAATACAAAATAACGTTTTAATGAAAATGGTATTCTTACATCCACTCCAAAAATTGGAGTCGGGCATGAGGAGAATGTTTTGTCGGGCTGTTTCTGGTTTATATGTCTCCGCTCTTCGAGAAGGACAGTTGATACTCGCACTAGATCCAAGTAGGCTGCCCTGAACTAATCGTGGTCTAATTTTAAATCATCTATACCAAAGAAGTCAATTTTTTTTTTTTATGACTGATACCCTCACGATGTTTTCTTTTGCCGTTTTGAGAGGATTTATTATGATTGATGAGCATTCTATATTTGAAATCCCAACGGTCTTATTACCGAAGCTTTCAAGGTCTTGGAACTCATCTGTATTTTTAATATCCACCAATAGCTATCAAAAAAATCTTGCCAATCGGAAAAATTGTTTAGGAAATTAAAAAAATTAAAGCAATTAAAAAGGTAAAGAGATCTCACTTTTATCACATAACACCTCACGTCATTTTACAAAATTTATTTATTTACCATAGTTGAAAATATTTCCATTGAGGAAAATCAGTACCTCTAATGACAAAAATAACATAAAAATATCAAACGCTCGGATCCACATTAATGTCAAAGGCACTCCTCTCTTCTTCATTTAACAAAGTCTTTTTAAAAGTAAAAACACGACTTACAAGACGTACTATATATTATGTTTTGGAGAAATGAGCATAGCTTTTATCTGTGTGGGGCCACTTCAGAGGAAACCTTTGTCAACGGTGTCAGAAACTGGTGGAGAATGTTTCCATGCTTTGTCAAGTAATAATCGAATCATACCAAGATATATGAACGTTAGTCAGTTTCTAAACATTTTAGAGGACAACAACCATATTACGTGGTTAAATTTTAGGTTATATTAAAATAGGAGCATCTGTAGTTGTTCCACGTTCCCGTAGCGGTTTAAGCTAGATAGTTATACTAGAAGCACACGTATTGTGAGCTAACGAAGGCAGTGCTTATTCTACTTTACAAGATGCCAGAATTATTTCTACCTACCTTCAAATTCAATGCAGAATAACAGCTCAAATCTCTCAATAAAAACCGAGGTCCCAGAATTTCGATTTTCCCGATCCCAATTAGTCCTATTTGCATAACACGTCAGCTGCCTATCAAAATCTAGATATCCAACCTTTTCCGTCAGAAAATGTGTTGGGAAATAAATTTTATTTTGCCGTATGAACAAAGGCGATCTGTCATACTCAAAAAGGAATTCTACCTAGACGTCTAGCGATTCTAATAAAAACTCGGGGCCGACTAAGCTGCGTAATAATACGGGATATTCCATAAGTAATGGTCCAGCGCAGCGCGAACTATTCCTTTATTCTCCGCCTCCCCGCAGAATTTCAGCTTGGGCACGAATTAGGGGATTTTAATATAACCGTCTGTGTGGGCCGTCATGATTTAATTTGGTCCGTTTATATTTGAGTTATTGAAAGTGTTACGTGTGCAGTCTAGGTTTCTATTTTGGGTATAAAGTCGTTCAATCTCTTTCCCTTTAAGCAAGGTGCACTACTAACGAGCAATTTCATACTTCTAGGCAGCTAATTTGTTCACACTAAAAACATAAAAAACGATATATTTGATCACCAATAAATTCTCCAAACAAAATATTTAATAGCCTTTGCTAATAAGCCTGGTGGATGTACGAAGCGTTATGAGCCATGATGAGGAAACCTGGCGAAAAATAAAATAAGGATGTGTATACGGTACAAAAATGAACATATTTTGGTGAGTAAATTAGTGAAGTAGCAAATTTTTGGGCGAAAATGTGATTTTTTTTGTTAAGATTTTTTCGTAAAAATTTTGCAGCATAAGTTTTGTCTTGTTACACCTGTACCTTTTGTTACCACCCAAAAAGCAGTTACACAATATTAAAAGGCAAGTTTACCTATAACATTAATGCATTTCGAACCCCAAATGACATCGTTTTAGTAACATGAGAAATCTTTTGCAAGCACAAAAGTATCTTCCGTGTCTAAAGCATCTCAAACCTGTGATTGAAATAAAACGAAATAAACCAAGCAGTAACTTTAGAAAACCGTATCCATTATCAAAGTAACTTAGCGATTCTAGCGAGCGGAACTATCCACCGCTGCATTACTCTGCAAAGGTTCATGGCTTAGACTTTTAGCCTTATATCTAAATTTTGTTCATTTTGCACTACGAAAACCTGTAGCTATTAACTACTATGAAATTCATGTCGGCCTTTACAACTTATTACCTGAAATTACCCGTTTGTTTAAAAAAAATGGAAAGTTGCTGCTAAAGAAGTGGTGCAAAAATGTCTGGATAAGACTTATTATGGCAAATAGGGTTCATGAATAACAGACGAATGTAATGCAGAGAAGAACTACATTTTTATTGTGATGATTGTGAGTGCAGGTATGTATCCATATTCTACTAAACACAATATGAAACTAAAGTGTTATTATAAAAGATCATATTGAATTAGCTAGCAGACTGCAGACGTGTTCTTCTTCGTTGGCTAACCGTTCATGGTTTTGCTCATCAAATATTTTATGTTGAAGATGTTGATTTCTATGGGGTTAAAGATCACTGGGGTTACGACTGCAGTTATTTTGCGAAGGAAACAAAAGAACTGATTGTTAAATTAATATTACAAGTGACTAGACTGAAACTGCGATCGATGTCCCTACAAAAGCACATAAATTTCAATACTTCGTGTTTAGATAACGTAGAATTACACTAGCTTCTTTTTACCTTAAATTATGTTAATTAAATGAATTCTTAAATAGTTACTCATATTCAATCAATTTTCAAATAGACAGCGATGTCAAACATTGTGCCACGTCATTTGTTATACGGTCGACGTAAATTCCGGTCACGGTAATGTAAAATAAAATTCCGTTTCAAATTGGTTCATGGAATAACATATTGAAGCCTGGTGTAATAGCCCATGAATCATTAGCAGCTTTAATAAATTCATACACTTAGTATACTTACCTACTTGGTTCTTGACAATGTGACTTGATAATATTATATTGAAATTCGTTTCATGTATTCCTTGCCGCTAAAAGAGACGTGTATCTATTAATATCTAGAATAAACCTAGATTTGAGGAAATTTCAAAAACGACACATTTACATTCGTTACTATATACTGATAGATATGTTTCTGTATTTTTTTACGAATACAAAAAATATTATGTTTGACAAACATCAGAAAGCCAAATTTCCGTAATAAAAACTGTCAAATATGGTTGTAACTAAAATTTGAACTTATCGCAGCGACAATCAATGTCAAAAATGTAAGGAATTTGAAGATATTTTTGTCCAATAAGGGCAAAGATGAGTCTGTTTACTTTCTTAAAATCACGTGAATTTCTCCTCAGGAATCTATAAAACACCATTCACCCAATAGCGATGGCTTACGTAATTATAATGATAAATCACAGATCAGCTAATACGGAGATAGATTTCTCTAATCCTGGGCACATAAAGGAACCTTTTCGGCACATAAACAATAGTTAAATATCAAATAAAGGAAACCTCAGGAACACAAACGTAAGAACAGTTCTCACGTCCTTCGTAACATAGTATGGAGTGCATGAGCCCAGGAACGAATTAACTAAATGTGTTCGCCGAGAATTGAGTAAAAATTAACAGGGTATTGTCCCTCTCATTCGAAGACTAAAGAAAGAAAGAGACGAAACACAGCCGAAACTGTGACAGAGAAGTTGCAACGTAAGACGCATATACTTAGTGATTTGCGAGGCTCGCGTGGTTTCAGAGAGTCGGGAGTAATCGATTGCGATGTTTATGAGTGCTTTAAATTTTAACCCTTACGTATCAGGATTGGTTTACATGTCTAGACGTTCCAACTACCTGACTTGCAACGTAAAACATGGATTGCCAGCATGCATGAGGTAGCAAAATGTTGTAAAACTGAAGCAGATTCTAGAATTTTGGGGCAGCAACGACGAAATATAAACCAGGGTAGCTACATATACTGGCTGTTGGGTTTTAATAAACACATGTCCAGTTTTCATCAGGAATATTTTATCATTTAGGACCTAAGTTATAAATTATACAGTATTTATCCTACATTAATATTTCAAAGCGAAATTCTGTAGTGAAATATTTCCACAAGCACATTGTGTTACAAGATTTTAGTCATGGATGGAAAATTTTCCATGAATAATATAATCTTCAATAACAATCTTTCTTAGTAAAATGTCAGAGCATTGAGATCACGTTCCCACAGCACCAGTATCAATATCTAAATGACTAATCAATATAAGGAAGCTCTCAGGACTACCGATACAAAATGGAAAAAATATATACCAAGCAAAAATAGATACCACTGTATAATGTATATTTAGGAGAGATAAATATAGTCGTAAAAGTCACATGAGAAGTCGAGAAGCTATACTGTGTCAAATATCAATTTAAGATATTGCCAATAGAGTGCCATTGAACAGCCACGCATACAAATTATTACCTTCTGGAATATTCCAAAATGTTCCCATCTTTTGGGAGTGAATTTGGGCAAAGCTCGATAGGTATTCACTTGTTTTAACACTCGGCGAAACACTTCATTTTGCATTTTAATAGAATATATTAAGGATGGGGGTCGCTGACGATGGGTTTAAATTAAAATCCGGATAGATCAAACATTTTCTGCCATAAGCAGCCGTGGTTAATGCTGATTCAGTGTTAGACATAACATTTTTTATTGCTTCACGCAAATATTCATTTTCCAACATTCCAGTGCTTCCAGCACTGCAAAAAGAAATAAATTAATAAATATTACACTACACGTATATATTACTTTTCTTGGGCTTTTTATATTAGCTGTAGTTTTTGTAATTAAAGCCCATTATTTTTTTTCTCATTTAAGATTTATTACATTGTCGGTTTCAATAATGAATTCATTTATTGGATGCATCAGTCTCTTTTATTTCTGTTATATGTTTTCGTTTAGGAAACTATCTCGATATGTGGAAATCATCCGAAGTAGCGTTTTACGATAATTCGTTTGGATGTCTAAGACAAAAGTTCGTAATACAATTATGGAGCACTCCATTACCGAAAAGTCTCCTAATGCTGTTCTTAACTTGGCAATACATTACGGTCATGTCCTCGCTATAGATCGGCGCGCAGGTGTTCAATAGATGCTGCATTTAACGTAAACAGGTCTGCCAGCAGGCACACGTGAGCCAGAAGCTAAACTACTACATGAAGATCACGAGTCTAGCGGAAACGGGAAAATTAATCTTGGTGCATCTTGTGGAAAACTGGAAAATGGAATTAAATTTGCACTTGCTTAATTAAAAGCTGTTGTACCACAGCTCGGCTTTCATTCATTCATTTCTTTAAAAGATGAACTTAAGCGTGGTATACTTACTGGGGGCGGATCTTAAATTAATCTAAAGAAATCTTAAATCAAACCAGCCTATTAAATGATACAAAAAAAAAAAAACTCAATTTACAATAAACACGAATTTAAACACGTTAAAAAAACCTAATTAGCCGAAACAAATTCTTTTAATAAACCCTGAATCATCGCAATAAAGGGCGAGAAAAGGGAAACAATTACAAGGGGACAAAGCGGTATTATTTACCTAATAAAGTGTAGGGGAACGCAAAGATCGTATCTATAGGGATCTTCATAGAATGAGGTGTTTTATTGGGCGACGATCGGCCGAAGTTGGGGTGACGCTACCAAATGGACGGGAATGAGGGCAGGTGGGAATAAATTGTGTAATAAATTTAAAAAGAATTATAACGTTATTTATGTTGATCTTGATGTTTGAGAGGTGTTATTTCGTTTGTTATACGGAAATTGGATGTTTTGGGATTTTGCTTTTTTGGCATTGAGTTGTTTATGAACGAATTTGAATAAAGGGTGTATCTGATCAATTTTTGATAGCCATTTTTTGTATCGTGTTTAACACTAAACGGATTATACAGTGAAATCTTAGCTTTCACAGATCCTAAATCTACAGATTTCCATTTAATCCGAACTATCTCTTAGTTTGTGCTAACAGATTAAATGCACATCAATTAGCTCATATTTCGGGAAGGCCTACAAAGCCGACTGTTTATTCTGATCTCAACTCGATTATCCCGGAGCCCCACTGACAAGGGAGGGCGAGGAACAGTGAGGTATTCCATTGTTTGCTCTGATAATTCTGTCGCTAATCGATTAGACACCTTAATTGAAATCGATTTGGTGTTTTTCCTTGACCTTTCGGCGAGAATTTAACTAACTTCCATTCCTATAATGGAAGTTAGTTAAATTCTAAAAAAAAAAACTATGGTTAAGTAAACAAGGGATACAATTACCTAAAACTGTTATTTGCCCTTTTATCGAAATTCTCTCGACTCGAGTTTTTTTTTTTTGTAAACAAAAAAACATTAGTTTGTTAAAAAATAAGCAGAACAAATACCACCCACTACATTTTCCACAGATTACATCTAATGCTCTTTACCAACTTCTTAGAAATTATTTAGTTATTTTGTTCAGCTTCAAGTTTTAATTTTTAAGCCAATAGCAATGCTCCAGTATATTCACATACAAACATTCAAAGGTAGATCTTGCTGTCATATATTCCACAACGGCTTATATCTATGGCCAGACGTTTATGTCTATAACCAAAGTGCTGTTTCATGCGAGCCGTCAATCTTCTACTAAAAGCAACCTACTACATATTGCATTTTGGCTGTTGTAGCCCTGGCTTATGATGGCATATCTCTCCAGCATCTACGTGCTTGTAATCCAATAGTAACGTCATTAATTAAATGTTTCTAAAGAGAATATTACGTAGGTTTGAGCTTAGTCCGGCTTATGTCGCAGTGACTGTGTTAACTGTGTTTAAAGCTGTACTCCGTTCGCATCAGCTTTAGACAAGAGACATTCATAAAAGCAGAGATGTACATCATCTAATTTTCGAGTTGAATATAAACAATTTTAATACATCAAAATAAAAACAAACAATAACCACTGAATAACGAAAATTGAACGTATGAATGACAATCAATCTTTATTTGCTTCTTCTTCTTTATTCTGCTTCATTTGGTGTGACGTGATTGTGACCGCAGACCATATCTGGACGGGGCACGCTATCTTGAATTGGTTTGTGTGATTTTTAGGGTTTAGTTTTAGTTTTATCATTCGTTACTTGCTGTATGTCCCCTTCTGTATGCGTCCGTTTCCTTATGTATGTAACAATCAATGTGATTCCGTGGACATTGGTGTGGGTTATATGTTTGTTTACTATGTATTATAGCCTACTATTAATATTGTAACATATAACTGTTTTTTGTCCCGAATAAATAAAATAAAATAAACACGGCTACGTATTATGGCAGAAGCCGTTAGAACTCAGCAAAATTAAAAAAATATTCTGCTGCCACAACATGAGGACAATAAAAGGACAGACACGGCACCGCGCACCGCCTCGGTAGGCGGTGAAGCGAATCTCATGTCGCATTGACTTCTATTAAATCCGTAGATGCCGAACACACATCCACCGACTGACCGCGCGGTCGAGGGGTACTCTTTATTTAGCCGTCCGCGGCGGTGCGCGGCGCCGTGTGTGAATCGTCTAAGATGCTCAATTAATAAGTTAGATATAATATGATTAAAAACTTGGCTACAAAAAATATGTACATATGTCTTCTGTCCTTTTCTTAATGTCGTAAAAAAGATGCACCGAACCTAAATTTAATTTGTGGAGGGAATCGGCATCAAACACCAACAAATATAAGTTAACTTAGATTGTAAAAGTTATAGATCAACATTAGCTCATCAAAAACCTTTATATGCTATGCAACATTATTTTACGAGTAAGAATCCAAAAAAAGAAAAATTTAATAAGAGCATATTAAAGTTACCTAAAGTAGCAAATAACACTACCTACATACATTACGAGTCTCATAACATTGGTTTTACAGCAACACCCATCAACAAAGAACATAATATGTTTGCCTAGGACTTGCCTAGAAAGTTAAAGTCAGCCGGAGCAACAAATCATCATAAGTTGCAATTACGGCGCGTTGCGGCTGAGTCATAAATACTGCCCCGGTTATTAGTTGCATAGTTGGAAAGAGTGCGGTATAGGTCCATAGGTTATCTATGGGTTTTCTGTAGAACTAATGTAGGTAGAAAACATGCATGTGTCGTTATTAACTCGTTTTACGTCTTCAATGAATATTTTCGGTCTGGTTGACTCATTTCGAGTGATTATATGATGTAAATTCTATTAATCTATGTTTTTTTAATTAAAACTGTTTACTACAAATACCACTGTTTAGTACAAATACCACTTAAAATGTGTGAACTATTTATGCAACTTTGATGTTGATGACTGTGATTTACCAAACGCAGACCGCACTTAATGACGTCTGCTTGCGTCGACAATTCGACCGTTAATGTCACAATGATTACCCCCACCACCGCACCGCACCACACGCTAACTACCCACAACAAATACATCACATTACTTCTTATTGACTTCTCTATCTGACGCAGATAAAGGAAAACAAACTTTCTTAACGGTAACACGTAGTTACAGCTAAGTACCACCTGTTTTATCCCCTTCATAATAGTTTCCTTGAGGCGTGTGACAACAAGAAACATTAGCTGAACTACGAGAAAGGAAAATAAATTCAGATAATCTAATAAAGCGGGAAGCCGTAAGAGGTGGGTAAATATTCGGGAAATTAACGGAGACTGGTGAAAGTCACTTGCTAGCCAACTTTGGCGGCATTCTGTGAACTTCAGATGATTACATGAGATCATTGTTTTCATTTTCAGTGGCATTAATATGTGTATAGAGATAGCTTTACACTAAATATTACAGACATTAGCCTTGACAATCCTACTAATTATATAAAAGAAGTTAGTATGGATGGATTTCTGTCACCATTTCAAGCAAAATCAACTAAACAGATTTGGATGAAAATTGGCACGCAGGTAGGTAGTCTTTAAAATATAGAAAAAAAATATCGCGATATCCTCACGGGAAAAACACTTATGCGTGTCAAACAGCGGGGCGCAGCTTGTGCCATAGATAAGTAATAAGAGTAAACGAGGCACGTTAAAATGCGACCGTTCAAAAGTCTTTGTATACGGTTGAAACACTAAAAGCCGTTTAAGCCCACTACAAACATAACCGTCAAGAATAATTAACACTTTTGTACAACAACGACACTCGACTCTGAACTTAAGAACTTATTAAATGCAAAGAGCGTACAGCAATGAAATAAAATTTACTTCTGAAACTCTCAGACATTCATCAAAATAGCACTTGTCTCGGTACTGGCGAACAAAACGGAGAACTCATTCTTAATACGTAAGAAAAAGTGACAATCGCCTACGTTGGACGGAAACCGTGAATTGACGTCGCGTGGTCGCAAGTTCCGCGTCGGACGTCAAATAACGTCCGTGTTGGAGCCCGTTTTTCTAATCGCGAATTACAAACATGGTCAATTTGCATAATGGGTTTAAATATATGTACTGTGCACAAAAATATACAGTACATTACAAGGGGGCAGTTTAGAATGGTGATTTGAATAGTTGTGGTAGAACGGTGGTTTGGCATTGAACACGCTCAGTTTACTTTTTCAATAGAAAGGTATGCGATTTTCTACAATTTACAATCAGCCATGATGATGTTTTTGCTGCTCGAATACTGGCCTCCTCTCGATGAGAGGCCGTAATCTAATCTAATCTTATGTCTTCAAAGTTTTGATTCTAGGTTATGATACCTCAGATAGAGTGAGGTACCCTCACTATGTCTTTTTTCACCGTTTTGAGAGCAGTGTTGAAGAAATAATTTACCTGACTGGGTTCAGATTTACGACATATAATGTGTAAATCGCTGTTACTATTGGGCCAAGACTGCTCTCTCTCTCTCTCACTCTCTCTCTCTTTTTGATCGGCAGAACCTTATCACCAATATTAACAGAGGTAATCTGTATTTATGGCAGTCAGTTATGTTATCGAAAATTGTAGGCGAGCCTACTTCTGTATACGACATCACACTGCAGCAGAGGAAGTGGGCCGTCCAGTGCAGAATGCGCAACGTTTCTTACTACCCACTAATTTGCTTCAAGACAAACTTCGTCTTGAAATGACCGAATTTGCTTAGTTTCCTTTGTTGCAAGTTTTGTAATATATGCATTTCCCAACAAAATATACGCGTTGTTCCGAATATGTTTTATGTATTTTGCCCAAAACTTCAGATTTGTGGGAGACAGCACCATTGTTCATAGTTTTAAAACGTCTATATGATGTATGGTTGTTGTGTGCACAACTGCATCCATCTATTAAATTAATGTCTCTAACTTATCATTTGTTTTGTTTTTAACTTATTCATTCGTTGTCCTCATATCAATATTTAGTGTGATATCATCAAATTTACGAATCGAAGCAATTACTCAAACAAGAACTAAGCTCGTAAGCCTTTTGAACACACCAAATTCACTCGACGATCGAGCGCACAAAAGCGAGGAATCAACTTGCTTCCGTGAATTGTTCGTTACGGAGCGTGGTACACGAACTAAGCGTTTTTATGCGATAGGATAGGTGTTCAACTAAGTCGCTGCATCTGTCTGTGCAGTTTATTCATTTAGTTTTACGTCAGCTACAAAATACACACATCAAAAGTGTCTAGGGATCAAGCATTTTTATGCGGATTTCTTGAGATTGAGATGTGGCTTTGTAATAAATTTATGATTTTATAAATTTATATGGATCCTTTTTGGTGCATTTCATAATTTGAATCAGGAACTGTGAATCAAATTCGAGTAAAAGATGAAAATCAGCTGTCAATATTTTCCCTATAAAAACATACAACGCATTGAAGACATTATTAGTGCTACTGTTTCCCTACTACTGATTAAAACCAACGTTATTATGGAGCGGCGACGTCATTTAAGCAGGGAAGAAATGCTCAGAGCCGTGGGAATGATAGAAGCTGGTTCCCGGCAACGTACTGTGGCTTTAGCTCTGAATACAAGTCAGAGTGTTATCAGTCGACTTTGACACGTTACCGAAGCACTGGTACCGTGGCTGAGCGCCATGGAGGACGGTATCGCTGCACCACACGGAGACAAGACCGATACATTCAAATCTTAACTCGAAGAGCTCCAACAATAACCGCCATGATGTTAGCCGTGAGGCTTCATCACTCTTCAGGGAACTTAATTAGCGACCAAACAGTCAGAAACCGCTTGCATGAAGTGAACCTTCATTCCCGAAGACCGCTACGGGTACCACCTATAGCAATGCACAATCGTAGGATTCGATATCAATGGGCTCTTGAACACAGAAATTGGGCAGAAGAACAATGGCGTTTCGTGTGCTTTTCTGATGAGTCTCGTTTTGGTATGAGACCGGATACAAGACGTATACGACACTGGAGAACCCCTGGACGCCAACAGCGATTAAAATCCTGCCAGGAAGTCCATCCTTATAGTGGTGGAACCATCATGGTATGGGCGGGTATTTGGATCGGCGGAAGAACTGAGTTGATTTGGATCAGAGGCAACCTCAACGCTCAAATTTATGCTGAAACGATTGTATCAGACGTCATCGTTCCTCTACAAGTGCAAATCGGTCCCTTATTTCAGTTAATGCATGATAATGCACGACCGCACACCGCAAGAGTTGTAAGACAGACTCTCGCCGCAGCTAACATCAATGTCCTGCCCTGGCCTGCTCAGTCGCCAGACTTGAACCCGATTGAGCATGCATGGGATATGCTACAGAGAAGAGCTCTGCCGAATATGGAGGGTATCCAGTCGCAAGAAGACCTTTTTTTGTTGTTGCAACGAACATGGGCGGCCATTCCACAGCGTGATTTGGATGAACTCATTTTGAGTATGCCAAACCGATGTTCTTGTGTTGTTAGTGTTCGCGGTAGAAACACGGATTATTAATTGTTTAAGTTACCCAATAAAATTTTAGAGAAAACTGTTATTTCAGTCTTTTTTCGAACTTTTGTGTTAGTGGTTCAAATGTCAAATATCCCTTTATTAGGAAAATGGCAAATTTCTTTATTAATGCAAAGGTGACTTGGTTTATCGTTACTGTGACAAACGAAAACACTTTATTTGATGAATCCTTAAAGAAAATTTTAATTAATATCAATCAGGAGAAAAGTTATTGCAAAAATATATGTTGATCCCTAGACACTTTTGATGTGTGTAGTTAAGATTGGTGCATGTTCTATATCGACTATTGCTTCAAATATGTATAAATTTAGAAATTATTTCAAAACTTGCATCTCGTATCTTCAACACGTGATAAGATCACGTTGAAACTAGACAAACATGCCCGAAATAAAATGTATAATATAATATTAATAAAACGTGAATAAAATAGTCAAATACAACAATTTTATCATATATATCAGACTTGTTATATGCTGAGCTACTGCCGCTCCTTTGACAGACATTTCCAAATAAATTATAAACGAAGACGAATTCAAGTTCTTCAATAATCGAATTTGCTAATTCAGTCGTGCATCATCTATAGACATTGCAACGACAATGTAATAATAACAACGGTCAACATAAATACAGACTAACAAGCCATCTGCAACGCTTACTCAGTCCCAGATTGTCAGTCTGAATCTAACTCTATTAGATTAATACGACAAATAGACAAAGTTGAAGGTGTCAACGACATAGCAATCGTTATAAAATTCAGCCACTATTACAACTATCTCACGTATAAAGTAAATAGAAGCAAAAAGTTATACGTGAAACACAGGAGCAACATAAGCGACATTTTCTATGTCAGTCTGTCTGGTCGGTCCGACGCCGGCAACGAGACGTGACCGGTTCGGAATTAACTCGGACTACACGCAGTCACAACCGCGCCAGATGATGAAGCTAAATGTGAGGCAAACACAATTTTGTTACAACGACATAAGAATGCTTGTGACTGCAAAGAGTAAGTTTGTACGGTGTGGAGAGTCAAATGTTTTGGTGAAGTTTTGGGGCGGTAAAATAGACTCTGTTTCCTTGGTATAAAGGTGATCTAAGATGCAGGCTGAGGTGTTTTCGTACGCAACTAAAGCGTTGTCAAGAGGCATGAAAGCAGACAGAGGCGTCCGCGTCTTCAGGCCACAGTCGCTGTCCGGACACCAATTTGTCTCTTTAGATTTATGTTTTCCATTATTGCAGTCACGCGAATAAGAAACTATTGTTATTTGTTACATTTATGTAGAAATTCATGAGAATAATCCTTGTATTTCGTCTATTGTGAGATGGCGGATATTAAACATCTGTGATAAATAATGTTTCTTGTAAATAATGTGGTGAGCTTGTGAACACAGAAATATTTAGTTATGGGTGAGTACTTCTAACTTGAAAGTATAAGATACTAGCTTTCCGCCCGCGGCTTCGCCCGCGTGGAGTTCGGTTATATCGCGCTTTTTAGAATTCCCTCGGGAACATCAATTTAAATTTTGGAAAGGTAGCTTATGTTCTTTCTCAGGGTCTAAAGATTGTCTGTGCCAAATTTCATCAAAATCGGTTGAGACGTTTAAGCAGGAAAGCGTAACAGACAGACATACAGACAGAGTTACTTTCGCATTTATAATATTAGTACTAGCTTTCCGCCCGCGGCTTCGCCCGCGTGGAGTTCGGTTATATCGCGCTTTTTAGATTTCCCTCGGGAACATCAAATTTTTCCGGAATAAAAGGTAGCCTATGTTCTTTCTCAGGGTCTAAAGATTGTCTGTGCCAAATTTCATCAAAATCGGTTGAGAGGTTTAGGCGGGAAAGCGTAATAGACAGACAGACAGACAGACAAAGATAAATGCGGAAGTAACTCTCTTCCGCATTTATAATATTATTATGGATGGATGGATGTATGAACTTTCTGTGATATTTCATTGTAAGGTAGCAGTTCTACCAAATACATGGCACAACTTCATTTGTTAATACAATAAAAGGGTCTCCCACTGCACTGTGCGGTGAATCCGTCATTCTTTATTTACAATATACACACAAAGATGCTAATCAGTTCTTCTATAAGTACACGTTGTGACCGGCTTTCAGGACTAAATTTAGTTTCGCAAGCCAATCAGAGAGCTCACGAAAGGAATGAAAATTAGTCTGAGGCTGTCGTCGGATTCAGTGAAGACGGATATAATGAAAAGATACACACTAAACTAATGACACTCCTCTGTTTCCGTCGGGAGTTAAAAAGGGGATCAATCAACCAATCCATAGACCCTATACACCTATTCAGGACTTAACTGAAATTATCGTAATAAGACGCGGTGCCCCTAGGTGAGAAGTAGTGGGCATAGCAGCTACCTCAATATATCTAGACGACAACTAGTAAGGCGACGTGACACCGGTGTGAAATTACTCCTTTACCCCCTAGCTGATAAATAGTAGCTTAAAGCCGTTCTGAGCGAGCTAATCTTTGTTTATTGTTGATAGAACTGGTGTACGTGGTTTTAAAGGTATGGAGAAACGGTAACATAATTTCTGTTTATGTCACTTATGCAAGATGCTTAAGCAATAACTACAATTATCCTCTTATGTACATCTATTAGATAATTAACGAGAAAATATATTTCTGAAGGCATTTGCGGATTAAGGAAAATTTGGGTGATAATCATCAGGTGTCCAACTGATGATAACAATTCCAGCATTGCGACCTAACAGCTTTAGATACGCAAAAGATAAAACGAAAAGACCTTTCCTCGGCAATGGCGCGTGAAATAGCCTATTCAAAAAAGTTTCCAACTAAAACAGACACTCAGTTCATATATTTTCTCAAAAACATTTGATATGGTACAATTTTCTATATATAGACTAAAGACGCGATCATTTAGATCTGATATCGATTCCATAGGAAATCCGAGCAAATCTTTTGGAACGTGATCGAAGCAAGAGAAAAGCGTCAATCTATGTAGGTACGTGCTGCAAGCCACGCTTACACTTATCCACTGTTATTATGAAAGTTTTTGTTCGCCCCCGTCCGCACAAGTTCGCACGATCGACTTATAAATCTCGAGAAGAAAATAATAGAAGAATAAAATGCCTACGCGTAGGTAAGTGAGATTTCGTTTGTAACCGGCCGTCCAGGTGTGACTCGAAATGATCGAAGATCATTTGAATAGGGATAGACATAAGGGTACTGATTTAAAACCAAGTGACACTGGTACTCAAATCCTATAATCTTAATCAGAATAACCGAAGAAATTTTAACTAAGACTTACACATACATTTTATATTCAAATTATTTATGACATTCAAACTTTAATTATAATCAAATTTCCTAAACATAGTTCACGTACTACTAGATGGCTAAACTATAAACAGCTAGAAAGTACAAAAGAGCTATTACAGAGATGTAATAAAAATCAAGGTCCACACAAAAGGGAGCTTATTTGCGAAGTCATTATCTTGTATAGATTAGATACATAAAGAGGGACAAGTTCCCGCCTAGGGCCCTCGAAACACTCGTGAGTACTCGTTAAGCCTCCCAGTTTACGGCTTTTGTTTAAATTAAACCCGATCCTTTATAGTGAAAACACTGAATGTATATTGTCCAAATTGAATTTCTTAATGCCGTTGATACTAGAGATAGTGATACAGGAACAAATATTAAAGAGAAAATGATTTTGCATTCAGAAAACTGTAATGTTGTCCGAAGAAGTTCAAACGCAGTAAGGAAAATAAAACAGCTCGAAGAAAATAAAAAAGGACAAAGGAAGCAATCCAATCTTTTAGCTGAAAGAGAAAGTTTCCTCAAAGTTGTACACACTGACGGAATGTATTTATTCTTATCGTCATACTGAATTCTTGGAGATCAAACTTTTTATACCGGTATTAACGTTATTTCGTAGCAGTTTATGATGACTGACATATTTTGGAATGTTTTAATAAAGAACGGCACTAGACGTTTTGGCAGCTGTCACTGTGGCAACGTTTCAGAGGATACGATTCGCTTGTAACCTTACTAACTTTTAACAAGATCAATATTAAAATAATATGATTTTAACTTAACCTAAGAAAATACCAAACCGCCATTTTTGTTCTTAATTTGAAGGTTATCGGATGACCGAAAAACTGTATTAATAATAAATACAACAAATACATGGCGCACCTAACAAGCCAACTACAGATGCTAATCTTAGAAATGTAACTTAAATCTCGAGGAAGTAGATATACAATATGTAAAGAAAACCCTGTCCGATCCGTGAAGGTATTGTTAGGTATCGATAACTGATTCTACTAATGCCTACAAAGCCGGACTAAACTTAAAAAAAAAAAATCCCCTTAAAAAAATAAATATTCTTTCGCAAAAAGAGGTAACTTAAAACATGTGCCGTAGGCCATCCAGGTGCGGGCGAAGAGGGGCAGGCCACGCGGCACGCGGTCGCGTCGCTATTCGCTCAGAATTATACCGTCAAAAATAATGTCGTCACTTTTTTAAAAATTACCAAATTTTGGGGAAGTTGGAATTAATTCGCGGGAAAAAAAGATAATTTAAAAATTCACTAGTATTGTTACTATGATGGTTATGCAAAATTTCATATGTTATTTGGTCACGTGTTTACCTAACCTTTACTATCCTTACGGGTCGCACAGGATTTTCTTAACATATTGTATATACCTCAATACCTAAAGATTGGATAACTTTAGCTATCAGGTTCTCCAATAATGAATTTTGCAATATTTCACCATGCCACCCCAACGACTAAAATTAACGAAAATATTCATGAACAAATTTAAAATCAATGGCGGAGGATTTCATTTAATTAAACCTAATTTCACGTAATATTTGAAATCATTGTAGAAACGCATACAAAATTTAAATAGCAAATAGAAATTCCCATTTTTTACCTTTAGAGTTTTTACTTCCATCAAGTCAATCACTCCAAAAGTATTAAGTAGACGAAAAATAAAATATTATTACTACTGTAATCGGCCATTTTCGATGACTATTGTAAAAACAAAAAGACTTGATTTAACCTCAATTCAGTGAGGTTTCGAAATCAGAGTCGTTAAATTCTCCAAGTAAGAGATGTGACCTAATTTTCGTTTGCAAAATAGGATCACCCAAATGGAATCTTCCGTGATTAGTATCCTTAATTTTGTGTAGTAAAACAGGATGTGTGTACGCCACCTTAGGACGTCGCAGGATGTGTTGAGGCAATTAGGGGCTCCCAGGTGGCGACTCAAACGCAACTAGCTTGAATTATCTGCTTAAGGTTTTATGTGCGGAGGTAAAATGGTCTGGAAGAGCTTGTTTTGTCTACTTTGTATTAAATATTTTGTAAAGGAATCTCTTAGCACGTTTACGATTGAAACATTACTTAATCTTAGGACATTTTAACCTATAAAGGTTAAAATGTTGATTGGAGTATTGCCATCTAGTGAACGGTCCAATCGACATAACTTTACGTCTTAAAACAGATCAATATCCCAGCATGTTTTCATCCATGTCCTCCTTAAGTCTTTAAAGTTCATTTTCAGCAACAACATCATTTTAAACTTTTAATGTGTTAAAGTTTTGCAACTTTAAACTAAACTTCACAGCCCACCAGTCACTACATCAAACTCAACCACCAACGGTAACGTAATTAACTCCATGACTCCACAAACCTTCATTGACATTTCATCAACTAAGCAAACAGGTCTTGCCACATCTAGTAGAGTTGGTTCAGTAAATTTTATGTGGCGTTTAAAGTGGCCCCGGCTGGGCGGGGCAGTAAACATCACAGCCAAAGTTTAAGCGTCAACCCTTACGAAGCAGACGACACAACTTATTACGGTCCCTCCTTAGTACACGTGTTTTCATGTAAAAAATGTTAAAACAGTTGAAGGATTGAAGAATAGTGGTTAAATATTTGAAGGGCTTTCATTCCTTTTCTAGTGCGATGTTGACTAAACTTCGATGTAGGTAAACTTACTGCAAACATATATAACTTCAGGGTTTTCTCAAAGAATGAGGATAAGCAAAACTAATAGGACCTCACGTGTTACGATCTTGCTTTTCCTGCTTCGATGATGTTCATACATCGCTGCAATTGTAATCACTTTGATGTTTTTTTTTAATCATAGCATATCAAGCAGAAATATTTCCTGACAGGACGTTTAGTTCTAACCTTGAAAATAGGATTTGCACTTCGCATAAAAAAGTTCGTTTTAGGAATTACATATTTCCAAGAAACCCCTGGCCACCAGTGTTGTTGTCCAGGCTGTTGTTGGAGAAGTTTCGATTAGATTCACTCATCATTATTATCCTGCCTTATCTCAATTTATTTGGGACGGGCGCAACACGTATTTTTCTGTCATGCTACTCTATATTCTCTATATATAAGGCGTTTTCTCATCGTATCTACGTTACATCCAAGAGTAGAAAGACAGGAGACAGGATACTATAAAGACAAGAGTATATGCTAATTCTAACTTAACATCGCTTCAAATGACCAAATAAGATTCCACGAGAATATCAATCGCGCGGCATTAACTGTCCAATTAGCATCAAATGTACATACAATGTTCTGTAATAGGGCAGTATTGTACATTATGCTAATGTCCGGCATTGGCTAATGTTTATCACCTGATTGGCTGCATATCTATGTAAACACAACGATTGTTGACTGTTTAGCGATTAAGGAATAGATTGAGGATGGTTGGTTTAGCTTGTGATGGTTCATGTTGATTTTACGGGTAAGATAACAATGGTAAATATGTAGTGTGCGTCATGTGGGAGAAATTCAGATGGCTTGCATGTACTACCTAACAATTATAAAGCTTTCGTTGTTTGTGAAGTGTGGCCTTTCTGTAATAATATTAATGTGTTTGTTTCAGCTAATTGATAGAATTATAAATTTAAAAATTATACCAATTCATCTTTTAGCATATTTTCACATCTTCATTCCGTCACAATGTATCCTCTTCCATCATATCTTTCGCTTTGGATTCTTCAAACACATCGTTATTCTTCTTATATCATAATCCACCATCTATTTCCAACATTAATGCACAGATTTGCCTTCCATATCTTCGTTTAACACATTGGCAATACAGTTTATGTTAGTACTATATATACTGTCTAGTTCCGATTTTGATTAAATAATTTCTTGAAGAGCACTCGCATCTCGAATAATGTAGTCAAACCCACACCAGGTGCAATGAAGCCTTTCAATTCCAATCGCACTCAAAACCTAGCTCTAAAAATCGAACCTAAATAAATCAGCGCCACCACTTTTCACTTCTCTCCTATTTGTGATAAAAATTGAATAAGGGGCGAATCGTGAGTCGTGACGCATTATCGGGCAGGGATGATCCAACGCTCGGATTTGGGCGCGCGGCCGGAAAATTGCAAGAACGGATGATCGATAGCAGACCAGATGACGTGTCACGTGATTAGATGTATCTTAACGTGAATTTGGGAGACCGGTAGCAATGCTTAGAATTGAAACATAATCTAGTATAGTCTCCGCTAGTTTAGTTTTTCATGATCAGTTTGTTACTGAACAATATGGCGTCGTGAAATGCAATTCAGTAACAGCTGCATGCACCTTTGATACACGAAACATTGTCTTTTTTAAATTCTCGTCGAAAATATAAAAACTTTAATAAACAAGAAATGCACCAATCAAAGAGTTTGAAACAATAAGCTAATATTGTTAAAACATAAAAACTGCCTTCGCATTTGACAAATAGGGACAAAAAGCAGTTATTGTGGTTGCCGGCAGATAAAGACTCCGTGGTCGAGTATTATTGCATTTTGCAAAAACACGTACACTGAACGTAGATCTCGACCACCGGAGACCCACTCTATAGATTTCAAAAATTAGGATTTATTGGGAAGTTTGTTAATTGTATGTGTTAAGTAATTAAAATCTCGAAATTACAGAATTTGTGGTTTTGTAACACCTATGGTGTCGTTATGTTTATTGCAGATTGGTATTAAATATGAAACCGAAAGATTGATGCTTAGCTTAGCCAAACATTAGCATCGAGGTGACAAATGGAAGACTAGCTCAGATCATAAAAGACCTGAGTATACTCAGCAATGGGTGGACAGCTGCCAATGAAAATTGTGATCATGATGTTGACAATGTTAAGGTTGTATAGACTAGTTTTTGATTGGGACTAACTCACAGCTCATACCTACAAGCCATGCAAGAAAGGATGCTAAATTCCAAAAGTATGCTAAATTTAAGGATAAATGCACACTCTTACTAAAACTATTACAATACCTTCTGCTTGTTAGAAGCCCCAGAACGATAAAATGATATTTATAGTACCCAATGTAAACAGTAATGAGTAAGTCAATTGAAATTCAAATACGAGGGAAGGGAAAATGGCGTCGGCAAGACCGAAATTACATACGGACGGGGAAAAGTAAAATGGTAGAATGTAGCGGTAGAATTTATAGGGACCCTCTAGTCCCCCAATTACATGCGATGGACATGTTCGCAACAAAACGAATATGCTAACGGCTATTGGCTCAGTTTTCGTCATCAATTCGTGCTAATATAGTGCTAAGAGTATTTTGCAAGCACTTTCGAGATCCATATTGCATGTGTTGTCTAAACATACAATATCGAGCTCGAAAGCTAAGAGAACATGCTATGAAAGAATAAACTACCAGATTTTCGAGACCAATTTGCTAGTAAGCACATAGATGGGATATCATCCGTTAAACTTTATTTACATATATGTTTAATTTATTTTAATTAAACTAACAGTAATTTCCACACTTAGAATATGACTCGGCTGTCATTCGAGGATCGTTAACAGAAGTTAGATGATTCGTCGAGTTCTGGCGAGATGTCTGGAGAAGCCGCAAGGAGGACGGGTCTGAGTAGGTAGTTGTGTTGCAATGTGTGCCGGGTACGATGTGCCAAATGTTGTTGTATCGGGAGTTTGGTCGTGGAGGATCTCCAGATCTATCTCCTTCTGGCGCAGCGTCATTGGAAGCCTGAAATTCTGACAACCAGTCTTAACGCAGTAACTGAGTTGTGGCATCCAGTTACATTATTGAAAGCCGATCTTAGCATAGTTAGGTTCCACTCGCCCGCCACTATGGCGATGCCGGAGTGCCGCTGTGGGTTTAATGGGTATTCTCGGCTTCGGCTGGGCGAGTCCCACACACGCCCTTCGGGGTACGGTGCGTAAAGGCACTTCCACAGCGTCAAAAAAAAAAAAGGTTAGGCTAGACAAAGAATGATTTTGCAGAAAATATCAGTCCACGCTTAGGAAAGAATGCAATTGATTGTGCTAAAAAAAAGAGTTATAGCAGCAGGCTTTTCTAAGAATCAGAGAGTCCAAAACGAAAATATCATTACAACGAGGGACAACTCTCCATACACACCTGAAACTACAATCACACCACTCGATTCGTACGCACCGGTAATTTAATAAATAAACTTCGCAAACTTTAGTGGAACAATTTACATCGGTTCGCTTCGGGACGGCGGAGTCCGAAGAAACAGACGCCTAACATTGGACGATAAAAACAATGTTTCAAAGAGTATACGATGAACACTCGTTGCTGAACTTCTAGATTAATGTTGTTTTGGATTGTTTATGGGGAAGGTCGAGTGAAAGGTATGGACGGACCGTCTTGAGATATTTCCGCGATTTCTTAATTTAAGGTGAAGAAATAAAATCAAAGTGACGTTGCAGAATTCCAAAAGTTTATGTAATGCTTTAAACATGCCACCTGTCAGTACTTACGTAACTTCTGTCAATTATGTTGATTGAATGGCAGAGAAACAAAACACTTGCTATTTGAAAATACACTTTTCTTTCTAGGCCCGAAGGTACCTCCTCCTCCAACAAGGTCCTTTCAACAGTTAATTAAATGCTAAAACAAGACTTCTTAGGATTAGAACCTCTTGTGAGGTCGAAATACTCGGCAATAGACATACATCGCCCAAGTATTTCGGGTAATTGCAGATAAACAGCTGAACTGAGAGCACCGATAGCCTAGTCGTATCAGCCGCAACTTGTGGGTCATAGGTCCGAACCCCAACAAGTGCTTTACTTTGTGTAAATTATTTCATCAGCACTACTCTCAAAACAGTTAAGGAAAACATCATGAGGAAACCGGCATGTCCTAGAGCCACAAACTTCGAAGACATGTGACATCCATCAACCCGCACTGGGCTAGCGTGGTAAATTACGGCCCACTCCCTCGAGAGGAGGCCTGTGTCCCAACAGTGAGAACATTATAGGCCTTATGTTGTGTTATGTCGCTGAACTCTAAATTAGCTACCTACTTATATATTATCTAAACCCGAAATAAACTCAAAATCTTCATGTTAAACTACCTTCATATACTCGTGACAAAGTAAACAACTCATGCGTCCTCAAACAATATATAAAGCAGGGTACACATTTACTCCAATCCGCTTCGCATTAATAGGTTTAAAACACGTAGGCGTGATATAATATGAAAACTTTTTAAGGAACAAAACATCAGTAAATATTGTTAAAGCATTTTCAATGAAAGCGAATCTTTGAGAGGTGTTCAATGTATACACAGCCAATCGAGGCGAACGGTATTTTAATGGAAACATTCTTTGCTAATTTTTTTTTTATCGATAACGTGTAAATAAGCTTAGGTAGAATATGATTTATTTACTTATAGCAAAACGTAAATAACATATATGTTAATGTGCAAGATGCACTTTATAAAAAAAGAAACATATCCCACTGTTATTTACTTGAAACCTTGTTAATATTTTACTTGAATTTTAATAAATTCTAAAATAAATCTTTCTTAACGGTTTATATTTGTTTAATTTTATAAAAAATGTTCAAAGTAGGTAACCATAAAACCAACATGAAAGCCATAA
Source organism: Sesamia nonagrioides (assembly GCA_017933935.1). Classification (NCBI taxonomy): domain Eukaryota; kingdom Metazoa; phylum Arthropoda; class Insecta; order Lepidoptera; family Noctuidae; genus Sesamia; species Sesamia nonagrioides. The sequence goes on from JADWQK010000188.1 coordinate 4,117,727, forward strand.
TTGTATAATGGCCAAAACCGAACATTCCCGATAAGCCCCGATCCCATATTTTCGCGGCAAACACTCGCATATCCAATCTCCCACGTACGCAGAGCTAATAAAAAACGCACAAGAGGGGAGAAAACAAAACGCAGAACGAATGATTTAGCACTTACGCGGAAGTACGTAGCTCCATTAATAAAACACACATATTACTGAGAGGTCAATATTATCGGAGGGAGCGAAAGAGTGAGTGAATGAAATTGAAAAGTGTCGGCGCGGAATCGATGAATACTACCTATGAATCGCTCGACGACACTGTTATTGGGTTGTAACGTTTCGCGCCCTATTTGTTAGGGAAGAATGTGTGCAACTGCCCTAAGTTCTTATTTCATTGCTTCTATTAAAAGTTCATGCATGTATCACTAACAACAGTTAGTTTTACCATATAGAAAAACTAAACAGAGCTTAACCCCTAAATGCATGCAGTATCAAAAACGATAAGTTGACTATTTTTATTTTTAATCAATTATCATTACGTTCGATTCGTTCGTACGTTCATACGTTCTAAAGAATTAGTGTTCTTAACATTTGAAATTTAAACTCTCGTGCACTAGCAATAAAAATCTGACTAGCCTTTTCCCCAAAAATTTTGGGGTCGGCTTCTAGTCTACTCAGATACAGCTAAATATAAATTATACTAGCTTTCCCACTCGCGGCTTCGCCCGCTTGGAATTCGGCTATATCGCGCTTTTTAGATTTCCCTCGGGAGTATCTTTTTTTTTTCAATAAAATGTAGCCTATGTCCTTTCTCAGGATCTAAAGATTGTCTGTGCCAAATTTCATCAAAATCGGTTGAGAGGTTTAAGCGGGAAAGAAAGACAGGCAGACAGACAGAGTTACTTTCGCATTTATAATATTAGCATGGAAGTATGGATTTATAAAAAAACTAAAATTTTACTCTAACTGACCCATGACCACTTCATTGGGCGGTAAACATTTTTAACGTTGATGAAATCCCCCATATCACCACATACCACGAACAAATCTTTTCATTTTTGGAAGTAATGTTCTCTTGGTACCCAACCTTATTAACTCACATACTTAACCTCATTTTAATATTAATATAGATGGAGAGACTGCCTATTTGGGTTTCACAACCCCTTTCCTAAGACTTTTAAGCTTCTGAGTACCGTAACCGACTATCGAAGATCTACTAATGACAGGTGGGACCAACGGCTTAACGTGCTTTGCCAGGCACGAAAAGGACTCGGATAGGTAATTGTCTACCGTAGCAAGTACAGCATGAAAAACTAAAAAAATATTTTATTTTTTATTTTTATATAATTGTAAACTAGAACTTGACCGCCATCTGGTGGCCTGATGATAAAAGATATGCATTGATGGTAACGTGCGCTAGTTTATTAAGAACCTATACACTCAAAAAACTGAGTGAATACAAAGGAAGACGGCACTTGAGCGAAGTGATGCAATGTAAAACCCAACAACACGACCAACGATGCTGCGCCAGAGGGAGAATGATCTGGAGACCCTCCACGACCAAACTGCCACATTTGGCGCATCGTACCCGGTACACATCGCAACACATCTGCCCTGACCCATCCTCCGTACGGCTCCACCAGACATCATGCCGGAGCATGACGAATATATTAGTATTTAAAAATCCGATCCCCTATTCAGCTCAAATAGCCCTACTTAACAAGCAATTCTTCTAACAGCATCTAAACTAAACGAATGATTTAATCGTTGAATTGATTTCAAGAACCTGACTAACAGGTACGTTAAGATAACAGAAATCGGGAATAAATCTTCCTTCTCGCAATCTTTGCTTCATTACTTACCTTAAATTAAGACTAGACCAGGATTGGCTTGAGCAAAAACCATTTGTAGCGGAACTTAAACCTTTCAGATGTAAGGAAACCTTTGATGTTTTTTTGTATATTTTATTCAGCTTTTACTTTGGTGCTTAATTTTGGATTCTTGGCCATGAATATTACCTACTAGCCTAAATGATTGACCCTGGCGTTTAAAAGGTTCTTCTTTAATAGATAAATAGTAACTTAAAGTGTCTTTTCGTGGCTGTTTTTTTTTACATATTATAAACTAGCGCTTGACCGCAATCCTGCCTGATGGTAAGCAGTGACGCAATCGTTGATGGTAAAGCGCACTAGTTTATTAAGAGCCTATTCACTCTAGTCTTGAAGACACTCAAATTGTAGTCCGACGGAAACACCGCCGCTGGCAAATTGTTCCAGTACCTCGATGTACGCGGTATAAAGGAGGAGGCGAAACGCTTCGTCCGGATCGTAGTGGTGTTAACAACGTAATGGTGGAAACCAGCCGTACGACGGGTCGTCCGCTGGTGGAACGGAGATGGGGGAATTAAATCACGCAATTCCCTCGCACACTCCCCGAAATGCATCCTATAGAACACCGAAAGGCTGGCTACTTTACGCTTGTGCTCTAGGCTTTGGAGACCAACTCGGCTGTTTATGTAGTTGAGGGTCGTAGGTGCGAACTCCACAAGGCAATTTACTTTGTGTACCTAAATTATTTCGTCACCACTGCTCTCAAAACAGTAAAGGAAAACATCGTGAGGAAATCGGCATGTCCTAGAGGCAAAACTTCGAAGACACGTGACATCTACCAACCCGCACTGGGCCAGCGTTGTAGATTATGGCTCACTCCCTCTCACCGAGAGAAGGCCTGTGTCCCAGAAGTGGGGGACAAAATAGGCTGATTATGTACACATAAGTGCACGATATATGTTTCTTAACTATGTAACGAATTTTGATCTCTCACTTTCATTTAAAGATCTTTTTTAAATGTGAAACTGTATAATATATACTGTGTATTCGGACGTTTCGCCTCCTGTTTCATACCGCGTACATCGAGGGACTGGAACAATTTGCCAGCGGCGGTGTTTCCGTCGGACTACAATTTGAGTGTCTTCAAGGCTAGAATGAATAGGCTCTTAATAAACTAGTACGCTTTACCATCATCGATTGCGTCACTGCTTACCGAGAGGCGGGATTGCGGTCAAGCGCTAGTTCATAATTAAAAAAAAAAAAAAAAAATCTTAAAAATCATGCGGAGCAGGGGTGGATTTAGGAGCTATTATAAAAAAACAGTTTTTCGGTGTTTATCCGAAAAAACGCACTAGACTTACATTTTGCAGCAGTTAACTTCAAGAAGATTTATTGCAGGATGTCATGCAGAACGACAAGCAATAAGCACATGGGAGAAGAGAAAGAGTGCAGTGCCACAACAAAAACGCAAAGCTTACTTAATCTTATATCCTTTTCTCACGACCGTCACTCTTCCGGCTTTTGTCAGATACATCGTAATTGAATGCAAACTGGAACTGGAACTGGAACTGCGTCGTGGCGTTAAGGCTATGTTATGCTAAATTCATTCAATGTGGCAACTTTGTAGGTAATGTGAGGGTTTAGACATATAAACGAGTATTTGTTATGTTAGTTGTTTTGGCTCGCGACTGGCAAGCATGTGAATAGCTTATTCGTCATTTTCACCAACTGAAAGTTACAGATGGATAGCGAAAAGAAGCAATTCCAACAGTGCAAAGGAGTCAGCATATTTTTGTAAACAAAAACAAACGATAAACAAAATAGCATGAAATTATATAACCATAGATTTATTAGAATTTTGATCCAAAATTTAACATCATATATAATTTTCGCTTATGCAGTCATTAAGTCCTCTCGTATGCAATAGGGTGGGCATGCGGCGCAAGATGAAAGGCGAATCATTGGTTGTGAACAGATGCCGCATTCACTCTGCCTTTTTTATTACAATCAATAAGATCTTACTCATAGTTTGATTGAATTACAAGTGCACGACTTCGAACAGTGGCCTTTAGTCTTCTTTTTTTTTTAACCGGCCGCGCCTTTAAAGTTGTAGGTCGTAGGTGCGAAGCCCGTCAAGCGCTTTTGCGTAAATTATTTCGTCAAAACTGCTCTCTGAAATGTGACAACCACCCGCACTGGGCCCGCGTGGTATTTTATGGCTCACTCCGTCTCACCGACAAGAGGCTTGCGTCCCAGGAGTGGGAACATTATAGACTGATTATGTTTGTACATAATCTATACTAATATATAAAACTGAAGAGTTTGTTTGTTTGAACGCGCTAATCTCAAGAACTACTGGTCCGATTTCAAAAATTCCTTTTGCATTAGATAGCCCTTTAATCCAGGAAGGGTGTAGGCTATATAACATCACGCTGCGACCAAAAGGAGCGGAGCATAAACTCTACGCGAAGGAAGTCGCTGGCGAACGCTAGTCAGTCTATAATGCTCCCCTCGTGCACTTGTGTTCACGATATATTACAACCTCGTTTCTAAGACAACGCATTAATACTCCACTTCACTAGAAGTATTATCAGTATCTCAAGTCAGCAGCAAACATGAAACTTGTGAAAAACAAATACTAACATACATAAACCACATTTATTTTGATACTGAGAATAAAATACTTATTCAAGTCGGCTGAGGAGTGCTCTGGTTGCAGGCGTGAACATCACGAAAGCTGTACTTGTATTACTACCCTACTTTTGAATGCACACAGCCATGACGCGTGGAGTGGTACGTTCTCGTTGGTGGAGTGAAATTTAAATTGAATATAATGTAAGTTAGGTACTTTGTTATGCATAGTGCTGTTGGAATTTGTGAATAGTATCAGCTTTTAGTTCAAATTATTTTGATTTGGTTATTCCAATTGATAAATAAATTGTGGACATGTAGTATGTTTGTTATATTTTTGGCATTTAAATAAATAAGGCTATTTATAGTCATGTAACATCATACACATAATTGTATCTGTAGACAACTATAAAATACTAGAGTTCCGCCCGCGGCTACGCTCGCGTGGAGATCGGTTATATCGCGCCTTTTAGATTTCCCTCGGGAACATCATTTTTTCCGGGATAAAAAGTACCCTATTATTTAAAATTCAAAGCAATCGGTTCAGTAGTTACGGCGTGAAAGCGGAACAAACAAACAAACTCACTTTCCGATTTATAATACCTAGTAAGGATTTGTTGTTGAAAGGTTACAATGCGGGTCTAACTATTTATCAAATTTTAAGAGATTAATTAGACCAGAATAGGCAGTTTACTGTCCAGATCAGACGTTTTAACAAAGAAAGAAATGTACAGTAAGAACCACATTTTAAAAAAATAACCTATAGTTCTGCTCATGTGCGTTAAGATCAGACGTTTAAAGAAAAAAAGAAATACTTCTATTTGTCACAGTACAGTAAGAACCACATTTAAAAAAAAATAACCTATAGTTCTGCTCATGTGCGTTAAGATCAGACGTTTAAAGAAATAAAGAAATACTTCTATTTGTCACAGTACAGTAAGAACCACATTAAAAAAAATAACCTAAAGTTCTGCTCATGTGCGTAAAGGTGGAGTAAACTGTCAGTCCAACTAATGCTAGGGATTGACAATATTCCTCTAGTTTCCACGGCGAAATCACCATATGGCACAATACTGCCTCGGTAGATTCTAAAGTACTGTACACACATTTTGGCAGTAATCAATCATTTTTTTTTTATTACATGTTCAACTTCATCGCTAAAGCATTAAGGCTCAAGGTTGATTGTGATATTTGACAATTTGGGGTAGCTTGACCTGCTGTTGTCCATACCTATGAGGGAGGCCTTTACCCGGACACAAATACTTCTACCTACTACTGAGAATTTCCCTTTCATATACTTATATAATTATAATACTTGGGCCGATCAGAGAATCTACTCCAGGACTTTATAATTAGCAGTAGCGCCTGTAAAGGATTAGATCAACGAGGCAGTGATCCTCAGTAATCCCATATCATTTATACCGCTAAAGGAATCTACACCCATCCGACCACAACTTAAAACTTGACCTGACTCAAACTGCACAAACGTATCCAAGCGATTGAACTAACTTGCTCGTTTAGTGCACTAATATCGTGGCCCATTGTTCGTTCAAAGCGCAATGTACTTCAACCATAGTGGATGTTACACTGATGAGTTTGCGAATAAATTATGAATCGTTGAATGTTATGTTAGAATTTAGAGCTGGTCTGGGCGCTGTTGATTACTTGCACGTAAATTAAACTACGTATTGCTGTAAGTTAGCGCTCCGTGTTTATTGTTGAGCACTTACCTAACTGCGGTTTTAATTGTGTAAGTTTTGAGCGAGATGGTTGTTAACGTTTTAGTTGTCTTTTATTTTAAGTATGATTTGTTTCAAGTAGGTCGAAAATATTTTCACATACCTATTAACAGCGCTTTATAATCACGTCTGAACTATCTGTGGCATAGACATTGGTATATAGGTTAGTACCTATAGGTTAGTGGTTCAGTCCATGGCATAGTTGCCATGGACTGAACTAATAGCTGTTTGGTCTTCATTCTAATATTTAGAAAGATCATACGCTTGTTTTCTAAGTTGTAGAACAACCTTCGCTCACTTTTACCTACATTATCGCATTATATTATCAACGTATCAAAAAGTCAGCGACACCATATGTTTAACTGTAACCACAAAATGTACTTATTACATATTAAAGAAGAACAAAAAATAATTTAAATCATTGCTAATCGGTCATATTATAATGAATTATAATTTCTTATAACAAAAATAAGGAAATCTAAAACTCTAAAAATTTTTTTTTTTTTTGTAATTTATAAACTAGCGCTTGACCGCCATCCCGCCTGATGGTAAGCAGTGATGCGATCATTGATGGTAAAGCGCGCTAGTTAAAACAAAAGACTGTCCCGTTTTACTGCAAACATGTAATTTGGACAAAACTAATATTTTCTTGATATATTTATTGAGAATGAAATAGAAAGGACAAGATGCACCGAACTTAAATTGAGTTTAATTTATGAAAAGGGCATTCGGGAAGAAAAAATCGTAATTTGTGATAATATTTAGGTATGAGTGATACTAATTTCTATTAGACGGGTCAAAATGTATCTGCCCAACGAGATGGGCACGAGTCAGAAATCACGCATGCACCAACAATAAACAAGATAAGGGCATAAGTACCTACTTACTTATGCAAATTTAACTAATACTGCTTTGTTTCAATTATTGCATTGGATTGAGATTTATCTGACACTCAATTAATTAATATAATTACGCATAATCCTGATAACCCGATTACTGATATCTGATTACCGGTCGATTATTAATCATTATTACATAAGTACATGCTAGTTATAAGCCATCCTATTAGAGAGGTTAATAGCACAAAATTTTCGAATAATCCTATTTCCTACTATCCTATTCTACTAATATTTTTTTTATATATATACTAATTATAAATACGAAACTTCATGAACACTTAATAAATGTGAAAGTTTAAATGGATGTACAGTAAGGGTCAAACGGGCATTACCACTTTTGAATTTTTTGCTCTAACAATAAGCGTCAAAAGTGGTACTCCACTTTTGACCCTTACTGTAAGTACCTACCTACATTTGATACTCATTGACTCAAAAACTACAGATCGGATTTGGATGAAATTTGGGACACCGCAACCAGGACTTAAATTTATAATAGTTTTCTCCGGATATTCACACGTCATCGAAATTTATTCAGGAGAAATCGCAGGCCATAGGTAGTTATAGAAATAACAAGACATGATCTTAGTACATATGAAAAAAGATGGCGGCGAGTAAGTTACCACTTCATAATATCATGTTCATATCATCATTTTATAATACATTTATTTTAGGTATTTCGTATGTAGATTTTTATATAGACAATAGACATCATAACGTCAACGACTGATGTAGCAGTACCTACCACAAAGTCACAAATTAACAATGCGACACTATGCTGCTGGGGAGTTTGTTTCGCCACTTCTTCCCAGCGAAAGCACTAGGAAGTGGCGATGGGTGGGCGGTTTAGGGGACTGTGTTATGTAATATTGAAGTTCAGAAAGTGCTGATTCTCAGCCTAATTTAAATAACTGATTTTTGATTTTAACACGAATTCTACATCTCGCAAGCAGAGTTTACCGTGCAATTAGCATACAACTTCCGCAAATCAACAGCTGGGCAAGTGCCCGTTGGACATAATACTCGTCTGGTCGGAGATCCTCCCTTTTGAATGGAGGATGAGTGAACTTTACTTTCTCTTCCTCATACCTCTAAACCAAACCTCGCTAAAACCTAGCGCTGGGAATGTCTAGTACAGGTTATAGCTTTAAGCTAAGCGAAGGACGTTTTGCGTGTATGTGAGGCATGATTATAACCGCACCTACTTAAACTTAAGATGACTAAAGTCAAGGCTGACATTTGAGGCTTAGGCAAAGTCAAAGGCCTCAATATATCCCGCCAGACGACCATTCGACAACCGCGTTCATAATAACTCTACGCACTAAGTTTAACAATAATAATATTTGAAATAAGTTTTTATTACAGTTTGAATACGAAACAACTCGACTTGTTTACTCTTGCAGTACCCTTTGTATAATATGTAGGTACAGGGTGACCCAAAAATTAAACTCAATAATTTAACGTTTTTCGCAATCCAAGCTTGATTTTTGACAGTAAAAAAGTAAAGAGAGCCTAATTGTATCGTGTGACCCAGTAACTGTATGTCAGATAGGCAGTCACTACAATAAGAGTATAAAATAAAATAAAATTGTTTGGGAAAAGCTAGGTTGTGTCCTTTTTACAGTCTCCCCAGAGACTGTCTCCAGCGTTAACATATGCTTGCTTCCTGTACAGTCTCCACCAGCGACCGACACTGATGGTTGAAGATGGCTCTTCAACGCCGGGGAGTATGTCTGCGCCAGCGGCCTGCGGGCTGAGGGGGGCATTACGACCGCTCCCGACAATCGACGAGCAAGATACATTCGATCAAGAACCCTTCCAGACGTTCCAGACGACAGACGGGCGCGATTCTCATTGTACAGTTCACTTGTAATCCTTATTTAATATATATTTTGGTAAGAAAACTGTCTTTATTTCCCGGACTACTCAACAGATGTGCCTTTACAGACGTTGCGCAAGGGCGGTTGGTGCCTTTACAGGTGTTGCACAGGGGCTGTTCCGGAACTGGTCTCTTAAGAGGAACCGGGAGACACCCCTATGTGCGGATGGTGATCACCGGAGTGGTTTTAGTGAGGTAAAAATCCCACACTCCCCGACTTCGGTCCCCAGAAATCGGGTGCCTTTTGAAGGTTTCCCCCGACAACAAAAAAGAAAGGTTGTGTCCTTTAAAGATCTTCATAAATTTCATAAAAACAATCTTATGTGACAGCGTTTTTTTAATAACTTCAATGATATTAAAACCACTCACGTGGAATTTTATTTTCTCTTACCAAAAGATATTTTACGTAAGTAGATCTATTTATGTACAGTCACCATATAAAATAAGTAACCAGGGTCGTTAGATATAGTTGAAGTTTACTAAGAGATTAATGAATATTTTATAACAAAATTTATGTAAATTAATAGAAAACAAACTGCTCATTTATCAAATTACTTAATATTCTTTCGAAGACATACATCTGTTTCTTATTAGACTTCAATAATGTCCGACAAGTCTGATAAGTTATATTCTTTGATGACTACACGTAATTGGTTAAATAAATAATTACTCAGAAATAAGTTGGTTTGAGCTCTTACTTAGCCTGAATTTTAGAATTTCTTAAAATTAAATTAAAGTTTACGAAATCTTAAAAGGCCTTAAAACAATACAATAAACCCACCTTCACTGGTTATAAACCTAAATTATTATGAAGTTGTAAAATATTAAGTGCATTACCCATAAATTTTGATTCGGCCTTTATGGGGCTGATTAACCATAAAAGAACGTCCAACTGTGGCCTCGTTGCTAATTAGAAGCAGTTTCTAAGATATCGAACGACTTAATTAATACATAAAAGTAGACGTAAAATAAACTGAATAATTAAGATAATATAATACATAAAATAATAATAAATCATAATAATCTTTATTACACAAAAATAGGTACAAAAAAGTGTGACGTCCCTGACTCCTGTGCTAGATGAGATACCTGTGTTACAAGAGCCAGTGCCCTCTCCCAAAATGAGATTTTACAGAATCCTATGCAAAGAGATTAATAAAGGAATTAGGTAATGTTCACTCTTGATTAGTTTTAAATAAAAGCGGTTAAAAGAAGCCTGTATTCAGTATTTCAGAGTGCGTGTATATGAGCGTGTGTGGGTGCATATTTGTGGACCGGCGCGCGCGAGTGTGTGCGTATGTATATGCGTGTATTCGTGTGTGTGTCAGCTATTGTGTGTGTGAGATAAATAGTCTATAGAAGCCCGAAAGTCTGACAACCAGTATTACCAAAAGGGGTATCGTATTACCCAGTAAATGGGTTGTGGAGGTCAGATAGGCAGTCGCTTCAAGTAAAATACTGGTATTTAGATGAATCCGGTTAGACTGGAAGCTGACCCCAACGTAGTTGAGAAAAGGCTAGACGGATGATTAAGATGAATGATAAAATCATAGTCTAATCAATAACTAATAATGTTAATGTTAACAAAAAGAATAAGTAACATATTATTTATGTTAACAGTTCTTACAAACACCATCCTGTATAATGTCACGCCTTTGAAGGCAACCTCTGAAAAGGGTTTATTCCTCTCGCAGCTGATGCAAAAACAGTGTTTTCAATGTCTACTTACAAAAGTTTTAAACTTTCTTACTACGAACGAATTTGTAAAACATTTTGAAACTATATTCTTTTAGAACTTCAGATGTTTTGGAGGAGCTATTAAAGAATACCTATCTATAACTATGTGCTTTTTTTTTCAATTCTTATTTATTTAATTTAGTTTGTTTATTTAAAATGTAAAGTAATGATCTAATATAATAAACGTTGGCGTGCAAAGCTGAGTTAGTTAACATTATATGTAAATTAAGTTGTAATTTGTAGTATAAATTATGTATATTTATTATTAAAACTAGTTTACTTTCATATATATGTTTATTTATTTCTTTCTTCTTTGGTTTCGCATGGTTTGTGCATTTAGCCAATGTCACGTAATGAATTTTCATTCACGTCGAAAAAGACGGCCGCGTGAACCGTCTACGAGGGATGTTTGAGGCAAAGTCATGATGAAGCCACTATGCTGCGATATCTCAATGTTCTATATGAATTATTTACTGAATGCACTTTTTACTACATAAATCACGCACTTTTATTTAGTAAACAACACTATAAAACTGGAGACCAAATATTACTTTAAACTGAGAATGTTAACAAACTGAATCCATTGTATTTAGGTCCATTTCGAGTAGTCAAGGAAATATCTCCAAATGTTGTTGTTTTAGTTAAAGGGAAAGAAAAAAATATTCATAAAAATAGAACTAGACTTTATCATGAATGAGATTATTTTATTGTAACACTTTTGTTTGTAATTGTAAGGTATCAAATGAATATTATGTACTGATGACATTATTTATTGTTTAGCGAGTGCATTGAAATACCTAGATATTAAGTAGATGCTACATTATAATTATATGATAACTAAGTACCTACTTATTAATTGTATACCACAAAGGATATACCATTGCTTAATCTTCATATTATACTCAATCATTTTGATGTTTTAATTAAGTTTAAAAAAAGTATAAGTATATACTTTACTCTTTTTTTCTCTCTTTGATAGGGCGTGTGACGTAGTAATTAAGCATTAGTTCATAAAAATATATACTGTATCTTTAAAGATGATTATTCATTATAATCCGGAACGTGTAACAAGTAACACCTTGTTTGATTCCTCTAAGTCCCGTCCTTACAACCCATTAGCTAGTGGTGTACCTATTTTTTTTTGAAGAATAATTTGTTAAGAGGGTATCTACCCTTAACCACAAATTCATCACCACAAACTTTTCACAACACCCACAAGCGTTTATACCTAATATCAATTGGGTATAGTAGGATAATAATAGATGTACAAACAAGTTTCCACCGTTTTTTGAACATGCGGATGAGCATTATGATGTAGGAGAATAATTTCGTCATATCAGTAAGCCTAGTATGAGTTTTCATTACGAAACTCGATCGTCGATATCGAGCGCGTTTGACTCATCGATTGGTCCGGTTATAGGTTGTAAGAACTCTCAACCAACGATAGTGCCAAACGCGCTCGATATCGGCGATCTATTCTCGTAATGAAGACTCATACCAGGCATACTGCAGTAGTAATGGGTGCGGTTTTCCTCTTCCTTCTATCTTCCTCCAGTAATGCTTCCAATTCCGTGTCTTCGTACGATTTCGGTCTTCCACTACGTTCTTTGTCTTCACAGTTTACCAGACGGACCAGTAGTTCCTGAGATTAGCGCGTTCAAGAAAACAAACAAACTCTTCAGCTTTATATATTAGTATAGATTGAAACCACTCACGACAAATTCTCTCTCTTAAAGCAGCTTCACCATAAGCTTCTACAAGCACTCGATAGGCATCAGCTGCAGATTTCTTCAAATTAACGAAGTAACAAAAGTTCCCTCAAATAACGCTTATTCGGCACAGAACTTGACATTTTTGCACAAACATAAATATGTGATACTGATACAGAGTCACTAATACTCTGAAGTATATAGTAGTGTAGTTATTGCCAGATGTCCGAACTTATGATATCACATTTTAGAGCTAACAATTTCAACCAAACCTCACTCAGAAGTGAGGACATCTTTTGTTAAACGGCGGAAACTTATTTGTATACCTAACAGAATGGCACAGAATAGACTACTCATTCAACAGACCACACACTCTTTATACACCATAAAAATTGCAGAAAATTAAAATTTAAATAAGACGGGGATAAAGAAGGCGGGGCCGAAGTTCCGGATAGTTGAGGTGTCTTTCTCATCCGCATGAGCATCCATCGTGGTATGACCAACCCACTCGATCGAAGCTTGAGCAAAGAATGCCCAGCGCCAACGGTCGATTGCTATGTCAAACGCAACTCCAGTCTGTGTTACCATTCGCTCCATGGTGTTACCCGCGCTTAATAAAATTATCCGAATACCGACCGACTAATCGACTTCAATAAATCGTAGAGTAATTTACGGTCAATTGATACTGATACAAAATTAACCAGTCACGCGCCGTCAAATACATAATAATAAACCGAAACTTAACTAAATATTTAACATAATTTTATGTGTAAGTATTTTCCATTTGAAAAAAGCTCAAAAGTAAAACCATTACTGACTGATCTTATCTGAGGTTACATAGACCAATAAAACAAAAAATAAACGCCGTAAAACAACATTGATCCTATCGTTTGCGTAAATTACGAGCCAGTGAAGAAATTTGTTGATTTTAACACCTTTATTTGTTGAAAAACCCCACCGCAGATAATGGATATTAAAAAACAAATTAGCAGAGTTATCAGGGATCTAGGAAAAAAATTGAAGCATTCAAAATTGAGGCAAAGTTTGCTTCGTAAATTAAATGTAAGCATAGGGAGATAAAAGTGGTGATGACGGCCCCTATAAATAACTGTTATAATAAGACTATAATTGGTAAGGTTTTCTGTAAAAGATCGCTCTTAGCGATAAGGCCGCCCATTGTGTCACCCTTTGTAAAATCTTTATATTTATGTTCTGTAATCTATATGGTGTACATAATAAAGAGTGTTCTAATCTATTATATTCTATAATTTTTTACTAAGTGTCTAATTTGCTCTCTGACATCCGATACCTCTTGTTGTTTTTGCAAAACATAATATCGCCAAAATATCAGTGATTTCAACTGGGCACGGTAAATAAAAATATACCAACTGCTATCTGCACAAAAACATGAATAAAATAACATTGATTTTGATTGGTCAGAACCAATAACAAGTGACTAAATAAAAAAAACTCGAGCATTTAAAACGGTTACATAGATTGTGCAGTATGCCACTAACGTTTTTATCAATAATAAAAATAAAACTGTTGCCCTAGCTATCCTAAATTTTACAACAGAAGTCCTTTTTTTATACTAAAGCGATCAGTGCCTATTGTAGAAACTTTTCATTTGGAAAACACAAGCCAAGCGACTAACGCGCTTTGGTAACTGCATTCGTACAGTCGAGAGTTAACATGGTTTTTTTTTTAGTATAATTGTGAACTAGTGCCTGACCGCGATCCCGCCGAAGGTAAGCAGTGATGCAAACGTTCATGACAAAACGCGTTAGTTTATTAAGAGCCTATTCACTCTGGCCTTGAAGACACTTAAATTGTAGTCAGAGAAAACACCACCGCTGGAAAATGGTTCCAGTTCTTAGATATAAAAGACGAGGCGAAACACTTATTAAAACTTATTTCATTCATTTATAAAAGTATATAGGAACATTGTAATTTTAGAAGTCAAAAGAGTTGTAGGTATTGATAAAAAACATAGAAACAAACAAGAGTCTAAAATTAACAGGAATCCGCACCGTAGACAAATCATGAGAGGTGGTTTGACAGTGCCATTTTTTAATACAGTTTATTAAAATTGCAAGGATTTTTATTCAAACATAAAACAATAAATTATTAATTCACTTTCCTAGTTCTATTAAAATATGGAAGTATCTAGTGCCAAACAGTTAACATAATGCCAAACAAATATACCTAAATGCCACAACACTTGCAACCTTCAATTAACCCAAATCTATTCGAAAGATCCGCAATTATAACCAAAAACTTCACCACAACCACAAAACTCATTATTAATCCCATAAGTATGGATATTCCGGCGATTGCCGATAGCTTGGCAACACTAGCGTTGCCGTAGGGCGCTATAAAACGCTGGCGCTCCCGTAAATATTGATAGTGGCCGTATTTAGAGCAAACTCATTGGTAAATTATGTATCGTAAAACTAAGAAGATTGTACCTTGGAGACAGGGTTGTGATGCTGCATGATTTCTTACTTAGTGTGTATTGGGGTAAGATTTATTTTTACTTAAACATTCTTAGGTGGAAATTTAATGAGTGATCTAATCTACGTTTTTTTTGGTGTGAAATGATTTTTTATCTGCATATATAATCAAATACCGATTTTTGAAAGGTTTTATTCATCTTGACATTATGATAGATTAGACATATAATAAAATCCTCACACGTAAAATAGTACTCTTTAAATATTTCGTTTACACTAAAAATAACCAGCTATTTGATCACAAAACACTATAAATTTAAATTAGAAACATTCAATTGCCAGCTCATGATTCTGTTGCAAGAATAATAATTATGCTGTATATTTAGCCGCATGTCAGGATCCGGCCTTTAGATCGGACGTCCGCCATCCGGCAAAATGGTTACAACACTATCCGCATGAATAAGTAATTAGTGTATTTTTTTATGGCATGAATTAATCCGGTTATTTTTTATTAATTACTAAATATTTAATTGTCCTAATAACGTGAATAAGTATGAGTTAATCAGTTGAGAGAACTGTCAAAATGAAACCCATTGCTACTGATACTGATAGTCTGTTATGCAATTACACTTCTGCAGAGTAATTGCGTAACATACTATTCATAGCAATGGGTTTAATTTTTAAAATTCGAAAACACTCATTACGTTATTTACGTTCTTGAGTTCATTTTTCGAACGTATGGAACACCGGATTAGCAATATGCTTCAAAATAATTCAAATTGATACTCAGGTCCGTATTCCAGAAGGAAACTCAAGCATTGATCTCTGCTTAAGCATTACTTAAAACTAGTTTCAACCAATCAAATGGCTTGAAACGAGACTTAAGTAGAGTTTGAGTTTTGAGTGACGTTCTGTAATACGCACCTTAGTGTGTTACACAATTAATTTGCAGGTATCATCATCATCAACAACCTTTTTATCGTCCCACTGCTAGGTCCAGGTCTTCTCTCATACAGAGAAGGATTGATTTGCAGGTACAAAATGGTGATAATGAATCATAATTTAGATAGAGTACTTTCGACATTATTTTTCTAGTCTTTAATCAATCTCAAGAGACGGCGGAGGGTTTTTATAGTAACATTTTCACACCGAACCGACACGATCATTAAATAATACAACAAAAGTATACTTTTCCTACTCAAAGGAGCGATAGTTACCTTTTAAATAAATAATTTGATTTGATTACATAAACAGCCTCACCAAAAGCTGGTGGCAAGTGGGAACTCGTAAAGAATTCTAGCGGTCGTCGTTTAAATATTCAGCACGTCACAAAGTCACAACATCGGATGGACTTTCAGAAGTTGTTCCTTAATGTACAGCTTTTTTTATTATGTTACTGGCAAGATATATGTCGTGAGGGCCTTGAGTTATAAACACAGTGAATAAATGACGAGCTTATTGGCGCAGTGGGGTAGCTTTTGGCTTTAATATTAAGTGTCAAGGTTTTCGCTCTCAGAGCTCTTCATACCGAAATCAATAACAAACTTTCAGTAAAGCGAAAGCGCCATTTTTTTTTTTTAGGTTTTTTGCAATTTGTCAGTGTCACGATTGTTTGTTGATTATTTATGTATGTATTTTCAAAACTCATCATCTTAGCAGTAATCCCAGTCGCATTCGAAGCTTTTACAGCTTTGGAATCTGGGGTCCGCTTTATAACTGCTGATTTGGCTAAACTTCGATATTTTCCGTGAAGCGACTGCCGTCTGACCCCCACAACCTGAAGGCGATATCGAAGCATTGCAGTATGTGTTTGCATAACATTAAGATCTCTATTAAGATCATATAACCTTATTTAATGATTATTTGAAGACATCAATCAATGGGGTACAGGTTAGGTGGTCGTTTTTCCCTAAGTAGCAGATTAGTGTATCATGTTTCACGTTGCTTATCTTTTCTATCTCGTGTCCTATATTGTGTCCGCACTATGCACGTATGTACCTTCAAAGCCCAGCTAGGCTACATTAGCCAAATAAGAGCAAACACTCGTAGCCTACAGTTGACAGAAAAAATAAACAGTCACTGTATCCGAAATCAGCATGGACATATTATTTTCATTCTATGTCCTGTTTTCAAATTTATTTAATACCATGGTCTTTGTTCCCTTAATAAGTTTTATTTATCATCATTTATAGCGTAGCACCCCTTTCTCTTAATATATTTTTGTCCCCATCACCGAATGACTCGCGGCCTCATAACTCTGGCTCTGCGCTAAAACTGCCGCGTCATTATAAAAAGATGGAGGACAATTTATAAGTATTAAAATAAAGCCACCTCCAGAGATTCGCAGGTGCGCGTCGAACCGTGCGTTATCAGTTCGAGCCGCGGAGGGCGCGGGCCTTTTTTAGTAGGTACCTACCTGTGGCAGGGCTGCCACTTTATTGTAGAGTATACCAGTAACCGTTTAGTGTTGAGAAAAAAAAAGTTAATAATAGTATTTAGTAGAAGTAAATAAAATTATAATCAATAATGACGTCGATTTTTTCTAATAAATGTTTTATTACCCTGTCCTTATAATAAGCCCTTTTAGTTTTTAAATATAAGACCGTATTACCAGGCAGTATATTTACTTCAAAAGTTTCGTTAAAATAGAGCACTATTATAAAACCCTGAAATGCAATTTAATGGATCCCTCGAAGAACACCAAAAATGCGAAGCCAGCGCGGGTTGATTGATGTCACATTTTTTAGATTTTTTGATTCTAGTACAAGCCGGTTTCCTCATAACGTTTTTAGTCACTGTTGTGATAAAAATTAAATATAAAAAGTGCCAGCTTGGTTATGAAATCATAGCATGCAATGTCCTGATTTTACAGCGTCCATAAAAACTAACAAAAAAAAAAGCACTGAAATTCTTTGCCGAGATGGGTGATTAGAAAAAATGTCACCCCTGCCGAGTATCTTCTCATCCCCATCCGAATACTTCAATAAATAAATCAGATAAATATTTTTCATTCTTGACTCTACGAAGCTTGTTGCCGTTCATAAAATTATACAATGATGAGTATGATCCAACATAATTTTAATGGGGAAGCTAATGGTTTATGCGCTGCGGTGTTTTCATCCAGTTATGTTTACACTTCCTAACCGCTGGATAGATTTATGGGAAGTTTTAAAAATTAATAACGTTTTGCCCGGGTTTTCGATTAAAGTGGAATATTACGGCGATTTATCTGGGAATTTCTTTCGATTTTAGACATCTTTGGTAATATGGCAGACATGGCAGTAAGTATTTATTTTGTTGTGTATTAAACACTAGGGGCCGTCCGCGACTTCGTTCGCGTGTTTATTTATTATGCCCGGCTCCTATAGCCTAAAGCCATCCTGGATTAATGGGCTATCCCACGTAAAAAAAAAAAAAAATTGTATCCACATTAATGTCATTGAAAATAAACACAAAGAGTATTGTATAATAATAATAATATATGCGAAATATTAAAGTCATTAAATATTAATCTTATTAAACCATTAATAACTCCCATAATATATTTCAGTCGTGGTGGGCTAATGGTTAAAACACCAGCCTCTCAAGTATGAGTGTGCGGGTTCAATTCCAGGTCAGGCAAATACCAATGTAACTTTTCTAAAGTTACATGTACTTTCTAAGTTTATCTTGAACACCAATCAATGACTGATTACAAGGTGAAGGAAAAAATCTTGAGGAAACCTGGTCTTTCAAGTCTGAAATCGCCAACCCGCATTGAGCAAGCGTGGTGATTACGCTCGTTCCTGCTCTGTATGAGAGGAGACCTGTGCCCAGCAGTGGGACGATAAAGAGGTTGATGACAATGATAATGATGATAATATATTTTAGAAATACTCAAAGGATTAAGGTACCTACTTAATGTTAAAATGATACCATTTCACATCGCTTAAAAGGGATTTTCACTCATTAAGATATTAATAAACTTGTATTAGGTACGGTCAACAACAAAATTCGATTAACACGGAATATTTCGCTAATGGTTTTTGGCATTTTATAGTAGAAGCTAAGAGTTAAAGAATATAGAGAGAGAATCAGATTTTTGTTCTTTAATTAAAACGTCACCTCGGTTTCGACTGTAGTAAAATATTTTGCTCAAAATAATCAGTTCGAAAATTAAAGTGTTTACTAAACTTATATTGCTGACTGTACTAACAGTCATTATACAGTAACAGTCAATATAATCAAAACTAAAATCGGACCAAACTATGCAACAATGTTTCAGAACGAACTTATTATCTAGCTACTAACTTTATATCTCAAATAAACAGGCATTTAACAACTTAATTAAATAAAAAGTCGTGTTAAATAAAAACTCATAACTACTCCCAATGGCAGGAGTTCGTTTTAACGCTCACAAATGATTGACTACCCGCCACACGTGTCGGAATAACTACCTTCAATCGACAAAGTAATATTATAGCACTCAGAGCAGATTACACCATATAAGTAGGCATAATGACATTACGCATATATATACCGTAGTATATGTAGATCAAAATAACATTTAGGCTGTGTGTATCATAGATGAAAGCAACAGCATCTTTAAGTGGAAGCCCTTTTATGCGAGCCTGGGGCTGTTTGCAGTCCCAGGATAGGCTTTGATAGATCATATTGTCATTGTCACTCAGAAACAAAGTATTGGAACCGATTGTATAATAAAAGCCAGCTGAAGTAGTATAAATGGTTAGAGAGTTCGTTTAACACAAACAACTTATTCTCATTTTTAACACAATCAGTGTTAAAAATTAAAACGAATTGGTTGTGGAGATTGAAGTATCGGTTCTTCCGGTTTATTTTTTCTTATGAAATATATGAGAGATACTTTGTATTGAGTACGTCCAAGACTGTTTGATGTGGGTTTGTGCCTAAACACGGTCACCTCAATAAAACGGTCCATTGATCCGAAATGTTATCTAGTATAAATAAATCGTGACATTATTGCCATCGAGAGAGCTCCATAACCTTACTTATTTTCCTAACGTTATAAAAGGGTAATAATAAAAACACACTTCTGATTGTTATCCTATATGATTATGATCGATAACTTTATTAGGAAATAACAAAAACATTTGATGGATTACTCTTCATAGCTTTTAGTATATTTCTATTTATGAGTCTACCCATACATACATTATGATACTTTACAGTCTAATAATCAGTTTGGAAAAGATGACAATAAAATGTAGCCGAACGAAAAAAGTGTCGCCTTCGTCTTTCTAACTGAAATGAATAATATTAAAAGGCCTACGTAACGGTTTAATTGTTAAAATGAGGGAGCTAAATTATGGCGTCCAATATACAAAAGGGTTTGTGTTGAAGCTAGATACGTATTCCAACATCACAAAGTTTCTAAAGTACACAACAGCAGAATTATCATACCCAGCCCCGGGGCGACTTCTCGAAAAATTCCAACTTCACAACATCGCTGATAATTCAGACAATATATACTCTGAAACTAGATATTTTGCTGAGATGAACCCACGTAATGAAGTGAAATATAACATAATTTTCCTGTATACGAATTCCCGTAAGTCGAGAAGTTTAGTCCCAATTTAGCATTTCCGTGGTTTCGCAAACCTTGTTAGTCTCGTATCAAAAATCCCGATATTATATTACCCGATTCACGTTAACTCGAATCTTCTTTAGTGACGCGCGTCGCTAGCAATATGAAACATTTTTCAGTGGCTTCGTTAGTGCAGAATAGTTTATAATTTAAATCCGAAATTCTCGAAAGAATATTTTTAGTCATTTCTTTCGCTTTAATATAAAAATGTTGAAATGAAGAGGTAGACTTTTCTAGGAATTAATTTTGATACTAATTTGTAGTTACATACCTTTCGAACAATTCTTATCCAACGAAGGGTGGGCGTTTTGGCAGTTACAGCTTATTTCGAATATATGATTTGAAAGCTCGTTTTGTAACAATTTACATACATTATGTAAAGAGTTTTATTATGTATAAACTTTCTTAATAATAGCGTCGATAAAGTTAGGAACAGACTCTCGTAATAATCCATTGCAAATTAAATGAAAGGATCACTGGTGCCAATTAGATCTGTTATGTTGTTCTATTAGAAATTTAATGTAGTACCTACTGACGCATCTTTCAGCCATTCGTATTCAAATCAAAAGCATTCCTTATACACCAGTATCCCGACTAATTTGAAAACCGACGAAACCGAAATTATTCCAACAACAACTTCTGATCCAAGCAGCTCCTTGATCTCCCGTATCAACACGTCTAACGTCGCCAGGTCAACATTACCATCCAGAATCCCAAACATGTCGAACATTAGCATACAAATTATTGTCATGTATCAAGGTTTTGTCATCGTTTTCAAATTATAACGGAACTGTAACAACCACCACGGGTGCCTCTCGTAAATTATAATTTTAAATCAGCTGCTTATGAAGTCGGTTCACAGCGTTTATGCATTCTATATGAGTTTTCCAACACACACTGAATTGTGAAATTCGAATTGAAGAGTCAATTCGCACGGAGTAATCTGGAAAATTATTAATATTATGTCGGCAATAAAACGGAGATTCAGTTAATTACATGTTTATTTTCAATGGGTTTTGATCCTAAAGTGTCAATGGCATAGAAGTGGGTATTATTATTTTTGTGGGATTATTCGTGGTTGGTTAATTTATTTCTCAATTTCGGTCTTTTAATCTAAAAACATTTACAAAAAATAGATCATTTCTGTTGGGCGTCAATGCATTAATTTATTCTTTGTTGGGCGCCAATATAAAAACGGAACTACAAGTGTAGTCCCTTAAAATTTCCCACACACATACTTGTATAATTTCCTGTACGAAACAAGCTCAAAGAATTATAATATCTGTTATTTTGTAATTTTAATACGTTTTGTGTAACTCGTAACTCTTACAGACGGCCAGTATATACATTAAGTATTTGAAATTGAGCACAAACAGTTAAATTTCCATTCTCTAAAACCGCCAAATAATGCCATTCCTTTGCGCCTTTATCATTATGCTGATAATAATCTCGGCCTTGTCAGGCTGTACGGTGACTTAACATAATCCAATCATAGACAAAAGTTACGTTCGTTATTAACTTTTAATGTGAATTTCAATGTGAAAATTTTCTGGAACTCTTCCGTGAACCCTTAACTTTTGCTCCAAAATATTTTCGTAACATTTTGGACATAACACTGTATTAAAAATTATTTGGATTTTCGGAGTGCGAATTAGTGAACGTATTACTTAACATATTGTACCTACAACAGTTATTTGCGAGAAAGATTGTATTCAAATCTTTGAGGGAATAATTAAAACTACCAAATTCTATAGGTACTTATGTGATTTATTATTCTGAAAATTTGATCGTTATTTCAACAAAAAAGTAATCATATTACAATAAATTCATATTTTTAAACAGCAGAATTAAATATTAAATTGTGCTCGCCTTTTCGCGAGCTGCATACACTACATAAAACAATGAGAATTCCGATATAATGATGTTGTTTCTATAAATCAGTCACGTTTTGAGCACCCAAATTGAAGTGAAACCAGAATGAAGTAATGATACAAGTAATCACAATCGAAAATTTGTTAATGTGTGACTCGGATATATGTGCTTGAAGATAGTGATACGACCGATAATAAATAGAAAATCTAAGGATATTTGGAAACGGGCAGTTAATATTAGGGGATGACTGACAAATATTCAGTTAATAGGATGAGAGAAAAAGAGAAAGATATATTAAAAATCTGATTATTTTCACTAAACTCAGACAAAATTGAAGACGCAACAATGACTCCTCCATAAATAAGACCGATAATAAATAGAAAATATAAGGATCGGAAACGGGCAGTTAATATTAGGGGATGAATCTGACAAATATTCAGTTAATATGGTGAGAGAAAAAGAGAAAGAAATATTAAAAATTTGATTATTTTTACTAAATTCAGACACAATTGAAGACGCAACAATGACTCCTCCATAAATAAAAGAGCAGTTTTCTTGATTCCTGAACTGTCTATCAAATCTACTCGTAAAATCATATTCGCACTTCGTCAAAAAATCGGTCACGTCTATCTCGCGGTATAAACAGAAGTCGACCGCTCCGTAACGACGTGCTTGAAGCAATGATATCGGAAGCTAGGACTCTAGATGGGACGTGACGCGGGAGCCGGATGACGTGACTATGCTTTACTCGACCTAGTTTTTGGCGTCAATGACTTGATCCGTCTTTGTGTTAGCGTTAGTCTCGATTCAGTCAGTTGATCTGTCTCGTGGGATTTAGTGACGTTTGTCATTACTCGTTAACTACACAGACTGAATATGTTAGCCGTTTCTTCATCTCCAGTAATAAAAGTATCTATAGTTTGTTTAGTATTACTACGAACTACGGATTGGAAAACTCTATTTGTATTTGATAGCCTAATCCTTGAGGAAGCCTAATACAATATCTTAACAAAGCTCCTCCTTTATACAGCGTAAATTGAGGGACTGGAACAATTTGCCAACGGCGGTGTTTCCGTCGGACTACAATTTGAGTGTCTTCAAGGCTAGAGTGAATAGGCTCTTAATAAACTAGTGCGCTTTACCATCAACTATTGCGTCACTGCTTACCATCAGGCGGGATTGCGGTCAAGCGTTAGTTTACAATTTTATTTTTAAAAAAAATTAGAATATCCTGAAAACTGCTTCTTAATGTGGCAACTAGGCCACAGTTGGGCGTTATTTTATGGCCATTCAGCACCATAAAGGCCGAATCCAAGTTTATAGGTAATGCACTTAATATTTTACAACTAGGTACATAATTATTTAGGGTTATAACCAGTGAAGTTTGGTTTATTGTATTGTTTTAACTTTGAAGCCTTTTAAGATTTCGTAAACTTTAATAATTTAATTACAAGGAATTCTGTACAAACTATTTCTAAGTATTTACTTTATTTATAAGTATTTTTTTATTTAATTAGTTATGTACTACATTAACACAGTAAGTTAAGTAAGAAACAGATGAATATCTTATAAGTATGAAATTCTTCCCGGAGACCTGCGAAAGCAGAAGTATATAAAAAGACTTGTATTACATATTAATATAAATAAAGCAAAAATCATCATCGTCTCAGCGTAGAATCCCGGTTGCATCCACGGCTTTCACGTTGGAGCCCATGGTCTGCTAGAAAACTAAAGCTAAAATACTATGTAAAAGACGTGACCGAACATCACGTGTGTGCAGTGGTTCCTGCATATTCCCGTGGGAATTCACCAATGTATGTTATATAACAAAAACCTAAATCCAATCTAAAAGAATCGTTTACAAGGGAAAAAATACTAGGAAGTAATACAGTTTAAGGTATTAAAGGTAAGGTCAATAACCATAGATCCACAGATAACTCGCCATTACACTAATCGAATTGATCGAATGGAGCACCACTATTTTACTAAGGCAGCAATCAAATTGATTGACAATAATGGATTACTTAGTCTTCAGCGTTAAAGCTATTAATGCTAGGACAGCAATAATAACATAAGTAGTTAAGCATCGTTGTCCATGTTATAATTTTACGTCATTATAAAATGTGTCAAAATAATTAAGATATTATCTAAATGAAAACATAAATGCGACTAAGGGTTGTACTGCCAAGGGGATTGCCCTGAGGATACGGTGGAGGTCTGCCCGGCTTGGGTGGAGCACCGCCGTGTTCTCGTGGCGGCGATCTCTCGCGTCCGGCCCTGGTCCAGGCCATGATCTGGAGCGAGAGTGCCATCACTTCCTTCTAAAAAGCAGTGATACTGACAAAGGAGGAGGCGGACCGCGAGGCGCTGGCTTGCGGGCGTGGACACTCTATGGCAAAACATGTAACAACATTTATAAGACTTTAGTGTACCGACGACAGCAGGTCAACCTACCCGAAACTGCTTTATAGATAATGTTGAAAAAGTTACAAAGAAATCTGACTATTGTAGTAGCTTGATATACAGTCGTCTGTACCATGTTTTGATTTAAGGCACCCAAATATTCTTATTCTTAACTTTAGTGAGTGTATTCTGTGTTGATTTTTGAATGACTATTTGCAACAAAAACAATTATTGTATTTGATTAAAATGGAATTGGATGTTTATCAAGTCTGACATTCAGTTCGTTCCAAAACTTGAAAATTAACTGACGTTCCCGGTTCTAATACAGGTAGATAATAAGATTCAACAGTTCTAAGTGCACTAAATATTTGAATAGCATTTGCAAAGCAACGAAATATTTTGAAACCCTCTTTTAAAAATGAAGTAACTAAAACAGAAGCGCCATATGTGCTGGGAGTGACCCTAAACGTTGCGATATAAATTGCTATTAACGCCTTTAATTGCATTTTCCTGTGCACGTCAATTCTGATTAAATATTGTAGTATTTGTCGTAAAAAGTGCAGGCAATTCTGAGCCTTATTAAGTTCTAGCTGTGAATATTTAATCAGCAGAATGCGTTCAATCCGACTGATATCATAAACGCGATTTTGTGAAGATAGATGTTAGTTCCTGTTTCACAACGGAATCGAACGTGCTTTGGCACACAGTTTTAGTCCAGGATTAACACATAGAATACTTTTTATCCCGACATTTTATTTTTATCGAGACTAATACGATTGTAAGTAGTGGTGGCCTAGTGGTTAAAACACCAGCCTCTCAAGTATGAGTGCGCGGGTTCGATTCCAGGTCAGGCAAGTACCAATGTAACTTTTCTAAAGTTATATGTACTTTCTAAGTATATCTTGGACACCAATGACTGAAGGTGAAGGAAAACATCTTGAGGAAACCTGGTCTTTAAATCGGGACGTAAATCGCCAACCCGCATTGAGCAAGCCTGGTGATTCAGCTCAATCTGTCTCTGTATGAGAGACCTGTGCCCAGCAGTGGGACGATAAAAAGGTTGATAATGATGATGATGAATGAATACGGCTGAAACCGGTAGTGTACGGCAACATTCTTTTTTTTAATAAAACTCTAGAGATATTTTAGTCGATCTTTTTTTACTTTCCCGTCACTCACTCACATATTAAATCAAGTTACTTAACTTACACTGGATATTCAAAACAACTAGTGGACATGTGACACGGATTTCGTGATAACAATAATTAGACGCAAGTTAAAACTGTCAACAGACAGGAATATTATGACAAAATTAATGACCTACTTTTTAATTTAAAGGCGACATCAGATTATACAATGAGACTTTCAGACAGTAATGTCTAATTAAAAGACATGAATGGTTGCCCACATTTATGCCGTTATTTGAATATAGAACGTATTTTTTTTATATGATACCTGAACAGTTTGTCAGAATAAGCAACTGATTCGATTCCAATCAGTTGTAGGTACACCATGTTATATTTATTCCGAATTACATTTAGAAATTGTTGCAGTGTGGTTACCGAGCGCACAACACAGTTACAGCAGATGAATAGTACTAGGTGCGTGCGCACAGCGGGACAGCGTTCTTTTTATTTAATAGTGTTACAGATTACAGAGATAGTGTACAAGATTCTGGAGACCAGTTAAATTATGAATGTGCCTACAAAAAAACAAGAACTTGTTAAAACATGCTGCACTCTTATATTGTTTCGATGGGGTCTTGATGCTTTTATTTTAAACTAGCTGCGCTGGGCGGATGCACCCGCGTAGGTTTCGATATATATTTTTTTATATGCTCCGCTCCTATTGGTCGTAGCGTGATGTTATATAGCCTAAAGCCTTCCTGGATTAATAGGTTATCCAACGCAAAAAGAATTTTTCAAATCGGACTAGTCGTTCCTGAGATTAGCGCATTCAAACAAACAAACTCTTCAGCTTTATATATTAGTATAGAAGTATAGATTTACTACTACAGTAGCAATGCGCAATGCGATAATTTCAACTGCCTATTTTAATAAGAAGTCGAGTCGGTTGAAATGGCAGAGTATCCACGTAGAACCATCATTGATTTATGAGCTGTGGGCCGCTGACAAAGACAGTCGAATGGAAGGACTGGGGAAGCTTAATAATAGGGTTTCATTGACAACTTTTTGGGTACGAAACCCTAAAAAACTAAAGTTACTTCATGACATCTAGGTCTGGCTGTTTGTGTTTGTGAGTTTAAATGTTAGTAAACGCGCCCGCGATACAGGAGTAACTCCTAGATGTGCAACGTATTAATTTAAAAAATTACATTGTTCTATTTTTGAATTATTGTGCCAGCAACAAAAAAATCTGCCACACAATTTTTAAAAAATGACATTGTTTTTTTTTTATTTATTGTGCCAGCAACAAAAAATTCTGCTACACAATTTTTTATTAAGCTATCTTTCACTCCACATTAACTTCTAAAGCTTGAATGTCCCACACATTGTGGTTACAGTTACACTACAGACGTAGGACGGTATGTGGTACGCATTTAGGTGTCACCGCATATGATCGTTCTAACGTCAATTACAGCAATTACGCGCTGTCAACGATCACAAATGGCGGCTTAGAGTTGCCAGGTGACAATATAAAAAGAAAATCGATAGGGACTTAACTTCTCTGTCAGGTATATTTTTGATATAAATATAGCTGATCGAATAAATTGATACCGTCACTTATTTAAATTGGTAAAAATAGAATTGCTGGAATACATGTTTACTACTCTCGACTCTATTGTAAATGAATGAATAGTACCTAAATCACATAAATAGTATCTACTACCTGTGTCCTGGGGTTTTACCCGCGTAAGTTTCCATCCCGTGGGAATATCGGATAAAAGTTACTATGTGTTATTCCTGATTATAAACTATCTGTGTGCCAATTTTCATCCAAATCCATACCTGTGTCCTGTGGTTTTACCCGCGTAAGTTTCCATCCCGTGGGAATATGGGATAAAAGTTAGTATGTGTTATTCCTGATTACTATAAACTATCTGTGTGCCAATTTTCATCCAAATCCATACCTGTGTCCTGTGGTTTTACCCGCGTAAGTTTCCATCCCGTGGGAATATCGGATAAAAGTTACTATGTGTTATTCCTGATTATAAACTATCTGTGTGCCAATTTTCATCCAAATCCATACCTGTGTCCTGTGGTTTTACCCGCGTAAGTTTCCATCCCGTGGGAATATCGGATAAAATTTACTATGTGTTATTCCTGATTATAAACTATCTGTGTGCCAATTTTCATCCAAATCCATACCTGTGTCCTGTGGTTTTACCCGCGTAAGTTTCCATCCCGTGGGAATATCGGATAAAAGTTACTATGTGTTATTCCTGATTATAAACTATCTGTGTGCCAATTTTCATCCAAATCCATACCTGTGTCCTGTGGTTTTACCCGCGTAAGTTTCCATCCCGTGGGAATATCGGATAAAAGTTACTATGTGTTATTCCTGATTATAAACTATCTGTGTGCCAATTTTCATCCAAATCCATTCAGAAGTTTTTGCGTAAAAGAATAACAAACATATACTTACTTAATAGTTACATACAAACTTTCGCATTTATAATATTAGTATGATTCTCCAACTGTCTCGTTATTTTACCATTCGAAACGGTATCAAAGAGCACGACCTATAATTAATCACTTGAGTAATTGTTTCCCGGCATCGACATTTGATTTGCAAATGTAATTATTTGGTATGTTATTCTTTACAACAAACACAATAGGAGTACTCTCTCGTTCTATGAATCATCTTTTATGAGTTGGCGGTAATTGGTTGTGTTTTTGTTTAACCCTTTAAGTGTTACATTACCTGCTTTTAAATGTTAAGGTCCTGAATCGCCATCTTCGGTCCAACTTTAATTACTTTACAAAATCTGTTTTATGCCTTAATTTTTCCGATGAGTAGTGGGTCTTTTTCAGCGTGAAACATTTTTACACTGTTTTTAACAGAAAACTAACATTATCGTAAGTAAACCATTAGTCAATGGGCTGATTCACAAGGTCAAATAATTTCAATTCATGTAATAAAATTGGCGTCTAACAGTTTTTGTATGGAAGCGATTGTCAAAAATTCTAAATTATTCCTCGGATAAAATTATCTGGTGTTGGAAAAATCGGACCTTGAAAACTTAAATATTATATTATACTTATGTACGTAGAACATTCTTGAATCAGTTATTTTTTTAATAGACAAAAGTTGGAGTCATGAACAGACGACCAGCCTCGGGCGACTGTCAGCAAATACGCCATCCTAGTTGGACTTTTTAATTAAATAATTCGTCTTATTTGTATACATTGTAGTAAGCTTACTATATACTTTCAAAAGTATTTAGTTTCATACAAAAAAATAACGTCTTAATAGACTTTATAATAGAACTTGTAATAATGTGAGAGCTGTCAAAAAATATTTTTTACTTCAATTTGAAGAATCTAATATTTGAGTCGTTTTATTTTTACGTTACTAAATAAAAGAAAACATAGTCGACAAACCAAAAAAAGGTTATTTTATGTTTTATAAATATTATTCATTCATTTTACAAAAACATTTCACAAATAAACCTTTCTATAAAAAACGTCAACACAATAATGTTCAGCGTGTGGAAAGCTAAAGACGGCACAACAAGAAATCTTAACAATATAACATACAATGTCATTATTACACCTTTTGTAGCGTGCACACAGCGGCGTATTCCTGCCTGTCATTTTGCACAGCCAGCTGTCATAGCGAACAATGGCATACCTACAACACAGTCAGACCCGGTGTTAACTGACACAAATCATTACAGCTGTTAAAATACAATGCCTCGAATCACTTTAAGTATAATACGATGGGTATTAATGTTAAGGGAAACTTTTTTTATTTGAATCAGTAGAATGATTTGAATCTTTGACAAATTCTAAATTATTCTTGATCTGAACCTTAACGATTGAAATCATTTAATTTTAGAATTTGCGTCTACCAGGCAGATAGACAGATAGGCAGATAGATACTCCTGGCCAACTACCATACCACCAGAACATAAGAGGACCTACGTCTATGACACTCGATAACTCGATAATCAACCGATCTTTCAATACTTAAATGATTTATTTTAAATAGGTTTGTACCTACACTTTAACATGTAAATCATATTTTTTTAAACTAGATAAGTAGGCTGTTTCCTCTGAACACACTAAGTTTTTTTTTTTTTTTTAAATTATGGGCATATCTTATAAATCATATACCTACATATAACCTTAGTCAATGATTGGACCGAATCATCTTTTATAATATTATTAACCGAAACTTTTTTAAATACTTTTTGTAATATAGTACCTACCCGTAATCCACCCAAACATCATAACAAATGGAACCAAAATGTACCGTAACTACAGTGCGAAACCTGTCAAAATATTTCCATTGCAGGACACATTATTTCATTTTGTGACAGTCTGCTAAATGTAAGAATTTATGTCCGGGGGTCGCAGGGTCAACGCGGGCCCCATCCATCTGCCGAATGGTATAAATCACAATATGAACCAGACGCGAGTAAAATGTGGGTACTTGTGAAATTAATTTATTTGGACGGCTTAAGTGTAAAAAATGTGTTCAAGATTTTTGGGATTTAAGAGTGATGTAGTGCAGTTTATTTTTTAATTCGGCTTACAAAATGTATTAATGGATCTAAAATTTAGTACATACGATTAATAAATGTCTACGTACCTAATATTTTTTTATTACTGAAATAATATACTTATAAGGCTAGGTACTTGGGGTTTCACTGCGTGATCGAATCAGGAATGAGGAGATCCGCAGAAGAACGAGAGTAACCGACATAGCCCGAAGAATTTCAACACTAAAGTGGCAGTGGGCCGGGTACATTGGTTCTCGAGTGGCGACCACGCAACGGAAGACGCAGCGTGGGTAGGCCTCCGACAAGGTGGACCGACGACCTAGTGAAGGTCGTGGTAAACCACTTAATACGGGAGGCGCAGCACCGATCGTCGTAGAGATCCATGGGGGAGGCCTATGTCCAGCAGTGGCCGTCTTTCGGCTGAACTGATGATGACGATGATGAATAATATTCAGAAGTCACTTTGAAAGCTACAATATAAATAAAACCGTAGGTTATAAATATGACTATCGAAGGATTCTAAAACTACTAAAACAAAAAAGTATCCATTGGTAGCAAATTAAGCAGAAAAAATCTTGTATCTGAATAGAACAGCTTCCAATCCTAACGCCATTTGTTAAATATTTAAAAGATTGTATCAAACCGAGTGCAATTTATGAAAACAACATGAATGTGGGCCCGCTTCGGTGTGCACAATCAATTTGGTATTCCATTACCGTTTTTAGGCATTCATTGGGTAAATGGATTAGAGCAGAATGTCCACTCTCAACATGCAGGAAACAACGGTTCTCACACTAAAGGATACCAAGTAACACTAAATGTATCGCTAAATAATAATTGATTCAGGCTGTTGCTGGTTAGAGGAACAACAGCGATCCATTTTAGTGGCAAAAGTTATTTAGGCTTAAGCAATCTATTATATAATATTATTTCTATCAGATGACAGTTGTTTTGAATTTGGGGGGTTATCCTTGTAATTTTAAGAACCCTCACGAGTCTGTCTCAGTATCAATCTGTCAAAAATACGTATAACTACCCTCCATTTCAACAAGATTTGACATTTGCTGGTCGCCGAGGTGAGACTGCGCCAAGATTTTGAAGGGAGCCCCCCTTTTGTTTATTCGGCTATTTTAGTCTTTTCTTTATCAGATTAGAACTACAATATTTCTTATTTAGTATTCGTTAAAGGCATTTTTTCACACCTGCCTAATCGCTAAATTTTGGAGAATACCTTCTGCGTTCTCTTGTTCCGTGATAAATATAATAAACAGGACTAGGCGCTGAGCCTCCACCCTCCTGTATGGAGTGATATCACAGCTGATATTAAAAGTAAACAATGCTCCCGGCCTTTCGCATTTGTGAAAGCAGATGGAGTATAAAATATGGGCGGTTTATGGACTTATATAAAAGTTCAGTTCAGAGATTCAATCCGATATATTTCAATTTAGCTTTTCAAATAAAATTGAATCCAAATCATTTGTGGAAACAAAATTGTTTCAAACGATGTAGGTGGTTTTTAAACTTATATATATTAAATTTATACTATGTGATTAAATTTTTTGTCCATATTGAAGCATTCTTATTTTAGTAATCATTTTTTAGCAAGGTCATCAAGTCCCTTGTTGTGTTCTTCTTTCTCACTTTGATATACTTCTAGTAAAAGTAGATAACCCCGATTCCCTCGTTCAGAAACTAAACAAAATTTAAGTTCAATGTTCAATTTTTTCTTTTTCATTTGGAAAAGGATCGAAGATAAAATATTATTTCAGTCCTGTCAATTTAAGTAAGCATCCGACCTAAATTGGCGTATTTTTGGTCGCCATGTTTTGCACATCAAAACTGTCTATGGAGTATCTTAATTTGACAAAACTATATAATGCTGTATCTTCTGTCTTTGTCTTAATTAAATAGAAAGAAAAAGACGCAAGGAACTGAAATTTAGTTCAATTTGTTAACAAGGGGTGTTAACATCGGTGCTATTATGTCCAATACGCACTGGACACACAAAAGGAACGATACAAGATATAAATCAAACCTGAAACCCAAACCATGTAACTAAGCAAACGTCCGTTCTGCAGAGCGCAACGCTTGCGAATATTCGCAGTTCGCAACCCCGGCCAACAGGTCGCTTCGACGTCATCCGTCTACCCGCAACTGTGACATAAATCCGGCGAGGTGACACCACGGAACACGGAAATTGGGAATATCCGGACACCTCCCGATCTGTTTGTCACCGCCGCCACGTACAGCCGGCAGTATTATTGCAGCATTGACACCCTAGGCACGATTTGTAATATTAGCTTAGTGTTTCTTGTTTAACTAATAATGGGATGTCTTAAGGTTAGGACACACCTATTATTGAAAGTTGGTTCACGATTGTATATATCACCGTGTTTGCGCATAATGTTAGTTTATAATCCATCTCGAGAGATTTTTTTTTAAGGGGCAAAACCCGCCACACTGTTCCCAACCCACTGCAACTCCTGAAAGCCAGAATCAACAGTGGAGACCGCCAGAAAAACGCCGAGCAATGAAGCTCGACGAGTCCCAGAGAAACGATTCAACTGTCTTGGGTCCCGCAACGAAATTAATCAGAAAAGAATAGCGGAGGAGTAAGAAAAAAAAATCTCGCGCGATTAACAACTATGGATAAATTTTAAATTGGACCTTAGTACCGACATAGCATAACGTAGGTATTTATTTTTGTTTGTTTGTAATGTATCCTCATGTCAAACCATCAACAGGAATTGCATGTTTTAGTTCCCCCATCTCCGTTCCACCATCGGACGACCCGTCGCACGGTCTGTTTCCACCCTTACGTCGTTAACACCACTATGATTCGGACGAAGCGTTTCGCCTCCTCTTTCATTCCGCGTACATCGAGGGAGTGGAACAATTTGCCAGTAATTTTCCGTCGGACTACAGTTTGAGTGATTTCAAGGCTAGAGTGAATAGGCTCTTAATAAATTAGTGAGCTTTACCATCATCGATTGCGTCACTGCTTACCATCAGGTGGGATAGCGGTCAAGCGCTAGTTTATAATTTATAAAAAAAACTTACCGACGGGGTTCTGAGTGATACAATCTGTCCGATTATATCAATTGTAAAATTAGTAGACAAAGTCCCTGATTAGTCGGTCTTGGCGGTAACCAAATTGTTTAGTTACTGCGTTACTAAGCCAAGCCCCCCCCCGACCTATTAAGTTAGTTGGTTATAGTGTTGCGCAAAATGCGATCGGTCGCATACTGATAAATGTTTGATACAGTTCTCAAATTGCTGTTTTGCTATAAAGAATTCACAGTGACAATGACTATGAAACAATGAAGTTCATAATTAAAAAAATGTATCATAAAAAAATATCAAAACCAAGGATACTCTTTTTTCTTTTTTTTTTTTTTGGCTTCGCACGGTGTGTGCACTTAGCCAATGTCACGTAATGAATTATTCATGTCGAAAAAGCCGGCCGCGTGAACCGTCTTACGAGAGAGGTTTGAGACAAAGTCATGATGGGGCCACTATGCTGCGATATTTCACTGTTCTTTATGAATTATTTACTGAATGTACTTTTTACTACATAAACATCGAATGGTACTCAATAAGCTCTGGCACCTGGGCTTTCTAGGTACCAAAGTACTTTGCAAAAAAATTGGTAGATATCTACGAAGACGAAGTGTGTGTGTACATCATTAAAAAAACTGCTATATTTCCAAACAGTAAAACTTTCTTATATAAAACTACGTTAGATAACTGTATTAAGAAAAACATGAATTGTTAGTACTGGTACTTACTTGGTTTTCAAGGGAACACGAAGCACCAGCTGATGTTCATACATCACTAGTAATCTGTTTCAATTTGCTACGTAGAAAGATACTGCATTTCTCTGTTATGTATTAATTTTGTTCCAAGTCAGAAGTCACTGGTTAAAATAATTATGGACAATATATTTTTATCTTGCTAAACTATGTAACTATGCATGTGTAACTGTGTATGTACCTATGTACAATGTATGTACTCTTCATGTAATACATAATTTACGTAGGTTACGTAAACACAATAGCCAAAACTGTGTCATCACTCGATTCATGAAATCCTTAAAAAAACTAAGCAATTTGTTAAAAAAAAAAAACAGGTTCTTGAATTTAATAGCTTACAGTGCTATCAAATAAATTATCATCTGACTTAAAATGATGCTTCATCAGCATCATCTATTGAGCCGTATTCCAACTACATTGCGGTTGGGTTTCAATCTGGGTTTCCGATGTAGCTGAATAATAATATTTTACAAGAAGCCACTGTCTATCTTCGCGCCACAACCCATTTACTGGGCAATATGGTAGCCGTTGGTAAGTTTGGTTACGTATTAGACTTTACACGTACGACAGTCGAATATCCACGGATGACAGCGGATGCCAACGACTTAACATACTTTCCGAAACACAGACAGATCTTAGTATATAAAACTGGTCACCCATCCAAGAACTAGCCGCGACAAGCGTGGCTTAACCCGATCGACCGGCCAGTGCAATTTTCAATACTAAGTCACAAGGCCCTGAAAAAAGTGCTTACAAAACTAAACACGGGTTAAAAACCATCTAACATCAACAGGTAGAAAGTAAGACCGGTGAAAAACTATATATTTTGCAACGTAAAACAAAGGCTAAATAGGCGGGACATTTGACACGGGCATAAAACACCTCACTTCCTCGCCCGGGACGAAAGTTTATCTTAAAGGAAAGAAAAGAACAATGAAAGGACAGGCAACACATAGTCAACGGAGTTTTTGCTTTATGGCAACATTTTGTTACAACATTTAGAAAAAGTTATAGCTTTAGGACGGTGGCATCTTATTCGGTTTACTAAGTAATCTAGGACTTTTATTGTTTAGTAATGCTACTTACTATATCCGAACTCAAAATGCACATTTACTTATTTCCTTGAAACACAAAATGGACGTGCTTTCCCGCATTTTCGATATACAATAATATATTAAACTTTTTTATTTAGTATCAAAACTTGCCAATTTAAATTTTAAATTTAAAGCGACGGCCACAAGGGCGTAATGTCGACAGGACATTAATAATGAATGGCTTCGAACTTGGCATTCGGGAAAAATAAATTGGTATATAAGTTTTCCGATGCAAAAAAAAAACACGTTTCATTTTGGTGTTACGTAAAGTGTCGATTTGTGCAGAGCGTATTTTTTTTTAACCAAAAGCCATGCCAATTTATTTACTGGGCTGAAATTATCTACCTACCTACCTACTTATCATGTGCGGCAATTTTGAAGTAATAAGGCTAAGACATATAAACTTACGCCTTTATCCCATGGGAGTGAGCAGGAAGTACAGATATCCACCTGATCTATTATCATGCAAAAGTCTAAATAAAAAAAGGTATAGCAGTGAGATGAAACCCAGCTGCAAACACTAGACTGCCAAAGCAATATTGAAAATCCTTTCCAAATAATAATTATTTGCTCATTTTGCAACCAGTTTATTAGATCGATGTGAAACTTTCATCATAGCTGGTATTGGCCAGACGCAAGTCACAAAACACGACGGTCACGAATCGCTTTTTCACTCGTTTAGCGCCCGACAGCTAGTTTGTAAAACCTTTTGTGCCGCTTAATACAGCTCTTTAAATTATCCTTTGAAGAAACATCGTTCTTTTGTATCGACCAACTTACACGGTGATATGATTACCAAAGTGAACCCCTGTCTTATTTAGTTCATTAATCATGGGATGATTTATTGTTAAAGGGGCGTATGCCCATTGTCTTTGGGCGTCAGTGCTGCTGGCGTGACCAGCGGGAAAAAATACAAAGTTGGGGTTTAATACGAGTTGAATGTGTGGCAACACTGGCAACTAGCGTGAACAAAAAATTGGGGTAAAACCGTGTTAGTTTTTGCACAATATGTTGGTGCATTTTAGCACAAAAGCTGGATATGTGCTGTTTTCTAAAGCCTACGTGTCTAAACCTATTTCTTTTTATGGTTGGAGATACCTATGAAATGTATTTCGGGTACCTCATTGGCAAACAAGAAAAATTCTACAGTAAAACTTTTCAGTTAAATTGTTTGTCAATTCGAAATCAGAGGATAATATCCTCTCTAGACAAACAGAGCGTGATCTCTATAAACAACGCAAGCGCGTCACCAACTCGTAAGTCAAATATACATTTAAACGATTTAAAGCAGTTCACCGTCCACCAGCGCAGCCGAAGCTGGCCAGCGATCCTTGCGACGTTTTGCGGCTATGGCAACCGCATAGGTACCGCTTGATGTTTGAAGCTACGTTCTACACTGCCCTCATTAACAGATGAGAATAATAAAGCATTTAGTTTCAACGTTTCAAACGGAACGGTACATCAAGATTTTCTGGGATAATGGCGAGGATGTATGGGCGTCGGTATGTAAGTAGGTATAGACGTAGCATCTCTAATAGCAAATGCAATAGGTGTACGACAAATCCACAATTAATAGGATTCAATTGCAAGAGAACCTTTTGCAATAGAAACCTATTTGTTGGTTTAATCATTTGTTGGTTGATGAGAGAAGACGGTGTAAATAAAAATGGTGTAAGTATGTAACATAATTCTAAAAAAACCCGAATGAAAACCAACAAACATAAATATATGAAGGAAACATCAAAACTCAAACAGTCTTCAGTTTCATTTCAAAACGTCGTCCACTATAAAGTGAGGCCTTTAGCCGTGTTTTGCGGCGGGGTGACCGCAGCGGTATGGCTTGACATTTGTACTGAAATCTACACGGCCCGTCCCGCCCATTCCTGATAAACTTTTTGCCAGTTAAATCTGTTGGTTGACTGGCTCAGTGCTCTTTTGGCGGTTACGGTTGTACGGTTGTATGGCTGTTGTATACCTAGCTTTATGCAAATTTATTAGGGTGTGAACAGGAAATGCTTTATTTGAGAATATTTTTGATGGTATGTATGTACGTTGAAAGTTTGGTGTAGGATAAAAATCTAATTTCGTGCAAACACAAAAGATGTGTTAGAGATCATTGAAAATGTACTTGTTGTGTTAATGCACAGCAAACCTGAAGATCTTTAGATCATTTGCTTTTACAATGACCAATCAGTAATAACTTGATTAGTCATTGTTTTAGGTTTTGACAAAACGACACTTCTCAGAACTGAAGAAAATATGTACCTATATGTGAGATGTAAAATACAGTCGTGCTAGCGACACGAAGACGAAGAACTGAATATACTTTACATAAAGCAAAAGTAGACCTAGGTACCAATTAATCAAGAAAAAATACAAGCCAATACCAGAAAGCTTTACATTTAAAGCTTCCCATAAAAGCTTTCTGGAGTAGGCGACGTTAAAAATACTCTCTAAGTGCTAACGGTTCGCTTCTTTAAACCTCCAGATCAGTCTATACTATTTTTTTCGAAATTCTCTCCATTTAGTATTCAAAAATTATTCTGTGAAAATCGGGCAGAAATTATTTTATGAGTAAATGTACCTGACCGTTACTTGCTGTAGGTGCAAATCAACCGAAAAACAGTTAAGTGGGTTCGATTGGGTGCGATTGACACGGATCTTTGTGATGGCCATCACAAAGATCCGTGTCAAAAATAATTAAGTTCATCAAGAGCCAAGCGTAGTTTATAAGGAGAATTCGTGCAGTCTGATAGGACGTTCGATATATTTCGCGTAGTGGTAAAATAACAGGTGAGTTGTTAAATAATGTATTTAAAATTTTATTTGCTTTAAATGATGTAATTTCAAGTTAAGCAATTGTCAACTTTATTTCAATAATCATTAAGTTGATGTCAGAATGACTATTTAAAAATGCATTCAAGTAGTAGCATAAACTCATACTAGTTTACATTTTTGGAGAACAAATATATAACTTGACCCAGTATAACGTGATAAATACGTCGAACGTGATATTTGTCACGTTATACTGTGATCGATCTATCATTACTGACAGGACTATTGCAAATAAGCCTGATATAATAGTGATAGATTGATTAGCGCGCCTCGCAATGATTGTGTATGTTACGATTCCAGCTTGGATCTTGCTCCAGACATTGGTGTATCCACTATTAATATTTTTAAATGATTTTTATATATTTTTATATCGAAAATTAAAATGTAAATTTAAGTTTATATGTATATAGAAAAATAAACGAAGA
The DNA here is from genome assembly GCA_017933935.1 of Sesamia nonagrioides. Classification (NCBI taxonomy): domain Eukaryota; kingdom Metazoa; phylum Arthropoda; class Insecta; order Lepidoptera; family Noctuidae; genus Sesamia; species Sesamia nonagrioides. The sequence goes on from JADWQK010000188.1 coordinate 4,156,314, forward strand.
AATAATATTTAAAAAAAAGAGTACTATGTATTATGTAAACAAAACCACTGATTGCCATTTGTCATTTCGTAATTCATTATATGCATGTGTTACTATGGGTTTGAAAGGTTTCAAAATGGAGAAAAACAGTTTGAATAGATTTCATACCGTTACAGGTAATTACCAACAAGAATTACTAAAATAACATTGCAGATTCATTTCGAGCACGCTTTAAACGTTATCCCACAAAACGGAATTCTGTGGATTAATTATCCGAGAGGATTTTTAATTGGATTTTTTCATTTCGTTTAAAATCAAGTAGGTAGGATACTCCAACTTGATTGATCAATGATTCAATTAAAGAATTCAATTGATTTATAAATTGAGATCTGAATGAATTAAAACGGAATCCTTAATTTAATTGTTATTCCCTTAAAGAGGTGTCTCTTTTGATGTGTATTACAGAATTCCAACACTGATTTGCCTTTAGAAGGCAAATGAGCGATTAATATGTTTTAAAGTTCTAAGCATTGCTGACAAGGTTGATTTAGGAGGTGTTTGTACCTCAGCGGGCATCGCGGGCCTACCGCACGGTGGACTTCGCAGCGACGTGCGCTCTGGCGGGCACCCCGCCTTGGGAGCTCGAGGCGTGGGTGCTCGCCAGAGTGTACGAGTGGACGGCGGGGCGCAGGGCGTTGGGCGAGCGTCCGGCGGCCCCAGAGGTGAGGGAAGCCGCCCGGCGGGAGGCGAGGGTCGCTCTTGTCCAGCATTGGACGCAGGACCTCGCCTCCGCCGTCTTCGGCCGCCGTACCCTCGACGCCACCATCGGGCCGGTCCTGGAAGACTGGCTCGACAGGCGTCACGGGTTCCTCTCCTTCCGTCTGGTGCAGGTACTCTCCGGTCACGGCTGCTTCGGCAGGTACCTGCACCGGATAGGACGAGAGGAGACACCGTCGTGCCACGGTTGTGGCGTGGCGGAGGACACGCCGGAACACACCCTGGCGGTGTGCCCGTCGTGGGCCGTGCCACGCCGCGATCTTGTCACGGCGGTTGGAGGGGACCTCTCGCTGCCCGCCATCGTCAGAGCGATGGTGGGGAGCGAGGAGGCCTGGGCGGCGATGGCTTCCTTCTGCGAGGTCGTAATGTCGCAGAAGGAGGCCGCGGAGCGCGAGCGGGGGGAGGATCCCCTCGCTCCGGCGCTCCGCCGGCGGCGTAGGGGAGCGCGGATTAGAGGGAGAAGGCGGGATTTCGCCCGCTTTCTCCCTCCCTGAGGTGAGCGGCGCCCGCCTTACATCGCTCACCACGTGGGTGGCTAAGCCATCAAATGAGGGCTCGCCGTGCTAGGCGGGTTTCGCCGGCGGGGGAGAGGTAGCTCAGGCTGCGCTAGTTTCCCACTACCCCGCCACTATGGCGATGCCGGAGTGCCGCTATGGTTTTTAGTGGGTATTCCCAGCTTCGGCTGAGCGAGTCCCACACACGCCCTTCGGGGTACGGTGCGTAAATGCATTCCCACAGCGTTAAAAAAAGGAGGTGTTTGTACCTACTTTAAATAGGAAACGTATCTACCTGCCACAGTCTATAAGTTAATCTCACCAGTCGTGTCGGGTTTCCGTCCCGGGGGAATAGAGGGCACCAGGTTCTGCACGCGCCATGTACGCTATAATAACGTCTGCGCCGAAATCTAGACTCCATTGAGATTCACCACCATGGCCAAAGTACAGTGTGGAAGACTTAACTATAAAAATGCCTCAAAATCATCAGAACCATAACCATCAGCGGCCTAATGGCATTAGTAAGCGAAGCTGTTCAAGATGACGGTAAAATTCCCCTTAAATTGCCCTAATATCTTCGACAAAGACGCCAAAATACTTCAATAAACTCCAAGTATTTGCTAATCTCGTCTGGTTTATAAGAACGTCGTGATACAGGCTTATAAATTGTGCCAACATCAGACAGTACCACCGACATTACGAGTGATTTAAATAAATAATGTGCGCAACAGGAAAGAACCTTTTCGCTGTAAAAGTGTAATGATGATATATTTCTATAACATTTCTTGTTCTGTTCATTTCTTACGACTGAATATTTGGATGAAACAACAACATGTCTTTATTTGTTCTTACATTTTCACTTTATTATTTTGGGCCAGGTAACTACGTAAAATTAAAAGACAATGGCCCCAATTCCCTTGTTCACGAAGGAAATTAAATTTAAGTGCATCTTTTTCCTTCTATTTCATTAAGAATAGGACAGAAGATAAAATGTTTTTTTTTTTTACATATTATAAACTAGCGCTTGACCGCAATCCTGCCTGATGGTAAGCAGTGACGCAATCGTTGATGGTAAAGCGCACTAGTTTATTAAGAGCCTATTCACTTTAGCCTTGAAGACACTCAAATTGTAGTCCGACGGAAACACCGCCACTGGCAAATTGTTCCAGTCCCTCGATGTACGCGGTATAAAGGAGGAGGCGAAACGCTTCGTCCGGATCGTAGTGGTGTTAACAACGTAAGGGTGGAAACCAGCCGTACGACGGGTCGTCCGCTGATGGAACGGAGATGGGGGAATTAAATCATGCAATTCCCTCGCACACTCCCCGAAATGCATCCTATAGAACACCGAAAGGCTGGCTACTCTACGCCTGTGCTCTAGGCTTTGGAGACCAACTCGAGTTAGATCCGGGTCACCAATCAGCCTCTTTGCACGTCTCTCCACAGAATCCAAAGTGGCCAGGTGACACTTGGCAGCACCAGCCCAAATGTGGCTGCAGTACTCCACACACGAACGGACCTGTGCTTTGTATAACATTAGAAGCTGCCCAGGTGTGAAGTACTGCCGGACCGGATGTTAGTTCAGACCTGTCAAATTAGTCTACTCCTGACGTAAATCGACGTATTTTTGGTCGCCATGTTTATAATCGCGTCTAAACTGTATATGGTGAATCTTAATTTGACAGGTTAAATTAAAAAGACTTTTCTTAAAGATATAGAAAGAAAAAGATGCATTTAATATTACTTTAGTTTGTGAAGAATAGAATCGGCCTCAATATTTACATAAATGTTCACGATTTTGAGTTGAGGTGGAGTAAAAACGACTAATAGTGGGCTGTACATGTAATAATGGATCAACGGAAATTACAACGGTCGGTTGAGAAATGTGTAAGAGACTAAAACATGCAAGTGCAGCCGATTTTGGAGGTGAGCTGCCGCTGACTGGAGTGGAGCGGCAGTGGACCCGTTGTCGCAGCGATGTGAGTAGCGGTATCAACAATGTACGATTTAGAAAATTCCCGGGTCAAGCTTTCCTATCGATAATATCTCAGTAGTAGCTCGAAGCTATTACAGTACGGACTGAACATAAAGTATGCCAATTATTTCTATCTCGTTGTTTATTTAACTTTTATAAAAACCCTTTACCTATCTACTGTTTAGTTAAATTTTGACAAATTAACTACAGCCCAGCATTCACTAAGTACATTTAAAATAACATTAGGAAAATAGGGACGTAAAGTAATGACAAACCATCCAAAAGACAAATCCACTGCACAGCCAAATACATAGGACACAAAATTACGTTTGTAGGGTACTTACACATTTCCACCGAGATATATCAAGGTAGATGCGAAAGTTGCTAGGAAGTTGGTTAATTATGTAAATTGCGGCACTGGACTGAGTAATGTGCTGGATTCACTCAACCCCGCTGGTCAGCCAGATAAAACCGGGTAGCCGGCACTAACTTATTGTTAGCAACACAATACGGGCAGAAATAGGGCCATAGTATACCCATTAATATTAGCAGCCCGCAATGTAACTTCAATGGTAATAGTTATCGGTTTTGGATGCCAAATGAAACTGATTTCGATTGGGTTGCGTAGTTAATTATATTTCAATATCTCATTACGGATATCGGTTGAACGGAAACAGTTACTGACTTTCAACCTAAATTGTTATAATTATTTCATCTACTTATGGTAGAATAGTAACAGTAATCTCACCAAGCAACCCTTCCCTTTAACCTGGGCAAATTAAAGTTTAATTAAACTTACCAGAACTTTACAACCGTCATCTTTACGAGTTTCTTATTCCCAAATCCTACCTTTAAACAAACGATTTACGAACTCTGTGAAAATTATTGTTTTGGAAATCACGTAACAGAAATATCTGTTAAATCCCTAAAACTATAAGCTCCATACAGACAAAGCTAGAATTTAAACTATAAAACAAAAAGTCAGGTAAGTCACAAGTATATCTCCGATAGCGACGAATGTGTCTAATCCGTGCAACACCAGTTCGGACGTACAAATACGCTATAAATTCGGAAACTTTTAGCAAGCAATTTCCTTCGGTTTACGAGAGCAAGATTCATGATTCCACCCCTAGCAGAGTGGGAAACGATTCCGTTTCAGTTTTAAACTATGCTTCTAAAATTGTACAATGCCGGTAGTGTATTGTGTCTAAAATTGATTTAGCTCTCCGATTTTATACGATTCTTTAGTTTCCGTTGAAATTGTTTTGTATGCTGCGCTCCAACTTTTTACAGCATAAAATTCTTTATCTAAATAACGTAAGTATTTTTCAATATTGGATATATTTCCTTAGGCAAATTAAAAGTCAAATGTAATTTTAAAGACACTGGCGTAGTAATAATACACTTAAAATGATAAAAACTCCATTCAGATAATACATTGCATTTAATGGGTATCACACTCTTCTCTGCCAGACCACGAAATAAAAACGTGAAATTAAATGTCCGGAACCCTTTTAACTTCGGGAGTTATATGCAAGAATCCGAGTGTACCTTTCAGCCGCAGTCAGCTAAGAGCTGGCCAGTGAGAGCTATGTAGGTATTTTAAATTATCCGCCTCTCCAGCGGACCGCCATTAAAGTGGAGCTGGATGGACAGCTAAGCGAGGAATGAACGAGACGTTCAGTACGCTCTCGGTACGCTATACTGCACTACGGAATGGTACAGCAAATTCAATTGGAACAAACTTGGAGTTGGTTTTAGGATTGTATTTATCCGAAATATAAAAGAAACGCTGAAATGTTGTGATGTGTGTCCAGTGATTAGAGACTGATCCACAAATGCATACTTTCAATAAACTTGATCTTCGGCCATTACCATACCTATAACCGCTTTAAAACGACGATGCGGCCAACGATGAGCGAAATTGTACGGGTGTTAAGTAGATCTTCTGCACTTCAATCTTTTGTATTTTACATTCTTTCTTACAATATAAAATCTCCGAGTCAAGCCACAGCTAAGCGAGAGATGACGCGGATCGCGGAGCACTGAAGGTTCGTGGCTAGTGGTTCGTAAATCGGGGTTTGAAAGCTGAACATCAAGCATTAATCAAGCCTGGACGACAATCGTTTGTGCCAAGTATTTTATGAGTTGCACTGACTCCAGATTAGTGTAGCTCGTTTAATTAATTATTATGGGTTAAGGATGCGACACTTTTCTGAGGTGGGTTTAAACGTTTTTACGAGTCTTTTGTTTGTTTGTGCGTTTCGTTTGCTGCTGTGAATTTGCCAATTTTAAGGACGAAACTCGTATTTTTAGAAAGCAAATGTCTTTTGATGCCTTTAAACTAAGGTTATCATGCAAATCCAGAAAATAATTTGGTCTCCCAAAACCAATTAACTATGGTCGAAATTCATTTAACACACAAACATAGTAAGACGTAGGTATAGAAATACAAATGTCATTATCATTACATGTGTGTAACGGGCGGGTAGTAGTGGCATGTCAAGTGACGTCACTTGACATTAAACGTCACGATGACGACGCAACGATAACGTTGTTTACTGCCCATGTGAGGGCAAGTCAATACTACGGCGTGCGGCCATGCATTATATAAGCAGCAGGACATTGTTTGATATCGTATTTTGTAATCAGAAAATTGAAAACAATAGACTGTGAGTAAACAAGGGAAAATATTTAGTGACTGTTTGATTTTACATGTAGACCATAAATCGAAAAAGTTTTTTAGTTACTTCAGATTACACATACTTAATATGTTCGTTGTAAGATTTGTGTATTATTTATAAACCATAGACAGCTAATTTGTATTAAAAAATCGAAATTATGCAGGAAGTGTCTCCCAAAACCAGGACGTATGCTCCCTCATGCTGAACACCTTACTTGCAATAAACATAGCGCTAGTCGGCCATATCTATCGGGCGTGTCGTTTGATATTCATTATAGTTATGAGTATTAGCCGCGTAACGACTATAAAATATTACCGTGTTTTATTTTACGATCAATAATAACTATTTCATGAACAATAAACAGATCTTGACTTGCTATATCGGAGGGTAGTTAGATTATAGGAGCACAATCGCAATTGAATGTGTTCTGCATTTAATAAGGGTAGTTATAACCGTTTGTGGTAACTTCTGGCTGCGTTTAACTGCTGCATTTCTTTACCTAGGTCCTTGTAAAGGTCAATGTAGGAGTAAATTGGGTAGATATTTATCATAAATCCTGTAACACTATTGTAGTTATTATATATGAACTCACCCGAATAGTGGTTAAAATTGATTGGACTACTGCGGTCGTAATTGAGTAATTTTTAGCACGAAACAACACAGAAGTAGTAGGATTACATAGTAGGTAACTACGTGCTCCAGTATAACACTTGCTTTCTACTGTACTCTCAGTTTATTTTACTTTATTCGATGCAATAAAACAAGATGGCAGCTAGCCAGCCGAAAAGCCAAAACAACAAAATTTACAACATAAAAGTTTGCGTGTGAAGGAACAATTAAGTGACATAAGTACATTCGCTTTGTTGATTGCCAACATCGAGTATAATTAAACCGTGCTGTCTTACTTTGCACTTAAATTATTTTTATTTTTCTATATAGAACAACAATTAGGCTCACTGCAATGCTTCGGTATCGCCTTCGGGTTGTGGAGATCAGATAGCAGTCTCTTCACGGAAAATATCGAAGTTTAGCCAAAATCAGCAGTTAGACTGGTAAAGCGGACCCCAGACTGCAAAAGCTGAAAAAAGCTTCGGATGCGACTGGGATTAAAGCTGAGATGATCATGATGATGATACATACATGGTCAGCCTACAATGTTCCCACACCTGACACACAGGCCTCCACTCAGTGAGAGGAAGTGTGCCATAATCTTCCACGTGTGCCCAGTACGGATTGATAGATGTCACATAATATCTTCGAAATTTTGCCTCTAGAACAAGCCGGTTTCCTCACACTGTTCTCATTCACCGTTTTAAGAGCAGTGGCGATGAAATAATATACACAAAGTAAAGCGCCTGGTGGGGTTCGAACATACGACCTACAAGTTTTAAATTGCGGCCTATAGCACTAGGCCTTCGCTGCTTTCCTTTCTACTGCTCCCATTTTTTTTTTTTCTATATGAAGATTGATTATTGATTACTACTACTACTACTTACTAAGACCAGAGGGTTCTGGCAAACACTTCTATCTACACTTTGTGTACCAATTAATGATATTATAGTAACCTATGTAAATTATCTAGAACAGTGGGTAATTAGTATTTCAATAGCTGATGATCGGATCCACCTGATTGAAGGTAGCTAAGCTTATTCGAAAGAGGGAATGAGGATTAATTAATTACTAAGATCTACTTCAGGATGCTGAAGTTACATTCAAGCTCGAAGTAACACGAACCTATACAAAGCTGATTTATAAATGGTGAAGGAATGAATACATTTACGTACAAGTTGTATTTCTCAGTGAAGCAATTTAAGGTTGTATAAACGTAAAATTAACTAAGTATGTCTGGCGATTTTCATAAAATACAGTATGTATATGGAGTGATAGTATATAGGAGAACTTTGAATAAGGACATGGGAATAATTAAAAAAAATCGAATGGAAAGCGATGCATTTAAGTTTGTACGCGGGAAATCATAAAAAAGGGTGTCGATTTTATCGATTTTTATTCACAAAAACATTACATTCCACCCCAAAACGTGGTAATAAATTCAGCCCACACGTTCGTGTCGCGTGCGTCGCTAATTCGTGTCGGTGTCGTGTTGACCGCACGAGTGCTCACGATCACGCGCCTCCTCTTAATGACGTCGCTGATCAAGACTTCGGGATGTAGCATCCTAGTGACGTGAGCGGAAGAGATTAAAAACACAGCTAAATGTTGTCTTTGGAGCATTAGATCACAGGAATTAACAAATAAAACTCTTTAATTTGTAGATTTTACCTACACGTTTAATCCAAGTTTACTGTGTGTTTTTAAGTTGACTAATCCATACTAATATTATAAATGCGAAAGTAACTCTTGTCTGTCTGTCTGTTACGCTTTCCCGCTTAAAGCTCTCAACCGATTTTGATCAAATTTGGCACAGACAATCTTTAGACCTGAGAAAGGACATAGGCTACCTTTTATTGAAAATAAAATTGATGATGCCGAGGGAAATCTAAAAAGCGCGATATAACCGAATTCCACGGGGCGAAGCCGCGGGCGGAAAGCTAGTACTTCATAAGAATGTCACTATTATTTACCCCATACCAACAAAAAAAATGTTGGTCGTTACACAACAATATATATTTTGCCTTTCTTATAATTTTGAGTACCGGTACTAATTTACTGTAAAAGCAACAATTCGCTAAAAGCACCAACAGCTTTGTCACTCTAACATAATAAAACAACATCGAATGCTATCTCCATTCTCGCTACAACTAATACTAAAAGCACTTAATGTTGCTTCAATACCTAGGAACTTACTAAAACAACAAATGCAACATCCAGGTAGAGAAAAACCGTCCCCTCCATGTCCTGAGCTTTAATTTGCCGCGTCAAGAGGCTGTGTTTACATGAGCGGCTTCTAAACACATCTGAGTAGATGTAGAAAGAATAAACGACACGACTTCTTGCTACTAACTCTTATGAATATGTAAGTAGGTGTGTGGGTTACATGTTGAGTAAGTTATAAGAGTGAGGTGTGGTTTGAGAATACTTATGACTTGGCATAGGAAGGTTTTTAGGGGTGTGTCTCCGATGCGAGGAATTCACTATTTGACTGCAAGGTCGGCGGTATATGAAAAACCGATGCTACCGGAGTAAAAGAGATCGTACAAAGAGATTGACATAAAAAAACTCCACCTTTCAAAATCTTCTTTGACATCAAGAACAATAACGCTTTTACATTAAAGAATTTCACTGGAAACTCAAAAAGGGTTAGGCGCCAATTTCAGTGAAAGCATCACTGAAATTGCCGCTTTTTAAACTGCTATAAAATCTGAAAAAACATTCCTACTACCTTCCAAATCTTATACCTGACAATATAAAGCCAGTAAGAATCTTGGAAAGGAAACTAATGATGTTAGAGCTACCTACTCCAGATCGACCGGTTGTTACGTGAAGGCGATCGTCGAACGAATCCAACTCAGTAATGATGTTACGCAGTTTGCTGGCCGAAGGTGGGAAACAAACAAGGTAATGCACGTACAATCAACTAAGTTTGTATCTTGTGATACAGTAGAAAAGTTATTGGGTGTTGAGGATAATGCGATGTTGATGAACGAATCTATTGGCGGGAACTTGTTTTGTTTCATAAATATTTATTAGTTGCCTTCATTTAACGAACTGGCATTATGGAAGTTAATTACTAAGATAAAATAACGCCTGAGTCTAGATATTTTTAGTATTTTAGTAATTTCTGATAAACAACGATGAATTAAAAAGAATTACTTAAGAATTAATTAACAAACGACAAAAAACATTATTTTTTTGTAATAAGTACTTCGGACTACATTGTGCTTTCTGATTCCTATAATTGTACCTACCAATTTTGACACGTTGTGTAAATGTAGACTCGTTTAAACTCCACTGACACATAACGTGGCAAAAAGGGCAAAAATAAATTGAGAATGTTTCAGAAACCTATGTGAATAAATAAAAAGTGTATACATTTTAAACTTCCTTATTAGTCACACCTCACAAGTTACACATACAGAATACAACCCACATAATGCGTAAAATACACAGACTTAAGTCAATTATCTGTGCAAAACATGTCATAATAAACGTAAGCAAGCAAAAGCTCCTGGAAGGGGTGTCGACGGGCGTGAAATCACTAGCATTTGTGTTTGTGTGAGTGAGACTGAATAGCATAAGCGACACATTCGCCCGAAGATACAGGCCTAGCCTAGTTTAGGGGACAGGGATAAACCTATTCTACCTACCTATTGTAATGCAATATTAATGTACACAAAAATTTAAAAATGTATTTTTTGTCCCAATAAATATTTGTATTGTATAGTATTCATCAAAACTGCACTTCGGATATAAAAAAATGCTATAGACAATTTTATACGTGCATTTCCATTTTGATATTGATAAAATTATGCGCATGAAAGGTTTTAATTTAAAATGGAAATAGTATTGATTCAGACCATTGCACTTCAAAATATGCACTAACAATTTTTATTTTACTTTGGTAGCAATTATTCATTGGGTAAAGGAATACATCTGGCATTATAAAAATCAGCCATTACTGTATGTAATATGCAAAATGCGACGCCAAACTGTAGTTTATGTCGAGCAATACCCTATATGAGTGGTAGACGGAACCCTCATTTTTATATGTAGTAACATGAATGGTATGCACCTCATCAGGATAATGGACACTTCAATACAAACATTGCAGGCAGTTTGCGACCGCGTCGTTGCTCTTGGATCAACGTAAAACCCGATTGTACGAGACTACCTCGTGTGCATAATGGTGGATTGTTTATTCAACATCATATATTTATCGGATTGCGAGATTTTTTATCCCAAATAAATTTTTGTTGGCGAAAAAGTGGAAATGTTGGTTAATGGATATTCGCAATTTGTGACAACGGCGATTGACGTGTTTCGTATTGCTGTGATTGCTATCGATGTGACTGACAATAAACAAATATGGCGCCAAAAACAATACTCAATAATTATTACCTTTTTTTTACTGCGGTAGAAAAAAAAACAAATATTAATCCGAGAGCTTTTTTGTAACAAGATTTTGCTTTAAATTCCTGAGATTATGACAAAAAACAATCGTCAAAAACTGATTATTCTGTAGACAGAAGTCTCATTTTTCTCGTTAGACACTTGAGATTGTTAGTACCTACTTAATGTACCTTACTCTCAGTTTTATCGCGTCGTCTTAAATAAATTCGCAATAAGAAATCTAATCACGTTTTCACATAAAAACGTCTAATTCTCATCACGGAGTTTCCAAGTCCATCCCTCAAAAAGTGTAAGCTCCTCGATTGTTGTGTTAATTAGAATTCGTGAGCAATACTGCCTGTTTAAATTAAAATAAAAAAATACCAATTCTAAAATTACTTTTGTTTAAGAGGAAAATGCAGGAAAATTTTGATGAGTTTTAACTAAGATATTGTAGGTAAAAGAAAAATTAAGATCAAACATTTAATTGGTTGTGCTTTCTTGAGAAGGTCTATTGTACCGCATCCTACTGTGATGGTAATATTAATTAAAGTTAACGATGGTTGAAAGTACGTTTTATCTAGTACTTCCATGTACAAAACATAGAGATGCAAAAAGAAATATAAATAAATAAATATCTACGGACAAATCACATAGATTGAGCTAGCCCCAAAGTAAGTTCGAGACTTGTGTTATGGGATACTAACTCAACGATACTATATTTATAATAGATACATATATAGATAAACATCCAAGACCCAGGCCAATCAGGAAAAGATCGTTTTCCATCATGACCTGGCCGGAGATCGAACCCGGGGCCTCCACGTCGCAGGCAAGCGTGTTGACCGGTGCGCTACGGACGGACGGAGCACCAAGGATTTTGCATCTTGATCTAAAAGAATGCGTGCTGGAATGGACAAATCATCTTTCCGGCTGAATTTTTGACAACTAAAAAGTACCTGCGCATGGTTTAATTAAGACAAATAAAGTTTTTATAAGTTAATCGTTTTCTAATGAATGAAAATTATCCATATTGTATGATGAATGAAAATTATCGCACCTAAAAGAAAAATAATTAAAAGTTAGCTATATAGGTACTACCTATGTATATTATTCCTATAGGTCACAGCACCAGTTCTAGTACCATTAGTCCCCTTTGGTCTGTTAACCTTTACGTTTAGCACAGGATGATAAGGAGTTCACGTTGACATTATAATAAAATTAATGAAGCATTGTACGCAATAATTTCTACATTATTTAAGGCAGTTTGGGCGTTTTAGTAAAGATGTAAGGTCCCTCAAATCAAATCAAATCATTTATTTCAAATAAACCAGTTACAGGCACTTTTGAATTGTCAGAAGGTCGGTCAGTCAATTAGATGAAGCTAGTCGCCCATTCCAAAGAGTAGGTACCTATGGAGAAGAACGGGCAAGAAACTCCATGGACACTCTTTTAAATTTTTAAGCTATTGTTACAAATATTTGATTACATCATTCATGTTGAAATCAACTGCGTGAGAACGATGCAGAAATATATTGTACGCTGAGAGCGTCCATTATGGAAAACATACAAAAATCAATTCAGAAATTAAAATACGCCGTGACAGCTAAGAGATGACCAGTCCCCTCCGACGGCGTCCGTTCACGAACATGACGTATGGATCAGCATCATTCAGCTCAACCATATCGAAGGGAACCCAATGACCCAAAACACACGCCACCATCAGCGAGACATTTGAGTGAGCATGACATACTCTCAACAGCCAGAGCACAATTAAGTCAATAAAAAAGACTAACCCAACAAATAAATGCCTTACAGCACATTCGTACATTGTGCTCACACGTTTGCCATGCAATTATACAATACTAAGAAATTGAATCTACACAATGCTAAGATGGTTTTGTCCAAGGTTCAGCAGCTCCAACAGTGTTCCCGAATCTGTGGAAAGTTTAGCTCCTGTGCAGCTGTACAAGTGCCGAACACCTCTGTCAGCGATACAATTCCGTAACGTACAATATGCTTGGCTACATAGTGTGTAATACAGGCTTTGAATAAATAACATAAACAATTACATATTAAAACTACAAGAGGAAAAATCAAAGAACAATCATTGTATAGAAATCGGACGCAGCTCAAGCCCAAGCCTTTTGTCCTCAATATAATCCTTCACACTATAAAATGCTTTCTGACACAACTTACGTTTAATGAAGGATTTGAATTTATTCAGGCTCAGATCTTGAACCACCTCTGGAAGTCCATTGTAAAAATGTATACATTGGCATCTGAAAGAGCCACCTATTTTCTTGAGCCTTGTTGTAGGTACAATAAATTTGTGCCTGTTCCTAGTATTTATATCATGGACATCACTGTATTTTTTAAACAATTTTATATTTTTATGAGCATACAAAAGATTTTCATAAATATATTGAGACGGCACGGTCAGTACATTAATCTCTTCAAATTTTTCTCTCCTCAGGGATGTTGTCCAGTGAAGACCCTTCAATACGAGATTCGTCTATTAATTACAGCTTGGTTGGCCTCTCATGTTTAGATATTATTATATACATAAGTATTCATCAGTTCATTACGAGTGTCCATGGAGCTTTCGGCCATTTTTTTCTCCATAGAGACCTACGACGTTTTAGAAAAGGCAAAAAACATCGTTTTTGTAACCGCCTCCTATAACAATTCAAAAGTGTATGTAAACCATTTAATTGAAATAAATGCGTTGATTTATTTAATTTTTACTTATTTAGATTTAATCAGAACAAAATAATTTTAAAAGCACAATTATCATCTTCATATTCATTGGTATTTAGCAACACGATCTACTTATTATCAAAAGCATGAAATTAAAAACCCGATACCTACATAATGGTAAAATATCAAGTGGCAGAACTCAATTAGTCCTACCAAATAATTAAATACCGAACATCATTTTCGATACAACCTGTCACTAACAAAATTAATATAACAAGTGACAGGCAAAAATAAAAGGAGGGTAGGTATACAAATAATCCCCGAGGCAAGAGAAGATGAAAGTGGCCAGTCAATATGGCGCTAATGGATGAGAAGAGCCCGCGAAATAATCGACGTTTGTTACCGATAGAAAGATGGAGATAACCTGTCCGTTTGTACAAGCAAATCTCTTTATCTTTTATATTTATATGTTCATTTTGTTCGGTACTCGTGTTCGGAGTATTCGATAAGAATTGGATGTGATTAATTGTTTTGTGATGCATTTTTATTGATATGTTTGTATCGTCTGGATTTCTTGTTTCATTTTATTTTTATCATCAGCATCCCAGCGTTAATCCCAGTCGCATCCGAAGCCTTTTCAGCTTTGGAGTCTGGGGTCCGCTTTACCAGTCCAACTGCTGATATGGCTAAACTTCGACATTTTCCGTGAAGCGACCGCCGTCTGACCTCCACAACCCGAAGGCGACATCGAAGCATTGCAGTTAGACCAATTGTTGGACTTTTGAGGGCTCCAACAACCCGTAACGACTGCCACTACATGTTCGTATGGCAACCGGGACCAACGGCTTAACGTGCTTTCCGAGGCATTTTATTTTTATCTACAGCAGTAACTCATATTAATTCGTATAAATATTTTGAGAAAGTTAATGGCAATATATTAATTTTGCAAGTACTGTTTTAATGCCCGAGAGATAATCTGATTTATATTCGATATTAGCTTACAATTTATGGTAAACGCGTGTATAAAGCAGGTGTAAATTTAGACAATGTAGTTTGTAGTAAAATTTAATAGCAACATTATTACATCCGGGAATGAGTAATAGTAAAACTAACATACTATAAGAGAGGATAAAGAGAGTAGTATAAAGAACTGAATCCACGTCTTCAGAATGATATTTAATAATTAAGAACATAGAAAATATATACATTACAGAACTCGCCAACAGGAACTCCATAGACGATATTAAACGAATTAAAAAAATAATAGCCAGAAATATTTGCCAGTGAACCGTCAGTGGCGTGTTTTATCGTCGTTTATTTGACCCCAAACACTAATCAAACGATTCTGATAAACAGAAACACAGACCTTCCTGATAATACTATTCTAGTTGATATTAAAGTGTATCTTTGACTCCAAAACAGTTTAAACTTTTAACTAGGCAATAGTGTTATACTTATGTGTTAGTGGCTCGTTAGAGCACTACGTCTTCAACTTGCGTAATACACTATTACTATAAATCGGAATCACTTTGACGCATATTGCTAGTACATTACTTCAAAAGTTCTAAAAAGTTTTTGCTCAACAACGTCAATAACGCAATGAATGTTGTTTAACTGTTAAAAATAAACCAATTGCTACAGATATTTTGTTACGCAATTACCCTGCAGTCCTGCTTGATCAGGTTAACTCTTATCTTATCTTTGGTAACTTTAAATCCACATTTTTAGTTCACTTTTCTTCACTAAATTAAAGCAGTCTTTGTCTTTAAACACAGTGGAAGGATGCAAACAAAACAGCAGTCGATACTTCGTGCGATCCTTATCGAGATTAATGGAGTTACTTTCGACATGATATCGAGATAATCCCAATCCAATTTCGATTGAAGTACAGCCCTACTGTTGAGAGGGCCAATCAAAAATGATTATATGGACCTTTATAATTGCGCTATAGAAATTCTAAGTCTAACAAAGATTTTCTATTTGATTTTAGTCTTCTTCTAGATTTATCATCATCAGTTAAATTATATTCCATGTTACTAAAGTTTCCAATCAGCAAATATGGTTTGGAAAATCGGCCATAATGACTTCAAAACCGGTACTTTGAACCGATATGCAAATTAATTACTATATGGAAATATCAATTATATTATTAAATGTCGTTTAACCTATATTGCCAGGCGGTTCCAAGTTCGGTAGGATTACCATAGCGAATAAAATTATTATAGTTGGCTCGTTATAGGTTAACAAAAAGTTGAATGCTTTGTTCTTTATTTCTATGTTTATATCGACGATTCTACATATGTATGACGGTACTTCATAAATCGTTGTAGGAAATACCTACGTCGCTTTTTCAATCGACCATTCGGGACTGCAACACTTAGTAGTCCTATTATAATTTACCAAAAACAGTTGCGTTAATTTTTACACAACCAATTCGAACCACCTTAACCACATTAACCTAAAAAATACTTACTCCTACCAACAAAAACTCGCATGCTTCGCCAAATAAAGAACAGAGATACCAAAGAACATTGCGTGTTCGCGACACTTAAAGCCCACATTGCATTAATTAATTTGAAGTTTTCCATGTCCCAACTTCCAGTGTTAATTGCGCTTTTGACGCTGTTACCACCACTTCCTAGATACGCAGTAACGACGTACTATTTGATTACCTTGGGGCTCTTGTGGTATTAAATTATGGGTCGTTAAACAAATTTGATGGTATGATATTGAAGTTTGTCATCAATTCCTTTGAAAAGCTTGCAAATTACTTATGTATTTGTGGTTTATAATCTTGTGACTCGTGCCAACAGAAATTTACATTTCAATTAAACACAGTTCCACAACCCTATCTAGTTTCATGATTAAAAGCATGGTACAAATAAAATATATCATCAAGATACATATTTTAGCAATCCGTCTGAGAATGTTTCGTTATCGGCACTTCCACGCGTTAATAAGAAATTACATGCATACAAGAATGTGAAGGAACAAATGCCACATCGTCAATCCCCCCTTGTGTCATTTTATTGAGGACGTGGGAGGCGTGCGGGCGGTAAATCATACGGCGTCATCCAATCTGCATCGGAGGGACGCCTTAAGTGACGGCGGGGTTGAGGTATGTTACTGCTATTATGTCTCCGATACCATTGGGTACGTTGTATTTTTTCATTTTGGGTGCAGGCTTTTAATGTTGACAGTTTTAATGCTGAAATATTTGTGGAAGCTGACTGACAATGAAGCTGTTAGACTTAATTTTTCACACTGTTACCTCGAAGAGGTTTCTAGTTAATGACTAAATTGTATTATAGATACAATATACCATAATTGAAGTCCACATTGAAATAAAATAGAACTGTACAAAAAATCTACACACAATGTTATCTCTTTTGAGCATGTCTTGTATGTAAAAGTTTTCTTCCATCCAAAAGTGTATCTACTCGCATTAGCTTCAAAAATTACTCGCCCCAGTATCCTACCAATATGCGTCCGGCGACAGGTGTTGCAGTGACTGGCTTTCGTCGCAAGCACTCTATTTTTTCCGAGACCCATTATCCGTACTTCCGGATGCGTTGTCTATTACCTAAAGCAAAATAAATGTGCCGAGCCAGAGACAATGTGTACTTTACTCAGCGATAGCAGATATTGTTAATGGAACCAGCAGGTGTCTCGATAATATGGTGAATATTAAACTATTGATAAAGGCTGAAAGAATCGTTATTATATCGTCTGTAGGTAAATCTATCCTATCGGTATTTAAGTTTTCCTCATTTCGCGATCGCGAATATAATATATAATTTGAAAATACATGAAATTTTACAAAATCATCATAGTTACAATACTAATGAATTTTGAAATATTTTTTTTTTCGTGAATTAATTCCAACTTTCCCAAAATTTGGTATTTTTTAAAAAGTGACAACCCCATTTTTGATTATATTCTTATGAGCGAATAGCAACGCGACCGCGTGCCGCGTGCCCTGCCCCCTTCGCCCGCTCATGTATTGCCTACCGCACATGTATTCAGTAACCTCATTTTGCGAAATAATATTTATTTTAAGGGGGATTTCTTTTTAGTTTAGCCCGGCTTTCTAGGCATTAGTAGAATCAGTTATCGATACCTAACAATACCTTCACGGATCAGACAGCCTTTTCTTTACATATTGTACCTATAGGAAAATAAAAAAAAATGCCACAAGTTTAAAATAATTATATAACCAATCCCTTTATTGAATTTGTAAGCTTACAAAAACAATATTTTATTTTGTGTCCCAGTCGCCACCCACCGCCACCACGTAATTTTATCTTAAATTTATTAAAGCCTCTTGAATTTTGTATAAAGTTTGCAATAATAATCGATGGCGAGAAGTTACTCCAACTTTTGTATTAACTGAACAATGCCAATAAAATACGAGTGGCGTTAAATCGCAATGTGGAAGTTTAGCGGCGGTTAAAACTTATGACGAAATGATAGACCCCAACGAATATTTCATGGTAAGTCACTCTATTAAGTAAGTATTTCCGTCACTATAACGGACTTCCACCATGAATAAAAAAGTAAAAAGAGATCAGTAAAAACGAAAATTAAACTCCGGAGTAATAACGTCGTAGCGAAGTCGTACACGGTTCGTAGCACTGTAGCGCTCGCGTAGCACGTCTACGAAATGTTGAAAACGAGGTAGAAAAAACTATTCTGTCAGCACTTTATTGGATAGATAAGTACAAACAGTATTTAATTAAAACAAAATGTAACAACAGAAACCATTTACAAACTAATTAACAGAAGTTAGAGCAATGTAAAAAACTGCGCATTTATGACTTGAAAGCTACGTGCTGTACCTTAACACATAAATATGTTGAAATTATATCAGAACCTGCAGAAACACACACCCGTGGATGATAATAAACTCACTTAAATATCAAGTTCATAATTTACAATACAGACTCGTTGGTCAACAATGTAGTGTAAAAATAGCGTGGCTATCACTCGTGCACCAACAATTATCAAGCGAATAATTTAATTAAAAAGTTGCGAGTCAACGCTAGCGCGACAACGGACCACGACAGCGATAAATAAAATTATTTCCAGAGCAGCGGGAGTAACAAAAATGCAAAAATCTGGAACCGCGTGCAGTTCGCTAGTTCGGCGTGGAATGGAAACAGCCACGGTTGTTGTTTGCGGTCTATAGTGAACCGAAACTGCTGCAATGGAAGTGGTTCAGCAACGAAGAGAAAGATTCAGTGTAAATATAAACATTATGATTACTATTTATTAGTATCCTTACTAATATAATGATTCGGAAAGAGAGTTTGTTTTTTGTTCCGCTTTCACGCCGTAACTACTGAATTCTATTCTATAAATTGAATATATTCTGAAACTGATATTCCAGGGGGAAAACAAAACTATTGTTAGTCTCATACCAGTTCGGTGATAGATTTGCGCTGTGTCGTTTAAAACAATATCAATACATAGTATAAAACAAAGTCGCTTTCGCTGTATGTCCGTATGTATGCTTAGATCTTTAAAACTACGCAACGGATTTTGACGCGGTTTTTTTTAATAGATAGAGTGATTCTTAAGGAAGGTTTGTATGTATAATAAATGCATAATATAGTAGAGAAACACTGAGAAATCTAAATAGCGCGATAAAACCGAACTCCACGCGGGCGAAGCCGCGGGCGGAAAGCTAGTAAGTAATATATTGCGAACGAAAATGCACATGTAAAACTTAGAAGCTAAATGAAAAATGAGGAATCTAAAAAGCGCGATATAACCGAATTTCACGCGAGCGAAGCCGCGGGCGAAAAGCTAGCTAGAAATATTGGTTCTAAATTCGAAAGAAGCTTGTCGTTGGAGCTTCTCGATTATAATGAAAGAAATTTATTCAATGCAAGAATGAATATGAATTTGGATATGAAAAAATTGTTGTGCAGTTGGCCATAACTTCGTTTTTAGCAATCTATACTTGTGTAAGCATTAACTATCCTAATAATCTATCCATGCATTTCCATTCCCCATCCTTGTTGCGTCAACGACGATAATAATAAACTAGGCTGTATGGCGTACTATGCCTTCGCCTTTTCCATGCGCCCTCCCTCAAGAGTGGCAAGAGGGAGAACTAGTACAAAAGAAGATGGCGATCTCAGCTCATTCGACACCGCGTGTACTCTAAATAAAATCGAATATCTGACTTCCTAAGAGCTTCGCTGGCCTAATAAACCCTCAGTGTCCATATTGGTGATGTGTCTGTGCTTGACGAGTGTAGGCAGTGAGCAAGCAGCATCAAGTCCACGTCGAGAAGATAGCTGACCGATTGGCACCTGACCCGTCGTTAGTGATTCCTCTCTCTCCTGTCCAACTGGACCCAGGTTAGTGCTTTGCATGTTTGTTTCCCTGCTTTGAGACCCTGGGGTTGATAGGAGAATGCAGCGACTCTTCCAGGAAGCGTCAACATTAATTATGGTGCCTCCTGTGAGGAATCTCCCTCGCGTAATTATTTCAAAATTACCTACTATCGGAAATCAAATCTTTCCATTCTCGTTATTACGTTAAATACGTAATCCCAATTATAATTTATTCGTATACTTACCTACTTAAGGCAATTTCAATTTGCCTTTCAAGTTCTAAGTGTCTAAAGAAAACCTAGGTCATCCCATGATACCTAGTTATTGTTTCTTATTTGAGACCGGTTGACTATTCAATCGTACATTCATACCTCGTTAATTCCCGTTTTTCGTTTATTTGTATTAAATAACAAATTGCATAAATTACTTTTAAAAAACGTGAGTTCGAAGTTTCTCACTTGTCGTACTTGTCTCCGGCGGGAGACGGACTAGCTTTGACCTACCTCAAAGTCAAAACTTATATTCTAACAAATAACCTTGAGACGTGTGTGCGTGCATTGCTGCCAACCGGCTTACGTTCTTTCCGTTTTACCTACTTTTATAACTTTTATCTTTTTGAGCGTGCGGATATCGTATTCCACGTGAACTATGAGCGAGGTGGAATTAATAACCGCTATTAAAAGGCGGGAATATGAGTATACAAGTATGCAAATACTTTACGATTTAGCCAATACAGTTAAAGAAACTAAAACTAAATTTGCAGCTTTTCGAGCTAGGTACAAAAAGATTGATGAAATTCGTAATAGATTTTTGGAATGCAACGAGGATGTTAACCGGTTGCAATTAAAGCTTAAACCTTCGTTTGTTATCGATCATAAAGTGTTACTGTCATTCGATGAATTGTATTACTGTGTTATCGAGTTTGCGGATTCTCTCGATGCGAGCGCGGGTAGCGACTGTCGCCCGGAATTAGGTCAAGGTCACGTGCGTTCGCAAGTCAAGTTACCGAAGCTAGAACTCCCAAAGTTTGATGGTAATATAGAAAAGTGGCAAATATTTAAAGATAGTTTTACAGCACTTGTTCATAATAATAGTTCATTATCTGACACTGAGAAATTTCACTATTTGCTGTCATGTTTATCTGGCTATGCACTGACATTAGCCAAGGGCGTGCCTGTGACATCGGCAAATTATTCAGTGGTTTTTGCAACTTTACTGGACAGATATGACAACAAGCGTATTCTTGCAACAGCTTATTTAGATAAAATAATTAAAATTAATCCCATACAAAAACCATCATTATCTAACTTATCTGAGTTATCTAACACACTTTATGAATGCGTTAGTGCCTTGCGCAGTTTGTGTATTGATGATTTATGCGAATTTATTTTATTCTACATTGCGTCTAGACCTTTAGATACAGAAACAAAAAAAAGGTTTGAATTACAAAACACTGAAGAAATTCCGAAATTTAATAACTTCATTACTTATTTACAAAATTATATAAAAGTATTAGAAGTTAGCCAACCAGTTAATATTCCGTCATCAAATTCTACAAGCAAACAAAATCGGCCTAATACAAATAAAGATTATTTATCGCGTCAACCAAATTCATCTCTAATTTCTTCCAACAATAATAATAAAGTTAGGCAGTTTGTTTGTGTGTGTTGTAATGAAAATCATTCAATCTACCGTTGTAGTAAATTGCATTCTATGAATATGACACAGCGACAACAATTAGTTAAAGATTTAAAATTATGTCAAAACTGCTTAAGGCCGGGTCACACTGTTACCGATTGTAAATCTAAGTCAATATGTTTTATTTGTAATGCAAAGCATAATACTTTGTTACATGAAGAGCATCAGAGTTTACTGTCTCATACTAGTGAACTGAATTCATCCCAGCATCCCGATATGAACACTACTCTAACTAGTGCTACCCAGTCAAACATTGCAAATCAACCTATTAGCAAAAAAATCCTTGGTACAGCAGTAGTTCGTGTGAAGCGATCGGATGGCTCGTGGCAGTATGTCCGCACAATTATTGACAGTGGCTCGATGGATTCATTCATTACAAGTAGCTGTGCGCGACAATTAGGTTTACATATCAAGAAATGTAAATTAAATGTAAGTGGCATCGGTCAAAATTATGGGTGTAGCATTAAAGGTCACACCTTCGGTTCCATAAGACCTCGATTGAGTGACACTCCTCAGTTTGATATTCAATTAGTGGTTCTACCTAAAATCACATCCCTGATTCCTTCGATGTCGCTGCCGACAATCGTCAAGGATAAGTTTACACATCTAGATCTCGCCGACCAGGACTTTGATAAATCCGGTCCGATCGATCTGTTGTTAGGAGTAGACTGTTTTGACCAGATATATACTGGCTCACGTTTCAGTCCAGGCCCGGGCTTTCCATGCGCACTCTCTAGTGTATTCGGCTGGGTGATAAGTGGTCAGTTTCTTCAAAACGTGGTAGCTAAAACTCCGGCTACACCCGTTACGCTCCTCGTCGCGCCTTCTAGTGCGCTCGACGGGATCGTTCAACGGTTTCGGGAGTCCAAGGAGCCGCCGAAATGTAAAATTTCCGGCCCCGAGGATGAAAAATGCGAACAAAAATATAAAGAAGGCACGCATCGCACCTCCGATGGGCGTTATGTTGTCCCAATTATGCTTAAAGATGATGCTCCAGCCTTAGGAAAATCATATCAACAAGCGTTTAATCGTTTTCTAAATTGGAAAAAAAGACTTGCTAGTCAAAATAGGTCAATTTTAACTTATTGAGAAATAACATTTTATTTATTATATATTCTGAAATTGTGATAATAGTACAAAATTATTTAACAATTATTATTATACAATTATTGAATTAAATTCATAAAAGTTTTATGACGGAAGATAATTATTTACTTAATGTTTTATGTCATGTTATAAGTACGAGATCTATCAGTAATAAAATAATAATCAATGTAACCATGACCAGTTTGTTAATAGGGAAGTCGATCGCGACTGCTAGTCCAGTCGATCGCGACTGCTAGTCCAGTCGATCGCGACTGCTAGTCCAGTCGATCGCGACTGCTAGTCCAGTCGATCGCGACTGCTAGTCCAGTCGATCGCGACTGCTAGTCCAGTCGATCGCGACTGCTAGTCCAGTCGATCGCGACTGCTAGTCCAGTCGATCGCGACTGCTAGTCCAGTCGATCGCGACTGCTAGTCCAGTCGATCGCGACTACTAGTCCAGTCGATCGCGACTGCTAGTCCAGTCGATCGCGACTGCTAGTCCAGTCGATCGCGACTGCTAGTCCAGTCGATCGCGACTGCTAGTCCAGTCGATCGCGACTGCTAGTCCAGTCGATCGCGACTGCTAGTCCAGTCGATCGCGACTGCTAGTCCAGTCGATCGCGACTGCTAGTCCAGTCGATCGCGACTGCTAGTCCAGTCAATCGCGACTGCTAGTCCAGTCGATCGCGACTGCTAGTCCAGTCGATCGCGACTGCTAGTCCAGTCGATCGCGACTGCTAGTCCAGTCGATCTTAAAACTACGCTGTTGATTTATGATTTCAAGTAGTACGTGTGTTTGGTAGATCGCACAAGGTTTCTTTGGTAAACAGTACACCTTAAGTCTACTCAAGTTGGCCACCCCTGTCCTAAACTCTCAAATATTCCCAATCAATCTTGAGCCTTAATGCCTTGGCAATAAAGTTGAACGTTGTAACGCTCGTTTAGGCTTCCTTTATAATACTTGTTTATTATTTAGCGAAGACATAGAATCCTATAGCAAATATATAGATTAAAGATACTACACTAAAAAAAAGTCTACAATGAGACTTCTATTTTTTTTTAATAAATACACTGGATAAAAAAGGAATCTTATTTTAAAAATATTATATATTTATTTACTCTCCAAACTGCTAACGGAAAGACGTTTCGTAGGCCGGTGGTAAAGGTTTGTCCCTTACCAAATAATTAGTTTATTTTCCTTTTATATACCTAACTAGAGTATAAGTACACACTGTCTTTGGGTTATTTAAAATAAGCCACCAATTATTTACACTTATTAACTAGATTTTTATGCATTTCTTCGGCAGTAGCTCATAGTCCAGCTATTGCTGATTTCACTCTTAATTTTTCGCATTCTTCTTGAAACCCTTGTGGATTTCAGGTGGGGGGAAATGTGTAAGCATTAACTATCCTAATAATCTATCCATGCATTTCCATTCCCCATCCTTGTTGCGTCAACGACGATAATAATAAACTAGGCTGTATGGCGTACTATGCCTTCGCCTTTTCCATGCGCCCTCCCTCAAGAGTGGCAAGAGGGAGAACTAGTACAAAAGAAGATGGCGATCTCAGCTCATTCGACACCGCGTGTACTCTAAATAAAATCGAATATCTGACTTCCTAAGAGCTTCGCTGGCCTAATAAACCCTCAGTGTCCATATTGGTGATGTGTCTGTGCTTGACGAGTGTAGGCAGTGAGCAAGCAGCATCAAGTCCACGTCGAGAAGATAGCTGACCGATCGGCACCTGACCCGTCGTTAGTGATTCCTCTCTCTCCTGTCCAACTGGACCCAGGTTAGTGCTTTGCATGTTTGTTTCCCTGCTTTGAGACCCTGGGGTTGATAGGAGAATGCAGCGACTCTTCCAGGAAGCGTCAACAATACTAATATTATAAATGCGAAAGTAACTCTGTCTGTCTGTCTGTCGGTCGGTCTGTCTGTCTGTCCGTCTGTCTGTCTGTTACGCTTTCCCGCTTAAACCTCTCAACCGATTTTGATTAAATTTGGCACAGATAATCTTTAGACCCCGAGAAAGAACATAGGCTACCTTTTATCCCGGAAAAATTTGATGTTCCCGAGGGAAATCTAAAAAGCGCGAAATAACCGAACTCCACGTGGGTGAAGCAGCAGGCGGAAAGCTAGTTATGAAAATAAAATCGACATAGTACGGACAGCGTCAGTATGTGCAGCTGCTGCTAACCCCTTTTGTTAAAAAAAGGTTACACTGCGAAGAGGTTAGCCCTGGTAGTTGTACTAATGCTGTGTAAACGTTAGAACTAGATTTCTTGAGTAGCCAAACTATTACGAACCGCTGTATATACAGCTTAATTTGCCGCAGAAAAACGTAAAGAAAGAGTTTTGTTAGGGTAAATGGCGGCAAAACGAAATCGCCGTGCTCGCTTCCAAGGAGCGCTACATAAACACCCATAAAGGTTGTAACTGAGCGCAGACCGACCGCAGCCATATCCTGCGCCGAGACAGCAGCTGTTGGCGACAAAAGGCGCAATTAATAGTAAACAAGCGTACTACGGAACGGGGCGGTAAGTAAAGTCCGCGTCCATTAGCAAACCGAGTAAAAAACACTTTAAACGACCTACACAAAACAGCGAAACAATTTCGCGGCAATCCCCGCCAAGCGACGCGTTAACGCGTTTGATTTAACTTTATTTTTCCGCAACATACACAAATAGAAACGTGGAAATATTCTATGCGGTTTGTCTAACGCGCTAGATGTGTCGCTATAACTTGATTTCTTGGGTTGTTCTGTGTTGCAGGAATCAACGGCGCAATAGCTGCCAGAAATTTTTCTGTCTGCCTAAAATATAAACTTTTGTGAACCCGTTTTAATTTGAAAGATCATATTAAGATTTATAAGTGAGGATTGTTTGCGCCGTAACATTTTAAAAGAGCATTTCAGAATACAGTTAACTTCTCTTAGCAGTCTGCTACTGTAAAATATAATATAAAAGCCTTCTGCATAGCATTTTATACGGAGATAAAAGTGTTGTACCGATAAGTATAACATAAGAGTTAAGAGCGCGGCAGGCGTCCCTGACGCCCCGAGTGCCAGACATAATTTATTAGTCGACTCTGTGGACCTCTAACATAATTCTTCCACCGTGCCTGTCAATTTTTAATGGATATTACAATTTACCTTCCTCCAATAAATCATCTGGGAAAAGGAAAGTACAGTACGCTCCGCTCTAGCGTTGTCACTATACTTACAATGCCCATTTTTGCTGAGAGTGGAGTCCATAATTCAGAACATGTCTGAACGCAAGAAGGATAAAAAGTAAGGGTCAGGAATATGAAGTGGTAAGACTTCTTCGCACATGTTTACCATCTTTTCGCGTGAACGACAAAAAGCGCTAATATACTTAGTAACTTTCCCATTCAAACTAAAATCAGCAGTAAAATTTACCAACAAGCTGGTTGGTATATTTTACTCCTGATGTCAATGGTAAGCCCACCTTCACAGATATAAATATAAGTTAATTATCATTATGTCCGGATATACTAATACAACACGTAGGCCACGATAATCCTGGTTCTAATCAAAGGTATAAAGTTATCACGACTACAACAAGATTATCGGGAGAAATAATGGCGAATTTACATTTCATGTGAGTTGAATTTAAATACACAAGAGCCTTTTAAAACATTTACCTAAACTTATATAAAATTACGGCCGACCATTTAGAGCTGTTAAACTGATTTACGTTACTTTATAATTATTCATTCTATAAAAATTCTACGTCTGAAATCGTAAAGCTTGGCTTGGCGTGCTGTGGATTTAATTCATCATGTAGAATGCATTCAAGTAAAAAATTACTTAGTAGAATTGCGTGTCTATCATCGCAGCCATATTCGTCGTGTTTATTGTCCATTACTGTATTACATTATACTATCCGTTCGGTAAATCAAACAGGTAATAAATTGGCTTGTTACTGGGTTTATAGTGTCAAATGTATGTGTACGTTCTACAGTAATTTTACATTTCTATATTTAGAACAAATCATTCTAGGAGACAAATTATTGGAGCAATAAGTAAGTATATATCACTAAATATACTAACATTACTATACTAACCAAAAATAAAAAATTGTTAATGTCGACCCATTGGTCGACATTAACAATTTTTTATTTTTGGTTTTATACAATTGAACCTAATTATTCAATTTAGTTGAACCTAAGAATTAAAATAGCCAGAAAAGCATCATTTAATATGTGCAAGCTGATGAAGATAGATGTGCCAAAATAGCTCCGAACAAGAGTAACATTAAAATATCTGACAACACCGTGATTTTAGCGGGATCGGTGGCGCGGTCCATCAGACACATTTTTAGTGACCTGACAAGGGTTACCGGACATCATTCGGTACAATTTACGAAAATAAAATATATATGTATATAGGGAGGTAGATCGATGTATCGGGCGTCGGCGAGCTCACAACGTTATTCCATTACGTGGGGTGGGAGCAGAATATCAAATGAGAGTTGACCCTTATATCTCGTGACTCGTCACTGGGCGCCATAAGATAATTGGACGATGGACGTTATTATTTACTGTGGGATTCGTTCGCAAATATGACTGGTTAATTGGTGGCAATACGGGAATTTATTTGCTGAAAATTGTATAAACCTGGTATAATTGTTGCACGTTCTTGGGTGGTATGTTCTTTTACACTCTCAGCTTTGTTACATCCTACTTACATTAAAACGTGAAAGTTTGGATGAATGTTTGTTACTCTTTCACACAAAAACTATTAAACGGATTTAGATAAAATTCAACAGATCGTTTCTAACATATTGCACAGTTTTTATCCGAATATCCCCACCGGAATAAAACTTATGCGAGTGAAGACGCAGGGCGCAGATAGTTAAAAAAATTAAATAAAAAATTAAATAAAATGTGAAATCTAAATTTCTGTGGACTGGCCTGGTCTTTTTTATGATGGTGGGCTTCAGGATTAGCCGAAAATTATTCGGATGATTATAACCAACATAAGTAAGTAGGTTCAGAAATGTTTTACATGTGCTCTTAGAACATACTCCACATAGGTAGCGATTTTACCAGCGGCATTGAGATTGGGTGGTCTATTCTTATCACTGACCCAAAATCATTAACCTTTTTAAATTATGTAGTCAGAGTTTTAGCCCTGTGATTTTAACATTTTAATTCATCAGTAACCCTTGATCTGCGTGGGTGGCACTCCACCAATGAAGCTGGTATTTTTTGGTAATTTTAGATTTAATTAGGAAAAAGAATTTGAAAAAGGAGACTTGTTTTTGGACAATCACGATTTAGAACTAATTAGGAAAAAGAATTTGAAAAAGGAGACTTGTTTTTGGATAATCACGAGCAACTTATCTTTATATGTCCAAGTTTTATCACAGGTACATTCCTCAGCGAGATCTATCAAAAAATATTAGCCGTGAAGAGTGGAAAAAATACGTCTGTTTTTGTCAAAGTATTACAGAACATTCGGCTCGCATCAATGACCAAAGGAATATGATTTTCCCATTCCATCCCTTTTCCACATTAAAATCGTATAGCACCATCTCGTTTGGCACATGTCCCCACATCTTAACGACTCAATTCTGCAAAACTAACCACAGACAAGATTCAGTAGATTTAGTAGGAATAACCGCACGCCTCAAGTAACTAAGCGAAATCTGGAATGTCCAAAGTCCTATTTGCACCTAAAGCGTTTTTACTGCGTTTATGATTACGATACTTCAATTTAATGAGCGCCATAATCGTTTAATTAAAGGCGTTCAAAGCATTACCTTAATGCTTTCCACGGGAAGGTAATAACTTACGAATGATTAAATTTTGAAGTCGACGAAGTGTTTTGACTGCACCTTTCATAACAAAGGCACGTCGATATTTTAACACCATCATAAACGAAGTTTTCAGCGGAGAAACATTTTATCGTTTTACACAGAAAGAGCTTAATACAAAATGAAGTCTGGATTTGCTTCGACATTAGCTCAGATAACAATAATGGGTAGCGCTTTATCACTATTGGTGTCTTAGCATTTATCTGCAACGGCTGGCCGTAAGCCTGGATCACTAGAGACGCAGGTGTGCTAAGACTCCCTCCAGTTGAAACTGATAATTTTGCTCTACTCTATTCTGAGCTCTATACAGACAAATTTAGCTGAATTTCGCTAGAAAGGGTCGAAGGGGTAACGTTAACTCCAAGTTTCAGAACTTGGCAAATTGGGCATTTCGCAATTCAATAGAACAGTTCGATTGTCTCTTTTATAGGGAAATGATTTTAGAAAATATATTCACATCGCAGTAGCAATTACGCTATACAACAAACAGAGTTTGATTGACATAACACGCGAATTGCATCTTGATGTCGCAGTCATATCAAAAACATGTGCATTTTTCAACATATTCAGCATTTCGCTTGCATATTCAATTTGATGTAGGCAATGCTGTTACAAAAATTGTCGGTAGGCGATTTTGGTCCTAGATGATGCTCAATTTTATTTTGTATTATTTTAATGCCTCGAGGTCAAACTACGATATTTTTTCTATCAAGATTTTTATCGCCAATTTACATTTCCAAATTACTGCATATATAACCACAGAAAATCCCATCGGAAAATCAGTTCAGTTTATGAGGAGAGCCGTGAACGGTTGCCTTTGTGTGTGTAGATTGATAAATGCGCGGAAGCACTCGGCGCCTAATGAATGGGGTGTGGCACGCACGCTACATTTCATTGCAGTATCTGCAATCCTTGCTAACTGCACTGCCATAGCGCAACACGGCGATATTTACGATTTTCGCGCTAACTCAACCGCAAACTCTGTTGAAGGTGAAGGGTTTAGCGCTGGAATTTAGTTAGAAACGAGGAACCTATATTCTAAGTGCTATTCACTAGACTTTTCTGAAACTACAATAAATATACAATTTCAAATGTGAATTACTTTAATTAGTAAGGATTAATTGTCTATAACTTCTTGCTTTGACGCGCGACTAAAAGCATTAAAATATTCTTGAAATTCAAGATCATGAAAGCGCATGCAGGGTCTGTAAGAAACGAAAATTGAATTGATTATATAATAAGAAACAACTTGTATGAACTTAAAGTATAACAATATGAGAAATATGATGAACATTGAATACAACATTTTATTATATTTCATAACTCCACGTACAGTCACATACTTAACTTTACTACATAAATATGAATGAACTTAATGAAATGCTTTAGAAATAGGACGTGGATAGAACGAAAAGGAATGAGACTGTCTGCTAACAACTGTTTTAAATATAAACGTTAAAACAATCAGCACGGAAACGAGGTATCCCTTGATACCTCGGACATTAAAACGAAAAGCAATTTCGCGAGGAGAACACTTGTGCCTCGCTCCCATTCGACCAGACAGCCAGGCGATTCATTTCCCTGATGGTCAGCCATTACAACGGTCAAGATGGATGGATAACAAACCAGCAATTACACTATAAACACAATGACAATCGAATGTTTTCACTAATTGAAAAAGCCACACATGGATCGATTCATTTGAGAGCACTATATGAAATGAAAGTTGGACATGGCGTCGCGTGACGCGACATCTGATATATTAACTCCATTGAGTTTACGAGCGGTGGTGACGTTTATTAATCTACTAGGTGACCTCCAAGCTTAAGCGTACGTTGGTAGCTATTTATTCCGGATTTTGAAGGATGCATTATGCAAAAATTTACATAGTAAAATAAAATTTTAAATTAAATTCCTTATTAAAAATGTCAGAAGTAGTTATTGAATGTGGGGAAAACACAAAGAGCCCAGTAAATAATGTAGAGTTATTTCACAAGAAAATCATGAAAGATGCAAAAAAACAACAAAAAGTGTTATAAAACGCTCACGAGTGAGTAAAACTAAAACGATAATGGAGGAATTAGCGAGTTCGCGTCACTTGGCAAAGAATCCTAATCATAATAACTCAAGATCGTATCGCGAGTAGAAGGCGATGAACAAAAGGCTGCGGAGCAACAATGGCGCCCAACGCGGGGCCGAGAGGCGCGCTAACAAATTACCAGCCCGCAGATAACTAAGCAATATTAAATCATAGTAATTTGTGGTTGCAAGACACAGCCCCTTTTTCGACAAGATATTTTGCCAGGCCCGAGAAAGGGCTAAAATATTTTTGGTACTTTTTCTTTCGTAGATAAGTAGCAGATAAGAGTAACTTTTCCCAATTCTGATAAAGTAATGATTAACGTGATAAAGCAATTAATTGTGGGTTGGACATTAAAGCGTATTCAAATCAGTCAAAACCTAACATCCGGAGGCAGTTGGCAACTCAGCGTGAAACTGCAATATCGTCGCTCATAAAACAGGAAACTGGCAACGTCGAGCGGGTTTCAGTGCAATCGCATCTTTTCACTCGGCTCCTTCGTTGGAACATTAGCAATTCTAACCATCGCGATAGTTGCTCGGAAATTGTAATATTTAGTCTTAATAAAGCCATTCGTAACGCTGAATATCCGGAACAGACTTGAGCGCCACGGAGGTTCGCCCGCAGCCGAGGGCTGGCTGGAAGTACTGGCTGCAGCGCGAATTTACACTAAAGCTTTATTCACAAAAAGTGTTACTGTGCTTTTTCATATGAAGTCTGATGTTTATCTGTTAATTATACAAGTTTCAACTGCAAACAAGCAAACAACATCGTGTTTGTTGATTTATGTTTCCATTTTCTGCATGAAGTGAAAGTTAAAAGCTCAATTTTTAGAACGATCCATAATGACAATCTGTGTTTTTATCCGAATGTTTTTTTTTTATTGTTAATCGAATTGGAACAGATGAAAACGAATATTCAAAATTCTAACCGCTATAAATTTCGCACACGAGCGATTCTGAAACGGTCTGTGGCTATTGTATTGTATGGTGCGGCAACAGGATATAGTTTATTAATGAACCGATAGCAACAATATGAAGCACGGAACGCATTCAATAAATTCACCGAATATAGCCCCGCGGACAATGGATACTTTACCAGTGGGCGGGGGCCATATGCAATCTTTTAAAATATTGTAAAAGCTAAATCCCGTGCCAAAATGTGTTAATTCGGCACTTACATAACACGGCACGAATGCCTCGTGATATTGTGCGAAAAATGGTCCGTGGGAAGTCCATATACAGCATTAAATTATGCTTACATCAGGACTTGAGTGGGGTCGAGTTTTAAAAACAACACGTGCAAGCTTTTAGACACTTATTAGGATGTGTGGTGCATATATCCACGATGTCAGAACGAGAACCAGAAAAGAAAAAAGGACGCCTTAGCGGTTTTCATTTACTTCTGGAAACAACGACACAAAAATATTTTGTATTTTTCTCTCAAAAAGTCACAAAACGTAGGGCCCTGATTTTTAATGCACGTTAGCAAGTAATGGATTTTACTGTTATTTTCTTCAGTATTTTCATTTAACTATAAAATCACGCATAAACGACATCTTCCGGAGGGTGCATGAACTACGGAGTAAACTCGAAATTCCCGTCCCTGCCTAGTTTGCGTTGAAATCTACACGACGAAATTAAAAATAACGCCCTCTATCCAACTATGTGGCATTCCGTTGGTAGATTGTAGCGCCATCTAGTTTGAAACCAACGCGTCGGTTCTGACGGCTGTATGAACCCAGTTCAATCGTCATCCCACAGGAACATTTGTACAGGTTGTCGTAAAGTTGCCAATAGAGGGCAGTACAATGTAAGTTTCAAAACTGTTGTGATATGTATAATGTAGGATGAAACTTAAATATTTTATTCATATATTATTTACTTCATTCTTATTAAATTATAGTCTAGTGTACTTACGGGTGTGGTTTCAGCCTCCATTGTGGGATGGTTTCGGGCTGGAACTAAATGTCTGAAACAGGGAAAATAATCCAATCAGTATAAATCACATATCGCGAGACGGTAAATGTGAATGCCAATGACCTTTGTGGGAAAACTCATAATTCTTACTCCGTCTACGTTTTTAGACGTATGGCTTACAATATGAAGAATTACGGAAAGGACTTTCCCATTATTAGTTAGTTTGAGTGCTTTTATATCATTCTTTTACGGAGAAAAAAGTTCTTGCTGATAAAGGTTGAATCGGATGGCCTTGGTTGAGTACCTACATAGGTTTTACGACGATCAAAGTTGGGAATTACTCTGAAGAAAACAACAATTTCCGGAGTCACCAAAGGTAGGAAACTTTGAACACCGGTAAAAGTGATTTAGCGGTATGCAAAAGTTATATAACTTGGTTTTCACATTTAGCACCTTATATATTGTATAGAAAATCATGTATTGTATTTTTTTTTCGACTTTTCTTCTCAGAGTAATATGACAGGAAACGCTGACCTCATTTAGCTTTAAAATATGATTAACGTATGAGTGTTTGTACAACTACAAGTACTTAAAGAAACAAAATCATTTATCATTGAACGTGCTGAATAAAGATTAGTTTTCAGCCTGGCTAGGTTCTCATTCTAACAATGGGCCTCAATAAGCAACAAAAGGTTATCCATTTGTTGCTTATTGAGGCCCATTGCCATAAAGATGAATGAATGAATGGCAACATATTTGTGTATTCAAATGAGCCATATGTGGAGACACTATAAAAAGGTTAAAAAACCTTTTTAAAAGTACGTCCAACAGTAGCCGTTAACGAGCTGTTACGATAATATTATGAACGCAATACGAAACGTATACTACACAATTTAATGGAATTCTAGTGAATTAAATAGCTGAAACAATTAATTCCTCTAATCTGGAGGCCACGCATGTATTGTAGAGGTATACTTAACAAAATTAACAACAAACCGCGACTTGACGCACATAAATTACCTTGCCGTAGCAAATCTGAGCATGGGTAGCTCTTAACCTTGAAGAAACCCCATGACCTCTAACTGACGGCCCCGAAACCACGAACCATAGGTTACGCGTTACGACCCCGTCTCTAAAATGAAATTTGTATCGACTTGTAAATACCGTCATTTATAATGGGAAAAGATTATTTTCATGTGCAACGATTTTACTCAAAATTGATTTTTCGCTTATGTGTTTGGGGGTAGGTTTTGTTGGCAAGTGTTTTGTTCTGTCGAATGTGCAATGTCGAGGATTAACAGTCACTTATTTTCAGAGTCAACTTCAAATGATATAAAATTCGCATACAAATTAAAATTTAACTGCATTCTTGATTGGAAAATCTAGCATTATCGTAAGTTTACGCATATCGACAATCGACACGGTTTCTCTAGTACAACATCTACATTCGTCTCGAGTGACCATCATTTTCTCCGCACAAATTTGTCGCAAGCACGTAAGCAGATCCCGAATGCCACACCGACTCAGGAGACTTATATATCGTAAAATATACGTAATATAGAGCTAAGGAAATACAAGCAGTAATAAATTACCAGCTCGCTAACCCAAACTAACCCTTTTCAGTCACTCCATTCCTGTCTTACGAGTAACGATAAGAGGATAACTGGATAGCCTCGGATCGAATGATTTTCGACGAAAAATACTATGGTCTCCAGACTAAAGTATTTAATTCTGCTCTCTCTCATTATTTTGGTAAGTTAGTGGAGACTCAAGGAATTACTATAAAAAAGTTTTTTGGAGCTATATTTAGTCAGACGTTTTGTAACGTAACAATATGAACTGGATAACCTTGGAGCGAATGATTTTCGACGAAAAATACTATGGTCCCAAGAGCTGGGTAAATTTAATTCTCTTTCTATCTCTCATTACTTCGATAAGTTAGTGGATACTCAAGGAATTATTTATTGTGGTATGTTTTTGGAAGTTACAATCTATTAATA
Source organism: Sesamia nonagrioides (assembly GCA_017933935.1). NCBI lineage: Eukaryota > Metazoa > Arthropoda > Insecta > Lepidoptera > Noctuidae > Sesamia > Sesamia nonagrioides. Next base: position 4,190,899 of record JADWQK010000188.1, read on the forward strand.
TTATAGATACGAGACTTCGTAAGAATTCATGCAAGGAAGTTTACTACTCCATTAAGTAGTTTTTTTTTAATAATTATAAAGTAGCGCTTGACTGCAATCCCGTCTGATGGTAAGCAGTGATGCAATCGTTGATGGTAAAGCGCACTAATTTATTAAGCCCATTCACTTAAAAAAGCTTAGTGAATAGGAAGGAAGACGGCAGTTTAGCGAGGTGGTGCAATGTTAAACCCAATAACACTACCAATGATGCTGCGCCAGAGGGAGATTGATGTGGAGACCCTTCACGACCAAACTCCCGACACAACAAAATTTGACGCATCGTACCCGGCACACATCGCAACACAACTGGTCAGACCCGTCCTCCGTACGGCTTCACCAGACATCATGCCGGAACACGACGAATCGCTTGGCGGCAAGACCTTGTCTGGTGGGTGGTAACTTCTGCCGGCAGCCAATGTTATGGCCTACCACCGAGAAAAAATTTTCACTCAATCAAAATCAAAAAAAATCAAAGCATTTATTTCAAATAAACCAGTTACAGGCACTTTTGAATTGTCAGAAGGTCGGTCAGTCAATAAGATGAAGCTAGTCGCCCATTCCAAAGAGTAGGTACCTATGGAGAAGAACGGGCAACAAACGTTGATTTCAACATGGACACTCTTTTAAATTTTCAAACTATTGTTACAAATATTTGATTACATCATTCATGTTGAAATCAACCGTGTGAGAACGATGCAGAAATAAATTGTACGCCGAGAGCGTCCATTATGAAAACACACAAAAATCAATTCAGAAATTAAAATACGCCGTGGCAGCTAAGAGACGACCAGTCCCCCCCGACGGCGTCCGTTCACGAACATGACGAATGGATCAGCATCATTCAGCTCAACCATATTCAAGGGAACCCAATGACCCAACACACACGCCACCATCAGCGAGACATCAGAGTGAGCATGACATACTCTCAACAGCCAGAGCACTATCAAGTCATTAAAAAAGACTAACCCAACAAAAAAATGCCTTACAGCACATTCGTACATTGTGCTCACACGTTTGCCATGCAATTATACAATACTAAGAAATTGAATCTACACAATGTAAAATTGTCTGATTTTTTTTTTAATTTTACAGTAATACAGCTCATATATTATATTAGATTAACACAGGATAATTATGTATTACGAAGGAGACGGCCAAGTCTATTGGCAGTGCCGTAGTACAACGTGTATCTTACAAGTATTAAATGACGTAATAGACAGAATAGATAGATCTTTTTACTTAGGTACTTGTTTAATAAGTGAGTTCACAAAAATCGATGTACTTACATAATAATACGTTATGGTAAATGATGGAGCTATAATTATGGACACACTATTGAATCAGGAAATTTCTGTAATGATAGTGATTACGTGTTAATAAATAAATAAATACTTTTTATCTCTATATACCCCACAGGATTGACACTAATGTGGGTGACACCGTGGGGCGCTGTTAGTTATGCCTAAAGCTAGTCTTTGTCTCCTTTGCGGAATAAGCAATCCTTGCGTGTATAGAACATTTCAGAAATTAATATTTCACGATCTTAAGGAGTCAAAATTTTAATCAGATCAAGAGTTTAAGTGTGTTGACACAATAAGCGTAGTTCTTCTTACTTGCCGATCATGAAAGTATGTATTTATAGTATATTAATCAGTGGGGAAAAAAATCAAGATAATTTTGAAGAATGTTTTGATTTGATACGACTATGATAACCAGCGTGTAGGTACTGCGAACTGATAGCAATGAAGCCCAAATAAGTAATTTGTAGCAAATATGTATACTTATTAATCCTCACAGCTATGTCGGTGACTCTGGTCCTCTGTCGGATCACCTCATTTCTGATGCGACCCTTCAGAGAGATGCCCAACATAGCCCGCTCCATTGCTCGCTGAGCGACTTAAAGTCCGGCTGAAGTGGCAATGGGCTGGTCACATATGCCGCAGGACCGACAACCGTTGGGGTAAACGAGTCCTCGAGTGGAGACCGCGTCTCGGCAAACGTAGCGTGGGACGCCCTTGGGCGAGATGGAGCGACGAACTCAAAAATGTGGCTGGTAGTGGCTGGCGGAGAGCTGCTCAGGATCGAGCTTGTTGACGTGCCATGAAGGAGGCCTATGTCCAGCAGTGGACGAGTAGGGGCTGATGATGATGTATACTTATTTGCTAAACTAGGTAAACCATGTTCATGAATTGCCCATGGAGCACCAGCATCCTAATTACGTAAGGTAGTTCTAATATATAGCTTCATATAATGTTGAATGTCACTAATGACTGATTACAAGGCGAAGGAAAACATCTTGAGGAAACCTGGACTTTAAGTCTGAACTCGCCAACCCGCATTGAGCAAGCGTGGTGATTACGCTCAATCCTTCTGTGTATGAGGGGAGACCTCTGCCTAACAGTGGGACGATAAAAAAGGTTGATGATGATGAATGTTGAATGGATGTAGTAGTATACAAAATTCCCTGCTAAACAATGTAAATGATGCAATAAATATTTTTGAAAGTGTCAAAATCAAAGCCTTTGCTACTCATAGTGTTTTAGGCAATTACGTCGTTGGTTCGCATAAGCGATTTTTTAGCGGTCTGGATTTTCAACTGCTCTGTTGGGTTATCAATACTAGGCTCATTTCTCAAGGTTGAAAATGCAATGTGCTTCTAAATATCACCCAGAGGAACTCGGGCTTGATGAAAAGTCAACATAAGTTTTAAGGCATCTTGTATACTATAAGTTGTCGTATGCCTGATTGCTTAACAGCACCTTCTGGCTCTGACTGACACATATGGTTTCTATGCTTCGCTTAGAATTGTGAACTTAGTTCAATGATATAGGTACATATGTTTGTACTATTTTATATTAATAATATGTTTAGGTGAAGAGTCCTGAAATAAATAAAGAAATACAGTTAGCTAATCAATTTTTCAGGCATTATTAATGGTTTCAATGAACCTAGGTTCTTTAGAATACAAAATATCATAGAAGATTACTCTCTCTAGTATAAGATTAAGATACAAAACTTTGGCAGACCAATCCATACTAATATTATAAATGCGAAAGTAACTCTGTCTGTCTGACTGTCGGTCTGTCTGTCTGTCTGTCTGTTACGCTTTCCCGCTTAAACTTCTCAACCGATTTTGATGAAATTTGGCACAGACAATCTTTAGTCCCTGAGAAAGAACATAGGCTACCTTTTATCTCGGAAAAAATATATATTCCCGAGGAAAAACTAAAAAGCGCGATATAACCGACCTCCACGCGGGCGAAGCCGCGGGCGGAAAGCTAGTTACCCATAAATGTTTAAAACTCTACGTTGCCCGGTAAGATAAATCTACCTGATAAAGAAAATATTTTTATTCAACCGCATAAAAGTAAAAGCCGAACCTTATTTACAAAACAAAAAGGAAACTCCATCAAATCCCAATTTCCGATGCCTAAAAATCTCCTTAACCGAACGACGTTGAAACTCCAAGTAAATACCAGGAACACACAATATTCCTATCAAGCAAACAAAGTTAAACCATATTATAAACGGATGCCGGCTTAATAAGCTCTCATAGTAAGTAATTGTGTTAAAACCTATTGTATTGCGTTAACTTTGCTACAATGCAGTACAATGGAGGTGAATAGGGGTATTATGCGATAATACTGCGCTGGCCCTGATTAATTTTGAGCACTGAGAGGCTAAACTGCGCTTGTTGAGACCTTTCGGAAGATGGATAACCGTTTTTGTTACATTTCCGAAATTTGCAATACCAAAACGGAAGTCAATGTAAGATTCTCATATTTTAATTTACACATTAAAAATGCAAGTACATATTTATAGTGCAAGTACAAGCAAAACAGAGCAGAATAAATAGGTGCTGAGGTGATGCTTATCTCATAACAAAACTCAGATGCAGAGATTTAGACAGCGTGTAAAAGCGTAAAGACAGACAAAAACCATATCGTACATTCTGCCTTTTAAAAATAGAATACTGGATTCAATATCATCATCATCCCAGCGTCCAATCACAGTTGCATGAGCGGCCTTCGCGTCGGAGCCCAGGGTCCGCTTTCCTACTCAGTGTCCTCTATTTCGCGCGAAATTTAGCATCCTCTGGTAAGAGATTGTTGGCACGCATGTCATCTCTTTCTTTCTTTGGTCTCCCTCACTTTTTCCGGCCCGGCGGAGACGCCATGACAAGACATTTGTTACCCACGTAACATGCCGTGCCGTGTTGAATACCATGTTTTCGTAAGACGTAGCCGTTTCAGCGTAGGCGCAGAATACAGACAAACTGCTCCTGCAGTTACTGCAGGCAAACTGCAGGAGCAGTTTGTCTGCTGTCGCACGGACACGCAGATTGCCACGGTTGCGGGAGTTCCTGATGCGGTCTATCCGCGTAACTCCAGACATCCACCGCAGCATATTCATCTCCCTGTTACCTCACGCCATTTTGCCCAAGCTGCAGAAATACGTGCCCTGACGTCGCAATCAATGTCGCCGGACGCGTGGAGCTTAGATCCCAAGTATTTAAACTGGTTTGTGCACTCGACCATATCTCCGCCTATGCGCAAAGACATGGGGTCTTTCGTGTTGCTGGCCACGTACACGGTCTTCGCCACATTGAATTTCAGACCTCCCTTCTCGAGCGAGTCCTTCCACATATTCACCCGCCGTACCAACCGTTCCCTGCCCGCGTCCGCCAGCACGATATCATCAGCATACATGAGCAACCAGGGAGGTTGCTCGTGTGAATCCTTGATACTGTCCCACAAGACGTCTAATTTCAGGCTGAACAGAACCGGACTACGGACGGATCCCTGATACGACTCCGACGGTGATGGGGAAGGGCTAAGTGTCGCCAAGAGCGATCCTAACAATGGAATCAGAATTGAGGTACATATCTCGAATTATGTCAAAATAGGCTTCTGGTACCCCTTTGGACCTCAGTGCCCACCAGATCACCCCCCGAGGGACAATGTCGAAGGCCTTCTGCATATCAAGAAAGAGCATATGCAGAGGCGTGTTCTTCGATCTGTATCTCTCCATGGTGATCCTTAGTGCGAAGATAGGATCCATGGTTCTGTACCCTGGACGAAATCCATATGGACATTCTGAGACAACACACTCCTGTCGGATCCGATAGTCTATAATCCTCTCTAAGATCATCATGGTGTAGGACATGACCTTTATACCGCGATAGTTACCACACTTCTGTACCGAGCCCTTGCCTTTGAAGACTGGAGTAATAATGTGTATGCTAGTTTCACGGTAAACTCTGCTTGCGAGATGCAGGATCTGCGTAATGTCAGTATGGTAAGTTCTCATGTAGAGTTGTAGATACCGCTATAATATGGAGGAACCTATAATTAATTTTATTATATTAAGTGGTCAGTGTTACCACCAGTCGTCATCGTATTTGCTATCAGACCGTTGCCTATATCCATCCACCGTACCCAGCATGCTGTTTGATGATAGAAATAAATTGTTCAGTGTTACTTCCGCCGACGAGTTCCTTATTATTAATATTATACTTGCGAGTTGTATTCGTGCCAAGTAAAATACTGATTCCCTGCCGCATTAAGTTGGAATAGAAGCTTAACCAGGCTAGACAGATGAGTAACTGTGTTAGAACACATTCTACTAAGCTAACTTTGTTACAATGCGGGACAATGGAGGTGAATGAGGCTATGTATGCTATAATTCAGCTGCTCCTGATTAACTTTCAAAATATTACTTAAAAATAATGGGCTACTTAGACAAACAAAAAGAAAGAATGAATAGAAGAAGACGTTATTATAAATACTTACTTTATTTTTCCAGAAAGATTTTTTTTTTTGATTTAACACAGACTAAATTACACACAATAATAATTCTAATTTGAAGAACGTTCACAGCCGAAGTATTGTTTGATATGTCCGCAAGCCAGCTTCGATTTAACTAGATTTCTCGAACTATTGGCAACTTAGTTCTAAAAATGATAAAGTCTAAATTGTGTTGGAGCCACGGCTAGCTTGCTATATACTTATTGAGATCTGTGTGGCTACCATGAGTTTTCATTACGAAGACTCGATCGTCGATATCGACCGCGTTTCGCTCATCGATAGGCCTGCTTCAAGGTTGTAAGAACTCCCAATGAGAGCGCCAAACGCGGTGGTCGATGCGTATAATCGAGTCTGGTAATGAAAACTCATGGTAGCCAAACTGAACTCCTAGGAACGGTGTGTGAGTAAGTGAGAATTTGTCAAAATATACTTCTAATTTCCCTATATTTTGACAAGTTTTTAACAATTGTGTGTCGCCGACATGAGAAACTAGATTTTGAACGTCTAAAATTACGGGAATTGGTCTTCTGGTGCATACGTCGATAAAAAATACAATATGCGACAGGCGGGCGTTTTGGGGGGACTGTCTTATGTATTATTTATTACTAATTTGAATAAATGACATTTAATTTTGATTTTAAATTAGTTAAATGTATTAAAAACTAACAAAGTTAAGTATATTAAAATACTGTAGCTCTGGTTACTTCAAATTTATAAGTAATTATATTTAATATGTATCATTGTTTAAATAAGAATAAAAGTTATGTGTCATCTTGATTCTGTTGGTAGAAACGAAGATTCATCTTTGAGGTGGAACATACATGAAACATGTTATATGATATGACAGATTCCAGTACCGTCCAGCCTCAACTCAATTATATTAGCAAAAAGCCGCCCATTGTATGTTTTGTAATGGTAATTGTATATTTTTATATGTAGGTATTTCATGGCATAAAATAAAATATATATAAATACATATTAGAAATTTATTACAGTTTTTCTACCGATTTCTTACGCAAATCATCACGGTTTTGTATAAAATTCCGAAGATTTGTTGAAGCAGAAGCAAATTCAACACTTGGTTTTAAAAATCAGTTCATTTCTTCAGACAATTTAAACCTAACTAACGAAACTTAACTATTTACGTCCGACAATTATTCAAAACTCCGCAGATTGAAGACGAAAATCATTTAATTTAATGGAAAATTACACTCCAAGTTAGGGATTTTAATGTAATTTATGTCTGTGTATAATAATAACATATCATTATATTTTATTTGCTCGTGTATGATGTTTATTAATGAAATGTATATATTTATTTTAAGTGGTATGATACACTTTACGTATATATTTATTGTATAATCTATGTAAATAGTAGGTACACTGTACACTACCTTCATTATGTCTCCTTCCCCTTAATATTCCATCCAAAGGTTGTCTGTAAAAGATCGCTCTTAGCGATAAGACCGCCCATTGTGTCACCCTTTGTAAAATCTTTATATTTATGCTCTGTAATCTATATGGTGTATATAATAAAGAGTATTCTATTCTAATAATAATAATCGACTAGACAGATTAAAGAATCGATTCAGCCTTAAAAATTTCAAGGCCCGCTCTTGATCTAAATCGAAAACTTTATTATGGAAAGCAATAATCCCAATCTAATTGAGTATGCCCAACACAGCTACTCGTCATCCAAACCTGTCAGTCAGAGTGACATGCTCTCATCCCGAAATATAGACGTTTGTATACCCAGAACCATAGTATAGCCTACACTCTACAACAACTTCATTAGCGAACCAACTTTGTCATATGTCCGCAAGCCAGTTTCGATTTAACTAGATCGTTCAAACTATTGGCAACTTAGTTCTCAATTTGAATAGTCTAATTTGTATTGGAGCCCACAACTAGCTTGCGATATACTGAGACCTGAATTCCTATGATCGGTGCGCGACTAAGCGCGAGTTTTGGCTGTGAAAGATACTACAGCCTTGCTAAGATTTTCAACAAACTAGATATACAACCACGCACACATAGCCACACATTATAGCACACAGCCATACATACACACATAGCTCGTAGAGCCGATGATCTGACCAAAATCGCAGGGAAGCGCTGGATGCAGGCCGCGTCCCACCGTTCTTTTTGGAAATCCGTGGGGGGAGGCCTATGTATTCTAGCAATACATAGGCCTCCCCTCCCTATATAGCCTCCCTATATATTCTAGCAATGGACTTCATGTGACTGAGATGATGATGATGAGACATATAAGAATCACCAATGGAATGTTATTTCATAAAAACCACTAATAATTATATTTAGATCGATAATAAAAATTATATTTAGATCGATAGATTAAATAAAAAAGAAAATTGTTAAAAAGATTTTAGAAGTATCATATTATAATATTACATGTACGGACGACAGCAGGTCAAGCTACCCTAAACTGGCAGATATTCCCAATCAACCTTGAGCCTTAGTGCTTTAGTGATAAAGTTGAAAATCTAATAAGGAAATCTGACAGATTGTAGTAGCTTGATGTGCTGTCGTCTGTACATTCACCCTCATCAAATTCATGCTTTTCGTGGAAAGAACAACGTGCATGGAATAACATTCTAGAAAATTCACCCTAGCCTAACAAATCCACGATTAAAATAAGCTAAATCTATTTCAAATCAAACTAACACTAGGTCTGATGTGAATGACGTAAAACTCGACGAGAATGTTTACATAGACGATTTATAATAGGTACGTCTGTTTCCTTGCGGGGACGTAAAATATAACGTGCTGATATATTTACGGGAACAATTAAAACACTTGAAGCAAACAAATTGCATTAACAGAAAAACAGGGCAGGGAGTTACATCACAACAGCTTTCTTCGAACCAATACAGAAATAACTATGCCAAAGAAACCGTGGCCCTAGCCGTCGCACAGGCAAGTGAAGAAACACGGTTGGGTTTTTGTCAGTAAAAGTCTGACACCGGTCCACCCAAAGCGGAAGAAGTCATTTGACGATTTCCCATACCAAAAAAGAAGTTCTTTATCCAAATACCCATACAGTTCATCATCATCATCATCAACAATCTTTTTATCGCCTCACTACTGGGCACAGGTATCCTCTCACACAGAGAAGGATTGAGCGTAATCACCACGCTTGCTTAACATACAACAAGTTACATCGAGTTAGTCCGAGATATCTACCTGTCTGTCAAATTACATTAATCAGCTGTTAAAGCGTAATTAAGTAACAAAGTTTTCCACTTATTTCCAAGTAGTATAATCTCTTTTGTAAAACAATGTTTAACCAACCTTTTAATATTACCCAGCACGGAACTAACAAGACAAACTCTGTATAAATACTTAGTTCCTGATCAGTTTAAATTAATATTACGTAGACGGGAAGCAAGCAATAATGAAGCAAACCGAAATGAACTCTACTGACCTTGATATAAAGGTTGAAACAGAGGTTAGTGGCTGTTCAAGAATATAGTTGCTTAAGCCGTTTACGCTGTTCTTTGAAAATTGATCTCATTACCGTCGACCTGTGCGGTCGGAATATACTACTGTTCTCACAATCAAATTACTCCTGGCAGCTAAGAAGCCGTCGAATCTTTATTATCAATCTGTGAGTTATTTAATAGCTTCATACATAATAGTATGTTCTGACCATGATTATGTCTGGACTTTAAGAGACAGTGACCTCCCTCTCTTTGTTTCCGCCATTCTTCATAGAGTAATCAGATAGGAAACGCCGAACTCTTCAATGTAGTTAAAACAATATATATTTAATTGACTTTTTAAGTGTTAGTAAAACCTGCTTGTAGAAAAAACCTTATTTATCTGTATGCAAAGTACTACATAGTAAGTACTAAGTCGAAATGTCACAGGGTCGAGCTATTCGCCATTTATTCGGTACGGCTCCAATCCTAATCTGAGATTTTTTCTATACTTTCACACTAGCACAAGTAATCTATCAGCCAGCGGGTCCTCGTTCCATATTTCCAACTCTAACATTGATTGGAGCCGAAGAAAAATATGTATGCTTTGCTTAGTTTTATTTTGACTCCGTCGTCAGCTTTGATCGCAAGCGCGACGACTTCTAGGTTTGATCCCTTGGTCGGGGGTAAATTATAAATGGCTTTTTCTTACTGCGGCCAATAGTAGTTTAGAGGCTAAAGTCTAATGGAACCTGATCATTTTGCATTAAGCTTAGGCTAGTCCTCAATCAGGTCACAAAGGCCTGAAGCATACCTAGAGAAATGTGAGTTTACTATAACCCACTAAGGAACATAGGATTTTATTTTCCTGCCCTATTTTCTGCAGTTCCGGAGTTCAAAACCACAAGCAAACTGAACGAAACCGGCTTAAAATCTACTCCGCGATTAAGCTCCATTCTTGCCGGAAACATTGGTGTTAAACGACCGAATCCCAGCGCGGTGCCGAAACAACGGTTTAAACGGAGTAAGTCTAGAATCGCAGCGTTAACTATTAAATTGTACTTTTTATGACTAGTTAAATGAAGCGAATTACTTAATGTTTTAAGCTTTGAGAATGGATAAGGCAGGGTTTAAATAGCTCATGTTATAGCTTTCTTATTAATTTGTGCGAATGGTTTTTCTGTGGTACAGGTATTTGGGAAATATAAATTGGTCCTTCGAGCCGGATAAAGGAAAGAAATGAAAATCCTGATTTTATTACTTAGGGATTGGAATCCTTGCCTGTATTCATTTTCAACCAAGAAATACGTGTTACATATAAATGTTGCACTTAACCGCAAAGCCGAAAGGTCTGATGCGCTTCAAGGCTCGTATATACAAGTGTAATACGAATATACGAAGAATAGGATTATGAAAGGGCTGTCGTTCAGCCCTCGCCTCCCATACACGAGGTTCTGGGTACTGCACTATTCTATACCCGTTATCACACTGGTCAACGTAAGTGTGTTACGCAATTAGAATTCGGCTGTTGGAAAGTAATAGGCTAGTATTATTATTTTGCAAAGGATGAACCAACCAGTAACATAAAAAAGGTCAAGTGCGAGAGTTCCGTACTATACATATAAAAAAAAATGTTAGTATCGCAAAGTTGTTACAACGGCAATAGAAATATATAATCTGTGAAAAATTCAACTGTCTACAACGGTTCATGAGATGCCTGGTGACATACAGACAGAAGAGTCACAAAAAGAGGCACTGAACATAAATTTAGTTTAGTTGGTGAAATGGGAATCGGGTTTATTGACTAAATAACATTCCAGCTAAGTCCAGGTAAGTGTGTTGAAAGCTGGTGGTCACATAAAATTTCAAAAGTAACATAAAGCTTTAATTAGAGAATGAATTACTTTCTTTGTTGTCAGTGCTTGTAAATGTACCAAGATAATAATTCTTTAATAAACTTCTGTTGATAATAAAATAGTTGCAAAGTCAAAACTATAATAACGAATACCTATTAAAAAAAAATATGTTATTATGAAGAAAATATACGATGAATAAATGTTTTTATTTTTCATTTAAATCCATCTAATTGTCTGGATGTGCCTATATTGCGGATAATCGCAAAAACAGCTAATCATTTGTTTAGCCGCTTTTGCGCTTATCCGCTCGTCGGCGTCGCGGTGATTATTCGCGCCAAATTTTATTCCAGTTTTAGGAAGAAATTTGGCAGACAGACAGTTTATGATCCGGAGACTAGGGTGCTTTTGGTCCTAGTATTTTCTGACATTAACGCGGGAGAATTCGCTGACAAAATTAACTCCTAAATAGAAGAATTTCGACAGTTTTTAACAAGGTTTCATATACCTACAACCATAAAGTCGGGCTCCAGAAGGATTCAGCCATATTATTATGGTACGTAAATAGAAACTGATGATCGCTATGCAACAATAGGGCTAAGCATTTATTCCTTCTCATGGCACTCTTTACCCAAACATAGTAATGACCAAGACAGGAAACGTGTTTATTTATTTCACCAATGCAACAGCTATTTTTTTTTTTTTTGTTCACTATGTGAGGAGCAAAGTAAAAGGATTATTTTTTCGCACCCTTGTCAGTCTAGACTCAAAAGACGAATTCTGATTTATTTGCATACTAACTGCGCCGAGCGCTTTCATCTTCATATGTTGCGATATCATGGGAATGTCACAACAAAAAATATCCTAAGAGTTAATCTCTGTTTATAAACTATATGTGTGCCAAATTTTATCCAAATCCGTTTTAAAGTACTTTTTGAGTGAAAGAGTAAGAAACATCCAACGAAACCTACATTCTTCAAAAATTTTGGCATTTATGACATCAGGAGGATAGGCCTTAAAAAAATTGAAATAATATTTACCTACCTGTTTAAATTAATTGTAATCTATAGTAAAGAACGAAACCTTACAACCAAACATACCCAATAAACGTTTATTAGTGTTAATGATTCTGATTCAATGACGAACAATTCCCAGGCCGTGCCATATTGAGATAATCTAAACAAGCCTCACGCAAGGCCATAAGATAAACTTTCCAATTTTAGCTGTACTTGCTGCATTAGTCATCATAATGCATCAATAATGCAGGCCTGTTAGTGGTCTATTTATATGCGATAAAGAAACGGAACGAGGAACCCTGTCCGCCATTGTCTGCAAGACAATGCGTCCTACTCTCGAAATAACCGCAGAAGAAAAGGAGAAAAGTGCAGAGTTTTTAATACGAGCTTGACCAACATTATCGGTAAGAATGGTAAGAGGAATTTTTATATTAAATCATCATCATCATCTCAGCGTTAATGCCAGTCGCATCCGAAGCTTTTAGCAGCCTTGGAGTCCGGTTTACCAGTCCAACGAAACGAAACGAAATATTAACATATAAATTCCTCTTACCATTCTTAACCGATAAAGTTGGTCAAGCAAGAAATAATTTTGAAGCATATGGCTATTCCATTGCCCCATTGCTCCGCTCAGCAATGGATTAGCAAAACAACAAATGTGTCTGCTCAACAACGTAAATAACGTAATGAAAGTCGTTAAAATGAAACCCATTGCTACTGTTAGTGTTGAGAATGAATACTCCTCCGTGCGCCGCATGGCGGGTCGTTTGTTGTTGTGTGTATTCTTAGGGTAATAAAAACATCACAATCTAAGTAACCTTCATACAATCTACACTTCTAATATATTTTAATAAGTCGCTTTTCGTGTTGGTCTGAGTGACCACGTTCTTCTACTAAACAGAACCGCATGAAATGTGATGTGTGCTCATATACGAGTATAATAGAAAAATCTCGATGTTTTGCCGAGTTGCAAAGAACGTGCGAATCAAGGGCCGCTAGTAGATCTTTCTCAATGCTAAGTGACCTTCAAGTCTAGGGTTGCTATCATTATTCTACTTCAAGACTTTGGGTCTTATAAAACCTCGAGATACATTTAATGAGAATCGATTGCAATTAAAACATCGATATTACGTCATCAGCATAATATTTTTATCTCATGAATCGATTCGCACTTTACATATATGGGAAACAAATGTACAAACTCGCTACGAATACACAGTCAGTACCATAGATATGCGTAGTCAACATGTAACTTTAACACTCACACACACGCATAGGAACACGTACACGAACACAAACGCAAAAACCTATTTTACCATTGTTTTGGTAACCACAAGTAAAGAACGTGTCGCTTCGTGAGATAAAAATACTGTACTAGTCACTAAGCCTTTTTATCCAATTAAGTAATTTTAACAAGTTATGGGAGAAGATTTAATAAGCACGATTGTAAGTTAAGTTATTAAATTCTATCACGGAAGATATTTACGAACTTGGTTAGCAGGTAAAGGTTACTAGGTTGTCGTAGGTCAAAATAATGTTTTTAAGTATAAGTATACAGGTTAGAATTTTGGGACGGAGCAGTAAGAGTAGCTTTTGTAATTACAGAAAAGTGGCAAGTGCGAGTTGGACATAAGGTTGCGACATGGGACCCGTCGTTTGCGACAGACAACTGAAAATATGGGGCCGTATTTGCAACCTTTGGGAATAGACCCTAAGAACGGTCTTGGGAAACTATACTTATTTTTTTTGCTCAGAAATGTCTGTCCTCTAGTGTGAGTAGTAAGTGTCTATCTAGCAAGAATATCAAAAGTTCAACAATTGGTCTAACTGCAATGCTTCGATATCGCTATCGGGTTGTGGAGTTCAGACGGCAGTCGCCTCACGGAAAATATCGAAATTTAGCCAAAATCAGCAGTTAGACTGGTAGAGCGGACCCCAGACTCCAAAGCTGAAAAAGCTTCCGAGGCGACTGGAACTAGCGCTGAGTTTGATGATGATATAGCAAGAATATAGTATATATTATAGCAAAAAAAAATGTATATATGACGACAGATGTCATATATACACTGTATGGTCAATAAAACGTATTTCTTCTCCTTTCAGTTACATAATGAAACAGATAACCTACGATTTAAAATTGTATGTAATCCATACTAATACTATAAATGCGAAAGTAACTCTGTCTGTCTGTTACGCTTTCCCGCTTGAACCTCTCAACCGATTTTGATGAAATTTGGCACAGACAAACTTTATACCCTGAGAAGGAACATAGGCTACCTTTTATCCCGGAAAAATTTGATGTTCCCGAGGGAAATCTAAAAAGCGCGATATAACCGAACTCCACGCGGGCGAAGCCGCGGGCGGAAAGCTAGTATATAATAATAATCGTGTGTAACGGGCGTAGGTATACAGGAATATAATGATATAGAATTTAAACAGTTGAGGACGGAACTCTACACTACAAAATGATTAGAAAAAAAAAACAACTCATTAATTATACAATCAAAACTAGGAGTCAAGAGTAAAAGATCAATTATGTTTGATAAATCGGTTTTCTAGTTATTATTACAGTACGTAGGTATTATCTATAACAGTATTTTTATCAACAATAGAACTTATTGATACAAAATACTATTATAATAATATCGTTTCGCAAAAAAGTTTTTAATTAAAACAAAACTGCGTTCAAAGATAACTCTTACATTATTACACAAGTTTAATTCGGAACGCAACCGAACGCGTATCTTCAGTCAGTGTCAACCCTTTAAATAAAAGGCTATAAATTCATCTCTTATGTAGGGCGGCCCAGTCTAATCGGCCTTTAAAGAAATGTGTGCTCCATTTCATGAATGGCTTGATTTGCGTAGACAAATCGCTATTGCCATGTGTTTCACTAAACATGCAATTTTATTCGTTATCACCACACGTATTGGGTACCTTTGAATCGATTCTCGATATTTATTAATAATAAACGATAAAAACAATGGTTTGCTGTTGTTATTGTTATTTGAAAGTAGGTTAAAGAGTTGACTTTTAAGCGGAAAATGTCGAGTTAGAGGAAGATAAAACTATGGTTTATTGTCAAGAGATAGAAATGTAATATCAATTGTATTAACTGACACTAACGGTCAGACTAGTCCATAAGTTGAAAGCCGGTCAGTGAGCTATGGAGCGGGGTATGTTGACCTCACTGAAGGACCGCATCAGAAATGAGGTGATCCGACAGAGGACCAGAGTCACCGACATAGCTGAGAGGTTTAGCAAGCTGAAGTGGCAATGGGCTGGTTACATATGCCGCAGGACCGACAAGTTGGGGTAAACGAGTCCTCGAGTGGAGACCGCGTCTCGGCAAACGTAGCGCAGTACGCCCTTGGGCGAGATGGAGCGACGACTTCAAAAAGGTGGCTGGTAGGGGCTGGAAGAGAAATGCTCAGGATCGAGCTTGTTGGCGTGCCATGGAGGAGGCCTATGTCCAGCAGTGGGCGAGTAGATGCTGATGATGATGATGATAACCGGCTGAGTTGAGACAAAAAGGAGAACGTATTACATATTTATTATTATTAATAGTCGTGGTGGCCTAGTGGTTAAAACACCAGCCTCTCCAGTATGAGTATGCGGGTTCGATTCCAGGCCAGGCAATGTAACTTTTCTAAGTTATATGTACTCTCTAAGTATATCTTGGACACCAATGACTGATTACAAGGTGAGGGAAAACATCTTGAGGAAACCTAGACTTTCAAGTCTGAAATCACCAACCCGCATTGACAAGCGTGGTGATTACACTCAATCCTTCTCTGTATAGCGGCGATCTATGCCCAGCAGTGGGACGATAAAAAGGTTGATGAGGATTACAATATTTGCTGCCGCAACGTTGTTCGCAGTAGGATTTCATGGGTCTTAATTTTCGTTTTTTTGTTAAATACTTTTGTAAAACAAATATTCTCAATTACCTATATCTTTATAAAATTATCTATTTACCAGTGAAAGCCTCATCAACATCGGTCCATATGTTTCAGAGACTAGCTACAACAGAAACACAGACCAACGGACAAGTTTTAACGTTATTATGTTTTTACGTTATAAGTAAGTACCGTATACCCCTTTATATATATGTCTTTAGTAAAACGCTGTTATTTAGACATTAGAAACAGAGACACTTCAATTGTATTTATTTATTATGGCCGACTTGAAATAAAAAGGAACACGTATTCCAATATATTACTGTTACTGAACATGACAATTCCGTAATCGAACTTTCAATTGAAGCAAACAAATATTGCTACAACAATGAAGAATGCGCTGACGACATGTCAACACCATACACAACTATTTTATTAACTTCGAATTTGTATCTGTGCCAAATACGGTTTCAATTAACGCTGTAGCACAAATGAAATGCTTGTTACCCGCTAGACATTATGAGCACAAGTTTATGTTCCGTACTTACAAACTATTTAATTACTTAGAACATTGTTATTTACTTTATATTTGAACAAACCTCATTTGTTTCGGGCGTAAGTTTTCACAAAGGAATATAACAATGCACTTCTAGAAATCAGAACCATCAAGAAAAACGTGGTATTATATAAATATTATAGCTAACTAGATTGCAGTGGTGCCGTAAGCATTGAAGGGTTAGTAACTAGCTCTTGTGTCTAGTAGCTAGGCAAACAATACCTCGCAGGATGCCAGCCAGACATGGCATTAACATCAATAGTCTTTAAACGAAGCCCATTCATACCATTTTTCCTCCAACCAAGAACGTTTTCTAAAAAGGTTCGGGGATAACAAGGTCAATCTTTTCTTGATTCTTTGAGCCATTTTTCTACAGTAAAGTACAGTCCCGGACTCCTAAATCGAGTCATACAACATAATGAGCTTTTATCGTGCATAACTTTAAAAAAAATATCTGAGTAATCAAAAAGCTTTTATGCAGTTTTGTATCTGGTATAATGCTGCCTGGTATGTAATTGGTTCTAAATTTAAATTTGTAATCTCGCGAAACAACTGAACATTACAGAAACTGAACATTAGAGCTTTGATTATTGATTTATTTGTATATCTACGGATTTAAAAAGTTCTTACCTCATTTATATTTGCTAATATTTCAACCGTTACTGGGTTAAAATTGTGGAAAATTCGCCTAAAGTAACGCCCAAGCTGTGGCTCTTCTTCAGTCCGGTTTAAGCCAGAGAAACGAGCACACAACTTGTTTACGTGGATCAGAATTTCGGTTACAACAGAACGACAGAATCGATTTATGGATAATACTGACTGGTTGAGATCCAAAAACAGCTCTGAGACTTTTATAGAGTAGCTGTTAGCACTCGTAGTGTGAGAAGAAGACTTGCAGAACGTGAAATAAGCCATCCAAGGAGCCTAAATTACAGCGTGCTCCGTACACACCGTATGTCGCGTTCTCAGTTTGCGCGGCAGCATTCACGCTGGAGGCAAAGGCAATGAAGTCATGTGTTCTTTAGTGTCGAGGTACGAGGAACAATGGAAGAAGGAAGGTCTACCAAGAGCAGGGCCATTTAGTGCGGAGTTGCGTAGAAGAGAAAGTAAGTTATGGCGGTGGGTAGTTGACATCTGGGAAGCCATTTCCACCGCAAGAAAAGTGGACTTAGCTCTTGTTTGGACCTCAGATGCATTACTAAATGCTGACCATTATTATAAACTAATGTTTGGAGTCTCACGTAATGCCATAGGCCGTGTTTATAGGCCTGAATTCCATTTTTATTAATGAGCTCTTGCATGGCCTCTGGCGCCCATACAAGAGCTCCAAGAAGTTATCACAGTAATAGCCATCAAGTCCCGACATGTAAGTACCTAGTTGAGCACCTGTGGGACGAGTAAAAAGCGAGACGTTCAAGCTCGTCATCCAGCCTCGCCAACATTATAGGAACAGAAAACTGTTATTAAAGAAGAATGGGAGAATTTTCCTTAACGTGCGATTTTAACACTGACTAATCCGAAGCCGCATGAATGGTTTCGTTGAAGCTTTTGGAGGCAATACCAGTTATATTGGATAATAAGATATTGATTTAAGGTCACCTAAGTATTTTTTTTTTTTATTCAAATTCATAACAACTTATATGAGCCTAATGTTGAATATGCAAGCTACAAAATTCCATAAAAACTTTTTGATCATATATATTATTTTATATGTTATGGACGGTCTTTGTGCTATGTGGCTCGGTTTAGGAGTCCAGGAATGCATTATGAATCCGACAGATGGAATGCAAATTTCGCAAAAGCGAAGAATCGTGTGCAATGTCCGTTGACACATTTTATTGTAAATGAACAGAAGCAATTCTCCTATTTTGTAAAAAATAGCCTAGATTTTTGATATTTGGTTGCCTCAGAGATGAGACTGCAAATAGATTTTGTACACCTCGAATGACGAGATTTGGCCATCTGGTGATTTCGTAATGATGCATCGGAAGGTATTTAAGTACACCGTAGGCGTTATGGAAAACACTGGCCGCAAGTTGCAACAAACGGGTTGAATTCGTCAACACTTTACTTGGTTTAAGAGATCGTGAAATTTAATTAGGCGTGTTCACTGGAATGCTTCTTCGAGTAGATAAACTATTTAATTGCACAAAGACTATTCTAAGTTGTACAGCAAATATATCATGCATGCATGACCTAATAAAGAATGGGCCGTAACGTTTACTAATATGCATACAGGAATACTAATGATATGCATAAATTCTGGATCTGCAAGAAACAGATTTAAAAACTTGCATAATTAAAGACCCATACCATTCTATTATAAGAACCTGAGGCCCAGTGATATTGGTCCGACTTATGGCGTGTAGGTAGTGATTTTTTTTCATTACGCCTGCTCTCACAATGATGTAGGAAAACATCTACCAACCCGCACTGGGCCCGCGTGGTAGATTACAGCCCAGTTTCTCTCAAAGAGAAGAGATCTGTGCCCCAGCAGAGGGAACATGATAATCTGATTATGTTACACAATTCTAGCAAAGTCTGGTTCAACGGCCAATTGAAGGTTACCGTACTTCGAGAGTTCAAAGTCTGGAATGGACCATTTAGGATGACCCCACTTATAGTGCAAGTGTGTACAATAGCGTTAATAGTTTTTATCCAGCTGGTGGTTTCATTCAGAAATATAAAAATAATGGAGCAGATTCCCTAGTTTACAAATTAAACTAAATTGAAGTTTAGTTCATCTTTTCCTTTCTATTTTATTAAGAAAAGGACATAAGATATAATATTAGTTTAATCGGCACGGTTGGCGTAGTGTTGAAATGTTTAACTGCTGCGCTGTGCATGTCGCGGTTTCGATTCCCGCAAGGGTCAAATGTATACATGTAGGTCATACGTAGTTGTTCTGGGTCTGGTTGTTTATGTATGTGAGTTTTATCTGTTTGTAAAGGCACCCACGATACAGGAGAAATTCCTAGTGTGTGTGGCAACGTTTTATTTTTTTAACCGACTTCAAACTAAAGCGGAGGTTCTCAATTCGTCATAATCTTTGTAATGTTCACCGATTACTCTAAGACTCCTAGACCGATTTGCAAAATTCTTTTTTTGTTTGAAAGGGTATACTTTCCAGGTGGTCCCATAGTCACCAGGTCAGGACCTGATAATGGAAGACTAGAGAAATCAAGGCGAATTTTTTTATTAAAAAAATCTATATAACATGCGCTGAACTTTATTTATTTAAACAAGTATGATACACTTAACTTATATATTTATTGTATAATCTATGTAAATGGTACACTGTAGACTACCTACATTATTTCTCTCACTATTCCATCCAAAGGTTGACTGTAAAAGATCACTCTTAGCGATAAGACCGCCCATTGTGTCACCCTTTGTAAAATCTTTTACTTATTTATGTTCTGTAATCTATATGGTGTACATAATAAAAAGTATTCTATTCTATTCTTTAATTTCTGAACAAGAGTACTGAGGCTACCATTTTATAAATTGCTACATTATTAAAAACCACCTTCGAAGCAATCAGGGAGCTCTCACAGACAGGATTCTAAAGTGTACTAACTAGCGTCTATTTAGCAGAGTTGAAGAGGTCAAGGAGAATGGTAGAAATGTGTCATCGATGGTAATTGTCTTCATTCAATCTGTTCACACGCTATCAAAATGTTTAATCTTTATTAATATTATAAAGACGATAGAATCGTTTGTATGTTTGCATTGAACAAGCTCCGAAGCTACTGGACCGATTTGAAAAATTCTTTCACCATTAGAATTCTACATTATCTGTGATAAACATAGGCTATACAATATTTTAAAAAAATGGAATCCGTATGTAAATTTCGTTAATGTAACCGAACGTATTGAACAAAATACCACAAAGTGCTGAAGTTATTGAAAATATGTAGAGCAAAGCGATATGTACAACAGTTTTATAGAAGACATCAATATCTACAAAAATAGCGCGATGACACACGAATATGTCAATTATTATAGTTAAGTATGTCAACATTTTTTATTTTTTTAAAGTTGATAGAAATGGTGATCAAAATCAGACAATTTTATCTTTCCTTTTTTAATTAAAAATATTAAGTATATAATCTAAATATAAACAAAAAAAATACCCGTGGATGAAGCTCCACACATTATATTTATCAAAGTTCTTTTTATAACAATCTCCTAAAAACCTTTTCTGGCTCTTGTTTTATATTCTCAGTTTATTTTTATTAGCTCTGATTTGAAAAAAAAAAAAGCTCCCATAAAATATGCCTATAAAAAGAATGTTGCATTAAGTACCTATATTTGCAAAACTATTTCATATTGTATCTTCTTTTGAAAATTCAGAACGACTCGCAAATGTGAGACAGTACGCGTCGCAACCGCAAGCTAGAGAATCTAGCACCGAATGTCCAGTTTCGTCTTACAGAACAAAATGCGAGACAGTTACCATACGAACGACTGTCAAGCACGGGCTTTTTTTTTTGTTTCCGGGGTGAAAAATCGGCATGGATGTCCGCCGC
The DNA here is from genome assembly GCA_017933935.1 of Sesamia nonagrioides. Classification (NCBI taxonomy): domain Eukaryota; kingdom Metazoa; phylum Arthropoda; class Insecta; order Lepidoptera; family Noctuidae; genus Sesamia; species Sesamia nonagrioides. Next base: position 4,212,041 of record JADWQK010000188.1, read on the forward strand.
CCTGGGGCGGGTGACGGGGTCTGTCAGGCTCTTACGGATTAAGAAGCACCTTGGTGTGTTTCATCTCACACCTACACCGGGGGTTGCGAGAACGAACACTGCTTCCGCAACCCCTGATTGGTGCTACTGCTGACCCGACCCGCCACTGTGGGCCTCCCCGGGTCTGGGGGGAGTGAGGTGTCTGGGGCTGAAAGAGAGCGTTATCCGCCCTCCGCCGACGCCCGTTGCGCCTGCTGCGGGCCGGGTGAGAGGACGAGATCTCCCTCTGCCTTTCCGCAGCCTCCTGCGAGACGACTGTTTCGCAGAAGGAAACCACCGCATCCCAGGACTCTTCGCTGCCGACCATCGACTCGATTACCGCCGGCAGCCACAGGTCACTGCCTACTTCAGAGATGAGAGCACGGTGCAGCTCCAGCTCCTACCAAGCGGCACACTCTACCAGCGTATGCCACGCCGTGTGCTCCCGGCAGTCGACGCAGTGGTGACTCCGGGCGTCCGGCTCCCTGTTTATGCGACACAGGTACTTTCCAAAGTAACCATGCCCCGAAAGTACCTGTGACATCCGAAACATCAGAGAGCCCTCTCCCGAGCGAGTCCGCCAGTACTGGCCGGATAGCCTCGATGGTGGTGAGACCAGCAGTAGGGCGTGAAAGCCTATCCGGTCATTCCGCCACAACGACCTCGCGGAGCTGCGACCGACGCTGCTCGAGCTGACGCAGCATCGGCAGTTCGCCCCGCTCCCGCGCGTTGAAAAAAAATACAAAATTAAAATAATGAAAATTAGTTTAAAGGTTTCAAGTCATTGCTTTAATTTTGAACATTTATTTACTGGGATCTCCAATTCTATCGTAATTTTCTATTGTATTTGTGTATCCTTTATACACAAATACAATAGAAAATTACAATAATAGAATAAGGCTCTTTTACGTGTGCTCCTTCAATTACAGAAGACCACAGCATGCACACATAACTAGGTGTAAACACGATATTACTTAAATAGTATAAATAAATTATGAGTGCAAATCATAAAATGAGAAATATAAAAGAAAACAAAATTGACATAAAATCAACATAATCAAAATTAAACATTCATATTACAAATAATATTAGAGGCAGGATAAAAATTAAAATAAAATAATTTAAACAAATCACTTAAGTCATGGACGCTTTTATTATAAATTGCCAATCTTGTAGCATTCAATGCCGCCAAAACACAGGCGTGTCTTTTCACCGCCAAAAGGAGCCCGTTCACCTTGGCCCCTACTTTTCGGAATGTGTCCTTGGAGTGTTCCGACCGCCTTCAGCTTTTGGGAGTTGAGATTTCCTCGAACCTTAACTTTGGGCGGTTCATTGAGTCCAAGGCCAGGGTGGCTGCCAGGAAACTTGGCGTTATCGCAAAGGTCCGGCAGTACTTCACGCCTCTAATGTTATACAAAGCACAGGTCCGTTCGTGTGTGGAGTACTGCAGCCACATTTGGGCTGGTGCTGCCAAGTGTCACCTGGCCACTTTGGTGTAAAGGTTGTTGTTGCTAGATGCTGCAGGACAGGTGACATCAGGATAGTCTTATAATAAAACTAGGAGCTCTGTGTTACGACGTGTGTATTCGAGACTATACGATTGACAGACTAGAACGGAAGTGACAATACATAGGTAGTGTTGCGCATCGACAATAGTGTTGAGACATATACGTAACATCTTCCCTTTTGAAAATACTTATTTTAATTACAAGACATAAAACTCTAAACTTGAGTTATCAACTTATGAAACGGAACGTAAGTACAATTTCTTAAAAATATTTTATGTTTATTATTACATGAAAAGGAACGTTAATTTAACGACAAACAGAACAGAGGTAAGTACAATGCTTTTTCTTTTCCGAACGAACATGACATGTGACAGTGACATTTGAATGACAACTAATGTCATATCAGTTTGACATTTGTAACTTGTAAACACAATTCAATTTCAATATCAATTATCATTAATAATTATTAATTTACAGGTAGATGCAAATTATATCAATTTGTGCAATTCTTAGGTCTAAACTTATATCTAGACATTAACAAACCTTCTTGGCTTCCTAATAGGTCTACCAAATGACGAGTATTTAATATTTGAACGTGTTGGTGTATCTAATGTTTTTGTTTCTGTTTCAGGTTTCATGACCGGATAAGGCGAATGAGGAGACTGAACTTTCGACTGAGGAGATGACGAAGACCGTTGGACTGGACTAGCAGTAACAATTGTACTACTCTGAGGCGATTCTTGGGGAACAACAGGACTACTATAACTACTGTATTCTGATCTACGTGAACACTGAGAAGAGACATTGGATGATTGAGGAGTTGTGTTTATGTTTGGTTTCAAGATGTGTTGACGGTTACGACGGAATGTTCCTTCTGGAGACGAAATTATATAAGACCTGGGGTTATTGTCAAGACTTGAAATAGTACCGGGAATCCAAATACTATCTGGCTGTTTTTTAAAGTAAATTTGATCACCTACATTAAGTGAAGACAAAAGTTTTGAGTGTTGATTATAATAAATCTGTGATTTGTGATTTTGTGTTTTAATTCTGTTAGACAATGACTTATACTGTGGAATTCTAGGTTTTAAATTTCTATCTAAGACTGGAAGTTTAGTTCTAAGTATTCTTGACATAAGTAATTGTGCAGGGGAATACATACTCTCTTTAGGAGTGTTCCTATATTGAAGTAATGCCAAATGGGGATCTGTGTTGTCCGCAAAACATTTGGTCATCATATTTTTTATAGTGCCTATGGTTCTTTCAACGAACCCATTAGACCTAGGACAGTAAGGACTAGACGTGACATGTTCAATTTGCCATTCTGAGACAAAATTATGAAACTCTTTTGAATTAAATGGGGGACCATTGTCTGAAACTAGTGTATTAGGGATACCATGACGAGCAAAGAATGATTTCAAGTGACTAATGACAATTTTACTGTTGGAACCACCTATTAGTTTAGCAATTTCGACATATTTGGAAAAATAATCAACTACTATGACATATCTATCAGAATTTAGATCAAATAGATTGACTCCTACTTTATACCATGGAATTAATTTTATCTCATGGGGTTGAAGCGGCTCTTTAGTATCATTTCTTTTAATTAAATTTAATACCTCACAACTATTACGACCAATAATGTTTCTACAGGGCAAGTCTACTATGTGAAAATTAATTTTAAATTGCTTACTATTATGACTGACTGACAAAGTAGTTTGACCCACTGTTGGTAGAACTTCTCCACTAAAAGTTGAAAGCTTATTATGACTCTTTACTATGATATTCAAAGGTAAGTTTAGACTATTAAAAGTATTAAATGACAATATGTTAGTATCGGCACCAGTATCGAGTAGAAATTCAATCAACTTATTGTTTATAGACAAATTAGTATGATATGACTTCTTATCTTTTATCTCATTTAGAAACAGACTATTTAAGTAAATATAACTAACTTCAGATGAGTTACCAATGTTTTCTTCTTGTACTAGGTTGACCTTCTTCTTAAAGCAGTATCTAGCAAAGTGATTCAGCTTGTGGCAGACGTTGCATTTGACACCCATTGCTGGACACCTGTTTCGATGAACTTGACCACATCGTTGACACTTTCCTGAGTGGCTAACGACTTCTTGACGACTGTGACTTCTCTGACGACTTTGTTTGCTATCCTGATAACTTTGATTGACGTGACGACTCCGACTTCCTTGACGACTATAGCTGACTTGACGATTATACCCTTGATTGGCGTTATTTTGACGTTGACTGGTGTTTTGACGGTTTTGACTCTGACGATTGACGACACATATATTTTCTTTTTCACTTTTCGATGAGAAGATATCTGCTTCATTCCTCGTATTCCTCATTGTTATGGCTAGACTGACTGCGGCATCGAATGTTTTTGGTTTTTCGATGAGGATTCTTTCTCGAATGTGCGATGATGTCTGATTGAGATTCCACGAGAATATGTCTTTTAGTAACTCGTCTTGTAAGGCTCCGAACTCGCATTGGATGGAAATATTCTTCAGCGCGGTGGCGTATGTTTCTATGGATTCACTAGACTCTTGCTTCCTATTAAATAATTTGTGTCTTTGCATTGAAATATTGACTCTAGGGGTAAAGTATTCCTCAAAACGTTGTAGTAGGTCTTTATAGGTTATTTTCGTGATATCCGTATTCAGTGAGTGAAAAATATCCAGTGCGTTTGGCCCGATCGTATGTAAAAGTATGGCGACTTTCCTTTGATCCGACTCAAATTGTAGGTTATTGGCAATGAGATAAATATTGAGCGATGTCTTGAAATTTTTCCACGCCAAGCCCATATTGGACGAATTAGTATCCAATTGGAAATTATGTAAAGGCAACATGTTATTTTGCTGCGATTGCGACGATGGCTGGGTGAGTGGCGGCGAGTTATTCTCGGCGGCCATTTTGACATGAGACCGGTGTGTCCGATTCTTGATTAATTATTTAGGTACCTTTGAATTAGCGAGCTTCCTCCGGCTTCTGATGCTGGATGCTTCTGACACCATGTAAAGGTTGTTGTTGCTAGATGCTGCAGGACAGGTGACATCAGGATAGTCTTATAATAAAACTAGGAGCTCTGTGTTACGACGTGTGTATTCGAGACTATACGATTGACAGACTAGAACGGAAGTGACAATACATAGGTAGTGTTGCGCATCGACAATAGTGTTGAGACATATACGTAACATTTGGATTCAGTGGAGAGACGTGCAAAGAGGCTGATTGGTGACCCTGATCTAACTCGAGTTGGTCTCCAAAGCCTAGAGCACAGGCGTAGAGTAGCCAGCCTTTCGGTGTTCTATAGGATGCATTTCGGGGAGTGTGCGAGGGAATTGCTGATTTAATTCCCCCATCTCCGTTCCACCAGCGGACGACCCGTCGTACGGCTGGTTTCCACCTTTACGTTGTTAACACCACTACGATCCGGACGAAGCGTTTCGCCTCCTCCTTTATACCGCGTACATCGAGGGACTGGAACAATTTGCCAGCGGCGGTGTTTCCGTCGGACTACAATTTGAGTGTCTTCAAGGCTAGAGTGAATAGGCTCTTAATAAACTAGTGCGCTTTACCATCAACGATTGCGTCACTGCTTACCATCAGGCAGGATTGCGGTCAAGCGCTGGTTTATAATATGTAAAAAAAAAAAAAAATTAAATTACTAAATCTTAATTTAGAGCCTGTATCAAAATGTTAAAAAACTCCACACGTGCGAAGCCGGGACGGGCTACTAAAATATTAGATTTTACTAAATGAAGATACGGTACTTACATATAAAAAAAAAAAATATTTTATTTTTCTGTGTTTGTTCCGACTAATCTCCGAAACTGCTGATCCGATTTTGAAGAGAAGTTCTCTGGGAGATAACTGATCTTAAAGAGTAACCTAGGCTAATTTTAGATATAAACAATAAGAGTTCCGAACGAAGTCGAGGGCACAGTTAGTAGTAAATCTATTAGATCTATATAGATTCCCAATGTAAATTTTATTGGATGCAGGTCCAATATTATTCCGATACCAAGCCCTGGCCATATTTAGTGCTCCATTCAGCTCCAAAAATTTGTCATGAGTATGATATTTTAAGTTTAATAAGTTTTATTATTTTCGTTCCACTTTTATTACAATTAAATGCCAGCCTGCACCGAGTTTAACAAATGTACAGTCCATTGAACTATTTTAAAATCACTACGTGCATTCCCACCACAGAGTTCCATTTGCATACGTCCAAAATTTTCGCAAACCATTTTCCGTTGAGCGTCTATTTGTGACAGATATCGAGAGTGGAGTTGTTCGGTTCATTTCTCACTTATCCTGGCTTAAAGCTAAGAATAACCTGCTATCTTTGGCAGGATCCTGATTGGGACCTGTCTGTTCAAATTGCTGCCAAATGTAGTCTTAAATAGAGTTGACGTCGACGTAGCGTGTCTTCACTCTAACTTGGAGTATAAAGAGCTTACTCCTATTGGCTCGTTAAGCATTGAACATTGGTGTTCAGGTAGTTTTAAGCGACAGGGGAACATCAGACAGTTAAATGTTTAGCCTTTTAGCATTTGTATTTATAGAATAGGGTTGGTGAATGCCAAGAAGCACTTTCGGTATCAGTGTGCACGTACGTTTATGCCGTATCGGGAGACGATAGTGTGACGTAACTACAATGATTTAGGTGCTTTGCTTTGAGTTTATTAAAAGATATCTGGTTAGCATTGTAGTGATTGTGAACATGCAGCGTTCTTGGTAGTGCGCAGGTGCAAGAAAAAATACACTTGCCGCCATGTTGTTATAACGATGGACAGATAATTTAAATAGCCAATCACTCAACACCTGTCCCTTTCCTTTAATAATTTTATTGATTAATATTAATCTCACGAGTTCCATTTGCGAGTTTTGTTTTAGTACAAAAGCGGAACGTATCATCTTGTTCATTACTTAATTCTAAATTCATAGCAGATAAAACAGCCATAAATTATCCATGAACAGTAACAAGATCAACTAATGAAATCTTTGAGATATCCAATAAGAAACTTGTGCTATAAAAACAAACATCCATATAGAAAAATGAAAACATACCGCACCAATTAACTAAAACACTTATCTACTTCGAAACAGGTTTTCAAATCAACGCTAACGCTAAGTAATTGCATTGAAACATAAAAGATAAGTTGGTAATATATTTAATCATGCACGGCGCGTAGAAAACACCTACTTAAGGGTGTGTACACATCTAGCGAAACCAGCCAAACGCGAAACTTATTTTGTATGGAAGACCACGTAGTAGAAGCCGTTCGAGCAGATCTGGGTACAAAATAGGTTCGCATACAGTATGTGGTCGCACCCTAATGCGAGCAGCCCGGAATATCCGGAACGTTAACATTATGATAAATGATTGTACCTACATAAAAATTATTGGGATCAACGTAAGCTCAAGGTTATGACGTTATGGGGTTATGGGAACTATTTTCGTATTTACACAGGGTCGGTATTGGTATGTCTGGTTTCCCGGCAAGAACAAGGTTTTTGGCTTTCGGATTATCGTGGGTGTACAAAAAGTGGTGACTAATGTAACAAAACATTCATGTGGTCACTTTTCGGAATGTAAGATGACAGAAACTATGAATGTCGAAGATAAGAAATAGAAGTTTGCATTTGTTTTAAACAACATCTACATAATATTTTGGTTACTGCAAGTGTTTAAACATTTATTCTTCTCAACGGCAGTGAAAAAACATGGTATATAAAAGGTAAATATAAATAAAGTAAAATGATTTGAGGTGGACCGATGACCTGGTGAAGGTCGCAGGAAGCCGATGGATGCGGGCAGCACAAGACCGGTCAGCGTGGAAAGCCTTGGGGGAGGCCTTTGTCCAGCGGTGGACATCTATAGGCTGAAGAAGAAAATGATTTAGCCCTGTTCCCGATTCCAGCGGGGTATTATTTTTCTATATTTTTAAATATCTATATTTTTTTCACATGCAAATATTTTAAAATGTAAAAATTACTAAAGTAATATGTGTAAATGAAATAAAAAATAGAGTTGTAACAGACAGTGAGGGTTAGACTGGAGTTCATATGTGGTTTGAACCAGTTAATCTCTAGAAGTACCAGTCAGATTTGAAACATCAGGTCCGTTATGAGCCGTGAAAAAAGAAAAAAAGGTCAAAAAATCGCTAAGCGAAATCGAAGTAACAACGCGGGCCATGCGACGGGGTGGGTTGAGGAAATAGGAAATTTCACGCGTACGACGCCGCAGGCAGAAACTACTTAGATTTAACGTACAGCCAATCGATTCTGTGAAAAAGTTATTAATATCATTATTTTTTAAATAATTATTTAAACTAGTGCCTGACTGCAATGCCGCCTGATGGTAAGCAGTGATGCAATCGTTAATGGTAAAGCGCGCTAGTGCATAAAGCCTAGACACTTGAAAAACTTGGTGAATAGGAAGGAAGACGAGCAGTTGAGTGACCTAATGCAATGTTACCCCAACAACACGACCAACGATGCTGCGCCAGAGGGAGATTGTTACCCTCCACGATCAAACTCCCGACACGACATTTTGTCCATCGTAGGCACACATCGCAACACAACTGCTCAGACCCGTCTTCCGTACTTCTTCACCTTACATCATGCTGGAAAGCGTCGAATCGCTTGGCGGCAAGACTTTTTCTAGTGGCTGGTAACTTCTGCCGGCAGCCAATATTATGGCCTATGTTCAATTATGCATAGCTTACTAATGGCGTTAACTATTACAGTCATTGAATCGAACTAAGTATATTAGAGTTCAATGTTCCTTTCAGTTACAATAATATCTAAAGTTCAATGTCACTTGGTAAGCCAAGGTTAGTCCTAATGATCATACCCGTATTGCCTAAACAGTTCCCGAGACTAAAGAGTTTAATAAAGTATTAGCGATGACAAAGTCAACGCCTCTACGCTGACTATTGGGTGTATTGTAATATTCTAGAGGGCGCGCTTAACTGCTAATGATGGGATAGACGACGTGTTTGTCCCCTTATATCGGGCACAATTCTGATACGACTTTTGTATAGTGACCACAAGCCAGCTTAGCTTGCGATGTTCCGGAAAGCATTTGCGTTTTTTGATAACGTCACAAAGTTTACTACTAACACAAACAGGATTTCAAGGTCATCGTTCAATAGATTTAATATTTTGCGGAAATTGCAGAATTATTTTCGCAACAATTAGGGTAGAGTCATTTCAACACCGCTCTCCCAATTTTTAGTTTTGTATGTACATATATTGAAAAGTGCATATTTCGGTAATAGTATGTATGTGTATATATAGCTTATTTAAGTATTTATTTAAATAGTGTTAAGAGAGCTCTTTTTTTTTTTATATGTTCTTCAACTAAAGGACCTGCCATCTAATCTTTTGACCACCTGTGGTTGACTGGTAGAGAATGCATAAGGCTTTAAGTCCGCCTCTGTACAATTCATGTGCGAAAGGATAAATAAATAAATATTTTAATGTCCTCTGAAACGACACGGATAGCAAACGGCTCAATTAAAGCGACTAAATGCTAGAGTCGTTTTCGTAAATAAGGATATTAGGTTAAAACTAACTCTTCATACTTGCTCTTATACTAACAGATACTAATCGTGTTTAAAGTGATACAATTTGTGTTTTTGTATACATAACATAATCGGCCTTGTCCGGCACGAGTTGCGGTGAGAACCCACAGCTGGAACCCAGTCCTCGCGGTGAGAGGGAGTGGACCGCAATCCACCCCACAGCGGCCATTGCAGGTTGGTACACATCACATCTTCCAACTTTAGGTTATAGGATTTTCAGGTTTGCTCATATTTTCGACGTTTTTTTTTTCATGCACCCCTTTGAGTACAGCAATAAAAAGCGCCCGTCTCGGCTAGATAGTACGGACGACAGCAGATCAACCTACCCCAAACTGTCAGATATTCCCAATCAACCTTGAGCCTTAATGCTTTAGATATAAATTTGAAAATCTAATAAGGAAATCTGACAGATTGTAGTAGCTTGACGTGGTGTCTGTACAACTTAAAACTTATAAGTCGCAATTACTACGCCACCACTGCTCTCAAGTTAATTTGTATGTAGGGAGTAACCTTCAGAACGATCTGATTCCGAAAATTCTTTCACAGGATATTACAGGTATGTTAAAACAAGACCTGTCACTACGAAATCGCAGACAGAAATATAAAACAACAGATAATTTTATAAAATCTACGAAAGAAAAATGGTAATGTGTTTTGATTAATTCCTTAAAAGATATTCGCACGAGTAAAATTCAAATACATAGTTCCACATTACCTGAAAGAGGTATAGGTCCAGTGGGTACAATCCCAAATACGTTACGAAAAAACACGGACCCAGCGATCGTAGTCGTTTCAATTTCAGTGCAGAAAAATCGATTCAAATTAGACCTTGATAAGGTCTCATAGATTTAGCAAAGAGTTTTATAGGTCAGTTTATTTATTTCTTTATTTTTTGGCTTCGCACGGTTTGTGCATTTAGCCAATGTCACGTAATTATGAATTATTAGGTATTCATGGCGAAAAAGACGGCCGCGTGACCCGTCTTACGAGTGAGGTTTGGGAAAAAGTCTTGACGTGGCCACTATGCTGCGATATTTCACTGTTCTTAATGAATTATTCACTAAATGCACTTTTTACTACATAAATCACGCGCTTTTATTTAGTAAACAACACTATAAATAATTTTAAAAGTCCAATGAAAAATGAGCGTGACACTCATCTTGACATTCCCGCAAAAACTCTATAGGTCAGTTATTTTTGTGTCAGGTAGTATCAGTACAGAGTAAGTAGATTTAATAGAAGCAGTCGGCGTTTTGAAACAACTGGTAAAATTGTCAGTACTGAGTGTAGCACATTTCGGCCTGACTTTTCGAAGAGTACAGGCGTGCTATAAGGTAATAGGTATATAAGTAACATACTTATTAAATAATAAAGCTGAAGACTTTTTGTTTAAAAACGCTAATTGCCACTTGTAATAGGGATGTATCCAAGGTATGAAAATCAAAAAAATAATTAGTCCGTCTTATAGATAACAAATAAAATTAACACCCGTATTTTTTATTTTGTCGAAATTACTGAAAACTACTGGGATATAGCGTGTTAAAGTTACGGAGTGGGGGCTAATTACATCACGCCGTGGTATATTTTGCACCACGGCGTGACGTCATGCGAAATTTCAAATCAATATATCTTTCTAAATATTTGAATGAAAGAAATAATAAAAAATACCTGTTCAATAATTTTTATAAAACTATCTGATGGACACTAAACTATTTTTTAGGATACAACCCAATTGTTTGTTGCACCAGGTAACGTCTTTACGTCGGCGCTGTCGCTGAAAACCAGCGCTGAGCTCTGTTTTGCAAAGAGTCGCAGCATAATGCTGAGCGACAGCCGTTTTGCGTTGATATGACGCATGTTTCCCTCAACTATTTATTATTTTTGTAAACTTTTGCGTCATGTTTACCACAAATAAACGTTTTTTCTTTCTTTCTAATCTTTCGTCGGCTTTGAAAACATATTTTTTTTTTGAGAACACAATTCTTAAAGAAGGTGATTTAACATCACGAAATGGTTGTTAGGAGCCGATTTAAAAAAAATGTCAATAGTGCGGGTAGGAGACGCGATGCGACAACCCTGGGTTGAGGCAACAAGAATTCCATACAGACAAAATCGTGGGCAGAGGCTAGTGTAGCATATTTTGACAAAGCTTTGAAATAGCTAACAAGAGCAGGAGTACACTTCTTTCCTAGCCTAAGTTCTTGAAAGTAGGTATAAAACGGATTATTACTGGTGTTGAGGATGTAGATGATAAAACTGATTACATAAAGCTTGTATATTTTGCTAAATTAGGTTTTCGCGAATTTGGTTTAACGAGGTCCCGTGCCTGCGAAATCTAGCAAAATTACAAAGATCAACGTACGCTCAAGGATTTATTGTTGTACTACCTTCTGCCTGCGACTTCGTCCGCGTGAATTTTCTTGTGCCCACAACCCACATGCGGCTCGCATCACCTGCCCAAGCTATTAATTTATTTCGCTTAGTGTTTTTATGACTTTTCACTTTTCCAAGCCTTCTTAGGCTCATATACATAATGTTTTTTTTTTATGTTTTTTGTTTCGCGGTGGAAATCCTCGTGGACTTCCTCTATCATGGGGGTGACAGAGGGGTATCATAGAGGGGTACCGGTTAATAACACCGCGGTTTCACCTCCACCTATGTCCCGCACCCCTAGGATTCACATAAGGAATCACTGAACCCCGCACCCCTGCAAGCTCATAGCATATTGATAAATAGCCAATCCTACTAATATTATAACTATGAAAGTTTTAATGGATGCATGTTTGTTACTGTTTCACGCAAAAATTACTGAACGGATTTATATGAAATTTGGCACACAGATGTTTAATGTCCAGGATTAACATAATAAGCCATTCACGTATAAGATATTTTTATCCCACGAGTCAAAACTTATGCGGGTGAAGCCGTGGGCCGCCGCTAGTAGTTTATAAGAATAAGACTATCTAAAATTCACAAATCCGGCCGGTATTACACACGAACACACGTACAAAGCAACTCTTTAGTTTTACTAATACTTAGTATTAAGTATATATATGTTTTACTATTACTTAGTTTGCTCAAGGTTAGATAAACGAAATTACTCCGTAATATACCGTATAATACATAGTACGGTACGTGCAAACATGATAACTCGAGATGAGGCCAACGACCGTCTGATTTGATTACGAAGAAGATAAGATAAATCTCGTGGTGATCGTGTGAAGGGTTTAGGTGACGAATATTTTGATTAGAAGTGAATGAAAATTAAACGTGTAATGCTGTAATTTTAACATAGTAGGTACCTACTTGTTTTTCGTAAAACTTTTTGCTGTATTAGGTAATGGCTTTTCCTGGCTAAGCAGTGTCTTGGAGATTTCGATGTTTTGATCAAAACCAATGTAATCGATTCTCTTTAAGGAGTAGAGCTTTTAGACTAATCTGGAAAACTCATCATAGTACATACATATCTTCAGTCTAGCTTTTTCCCAACTAGGGTCGGAACAGTTTTTGTCTAAACGAATGCAGCTAAATTCCTTTATTTTATAGATCATAGAGAGAGCGGTTACCTACATGACGATTGGATCAGACTTGAGTTTTTGACTACCCATAATGATTGTCAAAGACCAGCGATTGACATCCAAGACAACGGCTTAACGTCCTTTGCCAGACATGGAGGGGTCTTGATATGTATTGGATGGTCACCCATCCTCAAACTGACCGTGTCAAGCGTAGCTTAAATTTTTCGATGGAACCGTGCGCGATTTCAGTCTATGCACGTGCGGTGAGGAGAGTCTTAGGTCCGTATTACAGAACGTCACTCAAAACTCAAGCTCTACTTAAGTCTCGTTTCAAGCCATTTGATTGGTTGAAACTAGTTTTAAGTAATGCTTAAGCACAGATCAATGCTTGAGTTTCCTTCTGGAATACGGACCTAAGAGGCTAAACCTTCGTTTACGTTTGACATCTACCAACCCGCACTGGGCCCGCGTGGTAAATTAGACATAGACAGCCCATTTCCTCTCAGGCCTCGGAGGCCTGTGTCCCAGGAGTGTGAACATTATAGGCTGATTATGATAACGTGTGATTATTATTATTTAGCCCCACATTTCATAAAACATCTAAAAACTAAAAGAGCTTCCGAAAATTATAGGGAATAACTACACACATCAAAAGTGTCTAGGGATCAACATATATTTTTGCAATAACTTTTCTCCTGATTGATATTAATTAAAATTTTCTTTAAGGATTCATCAAATAAAGTGTTTTCGTTTGTCACAGTAACGATAAACCAAGTCACCTTTGCATTAATAAAGAAATTTGCCATTTTCCTAATAAAGGGATATTTGACATTTGAACCACTAACACAAAAGTTCGAAAAAAAGACTGAAATAACAGTTTTCTCTAAAATTTTATTGGGTAACTTAAACAATTAATAATCCGTGTTTCTACCGCGAACACTAACAACACAAGAACATCGGTTTGGCATACTCAAAATGAGTTCATCCAAATCACGCTGTGGAATGGCCGCCCATGTTCGTTGCAACAACAAAAAAAGGTCTTCTTGCGACTGGATACCCTCCATATTCGGCAGAGCTCTTCTCTGTAGCATATCCCATGCATGCTCAATCGGGTTCAAGTCTGGCGACTGAGCAGGCCAGGGCAGGACATTGATGTTAGCTGCGGCGAGAGTCTGTCTTACAACTCTTGCGGTGTGCGGTCGTGCATTATCATGCATTAACTGAAATAAGGGACCGATTTGCACTTGTAGAGGAACGATGACGTCTGATACAATCGTTTCAGCATAAATTTGAGCGTTGAGGTTGCCTCTGATCCAAATCAACTCAGTTCTTCCGCCGATCCAAATACCCGCCCATACCATGATGGTTCCACCACTATAAGGATGGACTTCCTGGCAGGATTTTAATCGCTGTTGGCGTCCAGGGGTTCTCCAGTGTCGTATACGTCTTGTATCCGGTCTCATACCAAAACGAGACTCATCAGAAAAGCACACGAAACGCCATTGTTCTTCTGCCCAATTTCTGTGTTCAAGAGCCCATTGATATCGAATCCTACGATTGTGCATTGCTATAGGTGGTACCCGTAGCGGTCTTCGGGAATGAAGGTTCACTTCATGCAAGCGGTTTCTGACTGTTTGGTCGCTAATTAAGTTCCCTGAAGAGTGATGAAGCCTCACGGCTAACATCATGGCGGTTATTGTTGGAGCTCTTCGAGTTAAGATTTGAATGTATCGGTCTTGTCTCCGTGTGGTGCAGCGATACCGTCCTCCATGGCGCTCAGCCACGGTACCAGTGCTTCGGTAACGTGTCCAAAGTCGACTAACACTCTGACTTGTATTCAGAGCTAAAGCCACAGTACGTTGCCGGGAACCAGCTTCTATCATTCCCACGGCTCTGAGCATTTCTTCCCTGCTTAAATGACGTCGAATATTGACAGCTGATTTTCATCTTTTACTCGAATTTGATTCACAGTTCCTGATTCAAATTATGAAATGCACCAAAAAGGATCCATATAAATTTATAAAATCATAAATTTATTACAAAGCCACATCTCAATCTCAAGAAATCCGCATAAAAATGCTTGATCCCTAGACACTTTTGATGTGTGTAGTTGAAAAAGCAGCCGATTTTAGTTAGAGGTTTGGAGTTTCAGACTAAATCGTTTTCATACCCGCAACTATCGTAAGATCTGCATGTTTACTCATGTTGATTAATTAATGTAGGCATGTGAGTGCACGTGCTTTAACTAAAATAGCATACATGCTACGCGTAAAACGTGAAAGCTCACCATAACTTCAATTAACTAGGTAAGTAGTTAGAGCCAACATGTAGCTCTAGGTACATGTTTATACTTTATACACACGTACGTATATTGCGAAACCAATTCGTATGTAATGAGAGGGACTTGCATAGCATATGTATCTATGAATGGCTTTGTAAAATGAAACTTATTCCTTTCTTTAAAGTACTCTTTGAAAAGTTTAAGTGTGGTGGCCTAGTGGTTAAAACACCAGCCTTTCAAGTATGAGTGCGCGGGTTCGATTCCAGGTCAGGCAAGTACCAATGTAACTTTTCTAAAGTTATACATGTACTTTCTAATTATATCTTAGACACCAGTGACTGAAGGTGAAGGAAAACATTTTGAGGAAACCTGGACTTTACGTCTGAAATCGCCAACCCGCATTGAGCAAGCGTGGTGATTACGCTCAATCCTTCTCTGTATGAGAGGAGTCCTGTACCAGCAGTGGGAAGATAAAAAGGTTGATGATGATGACTCTTTGACACAGATTTGAGATTGAGACTCTTTGATAACAGAACATGAACAAGAGTGGTCCACTAGCTCACATCTCAAGGCAAAGGGTGAAAAGCAAAACGGACGGCCTTTCAACAGGCTAAAAATAAAACCAATATACTTTATTTTCATAAACTTATCAAATTTAATGCAGTCATGTGGTATCATCATTACCAGCTGTCTTAGACAACCAAGACAAAAAATAAAGACTAAGCTGGTAGACAACTGTTGGTTGCCTTGTTTTATTGATAAGCCTATTTATTCTCACTGCTGGACAAAAGTCTCTTAATCATTCCAGAAACTCGTTTGCTGCTCCAGTTTAAACCATATATAAATTAATAAACTAAATAAACCGTTAACCCAATAAACCCTTTCACTAAAGAATACCACAACATTATTTGTTAATCAATAAATTCACTCAATTAATTTGTAAGTAGGGACAAAGAGTTATTAAAATGTTGCTATCTAAGCAAAAGAATCTATCACTATCCATTAAACTCAATACAAAGCCAGTTCAAATCACATTCTACTGCTCAACCAATTGATCAGAAAATCATGCCAACCATATTATCTAGCCCACAATCCATACTAATATTATAAATGCGAAAGTAACTCTGTCTGTCTGTCTGTCTGTTACGCTTTCCCGCTTAAACCTCCCAACCGATTTTGATGAAATTTGGCACAGACAATCTTTAGACCCTGAGAAAGAACATAGGCTACCTTTTATCCCGGAAAAATTTGATATTCCCGAGGGAAATCTAAAAAGCGCGATATAACCGAACTCCAGGCGGGCGAAGCCGCGGGCGGAAAGCTAGTAATAGATATTTGGAGGCATTCGAAATACTTTTTTTCCACCTCTCTGGGATTCATGTTTTTATTAGCATTTCAGTATGCAGCTGCAGCATTTGTGCAGCTAAAACCAACAGTACAATAAGTTATAGACATAAATAAACTAGACATATTATAATAATAAAGAGTATCATTAATTTATTATTGATCATGAACATAATTGTTTCCTAGTAGGTCATAAGTCATAAGTATTTTTATATGTTCTCTATTTCATTGATAATTCGTTAAGGGGTGACTAATGAGATGACATTTAATATATAAGAAAAAGACATATTGCACTGACCACAAATGAATTGATAGGGGCTCCAAAATGATGACTGTATTTCATTGATAAACAATAAATCCCAACACAAACGGTGGCCTTGGCCATCGCACTGGCAAGCGAATGAACACGGGTGGGTTAGCATCAGTAAAAGTCTGAGACACGCTTCCGCTCCGCACCGAGCGGGAGGGATCATTTGATGATTGACCATCCAAAACAAAAAAAAAGGGGCAATACAGAAAGGGGTGGGCCGCCTACTTGTCTGACCCATTTAGAAATCCTGATGCACCCTTGGAAATCCAACGCAAATTCTAGCCACTAATCAGGGTAAAAACCCAACATGGTAGAGAAGTAGGGGTATAAGGCTGCCAATATAGTAAGCAGTATCCACCTGGTGCACTACTAAGCCTTTCAAACATCAATCGGTCAATCAATTAGCAAGGAAATCTATTCTCAAATACAAGAACAAATAGAGATTAGTTTCCTATAACATAACAGTATATTAATTGGTTGATAAATGTGGGAATTAAAGATATTATTGGCAGTTACAGGAAAATATTTCAGATTATTAATTAATCACAATAGTAGTGATTAATTGAAATCATTGGGTGTTTAACCAATTAGGTATCTATCAATCAGCATATTTAAAAAAGGATTGGTTGGGTTGTATTAGTTTAGTTTAAAGGTCTGAATATATTACTTAAATAAAATATAATAAGATACATGATTTACACATTTAGCTATTAAATATGTGTTTTAGTTTCAGTTTTAATTCAGCCATTGTATTTTTGTTATTTTAAATAACGCTAGCTATAGAAGCTATTCTTAGTGCTTCTATCTTTAAATGTCTTTAAAAAAAATATTTTAGCCATTACTTTAGCCTAAATATTCTAATAATGAGCCAAGATGGCAAGACAGTCATTAAATTTAAACTGGCACATTAGAAAACCATTCAAGTTCCAATTATAAATAAAATGACGTAGTCCTCAATTACCTACATGTAAATTAGAATGTGGGACATAAATCACAGAGACAGATGTCTTATGATTCATGGGATAAAGTTATCAAAACATGTGTGTCCAAATTATAAACACAATGTGCCTTCCATGCTGTAACAAGTCTGGCATGCTGTTTCATAAATAAAAATCTGTATGTTTATTTTTTTTTTCTGTCCACTTCTCTGAGATATGGGTGATTGAATAACAACTATATGGTCAGTATAAACTTTTGTAACTGTTTGATTTTCGAATGTTTTGATTTCTTTTAGTTAATTGGATAACTGTGTAATGAAAATTAATAAAGTTATTTATTTAATTTCATAATAACCACTTCACAATCAGTCTCCACAACATTAACATAATGTAAAGTTAGTTTGGAAACATTCATTCACATTTCGCGTTTGTAAGATCATGTAATTTTTTTATGTGCAGTTGCAATGCAATTCTATCGTTATTTTACTTTTACTTAGGTACTTACATGAATCTTTAGAAATATTCTTAGGAAATAACACTTTCACACTTTAACAAAAACTAACATGCATACCGCACGAATGTTGTGTATAGAAAGCAATGTTTATTGTACTTTACTTCTTAGGAGCTTCGTAATAATTCGCCAAAAGTTATCATCTGGCGATAACCTATGAGAGACGAATCAATTGAGTCTAGACATCAATTGCAGACATCTACTCTACGGCATAAACAATTCGTTTGCCTTCATAAAAAATCATAACATTCTCGGTTGAACCACATTTACGAATCCTCGTAAATCTCAATAAATCCTCAAATAAAGAAAGAAACATAAAATAAATACATACCCTTATAAGTACAACGAAGATAGCAAGTTATCCAAATGTTCAACCACGAAAACCATTATCACAAAAAAAACACACAATACACAGGTTCCACTAGCACATCATTATTAATAAATTGTTTAATCCACACCCGCGCAAATGTTAAAAATCAGTTTCTTATTGACATAAACACAAACTGAGCGTCCGCCATATGCAGGTACGTTCCGCACATACGAGAGCGTAAATTTTTTCGGCCGGCTTGTTCAGAACGCTACTGAAGTGTCAACGCTTTTGATCAGAATTTGGCTAAAAAAGTATTTTGCAGTTTTCATCAATTGATAAAATGGACATCATCAGTAACCTTTTATCTTGTTTTTATTCAAGATTTACCTTATATTTCATGTCATCAGTGGTTTTCCAATTAATTTAATTTGGTTGAAAGTGTCAGATGTAGTTTCATATTCGGACTGTCACTATCTTCTGAACGCCCACCAACTTGCATTTCACTTCACTCTTGTGCAGCAATCGCTACAACTTCACTGCGCTCCAATCCCGACGAGCTTTGATTTCGATTTATGGAAGAGTATAGAAGCCCGTTAGAAAGGGATGGATGATATTGTAGTCAACGGCCTCTGTGAACTGTGAAGATACTGCGTGAAACGAGCTATTATTTAGTAGACTGTGGCATTTTCTCGTAGCACTTCGTACTTTCGTAGCGTCGTAAAGCGTAGAACTATAATGAAAACTCGTATGAATAATATTATATAAGTAGGTACACAACTTTTCAAGAACCTTATAAAGTATTATGTAACTACAAACTAATTAGTAATGAGACGGCCGTTAATTAGGTAGCTCCAAAATAAACACCCATGTAATATTAGTTAATTATTTTCAAAAACGCCCACTTAGATTATGTAGGCGTGTAATGTTGTATTTATTAAAAACAAAAATAGCTATTCAATATCTTGTACAGTTAGTTATTAGTCATACCAGTAATTACAAAAATTCTCTGAATTTAATCATATTTACAACCGAATTCAAAAAAAGAGGAGGTTCTCAATGCGACATATAGGTATGTTTGTTAGATACCTCATAACTTTCATAATGTCCATGGAGTTTCTTGCACGTTCTTCTCCATAGAGATCTACGCTTTGGAACGTGCAATTTAGCTTCACTGTTCTTGGACTGACCGACATTGACTATTCAAAAGCACCAACAGATGGTTAATTTGAAATAAACAATTTTGATTTTGACTTTCAACTTTTTGAACGGATTTTGACGATACTTTTTTATTTGAAAGCTGTTGCTTCCCGTATGGAATCGGATTTCAATATGGTCCAACACCCTAACTGCTTTCCACACTATTACTATCACTTCGAAGTTTATTGCTATTCGAATCATTTTGAAGTTTATTGCTATTCCATTGTTCCTTATGTTCGAAAAGGTAGCGCTCAACACCGTAAACAAGGCAATGAAAGTTGTAGAACTGACAAAATAAAGCCCATTGCTACTGATAATTTGTTACGCAATTACCCTACGGGTCTGACCAAGGCATCCATAAGAAAACCGTATGTCTTAAATTTTGCATTAAATATGAATGTGTGTGCGACAAATGGACAAATAACTGATTATTACAATCCAACCGAGTTCGTTGATTCTGTTGTTTATGTTAGAACCAAAACTAAAATTGCTTCAGTAATTTGCGTTTTTTTTCTTAAATAATTTTAAAGTAGTGCTTGACTGCAATACCGTCTGATGGTAAGCAGTGATGCAATCGTTGCTGGTAAAGCATATTAGTTTTCACTTAAAAAACTTAGGAATAGAAAGGATGACGGCAGTTGAGCGAGATGATGCAATGTTAAACCCAAGACCAACACGACCAATTATGCTGTGCCAAAGGGAGATTGATCTGGAGACTCTCCACGACCCGTACTCCGCTTCACCAGAAATCATGCCGGAACACGACGAATCGCTTGGCGGCAAGACCAATTGTCTGGTGGGTGGTCAACTCCTGCCGGCACAGCCGATGTTATGGCCTACCACCGAAATTGGTATTGTAAATTTGGTTTTCAAACCAAAATTACTGGTATTCAAGTAAACGAAATTGCGTCGATTACTTTCCACAACTTATCATCTGCCTAGCCTTTTGTTGGGGTCAGCGTCCAGTCTGAACGGATGCCGCTTAACAGTGCTTTTTACAACTAAAAACTGGTAATAATATATAGGTACCTTTTTACGAAAAAAATATTCGATTAAAAAAAACAACACACAACAGTCAGCAGCAAAGAACGGAAATACAAAAACCAAAAACACCGACTTCTATACTTAGTTATTTTTCACTTTGTGGGGTTTTTTGGAAGACGATTGTATTTTTTTTTTAAATCTTTACAACGTCAAAAAGTCGGTAGGAGTTGTACAAACGACTTCCTACATTTTCTTTCACAGCCTTTTAGAATTCTCTGTTATTTTTGGAGAGATATAGGTTTTACCATAACCAACCAATTTTATTTTTATTTTGGCCACAAATTAGGTACCTTTACTGCCTATACCTCTCTATAATTTCTGAATATTTTATACGGACTAGAATTTAACTTATTTAGTCTCATTAATCCAGTAGGTAATAGATAGATCTGTACTTATATTCATAAGTAGTTGATAGCTAGAAGATCACGGCTTATCGGAATCCAATGCGTAGGTAGACCGACTTGCCGAACTAATCTGTGTGATAACTTAGCGAAGTGAGATTGAAATGACCTGTCATTCCAAGGATCGCTGACAGTACTTACAGTTCACCTGAAGTTCACCTAAATTTTCCTGGTGATATTTTTACAGACTCAAACGGCTGAAGATACTTAGCAATGAGTGTAAATGTATTGAGAAAGAGCACTAGCAAGATACGTAGCAAATGAATGATGAATTTATTTTATATTTAATTTAGTTCTGTCCCATGAATCACTCCCTAGTTCAGCAGTGCTATTATGTAACCTCACCGTGATAATTTAGCTGAAGCCATTCCAACAAGCTGTCATTCCAACTAGTACTAAGAGCAGAGCCAAGTGCAGTCCACTGCAGGGCAAAGGCCTCCCGCAAGGCTTTGGGGTTTACCATAATCCCCACGCTTGTCAGGCGGGTTGGGAATCGCAGTAATTTTATATTACACAGGAGAAATACTGCACCCCGCTTCCCTGGTGAGAGTTCCTTTAGTCGCCTCTTACGACACTCACGGGAGTAACTGGGTTGGTACTATTCTAAGCCCAGTACCAGACAAGCCCAGGTACCAAACGGGCCCCGGTACCACACTAGCTCTCACTTCACCCAAATTTTCACATGGATATCAACAAATCAACCAACGGTGAATCAATCAATGAATCAATCAATGAATCTTCAAAGCTAGAGTGAATAGGCTCTTAATAAATTAGCGCGCTTTACCATCAACGATCGCATCACTGCTTACCATCAGGCGGGATTGCGGTCAAGCGCTAGTTTATAACGTATTGTTACGAATGGACCTTATGTCGATGGCATAAGGTTCAATATCGCGTGACATGCAGTATGTCACTTTTAAGCCCTATTTTGCTAGATCTAGACATTTCCTAGGTACAATAATAAAACGCATTGCTAGACTTAGGACGGCCTATCGAATGGTACAGGTCTCAACAGTTTTGTCAACAAAGTGTCGACATCGAAATTTCTAGAAACCCGTTTCCGGGAATTACCGTAGGTACTTCCGAGTGACCTCGAACTTATGTGCTATTATTATTACGTCTAGAGGAATCTGGAATGTTCGATCAGCTGGCCTATATAAAGCGGCGCGACGCCGACACACAGTCAGTCTACACTCGACTAGCGATACGAAAACAGCGACAGTAAAGAAGCGATCTTAAAGAAGACCTACTGCGACAATTATAACGAGAACTTCGAGTACTACGAGAAGTAACATCTGCAGTGTTATTGTGTGTTTACAACACCGACTTCGTGGACATAAGGGAAGACTTCGGTGCGACATCAGCTACGTTCTACTTGTCATTGCCTACAATCGACTGTACCTTCGTTGCCAATAAACTTCGTAACCCTTAACCGGCATTTTAGTACCCCTAGCCCGTAACAATTGGTGTCAGAAGCGGCATGCCGGTCACGCCAAGGGAAGACGAAAGAGTTCGCACGCGACGACAAGCAGCGATGGATTTGGCGCGTCAAGAGGAAGAATCGCTTGGTGTCCCTGCACCCGTAGAAGATGCGGCCGTCGTAACACCGACGAATGTGAGTGCGCCTAGTACCAGCACTATTCCCGGAAGCAGCGGATCCGATTTATCGGTGTTACTGGCTCACTTGACGGCGCAAATAAAGTTGAGTATAGCAGAATCCCAGGCGCAAATAAAAGGCATAGTAGCAGAATCACAGGCAAAATCCCAGGCGGAAATCCAGGCACAAATACAACAATCTCAGGCAAAATCCCAGGCAGAAATCCAGGCACAAATAAAACAATCTCAGGCAGAAACCCAGGCACAAATTAAAAATGTAGCAGCATCCCAGGCAAAATCCCAGCAACTAGTATTGGAACTAAACGGAAAGTGGGAAAAAACTAAAGAAGAGGTGAACGAGCTTAAAATAAAAGCAACACAACAAGACGCACGCATGGACCAGCAAAATACGCGCATAGACAAACAAGAAGCGCGTATGGACCACCAAGATACGCGTATAGACAAACAGGATGCTCGTATAGACAAACATGATGCGCGTTTCGAGGCACTAGACAGCACCATCATGGAGTGTGAGAAAGAAATAAAATTCCTCCATGATAAGGTACAGAAAGGAGGCATCAAAGGGGTGATACCTAGTGCTTTGCCGACGTTCCAAGTGCCTCATTTTGACGGAACAACGTCATGGGTGGCCTTCCGCCTTCAATTCGAAAAGGTCGCAAAAGGAAACAACTGGGACGACGATCAAGCGGTAACCGCTCTTACGCTTGCTCTGCGTGGTGATGCAGTACAAATTCTCGAAAATATTTCCGGCGATTGCAATACCCTAGCCTGTCTGCTAGAAGCGTTGGAGTCTAGATACGGGGAGAAACACCTCGAACATGTCTACAGGGCTCAACTCCGCGACCGCACACAGAAGAGCAGTGAGGGTTTGCAACAATGGGCAACGGAAATAGAACGTGTTGTTCGGAGGGCGTATGCATCAACACCGGGATTAATTGATGCTACTACGGTGCAAGCTTTTACTGATGGAATCCGAGATGCAGAAGTCAGGGCTGCAGTTCGTCTGGGTCACCATCAGACTCTGAAGGCAGCCTTGACACACGCTCTAGAGGTGGAAGCAGTACGCCAAGACGGCCGACAACAGCACCGCATTCGCGAGGTAACCCCGATAATTAAAACTCGGCAAGGACCAACCTGCTATGAGTGCGGCGAAAAGGGTCATATTCGGATCAATTGTCCCAGGAAGTCTAAGGGAAGAAGTACTTCTGGGACACAGGTGGAAGCCGAGGATTTAAACTAATAACAGCCAGGGCTATGGGGCGAGTACTGGCTGGTCGACCTGAAGCCCCCATTATAACAGTATCACAAGTGGGCGATGGAAACAGTCTTATTATAGAAGGAGAACTGAATGGTAAGTCATGCAGTTTCACGTTGGATACTGGTGCATCAAGAACTATTGCACGACCGGAGCTATTTCCTCGGACCATAGCATGGAAAAGAGGGTCTTCACAATGCCGATTACAAACCGCCACCGGCCAACCAGTACTCGTCCTTGGTGAAACGAACGTGTCCTTTAAAATGGGTGATAAGACATTCACGCACCCTGTTTTAATAGCAAATATTACAGATGATTGCATAATAGGACTGGACTTTTTGAAGAAACAGCAGTGCGTCCTTAATGTAGCAAAAGGAGTATTGAGTTTTCCAGAACAAGAAGTATTTCTTCAAGGTGGAAAACAAGGGTCAGTGTACTGTTTAAGGAGAACGGTATTACCACCAAGATCAGAAACCTTAGTAAATATTAGACTATCACCAATAGGATGCCGTAAACGTTGCATTATAATAGAAGATTCTGGAGATCACCCAGACTGGATAACAGCAAGGACACTGATGATGATTTCCGATAAACCAAAAGTACGAATTATCAACGTTAGTAACAAAGAAATAATTCTTGAAAAGAATTGCATGGTGGGTGTGTGCGATCATGTAGCGTCTTTGAGAAAAACAGAGGCGCACGAAAAGGGACGTGATAAGAAGTGGCAGGAACATGTATCGACACTACTCGAAAATTGTAAGGGTAATTTAAACAAGTTCGAAATTCACAAAGTTAAGCAACTGCTGCATAACTTCCATGACATCTTCTCGAAGACCGACGGTGACGTGGGAAGGACCGGGCTCGTCAAACACCATATAGATACGGGTGATACACAGCCGATAAGACAGAGACCACGTCGTATCCCCTTTGCAAGAGAACAGGAAGTCACGGAAATGTTAAGAGATATGGAGAAAAACCGGATTATAGAAGCATCCACCAGCCCTTGGTCATCTCCAGTTGTCCTAGTCAAGAAAAAGGATGGCAGTACAAGGTTTTGCGTTGACTACAGGATGTTGAATGATGCCACGAAAAAGGATAGTTATCCTCTGCCACGTATAGATGACACTTTAGACTTGCTAAGTGGCATGAAATGGTTCTCCACGGTTGACCTCAAAAGTGGATACTGGCAAGTGGAAATCTCTCAGCAGGATAAAGAAAAGACCGCTTTCACCACTGGTCCTGGAAACGGTCTCTGGCAATTCAATGTCATGCCTTTTGGACTGTGCAATGCTCCTGCTACATTCGAGCGCCTGATGGAGCGCATTTTGGTGGGGTTGCTTGGTGATGCATGCCTAGTCTATTTGGATGACATCATCATTATGGGACGAAGCTTCGAAGAGCACCTACGCAATTTGGAGAAAGTTTTCCAGAAACTGCGTGAAGCAAATTTAAAACTCAGTCCTAGTAAGTGTACACTATTCCAGAAAGAAGTTGGATACTTGGGACACATTATTTCGGCGCAAGGAATTCGAACAGACCCTGAGAAAATAAAAGCCGTGTCGAAGTGGCCTACGCCTCGTAATAAAACTGAGGTACGCTCTTTCTTGGGTCTGTGTGCATATTACCGTCGGTTTGTAAAGAACTTCTCCGAGTTAGCGAAGCCGTTGCATCGTTTAACAGAGGAAAAGTGTCAATTTGAATGGAACGCTGACTGCGAACAGGCATTTGCTCTACTGAAAACTCACTTGTGTGAGGCTCCTGTACTAGGTTACCCTAGTAGGGAAGGCCGATTTTTGGTAGACACAGATGCCAGCAATGTTGGTATTGGAGGAGTTCTCTCTCAAACACAAGGAGATAGGCAGGTCGTTATCGCATATTTCAGCAAATGCCTTTCCAAGCCAGAAAGAAATTATTGTGTTACCCGCCGAGAACTTCTAGCCGTTGTTAAGACCTTACAACACTTCAAGAAATATTTGATTGGGAGGCAGTTTACACTTCGTACCGATCACGCTGCCTTACAGTGGCTCCTCCAGTTCAAAGACCCAGAAGGACAAGTAGCAAGGTGGATAGAGCAGCTGCAAGAATTTGACTTTGTAACTGAACATCGGAAAGGCAAGTCACACAATAATGCTGATGCTTTGTCTAGACGACCTTGCGAAGAGTCTTGCCGACATTGTGCCAAACAGGAAAAGAAAGAGAACATAAGGATTATCCAGGTGAACGCTTCGGACGAAGACTGGGATAATCAATCATTGGAAGACGCACAAAGGGAAGATAGTGACTTGAAGACAGTAATCGAATGGAAACAACAAGGCCAGAGGCCCGCTTGGAGTGATATATCAGCGCTTAGCCCAACAGTAAAAAGTTACTGGGCTCAGTGGGACAGCCTGATAATTGATAATGGAGTTCTCAAGAGGAAATGGGAATCACCCAGTGGACAGGAGGTCACCTTACAGATAGTTGTCCCTTGCGATAAAGTCGCGTCAGTGCTAAGACAGGTGCACGACGGAGTATCCGGAGGACATCTAGGAGTAAAGAAAACCCTGGAGAAGGTGAGGAAAAGATTCTACTGGGTGCATTGCCGCGAAGACGTAGAGGACTGGTGTAGAAAATGCGTAGCTTGCTCCTCAGTAAAGGGACCGCAAACGAGAGCCAGAGGTCGGCTGAAAGTGTACAATGTTGGTGCACCATGGGAAAGAGTTGCTGTCGATATAGCTGGGCCATTCCCTGTTACTGAAGAAGGGAATAGGTATATCATCGTCATGCAAGACTATTTCAGCAAATGGCCAGAAGCTTTTGCAGTACCTAACCAGGAAGCTCATACAGTCGCCAAAAAGCTAGTTCACGAGGTGTTCTGTCGATTTGGCGTTCCCTTGGAGTTACACTCTGACCAGGGTAGAAACTTCGAGTCTTCACTATTTCAAGAGGTTTGCCAACTACTCGGGATACATAAGACTCGTACAACACCGTATCACCCACAGTCAGATGGAATGGTCGAAAGATTCAATCAGACGTTGGAGAATCATTTGGCCAAAGTAGTGGAAGAACATCAAAGGGATTGGGACCAATACATTCCACTCTTTTTAATGTCATACCGCTCAGCAACACATGACAGCACAAACTGCACACCGGCGAAAGTCAACTTCGGCCGAGAAATTAGACTACCCATAGATGCACTAACCGGAACACCTCCCGATACTCCTATCCTAGCCGTCGACTATGTGGCCGACCTGCGGCGTAAATTAGATGGAATACATGAGCTAGTGAGAGAGAATGGTCTGAAAACCAGTGAGAAGATGAAGATCCGATACGACCGCAAAGCTAACGTGCCCGGATTTGAAGAGGGAACTTTAGTATGGTTACATAATCCCATTAGAAGAAAAGGAAAGAGTCCGAAATTTCAAGCCAAATGGGAGGGTCCATACACGATAGTGACCAGAATAAACGATGTCACCTACCGGATTAAGAAAGGACCTAGAGGGAAGCTGAAGGTCGTACACGTTGACCGCCTAGCTCGCTATTATGGATCAAATCATGCTCGGGACGAGCATGACTAAGAAGGGGGCAATGTTACGAATGGACCTTATGTCGATGGCATAAGGTTCAATATCGCGTGACATGCAGTATGTCACTTTTAAGCCCTATTTTGCTAGATCTAGACATTTCCTAGGTACAATAATAAAACGCATTGCTAGACTTAGGACGGCCTATCGAATGGTACAGGTCTCAACAGTTTTGTCAACAAAGTGTCGACATCGAAATTTCTAGAAACCCGTTTCCGGGAATTACCGTAGGTACTTCCGAGTGACCTCGAACTTATGTGCTATTATTATTACGTCTAGAGGAATCTGGAATGTTCGATCAGCTGGCCTATATAAAGCGGCGCGACGCCGACATACAGTCAGTCTACACTCGACTAGCGATACGAAAACAGCGACAGTAAAGAAGCGATCTTAAAGAAGACCTACTGCGACAATTATAACGAGAACTTCGAGTACTACGAGAAGTAACATCTGCAGTGTTATTGTGTGTTTACAACACCGACTTCGTGGACATAAGGGAAGACTTCGGTGCGACATCAGCTACGTTCTACTTGTCATTGCCTACAATCGACTGTACCTTCGTTGCCAATAAACCTCGTAACCCTTAACCGGCATTTTAGTACCCCTAGCCCGTAACAGTATAAAAAAAAATACAGAATCGATCGGCAGATTCATTTATTGTGTTTATTTCGTAAAATGTACGTACGACAGCAAGGCAAGCTACCCGAAACTGTGATAACTATATCCTCAATCAACTTTTAGCCTTAATGCTATAGCGATAAAGTAGAAAATCAATTAAAGATATTTGACAGATTATAAAACTTGTGAAATGTTTAGTAACTTGCATCACTCCTTAGCATCAGGCGGCATTGCGGTCAAGCACTCGTTTATAATATTTAAAAAAAGACTTAGCATGAAACCGATGAATGTTTATGAATGAAAAACTTCATGAATAAATTAGGTACCTACTTGTTTTCTAAAAACTAACTTTCATTTGAAATCTCTCATCGGTTTCTTAGAAAACTTCAACTTTATCCGATGTCTATGGTTTTTATATCGGTGACCGTCCTGATTCTGTAACTATCCCACCGTGTAAACTTTGGTGAAGTGAGCATGAGCTGTCTGGATGACACACTTGACACCTCACTACACACAACAAACACACACACCTCAATACACCTAACTTTTCTAGGCGAAATATTTACAGACTCGATCAGCCGATCGACTCATGTAATGCCCTCGCACACTCTCTGAAATTGATCCTATAGAACACCGACAGGCTGGCTACTTCTCGCCTGTGTGGTTTAGGCTTTGGAGACCGTTTTGAACTAAATTTGAGTCCCCAATTATCCTCTTCGTAAGCCTCTCCACCGAATCCAAAGTCGCCAGATGACATTTTGCAGCATTCGCCACCTACTCCAATTTTAACCGAAATTGGAGTAGGTGGCGAATGATCGCGAGGAGAATCACATTCCTCTGACAAGAGTGTTATTTATTATGAAGACCTTCTAAGTAACTGACTCATTTTTTGTTTATCGTAGTTGACCTTGAGAGGCCGTGACTAACTTAATCGGACTATCCTGTGGTTGCCTTAAATGAATTTAAAGCCCCCAGCCAGGGACTGACTCAGTTATAAAGGACGGCATTTTATGCCCAATAGTGATGTATCCAAGGTATGAAAATAAAAAAAAAAATAATTAGTCTGTCTTATAGATAACAAATAAAATTAAGACCTATATTTTTTATTTTGTCAAAATTACCAAAAACTACTGAGATATAGCGTATTAAAGTTACGGAGTGGGGGCTAATTACGTCACGCCGTGGTATATTTGTTTTTGTACCACGGCGTGACTTCATGCGACATTTCAAATCAATATAAATCTTCCTAAGTATTTGAATGAAAGGAAAAATACAAAATACGTGTTCAATATTTTTATAAATCTATCTGATGGATAGGAATTATTTTTTAGGATACAACCCAATTGTGCGCCTCAATTATTTCTGGAGTAATGATAATAATTCTCGTGGATGTCGAACTCTATACAATGTATGGAAATACGTGCACATTGTAACGTTATTGTGGGCAGAATTTGAATACCGTCGTCATATATTTCCATACATTTTATTCCCCGGTGTTACCCTAATGACATGATGTGGATATGGACATCCGTAATTACATCATTACGTTAACAATTTATATGTAAACTAGCTTCGCCCGCGGTTTAACCCGTATAAGTTTCGATCTCTTGGGAATATCGGCATGAAAAGTATCCCTTATTTTAATCCTGGTTATAAACCATTTGTTTACCAAATTTCATATAAAATGGTCCGGCCGTTTCAGCGTGAAGAAGTAACAAACACACACACTCATTCACAAACTTTCGCTTTTATAATATGAGGGCATAAAATGTAAAGTAGAAGCAAACGAAACGAAAATTAACAAGAAATTATGTATTGTAAGAACAAAATCTATCCTTCTCCTAAATCCAACTTCTATACTTCACGCGTTCCAGATATCTACGACCAGAAATTCAGATTTATATTTTTATTAAGACATTTACTACACGACTTCCTTCGAATTCACGCTGGAATAACATGAAATCGTTTTGTAGGTACTTCTGAGAGTTCTTTAATTCAGGTTTTGCAGCCAATAACTGGCATATGGCACTCGGCGGTGGGACACATATTCGTCTACTTTTCACATTTAAAGCGCTTTATATTGCTTCATTCGCTCCAATATGGCGCGTCATGGTGTAGCAATGTATCATCGTACCTACTCACTTCGTGTTCCTAGGCCCCTCTGGCCGATCTGCGACATTTACTTTTTTAGAATTATGCTGAGATAGGCACTTTCTAATTTTTGTTACCTTTTTATTTATATAAAAAAGGAACAAAAAAAAATATAGAAAATCCCTTACGAGGCCAGAACGCTCTTATCTAAAGTTTGTATAATATATAACCTGTTTCTATTTTTAATTGTGTTTAACTTGTTTAGTTTAATGATCTTCCTGGACGAGTTAATTTTTTTTTTCTTTTTCTTCTTTCTTTCTATTCCATCTAACAGGGACGAGTCCGTCAGTGTCAGTGTCGTGTTGCTCACATGTCCTGTGTTCGCGATTTATTTGCCAACAATGTAAACTACTAAAATAATGGAAAAATAACTTTAATTCCTACACATAAAGTTGACTCTACGCTACAACTTCAATCATTTTTGTAACTTTTGCAATACTGTCACTCTGAAATCAACTTAATCTTCATTAGAATAAAGTCTTTATAATAAAGTCGAATAAAGTCTCAGACTTTCTGTCAGGCTTGCCTAATCTTGAGACCCCGGAGATATTAGATAGAGTGATTCAATAATAATTATTGGACCTTATAGTTATTTAGCTGGTTAAACCTCGGTCAATAGGCCACAGTTATGAAGGACTGACCTAGACCAGGCTCTCGTTAGCAGGCGCGATGAGACTTTGGAAGTGTGGCGCACTCCCACTATGGTTCCGTTCCGTTTTTCTTCAAGTTTTTGGCAGCGTTCACCGCCGATAAGCACAAATAGTCAGAGGATATATTCAACTGGAACAATATTTTTCTTGAAGTTTATAATAACAGACTACGCTTGCCGCGGTTAGTATGTGGATGGGTGGTGATTAAACTAATTATATCGAACCTACGTAGCGAGGAATGCACCGTAAGCGGTTAATCCCAATCTTTGACAGTCTTTACAGAAGGCCGAAAGCTTAATCACCAAGTCTTACCAAGGAATAACATTTTTTTTTATAAACTAGTGCTGGACCGCAATCCCGCCTGATGGTAAGCAGTGATGTAATCGTTAATGGTATAGCGCGCTAGTTTATTAAGAGCCTAGTCACTCTAGCCTTGAAGACACTCAAAAAGTAGCCGACGTAAACACCGCCGCTGGCAAATGTTCCAGTCCCTCGATGTACGCGGTATAAGGGAGGAAGGCAAATCGCTTCGTCCGGATCATAGTGGTGTCAACAACGTAAGGGTGGCAACTCACCGTATGATGGGTCGTCTGATGATGGAACAAAAAATATATATAATTGTGGTATTCAGCTAAATCCGGTTAGACTAGAAGCCGACCACAGCATAGATGAGAGAAGGCTAGGTAGATGACCTTCGAACTCACCCCACCCAATGTGAACAGCAGTTTACACAAGTCACTACGCTACACAGCTCGTGTGCAACTTGTAAAAGACCCCGAAAGTGAAACTTTTCTCACCACTACATAGTATCCACTTTTAGCTAACTAATTTATGTCTAAAGTGGTTTCTACAACTTTAGCACTAATTGGAATTCTGCATCTCAGCTATCCCAGCGGTCCCATCGCCAGCGAAGTTCCCTTCAAGTGATACCTTTGTATATGTAGGTATTGTCTTATTTTTCCAATTCGACTTCTCAGCTAATGCTTTGACGATAAAGTTGAAAATATATTAAAGACATTTCAAAAATAAATTTTAGTAGTTCAGTATATACGACGAAATCATAACTCGTAAATTACACAATGAATGTTCTTTAACTGTCAAAATGAAAGCCATTGCTAATTTTAGTGCGTTTAGCAGGGAAATTGCCGCTGTTGAAACTCGTAATAAAAATAAGAAACTATTGCCACTTGTCCTGGCCCTTAGCTTTTACTCCCGCTATTTCGTAGTAGGCCTATAGTCTACTACCAAATAGATCATATACCCAATAGCCTAACTAAATATACGTAGTTTTCTACATAATACTGATAATAACCGAGGACGCCGGGTATTTGAATAAATGTTTGTATGAATAGTTGTATTTTTTAATATTTGCACTGGTCTGGTCGTGCCTCGGAAAGCACGTTAAGCTGTTGGTCCCAGTTGCCATACGAACATCTAATGGTAGTCGTTACGGGTTGTTGGAGCCCTCAAAAGTCCAACAATTGGTCTAACTGCAATGCTTCGATATCGCCTTCAGGTTGTGGAGGTCAGACGGCAGTCGCTTCACGGAAAATACTTATCGAAGTTTAGCCAAAATCAGCAGTTAGACTGGTAAAGCGGACCCCAGGATCTAAAGCTACAAAAGCTTTGGTTGAGACTGGGATTAACGCTGAGATGATAATAACTGATAATAACCGAGTCTCAAATGACAGTAGCGGAGAACGTTCTTATATCCTTATCCCGTCTTACGCAATTCCAACTTACAATATAATTGCAGCAACACACTGCACGTTACAACAATTCCCTACATGGCTCGAACCATAGCGGGTGCGTTACACTCTCATTGTGTTTATTGCGCCCATGGGAAATATCCGTCTGGTTACCGTCTGCTGGCCAAGCTGAGGAAATAGAGGCTTAGGGTTAAGTTCCCAGGAGAGTACAGTTATTGGCGCTAGTGAGAGATTTGTTCTTTTTTTTTTTTGACGGACTAGCCATTTTTTTTATTATTAATAACTAGTGCTTGATTGCAATCCCGCCAGATGGTAAGCAGTGATCCAATCGTTGATGGTAAAGCGCGCTAGTTTATTAAGAGACTATTCACTCAAAAAACTAAGTGAATAGGAAGGAAGATGGCAGTTGAGCGAGGTGATGTAATGTTAAAACCAATAACACGACCAACGATACTGCGCTAGAGGGAGATTGATGTTGAGGGTCTCCACGACCAAACTCCGGACACAACAGCATTTGGTGCAACGTACCCGGCTCACATCGCAACACAACTGCTTAGGCCCGTCCTCCGTAAGGCTCCACGACGAATCGCTTGGCGGCAAGACTCTGTCTGGTAAGTGGACCTATACCAGCAGTTTTTTAACGGTGCATTGATTAGCTGCCTGTATGGAATTCAAATACGTATAGGATCGTAAATTATGCCATGTCAGCTGTCAAGCTCATTTTCAACAACGTGTCGATTGTTCGACAGGAATTTAAACAGCCAGTCCATTAATATTATCCGAAGTCGGCACTGGCACCATTGATTAGATTTGTATAAAATGTGACTCATCACAATACGTGTTCAAGGCTAATCTTATTCTTTATTCGATACATACACGTCCTTCGGGGTATCTATGGCAATTCAGCCGGTATTGGCTTCAATACCGATACTTATTACCGTCCCGAAATGACGGCATTGTCAATGGATTCGCAACGACATTCAATGCTTTTATTAAAGAAAGAAAGAAAATACATTTATTCAGCACACACATAAAGACATACAATGCATCTAAAATAAATATACATTAGGTAGCAACAACGGCAAACGTAGCGTAGGACGCCCTTAGGCGAGATGGAGTGACGACATCAAAAAAGTGGCTGGTAGTGGCTGGTGGAGAACTGCTCAGGATCGAGCTTGTTGCCGTGCCATGAAGGAGGCCTATGTCCATCAGTGGACGACTAGAGGCTGATGATGATGACGATGATGATGATGATGAGGTAGCAACAAAATAAAAATCAAATGGAAAGTTAAAATCCCGCCGTAAAAAAAATAAATAAAACATATCAGCAAGGCAAGTTGCGGCTGCACCAAAAAGGTCCAGTTCAGCAAAAAAAAAAAAAAATGCCAGACAACTAGTGCCTGACGCTGGTTTTCAACTGAACCTGATGTGAGGTGACGGGCGTAAATCAGTTTTGCACTACAACATATGTAACGTGTGTATGCATACTTAAATCTATACTAATATATAAAGCTAAAGAGTTTGTTTGTTTGTTTGAAGGCGCTAATCTCAGGAACTACTGGTCTGATTTGAAAAATTCTTTTAGTGTTGGATAGCCCATTCATCCAGGAAGGCTTTAGGCTATCTAACATCATGCCACGACCAATAGCAAGACATAACTACGCTGGAGAAACCGCGCGGCGCACCTAGTAAAAAATAAATACGTGTTAGATAAAAAAAAATGGCTAGGGATAAAGCCACTATCGGCAAGATATGTCAAAGTTAGATCTATAGGTAAGTATATGAAAAAATTGAATGTATTTATAATTTTGATTTTGTAAAAAAAGAAAATATCGCTTCTACTCGGTTCAACTTTAACCTGCAGGGTACTTACGTAACACAGTATCAGTACAACTCGCGCGAGTAAACTGTGCACCACGTTCTGTGACGTCATTCGGACGGTACCGTTTATAAAAAATGGGAATTATGTTAAAAAAATATAAATTATATTTTTTTTTATGTTATTAAAAGGTCCTTTTGATGATGTTTTGCAATTAAATTGATACATATGGACTGAAATATAGGTAATGTTGGTGCAACCAACAGGCTTCACTAATGCGCCGAAAATGTACAAAACAAAAATTTAATGAAAAAAAAACTTAATAAAGCGAAATGTCCACAGAAACAGTAATAACATCAGGGAATTTAAACTGTATTTAGACAATATTTTGACAAAGATGCTAACACTACTCATCGTTTACGGCGAATGCGGGGCGCTGCGCGGGGAAGTGGGAGAGGGGTCGCATTACAGCTAGGTGCACAGTTAACTCACGCAAGTTATAGCAATGGTTTTCATTTTGACAGTTCAATAAGATTCATTACGCTATTTACGTTACTGAGCAGACACATTTTAAGAACATATGGAGCAATGGAATGATTTATAGTGAGTTACGCAATTAGGGTGCTGTTTTTGTCCAGACGGTAAAAAAGTCAGCTAATATATGGCCATTATAGGACCGTCCATAACTTTTGCCATTAACCAGCTGAATTTCGGTGTTGTTGGTACTCTGTGCCAATGTGCCCGATAAAGTTTGAGCTGGTAACCCTTTCCATATAGCCATAGTAACGACACATTAATTAGGTCAAGGTATCTTGCGTTTACCGTGGCCCTGTTCGTGACCGGATATGAACAACGCATATACGGACATGAACGCATTATTAAAGACGTGTAGGTACCTAATCTGCAATACCGAAATATTTGCCGAAAATTTAAGCAAATATAAGTTAATGGAAAAATAACTTTAATTTCTATATAGTAAAGTGTACTTAACGTTACGTCTTTAAACTTAATTGATACAGCTTTTTGAAATCTTGTCTTTTTGTCTGGATATGTTCTTCAAATTGACGGAAAAACGGAAACAATAAGTTAATTTTAGTCACTCTAAAATCAACTTAATAATTATGATAATAAAGATGATGATGATGATGAAGGTGCGGCTGCAACAAATACGTCCAAAGGTCTCTTGGCTTAATAGCCAAGAGCCTCGAACAACACCTCAGGAGGCTCTCGTTAGGCAGCTGGATCAAGGGCTTGATTCAGAAAGCGGTACTGCTGGACACGGCTCGCATCGTCAGGAAGTTCCTCTCTCTGGAGCCCTGACCGCCGGTAGCTTGGATCCTGTTCCCGATACCGGTGGGCTACTATTTTTTATATTTTTAAATGTTTTTGTTTTTTTTATATAAATATTTAAAAATATAAATCATATGTAAGTAAAATGATAATAAAGTTAGTATATGTTTGACTTGAAATAACATCAATTTTAATAATTTGGAATTGGACTTTTATCATCATTTCCATTCTTTATTTTGTATTTGCATTATATTTTGTATATGCATTCTTATGTAATACTATATTTTTTAAATTATTAATTAGAAATTATAATAAGAATATTCGTACGACATTGACGACAAGACATAACGTTCATTTTTATTAACATTTACATTATGTACCTATCAAGTCATTAATCCAAATTTTCTAATCCATGTAACAGGGAAGAGGTTTAAACCATCTTCCAAGTTTCATCCAAATCTGGTCAGCGGTTTTGTGCCAATCCGAAATTTATAAAAAAACTAGACAAATAATATACAAAATATCGGAGACCTCGTAATATCATTTTGACTTAGTTACTATTTTCTTATAAGTAGGTGTAAAGTTATTGCCGCTAATTTATTTCCAGTTTACTTTCTTACCTACTAAATTCAGTGTCATGTACAATGTAAAAGTAATAAAACACAGCAATTAACGCACTCAATAGATCCGTCCTAAATTATAACCTTTTCAAACTCTCGCCGTGTTATCGAACGGCTAAATTTCAATATTCTAAATTTAAAACTCATAAAACTTACCGCACAAAGCTAGAACACATCGCATGACGTGTTTCATAAGGTTTTATTACATACTGCTTGCATATGAAAATGTATAGGACAAAGAAGGATCGTCGTGATTTTCCCTGGGGCGTGGTGGTACAACACACTGCTACATAATTGCGTTCTACCAATATTGCCTGCACTTTGCAGTAACACGGACTTGTCTGTGCATTTATATTTCGAGATCGTCATTTTTGACACTAGATTGGCCATTTGCGCGGTCGTTTAAAATTTAGAATGTGTATTGCTTGATGTAGGGTCGGCCATGGAATAATAGCAACATCCTTGTTAAGAATTTCATTTAAATGGTCCAATTACCCTGCTACATTACATTTGGTAATTTAACATTTTATTAGGAAAATGCGTTTCTGCTAATGTTATTTTTCGAGGCAATGATGAAGCAATTAGTGATTTACCCACCCGTGACATACGTATATTATATTAACCGCTAGCTTTTGTTCGCAACTGCCCCAGTGATATATTTCCCCGGACTCATCCCGTCCCATCGCATCGCTTGCCCACACTATTACTTCATTCTCGCCTAGTGTTATTTCTGACCTTATTTTCTTTTCGCCTGAAAAGCAGCCAACAGCATTTCTCAATAATTGAGCTAACAAACATAAGACTTTCTTTTTAGTCCGACTGGTAGTTCCAACCAGCAAATAAAATTTTCAGCTTTATTATCGGTATAGAATATATTTATATGCTAAGATTAAATTAAAAAAAAATACATTTTTATCACCATACTTTACTGTTCTTTACTAACGTACATAATTATTATTGTGTTAAGCGTATACAGCCACCCAATAAAAAAAAAAAAACAATTTTAGAACCACGTAGTGATATGCCGTTGACGCAGTGGAATTAGAGTGTAAAATGTCCCCATAGATAAGTCGTGCTCGAAGCTTTATGTGCAACAAGCGCGCGGGACAAATGGAGCGTGATATGTGGATAACCATTTA
The DNA here is from genome assembly GCA_017933935.1 of Sesamia nonagrioides. NCBI lineage: Eukaryota > Metazoa > Arthropoda > Insecta > Lepidoptera > Noctuidae > Sesamia > Sesamia nonagrioides. The sequence goes on from JADWQK010000188.1 coordinate 4,249,465, forward strand.
TTTTGTAAAATAAATCGCGTTCGTTAAATTGCGTCACTGTTTTATAGAAGAGATAATAATTATTGATTTATTTTTGTAACTTTTGTAAAAAAACAAGCATTCCGCAAGATTTTTTCAAATCGGACCCATAGTTCCTGAGATTAGCGCGTTCAAAAAAACAAACCAACTCTTCAGCTTGATATATTAGTATAGAGCAGTGGTTCCCAAAGTTGTTTTGGCTACGACCCATCTAATTCAAGTTTACAAACTTGGGACCCACCTCTAGGAAATTCAACCGATTTATTTATTTTGGTAACGGTTTTCATAGCGGACTTTTAACTTAACAAACGAAGTGTTAATGCAATTTTTTATTACTTAATTAAATAACTATTGAACATAAAAACTTATTTCAATGGGAAGGATGAAATTGTTTCCTATGTTTCGCCATCACAGCTTTGACGTCAAGTTCAACCCGAGTTAGGTACTTTTACGCGCAGTGAGTTTGATAAGTCCAATTTATTTCGGTATATAGTTTTAATGTTCACCATATTAGAGAATCCGGCCTCACATAGGTATGAGGTAGTGAAAGGGAGGAGAGCTTCATCAAACAGGCATCCTTTTCCACAGCAAAAGCTTTTTCATGAACGCGCGAATTTTATCATGGACTGCAAAAATGTGTAATTCTCTTCAACCTTGCAAATACAAATTTAGTTCATTTAACTTCGAAAAAATATCTATTGTGTTCAATATATTCATTTTTTCCTTCCAAGTAAATTATAACTTCATTGTGTAATTTCACTAATCGCGCCAGTACATTTCCCCTGGATAACCAGCGAACTTTCGTATGCAGAAGGAGAGATGTATGATGACTACCCATTTCTTCACATAGCTTTTGAAATAAGCGAGCTTGTAAAGGTCTTGTTTTATTATAATTCACAATTTTAACAGCTGTGTTTAGTACTGTTTGGAAATCATCAGGCAATGCTTTGGAAACCAGTGTTTCTCTGTGGAGGCTACAATCTGTCCACAAAGCACAAGGATTTTGTTCAAAAATTCTTGTGACAACTTTTTTTTTTATTTGCTGGCTGGTTCACACAATGGGAATGCTTTCTTTCTATATGACGTGTCAATTTACTGGGGCGCATACTTTCGTTCGCTAATATTTCGTAGCAAATCACGCACTGAGGACGTAGATCTGTCGTATCATGATTCCAAGTGAATCCTAGCTTCAGATATTCTGGGTCATATTTTCTCAAAACTTTTCGACGTTTTGTGTCATGCAAACTCGTGGAGGGCATTTGGAAGTCGGGCTCAGTGCCGCTTTTGTTACTCAAAATATCATCTGCATTTCTACTATTATTTTCGCAATCAACTAACGGCGGCGCGGTAGTTTTTGCTCCCCGTTTTAACCACTTTTCGCACGTTCGCCTCCCGCGTACCAACCCCCTCAGCACGCGCGCCAACGGGCCGCTTGCGCTTTCAATCCGTTCGGCCCGGCTAGGGATGCAACATCGCTCATAAAAACATCGATATCAGAACATCAACAGAATTATCGACGTTTATGAACGATATATCGATATTTTGATCGATTTTTTTTAGCTGAAATGAGACACTACTTAATTTGTTTTAACATTTATTTTTAAAGAATTATAATTTTTAATCTTAGCAGAAAACAAGTAGGTATTTATTTCTTTAACAAAGAATTTAAAAATAATAATTTTGACAACCTGGTGCTTTGTAAGCGGTTTCTCTGCTGGGTTATTGTAGCTCCAGCTTCAGGAAATAACCGCTCACTAGGTACCGAAGTTGTGTGTGAGCGAGCGAAGCAACCGCTTCGTTTTGGGTACGTTTGTATTGCAGAGCGACTGAGCGAGACACTAATAGAATAACCTACGCTTCCGATTAAGAGGGATATATGTTTGTGTGTGTAGCTGGCATCGTTCATGAAGAACGATGATACATCGATGTGTATGAACGATATATCGATGTTTGAAAAACATCAATGTATCGTTTGCATCCCTAGGCCCCGCTGGCGCGGCGGGCGGTCGTGCCAATCGGTTGGTGTGTCGTTCTGCAGGCAGGGCCTACTTAATATTCGCTCGCGACCCACTAGTGGGTCGCGACCCATAGTTAGGGAACCCCTGGTATAGAGTATAGCCATTAGCCACAGCGGTGCCAAATTGACCATCGATACATTGAGGTGATAAAGTGTTTGTACAAAAACGCCACCATGTGAGTCCGTCTCCAGGATCAGGACTAGAAACTGATCCAACTCCAGCGTGGAGTGAGACAAGGAGATGTCATATCTCCCAAATTATTCACTGCTGCATTGGAAGATGTCTTCAAGCTCCTGGACTGGAGAGGACTTGGCATCAACATCAACGGCGAGTACATCACTAATCTCCGTTTCGCAGATGATATCGTGGTGATCGCTGAGGCCCTGGAAGACTTGGGCAAAATGCTCAATGACCTCAGCAGAGCTTCCCAACAAGTGGGTCTAAAGATGAACATGGATAAAACGAAGATCATGTCGAACTCTCATGTCGCACCCACTCCAATTCTAGTTGGTTGCTCTGTACTCGAAGTTGTTGACGAGTATATATATCTAAGACAAACAGTCCAACTAGGTAGGTCCAACTTCGAGAAAGAGGTGTCTCGTCATATCCAGCTCAACTGGGCAGCGTTCGGAAAGCTACGCTACATCTTCTCATCGTCCAAGATGCCACAGTGTCTCAAGACTAAAGTCTTTGACCAGTGTGTGTTGCCAGTGATGACTTACGGAACTGAAACGTGGTCGCTCACAATGGGCCTCATACGAATGCTCAGAGTCACACAAAGGGCAATGGAAAGAGCTATGCTCGGAGTTTCTCTGCGTGATCGAATCAGAAATGAGGAGATCCACAGAAGAACCAAAGTCACCGACATAGCTCTGCTAGTCGCTAAACTTAAGTGGCAGTGGGCAGGGCACATTGGTCGTAGAACCGATGGCCGATGGGGCAGTAAGGTTCTGGAGTGGCGGCCACATACTGGAAGACGCAGCGTAGGGAGGCCCCCAACAAGGTGGACCGATGACCTGGTGAAGGTCGCGAGAAGCCGATGGATGCGGGCAGCACAAGACCGGTCAGCGTGGAAAGCCTTGGGGGAGGCCTTTGCCCAGCAGTGGACATCTATAGGCTGCAGAAGAAGAAGAAGATAGAGAAAAAAAAAGTAAAAAAAAAAGTGAAGCAAAGTGTGTTAAAACTCTAGTCACTTAGTCAAATAATTATGCATATGTGTATGTATGTGTGTCTTAAACACTAATACACACAATTAGTGTTTAAGACACTCATAGATAATTAAGGGTACGTCTCACACGGAGTAAATATTTGTTTTGTTATATAACATTTTACGCTTATGTAAGTCTAAGTTGTGTTGCTCTGATTGCCCGGCACATCACACCATCCCTATCAGAATACCAACGCTGCGACATTAACTTTTAAATGTCGAAGCATTATGCTGAGATAGAAGCCTTTTGGCCTCGTAAGGGACTGTCTGATTATTGTTATTTTTATACAATATGTAAAGAAAACCCTGTCCGACCCATAAGGATAATAAAGGTTAGGTAAACACTTGACCAAATATAATATAAAATTTTACATAATCATCATAGTAACAATAATAATGAATTTTGAAATAATCTTTTTTTCCCGGGAATTAATTCCAATTTCCCCGAAACTTGGTAATTTTTAAAAAGCTGACAACACCATTTGTGGCGGAGCGAATAGCGATGCGACCACGTGCCGCATGCCCCGCCCCCCTTCACCCGCGCATGTATGCCTATCGGGTTGCCTGCCGCACATGCATTACGTTACCTCGCTTTTTGAAATAACATTTACATTTTTTTGGGGGATTTTTTTTTAAGTTTAGCCCGGCTTTGTAGGCATTATTAGAATCAGTTAACGATACCTAACAATACCTTCACGGATCGGACAGGGTTTTCTTTACATATTGTATACATACTAGCTTTCCGCCCGCGGCTTTGCCCGCGTGGAGTTCGGTTATATCGCGTTCTATAGATTTCCCTCGGGAATATAATTTTTTTCCGGGATAACAGGTAGCCTATGTTCTTTCTCAGGGTCTAAAGAATGTCTGTGCCAAATTTCATCAAAATTGGTTGATATGTTTAGGCGGGAAAGCGTAACAGACAGACAGACAGCAGACAGAGTTACTTTCGCATTTATAATATCTACTAGCTTTCCGCCCGCGGCTTCGCCTGCGTGGAGTTCGGTTATATCGCGTTTTTTAGATTTCCCTCGGAAATGTCAAATTTTTCCGGGATAAAAGGCAGCCTATGTTCTTTCTTAGGGTCTAAAGATTGTCTGTGCCAAATTTCATCAAAATCGGTTTTGAGAGGTTTAAGCGGGAAAGCGTAACAGATAGACATACAGACAGAGTTACTTTCGCAATTATAATATTAGTATGGATATATAACTTGTTTTTATACTTCCTTGCGTCAACTTAGTTTATTTAAAAAAAATCCTGTACGAGTCACAATAAATATTTTTCTTTCTTCTTTCTTCCTTCCATGTTTCGTGTTTTTTATGTTTTTAACAAGTAGGTACCTATGGTCAAACAATGACAAAACTTAGGTATGTCAATTGACGTAGGACAGTGTAAATAATATGTTTTATTCGTCCTAATATTATATTATTTATATGCATTATCCTAAGAGAATACCATTACGCAAGCTTGGTAATTCCAATTATTTCCCAGCAACTTTAGATACAACCTTAAAATAGGTATGTTTCTTTGCCTTATGACTTACGAAACTAGAAAACTGTTTCATTAAAAGTAACAAATAATTATTTTTAGTCTGTGGACCGACAATGTTTTCCCGCCATTTCACAATATCCGATAAATTCCCTCCTTCCAGTCCAACCAGGCTCAGTCGCAGGCCGCGATCTACAACGGAAAAATACGAGAGAAAAAAACAGGTAATTAGGAGAACCGCCACCGATAAGGTCGCTTGATGAAAAACTTGAAAGAATCCTTATTAAGATACGTCGCCAGCATTCCGCCTTTGCCTTGACGAAAATCGATTTTTATCTCCGTGATCCTGGACAATTTGGATGTGCCGGTTTTGTTTTTGCTTTGTTTTCTTAAGTTATTTCCCCGGACCGAAATTATTTTACACGATGGAGTGGGTCAGGCAGTAGCTGGCGGAGTCTAGTAAAACATAAGCAGTAGTTATGAACCTAAGTTTTGAATCGAATTCCTGAATAGACAATTAACAAATCTTTACCCACAGTTCACACGTGACTGAAGTGAGCTTCTCTTTATTTGTACCTATCTATCATATCATATCTATATTACTCACAATTTGAATTATTTTGAAGCATAATTATTGCTAATCCACTGCTCCATATGTGCATAAATAAATTGTTTTCCTCAAGAACGTCAAAAACTTAATGTAAATTATTGAACTGTCAAAAGGAAACCCATTGATACTGATGGATAGTAGTGTGATACATAATTACTCTGCTGTGTTTTTAAACATTTTATAACTTCTAATTATACTTAGTTTTAAAAAACTAATGTGTTGTATAACATTTTTACAGTTAAGATGCTTTAATATTAATAATTAAGCCAGTCCATTAGCTTGTCCGTAATTAAATTTCGGAGCAGTTTAGTTTTGAAACCCTCGGGCCATGGAATCTGAGTTCTCTTGGCTTGTTCAATGAAGTTTCCAAGCAACTGGTTCCTTTAACCCAAGGGCTGGCTTTTACCTTGTTCAGAGGATAAGTATTGCCATACAAAGTGGCAATGTCTCCAGACTATTGGGACGCAAGCGATGTGAAGGAATATATTGCCGCCAAATTTTTTTAATTGTATGTTAGTTCATAGAGTATTAGATGTTTGTTCAGTAATTGGTATATATTGCCTCGAAAAGCATTCGACGACCGGTAAGGTCCAGGACCGGGTCGACGGCGCTTTATGTTTGCGGCGGTGACGGCGCCTTTAAAGAGATGTCAGCACATCGTGACGGAGTTCACGAAGACCGATGCCTCCTGGGTCAGGGTTGGAGGTTGGTTAAAGAAGAAACCTACAGGCAAATGGAAACGGAGAGACACGGGTGGGTTTTAGTCAGTAAAAGTCTGACACGCCCTTCCGCTCCGCGCAGAGCGAGAGAGGTCATTTTATGATTTCACATCCGCAATAAAATAAATAAAAATAAAGCCTTAACAAAGTCCCGGCTGTCAAACGTAGATATTTCACAGTAGTTACGGGTTGTCTGTGTCCGGATAATTTGACAAAGGATTTTACCTAGTAGCTGTGACGGTCACATAGGCAGTAGCTTCATGTCAAATGCTGGCATTCATTTAAATCCGGTCAGACTGGAACCTGACCCGAACTTAGTTGGGAAAAGGCTAGGCATATGTATAGGCGATGTACAGACGACAGCACATGAATCTGTCAGATTTTTTTTATTGGATTTTCAACTTTATCTTTAAAGTATTAGGGCTCAAAGTTGATTGGGAATATTTGACAGTTTCGGGTAGCTAAACCTGCTGTTGTCCATACGTATATCCTAAAAATACTAAATGAACAACTGTATTATAAGGACCACATCTTAAAGCAAATACTTAAATATATTATTCTATTCCAAAGCCTTGCCATTCATTTTTTTGTTTGCAAAGCGCAATGTACGTACTATACGTAACCAAATTTCAAACTCAAACACAAACATCCGCATCCTCAAACAGCTGATGCCTGAAATAACTTAGTAAAACAATGTCAGATACTTTAATGCTGTGTATTAAATGCTCTACTGAGTGAATATGGCCAATTTTATCACCCATTAAGCCGGCTATAATATTCGGCTATAGCTTCGTAATATTACACAATCTGGAGCACTGAGATTAGGGTGTGAACAAATTAAGTATTATGTAGATTAGGGAATAATATGTATATTATCAAAGAACTGGTGAACTTTAATTTAAATCAGGAACTCTATATTATGGTCTTTTTTTTTTTGTTTGTTATGGGAAATCATCAAATGACGTCTCCCGCTCTGGGCGGAGGGAAGAGCGTGTCAGACTTTTGCTGACTAAAACCCATCCGTGGTCCCTCACTTGCCTGTAGGCCAGGGCCACGGTTTCTTTTTTAACCAACCCGCAACCCTGACCCAGGAGCCAGCGGTCTTCGTGGAACCCGTCACGGTCTTAAGATTTCTAAATCGTTCGTAAGATCAAAATACGGAGTTTTGTAGTTAAGATAAAAAGTCTTCGAAATGTTTCAAATTGTTGTTATTTAAGTTAAACAAAAAACAACTATATTACCTTAGTAATTAAGTTAATTTTAGAGTGATTAGCACTGTTGGAAAAGTTATAAAAATGTTTGAATTTATAGCTGAATTGAATGTAGGAATAAAAGTTATTTTTGCTTAGACTTATAATTTGTTTATGGTAATTAAGCCTTGATTGCCATCTTTATAAATGTATCTTGTAAAAATAATCTCACCGTGAAAAATTTGGTGAAGTAAGTCATTCAGAAATGTCATTACAACTAATGCATTGTCACTATTTTCCGCTCACTTCACACCTAAGGTTTTACGGTGAGATCTTTAGTCTAAGTTTTCACTACAGATCTTCTTTTTCTTCTCAGCCTATAGAGGTTCCAGGCTTTCCATGATGACCGGTCTTGTGCTGCCCGCATCCACCGGCTTCCTGCGACCTTCACCAGGTCATCAATTTACCTTGTTGGGGGCCTCCCTACGCTGCGTCTTTTGGTACGTGGCCGCCACTCCAAAACCTTACTGCTCCACCGGCCGTCGGTTCTATGAGCAATATGCCGCGCCCACAGCCACTTAATTTTAGCGAGTCGAAGAGCATACAGCGACATAGCTTTAAGTCATGTCAAATAAATTTTCTTACATGAGTTTCCGATAAGTTGATAAATATTGCGTTCCAGTGGAACCTAATGGAACTAAAGTATTGGTACATGTATTGACTAACAAACGCGACCAAATAGTAACGACATTTGCAAAGTGAAAATTCATTCAGCAAACATTGGCATAAAACTAGCATATGTACGTGGCAAATATAGATGGTCAATTCAAACAGTTTTACTGATTTGTTTTATTTGCGCTTCAGAATAACCCATATGCTACTAGTACCTACCTACACTATATTTAGACAGTACCGGCACCCCGATTGCGTAACACGGTCACTTTCAGAATTCAATGGATTTTTATAGCAATTCCTAATCCATAGCTTTATATGTTTGTAAGATTCATCTGCTTGACAGCATCAATAATGCAATGAATATTATCAAAGTGTCAAATGCAAGGGGTTGCAATTATTGATGTGTTACGTTACGTAAGATGGTTGAATACATTAACATAGCTTCAACGAGAGGTAATGAGTACATATGTACATAAATGTCATGTGTACCAGGTGTACACTGCGCACTAAGTACCGCTACCACCTTGCTGAGACCTGAAAAATAGATATTATATTACTAGAGCTGAGGGAACAATTCAACTCTCATTTATTATTTATAAGTTTTCGTGTTTGAGTACGAGGCTTTTGAGTATATTATATTTTTTTATCATTATTATTTACTTGTAATGAGCGTTTATTTTGTGCGGAATGGACCATTTTCCTTTCTTATTTCGTCCTTCTCAGAAGTTATTTTCTAGCATTACGTTCCATAATATATTTTAGTATTGTTCTCCGCTTCTATCCTGCTAGTAATCCAAAGTCCAGAGCAATTGGTAAGCAGCTGAGACATGACACAAGAAGCAGTTTCTCACTTGATAAACAGATTACATCATGTAGAATCTTATCTCGGGGCTCAAAAATGCAAATTAGTCCGTAGACCGCACTCTCGAACTCGGAATACGAGAGGGTTCTGCTAAAGTTATAGTTTTGATCTTACTCAGGAGTCCCCATGGAACATCTCGATAGTTGATTCACGATGAAGCCTGTAAAGAAATGTATATAAATATAAACGACAAAATAATTGAAAAACTATAAAACAATACAGAAAACAAGCTAACAATCCTTATGACAACTTTACTCTTGTAAGAACAAAACTACAGGAACAATCATAAGAGTTCTCTCACTGAATCCCAATTAGCCCAGTTGCTATCAAATTGCCCCAATTCACTGTAGCCACGGTACAGAAAATAAATACGAAACTGAACGATGTACGATACAATCTGAACCAGTCACTGTTCGAATGTTTTGAACGAAATGAAATGAATTGGACGTAACAACAGATATCGGATAGAAAGAGCTTTGCGGACTAACGCTTCGGCTAATCCGACGATACCAATTAGTTGTTAAATAAACCACTTAACACAAATACGATTTGTACAATTCTATCTCTATTTATTCGGGAACAGTGTATTTCAAAGTTTTTAAATGAATCTCTGAGGTTTATTTTAGGATTAAAATAATTGTAAATCTTGACGTGCGTAATTATGTATATGTACTCTTTAGGACAACTCTTTAGACTCTTTCTCTCTGAAGGACCGCATCAGAAATGAGGTGATCCGACAGAGGACCAGAGTCACCGACATATCTGAGAGGATTAGCAAGCTGAAGTGCCAATGGGCTAATCACATATGCCGCTGGACCGACAACCGTTGGGGTAAACGAGTCCTCAAGTGGAGAACGCGTCTCGGCAAACGTAGCGTAGGACGCCCCTGGGCGAGATGGAGCGACGACATCAAAAAGGTGGCTGGTAGTGGCTGGCGGAGAACTGCTCAGGATCGAGCTTGTTGGCGTGCCATGGAGGAGGCCTATGTCCAGTAGTGGACGAGTAGAGGCTGATGATGATGATGATGATGACTCTTTAGAGATGGATCCCTAGAAATACACAAGGAAAAACTCCAGTGTCTTTCTGTCTATTTCTCTATGGTCTGTGTGTATGTGTCTGTACCAGGCTGTATATTATGAACAGATTGCAGATTGTGTATTTTATGTATTGCCGCTATAAGAACAAATAGGCACGAAAAAAAAGCATTTTACACACATTTTTTTTAAATATTGGCAGGTGTTTTTAGAGTCTCTATTCATAGGAGTGTTATGACATCTGTCTTTCTATAATGAAGTTAGTTTACATTACGTTATCACATTTGGCAAGAAAATGTAGCTCTGTTTAGCTATCCAGTAGGAGCACTATTGAATAAAAGGGATCGGAATCTTACATTTGTTGATATTTAAAAAAAGGAAAATGCGTTTAGACTCTAGCTTGCCCCGTAATTAGTACGGCAATCAGATTTCCGCAAGTAATTCGGCACTATCGTGGAGATTTGACGCGGAGAGCAGAATGATTGATTGCCGCCGGCGTACCTACGTCCTCAAATGTTCCGCCTTCCCTGTGTTAGGCTTCGCTGAGCTTCGGTCAGCCACAATGACCTACACACGTATCAAAACATAAATTATGCTTTATATAGTAGGTAGATCATATTTTTATGGTGTTTTAATTGGAAATTAAAGACTTATTTCGTTTCTGTTAACGCATTTTTTTTAAAGTGTAGCTACTTAACCTTCTTTTTTTAATAAAAAAAGAAGTCTTGCCGCCAACCGGTTCGTCGTGTTCCGGCTGATGTCTAGTGAAGCCGTACGGAGGACGGGTCTCAGCAGTTGTGTTGCGATGTGAGCCGGGTATGATTCGCCAAGTGTTGTTGTGTCGATTCGCCAAGTTTTGTTGTGTCAGAGGTTTGGTGGTGGAGGGTCTCCAGATGAATCTCCCTCTGGCGCAGCATCGTTGGTCGCGTTGTTGGGTTTAACATTGCATCACCTTGCTCAACTGCCGTTTTCCTTCCTATTCACTATTTTCCCAGCATACAATTGAAAGCACCAGCTAAATGCCATACAATTTTATTCGAATTAATTAACTCAATAACACGCCGTTCTACGATACATTTAAACGTAGGTACGCGTCAAAAATATTCGCGGGCCAAACCGCAGTGGATACAAAATGGCGGCATGACATCAGCTGCCGGTTGGTCCCGCGCTTTTCACATTTCCCGCCAAACTCGAACATTTACTGCGACCGCATTTATGTCGCTGTCATTCGAGGAAGGCCGAATGCCTTGTGCTCCGGAATTGATTCACGGGACGAGTGTGATGGAACAATGCAGATGCGTTTAGCTAGAGTATTCTGTAGCTTTTATCGTAACTGCTAGTGAAACGAGCTTTGTAACGACAGTAGGTTTAAAATCGTATGGTTGACCTAGTTTTTTTTTTTCTAGGCAATCTCGTTTGGCATAAACGCATTTTCGAGTGTCACATGCACACACCGCAACAATATTAAATTATTTGTAACAGAAAGCTTTGCAGTGTACAGGTTTTGGTTAATCGAATTCGGATTTTCCGACATACGCATGTATGTCGGAAAATCCGAATTCGATTAAGATAAAAGCATTTTATCTAGTCGAAATACTGGTAAAATATATTTGAAAATTATTCACATGTAGTGCTACTAAAATGCCACAAGACACACGCCTACCGTTCAGGTTATTTAAGTGGAGTAGACCTATCACTTGCCCAATTAATTACAATATCAATCTGCGCGGAAGCAACCTAATTACGCCACCCTCTTTCCACCATCGCCTATAGGAAGCATAGTCCTATAAGTACTGTATTGATTCTTCACTAAAGTTTATGTGATGCAGGCTGGCTATAATTTGGCGCAAGTTCTATTTGAACATTAAAGCAAGTTCAGAACAAGGTCTCAAATATTTTATTAGGTTTTAATGATGGCTTTTGTGGATGGTAAGTAATATATAAAGACGTTCAGCTAATATTAATGTATAGTAATCGTATAGTTGTTTGATTCTTTTGAATAACTAATCAGCCATTTGCGTTACTATATAGATGTGAAAGTGGGTGTTTATTTGTTTGTTTGTTCCGCTTTGACGGCTAAACTACTAAACGGATTTGGACGAAATTTGGCACACGTTGAATAAATCATATGATACTTTTTATTCCGATGTTCTCATGGGATCGAAGCTTAGCGCGGGGTGAAGCTAGTACTGAAAATAAAATAACTAAGCATTTATTCTACTTCTTTGTCGTCTTTTCACTGGCCTTTCCGCATTATTCGCTTCTTTGGCGTAATCGTCTTCAATTTCCTCCACTAATTCCTATCCCTATCTCTATTCATCTATCCAGGGCCTTCCTTTCCCCAAATAAAATCAAAATCATTATTCATTTCATTAGCACTTTTCTAAAGCCAATATTTCAAAAGACAGTCCGGCTCTCCTACAGTTCGTAGTACTAGTGGTTTCGCAAAACCTTCCTACCAGCACAGCTGTCTGTTCAAGTAGACTAATTAACATTTCAAGAAACAAAACTTTAAATTAAATCATTTACCATCGTTAGGCTAGCTAATTACGCCAATATGTCAAGAAAGCTAAAAAAAGTATTTTTTTTGTAGTCTATTTGGTGTCCGGCTGCTGGGCAAAGGCCTCCAGTTTTCCTCCCAATAACACTCTATGCCATTTAAAAATTATAATAAAAACTTACTACTTAAACAAAAGTTTATGGTTGGAAACCTTTTCATTAGCCGACCTCTACTTCTGCTGTGGTCTTTTGGCCAACCCAGTTCAACTTCAGTAACCTGATTCTTATTACAACGTCAGTTATGATCTTTGTCTAATAGTTATGTATGTATATTAAAAATTCTTTCCTTCTGTTTTATCCCCAGCAAGCTTAATTCCTATTCTTTTAGCCTGTGAGTACTCTTCAACTTGTTCTCGTCTATTCAACTTACAGACATCTGACGACGCGACGATGTCTTCAATGCTAACTTCTGCAAAGTCTGAAAGCGTCACAGTCCATTTAAAAGATGGCGATGCTCTCACGACACTGCCTGAACCTAACCTCGTTTACCTACAGTACTAAACTTCTGTCTAGGGTAAGTAGTTTTATGTTAGCTAGCTTCATTTTAGAATCTACTATACATGTCATACAATAACATATATACATAATACTATACGAAGAGGAATTCAAAACTATACTTATGGTACCTATATTGAATATTTAAAAAAACATAAATACACAAATGTGACCGAACCGACCGATGTGCGTGTTCGTAGCCGGATATTTCAATAGCAGCCGGATTCTGATTAGTGTACGTTTGCCCCGCAAAATAGATAATTCTGTGGTTTACCCCATTACTTGAGATTTAAATAAAGCTGGCGAAATGTAGATGTACCTACATAAGTACACTCTGCCTAACCCTCGGAGATTACGGACAGTCTTGTGGAACATGTAGTTAATATTATTTTAGCAAACGAAATATTTCTACGATCATTAATTTGTATTATGTCGTCATGAATTTCTGACATGACAGTTTTGAGAACAGACGGCTCATATCTTAGCATTATCTTATTTAATCTCGAATGACGAATGTCACATTATTCATACAAAATGTTTTAAATGCATGCGTCCACGCGCGCATTCTCCTTTACTTTTTGAGTTTTTGAAATGGTCGTGAATTCAAATTTGGAACAATGATGAAACTAAAGTGATGGCCAGTATGCAGGGCTTCAAAACTGCATTGTTTTTTTTTTTTGTGGCCTTTGTATCTCCCGTGGAATGATATGGTTGTTCGATTTATGAATCTGTGAGAGTATTTCTCCAAGCCTTTGTATTCTATTCATTTGACATCCAATATAAAAAACATATAACGGTCTATTTATTCCTGTGTTGTGCTGGGATGACTGCAAATGAGAAGCGAACGCACTCGGCTCTCTGGGATAGTAAAACCGACGCTCGGGCGATTCATATTGACCTGAAAGTGTAGTGCCATCTGCTATATTGCAAAACAATGCTGGCTATACCACTTTGAGTTGACTAGAATGTTTTGTGTCATTCATTGACAGTATTTTGGTCCAAAATAAGACGTTTCACGGAAGAGGTTACATACCTATGTAGAAAAATAATCTTTTCGGCTGTAATTTTACAACAGTTTTTAGTAACACTAGGCGAGACCTAAATGAATGCCCAAATAAAAGCGAGCTGTTGAATTTTAATCCGAACAATGCCCTTTTATGAACCTAAGGGAATAAATAGATTTAGGCGGCGCTTAGCGTTGGTGAAAACAGGCATTAACATCACTTCAGCTTTTTGAAGGGGTGTTATAAAGAATGCTAACGGAAGTTTTTTTTTAAATTCTTTAAGTATACAATATGTAAAGAAAACCCTGTCCGATCCATGAAGGTATTGTTAGGTATCGATAACTGATTCTACTAATGCCCACAAAGACAGGCTAAACTTAAAAAAAAAATCCCCCTAAAAAAATAAATATTATTTCGTACATCATCAATTTATTCATTCATTTTTAAAATTCAATAATAAAATTAAAAAGTTCGCATCCATGCCAAATGTTCATTAAAACTCAGGTAATATAAGTGAAAAACAACATTTTACGTACATTCCTTATAAATTCCATTATAATAGTCACCCTACACAACAAGGACAGAGGGCTACTGTGAAGCTATCTCCCTCGGACCGCGTTTTGATCGATAGTTCACATTCCAGTTAAGATAGAAATTCCTTGGAAACGCCAAACATATCCCGTCTTATCACAATACGAAATCTAATATTAATTCTGGCTATAATCTTTTATTCAGTATTTGTAATTCGAACTTTACTATGATTTATACAGTATGTTAACTAACAGAGGGCGTTCCCGTTAACCCGAAATAGTATAGCATACATACATGCTAAAAAAAATATTTCCATTCGAAAACAAAATGTTTTAAAATTTTTTCCAATATGAAAATTTTCAATAAATATTTTAAATTGACATGTAAAAGAAACACTGTACACGCGAATATGAAAGACGGCAACGTCGCAATTTATTTATACATGACGACTACTATTTTGATTTAAAACAGGAGGTTTCAAATTTATTTCCAATTAGAATTTTTCGGATTTTTTTATGCTTATTTTTCTATGCTGATAATTTTATTGTAATCTATTAATGATATATATTAACGAGTTTAAGGGAACGCCCTCTGTTATTTAACATACTGTATATATACCTACAATATGTAAAGATAACCCTGTCCGATCCGTGAAGGTATTGTTAGGTATCGATAACTGATTCTATTAATGCCTACAAAACCGAGCAAATAAAAAAAACTCTAAAAAAATAAATATTATTTCGCAAAAAGAGGTAACTTAATACATGTGCGGTAGGCAATACATGCGCGGGCGAAGGGGAGCAGGGCACGCGGCACGCGGTTGAAAGTGGTGTCGTCACTTTTTTTTTTAAAAATACCAAATTTTGGGGAAGTTACTAGTGGGTACTGTTACTATGATGATTATGTAAAATTTCATATTTTATTTGGCCATGTGTTTACCTAACCTTTATTATTCTTATGGGTCGGACGAGTCTTTCTTAACATATTGATCATCAACAATAGACATGCAGCTTGCGAAAAGATGCAAATAGCTATAGAAGGTCAAAGACGAGAGGACTGCGGTTTTTAAGTAACTCCTCGGTAATTTTCTTTTTCCTAAACCCTTGTTTAGGAAGAAGAAAATTATCCTGAAGAAACCGGAATATCCTAGAACCAAAAATCCGAACAAATGTGACATTTAACAATCCGCACTGAGAACGCGTTTAAGATAACAGCCCACTTCCTCTTTCCGACTCATTAGTCAACCCTTGAAAGGCTAAATAAATTCTATTCTTACGTATCAGAATTAAATTGACACAACCAAGCAATTCGTGAGAGACAAGGACACAACAACATCAACGGTTCAATGATCTCGTTTCGCCCTTATTCTGAAACCATTTCCCAGCCTCACCTCACCTTTTCCGGGCCTCACTTCACCTTTGCGTTCAAAGGACCGTTTTTAATGAAAATTCTACCCATTTTGATATGCAAATGTAATCTATCGACCGCCAACGATACGCTGCTATTGAACGAATACGTAGGCGCATACAATTATACATACATGCCATCATTCAACGAAAATTCAAACAAAAATAGCTATATAGATATAGATAGAAATATGTGTATGATATGATTAAGATTGACTCACCATTTGACTCTTTGCTACATTTTACTACCTAAATTGTATAGGCCTTTTTTTTTAAAGAAAAATACGCTTTTTTATTTGCTTTTTTAGTTTTAGATTCGGACAGAACTCATGACATTTTCTTGTAAAGGGGGAAAAAATGGCAAATTCCTAAAGCAAAGTAATTAGAACACATTTGAATTTGAAATGCATAGAGCACAGAAACAAAAGACGTCTAGATCGTCTACGTACGCACCACCTCAAAATCATTTCAAAAATGGAACAACAAAAAAGAGAGAGCATCAAACAAAATCAGTTTTGAAGCACATCCGAATCAAATCTTCAGATTCAAGTTTAGAACGCCACACACGTTTGCCATCAACGGCTGATATTCTCCGCAAAAGGTCTAAAGCTATGTCGTGTCTCGTGAGTCATTTCAGCCGAGCCCACTTCCTAACAAACTCAGCTTTATAGTAAGTACTGTGCAGTGTAAAATTCTGTACCTCGGTCAATATTAGATAGGGGTGGTAGAAATAGGTTTATTAAATTGAACAGCTGAAAGATTTTGTTACTCATTTACACAAAAACGACTAAACGAAATTGGATAACTAAGCGGAATTCGCACACTTATAGCCTGTGTCCTGAATTCACACATGGAATACATTATAAAACGTTATTTTTAATACGAAACTTGAATACGGTATTGTTCAGAATCAGAATAAGCAACTGAATCGACTCCAATCATTTTTATACGGTGTTGTATTTTTACCCAGACACAGTTAGAAATTGTTGCAGTGTGGTTACCAAGTGCGCCACGCAGGTTATAGTAGATCATAGTGTCTGGTGCGTGCGTACGCCCGCGCAACAGCTGACGCTACTTGTCAACGCACCGCTCGCCCGCCTGAGCAGAGCGTTGACAATATTTTTGTTGGGACAACCAAGTAGGATAACAAGCTCATAACTTTGCTATCATTTTGAAATTTTGTACATAGATTCTTTACTTTAAAATACTGGACACGTGTTTCAGGTTTCGCATAAACAAAAGATAATGTTGTAGGTATATGTGTACATAAACGGTTAAATAAATATTTTGCAGTTTCTTTAAAACTTAAAACACGATCTCACACGATTTAGTTTAGAAGAAATAGGAAAACAAAAGGTAAACAAAAAGTACAACATAAATATTAGAAAACTAACATTATTATAATATTTCGTGAGTAAACACTAGTCTGTGTATATTTACGTCGACCACCTCATTACACTCAATGAGTTTTTAAACTGTTAACCGTTACCTCCTTATGTCGAAAATGTGTTTATCAGTAGAACAATGGGCTCGGAGGTTAGCTTATCGTGTTGTTGAAATTCTACTTCTAAAAATTTTTGTCAGTTTTATGCTATATTTAAGAGTATGGTAACTCAGTCTTATAATCCTATAATGTTCCCAATGATGGGTCATAGGCCTCATGGTGTGGCGTAGCTGGTCGTTCCATCATAAAAGTCCAGTGAAAGTTGGTGGTCACAAGTCTTCGAATTTTTGTTTCAACTCAATTTAGCTAGACTGAGACTTATCTCAAATTCCCAAAACATACATCATTTTATAAACTACCATTGGCAACAGTCTAGATAATCTTAAGACCTACTTAGTTAGGCCAGAGGTAGGGGAACACTTTATCTTAGGTGTAAATTTAAAGAAAAAAAACGTTGACCCACGCTAGAATTCACAATTCCCCGGAACACACACTAGGAAGGATTCCTCTTGAGTGGTTGTAGAATTTCGTGTACCTAACTACTCGACATGTCGGCAGCAGGAAATAAAAAGCCTTTATCAAAGCAAAAAACACTAGGCGAAGAAAATACTATAAAAAAACGTAAAAGGGTTATAAAAACATGCGTGGCAAGGTTATACTTACCGTTTAAAGCGACGCAATAAATTGAAAAAGGCAAACGCATAAACGCACCCTAAAAAACGTAAATAATCCGCCTAAACGCGCTCTTCACTACACCCAAAACATGTTTCTAAGAACATAAACCGTTACAAATCCTTAGTAATCTTTGGTGTAGTCCCAACCCTATGTATACAGGGGGTGATACGTCATGTCACAAACTGTATGACAAAACAGGATGTCCCCGGGCGAGCCGGGGAGGCTTTTAAGGAGCGTCCCCGTGTTAACATTGACGTCGTGATATGAGATTATAACAATACTTAGCGAAGTAAACTTTAAGTTAGGTAATTTGACTGTTTAATGTTTCGGCATTTTTTTAACTACTAGCCTTTTGAGGTCTTACATATCATGTACTTGATCTAAACAATGATTTGGAAACTATTCGACTTGATTGTAAGCAACTTGATCAAGTGGGAGGATTTTGAGCGCAACAATGCTTCTGAAAAACCAATCGAGTCACTGAAACTACCAATCAATCGTGTCGAATTTGCTTTAAAGCAGAGGACTTAATTTAAATAAAGCGTACAGCAAAGAAAACGTAATTAAATATATTACTGTGATAAATAAAAACACCAACTTCGCTAAACTGTCTCTACGAAATGACTAAGCGCTCAGAAGCTGCGATCTACTTCAAGAACTACGCAAACATTTCACATTTCCCGCCCAAACACTCACAGACTAAAGTAACTTTCTTTTCACTTACTCAGACATCATTACCACCACATTATTCACATTTGTCAAGATTTAAAAAACCATTTACATGAGGAAAATCTCGGAATCCGAAAATCCTCTTATCTGAGAAACATTCAAATTAAATACTGTAATGACATTCTCTTTCAACCTAGGGGAGGAAAGGAAACTTCTAATAACATTAAATCGACAGACAATAACACCCTTGAATCATTGGTGCCGAAGCCGAGTAAATTACATGTCAAATGGTCGGGAATTCAGAAATATTCTTCGATAATTTTCTCGACGGTGTTCCCCCCCTACCGGCCGCGTGATGCGACGCCCGCCCCCCTTTGCCCTGGTGACAAGGATATCTAAATGTCATTATAAGTTTGAGTGGAGCACGGAATTCCTGCCTGACGGCGGCTTCCAGCGGATTCCTTGTTAACGCTGTTTATGAAAACTCCTAATAGTTATTCGTTGTTATGTTCCGAAGTTTAACATCGGTAATAAGTGAATACTTATGAAAGTTCACGTCAAATGTTAATGAGGCGGTAAATTTCGATTTGCGTTCCGCGAACCGAACCAATTATTTTACCAATTGGTTTTTATTGTCGAATTATTTCGACGAGTATGGAGGAATTAAATATTTGTTGTCGAATTTAGGAGAATATCTGGTTGAATCTTCACTTAGGCATATTAAAATTCAATTAATTAAAATACAGCCATCGAGGTAGCACATGGTGAAGGAGCTGTGGAGATCTGAGGTTTGCAGTATCAACATGGCCCGAATTCGCTCAAGACGATGAACGAGAGGTTCGGAAAGAGAATAAATATTCTATATATATTGTACACTAATTATATGTCTATAGTTGTTAGGTCTCAAAATACAATACTAAAAACTACAAACAAAACATTATTCAGACTTAAAATTCAAATAATAAAATCGTAAAACCACAAGTCAAAAATTATGACAGTAAACAATAAATCTAATTCAGTAATAATGTCTTTTCTTCACATAAATCTGGATGACCTACCTACCCAGCACTGCAAAGTCTGGCCTCTCAGAAATATCCATAAGATTCCGTTGATGAATCGAATCCGGCGCATTAGAGAAGCTGTTTTCTGTAATGCAATAAAAGTCAGACAGCAAGATAGGCTATTAAAAAATAATAAAAAACATTCAGAATAAGATGTTCGTAGCAACGGCAATTTTCGAAAAAGGAAGGAAGTAATAATACGTCACTATTATAACCACAGATTCCACTCACTCCCAACGATAAATTGATTTTTTATCGCCATCTTTAAAATTTATTGCGGCTTCCACGGATTTATGAGAGCGTAAATAGTAGAAAGTGCACTGGGAACAATTTTCACTTACAAAGCTCAGCCCAGCGGAACGAGTTTTGAAAAAGGGGTGAGCCTTTTTATTGTTATGGCCTTACGCGCAACCTGTTAGAGGTTTTTAATCAACACAACAAAAGTACTGAGACACAATGCAAAGAAAAATATATTGTTTAAAAGTAAGAATTATTTAAAATATCTTGGAAAGTCCTAGTTTCTTTTTGAAGGAGTAGGTACATTTCTTATTAGAAATTAACGCACATTAAAGAAAAACCACCACGGTGTTTCATCTCACACCTTCACCGGGGTTTCGAGAAAGAATAATGCTGCCGCAACCCTCGATTGGTGCTGGCCCGCCACTGTGGGTCTCCACGGGTCAGAAGAAAGGGGGGGGGGGGAATGAGGTGTTTGACTCCCCACCTGAAAGCTTCGCGCACCTTGGGTCCTGATGTTTGGGGCCCTGGCCCATTTAGGGGGACTGGAAAAGGCCGCTATCTGCTATCCACCGACGCACGGTGCGCCTGCTGGGGGCCGGGTGAGTGGACAAGATCTCCCTCTCCCCTTCCGCAGTCTGCAAAACGACTGTTTCGCATAAGGAAACTCGATTACGCCTGGCAGCGACAGGTCACTGCCTACTTTAGAGATGAGGCCACGGCGCAGCTCCTCCCAAGCCGCACACTCTGCCAGCGTATGCTGCGCCGTGTCCTCCCGGCAGCCGACTAAGTGATGACATGGGCGTCCGGCTACCTGTTGACGCAACACAGGTACTTTCCGAAGCAACCACCACCAACAAGAAGCATCAACTACCAGAGTACCTGTCACCCGAAACGTCAGGGAGCCGTGATTTCTCCCGAGCCAGTACCGGCCGGGTGGCCTCGTTGGTGGTGAGGTGGTAGGGCGTGAAAGCTTGCCCTGCTATTCCGCCACCAGGACCTCGCAGAGCTGCGATCGACGCTACTCGAGCAGATGCTGTATTGGCCGTTCGTCCCACTCCCGCGCCTCCTCACGCCACCGGTACAGTGACGCGAAGACCTTCGCCTCCAGGTCCCAGGGCGCGGATCCAGCCAGTAGGTAGGCATGCCGCGTCATAGGAGATCGTGCGACCCACGTATGACTCTATAGGCCATCGCTCATTGTAGGTATCTAACCTAACCTAACATCATGTGGAATCAATCATTCCAAAACGTAACATTTAAATACCTTGAGAACTATTGGTTTATTCAAGACAAAAGAAACATAATATTTAAATAAAAACCTTAAATTTTATTCCACTTGAAGCATTTCTTCTTTGTACCCTTTCCTCAAATATTCTTTAGAAAAATGCAGAGTGACCGTGTAACACCGTTGCAGTCTCGAACCTCCATTTATTCAAATTTATACAGCCTCGCGATTTCTGGCGGGTCCTCATTGAGCTGAGCAATTTGTAAATGGAACGCGCTGAGAAGAATGATTTACCGCCCGTGGCGACGCGTGCTTACCGTAGGAAGTACGTACCTATGTTTTTGTGGGTCTGAAGTGCTTTGTTAGTGGGCTAAATAACTTCTCAAACGTACAGATTTGGGGTAAGAACTTCCTCGTGCGTAAACTGTGATTACTTTTATAGCTTCATTGCGTCCGTAAAACTGAACCTTATTTAAAGCAGTAGTGACTTCTTCGGATGAAGCGAAGTAACCTCTAACGCTAGAACATTTACCGTTCCACAAGTCGGTCATATTTTCTCAGTAACTCTTCGAACCTGTCGACTGTTTTCATAATAAATAGTTTTGCACTCTCTTCTGGGTCACGAGTTTATGAGTACATGGCAGTGTGTCAAGTTATTACAAAGTATGGCACGATGGATTGGATGAAGATGCAAATATTTGTCGGCCTACGCCATTTGTAGGGACAACGGAGCGCGGTAAGTATTTGTACACTCTTTTACTAAAACCTCGCGTTTTCAGACAGAATATTGTAAACAACTGAAGGTTTGAAAAAAAGAAAAATATTAACGATGGTTTTAACGATGTAAAACAAAATTATGCTGACTAAAATTATGAAAATTACGCCCAAATTAACCTGTATAAACACAAACAAATCGTTGTGCAAACAAATCGCAAATCAAGCCAGGTATTTGAGGTTTTAAAAGTGACTCCATCCTCGTTTTACCGTCGGTTTATTACCCGTTAAATTGTAATTTTACCTCTCCCCCAAACGTCGGTCATTCAGCTCTAGTGTAAGCACACAAATATCAATTTAGTACTAAAACATCTGTTGTAATTGCTAGTCCAAGCTGCGTTTTGTCCCGAATGCGGACCATTTATTTAAATTTTGTTATCCACATAATAACATTTGAATAATACATAATTATAATAAGCGTAAACAAACTTTGTTGTGTAAGAATTAAAGTTATTTTTCCATAAACTCGTATTTGCTTTTATTTTTGGAGTATATGTCGAAATGTTAAGCTAGTCTATCCGTGCCTCAAAATCACGCTTAACTGTTAGTACAGTTGTCAGAAGATATGATAGTAATTGTATACAAAATATTATTAAACCTTCCCGTCATACCTGATCGTCAACATGCCAGTATTAACATACTAGCATTGATGCAGATCGTTTATCTTATGGCTAGCTTTCTCCCTAAATATGGTAGACTCGAACATCCAGACTGTGTAAAGACTAGATGCAGAGAAAACTAGTATTTTAAACAAGATCAAAATACATTTTCAATAATGGAAATTAGGCTGAGGATCACCAATTCTCGATTCTCAAAATTATACAAATTTGTGTATTACATAAGACAGTTCCCCAAAATGCCTAATTTTTACCCTTTTCGAGTGCTTTAACGGAAGTAATGGCGCAGAATAACTCCCCAGAAGAACAAAAAAGCCATGTCCTAATACTTTTTGGATTGTACAACGTCCATTTCACTCCCTTCATTATTCTACACACATCACACTCCCAATCTATGATGGCACAGATTAAACGCATAGGGTCTCCACGCCATAAATCGTCGTCGTGCAAGCGATTCATAAATTGCCTTCGCTCATATATCGCGTGCCAACTTGTGTACATAATTGGTTTTGGACCCCACGGTCTAGGAGCATGTGGGACGATGTATGACCATGTCTCGACACATCTTGGGCGTTAAATGTGTTACAGGACATTGGACTAGATTGCTCTGTTTGGTAGATGATTTCAGCCCCCTAATCGGTGAACACATTTTTGTCAAATGATTGCGACTAGTTGGCATCAGTTAGGATTATCATCAGATCATCAGTTAGGAGTCCAAACGATCCCAACTAGTCGCAATCATTTGACAAAAATATGTTCGCTTATGATTAGGCTGCTGATCTGAAAGCATGGCTGCTAATAAAGTGCTTGAACAGACGTAGAGTTAGATTCGTTTGAACCTAAATAGTAATATAATCAAGCTATCTCAAATGTTTTGGTGATAGAAGAAATCGTAAAAATCGTGACACCTAGAAGTGTTTGCCTTAGTTTATTATTTTTTTTTTTTTTTGTCTTCTTGTGTTTCTTATAATGTAACCTTCATTAGTCAGAATCGGGATCGTCGCGGGTTTATTAAGTAACTAAGCCCATACTAAAAACAACTAACTATATTCTTTATTTGTGACTTAGAACTTTTTAGTCAATCACTTTTTAGTCAAACAATTTCTACTACCTCAATAAAAATTTTTCATTTAATCACAATATTTACAAACGTAAAATTACAAACCCTAAAATAACCTAGTATATTGGTTTTTTGACCCAACATAGTTGGTAAAATGTTCAGACGCATCATCATCATCGTCATCTCAGCGTTTATCCCGGTTGCATCCGCGGCTTTCGCGTTGGAGCCCGGGGTCCGCTTATAAATTAAAATGTTCAGACGCATAACCTATATTAATTGTATAAAAAATACTCATTGAATTTTCTCTCGTAACCTTGTGATGGGTTGAGAAAAGACTAAGAATACGATGAATTTTCCAAATTTTCTAAAAGCTACGAAGCGTTGATGAAAACTTCAATTTCTCCAAGACGCTACTGGCCTCGAAAAGGGAGAACTACACAGCTAAAAGTCCTTGATATAATACAACAATAATCTCTTTAGCAAATATAACTGCGGTACTGTAAAAGCTGCCAACGCCTTAGTGACCCGTTTTCCACAGTTAAAGTTGCGAGAAAAGTCACTGGTACATTTTATATTTTCCTTCAAGCTCCAGATCAAAATATTTCATTTGAATATAAAACTTTTGTGCAAAACGAAAGAGTATCGGAATTTCTGTAATATTTATGTTTCTTTGAAAACATTTTTGTCTGCCTCTTTTTAGGGTTCCGCGTACCTAAAGGGTAAGAGGGAACCCTATTACTAAGACTCTACTCTCCACCTCTCTATCTGTCACTAAAGTAATATCGCTAACGTGTAAATATCGTGCTGTATCTAATTAACCGTGATAGCTGTCTGTTGAAATTTTCACAAAGATGAGTTTCTGTTGCCGCTATAACAGCAAATAAAAACAGAATAAAATAAGTATTTAAGGAGGGTTTCTGTACAACAGCCGTCATTTTTATAGATAACTAGTTTTCCGCCCGCGCCTTCACCCGCATGGATTTCGGTTATATCGCGCTTTTTAGATTTCCCTCGGAAATATCATTTTTTTTTTTTTCAATAAATGGTAGCCTATGTACTTTCTCGGAGTCTAGAGATTGTCTGTGCCAAATTTCATCAAAATCGATCGAGAGGTTTAAGCGGGAAAGCGTAACAGACAGACAGACAGAGTTACTTTCGCATTTATAATATTAGTATGGATGGTACGGAACCCTTCGGGCGCGAGTCCGATTCCGCACTTGGCCAGTTTTTGTTTTTATTATTACTTCCTTATCCAGAATATTTACCTGGATGTGATATGCTCTATAGTAGGTACGTACACTCTATCTTTATTTACAGTGGCCTTCAAAAGTTGGTTGAAATTTTTCCACTTTACCTATGATGCAACATTGTGATTTTTGATAAAACATTAACTCCTAAGGATTACTTATTTTTTTTAATGAATAATTGATAAGGCATGGGTAGTTCAATTTGACAATTATGTAGTTCGGCACCCTAAATGCGTAACACACCATTACTGTCAGTTGGAATCATTTTGAAGGTTATTGGTATTCCATTGCTCCCTATGTTCGAAAATCTGTCTGCTCAACAACGTAAATAACGAAATGAACGCTGTTGAACTGTCAAAATAAAACCCATTGCTACTGATAATGTGTTACGCAATTACCCTGCTGTTCGAACATTTGGATCACAGGTGTTTCAAACCATAATATTATGTTGTGTGATAACTGAATGTAAAACTGAAAACTAATTTTTGCAAACTACCCACTGAACATAATTTTTCTGCACTTGTGTATGCTACTGAACTCCTCCTAAACAGCGGAACCGATTTTGGTGAAGGTTTTTGTGTGTGTTTGAGAAGGTTCACTGGAAGGTTTAGATTCGCAATTAAGCCTGGTAGATGGCGCTGCGGCTGAATTTTAAGAATCAAGACAATGGCCCCGATCCCCTTGTCCGCAAAATAAACTAAATTTATGTTCAGTCCATCTTTTTCCTTGCTATTTCATTAAGAATAAGACAGAAGATTACATGTTAGTTGAGACCTGTCAAATTAGGCTCCTGACGAACAGATAACAGTACATCCAGCTACTAAAATCTGTCAGATTTCTTTATTAGATTTTTAACTTTATCTCTAAAGTATTAGCTCAAGGCTGATTGGAAATATTTGAAAGTTTCGGGTAGCTTCACCTGCTGTCGTTCGTACCTAATTAATGTATTTTTGGTCGCCATGTTTATAATGGCGTCTAGATACGTGTAGATAAATGACTCGCTTATTTGTGATCAAGCATTAGATTGCTAACGCATTTCTTAATCTTCGTTAGGCATTAAAAGGTCAAACAAGCAAAACATACTTTGAACAAACATTTTTAAACGTCTTTTGTAATTATCAACGTTAAAATCAACGCTTAAAATTTGTCAGTCGATAAGAAAAAGCTTTAAAACAATACATTTTAAAAACAAAAAACAAACCAAACTTGGCAACTGTCATTGCAGCAATCCACAAAGATTTATGTGAAGATTAACAAGGGTTTTAGAACAGGGAATTCGTAAAACGTCTAAGAAACAGGACAGAGCGACTACAAAAGAACAAAGGACGGGTATTGGTGTAATATTTTCTGTTCCTGCTTGCATGAAACCGGCCATGGTTTCCGGCCAGTACGTTTTTAAAAGACATAAGTTCGAAGTAGGCATAGTTGAGTCCAAAAAGTTTTGTAATAATATAAGCAAGAGATATAGAAAGAAGGAAAGAAAAAGTATTTATTTTTGACTCGTAGAGGAAGATAATGAAACTGATCTAACTTGTTGTTTATAAAATTTTTCGACAGTGATAGTTTTAGACTAGATATTCAACATAGTAGAATAGATTACTTTTATTGTGTACAGTACACCATATAGATTACAGATCATAAATATTTAAGATTTTACAAAAGGTGACACAATGGGCGGTCTTATCGCTTAGAGCGATCTTTTACAGACAACCTTTTGATGGAATACTAAGCGGAAGGAAGGAGAGAGAAGAACAGTTGTTGAACTAACTGCATCCTTTTAGTTTAGGGGTGGATCAAAAAGTGTCAAGCCGAGGTCTGATCGAAAATTCGAAGTGGGGATCTTAAGAATTTTCGATCAGACCAAGGTTTCACCGCTTTTCGCTTTTATTAATATTCGCCTCTCTTTCTACCGCATGGCGAAAATGTATGCATGCTCTTGACTGTTTCTTTTAAGCGACTTAGATGCTTATTCGACGGTATGTGTACGTGTGTGTTTGTACTACACCCTACTACGCTGACATACCGATGGAAGATTTTTCTGAGATAAACTTTTTAATGTAAAGTAATTATAATAGTTCTGAAGTACTTATTAATGTTTTATATGTTGTTGTTTGTTATAAATGTTTTATATAATATGTCATCTTTGTGTACGATAGCACAATAAATGAATTATTATGTATTTTATTTACCACAAGAATTATACTGTAATTTTCTTTTATACCGAAAAACAAAGCAGTTCGTTTGAAATTAATACCTAACCATTCCAAAATGCACAACGCTTATGTTCAAGTTCAGCACTCCCGGACTTGCGGACGGCACTTCTACCGGTACTCCTGCGTGCAAAGCGTTGTTTTTTTTTCAAACAGTATATATAAGAAATAGTAAGAGAGTAATAATTTTTTAAGCTTATTATTTATTTATAAATTACAATAAGCTTATGGTGTACGTAATAAAGAGTATTCTATTCTATAAGAAAAATATAGCAAAGTAAGGTATAAAAGGCTTTATTTCTAAAGATTAATTGAGGTTAGCTGGAAGAAATTACGCTTCCAGGAAACCTCCATTTGATACCCTATTCCAAGTACGGCCCGGTGTACTTAGCTTTTAACGGGAAGACGTTTCATAATAATAACAAAGTTTACACCAGCCTGTAAGAGGAAATATTTAATCTTCATGACAGGTACAGCGAGCAGGACCGAGTAGCAACACAATAGCTTCGATTTATAACAATTTTCCAAGTTTTATTTTTCTTTTCAAAAGGATTTGGACAAAGATATTGTATGAAAACAATACTGTGACAACATTTACTTGATGGCCTATTTTTATAAGTTCTGCGGGTAGTTAGGTACAACACACACCACATCGGTCGCAATGCGCCCTTTATTTTAACATCTATTACTTCATCTTCTTTTTCAGCCTATAGAGGTCCACTGTTGGACAAAGGCATACCCCAAGCCTTTCCACAATGACCGGTCTTATGCTGCCCGCATCCATCGGCTCCACTCTAGAACCTTCCTGCCCTATCGGCCATCGGTTCTACGAGCAATGTGTCCTGCCCACTGCTACTTAAGTTTAGCGACTCGAAGAACGACTTTGATTCTTCTATGGATCTCCTCGTTTCTGATACGTTCACGCAGAGAAACTCCGAGCATAGCTCTTTCAATCGCCCTTACTTTACATCCATTACTCCATAGGTTTGACAAAATTGTCACTCATAAGAATTGTTGTCAAAACAGAGGCGTGGCGTTTGTTTGCCATTTTATGTGTGTTACACAACTAAAGGTCATTCTATGCATAATCTAAACCATTTTTTCAGAGACCACAGATCGTAGACAAGTGGTCAAAATCAAAACGTTTCATATTTTTACAACGACTTTCAATAGGATTGACATCATAAGCGTTTCGGTTGCTTTTTTTTTTGGTTCATTTCTTTCCGTTCGGGCGAATGGAAAAGTCAAAGGCATAGTACGCCATACAGCCAAGTCTTCAGTAATTTTTTTTTCTTCATTAAATATCTATCCTAACTTATCCTAATTTAGCATAACTTAACCTAAACTAACTCCTTTCGTTTTACGCGTTTGGACGATAAGGAGCGGTTTAGCGTAAAGACATGATGAGGCCACTATGCTACAATATTTCACTGTTCTTTTTGAATTATTCACTGAATGCACTTTTTACTACATAAATCATGCGTTTTTATTTAGTAAACGACACTATAAATAATTTTAAAAGTCCAATGAAAAATGAGCGTGACACTCATCTTGACATTCCCGCCAAAACCTCCGTTTCGGTTGCTATTGGTGACAATTCTTTTGATCATAAACTAAACTAATAAGTTCAGCGCATCTTCTTCTTTCTAATTCATATAGAAAAGAACAGAAGATTATTTTTTTAATAATATAATTATAAACTAGTGCTTGACCGTAATCCCGCCTGATGGTAAGCAGTGATACAATCGTTGATGGTAAAGCGCACTAGTTTATTTAGAGCCTATTCACTAATTAATCTAGATACACTGGTAAAGCGCACTAGCGCACTATTATTATTTCTATGTAATATCTAAATTTAGATATTCCATAGACAGTGGCACCGATTCCCTTATTGACAAACTAATCTAAATAGTATATTTAGTTTTATAAGTTCCTAAATATTACCTGTAGTCATGTGGTATTATATTAGGTCAATGCATTCGTTATAAATCTCCAGGAACGCACACAGCTACACTTGAATGAAGTACGTTTTATTTTACAAGTACACAATTTGACAAGTTTGTAAAAAGTCCATTTTGAAAATATTTTGTCTCCATACTGATGCCGATTCCCTTGTTCACAAACTAAACTAATTTTAACTTCGGTGCTTTATTTTCTCTCTATTTCATTAAGAAAAGGATAGAAGATAACTTATTAGTTTAGTTCTGTCAAATTCAGATATACTCCATAGACAGTTTAGTTTGGATCGATCGACGCCATTAAAAAATGGCGTCAAACTAAAAATACGTCAGGCACGGACTTATTTGACAGGACTAAACTTAAATTTATCTTGTGCCTCTTTTTCAATGGTATAGAAAGAATAAACTAAAACATTTCATACAAAAAATAAAAAAAAACAATTATTTATTAGGCTTATTATTATTATTTATTGTTTATTCAGACTACATGTGGTCCATTGTGTTAGTAACAATTACACTTACACGCTTATTACGCTTACACTTGGTTCAAATTACAAGAAATAGCATGCAGTTAAAACAGCAGAACAGCTTTTCATTTAGTACGAATTAACAGTGGTTCCCAAACTTTCTTTTTCTTTCTTTCTTTTTTGAAATAGTTGCCCCACACTAGGAATTTCTCCTGTGTCATGGGTGCGGGTGGATTTTCAAAATAGCATATTATTGGTGTGATTCTATTTTTTCACAAAAAAATTCACTACGCCTTATGTAATATATATCTAACACTGTTCTTTATATACTTATGTATGGTTAGTAGGTAATAAAATAACAAAACAATTATATACTACTTAAAAAATTTAAAAATAGTATCGCGGAAATCATTTACCTCTCTGTTACTTTCATTACCATGTTGACTAATTATTCAAAATCTTATTTGTGTGGGCTTAAATTTTATTTGATTTAATCTCATTTGTAATGTTTTAAGTATAAACTGAATATTTATTACTTTTTTTAAATCGAGATTTACCCCTGACATTGTTATATAACCATTTAAAAATTCGTCACAAGAATATCGTCATTTGTTTCCACGATTGTGGTTTCAAGAAATTTATTCAACGAAAATATTTAATAACAGTAACCAAATGCATTTCGGATAGCTTCCCCGGTGCCCCACTTTAGTCGTTGTGGAGATTCTTACTAGTCTGCATGTATACATAGTAAAATTACGTTTTGAAGTGAATTGATTTAAATTTGTCATCGAATTTCGTCATTAAACGATTGGAAATATTGTTGGTAAGTATATTTTGCTTTATTTTATTGATAAACGAGCATGGAGAATATTGAAGTTGTATTAAATATGAAGTATAGTGTTATATTGTAGGTTTGCGTTTGCTTGGACATGGATGTGTTTTAACTTGTTTCGTCATTCATCGTAACATCATTCATCGGGAATTTCTAGATGAGGTGAATGATTTCTTATGAGGAAAATGACATTTTTGTTACGTTTACAATGACGCTATATGGAGGTTAATGATTTCGGTGTAATAAATTAAGCATTTTAAAAGCAATACAATTAGGTTCCTCTAAATTTTATTAATAATAGAACAAGTTATTAGATGTAAATTAATAAAACTAAATTGTTTAAACTCTATTTGATTACACAGGTACAGCTATGGCTAAAACGAAAGCAGAACGTTTAGCCCAGCAAAGGCTATGCAAAAGACGCAAGTTTGAGAAATAAAAAATGACCACGAACTATATGCATTAGAAAAAGAAGAACAACGAGCCAAATAAAAAAAAACGTAAAGAAGAAAGGAAACAGATATCCATAACAGAAAAACTCCATGTCAACAAAGGAAATTGCCTAAACAGTGCAAGGTTAATTCGAAGAAATACAGATAGCACCAAAAAGGTCAGCTTCCGTGGCGTTGCGGTAGCGAATGCGGCCACTGCACAAGGAGGCGTGGGTTCAATACCCGCGCAGTGCAAATATTTGTATGCATCAATATGAATATTTGCACTCTTTGTCTGGTCGTGCCTCGGAAAGCACGTTCAGCCGTTGATCCTGGTTGCCATACGAACATCTAATAGAAATCGTTACGGGTTGTTGTAGCCCTCAAAGGTCCAACAATTGGTGTAATTGCAATGCAGAAATATCGCCTTCGGGTTGTAGAGGTAAAACGGCAGTCGCTTCACGAAAAATTTAGAAGTTTAGCCAAATCAGCAGTTAGACTGGTAAAGCGGACCCCAGACTTAAAGCTGGAAAAAGCTTCGGATGCGACTGGGATTAACGCTGAGATGATAATGATAGACAGCGACAAAAAGAATCGTCATCGAGTTTCCAAACAAGCTAATGAAAATTCTGAAGAAACTGATTTTAGATAAGACCTATTGGTTTATTAACAAAAGAAGACGTACAAAAAGCAGAAAGGAAGAAGATATCACGAATTGAAGAAAATAATTAAGTTGATAAATATTATAAAGAACCTGTGGAAAATTAATAGAAATCAAAGAATGCAAATTTTAAGGCTACAAGTAAATCTCAACAACAAGAGTGACATCAAAAAACCCAGAATGATGATAGCACATAACTAAAGAGAAGACGTGTATAAATAAAAAGTTACGATTTGTATCATAGGAACAAAATCAAAGTGCTTATAGTACAAATCTTACTTAGAAAGATGTATTATAAAATTTTGTTCAAGATACAACCTGACACTGACCTGGAATATTAAGAAAAATTTAAATTCGCGGGCTACAACTACGCATGATTTTAAAGAGGCTAGTAACTTTGGAGAAAAAAAAAAAAAGATTTTTGTGTATTTTATTTTGTTAAGTACGTGTTTAGCAATCACAATATCTTATTAAATAATCATTTTGTGTCTTATTTTGTGTGTATTGTTTATTGCTTCAAATCAAAACATTTCTGTGATTTAAACCAACGTTAATTATTTTTTGAGCCTGGTTGCTTTCTGTTTAAACAAATCAAAGATTTTTTGAGACATATGTCTTAAACAATTAGTACTCGAATGATCATATTTCTTCCATGAAGAGCTGATTGTAATCTATGTGTTTCATTTGCATCATTAACGTCTACATCTTATCATTGACTTCAACAGACGATATCATTTACGTCTACACAACATCATTCACTTCAATGCGATATTTATATTTCATGATTTTTCTTTTAAATTTGGTGTTTAAATTATCGTTTAAATATACAAAAACATTAGTTTTTCAAATAACATCATGATTTTATTGATAGTTTTTAATTATTCAAGAAAAAAGCAATGTCACACAAAAACTATCATATTTAATCATAAAATGAAAATTCACCCGTGCGCTCACAAACACAAACACATAAATTCACATACACAAACAAAACTAGGCGCAGTCTGTATCTTGGTGACCCCAAATAAACCTATAAATATAAGTACCTACTTATTATAGGTTTCGAGCAAATTCTTCAAATGGCCTAGCGATTACTTCGTTCAAAACAAGTTCCTTGCCAGCAAACTTCATACTTCTTTCCAAAAGTTACCATCATGATATTATAAGCAATAAA
Source organism: Sesamia nonagrioides (assembly GCA_017933935.1). Taxonomy (NCBI): domain Eukaryota; kingdom Metazoa; phylum Arthropoda; class Insecta; order Lepidoptera; family Noctuidae; genus Sesamia; species Sesamia nonagrioides. The sequence goes on from JADWQK010000188.1 coordinate 4,282,020, forward strand.
CCTTGTTATCCTTAACTCAAATGAGATCAAAGTTGTATTTAATTCGCCAATGGCGTCAGGTGTTACGAACTTATTTGTTGGAAAGCTTTCTAACTTGGCATAAATATTGACTCGTCTAGTTATAAACTCCCAGCCAAAAAGTTGTTTTGAGGTCGTATTTTTAGAAATTAGCCTGTTACATACTTCTGAGTATGTATTGCTAGGAGAAATTTAATTGGGCAACATACTTTCTTGATATTTTTTTACATTGAGCTTAAGATCGTTTACTACGCACGACTAGCACCCAATTATTGCAATTTAGTGTCATATTTCGTGGTTTTAAATTTTTATTATTTAATCGGAGTTATATTTTGAAATGTGTTCTACTAACTATTTAGAATTATGTGAAACGTGTGAAAAAGTAAGAAATCATTGCGTTTATAGTTCTATTTATATGAAAATAATGCGTTGGAATCTTGTAAGGCGTTATTTTCATAGTAAAATTACTGTAAACATTACGGTTATTTACTTGTTAAGCACTACTTACCTATTTCTAAAATAGTAGTAGTTAGTAGAACACATTTTTAAAATATGACTCCGATTAAATAATAAAAATTGAAAACTACGAAAATTGATACTAAAATGCGACTAAGTCATGCGTAGTAAACACTCATAATACTTTCTATTTGATTTCTATTTGTTGCTATCTGATTTATATGTCTTTTAGTATTGTGGGTCTTTTAGTCCACAGACTAAAAAGAAAAGAATACATTTATTTAGCACACTAAATAAATGTGTGTTTCTTTCTTCTATATTATATATAGATTACTAGCTTTCCGCCCGCGGCTTCGCCCGCGTGGAATTCGGTTATATCGCGTTTTTTAGATTTCCCTCGGGAACATCAAATTTTTCCGGGATAAAAGGTAGCCTATATCCTTTCTCAGGGTCTATAGATTGTCTGTGCAAAATTCTATCAAAATCGGTTGAGAGGTTTAAGCGGGAAAGCGTAACAGACAGACAGACAGATAGACAGACAGAGTTACTTTCGCATTTATAATATTAGTAGGTATGGATAGTATGGATTGTCAAAATGTTTTCCTTCAACCTTTTGAGAGCAGCGTTAGAATTTTCGGTAAATAATTTCATATTTACACATAGCCTTGGTTTGAAGCCACGATTTTACATCCAGCAAATCGGAGCTGGTATCTCTAAAAATGGGCTTTAAGTCAAGTGGCTTAAAGACCATTGTTTAATATCCGAAATTTTAAAGAAAAATATAACCTTTTGTCATTACTTTGATGAATACGAATTAGGTATACGTACTATCAGGATCAATACTGTCGTTAGTTTTTTCATCTAATATATGAATTATAGATTACAGTAAATAATATCTACTGGTGGAAATTTTACAAATCTAAGCTATGTACGTTTTTTGCATGTTTGCATGTTACGCTTTGGCGCTAAAACGGCTGAACGGATTTATATGCGATTTAAGCACATGGATATACGATTCATACTAATATTATAAATGCGAAAGTAACTCTGTCTGTCTGTCTATCTGTCTGTCTGTCTGTTACGCTTTCCCGCTTAAACCTCTCAACCGATTTTGATGAAATTTGGCATAGACAATCTTTAAACCCTGAGAAAGAACATAGGCTACCTTTTATCCCGAAAAAAAATGATATTCCTGAGGTAAATCTAAAAAGCGCGATATAACCGAACTCCACGCGGGCGAAGCCGCGGGCGGAAAGCTAGTGATCTAGTAATTCCAGCAAGGGACCTCCATCTGTTCTTACCATCCGTTGGCGATCGGCTGGCTAAGACATGGCTGGAGGTTGACCACTGCGTTGCCCAATTTCTCACAGGTCATGGCAACTTTAAAAGTAAACTGTATTCTTTTAAACTTGTTCCTTCGCCTTTGTGTCAGTGTTCTACATCGAACTGTGAATTTGAACAGTCCGCACATCACATCTTGTGGGAGTGTATTCTTTGGCAGAATGAACGCAATATAATGTTGGATAGTGTACAAGTTACATCCGGAGTTGTTTATTAAACGGACCTTGTAGAAACTAGAACCAATTTCCGTGCATTCAGGCGCTTTTGCCATACCTATTATTGGAATCAATTGTAACAGCACATACAGTCAAGACCAAAAGTCGAGTTACAATCTCACAAAACTATGGCCAAGCAATACTAGTTATAGTTACGACCTTCTTCTATAATAAAGTTTGATACACACTTATACACTTTGACAACTTGCTGCCCGCTTATGATTATTAGGTACTACTTACTAATTTCAACGCTCACAGTAAGTGTTTAAATAGCCTAGCGGTTCTAGATAACTTACAAAATATTTTTGAAATGTTTATTGGTGAGTTATGAATGCTGACAACAAAAATATGTAAAAATACCGATCCGCAAATTAACGATGATACTTTATTTTAAGATTTTTTCTATATTAGAGTCATTATAAAAACATGACGGTAGATTTGAAACAAACTGAACAAAAAATATTCCACTACCTACAATAACTATTATTAGCTACAATAACTCAAATAATATTACTTAGCTGTTGTTGGTTGGTGAACATATAGTTACGAGTTCGTGTAATTAGATTTACTTTTTTAATCAATATGCAGGCATATGCAGCAATATATCTCAAATATCATAATATGAAACCGGCTATTGTGTAAGTTGTTTTTATTATTATTTGGGTAAGGTGCAAACCAATCTCTTGTTGAAAGTGTGTAATAAATTTGTTATTGTTTTAGAGAACTACTTGTAAGCCAAAGTCAAGAGGTTGGAGGACGAAGGTGGCTTTTGTGTCGAGACAAGTGGAACGAAACAACAATATTTACCGTTGAATAAACCTTTGAATCTTGCGAAGAAGAGAGGTTGCATTTGTGGTTTAAAAATAAACTGGCGATACTGGTGGAGACTTATCGAGCTAAACAAAAAAAAAACAATTTATAACAATCACAGTGCAGAAGTGTACTACAAAGTGTTTTAAATATATGTCATTATATATCGTAATAACGGACTCTAAACCAACACGTAAAATAATTTAGCTAAGTGACAGTAATATGTTCGGTTGGCAGACAACAGGTAGCAGATGTCGCCTTTTGCAATTTCAATATAAATTACTTTTGGTAAATTATAAAAACAATAATTTCGGAATTCGATAAGAAATAAGTTCGTTGACTTTTGAACTAAGAAAGCGCTTGAAGATTATAATCTCATGCCTTCAAACTCCGAAAAAAGGCACTGCAGGATGGCATGCTATACACGCAAAAAAAATTGTAAATGTAACAAGCACTGTTTTGTGTTCTAAGTATAGATTATTTTATGATTGTAATAATATTCAGGTTAAGCTTCAATCCTCTTTTCTTTAAGAAAATGAATTATTAAGCTATAACCTCTTTAATGATAACATGTAATACTATAACTTTCATATCTAAAAACCAAAAATGTTTTTTATATTTTTTACCATAATAATATCATAAGTTTGTCAAGGATTACTTTTATATAAAATATTACAATGCTGCCATTTCAACGTTTGTTTCATTTATTAGTATAAGTATATCTATACCGAATAATATATAACTTTATAATATATTGCATTATATTATTTATTATATTACATTACATCTATAGTAAACTAAAACATATAATAAAAACCTATTTTGGTATAAATATTCAGTAAATTTTCCTATTCGTTTAAATATTATTTGCAAACATTTTTATTTTAAAATACAAATCAGTTATCATAATTTTAAATTATATGAAACAACAAAAAGATTTGCCGTTATTAAGGATCGAACCCACAATCGCTCGCTTATGATAGACCATTGTTAAGTGCGGCCGCTAACTTAACTTCAAATGAAGTAACGAAATTTTGCATTACTTTAAAGAAAGATGAAGACTGCGATAATAAAAATAATACGTTAGTGTGCGTGGCCGGTTTAGCGCAGGCGACAGTAGTCTTTAAGGTGGGAATGGACTTCTACAGCTGATTGTATCTACTTAGGACCCATTAACTTAATCAAATTTTATTCCGTGGTGCTTGGCAATCTGGGCTTCTCCCAGTTGCAATAATGTCCCTTTGTGCCGATTGGCCTAGGTTCTGTTCTGTCTCCTGCTTGTTATGGAGGGAAGTGGAAAAAATATATTTTTCATCCCACCATCTCGGAAAGAGTATTTTTAATCTTTAATATCTGACTGGAAAAGCCGTTTTTATTCTCTAGAGGATAAAGTAAATTGAATTTAGAACATCGTGTGCACTAAGTTTGTAAATTAAAAAAAAACATTAAACCTATTTACTGTTACCTCTATGGTGCCGAATATATCATACAACGTTTTTTTAATTTGTTAAAAACTCAGACTCGGAACCTTCTTGGTGTTCTTTTTTCAATTTTCTTTGTACGCGGTTCTTTACGCGGCATTTTTTCACGTCATTGTTAAACCTTATATTAAAAAAAGAAACTTGAAAACAAGTGAAAAACTAAAATGAGTGATTCTAGCGACGAGGAAGTTTGTTTGACGCCAACAGAATTGACTGAAACTGTTAATAATGCGCAAATGAGCTTTCTACCTCAAAAATCACGCGAGAAGTATTTAAAACAGTACGAGAAACGTGCAGTTGTAGAGGGATACATAGAGGATTCCATCCAAAATAAGTCTAAAATATGTGAAGGCATCGTAGGAGCCATTACACTGAAAGAGCCTCAATCGGAAACTTGAACTGGCCCTTCTACATCAAAAATAAGCCGTTATGAAACACCTAACCATCTCCCTCTCTCTCCAACATTCACGCCAAGGGAATCCGATGAATCGGTACAACTATTAAGTATGACAGACAGTTTACCGAAAAACAGTACACAAGTGACTAACACTGCCGTCATAAGGAAAAAAGACGCATCGAACATTTTTTTCCAAATTGAGTTACATGCATATTCTAAATCAGTAAAAAAATGGCATACACCAATATTTTTATACTTCGCATAAAAAAAAATGTTGATGCGTCTTTTTTCCTTATGACGGCAGAACACCAATATTACAGTACCAAACAAAAATATTACACTCAATTTAAATAACTGTTGCAACGTTACTTTAAAATTTTCTTAATTATACTTTAGTATTATTTTATTATAATTTAAAGATTATTCTGTAATACTTACCTGTCATAATGTAGTAATTAATACCTAAACTGAAATAAAAGTGTACCTATCTTGTGATTGTAAACATTTTTTTATTGCATTTAGTCATTTCCTCGCTGAGGTGGAATGAAAAGTTACGTGTTGCACTCGAGTGCAAAGATTTTTCACCTCGTGTCCTTTTGATTCCGTCGCTAACGCTCAGGATTCTAATTTTGAATCGCTGCGCTCGTGATTCAATTTTAGAATCCTTCGCTTGCTCGGTCATCAAAATTGAACACGCGGTTAAAAAGCAACTTTGCACTCTTGTATAACAAATAACTATTTTCTTACTCCTCCGCTATTCTTTTCTGATTAATTTCGTTGCAGAACCCAAGACAGTTGAATCGTTTCTCCGGGACTCGTCGAGCTTCATCGCTCGGCGTTTTTCTGGCGGTCTCCACTGTTGATTCTGGCTTTCAGGACTTGCAGTGGATTGGGAACAGTGTGGCGGGTTTTGTCCCAACAAAAAAATACCATGATCTAGAATAGGGCCTAGGCTACTTTTTATTCCGACATTTTCACGGAATCGAAGCTCGTGTGAAACGCGGGATACAGAAAATACGGATAAATTGGAGGTACTCACTTCGTTATAACGTAAAGAACGCATTTGGATCTGAACTTCCTATGGGTAATTGGTAGATGTCACATATTGGTTTTAGTTTTAGGACACGCCAGTTCACGATAGTTTCCTTCACCGTTTTGAGAGCAGTGGTGAATAAGATAATTAATGCAATGGAAAGCGTCTGTCTGCGAACCTACGGCTTGCCGTTGTCCTATATAGTCTGGGTAGTACTAGTAAGGATCTCCATTTCATTTTCATCTACGAAATATTTTAAGAAGCCTAGCATTTGTTTTTTCATCAGTTCAGGGCTTGTTATTTTACAGTCTGACATTGTCATTGTACTAAAAAGTTCATCATCTACTTAATACATAATGATCGGTCAATTCAGTCAGTCGTCTCGTAATGGAATGGTGATAAAATGACATTACCGTATTGCTAATAATTACACGTAAGTAGAAATTATTTTCTAAAAATTACTACTCAATTTGAACAATTATTAATATGGAATGGAGTGTCAGTGATTGAATCTAAAATTAGTTTAGGAAACAATGATATCAGCACATTTTGACCCGATTGTCTTGTCTACAGACTATACTTAATTTAAGTTCAATACATCTTTTGCTTACTATTTCAGTCGGAAAAGTACAAAAGATAAATATTAGTTTAGTCCTATCAAATTAGTCCAAGCGTGACGTAAAGCGACGTATATTTAGTCACCATGTTTTAATCGCGTCTAAACTGTCTATGGTGTATCTTAATTTGACAGGACTGAATTAAATTGTTATCCATTTTCACAAACTAAACTTAATTTAAGTTCAGTGCATCTTTTTATTTCAATTTCATTCGGAAACGTACAAAAGATAAGTATAAGTTTAGTCCTGTCCAATTAGTTCAAACGTGACGTAAATCGACGTAAGTATATATATATATATATATATGGTCGCCATGTTTTAATCGCGTCTAAACTGTCTATGGAGTACCTTAATTTGACAGGAGTAAACTGTAATGGTGTCTTCATTCCTTTTGTTAATGAAATAGAAAGAAGTCGAAGCAATGAAGTTAAAATTAGTTTAGTTTGTGAACAACTGAATCGGCATCCGTCTGGACTCAAAATATTTTCCACAATGGACTTTTTACGAACTTGTGTAGGTACAATCAAGGTTCAAAAGTACATTACCACTTTTGAACTTTATTGCAATAACAATAAGGATCAAAAGTGGTACTCCACTTTTGACCCTTACTGTACTTGTAAAATAAAAGAACTTGTAAATTATAACCTACTTCGTTCAAGTGTAGCAGTGTGCGTTCCTGAAGATTTATAACGAACAATTCATATTATAATAGTTGGCGCCACTGGGTCGCTTCAGAACAAAAGTCTATTAGGAAAGTTAGAAACTCTTAGGTCCTATCTCGCTCGCAATATATCTACAATATTACTTGCTTATCTAAGCGGTAAACTTAAAGTAGTAATTTACTTGCTAATAGAAAGTGAATATTATTCCTCCGTAAGTCAGAGGACTAGAGTCTAGGGTTTCCCTTCAAATAATTATGTAGTAACATTCGTGTGGCGTCAGACTGGGCAGTAGAAGATTTTTGGTTCAAACTCAGCTTTTTGGAAAGACCTCGCTTGAAAGACAACGTTAGAGACTATTGGAAATACTCCATTAAATATCTTTTCATAGAGATGCCAGAGTCAAAGCATGTATTTCGAACACGAGCTTAAACGGCACTTTTGAATGTCAAATTTTGCAATAAAATAGAATTGATGCTCCTCGCTCTTTCTAAAAGGTATGGAAAAGATTGGACAAGAAATTCCCCTTTTACTGTTTTAAAATGTCGCAAATAGATATCTGTAGCTATCTGAAGGAATCGAATGATCCAGAAACATAGTCTACTTAAGTGCTCACAAACTGTTATGGAGATCAGCAATAAGTCCACCAACAAACTGATTACTTATCAAGAGTAGCCATTTCTCATCAACAGTTGACATTTTCAAGCTCATTTAAAGAAACAACAAAAACTTTATTATTTTCGTCTGAGAACAATCGAACTATTAACAAAATGTTGTTCGTTAATACTTTTAATGTTGGTCTAAGGTTATTATTATTTAGGTTATTTAGTAAGTATAGTTTGCAAATAATGGCCCCGATTCTCTTGTTCAAAAACTAAACTAAAGTTAAGTTTAGTGCATATTTTTTTATAAATGTCATTAAAAAAGTGGACAGAAAATTATTTATTAGTTTAGACCTGTCAAAAAATTCCGCGCTTGATGTATTTTTGGTCGCCATGTATATAATCGCGTCTGAGCTGTCTATGGAGTATCTTTTTTTGACAGGATTAAACTAAATTTTTATCTTCTATCCTTTTCTTAATGAAATAGAAAGAAAAAGATGCACTTAACTTGAAATTAGTTTAGTTTGTGAACAAGAGAATCGGCGCTAATCTTTTTAAAAACTAAAAAAGAACAATCGTAATAACTGCACGTTATAACAAGCAAGGATTTTATTACTCTCCGAATATATCACTAGTTAAATATCCGAATCCATGTCACAATTCATATTACAATAATAACGTGGAAAACCGCACAATGATCATAAATTCAAAACGTGTGTTTCATGCTCCGATGACAACAGATTGCTCCACATAACATTGTGCCAGAGCAATACAATAATTCGGTTGTGTTGTGACTTCGTAACTTACGTACATACACATATGAGAGGAGGTTCAAAAGAGCATGGAATGAAATGGTTGTCAAATAAATCAAATTACCAAACATTCTTTTTTAAAATCAATCCATTGTGTTCAAAACACTTTTTGCTTATTGATGCTAGCTTTTTTTTTTAATGTTGTCAATATTTTTTGTACTTTGCCGTTGAAATGTGCTAAAATTACTTCCTCCATATTCACTTCTTTATCACCCGGAAATTTCAAAAACACCTCCTAAGGTGTTCTCCAAATTTTCAGTCTATGAGAGGGAACATACTGTATGTAATCCAGTAGCCAAGCCGAGTGCGGGTTGGTAGATCTATGTCACATGCCTTCGATTTTTTGGTTCTAGGGTACCTTCTATGGCGTTTTAAAATATTTTTCTTCACCGTTTTGAGAGTAGTGGTAGTGCAATAATTTATAAGCGTCTGTCTGAATTCTAACCTTATGACCTTCAACTCATAACTCTTACTCTAGCTCTTCCACTGGGCTACCCCTATTCTCAACTAGGCAGTAGGTATTTTCTAAGGCGACACATCAATTAAAAGCTAGAATCTGTTTTAGAAATTAAAAATAATTAAAAGCACTAATCTGTATTAGAAATTAAACATTAAATTATTATTTACTGGAATCTTTCTCGTTTAAAGACCTAAAGTTGTGAAAATGAGCTAGAGTCTTTATTAAAGAAGAAATTTGAGCTCAGTAACGTAATGAAGTAGGCCAAACAAAAAGATCGCCAACCCAGTCGTCTCCATTTAGGGCATTAAAACAAAGTCAGCGAGGGAAAACCTTTTCAACTAATATTTTCCGTACAAAATTCTGGCGGACGGGAAAATGTTAGCTTCCAAATGAAGTGGCTAATTCCTAAGACTGTTTACGACAGTTAAAACGGTAAGAGTACGTCTTAATTTGGAAGACAGACGCAAGAAACGTAATATTCTTTAGCAACATGGAAAAATGGGACAAAAGATGCAATGTAATGCAAAAGTTGAAATTGTATCGTCCCCAGGCCTTTATTATGGAGTTTGACTAACTTATTTTACTCAGGCTTATGTCGATATTTTTTTTACTTAAGTATTAAAGTTAGAGGAGGTCTGGATGAGACTTTGCATTATTTCAATCTCTCAATCTTATTTACACACCGTGCCTCTACAGTTGCAGGGTTTGTTAGCCTTTTGCCCAGATGTGATAAGTTACATTATATCTTTGAGTGCCTAGCCTATCCTAATCTGCCTAGATTTTGAAGCGAATCGCTAATAGCTAATAGCTGTATGATATTTGTAAAAAATTTGTCCTTGCCTTGTTATGTAATTGTGGGTAACTTACGTGAAATCAGCTGTCAGACTTAGGCTTGACATCTCATTTCAATATCTAGCATTATAGATGTCTAAATAGTTTGATGTCATAAATATGAATGAACACGCAGTTAGTTAAGTTGTGCACTTCACCTAACATGGTGAAATTGGTGAAATTCTTACAGAATCAAATATTAGTTGGTGACTTATAAAATTCCTTATTTTATTCATTAAGCCCATTTCGTTATTACATCTCTATAAAATCATTTCATGCAAATAATCTTTCTTTTTCCCACTAATTGGCCTTCATTTCTCACCCGTAATTATCTCAAATATAAACACTCGGAGACCGCAAAAAGAAAAATATTTGTCCCAACCTATAACGAGTGACCTCATTAGTGGCGGACTTACCCCAATTTCCTTTTAAAAGATAATTAAAGCCTTCATCAATAAACAGCCATGTTTTCATACTAACATCATTGTAGCGTTTGATAAATATTTTGAATTAAATTCCGGCCAAATATTCAGCTTTGGGGTAGATTTCGGCGAATGTTCGACAAGGAAAATTGAGGATTGTTATTGAAATAAATGTAAGATTATTGGTAAAATAATTAACATTAATATGTTGATTAACTTCTAAATATAGACTCTCTTTCACTAGATTTCACCAAGCGTAGGTATAAGAGTTTATCAATACTTTGATATTGAAACCGTATCTTGAATCTAAGTATCATCATCAACCTTTTTTTTAACGTCTCACTGCTGGGCTCATGCCTCCTCTCATACAGAGAAGGACTGAGCGTAATCACCACGCTCGCTCAAATAAGTAATTCTCAATCTAAGTAAGTTCACTCAAAATCTTCTTCGCAGATATTTTAAGTTGAAATTGGGAATACTTTCATTGATTACAATGTTCATTTCAGTTCAAACGTTCCTGTTGATAAATAAGCCAAAATAATGCCAATAGCCATAATGCCAGTTTTTTTAATGCTGGCATCTGCCAGCTTTAAAAAACTTAAACACGCCTTCAATTTACGTCTCAATTTCTCACATACTACCCTCACATACGATTAACTAGGTACGGGTTACTCATAATGGCTCGAATTCCGGACACGTTGTCCTGCGATGACGCGAGGATTCTTGGCGCGAACGAGACGGCTCGTAATCCAGCCGCCATTTTGATACGTTTGAATAAAGAACGGTCCCTTATTTCAGTAATGGGAATATAGTACCTACTGAACCTTGTTGTGTCGTTTGAGGCTTTTGAATAACCATTTAGTGGAGTGCTTGGGTTTTTATAGCTGTTTTATTATTTACGATCATCATGCGTACGGCTCGCAAATACCAACAGGCATTTTTTCTGGGTTTTAAAAACTGTTTTTGCGACTGATTTTGATTTTAAGTCTTTATTATTAATATCATAACACAAAGTAGTGATGGGGTAAATGATATTTAGGTACATAGAATAAAAGTAATATGTTCTCAGGCAAAATAAGTTATTAGATATACTTTACATCTTCATAGAATTTTCGGACTGAGTGAACACGTTTTAAATTTGTACGAATGACAGGGTTAATAGTTATTTGTTATACAAGAGTGCAAAGTTGCTTTTTAACCGCGTGTTCAATTTTGATGACCGAGCAAGCGAAGGATTCTAAAATTGAATCACGAGCGCAGCGAGTGATTCAAAATTAGAATCCTGAGCGTTAGCGAGGGAATCAAAAGGACACGAGGTGAAAAATCTTTGCACTCGAGTGCAACACGTAACTTTTCATTCCACCTCAGCGAGGAAATGACTAAATGCAATAAAAAAATGTTTACAATCACAAGATAGCTTTTATTTCAGTTTAGGTATTAATTACTACATTGTGATAGGTAAGTATTACAGAATAATCTTTAAATTATAATAAAATAATACTAAAGTATAATTAAGAAAATTTTAAAGTAACGTTGCAACAGTTATTTAAATTGAGTGTAATATTTTTGTTTGGTACTGTAATATTGGTGTTAGTCACTTGTGTACTGTTTTTCGGTAAACTGTCTGTCATACTTAATAGTTGTACCGATTCATCGGATTCCCTTGGCGTGAATGTTGGAGAGAGAGGGAGATGGTTAGGTGTTTCATAACGGCTTATTTTTGATGTAGAAGGGCCAGTCCAAGTTTCCGATTGAGGCTCTTTCAGTGTAATGGCTCCTACGATGCCTTCACATATTTTAGACTTATTTTGGATGGAATCCTCTATGTATCCCTCTACAACTGCATTGGTCTTCCAGCCTCCGTGGCGCTTAAGGGACAGGAGATCAGCTCCGGAATCAGCCAAAAGTGTGGCTGAAGTTCGTCGGAAACAATGACCCGTGTACAACAGGGGTTCTGGAAGTTCAAGAAATGTTGCTATTTCTCGTGGGATACTGCCAATTTTATTAGTACCCATAGGCTGTCTAACACACTTTCCATTGCGATACTGTAGAAAAAAACGATTGATTGGAGTGTTAGGCGGCCGTAAGGCTTGATATTTCTCAACAATCGTTACGTATTCCTTGCGAATGACAAAGTTGCGGTCTCTTTTTGTCTTTGTATTAAGTAAATTAATTAATAGTAAGTCATCTGAATGTTTCTCAATGTTTTTGTCATTAAGTTGTGTTAGTTCATTAGTTCGACATGCTCCGTTTATTCCAATAATAAGAACAACCTGCAATGTAAAGAGTATTGTAGTAGATAAATGAATAAAATTTATATGAACGCATAATTATGCCTATCAACATTTATTAAGTATACTATTTAATTGAGATTAATATATGTACTTAAGTAGATACTGAATGTGCAACTGACTTACTTTTGCCGCCAAATATACGGAATCGGGTGCTTCGTTAAGAAACTTTTCAATATCAGATACTGTGAAAACCTTCGATTTTTTTGGATGATGACCAGATGAGGCTCTTTTTAAAAATGCTACTAATTTAGGATAGGTATCGATATGTATGTCTTTTTTCATCTTTATTGTTGCTTTTAGCATCGAATACGTACTCCATAGAGTGCTTGCTTTCTTGTTCTCGGATAATTCTATAAAATATGCCAGCAAAACGTTTTCTGAGAAAGTTTTGGCTCCTTTTGCTAGTCGCCACGTGTTGAACATATCGTACTGTTTTAAATACTTCTCGCGTGATTGTTGAGGTAGAAAGCTCATTTGCGCATTATTAACAGTTTCAGTCAATTCTGTTGGCGTCAAACAAACTTCCTCGTCGCTAGAATCACTCATTTTAGTTTTTCACTTGTTTTCAAGTTTCTTTTTTTTAATATAAGGTTTAACAATGGCGTGAAAAAATGCCGCGTAAAGAACCGCGTACAAAGAAAATTGAAAAAAGAACACCAAGAAGGTTCCGAGTCTGAGTTTTTAACAAATTAAAAAAAAGTTGTATGATATATTCGGCACCATAGAGGTAACAGTAAATAGGTTTAATGTTTTTTTTAATTTACAAACTTAGTGCACACGATGTTCTAAATTCAATTTACTTTATCCTCTAGAGAATAAAAACGGCTTTTCCAGTCAGATATTGAAGATTAAAAATACTCTTTCCGAGATGGTGGGATGAAAAAGGTATTTTCACTGCCTTGTTTTGAAGAACTTACAATTCATTATAATTTTTATCACTCAAGCTATACCAGAGTGACGCAGCATATGCCAGACATGGACCGACGAGGGTGGTATATATGAGTAAAGGGACTTCACATTATACATATGTAAAGTATCACATACATGGAGTTCCTGTTAAGAATAAGTTTTAACGCATTGATAGTTTATTCTGATAGGGTTTTCACTCATTGCATAACCTACCTACCTAAGTATCTAAGGGAATCTAGAACCACACAAAGATGCTTGACTGAACGGCTTTGGTATGAAATTATTTTTAAAGTTAATACGCCTAGAGAGTTACTAATGTCGTTTGAAGGAAAATATAACTTTTGTTTTACGTGGGTTTAATTTTAGTTTCCATCATTTATGGTTCAGGAGAATCTCTGTCCATTCTTTGGTTGCCTGGAAGAAATTGCATTAGCGATAAGGCCTCCTATAGTGTATTTTGTTGTGTTGAAAGTATTTTTAATCAATTTGTGTTTTAGTGTTTCACTTGAGCGAGGTGATGCATTGTTAAGCCCAACAACACGACCAACAATGCTGCTCCAGAGGGAGATTAATCTGGAGACCCTCCCCGACCAAACTCCCGACACAACAACATTTAGCACATCGTACTCGGCACACATCGCAACACTGCTCAGACCCGTCCTCCGTACGGTTTCTTCATGCCGGAACACGACGAATCGCTTAGCGGCAAGACTTTTTCTGGTGGGTGGTAACTTCAGCCGGCAGCCGATGTTATGACCTACCACGAAGACATTTTGTTTAGGTATGTAATTTTTTGTGAGTGGGGTGCTTATGATCAAACCATGCTTAGTGTGACGAAGTGTTCTAGGCACTAGTTACCTGGCATTTTTGCTGAACTGGACTTCTTTGACGGAGTAGTAAGGCACACTTCCCTGCTATTTTTTTAACTTCAGGCTTTTTACATAACATATAAAGAGTGTACCTGACATCGACGCACAAACGAGTACTATGGATCCAGTACATGCTTCGAAACACCCCCGTGGTGAAATTTTTCGTCGGCTTTTTCCTGATTAAAAAAAATGTGCAGTTTTTATTACTTGAGACCGTTCATAATTGCTATACCTTTATAATCCAATATGATTTTAAAGTAAAAATCAATTAATTCACTAATTGGTATTAAAAACTATCCTATCAGCTGATTTAATAGAGTTCACATCAGGGGTCAACGTCATACCTAAATATTCATATTCATGCATACAAATACTTGCACTGTGCGGGGATCGAACCCGCGCCACCTTGCGCAGCGGCCGCGTCCGCTACCGCTACGGAGGCTGTCAATTTTCGAATTTCGACTAGACACTGAATAGCATGGAATAAAAAGTTTTTTTACAAAAAAATAGAATCCGACTTCAAAAAACACTTAAAAGGAAAAAAAAATACTATTATGATGGCTCTAGAAGTCGGTGTGTCGAGGTTTCTGTTGTTTAGCTCGCCACCGACTTCTAGAGCCATGACAAATGAAGTCGGTTTCTATTTTTTTGTAAAAAAAAAAATATTTTGTTTATATCTAATGTAGCTATCAGGTGCATTGTATGTTTGTGCTCTGTGCTGAAAAAGTAGTAAATTTCTAGTAGATGATGCCGCAATCACTGGGTTCGTACTATACAAAAAAAAAACAATAACGATTAAAAAAAAGAACGGTAGACCAGAAAAGGAGATAAAGATACCTTTTTTTTAAAGCAATTAAGATATCTTTGCCATACGCACGAAAGAACAAAGTGTTTTTGCTCAAGTTATTGTAAATCTTCTGTTGGGAATGGCGGCCCAATTTCATGAAAATTCGTATAGCTAGATGGATGTCAATTTTCTAGCACAAACCTTTTTTTATATATTTTACTTGGTTCGCACGCTTTTTATGGCGTATCAAGGCAAAGTGATTCATTTATTAATTACATGTAAGTTTAATTTTACTAATATTATAAACGCAAAACTATGTGAGGATGGATGGATGTTTTTTATCTTACGAATCTAATAAAAAAAAAAACATAAAATTTTGACATACATTGCATGTCAAGTCTTCATTTAGGTATTAAGATGGCTACTTTAAAACAAAAAGATTACCTACTGTTAACGTATGAAACGTTAACAGTAATCTTTTTGCTTTTTACTTTTTGATTTTATCATTTGATTTTTTTAAAAACGGTGCTGCTAAAATGCAGGACCCCGCAAAACGAATACCTTTTTGTCTTTTTTGTCAAACAGAAAAAATGCATGTACTGTAAAATGTTCAAAGAAAAAAGTTATTCAGAAAAATATCATAACAATAAAATCTCTATCACGAAAAATGTTTCTTCCGCTCAATTTTACGATTGTTTTAATAGTAAGATTTAATTGAAAAGAAACATTTTTCGTCGCATAATTCTCAAAATGTTGAGCTCGTATTATCATATTTTATAAATGATGATAAAGGGGATTCAATGAACTAAAAAAACTACCTAAAAAGCCACTGGGCCGAGAGATTATTTTGAATTTATATAAAACTAGCTTTAGGCCCGCGGCTTTGCACGCGTGGACTTCGGTTATATCGCGCTTTTTAGATTTACCTCGGGAATATCAATTTTTTCCGGGATAAAAAATACCCAATTATTTAATCCGGACTTCTAACTTTACGTCTGCATTTTGAAATTTCAAAGCAATCGGTTCAGTAGTTACAGCGTGAAAGCGGGACAAACAAACTCACTTTCCCATTTATAACATTAGTAAGGATTGCAATATTACTTTTATTGTGGTAGTCATTCGATTCAACTAACAGCAAACGCATAGCTATTTTGAAACTTATTTGTTACCGTGATAAGCTACTGTCAGTTACAAGAGACAATAATTTTATGTGGAGTCTGGCATTTTTACCTGCCTGCCATTTTGTTTTATTTGAAGTAAGCTACGAACCTTCAAAGTTTTCATTTGTCAGCATAAACAAGGGATGGCGAAATAAATTTGCATGTAGAGATACAGACGAATTTATTTCGCCAGCCCTGTTTATGCTAATCTTCACCCTGGCCATCCCATTGGCATAGAATAAAGAGGGGAAGTAGGTTATCTGCGACCCAATCCGCGATTTAATTGCCTACTGTCTTAGGGTTGACGACTGTCCGCGCTTCGTCGGTTAGGTACGGTTGTCGCCCAAACCGCTAACAAATATTTATAAACTAAGAGCTTATGTTTAAATTATTTGCTTAGTATTTAGTTTACATATACTAGTCAGTTTTTTTTTTGTAATTTTTATTTTTAGTTTTGTACACATAAAGAACCATATTTATTTTTATTTTTAATTAATACAAATATAAATAATACAAACATAACATCTATTGAATCACACATTTAATACAAAATTACAAATTAGCTACAGAAAAATACCTACTTTCTTCGGTTTCGACTACTACGAAACGCGTTGTTATTAAACTTTAATGTGTAATATATCCGTATCCTTGTTAATAACTTTTAGAAATATAATTTGAAAAATATAAGTCTTTTATTTGTTCATAAATGTATACCAACTTTGCAGTTTATGTGATCATTTTTTAAAAGCTAATGTGCCGAAAAGCCGTGACGCGCGAACCTCGTTCCGTGCTAGCCGCGACTAGCGCAGTCATAGGCACTCTAATATTGTGTTTAGGTGTGCGTGCGGCGACGCATAGATACTATGGCGCACACATACAAGCCGCGCGCGGTCCGTTTGTATGAAGATAACGTACTTCCCTCTCTTTATTCTATGCCATTGGCTTGAATAGAAGTCTCAATATAAACACAAACTGTCCCGAACAAAGTTACGTTCAGTCGTTACTTCTCGGTTCACAGACCAGCAGCAACTTAAGCGTTTGCTTAACCAAAACAATACCGTAGTTTCACTAGAAATCGATGAAAGACCCAAGACCCTTCTCAGCCGACGAAACTGTTTTGTCGTGTCAAACGCAACAAATGAAAAACAGAAGCATTGGATCGTCTGAAGTCAAGTAGATACAAAAAATACGGAACTATTTCTATATCTATCCGAAATTTGAAAACATATCATTGTTTCAATGCTTTAAAACTGGGGCAGGTTTGGGATATAATACCGGCTTTAATTCAACATCTTTTGAAAACACTTTGAAAGTATTTTAATAACTTCTTGAGTACTACATACTGAATCTTAACGATAGTTATCTACAACTGCGGTTATACCATTAAAAAGTAAAAACAACTAAATCTGAACAATCAAAACAGATTGAGAACAAATGGCACGATCAGTTTCACGCTTGACCAAATAGTAAGAAGCTTTATTTTATTCAATTAAGGAATTAACTGGCACGCACTATTTGGAACGATATAAAACTGTGCAGCACCGAGCATAAACCACAAGTGAGAAGCGACTGTAAGTCGGACTACTCACTTCGTCATAAAACATTTCATTTTATAAATAAAACCTTTATTCCATTTAACCTATGAAACAATAGAAAATCAAGTATATTATTCCGCCATTTTGTTTAAAAACGCACACAAGATGGCGACGAACTATACGGACGATATCGGGCCCATGGCTTACCCACTAAAAATGTTAGTAGCGCTTTTCATTAATTTGCTCAATTTTATTAACAATTAATTTGTAAAAGTGCCTCTGTTTTTAAGTAAAATCCAAGTGTTTTCAATTACTTTAATTACCCAAACAACGTCTTCAGGTACATAATTAATCTTTTAATGTCGAATAGAAGGCACTTCTTAGTATTTTTTTGTAAATAACTTTTTCATTACAAACAGAAAAGACGATTAATATCATAATTAGTTAAACATAATTTTTCATTTAAATACCGGCACAAACAATATTGGACTTTCAGACTTGTCCATAAAATATTTTATTTCGTTACCTACATACATTGAACGTAACAAAAAAAAAATCAAAATCCATATAATAAATTATCTGGAATTCCATATTCAAACGTCAAATGTCATCGTTTCAAACTTTTTTTCCACCAGGGTATCCAAGGAGGTAGTCGAGCACATGCTGGGCTGGAACATCCCCGAGGAACATCAATACATGGTTCACGACCACTGGAGGAACTTCCCCGCTGTCAACAAATACTGGCACTACGTTCTGGCACTTATCTACACCATACTGATGGTTACCTCCCTTTTGGGGAACGGCTGCGTCATCTGGATTTTTGGCACGTGAGTAGAAGGACTTTTTTTTTTGATATCCAAACATGTCTCTAATCCTATGTCCTCTTTAACTTTTAGGATTGTTTATCCAAAATGACACCCAACAGCATGCTAGAGTTGCAGGATATAAAATAAAAATTCAAAGATTTCAGGGTTACTCCTTGTCAAATCTCAATATGCATGCTAACTATTTGCATACTTTCCGTCACATAATGTTTCAGCTACTGTGTTTTCCAACATATGGCCCTTTTCCCATGGTTCACTTCGCTAAACAGTCACGGGCTCATTGGAAAGCGCACGGCCAGATTATTCAACCGTGACCATGAATTGGCGCGTTTCCGATGGGACCAGAGGACGTAAGCCTGAGAAAAACCCTCTTCTATTAAATAATATTCCATAAAAACGGTCTTTCCATCGTTTAATCATCCCTTGTCCTCGTAAAGCATTGTCCCTCTATATTTTTCATAGCACTTACGTCTGATTTTTGTCCTTTTATGTGACAAAAATAAGAACAATATATCAATGTAATCGGAAAGAATATTGTAACGATGTGCTCGGAAAATTATTACTTTACTTACTTTTGTCAGATTCTGCTTAGTCCTCATATATACCTACATATAAAAATGTTAATGTATACCTACGCGCGATCTGTAGTTTTCACATTAAATATGCGATGTCCTCTAAACGTCCTAAACTCTAAGCAGCCAACAATTCCTTACTATTCGATTAAAAACGCAAAAGCGAATCCAAAATTAATATCGTGGAACAATTTGACGATCCGTTCGTGAAACTGACGTCTTAGGCGATTTAATTAAGTTTCGAACGCATCAAGACTCAAGATGGCGGCATTCTTCGAACAAAACGGTGTCAAGTTGGTGAATTAAGTTTAAGTTAGCGAAATGTAAACGTTTAACCTTAATTATACGCTTAGCGACAATTAATGTGTGGTTGTTAATTTGGTTTCCAATGTGTTAATTAAAGAAGGATGAATTAGTAAACGTTTGCGTGGCTTGATTGAGGTAATTGATATGAAAATTGACACGAAATTGAGCTAACTTGAACAGTTTTACTGAAAAAGGATTGAAACAGTCGATGGACTATTTGAACTGAATAGGGATGAAAGGAAGTCTGTAAAATACTTTAACGCAGCAGATTTTACAATTTTGGTCGAGAACTTTGCTCTATACATAATATAATATGTAGATTTGTAGATACATTGAATGACGCCTTGATTTACGTTTCAAGCCAAATTTTCAGAAAGAAGTAGATAAGTTGTCAAAAAACCTGGTACTATTTCCAGGTTTTCTCTGAATACGAGTACTTATTTCGCATCGAAAACTCACCTGCTGGAGTGTCCTGAGTGCTTGTTCAATTGCCTCTTGGATAACAAAAAGAATTGGCGCAATCAACCTTGACACTTACTGGACTAAAACTATTAAAAAATTCAAAGGAAACTACCATCGAGATGAAAACAAAACGACACATAAACGTCAACGTACAAATACATATCACGTCAAGTATACATAGACGTCTTAATGATCACTGATTATTCCTATAACTGTTTTAAGAGAAAAGTAGCCGCCATATTAGTCGTCATTTTCCTAACCGACAATCTATAAAAACAAAACAAAAGTCCATCACAAAACAATTGACAAGAACTCTCGGAAACAACGATGATTATAAACAATAAACACAGAAATCCGTCCGATAAAATCCGCCGTTGCCATCGGCGGTTGCGATCTAGAGAGCGTGTCAGGAGCAAAAGTTCTAAACCGCTCCGCACTCTCCACCAGTTCGGAAAACGTTTCTGATGTTCCCCGACTAACGTTTTTTGTAGAGGGTTTTTACTCCACTGCAAGATGAGATTTGCGTTGCTTCATTTTTCTGTTTTTCTTGCCCTAGTTACGGATTTCATCATTTACTCTCATTTCAACTCGATAGCAATTTAAATGGGCTTGGCCCAGAATTTAGCTACGTGTTTAGCGCATTGATAGCGGCTATAAGTTCCATGAATGTCCACCTGACCGGACACACAGGTCATGACATTAAATACAACACAGAAGGATAATTTGCGTAAGACACTATCAGTAGCTATAGGTGTCATTTTGACAGTTCAACAACATTCATTGCATTGTTTACGTTGTTGAGCAAACACATTTTTCGAACATATGGAGCAATGGATTAGCTATATGCTTCAAAGTGATTCAAATTGAGAGTAATCATGTGTTACGCAATTAGGCTGCTCGTCATGATAGCTCATTTATAGAATACTAGTTTTCCGGCCGCGGCTTCGCCCGCGTAGAGTTTGGTTATATCGCGCTTTTTAGATTTCCCTCGGGAATATCAATTTTTTCCGGGATAAAAGGTAGCCTATGTTCTTTCTCAGGGTCTAAAGATTGTCTGTGCCAAATTTCATCAAAATCGTTTGAGAGGTTTTAGCGGGAAAGCGTAACAGACAGACAGACAGACAGAGTTACTTTCGCATTTATAATATTAGTACAGATTACAATATTTACACTCCAAAATAGATCTGTAACATTATCCTTTTTAGAATCATTCTTGTATTTTTATACAAATGAGCATTAGAAACGCAAATGATTTCCTACCCTATATATTTTGAATACCTACTAGCTTCTGAAGTAGGTACTATAAATCAATAATTTCGTCTCATAAATACAACAGTCTTCATAGAGTAGAAACCTGCAATTTTCATCCTTTATCTCTTTCTAAATAAGAATATCGCAACCCTTCGCGTATCTTCGACTAGAGTCTACCCCATATTTATCTTGGTCGTTATACTGCTATCTGTGTCACTGGGCGCTGTTGCCGAGATTTTAGGCCTTAACGATATTTTTACTATACATTTTTATGTTTTGCAAATGCTTATTCGCTAGATCTACTTACTTCGACTTCGAAGGATGAATGTTTTTGTTGTGATTTGATAGGCTCCTTTGTTGACATTTAACGTATTCTTGGTTTGAATTTCGAACCATTTACATAATATGTAGACAGCGATTAGGTATATTAGATTCTTGACATTTAAATACTGATCAAACTTTATGATTCGGCTAGAAGGCGCCATTTTTAAAACTTATTTGTGTCATCTTTTGGAAACAAAGTTAATGTTTGTGTTTTCAAAAGCAACTTATCTTTAACCAATGACAAATTTATTAGCATACGAAGTGAAACAGTTAAGGATTCGCTGAAGTTACTCTGAACTAATTTAAGTTTGTTTGTTTCCAAGCGACAATTTATTGATTGCTAATAACTAAGCAATCAAGGAATTTGGTGAAACTCAAACACATTTGACAAGATTAATCTTCATGTTGTACGCTGTAGACACTACTGCTTCATAAATAATGTTCTGTTTGTCTTGAAAGGCAATTTTGTTTCAAGGTTGATATAAACTATACGACCATTTTGTTTTATTTCTGTAAAAAATCGATATGATTTGCAATTTCTCTTTTACTCTATTCTATTTTAGGGCGACAGGAACGTCGACACGAACCTGTTATACAAGCACGAATTTAGCACATAATTCTGAATCTTCATCGTTATCCTCATCACCTCTTTTATCCTCCCACTGCTGGGCACAGATCTCCTCTCATACAGAGAAGGATTAAGCATAATCACCACGCTTGCTTAATGCGGGTTGGTGATTTCAGACTTAAAGTCCAGGTTTCCTCAAGATGTTTTCCTTCACCTTATAATCAGTCATTGGTGTCCAAGGCATACTTAGAAAATACATATAACTTTTAGAAAAGTTACATTGGAACTTGTCTGACCTGGAATCGAACCTGCACACTCATACTTGAGAGGCTGGTGTTTTAACCACTAGGCCACCACGACTAAATCCTAAGTCAATATTTTACGTCAATTTAAAAAAAAAATCGATTCCTTAAATGTTGACAATTTCATTACTGGGGATCTTGAATCATGTGCTTGTTTTTTAGTCTTAATACTGTGTCGATATCCCTCCCGTCCAGTTTATTCGACTATGTAAATGTCTATGAACTCAACAAAAATACAAAATAAATCTCAGTGCCTTTAAAAAACACATAGCGGGCTCTTAAGGCAAAACAAAAGTACCTAAGTAAAGCCTCTCTACCATACATTCTTTACTTTAAATTGTGTCTCATTAGGAGAGTCATTAACGGAAGTTTCTGAGCTCATATCCTTAAGGGTTATGCGTCATGAAGGGATCCACGATGACCGATGCCTGCCAGGGCCGAGGGTTTTTTGAATGAGATACCGTAGCCCTGGCGCACAGGCAAGTGAAGGAACACGAATGGATTTTAGTCAGTAATAGTCTGACACGCCCTTCCGCTCCGCTCAGAGCGGGGTGAAAATCATTTGAAGATGACCCTTGGTAAAAAAAAATGGGTTATGCGTCACGGTAGGCGGCAAAATTATTTTTTTTATGCTAGTGCCATTACCTATACACGCCTATGTAAGGACAACAGCAGGTCAAGCTACCCGAAGCTGTCAAATATTCCCAATCAAACTTGAGCCTTAGTGCCTTAATGATAAAGTTGAAAAATCTAATAAAGAAATCTGACAGATTGTAGTAGCTCGATGTATCTGTACATGTATCTGGCAAATGTATATTTTATATAAATAAAAAAAAAAACATAATTCCGTAAAAAAAAGGCATGCTTCAGTTGGAATTGAAATCATAATATTTTATTTAACATACGACCGGACACTGAATTGCAAAAAACGTAATAAAATTTGAATATCACAGGCTCCCTTGACGCTTCCCCCTTAAGGTCAGTGTAATCATGCCGGTTACGACCCTTTTAGTATTTGTCAGGACCCGAAGACCGCCTTTTGTCCCTCACACCGTGACGCACTTTCTACTTAGTTTATTTCGTGTGATATACTTCAAAGGGTTGTGTTCCTCTTCAGATAGAGAATTAACTGTACCTTGCATGTATAGGCGTCTTGACCGCATGGTATACATACTTTGAAACTTATAAATAGAAAGAACCAAAGCAACGAAATTATTTATTCCTCACAAATAAAACGCTCATTACAAGTAAATAATAATTATAAAAAGACATGAAATATAAGACACTCAAAAGCCTCGTACTCAAACACGAAAAAATTATAAACTATGTTTTTATCATTATGAATTAGTGCTTGACAGCAATCCCGCCTGATGGTAGCCAGTGATGCAACCATTGATGGTAAAGCGCGCTAGTTTATTAAGAGCCTATTTACTTATAAAAAGCTGAGTGAATAGGAAGGAAGACGGCAGTTGAGCGAGGTGATGCAATATTAAACCCAACAATACTACCACTGCAGATGGGAGTTTTGACGGGAAAGCTAAGATGAGTGTCACGCGCATTTTTCATTGGACTTTTAAAATTATTTATAGTGTCGTTTACTAAATAAAAGCGCGTGATGTATGTAGTAAAAAGTGCATTCAGTGAATAATTCATAAAGAACATTGTAATATCGCAGCATAGTGACCACATCATGGCTTTGCATCAAATCTCTCTCGTAGACGGCTCACGCGGCCGTTGTTTCAACTGTCATTGGCGATATCCGCCATTATTGTGAAATAATTTTTTTAAAGAATTTCTATAATTTGTTACACGTGTTATTGGCAAAATTACGGTATCTATCCACAGGGGCCATTGATCAAGAGTTGAAGCAGTATTCACTCTAAAGAAAAGATAACAACAAATACAAATTACTAGCAACGCCCCGCGGTTTCATTCGCTTAACTCTTGATCCCATTGGAATATTTGTACATGATCGGATATCATCATCTCAGCGTTTATCCTGGTTGCATCCGCGGCTTTCGCGTAGCCCGGGGTCCGCGTGGATATATCCTTACTAATATTATAAAACGGAAAGTGAGGTTGTTTGTTTGATTGTTCCGCTTTCACGTCGTAAATACTGAACCGATTGCTTTGAAATTTTGCAGACTTAAAGTTAGAAGTCCGGATTAAATAATAGGGTACTTTTTATCCCGGAAAAATGTTATATTCCCGAGGGAAATCTAAAAAGCGCGATATAACCGGATACCACGCGAGCGAAGCCGCGGGCGGAAATCTAGTAAACTATATTAGTGTAAAGTTTCGTGAAAACCCCTTCAGTAATTTTTGCGTGAAAGAGTAGCACATACATTCATCCATATCTGTAACTCTTGCGTTTATTAGTAGGATGAAACAAAAATCTTTTTCACTGATTGAATGTGTTTCCCGCTACTGCAAGTATAAATTCATATCTAGTCGTTATCTCGTTTTACGTACGAATATATGTCATGAACTTCTCTACCGTAGCCACTGTTAAATGTTCTTCGAATTTGTTGAGAATTTTGGAAGAGTAATACAATTTAATGGGTAAATAATGTAGAAGGTGCGTATATAGTCGTCGTCCGTTGCGCAGCGGTCAACACGCCTGCTTGCGACGTGGAGGCCCCGGGTTCGAACCCCCGCCAGGTCTAAATGGAAAACGATATTTTCCTGATTGGCCTGGGTCTTGGATGTTTATCTACATACTTATGTATCTATTATAAAATATAGTATCGTTAAGTTAGTATCCCATAACACAAGTCTCGAACTTACTTTGGGGCTAGCTCAATCTATGTGATTTGTCCGTATACAATATGTAAAGAAAACCCTGTCCGATCCGTGAAGGTATTGTTAGGTATCGTTAACTGATTCTAATAATGCCTACAAAGCCGGGCTAAACTTAAAAAAAAATCCCCCAAAAAAATAAATATTATTTCGAAAAAGCGAGGTAAGTTAATGCATGTGCGATAGGCAACCCGATAGCCCCGCCCCTCTTCACCCGCGCATGTATGCGCGGGTGAAGGGGGGCGGGGCATGCGGCACGTGGTCGCATCGCTATTCGCTCCGTCACAAATGGTGTTGTCAGTTTTTTAAAAATTACCAAATTTCGGGGAAATTGGAATTAATACCCGGGAAAAAAAGATTATTTCAAAATTCATTATTATTGTTACTGTGATGATTATGTAAAATTTTATATTATATTTGGTCATGTGTTTACCTAACCTTTATTATCCTTATGGGTCGGACAGGGTTTTCTTTACATATTGTATATTTATTTATATTTATATATTTTTTCTCATATTATATATTGTCCCTACATAGATCTTTGGGTATGTTTCTATCATAAGTAGTACTTACAGACCCTTCAAAAAACGAGTAGACTTTTTACCACTTCCGCTCTAATGCCACATAATGATTTCAAATAACAAAAAAAAAAAAAAACAATCAGCACGGTAATTGCGTAACACCCTATCAGCAGCAATAGATTTCATTTTGTAAGTTCAACAACATTCATTGCATTATTTATATTGCTAAGCAGACAAATTTATCGAACATTTAGAACAATGGATAGTAAATAAAAAGGTGGGATTAGTAAATAAAAATTTAATAATAAAGCAGTGTTAGCAGATGACATACGGAACTGAAACGTAGTCGCTGACAATGGGCCTCATATGAAGGCTCAAGGTCACACAAATGGCGATGGAAAGAGCTATACTCGAAGTTTCTCTACGTGATCGAATCAGAAATGAGGAGATCCGGAGAAGAACCAATGTCACCGACATAGCTCTTCGAGGTGAAAAAAATTAAGTAGCAGTGGACGGACCATATTGCTCGTAGAACCGATGCCCGATGGGGCAGTAAGTTTCTGGAGTGGCGGCCACGTACCGGAAGACGCAGCGTAGGGAGGCCTAGAGGGTAGGAGGAGGATATTATCAAATGATCTCTCCCACTCTAGGTGGAGCGGAAGAGCGTGTCAGACTTTTACTGACTTAAAATCACCCGTGTTTCTTCACTTGCCTGTGCGCCAGGGCCATGGTTTCTTTTTTAACCAACCCGCAATCCTAACCGAGGAGACATCGGTCTTCGTGGACCCCGTCACGATGTGCTAACATCTCTTTGTGGCGCGCGTGAAATACAACGCGCCGTTGACTCGGGCCTGGTTCTTACCGGGCGGCGAACTGCCCACTGCCCGCCGCCCGCAAGCCCGCGCCTCCGGTGGCCGGGCGTCCGATGTTGTCCCCTAAGGAGGGCGTCTTCTTCGGATTGTGGAAGGCCTTAACTTTCCTTACTTAGGGAGAGGCCTTTGTCCAGCAGTGGACCTATATAGGCTAAAGATGAAGTATAAAGCAGTACAAACACGTGGACCAATTGAATTTTAAATCATAATGTGGTCTGTCGCTCGCAGCATAACTAGAACAATGTCAACTAAGTTTTCAAAGCCACTGTTCTCTATCCTACATAAATTCTAGAGATATCTATAATAGTCTTATGTAGATGATGAGTATAATCTATGATGATCCTACAAACGAACTTTCTTGCAGGGCCTAAAAGGAAAGTATATACCATATGTACGATCTGTCGAATACCCGCCCCCCAAAAACACCGTGAATCACGTTAAATCTAAGACGTAACATGTGACTTATTTCCCAGAAAGGAAATTTCTCAAAGGGTGCCTTCACACCCTCTTTCACGGCAGAGATGGAATTTGTATCCAAATAGGTACAAATTCCTCGCGTAACTTTATATCAATTGACTAATTGATACCGGACACGGTTGGAATCAGGGAAACAATCAAGTTAATCGGCTGTAATTAACGTAATTCAGGCCGGATTTGTTCGCCGTCCGGCTATTATGTAGTCGGCGTAGATTGCACATTGTCACAGCGTGTAATAGCGGTCTGATCTATTTCTATCTATTTATGTATTGTGACGATAGAGGGGCTGGTCGCTAAAATAATAACAGCTGCACAGGTCGATTGATACCGTCGTCCGTATATGCTGTGTGGTACCGGGGTTAGAATAGTACCAACCCATATCCTGCCGTGGGTGTCGTAAGAGGCGACTAAGGGAACTCTCACCAAGGAAACGGGCAGCAGCGCTTCTCCTATGGAATATCAAACTACTGCGATCCCCAACCCGTCTGCCAAGCGTGGAGATTATGGCAACCCCCCCCCCCCTTTTATTGTCGCTGTGGAAAATGACAATTACGCATCCCCGAGGGGTATGTGGAACTCCCCAACTCCCCGGGAGACAGCCTCCCGGTATACCCACTAAAAACGCAGCAGCCAAGAGTTTTTTAGTGAGATATCATTCCTCTTGGCCCCACTCGTTTTCACGAATGCAAACGGGGCCCCCAGCTCCTCGCAATGAGGAGCCCGGGTTGTCCGACGATGACCCGGAGTTCGGGTCATATCAGCCACCTGGAGTGGTGACTAACCCGCCGCACGTGTGACGCCGAAGCGGTCCCCGCGTCTGGCTTTGGTCCGTTCCGGTAAACCGGTAACCCCCATATCTGGGGGCCGGTCCTCTATCCGCCACCTGAGGACGCGTCCGATGGCCAGCCAGAAACCGCACACGAACCCCCTCCCCTCCCCCCACCTTCCCCTTGTGTCGGAAAGCACGTTGAACAGTTGGTCCCGGCTGTCATCCATACTAATATTATAAATGCGAAAGTAACTCTGTCTGTCTGTTACGCTTTCCCGCTTAAACCTCTGAACCGATTTTGATGAAATTTGGCACAGACAATCTTTAGACCCTGAGAAAGAACATAGGCTACCTCTTATCCCGGAAAAATTTGATGCTCCCGAGGGAAATCTAAAAAGCGCGATATAACCGAACTCCACGGGGGCGAAGCCGCGGGCGGAAAGCTAGTTTATATATATCTTTGATTATTCTTCGTCAGAAGTCCAAAAGTCTGACCACCAGTCTTACCAAGAGATATCGTATTACCCAGTAAATGGGTTCTAGAGGTCAGATAGGCAGTTGTTCCATGTAAAATATCTGTATTCATCGCTGAAAACCAGCGCTAGACTCTGTTTTTGCATAGAGTCGCAGCATAATGCTGAGCGACAGCCGTTTTGCGTGTATGTGGCGCATGTTTCCCTCAACTATAAATACTATACTCTATACTATTCCTTATTTTTTGTATTTTTGTAAACTCTTGCGTCATGTTTACTGTAAATAAACGTTTTTCTTTCTTTCTGTCTTAATTTAGTTAGACCGGAAGCTTACCCCAAACATAGTAGGAAAAAGGCAAGGTAGATGATAGTGATGTATTGTGACTCCAGCTGGAGTTGATAGACTTTACGGAAATTAGGAACTGTGTGAATACATCATGCTGTACAAAGTATAGCCAAATGGTTCATCATCGTCATTTCAGCCGAAAGACGTCCACTGCTGGACATAGGATGCCCACAAGGATCTCCATGACGACCACTCCTGCGCTTCCCACATCCAGCGATTTCCCGCGACCTTTACCAGGTCGTCGGCCCACCTTGTCGGGGGCTTGCCCACGCGTCTTCCGATGCATGGTCGCCTCTCGAGATCCCATCGGCCCCATCGGGCATCAGTCCTACGGGCAATGTGCCCGGCCCACTGCGACTCCCTTTTATCCTGTGTCCCAGTAGTTCCTTGTGATAAAAATAATAGAACTCTTGAACTTGAACGACCGAAAAAGCAGTAACGAATGGTGCTGGTGCATTTAAAAAAAAATGCTTCTTTTCCGGTAAAATCATATAAAACTTTTCCCTTCCACAGTTCAAAGTCGCTACGCAGTCCAAGCAACATGTTCATCATCAATCTAGCCATCTTCGATCTGACGATGATGTTGGAGATGCCTCTTCTCATCATGAACTCCTTCTACCAACGGATGTTGGGCTACCAGCTAGGATGTGACATATATGCCATCCTGGGTTCTTTATCTGGAATTGGAGGAGCCATCACTAACGCTGTCATTGCGTTTGATAGATACAAGTAAGTGCAATGTCGTGTGTGGTTTACTCCAGAGTCTTTTATCTCTATAAAGAAACATCTGTGACAGACAGTTGGATACGTAAAAGATCTTATACTCTTATATCTTATAAGCGAAACCCGAAACACATGTCCAGTACTTTTAAGTAAAGAATCTATGTATAAAATTTCAAAAAGATATCATGAAAAACTACGAAGTTATGAGCTTCTTGTCATAATTGGTTGTCCCAACACAAATATGGTCAACGCACTGCTTGCCCGGCCGCGCCTGTAGGGAAGCGGCGCGGGGGTGCCTCTCTCACGCGCCTTATACTATTATCAAACGCCGGCTGAGTTGTGCGCTCGGTAACCACACTTCTACAATTTCTATACGAATTTAATTTGATTTTATATTGGTCACAGCGTACTGTTATATATCCTAAAGCCTTACTGGATTAATGGGCTATCCAACGCAAAAAGAATTTTTCAAATTGGGCTAGCAGTTCCTGAGATTAGCGCGTTCAAACAAACAAACAAACTCTTCAGCTTTGTATATTAGTATATATATATTATATATATTTGTAAGATTGTTTATTTATTTGTAGATACTTTATTGTACACCAAAGATATACATTACTTCAAAAATTCATTCAACACAATGAAATACACAATGGGCGGCCTTATCGCTAACGCAATCTCCTCCAGGCAACCTTGGAATGCACAGAGATTTCCTGACAAATGGGGCTGTTGTTTGTGAAAATAGATACACAGATACAGACATATCCAAAAATTATAAACACCCAAATGTGTTGTACATCAGCCTACTACAATCTGTCAGACGTCTTTACTAAATTTTAAACTTTATCACAAAAGTATTAAGGCTGAAGGTTGATTAAAAATATTTGACATTTTCTGGTAGCTTGACCTGCTATTGTCCGTACATAGTGTGTTAAAAATATTTTAGTTCTACACATTCCACCACAACATAATTGTGTGCAAATACTGAGATGTCATTTTTATCTAATTAAACTGTGTAGATCATAAGAGAATCCTCAATGACATCCCCAAATCTTATTATGAGATTCAATCAACTCTGCCTATTGCAGTTCATTCCTGGACATTGAGCCCCACCCCCACCCCTACCAATCCATACTAATATTATAAATGCGAAAGTAACTCTGTCTGTCTGTCTGTCTGTTACGCGTTCCCGCTTAAACCTCTCAACCGATTTTGTTGAAATTTGGCACAGACAATCTTTAGACCCTGAGAAAGAACATAGGCTACCTTTTATACAGGAAAAAATTGATATTCCCGAGGAAAATCTAAAAAGCGCGATATAACCGAACTCCACGCGGGCGAAGCCGCAGGCGGAAAGCTAGTATAATATATATTTGCCTCTAGCAAGATGGAGCAAGCTATACTCAAAATCTATCAAAACGTTGCCCCACGCTACGAATTTCTAATGTGTCGCGGGTGCGTTTACAAACATATAAATACTTAATCTAGACCCGGAACAACTACTTGTAGATCATACACATATTTGTTCCGTGCGGGAATCGAACCCGCGACACGCAGAGCAGTAGTCAATAGCTTTACCACTGCGCTTCATTCTTAATCTATTTTAATTAAGAATGAAGTTTTCCTAAATATAACCAGAGTTGGGAGCTAACTTGTATACCTAAAAGCTACAAGCTAGCTCCCAACTCTGGATGTTTCCTATAATTTTTTGAATAATTGAATGTGAATATTTCAAGCAATCTCTAATTTATTTGTTTTCTTTTAGAACGATCTCCTGCCCTCTTGACGGAAGGATAAACAGAGTACAAGCGTACATATTGATTGCCTTTACGTGGTTTTGGGCTCTACCCTTCACCATTCTGCCCGCTCTCAAGATCTGGGGACGTTACGTACCCGGTAAGTATTTTAATAACAATAACTTACCTACTTATTCCTTTCACAGTATTTTTCCCTCTGATTTGCTACAATCTCAAAATCAGAATAATCTCTATACTCGATACAATAAGATCGCTTTTGCATTGCTGTTGTCAGTGGTAAAATCAGTAAATTATAAGAAAAAAGTTGTTTCAAAACTGGCACACTACTTGCGTAGACCGCATTGACGCTGTCGAGATGTGGTGCTGTAAAAAGATATTTCAAATGCCTTGGACAGCATTCCGCACAAATTAGTCAATCCTTCGAGAGCTAGGTTTCACAATAAGACTCTCCTCTGTCTGCCTTCAAAGAATTTTGGAATAATTTGGCCATATTGCCAGAAAAAATGGTGACAACCTCGAACATTTGATGGTTACTGGGAAGGTGGATGGACGACGTTCTAGAGGTAGCAGTACAATAAGGTGAACTGACCAAATCCGTTCATCTCTGGACACCTGCCTGCATGATGCTGATGAAGAAAAAATGTTAAAACACGAACGTTGGGAATAACATTGCAACACCTCGCTATTCACTCAAGCATCTACGTGCGTGTACGTGTATTGTACTTTTGTAATTAATAAACTAGCGCGCTTTACCGTCAACGATTGCATCACTGCTTACCATCAGGCAGGATTGCGGCCAAGCACTAGTTAATAATTATTAAAAAAGGAGATCAACAAACAGCCATAACAACTCGGTACCTATTCAAAATAATTATCTGTTAAATATTCAATTAAAAACAAATATCAACATCGGAAGCTATTCATTATTACGAAGTCGCGAATAAATTAGACGTTAATAAATAATGGAAGTCGCAAATATGATATCGTTTGTTACAGATGGGAAATGGACTGTTTCATTAGAAAAGCCGATTCTGTGTTTAATATTTATTTGTTCAAATCGTAGACAGTAGCTCTTTATAAATACGACGAAAAAATTATCTAAATACCCTGTTCTCGTCATCCCTGGTCTCATCTTGAAAATTAAAGTAATGTACTTACATACAGAACGTCGTGTCATGGTGGCATATTAGTTAAAACACCAGCCTCTCAAGTATGAGTGTGCGGGTTTGATTCCATGTCAGGCAAATACCAATGTAACATTTCTAACTTATATGTAATTTCTAAGTATATCTTGGACACCAGTGACTGATTACAAGGTGAAGGAAAACATCTTGAGGAAACCTAGACTTTCAGTCTGAAATCGCCAACCCGCATTCAGCAAGCATGGTGATTACGCTCAATCTTTCTCTGTATGAGAGGAGATCTGTGTCCAGCAGTGGGACGATAAAAAAAGGTTGGTGAGGATGATCATGATACATAGAACATGATCCTACGCGTTCTTTCCATGATGGTTGGCTAAAACACACCTACTACTTTAACTTCGCTCCCGTTCATATATGATCGTCATACACGCACTTCAGAGTAACTACGCGCTATTGACCTTTCAGAAAA
Source organism: Sesamia nonagrioides (assembly GCA_017933935.1). Taxonomy (NCBI): domain Eukaryota; kingdom Metazoa; phylum Arthropoda; class Insecta; order Lepidoptera; family Noctuidae; genus Sesamia; species Sesamia nonagrioides. The sequence continues at coordinate 4,314,685 of JADWQK010000188.1, forward strand.
TGATATGTACAAGACTATTTCCAAAAAGATTCTTCTTTTTCAAGGTGAGATTCAACCTCAACTCTTGATCCTTTTGCCTTTATGGAATAGATACCACAATTTTGCCAATAACACATGTAACAAATTATAAAAATTTCACAATAATGGCGGATATCGCCAATGACAGTTGAAAAGACGGCCGCGTGAACCGTCTATGAGGGAGGTTTGAGGGAAAGTCATGATGTGGCCACTATGCTGCGCTATTTCAATGTTCTTTATGAATTATTTACTGAATCCACTTTTTACTACATAAATCACGCGTTTTTATTTAGTAAACGACAGTATAAATAATTTTAAAAGTTCAATGAGAAATGCGCGTGACACTCATCTTAGTTTTCCCGTCAAAACTCCCCTCCAAAAAGATGTTAAGTACCACGTTAATTTGTCACAATTATCAATTGTGTCGCACAAAAAACATTCCTTTCGAAACCAGCTTTCACTATTTCAAACCAATTTTTGATGAGAAATCTACCGATCCGTTTCCAAAAATTCTTTCTCTAATAGATACATTGTAGGTATTGAAAAGAAAATATGTTGTTAAGTTATCATGTATACAAATGTTTCTAAAGCGAAGAACAATATTCCTTTCGATACCACTTTTTTATTTCAAATTAATTTGAGTCAAATAGTTGGAAATAAAAGTAAAAGACATTAGTCTCCAATACCAAAGAGGCTATCATTAATCAGACAGGATTCAGTAAGCTGGGCCTCTAATCAGAATATAATCTTTGACGATGCGTGTTTCCGGAGGGCCGGGTTTGATTCTTATACCAATTGATGTGTGAGCCAGGTGTGAGCATGAAATCTTCTAGAAAAACTTTTAATATTGACACACTGAACTGATTTACACTTATTTTATTAAATCATTATTATTCTAAATCGTTGCTACTTAGTAGGTACTAAGTAGCAAATGCTAAAGATCAGAGGAGTGGAGGGGAGAGGAGACTCTCCCTCGAAAAGAGTAACTTTAAACATATGAGTTTCTAAACTTATGAGTAAGTTTAAAACTATAAGAGAAATCTACTTGTTGCCAGAAGCACAGGACTTCTGTCGTCTGAAATGATGTTGATGCATAAGTGTAAGGGAAGACCGAAGAACCGATGGGTGAACTGTGAGAAATATGACACAGGTACAAAGTAAATGACTACCGAGATTACAACTAATGAAAAAGTATGGAAGGAAAACACATGTTGCGCAGATCATAAATAAGTCTGGATAAAGGAGAAAGATGATGAAGCGAGTTGTAGCTTTATCCACTATAACCCGCAAAAAACAAATGGAATTATATCGTTGCTAAATTGAAAAGTACAAATGTGACGTATAATGATAACTGAAGTGACTGGTATATTACGTTTAGTCGATTAACTATTTCAGGTAGTTTCGACGTGGCAACGTCTTATATTTCGATGGAGCCGGCTGCACGCAAAAACATGACTCATGCAGTGTTACCTCGCTTTGAGGCGTTCCATTTAAGGCTTGAAGTGCAAGCGAGAGCACGGAACGAGCGACAAAGAAGCACAATCAACCTCCGCGTCCGGCAGCATTCGACATCTGTCTCTCTCCTACTTGAGTGAGCGATGCTTCCGCATGGCCAGCTGCTATACAATACATTCACATGGTTTCGTCAAGTATTAAGTGCAGTGAAAAGTTAATGTGGTGTCAATTGTTTATGGCAACGATAATTGCGGCGATAAAGGTTTGAAAAATGCAACCATTCCATCAGTATTTTCTTATGACGTTGTCACGTTCAACTACCGTCAGTGAACCGACTTTACAGACAACTGATTCTTTTTGTTTAGTTTTTTTTTTGTTACCTACCTAAATCGATCGGCTTTATTAACGTTAGAGATAATGTACTCAATCCAATATTTCTCTTCTCTCAATATCAATAAATCTCCAAAAGTGTACATGGCCATAAATATGCGGACAGTACGAATTTCCAATTGTGTCCTAAATCCAATTACGCACTGTTGAATTCGAAACATGAATTTCGCAACAACGCCACACATAATTCCGAGCTAACCGGCTGATTAAGTGCACCAATTGTGCGACAAATTGCACACATCCGTTGACAACAGGAGATTAGCGCCATTGTCTTGGTGCAAACTGACGATTGTAATTCGATGAGTAATCGACTTTAAATTTTTATTAAGACTGTATTAGTGCGTCGACCTTCTTCTTAAACATTATACGCATTAAGATGTACAATGCGAGAAATGGAAATAAAGATGTTGTCCTAAGAGGTCATAACCGACATAGCCCGAACAGCTGCAACACTTAAGTGGCAGTAGGCAGGGCACATTGCCCGTAGGATCGATGCCCGATGAAAGTCGCGGGAAACCACTGGATACGGGAGGCGCTGGACCGGTCGTCGTGTAGATCCTTCGGGGTGGTCTATGTCTCTAGGTCTGAAATAATGACGATGATGATGTATAGATCATAGATTTCCATCCAAATTTCTCAACAATGGTTGTACCATCTGATTAATTTATAGGAGGAATAATTTTGATTTTTTTTTCCGTCGAATGAAATATCAGCCCAAACTTTTCATACATAATATGAGCTCCAGCCCCCAGCAAATTACAGAATAATTGTATATGAAATGTCTATAGATACATTAAATTAATCTTGCCCACTAAACTACCAGAGACAGGCAGAGCAGTGGTAGCAAAGTGATAACGACCGCGTCTTACGAGTAGCAGGCCATAGGTTCGAACCCAGCCTGTAGCTGTACTTTGTGTAAATTACATATTTCATCACCACTGTTCCCAAAACGGCGAAGTTCAACATCGTCAAGAAACCGACATATAAGTAATAAACCCAAGAATTCTAATACTTGTTACATTTACAATCAGCTCTGGGCCCACATGGTGGTTGACAGGCCACTCCCTCTCACCGAGAGGAGGCCTGTGTCCCAGGAGTGTGAATATTATACGTTAATTATGTATGTTTAATGTATAGACGGCAACAAGTCAAGCTGCTCAAAATGTCAAATTTTCTCAAACAACTTTGAATCTTAACTGCGTAGCAATGAAGTTGAAATCTAATAAAGAGATTTGACAGATTATAGTAGCTTGATGTGCTAGCGTCTGAGCAGTGGTTGCTACAAACGCCACAAATATACAACGCGTCCTAATGACGTCACACGAATTCTACATCTAGCAGGCAGAGCTTACCGTGCAACTAGCATACATACAACTTCCCCACTTCAACCGTTGGGCAACCGCCTCGTCGGAGGATCCCCCCTTTTCTATGAAGGAGGAGTGAACTTACACCCTCTTCCTGTTGCCTCCACATCTGTACCTAATCTCCACAACGCCTTCAATTATAGGATTCCTCATAAATCATTTACACTTTCTTTACAGAGGGCTTCCTGACCACCTGCTCCTTCGACTACTTCACGGACGACCAGGACACGAAGGTCTTCGTCGCCTGCATCTTCGTGTGGAGCTACGCTATCCCCATGACGCTCATCTGCTACTTCTACTCACAGCTGTTTGGTGCTGTAAGTGGTTTAATTTCTAAAGTGCTCTGGCTCTTTCTAAAATGTAGGTAGGCACTGGCTCTCTTTCTTAGAGACGAATGGTGATGAAGATCTTCTGCTACTTCAGTTTATGACAGATAACTATTCAGCTGATTCTGAAAAGTTAGAGGAAAGCTTAGAGTATCATCATCATCTTAGCGTTTATCCCGATTGCAACCACAGCTTTCGCGTTGGAGCCCGAGGTCCGCTTATTACTTCCTATTCAGTTCATGTATTGTTAAATAAGACTCGACCGTCGGGTAGAAACTTCTTTATTACACTGGCTCAACAAAGCGTACGCGCATGACACGCAGGTCACACTTCTATATCTATAGCTACTGCTAACTAACCTAACATCCCTTCACCATATATTACAAACTAAAATGTTAAAACTAGAAGAATTTCCTGTAATCTACTCTAGTAATATCTCGAAGTTTTGGACGAACTTCCGTATCTGTTCCTGTTCGTAGATCAGGCTTTGGGTCAGCTGCCTGAGCTCCTAGGTCAGTTGTTGGCTCTCTGGTGAGTTCTCTTGACTCTGTGCTTGCCTCGCTGCTCTCTACCTCTTCCCCCGGTGAGTCGCGTTGCTGATCCGGTAAATGAGCTCTTTGTGGTGAAAATTGATCTCTGTCTGTCATAGAGTCCGTGAGCGCCCAGTCCATGTCATTGCTCTGCTGTGGTTCGTTTGATTTCAGTAAATATATTTGGTTTTTGTGCTTTTTTATTATGATGTTTTTTTCTGGTATATATATATCGTATAAACTTTTGCCAATCTTATTTATAACTGTTCCACGAATCCATTTGTTATTGTTACTTCCCTTAAGCAATACAGCATCATTTATTTCTAACTGAATGTTTCTACTACCTTTATAGTATTTAGCTTGTATGGATTGCTTTTCGCGCACTTTAGTTTGTAATTCTTGTGTCAGTAATGACGACGATGCCGATATCTTAAGTGCGTTCGCCGCCTCCGAGGTGTCTAATAAATCAAACCTGCAACGCAATTTACGTCCGAACATTAATTCGGCCGGCGAGCTGTCTGTCGTCGTATGTTTTGAGTTCCTATATCTGAATAAGAATTCTGAAAGGTGTGCCTTAATTTTGTTTTTGGGGGTGCTCTGTGCTACTAACCCTTTTAAAAACTTTTTTATTATTTTTACATATATTTCTGCTTGGCCATTACTAGATGGCGAATAAGTTGGTGAAGTAATGTGTTTTATGCCATTTAAATCACAGAAATCTTTAAATATTTTGCTCGTGAACGATGTTCCATTATCGGTCACAATCGTATACATTGTTCCAAACCTAGCCATCGTTTCTTGGAGCTTTATTATTACTGCAGATGTTGAATAGTCACTGCTAAGAGAGAAACATTCTACCCATTTTGTAAATGCATCGATAATGATTAAGTACATTTCGCCTTGCCACGGACCAAAAAAAATCTAAATGGACTCGGTGCCAAGGGCGCTCTGGAAAAGGCCAAGGTGTCAACGGAGCCCGTGGCGGTGTGGGCCGTAAACTTAAACATACCTCACAGTTGTTTACCTTATTTTCTATATCCTTATCTATCTGAGGCCACCAGAATCTAGATCTTGCCTCAACCTTTATTTTTAATATACCTAAATGAGGTCTATGTAGTTCGTCTAAAATTTTGTTCCGCAATGTCTTGGGTATTATTAATTTGTGTCCCCTAACCAGGCAACCAGCTTCCCTAGCTAGTTCATACCGACATTTATAAAAAGGCATTATGTTATTGTCACCTAATGCTATTTTAGGCCAACCATGTTGTACATATTGTAAAACTTGCTGTAAAATGCTGTCTTTGCTAGTCTCTAATCGAATTTCATCTAACAAAATAGGTAAATGCCCATCTGCAACAAAATTAATGAACGTCGCCTTGTCAACGTGTTCTAAGTTATTATTGTAAACAAATGAGTCATCTGAACCGACTACTACTTGACTTTTTTTCAAGAATGGTCCATTGTTACTGCTATCAGTAATAGCCCGACTAAAATAGTCGGCACAATTGTTAGCGCCGGGAATGTATTGTATTTCATAATTATAGCTAGTTAGAAACAAAGCGTATCGCTGTAACCGATTAGCGGACACTTCAGGTATGCCTTTGTCAGGATGAAATATGTACATCAGCGGTTTGTGATCGGTGCGCAATATAAACGGATTTGTAATTCCGTATAAATATTGGTGAAATTTACGAACACCAAAAACTATTGCTGTTGCCTCCCTTTGGATTTGGCTATAATTTCTTTCAGCACTGCTGAGTGACCGCGACCCATAAGCGATGGGACGTTCCACTCCATTTGGTTCTATTTGAGCTAAAACTGCACCTAACCCTGTTGGAGATGCATCCACTGTCAAAATCAACTTGTAACTCGAGTCAAAATGTGCTAGTGTTCGAGCTGAAGATAGTTCCTTCTTAATTTGATTGAAAGCAGCCTTATGGATGTCTGACCATGACCAGTCAACATTTTTTTTTAGTAAATCGTTTAAAGGACTTAATATAGACGACGCATTCGGAATGAACATTCTGTAATAATTAACAAACCCTAAAAATGATTTTAATTCTTGTACATTATTTGGGGCTTTGGTGTTAGTCATTGCTGTTACTTTGTCTGGTGATGTGTGAATCCCTTTTTTATCAATGACAAATCCTAAATACGTCACTGAATCTTGGAACAACTTACATTTGTCTTTATTAAGGACCAAGCCAGCTCCTTGTAAACGGTGGAAAACTTGATGTAACCGTTCAGTATGTACAGTTTTTGTATTCCCCGTTATTAAGACGTCATCCAAAAGACAAAGTACCCCTTCAATACCATTCAGCAAATGCTCCATGGTTTTTTGGAAAATAGCTGGAGCATTGGCTAACCCAAAAACCAAACGCGTAAACTTAAATAGCCCCTTGTGAGTATTTATTGTGGTGTAAATTTGCGAGTCTTCATCTAACATGAGTTGAAAATAAGCACTACTCAAATCTAACTGTGAGAATTGTATACCCCCATGTAATTTTGAAAACAATTCTTCCGTTCTTGGTAATGGATACTTATCAATGAGTAAACATTTATTTAATGAAACAGAAAAATCAGCACACAAACGAATCTCACCGTCTCTTTTTAGTACTGGAACTATTGGGCTCGCAAATTCTGAATGTTCGACAGGAATTAATACACCGGTTTCAACCAGTCTGTCCAATTCGTTCTCCACCTTACGCTTTAATGAAAAAGGTACTGTTCTAGCACGAAAAAAAGTTGGTTTACTGCCCGGTTTTAAGCTAAGTTTTATTTTGTGTTTATTAAATTTACCTAAGGTTTTAGAAAACAATGCTGGATATTTGTTTTGATAGTAGTCAAGTTCCGTCAACTCAACACAATGATTGACCTTAGATAATTGTAAGCTATATAACGATAAAAAATTTCTGCCCAACAGTGCTGGTCCGGCCCCTTTTATGACATATATTTCTATATTTTTTTGTACACCCTCATACGAAATCGGAACCTTCATAACTCCTACTACGTCTAATTTTTCACCCGAGTATGCCTTTAATACCGATTTAGGCTGATTTAATAATACCTTACTAAAATATTTCTGGTATGTATCAAATGGAATGGCAGTAGCACAAGACCCACTGTCTACTTCGAAAGAAATCAAATGGCCAAATACGTCGACAGACAGCATCATAGGCTCGCCGCGGTAACTACGTATATTATTACAAACTAGAATATTACCATCGTCATCACTTTCGCCATTCGAGGCTTGTAAGCAATTAACTTGTCCACTTTTTTGTTTACATATTTTTTTTAAATGACCTTTCACTCCACATTTTTTACATTTATACGAAGCAAACCGACACTTGTCCGCTGTATGATTGTTATAGCCGCACACACTACACTTTACCGACGATGTTGCAGGTCTTGCCGCTATCTTGAACACATCCGTGCTGGTTGCGGTCGGTGCTGCTGCCGTAGATGACTGTCGCGCTGCACGTTTTGCACTATTGATAGCCACTGCAATTTCCAACGCCTTGGGCAGTGTAATGGAAGCTTTTTCGTCCATGAACAATTTGTCCCGTTCCGGACCCGACAGCATCCCGATGATAAACCGATCCCGCAACATTTCGTCCATTGCTGTTCCGAATTTGCAGTCCACTGCCAGACGCCGCACCCGGGCCGCCCACTGCGTCAAATCTTCGCCAACGTCTTGCACCGCCGTATGAAAGACATATCTTTCAGCTAAAACTGACTTCTTTGGCACGAAGTGCTTATCTAGCTCTGTAGTTAGCTCTTTATAGGATATCTCCTCAACTGTCTTGGGCGCAATTACCTCACGTACCAATTTATACGCATCGTTGTTGAGTGCACTTAGAAGTACCGCCTTCCGCTGGTCATCTTCTTTTCCTTCTGATTTTATTAACAACGTATTCGCTGTTAACCACTGAGAAAGCCTTTCTTTAAAGATGCTCCAATCCTGGCCGAGCTCAAAAATAGGAACTGATCCTATAAAATGCGCCATGATATATGTTTTGTTTTACTTGAGTGGGTAACCGTAACTCGTCGCCACTGTTAAATAAGACTCGACCGTCGGGTAGAAACTTCTTTATTACACTGGCTCAACAAAGCGTACGCGCATGACACGCAGGTCACACTTCTATATCTATAGCTACTGCTAACTAACCTAACATGTATGTTTGGCATGTTTGGCTTTTACGAGTGCGACTGCCATCTGGCCACTCAACCCCGAAGGGAAAACCGGCGTCAGCGCCCCGTTCGTAAGTCAGCAGTCTGTAGTTTAGCCTGGTAAGTTGAACAGCTTCTTTCTCCTAGCCTAAAGTGATGAACATCGACTAGCACACACAATCATACACACACGTAATTATCTCAAAGTAATTAATTATTTTATCTTTTTTTAATGATAACAAAACATACACTAAACTTTTGTCTATTTAATTCTTCGAAATTGTAATAGTAACATCAGAATCACTATGTACTTAACTCTTACGTCATTGTACGGACGACAGCAGGTCAGGCTACCCGAAACTGCTAAATATACCCAATCAACCTCAAGCCTTAATACTTTAGAAATAAAGTTGAAAATTTTATAAAGAAATCTGACAGATTGTAGTAGCTTGATGTGCTGTCGTCTGTACCTTAGGGGAGCAGTCCGGGCTTCTCCTTAACACAGGTTTTCACAATCTAGCTAGGAGAGCACTGCTCACCCACAGGTTTGCTTAAATAGTGCTTATTTTGTATAACTATATTTTTAACGTGTCCTACAATCCTTTGTTTTGAGTAACTCATTAAAAAAATATTATTCTTTGATTATAGTCGAAGGATACTTCTTTCAGAGTTTACTGACAATAAAACAGATTTTGGTTAGTGTTCTCGCATGGATTATTTATCTACTTAAACAAGCATTAAACCATTACGATTTTGAAGCATTGCAGTTAGACCTTCATTGGTCTAATTGCAATGCTTCGATATCGTCTTCGGGTTGTGTAGGTCAGACGGCAGTAGCTTCACGGAAAATATCGAAGTTTAGCCAAAATCAGCAGTTAGACTGGTAAAGCGGACCTCAGACTCCAAACCTGAAAAAAGCTTCAGATGCGGCTGGGATTAACGCTGAGATGGTGATGGTGTATAGTATACAATACACCCAACACATTATAATGGTTTAATGTACACAATAAACATTACAAATTTAATAAATTAAAAATAAACATTACACATGTATACAATAAACATTACAAATTTGTACCATCTCGTCCATGATAAGTTTTTCTCGCGTGGATCCAAATTCTACTACGAAGGTTATCACGAATCTTTATCAAGTTGCGTATTAGTTCTGTGAAAGTTTTGGTTTCAGAAGCAGAACAAATATCAAACGAAAATATTAGGGAAGTAGAAACAACTCGATCAGTCAACCAAGAAGTATTTGCATAAGTCATGATATACGTATACCAAACAAAACTCGGCGAAATTCGTCTGTTTCTTGTCGGAAAGGGAAACAGATTGGTTTAAACTTTGAGCATATATTCACCATATTATATGTGAATTACGTTCTCGGTGTTCTTGACTAAAAGCAGCGTAATTACCGACAGCTCATATTACGTTTCAGGGTTAAAACTAAGGTAATTAGCGAAGTTGAAGAGGCGAGTGCTTCTAAGTGATCCTTACTAGGACCTAATTTATACAGGCTATAGCTATAGCTATAGTTCAAACTATGTACATATTTTGAACTATAGCTATGAAAGTGGACTTGCGTGTCAAACGGGAGCCATTTTGAAAACTTTTTCCTACTCTTCAGCTTATAGAGATCCACTACTAAAAAAAGACCTCCCCCAAGGCTTTTTTTTTTGCTTTCGGGGGGTTTTACCATAATACCCACGCTTGGCAGGCGGGTCGGGGATCGCAGTTCTTTGATATTCCACAGGCTTTTCAGGAGCGCTGCTGCCCACTTCCCTGGTGAAAGTTCCCTTAGTTGCCTCTTAAGACACCCACGGGAGGATATGGGTTTTGAAAACTAGAACGCTTTCTTTTATTGCTCGGTGTGAATATTGTAAATGTGCGTAATAATGGGCATCTAGCCAATTTCACGCCATGCAGAACTATTAAAGTCACTCGTATTTTAATGTACAGACACCGCCACAAGCTACTAAACTGCTAAAGGTATGATTTTAATAGATTTTCAACTTTATCGGTAAAGCATTGAGATTCAAGGTTGATTGGGACAATTTCGGGTAGTTTGTTCTATTGCGTCTGTACTAAACTTATAAAATCATGTTTTAATTCACCATAATGTATTAAACATGTTCAGGGGTTCGATAAAATAATAACAACCGCACAGGTCGACTGATCAGGTTAACCTACTCTTGCCGCGGTTTACCTCGTGAGTCATCATCATCATCATCATATCAACCTTTTTATCGTCCCACTGCTGGGCACAGGTCTCCTCTCATACAGAGAAGGATTGAGCGTAATTACCACGCTTGTTTAATGCAGGATGGCGAATTCAGGTTTAAAGTCCAGGTTTCCTCAAGATGTTTTCCTTCACCTTGTAATCAGTCATTGGTGTCCAAGATATACTTAGAAAGTACTACTACACACTAAACTGTGAAAGTACTACTTTACAGGTCAGGCAAGTACCAATATAACTTAGAAAAGTTATATTGGTACTTGCCTGACCTGGAATGGAACCCGCACATTAATAGTTGAGAGGCTGGTGTTTTAACCACTATGCCACCACTGCCAATACTGGTATTCAGCTGAATCCGGTTAGACTGGAAGCTGACCTCAAGATAGTTGGAAAAGGTTAGGCAGATGATGAATCATCATCATCATCAATCATTTCAGCCGACAGACGTCCACTGCTGCACAAGGGCCTCCCCCAAGGATCTCCGCGACGCGGCAACGACCGGTCCAGCGCCTCCCGCATCCAGCGGTTTCCCTCGACCTTCACCAGGTCGATGATGAATGTATTTGTACAAATCCAATTTGTCGTTTTCCAAGAAGAAAAAGGCTTCTTAAACACAACAGTTCACAGAAACCATAAAGTTAAATAGGTTTTTAAAGTTCTTTTGGATCGGCAATGTTTGTCACATTTCTAAGATGTGACTTAAATTATCTTTTGTGAAAAGAAGCTTTTACGATTGAGTTTGTATTAAAAAAGTTAGGAGAGCCATTACTCTGTGCAGACAAGTTAAATCTCAACTGTTTGCTGGGATTTGACTTTGAAAGTCATACGATTACAAAGAATACAGGGCAGCAGTCTCCAACCAGGTAATCCTGGATCCAGTACAACCATGGTTCTGGAACCCCTCATAGAATTATCGATGGTAATTAAAAAAAAATCAAATTGCCGTACTTTATGAACGTAAAATTTGACAGCCTCCGTGGCGTAGCGGTAGCGAACGCGGCCGCTGCGCAAGGAGGCGTAGGTTCGATCCCCGCGCAGTGCAAATATTTGTATTAATTTTTGCACTAGGTAGACTGGTTGTGCCTCGGAAAGCTCTGTAAGCCGTTAGTCCCGGTTGCCATACGAACATCTAATGGCAGTCGTTACGGGTTGTCAGAGCCCTCAAAAGTCCACCAATTGGTCTAACTGCCATGCTTCAATATCGCCTTCGGGTTGTGGAGGTCAGACGGCAGTCGCTTCACGGAAAATATCGAAGTTTAGCCAAAATCAGCGGGCTGGTAAAGCGGACCCCAGACTCCAAAGCTAAAAAAGCTTCGGATGCGACTGGGATTAACGCTGAGATGATGATGACTTAGTGAACGTAAAAACCCTAGTATTCAGCTCCACCCCATAGACTGAAAGATGATTCCAACTTAGTTGGGAAAATGCTAGGAGATGATGAGCACGACAAGGAGATTGTGCAATATGGCGGTTTGTTTACTCTATGTGCTTGTGGCGCCCTCTGCGTTGTTTACGTTTGCGTAACTTTCTTTTTTTTTTAATTATAAACTAGTGTTTGACCGCAATCCCTCTTGATGGTATGCAGTGACGAAATCGTTGATGGTAAAGCGTGCTAGTTTATTAAACCTATTCACCCAAAATAAACTAAGTGAATAGGAAAACGGCAGTTGAGCGAGCTGATGCAAAGATGCTGCGCCAGAGGGAGCATCGTACCCGGCACACAACGCAGCTGCTCAGACCCGTCCTCCGTACGGCTTCACGAGGATCTAGAATCATGTGCCGACTTCTTGCTTGCAATTTACACGTCAATATCGCAACCACCTTGTATAAAAACACACAAACAAATAATATCAAGCACACATTTTGTAGGTCTCGAAGGCAACAAAATAAACCCTGAACATTATCTTTTTCTACCACATCCTAAGCGTTCATAAAACACGCTTGAAATGTGGTGTTTGAGAACACCTACATTCCTCATATTTCACTTAACTTCGTAATAAAAAATAAATCAAATAGGATTTGTGGATGTCGTAAATAATGCTAGAGACAGTTGTAGATCATTAATGATATAATATTTTTCAAGTACATCCTTCTGTAAAATCTTTCGCCTTTTTATTTTTTTCTAGTTACTTTTTTCGTGTGGCAACATAAATTTAAATTACTCTTTTTCTCTTCCGTAATTTTTATCTGGTGCCTTCTAAAACTTACGTATCAAAATAAAGTAGTAAATATTTTTTCTAACGTTTATTAAAAGAACACACTATTAATATTAATTATTGGAAACATTTTGAATCATATTGCTAATCCATTGTAAATAATATATCTATCGCAATGAATTCGCAATATAAACGCAATTGGTACAGCGTTACTCAATTACTCTGCTGGTTCTTAATAATTAATTAAAATCTAACTTAAACTAATCAACAATTTGAGTGTAACTTATGTAATTATAATTTGTCTAAATAATTAGTGGAATAGGATGTAAAATTCAGTTATCCTCCATAGGAAAAGGAAGGATCTTCTAAACAGACGACTGTAGTATCGGACGAACAATTGATATCGTGAAGTTGAATGTATGGTAGTTGTGGCGGTAAACTCTGCTTACGAGTTGCAGGATTTTTACAAAATATGCTCTAGTTTCTTAGAGTCTAATATGGTGAAACAAAAAGTAATGATGCATAAATTAGGTGCCTAATTAACTGCCAAAGATTGTTCGGAGATCTTTTTCAACACAAAATACTTAAAACAAACTCGAACAAAATTCAACCCTAAAATGAATGACTGAAAACTTCGTGTAATAATTCTCTTCCTCAAACTAGAAAGGTTCGATGTTTGGCCACAAAAGGCCGACAGATCTTTCGTCCCATTTAATTCCGCCTGACCCTAATACGGGCAGTGATTATTACCACAGATACATTTAGATTCAATTAACCTATTTATACAGAAGGTATTATACCCGTTGTGTTCAAAGCTTTTATTATCTGATCTCGGATTAAAGGAAAACGATTCAGTTTCTAAAAGTATTTATTGTATTATTAGGGAGCGCATAAGCTAGCGATAGTCGTGTGTTTAATTTACTTGTCTCGTAAAAGTGTCTTAGTGATAACTGCCGCGACTTACGAGTTGTAGGTCGTAGGTTCGTACCCATCAGGCGGTTTACTTTTTGTAAATTACTTCATAACCATTGCTCTCAAAACGGTGAAGGAAAACATTGCGGGGAAACCGGCATGTCCTAGAGCCAAAAAAAACTGCGAAGACATGTGACATATATCAAACTGGGCTCGGGACAGACAATAATGATACGTAAGTTAGTTATTAATAAAAGAAATGGAAGGCTATGATTCCCCTGATATTAACAAGTGTAAAGAACACTACAACTGATGGATGCGGGTACCCCAAACCTGATCATTATGGAAAGCATTGGGGGGGCCTTTATCCAAACAAAGGCGTTCCCCCAGGCTTTAGAATATGAAGAAGATTGAAATTCAAGCTGGACAAAGGCCTCCCCCTTTGTCCAGCAGTGGACCTCTAAAGGCTGAAGAAGAAGAAGATAAAACACCTGCTTTATTACGAACTAGCTGACCCTGGCCCACTTCGTTGGGTGGTATACATTTTTTTAATTTAATATTTATATAGCTTTCCGCCCGCGGCTTCGCCCGCGTGGAGTTCGGTTATATCGCGCTCTTTAGATTTCCCTCGGGAACATTTTTTTCCGGGATAAAAGCCTATGTTCTTTCTCAAGGTTTAAAGATTGTCTGTGCCGAATTTAATCAAAATCGGTTGAGAGGTTTATGCGGGAAAGCGTAACAGACAGACAGACAGAGTTACTTTCGCATTTATAATATTAGTATGGATAGTATAAACATATACAAACAGACAACAGCAAAAAGTAAGTACCTTTTTTTTGTTGGGATGGGAAATCATCATATGACTTCTCCCGCTCTGGGCGGAGCGGAAGGGCTTGTCAGACTTTTACTGACTAAAACCCACCCATGTTTCTTCGCTTGCCTGTGCGACGGCCTGGGCCACGGTTTCTTGTTTAAAGAAAAAAGTACCTAAAGGTACCTAATGCTTACTTCATAAGACATTCCTTCCAGCAAACCTGCAATAGGAAAAAAAATTACATTGTCATTTTTACCACGAAAAAGTCTTATAATATTTCGGATTGATATTTATTTAGCCTACGACTTCACTAGATAGTATAAGACAACTATCTAGTGAAGTCACTTTCTCTATCCCTAAATCCCTATATGTTTATGCTTAAATCAAAAATACGCAAGATTACAAAGCTTGGGACTGAGCTGCTCGCTCTGTTAAGCATTGTTATTAAGCAATATGCGTAATTATAACGTAAATTATTGTAAACATTTTCATTTTTGATGTCTGGGCTTGAAAAAAGACGATGGTCCCTGAATTTGTTTCGGCTATTTCTTCTCAGAGGTAGTCAGTTAGGAAATGCCGGCTTCATCTAGTTAAAAAAAAAAACATGATGTGTAAAAGTGATCGGTGATCCTACTTGCTTAATAAACGATTTCATTTCGATTTCGTTTCATCAACCTTTTTATCGTCCCACTGCTGGGCATAGGTCTCCTCACATATAGGGAAGGATTGTCACCACGTTTTGCTCAATGCGGGTTGGCAATTTCAGATTTAAAGTCCAGGTTTCCTCAAGATGTTTTCCTTCACCTTCAGTCATTGGTGTCCAAGATATACTTAGAAAGTGTATAACTTTATAAAATACAGAGATGGTATTACAAACTCAAAAACTTTACCTCCTTATAACATTAAAACATATTGAATTGGTTGCTAGGAGAATTTTGTAACTTCATACAAAAAAAAAGAAAAATTAATTAGAATACTTAGTGAAAACGATCTAACACCTAATTCCAAATATTGGCAAATCAAGACTGCTTGATGTCGTTACTTTTTCACTTCGGAATCGGCTTACTACGTACTCGAACGTAATAAGATTTACCTTGTCAGATAATCTCTACGAAATACAGCAATGAATAACATTAAATCCGATCTCATTTTTGCTATTTCAGACGAAATAATCTTGTAAAGTCCATAGCTTTTTATACTAAATGGTATTAAATACAATTTGACAGCCTCCGTGGCGAAGCGGTAGCGGACGCAGCCGCTGCGCAAGGAGGCGCGGGTTTGATCCCCGCGCAGTGCAAATGTTTGTATATATGAATATGAATATTTGCACTGGTCTGGTCGTGCCTCGGAAAGCACGTTAAGCCGTTGGTCCCGGTTGCCATACGAACATCTAGTGGCAGTCGTTACGGGTTGTTGGAGCCCTCAAAAGTCCAACAATTGGTCTAACTGCAATGCTTCGATGTCGCCTTCGGGTTGTGGAGGTCAGACGGCAGTCGCTTCACTGAAAATGTCGAAGTTTAGCCATATCAGCAGTTAGACTGGTAAAGCGGACCCCAGACTCCAAAGCTGAAAAGGCTTCGGATGCGACTGGAATTTTTTTTTTTTATTATTTATAAACTAGTGTTTGACTGCAATCCCGCCTGATGGTAAGCAGTGATGCAATCGTTGATGGTAAAACTCACTAGCTTATTAAGCCTATTCACTCAAAAAAACTGAGTGAATAGGAAGGAAGACGGCAGTTGAGCGAGGTGATGCAATGATTAATCCAACAACACGACCAACGATGCTGCGCCAGAGGATGATCTGGAGACCCTCCACGACCAAACTCCCGACACAACAACATTAGGCACATCGTACCCGGTACACATCGCAACACAACTGCTCAGACCCGTCCTCCGTACGGCTTCACCAGACATCATGCCGGAACACGACGAATCGCTTGGCGGCAAGACTTTGTCTGGTGGGTGGTAACTTATGCCGGCGGCTGATGTTGTTGCCTACCACCGAGAAAAGCAGAATGCAGCGGAATTAAAGCAGAGATGATGATGATCAAGTTTGTCACCCAACAACTTAATCAATGTATAGTCCGGCTGTCGAGAGAATGCGTTCGTGACAGCTGTCAGTGCAACAGCTCTTTATATTATTACTAGCTTTCCGCCCGCGGCTTCGCCCGCGTGGATTTCGGTTATATCGCGCTTTTTAGATTTCCCTCGGGAACATCAAATTTTTCCGGGATAAGAGGTAGCCTATGTCATTTTTCAGGGTCTAAAGATTGTCTGTGCCAAATTTCATCAAAATCGGTTGAGAGGTTTAAGCGGGAAAGCGTAACAGACAGACAGACAGAGTTACTTTCGCATTTCTAATATTAGTATGGATTATTTTCTAATATTAGTTTCTTTGAATCTGAAAGTGTCAAGAACTCTCTCGTTGTCGTCCGCACTATAGGTTCTATATTATGATGGTAGACTTAACATAAAATCAAATATTCGTTGTTGCCATAACATCAACTCTTCATAAACAAACTCATTCGACACCTCAATATTTCCACAATACATCCTACCCCCTCTTGAAGACCCCTAAACAAATAATAAATAACCTTTCCGTCGCTCCAAAAACCTTTACAATCAATTTTTCTTCAATAAAACTTGAACACAATAACAGAAAATAACATTCATTGGCGCGTAACCTCGACAGGCGCTCGTAAACTACGTTCAGACAAAAAAACGTCGAATCACTAAAGTTCCGACGAAGGAGAGAAAATTGTTTGTTAAGTTCGTCACCTCGAATTGTTTCGGATAAACTGTCGGTCTCGTCGAACTTTCCCATCACTACTGGGTACAGGCGAAATTAAATTCAGATTTGAGTTCCATTACCGAGTTTTGGCGGGAAAGCTAAGATGAGTGCCACGCGCATTTTTCATTGAACATTTAATAGTTATTTGTTATACAAGAGTGCAAAGTTGCTTTTTAACCGCGTGTTCAATTTTGATGACCGAGCAAGCGAAGGATTCTAAAATTGAATCACGAGCGCAGCGAGTGATTCAAAATTAGAATCCTGACCGTTAGCGAGGGAATCAAAAGGACACGAGGTGAAAAATCTTTGCACTCGAGTGCAACACGTAACTTTTCATTCCACCTCAGCGAGGAAATGACTAAATGCAATAAAAATATGTTTACAATCACAAGATAGGTACACTTTTATTTCAGTTTAGGTATTAATTACTACATTATGACAGGTAAGTATTACAGAATAATCTTTAAATTATAATAAAATAATACTAAAGTATAATTAAGAAAATTTTAAAGTAACGTTGCAACAGTTATTTAAATTGAGTGTAATATTTTTGTTTGGTACTGTAATATTGGTGTTAGTCACTTGTGTACTGTTTTTCGGTAAACTGTCTGTCATACTTAATAGTTGTACCGATTCATCGGATTCCCTTGGCGTGAATGTTGGAGAGAGAGGGAGATGGTTAGGTGTTTCATAACGGCTTATTTTTGATGTAGAAGGGCCAGTCCAAGTTTCCGATTGAGGCTCTTTCAGTGTAATGGCTCCTACGATGCCTTCACATATTTTAGACTTATTTTGGATGGAATCCTCTATGTATCCCTCTACAACTGCATTGGTCTTCCAGCCTCCGTGGCGCTTAAGGGACAGGAGATCAGCTCCGGAATCAGCCAAAAGTGTGGCTGAAGTTCGTCGGAAACAATGACCCGTGTACAACAGGGGTTCTGGAAGTTCAAGAAATGTTGCTATTTCTCGTGGGATACTGCCAATTTTATTAGTACCCATAGGCTGTCTAACACACTTTCCATTGCGATACTGTAGAAAAAAACGATTGATTGGAGTGTTAGGCAGCCGTAAGGCTTGATATTTCTCAACAATCGTTACGTATTCCTTGCGAATGACAAAGTTGCGGTCTCTTTTTGTCTTTGTATTAGGTAAATTAATTAATAGTAAGTCATCTGAATGTTTCTCAATGTTTTTGACATTAAGTTGTGTTAGTTCATTAGTTCGACATGCTCCGTTTATTCCAATAATAAGAACAACCTGCAATGTAAAGAGTATTGTAGTAGATAAATGAATAAAATTTATATGAACGCATAATTATGCCTATCAACATTTACTAAGTATACTATTTAATTGAGATTAATATATGTACTTAAGTAGATACTGAATGTGCAACTGACTTACTTTTGCCGCCAAATATACGGAATCGGGTGCTTCGTTAAGAAACTTTTCAATATCAGATACTGTGAAAACCTTCGATTTTTTTGGATGATGACCAGATGAGGCTCTTTTTAAAAATGCTACTAATTTAGGATAGGTATCGATATGTATGTCTTTTTTCATCTTTATTGTTGCTTTTAGCATCGAATACGTACTCCATAGAGTGCTTGCTTTCTTGTTCTCGGATAATTCTATAAAATATGCCAGCAAAACGTTTTCTGAGAAAGTTTTGGCTCCTTTTGCTAGTCGCCACGTGTTGAATATATCGTACTGTTTTAAATACTTCTCGCGTGATTGTTGAGGTAGAAAGCTCATTTGCGCATTATTAACAGTTTCAGTCAATTCTGTTGGCGTCAAACAAACTTCCTCGTCGCTAGAATCACTCATTTTAGTTTTTCACTTGTTTTCAAGTTTCTTTTTTTTAATATAAGGTTTAACAATGACGTGAAAAAATGCCGCGTAAAGAACCGCGTACAAAGAAAATTGAAAAAAGAACACCAAGAAGGTTCCGAGTCTGAGTTTTTAACAAATTAAAAAAAAGTTGTATGATATATTCGGCACCATAGAGGTAACAGTAAATAGGTTTAATGTTTTTTTTTAATTTACAAACTTAGTGCACACGATGTTCTAAATTCAATTTACTTTATCCTCTAGAGAATAAAAACGGCTTTTCCAGTAAGATATTGAAGATTAAAAATACTCTTTCCGAGATGGTGGGATGAAAAATTATTTATATAATTAAAAGCGCGTGATTTATGTAGTAAAAAGTGCATCCAGTAAATAATTCATAAAGAACATTGAAATATCGCAGCATAGTCGCCACATCATGACTTTGCCTCAAACTCCCTCATAGACGACCCACACGGCCGTCTTTTTCAACTGTCATTGGCGATATCCACCATTATTGTGAAATAAATTTTTCAAAGAATTTCTATAATTTGTTACACGTGTTATTAGAAAAATTGTGGTATCTATTCCACAGAGGCCATTGATCAAGAGTTGAGGTTGAACCTCACCTTGAAAGAAGAAGAAGAAGAAGAGTTCCATTACGGTTTGAGTGCAACAGTTTATATTAAATACATAATGTAGTGGTACCTGCAACGCTACATGCGAACAACGTGTCGTTCTGACCTCACGCAAATCCTACATCTCGCAAGCAGAGTTTACTGTGCAACTAGCGCTCATACAAGTTTACGACATCAACCGATGGGCAAAGTGCTCGCCAGATAATACGAGTCTGGTCGGAGGAGCCATCCATTTCAATAATAATAATTCTTTACACGCTGTTCCTTATACCTCCACACCTGTGCCCAGCAGTGGGCCGATAAAAAGGTTGATGATGATGATGAAGAAAAGGATAGAAGATAACATGTTAGTTTAATCCTGTCAAATTAAGATACTCCATAGACAGTTTAGACGTGAATATAAACGTGGCGACCAAAATACGTCAATTTACGTTAGGAGCGGACTAATTTGACAGGTTTAAACTGCCATTTTATCTTCTGTCCTTCTCTTAATGAAATAAAAAGAAGAAGATGCATTGAACTTATATTTAATTAAAGTTGTGAACTAGGGGATCGGGGCCATTATATAATTTTCTTAAACTAGATTCTTTCGTCAACTGTACTCTGAACATCTGTCTTGGGCGAAGGATACTTGCTTGTTATTATATTAGACTAGTATAATAAAATTTGTCTTATCGTAATTATTAGTTTACAGAGATCTAAGCTGTTTCGCAGTATTAATAAATTAAAGTGCAACGGGAAATGGGTGAAGATTTTAATAAACGTTTCTTTTTTCAAATTAGTTACCGGCAGCGTTCCTTGCGTTTTCCGTTAAATAGCTTTTTTAGCTTAAATTAAGTGCTTTTCATTAGCTGTTTACTTTAAGACTCTAAATGAAACTGCCGGGTTAAATTGGTGTTAAGTGTTGTTTTAGTTAGCCGTCCGCAACACAAAGCGTTCTAGAATACATGTATAACATAATATTTTATGTACAGCATTTTTCTATTACCTAAGCAGTGGTCCCACTACTGGAACATAAGAGGCTTCCTCTTGTGAAAAGGAATGGGCCGTAATCCACCACGAGGACCAGTGCATGTTGGTAAATATCACAAGATTGTGATATTTTGTTTCAACGATAATAATAAGTGTAACTATAAAGGAACATACTCGCGTATCATTTAAATGCATCACCATTTTGAAACAACAATCAGTTACGTCATAATTAATTCAATGGAGGTTTAAAAAAAGAACCCAATCATTGTTTTTTGAATTCGGAATCGTCGACGCTCGAAAAACGCGATTTAACAGGACTGATAATTAAAAGTCTGATTGCTCAGTTTTTTTCGTTTTCCCTACAAGGAAAATTGGACATAAAAGCTTTCGTTCGACCTACATTGAAAATTCGGGTACTGTTAAGCTGTTTTTATTTGTTTCGTATTATTAAATTGAAAGTATATTATAGCTGTAGGTACTATTAATAACTGGCCGATGCATGTTAAATAAATTAATATCAAGGTTCTGAATTCAAACAAGTGTAGCATTTAAGCGACTGTTCTTATTTGAAAGGAGTTTTAATACGTTCTAAGACAACTTAGACACTTTACCCCTTATTCATAAACGCTGCTTAAAGTTAACTAGTGATTAGCGATTCTTTAACCATACATTTTTGACCTTTTATCGTCACTTAACCTTAATCATCCTTTATGAATAAACACCACAGAGTTTAAGGGGTTTATTCATAAACGATGAGATTAAAGCTAAGTGAAGTGCAAACGTCTATAATGTATGTTTAAACAATCGCTAATCACTAATTAAGTTTAAGCAGCATTTATGAATAAAGGGGCTTATATTTAAATCTTTGAACCTTGAAATGTAGTAGCAAACTTTATCGAGTAGGTTGTCCTATTTTCGTCGTCTCATCACTGGTTACTTAAAGTCAAAGCAGATCTACATACCTATAGGAGATCCTATTTTTTGTATTTATTTTATTTCTTTCTTTCGTCTTTGGCTTCGCACGGTTGGTGCATTTAGCCAATGCCACGTAATGAATTTTCATTCACGTCGAAAAAGAAGGCCGCGTGAACCGTCTACGAGGGAGGTTTGAGGCAAAGTCTTGATGAGGCCACTATGCTGCGATATCTCAATGTTCTTTATGAATTATTTACTGAATGCACTTTTTACTACATAATCACGCACTTTTATTTAAAAAACAACACTATAAATATTTTAAAAGTCCAATGAAAAATTAGCGTGACACTCAGCTTAACTTTCCCGCCAAAAACTGTTTTTGTATTTAAAAAAGATGCTTATATATGTATAAAGTTCTCTACTTTCCAACACGAGTGCAGTAGACATGAATATAAATACAATCACAACTTTTAAAAGTTCATAATTCCGCTTATTTAAAACGGAAAGTTCTGCAATAAATGAGAATTATTTCAGAACGATTCGTTTCAAGAATTCTTTGAGTAACAATTTAAGCGGAAAACTCAGAAGTTTTCCTTGAAAATGGAATGGACGGGGAAGAAGCATTATTTGTGTTTGAACCAATGCACAAATTCCGGATCTGGGTTAACGATGGGCGTACCTACCTATTCGATATGCCGTATTCAACTAATTATATTCGATTACGTTTATATCGACTGCATTCGATTAACTAACTTAAAAAAATTGATCGAGTCAATTCATATTGAACATGGCAATAGCGCCAATTCCCATGTACAAAAACTAAACTAAATTTAAGTTCCGGCATCTCATTCTTTCTACGTCATTAAGAAAAGGACAGAAGGTAAATTTTTGTTTGATCCTGTCAAATTAGTCCGCGCCTGACGTAAATTGACATGTTTTTAGTATTCGCGTCTAATCTGCAGGCTCAGTTTAGGCATCTTAATTTGACAGGACTAAAATAATTATTTCAACTTCTGTATATTCGATTGCCATGCCAACTAAGTAATACAGTCGATTTTAATAAATCAGTATCATAATTGCGTAATTAATACAATATTATCATCAATTTGGATCATTTTGAAGCATATTGTTAATCCATTGCTCCATGTGTTCAAAAATGTATCTGCTCAACAACACAAATACCGAAATGAATGTTGTTGAACTGTCAAGATGAATAGTGTTAAAATGCTACTGATAATGTCTTACTCTATTACCTTGCTGACTGCAACATTCAAATTTCGAATTAGATTTCGATCGTTTAATTAATCGAGGGGCGCACTGATTCTTCATTCGAATAGAAATTCGTAGAACTCCGATTCGATTGTCCAAACATTTCGGAGTCCCGCAACGATTATCTTGGGTGGAATGGGCGAGGAATGTTATAAAAGAAAGGAACTGTTGTAGCTTGTATTGTTTATCGCTTTGCGGTATTTAGGTACAAGTTTTTATCGTGTAGGCAGATAAAAAGAATAAAACGAGTAAACTTGAAGATTTCTGTGGCATTACTCATTAGGCTTTGGTGGTAGGCCATAACATCGGCTGCCGGCAGAAGTTACCACCCACCAGACAAAGTCTTGCCGCCAAGCGATTCGTCGTGTTCCGGCATGATGTTGAATAATAATCTCCCTCTGACGCAACATCGCGTCGTTGGTCGTGTTGTTGGGTTTAACATTCCATCACCTCGCTCAACCGCCGTCTTCCTTCCTATTAACTAAGTTTTTATGTGGCTTATTAAACTAGCGCGCTTTACCATCAACGATTGCATCCTTGCTTACCATCAGGCGGGATTGCAGTCAAGCACTAGTTTATAATTATTAAATCAAAAACAAAAAGAAGCTAGTAATGAAGATGAGACACATCTTCATTGTGTGCTTCGGTTATAATGATTCTGTTTTCCGCCACTGACATTGAATATCAGAAGCGGAATATCAAAATTTTGATCTGATTAATTTCCAACAACTCAGATAACTTTTATCTACCTTGCCCGCAAGATCTTTCGCCTGAAATTATCGTAACGCATCACCAACTTCGCTTTGGTTATTATTCTCTGTGACATGTTCTTTTCCTCGGCACTTAAAGGTGGTAAAGTGGTGTTAAATCGCTCAAACCTTTAAGAATTAAGTTATCCAATGTGATATATGTTTTTACTCATATATATCTTTTGCATAAAAAGATCCCTATATAAGATTTACTGTAAAAATACCTTTTTTTATAATCATAAAATATTGCTTGACCGCAATCCCGCCTGATGGTAAGGAGTGATGCAATCTTAGATTGTAAAGCGCGCTGGTTTATTAATATTCACTCTAGCCTTTTTTGTGTGTGTATAGGAAATCATCAAATGACCTCTCTCGCTCTGGGCGGAGCGGAAGGGCGTGTCAGACTTTTACTGACTAAAACCTGAAACACTTAAATTGTAGATAGGCAGAAACACAGCCGCTGCAAATTATTCCATTCGCTGGATGTATGCGGTGTAAAAGACGAGGCGAAACGCTTCATCCGGATCGAAGTAGTGTCAACAACGTAAGGGATCCATCCTTACGTTGTTGACATCGCTATGATGTTTTTAAAATCTAACGAATAGTTCCAGAATTCAGGGCGTAGCTTAATTCGGCCATATTTTTGAACTCTACGGATAATTTTTATTCGTAAACTAAAAATTACGGATGGAAATTTAAAAAAATATATTTTTGTCAGATTCCAGGAACAATTGTCAAATCCTTACTAACATTATAAGCTATATATATATGCTCCGCTCCTATTGGCCGCAGCGTGATGTTATATAGCCTAAAGCCTTCCTGGATTAAGGGGCTATCTAACGCAAAAAAATGTTTTTAAATCGGACCAGTACTTCCTGAGATTAGCGCGTTCAAACAAACAGACAAACTCTTCAGCTTTATATATTAGTATAGATTTTTTAGTAAGCATTCAATGGCACCTTTGTGAAAAATCATTTCCTTTTAATGTCGTGAAGGCTCACTCTCGAATTAATTCCTTTCAAACATCAAAGTGGATTTGGAAGCTTGTCAGAACATTCCCTTAGCCTGGGGATATAGGGAAAAGAAGAGAATTCGAATTTTGTCGAACATACCTACATAATTACAATTCTAAGTACTAAAATTATAAATGCGAATGTTTGTATGTATGCTTGTTACTCTTTCATGCAAAAAGTCCTGAACAGATTTATTGAAATTTGTCATAATACAATACAGGTTTATAACCAGTTATACTTATACGTGTAAAATCGCGAGGCGCAGTTAGTAATCTATACCAAGAATTACTGGTCTGATTTGAAAAAATATTTTTGCGTTGGATAGCCCATTAATCTAGGAAAGCTTTAGGCTATATAACATCACGCTGCGACCAATAGGAGCGGAGCATAACTAACTAGACGCGAACGAAGTCGCTGGCGGCCGCTAGTTTAATATAATTACAGGTGTTAAGCTTATTATGTACCTACCACAGTACATGCTTTAGAGCAAAATCATAATAACTAGTGCGCTTTACCATCAAAAATCACCTTTACCATCAGGCGAGATCACGGTCTGAAGTAAAAAAAAATGATAGATTTACGGGAAAATGGAGCCCTAATTGAGAAGAGTACAGTGATAGTGAACCGATGGCCGATGGGGCAGTAAGGTTCTGGAGTGGCGGCCACGAACTGGAAGACGCAGCGTAGGGAGGCCCTCAACATGGTGGACCGATGACCTGGTGAAGGGAAGCCGATGGATGCGGGCAGCACTGGACCGGTCAGCGTGGAAAGCCTTGGGGGAGGTCTTTGTTCAGCAGTGGACATCTATAGGCTGAAGTAGAAGAAGAAGAAGATAGTGATAGTGCCACTGTCAATTGGAATCATTTGGAAGCCTATTGCTAATCCATTGCTCCATATGTTTGAAAAATGTGTCTGCTCAACAACGTAAATAACGCAATGAACGCATCGTTGAACTGTCAATATGAAACCCTTTGCTACTGATATTGTGTTACGTAATTACCCTGCTGATTTGCTTTTATAAAAAAGTGATAGACTATCACGAAAGATCGGCTGTTCAAATACAAAGCGGTTTTTGACATCATTTAAAATACCTACTGAAAATTACAGATAACCGTAACTGCCGTTAAAAATAAATGACGGAACCAATTTTTTAGTATTTAACTTTTTTATAACTGAGACTATAATTTAATCTAATCTAATAATCTCCCCTCCCCCTCCTCCTCCGAAGTTACGTCCTGAACAAAATATATGTAAAAGGAAACACAACTTTGTTGTTGTTACGGCTTTTCGTCCCACAACTCGAGTCAGCATGTCTAACCAACCAATTCATCATTCGGTCATTTCCGCGGTAAAATCGAGTTCTGTGATTGGTCAACAATTGAATCACAGATGACAATCTACTTGCCTCTGATTGGTTAACCAATCAAAAGCATCCAATGTACGGATGACAGCAGGTCAAGCTACCGATACTGGCAAATAATTTCAATCAACCTTGAGCATTAATGCTTTAGAGATAAAGTTGAAAATCTAACAACGATAAGGGACAGATTGTAGTAGCTTGATGTGCAGTCGTCTGACTCTGTACACCTTCTTTTTTTAATTTTTTGGCATGGTTCCTTGGCCTTTGTGCCATTTAACGTCCACCTGACATACTAAAATGTTACCAGTACCAAAATATTCAAACAAATAATTACTGGCCTAGATACCAGTCTTTTTGCGCTTCATCAGCCTCAACATCATTTTTTTTTTATCGTCCCACTGCTGGGCACAGGTCTCCTCTCATACAGAGAAGGATTGAGCGTAATCACTACGCTTGCTCAAAGCGGGTTAGCGATTTCAGACTTACAGTCCAGGTTTCCTCAAGATGTTTTCCTTCACCTTCAGTCATTGGTGTCCGCTAGCCGTAGTATATCTTACTTAGAAGTACATATAACTTTAGAAAAGTTACATTGGTACTTGCCTGACCTGGAATTGAAATGAATTAAATAAAAATAAATTAGCGAACTTTAACACTAGGAAAGCGAGACTTTTCTAGTCTAATCTAAAAAACAGTCCAACTAATCTACAGTATATGGCATCGTTCGTCAAGTCACTAACCACAAACCCTTTGCTTCCCAGGTACGCCTTCACGAGCGCATGCTCTCAGACCAGGCCAAGAAGATGAACGTCAAGTCCCTAGCAGCCAACAAAGAGGATGCGAGCCGAAGTGTCGAGATAAGGATTGCTAAAGTCGCCTTCACGATATTCTTCCTTTTCATCTGTGCCTGGACTCCGTATGCTTTTGTTGCGATGACGGGCGCTTTCGGTGATAGGTGAGTATTTCGACTTTGCTTCTTCATCAGCCTATTTACGTCCCCACTGCAAGGGCACTGGCCTCCATCAATAAAATTATCATCATCAACCCCTTTATCGTCCCACTGCTGGGCACAGGTCTCCTCTTATACAGAGAAGGATTGAGCGCAATCACTACGCTTGCTCAATGCGGGTTGGCGATTTCAGACTTAAAGTCCAGGTTTCCTCAAGATGTTTTCCTTCACCTTCAGCCATCAATAACATGAGGGGTAAATGCCATACTCGCCACGCTTGGCAGACGGGTTGGCGAGGGTTTTGGTATAAATTGCAGAGCTTTCCTTCTCTGTTTGCTGGTGATTTTGCACGGAATTTGCCTTAGTCGCCTTCTACGACATCTCGGTAAGAGTGAGGGTGGCCTATTCTACTCTGCCGGGTACCACACGAATTTGCTTACGGCTAAGTAATGAAGGTCTGTGTGTGAGGATCTGGATGGCCATCTTAACTGTCTCGGAAAGACATTGTTCCCTCCCGTCATTTGTGGCCTGAAAGTCTGACAACCAGTGTTACCAAGTGGTTTCGTGTTAACCAGTTACTGTGCTGCGGAGGTCAAATAGGTTCCATCCTCCATGGAGTGTGGTATATTCAGTAATACTGTGACTTGTCTATGGCTAGTGATACTAGCATCGTGGCATAGTTTACATAAGTTTTACAAAAACCGACAGTGTTTTAAAGGTTGTCTGTAAAAGATCGCTGTTAGCGATAAGACCGCCCCCCATATATGTTGTCAGCTGGAACAGTATTCTATTCTAAGTAGGTGTTTAGTGTTGACATAATGCATGTTAGTCTATCATTATTGCTTTCTTTGCTACTCTATGAACAGATGACATCAGATCACGCTACCCAAAACTGTCAAATATTCCCAATCAACTTTGAGACTTATTGCTTTAAAGTTGAAAATCTAATAAAGAAATCTGACAGATTGTAGTAGCTTGATGTGGTGTCGTCTACGTTCACGAATAATTCACAATCATAGACAAATTCTGGAAATTAATGCTGATTTCTCGAAATAGTTCAGTTGACGAAACAATTTCAAACATTTTGTAGTATTTTTAAATTTTGATCTCAATCTAAAATCGCTTTAAATACTAATGATGTTTGTATAATTTGAAATAACAAATTGGAAACATAAATTAGAATAGACCTAAGATAGGTATTTGAGAGTAGACGAAAGGCAAATTCCAGTTTCGTTTTTCATTAAATTTACTAAAAGTTGGAACCCCAGGGAATTTAATATTTACGTAGGCTGGTATTAAGGAATACCAGGACCAAGTAGGTACACTAAGCATTTAAAATAACGTTAAAACACAGACTTCTACCTTCTTTAAGCGTTTTTTTATCGTTTGAAATTGCCAGCGGATAAAAGTAATAAATCTAAGACGTTCGAATTTAGAACATGTACCTACCTATTTTGTTTGAAGGTCTTTTTCCACAGATCTGTTGTAGGATTATCGGTGATGACAATGAGCGTAAGACTTAATAAAATTGGTAAAACGTAGGTGCAGTACATACCATTAATAATTTATTTTCTGTTTTAACTAGGTTTTTTTTCCTTTTAGAAGGCAATCATATTTTTTTAAACTTCTTGAGTTCGGCGTTTCGTATTTGACTACTTTGAGATGAAAGGCTCAAACAAAATTGGAGATCTCTTTTATAGTGTAGACCTAATCTTGGTCAAATCATATGAAGACCATGTAGGATCGAAGTCTTTTCAAGGAAATAACCACACAAATGCTCCGTTGTTTAACCCTTTTGGAAGGTGTTATGTTATTGTGTTTTTTCTACTGCGTACGTCGAAGGACTGGAACAATTTACCAATGGCGGTCTTTCCATCTTACTATAATTTAAGTGTCTTTACCATTTTACCACCAATGATTGTATCACTGCTTACCGTTAGACGGGATTGCTGTCAAGCACTTGTTTATAATTATAAAAAAAAAACTATCCAGAAATATATTCATATAAAAACTCCTTCCATCAGGAACCTCCTTACTCCGATTGCGACGATGGTGCCCGCTGTCTGCTGCAAAATAGTCTCCTGCATAGACCCATGGGTGTACGCTATTAATCACCCCAGATACAGGTCAGTTTAATTTTTATTTTAATATCAAATGACCAATTCTGAAGCGAACCTCATTCTGAACAATGAAAATTCTGAGCATGATTTCTGATGAACGAGAGTAACCGACATAGTCCGAATAATTGCAATACTAAAGTGGCAGTGGGCTGGACACATTGCCCGTAGGACCGATGCCGGATGGGGCCGACGGGTTCTCGAGTGGCGACCACGCACCGGAAGACGTAGCGTGGGTAGGCCCCCGACAAGGTGGACCGACGACCTGGTGAAGGTCGCGGAAAATCGCTGGATGCGGGAGGCGCAGGACCGGTCGTCGTGGAGAACCTTGGGGGAGGCCTATGTCCAGCAGTGGACGTCTTTCGGCTGAAATGATGATGATGACCAATTCTGGTAATTTCAAGAACATTCACAGTCTGATCTCAGGCTCAGTCTGTCAAAAGTGACTCTAAAGTCTAATGAGCAATTTTCCGATAAGTTAGTTTCAAAGGTCATCAAGAGATGGCGCTACCATATCTTTTGGTATTTTTTTTTTTATTATTTTATTTGATGCAGTTAATTTAGTCTGTGGCAAGAAAGAACTGACAGTAATAGAATAGCACAAGTCATGTTTTGATTGATTTAAACAAATAAAAAATATATAAACAATACTCTTCTATTACCAAAAGTGCCGGCTGCGCCATCGAGCAAATAGCAAGTCCTATGACTTTCTGAAAACGACTACTCTTCTTCAGCCTATAGATGTTCACTACTGGACAAAGGCCTCCCCCAAGGCTTTCCACGATGACCGGTCTTCCTAGCACGTGGATGATTTTCTTGTAAGACAATATAACTATGCCTTAGTTAATGATAAATTCCTTTCCTTATTTTCTACAGGGCGGAGCTCCAGAAGCGTCTTCCCTGGATGGGAGTTCGCGAACAGGACCCTGACTCCGTATCGACTACCACAAGCATGGCCACCGCGCAGTCTACTGCTGTCCAACCCGCTGAAGCCTAATCCCTTACAGAAACCTCCACAATTACTGGTACACTGAGAATTTGTTCGGCGCCATCTTTAACGTTCGAAATTAGAAGATTCCGAACTGTAAGAGTAGATTTTATGAATGATTTTTGAATTTGTTTGAAGTGTGATGAACTTTTGTTTACGCAGTAATTAATTATTTAATGATATATAGGTAAGCTATTAAATGATACCTTATAATTATTAGAGGGGCTTTATTTTAGGACGAATTAATTAATCATGTTTTTGATTATACTATCTAATTCAACAGAAAATATTAATTAATTTGGGGACATTTCAAAGGTACATAATTATCCTACGTACCTACCAATGAGCACTAGAATATTTACAACGTAGGTACTATTTCTGTGTCTACAAACCAAACAACTTTCGTCGGCCCACACTGCCTATCACTGAAAACAAGATCATTACCAAAGACATTCTAATCTAGTTGATACAATACAAATTATTATTTGAACCTTCAAATCCATCTTGCAAAGAGGAAAAATAATACTGTCAAACAAATTATTATAATACTTCACAAGAAGGTCAACAACATGCGTCCTCTGAAACTAAGCTAACAACTGCGAAGATTTCTAAGACCTGGCGAAGTTAAATGTGACAGATTATCGTAAAGCTCTTTGCGTATTGAAAGAACTGTTCTCAAGTATAATTTTCGTCCTTTTTGTTTCCTTGGATTTCCCTTTTTCTGTCTATTCAGGCGCCATTGTTGTTGCGCCATTCTATAAGTCTATTACGACCCCCTCCCCTTACATTTTAGGTGAATCTGTACATCAAAAGTACCGTGGGCTACCCAGTATGTTCCCTTGTTAATTCTCCGTCCCCTTGAAATTATCGCTGATTACTTTGTAGGCAAGTTACCGTTTCAACAACAAATTTAAGCTATATTGAGGGATTTAACAAATTAAGCGTGAAATGTGTTGTTTGTTAAGTCAATCACCAGAATTATGAACTTGATTGTCGACTTTTATATGAGTTCCTAACTTATGCTCGAACTTTGCCAGGTAACGTTACCTACTTACTTAACCGCTGATATTATTTACAAGTAATTTACTTAATAAGTTTTGTGTAAATTTTTGCATGAAGTTTTAGTGTTTATACCTAAGTTATGTGTTGAACAAATTCTGATTGTACCTAGTTTCTAGAAAGTTTCTGAACAACGACATAAGCAAGTCAATGGTACAAGGATTATGTATGCAAAAATAATATTTTTTTAACGAAGCATAATAAAAAATAACAAAAAAAATACGAATCGATCCCGACGACAAAGCATATTTTATGAACAAATAAAGTTATTGTAACTAATGATTTTGTTTTATTTTTGTTCTTACAATAACTATTACATCTGTTAGAAAATGGTGGACTTAAGGGGATCTGGGCTAACAAACACAAAGACTAAAGAAGCGAGCTTACCCTAATTGGTATACTACTCTGCGTTAACTGCTCTACGATCTTCAAATGCAATAGTCGCAACATGGCCGGTTTTCCCAATGTACTACCTGGCCACCATCTTCTTTGAAGTGCCTCGAGAACGAACCAGTTTAGTCAGTTTTGGCTCGTCTTGAAAGATCCAGATTGTAGATTGTTATTTGGAATCAGGATCGTAGGCATATATCCAAGATTCGTCACCACTGATGATGTCGTACTTATACGTGATTTGACTCTCCTCGGTTGAACCTTTGCAGAGTTTTCTTACACCATCTGACGCGAGTCGCCTTGTGATCGTCGGAAAGCAGATGCAGTATCCAACGTCAAACTAAATTTCTCACACCAAGCGCTTTATGCAAGATCTTCTGGTTGTCCCTGAGATGCCTAAAAGAGCCTCTATCTCTTGATAAGTCACACGACGATCTTCGAGAATTAGTTGTTTCACAGCAATGATGAAGGCGAATTTTGGGCGTCCTTCGCGAGATTTGTGACTAACGCTAGTAATTCCACGCTAGGATTCTAAATACCAGCGTCCGACAGACAGCAGACGCAGAAGCCGTGTGAGGCCTCTTCTAAAGTTGTAGAAAATGATTGCACGAACATTTTCCTCAGAAAGATTCATTTTCATACTTTACCTTTCAGATTCTAATCGACGCTATGACTAAACATTAAATATAGTCCGGTTAAGTAGTCGCGACCTCTCAAGGTCAACTACGAGATGCCATATCAAAAAAAAAGACTAAACATTAAACTACAGCATTAATTCTAATACTTTTAACTGATGACTTTTGAGATTCAAAATTTAAACACATTCGAATATAGAATAGTTCTAAATTTAAAATTGCCGGGAAATATGGAAACGAGGGCACTTAAAAGGCACAAATGAACCTTCAATTCCTTCATGAATCAATCTGCATAACCTTTTCTCAACTATATTTCAAAAGTATGAAAGACTCTCGATATGTAATGGATATTCACCTACATGAACCGGCCTTGTCCTACGTAGGTTTGATCAACCCTTGCGGCAGTTATTCAAGACTAGTCTCGAGAGCCCTTTTTTTGGTTTTGACGGTGGAAACCCTCATGGACTTCCTCCATCGTAAGGGTGACGGACGGGTATGACTCTTACCACACTTTTTCACCTCCAGCTATTGCCGAAGGTGCGGGATTCATATAAGCATTCACCGTACCCCTCGACAGACGTGGATCCGCTGTTTCTCAGCAGGTCCTATCTACCCATGCGACCATTCGCGCAATGGTCGCAGCCACTCTCGAGTGGCACGTGTGAAACACTGCGGTGCCAACTCGGGCCAGTCCGCTCGAATGACGGGCGTCCTTAGTCCGCCTCGAGCCCCTAAACAGAATTTACATCAACAAAAAAGTAGGTATTTATGCAAACACAACCACAAAAAATCTTTTCATATCCCGAGACAAAAAAAACGAGTAATGATACGCATAAAGCAGCTTACACTTGGAGCCGTTTTATCGGGCGCTGAGACCGCCACTAATGAACTGTGCGACCAAGATAGACAATTTTATGTCTGCCGTCTCTTATAATACAGTTCTTATTTCATTCCTTGATCCTCGAAAATGGGTGGCAGCTCATAGACACGGATCGCGGAAATGAGTTCAGCGTCAATTGAGTTGTATCCTAAAAAATAATTTAACGTCCATTAGATAGATTTATAAAAAATATTGAACACGTATTTTTTTTTTCTTTCATTCAAATACAAATAGAAAGATATATTGATTTGAAATGTCGCATGACGTCACCCCGTGGTACAAAATATACCACGGCGTGACGTAATTAGCCCCCACTCCGTAACTTTAATACGCTATATCTCAGTAATTTTTGGTCATTTCGACAAAATAAAAAATACGGGTCTTAATTTTTTTTATTACCTATTAGACGGACTAATTATTTGTTTGATTTTCATACCTTAGACACATCCCTATTGTCGAGTATTTATTTATTTCTTTTATTGCTGAATGACCTGCTCTTGACCTCAATCACGCTTGATGACAAGCGATGGATGAGGTTTATGATGGAGTGAACGGGCGCAGTGCGATTCTGTAATCTTACCGTGGAGAGTGAGATGAAATGAGCGTGGACTGAGTCGTCATTTCAACTAATGCCCATATCATTGACACTATGATATGAAAGAAAGAAATAAAATAGGTACATTTATTCAGCACAGACTTATAGACATACCTCAAGCAAGAACATACATCAGGTAGCAACAAATAAAAAAAAAACAATTAGAAAGCAAAAACTCCGATGTAAAAAATTGCAGCAAAGTGTATCTCGCGGCTGCACCAAAAAGGTCCAGTTCAGTAAAAATGATATTAAGTACCTACTGCTGTGGAAGAGCGGAGTCTCCTAAAACAGGCATTTGCTCAACAGGAGGCCTTGTCCGATGAAAGCCAGCCCGCGCCGCAGCTAAGCTAGTAAATATGAATTCCCAACTATGACCTCTGAGTTTGTTTCGGACGTTTCTTCTCAGAGCTAGTACTAGGAAACGCCGCGGTCATCAAAACGAATTAAAAAAAAACTTCGATCCAGCCGTCCCTTGCTGTTCTCTCCAGCGACGCCCTAGGCCGAGGTTTCTACCCCACAGGGGGTGCCCTTAGCGTGTTGTCGCCTAGTTTTAGTTGCCCTGGCTGGAGGCTTTAAATTCATTTAAGGCAGCCACAGGATAGTCCGGTTAAGTAGTCACGACCTCTCAAGGTCAACTACGAGATAAAAAAAATCAACAGGAGGCTCCAATCACCAACTAATGTAAAATATTCTGGATCTCTAATAAATTTGGTTTGATTTGATTTGATTGATCACCAGTAACTGTTTTTGTGGAGGTCAAATAGGCAGTTACTCCATGTACAATACCAGCTGACGCCGGTTAGACAGGAAGCTGACCCAAACGTAGTAGAGAATAGGCTAGGCAGCGGATGAATTTAATTATGTATTCCTATACGGATGACAGCAGGTCAAGCTACGCGAAACTGCCAAATATTCCCAATCTACCTTGAGTCTTACGCTTAAGAGATAAAGTTAAAAATCCAATAAAGAAATCTGAGAGCTTGTAGTAGCTTGACGTGCTGTCGCCTGTACATGTTTATGTTATCATATCTCCCTATTTTCGACATTCTCAGTTCATATAAAGAACATCGAAATAGTTAAACATCGTAGTAATAATTCCCCCTGACATGTGGGATCCGATGCGGGAACTTATACATACATTTAGACTTGAAAATCAGTATTACAACTCATTTTACAGCGTAGAAGCTCTCGTGTTATTTTTTTGTTTGTGAAGCCGACATCGTGTCTTACGGCATAGAGAAGATTCTTTAATAATCATAAATAACATCTTGAGAGTAATTTCTTATGCGAGAGCGGTTTATGTAGAGCAACGTAGCGTTTAAAAGATTATATTTCACTAGACTACAGGCAAGAGTTCATGATGGCTGTAGGTTTCCTGCAAAATAACCCAAAACTCCATACTAATATTATAAATGCGACAGTATCTCTGTCTGTCTGTCCGGCTTTCACGCCAAAACTACTGAACCGATTGTAATGAAATTTGGTACACAGATAATCTAGAGCCTGAGAAAGGACCATAGGCTATAAATCATCCCGCTATGACCTATAGGAGCAGAGCAGGAACAAACAATGTTGCGAAAACGGGAGAAAACGCGGACGTACATATTGCTCCCATTATTTTAACAGGCGCTTATTTTATATCCACTGAGCTCTTTCAGTTCGAAACTTACGCGGGTGAAACCGCGGGGCACAGCTAGTTAAAAATAAATGCATAATCAAATTTTATTCGATTCAAATTGACTTTATTTCAAGTTATTTATAGTAAAAAAATCCTTAAAACGGTAATTAAGTTGAATTCAGAGTCTTATGTTGTTATATCCATTATTAACAAAAACAATGTTTGAAGTTGTAGCCAGAGGCGGATTTAGCAGCAGGCCGTGTACGCTTGAGCCTAGGGCGGCAAGTTTGGGGATTGCTGTTTTTTGTTAAGCGTTTCATAGAAAAAAAAACTGTATGACGGTTGTCTGTATTCTGTTGTTTTACAGACACAGAAGTCTGCAACAAATTTTGCCGAAGACTTCCCCTCTCACTTGGCGTTGTACGTTCGTTAACCTTGTAGCAAACTTGTGTATTCTTGAATAAAACAACTAGGTACTTCGACTTATAACCAGTAATGGGCCTTTGCGCCACTATGAATGAGTGAAAAGAGCCAAATTCTAAACTAAAAATCTTACATGAAATCAGCTTAAAGTCAGATAACTAACAACTACAGGTCAGGTAACTATACAAGCACACTACATCAAACATTAGGTACCTATTTGTAGTGTAGTGTGTACGGCAAATAGATGCAAATGATCCTGTATAAGTCCCCGCTTATACTTTGATTATTAATTAGGGGAGTTCATACATGTTCTGCAAGATTTCCAGGGGGGATTGCGGTCAGGCACTAGTTTATAATTTATCTAAAAAAAAATAACAGACGCATGGGTCGATCGATCAGGTTAAGCTACGCTTGACGTGGTTGGTCTATGGATAGGTGACCATCGTCAACATCTTCACATACCAAGACCCCTCCGTACCTCTGAAAGCATGTGAAGCTTTTAGTCCTGGTTGTCATTCTTTGAACTTTGACAGTCGTTTACAGCCTAAAGTAGTAAAAGCCTCGATATCTGACAACCAGTCTTACCAAGGGTATGGTATGATTTATGAATGTAAGGTATCTGACCTCTACAATCTAGGAACTGGGCTGTAGAGGTCAGACAGGCAGCTACTCTATGTAAAACAACTTACCAAGACTCCTCCGTACCTCTGAAAGTACGTGAAGCTGTTAGTCCTGGTTGTCATGTCATGCTGGGTACGCCTATGTTGAAGTTTCCCACCCATCATGCAGCTCACTTTACATTCCTTTTCACAATGATATGTTTACAGAATAGCACCACCATTGACAAAACTTTTCTTGATGATATTTTAACAGGAAGATCGTCAGCTTCCTAACACTGGTTTTTCAAATATTTCCGTCCAATTTCCGTTTCTTTTTTCACGAACTGTCTCCATAACAGATCGAAATAAAAATTAAAACTGTCAAACAATTTTAATGCCCAATCCAATAAAGGGGTAAAAGGTAAAGCAATCAATTAACTCGGCCATTCGAGTCGCGAGTTCGATTTATCACTCGCCTTCAAACCGGTGCTCGAAATGTTCGCACTTCGTTAACGATTAATTAAATTTCGACTCGATTTCAGCGATTAAACGTCGGTTAGAAACGGACGGTGAATATGGCAGATGATTACCCAATTATAACTAGAGTTTAGGCAATAATTCTACATGTAGGATGTAGCTGGGGCTTGTGTAAGTAATAACGGTGTTTCCGTCGGACTATAATTTGAGTGTCAAGGTTAGAATGAAAAGCCTTTTAATAAACTAGCGCGCTTTTGCGCGCACTAGCAAAAAATAACAGACGCATGGGTCGATCGATCAGGTTAAGCTAAGCTTGACGCGGTCGGTCTATGGATGGGTGACTATCGTCAACATCTTCACATACGCTTCTTAAGCTTTTAGTCCTGGTTGTCATTCTTTGAACTTTGACAGTCGTTACAGCCTAAAGTTGTAAAAGCTTCGATATCTGACAACCAGTCTTACCAAGGGTATGGTATGATTTATGAATGTAAGGTATCTGACCTCTACAATCTAGTAACTGGGCTGTAGAGGTCAGACAGGCAGCTACTCTATGTAAAACAACTCCAATATATTAGATTAGGGAAAAAGTATTTTCTCATTATAGTATCACTAGCTTTCCGCCCGCGGCTTCGCCCGCGTGGAGTTCGGTTATATCGCGCTTTTTTGATTTCCCTCGGGAACATCAAATTTTTCCGGGATAAAATATAGCCTATGTTCTTTCTCAGGGTCTAAAGATTGTCTGTGCAAATTTCATCAAAATCGGTTGAGAGGTTTAAGCGGGAAAGCGTAACAGACAGACAGAGTTACTTTCGCATATATAATATTAGTATGGATGTATGAACTTGTAATAAAAATCTCTTTGGCTATACTATTGGTATCTGGCTAGTTTTGGTATCATTGAAAGTTTAAATATTAAAGAACATAATTCCAAATTCAAATTAGGAAAATGTGTGATTTTCATTTGTTATTCCTACCGTTAAAATGAGTGAATCTAATGAAAAAATTCGATACATTTTAAAACTTTACTACCTACAAAAATATAAAATTTAACGCAAGCTGCGAAAAAAAATTTGCGATGTTTCCATAAACATCGCAACTAACTCAGCACTAGGTCCATACCTAGTGCAGAGTCTGTGACAGTAGCACGAATTGGGTTTAAGCGTTTTCAATCCGGTTTTGATGTCAAACATGCACGTCGCTCTGGTAGCCTTATTGCGAATAAAATGGATGCCATTTTTTAAAAAGTGGAACAAGATCTATCAGTAGTTACGACGTAGGTGAAGAACTAGGAATTGACTACAAAACAGTTTTGGCATTTGGATACCTCAAGAGCTCACTGAAAGAAATCTAATGAACCGCGTACTCATTTGTGATTCTTTGTTATGACATAATGAAACCGAACCATTCTTGAAGACGCTGATAACTTGTGATGAAAAGTGAATCAGAGAGAAGTTGAAAGAATGCGACCGGAATTAATCAAGAGAAGGTGTGTGGTTTTTCATCATGCTAACGCTAGACCACACATTTTAGCCACTCAGCAAAAATTAAGAGAGTTTGGCTGGGAGGTGGTAATGCATCCGCCGTATAGTCCTGACCTTGCACCTTTAGATTTCCACCTGTTTCGGTCTCTTCAGAATTCTTTAGGCAGTGTCAGGTAACATCACAAGAGGACTGCCGTCACTTGTCGCGGTATTTTGATCAGAAGTCCGAAAATTTCTATAGCCATGAGATCGTGTCTCTACTCATAAGATGGCAAAAAGTTATCGAACAAAATGGTACCTACTACCTACATACATACTTGAGTTAACTGTAGTTAAACTGTATTAAAAAATGTTTCGCGTTTTCTTAGAAAATGCGAAGAATTTTTTTCCGCTGTAGTTAAACCTAGAAAATGCGAAGAATAACCTATTATTTGAGAAAAGGCTAGGTACCTAGATGATGAGGTACATACCATGTCGGATTTCATTAAGAAAATACACACCGTGGAATTTCAGTCGTCTTACAAACACGTGTATCCAATGACTACTAAACATTAGTAAAAAAGAAAAATATCTAAAAAGAATCGACTTTTGAAAAATTTTAAATGTATCAAATATTGCTAATTATTGAGCTAAGGTGAATGAGGTCTGCGAAATTCAATAGTGCTAGTCAGAAATCGACTTAATTGTAATTGAAATAAAGATTATATTTGTTTCACTTAATATTTGTTGGCGGTATGCAGAATGCGTACTTTACTATTTACTCTATGCTTTTACTATAAGTACTTACTAATCTACTAAGGCCCAAATGAGGTAAAAAAATAGCCTAACAAAAAAACGGCTTTCAACAAAACCGACTTCTTTCCGCTTTTACTTACTGGATAATAAAATACCGCTAATTTTTAGATGCCAGGAGCGGAGCATTTTTATTGGAAAGAGGTATTTCAGACATGTTAGCCAAACTGTAATTAAGGGTGGTGCGGTGCGGTAGGGTGGGGTGCGAAAGGGTCGCTAAGCATCGCCATTTTAAGGGAGCATTTTAATAAGAATTTGTATTATTTTGCGAAATGTAACAGAAGAAAAAAAAATGGAATAAGAATGTAGAAATACATTTATATTCTTATATTTTGGAAACCAGTCAGGGAGAATCAGGCCGCATGGGTCGTTGAATGCTGAGCCACGCTTGCCGCTACCGCGCTGTTGGTTAGTGGATGGGTACCTAACCATCTTTTACAAATCGAGACCCCTCCGTGCTTCGGAAAGCAAATCGTATCTACGAATGACGTCATGATACACACGTTTGTTGAATCGCGTTGAGCTACTCGATTACTGACAAATGATTGTTCGTTAAAGCGTGTTGAGCTGCACGACTACTGACAAATGATTGTTCGTTAAACCATGTTGAGCTATACGATTACTGACAAATGACTGTTCGTTAAATCGTGTTGAGCTGCACGATTACTGACCAATGATTGTTCGTAAAATCGTGTTAAGCTGCACGATTACTGACAAATGATTGTTCGTTAAATCGTGGTGAGCTACACGATTACTGACAAATGATTGTTCGTAAAATCGTGTTGAACTGCACGATTACTGACAAATGATTGTTCGTTGAATCGTGTTGAGATGCACGATTACCGACAAATGATTGTTCGTTGAATCGTGTTGAGCTGCACGATTACTGACAAATGCGTGTATTGACTGGCAAAACCGTTCTATCTGCGTGCAAATACGATCTCAGTCAGACATTGATATACCTGGTCTTCGTATCTAACCAAGATTATGGCTAGACTTCAAAAGTGACTAGAAAAAGAAAGGGAAAGTACTACATGGGTCACCCCATGTAGTACTTTCCCTTTCTTTCTTTTTCCTTTCTTTTACTTAGGAGTGTAGTATTTTCCCGACCTTTCCCCAAACTTGTCGGATAAGTAATGCCACAGATTACAGAATACTCCATGCTGACCTCATCTAGCATTTAAAATTTGATTGACGTGTAAAAGTGTTGGTAGAAATCTACTTACAACATGAAAATACATCATTCGAAGATACACAGATAGCTCGAAGCCCAACGATATTCCACATCCTAATTGTGTAACAAACTATCAATATCGATCTGAATCATATTGAAGGTTATTTCTCCTAAGAAGCACGACGTGGCATCGCCCAAGCTAAACATTCTGCCAGCGCATGCTGCGCCGTGTCCTCTCGGTAGTCGAACCAGTGCTGTTACCGGACGATCCTTGTTTTTACCACTCAGATAATTCTGACATGACTGGCAGCTGTGTCACCCGAAACGTCAGGGAGCCGTGCGTCATACCTCAGGCCAGTCTCAGATAAGTTTATAGCTTATAGAACACACAGAGCTATTATTAATAATTCGATAATTCGTTATTGGCATGTTCATTGTTTAATTAATGATAAATTATCATCAGCAGGTCAAGCTACCTGAAACTGTCAAATATTCCCAATCAACCTTGAGCCTTAATGCTTTATAGGTAAAGTTGAAAATTCAATACAGAAATCTGTCAGATTTTAGTAGCTTGATGTGCTGTCGTCTGTACATTAGCAAGCCTTTTCTTTATTCAAGGTGAGATTCAACCTCAACTCTTGATCATTAGCCACTGTGGAATAGATACCACAATTTTGCCAATAACACTTGTAACAAATTATAGAAATTCGTAGAAAATTTTATTTCACAATAATGGCGGATATCGCCAATGACAGTTGACAAAACGGTGCGTGAGCCGACTGCTAGGAGATTTGATGTAAAGCCATGATGTGATCATTATGCTGCGATATTTCAATGTTCTTTATGAATTATTCACTGAATGCACTTTTTACTACATAAATTACGCGCTTTTATTTAGTAAACGACACTATAAATAATTTAAAAGTCCAATGAAATAGAGCGTGACAATCATCTTAGCCTTCCCATTTGCAAGTCAAAAGTCCACTACCTTACTCTTCTACTCTACAAACTTCGAGTGACCACCAGCGTCACATACCACAGACAACAAAACTTCACAATATAATCTCTTTGAGCCTTCCAAACTCATTAGATGTTAGTCGTCTCGTCTCGGAGCGCGCGGTCGCTACATAAATACGTGTTCCAAACAACAAGCCATTTTGTTTGAACAACGGCCATATACTCCATATGAATGCCAGAAATACACTCAAGTAAATAGTACTTATACCCACTTTGTACTCTGGTTGTGGTTTTATTTATGGGCTCTCAGATGTATAGCGTTATGACTTTTAGGCTTTGTAAAGATGGATTTAAATTGTTAAGTAAGTACGTACTTACCTACCTACAAAGCTTTTGTTAATTTTGGAAATTATAGGTTGGGTTTTAACTTCTAAATTCTCTTCTTCAACTATTAAAAGGTTGAATGCCATAATTAATTACACAATGATATTACAATTAATACAAAGATTAATAAATA
Organism: Sesamia nonagrioides; assembly: GCA_017933935.1. Taxonomy (NCBI): domain Eukaryota; kingdom Metazoa; phylum Arthropoda; class Insecta; order Lepidoptera; family Noctuidae; genus Sesamia; species Sesamia nonagrioides. The sequence goes on from JADWQK010000188.1 coordinate 4,356,237, forward strand.
ATACATTTATTAGGTAAGCTAAAAACCTGACGGTTTTAAGATTAGCCCTACCTATAATTAAATAATAAGTACCTAATACCTATAGCCCAAATTCACAGTAGTTACCTATAACATGCACACAGTAGGTATGCCTATATTTTTGGACGCTCCTCGGAAATATTGTAGTTGTAATGTTCAGTATGACTTATGAAAATCACTTTACAGATTTTATTTAGATCATTTGTACTAATTATAATTAGGTATTGTGCGTTTCATCTAACAGTTCCTTTGCCGTCTTTGTTGGCACTACTGTAACTTAGTGTGAGAGAGAGAGACGCAGAATGCGTCTACCTTGTTTATGACCTTGCTAATTCTGTCAACTTTTGATAGGTGGTTAAAGGTAAAAAAATCTAATTTTTATATTAGGGCTGTCGTAGAGGCTCATAAATAAATACTATTTATGAGCCTCCACGGGGTACTAATAGGGGATTATACTGCATTATTCGGCCGCCAGAGTGCAGTACTAGTGCATACAGTAATGATTTTGGAATAGTACCTAGACCTACACCGCCATTAAATAAAAAATATCTCCAAATTTTTCAATTAATAAAGTAAATAAATTTTTGATTGTATTAATCCTTCCACTAAATCGGTTTATTATACTACAAAAGTTTATCATCAATATTATTAAGCTCTCCGCGCAACCATCCGGTAGCAGATCTTTCTGGTCCCTTGCCAAATCGGTCGAAGTGAACTAGAACTTCTGTCGGCCCACATTGTCTCCGCTGGTTAGGTCTGATGGAGCACTGGCTCATACGGCGTGAGAGAAAGCAGGTCTCTTTGCATCACTCTTTGCCCACAATTCGCGTCTATCAATACAAACAGTGCTACTCCACCTAATTTACCTCATTGAGGAACTTCAATGCCGGAGGTTCGCATTAGGAACAAGGAGGTTCTGAGAGTACTTTGTCGTCTGGACGTGAATAAGGCTAGTAGTCCAGATGGTATACCAGCGATTTTTCTAAAGGCATACATGCGCCCAAGTTGTCTCCTGTATTGACGCGCTTGTATCGACTCTCATTTAGGACTGGTATGGTGCCCCAGTCCTGGAAGCTTTTCAACGTGCAGACCGTGCCCAAAAAAGGTAGTCGTGTCGATCTTACTTACTATCGGCCGCTTTCAATAATCTCCATACTCTGCAAGATTATGGAGCCGGTCTATTAGAGCGTGTATTGAACTCGCGCCTCTTGGCTTACTTGGAAGATATCGATCTCCTCAGTGACCGACAGTACAGCTTTCGGCGCATTCGGTCAACTGGGGACCTACTAGTCAAGTGTATGCCACTCAAATGTGGGGCTATGCCCTCGAGAAAAATGGAGTAGCGATTGCCGCCTCCCTTGACGTCTTGAAGGCTTCGACCGGGTACGTCACGCTGGCCTTTTAAGTAAGCTTCAAGCGTACGGCATTTCGCCCTGGCCTACCTGGCCGGGTAAAAGACTTCCTGACTGAACGGTCTGAGTTGTTGTCGACGGATGCTCAGCACGGAGTCCGTGTCGACTAATGCTGGTATTCCTCAGGGGTCTGTTCTCTTTGCAACACTGATCCTGCTGCATATTAACGATCTGCTGTTACCCGGTAGGTATCTGTGGGTATGCTGATGACAACACTGGCTGGTAAGGAATCAATCCGGTCCGAAAGAGAGGCTATGGTAGAGCGTATTAATGTTGCACTATAGGCTGTCTCTGATTGGGGAAAAGCCAATCTTGTAGCATGCAATGCCGCCAAAACACAGGCGTGTCTTTTCACCGCCAAAAGAAGCCCGTGCGTCTTGGCTCCTACTTTTCGGAATGTATCCTTGGGGTGCACCGAGCGGCTTCAGCTTTTGGGAGTTGAGATTTCCTCAAACCTAAACTATGGGCGGTTCATTGAGTTCAAAACCAAGGTGGCTGCCAGGAAACTTGGCTTTATCGCAAAGGTCCGGCGGTATTTCACACCAGTGCAGCTTCTAATGTTGTACAAAGCATAGGTCCGTTCTTGTGTGGAGTACTGCAGCCACATTTGGGCTGGTGCTGCAAAATGGGATTCAGTGGAGAAGCGTGCGAAGAGGCTGATTGGCGACCCAGATTTAACTCAAAACGGTCTCCAAAGCCTAGAGTAGTCAGCCTGTCGGTGTTCTATAGAATGCATTTTGAAGTGTGCGGGGAAATTACTAGACTTAATTCCCTTATCTCCGTTCCATCATCGGATAACCCGTCGTTGATATATGTCATCATCATGATCTCAGCGTTAATCCCAGTCGAATCCATAGCTTTCAGCTTTGCAGTCTGGGGTCCGCTTTACCAGTCTAACTGCTGATTTTGGGTAAACTTCGATATTTTACGTGAAGCGACTTCCGTCTGACCTCCACAACCCGAAGGCGATATCTCAGCATTGCAGTTAGATCAATTGTTAGACTTTTGAGGGTTCCAACAACCCGTAACAACTGCCACTAGATGCTCGTATGGCAACCGGGACCAACGGCTTAGGGTTAACGTGCTTTCCAAGGCACGACCAGACCAGTGCAAATATTCATATTCATGCATACAAATATTTGCACTGTACGGGGATCGAACCCGCGCCTCCGTGCGCGACGGCCGCGTTCGCTACCCCTACGCCACGGAGGCTGTCAATATGGTAAAATCACTATGGTAAGCTGAGAAATAACAAAAACTCAATAAAATATTTATTTAAAAAATTTATTCAAATCCATAATATGTCAGCACTGCGTCACTTAAAACGTATTTACAATAATTCAGAGCGCTAAGTACATGCTTGAATGGAATGTAGATGAACTTTATAAACGAAACATTACGGCCTCAGACATGCGAACAAAACATTTTAAAACCACACTGTCCGTCTGAGACAGATCTAAGGCCAGGTCAATCTCTAAAAGCTATGGCTCCATTACACTGGGGAGCACTTAAAATGCTTAGGTCAATTTAAATGCACCTCATTGTACTTCACGTCACGCCAGTGTAACTAAACGTATGTCAACAGATTATGGTAAAACACAAAATGACAAAAACTAGCCAATTCTAATTCGCAATGACACATTTACTTACAAATATTAAATTTAAAAAAACATACTAACTTATTTACAATACCTAACGTTACATACATCATTGAAAAACATTTAAAATAACAACGTTTCCCATCTTCATGTCAACTTTAATTATTGCTTTGACAAATAATTTATATCACAATTTCTTACAAACGCGATTACAATGTACTTTAAATTGTATGTGTGTTATAAGGTTAATTTTCCTTCACACTTTATTAATAACATTTAAGTCTTACTTTAAGTCGCATTGTGATTGTTTATAATATACACACATATGATTAGAAAATATTAGTAATTTAAAAAAAAAATTGTATTGTTTTAGGAAGCCACAAAGAGCAAGAAAATAGTAGGAAAGTTCACATAATGAAGGGAAACTAAAAATTAAATATAATCTCGGGCAGTAATGTCTCATTGCCATAATATTAATATAATAATAATTGTTAGGATACTCTAAAAGTCGATTGATTTATAGTTGAGAAAAGACGGTAATTTATTTGAATTTTTTAGTGCAATACTAACTGCAAATTGGCTAAAAAAAAAACTCAAAAAGCTTTTAAATTTTAAATTATGCATCTACCCGCCATAACACAGTAAAAGATTACTTAGTTGTACTACTAAAACTACTAGGTGTATGTAGTTGATGGTTTATTATATGGATAACAAAATTATTTAAGTTTCAAAAATCTACTAGTATCCATCTTTTTAATCGTTTATCGATTAAGGCCGTATATACATTACGTGCAACACAGCATGTAATATAAGCAAGCAACGTGCAACATAACCTGTATCTTTACATTTTATGATCACAACCATAATAAAACAAAATCAATCAAATGTTGCATTACACATTGCATTGCATGTTATGTTGCACATGTGTACTCAGCTAACAATATAACGGCATACTTTGAATAAAAGTTATAATGTTTGATTGGTGATTTATGACTTTTATTTTTTGTATGTGCAACTGGAGACAACCAACACAGAATTCTATCAAAACCACTATATAATATAGAGAAAACGGTAAAATGAAAACGATAGAAAATTTGAGTTTCGCGGGCGAATCTTATGAGCAGCCATTCCATCACTCCATCACTATTGCTGTCAAAACGGTGAAGAAAAACCGGATTAAACCGGAATGTCCCAGCACCACAAAATCCTCAGACATGAGACAAGCACCCCAACGCGTACATTGCCCGCAAAATGGATTACGGCCCACGTCTACTTCCCAGCGAAAACACTAGAAAGACGTTTTGGGGGAATTGTCCTTTTTTCGTAACGAGAGGCGGGCGTTTTGGGGGAGTGTATTTTGTAATTTTTAGGTTAGAAAAGGGCTGTTTGTCCGCCTAATTTACTTTACTTTTTTTGCCTAATTTTTTTCACTTGTTTTGACTATTGATTTTGATTTTTGACTCTCTCGCACAGAGAGTTGTGTACAGTCAGCAAACAAAAGCCGATAAACACTTTGGTTTTCGAAATCTTCATTAGTGAGCAAAAATTGTATTAAAATCGAAACCGCAGTGACATTAATTAAAGAACAGCACTCTGATCCTTACTCTCTCTTCTTGTAACTCTTATCTTCTATCATAAAATGCCAAAAAGTACATCGAATCATACCATGTTAATCGATGAGGCAGTAGGTTCTGGAGTGGCGGCCACGAAGGCGATGGATACAGGCATCATAAGACCGGTCATTGTGGAAAGCCTTGGGAGAGGCCTTTGTCCAGTAGTGAACCTCTGTAGGCTGAAGAAGAAGAATCGATTTTTGTTGCTGACCGCTGTGAAAAATTTATAGTCGGATTTTTTTTTAATGATTTAGCTTTGCTTATGAGTTGAGGCACAGGTATTGTCATCTCCAGTTCTAATCTTAAGGTTATTGATACAATATAGATAAAATCTGTTTTTTAATATACACACTTCCAAGCTCTCTTAATGAGCGTTATCAAGATAAAACTGTACAATGAGACACTAAACTAGTATAAGAAAAACTCGTACTGTTCATTATATTTTCTATCAATTGCTTATATGTTTACACTCTAATTGACAATATATAACAACCTTATGCTTATGAAATCGATGGTACAGCACTACAGCATGCAAATTGGGGAAATGTGCAGAAGTATAGTTTGAGTTTCGATAGTGTGGAGGAAACATTAAAATCTTAAAACATTAAAACCATGATTATTACTGTCTAAATTCTCAAATCACACATTATAAATACCATCATATTTTTCGATTATACAGATATACTTAAACAATTCAAAATTAAATGCTTCTTCCTGCTTTTAAATGCTACAGTGCCCATATATATATATGCCCGGATCAGTCTGGTTAGGTCTGATCAAATCAGGATATTTGCAGGTGAGTCAAGTCGACAGCTACTTAATGGGAGATCCGACTTATCTGGCGTTCTACAAGGGAACGGCTACAGCCATTTTAAAAGCTCATATTCATGCTATAATAAAGTTGCACCAACAACTTACACAACAACTTGTTAATACTTGTGTACTTGTTGTTGTGTGTTTTGTTGCAGCAACTTGTTTATGTGTGGCTGGCAACATTGCATACAGTTCGTGTAAAAAATGTTACCAGCCTCAAAAAATCCTTTTATTTCCCACGAATATGGGCTTCACTCTAGATCAGTGTTTTTCAACCTTTTTCATGGCACGACCCTCTTAGTGTCAAAATATATTTCGCGACCCCCTTCCCTGCTGTTTTTAACTTTGAATTTCTGTCTGTCACTTGAGTAACTGTAGGTTAAACAGAAAAAGAGGGTCTAGAGGGTCGCGACCCACACGTTGAAAAACACTGCTCTAGATTATCAGATACCAAACTAAAATTAAACATTGCTTCTTTTCCGTCCAATGGGCACAGTTGTTATGTCGTTCACCAATGATATCTGCTGTGGTTCTAAGACCGGTGTTTGTTACGGTTTATGCTCTGGACCAGGCGGCGGGCCCACCACTCATCCAGGTTGAAAGGTCTGAAGTTTGCTAGCTGACGTGGCGCATGCACTTCTTGGTAGTATTTCGCGTCTTCGCTGCCGCGTTCAAACTCGCGTGTCACCTGGAAAAGGGAGAGAAAAATGGTAAGGTATTGAATTATACTGTAGGCATTGTAGGCAATAAAATCGGGCGCCGGCAGAAGTCACCACCCATCAGACAAAGTCTTGCCGCCAAGCGATTCGTCGTGTTCCGGCATGATGTCTGGTGAAGCCGTACGGAGGACGGGTCTGAGCGATTGTGTTGCGATGTGTGCCGGGTACGATGCACCAAATGTTATTGTGTCGGGAGTTTGGTCGTGGAGGGTCTCCAGATCAGTCTCCGTCTGGCGCAGCATCGTTGGTCGTGCTGTTGGGTTTAACATTGCATCACCTCGCTCAACTGCCGTCTTCCTTCCTATTCACTAAGATTTTTTAAGTGAATAGGCTTAATTAACTAGCGCGCTTTACCATCAACGATTGCATTACTGCTTACCATCAGGCGGGATTGCAGTCAAGCACTAGTTCATAATGATTAAAAAAAAATGTGCTTTCCACTTCGTCATACTGACGTTACGCGAATCCTACATCTCGCAAGCAAATGCATTTAGCACGCTTACAAGTTCGATGCGCGAAATGTTGTTGTGTCGGGAATTAGGTCGTGGAGGGTCTCCAGATCAACCTCCCTTTGGGGCAGCATCGTTGGTCGTGTTGTTGGGTGTAAAAGAATATAATGACGACCTCCTTTGCATAATGGTCCTAAGCACTATTGTATAATGGTCCCAAGCGCTACTAACTCCTAAGGCGCTGACGACAGCACATCAAGCTACTACAATCTGTCAGATTTTCCTATTCGATTTAATAACTTTTCTTTCATTTTTTAATTCTCAACTCTTTATACGGTATACAGAGTTGAGAATTATAAAATGAAAGACTTGAAAGTTACGTAAGACATGTCACGCAATATTGAACCCTATGCCATTGACATAAGGTGTCTTAAGTATCGCATTAAGTCACGCATCTCTGTGACTTAATCTCGCATTAAGTCACGCTTCTCTGTGACTTAATCTCGCATTAAGTCACGCTTCTCTGTGACTTAAACTCGCATTAAGTCACGCTTCTCTGCGACTTAATCTCGCATTAAGTCACGCTTCTCTGTGAATTAAGCAGGCCACTTTTACACAGAAAAGTGAAATTCGAGGGCGGACAAAATCATACGAGCAATAGGATACGTGTAAACTATATTAATGGACAGATATTTTCGCACTGTGCGATAATGTACTGGAGGATGGGCAGGGCACATAGTTCGCAGAACAGATGGCCTGGGGCCGAAAGATTGTGGAGTGGGGACATTGTCATGAATGACGTAGTGTAGGCAGGTCTTCCACAAGGCCGACCGGCAACCTTGTCAAGGCCGCGAGAACCTGTTGGATGCGGGACGCACAAAACAGGTCTCAGTGAATGTGCATGTGATGTGTGCTTTGAATGTCTTTCGGCTGAAATGATCATGATTTTTTTATTTTGTTTTAATTTATAAAATTATTATGTTATTTACTATAATATTGAAATATTTTACGCCACTAAGGCCAAACATGACTAATCGATAACGTATTGTGATAACTTGCATGCTCTGTACAGTCAGAAGCAAAAATATGTATACATTGCCAAGGCTCCAAAAATATGTAAACATCTTTGACTTTAAGACGAACTGCTCAACTTGAAGAGCATAAAATTGTAGCCACCGGTTCACATCATAAAAATGTATACGCTCATTGCTTCATTAATTTATGAACCAACGCGTGAATACATGCTATTGATGGAAGCGTGCGTCCTTTCGTGGTGGGCATAATTTAAGGTGGTTCCCAGGGAAAAACACAGCGCAAGCCGTTTTTGTGTAGTTTTTCGGAGCTATCTACTCTTTATCCAAAAGAAATATCAACTTACTAAAAATACATAAATTTTCTCCATAATCTTGGCTCCAAAATTGTAGATTTTTTTTTTATTTTACTAAGTATAATGTTTAAATAATTCCTTCACAACGAAACCACTGACAAGAGAAATAATTATCGTAAACGTGCATCTCCTCGGAAAGTAAGCATTATTTAGATTGCGTTCTTACACCAATGGATAGGTAATTTCATGACGAACATTATTGTAGAAATATTTTTTTAAAACGACCAAAATCAAAATTTTATTCAACAATCTGAGCGCATTCGCCATCATTTCTGTTGCCCGGGCTATTGAGATTCAGTATGCCACAAGCTCTCGAAGGGGGAACCCGTGTCATTCGTCATCGCGCGCTCCGCTAGCATAAGCGGGCGGCGCGTGAGCGAGAAAGCATCTGCTTGCTCGCTCACGCACCGCATGTCGCATAGAGTATAATACTATCTTAGAGTGTCTGTGTTATTGATGTTTATTTTGGTGTTCGTTTTTTTAACCGATTTCAAAAAGGAGGAGGTTGCTCAATTATATGTTTTTTATGTTCAATTTTTAACCGACTTCAAAAAGGAGGAGGTTACTCAATTCGACCGTATATGTTTTTTTTATGTTTGTTCGCGCATAACTTCGTCATTTATAAACCGATTTTGATAATTCTTTTTCTGTTGGAAAGAAGACGTTCCCAAGGTGGTCCCATGATAAGGATATCAAGGTTTGATGGTGGAAGTCCAGAGAAAACAAGCGGAACTTTCAAAAATTGGGGGCGACTAGTGCATTTCTTAGCATTTTCATTAAATATTTTAAAGCACTACAATTTAATAAAGGTCTGGAGTAGATCTGATGATGGAGCCGAGAGACAGTCGAAGGAACTCCTCAACAATTGACAGCAGCTACCTTGTGGTTGGGCTCGATTAATTTGTATTGATAAGAACTTTACACCTAGATGGGTTGCGACTCTCATAAGAGCTCTAATGATGAAGACAAAGGCCAGTTCCGGGAACTCCTAACGGTTTCCAGTAGCTACTTTGTGGTTGGACTTCATTCATCATTCTCCTGCCCTTATCCCAATTTATTTGGGGTCGGCGCAACATGTCTTTTTCTTCCATGCATCCCTATCAGAAGCCATCTCCGCAGTCACTCCCTTCTTAGTCATATCATCCTTCACACATTCCATCCATCGTTTCTTTGGTCTTCCCCTACTCTTATAGCCATCAACATTCATAATTAAGACTCTCCTCACGACATTCTCCTCAGTTCTCCGTAACACATGCCCGTACCAGGACAACCGATTTCCACACAACTTTTCAGCTACCGGTGCCACTTTCAGACTTCCTCTTATGTACTCATTTCTTATTCTATCCATTCGTGTAACACCACACATCCCTCTTAGCATTCTCATCTCGGCTGCATGCAATTGCCTTTCATTCATCCCTTTCGTAGCCCAACATTCTGATCCATACAAGACAGCAGGTCGGATCATGGTTTTATATATTTTCCCCTTAAGTTTAAGGGGAATGCGGGAGTCGCAGATTGTTCCCGTGACCTGCCGCCATTTCATCCATCCAGTGTTAATTCTGTGCTTAACCGTCCGATCTATTTCGCCATCGCTTTGTACGAGTGAACCGAGATACCGAAAGTCGGAGCAAATTGGTAGGAGTGCGCCATCAAGCGCTATGGCTCCAGAAGTGGAGAGACCGCCGAAATCGCAGAACATATATTCGGTTTTGGTTCTGCTGATTTTCAAGCCAACATTCTCGAGCTTCTGTTGCCATTTCTCCAATCTGCTCTGGATCTCAGGTCCATCTTCACCGACGAGAACAATGTCATCGGCGAACAGCATGCACCAGGGTGCCTCCTCCTGGCTGTCCGACGTAAGAGCGTCCATAATCAACAGGAAGAGGTACGGACTTAAAGCCGATCCCTGGTGCAAGCCTACCGCCACACTGAACTCGTCGGTATTGCCAGCAGCCGACCGGACGTAGGTACGAGATCGACTGTACATAGCACGAATTAACTCTACATACTTCCCAGGCAAACCTTTCTCTTTCAGGGCCCACCACAGCACATCACGAGGTACCCTATCATACGCTTTCTCCAGATCAATGAACACCATGTGCAAGTTCTTGTGTGCACGTCTGTACTTCTCGCACACTTGGCGGAGTGCAAAAGTGGCGTCCATTGTTCCTCGACCTGGCATAAACCCAAACTGGTTTGGGGTAATCTCACTCTCCTCTCGCAATCTTTTCTCAATCACTTTCTCCCATACCTTCATACTATGTGACATGAGCTTTATCCGTCGATAGTTGTTACAGTCCTGTACATCACCTTTATTCTTAAAGATGGGCACTAGTGAACTATTGCACCATTCTTGTGGGATCTCTCCTTCATGCAACAACTTATTGAAGAATAAAGTCAGCCACATACATCCATCTCCTTTTAAACACTTCCATACTTCTACTGGTATATCATCTGGGCCCATAGCTTTTCCATTTTTCATACCTTGAACTGCTATTCTTACTTCATCCATGCTAATTTCTCTTACTAAACCCATGTTCTCTTGTACCTCTTTGAGCACGCCACTCCATTTATTCTCTTCGTTCATTAGCTTTTCAAAATAAACCTTCCATCGCTCTTTTATTTCGTCATCCCTGGACAGAACCTTACCAGCATCGTCTTTCATACATTTGATATTACTTATATCTCTCGTTCTCCTTTCTCTTGCTTTTGTAATCCGGTAGAGCTCCTTCTGGCCTCTAGGGCTGTCCAGTGAGTCATACAACTTCTCCTGCGCCTTAGCCCTCGAAACTGCTACCGCCTTTTTTGCCTTCCTCTTCCATTCATTATAAATCTTCTTCTTGTCTTCTTTTAAACTATCATTCCCGTTTTCTACACCTTGCCATTCTTTAAAAGCTATTTTATTTTCTTTGAGTATCTTTTGCACATCTTCATTCCACCACCATGTATCCTTTTCTATCACACCTTTCCCTTTGGATTCTCCAAACCCATCTTTAGCTACTCTCCTTATATAGTCCGCCATCTCTTTCCAACATTCATTCACAGATTTTCCTCCACAGGTTGGACTTCATTCATTTATATTAATAAGATCTTTACTCCGATTAGGTTAAAATAATAGTCTACAGTAAATTTAATGATGAAGACCATAGGCAGTTGAGGGAATAGGTAATTACGGGTAAAAAATAAAGTAAACAAAAGTACGTCATTTCCCAACTATATTTGCGTCAGCTTCCAGTCTGACCGGATGCAACTGAATACATAGTACTTTTAACAACTAAAAAATGTAAAATAAAAGCTTTTTTAGAAAAAAACAACCGACTTCCAAAAACCACTATGTAAAGTGAAAAATAACTAATTTCGGAAGTCGGTGTCTAAAACGAATATACAAAACCAAAGACACCAACTTCCGAAATTAGTTATTTTTCACTTTGTAGTGGTTTTTGAAGTCGGTTGTTTTTTTGTAAAAAGTTTTTATTTTTATGTTTGTTTGCGGATAACTTCGCCTAAAATTTGGTATTTCGATGAATTTTTGGGTATTTCGACATGGGTGTCGTGATAGGGGTTTTCGGGAGTGCAGATCACGATTAAGACGTAATTTTTGAAATCCAAGATGGCTGACACCAATTTTATGATATTTTGACATGGGTGTCGTGAAAGGGGTTTTTGTGGGTGCTAATCACGAAAATGACGTCATTTTGGAAATCCAAGATGGCCGACACCAATTTTATGATATTTTGACATGGGTGTCGTGAAAGGGGTTTTTGTGGGTGCTAATTACGAAAATGACGTCATTTTGGAAATCCAAGATGGCCGACACCAATTTTATGATATTTTGACATGGGTGTCGTGACGGGGGTTTTCGGGGGTGCAGATCACGAAAATGACGTCATTTTTGAAATCCAAGATGGCTGACACCAATTTTATGATATTTTGACATAGGTGTCGTGAAAGGGGTTTTCGCGGGTGCTAATCACGAAAATGACGTCATTTTTGAAATCCAAGGTGGCTGAAATTAAATTTCATGATATTTTGACTTGGGTATCGTGACGGGTTTTCGGGGCGCTGATCACGAAAATGACGTCAATTATAAGCTGTGGCATAGCTTCTATTTCTTTATCAAAGTCAAAAATAAAACATCAAATATAGTTTAGCCGCCAAATCGCCACCATTTTTCGCACTCCTTCAATGACGTCACTGGTAAAAAATAAATAAACTACAAAAAAGAAAATACATACTTATACAAATATACCTATACGTTAATTGGCAAAATAAAAAAAAATACTAAGTCAGAAATAACTAATAAAAAATTTCCTACTAACTGCGCAGGATTGCGTTTTTTATCTGCATCTTCATGCAGATCTGCAGCCCTGCGCGTGAGCGCAGATTCAATGTATAGTACCATGCGTTTCTCCATACAAAATTTGGTACTAGCGAACATCTATCTTATATATAAAATTCTCGTGTCACAGTTTTCGTTCCTATACTCCTCCGAAACGGCTTGACCGATTCTCATGAAATTTTGTGAGCGTATTGAGTAGGTCTGAGAATCGGCCAACATCTGTTTTTCATCCCCTAAATGTTACGGGTAGTCCACCCCTATTTGTTTTTTTTATTTTTACACAACATTTTTAGTTTCTATTTTTTTACAACATACAAAAATACATACTATTCTAAATTTTCACCCTTCTACGATCAATCCTTCAAAACTGATCAATCGTCATTTAATTAGTTTTATTCCCAAGGGAAATCTAAAAAACGCGATATAACCCAATTCCACGCGGGCGAAGCCGCGGGCGGAAAGCTAGTACTAATATATAAAGCTGAAGAGTTTGTTTGTTTGAACGCGCTAATCTCAGGAACTACGGGTCCGATTTGAAAAAGTCTTTTTGCGTTGGATAGCTCATTAATCCAGAAAGGCTTATGGCTATAAAACATCACGCTGCGACTAATAGGAGCAGAGCATTACTAACTCCACGCGAACGAAGTCGCTGGCGGCCGCTAGTATAAAATAGCTTTACCGCGGCAGCCCCGAGTGCCACATGTTTTTGTTTTATTAGAAAGACGATATCTTCAAGGTAGTCTCATGTTTAGGAAATTAGGGTCTGATGATGGAAGACTTGGTAAATCTAGAAGAAATTTAAAAAATCAAAGGGGCGTCTAGGGCTTTTCTAAGTCTTTTCATTAAGTGTTTTAACGCACTACAATTTAGTAAAGTTCGGAGTTGATGATGGAGCCGGGAGACAGCCGAGGGAACTCCTTAACGATTCACATCAGCTGCCTCGTGTTTGTGCTTAATAAATTTGTATTGATAAGAACTTTACACCTAAATGAGTTGTGATTATCTTTAAAGCTCTGATGTTGAAGACAAAGGCCAGTTAAGGGAACTCCTCAAAGGTTTACAGTAGCTGCTTTGTGGTTGGACTTAATTCATTTATATTGATGAGAAATTTGTACCCATATGGGTAAAAATTAAAGTCTGAATTACATCAGATGATGAAAACCATAGACAGTCGAGGGAATTCCTCAACAATTTACAACACTCTACTTTAACATAGTACAAACACTACCTACTCGTCATGCTTATGCAAAAATCAATTAAAATCAAGAGACTGAATTTAAGTTGTGTTATTTCATCGCGTTATTTCTAAAAATGCTCATACTTTCATTGTGGTCTTAAAGGAATTAAAGCAAACGAAATAGGTCGTATGCTTGCAGGCCTTTTTCCAAATATGCTGCCGTCAACGTCCAGTCTGATCGGATATTGTATTAGTCGGATGTTTATTATTTTTCTGCGAAAGGAAGCTTTGCGTAAATAATATTATAGTATATGTATTTGTTATTTATTTTGATATACGATAGTTTTATTTTTTACAATTTACGTATTTGTTTTATTAAATGAGAATAATAATATAATTTCACAGTCTTGCCTAGTCCCAAAAAAAAACATGAATTTTTTTTTTGAAGGTCAGTTCTGCAGAAATTTATTTGACCCTGATTACGTTTTCCCTTAAAATAATAAATAATGATAAATTAAACTTTATTATATTGTTTTTCTATCCCTTTGTCCATCTGACTTAGCTAACTTTCAATCTACAAAACTAACTTCCAACCCTGAAGTTACAGTCATAACATATTTAGTTATAAAGGTCTAATCAATACACATTAAATAAGCCCAAACACGCGACAGTTGCTTCCGATGTGGATTCCCTTGATATTCTGTCATCTCCATCATCAGGTCAGGCCCAAATCTTCACGGTTTTATAGTATCATCCGATATAAACACGAGTATCAAGTTGTCACCCGAAGCGTGCCTACAATTTTCGATAATTGGCCTAAATTTCTCAGAATTTCCATTATCGACACTGACGTGGTAACAATAGGATTAAATAGGCAGCATATCCCTTCATATAAAAAAGAATGGTCAAAATAGGTTCATTAACCATAAAGTTAACAGCGACAATAAATCGAACTGAGAACCACCTTTTTCTGAAGTCGGTTAAAAAATAAACACCGCAGAATTTTTATTATGAAGTATCGTCAACATTTGTTTGAGTACATAATAACCAAAAGTATTTGGGCGCACCAATAAACATAAATAAAAGTGCTATGTCTGTTACTTCTGTGGTCTATGTTTCTAACTTGTATTTGTTAGTACTACGTCCGCCAGACGGCGCTAGTAAAATTTTACGAAGTATTGTAGAGGTGGGGCGCGGTGAAGAGGGAGCAAATGCGCAAGGTCATTTGGTGAGGGTACGGTCTTAATGAAGCAATGAGCGTATACATATTTATGATCTGAACCGGTGGCTACAATTTTATGGTCTTCCAGTTGAGCACTTCGTGTTAAAGTCGAAGATGTTTACATATTTTTGAAGCCTTGGCAATGTATACATATTTTTGCTTCTGACTGTACATAATTATGTATGTATACGCATGTTTCCACCAATAACGAATCTTGAATGTATAAACAAACTATTCTAGAAAATATATATATGTATATACAATATTCCACCTTTTTTTTTAATAGTTATAAACTAGTGCTTGACTGCAATCCCGTCTGATGGTAAGCAGTGATGCAATCGTTGATGGTAAAGCGCACTAGCTTATTAAGCCTATTCACTCAAAAAAACTGGGTGAATAGGAAGGAAGACGGCAGTTGAGCGAGGTGATGCAATGTTAAACCCAACAACACGACCAACGATGCTGCGCCAGAGGATTGATCTGGAGACCCTCCACAACAACATTTAGCGCATCGTATCCGGCACACATCGCAACACAACTGCTCAGACCCGTCCTCCGTACGGCTTCACCAGACATCATGTCGGAACACGACGAATCGCTTGGCGGCATGACTTTGTCTGGTGGGTGGTAACTTATGCCAGCGGCTGATGTTGTTGCCTACCTTAGAGATGAAACGATAGCCAATAATCATTATAATATGAGAAGCAAACGACCATACAGTTACCTGTGCCCCGTGTTACTCTAAATAATAAAATAAAATATCGTTTGAAATAAAAGCCGTTCGAAAATCAAAATGGTAAATAACGGTAGCTCCACAGTGGAGCTGTACTAGAAGCTGGCATCTTGTCATTGCAAACTTAATATGTTATTTATTGTGCTACGTGACTCAAACACAGCTAAAGTACTCAGCTTTAGTAATAACGCAGTTCTAGCATAGTGCCGACAACGCATACGTCATCATAATATGGACGGGGCGAACGCGGTAAATCCTACTATCCTACTAAAATTATAAACTAGCTGCGCCCCGCGGGTTTACCCGCGCAAGTTTTGATCCCGTGGGATTACCAGGATAAAAATGATCCTATGCGTTATTCCTGATTATAAACTATCTGTGTGCCATATTTCATCGAAATCCGTTGAGTAGTTTTTGCGTGAAAGAGTAGCAAACATCCATCCACAAACTAAGGACTTAGTAGGATACGAATGTTGGTGTTGTTTGTGAGAATAGATGGATGTTTGGTATTATATGGATTTTGATGAAACATTACAATAATATAGCTTATAGAATGTTATTTTTTTCTATATTACGAAACCTGAATATAGTTTGTTCAGAATAAGCAACTGAATCGATTTCAGTCATTTTTACACCATGTTATATATCTTTTTCCTAAACACATTTAGAAATTGTTGCAGTGTGATTACCGAGCGCACGACACAGCTGGCGATAAAACATAGTACCCGTACAGGGGGACAGACCCCAGAGCAGCTATGGGCGCGTTATTTTTGTTGGGACAACCAAGTAACATAACAAGCTCATAACTTTGAGGTTTTCCATTAAATCTTTTTGAAGTTTACCAGTCTTAACTGCTGATTTTGGCTAAACTTCAATATTTTCCGTGAAGCGACTGCCATCTGACCTCCTCAACCCGAAGGCGATATCGAAGCAGTGCAGTTAGACCAATTGTTGGACATTAGCTCGGCCGCGTTCGTTACCGCTACGCCACGGAAGCTGCCATGTAAATACTAGTTTTCAGCTAAATACGGGTAGACTGGAAGCTCACCCCAATATAGTTGGGAGAAATTCATTCAATTGCATTCCAGTGATCGATATTTCCAAGTGTAGCCGTATCTACAAACGCCACACTGACGTCACACGAATTCTACATCTCGCAAGCAAAGTTGACCGTGCAACTAGCACACATACAATTTCCCAACATCAACCGTTGGGCAAGTGCCCACCAGACACAATACCCGTCTGGTCGGAGGATCCTCCCTTTTCTATGGAGGATGAGTGAACTTTACTCCCTGGTCCAAATGCCTCTATACTAAATAATCGGTACCTACCTACGTACATAACTGGTTCCGTCATATCGATCAGTACACATTTTATAGGCAAGTATGTACATTAAAATCGATAAAATGTATCTACAAATAAATGTAAGTTATCAATAAACGTATTACTGAAGGTTACAGCATTGACCCAGATAGTGTGCAATTTGAACACTGAACGGCAATGGAAAGGTAATCCATTTAGTGCATCGTTTATTCTGCGTGCCAGGGGTTTGGAAAACAGCGGTGTCTTACCCTCGTGCTTAGAGGTCGTAGCAGCCCGTGATATTAAAATTGTTCTTACATTTTTTTTACAATTTCTAAGTTAGTAAATATTTGTAAAACTTACTGATGTAGACTTACCTACTGTTACACATACGGGTAAATATAAAATTTGGTAGCGAAACTCTGCGGACCTACTCAGTATCAATGTATTTTCTTTTTGCGGTTTCACCGACCGCAGTTAATGTTGGCTATACTAAATTTATCTTAAAATAAAAGTTTAAAATCACCTTTTTACTATATTATAAACTTGAAAAACCAACCAAACCAAATAAACCAGGTTTTCTTAATTTACACTTCAAGTTACAACCCAGTCGTTTAAAAAAAACATCATATCCTTTTTTTATATGTTCAAATATCATCCATCACATTTGTGGAGTGTCGCCAGCAAACTTAATTTATTCCTATATTTTATTTAAAAACAAAATGGCTGCCTTACGTCAAAATCTATTAACCAACATTTGCTCTTCATTAAATTAACATCCCCGAACAACAAGACAGTGATTTATCTATAGAAACAGACTTTCGCCAGTTTCGCCCTTACAGTACTTGTAGTGTATGAGCAAGCAAGTCTAAAAATCATCTCATTGCGTGGCCTAGAATATCTAAGCCACAATAACTTGCTCGTATGGTCTCACTGCAGATAAAAGACCTCTTTCTCCAGTTTACATACAATTCTGTTTTTTACGAGCACTTACTGTAGGTACTAGGTACACCAATAATCGTTTCGGTAAGAGTCAAATGAAAGAAGCGGGTTCTCGGTACTGATCGATGTGGGGAAAACAGTCCGACATGAACTTATACGCCCACACATAAAGAAACAGGTAAAACATGTAACTATTTCCTTGCGAAGCCCCAACTGCTGAGGAGTCGGGCCGAAGACATGCTTCTTTATATTGTCACCACTTAATGCAACCTAATCGTTGGTTCTGGTGTGTTCATCACTAGTCATTATCAGTCAAAAAGCAGTTCACCTAATGGAGAGCATATAAACTACAAAGTGGCAGTTTTAATCATAATTCAACCGTAATGGATGCAGCATTGCATAAAATCACTATACAAATAGAAACCCACAATCCATGAGAGTCTCACTCCATTGCGTTCGACAAACAATGCATAAATTGTTCATAGATATTTTTTACGATAAGATTGCTGATATTGCTATTTATTTAATGTATATGCAAAATAAATCGAATAACAAACATTTCTTTTTTTGCTTTCCTTTTTTATTGACGTGGCTAGCTGGCATATGGTGGATAGTTTCATTTAATGTTTTGTTAGTATTGTATAAAGTCGTGTTTTTTTTTTTATGAACAGATTTCTGTGCTGTTGTAGAGTTTGTTCCGCCACTTCTTCTTCCCAGCTAAAACACTAGGTAGTGGCGAAGAGCAGCCGTTTTGAAGGACTGTCCTATGTAATATGACGTTCAAAAAGTGCTGATTCTCAGCCTAATTTAAATAAATGACTTTTGATTTTTGATAAAAAGAAGTATTGTCATCAACCACATCTCTTTTACCAGGTTACCTGTACCTATCTCCTTGGCCAATGTTACCGAAATCTGTTGAATGGTTTAGGCGGGAAAGTGTAACATACACGCAGACTTTGGAATTTATAATATTAATATGGATGAAAAATTGTTACGCACCTTACTCCAAGAATCATAGATATAGGAGATGAGCTCATCGTTCTGGTTGTTATTGATATTGTTGTTATTATTGTTGTTGTTGTTATTGGGGTGCGGCGGCGGCGCCTGCGCAGGGGGGCTGAGCCGCGCGGAGTGTCCATTGCCGTTATGCCGTTTACTGCCCCCCATGTGTGGCAGTGATCGTGGCCCGCTGCTGGCATAGTTTGATCTGTAATTGGAAGTCCTACAATGGGTTTATTACGCCATATTTATTAAATCTTTAAAACTAACATAATTCTTATGTTTGTGAATTTGTATATGCAATTTAGTAATATTTAAAGTGTTTGTAATGTAATTTGTGATACATTTTTTGTTAATGAATAAATAGCTATGACTAGTACCTACTATGTCTACGACTTGTATAATTATATAGTCAGATATGCTACCATGTTTTCTTATACAATGCGCTTCACAACCATCAGTTCAAACCTTCTTCTGCCTTTCCCAACTATGTTGAGGTCAGATTTCGGTCTGACCGGATTCAGCTGAATAACAGTATTTTACATGGAGCGATTGCCTATCTGAGCTCGATAATCGAGCTACTGGGTTATACGAAACCTCTTGGTAAGACTAGTTGTCCCGAGTCGAGGCGGAAATGGAAACCGTGGTCAGGGCAGAAAATTTTAGTCAATTAATGAAAGACAGCAAAACGAGAAGAACATTTTTAAAGTACTGCAAAGCAACGGCAAAGAAGTGCATTGAGAGAAATAAGTAGCCAAGAAAACTACGTGTATAGAGAGTAACTCTCGAGTTATAGATACACGCCCAGTGAGGGTTGCTTAATATAAAAACGTGCTCTATTTGTTGTGTACTGTACTTAATTAAATATAAAGTATCTTCGTGTGTTATCCAATTATTACCCAAAAAAAAAAAAAACCAAAATAATATAAGCTAGATGGTCTATACCGACCTCGAGAAAAAAAGATATGATGAATGAAAAAAAGAGATAGTATGAGGAATAAAAGTACGAGAGGCATACGAGCGAGAACTGGAATGAATGAGTAGAAATAGAATAGCACAAAAATGACTCCGATTATGTTGGAGGAAAATTGTAACAAAAAAGTTGTCAATTATTCAGGCTTCTGGCGAAAAAAAAACCGTTCAAACCTACCGTTTCTATAATGACGATGTGAATGAGTTCGATAAGCGGATTTGCCTTGCACCCGATAGCAAAAAAAAAAAACCGTCGGAAGAACGGAAAGAAGGTGTTATATATTTTATTAAAACTGACAGAATTTTCGAATTTTGGAATTGTGAACAGAGTTTTGAGGACTCCTGTGATAATATCGAATGATGTTCAATGGGGTACGCAGGCGTGTTGATTAGATGTGAATAGCTTTGCTGGTAAACCATATAAATTTTTGTAGGTAATGTTCCGAAAGATGTGAAAATATAGTCATCATCTCAGCGTTAATCCCAGTCGCATCCGTAGGTTTTCAGCTTTGGAGTAAGGGGTCTGCTCTGCTTTACCAGTCTAACTGCTGATTTTGGCTAAACTTCTATATTTACCGTGAAGCGACTGCCGTCTGACCTCCACAACCCGAAGGCGATATCTAAGCATTGCAGTTAGACCAATTGTTAGAATTTTGAGGGCTCCAACAACCCGTAATGACTGCCACTAGATGTTCGTATGGCAACCGGGACCAACGGCTTAACGTGCTTTCCGAGGCACGACCAGACCAGTGCAAATACTCATATTTATGCATACAAATATTTGCACTGTGCGTGGATAGAAACCGCGCCTCCTTGCGCAACGGCCGCGTTCGCTACGGCTACGCCACCATAGAATAAAGAGAGGAAGTACGTTATCTTCATACAAACGGACCGCGCGCGGCTTGTATGTCTGCGCCATAGTATCTATGCGTCGCCGCACGCACACCTAAACACAATATTAGAGTGCCTATGACTGCGCTAGTCGCGGCTAGCACGGAACGAGGTTCGCGCGTCACGGCTTTTCGGCACATTATACTCTGTTTTTTAATCTCGTAGACTAAATTGACACATGCAAATGTCAAATTTACATTATTAATTTTGTATTATTACGTTTTTAATAAGTACCTACACATTATTTCAGGATAACTTATTGTAAAAAAACGATACTTGATTTTACGAACGCTAAGTTTCGGCTCTATTTAAGAATTGCAATAAACTGCCAACACTCTTAATATCAGTTTAGTCTACGAGATTAAAAAACAGAGTATAGCTTTTAAAAAATGATCACATAAACTGCAAAGTTGGTATGTCTATTTATGAACAAATAGAAGACTTATATTTTTCAAATTATATTTCTAAAAGTTATTTACAAGGATACGGATATATTACACATTAAAGTTTAATAACAACGCGTTTCGTAATAGTCGAAACCGAAGAAAGTAGGTATTTTTCTGTAGCTAATTTGTAATTTTGTATTAAATGTGTGATTCAATAGATGTTATGTTTGTATTATTTATATTTGTATTAATTAAAAATAAAAATAAATATGGTTCTTTATGTGCTGTGTGTGCTTTGTGTGTGTGTGTGTGTGTGTGTGTGTTTGTGTGTTATGGTGCAGCTGAGTCCCTCGCTCTCTGCACTGCGTAAACTTTTGAGCGTGTGTGAATCCTACGCGGAGGCCCATGGACTTAGATATAATCCGAGGAAGAGTGTTTACATGGTCTTTAAAGCGGGGGCTAAAAGCTACTCAACTGTGCCTCCGGTCACTCTTTGTGGGTCACTGTTGACCAAGGTGGATCAGTTCAAGTATCTGGGTCACTGGGTCACCGAGGATTTATCTGATATTGCGGATATTGAGAGGGAGCGTAGGGCGTTGTCGGTCCGCTGCAACATGTTGGCTCGCAGGTTTGCGCGTTGTTCTACACAGGTGAAGGTAACCCTATTTAAGGCATACTGCCAGACCTTCTACACGTGTAGCCTGTGGACCAACTTCACTCAGCGGGCGTACAACGCTCTGCGTGTTCAGTACAACAACGCGTTTAGGATTCTGTTGGGGCTGCCACGGTATTGTAGCGCGTCATCGATGTTTGCCGATGCTAGAACCGAGGATTTCCACGGTATTATAAGAAGACGGAGTGCGTCGCTTCTGCGCCGTACCCGTGGCGGTTCGAATGGGCTCCTGAGGGTGTTGTCCGAGCGGTGGGACTCGCCTTTTTTAAGGAGGTGGCTGCAGTTGCATGCTAGCCCCTGCGATTATCATTTAATGTAATTTTATTAATGTGGCTTTAGTTTTTAATTATTATCTATTGTTATTTAAATTTTGATTTGTGATTATTTTTGTTTTCTGATTTTTATTTTTCTGATTTTGATTGTTATTAATTTCAATTTATCTCATTTTATGTAATTTATGGACCTGTGTCTGAGAATAAATGATTATTATTATTATTATTAAAACTAAAAATAAAAATTACAAAAAAAAATCTGACTAGTATATGTAAACTAAATACTAAGCAAATAATTTAAACATAAGCTCTTAGTCTATAAATATTTGTTAGCGGTTTGGGCGACAACCGTAACCGACGAAGCGCGGACAGTTGTCAACCCTAAGACAGTAGGCAATTAAATCGCGGATTGGGTCGCAGATAACCTACTTCCTCTCTTTATTCTATGACGCCACGGAGGCTGTCAGATTATACAATATGTAAAGAAAACCCTGTCCGACCCATAAGGATAATAAAGGTTAGGTAAACACTTGACCAAATATAATATAAAATTTTACATAATCATCACAGTAACAATAATAATGAATTTTGAAATAATCATTTTTTCCCGGGTATTAATTCCATTTTCCCCGAAATTTGGTACTTTTTAAAAAACTGACAACACCATTTGTGACGGAGCGAATAGCGATGCGACCACGTGCCACATGCCCCGCCCCCCTTCACCCGCGCATACATGCGCGGGTGAAGGGGGGCGGGGCTATCGGGTTGCCTACCGCACATGCATTAAGTTACCTTGCTTTTTCGAAATAATATTTATTTTTTTTGGGGGATTTTTTTTTTAAGTTTAGCCCGGCTTTGTAGGCATTATTAGATTCAGTTAACGATACCTAACAATACCTTCACGGATCGGACAGGGTTTTCTTTACATATTGTATAGTCTTGTATCTAAAATGCCAATCTTGAAGGTACATATTTTAAAACGTTGCCCCTTGATCAGATCGCGACCAGGCGACCATGGCTTTCAAGCAGTTTAAACAAATCGTTCGCCAACTCTTTGTCTATTAGTAGGCTAATGTATTAATTTAAAATTAGAACTCGACACTCGGAACGTCAACGACGCGTGATTCGTAGTGTACACTGTAGATAGCGAGTAGTCAGCCTCCGTGGCGTAGCGGTAGCGGACGCGACCGCTGCGCAGCGTGGCGCGGGTTCGATCCCCGCACAGTGCAAGTATTTGTATGCATGAATATGAATATTTGCACTGGTCTGGTCGTGCCTCGGAAAGCACGTTAAGCCGTTGGTCCCGGTTGCCATACGAACATCTAGTGGCAGTCGTTACGGGTTGTTGGAGCCCTCAAAAGTCCAACAATTGGTCTAACTGCAATGCTTCGATGTCGCCTTCGGGTTATGGAGGTCAGACGGCAGTCGCTTCACGGAAAATGTCGAAGTTTAGCCATATCAGCAGTTCGACTGGTAAAGCGGACCCCAGACTCCAAAGCTGAAAAAAAAAGGCTTCGGATGCGACTGGGATTAACACTGGGACGATGATGACTGTAGATAGCGAGTAAATATGTACAGACAACAGCACATCAAGCTACTAAAATCTGTCAGATTTCTTTATTAGATTTACAACTTTAGCACTTGAGCATTAATGCACAAGGTTGATTGGGAATATTTGACAGTTTTGGGTAGCTTGACCTGCTATCGTCCGTACTTAAGTGTATACAGCATTCAGTCTGTTGATCGAAGTTCTACTAGCCAGAACGAGGGCCATATTGTACCACGGTTGACTGGTAGAGATCGCATTACCGATAAGGCCGCCCCTTGTATTTCTTTTTGTGTTGAATGTGTTTTGTTCGATGTTTGATTGGTGTAAAATAAAGAATATATAAATAAATATTGGCGGAGAAAGTTAGTGACCATGACATTAATGATTGACTTAATTTAGATCTAAATATTACTGTCTGTTTTGATCACGGTTTTTTTTTAAATAAAAAAACAAATATTTCTGAGCGATCTTAATATTAAACAGTTTCACATACACATCATTGTCAGTGTAGAAATATTGAAATTAGTTAACAATGTCAAAGCGGCCAAGTGTTAATAAAATTTAATGTAAAAAAATATATTTAGCATGTATTTAACCAATGAAAAAGATGTCAAAACAATACAAGTATTTTTTAAATACAAAGTATTGATGGAGCGAAAAATGTAAATATCAAAATCGTATATACCAAAGAGCAATTTATAAAAAAAAACTTCTATAAAGGGAAAACAGAAATTCAATTTAATACAGCCGCTTTTTGGTCGCTGAGCGGTCAAATCTGTTTCATTTACCTTGTGATTACAAAGCTATTTTAAATGAAGTAAATAAAATCAGCTGGCTTCAATAAGATCGACTTACACAAGAAAATAATAATCAACTTGTTTTACTTCTTGTGTTTGTTTACTCTATAATTATCAACTAATAATGATACCCTAACTGCGTGACACTCTATCAATTTCAATCTGAGTAATTTTGAGAAAAATCAAAGCCCGTAACATAGAACATAGAGAGATATTCCTAATACATTGTTCTATCCATCCCTATTCAGAAAAGTCTGTCTGTTTTACATAAATAATATAATAAATGTTGTTGAACTGTTAAAATGAAAGCCATCCTTAGTGTTAGTGTGTTCTGCAATTACTCGGCACATGTCTTTTGTAATTTTACATATGATATTATTATTATAATATCTATTCAATATTTGTAATAAAATGCAGAAGGTACCTTGTGGCTAAAACAATAGCTACCTCATGTATCAATTAATATTCTGTGTGGTTGTGTATCATAGTTACCTTCAAGGTTAGTGGTATTTGTATTTAATCACCCTTGAGCATTGTGGTATATGCAGCAACATGTATATTAATAAACTGTCAAATGAGAGCAACAGTGGCCTAGTGGTATGTTGCCCATCTGATGCTTTACTTTAAATTATTTCATCACAACTGCTCTCAAATGGTGACGGAAAAAATCGTGAGGATACCGATGTCTTAGAGGCAATATTTCGAAGGCATGTGACTACCATCCCGCACTGTGCTGCATGGCAGATTACGTCCCACTCCGTCTCACTGAGATGTGTCCCAGGAGTGGGATCATTATAGGCTGATTATGAATAAATTGTGAGCCAAGGAGGATAAGTATCTTAATACTCTCCATTTTAGGAGAATGTTTATTTCAAACATATAGGTATTATATTTTAGTTCTTATCATTTGTAGCAATATTTTATAGATTTCTTTGTAAAATTGCTAATTATTGGGTTTTCTGCAAGTTAGCATATTTCATATAGCTTGTGTGCTAGCATTGTCTGGCAGCATTAACATAGTTCATAGTGTGAATTCCCTTGACAAGTGATAGGCTTGTGATTTTTCATAAACTTACAAAAAAATTATCTAATATCCTAATATACCAGGCTATTCCAAGGGATGTATGTGCTATCTTCATGTTATTTTACAAAAAAAAAAAACACATGTACACATATGTAAGACCTGAGTGAATTAACATTTATTTTAATTGATTATTTATATAATGTAGAGACACAAACTAGCTTTGTTTTTGTTATAAAATATTATCTAGTTTAAATGTTTACAAACTGTATACAAATAATATTATTTTACAGTTCAATAGATCAGATTTAATCGTAGACTTGCATTAAAATGTTGTATTAATGCTCGATAAAACATAAATTATTAGAAGTTAGGTTAGTATTGTGGCCGAGATTACAGCTTTATCTGTCTTCACAGATATAATTGTTCTAATCAAGGTTATTATTGTGATAACTTGAACAAGAAAAATATTATTAATATTATTCAAATAAAATAAGAACTGTTTATCAAATGATTAATGAATATTTTTTTTTATAAATTATTGCTTTACTACAATCCCGCCTGATGGTAAGCAGTGATGCAATCATTGATGGTAAAGCGCACTAGTTTATTATGAACCTATTCACTCTAGCCTTGGAAAAATGGAGCTACTAAGTATGTATTCAACGCATTAATAACTTTGTATTCACATAACTGTTAACAATGTGATAAGAAACGCGTGGCATGATAATAATATAAATAACACCCACACACGCTCCACAATTGTAAACAAGAAACTGTTCCTCGTCACAATCTGTGAAATACTTAATTCTACCACGAGTGCTCGCTTACCACTCAAGATTACACCTTTACTCCACGATTTCGCACGCTATCTTTCCACAAACAAAGCCAAATAAATGAAAACTGTGTATGCTATCTTTGATTGCACACAAATTATTGCCACAAATAAACCCAGCTGCAGTTACATCGAATCCAAATTATTATACATTGTTTACAATGCATTCTATGCACTAACCAAACGTGAAAATATGCACGATTCACGATTGCAAGCGAAAGCAGATTCTTCTTACCTCATATTATTACGGTCCATGTTCTCGAACTCTGTGATCTACTTTCCTTTCAGAATATCCTAACAATATAAACTAAGTACACTAGCCTATTCTAATCTTACACTTTAACACATTTCTAAACAAAGGATCAAGTAAAAAATCTGTAAATAATAATAAAATTCTAAAGATAAATAGACAGGACGCCACACAACACGACGACACACATCTGTCAAAAATAATAGCTATCAGCTGCACTTCCGTACATTGAACTCAATCTACGATTGGCTATTGGCTGTGCTAGCCAGCATTAGCCAATCGCATCGAAATGTTTTGATTGCGAAAATCATTAGATCCAACAAGGCGGGAAAAATTAAGAGATGTAGAAATAGTTGACAAGTATATGAGAAATCAATTTCTTTATATATTTTGTATATTAATATTTCATTATTCCATAAAAATCTATTAGTTATTTTTTTAATAATATAAAATGCAACTATTTACCAATAGGCGCATATGGCACTGCACCGACTAACATCCAACTTCTTTTTTACAGTGTAGTCTACAATCTCCAGCATACTGCATATCCGTCTAAAAGTCTAAAATCATGGTCCAAAAGGAGATCAATTAAAGCTTTTACATACAAAATTTTAAACCCGAGTATCTTTCCAAAATATAACATATTGGAAAAATACTCGGTTGGGATATCGATAGTCGATTTCATCATAGAGCTGTGTTGTGACATAGAGCGATAATGGATCCCCACCGCTTCCCAGCAATGTCAGCATTCAGTATAGATCGCGCCAAACATCTAGTCCGCTCTGAAATTATATATATTAAATAATAACATAAAAGTGGTCTCGAACCTACCGATTTTTCGGTATTTCTACCGATATGGGCTCTGTTCTACCGAAATGCAGCTGTTCTACGATTTCAGAGATGGAAATTCTCCCGATTTTACGCTTTTGTCATGGCAAACTCTTTTAATTCTGATAAATAATACGGCGTTATAGACGGACTTAATACTGTTTTGGCGAACACTCTAATGTCCTATATTTCAATGTTATACGGGGTTTCCCCCGACACTCGGGAATTTACCTATCTAGTCTAGTCCAAGTGCGATGGCAAAAAGAAACATTTATAACATCAAATTGTTACGATTTTGAAATTGCTTCAAGGATGACGGCGGCTATGACCAAAGAACATTGGCATAAAACACAATTATGCTTTAGTCTGATTAAGCCAGAACGAGTTTTTTTTTAATAAATAAACAATTATAATTGAAATACCGATTTTAGGTACTAATATACCGATTTTTACTGGCAATTCTACCGATCTCGCTTTTTGACGTTCGAGACCACTCTCAAGTTTCACTTAGGAACACGGTATCGAATAGAAAGTATCGATACTGTACTCATGAGTAATATCGATAAAAAAGTATCGGTACAAAAGTATCGATACCTCAAAGTATCGAGTACTTTTCTCAAGCAGGGGCCTACGCCATACGTTAATCTCTACTAACGTATGGCGTAGGCCCCTGCTCGGTACTGTCTATTTGATGCCGTTCTCTACACGGCATCAAATAGACAGTAACGATACTCTATTCATGAGTAGGGACACGATATCGAATAGAAAGTATCGATACTGTACTCATGTGTAGTATCGATAAAAAAGTATCGGTACAAAAGTATCGATACCTCAAAGTATTAGTACGGACACGGCATCAAACAGAAAGTACTCTATTCATGAGTAGTATCGTACTCGTAAAAGTATCGATACCTACCTAAGGGTGGAAACAAGCCGTACGACGGGTCGTCCGATGGTGGAACGGAGATGGGGGAATTAAATCATGCAGTTCCCTCGCACACTCCCCAAAATGCATCCTATAGAACACCGAAAGGCTGGCTACTCTACGCCTGTGCTCTAGGCTTTGGAGACCATCTCGAGCTAGATCAGGGTCACCAATCTGCCTCTTCGCACGCCTCTCCATCGAATCCAAAGTGGCCAGGTGACACTTAGCAGCATCAGCCCAAATGTGGCTGCAGTACTCCACACACGAACGGACCTGTGCTTTGTATAACATTAGAAGCTGCCCAGGTGTGAAGTACTGCCAGATATAACGCCAAGTTTTCTGGCAGCCACCTTGGCCTTGGACTCAATGAACCGCCCAAAGTTAAGGTTCGAGGAAATCTCAACTCCCAAAAGCTGAAGGCGATCGGAACACTCCAAGGACACATTCCGAAAAGTAGGAGTCAAGTTGAACGGGCTCCTTTTGGCGGTGAAAAGACACGCCTGTGTTGTGGCGGTAGTATCGATAAAATAAGTATCGTGCTCGTAAAAGAATCGACACAAAAGTATCGATACCTCAAAGTACCGAGTTCTTTCCTCAGGCAGAGCCTACGCCATGATCAATGATAGCAAGTATTAAGCATTTTGTCTAACTGAATGTAGGTAATAAGGTAATAGATCGTCTGTTACCTACATTCAGTTAGACAAAATGAAAAATAACAAATGGTACAGACGAAAGGACATCAAGCTACCACACACAATCTGTCCGATTTCTTTATTAAAATATTATATTTATCCCTAAAGCATTATGGCTCAAGGTTGATTGGGAATATTTGACAGTTTCGGGTAGCTTGACTTGCTGTCGTCCGTACGTAAATATTAGACAAATAGAAACAACCAGTATGTAAAGTCACATTTTTTAAATCTAAAATAGTAAGTATCTAAAATAGTATTATCGCTCAAGAAAAGAAGCTTGTCCAGCTTTTTTAGGGATAGGCAGTTACAGGTATTAGTAATTGTACCTACAGAAGACAGCACATCAAGCTGCTACATTTATTAGATTTTCAACTTTATCGCTAAAGTATCATAGTAAAGTTCATGGTTGACTGGCAATATTTGTCAGTTTCAGATAGCTTGACCTGTCGCTGTCGACGGTATTTCCACTTTTCAAAAACAATCTTTCTAAGTGCATTGAAGTTGCAGGAATCAATAAAAAATGTGTACAAACGTGTTAGAATCAAACAAGTGAAATGTGAATCTGGCAACCTACCGGTAACGGACTTTATTCGATGCGATACTTGATCAAGTACTTGTTAAGTAAAAGTATCGCATACAAAAGTAATCGAGTACAAAAGTATCAGTATCGAAAGAAATGTACTCGATACCATAAAGTATCGATCCTTTTTTCGTGTCTCTAGTGACTGTCACTGTGGATTCACTTTCACACTGCGCATCACTATTGGTCGTTTGTTTTTTGCTAATTGTATTAGACTTTATTTATTTCATAAAATCTGAATTTATAACACAAATGGGATCTTGCCACGATCTACTCTTAAAATAAATAAAGTAAAATTTCCGCAAGATGACCGATAAATTAGGATTTGAAGAGTTACGGAATAAATACAAGGTACATAATATTCTAACCTCTCATGTTATGATTGAATTTCAAGTAATTATGTGATTTTAACTTGTGAAAACAATGGATTCTTACAGGATGTGCTGTCTAAAGCCTTTGCAACCAACAATATCGATTTGCTCGATTCATTTACTAAGAATACGAATGAGATCGACAGGAAAGCGGCGATGGACCAAGCGTTCAGGGATAAACTCTTAGAATTGCTAGTTGAAGAGCCAGACACTTTGGAAAACTTCGTTTCCTTTTGCATAGAATCATGTCGACGACACATGGTGACTCCTACAATGCCGGTCGTGCTCCTCGGAGACATTTTCGACGCACTAACACTGAACAAATGTGAAAAAATGTTCTCTTATGTGGAAAACGGCGTCAATATTTGGAAAGAAGATTTATTCTTCGTAGCTTGTAAGAACAATTTGCTCAGAACGTGTAACGATCTCCTCAGGAGACTTTCAAGGTCCCAAAACACAGTATTCTGTGGTAGGATCTTGCTGTTTCTTGCAAAATTTTTCCCATTCTCTGAAAGGTCTGGACTAAATATTGTCTCTGAATTTAATCTGGAGAATGTAACAGAATTTGGTGGAGATAATTCAAGTACACTGAAAGATGCGCTGGACGAAGAAATGGTGGTTGACAATATTGAAAAGAATAAACTGACTATAGATTACAATTTGTACTGCAGATTTTGGAGTCTACAAGACTTTTTCAGGAATCCCAACAATTGTTACAATAAATTACAGTGGATGACTTTTGTTGCTGTAAGTGTGTGGAATTCATAAGCTTGCTCTTGCGTGCATGACTTTCAGAAAATACCTGTAAAACAGTGTGAATCGAGACAAAACTTATTTTTAGAAATTTATTGCTTTCAAGTTTGTCTCATTCACATAACTGTCTGACAAGTCGAAATAACTTCAAAAACATATGAAAGAATGTTCATATCAACGCTTGAAAGGCAATCATATCTAAGCGACAAAAAATTGTAAATTGAGTTTTATACACCAACGACGCAGAAAAATCTGGCGGTTCGAATGTTGTATATAACTCAATTTACGAATTTTTGTCACTTAGATATTCGCCTTTCAAGCGTCGATATAGTTTTCACCTATGGACAGCAATGCATGAGGAAGGTTTAAGTTTAGTAAATGTTTAAAGATTTGCACAGACAAAGGCGGCAATAGCGTAACTTCATTTTATAATACGGAGTGATGTTCCCTAATTGGTTGATGCATAAATGTATGAAGCTCATACTGCATGAAATAAGTAAAGACTTACTTGTGACAGAAATTCAAAAATACAATGTTATTTTTTGTTAATGAGAAACTCGTGTAACCATTAACCTGAAACATGTGCACAAAATTTCAAAAAGAAATTATTGAAAACCCCAAATTTATGAGCTTGTTATCTTACTTAATTGCCCCAAAAAATATGGTATCTCGTTAACCACACTGCAACAATTATGATTGGAATAAATTCAGTTGCTTATTCTGACAAACTATATTCAGGTGTCGTTTAAAGAAAAAATAATGTTTTGTATGCTAAACTTACATAAATTACTTACTATTCCATTTTTAATGATATTAATACCTAACATTTAGCGCATAAATAAAAAGTCACTCTCTTTACAGCATTCAGGTAGTGTTCTATCAGCATTCTCATCATACAAGCTAGAAACAATAGAACTTCAGAAATCTAAGTTAAACTTGCTCAAACCTGTCAAAACACTAACCTCTGATGTTGAAATGAAAGACTCTGAAAGCAACGAGCCACACTACTTCGCAAAGTTCCTGACCAATCAGAAGCTGTTGGAGCTTCAACTGTCTGACTCTAATTTCAGAAGATGTGTTCTCGTACAGTTCCTAATATTGTTCCAGTATTTAACTTCTACTGTGAAGTTTAAAATGTATGTATGAAATTATTTTATTGGCATCTATGTCACATTTTATTCCTCTTATGACATAACTCCATCTCTGGTGGTTAGTCCGTGGATGAGTCTCTACATACGAAATCCCTCCGCAACTCGTAAAAGTCTAGCCACTGCATCTGGTTAAACTGGAACCCCAACAAAGATATGTATTGCTACAAAAACAGATTTTCAATATTTAAGTTGGTAAAAGCTAATAATAAATAAATAAAAGAGCACTTCTGCTTTGATGCTCTTGCAGACTACAATGTAGTTTATTTCCATCCTTTTTCTACAGGGAACTTCAAGAGCTGAAATCTGATCAGGTAGAATGGGTGAAGGAGACCACTTCATTAGTGTACAAGCTACTTGGGGAAACTCCACCTAATGGCAAGCAGTTTGCAGAGTGTGTTAAGCATATACTGAAGAGAGAGGAACACTGGAACAGCTGGAAGAATGATGGATGTCCAGGTAATACCACTTATACAACATTATTTTTTGTTTTTGTGTTTGACTGTATTTCGAGTATTACAATGAAATAATGTGTGAAGTATATGTGATACGTAGCGCGTACAAAGCAGTAGTAGTTCTAGAAGAAACATTTTATACGAAAAAACCGTTGACGCGTAGCTCGGTGGCTATTGGTCGATCGCATGCGTAGACGACCAATTGCTGTTAAGGAGATGGTAGCTACAGTTCTTAAGGCGAAGTTCATCTATTAAGGCGAAGTCTGAACATGGTTAAAGCTCCGCTCGGGCGGGCGAGCGCGGTGCGTTGACCTCTGGCGTCAGATGTTGCGCACGCGCGTACTATGATCTTAGTTGCTAATTCAGAACAAACTATATTCAGGTTTCGCATAAACAAAAAATAACGTACATATATACAATACGTAAAGGAAACCCTGTCCGATCCGTGAAGGTGTTGTTAGGTATCGATAACTGATTCTACTGGTCATACCGCCAATTGTTCGGACCTTCTGCTGACCACTAATCCGGACAGATGTGTTGTAATAGTTCCCTCACCGTTAGGAACTTCAGACCACTGTCTGGTGAAGTCTGTATCGTCCTTCACCCCACTAGATTGCGACTCACGTGGTGAACGGCGAATGTGGCGATACAACTTTAAGCAGATTGGGATGAGATGCGCCACTTTTTTGCGTCTTATCCCTGCCAGCTGGTCCGCTTCTCTTCTGACAATCCGTCTAGCTGTGCACACGCTATATCCGATGTGGTGCGTCAAGCTATGAAGTATTTATCCCCTTCAGTGATGTTCCCGTCGGTGGCTCGGCTCGCCCATGGTTCAACGCCGACGATATTCAAGATGAACAGCGTAAGCACACGGCATTTTTCACCTGGGTTTAAGCTCGGGACCACAGAGCTCCGGATATTAGCTCAAAGAAGAGAGCCTTTGATCGTGCTGCCAAGTCCTACAAAAAGTCGCTTAAGAAGGCTCGCTTCGACCGCATTACTCATATTGGCAATAAGCTCTCAGCGCAGCCACCCGGTAGCAGATCTTTCTGGTCCCTTGCCAAATCGGTCGAGGCGAACTTCTGTTGGTCCACACTGCCTCCGCTGGTTAAGCCTGATGGAGCACTGGCTCATGCGGCGAGAGAGACCACAATTCGTGTCTTGAAACTAGCAGTTCTACTCCACCTAATTTTCCTCATTGCGAAACTTCAATGCCGGATTCCGCATGAGAAAACAACGAGGTTCTGAGAGTACTATGTCGTCTGGAAGTGAATAAGGCTAGTGACCCAGATGGTATACCAGCGATTGTTCTTAAGGCATGTGCGGCCGAGTTGTCTCCTGTATTGACGCGCTTGTATCGCCTCTCATTTAGAACAGGTATAGTGCGCAAGTCTTGGAAACTTGCCAACGTGCAGCCCGGTCCCCAAAAAGGGTAGTCGTGCCGATCCTAAAAACTATCGGCCGATTTCAATAACTTCCATACTTTGCAAAATTATGGAGCGCGTATTGAACTCGCGCCTCTTGTCATACCTGGAAGGTAACGATCTCCTCAGTGACCGACAGTACGGGTTTCGCCGCAATCGGTCAACTGGGGACCTACTAGTGTATGCCACCCATTTATGGGGCGAGGCCCTCGAGAAAAATGGGGAAGCGATTGCCGTCTCTCTTGATGTCTCGAAGGCTTTCAATAGGGTATGGCACGCTGGCCTTTTGAGTAAACTTCCAGGATACGGTTTTTTCGCTGGCCTGACTGACTGGGTAAAAGACTTCCTGACTGAACGGTCCCCATGTCGATTAATGCTGGTGTTCCTCCTGGGTCTTTTCTCTCTGCAACTCTGTTCTTGCTGCGATCGATCGATTAACAATCTGCTGATGCCCGGTATCTATGGGTATGCAGATGCCAGCACAGTTGTGGAGAGATACCTGCCAGTTTTTTATTTTCTAGGGGGTGACACCACCAACTTCCGCCCCGGGTGCCACCCAAGCTAGCTACGCCACTGGACACAATACTGGCCAAGAAAAATAAATAAAGATGATCATAGGTTCTTTTGATTACGCTCAATCCTTCTCTGTATGAAAGGAGACCAGTGCTCAGCAGTGGGACAATAAAGGTTGATGATGATAGGTTCTTTGAGCAGTAAATGTTTATGGAACCGTTAATTTTTTTTTTACTGTTTTAGAATTCCAGAAGCCAAAGCCACCAGTTCAGATAGAATCCACAGATGAAGTGAAGAAGTCCAGAAAACGTCGCCGCCCTGTTGGTGACATTATCAAAGAATATGAAGGGCTAAACAAATCTTATATGGGAAAGTAAGTATTTTTACCAATTTCAAAAGAATTTTGCAAATTAGTCCAGGAGTCTTTTAGTGTAAAAGGTGAACATACATTAAAAAAAACGACGAATACGGTATTTGAAAAGAACTAATTAGTCAGTCAGTCAGATTTCCAAAAATACTAGACACGTATTTTTCTTTTTTCATATAAACAAAAAGTGAAGGCGACACAGTGCGTCGAAAACTCTTGTGACGTCACTGCACGCTACACTTTTTAGAGAGCAGTGACGTCACCAGCCGCCACTCCTGATCTATGATGCCTTTTATATTTGTCAATTTTTATTGATTTGATAAAACAAAATATACGTATCCAATATTTTTCTATAATCTGAATGACGGACTAAATAGAATCAATTTTTTCTTACCCAGGAAAGATCCCTATTTAGAACCTCCTTTTTTGAAGTCAGTTAAAAAGAAACAGTGTTTATTGCGACTCAAACAGGACTTTCACAAACAAAAATAAACACGATCAAAAATGAAACACCAAATTATATTTAAAAAATAAACCAGCCAAGTATGGGTCAGGCTAGTGCACTGTAAAATTATTTGCAACTAAAAATTTACTGTTTTTTTATTATTACTTGTCCGGTTTTTTGTGTGTATAGACGACAGCAGGTCATGCTACCCGAACCTGACAAATATTCGCAATCAATCTTGAGCCTTAACGCTGTAACGATAAAGTTGAAATCTAACAAAGAAATATGACAGATTCTAGTAGCTTGATATGCTGTCGTCTGTACTTTTCTCATTTTTTATCAATTGGCTGGTTTTTTATATACACTTTTCATATTTTTCCTTTATTTTCCAGCAATGAACTGACGAAATTATGGAACTTGTGTCCGGACAATCTCGCTGCATGTCGCAACAAAGAAAGAAACTTCATGCCTTCATTGGGTATGTACTAAATATATACCTACTATGTATTTTAATAACAAATACACTATATAAAAGCTGAACCCAGCGTAGGGAGGCCCCCAACAAGGTGGACCGATGACCTGGTGAAGGTCACGGGAAGCCGATGGGTGCGGGCACCTTTGTCCAGCAGTGGACCTCTATTATAGGCTGATGAAGAATATATATTTTTTTTATATTACAAACTAGCGCATGACTGCAATCCCGCCCGATGGTAAGCAGCACAGAAATCGTAATAACAAGTCAATAGAAGTCGCAAAGACGCGTGACCTTGTCGCCGTCCATATGTGTTGTGACACACAAGAGCGCGTGGAGCGTTTATTGCGGTTATTTGTGTTGGTTGGGACACAGACCGATAAACATGGTGATTTGCAGCGCATCCAACTGCGGAAACTCTTCCAAAACTTGTAACTATACAAATAAAGGGATAACATTTCATATGTAAGTACTTAATTTTTGAAATAATGTCGTTTTTAATAAATATAGACAATTTAATTTTCACCACCCCTACTACGATTGTCATAGAAAACGATTTTTTTTTCACATCAATAACCATTGATATTTAGCTTGTTCATGTTTACTATGAAAACTGCTAAAAGCAGCAATGAAATTATAGTCATTCGAAATTAACAATATCGCCGTTTACGTAAATTCCAGGAACATACCGCATGAGTTAGTGATGTGTCACTATTATTTTGTATCGATTATTTAATACATTTACTTTTTATTAGGTTTACCGAAAAGGGAATGAAATAATGAAATATTATGAGTTAACGTTAATATATGAGATGATTGTATTTTAATAAGAATTATGCTTATTATTACATGGGTATGTACATGGGTCTCTAGTAGGCAGTAGGTAAACTAGTCTGCGTTGGGTATCCTTGTACAATTGATGTTTTCAGTATTTATCAAATACTTTTCATGTCGAAATAATTAAGTATTCATATTATTATTATTATTATATTCTAAGGATAATGAAATGGATATCTGCTTCTGGAAGAAGGAATTTCTTTATTTGAAATAAATGCTTGGATTTTGCTTGATTTTTTAATAAAAAAATATAACTTATACCTGCTTAATTGTTCATTGCATTCCCTTATCTCATAAATATGTAAATCAGTTTAAAGTGCGTTGAGGAATGAAACACTTTAATTAACGCTCATCGGAAAATTATCGATATGAACTTAAACATTACGACATATGCACTGCACTTTTTCTCAGTGAAAGCGAGCGCGCGATATGTTTCTCTGCTTTTCGCGCACGTTTATTATTGGTTAAAAAAGTCGCGCCTTCTGCAATTACGTGTTGTTAGAAAATATTGCGTAATGATATAGCTCGAAGGCTTAATTTTGTATCAATAATGCAAAATGCTTGTGTAGTTGTTCGAGTGTATCTATTGTTTGTCTATGTGGTGGTAAAAGACGACCGGCGACAAGCGTTCTGGTGTTAAAAGTCAGTAGATAGCACTTCTATTGACTTGTTATTACGATTTCTGTGGTAAGCAGTGATGCAATCGTTGATGGTAAAGCGCGGTAGTTTATTCACAGCCTACACTAAAAAAAACCTAAGTGAATAGGAAGGAAGACGGCAGTTGAGCGAGGTGATGCAATGTTAAATCATACAACACGACCAACGATGCTGCGCCAGAGGGAGATTGATCTGGAGACCCTCCACAACCAAACTCCCGACTCAACAACATTTCGCGCATCGTACCCGGCACACATCGTAACACAAATGCTCAGACCCGTCCTCCGTACGGCTTCACCAGACATCATGCCGGGGCCGGAACACAACGAATCGCTTGGCGGCATGACTTTGTCTGGTGGGTGGTAACTTATGCCGGCGGCCGATGTTGTGACCTACCACCGAGAAAAGAAAAAGAAGAAGAAGCAGACTAATAATGTATCCATCCCTCTACAGAGTCGTACCTGGTGTCCCCGGGTGCTCCGCCCCGCACGTGTGACGGCGGGTGGGGCTGGCGCGCTCTGCGTCTGCTGGCTCGTCGGTCTCCGCACTTCTTTGTACACACCAACAATCCTATAGGACGACTACCAGATTATTTGACTGCTATGGTGAGTTAACTTTCGTTTATAAGGGAAGTTTATTTTGTAACAGTTGCAAGAGCAGTTCGCGGTCGTAGGTTTGAACTTGCTCCGTGGTTCGAACGCCATCAGGCGTTACATTGAGTAAATTAATTCATCACCACTAATCTCAAAACGGTGTAGGGAAACATGGGAAGGAAACCGGCATGTCCTAGAACCAAAAATTTCGACTTGTGACATTTACCAACCCGCAAAAGGCCAGCGTGGCCCACTCCCTCTCCGTAAGGGGAGGCTTGTCCCAACGGTGGGAACATTATAGGCTGATTATGTACAGGTTAAGTTGAAGTGTTCCACGCACGCCCCTCTTAGACGTCGTGGAGGGATCAAACACCCCCTTATCCGAGGAGGACCGCAGTGGCGAGGCGACTCCTGACATAGGTGTGAGATGGAACACCGGAGCCGTTTTTAATCAATAACCCCCCCTTACTGATAACAAAACATGAATTTAAACATGAACAGTGAGCTTATGACCACACGACTGTAGTGAAACTCTTCTTTAACTCCATCTGTTACTAGCTATAAGAGAAAGAAAATGTGCGCGCGCACTGCTCTCTCTTGCTCCTACACTGTGATACAGACAATAAGTCTGCACTGTGCTTAGATATACGGAACGTATTCGGTTATGAGAGGAAAAGGGGAAGAAAATGCGCGCGCGCATTGCTTTCTCTTGCTTATATCCCCCACTCAAATTCCGTTCGCCTCTGCACGGTCACATTTTTCGTAACGCTTACGTTCCTGTTCGCCAGTTTACTACACAGACCCAGGCGCGTGCGCTCCATAGAGGCAGATAAGCACTGCATACCCTAATAATTTTCAAAAAAAATATATAATAATTTATAATATAGTACAATAAAATAATTTATATACTACAAACTTAAAGACTTCTTTAATCAGTTATTGATAACACTGCCATCTATTGGGGCTAATGCAAACTAAACTACGCGCAACTCTGTTTGTCGCGACGACCGCGCCACATTCGCGTGGCGGCCGTAAGCAGAATCGAAATGTGCTTCTCTGAGGTGTCTCTGATTCGCGTGTGTGAATAAAATTATTTGATTGTATGTGTAAACTTTTCGTGTGTTGTCTTGTAATTTCATTCGGTTTATAAGCCCAGATAAGCAGTGCTTCATTTTACGCGGCCGAATCAAGAAGTTGACAAAACTAGCACAATTGTTGTTTGTGAAAATACCTTTTTATTTTATCAGCTTATGTTGTTTGGTTATTGGTGTATTTGGTAACATTGATTGGTGATATTGATTGTTTTAGGAAAGATCTGTACTTGTGATGTATATTTAGATAAATTTAAAACGGTGAATTTTTCAACGTTAACGTTATTATTTTGTTTCCCGTGTAGGTACCTATATTATTTTAAAACGCGGTATTGACAATTCGTTGTTATAAAAACTTAAAGACCTTAAGTTTTTCAACCTACTTGCTATGAATTTCAATACTATTATACTTTATATTGTAATAATTTTTCTGAAGTTTACAAATGGGCAAAATTTAATAGATTATGATTCCAATGAGTAGCGCATCACGTATATTTATGAAATACATAAGGTTAAAGTAGACTCCCAGATTTGTCTATATTTCTATTGAAAAAGAACTTTTAGCGATTTTAAAATGATCTTATACATATTTAATTTTTATAGAGTTATTTAAAAAATATAGGCGCGTTGATGTAATTTATAGATAGTAAAATAATTTTTTCAGTTTTTTGAGAAATAAATTATTACTTATTTACAGTTGCGTTAATAATAACATTTCATTGTATTTTGACAGCCTCCATGGCGTAGCGGTAGCGAACGCGGCCGCTGCGCAAGGAGGCGCGGGTTCGATCCTCGCGCAGTGCAAATATTTGTATGCGTGAATATGAATATTTGCACTGGTCTGGTCGTGCCTCGGAAAGCACGTTAAGCCGTTGGTCGCGGTTGCCATACGAACATCTAGTGGCACTTGTATAAGCACAGATATTTGGGTAGTGCATACCCTCCACAAAATCTCTGTGCACGCCCCTGCACGGACCGTATTTGGCTATGAAAGGAAGAGATAAAGAAAATGTACGCGCACATTGCTCTCTCTTGCTTATTCCCCTACTCATCTCCCCTTCG
The DNA here is from genome assembly GCA_017933935.1 of Sesamia nonagrioides. Classification (NCBI taxonomy): domain Eukaryota; kingdom Metazoa; phylum Arthropoda; class Insecta; order Lepidoptera; family Noctuidae; genus Sesamia; species Sesamia nonagrioides. The sequence goes on from JADWQK010000188.1 coordinate 4,395,819, forward strand.
CCTCGCCCGATCACGGTTTTCGTAACACTTACGTCACACATTTGCCAGCTTACTTCCCAGGTCAAGCGTGTGTAAATAAATTCACTTCAAAATATATAATCTTACAGGTAGACCGCGTGACTCGTGAAGTAGCCGCCAACACAGCAGCTAATGCTAATGGAGAGTCCTCAAAGAATCATAACGACAAAGCTGTAAAGCAGGTAATGTTGACACTAGAAGATAACTGTGCAGTTATGTAAGCTTTTTTGCTGAAGGGTTATTCTACAACGTAATTTTTTGTATAAGCAAAACCCGAAATACGTGTCCAGTATTTTTATGTAAAGAATTTATGTACAAAATTTCAAAGAAAAATCACAAAGTTATGAGCTTGTTATTTTACCTGTTTGTCCCTGCAAAAATATGTTCAACGCGTCGCCCGCGGAGCGGCGGGGGGACTAGGAAACTATAATCCGCTGTGAACTTTGTCGCGTGCTCGGTAACCACAATGCATAATTTTTAAATATATTTGGGAAAAAACATAACGTGGTGTAAAAAATATTAGAATCGATTCAGTTGCTTTTTCTGAACAAATTATATTTAGGTTTCGTATAAAGAAAAAATAACGTTGTATGAAAAGTCTTAAAAGTATCGAATAAAAATTAAAATATTTTAATTCACAAAAACCTACATACATGACCACATTGACCACTTAGGAAACGAAAGCTAGGTGCACGGTTACAATTGGTTGTCTCCTATAGAGAAGAGCCGGCAAGAAACTCAATGGTTACTCTTTTTAAAATAGTAGACTTTTATAAAAGTCTATATCGACGCTTGAAAGGCAATCATTTCTAAGCGACAAAAATTCGAAAATTAAGTTCTATACACCAAACGACGCAGAAAAATGTGGCGGTTCGAATGGTGTATAACTAAATTTACGAATTTTTGTCGCTTAGATATGATTACCTTTCAAGCGTCGATATGATGTGTCTAACTTAGGGGTGATTTTTCAATTCACAGATATTTTTATTATATTCTTGACTTTGATTTTATTGTTTATTTATAACTTAGAAGTTACCTGCAATTTTAGGTAATTGTGATAGTAATTCTTATTGTCATTTAACTTTTATTTGATTTTTTATGGACAAACTTATTTCCGTCCATTTTTATTTTTAATGATGTATCTTTTCTATATAATGTTGTTATTAATGCTGATTCTATGAACCTTAGTCTGTAAATATTTTTATAGTTATTTTTAAAATTGACTTCTGACAGATTTTGTGTGGAAGAACTGCCAAAAATTCAAAATAATAATAATATTATGTAGCGTTGAATGAATCAGTTCTTAGTTTCTTAACTTTTTTAGTGGTTTTTTTTTTCAACCCTTTTTAGAGCTTTGCAGTTCACTTGTAATAAGAATATCTAATTTTAAATTAGTGGCATATGATATTTTAATTTCTTACAGGCCACAGATACCTGGGATACTGTAATGTACTATAATTATTTTCTACTTTTATCATTGTTTTTGTTCTAATGTGCTGTTATTAGTATGAGCCTCGGTTCAGATGGTTGTGAGTAACTTGATGACTTAATTGATTTTTATATTCTGTTAGAATTTTCTGTCGTGACCTTATCCGTTAATATTTTTTGTGGGTATCGACGTGTACGGACACGCAATGTAAAAATTGATGACATAATCTTTCCTTAGCTTCCAATATTAAGATTTCCAAGAACCTTATTCAAAATAAGATGAAACATTTTTTTCTTTTTACACTTCATTCAACCGATTTTGACTTCTGCGCGTATAATTGTGTAACTGTACGCGATTAATTGTACTCATGCGTTGGCATACCTCAATATTAGGAATTTTCAAAAGCGATCGCGCTAATACGGGTTTGTAGTGTTCAAATGTAACTTTTTATTCAGAAAACCACAAAGCGCCCTCTATCGGCGAGGTCATGCATCCTGAACACGTGGTCGTGCCGATAGTGGGCGCTTTACCGAACAAAAGTGCCTACCTTACCAAGTTCAAGTTACTTATATTTGAAGATTGTCTTAAGGTTATGTACTTCTGAGCTCGAGAGATACTGCAACTTGCACGTACCATCTGAACCAATGCTAAATGTAAAAAAAGGGTTAATAAAAGAAAATATCTGATAATACTGTCTATATTGTAGGATAATACCGAGGAGGAGATTACAGAGGAACAGATGGAAGCTGACCTTATAAAGGAAGGAGACGCCAATGATATTGAACAGGTAATAATTCTTCATAAATCTAGACTTTAGAATCAGTAGGTCTTATGTATAGCTCCGAAGACCTATAACATACGACCTACTGCTTCTAAGGGAGCGTTCAAGTATTAGGTAACGCAATTTGGAGGAGGGGGGAGGGGTCTCGTAAAACGTTACGATGCGTTACAGTAACGTTACGTTAAAACACGTTACGTAACATTATTTCTATAAAATATTATTTAGTAAATTGAAAGTATACAAAACTGTAATAACTTTTTACGACTAGGATAAAATTGATCACTTGAGTGTTACGTAACGTTTAGAGATGGGGATGGGGTTAGATAAAAATGTTACGGTGCGTTACAAGGGGGGTTGCAGCAAAAATCTTCAAAAATTGCATTACGTAATACTTGAACGCTCAATAAGGACGAGGTATACATACAACCCAATGCTTCTAAAATCCAGAAATATTACACGGAAACCTTTGATGGAATCTCGAAAACAAGGAAACGGTAGAAGTTAAATTTTCGTTTAGTTCTGTCAAATTAAGGTACTCTGTACTCTGTAGACAGTTTAGGTCTGTCAGTTTAGTCTGTTGAAGCCGTACGGAGGATGGGTCTGAGCAGTTGTGTTGCGATGTGTGCCGGAGTTTGGTGGTGGAGGGTCTCCAGATCAATTTCCCTCTGGCGCAGGATCGTTGGTCGTGTTATTGGGTTTAACATTGCATCACTTCACTCAATTGCCGTCTTCCTTCACTCAGTTTTTTTGGGTGAAAATGCTCATAATAAACTAGCGCGCTTTACCAATAACGATTGCATCACTGCTTACCATCAGGCGGGATTGCAGTCAAGCACTAGTTTATAATAATAATAATAAAAAACAAATACATCAGTTTACGTCAGTTGCTGACAAATTTGACAGGTCTAACATATCATTATTTTATCTTCGGTCCTTCTCTTAAATAAAAATATGTACTATACATTATTTTAAATTTAGTTTATTTTTTGAACAAAACAATCTGCGCCAATGTCGCTTGAAGTTAATTCCGAACGCAGACGCCTCGCAATTATATCTGTTTTTTTGTTTGTGTTAGCTTCGTTGTCTTCCCGTCTGATAATAATTTAAGAGGGAACTCTAGTGGTGATAGAGATAGCTCTATGAGTTCCCTCTCTCTATACAAACGTATTCCGCTGTTTTCTTCCTGGATAATGCTCTTATAGCAATTAATTTTTTTCTACTATTTTACACCATGATGAACTTAATTAATAAAAGAAATACGATACTTCAAAATCGCGAAAAATAACCCATTTTTTACCGTGATGTTCAGTTGACTATTAGGACAAACGTGATAAGTTTTTGACCAAAACGAAAATGGTAGAAGCATAGGTATACTTTTCCTCTAAATTTTGATATAAAAATACTTGAGATCTATCGTGTTTTGAAAAAGAAAACAGCGGAAATCAGCCTGAGCTGCAACTGTCCTCTTCGCACATTACCGGGAGAGGTTGGAAGCAGCGCGACGGCAATAGTTTCTTCAAATACCTATTTTCCAAAACCCTCTGCACTAGAGTCCCCTCTTAAGTGTCTTCAAAACTATAGTTAATAGACTCATAATAAACTAGTCGCTTTACCATCAATTATTGCATCACTGCTTCATCAGGCGGGATCACAGTCAAGCACTAGTCTATATCATTTAAAAAAAAAAAAACTATTCTTTTAGGTGCCAGATTCAACCCACGCGTCAGAAGAAGACTATGATAAAACAACCCGTTCTCGAGTTACAATGATATCACCTTCACAACTCGAAGTGTTATCAACCAAACTCACAGAGTGGAAGAAACTCGCTGCCAAACTGGGCTATAAACCTGATGAAATACAGTTCTTCGAGACAGAGAACGCTACGGACCCAGCCAGGGCCAAGAACATGATCCAACTGTGGTTTGATGATGATGAGGACGCGTCCGTAGAAAATCTCCTATACATCATGGAAGGGTTACAAATGACGGATGCGTGCGAAGCACTGAAACAAACTAAATGACATCCGAAAAAACGTAGACGTAAGAGGAAAATAATACATTATTTCTTATAGGTGTATTTTTTTGTTTTATTTTTTTATACACTATGTAAAAAACCCTGTGCGATCCTTGAAGGTATTGTTAGGTATCCATAACGGATTCTACTAATGCCTACAAAGCTGGACAAAACTTTAAAATAATCCCCTAAAAATACATATTATTTCGCGAAAGGAGGTAATTTAATACATGTGCGGTAGGCACAACACGCGCGGGCGAAGGGGAGCAGGGCACGCGGCACGTGGTCGCATCGCTCATAATAATACATGGAAAATGGTGTTATCACTTTTTTTTAAAATACCAAATTTTGGGGAAGTTTGAATTAATTCGTGAAAAAAAGATTACTTCAAAATTCATTAGTATTGTTACTATGATGATTATGTAAAATTTCATATTTTATTTGGTCATGTGTTTACCTAACCTTTATTACCCTAATGGGTCGGACGGGGTTTCCTTACATACTGCAAACATTACGCACAATTAAGCGCAGAGGGCGCCACAAGCAGATACAGTAAACAAACTGCCATATTGCAAAATCTCGTATCCTTGTCGTACTATGGTATTTAAATGTAACGACTAGGTATTCTATAAAGATATATCAAAATTTTCATTGTTTTTGTATTTTAACCATATTAAATAGCACCCTACGGCCATTTAAAAGTGGATCTAATGAAACTGCTTTGCGGGTTTGAAGGGAAAAAAGAAGGAGATGGAAAGTTAGGACAATAAAGAATAATTAATGAAAAGTGGTATTTCTTTTTAATATTACTCAATTAGATAAATCTATACTAATATTATAAATGGGAAAGTGAGTTTGTTTCTCTGTTCCGCTTTTACGCCGTAAGTACTGAACCGATTGCTTTAAAATTTTGCAGACGTAAAGTTAGAAGTCTGGATTAAATAATAGGGTACTTTTATCCCGGAAAAAATGATATTCCCGAGGGACTTGAGAACTTGGCGTTATCGCAAAGGTCCGGCAGTACTTCACACCTGGGCAGCTTCTAATGTTATACAAAGCACAGGTCCGTTCGTGTGTGGAGTACTGCAGCCACATTTGGGCTGGTGCTGCCAAGTGTTACCTGGCCCCTTTGGATTCAGTGGAGAGACGTGCAAAGAGGCTGATTGGTGACCCTGATCTAATTCGAGTTGGTCTCCAAAGCCTAGAGCACAGGCGTAGAGTAGCCAGCCCTTCGGTGTTCTATGGGATGCATTTCGGGGAGTGTGCGAGGGAATTGCATGATTTAATTCCCCCATCTCCGTTCCACCAGCGGACGACCAGTCGTACGGCTGGTTTCCACCCTTACGTTGTTAACACCACTACGGTCCGGACGAAGCGTTTCGCCTCCTCCTTAATACCGCGTACATCGAGGGACTGGAACAATTTGCCAGCGGCGGTGTTTCCGTCGGACTACAATTTGAGTGTCTTCAAGGCTAGAGTGAATAGGCTCTTAATAAACTAGTGCGCTTTACCATCAACGATTGCGTCACTGCTTACCATCAGGCAGGATTGCGGGCAAGCGCTGGTTTATAATATGTAAAAAAAAATAAAAATAACCGAAATCCACGCGGGCGAAGCCGCGGGCGGAAAGCTAGTAATTAATAATTGAAAAAAATGCAATGAAAAATTATTTGCTGGTTGCGCTAGTGCTGCACTCTAGTGGCCGAATATTGATTATTATCCATCGGGTAACCTTTGTAAACAAAAAATAAAATATACCCCGAGACTTAGTTAACGGGCTAAATGTAATACCAGCAACTTCAGTTGTCTTGCTACATTACAGTTCTACTTTTCAATTGAACAATGTTATAATACGAATTATATCGTGGCTAAATTGAAGTCTACAACTGTTCCATATAATGACAACTAAAGTGATACTACACTATCGAAACTGCAAAAAATCGGTATTTCCTTTTTTGCATAATTGAAAATGTTGTTTAAAACTACACAACTACACCTGATGCAGGAAAAATATTAAAAAGTCGTTATTATAAAAGTTTTTAATTGAACAAAATCGATACAGCATCATCGAAAAGCATCAGCATCAGCAAATCGAACATCTTTGGAAGTGGTAGGTAAAATGATGTTCCATGCGGGCGTGTTGCGCGAGCGCCCTGAACATACAAGATTTGTTAGCACTTCGTCAGTCTACGCCGCGATGTCACGGAGTCAGGTCGCGTTACTTTTGTTTTGAGTCTTAAAATTTATTTGCTTTTATTGAAATGTTAGGACAGGTGACCGTATTTCGAAGTCAACAAGTAACATTATTGGAAGGGGTAGTTTTGATGATATTCGAACATTATGTTAATATTGATAATATTTATCCCATACATAATTTTACTGAAGTTTTTCTTCAGCCTATAGATGTCCACTGCTGGACAAAGGCCTCCCCCAAGGCTTATCACGCTGACCGGTCCTGTGCTGCCTGCATCCATCGGCTTCCCGCGACCTTCACCAGGTCATCGGTCCACCTTGTTGGGGGCCTCCCTACGCTGCGTCTTCCAGTACGTGGCCGCCACTCCAGAACCTTACTGCCCCATCGGCCATCGATTCTACGAGCAATGTGCCCTGCCCACTGCCACTTAAGTTTAGCGACTCGCAGAGCTATGTCGGTGACTTTAGTTCTTCTGCGAATCTCCTCATTTCTGATTCGATCACGCAGAGAAACTCCGAGCATAGCTCTTTCCATTGCCCTTTGTGTGACTCTGACCCTTCGTATGAGGCCCATTGTGAGCGACCAAGTTTCAGTTCCGTAAGTCATGACTGGCAACACACACTGGTCAAAGACTTTAGTCTTTGGAAGACTTGGGCAAAATGCTCAATGACCTCAGCAGAGCTTCCCAACAAGTGGGTCTAAAGATGAACATGGATAAGACGAAGATCATGTCGAACTCTCATGTCGCACCCACTCCAATTCTAGTTGGTTGCTCTGCACTCGAAGTTGTTGACGAGTATAAATCAAATCAAAGCATTTATTTCAAATAAACCAGTTACAGGCATTTTTGAATTGTCAGAAGGTCGGTCAGTCAATAAGATGAAGCTAGTCGCCCATTCCAAAGAGTAGGTACTATCAGCTGTAGAAGTCCATTCCCACCTTAAAGACTACTGTCGCCTGCGCTAAACCGGCCACGCACACTACCGCATTATTTTTTTATCGCAGTCTCCGTCTTTCTTTAAAGTAATGCATAATTTCGTTACTTCATTTGAAGTTAAGTTAGCGGCCGCACTTAACAATGGTGCTATCATAAGCGAGCGATTGTGGGTTCGATCCTTAATAACGGCAAATCTTTTTGTTGTTTCATATAATTTAAAATTATGATAATTGATTTGTATTTTAAAGTAAAAATGTTTGCAAATAATATTTAAACGAATAGGAAAATTTATTGAATATTTATCCCAAAAAAAGGTTTTTATTATATGTTTTAGTTTACTATAGAGGTAATATAATAAAAAAATATATAAAAATAAAACAATAAGCATATTATAATGCAATATACTATAAAGTTATATATTATTCGGTATAGATATACTTATACTAACAAATGAAACAAACGTTGAAACGGCAGTATTGTAATATTTTATATAAAAGTAATCCTTGACAAACTTATGATATTGTTATGGTAAAAAATACAAAAAACATTTTTGGTTGTTAGATATGAAAATTATAATATTATACATATACTATGATTAAAGAGGTTATAACTTAATTATTCATTTTCTTATAGAAAAGAGGATTGAAGCTTAACCTGAATATTATTGCAATCATAAAATAATCTATACTAAAACACAAAATAGTGCTTATTACATTTACAATTTTTTGCGTGTATAGCATGGTACTAGTGCTGTCATCCTGCAGTGACTTTGGGGCCATCCATAAAGTACGTCACACGAATTTCATGATTTTTTGAGCCCCCCCTCCGTCCTTGTCACAGGTGTTCACATTTCTGAGACCCCCCCCCCCCCCAATGTGACGTCACATGTTTTGCAATTTCACATCGAAAAATTATTAAATTAAAACAGCAGTTCCGAATTTAGTTTTATTTCCATTTAAATAAAATACTTTTTTATGAAATCAACATGATATCGATTATTTGAAACAATAAAGCAATAAACTATTGAATATAAAGAAAAGAAAGAAACCCAAAGGGCTCGATCGGCGAATGGCACTAAAGCGAGTATGATCTCGTAAAGAAAACAATTTAAACCGTATTGTCCCAAAGATAGAGTTGGAAATATTTTTTAGTTTATAATTAATATTTCAAATAACGCGATTATTACCTCTAGCTATATTCGATTTTGAAATGTGATGTCACGAAACATAGTACCCCACCCACCCCTTGTCACACCATGTCACACTTTGTCGACACCCCCCTCCCCCCTTTATGTGTGACGTACTTTATGGATGACCCCTTTTTTCGGAGTTTGATGGCATGAGATTATAATCTTCAAGCGCTTTCTTAGTTCAAAAGTAAACGAACTTATTTCTTATCGAATTCCGAAATTATTGTTTTTATAATTTACCAAAAGTAATTTGTATTGAAATTGCAAAAGGCGACATCTGTTAGCCATTAAGCCAACCGAACATATTACTGTCACTTAGCTAAATTACTTTAGAGATGGTTTAGAGTCCGTTATTAAGATATATAATGGTATATATTTAAAACACTCTGTAGGACACTTCTGCACTGTGATTGTTATAAATAGTTTTTTTTTTTTTTTTTGTTTAGCTCGATAAGACTCCACCAGTCGCGCCAGTTTATTTTTAAACTACAAATGCAACCTCCCTTCTTCACAAGATTTATAAGTTTATTCAACGGTAAATATTGTCGTTTCACTTGTCTCGACAGCTACCTTCGTCCTCCAACCTCTTGACCTTGACCTCCAACGGCTTATAGTATTTCTCAAAAACAATAACAATTTTATTACAGACTTGCAACAAGCGATTAGTTTGCACCTTAACACAAATAATAATAAAAACAACTTACACAAAAGCCGATTTCATATGATATTTGAGATATATTGCTGCATATCCCTGCATATTGATTAAAAAAGTAAAACTAATAACACAAACTGGTAACTATATGTTCACCAACTAACAACAGCTAAGTAATAGTATTTGAGTTATTGTAGCTAATAATAATAGTTATTGTAGGTAGCGGAATATTTTTTGTGAAGGAGTGATTCAGATTCTTTCAAGTCTACCGTCATCTTTTTATAATGACTCTAATATAGAAAAAATCTTAAAAGAAAGTATCATCTTTAAGTTGCGGATCGGTATTTTTAGATATTTTTGTTGTCAGCATTCATAACTCACCAATAAACATTTAAAAAATATTTTGTAAGTTACTAGATTTGAACTCGAACCACCTTGAACGCCTATCAAGGCGAAAACCGTTAGGCCATTGAAACACTTACTGTGGACGTTGAAATTAGTAAGTAGTACCTAACTATCATAAGCGGGCAGCAAGTTTTCAAAGTGTATGAGTGTGTATCAAACTTTATTATAGAAGAAGGTCGTAACTACAACTAGTATTGCTTGGCCATAGTTTTGTGAGATTGCAACTCGACTTTTGGTCTTGACTGTACCTATGGAGAAGAACGGGCAAGAAACTCCATGGACACTCTTTTAAATTTTCAAGCTATTGTTACAAATATTTGATTACATCATTCATGTTGAAATCAACCGTGTGAGAACGATGCAGAAATATATTGTATGCTGAGAGCGTCCATTATGGAAAACACACAAAAATCAATTCAGAAATTAAAATACGCCGTGGCAGCTAAGAGATGACCAGTCCCCTCTGACGGCGTCCGTTCACGAAAATGATGTATGGATCAGCATCATACAGCTCAATCATATTGAAGGGAACCTAATGACCCAACACACACGCCACCATCAGCGCGACATTTGAGTGAGCATGACATACTCTCAACAGCCAGAGCACAATCAAGTCAATAAAAAAAGACTAACCCAACAAATAAATGCCTTACAGCACATTCGTATTCGTACATTGTGCTCACACGTTTGCCATGCAATTATACAATACTAAGAAATTGAATCTACACAATGCTAAGATAGTTTTGGCCAAGGTTCAGCAGCTCCAACAGTGTTCCCGAATACTAAGTTTAGCTCCTGTGTAGCTGTACAAGTGCTGAACACCTCTGTCAGCTATACAATTCCATAACGTACAATATGCTTGGCTACATAGTGTGTAATACAGGCTTTGAATTAATAACATAAACAATTACATATTAAAACTACAAGAGGAAAATCAAAGAGCAATCAGTGTAAAGTCAAGCCTTTTTGTCCTCAATATAATCCTTCACACTATAAAATGCTTTCTGACACAACTTACGTTTAATGAAGGATTTGAATTTATTCAGGCTCAGATCTTGAACCACCTCTGGAAGTCCACAATATAATATAAGTATACAATATGTAAAGAAAACCCTGTCCGTTCCGTGAAGGTATTGTTAGGAATCGATAACTGATTCTACTAATGCCGACAAAGCCGGAATAAAGTTATAAAAAAAAATCCCCCTAAGAAAATAAATATTATTTTGCAAAAAGAGGCAACTTAATAAATGTGCGGTAGGACACCCTTCCGCGGGCGACGGGGGGCAGGGCACGCGACGCGTGGTCGAATCGCACAAGTGTACCGTCAAAATGGTGTTGTCACTTTTATAAAAATTACCAAATTTCGGGGAAGTTGGAATTAATTCGCGGGAAAAAAAGATTATTTTAAAATTCATTAGTATTGTTACTATGACGATTACGTAAAATTTTATATTATATTTGGTCATGTGTTTATCTAACCTTTATTATCCTTACGGGTCGGACAGGGTTTTCTTTACATATTGTACAGGGTGTATCTGACATCGTAACGCAAACTTCGCGAAAAGGCTAGACCTCATGCCACTAACAAAATTATGATAGTCATTTATGTCGTTAATGAACGGTTACAGAATTCACAGTGTTTAAAAAAAAGTGTCTGCTCGGCCTTTGAACGTTGCAAGCGTGCCGCCGTACGGTTTAGTAGGTATGACGTTGAGCCCTGTTGTGAACTCTATTAAATCAGCTGATGAGATCGTTTTTCGAGTTTTGTTTTCATTGCGCTTTTTTGTGTAATTAGCGAATTAATTAATTTTTACTTTAAAATCTTATTGGGTTATAATAGTATTGGGTTATATATATTTTTGTTTTCATTGCGCTTTTTTGTGTAATTAGCGAATTAATTAATTTTTACTTTAAAATCTTATTGGGTTATAATAGTATAGCAATTATGAACGGTCTAAAGTGAAAAAACTACATATATATTTTTTGAAATCATGAAAAAGGTCGACGAAAAATTCCACCACTGGGGTTTCAGAATCAAGTACTGGATCCATGGTACTCGTTTGTGCGTCGATGTCAGATACACCCTTTATATACCTGGAACAAACAGTCCAACTAGGTCGGTCCAACTTCGAGAAAGAGGTGTCTCGTCGAATCCAGCTCGGCTGGGCAGCGTTCGGGAAGCTACGCTACATCTTCTCGTCTTCCAAGATACCACAGTGTCTCAAGACTAGTCTTATTGAAGTTAATAACACCAAATCTTTTGTATCTATTTACAACATTGAATTGCTCTACTGTAAAGTACGCAACGTACTTTTTACAGGAACCAAGTGGTGACAAGGCGTCATGCGCGGAGCGGAGGTCTAGGCGGATTACTGCCTGGAAGGAATATTATATTCTAGAGGTATGAGGAACAGGGTGTAAAGTTCAATAATCCTCTATAGAATAGAGAGGACCCTCCGACCAGATGGGTATTGTGTCTGGCGGGCACTTACCCAACGGTTGATGTTGGGAAGTTGTACAGAGTGGTGCTGACAATACGACAATAAATGAAAACACGAACTATGCTGGTTCATAGGAATAATCCTAAAGCATAGAAACAAAATTTTGCAATAAAAATAAAAAAATGAAAATTTCAAAGTCAAAGTATTTTATTTGTGAAAAATAGGTAATATGGTACATGGTATAAAAAAAATATGTGTATCACTATGTTTTGCCTTGCAAGGCGTACACATTATTTAAGAACAATATTGGTCATTTAAATTAACAATTGAACATTTCTTTATTTTATACTCTTATCATATAAAAACTCGATGGAATAGTAAGCTTTGTCAAGCAATAATTTCTTTAGTTGTAATTTAAAACGATTATTGTTAGTCATACTTTTTAAAGTTTTTGGTAGTTTATTAAAAAAATTTGAAGCAACTCTTTGAAAAAAGGGCAGTGCTGTGTTTTTTTGTCTTTGGTGTGCTTTGGTGACGTCTAGTATTAAGTGTTTCAAACTTAAACACATTCTCCTTAACAAAAATTGAAGTTTCATAAATATATTTCAAAGAAACTGAATCGCATAAAATTGCAAACGGAATAGAAGATCCTTTAAAAATATTGGTTCAGTGACCTCCGATCGGCGACAGCGCGATCCTCTATCGACTTGCTTTTTTCGCGCCATTATTATTAAAGTTTGGTACCGCAGGATGCGGCGGTCATTAACCTGTAAGCGCTTCCTTATCAACATCTACAGTAAGGTCAAAAGGGAAGTACCACTTTTGGCACTTATTGTTATCACAATAAAGTTCAAAAGTGGTGATGCACTTTTGACCCTTACTGTACAGTCAAGACCAAAAGTCGAGTTACAATCTCACAAAACTATGGCCAAGCAATACTAGTTGTAGTTACGACCTTCTTCTATAATAAAGTTTGATACACACTTATACAACTTGCTGCCCGCTTATGATTGTTAGGTACTACTTACTAATTTCAACGCTCACAGTAAGTGTTTAAATAGCCTAGAGGTTCTCGTCTTGATTGGCGTTCAAGGTGGTTCGAGTTCAAATCTAATAACTTACAAAATATTTTTGAAATATTTATTGGTGAGTTATGAATGCTAACAACAAAAATATGTAAAAATACCGATCCGCAACTTAACGATGATACTTTATTTTAAGATTTTTTCTATATTAGAGTCATTATAAAAAGATGACGGTAGATTTGAAACAAACTGAACAAAAAATATTCCACTACCTACAATAACTATTATTAACTACAATAACTCAAATAATATTACTTAGCTGTTGTTGGTTGGTGAACATATAGTTACGAGTTCGTGTTATTAGTTTTACTTTTTTAATCAATATGAAACCGGCTTCTGTGTAAGTTGTTTTTATTATTATTTGGGTAAGGTGCAAACCACCTCTTGTTGAAAGTGTGTAATAAATTTGTTATTGTTTTAGAGAACTACTGTAAGCCAAAGTCAAGAGGTTGGAGGACGAAGGTGGCTTATGTGTCGAGACAAGTGGAACGAAACAACAATATTTACCGTTGAATAAACCTTTGAATCTAGCGAAGAAGAGAGGTTGCATTTGTGGTTTAAAAATAAACTGGCGATACTGGTGGAGACTTATCGAGCTAAACAAAAAAAAAAACAATTTATAACAATCACAGTGCAGGAGTGTCCTACAAAGTGTTTTAAATATATGTCATTATATATCGTAATAACGGACTCTAAACCAACTCGTAAAGTAATTTTGCTAAGTGACAGTAATATGTTCGGTTGGCTTAATGGCTAACAGAAGTCGCCTTTTGCAATTTCAATACAAATTACTTTTGGTAAATTATAAAAAGAATAATTTCGGAATTCGATAAGAAATAAGTTCGTTTACTTTTGAACTAAGAAAGCGCTTGAAGATTATAATCTCATGCCTTCAAACTCCGAAAAAAGGCACTGCGGGATGGCATGCTATACACGCAAAAAATTGTAAATATAATAAGCACTGTTTTGTGTTCTAAGTATAGATTATGATTGTAATAATATTCAGGTTAAGCTTCAATCCTCTTTTCTTTAAGAAAATGAATAATTAAGCTATAACCTCTTTAATGATAACATGTAATACTATAACTTTCATATCTAAAAACCAAAAATGTTTTTTATATTTTTTACCATAATAATATCATAAGTTTGTTAAGGATTACTTTTATATAAAATATTACAATGCTGCCATTTCAACGTTTGTTTCATTTATTAGTATAAGTATATCTATACCGAATAATATATAACTTCATAATATATTGCATTATATTATTTATTATATTACATCTATAGTAAACTAAAACATATAATAAAAACCTATTTTGGTATAAATATTCAGTAAATTTTCCTATTCGTTTAAATATTATTTGCAAACATTTTTATTTTAAAATACAAATCAGTTATCATAATTTTAAATTATATGAAACAACAAAAAGATTTGCCGTTAGTAAGGATCGAACCCACAATCGCTCGCTTATGATAGACCATTGTTAAGTGCGGCCGCTAACTTAACTTCAAATGAAGTAACGAAATTTTGCATTACTTTAAAGAAAGATGAAGACTGCGATAATAAAAATAATGCGTTAGTGTGCGTGGCCGGTTTAGCGCAGGCGACAGTAGTCTTTAAGGTGGGAATGGACTTCTACAGCTGATTGTACATCATGTAGAAAATGTGAAAAATGAAAAATAATTTCCTGTGACTAAACTAATGGACATATTTATATGATTTTTAATGGGTAGACCAAGAATGTGTTGAGGTACACGATGTTTAATTTATTGTCGTAATGTCAGCACCACTCTGTATATGCTAGTTGCACGGTATACTCTGCTTGCGAGATGTAGGATCCGGTGTGTTTCTCGGTGGTAGGCCACAACATCGGTCGCCAGCAACTTACCAGCCACCAGACAAAGTCATGCCGCCAAGCGATTCGTCGTGTTCCGGCATGATGTCTGGTGAAGCAGTACGGAGGACGGGTCTGAGCAGTTGTGTTGCGATGTACGCGCCGGGTACGATGCGCGAAATGTTTTTGTGTCGGGAGTTTGGTTGTGGAGGGTCTCCAGATTAATCTCCCTCTGGCGCAGCATTGTTGGTCGTGTTGTTGGGTTTAACATTGCACCACCGCCTTAACTGCCGTCTTCCTTCCGATTTACTCAGTTCTTTTGAGTTAGTAGGCTTAATAAACTAGTGCGCCTTACCACCAATGATTGCATCACTGCTTACCATCAGGTGGGATTGCAGTCAAGCGCTAGTTTGTAATTTATAAAAATAAAATCCCTACGACGACGCCAGTATGACGCGCCGTTCATATGTAGCGAACGTCAAATAATAACTATTAAGTACTCATTATTATTTGAAGAACGGCAATGCCATACTTTTGCAATTGTAATTTAAAACAACACTTTTTAATTAAAGTCTAATTAAAAAGTGTTGTGTGCTACAACTACCTACTCGTGAATACCCGCCCTAAAGACCACCTTGCATAAGCTTCTAACTTTAACTGAAATAGATAATTTTAAGGCACTACAGCATGTTACGTGGGTCACAAATGTCTCGCCATGACACCTCCGCCGGGCCGGAACAAGCGAGGTAGATCAAAGAAATGCTGGCTTGACGTTGTAAGAGATTACATGCGTGCCAACAATCTCTTACCACAGGATACTAAAGATCGCGCGAAATGGAGGAGAATGAGCAGGAAAGCGGATCCCGGGCTACAACGCGAGGACCGCGGATGCAACCGGGACTGAACGCTGGGATGATGACGATGAGATAGTCCATACTAATATTATACATGTGAAAGTATCTCTGTCTGTCTGTCTGTCCGGCTTTCACGCTAAAACTACAGAACCGATTATAATGAAATTTGGTACACAGATAGTCTAGACCCTGAGAAAATACATAGGCTACAACTAATACATCCCGCTTTGACTAATAGGGGAAGAGCAGTAACAAAATATGTTGCGAAAACGGGAGCTAACGCGGACGTACATATTGCTCCCATTATTTTAACAGGCGCTTATTTTATATCAACTGATTTCTTTTTCATTTACGGGAACCACCGCGCTGTAAACTGAAGTCCACGTGGGCGGAGTCGCGGGCAAGAGCTAGTTTTAAGTAAAGTGAATAATGGTAATACTACAGGTAATCATCTGCCTGTCTTTTCCTAAGTGAATACCTACCGGATATAGCTAAATTCCAATATTACTTAGAGCCACTGCCTTAATCCGACCTTCACAACCCAGTTACCGAGTAATAGGGCACCCCTTGATAGGAGTATAGGACTAGTTGTCAGGCTTCTGACACTCACTGCTTACCATCAGACGGGATTGCGGTCAAGCGCTAGTTTATAACTTATACCTAAATAAAAAAGTCTGACACGCCCTTCCGCTTCACCAAGAGCGGGAGAGGTCATTTGATGATTTCCCTCCGGAAAAAAATGTAAGTACCTAAGATGATCCTTCCGATGATTTCCGAGTTATGTACCTAAGCTGCTATCATAAGTATAATCAAATGGAGTCATTGACCCCGATTCCCTTGTTCACAAACTAAATTACATAAATTTAAGTTCAGGGCATCTTTTTATTTCTATTTCATTAAGAAAAGGAGAGAAGATAAAATGTCAGTTTAGACCTGTCAAATTAGTGCGCTCCTGACGTACCTAAACTGGCGTATTTTTAGTCGCCATGTTTATAATCGCGTCTAAACTGACTATGGGGTATCTTAATTTGACAGGATAAAATGTCTTCTATCCTTTTCTTAACGAAATGGAAAGAAAAAGATGGTCTTAACATAAAATTAGTGTAGTTTGTAAATAAGAGAATCGGCGCTAATGACTACTTATTTAGTAGGTACTTATTTATTTATACCATGACACCGGATTTCAAAAATGATATTTTTAAAACGCAGCATTTCAGGTAACTACGAAATGAATACGTTAAATTTCATGAAAGATTATGTTTTCTGTTTTCTCATGATTTATGTATACTTAGTAGGAACCTACATGTATTTATATTCCCACTTTATTAGATCAGAAGAAAAATGTTTTCCTATGGTAAGGCATCCCGCAATGATTTATAAAATCATTCAACAATGTCGGCCGCTCCAAAATTATAACTTGCACGCATTTCCTCATCCCAACTGACTCACGATGTGCCCAAAACAGAACTTATTACTTACAAAATTGCACATTCCTCTCAGCTAGGCGAAAACATACCTTACTGTAGTTTGACAAAGCAGGTTTTAACTGCTTGTGTTAGTTTGCAACACTCCAGCGTTCCCAATTTAAACTGAGCCATCGCGTCTCTCTATTTTCCTCGATTTTGTGAAGAAAATGAAGCAATGACCATATAGGAGGGAGACCAACGTAATATAGCCAAGTTTTACCGCCGCTGTGGTGTTTACAGAATCGCGGAATAGTCGTTGGACCGAAATTAGTTCGAAACGAATGCGTCAATGGACAGTCGCGACGCGGCTACTGTTGCGCGCGCGGTCGATCCTAAAATATTTATATTTTTATGATTCGATACGCGACTAGAGAATTTTATATTAAAAATATAACGGGGTAGAGTTTGGCGCCGCTGTGACGTGCGTTTGCGCAAGGGTGGCGCTTTGTCGTGGAAAGGATATTGTGATTTTTTCGGATACACATAAAGGTAAGTAATTTATGTTGTAGTTTTTGTGCTTTAATTAGGTACATAGATCTCCCATCAAGAGAAATAAGGAATTCATTCTAAAGAGAAACATAACTGGTAGTCGGATGACATTGTTGCATGATCGCGCCCTACATCATACTGCATATCCTCAACTCTCAGTCCGCTTTCCCAATCCACATAAACGAAGAAAAATTACAAAATTATAAGCTGCAATATTTTCCTTTTAAATAGCCGCAGTCGTTTATTTTAGATGATAAATAGATATAAAACCGCTCTCTCACCTACATCTTTGGTTGCATCATTTATTTTAGTTGAAAGTCTGAAAACATCGTATAAATCATACCAGACGCAATAATTCTACTGAAATAAGCACTGAAACGGTTATTTTTGTCCGTTTCAGCACTTTCAATAGGCATGCAGGGCCGTAAAGTTTTATGACGATGTGATCTCACTAAATACCACATGTATCTTTTAGAGATTTTTTTTTATATTTACGATCATTTTCATATCATTATACATGGTCGTCTTTGGCAGTGTTTTAGTTTTTAATTACGATTCCAAAGATAATTTCCTTTCATCTTTCTTTTTAACGCAAAGGAAGGAAAATGTTCAGCCTACGTTAAAAAGCTTTATGGTTTAAACTTTTATAGTTATTTTACGCACGGTTTAGTCTTTGAAGGGAATAAATAGCAGTAACGCATAGCACGAAAATTATTAATACAACAGTTTTTTTTTTAATTTTTGGGATTTGACAAAGGAAATCAAGCCTCTCAAGTATGAGTGTGCGGGTTCGATTCAGGTCAGGCAAGTACCAATGTAACTTTTCTAAAGACAATATGATTTGTACCTACTTTCTAAGTAAGATATCTTGGACACCAATAACTGATTACAAGGTGAAGGAAAACATCTTGAAGAAACCTGGACTTAAGTCTGAAATCGCCAACCCGCATTGAGCAAGCGTGGTGATTACGATCAATCCTCTGTATCAGGGATCTATGCCCAGCAGTGGGATGATAAAAAGGTTGATGATGATGATTTGACTAAGCCGTCGGCATACATTGCACTTACTTAATATTCTAGGTTATGCAGCACGTTACGCTACTACAATCTGTCATATTACTTTATTAGATTTTAAATTGTATCCCTAAAGTTTAATACTTATGCTCAAGATTGATAGCGAAATTTGACAGTATAGGGTAGTTTGACCTGCTGTCATCCGTACAATCAAATATTCTAACCTGAACTGAAAGCTGTGCAGCTGGGGAGATCGTCTGAGGAGGTCTTCTCTACAACAACACACTAGGAAGTGGTGAAAGGCGAACGTTTTTGAGGGGACTGTCTAATGTAATTCCGACATTCGAAAAAAGCTGATTTTCACTAATTTGAAGAAATGTCTTGTGATTTTGAATTAGCACGAACCAGCTCTCTTGTGCGCTTTTATTGAATTAGCACGAACCAGCTCTCTTGTGCGCTTTTATTGAATTAGCACGAACCAGCTCTCTTGTGCGCTTTTATAACTTCTAACATGATGAAATGAAATGAAATCGTTTATTAAGCAAGGATCGCTGATCACTTCATCATATTTTTTTTAAACTAGCTGGAGCCGGCATTTCCTAACTGACTATCTCTGAGAAGAAAAAGCCGAAACAAACTCAGTGATCATCGTCTTTTTTCAAATCCAGACATTAAAAATGAAAATGTTTATAATAATTTACGTGATTGAAAAAAAAATCAGTGTTTAAAATGGCATAATTGTAGCATAATTACGCATATTGCTTTTTAATAACAATGCTTAGCAGAGCGAGCAGCTCTGATGATACTTATTAGCGTAAACATTAAATTCACGACATTGCATTAGGTAGTTTATGTAAGTAGTTTAAATGAAGTAAAATGTGTATGACTTCTAAATCGTCCACGGTAGGTATGTAACTTCAGGCGTCAGCACATCAAGCTAGGTACTATAATCTGCCAAATTTCTTTGTTAAATTTTTTATCTCACATTAAGGCTCGCGGTTGATTGAGAAAAAAGACTGATTTACACGGTGCAATTTAATTGCCTATGGTTTCAATTAAGTTGAAGCAACCATAAAAGTTGCATTGTCTAAATACTATTTAGACGATGTAAGTCATTTGTTGTACCAATTGTATTGTATGTAATTAAATTGCACCGTGTAAATCAGTCATAATATTTGACAGTTTCGAGCAGCTTGACCTGCTGTCACGTCACGTCTACGTCTATGATAATATCGCCACCCTGCAAATTATAAAAGCACACATTAGGCACCTTTCTATACCGACTCTAGCTATTAGCTAACTTCATTAGCACAAGCTTGTATCAGCAGGTCAAGTAGCTTTTCCCTATCAATCTAGATCCTAATACTTTAGCAATAAAATGAAAATCTATGTTTGTTTTTCTGTTGTGGTCCTTTAGTCTGCACTCTGCGGTAGGCAACTACCTACAGTGAACGGTTGACACACCCTTCTAAGATATTAAACAACGTTATGATTTCTTTGCTTTTATTTTGACTGAGCATCTTTCTATCTTGCTGACTAAACTAGCTCTGTTATTTTTCCCTCTAAAAAAAAAAAAGAAGTCAGGCCTAGGGGAAGGTCCCCCCTGGGTACGCCCACGTAGGTACACAAAATGTATCATATAAATTCAAATAACTATATGCATCTAATAAATAAACATCATACACGAGCAAATAAAATATAATGCTTAAAGAGAGATGCAGTACTAAACTACAAGCGCCTAAACTACAGCATTACACATTACACACACTGGAAAATTCCCTAGCACGTAGGTTTTTCCCCAATGATAGAGGGAAAAATAATCACGACCTTAAAATTGGCGTCGATTCCCTTGTACACAAAGTAAATATAAGTTTTATGAAGAAAAGGACAGAATATAAAATATTAGTGTAGTCCTGTCAAATTAAGATAGGTAGGGACCAGTGGCGAAGGGTGAAATTTTGACAAAGGGAAGCCGGTCCAAAAAAATAAACACTTAAAGACTTACCTACTGCAGGATATCTTGGAGGAGGTCTTCAGATAAGAAATTAAGATAGGTAGGGTAGGGACCTACTCCATCTAGACAGACTAAAAATACGTCAAATGACTTCACGCGCGGAATAATTTGAAAACTAAAATTAATCTTCTGTCCTTTTCTTAATGAAATAGAAAGCAAAATATGCGCTTAAATTTACTTTAGTTTCTGAACATGGAATCAGTGTCATTGTGTAACTCCGTTCATTTGGGACATAACTATTGGCGCCGATCCTCTTGTTCACAAACTAAACTACTTAATTTTAAGTTAAGTGCATCTTTTTCTTTCTATCCCATTAAGAAAAGGATAGAAGATAACATTTTAGTTTAATCCTGTCAAATTAAGATATTCAATAATTAACAATTATTGAATAATTTGACAGGACTAAAGTAATATTAATCTTCTGTCCTTTTTTTAATGAACTAAAAAGAAAAATATACTTACACTTAAATTTACTTTAGTTTCTGAACATGACAATCAGCGCCAGGTACTCTGTTCATTTGGACATATTTTCGTTTGAATCACCACATTGACAATTCACAATTGGTAGACAAAGACAATACCTGTAACAAGTGATAACTATTTATAGACTGGCTTTGACCATGGCTTCGCTCAAGTTGATGTGTATTTTTTGCATTTTAAGTCAATAACAAAGGGAAACGTGAAGTCACAGTATATTCCGAATAAATTAATCCACTGAATTTTAGGGTTCCGTAGGCAGATGTGTCAAGAGAAAATATCAGTTTTGGCAAAATAACTTTAACTCCTACGCTCCTACATATCAAAGTTCAGCTCACACAACTTCAAACATTTTCATAACTTTCTCAACAGTGAACTCTAAAATGATCTTTAGTAGGTAGGTACCTCCCATTAAAATAAAATTGTCAAATAACATCAATCTGAAATATAGGTACGTTACCTTAGGTATCTGTAGCGGAGGCCTAGTAGTAATGGCGTTAGTACTTATCCATACTAATCCATACTAATATTATATATGCGAAAGTAACTCTGTCTGTTACGCTTTCCCGCTTAAACCTCTCAACGGATTTTGATGAAATTTGGCACAGAAAATCTGCCCCGATCTGTGCTCGATCTGTGCTTACCCTGAGAAAGAACATAGGCTACCTTTTATCGCGGAAAAATTTGATGTTCCCGAGGGAAATCTAAAAAGCGCGATATAACCGAACTCCACGCGGGCGAAGCCGCGGGCGGAAAGCTAGTATTAGGTATAAATGCGAAAGTAACTCTGTCTGTCTGTCTGTTACGCTTTCCCGCTTAAACCTCTCAACCGATTTTGATGAAATTTGGCACAGGCAATCTTTAGACCCTGAGAAAGGACATAGGCTACCTTTTATCCCGGAAAAATATGATATTCCCGAGGGAAATCTAAAAAGCGCGATATAACCGAAATTCACGCGGGCGAAGCCGCGGTTGGAAAGCTAGTAGGTACTTATCTATGCCAAGACTTGCGATTTGTAGGAGCAGGTCGTAGGTTCGAAACTAGCCAGGCGCTTTTCTGTGTTTAAATAATTTCATCACCATTGCTCTCAAAACGGCGACGGAAAACATTGTGAGGACTTCGGCATGTCCTAGAATAGAACCAAAAATTCGAAGATATAGACACCGATTGTCTTCTTCACATTCGATCCAGCCGTCCCTTGCTGTCCTCTCTAGCGACGCCCTAAGCCGAGGTTCGTACCCCACAGGGGGTGCCCTTAGTGCGTAGTCGCCTAATTTTAATTTAGTTTTAAGCACCCCTGGATGGAGGCTTTAATTTTAATTAAGGCATCCACAGGAAAGTCCGATTAAGTAGTTACGGTCCCCTAGTAGCCACCTACGAGATGCCATATCAAAAAAAAAAAAAAAAAAGATTGTCTTCTTCACAAACTAAACTAATTTTAGTTAAGTGCATTTTTTTCTTTCTATTTCATTAATAAAAGGATGGAAGATAACATTTTAGTTAAATCCATAGACAGTTTAGACGCGATTATAAACATGGCGACCAAAAATACATCAATTTACGTCAAGCGCGGACTAATTTGACAGGTCTAAACAAACATATTATCTTCTGTCCTTCTCTTAATCCATACTAATATTATAAATGCGAAAGTAACTCTGTCTGTCTGTCTGTCTATCTGTCGGTCTGTCTGTCTGTCTGTCTGTCTGTCTGTCTGTCTGTCTGTCTGTCTGTCTGTCTGTCTGTCTGTCTGTCTTTCTGTCTTTCTGTCTGTCTGTCTGTCTGTCTGTTACGGTTTCCCGCTTAAACCTCTCAACCGATTTTGATGAAATTTGGCACAGACAATCTTTACACCCTGAGAAAGAACATAGGCTACCTTTTATCCCGGAAAAAAGGATATTCCCGAGGGAAATCTAAAAAGCGCGATATTACCGAACTCCACGCGGGCGAAGCCGCGGGCGGAAAGCTAAAGCGCGCTTTTTAGATTTCCCTCGGGAATATCAATTTTTTCCGGGATAAAAGGTAGCCTATGTTCTTTCTCAGGGTCTAAAGATTGTCTGTGCCAAATTTCATCAAAATCGGTTGAGAGGTTTAGGCGGGAAAGCGTAACAGACAGACAGACAGACAGAGTTACTTTCGCATTTATAATATTAGTATGGATTTATGTACACACAATAAAATACATAAGAATAAGACAAAATAGCCCTTAACTTCTATCTAAAGTACCTACAACAGTTTATTGAAATTATAAAAGAACAAACTATACATAAAAATCCCCCTATAATCAACACCCTACTTGCGTAACACAAACTTTTAGTTGAAATCATTTTGAAGCATATTGCTATGCCATTTCTGCCTATGTTCGAAAATGTGTCTGTTTAACAACATAAATAACGCAATGAATATTGTTGAATTGTCGTTGTGTGTTGTGTGTGTGTTTTTTTTAATAAGTATAAACTAGTGCTTGACTGCAATCCCGCCTGATGGCAAGCAGTGATGCAGTCGTTGATGGTAAAGCGCACAAGTTTATTAACCCTATTCACTTAAAAAACTTAGGAATAGGAAGGATGACGGCAGTTGAGCGAGGTGATGCAATGTTAAACCCAAGACCAACACGACCAAACGATGCTGCGCTAGAGGGAGATTGATCTGGAGACTCTCCGCGACCAAACTCCCGACACAACAACATTTGGCGCATCGTACCCGCCACACATCACAACACAACTGCTCAGACTCGTCCTCCGTACGGCTTCACTAGACATCATGATTCATGCCGGAATACGACGAATTGCTTGGCGGCAAGACTTTGTCTGGTGGGTGGTAACTTCTGCCGGCAGCCGATGTTATGGCCTACCACCGCGAAAAAACACACTTACCTACCCCGCTAGTTTATCTTGCTAATATTATAAATGCGAATGTTTGTGAGGGTGGATGAATGTAAAATGTTTGTTACTATTTCACGCAAAAACTCCTGAACGGATTAGAATGAAAATTGTCACAAAGGTAGTTTAGAATTATGGCAAACTCCTCCCAACTTGGGGAAGGCCTTTGTCCAGCAGTGGACCTCTTTAGACTGAAGAAGATGAAGAAAACTATAGATTATGTTAGTTTTTATCCAGATATTCCCATATGATCGAAACTTCTTCGGGTGAAACCGCGAAACGGAGATATTAATATTATACTTACATAGAAGCAGCAGCATTTCCCGTAAGCTGCCAACAAATTTATTGCAGTATTGATAGCTATAAATTGTATAATTAATTAGTCCAACTTCCCTGTTAATTAATTATGTCTGAGTTTGTCGCGATAGATGAATGACGCATGCTTGCCGCAATAAAGCATTCTTGGAAACAGAAGCATTCAAATACCAAAATGTACAGATGCCAGCACATCAAGCTACTACAACCTGTCACATTTCCTTATTAGATTATCAACTTTATGTCTAAAACATTAAGGCCCTACGTTGATTGGGAATATCTGACAGTTTGGGGTAACTTGATCTGCTGTCGTCCGTATATGGGCGTACCCCTCGGCAGCTGCCCCGAGATATCTCGTAGAACATGTATGAACTCCCCTAATTACTAATAAAAGTATTTAACGGGGACTTATACAGGATCATTTGCGTCTACTTGCGCTATACAGGAGTGAATTCAGACAATCATGCTCATCATCATCATCATCAACCTTTTTATCGTCCCACTGCTGGGCACAGGTCTCCTCTCATATAGAGAAGGATTGAGCGTAATCACCACGCTTGCTCAATGCGGGTTGGCGATTTCAGACTAAGTCCAGGTTTCCTCAAGATGTTTTCCTTCACCTTAAAAACCAGTCATTGGTGTCCAAGATATTAGAAAGTACATATAATTAAGAAAAGTTACATTGAGCTTTCCGGATCTGGAATCGAACCCGCACACTCATACTTGAGAGGCTGGTGTTTTAACCACTAGGTCACCACGACTTTTGCTAAGCTGGGTACGCCCTCGAACACGTAGGTAGACCTGCCATGATGCAGTTTTCAGTAGAACGAAGGTCAGTCTGAATTTATGTAGGTAAGCTCAAACAACCACGGAATAGCTAAACCATTGTTTGCACCAGAATTTTCGGTTCAAAAACATGACAATAAACGGACAAAACATCTAATATTATTATAGCAATAATAAAAGTAAAAGGCAGTATGTGCGCTTCAATACGGCCCACATCGTGAGGAAGTTCCTGTCTCTGAACCTCTAAACCCACGGGTAGCTTGGACCCTGCTGCTACCGACATCAGTGGATCACTATCCATACTCATATTATAAATGCGAAAAGTATCTCTGTCGGTCTGTCCGCGTTTCACGTCAAAACTACTGAACCGATTGTAATGGAATTTAGTACACAGTCTAGAGCATGAGAAAGGACATAGGCTATAAAACATCCCGCTATGACCCATAGGAGCAGAGCAGGAATAAAAAATGTTGCGAAAACGGGAGCAAACGCGGACATACATATTGCTCCCATTATTTTAAAAGGCGCTTATTTTATATCAACTGAGCTCTTTCGGTTCGAAGCTTACGCGGGTGAAACCGCGGGGCACAGCTAGTTTTTTATATTTTGAAATGTTTTTGTAGGTATGTATTTTTAAATCAAAATACACATTTAAAAATGTAACTTAATATAAATTAAAATATTATTCATTTCCAAAAACAGCTGTCAGTAAACCTGATTACATGCGACAAATGTCTGTTAACATACCAGGCCATCAAAGAATGAGACAAGAATATAAAGCAGACCGATATTCCGACAACTGCACCAGTGTTTGGAAATCATTAAAGAGATATAGGCCGGGCCAATGGACCGCGAAATTTAGACATTCGCTACAATTGAGTCACCGGCTTCTTGGAGTTTGCAGGTAGCTGGGTTCTGGGAACTGGGAGTCTGGGCTATGATGATAAAAAGGCAGAAAACAATTACCTAAACCTTGCGTAAGTATGGCAAAGACGGTCCTCTTTTGCAGTCAAAGGATAATGGATAATGTTGTATGGGCCCAGCCGCCCAATGCTCTAAAAATACACTACGCATCATAAACTGCCCGCTTTTCTTGTATAAAGAGTTTATTTAAAAAAAAAAGTTGCTCCACACTAGTTATTTCTCCTGTATCGTACCCGGAACAAGTAGGTACTTGTAGGTCATATAAATATTTGGTCCGCGCGGGAATCGAACCCGCGACACGCAGCTTAGCAGTTAATAGCGTAACCACTGCGCTAACCGTGCTATTTATCTAAGTTTAGTGTATCTTTTTTCTATTACATTAAGAAAAGGGCTGAAGATCAATATTAATTTAGTTCTGTCAAATTACTCAGCGCCTGACGTCAATTGACATATTTTTAGTGGCCATGTTTTAACCGCGTCTAAATTGTCTATGGCGTATCATAATTTGACAGGATTAAATTAACATTTTATCTCTTTCCAAAAGATGCATTGAACCTAAATTTAGTTTAGTTCGTGGACAAGAGAATCGGGCTCACTATCCATCCCAGATAATCCAATTATCCGGCCATCCTAAGTCTAGCAATGAGTTTTTATACTGCACTTTTAAAATGTCTAGATCTGGAAATATAGGGCTTAAAAGTTACGCACTGCATGTCATGCGATATTGAACCTTATGCCATTGACATAAGGTCCATTCGTAACAATATTAAAACTACAAGAGGAAAAATCAAAGAACAATCAGTGTATAGAAATCGGACGCAGCTCAAGCCCAAGCCTTTTTGTACTCAATATAATCCTTCACACTATAAAATGCTTTCTGACACAACTTACGTTTAATGAAGAATTTGAATTTATTCAGGCTCAGATCTTGAACCACCTCTGGAAGTCCACAATATAATATAAGTACCTATACTGAGTATACCTACAATATGTAAAGAAAACCCTGTCCGATCCGTGAAGATATTGTTAGGTATCGATAACTGATTCTACTAATGCCTACAAAGACAGGCTAAACTTAAAAAAAATCCCCCTAAAAAAATAAATATTATTTCGCAAAAAGAGGTATTTTAATACATGTGCGGTAAGCAACCACTTCCGCGGGCGGCGGAGGGCAGGGCACGCGGCACCTGTGACGTGTTCGCGTCGCTATTCGCTTATAATAATACCGGTGTTGTCACTTTTTTTTAAATTACCAAATTTCGGGGAAATTGGAATTAATTCCCGGGAAAAAAGGATTATTTCAAAATTCATTAACATTGTTACTATGATGATTACGTAAAATTTTATATTATATTTGGTCAAATGTTTACCTAACCTTTATTATCCTTATGGGTCAGACAGGGTTTTCTTTACATATTGTATACACTAGCTGCGCCACGCGATTTCACCCGCGTTTTTTTTTATCTGCCCCGCTCCTATTGGTCGCAGCGAGATATTATATAGACTAAAACCTTTCTGGAGTAATGGGCTATCCAACGCAAAAAGAATTTTTCAAATCGCACCATTAGTTCTTGAGATTAGCGCGTTCAAACAAACAAACAAACTCTTCAGCTTTACATATTAGTTTGTATAAAATTTAGATCCTAAGAGAGCATGTCCTTCTCTGTATGAGAGGAGACCTGTGCTTAGCAGTGAGACGATAAAAAGGTTGATGATAATGATGATAAGCATGTCTGAATTCACTCAGAGAAAAAATATTATATGGGATTAAGATTGATATACTTACTTAATAATAGGAAAATATTTATCTTCTCAAAACTTATTGGCGCTCAAAATACCCTTTTCTAAGCTTGCATAGACACTTTTTGCAGTTAACGGCTTACAAATCGTAAGTCTGGTCTTTTAAAGTCACGACCACACACGTTCCCTTCGTCAGCAGTCTTCCCTTTGGATTACCTACCTAGACTTTATGAATTGCGGTACCTACTCCTGAAAACGCATACAAAAAATATGCTACTGATAGATGAGTTGATACCTACTAAAAATTTATCAAATTAATCTATTTAGGGAGAGAAAAGTGGGATGACGCTCTTCGTAATGCTCCTATCAGCTTCCTCCCACGGACACCGGAAAGTATTCGATACGCCGATGAGCCGATCAATAGGTATATACCTAAGACACATGGCTACCACTCCACATGATGCTATATTATTCCATCGTTTCCATTATTTATTTTACACACATTCCATCCATACAAAATGGTTCTGCTCAGCCCCATAAAGCAACGAAAGCAAACCGAAAGCCGACCAGACGCGAAAAAACTAAATAAACACGGAATACGTGTTTCATCGCGTATTAAAAGTGCTGGTTTAAGCTATAAGGAGTATTAAATCTAGGGCATAAAAGCCATATTGTTGAGAAAAACTACTGATACATATTTCTCTTAATATATACAAACATTCGTCACTGCCGCGCTGCAGACTGGATTTCAGCAGCCCATTTTTCAGGCGGTTTTCTCGGAGTATATTTTAGTATGTGGGGCGCCACAGGCGGTAAACATCGCAGTACTATGCTACTTTTGTGCATGAATTGGAGATGTAGAATAACTTTAGTATATGTAGTTCACGTTGCCACGGGTAGGATTTGTCTAGGAATAGTGCACTCCATCAGGGGCTTTAGTCTGTTATTACAATAGTGTCAAAATGGTCACTCAGTGACATCATAATGATACATTTTGAGAAGTTTCGTAATTTATTAAGAAAATTACGTCAGTAATGACGCCATTTTGTTAGTGATTGACACTCCACTCCATATTAGTAAATGTTCAAATTGAGTAGTAGTTTATAGAAAAAGATTTCTACTAACGGGTTTATAAAACCCGGCAATAATGGCAATACCACCATTCCATTACGAGACAACTGAGATAATTAATCAATCATTACGAATTTAGCAGATTACGAACTTGTAAGCACAATGGCAAATAAATGGAATCGTGTTGGAATGAGAAATTTACGAAAATAGCAGAGTAGGGCCCCAGTTCTCGAGGCTGTGAGATACCACTTAGATACATTGTAGGGAATGGGCTGCATGGGCGACCTAAATAAGTCAAGTCTACCTAAGCAATTTAATTAGGTCATAATTATGAAGATTTTTAACAATTCTGTTCGCTAAATTAGGTAGGTACCTATACCTACTTTGACCGCTAGCTAACAAGAGTTAGGAGCCAAGATTTACCAATTAAAATTATTCTGAAAACTTCTTCTTCAGAATAATTTCTGCATGCACTTACCTCAACCACAATATCAGTAGGTAACATGTTCCTATGGTTTATTATTGGATTCGCATGAACTTTCTCGCTATTACTATTTTTTTCTATAGGTCACTCCCACGAACTTCATTTATTTGTGTGCTAGTCGATAACTTCAGACATATGTTTTAGAATTTAGATAATTGACACCTTTTTGATTATATGCTATGAAATTAAGAATAACGTAAAGCACAGAAGTAATAAAAAGTTCACAATGTGTTATATTATTACTAAAGGTACATACGACAGCATATCAAGCTATTACAATCTGTCAAATGTCTTTATTAGATTTTCTATTTTATTTGTATAGGTTCAAGGTTGGTTGGGAATATTTGACAGTTTCAGGTAATTGGACCTGCTGTCGTTCGTAGTATTTTTTTACCTCTTTATATGACTTCTGTATTAAATATAATTAATTTTCTGACTTATATTAATGACATATATTAAACTATTGTTTAGTTACTAACGCTTTTTTTTTGGCGGGAATGTCAATATGAGTGTCTCGCTCATATTTCATTGGACTTTTAAAATTATTTATAGTGTTGTTTACTAAATAAAAGCGCGTGATTTATGTAGTAAACAGTGCATTCAGTGAATAATTCATAAAGAACAGTGAAATATTGTAGCATAGTGGCCACATCATGTCTTGACGCTAAACCACTCCTAATCGGCCACACGCGCGCGCGCACACTATAATGTTGCAACAACCTTTTAAATAAATATATGTCAAAAGCCAGGCCATAGATGCCTCACCATATAAACTGCAACACCATATTTTTACCTGTGTACCAACCAAACAGTTTTTGAACATCTGCGTATATGTATAGATATCGCCTACCTAGTAATATATGTATAGGCACATCTACGTTTCTCATATTTTACAGAAATAAAGATCAAAAATCTTATAAATGTTTGAAATTAATTTACGACATGGTTTTATGTTTCTTACAGATTCATTTCTATACTAGTAACCAAACTTAGTGTTCAACGGGTTCGAGGTACTAGTATAGAAGCTAATAAACTCAGTATAGTAGAGTAAGTAATATGTAATAAACTCAGTTTCACATTTTTTCAGATGTGCCGACATATGTTTTACTAGGTGAGCGATGAAAAATATCTACATTTCAAACATATACGCTCTTCCTCTGTTCTAAGCGATACTAAGTCATTAACTTTGTATGAAATTTAATGCAAGTAGTCAACATGTGATGCTTTATGATATTCACTAATCAGATAGCATATCACTGCCCATCAGGCATGATTGCAGCCAAGCGCCAGTTTATATTTTATACGAAAAAAAAAACATGGCATACAAGCGAATTGCATACTTTTTCGAGAGAGCACCCCGGCTGTCGAAAAAAAAGTGAATATCAGCGCTTTGGCTCTTTCTCGCATAGGGTCTTCAAAAACAAAAGTCATTTATTAAGATTCGGCTGAGAATCAGCAGTTTTTTAACGTCAAAATTACAAAAGACAGTCGCCCAAAACGTCCGCCCTGCGCCACTTCCTAATACTGACAACAGCCGGTCCCGAAACTGTCAAATATTCCCTGTCAGCGTTATGGCTCAAGAGCCATGCTGCCGTCTGTACATTATGATGCTGAGCGATGGCCGATTTGCGTAGACGCATGTTTTGCACCATTTTCTTTTTTTACGGAAAATTTACGACGCGCGACCTTATGTTCTTTGTTTCTTCTTTCTCACAGGTGTAGCAGTTTTATTTATTTAAATGTGAATTCCGGTTTTCCATGTGATGATAACTATTAATCTACATGAGTGTTCACTGGCTCACTGCTTGTAACTATTTACAAGTGTCAGGGCAAGTCAGGATAACAAGCTGCCAGTCTTCGCGTAAATAATTGTGATGTGGTGTTTATTGCGACATTTTGAGGAGTTTTCAAAAAATAATACTCAATTTTATTTCTGGAAATTACTTACGACGCGTCCCGTTTTCGTGCCGTTTTTACGACTTGCCAAAATTAACGATTTGCTTATTATTTATAGTTTAATATCAATATTTAGCAAGTCGTGGTGGCCTAGTGGTTAAAACACCAGCCTCTCAACCTCAAGTATAAGTGTGCGGGTTCGAATCCAGGTCAGGCAAGTACCAATATAACTTTTCTAAAGTTATATGTTCTTTCTAATTATATCTTGGACACCAATGACTGAAGGTGAAGGAAAACGTCTTGAGGAAACCTGGACTTCATAAGTCTGAAATCGCCAACCCGCATTGAGCAAGCGTGGTGATTACGCTCAATCCTTCTCTGTATGAGAGGAGACCTTTACCCAGCAGTGGGACGATAAAAAGGTTCATGGTGATGATCAATATTTATCCATCCATACTAATATTATAAATGCGAAAGTAACTCTGTCTGTCTGTCTGTCGGTCTGTCTGTCTGTCTGTCTATCTGTCTGTCTGTTACGCTTTCCCGCTTAAACCTCTTAACCGATTTTGATGAAATTTGGCACAGACAATCTTTAGACCCTGAGAAAGAACATAGGCTACCTTTTATCCCGGAAAAAATTGATGTTCCCGAGGGAAATCTAAAAAGCGCGATATAACAGTACATATAAATCTTTTAAAATAAATTCACTGAATGTGAAAATTGCATCAAAATAAGTTGCTTAGTTTAGAAGAATAATTTAAAATCAGCTGCCAGTGAAAGTCTCTTCAAAATCGCTTCAACCATTTCGCTACAAACTTTTGGAAACATAAGTTTCTTCAAACAAATAAAACAACTACTTATTTTCATCACAACTGCTCTCAAAATTGTGAAGAAAAGCATCGTAAGAAATCGCCATGTCCTGGGAGTCTAGATCCGAAAATTTGAAGCACCAATCCGTACTGGGTCCTTGTGGTAGATTACGGCCGACATAGGATGAGTACATAGAGTAGATAGTTTCAGGGTGTGCGTTACATTACATGTTGTAACATGTAATGTAATTAACACAGATTCTCGAACACCCCAATTAGAATATTATGTTATAATCATAATACTTACATACCTATACTGAATTTTTAATTTAACATGTATATGCACTGTTATTTATTAAATTAGTTATACCAATTCTTGGAGAACGAAGACCTTAACATTCTTGGAATAAGGATTTATTTCTTTATTTTGTATTGAATGATCAAATTTGTATAAATGCAAGTAAAACTGCGAATTTAAAAGTCTGTACAAACAACAGGGTTAATATGACAATAATTTTCGTAGTTTTAATTATTTTTGGGATAAAAACTTACCTGAACTTATTAAATATGATATAAATCGATTCAGTAAATGATTCCGAACAAACTATTTTCAGGAAGTGCGTTAATTAATTTACATGAGGTATTATATGTAGGTATGTTATGTATATCATTGTAGACATTGCAGCACAAATGGATAAAAAAAATGACAAGACGCGCCAAATTAGGTTGTCACTCTTTAACGTTAAATACTAATAGACATTCATTAAAAAAATATAATTAGGTACTTCAAACTCATTTCAAAATACAAATGAGCAATCCGTGGGTGGTAGACGCCAAAATATACTCAGTAACAATAGATATATTTATAAAAAGAACTTATGATCTAATGTTTGTGGCAAAATGTGTTACGCGTGTACCCTATTTCTAACGGGAACAAATAATAACGAAAGAAAAAGAAAAAATAGTTTATTTCCGGTAAATTTGACGCAGGAAACTTGGCGTTATTGCAAAGGTCCGGCTGTACTTCACACCAGGGCAGCTTCTAATGTTGTACTAAGCCCAGGTCCGTTCGTGTGTGGAGTACTGCAGCCACAATTGGGCTGGTGCTGCTAAGTGGCACCTGGCCGCTTTGGATTCGGCGGAGAGGCGTGCGAAAAGGCTGATTGGTGACCCTGATTTAACTCGAGACGGTCTCCAAAGCCTAGAGCACAGGCGTAGAGTAGCCAATCTTAAATTGCCAGTCTCTCGATGTACGCGGTATACAAAAAGAGGCGAAACGTTTCGTCCGGATCGCAGTGGTGTTAACAACGTAAGGGTAGAAATTCGCTTTACGACGATGTGTCTGATGATGGAACGGAGATGGGGGAATTCAAGCATGCTATTCCATCGCACTCTCTCCAAAATGCTTCCTTTTGAACACTGACTGGCTGGCTACTCTTCGCCTGCGCTCCAGGCTTTGGAGACGGCGTCACAACCACGCAAAACGGCTGTCGCTCAGTATTACGCTGCTACTGGTTAATTGCCGGTCTCATCCAACTCCGTGCAAGCCCTGCGCAGGGAGCTGTCCGTTACCCAACCAGCCATTACATTAATCTTATAAGCCAGGACATTAATCTTTTCCAAAAATATCAGACAAAAATGTAAACAAACCCTATTCAAATTAAATCGTCACGCACGCATCCAGTAAATGGAATTCAAAACACATTATATGAATGGTTGTATGCTAAAAGTTTTTATAGTAGTGTCAGGGAGTTCCTAGAGAATGAAATAGTAGGATTGAATAAATATGTATTGTTTGCATGTAAAGTTTGCATGCTTTTAAGAAGCAAAACATATGTATGTTCTACTGTGTTTAAACTGTATTCTTTTAAACTTGTTCCTTCGCCTTTGTGTCAATGTTCTAACTGTGAATTTGAACAGTCCGCACATCACATCTTGTGGGAGTGTATTCTTTGGCAGAATGAACGCAATATTATGTTGGATAGTGTACAAGTTACATCCGGAGTTGTTTATTATACGGACCTTGTAGAAACTAGAACTAATTTCCGTGCGTTCAGGCGCTTTTGCCATACCTGTTATTGGAATCAATTGTAACAGCACATACCTACTTAGGACCCATTAACTTAATCAAATGTTATTCCGTGGTGCTTGGCAATCTGGGCTTCTCCCAGTTGCAATAATATCCCTTTGTGCAGATTGGCCTAGTTCTGTTCTGTCTCCTGCTTATTATGGAGGGAAGTGGAAAAATATATTTTTTCTTACTCCTCCGCTATTCTTTTCTGATTAATTTCGTTGCGGGACCCAAGACAGTTTAATCGTTTCTCCGGGACTCGTCGAGCTTCAATGCTTGGCGTTTTTCTGGCGGTCTCCACTGTTGATTCTGGCTTTCAGGAGTTGCAGTGGGTTGGAAACAGTGCGGCGGGTTTTGTCCCAAAAAAAAAAAAAAAATGTATGTTCTACCATGTCCCACCTTTTATACCATGTTTTACGCAAATAAATGATATTATTTACATGTTTGGATAACAATTCATTGACGAAAATTGAAGTTATATAGGAATCTTTGAGGTTTTAAAATTAGAATTTCGAGTTTAAAATAATTAAAGCAAACAATTATTAAGTGTGCGTTTCTGACTAATTTTGTTTACATTTTAATCTGATACTTTTGAAGCCAAAGGCCACGTGGCTAAAATATTAACATCCACACAGTACAGGTTAAGCTACGTTTTCCGCGTCTGTTGTGTGGATGGGTGACCATGATACCGAGACCGCTCCGTTCCTCGAAAAGTGCGTTGAGCTGTTAGTCTCGGTTGTCATTTGTAGATCTTTGCCAGTCGATACGGGTACCTAGTCAGAAGCGCGAAAATCTGACAACCAGTCTTACCAAAGGGACTCGTATTACCCAGTTACTGGACTGTGGAGGTCAGATGGGCAGCCGCAGTGTGTAAAATACAGATATTCTGCTGAATTCGATTAGACTGAAAACCGACTACAACATAGTCGGGGAAAAAGCTAGGGAGATGATAACTTTTGAAGCCAATTACAGATAGATAGCTTCCAATACTACTTACATTTCTCGTATTTTTTTTTCAGCAGTTTGCCGGCCTCTGTGGCGCAGCGGTCAACACGCCTGCCTGCGTCGTGGAGGCCCCGGGTTCGATCCTCGGACAGGTCATAATGGAAAACGATCTTTTTCTGATTGGCCTGGGTCTTGGATGTCTATCTATATATGTATCTATAATAAATATAGTATCGTTGAGTTAGTATCCCATAACACAAGTCTCGGACTTACTTTCAGGCTAGCTCAATCTGTGTGATTTGTCCGTATATATTTATTTATTTATTAGTTATGCAATCGTTAAGAATAAAGATTTATTTGGTTTGATTATTGATTTTTCGTGAATCAAATCAAAACCAAAAGTCATTTATTCAAATTAGGCTGAGAATCAGCATTTTTTGAACG
Organism: Sesamia nonagrioides; assembly: GCA_017933935.1. Classification (NCBI taxonomy): domain Eukaryota; kingdom Metazoa; phylum Arthropoda; class Insecta; order Lepidoptera; family Noctuidae; genus Sesamia; species Sesamia nonagrioides. Next base: position 4,431,480 of record JADWQK010000188.1, read on the forward strand.
TCATTATTACTTAAGACAGTGTCACCAAAACGCCCACCCTTCGCCACTTCCTAGCGCCTTTGATGGGAAGAAGAAGTGGCGGAACAAACCCCCCAGCAGCACAGCTAACTGTTCATTAAAAAAAAATACACACATGACTTTATACAACACTAATAATAGTGATGTTTATTAAGAGCTTAATCATTGAAAAAAAAATCTGAGTGAATAGAAAGGAAGACGGTAGTTGAGCGAGGCGATGCAATGTTAAATCCAACAACACGACCAACGATGCTGCGCCAGAAGGAGATTCGTCTGGAGATTCTCCACGATGTGAAATTAGTCTGTCATGAACGAAACGCTATAACATGAACTATGACGTCATAATACACATTATAAATAGCTTTCCTCTGGAGATGTGGTGTCCAACATAACATAAATCTATCAAAATTAACTTCTAGAATTTGTTACATTAGTAACAGACCATCCATTATAATTTTTATAATCCGAAAATGTGCTATTCTGTGTTGAAATATTGTTTTCGCTTTAAAAAAAGAAATGTCCCGAATGCATAGTTAACCGTTTCAACACTTTATTATTGATTTTGACATTAAAACGTAATTACAAAGTCCTCTAACTTTATAATTACGTTTTAATGTCAGGGTGAACAGGGTGTAAAGTCACTCATCATCATCATCTCAGCGTTAATCCCAGTTGCATCCGAAGCTTTTTCCAGCTTTTGGAGTCTGGGGTCCGCTTTACCAGTCTAACTGCTGATTTTGGGCGAAACTACGACATTTTCCGTGAAGCGACTGCCGTCTGACCTTCACAACCCGAAGGCGATAACGAAGCATTGCAGCTAGACCAATTATTGGACTTTTGAGGGCTCCAGCAACCCGTAACGACTGCCATTAGATGTTCGTATGGCAACCGGGACCAACGGATTAACGTGCTTTCCGAGGCACGACCAGACCAGTGCAAATATTCATATTAATGACCGGACCAGTAGTTCCTGAGATTAGAGCGTTCAAACAAACAAATTCTTCAGGTTTATACATTAGTATAGATGAGTGACTTTACACCTGACTGACAGCCTCCGTGGTGTAGCGGTAGCGAACGCGGCCGCTGCGCAAGGAGTCGCGGGTTCGATCCCCGCGCAGTGCAAATATTTGTATGCATGAATATCAATATTCGCACTGGTTTGGTCGTGCCTCGGAAAGCACGTTAAGCCGGTGGTCCCGGTTGCCAAACGAACCTCAAAAAGACCCCCTCAAAAGACCAACAATTGGTCTAACTGCAATGCTTCGATATCGCCTTCGGGTTGTGGAGGTCAGACGGTAGTCGCTTCACGGAAAATATCGAAGTTTAGCCAAAATCAGCAGTTAGACCGGTAAAGCGGACCCCAGACTCCAAAGCTGAAAAAGCTTCGAATGCGACTGGGATTAACGTTGAGATGGTGGTATAAACATGGCGACCAAAAATATATCAAAAGCGGACTAATTTAGTGAACTTAAATTTAGTTTAGGTTGTGAACAAGGGATCGGGGCCATTGACTGACAAGTAACATAATTAGGCTATAATGTAAAATATTCCCAGTGCTGTAACACAGGTTTCTCTACGACAGAGAGTGGACGGGACCCACCACGAGGACCCAATGCGGATTCGTAGATGTCACATGTCTCATATTCTTTTTGATTCTAGGAAATGCTGGTATCCTCTGATGTTTTCCTTCAGTTATGAGAAGTAATTCTTGATGTTTAATGTAAAATCTTGGACCACAGAAAGACATGACTTTATAACTGTCTATTTCAACACTTTAACAGCAGAGTATCTATCTTTTGAGTCAACGGCTTCTACCAATTTTAACATCGCAAAGTTATGAATGCAAAACAGAGTAGAACATTCAGTTTACGAGCTTAGTGAAATATGTTCTCAGAATTGAACACAACACAAGCGTTTCCATGAGTCAACAACGGTAACATTTCACTACAAGCCCACTGCTTTGTGGCGCTGCGGTTGAAGATGACAATTTATTTGACGCTAAAAAGAACGTTGTTGCATATTTCCACAATCTCCTGTCCACAGAAAACTTATGACGCGGCATCAACCAGTTGATAGTCCATTAATGTCACGCTGAGAACGATATAATAGTAAATATATATATACATTCAACAAGCATTCTAACAAATATGTCGTTGAATGATCAAAAGGAGGCCACATTGAAATTAGTGAATAAAATGTGAATTTGACTAAAGTGATAGTACCCGATGATAGTTTGGGACGTTTATATGTTGAATTTATGGGATTTAATTAGATTAAAAAGTGGTGCGTTAAAGACCTCGGTGATGGACTTGACTAATTCAATGCATGGCTTCTCACACTACACTCAATGCGTTGAGCTGTGAATGGAAGATAAAAAACTACTACGCTTAAGAGGGAACTCTAGTGGTGCTACAAACGTATCCCACTGTCCGCTTCGTGGGTAGTGCTCTTAGAGCAATTGTTTTTTTTTTCTACGCCGTGATTATACGTGCTTCTATCATTGATTTTTCCAAAACTTAATTAATACAAGAAATACGATACTTCAAAATCGCGAAAAATAACCCGTTCTTACCGTGATGTTCAGATGACTATTAGACAAACGTGATAAGTTTTTGACAAAAAAGAAAATAATAGAAGCATAGGTATGCTTTTCCTCTAAATTTTGATATAAAAATAATTGAGATCTGTCGTGTTTTGAAAAAGAAAACAGCGGAATACGAAACGTCTTTTGGTCAACGTTTTTGTAGGTAAAATCAGCCTGAGCTGCAACTGTCCTTTTCGCACTTTACCGGGAGAGTTTGCAAGCAGCGCGACCGCAATGGTTCACTAGAGTCCCCTCTAATTTTATGTGAAAAAAGAAAATCAGAAGGGTAATTCCCGTGTTTTTATAACGTTCAAATTCTAATCGTATATAGTCTCCCCTCGGCAACAAAAGAATGTCGAAAACTTGTCAAAATGTGATGTGATGAATGTGACTGTAAACGTTATTACAATTACGAGAATCTCGGTGATAGACCGACTCGGCTCATCGGCTGCCGGCAAAAGTTAACACCCACCAGACAAAATCTTGCCGCGAAGCGATTCGTCGTGGTCCGACATGATGTCTGGTGAAGCTGTACGGAGGACGGGTCTGCGCAGTTATGTTGCCATGTGTGCCGGGTACGATGTGCCAAATGTGGTTGTGGAGGGAGTTTGGTTGTGGAGGGTCTCCAGATCAATCTCCCTTTGGCGCAGCATCTTTCGTCGTGTTGTTGGGTTTAACATTGCACGACCTCGCTCAACTGCCTTCTTCCTTCCTACTCACGCAGTTTTTTTGAATGTATAGGTTCTTAATAACCTAGCGCACTTTACCATCAACGATTGCAACGCTGCTATCAGGCAAGATTGCAGTCAACCCGTAGTTTATAATTATAAAAAAAAATACGTGAGTTTCCCCATAATATTAATCTCAATCTGTCAATAATATCGCTACGGGCTACATTTTCGGCAAGTTTTTGACATTTGTTTTTAGAATTCTAATTTTGAATATTTTTATGAAGAATTCAAAGCACTGTTCAGTTTTATTACAAACTCTTTACCGACCTCCTTACACGTGTTTCTAGCCATAAACTTGCGTTTATTTCTACAGCAGCTAAATCAAATAACAATACGTCTAATTCCTGAACAAATATAAACATGCACCTTATTTAATTGCCTGTGTTTAACAAGCTGTTAACCCGCGTGTTTATTCTACCACCGCAGTTTATAAATCGGGTAAAAATCTGTTGGCCTGCGAATTCTAATCCTCATTCATCGATCTACTAAACTGTCTAAATTAGGAATAGGTGATGCTTGGCACATGGTCAAAAGTGCAGGATCGTGGACGTAAATGCTTCATTTCTTTAATAAATCGAAACTTTAAGTTTTAGTTGTCCATTACTACATTGATATGGGACACGTGCTTTCAGAAGGAATGGCAAATATTTAACTTGCTCTGGAATTATGATTCAATGCTCTGGCGCAGCATCTTTGGTCGTGTTGTTGGATTAAACATTGCATTACCTTTTTTTTTCGGGGTTGAAATCCTCATAGGATGTCCGCCGCCCTGGGGTGGGCGACGCGGTCTGTCAGACTTTTACTGACTAAAACCACCCTGGTGTCTCTTCTATCACGAGCGCGCGTGGGGCCGCGGGGGTCTAAATTCTTCCACGGCCCCACAACCTCGTGCTGGCCCGGTCTGTCAGGGCCTCGTCGGCCTCGAGGTCCATCGAATAGGGGGCGGGGACTTCCCCATGTCCCTCTCCCCTGGACCCATTCATGGGGGGGCGGAAGAGGGCGTTATCCGCCCTTCCTCGGCGTCCGGTGCGTCTTCTGTGGCCCGGGAAGGGAGTTGAGATCTCCTTGTCCCGTTCCGCAGCTTCCTTCTGCGAAATCACGTCCTCGCAGAAGGACACCACCGCGTTCCACGACTCTGCGCTGCCGACCATCCTCCGCACTACTGCCGGCAGCGTCAGAACATTGCATTACCTCGTTCAACTGCTGTGTTCCTACCTATTCACTCAGTTTTTTTAATGAATACGATTAATAAGCTAGTGCGCTTTACTATCACGATTGCATCACTGCTTACCATCAGGCGGGATTGCAGTCAAGCACTAGTTTATAATTATTAAAAAAAATGCAATTAATTCTTGCCCTAAATAAGTAAGGTATAGAGGTGCAGTTATATCAAATTCAGGTTTTGTAGGTATGTTACGATTTTTGAGACTTTTGTTTTTTTCTATTCTATGGACTTTTTCTAGTAAGAGCAGTGATGGCCTAGTGGTGGCAGCGACTAACAAGTTGCAGGTCGTAGGTTCGAACCCCATCAGGCGCTTTACTTTGTGTAAATTATTTCATCACTACTGTTCTAAAACGGTGAAGGATCATCAGGAAACCGAAATGTCCTAGAGGCAAAAACTTTGAACACTTGTGATTTCTACCAACCCACACTGGGCCAGCGTGGTAGATTACGGCCCACTCCCTCTCACCGACAGTAGACCTGTGTCCCAGTAGTGGAAAGATTATAGGCTGATTATGTGTTATGTGGACTGTTTAGATCTTTTCTAATTCTGTCGTGAATTTATCTTGTCACCTAAAGGAAAGATCAAGATTGCCTAACCGGAACCTAAATGTCAAAAACATTTTCGTCGAAAATCTTTACGAAACACTGTAAATCATCGAAATATCTGTTCTATATTATCCTCAGATTATTAAACAGAAACACGCTTTACAACCGCGTCGAATTTCCGAATACTCTGTCTACCAACCATAGAATAGCGATGGAGATATACCTCGAAATACCTACATACATTTTAGTATCGCGAGGAAAATTTTGCGATCATAACTGAGGCTTTAATATCTAAGAACTTTCCAAGGATGAAGTTTTAGTTTTATAAACAGAACGTACTTACCTCTCGGGACAGTTTTTTTATTAGCTTTTTTTTTAATTAGTTACCTGGCAGGCTCTACGTGAGTGCAGGGTGGACTCTGAAAGAATTCGTTAGACGAAGACTGTGATGAGTAGTATTGCTACTACCCATCACAGTCTTCGTCTAACGATTTCGCCGGTTATTTGATAAAAATGTGTACGCCGATTAGGGGGCAGATCGTACTTCATTTGTACCAATAATTATACCTAGGTTTAGTATAGGTTCGGCAATGCTAAGATCAGTAAATTTTATTGTACAGACGATAGCACATCAAGCTACTACATTCTCTAAAGCATAAAGGCTAAGGTTGATTGGGAATATTTGACAATTTCGGGTGGCTTGACATGCTGTCGTCCGTACATACGGCTAGACATTAAGCTATACATTTCCAGTTTTATCTGACCTCGTATTATATAGGTTTTTCTTACAATTAGCAGTAATACACCCAGTTTTTTACCAGAAAATATTATCACTTGACCAAAAATATCATATTCAACAGGTGGTTATGACATCACTTACATCACACTCATAAACACCTAACAGCCGACCAATTCTATTAAAATTTCACCGTGAAAAGTTATGTGAAGTGAGCTGCTCTTAGTATCAATCTTATTTTTCGTATAATTATAAACTAGTGCTTGACCGCAATCCCACCTGATGGTAAGCAGTGATGCAGTCGTTGATGGTAAAGCGCGCTAGTTTATTAAAGAAAGTTGAGTAAATAGGAAGAGAGATGGCAGTTGAGCGAGGTAATGTAATGTTTACGTGTTGAGTGCGTGGCAGTTCGACGCCGCTACACCCGATACCGGAGGAGACGTCGTCGGGTCCCTGACAAAGAAGCCGCGCTGTATGAGGTGTACCGCGCGGCAAAGAAGACTCTGCGGCTGGCCATCTACGAAGCGAAGACGCGAGCCAGGGAGGAGATGTTGGAGACTCTAAACAGGGATCTGTGGGGGCGTCCATATCGCGCGGTCCGAGGGAAACTTCGAGCCACGGCGCCCCCACTTACGGAGAGTCTTCAACCCGAGCTGCTGAAGGAGGTGGTCGCAGCTCTCTTGACGGCAAGAGCGGAGCATACGCCACCATCGATGGCTCTGTCCACAGCCACAGAGTCTACAGAGGAGAACGCCATCAGCGTCCCAGAGGTGACACAGGCAGAGATGAGGGCGGCCGTGATGCGGCTCCGGGCCAAGAATGTGGCTCCGGGGCCCGACGGGATCCACGGCTGCGTGTTAGCCCTCGCTCTGCAGGAACTCGAGCCCCAACTTAGAGGGCTCTATACAGCGTGCCTTGAGCGGGGCCAGTTTCCCACTTTGTGGAAATCTGGTAGTCTGGTCCTGCTCAGGAAGGCCGGGCGCCCTGTGGACTCGTCGTCCGCGTACCGGCCCATAGTGCTACTAGACGAGGTGGGTAAGTTGTTTGAGCGAATCATTGCCGCCCGCCTCGTCGGGCACTTGTGCAGAAAGGGGCCGGACTTGGACGACAGTCAGTTCAGGAGGCATGGGCGCTCCACCATACATGCTTTGTCGCGCGTGAGAGCCCTGGCGGAGGAAGCGGTGTCCCGGGGCGGGGTGATGTTGACGGTGTCTTTGGACATCTCCAACGCTTTTAACACCCTACCCTGGAGTTGTATTCGGGAGGCACTGCGGTACCATCAAGTGCCTCCCTACCTCCGTCAAATAGCTGGGGCTTATCTGTCCGAGAGATGTGTCACTTACATGGGACGTGATGGCGGACACCAGCGCCGTATGTCGTGCGGTGTTCCACAGGGCTCGGTCCTAGGCCCGCTCCTGTGGAACATCGGTTATGACTGGGTGCTGAGAGGCGAGCTCAGACCGGGGGTAGAGTTGATGTGTTATGCGGACGACACGCTGGTCACCGCCCGGGGGAGCTCACATAGGGAAGCAACGTTGCTGGCGACGGCTGCGGCATCACAGGTGGTGGGCCGTATACGTCGCCTAGGCCTGGAGGTAGCCCTCAACAAGTCGGAGTACATGGTGTTTCATGGTCCCCGGCGGGCGTCGCCACTCAGCTCACATATCGTGATCGGGGGGATTCGAATCGCTGTCGAGTCCACTATGAAGTACCTAGGATTGGTGCTCGACAGCCGGTGGGACTTCGGCCCCCGCTTCCGGCGACTGGCGCCCAAGTTGTTGGGGGCGGCTAGGGCACTTTCAACGTTGCTTCTCAACCTGGGGGGACCGAGCGCCGCTTGCAGGCGGCTCTACATGGGAATCGTGCGATCGATGGCCCTGTATGGGGCCCCGGTGTGGGCTTCTGACCTGACGGCCGGCAGCATCGCTGTATTGCGAATACCGCAGAGAGTGATGGCCGTCAGAGTCATACATGGGTATCGCACGATCTCCTATGAGGCGGCCTGCCTACTGGCTGGAACCCCGCTCTGGGACCTGGAGGCGAAGGTCCTCGCGTCACTGTACCGGTGGCGTGAGCAGGCGCGAGAACGGGGCGAAAGACCGATGCAGCGGCAGCTTGAGCAGCGTCGGTCGCAGCTCAGCGAGGTCCTGGTGGCGGAATGGCGGGACAGGCTTTCACGCCCTACCGCCGGCCTCACCACCATCGAGGCCATCCGGCCGGTACTGGCGGACTGGCTCGGGAGAAGGCATGGCTTCCTGACGTTTCGGGTGACACAGGTGCTCTCGGGGCATGGTTGCTTCGGAAAGTACCTGTGTCGCATAAACAGGGAGCCGGACGCCCGGTGTCACCACTGCGTCGACTGCCGGGAGGATACGGTGCAGCATACGCTGGCAGAGTGTGCCGCATGGGAGGAGCTGCGCCGTGTCCTCATCTCTGAAGTAGGCAGTGACTTGTCGCTGCCAGCCATAATCAAGTCGATGGTCGGCAGCGAAGAGTCCTGGGATGCGGTGGTTTCCTTCTGCGAAGAAGGCTTCTTTCAATTGTCTCGCAGAAGGAGGCTGCGGAAATGGAGAGGGAGATCTCGTCCTCTCACCCGCCCCGCAGCAGGCGTACCGGGCGTCGTCGGAGGGCGGATAACGCCCTCTTCCAGCCCCCCTAAATGGGTCCTGGGGCGATAGACTCGGGGACATCTGTCGCCCCCCAAACATCAGGACCCGAGGTGGCGGCGCGAAGTGTTCCACGCGCGCTACTCTTAGACGTCACGGGGGGAGTCCTACATCTCACTCCCCCCCCTGATCCGAGGAGGCCCACGGTGGTGGGCCAGCACCAATCGGGGGTTGCGGAAGCAGTATTAGTTCTCGCAGCCCCCGGTGTAGGTGTGAGACGGAACAACCGGGTGGTTTTTAGTCAGTAAGAGTCTGACAGACCCCGTCGCCCGCCCCAGGGCGGCGGAAATCCATGAGGATTTTCCAACCGGAAAAAAAAGGTGATGTAATGTTAAACCAAACAACACGACCAACAATGCTGCGCCAGAGGGAGATTGATCTGGAGACCCTCCACGACCAAACTTCCGACACAACAACATTTGGCGCATCATACACGGCGCACATCTCAACACATTTCAACACATCACAACATTTTTCTCGGTGGTAGGCCATAACATCGGCTGCCGGCAGGAGTCGCATTGTTGGTCGTGTTGTTGAGTCAACATTGCATCACCTCGCTCAACTGCCGTCTTCCTTCCAATTCACTAAGTTTTTTTAGTGAATAGGCTAAATAAACTAGCGCGCTTTACCATCAACGATTGCATCACTGCTTACCATCAGGCGGGATTGCGGTGAAGCACTAGTTTATAATTATAAAAAAAAAACAATTGTTCAGACCCGTCCTCCGTATGGCTTCACCAGACATCATGCCGGAACGACACGACGAATCGCTTGGTGAAAAGACTTTGTCTGTTGGGTGGTAACTTCTACCGGCAGCCGATGTTATGGCCTACCACCTAATCTCTAGAATTATAGCTCACTCCACGCTGAAATTACCTAAACTTTCACGATTATCTGTATAATCGTGAAAGTTTAGGTACTTAACGAATGTTTTTGAACTGTCAAAATGTAACCCATAGCTACTGATAGTGTGTTACGGAGTTACCTGCAGGAGTACGATTCTGTAAATAGAGCTACTGATAGTGTGTTACGTATTACATTTACAGAATCGTACTCATTACAAAAGTACAATTCTGTAACTATTTACAGAATCGTACTCCTGCAGGTAACTCCGTAACACACTATCAGTAGCTCTATTTACAGAATCGTACTCCTGCAGGTAACTCCGTAGCACACTATCAGTAGCTAAGGGTTACATTTTGACAGTTCAAAAACATTCGTTGCGTTATTTACGTTATTGGGCAAACACATTTTACAAACATATGGCGCAAAGTATTAGCAATATACTTCAAAATTATTCCAATTGATTGCAATAGTGTGTTACGCAATTAGGGTGCTGATTAACAGAAACTGCTTGAATTAATCCTTCTACTTCTACCGGCTTTAATTGTTTGGCCTTCTAAACTTTGCCCAAAAATAACCCTGCTTCCAATGAAGCTTCGAGTTTTAAAATAAAGGGCGTTACCCTCTATAACATGCTTCGGTCAGGCGCGAACGCAAATAGATGTTTCTTTAACATTTGTTTATTGTATCGACCGTTTATAAGAACGTGATGAAATACTTTGATATGGCTCTCTGTTTCTTGAGTTTCTTTCGGCGCTCCGATAGCAAGATAAACAGTTGGTTCTAGCTCGGTATGATCCACATATTTTTTGGCGAAAATAGAATCGCTCGTGGGCTGAACATCTTAACATCGTAGATGTTTGTGGGATGAAGGTAATCTGGTTCAAGTACGTTTTTAGTTGTTCGTTTAATTAAGGTTTCGCACAAACATTAATTTTATATGAATTAGTAAACAAAAATAAATTACAAATGTCAATACTAGAAAAAATAAACATGTCATCTATGTCAATATAATATTCTACTTCTGTCAGAAATTACTTAATATTATAGTACCTAAGATTTGTCGGGAGTTTGGTCGTGGAGAATCTCCAGATCAATCTCCCTCTGGGTTAAACATTGCATCACCTCGCTCAACTGCTGTCATCCTTCCTATTCCTAAGTGTTTTAAGTAAATAGGCTTAATAAACTAGTGCGCTATACCATCAACGATTGCATCACTGCTTACCATCAGACGGGATTGCAGTCAAGCACTAGTTTAAAATTTAATAAAAAAAATTACGATGATGATATGACTTTAGTCATTTCAAATGTACATTACAACTTTTGGGTAACTTTTACTAAGTCATGAAAAAAACGAAAATAAAAAACCAGCTAAGAGCGTGTCTGGGCACGCTCAGTGTAGGGTCCGCACCTAAGATTTATAAAAATTATGGGCTATTTGTTACATTTAGGTGACATACTAAGTATAGGTGAAATCCTAAAAACGGGTGCACGAAGGACGATGATAACTAAAGATAGATAGGTTACAACTACATAATGGAAAATTCGAAAAAAAATTGTTATTTGAGTTCCTCCGAAGGGGTTGTAACGTAGAGTGTTAACTAGGGAAGGTACAAACTAGATGGGTTATGTACTACTTACGTCGATTTTCAGTGGTAATTTTGGATTGCGTGAACCGATTTTAATATTTTTTTTATTTGAAGTTAGATACATCCAGAATAATAAATTATGCAAATTAAAAAAAAATGTTTGTATATGCGATTAAAGTACAAAACTAGCTGACCCGTGCGAAAAATTCGCACTATACTAATTAGAATTTTTAAGTCGTTTTTATAAATAAACAGTGAAGCGGAATAATTTGAAAATAGTATTCCATGGTACCAGGGACGAATATCTGTCGATTGGTGGGTCGGACGTTCAGATTGGTTCGATAGAAAGAGAGAAAAAGGGAGAAAACGGTTTCAGACCCTTGGAGAAATAATATATGTTGATTAGTTCAGAAATTACTTTTTACAATTTTTCTAAAACTACGCATCCTATGTATGAAGTTCTAAAATAATTTTCCTAGAAAGTCTTTATAAAGTTCTACTTTTGAGTTTTTTTTTTTAAACTTATGGTTCAGATGTTACGGGGAGGGGGACGCACTCTTTTTCACATTTGGAGCGAATTTCCCAAAACCACTCAACTCAAACTCATTTTCAAAATCTCTCCCACACTTTACGTGTACATGCCAATAGAACATTTTTTTTACAGTTTTTATTTTATCACTTCGTCGGCGTGATTGATTTACATATTGGTACTAAATTTCAGCCTTGTAGTGCTAACAGTCACTGAGATCATCCTTGGACGAAACTATAAGGCGATCAAGCGAAACTATAAGGGTTCCTAGTTGAGGTACTACGGAACCCTAAAAAAGTAAGGGAAATTGCTTACTTCGTATTATTCATTGCAACCTTTGGGATGCATTTAGACTCTGTTACAAGTAGTTTTATCTTTATCATCATCATCAGACTTTTTATCGTCCCACTGCTGGGCACAGGTCTCCTCTCATACGTGTACTTAATTAACGTTAAAAAGAATGTAACGACAAAACAAGAGATATCCAAAAACTTAGAAGAGCTTTATGCTTATACCGAAAGTCATCGATCCATTCTCTGCATTAAACAAGCAATACTCTTCAATCAAGATTACCCAAACAAAATTAAAATTAGAGTAGAGAAAAATCAAACGAAATTCACAGTATTTCCTCCACACTAATTTTAGAAGGACCACGTTGTAAGTTTTATTTTTAAAGAGCACCCTACTGATTTGTAAGCCGATACGAGACACCAGCTCCGTGAGATTTGTTGGTGATCTTATTTTAATAGAAGACGTGCTGAAAAGTGTTAGAACTAATGAGACGAAAACACGATGTTGTGAAATTGATAGTCACTCCTTTGACTTTCGGAACGATGATGAAAGAGACATTGCTTTACATAAAGGTTGTATCTGACATCGACGCACAAACGAGTACCATGGATCCAGTACATGATTCTGAACCCCCCAGTGGTGGAATTTTTCGTCGGCTTTTTCATGATTTAAAAAAAATAAATGTAGTTTTTTTTCACTTCAGACCATTCACAATTGCTATACTTTTATAACCCAATAAGATTTTAAAGTCAAAAATAAATTATCCGCTAATTACATAAAAAAGCGCAATGAAAACAAAATCCAAAAAACGACCTTATCAGCTGATTTAATAGAGTTCACATCAGGGATTAACGTCATACCTACAAACTCGCACGGCGGCACGCTTGCAACGTTCAAAAGCCGAGCCGACACTTTTTTTTAAACACTGTGTATTCTGTAACCGTTCATTAACGACATAAATGACTATTATAATTATATTAGTGGCATGCGGTCTAGCCTTTTCGCGAAGTTTGCGTTACGATGTCAGATACACCCTGTATAGTATTTACATAAAACTGCGATTCAAGATCCAAGTTGCGTAACACACTATTAATTTTATTATGAACGTTTTTTTAAAGATATTGGCGCCAATTCTCGTTCACAAACTAAACTAAGTTTAAGTTAAGTGCGTCTTTTGTTTCCATTTCGTTAAGAAAAAGAAGATAACATTTTAGTTTAATCCTGTCAAATTAAGATACTCCATAGACACGCGATTATAAACATGGCGACCAAAGAGTAAGTCGTGGTGGCCTAGTGGTTAAAACACCAGCCTCTCAAGTACGAGTGCGTGGGTTCGATTCCAGGTCAGGCAAGTACCAATGTAACTTTTCTAAAAGTTATACAATATGTAAAGAAAACCCTGTCCGATCCGTGAAGGTATTGTTAGGTATCGTTAACTGATTCTAATAATGCCTACAAAGCCGGGCTAAACTTAAAAAAAATCCCCCAAAAAAAATAAATATTATTTCGAAAAAGCGAGGTAACTTAATGCATGTGCGGTAGGCAACCCGATAGCCCCGCATTCGCATCGCTATTCGCTCCGTCACAAATGGTGTTGTCAGTTTTTTTAAAATTACCAAATTTCGGGGAAATTGGAATTAATACCAGGGAAAAAAAGATTATTTCAAAATTCATTATTATTGTTACTGTGATGACTATGTAAAATTTTATATTATATTTGATCAAGTGTTTACCTAACCTTTATTATCCTTATGGGTCGGACAGGGTTTTCTTTACATATTGTATGTGCTTTCTAAGTATATCTTGGACATCAATGACTGAAGGTGAAGGAAAACATCTTGAGGAAACCTGGACTTTAAGTCTGAAATCGCCAATCCGCATTGAGCAAGCGTGGTGATTACGCTCAATCCTTCTCTGTATGAGAGGAGACCTGTGCCCAGCAGTGGGACGATAAAAAGGTTGATGATGATGACCAAAGAGACGTCAATTCACGTCAAGAGCGCACTAATTTGACAGGTCTAAACTAACATTTTATCTTCTGTCCTTTTCTTAATGAAATAGAAAGAAAAAGATGCACTGAGCTTAAAATTAGTTTAGTTTGTGAATAAGACAATCGGCGCCATTTCTTCATAAATGTTAAAAAATGTCCGTTCAACAACGTCAATAACATAATGAATGTTGCTGAACTGTCAAAATGACAGCTATTGCAACTCACCTTGAGGTGCGCAATTTGTGAGCAAATCTTTATTACAATAAAGCTCCTTATCGCACTTTATACTCTATATACCTGACGAACGAAACACCTAGTGTGCAAGACTGAAAAATCTAAATCAAAAGTCATTTGTTCAAATTAGGCTGAGAATCTGCACTTTTTGAACGTCAATATTACAGACAGTCCCCCAAAACGCCCACCCATCGGCACTTCCTAGTACTTTCGCTGGGAAGGAGTGGCGGAACAAACTCCTCAGCAGCATTGCTGTCTGTTCATTTAATTTAAAGAAACACACGACTTTATACAATACCATGATAAATGTTTTTGATTTCATAAGAATGTGAATTAATTTGATTTTCTAAAGTATTCTGGTACAGACAGCATGGAAACGTTGAAACTACTACTGGCGCCAAATCTCTTGTACACAAACTAAACTAAATTTAAATTCAGTGCACCTTTTTCTTTCTGTTTCATTAGGAAAAGGATAAAAGATAAATATTAGTTTAGTCCTGTCAAATTAAGATACACTAAATACAAATTACTTTATTTTATTTATTCGGGACAAAAAACAGTTATATGTTACAATATTAATAGTAGGCTATAATACATAGTAAACAAACATATAACCGACACCAATGTCCACGGAATCACATTGATTGTTACATACATAAGGAAACGGACGCATACAGAAGGGGACATACAGCAAGTAACGAATGATAAAACTAAAACTAAACCCTAAATATCACACAAACCAATTCAAGATAGCGTGCCCCGTCCAGATATGGTCTGCGGGCACAATCACGTCACACCAAATGAAGCAGAATAAAGAAGAAGAAGCAAATAAAGAAGAAGAAGCAGTAACAGTTAAGGATTACCAGAAAGTAAATTAATTGCCACCTTTCTAAATTTGTTCTGGTTAAGAGCGAAAATATCTAAATTTGCAAAATGTGAATTATAAACTTCCAATAATCGGCGAAGAGGAGCCCTTTTTTAATTAAATAATTATGAAATTAGAGGGGATTAAAAACTTGACTATTTAAAATACATTAGTTTACGTCAGTCGCTAACTAATTTGACAGGACAAAATTAATATTTGTCTTCTGTCCTTTTCTTGATGATATAAAAATAAAAAGATGAACTGAATTTGGTTTAATATTGTTTGTGAACAATAGAATCGGGACATGTATTAACTGTAGATGCATAAAGACAGAATTTTGAAAGCTCCCGAATGTCGTTGACTTATACAGTACTAGCTTTCCGCCCGCGGCTACGCCCGCGTGGAGTTCGGTTATATCGCGCTTTTTGAGTTCCCTCGGGAACATCAAATTTTTCCGGGATAAAAGGTAGCCTATGTTCTTTCTCAGGGTCTAGAGATTATCTGTGCCAAATTTCATCAAAATCGGTTGAGAGGTTTAAGCGGGAAAGCGTAACAGACAGACAGACAGAGTTACTTTCGCATTTATAATATTAGTATGGATAACGAAATTACAATGGCTGAAGATGCACTAACACCGAGCACGAAAGTAGAAGAAGTCAGTCCAAAGGAACGTTGGAAGGATTGTGGGATGATACGGTTAAACATGGAGCTGTCTACTGTGACGATTGCTAATATAGAAGTATAGAATGAGGTAATATACTGCGCCGAAACCCAAATTATTTGGGAGTTAGGAGGATAAAATCATTGGATATTTAAGACTTGACACAATACAAAAGCATAATTATGATACTCTGCCATTTTGGCGAACGAACAAAGAATCAAATCTCAGCACTGATCCTAAACTAAGCGTAGTTAGTGAATGAACATCATGTCGTGGACATTAAAACATAAATTGTCGTCGACTCATTAGACGTGTATTTTGGGATTGCACATGCGTTCATTCATAATATCGTTCACATGTTCAAATGGTAAGTCGTCCTCACTAAGTCTGATGATATAAACGATATTATAACTGATATTATTTTATATTGCATTGATATTGGTTATTTGACCACGAAAATATATAAATTAGCTTTGTATGCCGTGACTGGTTGGTTGGTTGGTTGGTTTTGGAATCAAGAATTTAAACACTAGCGTTAATTAATGAAGACACGAAATATCATTCTAATAATCTGTAGTTTATAAATCACTTCGCAGAAATTTAATTTGCGTTACTTTGCAGTCTTTTACCTTAGAATTGGCTAAGACATCCTTAAGTGTAAGGAGCGTGTTCTGCTGGAACCGCCGCAAGTGTCCTCTCTAAGCCTATACACACTAGGACCGGCGGTACACGCATGACGTATAAGCTGTTGTAAGATAGCCCTACATCTCTGAGGTTCTATAGATTTGGCTTATGGCCCTACGTCTCTGAGGTTACTTCGATCTCACTTAAAAAAATGCGAAGAGTTTAAATAATTGCATCACAGAAAATGTTGTGATGTTTCCTCCACTGAATTCATTGGACAGATTAAATATCTCCATCCTTTTTGGTACACACGTATCAGCTAGTTACCTGCTAGTGTGTCTAACCAAACAATTTCAGAATATATTTAAACATAGCAGCTGTTAGGTTTTGAGAGAACACCAACTATTATATTTAGCACAATGGGATTTATAACAATGATCTTTCATTAGCCCTATGTTTAGTAATAAATTCGTTGAAACAAGAAAGTAATTTGGATATTACTTTATCTTATAAACAATATTATTTTATTTATAAACAACACTAAATCATTAAGCCGTTGTCAAGAGGTCAAAATAGTTTTGATTAAAAACAATATAAAATCTTCAGGCATTTGATGTTTTACAATTACATAGTTGTATTTTTAGAGTAGGAATAAAAATAAGTACTTTTACTCAGACAGAAATAGCAATTGCACACGGTACATGTGTCACTTTTACTAAAATGTAACTCATTTTTTTTTAAATATAACTCACGGTGTTAAAATATAACTCACATGGAGTCCTTGGTGTACTCCCAGCTCTAAATATAATATATGTAATCTCTGATTAAATCACGGAATAAAAATGACGGTGGTAATTTCAGGCCTATTTCCAACTTACCTGCATTCAGCAAATATTCGAAAATATATAAATTAGCAACTGACAACTGACCATAGAAAAGTTCAATGCAATAGCCCCAAACATAAAATTTTTAGATAAAAGCACACTACACCTCCTTGCGTCCCCAATTTTGGAAGATAGTTTTCCTTCATTCATCGAACAAAAAATTCAAAATTTTAACGACATTTCGGACAGCCTCTGTAAAATTAATTTGCATTCGGCTTTCACCCTTATTAGATACTGCTGTTTTGGCCCAAATTTTATGTATTATCTACGCTCATCCCCTTTATGGAAGCAACCACAACTTTTGGACAAAATTGACCAAATTATTCGCAACACCCTAACAACCATTTTAAATGTGGCCTTGGACGACCGAGCCTGGATGCAAGCCACACTTCCCATCCGGTTTGGTGGCCTCGGCGTCCGGAAAATTTCCAGTATTAGCTTACCGGCGTTCCTGTCCTCTGTCCACAGCACTGAAGAGTTAACCGGGAAGATTTTAGCCTCATCCCTGGTCGACTCTGAAGTGCCGTGCTCGACCGACGCGGTGAACGCCTGGAAAATGACTTGCCCAGATACGAATCTGCCCGTGAACCCATCTTCCCAGAGGCAGTGGGATGAGCCGCTCTGCAGGTTGGTACGGAATATTTTTTTTAATACGTCCACCAATACTGTTGAGCGTGCCCGCCTACTGGCTGTGGGTAAATGGGAATCGGGCCTCTGGCTTCAGGCGCTACCGTCACCCAACATAGGAACTTTGCTGGGTGACGCCACTTTCCGGCTCGCTACATGCCTGCGTCTGGGCGCCTCATGTGTGGCTCCGCATCGCTGCCAATGCGGTGAAGGTGTTGACTACTTCGGACATCATGGCTTATCCTGTAGTTAACAGCGCAGGTCGGATAGCACGGCATGCCAGCATTAATGACATTATCCGCCGTGCTCTTGTCACCGCCGGTGTGCCAGCTGTTTTAGAACCTCACGGCTTGACACGCGACGATGGGAAGAGACCAGACGGAATGACTATAATGCCTTGGAAGGTAGGTAGGCCTTTGGTGTGGGATGCAACGTGTGTCGATACCCTTGCGCCATCCCATCCTCCAAATACGGTGAGTTGTGCCGCAGCGGCTGCTGCAGGTGCGGAAAACCTCAAACGGCGGAAATACTCCAATCTCATTGGAACCTATATTTTCGAGCCGTTTGGGGTTGAAACACTAGGGCCATGGGGTCCGAGAGATCGCCAAACGTATAATCGACTCTTCACGTGACCAGAGGTCTGGACTATTTTTTGGCCAAAGAATCAGCATCGCCATACAACGTGGCAATGCTGCCAGTCTTTTGGGCACGTTTCCTGTTGACAGCGATGCGAATGAATTTTTTGATACCCTCTAGTTTTTTCAATTCCTCTTTTATATACTTGTACATAATTTTATTTTATTTTTTTAACTTTTTAAATTATTTAAATATTAGCCATGTAATTAATGAAATTGATATAAATAAATACTCGCAAATATTTGAAAAATTAGTACTCAAGCAGTTTCTAAGACATTTTAATTTAAATAACCTACTACACAATGAACAATATGGCATCACAAAGGATCGTTCGACTATAGATGCAGGTGTTGCTCTGCTGCAACATATA
Source organism: Sesamia nonagrioides (assembly GCA_017933935.1). Lineage (NCBI taxonomy): Eukaryota > Metazoa > Arthropoda > Insecta > Lepidoptera > Noctuidae > Sesamia > Sesamia nonagrioides. The sequence continues at coordinate 4,450,129 of JADWQK010000188.1, forward strand.
GGTATTTAACGCATGGGAGAGCTCGTAAAATGCTATTAGAGTGTTTTGTGATTTCTCTAAAGCCTTTGATTGCTTACACCATGATATACGTCATTACGCTGTCCAAAACAAAGCTCTAAAAATAATTAGTTCTTATTTACATTTAAGATTCCAATATTTAGATGTGAAATCATCCCGGCTACCAGTTTAGTTAGGTGCACAAAGCTCAATACTGAGTCCGTTATTATTTCTATTTTGAAGTTTTTTTTTTCTTGTTGGTATATTAACGTGTTTAGCTGGGATTTATGGTGAATAATTTAATTTGATGTTCTGTGTTTTGTAATGTTAGTTACTTTACATGCATAATATTGTATAAAATACTATGCATTACTCGATTAGGTATCTTTTTAACTGAACAGACAGCTGCGCTGCTGAGGAGAATGTGCGGCCACTTCTAAAATTATTCCCAGCGAAAGCAGTAGGAAGTACTTACCGATAACAAGACACTATATTGACGTGGTTAGTATAAGCCCCGCACGATGATATTGCGATGGAACCTTGTCACAATAACAGCTTTGTGACGTTATCTGTCACACAAAAGGACAGCTAGCAAAACAATGTTTAACGTAAAATTAATATTAGGGTTAAGGGTTTATTTGTATTTTATAATTTTATTATACATACACTCTTTATACCTACTCACCCATATTCTGACAAATAAACTTTCATTATTAAAATTTTCAAGGAAATAATTCTTGTAGACGTAAAAAAATATACTTATTCGTATATCTTTCTTACATGTATACTAATTTTTTCTAACTACATTTCTGTTAATTTGCGAGCGGGAATTGAATCAGAGTCCACTGTGTAGCAGTCATGTGTTAATTACTACCTACATCTATCAGATTACAATTAAAACCAGGATAGTATGTAAAAAATGTTTATATAATATAATTCAATATAATCTTACCCTATTTATTCAATTCCACTCATATAGTCTTCCGAATCAGAACTGCTTTATGTGTCTGTCGTTTCCGATTCACTGTCGTCTGCCGTATTTATGACAAATAACTCGTCAGTTATTAGATCTTTATTCCAATATTTCCTCTTCAAGCCGTTTAACATGATTGATTGAGTTATTAACGCCAACGCCTCCAACGTCAGACCTTCAATGCGACTTTCCAACTGCTCCACATTCTTTTCTGAGATCCTCATCTTTACCAGGTTCCAGATGTACTCAATGGGGTTGAGGTCGCAGTTGTAGGGTGGTAATCTAACGACCTCATGGCCATTGCCAGCTAATAAATTGTCAATTTTATAATTTTTCGGCGGTCTGTGCCGTTTAATTAATAAATACAGTTCAGGTTTTGTACTGTTGTTGGGAAAGTCGATGTTGTGAGCTTGTAGTCACTCAACCATCAACTGTTTTTTATTGTTCATACTTGGTGGCCTATTCTCTTCCCTACTATGATAAGGGGCGTTGTCCATCACGATTATGGATTTGCGTGGTAATTTGAGTACTAATTTTTCTGTAAGTAAGCCACTTGGTGAAATTCTCAGCATTCATTTGATCATGGTAATCCCCCGTTTTAGTGCCTGCTTTAAACATTAAAAGGGCATTGTCAAATGTCAACAAAACTGCTTTCACTTCCCGCGTGAACTATAATCCATCGTCGGCCAGGGCTGTCGTTCCGTCTCACTCCGACATCGGTTGCTGTTTGCCAACATTTTTTTATCGTGTAGTGTGCGAGTATCCATGTTTCGTCGAAATAAATAACGGGTCTTTTGTTATTACAAAGCGAGTCATTTTCTTTCATACGTCGTAAATATTTAGCCCTCCACGCTTGAATTTGGGGTCTTTCAATTATAGCCAGTCTTTTTGGTAGCATCGTTTAAATTGGTAGCCTAAATCACATTTAATTATTTTTCTTAATGTAGTTTCACTACCAGTATAATTAAGGTCTACTTTGAAGCCGCCAAGACTTTGCGCATTGTGGGTATTTCTCTCCTCACCGTATACATTGAATGTAATATTTCTTAAAGCTGTTTAGGAAAATCCGTCGAAATATTCCTTCTTTTGTCGTTTTCCTTTAGTAGGAGTTCTCATTTTGCTGGCTGTTGCTGGCTCATGCCCTCGTCGCAATTTCGTCACAGCATTTTTTGCAACGCCCGTGGTACATGCCACACGCTCCGTGACTTTCGTAGAATTTTTCCAAATATTTTTAATAACTATTAGCAGTTGCTTCGGTATTAAAATTTCCTCAGTAGTGTCCGAAGCACTTTTTAAAGCACGGTTTATAATTTCAAGAACTAACTTACAGTCCTCTTTCTCTTTAACAAAATAATTGTCCACTTTAATTATAATTTCACGAGCACGACTGTTAATTAATTTCTTACTCATTTTAACGAGTAACAAAACAAAACTAAACAACAAAACTCAAAAACAACAATAAAACAGGATAACAAAAACAAAAAGCTAACAAAAATATTCGATGTGCGTAAGTGGGTAAGCGCGGACTGAACATGCGAACGGTACCGACGGTGCGAGTTCGACTACGTCATCAAGATGGCCGCCAGTCGCAATATCATCGTGCGGGGCTTATACGTGGTAAGATTTTGCGGGGAATTATTAAAACCCTAGTTGTTAATTATGTCACAATGTTATGTATAGTAGGCATGAATTGAACATAGTAATTAATTAATCGAAACAAATCGATGAATCGGTTCAGCTTCCGACCCCCTAAAAGATTTGGCATCTTCGCAACGGAAGCACAAATGACGCAAACCGTAGTTTAATCCCGATATTATTAGAACAAATATTTCAGAGATTTTCTCTAGATTCCGGAGTGGGTCGAAACATATCTGAGTATCGGAAACGTCATACATCGATTTTTGTATCGAGGATGTTTATTTTTAATCGGTACTAAGGAAATCCGTAATCGATAAACTATTTTAGATGGAATTAGGTTTGTTGACAAATTGGATAACTCCTGCGCCGCTCACAGTTGAGAAACAGTTCAGTAATAGCTGAACGACGAGTTATGGGCTTGACGTGTTTCGGAAGAAACCGTTTCATAGCAATCGTCGGTTGCCATTCTGTATAATTATAATTTTCTGTATTTACCTTTAGGTACTTGTTATTGATTGATCTACTGCAAAGGATCTACTCTAAAATCAACCTTATGTAGTGCAGAATAGGTGTTATTTAGCGCGTCTTCCATTCGAACATTCAAGCATGTTTAGAGCAATTATACTTGTAGGTATACTCTTTATTAGAACTGTTACCACTTTATTTTTATATTTATTATTTTGTTAGGTGCTTTTTGTTTAGGAAAAGTCAGTGCTAGTATCTATTATATTGTGACAATCTCTGGCTAGTTTAGTCCGTAATACGTAAAAACGTTCAGTCAATATAAACGTAAGTGAATCTTACCTAACTTAAAAGGGCTCATCAGTCCTTCACAGTACCATCATATTATTAGAAATAATTCATTGTGAAGAAACAACATTTTAAATACTTGTTTGTAACACCTTCAAGAATTCGTTTGAAGATATTCTCTTAATAGAAATCATTCATCGGGCCTCTCGTTTACATTAACGCTGTTTCCCAAAAATACGCGTCCAGTTCAGAGATCATTTAGCACACCAGTCAAATTAGAAATGACTTACAGCACCTTGGTTCTGATTGGTCCCGACGTTCCCTTCAACTATGATATAAGTCGACAGCTGTCACGCCAAGGGAGAGCCCACACGACGCTAACCCATTCATATAAACCGCAGCTATTTCAGAACTCAAAAAAAAATGTTTAGATATTCATGTGACCTAATTTGATCGCGACATTTTGATTTGATAGCTGCCACAAAACGCCTGTAAAACAGAGATTATAATATGTTTTATTATTCTTTATGTTGTGGTTTCCAACAGTTTTATGCTTCCGTCAACTCGTGTGGATGAAGAAAATGGTTTCTTGGGTGACTTTTATACGGGTTTAGAGATAAACATATAAATGTAAGATTTTATTTATGAAGTGGAAGAAAACGTAAATTCCTGCAGTTATCAAAGGCTTGGATGACTAATGTACCTAAATTAAGACGTTCAGTCATAAAAACTGTTGCAATAATCCTTAGGATTGTGGAGGGAAAATGGAGTTTGGTTTCAAGTCGGGTTAAGAATTGCAAAAACAAAAGAAGCTTTTCAGAATTTATTAATCTGTATACGAGTAAACGATGTTATGATAAACAGTTTTTGTAAGAAAGCGAGTTTTGAGCGCTTTAAAACAAGATATTATTAATCACCTGCGCAAACGCCCGAAATCACCCCTGCCCGCACAAAAATATTTTGTTGGCGTTCCAAATATCATCGGTTTTATCTCAGCCAAGTTTGTTATTTTTACGAGAATTTCTTTTTGTATTGTCGGCCGTTTTTACTGTAGCAATGAGAGCAATAGCTGTCTTCTCCAAAGTGCAATTTCAAGTCGAATGCTAGTTGGCAATCGCCATTGATCTTTCGTCTGGCGGATGTCTGCTGTATTCCAGTATTGTTTTTATTACGGTTTCAATATTACTTTGTCGTTGCCTGACGATTGGCAATCATTCCTGTCATTTGTATCACTTAAAACAAAAGACTAATGATTTAATTTTGATTTTCGAATGCCAAAAGACGTGCAGTTTGTCTTTGAAAGTCATGCCAATTGTTTTGGTTCCTAGTTTTTTTTTATATTATAAGGTAGGTAGTGCTTGACCGCAATATTGTTTTAAAAAAAGCCGGCCAAGTGCGAGTCGGACTTGCACACCGAGGGTTCCGCCGTACAAAAGTAGCGGTCTCCAAAGCCTGGAGCACAGGCGTAGAGTAGCCAGCCTTTCGGTCTTCTATAAGATGCATTCTGGTGAGTGTGCAAGGGAATTGCATGATTTGATTCCCCCATCTCCGTTCCACCATCGGACGACCCGTCGTACGGCGAGTTTCCACCCTTACGTTGTTGACACCATTGCGATCCGGACGAAGCGTTTCGCTTCCTCTTTTATACCGCCTACATCGAGGGACTAGAACAATTTGCCAGCGATGGTGTTTCCGTCACATTACAATGTGAGTGTCTTCAAGGCTAGAGTGAATAGGCTCTTAATAAACTAGCGCGCTTTACTATCAGCGATCGCATCACTGCTTACCATCAGGCGGGATTGCGGTCAAGCGCTAGTTTATAACTTATAAAAAAGCGGTTTATTGATAAACAAAGTAGAAGTAAACAAAATCAACGAGAAATTGTCGCAAATTTTACTCATTTCGGTACACGTGCGAACAGCATCTAAGCGCTCGTGCGTATGGCGCACGGCTGCCGCTCGCTGTGCCGCGATACCCCTTCCCTTGACCAACCGCCTGCCTTCGCGCCAGCGGGCGGCTATTTCTTGCGCGTTCTTTCGTTACTATTTACTCCCCCCCATCCCGCTTCGCCAGTAGGAAGCAAGCTGTCTGATAATCATTGACAACAATAGGAAATTACAATTAATGTCTTTGAATATATTTATAAGTACTAAGTATAACACAGCAGTTAGGACGCATTTAGGTTATATACAGAACTACATTCACCAAAATATTTAGATTGAATGACGATTGTGCTGGTCTTTGTTTTGGTTTAACTAGTTACTGTGCCTAAAAATTTTAAATGGTTTTGGGTTTTTCTGTTAGGTTACCTTAAGCTATTGTTTCATACCAAAATTCAATATTCAATGTCAGCGGGAAGTAGTCTATGTTTTGATTCCGTTGCGAGTAGTGGCGAATTTCAAAATATGCGGTATGATTATAGGTAGGTACCTCAGCATTTTGAATTTTTGCGTTGATTTTGAATTTTTCACATTTTAGAGGTAATTATTAAATTAAAATTAATTAGATTTAAGAAGTGTTTGATATGAATTTCAACTTTAATATCTCTACGCGTTCATGTGAAAAAGGGTAGGTAGTAAGTTTATAATTATTAAAAAAATATTTTATGTCATGTAAGCAAAAAATGTGTGTGGGTGGAATAAAGTTATGAAAGAGGTTCATGCTCGGACGCGGCTTGCTTTTCGGAGATGGGTCTTGCACGGAAAACCTGCATCGTGAAAATGTTTGAAATTGAAAAACAATATTTTAATATTTTATGTAACTTCAAATTTATCATTTTCGCAATTTTTCCTTTATCTGTCTGTTATAACGTTGCTTCGTGCCGAATTTTAAGATTCTGAGTTCACGGGAAGTACCTTGTAGGTTTTGATTTCCTAGCGTATGACGGAAATTCGTCTAAGGTGTCGGTATAAACTGCTGTATCTTTTGATCGCATTAACTTAGAAGTTTCATTTTTTCACTGCTTAAAGGGACAATAGACCTAGGTATTTGGTATAAATTTCAATTTGATACCTTTATTCGTTCGTGAGAAATAAGGTAGTAAGTTTCATTTTATTAAAATATTTTCATTATATTATATTTTTCCTATATTTGCATTATATGAAAATGCATCATGCTAAATTTCAAGATTCTGAGTTTACGGGAAGTATCCTGTAGGTTTTGATTCCTTTGCGAGTGTCGAAAATTTTTTGAAAATATCGACAAAGTCGGCTGTATCTTTTGATTGGCTTGGCTTAGAAGTTTGATATTTTCACAGCTTAAAGGGGCAATAGACCTGAGTATTTCATGTGAATTTTAGCTTGATACCTCCACGCGTTCTTGAGATAAAGGGTCTTGACAGACAGACAGACAGACAGACGGACAGCAAAGTGATCCTATAAGGGTTCCGTTTTTTCCTTTTGAGGTACGGAACCCTAAAAAGTATCTACTTTTGGTTTTTATACCTGTCCTTTACTTAAAATATTGTCCTACGTTTACTTTACATTTAGGCTGGTGCTGCAAAATGCCAACTGTCAACTTTGGATTCCGTGGAGAGGCGTGCCCAGATTTGGTTCAAAACGGTCTCCAAAGCCTGGAGCACAGGCGAAGAGTGGCCAACCTGTCGGTGTTCTACAGGATGCATTTTGGAGAGTATGCGAGGCAATTGCATGACTTAATTCCCCATCTCCGTTCAATCATCGGACGACCAGTCGGACGACGAGTCCACCCTTCCGTTGTTGGCACCATGCACTACGATCCAGACGAAGCGTTTCGCTTCGTTCTTTATATCGCGTACATCGAGGGATTGGCAAAAAAAAACAACAAACAAACTGCCAGCGGCGGTGTCTCCGCCTGGCTACAATTAAAGTGTCTTCAAGGCTAGAGTAAATATGCTCTTAATAAACTGTCAAACACTAGTTTATACCAAATTATAAAAAAAAAACTATTGAGATATATTGGGGTAATTGGGTAACACATTATCAGTACCAATGGCTTTCATTTTGACACTGGAACAATATTCTTTGCGTTATATGCTTTACAGAAATTTTTTTTCGATCACGGAGCAATGGATTAGCAATATGCTTCTAATGATTCAAATTGAGATTCATAGTTGGTATGTTATGCAATTAGGGTGCACCACTTTATAGTTTAATAATTATAATATATTGTACATGCGTCGATTGGATCGCTTCTCGGACGAGTATTAATGTAGAAGTTTATCGTACAAACAAAATATAAATGCTAGAGTCTAGAGTAAATTAACGATGAGTAGGGGCGACCGGGCGAGTGAGGCGAGCTGTTCACGGATCTGGGATTTCGCCCACCATTTGCAGCAGCTATCCCTGTAGACTAACGAAAGCTATAAAATACTTAACATCTAGAAAGAACGCAACGAAATGTAGCACGTATTCTTCGTAATTGCGCAATAAATCTCCGGTGCGGGAAAATTCCTCTCCTTCCAATGAATATTTACATAAACTTTTTAGTGATGTATTTTCTAATACGCCCAAAGATTACTAACGTAATGTTAAAAGCCAGTAAAGTCTAAATTTGTTAAAAAGCCCACACACAAGGTAATCTATTATTCTCATATATATGTAGGAAGATTCTTTCCCGCCAAACACAAAAATCCACAACGTTCAATGACTCCATGAATCCCAAAAGAAAAATGTATTAGTAGATCTGTTGGAGGCGGGCTGCGCGGGCGCACATTTTGACGCCTGCGTTTGCGCATTGCCGAAGTAATGGCCCGAATAACCCACATCGGAAGCGTTCGGAATTATACCGCGAAGAATTTGTGTAAAATACTGATATGTTAAGTGCGCTCGATTTAATGGTTGCGTTCGGTGCGTCAAATTGCAATTTACGAGTGTATTCTCGTTTTAATTTTAGTTTTTTCAAATAAGTCATTGTAGAAGAAATTCGGTGATCAGTGAGAATACGTGGGAGGTATTGTATGGATTCATTCAGTTTTACATTGATTGTCCCTGGCGTCAACGACATGAAATTATCACCGGATTCCAGCTGTGACGTTGAAATACGGGGTGTGTCGGCACTCATATTTTATTCAGTGATTCAAAGCGCTTTGGTAGTATGCACGTAGGCATTTACTGTCGTCCGTACATTTAAAAGTATAACCTTTAGGTTCGATTTTAGGGATTATTTTTGCCTAGACAGTGCTTTTACTCAGATAATCATTGTATACTCTCAAAGAAGATTCATAGAAATGTTTGTTTTTTTTCTGCAGACGTGGCTACTCTGTTCTTGTTTTACAGTTTCTGGTACCATTTTATGGTTTTTTAATTTTTTTTGCGCAACTGAAGCTTTTAGTGATTCATTTTCTACCATAGAGTAACTTATATTGTTTTCTATTTTGAAAAAACTGTGATCTATTGTGTTTGCGAAGATTGTTCCATCAAGAGCAAACTAAATATTAAGTGTAGTTAGTTTTATATAGAAAATAAATAATAAGGTTTTAGTTTAAATAGCATGTCTTAAGATTATTTTTGTGTGTATGTCGTGGAAAATATTGCTGTTTACACACTTGTTCGTATCTATTTTAGTATTTCTTCCTACACAGTGTAATATGTCAGTGTTTGCTAACTATAATAAATTAAAAAAATAAAGAGATTTTTAATGAAACTTGGCACACAGAAAAACCCATGTCGTGGATAAGATTTCAATTTTTGTCGACTCAGTATTGTTTTAGAAGTCAGTTAAAATAATATTGCCACGTATTCGCCAAAAAATGCATTTCAACAGTTCATGATCTTTTATATAGTAAACTTTAGGGAAAATGTTCATTAAAAATATTTAATTCCTATATGGGAGTGAATAGGCTCTTAATAAACTAGTGCGCTTTACCATCAACGATTGCGACAACTTCAAACTCACAACAACAACAACAACTTCAAATATGGCTATTTCAATAGTTCTAGTCACTGTTCTTATTCAAAGCAAAGTAATTACCATTAAAATAAAGTTGCTATTTGATTAACGTGAATTAACGTCAATTTGATACATAAGTAAAATTTGAATATAAGGGGGTATTTTAATAAGTGAGTAAAATCGTAGAAAGAAGAAGAAAAAATACATCAAATAGCAACCAATAAAAATGAGATAGGAAGTGTAAACTCCAAAGAAGTTTGCAGAAAAGTGTGCTGCACTGCTGCAACAAAAAGGCAGTTCAGTAAAAATGCTCGACAACTAGTGTTAGCGATCAAGAGTGTTATTTATTAATGAAACAAATCAGGACGTTCCAATGTTCGTATATTATTCATTTAAATTACAATTACAACCAGGTCTTATTAAGTAAGATAGGAACACAATAATAATCACTGAGCACACAACAATATGTCAAACAATAGCCAGCAGCTCTTAATTAATGTAGAAAATATAGATCTCACATAGTTTGCACGACGAAGTTACCGTTGAGTGTCCTTTATCAAAAGTGAGCCACGAGCGGGTAGGCAGCGCCTTTTATAGTGAGCTTGAGGTGGGGTTGCCGGTCTTCGCTAATACTAGTGCCCATGGGCGTATCCAGCTTCTGGCCTTGGGTAAGTCACTAGGGAGAGGGGCAAGTCAGATTTTTAGGGTTGAATCATCACCGGCTGTTTTGTTTTACAAGCAGATCTAAAACATTAGGTATTTGTAGTGTAGTGTGCAGGGCATATAGACGCAAATGGTCCTGTATAAGTCCCGGATTATAGGTACTTTGATTAGTAATTAGGGGAGTTCATAGGTACATGTTCTGCGAGATTTCTTGCAGTAGCCTGCTCTTGCCCCCTTAGGTATGCTCATGCTAGTACCTGACACTGGTAGTAACAATCAGTAATGTAGGGTTCACTAAAAGGTGGACCAATTGGAAGAAGGGAATAAAAGCCGTTTTTGACAGCCTCCGTGGCGTAGCGGTAGCGAACCGTGGCCGTTGCGCAAGGAGGCGCGGTTTCGATCCCCGCACAGTGCAAATATTTGTAATCATAAATATGAATATTTGCACTGGTCTGGTCGTGCCTCGGAAAGCACGTTAAGCCGTTACGGGTTATTGGAGCCCTCAAAAGTCTAACAATTGGTTTAACTGCAATGCTTAGATATCGCCTTCGGGTTGTGGAGGTCAGACGGCAGTCGCTTCACGGAAAATATCGAAGTTTAGCCAAAATCAGCAGTTAGACTGTAAAGCGGACCCCAGACTCCAAAGCTGAAAAGCTACGGATGTGACTGGGACTAACGCTGAGACGATGATGTTGATGACTAAAAGGTGGAACTTATTCGATGATCTCGATATGACCCGTTATATTTTAGTGTAAAACTGATTTACAGCAGTCACGTCACATTAAGTTCAGTTGAAAACCAGCGCCAGGCACTAGTTGTCTGTCATTTTTGCTGAACTGGACTGTTTATGGTGCAGCCGCGAGGCACACTATGCAGCAATTTTTTTAAAATGTGGGTGGGGCTTGGGTTTTGCTTTCTGTTTGTTTTTTTTTCTTTTTTTGTTTGTTACCACCTGATGTACCTATGTTTATTTTATATGTATCTATCGTGTGTCTTTAAATCTAGGCTAAATAACAGTATTTTCTTTATTTCTCTCTTATCATCAGAAAATTTCCATCCTATATGAAGACAATTGCTCTCAAATCGATGAATTCAAGCATTGTGTGAAACCAGCATCTCCTAGAACCAAAAATTCGATAACAGACTACATCTACGAACTCGCACTAGCCGCGTGGTGGCTCAAAATAATAAAGGATGGTGAGTAATCTTCTAGAACCAAATCTATACTAATATATAAAGCTGAAGAGTTTGTTTGAACGTGCTAATCTCAGGAACTACTGGTCTGATTTGAAAAATTATTTTTGCGTTGGATAGCCCATTAATCCAGGAAGGCTATATAACATTACGCTGCGACCAATAGTACCGGAGAATAACAAAAATTAAAAATGTATGCTGTATATAATAGGGGTTAAAATAAAATGTTCAAATAACTAACTCCACGCGAAAGAAGTCACGGGCGGCCGCTAGTTAGAAATAATTTAAAAATATGTGACATATACCAACATTGGACTCGTGTGGCAGATTACGGCCTACTCTCTCTTTCGCGTGGAGTTTCACATACCATAAATTTAAATCATTTTTTAAATATAAAGGGTGTATCTGACATCGACGCAGAAACGAGTACCATGGATCCAGTACATGATTCTGAACCCCCCAGTGGTGGAATTTTTGGTCGGCTTTTTCATGATTTAAAAAAAAATATATGAAGTTTTTTTCACTTTAGACCGTTCATAATTGCTATACTTTTATAACCCAATAAGATTTTAAAGTAAAAATTAATTAATTCGCTAATTACACAAAAAGCGCAATGAAAACAAAACTCGAAAAACTATCTTATCAGCTGATTTGATAGAGTTCACATCAGGGATCAACGTCATACCTACAAACCCGCACGGCGGCACGCTTGCAACGTTCAAATGCCGAGCCGACACTTTTTTTAAACCACTGTTAGTTCTGTAACCGTTCATTAACGACATAAATGACTATCATAATTTTATTAGTGGCATGCAGTGTAGCCTATTCGCGAAGCTTGCGTTACGATGTCAGATACAGCCTGTATAGCAAAACAAATGGATGTTTGAACAATGTGTTTGCTCCACAACGTAAAAAACGCAATGAATGTTGTTGAACTGTCAAAATGAAACCCATTGCTACTGATAGTGTGTTACGTAATTACTTACCATCTTGATCTGGACAGATTATAAATTACTCTGTACTTCAATCCTACGCTTTTCTACGCAGCAATTTGATTATTTAGAGATCAACCTTGTACTATTTCGATCTTCGATCAAGCCAGACTGTATAAAAATACACTTGAAATATAAAATGTGGAATAAAACGGTCAAATTCAGAACACCTGGATGCTGTAGTGTTGGAAACTCGCCAGTTAGATAACGGAGATACATGGGATTTATAATTTTCATTGCACCAGTCACTTGATACGTTTTGGGTCTACTCTGTGATTGTAAGAATTAGTTTCTTAAAACGTGCTAATGGCGCCGATTTTATTGTTCACAAACTAAACTAATTTTAAGTTAAGTGCATCTTTTTCTTTTTACTTCAGTAAGAAAAGGATAGAAGATAACATTTTAATTTAATCCTGTCAAATTAAGATATTCCATAGACAATTTAGATGCGGTCATAAACATGGCGACCAAAAATATGTATATCAATTTACGTCAGGCGCGGACTGATTTGATAGATCTAAACTAATATACTATGTACTGTCCTTTACTTAATCTATACTAATATAAATAAAGCTGAAGAGTTTGTTTGTTTGTTTGAACGCGCTAGTCTCAGAAATTGACAGCCTCCGTGGCGTAGCGGTAGCGGACGCAGCCGCTGCGCAAGATGGTGCGGGTTCGATCCCCGCACAGTGCAAATATTTGTATGCATGAATATGAATATTTGCACTGGTCTGGTCGTGCCTCGGAAAGCACGTTAAGCCGTTGGTCCCGGTTGCCATACGAACATCTAGTGGCAGTCGTTACGGGTTGTTGTGACCTCAAAAGTCCAACTATTGGTCTAACTGCAATGCTTCGATGTCGCCTTCGGGTTGTGGAGGTCAGACGGCAGTCGCTTCACGGAAAATGTCGAAGTTTAGCCATATCAGCAGTTGGACTGGTAAGCGGACCCCAGACTCCAAAGCTGAAAAGGCTTCGGATGCGACTGGGATTAACGCTGGGATGATGATGAGTCTCAGAAATTACGGGTCCTATTTGAAAAATTCTTTTTGCGTTGGATAGCCCATTAATCCAGGAAGGCTTTAGGCTATATAACATCACGCTGCCACCATAAGGAGCGGAGCATAACTAAACCACGCGAACGAAGTCGCTGGCGGCCACTAGTGAATAATAAAGAAAAAGATGCATTGACCTTAAATTTAGTTTAGTTTGTGAACAAGACATTCGGGGCCAATCTCTGGATCTGCCGGATTTGATAGCCCAATTCTCGAGATCATGCAATGATCCTTAGTAAGTAGAATTAAACTGTCATTGGCGATATCCGCCATTATTGTGAAATAAAATTTTCAAAGAATTTCTATAATTTGTTACACGTGTTATTGGCAAAATTGTGGTACCTATATATCCCAGAGAGGCCATTGATCAAGAGTTGAGGTTGAATCTCACCTTAAAAAAAGAAGAAGAAGAAGACCCTTAGTAGACGAGTAAAATATAAAATGTATGCTTGGAATTGGGACGTGAGATGTGGGACGCCCCCAGTTGGAGCGACGATCTTCGCAGGATGGCTGGTAGTAACTGAATGAGCGTTGCCGAAAATCGAGTAGAATAGCGTGAAATAGAAGAGGCCTATGTCCAGAAGTGCACTGCTATAAGCCGATGATGATGCTTCGTCATGCATACAAAAATGCACGCTCTTGAAAACCTCCATAGTATTTTTTTTTCGTCGGTTGTTAAGTCGAAATATCACATACTATCCGTAGCAATTTAATTTTGACAGTTTAACCACATTCATTGCGTTATTAATTATTCTTTCTTTCTTTCAAATTTTTCGAACATATAGAGCAATGAATTAGCAATAAATAAGGATGCAGATGATGTAATGCGACGACGGATAAAGCAAAAATGTGTGCAAAAATGCAGGACGAAGTCGCGACCAAAAGCTTCTATCATAACAAATAGAGCGAATATCTCATACGCAACTTGTTTTATTAACGTTTAAGGACCGAGCGTCCTCGCGAGCTTGCGGGCGGTGAGCCGCCCATCGCTCACCGCCCGCAAGCTCGCGAGGCTGGTGAAGGAACACGCAAGTCTGACACGCCCTTCCGGTCTGCCCAGAGCGGGAGAGGTCATTTGATGATTTCCCATCCAAAACAGCAAAAAAGGGTCAAGCGCCTTAATTGAAAAACTCTTTATTCTAAGATACTTTACCACCACTTTATGTTTTTGCCAAAAAGCCAAAATATTAACTCAGCCATGACATTTTTTAATATATTTTTTTTATGTATAAATGGGAACTGGACTGTAATGGTTATATTATTTTACAATGGCATTCATAAATTGGGAATTAGCAAACACTTCTACGAGAAATGCAGGAGGTTATACTAAGTACTCCTCATACTGCTGGCATTATACATATGGATATGTACCTAGAGTCATTAACATTGAACAAATCAATAACCATAAATTTGTAGTTAAATTCCTACTTGTACGGAAATCTCTGTCCGCGAGTCCAATTCGTACTTGGCCGGATTTAGAAGTTTGACTTTTTCAGTGCTTCGGGGGATCGCAGCCCTGAGTATTTGATATTGACCTCAAATTGATAACTCCTGGCGTTCCTGAGAAAAAAAAAAAGGGACTTGACAGACAGATAACGGAGTATTATGAGGCAATTCATATACCGGACTGAAAATTTTATATTTATATATACTTATTATACACCAAAAAACACATTATCCTTATCCCCATCGGCCTTATCGCTGATGCAATCTCTTCCAGGGAACCTTAGAATGGACAATGAAACCACATCTAACAAAATGTGTCACTTAAAACACCTTTTTTCTTTTGGTTTCCTCATATCAACATTAATTATTCAAATAAATAATAGGTTTCGGGATTTCGTGACAATTTAACAGTTTTCTCTAAAACCTCGGCTTAGGGCGTTCCTAAAATATCAAACTTTTGTTTTATACGACCATTAAAACGTCTTCGGTAAAACTGATTGCATGTTTTCGTCTTTTCATCAAATAAACAGTTTAATCCTTTACCACCATTCCGCCATTAAACGTTTTTTGCATTTTTAAATCTGCTGTTCGAAATTCGAAATGATGACACTGGCATTTTTTATGACGACATAGTGAATAAGTTTGAATATAAACATAACCGAAAATAGGCTTTTAAATAGGTGATAACTTATGAGGAGTTGACGTAACCAGCTTACGAGATAAGCTAAAAATTAGGATAATAATTTTCACTATAATGTGTGTCAGTCACCCTGTATGTATATTACCGCCTACAGATACCTAAAAACAATGCACTGATTTGGGCAGACGAGGCATTGTTTAATTCTTCTAAATCTCGATATCAAAATGTTCAGAGTAATGGATTTTTAAATTTTGGTTGAATTTTAAATTAGAACACGGAGATCAAATTTAATATACTTAGAAAAAAATCGGTTGTCTGTAAAGTCGGTTCACTGACGATAGCTGAACGTGACAACGTCATAAGAAAATACTGATGGAATGGTTGCAGTTTACAAACCTACATCGCCGCAATTATAAACAATTGACACCATATTCGCTTTTCACTGCACTTCATACTTGACGAAAACATGTAAATGTATTATTGTATAGCAGCAGAGCAGCACGCGAAC
The DNA here is from genome assembly GCA_017933935.1 of Sesamia nonagrioides. Lineage (NCBI taxonomy): Eukaryota > Metazoa > Arthropoda > Insecta > Lepidoptera > Noctuidae > Sesamia > Sesamia nonagrioides. The sequence goes on from JADWQK010000188.1 coordinate 4,465,850, forward strand.
ACATCGCTCACTCAAGTAGGAGAGAGACAGATGTCGAACACTGCCGAACGCGGAGATCGAATGTGCCTCTTTGTCGCGCGTTCCGCTCTCGCTTGCACTTCAAGCCTTAAATGGAACGGGGTAACGCTGCATGAGTCATGTTTTTTAGACGTTATCACATCAAAAAAAAAAAAAACAGTGTGTCCAAGATCATTTTAGAAAGTATATGTTTTCTTGTTTGAGTAAATTTTCAAACTAAACCAAAGTGTGGTGAGCGTGCAGTGAGCTATGATTCCAACTTATGCTAGGGAACACTATTGACAGGCCACTTTGAGCAGCCCCCTAATCGGCGAACACATTTTTGTCAAATGATTGCGACTAGTTGGGATCGTTTGGACCGAACAGACCAATGGGCGGCCTGAACGATACCAACTGATCCCAACTAGTCGCAATAATTTGACAAAAATGTGTTCGCCGATTAGGGGGCTGATTTAGAGATTTCTGAGATACGTTAGCAATGCGATTCTATAAGTGAAGTGATTGAGATGTAATTCCAACTATTAATGTTGCCACCACTATTAATATTGGGACCAGATGGAATACCAGCGATCCAGCGATAATTATGGCAGCTATACTTTCTTTTTTTTTTTATATATATATATATAATTATATACTAGTGCTTGACCGCAATCCCACCTGATGGTAAACAGTGATGCAATCGTTGATAGCAAAGCGCGCTAGTTTATTAAGAGCCTATTCACTAAGAAAAAAAAAACTGAGTGAATGGAAAGGAAGACGGCAGTTGAACGATGCAATGTTAAACTCAACAACAAGACCAACGATGCACACAACAACATTTAGCGCATCGTACCCGGCACACATCGCAAGACAACTGCTCAGACCCGTCCTCCGTGCGGCTTCTCTTTCTTTCTTCTCCACCTACCTGCATTCCAGTTGGCGTGTTACAGCTCATATTATTTGACTGTCGCGCCAACAAATTGTAATCCTCGGATCTCAATCCGTATCGCCCGGCCTTTATGTTCTAAACTCGTATATATTTACATAAACAGTAATTTTGTTTACATTTTCCATGCAATGATATACAACACACTATAATTAGACTACATGTGTGCGTTCGCTAAGAGCCATTTTCTCTGTAATGATTAAACCCACTAACACCGTATGGTTTTAGTTGGGTCTGTCAATAACGCTGTCGGTGAAATCCTCTTCGGAGTGAACTCTAGAGGGAAAATGCGTCACAAAAATACTTGATTACTGCATTTTTTTTTTTTCGTAACCACATTATAGACAGCATCTTATAATAAATAATAATAAATATATACGGATTAAATCATCATCAATAATCCAAAATGTTCCCACTTCTGGGGCTCAGGGCTCCTGACTGCCACCGAACCGAGTGTAGGTATATTGAAATATTTACAGTAAAGGTCAAAAGTGGAGTACCACTTTTGACCCCTATTCTTATTGCAATAAAGTTCAAAAATGGTAATGCACTTTTGTCCCTTGATTGTATCTACCCTCAGAATTTAGGCTTAAGAAGAGACTTTACAAAATCAACTTTACTCATACATATTAATCAGTCAATAATGTTTCCACCAGCATTGGGCCCGCGTGATAGATTACGGTCCATTCCCTTTCACCGAAAGGAGGCCTGTGTCCCAGGAGTAGGGGAAGGTGAGGTATAATGATCCCCTTAAGGGAAAAACTTAACTGTGGCGAAAGTTGAAGGCAAAATCGCAAAATTTCTATTGTTAGAGGTAGTGAATTTACTTAACTTTGTAACTGCATACTCATTTTTTATTATTTAATTAGTACTTTTTTGTATTAGAGGTTTTTGCTTAAGTTAAGTAAAGGATCATTTTATACACACCTATGTATAAAATGATCCCCGGGGTAGGGGTAAAATAATCCCCGGGATCATTTTATACCATAAGTTAATAAATATCAACGAAATGAAACAGCTGCTTATTTTAATCATAATTATGTATTGTTCATAACAATTTAAGTATGTAAGCAAGTTAAACAAAACTTTTGCAGACTTTTAGTTTCATTAGAGATATTTTTTGTAATTATCTACTACTCATTCAACAAAACTAAACATTAGATATTGCAACAAACTTATAAAATGTACACTACACAACCAACAACATACCTTGTCAAACAGTAAGTAAACAAAAAAATTTTTCTAAATAAAAAATAGGCAGTAAGTACTTATTTCTATCAAATGTTTCTTTTCAATGTCATGAAGCAATAGAAAAATGAAATCTTAATTAAAAATGACTATTTTCTTGTCAAGAAATTGACATATAGCTTTTTTTTCTCACATTATGAAATTGATTAATATAAAGTTGAATATCGCAAATGAAGTCGCCTTCATCGTCACTATCTCCTCCTGCACAAGCTTCATGTCCCCATTTAAGACACACAACGCACCTAATCCACCCTTCGCCTTTATTGTCTTTGGAGTAGCTTAAAAGCTACTGAAGTACAGAAGAGGCATTCGGTATGACTCTCTTCTTCTGAAGAATCTGATCCGTTTTGCTTCTTTTTTTTGCCTTTTTCCTTTCCCGACTCCTTTTTCTTTCCCAACACCTTTCAATTTATCGTGCTGTTTGTTGGCCACCCTTTTTATGTTATGTGTTTGTTTTCTTTTTGGCTTCCTCTTCAAGGTACTTTTTGTAGTGTGTGCTGGTCAATACTGATGTGTCTACTCCATGGAGCAATACTCTTATTCGTTTTGCAGTCGCTCTTTTTCCAACTATCTTTGGTGTTGGTCGTACTTTCCTGGGTGTAACAACACCAAAAGATGTGGTTGGAAGACCAACAGTCAAGGCTGGAGATAATAATCAAATAAATAATCTTTCAGAAGATTCTGACGCCGAGGTGTTTTCTGGAAAGGACGAAGGTTGCGGTGATGACTGTGGTGTTTGTGGAGATTTTTGAATTATCATTTAAACTCTCTACTTAAACAGACCTTAAACTGTCTACTTGCGGTTTTGTAAGGCTTACCATCTCTGACGGCATTAAATGCCTTTTGCAATTGTTCTTCAGGCCAATTTTGACTATTAGTTTTATGTAGGTAGGTATATAAATTCTCTGTATGATCTGTAAAAACAAAAAATACTAATGGGGTAAAATGATTCCAGGGATCATTTTAAACACACAGGAAGGGATCATTTAGCCCCAAACACCAAATTCGAAGATATCGATCAAAATTTTACCCTTCGAATGCCGCGTACGAAGATCAAAACATCTTAAATATTAGCTAACTGATATTAATATCCGCAAATAAAACAACATTTCAATAAATACGAACATGTAAAAAGTAATGAAGGTCTAAAAACAGGCTTACCTTAGATCAGAGCCACACTTTTTAATATTTTTTTGATAAAATCACGCCAAGCGGTGGCAACGCCATAACACTTGGAGAGGCAACTGGCGGGGCCGCGGGGAACATGTTTCATGCTCATTTGGATAGATAGCACTAGTTATGTTTGATTCAAGGTGGGGGATCATTTGACCTGCAGGGATCGTATTACCTCACCTTCCCCTATTAACATTATAGGCTGATTATGATTATGTGTTCCCACTGTTGGGACACCCGACACCATTAACAACGCTACCATTGACCAAATGTACGATAATATATGTCACGTTTTCGAATTTTTATCAATCTGTCGGTGCATACCGGTTTCCTCGCGATGTTTTCCATCACCGTTTTAAGAGCAGTGGTGATGAAATTATTTACAGTAAGTAAGGCAGGTGATACCGGGCTTAGAATACTACCAACCCATATCCTCCCGTGGGTGTCGTAAGAGGCGACTTAGGAAACTCTCACCAGAGAAGCGGGCAGCAGCGCTTCTCCTGTGGAGTATCAAATTATTGCGACCACCAACCCGCCTGCCAAGCGTGGGGTTATGGCAAATACCCTCGACTTGTGGGAGGTCTTTGTCCAGCAGTGGGCCTCTATAAGCTGAAGAAGAAGAAGTAAAGCGCCTGTCTGAATGTGAACCTAGAACCTATAACTTGTAAGTCGGGGCAGTTACCACCGGTCCACCTATGCTTCACGTTTACCAGATGCCTATTTAAAAAAAGGAAACAAAAAGAAAACTTAATTTAGAGATAGAGATATATCTACCTAAATGAGAACTCCCATGAACGTCAGCAGAATTTCACAGCAAGGCTTTCCACTATGACCGGTCTTGTGCTGCCCGCATCCACCGAGTTCCCGCGACCTTCACCAGGTCATCGCTATTGCTGTAGTCATTACCGAATAAATCCTTGTTAATCGACTTTGTTACTAACCATTATGTTTTAAGAACCTGTAATAGTAGTATCGCCGAAATATATAACTGACCACCATAAGGGCTATTCTATAATATTAGAAAACGTAAGAGTGATACTCTTTTGTTTTAATAACGGACAGAGCTGTGGTCATCATGTACACGGGATTGTGTGCATGAGGTTGTGGCAACAATATATGGACACAAGGATTTTCAAGAGGCTGAACTACAGAAGCATTAAGCAAGAAGAAGTAGAAGAAGAAGAAAGAAGTAACAGTTCTCCATAAATTTGTCTTTTTCCGCTTTGCTGCTGATTATTATTTGTACCTCAACAGCAAAGCGAAAAGGTCTCCTTTATGAGAACTTCCACCGAGGCATCGCATCGTGGTATCATCGTAAGCAAAGCAGTTACGAAGAAATAGCAACCTCTTTACTGGAAATGTATTGTATCTTTATGTATAGCATAACGGCCGTCATGTTCTTTGGTGAAAATATCTGTGACTTCCCTCTTTACCACGACCAATTTTATATCAGGTACTGAATTTCATGCTCATTTCAAAAGTACAGTTGGATGCGCGTGATATGCGGCGCGTAGGAATCATAGAGCAACACAGACCACCGGCGGACCGGAGGGGAGTGGCCATAAGCAGGTGTACCTCTGTCAAAGTAAAGACGACAGCACATCAAGCTACTACAATCTGTCTGATTTCGTTATTAGGTTTTTAACTTTATGGTCGAAGCATTAAGGCTCAAGGTTGATTGGGAATATTTGACAGTTTCGGATAGTTTGACCTGCAGTCGTCCGTACAAGTCCAAATGGTCCTACGCCTACAATAAAACTATACCAACGCCAAGCTCGATAAAGAATAGAGATAAACAAACCAATTTAGGATTATCACAAGTTACGTTTGACAAATCTCCTAGAATTTAAATGATTATGCATGTGCCTTGTGCATGCTAACTATTTATTAAATAATCATATTGCAGCATATTTCAATAGAATTACTAAAATAACATGCATAATAACTTCGTATAACCTTCGTAAAACCATTAAAACGACGTTAATTTTACGTGATAGCCCTGCAAAAAAAGAAACATGGATGAAATCCAGGTAATAAACACATTTTGTGGAATTCAGTCAATGAATAAAGTTGAGGCATTTTGCTTATTTTAATTACTTTCAAATCAACTGCATAACACATGCATTGTAATACTGTCAAGTTTGGACTAAGTATAATATATATATGTACTTATTAAAAATTTAACCTATTAGGAAATTAGCTTACATGTCATATTTCATTTAAATCGGTTAAGCGTTCTATGCAAATCATAAATAAATAAACCGTTTACATTAGTGGGAAGTAGGATTATTACTTTTATGAAAATTATCTATCTAGAAAAGATTGTTAACATCTTTCTTTTAGGCGTAAACAACTCGTTGCTTAGCAATGGTTTGTTTACCTCTATTCTTTATCCAATTTGGCTTTTATATAGTTGCAACCGCACTGATCGCCTCCGGTCCGCTTGTGGCCTGTGTTGCTCTATGGTAGCAACGCACGCGCCGCTAATTCATATGAATGAATTAGCGGCGCGTACGCGATCGACACCAGTGCAGGTGGAATGAGACCTACATCAGGAGGAGGAATGTAGGCCTGAACGTTCATAAAATTACGAGAACTTCCCCTCTGATCTTTTTGCCACGGTCACATAATCAGCCTATAACGTTCCCACAGTTGGGACACAGGCCTCCTCTCGGTGAGAGTGAGTGGGCCGTAAATCTACTACGCTGGCCCAGTGCGGGTTGGTAGATGTCACATATGTCTTCGAAGGTTTTTTTTTGGCTCTAGAACATGCCGGTTTCCTCGCGATATTTTCCTTCACCATTCTGATGGGGTTAGAACCTACGACCTACAACTAGTAAATTGCTGCCGGTACCACTAGGCCACCGCTACTGTGTTAATGAATTTCATATTTTTATTCTGACATGTTTTTGTGATACCCATTCTCATTTAGATTGTTTTGCATTTTCAGCACAAACTTTCTTTGAAGAAATCCTGCCCACCACAGGTAATGCCAGCGCTGGATACAGGTTACCGCCAAAATGGGTGGTCATTGAAGCGTCAAGCCAGGTTGGTGACCGCAGAAGCTCCGCCCACCCCAGTAGTGGTCATTAAATGACTAGACAAAACATGTCACTAATAAAATATAGGATAAATCGTGTTTAGGAGTCGTGATTCATGAAGTTATTAATACTACTTAGATTATATTGGGTTTGTTTATAAACGATGATTAAAGTGAGGTGTAACAAGGAAACTTAACGAAGAAATAAAAAAGTAAGTAATCAATTTTGAGTATAATTTATTTACAGAATATAAAAAAAAACGAGATGACTGGTAGGGTGTACCTAGGAGTGAGTGAGTGAGTGACGATAGCACTTTAAGCAAATACAATCTGTTAAATTTCTTTATTAGATTTTCAACTTTATTGCTAAAGCGTTAAGGCTCAAGGTTGAGTGGGAATATTTAACAGTTTGGGGTAGCTTGACCTGCTGTCGTCCGTACATTTTATTACAAAATTTAAAAGGAATGTTTGAACGTCAAAAATGTACCGTTAAACAATTGTCAATTAATACTTCTTCCACACAATAGTTGTCTGGAGACGGAAGTCGCTGCCGAAGCTGACTCAGAAAGACATGGCGAGACGATCTGGGACGCATACCGCGAGAGGACTGGCTCGACGTGACGCGGCAACAGAGTCCCTGAAAGGATTTGGGGGATGTCTTTGCCCACAGTGGGATAGTAGGTATAGTCTAATAAAATAGTTATTTGTTATACAAGAGTGCAAAGTTGCTTTTTAACCGCGTGTTCAATTTTGATGACCGAGCAAGCGAAGGATTCTAAAATTGAATCACGAGCGCAGCGAGTGATTCAAAATTAGAATCCTGAGCGCTAGCGAGGGAATCAAAAGGACACGAGGTGAAAAATCTTTGCACTCGAGTGCAACACGTAACTTTTCATTCCACCTCAGCGAGGAAATGACTAAATGCAATAAAAAAATGTTTACAATCACAAGATAGGTACACTTTTATTTCAGTTTAGGTATTAATTACTACATTATGACAGGTAAGTATTACAGAATAATCTTTAAATTATAATAAAATAATACTAAAGTATAATTAAGAAAATTTTAAAGTAACGTTGCAACAGTTATTTAAATTGAGTGTAATATTTTTGTTTGGTACTGTAATATTGGTGTTAGTCACTTGTGTACTGTTTTTCGGTAAACTGTCTGTCATACTTAATAGTTGTACCGATTCATCGGATTCCCTTGGCGTGAATGTTGGAGAGAGAGGGAGATGGTTAGGTGTTTCATAACGGCTTATTTTTGATGTAGAAGGGCCAGTCCAAGTTTCCGATTGAGGCTCTTTCAGTGTAATGGCTCCTACGATGCCTTCACATATTTTAGACTTATTTTGGATGGAATCCTCTATGTATCCCTCTACAACTGCATTGGTCTTCCAGCCTCCGTGGCGCTTAAGGGACAGGAGATCAGCTCCGGAATCAGCCAAAAGTGTGGCTGAAGTTCGTCGGAAACAATGACCCGTGTACAACAGGGGTTCTGGAAGTTCAAGAAATGTTGCTATTTCTCGTGGGATACTGCCAATTTTATTAGTACCCATAGGCTGTCTAACACACTTTCCATTGCGATACTGTAGAAAAAAACGATTGATTGGAGTGTTAGGCGGCCGTAAGGCTTGATATTTCTCAACAATCGTTACGTATTCCTTGCGAATGACAAAGTTGCGGTCTCTTTTTGTCTTTGTATTAGGTAAATTAATTAATAGTAAGTCATCTGAATGTTTCTCAATGTTTTTGACATTAAGTTGTGTTAGTTCATTAGTTCGACATGCTCCGTTTATTCCAATAATAAGAACAACCTGCAATGTAAAGAGTATTGTAGTAGATAAATGAATAAAATTTATATGAACGCATAATTATGCCTATCAACATTTACTAAGTATACTATTTAATTGAGATTAATATATGTACTTAAGTAGATACTGAATGTGCAACTGACTTACTTTTGCCGCCAAATATACGGAATCGGGTGCTTCGTTAAGAAACTTTTCAATATCAGATACTGTGAAAACCTTCGATTTTTTTGGATGATGACCAGATGAGGCTCTTTTTAAAAATGCTACTAATTTAGGATAGGTATCGATATGTATGTCTTTTTTCATCTATATTGTTGCTTTTAGCATCGAATACGTACTCCATAGAGTGCTTGTTTTCTTGTTCTCGGATAATTCTATAAAATATGCCAGCAAAACGTTTTCTGAGAAAGTTTTGGCTCCTTTTGCTAGTCGCCACGTGTTGAACATATCGTACTGTTTTAAATACTTCTCGCGTGATTGTTGAGGTAGAAAGCTCATTTGCGCATTATTAACAGTTTCAGTCAATTCTGTTGGCGTCAAACAAACTTCCTCGTCGCTAGAATCACTCATTTTAGTTTTTCACTTGTTTTCAAGTTTCTTTTTTTTAATATAAGGTTTAACAATGACGTGAAAAAATGCCGCGTAAAGAACCGCGTACAAAGAAAATTGAAAAAAGAACACCAAGAAGGTTCCGAGTCTGAGTTTTTAACAAATTAAAAAAAAGTTGTATGATATATTCGGCACCATAGAGGTAACAGTAAATAGGTTTAATGTTTTTTTTTAATTTACAAACTTAGTGCACACGATGTTCTAAATTCAATTTACTTTATCCTCTAGAGAATAAAAACGGCTTTTCCAGTCAGATATTGAAGATTAAAAATACTCTTTCCGAGATGGTGGGATGAAAAAATAATTACTTAACTGTAAGAATGATTATAACTTATTGTATAAAAGTAATGTTTATGATTATGAATAAAGGAAAAACTGCTGATAATTTCTGTAGATTATAAAGGAAAATCTAGGGTTCAAACAAATCTATTAATTTAACTAAAATTATTTAGTCGCAATCCCCCTTGTTGAGAAGCTCTGCTGAGGTCATTGAGCATTTTGCCCAAGTTTTCCAGGGTCTCCGCCATGACCACGACATCATCGTCTAAAGATGAACATGGATAAGAAGGTTATGCCGAACTCTAATGTCGCAACCACTCCGGTTCTAGTTGGTTGCTCTGCACTTGAAGTTGTTGGCGAGTATATATACCTGGGACAAATAGTCCAACTAAGTAGGTCCAGCTTCGAGAAAGAGGTGTCTCGTCGTATTCAGCTCAGCTGGGCAGCGTTCGGGAAGCTACGCTACATCTTCTCGTCGTCCAAGATACGACAGTGTCTCAAGGCTAAAGTCTTTGACCAGTATGTGTTGCCAGTGATGACATACGGAACTGAAACGTGATCCCTCACAAAGGGTCTCATACGAAGGCACACAAAGGGCGATGGAAAGAGCTATGCTCGGAGTTTCTCTGCGTGATCGAATCAGAAATGAGGAGATCCGCAGAAGAACCAAAGTCACCGACACAGCTCTTCGAGTTACTAAATTTAAGTGGCAGTGGGCGGGGCACATTGCTCGTAGAACCGATCGCCAATGGGGCAGTAAGGTTCTGGAGTGGCGGCCACGTACCGGAAGACACAGCATAGGGACCGATGACCTGGTGAAGGTCACGGAAGGAGCCTTGGGGGGGGGGGGGACTTTGTCCAACAGTGGACTTCTATAGGCTGAGAAGCTGCGGTCAACCAAACGCTGCGACAAACTTTGACAAGCCTAGTTTACTTCACTAGGTTTGTATCACAGTAGCCAATGGCCGCGATTCCCTTGTACACAAACTGAACTAAATTTAAGTCCAGTGCATCTTTTTCTTCACATTAAGAAAAGGACAGAAGATAAAGTGTCACTTTAGACCTGTCAAATTAGTGCGCTCCTGGCGTAAACTGGCGTATTTTTAGTCGCCATGTTTTTAATCGCGTCTAAACTGTCTATGGAGTATCTTAATTTGACAGGATTAAATGAAAATGTTTTTTCTATCCTTTTCTTAACGAAATGGAAAGAAAAAGACGCACATAACTTAAAATTAGTTTAGTTTGTGACCAACAGAATCGGCGCCAATAACTTTCATTTTGACAGTTTAATAACTTTCATTGCGTAACGTTGTTGAGCAGATATACCTATTTTTCGAACATATGCAATAGCTATGAAGTAATGAGTTAACAGTAGGTAGGTATCCTTCAAAATTATTCATAAGCACTGTGATCGAAACTGTGTACGCAATTAGATGGCTGCAAGATAAACGTAACACACAATATATCAGTAGCAATAGAATTCATTTTGACAGTTTAATCACGTTAATTGCGTTATTTACGTTGTTGCAGACACATTTTCGAACATATGGAGCAATGGATCAGCAATATGCTTCAAAAGAATTTAAATTAAGAGTAATAGTGTGTTACGCAATTAGGCTGCTGGTGTTGCCACTTATAAATATTTTCTTAACAATTAATATTTTTTTATGATTTATTTGAAGCTCGAGGGATATTTTTTTAACCTAATAATTTATTTTTCTCTCATATCTAATTTAGTTGATTCTCATAATTTGTTCGATGTTCAACACATTATTTTTTGTTTTTCTACCGTTGGAATTTAGCACAACTTTCATTATGAACCATCTTGATTTATAACTACACAACTTTAGACAGCGCGCTTATCGAGTGATTCATTTTAAGTGTAAAATATTTTGAATTGATAGATTTATTTCATTTTGGATTACGAATACTTTATGAGACGTGTTACTGAATTTCGACTTTCAGCGTAATAAAATGAATTATCTAAATTCTAAGTACCCATACACATACTCACTTTTCGCTCACATCCCATCACCACCTTCAAAAAGGAACAGGTGAACAGATTTGGTGAACAAACTTTAGGTGCCTAAATAAAGAGTCTTTATCTACCTCGTTTATTTTCCTCAAGATCTCTCATTCAGGTAACAATAACAGTTATAATCAGTGACGGATTAACCCGTAATCAAATTAAGCAATTGCCTAGGGCATCACGTCTGGGGGGGCACCAGAACAAGCACAAAAAAGTCCATCCTGAGGGCATCACGAATCACGTCCTCACTCTCACGTCACCAAAAACCACACCAAAACAGTTTCTAGGACTAATTTGAAAATTCGCGCGTTTTAAGTTGACATAGAGTCCGACCTAGAGTCATAACCCCGCACCCGCTTGCCCACTCGCTGCCCGCTAGTGCATTCGGCAATTCGAATGTACCGGAATATGCGGTGCGACTTTGATTCTTTGGGCCGTGGAAGAATTTAGACTCCCGCGGCCCCACGCGCGCTCGTGTTAGAAGAGACACCGGGGTGGTTTTAGTCAGTAAGAGTCTGACAGACCCCGTCGCCTACCCCAGGGCGGCGGACATCCATTGAGCATTTCCACACCGGAAAAAAATAAAATAAAGGTACACGTAACTGTCAACAACTTCGAGAACAGAGTCTCCAATCTTTATAGGAGTCGGTACAACATGGGCGTTAGACATGACTGGTCTTGTCCATGTTCATTTTAAGACCGACTCGCTCGAAGGCTCTGCTGAGGTCTTCGAGCATTGTACTCAGGTCCTCCGTGGTCTCAGCCATGGCTAGGATATCATCAGCAAACCGAAGGTGTGTCATAAACTCGCTATTGACATTGATGCCCAGTCCTTTCCAGTCCAGAACCTTGAAGACATCCTCCAATGCAGCGGTGAACAGTTTCGGGGAGATAACATCTCCCTGTCTGACACCACGCTGCAGAGGTATTGGTTTCAAGGTCTGGTCCTGTATTCGGACTGACATGGTGGCGTTTTCGTACAAACCCTTCAGCGCTTAATATACCGATAGTCTATTTGGCACCGCTGGAGAGACTGCAGTACAGCCCAGGTCTCGATCAGGTGTATAAAATAATACATGATGATAAAATTGAATCAGCTTACCCTAATATGGAAACAGATCCCTGCGTATATTTTTATCGCTTATGATTTCAAATTGCTCAGCGGAGCGTTCTTTTACAAAATTAAAATTATTAAAAAAGGACAAAGATGATACAAGAAAGGCTCGATTGTTTATCGATATTATACATAGAGTCCGATATGATAAAAACATTACACGTTAATACTATCTTGCGTGAATCCAATGCCCGAAAAAGCCGCAAGGCGCATTTCAATAAATAAATAAATTATGCTTTAATTGGTTTTTATTGTTGTCGCGCCTACTCTACTTCTAAGGTACGTTACATCTGGGCACGCCACAATAGCGGCGGTAAGTCCCCTCTTTGAGGAGTGGCTAGAGAGACGCCACGGCGCCCTAACCTTCCGCCTGACGCAGGTCCTCACCGGACACGGTTGTTTCAGGAGGTTCCTGTTCCGTATTAGGCGGGAGGAAACGCCAGGGTGTCACCATTGTGTGGATCGCCATGAGGACACGGTGGAGCATACGGTGGAGGTCTGCCCGGCTTGGGTGGAGCACCGCCGTGTTCTCGTAGCGGCGATCGGTGGCGATCTCTCGCATCCGACCCTGGTCCAAGCCATGGTCCGGAGCGAGAGTACATGGCAGGCCGTCACCTCCTTCTGCGAAGCAGTGATGCTGGCAAAGGAGGAGGCGGAGCGCGTGAGACAGCGGGAATCCCAGCGCCCTCACGCCACTAGCCGCCGCAGGAGACGCCCTGGTCGGGAGACCACACCGAACTCCCAGCCACCGTAGGCGCGGGCCTGCGGGCGGTGAGCAGTGGGCAGCTCGCCGCCCAGTAAGGACCAGGCCCGAGTCGACGGCGCGTCGTGTTTCACGTGCGCCTCAAAGAGATGTCAGCACATCGTGACGGGGTCTACGAATACCGATGCCTCCTGGGTCAGGGTTGCGGGTTGGTTAAACAAGAAACCGTGGCCGTGGCCATCGCACAGGCAAAAGAAGAAACACGGGTGGGTTTTAGTCAGTAAAAATCTGACACGCCCTTCCGCTCCGCCCAGAGCGGGAGAAGTCATTTGATGATTTCCCATCCCAACAAAAATAAAAAAAAAAAGAAAAACATCTCTGATGAGATGTTTTTCTTTTTTTTTTTTTTGTGAAACGAATGTTTTTAGGCGGTAAAGGTTTAAAGACAGATTCTAGTTGACCTTGACATACGGATAGGGGGGCCCACAGGCGTGGATTGCTTAGGGCATCAAGTAGTCTTAATCCGTCACTGGTTATAATAATTCCTTTTAAGTTATTTTCAGTTTCTTCATTTAATAGGCCCGCCGCTTTCTCTAATCGTTCACTATCGGACAGTATCCTTCAAAATGATTCAGTACCCTAATTTAGTTAACACACTATTACTATCTATTGGAATAATTTTGAAGCATATTGCTAATATATAATGCTTCATATGTTCTAAAACTACTCAACAACGTATATAACGCAATGAATATTTTCGAACTGTCAGAAGGAAACCCATTGCTACTCATAGTATGCAACGACCCTGCAGATTGTAATTGATTGTGTTATGCAGTACATACAAACTGCGGGTTCGATCCCCGCACAGTGCAAGTATTTGTATGCATGAATATGAATATTTCCACTGGTCTGGTCGTGCCTCGGAAAGCACGTTAAGCCGTTGGTCCCGGTTGCCATACGAACATCTAGTGGCAGTCGTTACGTGTTGTTGGAGCCCTCAAAAGTCCAACAATTGGTCTAACTGCAATGCTTCGATGCCGCCTTCGGGTTGTGGAGGTCAGACGGCAGTCGCTTCACGGAAAATGTCGAAGTTTAGCCATATCAGCAATTGGACTGGTAAAGCGGACCCCAGACTACAAAAGCTGAAAAAAAGGTTCGGATGCGACTGGGATGATGATGATGCAGTACATACAAACATCGAACGGTAAACGTCATCAGGCAAGGTGATGTGTAAGTAATTCCCACTAAACCCACATATTTCAAGACGAGCCGTCAAGTTCCAATTTCGAAAATAAAATATGTGACTAATAACTACGCGTCCGACCGTTCATAAAACAATTTATCGTATTTCCTACAATCTCTGAGGAAGGAAGCCCACGTGGCATGCTCTGATTAATGTCGTCATATTATAGACCAGCGCAAAACCAAGCACTTGTCTTAAATTAGCTCGAGCGCAGTAAATCAAGGGATTTGGGCCAGAGTTACGCCATAAGAATGCCTCACATATTTGTGAAACTACGTGTTTATTATAACTAGTACTTACTGTACGTATATAGTACTTGGCGTACTCATTATGAGTTACATTGGCACGACGGTTTATTGAAAAACCCAAAACGACGCATTTCTATGTTGTGGCACGACCGCCATATGCAGGCGTCAATGGGCAATAAAACTATTAATAATTTCGTGGAGTTAAATATTGACGTGAAGGTAGTCATTGGAAAGATTTAAGTAAGAGACTTTACAAAAAAAAAAAGAACAGACACATAATACCTACTCATTGATGTCTCTGCGTAATGGCGCCGACTCTGTTGTTCACAAACTAAACAAATTTTAAATTACGTGCATCTTTTTCTTTCCATTTTATTGGGAAAAGGACAGAAGATAAAATGTCAGTTTAACTTTAGACCTGTCAAATTAGTGCGCTCCTGACGTAAACTGGCGTATTTTTAGTCGCCATGTTTATAATCGCGTCTAAACTGTCTATGGAGTATCTTAATTTGACAGGATTAAATTAAAATGTTTTCTTCTATCCTTTTCTTAACGAAACGGAAAGAAAAAGATGCACTTAACTTAGAATCGGCGCCAATGGCCCACTTCGCTGTGAATGGGAACGGGCCACCACGGGGGCCTGGCACAGGTTGGTAGATATCACATGTGTTCAAATTTTCGTTTTAAGACTTGCCGGTTTCCTTACGAGGTTTTTGTATACCGTTTTCAAAGCAGATGTGATTATATTAAAAGCACAAATTAAAGCGCCTACCTCGATTGGAACTTACAACCTAGGTTCAACTCGCAAATCGCGGCTACAAGTGATAATAATCGTAGTACATAGATACCTCTTTACTCACTTCATGACAAAGATCATAAATGACAGCACTGATTTACAGTTGGCATCGCATCGCATTTGTGGGTTGCTCATATTTCATCCACCTGGAAACAGTAGAACTTAAACAACCAATTTTCGCTTGTTTGAGTTCCCAGCCCCTAATTGCAAAACACACTATTACTATCAGTTGGAATCATTTCGAAGCATATTGCTAATCCATTGCTCCATGTATTCGAAAATGTGTCTGCTCAACAACGTGAATAACGCAATGAATGTTGTTGAATTGTCAAAATGAAGCCCATTGCTACTAATAGTATGTTACGCAATTATTATTATTATTATTATTTATTTTCTTAATGTCCACTTGTACAATAGGATAAATGCTATGCCCCGCAAAACCGTTTTCACGGTTTGTCTGCGGGAACGGAACAAACAGTGTATCAATATTTAATCAGCAATAATTAAAAATGCAACAATATTACATAAAAAAAAAGCTATATCAATAATATCAGGTCTTACAAAATTGCTTATTATCCTGTAGGTTGGCTGTCGAATTATGGAAGACCATAATCCGACAGCCGAAAGAGGTAGAAAGAGAAACAGAGCCTTTAGTGGTCTTTTCTACACAGATGTATGTGGATGTAGGCATGATCGTCAGTGATGTATCACTATGGAAACTTGTTAACGGACACGTATAAACTAGTGCACTTTACCATCAACGATTGCATTACTGCTTACCATCAGGCGGGATTGCTGTCAAGCACTAGTTGTTATGTTACTACATAAGCGTCCATCCATGAAGAAACCATGTCGATTACAAAGTTCCTAAATTAATTTATGTATAATAAAAATAATGTATAGGTAGGGATAATAGTAGGTCAAGCTAACGGAAACTGTCAGATATTCCCAATAAACCTTGAGCCGTAATGCTTAGAGATAAAGTTGAAAATCGAATAAAGAGATCTGACAGATTGTAGTAACTTGATGTGCTGTCGTCTGTACACACAGTCATTGAGAATACAGGGCGATGTTTGTCTGTCTTTGTTAGTACACCATTTATACAATTATCTTATACCTATTGATATCAAAAGTTAAGAAGATACCTATGTCATGTATTTGGTACATTTTGCAGGATAGAGGATCAATATTTTTATTTAAAGGAGTGTCAGTAGAGAATAGAATAGTCTCGGTGGTAGGCCATAACATCGGCTGCCGGCAATAGTTACCACCCACCAGACAAACTCTTGCCGCCAAGCGATTCGTCGTGTTCCGGCATGATGTCTGGTGAAGCCGTATGGAGGACAGGTCTGAGCAGTTGTGTTGCGATGTGTGCCGGGTACGATGCGCCAAATGTTGTTGTGTCGTGTTGTTGGGCTTGGGTTTAACATTGCATCCCCTCGCTCAACTGCCGTCATCCTTCCTATTCCTAAGTTTTTTAAGTGAATAGACTTAATAAACTAGTGCGCTTTACCATAAACGATTGCATCACTGCTTACCATTAGGCGGGATTGCAGTCAAGCACTAGTTTATAATTATATAAAAAAAAATATTATGTACACCATATACATTGCAGAACATAAATAAAAAGATCTTACAAAGGGTGACACAATGGGCGGTCTTATCGCTAAGAGCGATCTTTTACAAACTACCTTTGGATGGAATACTAAGGGGAAGGAGAGAGAAATAATGTAGGTAGGTAGTCTACAGTGTACTATATACATAGATTGTAAAATAAATATATACGTTAAGTGTATCATACTAGTTTATAGTACATTACGATATTAGTGCGTAATGATGGTTATAACATGCGAGGCGGAATTTCAGCCCGAGCCGAAGGCGAGGGTGTAATTGAGCCGAGCATGTTATATCGTGTAGGTTTCTGTCCACTCCCATGGCCAGAAAGCGCGAATCTAGTTGCGTACGAAAATCAAAACCCTCCTTCATGACTTCCTAGTGCTTTCACTGGAGAAGTAGCGCAAAAAACTCCCTAGCAGAAATCCTTTCAGTTCAAGATTGAAATCAGAACAAAATTAAAAGATCGAAGAAGGACCCAATACAGTGCCCCGAGCAAAAAACTGTCCTGTTGTTTATTTTATCAAGAAATTCCTCTAGACGCTACTTTGGATCACCGCTGGTGTAGAACTGTCAATTTTGTTTCGTCTACATTAAGGTTTTCTAATGTTTAAAAGTCTGCTGTTACCAATCACATAGAGAATTTTGAATCGAACGATACAGTAAACTCGTTAGTAATTGCCCCTTTTGGGTTAGGGAGAAAATTACTAATAGGTAGATATTTTCTAAACTGACATGACGCGCCTTAATAGTGCTGGTGTTGCAAATTGCCACCTCGCTACTTTGATTCGGTGGTGGGGCATGCGAAGAGGCTAATTGGAGACCCAGATTTGGTTCAAAACGGTCTCCAAAGCCTGGAGCATAAGCGTAGAGTAGCCAGCCTATCGGTGTTGTATAGGATGGATTTTGCAGTGTGCGTGGGAATTGCATGACTTAATTCTTCCATCTCCGTTCCATTATCCGACGACCCGTCGTACGGCGAGTATCCGTTACGTTGTAGACACCCTACTATCGGGACTAAGCGTTTCGCCTCGTCTTTTATACCGCGTACATTAAAGGACTGGCACAGTTTGCCAGCGCCGGTTTTTCCGAGCGGAGCGAGGGGATAAAAAGTAGATGTGCGTCTCTTTCTAATAGGATGTCCCATCGTTTAATGCCAGAGAAAAAATAAGCACAATGCAGCCATGTAGGGATAACAAAAGCCTACTATTTTTCCAATACTTAACACTGCTTATTTTGTTGAGTATCTGCTATTACAAAAGCAAACTTTATTAATTAATATTGATTTATATTGCGCTTAAAGACACCAAAAAAATATTTCCAGATTTTTTTTTATTTTTTTCAGGGTAATTGCGTAACCTATTATCAGAAGCAATGGGTTTAAATTTGATAGTTCAACAATATTCATTGCGTTTTTACATTGGTCAATAGGCTTTCTAAATATGCTTCCAAATGTTTCCAATTGGTAGTAACAGTGTGTTATTCAAGTAGGGTACTGTTATCCCAGTAGAAAAGGACGCACTCTAGTGTTATCTCCGGCGTCTTGATCGGACGTGCTGTGGTAAAATAAACCTTAATGTAATGTCACACAGTTAAAAATTGTCCATCATCATCACCATCATCTCGGCGTATAATCCCGGTTGCAACCGCGGCTTTTGCGTTGGATCGCGGAGTCCGCTTTCCTACATATTGGACTCCTCTTCGCACGGTGTCTGGCATCCCGTAGTGTGAGATTGTTGGCACGCATGTTATCTCTTACAACGTCAAGACAGCACTTCTTTGGTCTACCTCGCTTGTTTCCGGCCCAGCGGAGGCGCCATAGCAAGACCGACGTAATATTAGTGATATTTTTCTTCTGGCAACTCTTGTTCCTGAAATCCAGCAAGAGCTACACCACCAATCACCTGCACTCGATAGTTTTCTTTCATTCCGAGTACGCGCGGAATTTCCCTGTTTTTACCCGACTACGGCAAAGCAAAAGGAGGGTTATGATTTTGACAGGCTATGTATGTATGTATGTATGTTCATCTGTTCCCTCGTAACTTCTAAACTACTTATTCGAATTCGATAAATGACATATCATTAGAAGCGTCTTAATTGTCCGCTGGTTATAGGCTATATGGAGTTTCACAAAATCTAATGTGGCGCCCTCTAGCGGACAAAATATACAGAGTAAAAAAAAAAAGTTAAGATAAATATGCCGTGTTTGGTATCATTTGAAAGGGCTTTACTTGTACATTTTGAATATATATATATTACTAGCATTTGCTTGTGACTTTACCTGTATTCATGGGCTGATTGCATATAATTCACATCTTTTCGTTCATAGATAGCTTCTTTACTACTTATCAGAATAAGACCACTGCAGAACCATTAGAAGGGCCTTGATATTCTGTTGGTTATGAGCTATAAAGCTTGCCACCAGATTTAGTATTACGCCCTCTAGCGGACAAAAAGTTCTATGTTAATATAAAATTAAAATAAATATACCGTATTTGGTATCAACTGAAAGAGCTTCACGAGTACTTTATGTTTGTACATAATCCCTAGTAATGCTTCGTAGAAATTTGAATGTAAACCAGGGTTTGGTAAACGGAGCGATGGGAGTGGTGAAGGCCTTCGAATGGCCTGCTCTTCGGCGCGATCAGTTGGAACAGGAGAACAGCCAAGCGCTGTTCTCATACAATTTGACGACGCATCCATAAAAGCAAATATTAACGGACTTATCAAAATCGAGCCTTGCCTCACTGAATTTGACGGCTTGAGGGGTTCTGGGCAAATTCAGCGTAAAATGCTCCCGCTGATTCTTTCTTGGGGTTGTACTGTACATAAATTACAAGGTTGTACTCTAGATAAAAAAGTTACAGATCTAGGAAAGTCATTGTTTGCTAAAGGACAGGCCTATGTCGCTCTCAGTAGAGTTAAAACCATAGAGGGATTATTTATAAGTGCATTGTATCATAATAAATTACTTAAAAATCCACATGACAGTCGATCGTTAGCAGAATTAGATAGATTAAGAAATCTTCCCAGGTCCTCTTAATATATGTTTTTTTTTTAATAATTATAAACTAGCGCTTGACTGCAATCCCGCCTGATGGTAAGCAGTGACGCAATCGTTGATGGTAAAGCGCACTAGTTTATTAAGCCTATTCACTTAAAAAAACTTAGGAATAGCAAGGATGACGGCAGTTGAGCCAGGTGATGCAATGTTAAACCCAAGACCAACACGACCAACGATGCTGCGCCAGAGGGAGATTGATCTGGAGACTCTCCACGACCAAACTCCCGACACAACAAAATTTGGCGCATCGTACTCGCCACACAACGCAACACAACTGGTCAGACGCGTCCTCCCTACAGATTCACCAGACATCATGCTGGCACACGACGAATCGCTTAGCGGCAAGACTTCGTCTGGTGGGTGGTAACTTCTGCCGGCAGCCGATGTTTTGGCCTACCACCGTTAGAAAACCATCCAATCTATTTATACTAACGACCTCATCTACTAATTCATGACCCATTCGGTGCCATCGACGCACATGTGCGTCGCTACTACGAAAAACCGGGAGCTTCATACGCGGAAACCGTTGCTATACGCGCTACGATCCAAAAGCTACGAAATAGTAAAATAGGACATCTCTACATATTACTATACGCCGATACATAAATCAAAAGAGATGTCGTATGTTAACTACCTAGTTTTTAGTTCGTCAATTTAACTTTTGTTAATATTATGCGCAACAAATACACTTTAACACCAAAATAGTACAAATAATAAAAAGTAAAAAAACTAAAACCCAACTACGACAAAAAACGACGCTGAAAAAGTATAAAACAAGATTTTCAGAATACTGAACTGAACAAAGTTGCTAATGTAGTTGCAAGTAAATGGACACAGTAGACTCTACCAAGATGCCTTCGTTGTAAATTGACAATAATGTCTTACAATACTATTCTGAAGTATGCAATATTCACTATGTAGAGATAAATTTTCATGTTTGGAAAGGCGTAGTCACACGTTACATATACCTACCTACCGTAGCACTTTGATAACGTGTGACTGCGGTTTTCCAAACATGAAAATTTATCTCTACATAGTGAATATTGCATACTTCAGAATAGTATTGTAAGACATTATTTTCAATTTACAACGAAGGCATCTTGGTAGAGTCTACTGTGTCCATTTACTTGCAACTACATTAGCAACTTTGTTCAGTTCAGTATTCTGAAAATCTTGTTTTATACTTTTTCAGCGTCGTTTTTTGTCGTAGTTGGGTTTTAGTTTTTTTACTTTTTATTATATTGTTTAACCCCGATTGTTTGACGGATCTTACTTTTCTATATAACCTGGCTCTCTATTTTGAACAACTGTTTACATTTTTTCAAAATAGTAATTTTCCAACCTGTCGATTGGATATTGACGAAACGGATCACTGTAAATTGTACGATTGTGACTGGTCGCAGTAACTCTATTGGTAGAATAGTCTTGGATGATGATAAGACGATTTTATAAGTTACTCATCAGTTACGTGCATCTAAGTCTACAAGTTTTACCCATTTATAACTGTGTTATAATAATATATACCTATCCCCACTTTTAAAATTTTCAGTGATGCCTTGTTATTACATATATCCACTTCAATATTATGATAATTTGATTCAGTTATCACCTGGGAGCCTTCCCTTCTCATGTACTTGTTTCCGCAATTATTGCGGAAGTGGGGCACGTCATTTCAGCTTACACGAACTCTAAATGTATAATAGGTAGCCACTATTTGTTATTATGATGGAGAACTACATGACATGGCACCGAACGTTTAACGACTTCTTGTCAAACAAGACTTGGGACCTAGGTTGACAAAAACAAGAACAACTCACTCGAGAGGAGATTCATAGACGACTGACTCCGCCTTGGGAGTGTAAATGTGGTGCTGTTCCAAAAACGATCGGACACTTTAACATCGTTTTCCGTCTATACTGACAGCTGCACGATCCTGGAACTGGTGAAAATAGTGATGAAGACTGCTTATTGTAAACTAACGACCCGCTCCGGCTTCGCACGTGGACAAATGATATTGGTACCTAAGCCTTTCTTAAGAAACGGTGATCCTTCGATAAACATAATGTCTACTGTACCGCCCATCAGCCAATATTTGACTCTGCAAGATACATCGACCTTATTGTCCATGGATAGCCAGTTTCACTACCTTCAAACAGAATGAAAACCTACCGGGGTAGCAAGTTTGTTCGAAATAATGGTCCCCCGCTCCGGCCCACTCCCTCCGCGGTTTAGGCAGAGAAACACTCAAGCAGCAGGCGGCCGGCACGGGCGCGAGCGGCATGCGGATTTTTTCTGGTGTTTAGTTTTGAATAAATCGTGATATCTCCTGAATGAAACAACCAATTCCAATAATACAAAAAGAGATTTGCTGCTACTGAAATTACCTTTGATAAGACGTAATTTATTTGGATAAGGAACAAATAGTGGGCCCTGATTTCGACTGGCATTTTAATTAACTTTTCAAACATAAAGAAGTAGTCATAATGAAGAAACCATAGTAGGTAGACATATAGTCTAAAATACTGTAGTACATTATTTTGATCTATCTCATAGGGCTTGTTTCAGTCAGCGTTTGCAATGTAAGCTCAAAAAAATGGGTTTATTTTGCGACATGTGTAATGTGTGTGAACCCTCAGAAATTATCAATGTTCCTCTTATATATTATGCATGTTATATACATAAAAACCTTCCTGTTGAATCACTCTATCCATTAAAAAACTCTCATCAAAATCCGTTGCGTAGTTTTAAAGATTTAATCATACAAAGCGACATAGGGAAAGTAAAAGTGACTTTATTTTATAATATGTAGTGATCATGGGGCATTTGATGAAGACTGCTTATTGTAAGCAGTCTTCATAACTAATTTCCAAAGTTTGATCTTTCTGCCAAGTGATATACAGGTATGCGGAATGAGGTGTAAAGTTCACTCGACCAGACGGGTGTTGTTCATAAATACAACAGCCCAACGGTTGATGTCGGGAAGTTATATGTTTGCTGGTGTGCGCGGTAAACTTGCTTGCGCGATATGGGTTTGCATGACGTCATTATGACGCGTTGTTCACATGTGGCGATGTAGAAACCGCTACAGAGAAAATATGCAGCAGTAAGCTTCGTTAAACTGAGTTACGACCAATGCTTGACGCGTGTATTTTTGCTGATGTAAATGATCTTTCAAAGAAATAAGATTTTTCTTTTTTTAAATATTTGTTTACGTGAAAGGGTAACAGGAAAAGTATGTTTATACCCTTTTTGGCAAATTCACAGGAATTTCTCTTTCAGCTGTCAAAACAAATGATAAAAAAAATAAGCAACTGTCTTTACACTAAATGCATTTTATTTCTTTAGGTAAATGTTAAGTTAAATTTTACTGCAAATGATAAAATAACAACACAATAACATAGATGTATTTTCGCCAGGAATTCATGAAGTTATTGTATTATATGGCTATTGTGTGCGTAAAACACACATCAAACGCTGACATTGTAAAGCCCATCCCTCTCACTCATAGAAACGTATATTTTCATCTCATTCTAACATCAGTGCTCATCTAAGTGCGAATACTTCCGCCTAAGCTTTTCTCTCTTATTTTTATTTGCGTGTTTCTTCTCTTGCTTCCAAGGCTTGCTCAGTTGATTCTCAGCGGACTGCGCTCCAACAATACTGTAATAAAACACACCTTATTACTTAGCACAAAAGGTTCACTTTCCCATAATTAAAACACAAGTTACAGTTTTCAAAGTTTGTTTCAGTTGAAATAAATAATATTAGATCATCATTAGGCTTTCAATACATGTACATTTTTAGGCCCACGCGGATACCCCTGGGGGGAATTGCGCTAAAATAATTCAACAAAAACAGAATTGGATCTCAACCAAACCACAACTTTTGTTATGTTTCGTATCGCGCTAACCTTTTGACAGATGGTTAAACCATAAAATGGCACATGAAGAGATGCAATATAGAACCCTCTGAATGGGAGCGTTTGGCAGCAAAACGGCCAGAATGGCGCAGAATGGTGTACGGACAAGTACGCGAGTTTGAGGAGCAGCGCAAAGCTGACCTCGATCAATTAAAGGCTCGCCCACCTGCTGCCATCACATAGGTACAACTACGTCGACGGCGTGCTTACGTGCCCTCAGTGTGCACGAAGTTTCGCCGTCAAGAGGCTACATAAGCCATCTTCGGGCGCATAAGCGCCAAATCATTGGGTAGGAGTCGAAGTGGTCGCCGTGGCCGAAATTGGTCGGGAACATCATCATCATCATCAAACCATAACTGGATCGCAATTGGAACGTAGCCGCTGTCAAATGTAAAAGTTGAAACAAAGCTAAATTCTTCTGTGACGTTTGTCAAACTTACGTCTAAACGATTATATTTACTTATAATTTATTTACCTGACGAATTGTATCACTCATCAAGTTAAAACTTTAGCGCGATACGAAATGTGATCGAAACTAAACCATAACTTTAACTGGATTAGATACGAACAAGAGTTGAACTTCTACTGTTTTATTTAGCGCGATTACAAAGACTTACTATGAAACTTTCGAATAAGTACAGTCAAGTACAGAAGTGAAAAACAAGCTGAAAGTGTGTCCAATCGTGAATATATTAATGCATACGGTTGAGCATTCCCATAAATAATGTCTAGTTAATGAAGCCGTCTGGCTAGTTCAAAGTATCTCTTGTTTAGTTTCCTTTTGGTTTTGTTTGCGACAGTACATGGTTAATTTTGTTTCGAAAAAGCCCCGGGTCTTACGAAGCTGGTGACCAATTTTCACGACCGTTAACGATGCTCATAAAGATGCTCAAACTTTATGAATCAACACTTGGCTTGCATCCAGGGTGGCCATTTCATCTTTCCAAAGTTTATTTACATTTCCCTTAGCTCTAATTGATAATAACGTAGATATCTTTCTCCTTTTTTATAATTATAAACCAGTGCTTGACTGCAATCCCGCCTGATGGTAGCAGTGATGCAATCGTTGATGGTAAAGCGCGCTAGCTTATTAAGAGCCTATTTACTCAAAAAAACTGAGTGAATAGGAAGGAAGACGGCAGTTGAGCGAGGTGATGCTATGTTAAACCCAACAACATGACCAACGATGCTGCGCGAGAGGGAGGTTGCTCTGGAGACCCTCCATGACCAAACTCCCGACACAACAAAATTTGGCGCATCGTACCCGGCACATATCGCAAGATAACTACTCAGACCCGTACTCCGTACGGCTTCACCAGACATCATGCCGGGACACGACGCGGCAAAACTTTGTCTGGTAACTTATGCCGGCAGCCGATTGTAAGGCCTACCACCACCCCGGTGTCTTTTCTATCACGAACGCGCGTAGGGCCGGGGGAGTCTAAATTCTTCCACGGCCCCACACCCTCGTGCTGGCCCGGTCTTTCCGGGCCTCGTCTCCTGCACGGGGTAGTGGGGTATGTGGCCTACCACCGAACCAACTATAATTGGGATATTTTTATATTAAACCACTTTGAAGGTCGTTGCGTTCATGCAAGAGTGGTTTAAAAATATGTTTGTTGTGTTAATAAATTCTTATGCCGTGTCTCATATTGATTTGGCACATAGTAACACAATGGGCCAGATTCTCTTGTTCACAAACTTAATTAAATTTAAGTGAAGTGTATCTTTTGGAGTTTACCACCTTTGGTGCGCAACTTTCTAATCTAAAAAAGTGACATAATTATCTTTTTACAACTATATTTTGTTAGTTATTAAGATAATGTTATATTTAAAAAAAAATAATTATAATAATTTAAAAAAAATGTTTCTAAAAAAAATTTTTATTATCAACTTTCTTAAAATTGGTTAAAATTTTCATAAATATGCATTTATACATACATTTTAGTGTCTTCAAGGCTAGAGTGAATAGGCTCTTAATAAACTAGTGCGCTTTACCATCAACAATTGCGTCACTGCTTACCATCAGGCAGGATTGCGGTCAAGCGCTGGTTTATAATATGTAAAAAAAAAAAAAATATGATTTATGTTATAAATAATTTTTAAAATAATAATAATAATATTTTTTTATTTTTTATTTAATTTTAAAAAAATATTTTATTTTATTTTTTTATTTGTTTTTTTAATATTTATTTATTTTTTTTTATTTTCTTTTTTTTTTTCTCGTACTTAAGGAGTAACCTCCAGTCGTGCGTCGGAGCTGACACACACACTTTTTTCTTTCTATTTCATTAAGAAAAGGACAGAAGATAAAATGTCAGTTTAACTTTAGACCTGTCAAATTAGTGCGCTCCTGACGTAAACTGGCGTATTTTAGTCGCCATGTTTATAATCGCGTCTAAACTGACTGTGGAATATCTTAATTTGACAGGATTAAACTAAAATGTTATCTTCTATCCTTTTCTTAACGAAATGGAAAGTAAAAGATGCACTTAACTTAAAATTAGTTTAGTTTCCGGTTCAGGTTCCGGTGTTCCTGAGGAGGGAACAGTCCGTTCTCTCTGTAACTCCGTTCCTGCTGCATATTATCGATCTGCTAATGCCCGGTATCTATGGGTATGCAGATGACATTAAGGTTGTGGAGAGATACCTGCCGGGTGCTCAGAGTAGTATGGAAATAATCCGGTCCGAAAAAGAGGCTATAAATAAATAATAAATATATACGGACAAATCACACAGATTGAGCTAGCCCCAAAGTAAGTTCGAGACTTGTGTTATGGGATACTAACTCAACGATATATATAGAGAGGCTATGGTAGAGCGTACCGAATGAGGCGAAGCCAATCTTGAGGCATACAACGCTGCCAAAATACAAGTGTGAATATTCACCGCCAAAAGGAGCCCTTTCAACTTGGCCCTACTTTTCGGAATGTATCCGTAGAGTGCACCGACTGCCTTCAGCTTTTGGGAGTTGAGATTTTCTCGAACATAAACTTTGGGCTTTTCATTGAGTCCAAAGCGAAGGTGGCTGCCAGGAAACTTGGCGTTATCGCAAAGTTCCGGCGGTACTTCTCGCGAGGACAGCTTCTAATGTTATACAAAGCACAGGTCCGTTCGTGCGTGGAGTACTGGAGCCACATTTGGGAAGGTGCTGCAAAATGCCACCTGGCTACTTTGAATTCGGTGAAGAGGCGTGCGAAGAGGCTAATAGGCTATTTGACAGTATTCAATTATTTGTGATGTTTTGCTTTAATTGCATAAAATGAGGGTTCTTTATATCATTTACAAGAGTTTTAATAAAAAATAATAACAATTATTATATCCAAAACACAAAAATATGTTTGGCTTTTTGTTTCTCGCGCCACACATTGTGAAACGATCCGGATTGGCTAATGTCGCGATGACGTCATACGCTTGTTTCCGGCAAACTTATAATCTGTTTTTCGGGGGTTTTTATCGATTTATTTGTACAACCCAGTACAGTACACCACTTGTAAACCATTTTATTAGATAACAACAGCAAATAATAATTAAAAACAAACACCACTGAGAACCGAAAACCGCTTGTGACGTCATTTACCAGGCGCAACGCCATATTGCTGATTATATCCTTTTCGCGGCTTATTTGAATTTTGAATTTTTATTTGCATATTTCTTACGAAATACGTAAAAAAAATACTTTGGATGAACTTCTTAACCGCAACCAAGTAATTCAAGATAAAAATTATAAATCTGTCAAATAGCCTATTGGCGATCTAGATTTAGCTCACAACGGTATCCAAAACCTGGAGCACAAGCGAAGAGTAGCTAGCCTGTCGGTGTTCTATAGGATGCCTTTTGAAGATTGTGTGAGAGAATTGCATGACTTAATTCCCCCAATCATCGAACGAGCCGTCGTAGCCAGGCCGCCCCTGGCAAATTGTATAAAAGACGAGGCGAAACGCTTCGTTCGGATCGTAGTGGTTTCAACAACGTAAGGGTGGATATTTGTTCTACGACGGCTCGTTCGATGATTTCGTTTCCGTTTGACTACAATTTAAGTGTCCGCAAGGCTAGAGTGAATAGGCTCTTAATAAACTAGCGCGCTTTACCATCAATGAATGCATCACTGCTTATCATCAGGCGGGATTGCGGTCTAGGCGGCACTAATTTATAATTATACAACGTTATTGACTTGTTTGTATATGCGAAACCCGAAACACGACACGTGTTTTTAAGTAGTTTCACTATCACACGCTTCTAGATTCAATATTTTTACAAAATTTCAAAAGATATCATGAAAAACCTAAATAATAATAAAAATTAACGTTAACGAAACGTTATTTTTTCTTTTATCGAATTATGTTTAATATGGTTAATAATGTTATTACGGTTAAGCACAGAATTAACACTGGGTGGATGAAATGGCGGCAGGTCACGGGAACAATCTGCGACTCCCGCATTCCCCTTAAACTTAAGGGGAAAATATATAAAACCATGATCCGACCTGCTGTCTTGTATGGATCAGAATGTTGGGCTACGAAAGGGATGAATGAAAGGCAATTGCATGCAGCCGAGATGAGAATGCTAAGAGGGATGTGTGGTGTTACACGAATGGATAGAATAAGAAATGAGTACATAAGAAGGAAGTCTGAAAGTGGCACCGGTAGCTGAAAAGTTGTGTGGAAATCGGTTGTCATGGTACGGGCATGTGTTACGGAGAAATGAGGAGAATGTCGTGAGGAGAGTTTTAATTATGAATGTTGATGGCTATAAGAGTAGGGGAAGACCAAAGAAACGATGGATGGAATGTGTGAAGGATGATATGGCTAAGAAGGGGGTGACTGCCGAGATGGCTTCTGATAGGGATGTATGGAGGAAAAAGACATGTTGCGCCGACCCCAAATAAATTGGGATAAGGGCAGGAGAATGATGATGGTTAATAATGTTATATTTTTCCTAAATCCATACTAATATTATAAATGCGAAAGTAACTCTGTCTGTCTGTCTGTTACGCTTTCCCGCTTAAACCTTTCAACCGATTTTGATGAAATTTGGCACAGACAATCTTTAGACCCTGAGAAAGAACATAGGCTACCTTTTATCCCGGAAAAAAATTGGTGTTTTCTCGGTGGTAAGCCCCAACATCAGCCGCCGGCGTAAGTTACCACCCACCAGACAAAGTCGTGCCGCCAAGCGATTCGTCGTGTTCCGGCATGATGTCTGGTGAAGCCGTACGGAGGGCGGGTCTGAGCAGTTATGTTGCGATGTGTGCCGGGTACGATGCGTCAATCGTTGTTGTGTCGGGTGGTTGGTCCTGGAGGGTAGCGGGATCCGAAGCACGGTGCTCCGCTGGCCGACCGCAGGTAGTTGGGGGCCCAAGTAGTGTGCCAGCCACATACGAAAGGCTGCCCCGCCAACTGTGAAAAATCCCAGGGTGGCCCCATCGTGCCGGTTGGCGACCGGACGAGAGGACCCGATGGCGATCCCTGGGGGGGTTCGGGCGTCCCCGCAGTCTCCAGATCAATCTCCCTCTGGCGCGGCATCGTTGGTAGTGTTGTTGGGTTTAACATTGCTTCACCTCGCTCAACTGCCGTCTTCCTTCCTATTCACTCAATTTAAAATTTAAATGAAAGGTACAAATAAGAAAAGTAGGTGTGCACAGCGGGCGCACGTCCTCTCTTTCAAAGTGCACCTCTGTAATATTAGAGGTCTGCACTCCAATCTCTTAGCAGTTCACTATCACCTTGATACTGAGAATCCGCATCTACTTTTCTTGACGGAGACCCAGATCAGATGTCCGCCTGATGCGGCATACCTCGGCTACCCGGGATACTCTTTGGAGCATCATTTCCTGCAGCGTGCCGGGGTCTGTGTGTATGTTCGCAATGACATCTGTTGCCGGCGTCTCCGTCACCTCGAGGACCCTCATTTTTCGTCCTTATGGCTGTTGGTTGACACCGGTGTGGACAAAATTGTCTACACCTGTGTCTACCGATCGCACAGCGGTGATCAGGAGACAACTCGGTTATTTGACCATCTCAGTGAGGCTGCTGACAATGCGCTACATCGGCACCCTGACGCTCAGTTCGTCGCTCTGGGGGACTTCAACGCCTGCCACCAGGACTGGCTCTTCCCATACCAGAGGACCGACCACGCTGGGAGAGAAGCGCGAAACTTCGCGCTTTCTATGGGCCTTTCCCAGCTGGTAGAGCAAGCGACTAGGGTGCCTGATGTAGATGGCCATACTGCCAACTGCTTGGACCTTCTGCTGACCACTGATCCGGACAGATGTGTTGTAACAGTTTCCTCACCGTTGGGAACTTCAGACCACTGTCTGATGAAGTCTGTGTCGTCTTTCTCCCCACCAGAACACGACTCTCGTGGTGAACGGCGATTGTGGCGATACAGGCAGCGGATTGGGATGAGATGCGCCACTTTTTTGCGTCTTATCCTTGGCAGCAGGCCTGCTTCTCTTCTGACGATCCGTCGGGCTGTGCGGACGCTATAACCGATGTGGTGCGTCAAGCTATGGAGTATTTTATCCCATTCAATGACGTGCCCGTCGGTGGCTCGGCTCGCCCATGGTTCAATGCCGATTGTGTCCAAGCTGAACAGCGTAAGCACACGGCATTTCTCGCCTGGGTTGACGCTCGTGACCGCGGAGCTCCGGATCTAAGCTCAAAGAAGAAAGCCTTTAACCGTGCTGCCAAGTCCTACAAGAAGGCGCTCAAGAAGGCTCGCTTCGACCGCATCACCCATATTGGCAACAAGTTATCTGCGCAGCCATCCGGTAGCAGATCTTTTTGGTCCCTTGCCAAATCGGTTGAGGCGAACTTCTGTCGGCCCTCACTGCCTCCGCTGGTTAGGCCTGATGGCTCATACGGCGAGAGAGAAAGCCGGTCTCTTTGCTTCTCTCTTTGCCCATAATTCGCGTCTTGATACTGGCAGTGGTACTCCACCTAATTTACCTCATTGCGGATCCTCAATGCCTGAGGTTCGCATTAGGAACAAGGAGGTTCTGAGAGTACTGTGTCGTCTGGACGTGAATAAGGCTAGTGGTCCGGATGGTATACCAGCGATTGTTCTTAAGGCTTGTGCGCCCGAGTTGTCTCCTGTATTGACGCGCTTGTATCGCCTCTCATTCAGGACTGGTATTGTGCCCAAGTCCTGGAAGCTTGCTAACGTGCAGCCCGTGCCCAAGAAGGGTAGTCGTGCCGATCCTGCCAACTATCGGCCGATTTCGATCACCTCCATACTTTGCAAAATTATGGAGCGTGTATTGAACTCGCGCCTCTTGGCATACCTGGAAGGTAACGATCTCCTCAGTGACCGACAGTACGGGTTTCGCCGCAATCGGTCAACTGGGGACCTACTAGTGTATGCCACTCACTTGTGGGGCGAGGCCCTCGAGAAGAATGGGGAAGCGATTGCTGTCTCCCTTGATGTCTCGAAGGCCTTCGACCGGGTATGGCACGCTGGCCTTTTGAGTAAGCTTCCAGCGTACGGCATTTCCCCTAGCCTGACTGGCTGGGTAAAAGACTTCCTGACTGAACGGTCCCTCCGAGTTGTTGTTGATGGATGTTCTTCTAAGCCCATGTCAACTAATGCCGGTGTTCCTCAGGGGTCTGTTCTCTCTGCAACTCTGTTCCTGCTGCATATTAACGATCTGCTGATGCCTGGTATCTATGGGTATGCAGATGACAGCACAGTTGTAGAGAGATACCTGCCGGGTGCTCGGGCTAGTAGGGAATCAATCCGGTCCGAAAGAGAGGCCATGGTTGAGCGAACGAGTGTTGCGCTGCAGGCAGTCTCCGAATGGGGCAATGCCAATCTTGTAGCATTCAATGCCGCCAAAACACAGGCGTGTCTTTTCACCGCCAAAAGGAGCCCGTTCACCTTGGCTCCTACTTTTCGGAATGTGTCCTTGGAGTGTTCCGACCGCCTTCAGCTTTTGGGAGTTGAGATTTCCTCGGACCTTAACTTTGGGCGGTTCATTGAGTCCAAGGCTAAGGTGGCTGCCAGGAAACTTGGCGTTATCGCAAAGGTCCGGCAGTACTTCACACCTGGGCAGCTTCTAATGTTATACAAAGCACAGGTCCGTTCTTGTGTGGAGTACTGCAGCCACATTTGGGCTGGTGCTGCCAAGTGTCACCTGGCCACTTTGGATTCAGTGGAGAGACGTGCAAAGAGGCTGATTGGTGACCCTGATCTAACTCGAGTTGGTCTCCAAAGCCTAGAGCACAGGCGTAGAGTAGCCAGCCTTTCGGTGTTCTATAGGATGCATTTCGGGGAGTGTGCGATGGAATTGCATGATTTAATTCCCCCATCTCCGTTCCACCAGCGGACGACCCGTCGTACGGCTGGTTTCCACCCTTACGTTGTTAACACCTCTACGATCCGGACGAAGCGTTTCGCCTCCTCCTTTATACCGCGTACATCGAGGGACTGGAATAATTTGCCAGCGGCGGTGTTTCCGTCGGACTACAATTTGAGTGTCTTCAAGGCTAGAGTGAATAGGCTCTTAATAAACTAGTGCGCTTTACCATCAACGATTGCGTCACTGCTTACCATCAGGCAGGATTGCGGTCAAGCGCTAGTTTATAATATATAAAAAAAAAAAAAATGTTCCCGAGGGAAATCTAAAAAGCGCGATATAACCGAACTCCACGCGGGCTAAGCCGCGGGCGGAAAGCTAGTACATTTATAAATTGTTGCAGTGTGGTTACCAAGCGCACAACACAGCTGGCAATAGATCATAGTACTAGGGGCAGTGAGACAGGGCGAACTGAGCGTTGACCATATTTTTGTCCGGACAATCTGATAATATAACTAGCTCATAACTTTACATTACTAATATCATAAATGCGAAAGTTTCTGTGTATGGATGGATGTTTGTTCTACATTCACGCAAAAATTTAAATTGTATGAACTTTCTTACCCAAAGACCGGTTTTCCCTTCACGTGAGCTGCACTTTTCTTCATCGCGAAGAACGCCTTGTCGATCTCATTGGATTTGTTCAGCCATCCCTGGAAAGAAATTGTTTCCGTCATTATGGAGCTTCGCCTATGTGAGTATTGGGAAGGTGGAATAACACTAAAAGCTGAAACCTAAAAAAAACACAACTATAGCCCCGATTTCAAAACTAAACGTTGTTGTCTGTAAAAGATCGCTCTTAGCGATAAGACCGCCCATTATGTCACCCTTTGTAAAATATTTTTATTTATGTTCTGTAATCAATATGGGGTACATAATAAAGAGTATTCTAAATTTAAGTTCAGTGCATCTTTTTCTTTTTACTCCATTAAGAAAAGGACAGAAGATCATTACTAGTTTAAAACTGGCAAATTACTCGGCGCCAGACGTAGGTAAATTAATGCATTTTTGGTCGCCATATTTATTTTAAATCACGTTTAAACTGTCAATGGACTATCCTAATTTAGCGGGACTAAACTAAATTATCTTCTGTGCTTATTCATAATGAAATAGAAAGAAAAAGTTACACTTAAATTTAGTTTGTGAACCGAGGACTGGGCGAGAATAGTACAGCAATGATTAGAGTTACCCTACGTGTTATAGTCCGAAGAATTGCAAAAAATAAATTGCGGGCACATTGTTTACTGAACCGATGGCCAATGGGACAAAAGGTTCTACCGTGTAGAATTGGAAGATCTCCCACAAGGCGGACCAACGACTTTGTGAAGGCCGCAGGAACCACAAAAGTGAATGAAGTGGAGGTGCTTAGGGGAGGCCTATATCCAGCAGTCAGCCCTTTGTCAATGATGATGGTTATAAAGGTAGGAGAAGACCAAAGATACGATGGATGGAATGTGTGAAGGATGACATGGCTAAGAAGGGGGTGACTGCCGAGATGGCTTCTGATAGGGATGTATGGAAGAAAAAGACATGTTGCGCCGACCCCAAATAAATTGGGATAAGGGCAGGAGCATGATGATGAATGATGAGCCAGACACAACACCCGTCTGGCCGAAAGATCTTCTTATTTCTATGGAGGATGAGTTAATTTTACACTCTATTCCTCATGCCAAATTTTAGTAGGTGATTTTAATCTGCCGAAGGGTAAAGGTTACCCCAAGCAGACGGATCGAATATATCATTCGACAAGTCTACTTGCGCTTACTTCTTAACATAATCAGTCCATAATGTTTCCGCTCCTGGGACACAGGTCTTCTCTCGGTGAGAGGGAGTGGGCCGTAATCTACCACACGGGCCTAATGCGGGTTGTTAGATTTTTCATGTCTTCGAAGTTTTTAGTTCTAGGACTTGCCAGTTTCCATCAGTTTATTTACTCACGTTCATGGGCGTAACCAGAGGTCACAGTGGGGGCGTGGGGGGGGCATATCGCAGAACATGTATGAACCCCCCTAATTACTAAACAAAGTATAAAGGAGGACTTATCTTTAAATAAACCACGCAGTACGGTGTAATTGCCAAACCGCTTGCGACTAAAGCGCACAAAGATAAGTCACTCAAAAAATCCCCTCCCCTAGGCCAGAAGCTGGGTACGCTCATGCTCACGTTATTGAGAACAGTCATCATCAACCTTTTTATCGTCCCACTGCTGGGCACAGGTCTCCTCTCATATAGAGAAGGATTGAGCGTAATCACCATGCTTGTTCAATGCGGGTTGGCGATTTCAGACTTAAAGTCCAGGTATCCTCAAGATGTTTTCCTTCACCTTTTAATCAGTCATTGGTGTCCAAGATATACTTAGCAAGTACATATAACTTGGAAAAGTTACGTTGGTACTTGCTTGACCTGGAATCGAACCCGCACACTCATACTTGAGAGGCTGGTGTTTTAACCACTAGGCCACCACGACCGCAGTGGTGATGAATAATTTACACAAAGTAAAGTGCCAGATTGTATTCGAACCTGCGACCGTATCTACTCAAAATAGAGTGATTCAAGCAGTGAATTCACATTCAAGATGAGTTTATCAGTTTACCGATTGTATTAACATCCCCTAAGCACTTTCTATCAGCTATCGACATGCAAACGTTCTGTTTATGATTCCACAATGGCGTCTTATAATAACCATTATTGAGGTTAACTGTTACTATGGGAGATTGATAATGTGGAGCAGTACATAAGCCGCCATTAACCGTAACATCAGTGTAGAGTTGTTTAAAATGAATGGGCAGTTTGAACTATATTTGTGCTCGTGTTAATCATCCGTGTCGGTTCGTAAATGTCGGGTGAAGAATAGGGGCCCGGGTTATTAGCCACTAACTCTTCAGTAGAAGAAAATAGGGATGTATCCAAGGTATGAAAATCAAAAAATAATAATTAATCTGTCTTATAGGTAAATAACTTTCCGCCCGCGGCTTAGCCCGCGTGGAGTTCGGTTATATCGGGCTTTTTAGATTTCGCTAGGGAACATCAAATTTTTTCGGGATAAAAGGTAGCCTATGTCCTTTCTCAGGGTCTAAAGATTGTCTGTGCCAAATTTCATCAAAATCGGTTGAGAGGTTTAAGGGGGAAAGCGTAACAGACAGACAGATAGAGTTACTTTCGCATTTATAATATTACTAGCTTTCCGCCCGCGGCTTCGCCCGCGTGGAGTTCGGTTATATCGCGCTTTTTAGATTTCCCTCGGGAACATCAAATTTTTCCGGGATAAAAGGTAGCCTATGTTCTTTCTCAGGATCTAAAGATTATCTGTGCCAAATTTCATCAAAATCGGTTGAGAGGTTTAAGCGGGAAAGTGTAACAGACAGACAGACAGAGTTACTTTCGCATTCATAATATTAGTATGGATTAAAGTTATGGAGTGGGGCTAATTACGTCGCGGCGTGGTATTTTTTGTACCACGGCGTGACGTCATGCGACATTTCAAATCAATATATCTTCCTAAGTATTTGAATGAAAGAAAGAATAAAAAATACATGTTCAATATTTTATATAAATCTATCTGATGGTCATTAAATTATTTTTAGGATACAACCCAATTACCTTTTATTTTAATTTTACCTAGCGGCGCAAGAGTTTTATGGCTTGGGAATGGTTCTTGATGGCTAATCACGTGGTGTTATTTCGCTACATTTTAATCCGGTATCTGGGTTATGGTGATTAGATCCGGATGAAGCGTTTCGTCTCGTCTTTTAAACTGCGTACATCGAAGGACTGGAACAATATGCCAGCGGCGGTGTTTCTGTCTGACTACAATTTAAGTGTCTTCAAGACTTGAGTGAAATAGCTCTTAATAAACTAGCGCGCTTTACCATCAACGATTCCATAACTGCTTTCCATCCGACAGGATTGCAATCAAGCACTGTTTATAATGTTACTAGCGACCCGCACAGCTTCGCACGTGTGCAATGCTGGTACTAAATACACTACATAAAAACTGTGAACTCACACACTAATATCTTCGAAAATATTTATTTAAATAACACCCTGTAAAGGGCGATATGGATCGCGCGATCCTCTGGCGCAGCATCGTTGTTGGGTTAAACATTGCACCACCTCGCTCAACTGCCGTTTTCCTTCCTATTCACTCAGTTTTTTTTAAGTGAATAGGCTTAATAAGCTAGTGCGTTTTACCATCAACGATTGCATCACTGCTTACCATCAGGCGGGATTGCAGTCAAGCACTAGTTTATAACTAATAAAAAAAAATTAAAAAAAAACAATGTTTTGAAGGTATTAAATTGGATAAAGATAAATACTGTATTGGAATCGCTTCGAAAATTAGCCAATATTTGTCGTAAAAAGTAAATGACTAAATGTTATTATAGTATGTCCATATACATTTGATCCAGCCGTCCCTTGCTGTCCTCTCTAGCGACGCCCTAAGCCGAGGTTCGTACCCCACAGGGGGTGCCCTTAGTGCGTAGTCGCCCAATTTTAATTTAGTTTTAAGTGTCCCTGGCTGGAGGCTTTAATTTTAATTAAGGCATCCACAGAAAAGTCCGGTTAAGTAGTTACGGCCTCTAATGACCACCTACGAGATGCCATATAAAAAAAAAAGGGATGTCCATAAGAGATAGACATTTATACCAACCCGGACTTTTCTGTAGACTTTTTCAATGTTTACAATATGTAGTAGTACATTATTTTGATAAGTCTCGTAGGGTTCAGCCTGCGTTTCACGACAAATGCGGAAAAAAATGTAGGTAATTACTTACGACATCACATTAGAAACCTCAAAAACTTTTTTACAAAAAAACAACCGACTTCCAAAAACCACTACAAAGTGAAAAATAACTAATTTCGGAAGTCGGGTGTCTTTGGTTTTGTATATTCATTTTTGACACCGACTTCCGAAATTAGTTATTTTTCACTTTGTAGTGGTTTTTGGAAGTCGGTTGTTTTTTTGTAAAAAAGTTTTTATTTTACACTTTTTAGTTGTTGAAAGTACTATGTATTCAGTTGCATCCGGTCAGACTGGAAGCTGACGCAAATATAGTTGGGGAAACGACGTAATTTTGTTTAAGTACTTTAATTTTTACCCGTAATTATTCCCTCAACTGCCTATGGTCTTCATCATCAAATTTACTGCAGACCATTATTTTAACCCAATGGGTGCAAAGGTCTCATCAATATAAATGAATTGAGTCCAAATACAAGGTAGCTACTGTAAATCGTTTAGGAGTTCCCTGAACTAACCTTTGTCGTCATCATCCGCTCCCTAATGACAGTCACCACCCATCTAAGTGTAAGGTTCTTGTCAATACAAATTATTCAAGCACATACACAAGGTAGCTGCTGTGAATTTTTGAGGAGTTCCTTCGACTGTCTCCCGGCTCCATCATCAGATCTACTCCAGACCTTTACTAAATTGTAGTGCTTTATAATACTTAATGAAAATGCTAAGAAATGCACTAGTCGCCCCTGCAATTTTTGAAAGTTTCCCTTGTTTTCTCTGGTCTTCCACCATCAAACCGTGATATCCTTATCATGGGACCACCTTGGGAACGTCTTCTTTCCAACAGAAAAAGAATTATCAAAATCGGTTCATAAACGACGAAGTTATGCGCGAACAAACATAAAAAAAAAAAAAGCATATATACGGTCGAATTGAGTAACCTCCTCCTTTTTGAAGTCGGTTAAAAATGATAGTATTTCTCCACTATTTAATGGATGTTATCCATACTAATATTATAAATGCGACAGTAACTTTGTCTGTCTGTCTGTTACGCTTTACTCACAGACAATCTTTAGACCCAGAGAAAGGACATAGGCTACCTATTATTAAAAAATTTGATATTCACGAGGGAAATCTATAAACCGCGATATAACCAAATCCCACGCGGGTGAAGCCGCGGGTGGAAAGCTAGTTGTACATAAACCTTCCTCTTTAATCACTC
Organism: Sesamia nonagrioides; assembly: GCA_017933935.1. Lineage (NCBI taxonomy): Eukaryota > Metazoa > Arthropoda > Insecta > Lepidoptera > Noctuidae > Sesamia > Sesamia nonagrioides. The sequence continues at coordinate 4,503,998 of JADWQK010000188.1, forward strand.
TATCTATTAAAAAGCCGCAATAAAATCAGTTGCGTAGTTTTAAAGATTTAATGATACATAGGTACATAAGGAAAGAGAAAGCGACTTTGTTTTATACTATGTAGTGATAAACAAAAAAAGATTTACCTATGTAAAAGACTGTCATTCAGCTGCTTTCGGTTAGACTGGTAGACAACCCCAACATAGGGCATAAGATTGGGAAAAAGCTAGCTATGGTAGCTGGCTATCTTCTACTCACCTCAACTGCTCTCGTCTCTCTAGGCGTAGGCTTCCTGTTCTCATTCTTCTTCCTCTCGTGCAGCATATCTTCGAGCGGTTGTGGCTCACAGCCGGGCGGTAGCTCCGCCCAGTGCAGCACTCCGCTGGCGGCTTGCTTCAGCATGATGCGCGCTGAGCGGGACTGATCAGGCTGACCAGCGGCAGTCATGAAACCTCTATTGACTAAAAAGAAGTATTAATATGAATACTGTCTCCTAATATACAGGTATTCCCTAGATTAGGAGGCAGGATTTATTGTTTTGTTATACAATGTTTTTTCTTTATACGAAGCCTGAATAAAGTTTGTTCAGAATGAGCAACTGAATCGATTCCAATAATTTTTACACCATGTTATCTTTTCCCAAATATATTTTGAAATTGTTGCAGTGTGGTTACTGAGCGCACAACACAGCTGATGGAAGATCACAGTACTAAGAGACCCCCGCATCGCCGCTTGAGGCGCGGGGATTTTTGTTGGAACAAGCAAGTAAAATAACAAGCTCTTTATGATTTTTCATGATATCTTTTTGAAATTTTGTACATAGATTCTTTACTTAAAAATACTGGACACGTGTTTCGGGTTTCAAAGATTATGTTGTATAGACAATTACTTTTATTGTTTTCTATTGTTAGTTTTTAAGTCTTAGCATGTACTTGCAAATCTTGTCTATGTATGTTTTTGTTCAATAATTATTATTAATTAAATGTGCTTTAGATTGAAAAGGTTTTTATATATGCTTCGGAATTCTTAAACAACACTTGTGGTCAATGAAACCATGAAAGATAGAAAAAATATTAATTGCGACTCGGATAGATGACCTTCTTTACCAAATAAACTTATTCAACGTTAAATGATTTTATACTGAATCATAAGGTACAGTTTAACCGTCGTAGTTCTCTTGCCTTATTTATGTAACGAGTAACGAGAAGGGTATATACTCACCAAAAGCATAAGTTCTTAAGATGGTACCAAACGAGATAAGTCATTTATTCAAATTAGGCTGAGAATCAGCACTTTTTGAACGTCAATCTATCGATACTAATATATAAAGCTGAAGAGTTTGTTTGTTTGTTTGAACGCGCTGATCTCAGGAAATACTGGTCCGATTTGAAAAATACTTTTTGCTTTGGATAGCCCATTAATCCAGGAAGGCTTTAGGCTATATAACATCACGCTGCGACCAATAGGAGCGGAGCATAACTAACTTCACGCGAAAGAAGTCGCTGGCGGCCGCTAGTAGGTATTACATAAGACAGTCCAGCAAAACGCCTGCACATCGACACTTCCTAGTGCTTTCGCAGGGAAGAAGAAGTGGCGGAACAAACTCCCCAGCAGCACAGCTGTCTGTTCATTTAAAAATTAATTCTATTTTAATTTTTTATCTACATGTTCAAAAGTTATGAGAAAAAATACCGCACGCGGTAAACTGCTGCGATACTAGGCGCACAAAATAATGGAAGAGATTTATCGTGAAATTGGTAAGTAACTTGTGTTGTGATGACAAGTTTGTTGTAATTTGAATGTAGAATTATATGAAACCGAAAATTCTATATCAATTACTTAAGAGTATTTAATTTTGAATTGCAACCGAATATCGTTTAATATCATTCAAAGAAGCTCTGCCCTTGGTACGTATATATCCTTTACGTTACACGTTGTATACATTCTAGAAGGGATTTTATTGAACTCACAGGCATGTGCGGTAAGTATCTGCTTGTAGTCAGGTTCCCTAGAACCATCATCCGGGAGCAGCAAACCGTATCTCGTAGCGAACGTATGCTTGCTGACCAGTTGACAAAGGCGCGCCATCGCAGCGTCATGAGCTCGCATCTATGAGAAAATTGTAAGTAGTGAACAAATAATGAAGTATAAAGTGTGTTTTATTTACCTAAATATATTGATTATATGTTGTGTACAATGTGTGTGTCTAAGTAGTGGCGATCTAGTGGTTAAAACACCAGCCTCTCAAGTATGGGTGTCGGGGTTCGTTTCCAAGTCATTTACCTCCTTTTGCGAAATAATATTTATTTTTTACAAAAACCGGCATGTTACGTGGGTAACAAATGTCTTGCCATGGCGCCTCCGCCGGGCCGGAACAAGCGAGGTAGACCAAAGAAGGTTAACTTTGCTGGCTTAACGTTCTAAGAGATGACATGCGTGCCAACAATCTGACACCACTGAATGCTAAAGATCGCGCGAAATGGAGGAGATTGAGCAGGAAAGCGGACCCCGGGCTCCAACGCGAAAGCCGCGGATGCAACCGGGACTAAACGCGGATGATAAATGATGATGATGAGTTATGGATACCTTCACGGATCGGGCAGGGTTTTCTTTACATATTGTATACACCCTTGCATAAGCTGTATGTCATGATCAAAAATTAAAATAAAATAAAGTAACAATTGAGTAATGTTATTGCATTAATGTTACTAAAAATTCACATACCTGATCAATTGGCAACACAGCCGTTAGTAGCAGGTCCGGTGTGACAGCGTAGGCTGGCAACACTAAGCCGGGACAGTCGAGCACCTCGATATGTTCGTCTACGATAAGGGATTGTATGTGTCGTGTGTGACCTGGCATTGAGCTTACACTGACCTGATGAAGAAATGTTTGTAGTTTAGATGTATTAAAAACCGGTCAAGTGCGTGTCGGACTCACGCACAAAGGGTTCCGTACCATTGATTTATGAAATTAAAGGATTTATTTGTTTGAAAGATTACGCGGTAAAAAGCGGTTTACGACTTACGAGGTATTAAAAATAACTACTTACCCTCGTTCAAAACAATTTTCGTTGGTAGTTTTTATAGTAATGTACATTTTCATTTTCTTATTTTAGAAGTTAGAGGGGGGGACCAACTTTTTTCCACTTTGGAAGCGTCTGTCACGCAAACTATTCGATTTAGAACATAAATATTTTAGAAACCTCGATATCATTTTTAAAGACCTATCCATAGATACCCCACACGTATACATTTGATGAAAAAAAAATGAGTTTTAGTTCTAAGTATGGGGAGCCCCCAATATTTATTATTATTTTTTTATTTTTGCATCAAAATCTTAATGCGGTTCACATCTACCTACCACGTTTCAACAGTAAAGCTCTTATAGTTTCGGAAATAATAAAAAGTAAAAGAACTAAAACCCAACTACGACAAAAAAACGACGCTGAAAAGTATAAAACAAGATTTTCAAAATACTGAACTGAACAAAGTTACAGAAAGGCGTAGTCACACGTTGTCAAGGTGCTACGTTAGGTAGGTATATGTAACGTGTGACTACGCCTTTCCAAACATGAAAATTTATCTCTACATAGTGAATATTGCATACTTCAGAATGGTATTGTATGACATTATTGTCAATTTACAACCAAGGCATCTTAACTATGTCCATTTACTTGCAACTACATTAGCAACTTTTTTCAGTTCAGTATTCTGAAAATCTTGTTTTATACTTTTTCAGCGTCGTTTTTTTGTCGTAGTTGGGTTTTAGTTCTTTTACTTTTTATTATTTGTACTATTTTGGTGTTAAAGTGTATTTGTGGCGCATAATATTAACAAAAGTTAAATTGATGAACTAAAAAGTAGGTACTTGACATATTACATCTACACGCACATGTAACAGAGCAGTGCAGAGGACATTTTTATGGGAGTTTTAGCATGTTATCAAACTGTTTCCGCCTTCACCGCGTGGAGTTACTCCCAGCTTATGTCGTTTTCATTAGTGCGTTACATATTCTATTAATGTTCACACTGCTCTACATTGCATAAAGCGATTCACAGTTCCCGTGATCCGCGCTTTACTCTTATCGCTCATATTTAACATCATTAAAGCATTCTTGTAATTATGTAGAAGCATAAAGTACTCGTGAAGCTCTTTCATGAGATACCACACACGGTATATTTATTTTAATTTTATATTAACATAGAACTTTTTGTCAGCTAGAGGGCGCAATACTAAATTTGGTGACAAGCTTTGTAGCTCATAAGTAACAGAATATCAAGGCTCTTCTAATGGTACTGCAGTGGTTTTATTCTGATAAGTAGTAAAGAAGCTATGAACGAAAAGATGTGAATTATAATTATGCAACCAGCCCATGAATACAGGTAAAGTCACAAGAAAATACTAGCAATATATATATATATATATATATATTCAAAATGTACAAGTAAAGCACTTTCAATTGATACCAAACCGGCATATTTATCTTAAATTACCTGTATGTCCGCTAGAGGGCGCCACATTAGATTTTGTGAAACCCATTAAAGCCTATAACCAGCGGACAATTAAGACGCTTCTAGTGATGTCATTTGTCGAATTCTGATAAGTAGTTTAGAAGTTACGAGGGAACAGATGAACATACATACATACATAGCCTGTCAAAATCATAACCCTCCTTTTGCTTTGCCGTAGTCGGGTAAAAAATGGCTGTCACATACAGACGGACAGACAGACATGACGAATCTATAAGGGTTCCGTTTTTTGCCATTTGTCTACGGAACCCTAAAAACTAATGGCACCGATTCCCTTGTTCACAAACTAAATTAAATTTAAGTTCAGTGCATCGTTTTCGTTCTATTTCATTAAGAAAAGGACAGAAGATAAAATGTCAGTTTAGACCTGTCAAATTAGTCTGCTCCGTAAATTGCCGTATTTTTGGTCGCCATGTTTATAATCGCGTCTAAACTGTCTATGGAGTATCTTATTTTGACAGAATTAAACTAAAATGTTATCTCCTATCCTTTTCTTAATGAAATGGAAAGAAAAAGATGCACTGAACTAAAAATTTGTTTAGTTTTTCAATAAGAGAATCAGCGCCATTGACGCCGTTCCACAAAGTAAACTAATTAAAAGTTCAGTGTATCTCTTTTTCTATAAGGTCAAGAACTAAGCTGGTAGACGTACTGACACGGATAGACCATCTTAAATGGAGCTGGACAGGTCATATGCTGAGGTGCAAGCAAGACAAATGGAGCAACCAAGTCACTTTGTGGTATCCAAGGGATGGTAAAAGGAGGCAGGGACGTCCAAAAACCCGATGGAGAGATGACATCTGTATGACTTTGGGGCCATATTGGAGTAGAGTTCCACAAGACAGGGCGCAATGGAAGGAGTTGGTGGAGGCCTATGCCAAGAGGCACACCGAGCTTAGGGATATCATTTAATTATGCAAAACTATGTACATAATTGTATTTCTAACTGTAAACTCGGAAATAAAGGCTATTATTATTATTATTATTATATCTCTTTTTCTCTATTTCATTAAGAAGAGGATAGATGATAAAATTTTAGTTTAGACCTGTCCAATTAAGATACGTCATAGACAGTTTAGACGAGATTCAAGACATACATATCTAGGTACTAAAAGTATGTCAATTTATGTCAAGTGTGGACACTTTTTTAGGACTTTTAGTTTGATATGACTAAACTAACTTTTATCTTCTGTCCTTTTTTAGATAAATTAGAAATAAAAAGAAGCACTTATTTAGTAGAATAACTAAATAATTATAAAACAAAGCCTAGAAATACGTGTTGAATCTAAATAAGTTTTTTTTTTTTGCATTCGATATCCGAATTCTTGAGAAAGTTCTGGCTATTTAACAACACGGTTTTTTAGTTACCAGATAGGAAGACAAAATATAGGTTATAATCTCAAACGATTTTGATGAAATTGGACACAGACAATCTTTAGACCCTGAGAAAGGACATAGGCTACCTTTTATTGAAAAATTTGATATTCCTGAGGGAAATCTAAAAAGCGCGATATAACCGAAATCCACGCGGGCGAAGCCGCGGGCGGAATCTAGTAACCTATATTTTGCCTCTTATCTGAATTATATCGTAAAATTTGTACACTCACCTTTTTGACCTGCATCAAAACATTAACAGTACTAGATTTTCCGACATTGGGATAACCAATCATACCGACTGTAACCCTAGGAGGATTCTTAAGCCTATCTACATGTGTTCTCTTCAAAACATCCAGAAGTTTGTCTCTGTTAAATATTTCATGTGAATTCTGCACTTTAGCCTGATTTTCTATGGTGTCTTGTGAATTCTGTTCTTGATTCTCATTCTTTACTATTTCTGGTGAACTATGTACTTGATTCTTTTCTATTTCTGGACTAAATTCCTTATTTTCAGTACTTTCTTGTCTCGGATAGTCTTCAATAGGCTTACCTATTCTTAAACTTTCAAGAACCTTATCAAGTACTTCTTGAATCCTATCAATTTTAACAGCAGTATTGCAGACAGCATTATCAAGATCTCCTAATTGTCTTTTAAACAATTCTATGTCTTCTTCCGCACATATTAAGGCATCTTTTTCATCTTCATCATAGTCTGATTCTTCGTGTTCATTGTCATTGTCAGATATGGCCGAGTCTGTTTCCGAGTCTATTTCGTCATTAATTGGTTCATTTTCATCTTCTTCCTTTATCTTACTTTCATTTGTTTCTTTAGCTGCTGAGAAGAAGATTATGGATACATTCTGGAACAATGAAAGATTTTTATTCCCACTAGCGCTTTTGAAAGTAGTAGGTACATCAGTGCGTGATGCGACGCGACTACACTGGATATACTATAGATGGAATAGAGGTATTGATATAATAATCAATTTATTTTCAATTTATAAAATCTATTCTGACAGTCGAAACGCTCAGAAAAAGCGCCCAGGATGCTGTTGGGACTGGCTCCCATCCTGTGCAGCATTGATGAGCCAAAACAAAACACACTAAATAGGGTTGCTTTGACGCCCCTCGAACACCGAGGGGCGTCTGAGGGCTACAATATTCACCTCGTCGGTCGGTAGACAACATCGAACTCCCGGCCACCGTAGGCGCGAGCTTGCCGGTCCTTACCGGGCGGCGAGTAGTGGGCAGCTCGCCGCCCGGTAAGGACCAGGCTCGAGTCGACGGCGCATTGTGTTTCACGCCCGCCTCAAAGAGATGTCAGCACATTGTGAAGGGGTCTACGAAGAGCGATGCCTGGGTTAGGGTTGCGGGTTGGTTGAAAGAGAAACCGTGGTCCTAGCGCACAGGCAAGTGAAGGGTGGTGGGTTTTAGTCAGTAAAAGTCTGACACGCCCTTTCGCTCCACCCAGAGCGGGAGAGGTCGTTTGCTGATTTCCCATCCACATCAAGAAAAGTGAGCTATCATATTCGCACGAATACACAACCCGCTACTTTTTTCTTTTCAAATAATGGACGTCAAAAAAAGCATTAATGAGAATCGTACAACCTATTATTGTGATTATTTTTTAGACGCCGGCCTCATCTAATTTTCCAAATATTGTTGCCTTGTAAAAGTATTCGCAGTTACAGTAAGGATTAAAAGTGGAGTACCACTTTTGACCCTTATTGTTCGTACAATAAAGTTCAAAAGTGGTAATGCACTTGTGACCCTTGATTGTACACTTACCTCTTTAGTAAAATACTCCGCCCAACACTTCCTTTCATATTCATTAGTCAAGTCTGCCTTGTTCAACAATAGTATACATTTGCAGTTCTGTTCCTGAGCATATTTTTCTAAGTCAGCACATCTATAATTAAATAATACCATAATGAGCCCATAATGTTCCCGATACTGGGACCATCTCTCGGATAGGAGGAGAGGCCATAAATCAAAAAGGAGCACCTTAATCGCGTAACACACTACTTTTTTAATTATTATATATAATTATAAACTAATGCTTGGCTGCAATCCCACCTGATGGTAAGCAGTGATGTAATCGTTCATGGTAAAGCGTGCTAGTTTATTAAGAGCCTATTCACTCAAAAAAACTGAGTGAATACGAAGGAAGAAGGCAGTTGAGCAAGGTGATGTAATGTTAAACCCAACAACACGACCAACGATGCTGCGCCAGAGGGAGATTAATCTGGAGACCCTCCACAACCAAACTTCCGACACAACAACATTTCGCGCATAGTACCCGGTACACATCGCAACACAACTGCTCAGACCCGTCCTCCGTACGGCTTCGCCAGACATCATGCCGGAAATCGACGGATCACTTGGCGGCAAGACTTTGTCTGGTGAGTGGTAACTTCTGCCGGCAGCTGATGTCATGGCCTATCACCGAGGATCTGCTGATCCATTGCTGTATATTCTAAAAATGTGTCTGCTCAACTTCGAATAACACAATGAACATTCATTGTGATACAGACCGTGTAGTCAGGAGGCCTGGAGACCAGTCACCATGGGCGTAGCCACACTGGGCAAGCTGGGGCGCTTGCCCCACCCTGACTCTGTTCTATAAGGTGCCTAATTAGACAAACAAAAATGAAAAATAAAAACCAGTAGAGGGGGGATAGGTTGACTGCTGCCCCACCCTGAGCCCAAGGCTGGCTACGCCCATGCCAGTAACACAGGTAGTTCTAGTACAGGCTCCAGTTTCCACTACATCAATATACTATATATATTTTGCATACTTAATTATGTGTTAAACTTATGTTTCATTGTGTGGTGGAAAAAATAAAGGTTTATTATGTATTAATATTGTCTTATTCGATTCCAACTATAAAATGATTCCAACTGATAGACAGTGTGTGCAATTAGGGTGTACCGCCGGCGCAAGGCATTGGTGGCATCGCACGTTTGGCATCGCCCTTATCCTCTTTCTTCATATCACTGGCATAACTTTATTGTAGATGTTCGATCCTGGATAAACCTCACCGTGAAAGCTTGGGTAAAGTGAGAGTGACTTGTCATTACTGCCTTTATCGTTAATAGGAATGACACCTCACTCAACGCTCACTCCACAGACTGCTACACGGGCTAACTATGCTACACTATGGTGTTTGCAGTGTAATTGTTGTATCTACAGTGTAATTCCGTAACTGTCTCTCTGTGACAGTTATAGAATTACACTGTAGATACAACAATTACATTGCAAACACCATAGTGTTTAAGGGGTTTATTCGTAAACGATGATTAAAGTTCAAACGCAGACGCAAACGCTCGTGCAAACGTCAAAAATGTATCGCTAATCACTAGTTAACTTTATGCAACGTTTTTATATAGGGGGAAGGGCAGCGTCGATGGCAATGCAGAGACTGACTAGACTTTGACTGCGCGTTAGACATGGTCGTTATTTCACGTAACTAGTTACAATAACCAGTGACGCGATGTGTAAATGAATAGCTAGTTACGAGTCAAATTAAGAAAGTAGTTATTTTTGTAAATGCGTTATTTCATACACACGTTATCCGTAGCGGTACCATGCATCAAACCGGCATAATTTATTGATTTAACTGTTTAGCTACACATTCAAGAAAGTGATTTAGTTTCGTTTCGTGAGTAACTGTATAGTTGGTGAACGTATTTATGTAAACAATCACAGTAGCTGAATGAGAATAACTAGCTACAAAAATAACTCATTTTATAACTGGTGACGCCGACCAAGTAACTGGTTACGTTACGTTTCTTGAAAAAGACGTAACGAGCGACCCACACCTACTGCGCGTTTTGAGACACAATTGGCCGTATAGAGGTCGAGCATGCAACATACTACTCGCGAGAGTTAATTGTGCACCTCGCTGGAATGCGACCCCTCTCCCGCCTCCCCGCGCGGCGCCCCGCATTCGCCGTAAGCGCTGAGTAGCGATAGCATCTTTGTTACAATTGTCTAAATACAGTTTAAATCCCCTGTTATTATTACTGTTTCTGTGGAGTTTTTGCTTTGTTAAGTTTTTTATATTTTTATTTATTTTTGTTTTTTACATTTATTATCGACGCTTTAGCGAAGCCTGTTGATTGCACTAACATTATATTTCAGTCCCTATGTATCAATTTACCTGCAAAACTTCATGAGTGAACTGATCTAGTATTATGACATTTTATCATCAAAACGATCTTTTATTAACATTTAAAAAAAAAATAATTTATATTTTCTTAACATAATTCTCATTTTTACAAACCATACCGTCCAAATGAGTCTCGTCACAGAGCGAGGTGCACAGTTAACTTGCAGAGTTATAGCTCCAGATCCACACCCTACTGACTAAGCAGAGGTAGTCTCACTTTACACAGATTTAGGCTCTTCATAAACTAGTGTGCTTTACCATCAACGACTGCGTCACTGCTTACCATCAGGCAGGATTGCGGTCAAGCGCTGGTTAAATGAATAGTTAAAAAAAATTACATTTTCCCAGTTGAGTCCAGAGATGGGTTAGAGACTTCTAACCTTTATTATAGAAGCCTACTCTATCCAATTTCAATTAATTATTTGGATGGGGAAAAAAGTACTTTTACTCTTTCATTTCCTCTCCTTTTGCTTCCTAAATAAGACAAGCAAACAGCAACAAGCTCAAAATAAATAAGTATGTAACCTGAAAAGTAAAGGATTCCTAGCATCCAACAAGATCAGTACAATATCAGACTTCTCCAGGGTCCTCCATAACTGTTTCCAGAGCTCCAGGTTCCTTTCATACGGAGTCACGGCAGCTCCAAGCTTGGCTTGTAGATCATTCAAGTGACGGCGCCACTCTAAGAAAGCATCACGTTCACGAGTTATCTGTTCTTCGGCTGATATACCAGGGTGCCATGCAGGTCTGGAATAAATATTTAGCTTTGTTATTCTAAATTCATTATTTTACTTAGCACTCTGATGACAAAAATGTGCTATTTTTGCCATTAGCATGCTAAGATAGCTTGATTGATGATACATGCTAGGGACAAATAGCACAAAAAGAAATATCTACATAGGGTTTCATACCCAAAAGGTAAACACTGGACCCAATTACGAAGACTAAACTGTCTGTCAATCACTATTCTATCACATATGCAGGGGACTGGGTATTACAATTTCCTTTAATTTTTTTTGCATTACCTACCGTCAAAAATCCCTGAAACATGTCTAAATAAGCTTCTTTCTTAACCCCAGAAGTTAAAAAAGCTTAGTACCTGGAAAACAAAGCCATCTTTTTGTGCCTTGGGTTAAAATGGAGGTTTTAAAACTACCTGTAAACTTAAGTTACTGAAAGCATAAGCAATAACTCACCTCCTTGGTACAGTCAGTGGCTCATCAAAGTTAGGTTGTGAAGTAACAATTTCCACCTCATAAGGCACAGACTTCACATACTGATAGTTCATTTTCTCTGCAGTGAACTCTCTTTGAGCCAACTCTGCAGTAGAGAGAAACTCTTGCAGGGATGACTCTGCAGTGACTGACTGCAGGTTGAGACGACCCCAGTCATAGCCATCATTGACTTCAGTTGTGTGTAACTAGAAGTGAAGGTTTTTAATTAAAGCTGAGCCAAACAATGGTGTGCCAATTGCAAAAAAAAAATAAACCATAATCCACCCAGGTGAACTAGGCGGTTGGACCATGGGCAACAACTGGAACCATGGCAATAGAGTAATGTTACTCCTCTGAAAGAGGTTAAGGGTAAATATTCAAAATGTACCAAATTCACAAGTTCCACTGCGTAATAAATTCAACTTTTGGTTTAAACCCTATTTAATATATCTATGTCATGTATACCTACGATTTTTAATGAATGCTTGATTTTTTTTTGGATTTTTTTATGTGAAACATATTTAAAAAAAATGTAAATAACAACAAAACTCATTACAGGGGCCTGTTCCGATGCTAGACTTCATTATATTTTTAGTATACTTGTAAATTTAGCGCAAATATCGTAAGTTTGGCGAATGTGTTGAATAACTTAATTATCATTTGTTACTTGATAACAAAGTAAAACGTAGTTTTATGATTAAATAAGGAACAAATGTGTTTTTAAAGTTTTGTAACAACAAAAAATTCATTACCAAAACCATGGCGAGTTTTCGATTTTACGCGACAAAAACCTTTAATCATGTCGCCATGTAGCGAGCGGCAGCTCCCCCGTTCTTCAGTCGACCGGCAAACGTAACAAGGGAAGGATCTACGCAAGATCACGTGCCAAAAATTGATTGATGTTCAAGTATTACAGTGTTTAGTCCATTTTGTGTTTCATTACAAGTCCACTTACATCTTGATACGTAAATAAACTTGGTATCTAGTTGTTACATCAATTCATTAAGTTCTGTGTCAATTTCATTGTTGAATGTGTAGATGGTAAGTAAAGTTTATAGAAAAATATATATTAACCTAAAAGTGCATATTATTCATTACCGTGTCCTTCATTACAGTCGTTTACCGTAACCTTTTTGGGGTTACGGTAATGAATGGAAAATTACGGTAATGAATAAATTTCTGTTTATTTATTTTATTAAATAAATAATAATATATAGGCTATTAACACTGTTGCTTAATAAATGCTTTCTATTTCAGCTAAAAATGGCACTTGCTAAGAAGACGAAAGAGGAAATTTTAGCGAGAAGAAGATTGGCTAAGCGGAAACGCTACGCTGCTTTAAAAAATAATGAAGAATTATATAATATTGAAAAAGAAAAGGAAAAAGCAAGGTATATAAAAAGAAAATCCGAAAAAAAAAATTGTTGACATTAAAGATTTAACACCACGTGCTCAAAGAGAAAGACGTAGAAGATGGAGAGTTAACAGCAAGAAATATATACAAAAAAAAAAAAAGAAAAGAAAAAGAAATTGAAAATGTTGAACTTCTGGACATTGAAATATCACAAGACGAGCCCCTTGATGATAATAATCCGCCTCAAGAATCAATTCCTTCAAATTCTGTAAAAGAAACTGAGACCAAAGAAAATGATAAAACTTTTAAGTTAAGAGCAACAATAAGACATATACGTTATCAAAGAGATAGGGATATGAAAAAAATGAAAAATGAGCTTTGCAACATAAAACAAGAAAACAAGAAATTGAAGAGACTTTTAAACATATATAAAGAGAAGATAAAAGACAATACAACGAATAATAAAAAACTACCGACTAGAAAAATAGGCAAAAAAGATCCAATATAATTTTAACAAAAAAAAAAGGAAAAGATGTTGTTAACAAAGTTCAGTGCTTTTATAATGAAGACGAGAATACGAGAGTAGCACCAGGCAAAAAAGAATATATCACGAGAAAGAAAAACAGAAAACAAAAAAGGTACTTAAATGATACTCTTATAAATTTGTACAAAAAGTTCTGCGTTGAGAATCCAAATACATCTGTGTCTTACACGTTCTTCTGTAAATTAAGGCCATTTTGGGTTTTATTTCCCAAACCAAACAGAGACATGCGAATGTATTTATCATTGCAATTCAGAGTTACTAATAAAGGCTCTAAATAGGGCAGAAATCATAAATATTAAAACAAATCATGATCTTTTAAACATCCTTTGTCGTGATAGATATAACGAGGCATGCTTGGATCGTAAATGTTCTAATTGTGAACCAAAGGTTGTTGAATATTTAGAATTTAGTATTATATAATATAGCCATTCAAAATATTTGATGTGTATATTACACATCAAATATTTTGAATGGCGTAAGACTTTTAACACCTATGAGAAGGATGGAAAAGTAAAACATAACATTCTTTGGGCTAAAACTGATAATTATGCACCTCCTTTAGATGTTATTCATAAATTTGAAAATCATATTAATTTTTTTTTGCCGCATTGCGCTACTTCTGTTCTGCAAAATAAAACTTTAAAAGAAGTAAAAAATAGTATTCAGATAAACGAAGCTGTGGTACATTTAGATTTTAGCGAAAACTACTCTTTTAAACATCACACGGAGATTCAGTCTTTTCATTTTGGCGGCAGTAGAAAGGAAGTGTGTATTCACACTGTAGTAATGTATATCAAAGACTTCGAAACGTCCCAGTTAAAAACTCACTCAGTTTGAACCATATCCGACAATTTGAAACACACAGCCGTTGCAATTTGGGCACACTTGAACCCGATTTTGAGTCAAATTTCCGAAATTTCACCTTTTATTGATACCCTACACTTTTATAGCGACAGCCCCAGCAGTCAATACAGGAACCGAAACATGTTTTATATTTTGACCCAATTGGAAAAACAGTTTTTAGCACTTCGTAAGTTAACCTGGAATTACATGGAAGTGGGTCACGGAAAAGGTGCTCCGGATGGCCTAGGAGCGGTAGTCAAAAGGACCGCCGATAGAATTGTCAACACAGGAACAGACGTCGGGACATTTTTCAAATTTGTTGAAATTACAAGAGCAAACCTGCCAAATATCAAAATTGTGGAGATCACAAATGCAGACATAGATGAAAAGCAAGCCATGATGCCTAATTGCATTCCATCTTATAAAGGAACTATGGCCGTTCACCAGGTCATTTGGAGGTGTGGCTCAAGAGATCATTTAGAGATGCGTAGCCGAAGCTGTTTCAGGTATCAGGAGGAAATGTGTCAACATTACAGTCTCGGTATTCACAGCGTCGAAAAAGTGATTTCCCAATTTTGCAAAGAACCAACCCTTGAAGATAATTTACCCATACCGGTTCCCATTCCGGAAACCTATGAAGCACCAACTTTTGATGAACCTAAAATCTATGATGTACAATCAGGCAGTTATAGTCCAGAGCTCATACGAACGTCATACCCGCGTAAACGCAGTAAGAAGTTACATTCAAATATAATAAAACAGGAAGGACTAGCTAGTGACATAATAATATTTCCTGCTATGGCTTCCATATCAAAAGAATTTAAATCACCGGAAAAGGTGCACCTTTTATCTAACATTAGAAAACTTGGCGATTGGCAGAACTCAACTTTTGTTGGTTCTGAAAGTAAGACATATTGTAATAAATTTGAGGAATATATATCTGATTTCGGTAAATTTGAGCACTACCCAGACACTGACATAGAAAAGAGAGAAAATAAAGAAAATATTATTGAGAATCAACATCAAGACAAAAGCAAATATAGAGGAAAAGGAGTAGGAAAAAAGACCGGCAAAAAAATGTAGCATTAATAAAGTAAAAAGTTGTCTTGTAAATTCGCAAATATAAAAAATAAATACAAAAAAAAACAACAAAACCAAATAAAAAAAAAACAACGATAATAAATAAAAAAGAAATATAAACAAAAAAATAAACACTTAAAACAAAAACAGTATAAAAAAGTACTTTATGATTACATACATATTATTATGTTTAAAATAATTTATCTTGTTGATTTTTTATATATTTTATTTGCATTGGTTGTTCTCATTGACAAAGTTTGATTGATATTTTCTAATTTTAAATTTTTAGGAAAAATTTAATTATTATTTGTTACTGCTTTTTACATTACTTGTGCATTTTGCGGTCCGAATATCAAAATCGGATTAGTTTACTAAGACATTGGAAGGCTGATTGTTACCAAAACTTCAATTATGGAAGAATTATTAATTAGGTACCTATTTTGTTATGTTGATTTTAAAATAAATTATAATCTACAACATCTTTGTTTTTTTTAAATATCCCATCATTTTGTATCATTACCTTGGCTCTATATTTCATCACCGTATACTTAAAATTTCATTACCAAGGGTGGCGTTCATTACCGTAGCTTGTCACGTATTTTAAGAAGCAATAACTCTTTCAATGTTTGATGTATAAGCGTGCCTTTCACTAATTTAGTAAATAAAATAATGCCAAATATCATAAACCTATCAAATTTAAAAAAAAATGAAATTGAGATGTTTTTACCAAAAATGCGCAAATAATGTCGAAACTGAAGAAATACCCTTAAATTAGCTGTTTTAACAGATGAACTGGAAACCAAGATAACTCTTATGAAATTCATATTAAAATTTTGTGCAAAGTATTATTTTGGATAGGACAAAGTTGTTTGTACTTACTCATTAAGAATAATATAACGTGTTGTGCAACTTTTTGTTACAGATTTGAGATGTTTATAATGCTGCTTATCTAAGGTTATCTAAATTATAGTTATTTTTGTCTAACGGGAAAAAAAATTAGACTTGCAGCTACTTGCATTTAGTTTATATTAAGTATTTGACCTTAGCGTGGTATAAATTACTGCGCCGAAATGTTTATTTCAAATAAAAACATTACAAAAACAAATACTAACCATGGTGTTGTCTTCGACATGTTTTCGGTGACGGTTTTTCGCAAATCTGTCTTTGATAAGAGCCCGCCCTAAAGATTCTTTATTTTTCTTCCCCATTTTATTGAATTGTATGCAGTATTACCTTGAATTTAAATAAATGATCGGCATTAGATTAAAAGAGAACAAACGTGCCGCACTACGATTAAATAAGAAATGTCAAAGTGACAGTAGTGAGCAGTGAGCAGCCAGAAAGCAAAGACAAACACAATACACATGTGGGATTTTTGACGGGAAGCTGAGTGTCATGCGCATTTTTTATTGGACTTTTAAAATTATTTATATTGTCGCTTACTAAATAAAAGCGCGTGATTTATGTAGTAAAAAGTGCATTCAGTAAATAATGCATAAAGAACCTTGAAATATCGTAGCATAGTGGCCACATAATGGCTTTGCATAAATCTCCTCTTAATCGGCACACGCGGCCGTTTTTCAACTGTCATTGGCGATATCCGCCATTATTGTGAAATAAAGTTAATTTCTTTGTTACACGTGTTATTGGCAAAATTGTGGTATCTAACCACTGAGGCCATTGAAGAGAAGTAGTATTCACTCATTCACTTTAAAGAAAAGAAAGAAAACAAACACATGTGTTCCGTAGTGATGGCGTGTGTTTTTGAATTTATTGATATGATAAAATATATTTAATCGATTTCAAATAACATCATAAATGGCTATAAAAACTTACAAAAGTTTGTAATTTTATTTCATTTTCATGACATTCAGTTCCTTTCGCTTCGAAAAAAAGCTTTTGTGAAACAAAAAAATGACCACTACTTTCCATACAACATTTCAGTTCAGTGGCGGCGTAGCATAGGTTGGCACCCGGGGCGACTTTCTATCGAGCACCCTCAAAATAAAGACAAATATTAGACGTGTTTACGTGCCTTTATTTTGCTAAAATACTCAATGACATTATCAAAATTTACTTTACTCTAATAATCGACAATATGGATAGACTGGAAAGTCGTGTTTGGCTCATTGTAGATCTTAAGTAAGATTTTATTAACTTTAATATTGAGAAACTTCTTTCGCAAGTAGCCACCGAAACACAAACAGTTAAAAAATGTTAGACATAGAGCTAGACTTGGAACAGAATCAGAATAGTCCCATTTTACAATAAATTTCAGAAGCATGAGGGTAGTCCATTGGATCGCTTTTTGAAGAGAAATGCTGGCGGCTTCCAATTGGCGTCTCAGCCATAAAATCTCCAAAATAATGTCCTCTGCAGAAAATTCATCAAACATTTTTGTATTATTTGGAACTATATCACGAAGTTCTTCTGTTGACGTTAGTAGAGTTTCAGACTGAACAACATCAGATGTTATGAGAATGTCATTCATTGCTTTGTAGCGGTGCTCTTCTTCTTCAGCCTATAGATGTCTACTGTTGGACGAAGGCCTCCCACGATGACCGGTCTTGTGCTGCCCGCATCCATCGGCTTCCCACGACCTTCACCAGGTCATTGGTTGTTGGGGGCCTCCCTACGCTGCGTCTTCCGGTGCGTGGCCGCCACTCCAGAACCTTACTGCCCCATCGGCCATCGGTTCTACGAGCAATGTGCCCTGCCCACTGCCACTTAATTTTAGCGACTCGAAGAGCTATGTCGGTGACTTTGAGAAACTTCGAGCATAGCTCTTTCCATTGCCCTTTGTGTGACTCTGAGCCTTCGTATGAGGCCCATTGCGAGCGACCACGTTTCAGTTCCGTAAGTCATCACTGGCAACACACACTGGTGAAAGACTTTAGTCTTGAGACACTGGTATCTTGGGCGACGAGAAGATGTAGCGTAGCTTCCCGAACGCTGTTTTTGTTTTCGGAATTTCCTCCTTCCTCTTCTTTCAACGGAAATATAAAAGCCCTCATATTTTTCAGTTGGGTAGGAAATAGCTCTTTCCACTATTTGGGTACGTTGAGTTTGAAGAAAAATTTTTAGGGCTTTGATTTTTATAACACACTTTTCCAGCGATAGCCCAGATGTTTGGATATACTTTTGTGTCTGGTTAACTTCTTCTAGAATTTCACACCAAAAAGAGAAGTAGCACAAATAACCGAAGTCACGCAAAGCTGGTAAGAGTGTGGATGCTGCTTCTGTTGTATCGACGTTTTCTCTGCTGCTTCTGGGATCACACTTGTATTCGAATGTTGATCCAAGTTTCTCAAAATTATTCTTCAGTGACTTAACAGCATCGTGATGCGCACTCCATCTTGTCTCTACTAGTCATTTAACCGATACGCCTACACTTTGCATTAGAATTTCCCATCTATGTATGGAAGACGAAAAGAACGTGTAAACTCAGTCTACTGTTCCGAAAAATGTTACACTTGAACTAACACTCCTGACAGAGTGCACCCACATAGATTTAGCGAATGATTAGCACAAGGCATAAACAAAGCTTTAGGTTTATGTTCCTTAATTATAGATTGTACACCACCATGAACTCCTGCCATGGTTGCAGCGTTATCATATCCTTGAGCCCGACAAAGATGAATGTCCAAGTTATCACTACTTACGCGACAAAGGTGGCATTTCTTTGTCACCGTTTTGTCACCCCTTGATGCTTGGCACCCGGGGCGGACCGCCCCCACCGCCCCCCCTTTACGCCGCCACTGTTTCAGTTACCGGTACCACTTTTACTCTCAAGTCTCACTCCACTACTAGACATTTCTCTTAGCATTCTCATCTCAGTTTCAATCAGCTTTTGAGTGGCCCTCACATTGTATATCAATGGGCCCTCACAATTTCGTATCCTCTATATAAAATATGATAGCAACTTCAGCTATAGCGTCACTATCGGAATCAATGTTGGCTGCATTTTTAGCAATCAAAATACTATCAAAGAACGCGGACAAAGTCTCTAATAACTTATAAAATCAGTCAATTGATAAATTCACGGATCTAATTCATTATTTTTATTATAGTTGATAATATAAACATATTTTAACGAACGTATTATTTTGAAGTTCCGTCTTACGTTAAGAGTTCAGGAAGAGGAATAGACTGTTTATGATCTTGGGTTTTTGTTAAAAAAAAATCACCACATTGTAATGGAACGTAGACAGAAGCGAGCGACGGACATGCTTTATTTGTGTTCTGTGGTGATTACTTGCTCTGTGCTCGTTGGGTGGTTAGTTCGCTAGGAGTAATTGTTTTCTGTGGGTTAGTTCGATTTTCTGGAAAGGTTACAAATATTAATTTGTTTTATTGGAAAATGTGTTAAATAATGTAAATATCCATTGAAATTGACAAATACATCAATTGAATAAGTAAAGGAGATAATTGTGTGTTTAGAAAAATGATGTCTGATTATTATGAACATTATCACAGATGTGAGACACTTGCTGAATTTAATTTTTACTTCGGTGGTGATACTGAAGAGGAAATTGATGATGATGACAATTACATTTACTGTTACTGTAGCAGAGTCTTCCTAAGGTAAGTTTTCGTATATGTTTTAATTTAACAAATATATTTTTATAGGTTTTTGTTATTTGTTATGAAAATGGAGGGAGACTGCTTGATAAAAACTAAAGGAAATAACAAAGCGCTCGTATTGATTGTTCCTATGTTAGGCCTCAGCTGAATCACCTCTCAGGCGTAGACCTAGGAAAATTTTCAATAAAACTTTGCATTACACAGGAATTTCTCCTGTATACTGAGTGTGTTTACATTACAAACATTTAAACTAATACAAACAATCAAACTCTGAATAAGTACTTGTAGATCATACAAATATTTGTTCAGTATTGAAATCAAATCCAGCAGCCATTGTTTACCAAATGCACTAATCATGCCATCAAATGTTGTAATTATTTACTATTAACTTTGCAACCTATTGTATACTCATGTTATCATGAATTCATGATAGAATTATTAAAAGCTGTGGCTTACCAAACAAGATTAAGGACCGTATTACAGAACCTTAATCAAGATTTAAGCATTACTTAAAACTAGGGTTGTAACGGAGCTTCGCCTCCGCTTCCGTTACTGCGGAAGTTCCGCAAGAAATCGTATCTTCGCTTCCGCCTCCGCCTCCGCACAATTTTTAGCGGAGTTATAACGGAGGTTTATTTATGTATTTATGCAATAAATAAATAGTCCGGCCGCGTTTGAGTGCGAAATGGTCAAGAATCAACTAGTGCGAGGTGGGAATGCGGCAAGCACAATTTGTTTCTCCTTAATTTTCATTACAAGAAGGTAATATTTTTTTTACCAAGTATACTACTATTAATGTACGTATTTAAAATAAAAAATTTGTTTTAATTAACCATAAATTTCAATTTTATCTATATGTACTTTCACCTCCGCCTCCGCCTCCGTTAACCTCCGCATCCGCGGAGGTGAGACTCGTCGCCTCCGCATCCGCCTCCGCCTCCGCTAACAAGCCTCCGTTACAACCCTACTTAAAACTAGTTTCAACCAATCAAATCGCTTCAAATGAGATTTAAGTAAAGTTTGAGTTTTGAGTGAGGTTCTGTAATACGGACCTATAAGTTGCATTCATTTGTTCCTTCAACTTTATGGTATGCCACAGACAAAAAAGTAGCATTGTGTAAATAAGGTTCTACTGTACTTATGTTTATTCTTGGTTTACAATAGGGATGGGATCAAAACTTACTATGGAGACAAGGACTATGCCAGTGAAAGTGATGTGGAGGTCCTGCGTGACTCTCAATCTCAAGAATTAGAAGACCACTCTCATGTTCACTTCTCTTTAGATACTTCTTATAAAAATAAATGTGAGGTTAGTAGAATTTTATTATGTATTTTTATGGTATTCATGAAGGTTGAGCGGTTTAAATGATTAACTTTAAATGGTGCTTACAAATAAGCCGTTTGATATTATCCAGTACTTACATCCTTTTATACTATAGCCTAGCTAATTTACTACCATTCCAAGATGTAGTACAATAATATTATGCCTAAATAAATACATATAATTATGTTAAAAAAATACCTACAGGAATAAAATAAAATATTTAATTCCCCAGAGAGATGAAGGTGCAAGCTGCTACTGTAGTGCATCCCACACTGACAACTGTTGCTCCACTGATGAACATGATGCAGCCCACACCCATGGGACAGTCTCCCATGCCTTACAACCCAGTGACAGTGGTGCTGACCTCACATACCAAGACTATCACTCCGACACACATGATAAACTTGAACGGATGGACCAAGACTTCTCTGATACAATTGAAAACTATATGACTGAAGGAACATGGGAGAAGTTTTGGGCTATTCATGGAGAAAGGCTCATTTGGGCTTCCTGGATCAAAAAGTACAGTGACTACATTAATCCAGCCTACCTAGATGACAGAAATGGCCTAACTATGGATGAAAACAACATACCGAAACAGCATTCCATAGATCAGATATATAAGAAACAGATAGATGCTAGTCCTAAGGCAGATGAAGAAATTAGGGAAAGGAAATTCTCTTATGATTCCAAAGTAAATCCATATAAGAAACGTAACACTGTTCTGAATCAAGTAGAGAAAGTTGATAGGAATAATGAGATAAATAGAGAAGAGGCTTGGTTACCAATAGCTAGGAGACGGTCTTGTTCAGAACATGATAGAATATTAAGTCCGAGAACTGTAGCTGGGACGGACTCTATGACTAATGTGACTAAACTCACACTATCTAGCTATGACATCAGTTCTAGCCATGTTACATCAGAATCAACACCAACAGATACTGACTATAGTGTATCATCATCTTCATCAGATGACCCATCCAATGACAGGACAAGAATAGTCAATATAGACGATAAGCTTGAAAATACAGAAATACCAACAGAAGAGGTTGATTCAGAACAATACTGGCAGTTCCTATGGAAGAAACATTTCGGGGAACAGTATGCATTACACTTTGCAAACTTTACTGACCACCATAACACACAAGAGAAATTAGTTCCTGAAATACAAATTGAAGTGACCCCAGTGTCAGTTATAGTCCCGGAACCAGTCAAAATTGAAGAAAAACCTTTTGACGTTGAGTGCGAGAACAGCGAAGGAAATTCTCAAGAAATGCCAACAGTTATTGAAATCCAGAATCAGGTTGATCAGATCACATTAGAAGACAACAGTAAACCCAAGAAGATGGAAAAGAAAAATACTTCAATGTACATATCTTCTGTTGGAGTATTGTTGCAGAATTTGTTGAAGGAAGAACAGGCAAAACAAGAGCATCAGCCTGTCGATGCAGGGGATAAGGATGGTACTAGTAAGACAGACAGTCCTCAAAACCCTGATATGGAAGTGGTTGGTAATACAATAGATTCAAGCAGTACACAGCGTGTTATTATTAATAATTTTAATTCAAATAGCTGTGATGGTGATGACGAACCCCCAGAAGAAACGCCTGTAATGTTGAAAAGAAGGTAAGTACAGTGGATTTCATTAATAACGACCTCGGTTGTAACGACGTTTTGGTTATAGCGATGTCAAACTTAAGTCCCTGGAATTTAAAGTATACTTTCGTAAGAAATTCTTTCGGTTATAGCGACTTCGGATATAGCGTCAATTTCGTGTATAGCGACTTGTTTTTATGAACCATCCATAACAGATTCCTAGAAATCCCATGCAGATATTGCGACTGAGTCGGCGAAGGCACAAAAACTCATTCATAGATCAATTCAACTTTCTTATCTTTTGTTTACATTCACAAATGGTCAAACAAATGCTTTGTTTGTATGTAGGACTGCTTAGCAGGTGTACGAAGTTAAACTTTTGAATCAGTTAGATAGCAAATTCCAGTGAGTGAACAATGTTTCTTAAACTTGTAAAAATGGCTCCTCGACGTACGGACGACCCCAATCAACCTTGAGCCTTAATGCTTTAGAGATAAAGTTGAAAGTCTAATAAGGAAATCTGCCAAATTGTAGTAACTTGATGTGCTGTCGTCTGTACATTTACCTACTGTGAAAGAAAAAGCGGACGAGAACGTTTTCTAGCCTCGATATGAGGCTGCAAAATGGAGGAAACGTTTTTTCACTAACACCCGTGTATAACATAATAAAATAAATGAAGAATAAATACATATGTAAGTACATGAGTATTATTTTGGATATAGAGACCTCTGGATATAGCGACGATATTAAAGAGGTCCCTCCGGCGTCGTTATAACCAAAATTCACTGTAATACTATTTTAGTCTCAAAGGAAAAAAAGTCTATGGTTGGTAAGGGTTAAGTTGCTGTATGATTGTTCCATTATGGATAGAAATCTAATGTAATTACCTTATCACAAAGCCGTAATTATCTAATGTAGTTTTGAGGTTCAAAAACCACTGATTTGATTGACTGACCTTTGGTTTTGACAGAGCTGCATTGTATTTGTTATGTTTGAACCTCGATGATTGTTTTCATAAGTTGTCAACTGTATGATTTTTGGTAATGAGGGTAAAAACATAATAAAAAAGTTTTGCTTCTGATCTCAATTTGGTTGTATCTTTTAGTATTGATAAGCTATTTAAGTCACCAGTTCTTCGCCTTCAGCATTTCGGTTGTCAGTTCGTCTAGCTAGGACGTCTTGAGAGGGGCTTATGTGTAGCTGTGAATGTGGAGTGCTAGTGTGCATGGATGAAGCTATGAATGTGGAGTGCTAGTGTGGATGGATTGATTGACAGTCATTCACAGGGCTAAAACGAAAAGGTCTTCTAGCACAAATAATTAGATTCAATTATGATAGTGTATGTATGTCAGAATGTTGCAGCTGGCAAAAACCTTGAGACAATTGGAATTTCGCCAGTTAACTTTTTCTTTTCTTCTTTCGTTTTTGACTTCGCACGTTTTGTGCATTTAGCCAATGTCACGTAATGAATTATTCATGTCCAAAAAGACTGCCACGTAAACCGTCTACGAGGGAGGTTGGAGGCAAAGTCATGATGAGGCCACTATGCTGCGGTATCTCACTGTTCTTTATGAATTATTTACGGAATGCACTTTTTACTACATAAATCACGCGCTTTTATTTAGTAAACAACACTATAAATAATTTTAAAAGCCCAATGAAAAATGAACGTGACAATCAGCTTAACTTTCCCGCTAAAAAAAAACTCGGTTTAACTTAGACTATGTACCATAAAGACGACTATATTGTCTATGCCAAGAAGTTTGTCGGAATTCTGCTAATTGCCAAAATTGTAGTAACAATATTTGAATTTCGCGGGCTATCTTAAAACATTGACCATAAAGACTATACCGAGTATTTCCCCGTCATTTATGTTATACGACGAAATTGATAAGACCTTTGTTATTCTCGTGTGTTAGTTCTGTTCCTGTGTTATTCAATTTAGTAGCGCTTTAATGCTGGGGCTACATTAGCGGGCTACGGCGAATATTCGGGCTACGGCGATGTATGTGGCCGGGTACATCGTTGCAACGCAATGTATTCGTGCGCAGACGATGTAGCATCGGGGCACTGTCGGTAAAGTGGCGCGCTTCAAAGGACTTGTCGCGACATTATTCGCTATACTCTGTTTTTTAATCTCGTAGACTAAACTGACATTACGAGTGTTGGCAGTTTATTGCAATTCTTAATAATAGTGCCGAAACTTAGCGTTCATAGAATCAAGGATCGTTTTTTTACAATAAGTTATCCTGAAATAATGTGTAGGTACTTATTAAAAACGTATTAATACAAAATTAATAATGTAAATTTGACATTTGCATGTGTCAATTTAGTCTACGAGATTAAAAAACAGAGTATAGAGTGGCCACACCTACGTCACTTCAGCGTCGTCCAGGCTTTATAGCGGGACTGACGTTCTCTTTGCATTTTTTTTTCGTTGTTTGTTTAGTACACATGTAATAAATAATAATTTACTGACATATAATGCAAAGCCACTGCTTCCTCCATCGTCTCGGCCGCACAACTAAACAACGAATATTCGCCGTAGGCCGCTTTCTGAATCTTCGCTCGCCAATGTAGACATGAACATCGTGTATGTCCGATCGGATATTTTGCGTACCAACGCGATACAAATCTTCGCCCGCTAATGTAGCCCCGACATAAGAGCCATTGGCCAATAATCTATGAGCATTGCGTCAGCATATGCATAGCATAGGCTAACAAGCATTGCATTGTGCGCCTGTCAACTTTAAAAAGATTTTGTCAGTACTGTGTTTGTGAATTTGTTTCTCGAACTTTCGATTATAGTCTTTCAAAATGCCTAAAACTAGAACCAGAAGACCCAAAACCAAACGTCAGCGCAATTGTAATACAAATAAATTAAATATAACATCTTGGTATAAAAAGTGCAAAATATGTAGTGCAGATGTTGTGGGCCCAAATTCCATCGCTATGTGGTTACATTTCAATAGAAATCATCCTGAATTGAACAGGAGTCTTGTACCATTGGTTCCAATTCGCGATTCACATGCATCTACAACATCAGAAAATGTAGGTAGAAATACACAACGGAGGAAGGTTCCAAGAAATCCTCGGAAGAATTTACGGCAACCGAAGCGTAAATTATAGTATGTATTTATGCATAAATTATCTTATTTCATTTTAAAACGAAATGGAAGAAAATAAACAACAGATAGATCACTTCTTTATCTTCGAATCGTATTTTTTCTTTGTTGAATATTGTGGTTTGAAATTTGATTATCCGTCTCCTCTTTTACACAAAATTAATAATCAAGTTTTAACAACATTGCTGCGATTAATTTCTTATAAATTGAAATATACAGAAATAATAAGCTAATTGTTTGATGACTTTTTCTACATCTATTTATAGATTGTTGCTGGTGACATCATGTGCATTTCAATCCGGATAACAAGGACAAGCCTAGAACTATAAATTTACAAGAAATGGTTATTTGTTCTCGTATATGCTATAAGTTTCATTAGTAACCTATCAAGTAAATGCAATAATATTTACAACAATGTATAGAATATTGACATTTTAATATGTAACATTTATCTTAAACTAGTCCTAACTGGTTAAATTCAGGAATTACTACTCGCGCGAGTTAACTGTGCATATCGCTCTGTGACGTCATTCAGACGGTACCGTTTGCAAAAAATGAGAATTATGTTAACAAAAATATAAATTACATTTTCTTATGTTAATAAAAGGTCGTTTTGATGATAAAGCGAAATGTGTGTTACCTAATACTAGGTAATTTTACTCATGACGTTTTACAATTAAATTGATACATATGGACTGAAATATAATGTTGGTGCAACCAACAGGCTTCACTAACGCGTCGAAAATGTAAAAAACAAAAACAAACTTAATGGAAAAAAACTTAACAATGCAAAAACTCCACAGACACAGTAATAACAACAAAGGATTTAACCTGTATGTAGACAATTCCTTGCGATTAATCGGCACTCCCTATGGCGAAATAGTCTAATAACTCGCCATTATTATTAGACAGAAAAAACGAAATCCCAATGTTCTTTAAAGTATTCTTTTTATGGTTTCTTAACATTTTATCTCAGGGCTCCCTGAACACGGCATAACTATTGCTGGTTATTCGACGAATAACAAAAGAAGAAAAAAGGAGTAATTTCGAATAAAAGTCATTGTATCTCGTTTATATGATACGTAAAGTTCAAAGGACTAATTAAAGCGACAACCCAAATAGGTCCTAGGCAAAATGATCAAAACTCAAACAATTATTATACACCTTAGTCATCAATCCTAATACCTTACAGCCACGAAATCGAAGAAGCAGACGAAGAAATAGCACATAACAAGATCAAGAGTACATTCCAAATGATGGGCTTCTGCGTCCACCCTGAGAAACTGCCAAAAGGAGAGCTGATTTACCGGAAACGTCCAGCTAGGCTGCGTCCTCCAAGGTTCAGGAAAAACTTGAACAGCAAGAAGACTTACTTTGATGATGATGGGAACCCTTATACTTTGGATCAGGTGAGCTATGGTCAATTGATGCCATTTGACCAAGTTTGTCAAACCTGAAACATGGTCAAACAAACTCGGAGGTTACATTCAGTCACTTTTAAAAAAGAGACTGACCTTTGGTTCAGCCTTTTTTTCAATCGAAAACGCTGATCTTGACTGAGGTATTTTTTATTTCCATTTGAAGTGCTTAGTGATTCCATTATTCAATTCATAGATTCAATTTCATTTTATTTTAATCTTGTCGACATTGTTGTAACAAATATGCACTTAATCCATCCACTATTTTACTCAACCCAGTATAAGGATTCTCAAGACGAAAGAGAAATGCAGACTGACGATGATTGCATGGAAGTGAAGTCAGACACGGAGCGGGCCCAGTATACGCCCTCAGGCACTCCACGAACACATCACGTTATGTCTCAAGACACGAGTTTGGAAGACGATAGTAGTAAGTTGGCTGAAGCGGCGTCAGTTCCTTTGCCTTGCGATGCAGAGGACGCCATTGATGATGAGAATACGGAGGTGAAAGTTGAAGAGTTGGGTGATACTGCAGGTATAGTTGTGTTAACAAAAAACATATTATTTTCAGTTGAAATACTTCCACTTCTTATAAAATAAGTTTTTAACTTCTATTCAGTTTGTATAAGGATGACATTAAAAGATAAGTTTGGTTACAATACCAACTATTTACTGCAGCTGCCGTTTGTCTTGCCACCGACGCAATAGAAGTCAAAATTGCTTGAACGAACTGTAAAAGAGGCTTATTTTTAAATGTCTAATCTCATTCCCAAGGGTTAAAAAGTTTCAATTTGATATGTAATGTTATATATATTAGCCAGTCGTCAATAGAATACGCTTTATTATACAACATTATTTTTTGTTTATGCGAAACCCGTAACACGTGTCCAGTATTTTTAAGTAAAGAATCTATGTACAAAATTTCAAAAAGATATCATGCAGAACCACAAAGTTATGAGCTTGTTATCCTACTCAGCTGTCCCAACAAAAATATGGTCCACGCTCTGCTCAGGCGGGCGAGTGGGGCATTGACCTCTGGCGTCAGCTATTGCGCGGGCGATGATCGACCTAAGCTGCGTACCGCGCTCGGTAACCATATTGCAATAGCTTCTAAATGTACATAGTTGGAGAACTGAATCGATTAAGTTGCTTATTCTGAACAAACTATATTCAGGTTTTGCTTTAACAAAAAATAACGTTGTACATACATACATAGAACATAAATATGAAGATTTTACAAAGGATGACATAATGGGCGGTCCATTAGCCTTTTCATTGTCGTTAGACAGAATAGTTATCGGAATAACACCTCTCGTATCTCTACGAAAATTTCCTATTGTCCCTGTTAATCACGGTTACTTAATTACACTTTAATGTGTGTTATCTATACTGTAGTGCGCCTCGGACGCCCGTGGTAATTACGTAACACATATATCGGCACAACATTCATTGCGTTATTTACGTTGTTGACAGGACATCGCGTCCAATTTAAAGTGCTATGGATTAGCAATACTCTTCAAAATTATTCAAATTGAGATTTTGGTGCAGCGGTTAGAGTTTGCCGACAAGACACGTTCCGGTTTATTTGTATGAAGATGGAACACCTGTTTAGATAAAATTATCGTAATAAAGCTCTACTTAAATTAGCTAATTGCTTCCATTACCCCTATTAGAAACACACAATAGAATAAGTTCATCCAATAATAGGTACATACAACAACTTTTATCCTAATTTTTGGCCCCAGTGACTCATGTGGAATCGACGAAGCATAGAAAGAGACCCAAGAGGCATTCAAAGATCGAGGACGACTTCGATACGTCGGGCATGCCGATTGAACTGAGGGATGACCCCAAGATGTATAAGTACTGGAAAAAGAGGCACTCACTTTTTCATAGGTCAGTTATTTATTTATTTAGACTTCTAACAAAGAAAAAACCTTAAATGCTAGAAAATATAGAGTCGTGCTGACAATACGGCAATAAATGAAAACACAGACCATGCTAGTACATAGGACCAATCCTGTACCATAGAAAAAAACCTAGCATCAAAAATAAAAAAAATGAAAATTTCAAACAAACTAAATCGCATAAAATTGCAAACAGAATAGAACATCCTTTAAAATATTGGTTCAATGACTTCCGATCAACGGGCGACAGCGCAGTCCTATATCGACTTGCTTTTTCGCGCCATTATTATTAAAGTTTAGTACCGCTGCATGCGGCGGTCATTAACCTGTAAGCGCTTCCTTATCAACATGTACATCATGTAGAAAATGTGAAAAATGAAAGATGATTTTCCGTGACTAAACTAATGGATATATTTATATGATTTTTTATGGGTAGATTGAGAATGTGTTGAGGTACACGATGTTTAATTTATTGTCGTATTGTCAGCACCACTCTGTATAAATAACAGGATATGACCTTATGCTTCTTCACTTATAAGAAGTCACAGCATGCAAATAATAATATAACAGCATGAATACAAATTGTTAACGTTGTATAAAATTAAATTTTAAAACAATGTTATATTAAATTAGATTTTAAAGCAATGTTATATTAAATTAGATTTTAAAGCAATGTTATGTTAATTACATTTTAAAACAATGTTATATTAAACTTAATTTTAAGACAATGACAACAAAATTTTATTTCACAAAAAAATCCATCAAGACACAATAATAACTCTTGTTAAAAAAAAAACAGTATTAAGCATTTCCTTAATTATGTCAAATAATGACAATGAAATAAAGTTAACATTGGTTAACATTATTGTAGTTTTGTTTTGTTATTTTATTTTATAAAAACCACTATCAACTAAATTATTTTTCCGTGTCTTGGCCGTTGCTCTTGCTCTTTTTTTTAACTGATTTCGTCACCCACTTTCCTCCCAAAAAAGTCCTCTCTCTCAGCGTTTTTATTGACGTTCTAATATTCAAATGTAAACCAACAGATTCGACGAGGGTATAAAATTGGACCGCGAAAGCTGGTTCAGTGTGACGCCAGAGAACGTGGCGTGGCACATCGCTAATAAGTACGTGTATGACGTGGTGTTGGACGCTTTCTGCGGCGCCGGCGGGAATACTATACAGTTCGCTCATACCAGCAAAAAAGGTAAGGACCACTGTTAAACATAAAGTAGGGAGGAGAGTGAAGCATTGTAAAGTATATTCTATCCCTATCAAAATCAAAAGTCATTTATTTAAAGCCTGTTGAGAATCAACACTCTTTGAATATGAATATTACCTACGTAAGAGATCTTCTCAGCTTTCGTTCGGAAGGAATGGCGGGAACAAACTCCAGCAACACAATTCTCTGTATAGTTTAAAAAAAAAAAAAACACCTGACTGTGTACAATACTAGTCATGTAAAATAGTTAACATTATAAAACACAGAACATTAAATTAAATACTTACCATATGTCGGCTAGCCACGCCAATATACTAGCAAACTACTTCGAAAGAATGTTACGTTCTGGTGTTAGCATTACATAGTATTGCATTGGGTTGTATCCTAAAAAATAATTTAATGTCCATCAGACAGATTTATAAAAAATATTGAACACATATTTTTTCTTTTTTCTTTCATTCAATTACTTAGGAAGATATATTGATTTGAAATGTCGCATGACGTCACGCCGTGGTACAAAATATACCACGGCGTGACCTAATTAGCCCCCACTCCGTAACTTTAATACGCTATATCTCAGTAGTTTTTGGTAATTTCGACAACATAAAAAATACGCGTCTTAATTTTTTTATTATCTATAAGACGGACTAATTATTTTTTTGATTTTCATACCCTGGATACATCCCTATTGCATTTTCATCAAGTCTTACTTTCTTAATGTTGTAGGCAGCCGAACTGAGCCTTCTTGCTAGGGTTGATAGGTATGTTCCCCAAACAATATTAGAAATTAGGATTTTATTTTGTCAAAATCTTGTTTATTCCTTTCTACTTTAAAAATAAGAGAAATGTAATCTGAAAATAACACATCATCACAGCTGGATGCCCTTCAAATCATTAATTTATACTTACTAAAAACAAGATGGACCCAGTAATGAGCCTTGCGGTATACCTAACTAAACTAGTAGCCCGGAAAATTTTAAACCATTAACACCTACATACTGAAATCTATTATTATTTGAATAAGAACTAATTACGTTGAGAATTAGTTTTGGACTTAATTGTCATTTAATGGATGACGCATGTCACTTAATGGTCATTACTTGACCGTAATGACGCAGTTTACACAAAATAGGCTATTTGACAAATTTATAATTTTTATCTTGAATTAGGTACTTTGTTGCGGTTAAGAAGTTCATCGAAAGTATTTTTTTTAAAATTTTAAATACGTATTTCGTAAGAAATATGCAAATAAAAATTCAAATAAGCCGCGAAAACGCTTTATTCAGCAATATGGCGTCGCGCTTTGTAAGGACGTCACAAGCGGTTTTCGGTTCCGCGGTGGTGTTTGTGTTTATTTGTTATTTGTAGTTGTTTATCTAATAAAATGGTATACAAGTGGTGTGCTGTATCGCGGGTTGTACAAATAAATCGTTAAAAACCTTCTAAAAAACGCTAAAACACCTGAGAACACAATTCCTTCGCACACACAAGGCTGAAAATAAGTTTTGATGCGCGTATGATGTCATCGTGACATTAGCCAATCCGGATCGTTTCACAATACGTGGCGTTAGATACAAAAAGCCAAACATATTTTTGTGGTTTTGGATATATTAATTGTTATTATTTTTAATAAAACTCATGTAAATGACATAAAAAAAACCCACATTTTATGCAATTAAAGCAAATAATCACAAAAAAAAAATCATACTGTCAAATAGCCTATTATGCAATAGTACACGTAATCAAAGTCTTTGGAGAGATCACAGAAAACTCCAAAAGCATTTTACGAGGTCTTCCATGCGTTAAATATGTGTTCAGTATAGCAATATCATCAGTATCGCGTCAGTAGTCGAAAGACCTATGTGATCTAAAACTCAAGCGATAGACAGCTGTCTTATTCCATGCTAATATTATAACTTAAAAAGTAACTCTGCTACAGTCTGATTTTTCATTCGAGTCAGTAAAATGACAAGTGCAACTGTCACTGATACGAAAAAGAGTGACCCGCTAAAATAGTGATGTTCGGCTATCATTAGACTTAGACATTTAGTCATGCTTTATTTTATTAGGTATCAAAGCGGTTTGTTTTATTGTAAATATGTAATTTCTGCTCTAGATTACATATGGATGATGTGATTTTTAAGAAATGAAGCTTTTATCGAAAATTTCCGCTCTAGATTGCAGTAATGCCAGAATAATGAAGGAATGCATATGGATGATATGATTTTTAAGAAATAAATTCCCCTTTTGTATTCCATTGAAAACAATAAACAATTTTAATCTACCTACTGTAATAATTTTTTATTGTCATTATTTTAAATATAAACGGACTTTTAGTCCACCCTGTATTTTTATTTATATACTTACATAAGTATATGTACCTACGCAATTTGAATTTGAAGAAAAAAAAATGCAATTTCGACTAACTTTTCATTGTAAAATCTCGATTTACCACATCACTATTTATTTGGGGCAAAAAAACCTGCAACACTGCAAATGTAATTTGTCTGACTCGAATTAAAAATCGCAGTATACCTCAATGTCTCAGTTAAGAGGTTGGCCTATAAAGCCTATATTTTACCACATACATAAATATTTACCGTCAAAGCTAACATATTGTTTTATTTTGTCCAACAGTAATAGCAGTAGACATTGATCCCCAAAAGATATCAATGGCTCGACACAACGCGGCAGTGTATGGTGTCGCCGACCGCATCGAGTTCATTGTGGGAGATTTCTTCGAGCTAGCAGCCACGTTAAAGGCTGATATGGTGTTCCTTAGTCCACCGTGGGGTGGTCCCAGTTATACTGATGTAAGTAGAATTAAAAAAAAAATATTAGATTAGTTTGGTTTCCGTGTTCAAATCTGTTAATACAGAATAATTTCTGTTCAAACTTCTTCGTCCGTAATCTTGTTTGTTTTTATTCAGACAAATTACGAAATGTTATACCTAAATTTGAAGCCCTATGACTTAAAAAGAGTCACTTTAATTATTTTTCTTTTACTTCGACTTGATCTGCCAGTGAATGTGTGGTTTAATGAAATTTATTTTAAAATGTTTGTTCCACAGAATCACGAGTATGACTTAGAGTCTATGTTAGAACCTAAGCCAGCCTCGGAACTTATGGCGGTGGCAAGGACCATATCGTCGAACATAGCCTTCTATCTCCCGAGAAATTCGAGGCCAGAACAAGTGAGAACCAGTTCTCTTTTACGTTGAAAAAATGACTTTATTCCCTACACAATAAAATTCAGTTTACGCGATAACTGCAAACATTTCTGTAACGTTTTTTATAGTTGTAGTTACTCTGAGATCAACTTAATTACCATTAAAATAAAGTTAATGTTTGTTTATCTTGAAGTTCAGTAACAGATATTCTTTTGATATTGTTTCAGATACTATGCCTAGCAAAACAAGTCGGCGGCTCCGTGGAGATCGAACAAAGCTTCCTCGACAGAAGATTCGTTGCTATAACAGCATATTTCTACTAAAAATATGTATGTTATTCTAGTAACATTTTAACATTGTAAATATGGTTAGGGACCACGGATTAGTTAATAAATGGAGATCAAATTTAATATACATGGTTCAAAATATGGATTTCTCCAGTTGAAGCATTTTTTGTTGCTGTGGTTCAAGTATGACTGATCAGGCATGGCCGATTTGAATTTTGCGCGGGCGCTGCTCAATAACATTTATAAGGAACCATATAGTGACCCATCACCGTTTGATTCC
This sequence comes from Sesamia nonagrioides, assembly GCA_017933935.1. NCBI lineage: Eukaryota > Metazoa > Arthropoda > Insecta > Lepidoptera > Noctuidae > Sesamia > Sesamia nonagrioides. The sequence continues at coordinate 4,538,007 of JADWQK010000188.1, forward strand.
TAAAAATGTTACCCTACGCCTACGCGACGCCCATGTTTTATCTGAATATCTTCCAGAAGGAGTAATGAATGTACACAGTTTTGATGCACTATCAGATAGTTTTAACATCCAGAAGCCTTTATTAGCATCAAGTGTAGTAAAGAATCTAGCGCCGGAAAGATCCGATTTTATTTCGTCTAGTGTAGGAAATTGGAAGTGAGGTCTCATTATGGCTTTATTAAGTTTACGAGGATCTAGACAGAGTCGTAACTTACCATCTTTTTTAGTGGTTAATACAAGAGAACTTACCCATTCGGTAGGCTCATTGACTGGACATATGACGTTAGTTTTCACTAGTTCATCTAGTAATGCTTTAAGCTTGTTCTTTAGTTGGAAAGGACTCTGCGACATGTATCTATGGAAGGAGTAGCATCTGGTTTGAGCTTTATATCACAGGTGAAGTTTTTCAAACAACCCAAACCTTGAAACAAACCACTATTATCTGCTATTATGTTGTCACTAGCCTTTATCTGAACATTGTAAATCCTTTTAATTAATTTGAGTGAGCTACATGTGTCTCTGCCTAGTATATTTTGTGAATCTATATCAACTATATGAAAAAGTACATTGTAAGTTTGACCATTGTGACCTACGCGACCTCACCTATCACGAGCCTACGTTCGACCGGCCATGATGCATCCCTGCCCTGTCATCAATTTAATACTCCATTTTTTATCTTCTCTGTGTATAATACATTCTATATGTAATTTCTTGCGCATATTTCATATACAGGTAGTTCTACGAGTCCCTGTGTTCATCGATTTCATATGTCTAGTTATAGTCATAAAAATAATGTTGTTACTTGATAATTATTAAGCAAAAGCCAAAATATGTCTGATTGTAAATGTAACCAGATTAACTTCACTTGTCATTACTATATTATGTAGAATCGTATGTTCTAATTCACCAATAAATCCCTAACAATATCGATACCTAATGTGTATTCATCGCGAAGTACAGATGCAAGGACATCAAGCTACTAAAAGCAACAAAATCAAATATCGTATTTCTTTAATAGATTCTGAACTGTATCGCTAAAGCATTAGGTTCAAAGTTGATTGGGGGAATTTGCCAGTTTAAATGAGTTGAAGAATTGCTTGATTAAAGCATTGCTCATTTGACTTGAATTAATCAAAACTTGTAAATTAAATTAATAGAAACACATATACATACTACAAACACTTGTTACAGAGTTAACCTAAATCTGTGGTTTCAGATAGTTTGACGTGCTGACCTCTGTACGTTCCGTACTTCACAAAAGTAACTGTTTATTTATTAATTATAACACAAAAGTAACAAGTAAGTCACAAAATTAACTATTTGTTTATTAGTTACTAGGTGCGCCTCGCGGTTTCACCCGCTTAGGTATCGATTTGTATTTTTTTTATATACTCCGCTCCTATTGGTCGCAGCGTTATGTTACATAGCTAAAGCCTTCCTGGATTAATGGGCTATCCAACGCAAAAAGTTTTTTTTTTTCTACGACCATTTGGTTATTTGCTAAATACATAACCATAAGTCATATCTCAATAGTACTCATTACTGCCAAGTCGTGTTACATTGCCCATTTCCACACGGGTAAACCGTACTACAATGAAACTTTTTTTTTTATTGCTATAGCATCAAAAAATCAACATATGATTAAGCCAAAAAACGCGCGTATTTGCGTCACGACTAAACATCGCATATTATTAGGCTGTATTGGTATGCCTTTGCCTTTCATTTGTGGAATTATAACAACAAAACAACATTGCGGTACGCGCCGCACTATTTTTGCGCCATTGTTAACTTCTATCAGCATTTATAAATAAAATTGCTTTGAAACAGGGTTCGAAAATATCCGATATTTATAATAAATATCAAAATATCGGATATTTATGATATATATCCGATATATATCCAAAATCTGATATATATCCGATATTTTGACATTCCTTAAGGATTAACACTACACTTTACTTTTAAGGAGTAGGTAGGTATGTTTACAGATGATAGAATTGAAAATTATTTTGGTTCTTTTACATTGCACTACCTAACCTACCTAATTGTAGTACCTAAGTAGGTACTGCAATCAATAATAATAGTGCTAATACTTCGGATTAATCTCGGTCTGAAGACAGAAAAAATGACGAATATGCCAGCAGCGCGTCGGTAAAAGTACTTAAATGCAACATACCATAAATTTTGATATATATCACAAAAAATGGTTTGATATATATCAGATATATATCGGATATATATCATGATATATATCAATTGATATATATCCTTCGAACCCTGCTTTGAAAATGAGTGATATCAGTGATAATAACTCGAGTTGGTCTCCAAAGCCTAGAGCACAGGCGTAGAGTAGCCAGCCTTTCGGTGTTCTATAGGATGCATTTCGGGGAGTGTGTGAGGGAATTGCATGATTTAATTCCCCCATCTCCGTTCCACCAGCGGACGTCCCGTCGTACGGCTGGTTTCCACCCTTACGTTGTTAACACCTCTGCGATCCGGACGAAGCGTTTCGCCTCCTCCTTTATACCGCGTACATCGAGGGACTGGAATAATTTGCCGGCGGCGGTGTTTCCGTCGGACTACAATTTGAGTGTCTTCAAGGCTAGAGTGAATAGGCTCTTAATAAACTAGTGCGCTTTACCATCAACGATTGTGTCACTGCTTACCATCAGGCAGGATTGCGGTCAAGCGCTAGTTTATAACATAAAAAAAAAGATAATAGCGAAATGGACAATGGCGCCGATTTTATTGTTCACAAACTAAACTAATTTTAAGTTCAGTGCATCTTTTTCTTTCTAATTCATTAGGAAAAGGATAGAAGATAAAATGTCAGTTTAGACCTGTCAAATTAGTGCACTCCTGACGTAAACTGGCGTATTTTTAGTCGCCATGTTTATAATTGTGTCTAAACTGTCTATGGAGTAATCATCCCAGCGTTAATCCCAGTCGTATCCGAAGCCTTTTCAGCTTTGGAGTCTGGGATTCGTCTTACCAGTCCAACTGCTGATATGGCTAAACTTCGACATTTTCTATGAAGCGACTGCCGTCTGACCTCCACAACCCGAAGGCGACATCGAAGCATTGCAGTTAGACAAATTGTAGGATTTTTGAGGGCTCCAACAACCCGTAACGACTGCCACTAGATGTTCGTATGACAACCGGGACCAACGGCTTAACGTGCTTTCCGAGGCACGACCAGACCAGTATAAATATTCATATTCATGCATACAAAAACTTGCACTGTGCGGGGATCGAACCCGCGCCACCTTGCGCAGCGGCCGCGTCCGCTACCGCTACGCCACGGAGGCTGTCCAAACTGTCTATGGAGTATCTTAATTTGACAGAATTACACTAAAATTTTATCTTCTATCCTTTCCTTATCGAATTAGAAAGAAAAAGATGCACTGAACTTAAAATTAGTTTAGTTTGTGAACAACTGAATCGGCGCCACTATCTTACTTTAATAGTTGTACCACCCAGAATGTAAATTACTATAATCTAGACTAATATATAAAGCTGAAGAGTTTGTTTGTTTGTTTGTGCGCGCTAATCTCGGGAACTACTGGTCCGATTTGAAAAATTCTTTTTGCGTTGGATAGCCCATTAATCCAGGAAGGCTTTAGGCTATATAACATCACGCTGCGGCTAATAGGAGCGGAGCATAACTAAACCACGCGAACGAAGTCGCTGGCGGCCGCTAGTTCCTAATGAAGTTCAACATTGACGGTTTTTTGTAAGTATTTATTTATTTCAAGGTCGTAGAAAAAGTTTTGTATGCCACTGTCGCAAATACCTATTGTAATACTCGTGCTGATCTATTGTACCACTCAGCTTCGCTTCGTGGAACAAACTATCACTCGTATTACAATAGTTATCATTGCTTGACAGTGGCATAAATAATTATTTCCAATCGCACCAGTAGTTCCTGAGATTAGCGCGTTCAAACAAACTCTTCAGATTTATATATTAGTATAGATAAACAAATAACTACTTTTGTGAAGTACGACATAGGACTTGTTGGTGAAAACCGCCTTAAAATATTGTTGAATGTTTTAATCTAATTGTATGGTTCTTGAATTGTGTAGATACGTTATATGATACATTTAACTTTTCTTAGACAACACACATTGCGTGGTTATCTAATTCCATACAGTGAGTCAACCAGAGCCTTTTAATAAATGAGACGTACTCGCAACCCGAGTCACCATACTACAACATTCTTTAATTAAAAATTATAACGTAGGGCTATGTTGTAGTTTCACAAGAGAGGGTTTGTGGCTAAATAAAACGAATATCCGCACGGGTTGATCGAATGTTAAGCTACGCTTGCCAAGGTCATTCCGTGGATGGGTGGCCATCTATTATACAATATGTAAAGAAAACCCTGTCCGACCCATAAGGATAATAAAGGTTAGGTAAACACTTGAACAAATATAATATAAAATTTTACATAATCATCACAGTAACAATAATAATGAATATTGAAATAATCTTTTTTTCCCGGGTATTAATTCCAATTTCCCCGAAATTTGGTAATTTTTAAAAAACTGACAACACCATTTGTGACGGAGCGAATAGCGATGCGACCACGTGCCGCATGCCCCGCCCCCCTTCACCCGCGCATACATGCGCGGGTGAAGGGGGGCGGGGCTATCGGGTTCCCTACCGCACATGCATTAAGTTACCTCGCTTTTACGAAATAATATTTATTTTTTTTGGGGGATTTTTTTTTAAGTTTAGCCCGGCTTTGTAGGCATTATTAGAATCAGTTAACGATACCTAACAATACCTTCACGGATCGGACAGGGTTTTCTTTACATATTGTATATTGAAATCCTTCCGATTTGAAGTGCCTCGAAAAACACTACTCTCAACGGCTTAGTGTGTTTTTCGAGGCACTTCGAAACACAAAGATTTACAAATGACAGCCTTCCGGGTGTCATTAATTAATCTTTGTTTCTTTTTTTTTTTTTAATGGCCAGTGGCCCCTATTCCCTTGTTCACAAACTAAATTAAATTTAAGTCCAGTGCATCTTTTTATTTCTATTTCATTAAGAAAAGGACAAAAGATAAAATGTCAGTTTAGACCTGTCAAGGAGCGTCAGGAGCGTTTTTTTTTTGTAGTGTGGCACTAGTTATGACTTTGTACCAATTTCAAGTAAAATAAAAATCTTCAAAAGTTCTTCTTTCTTTCTCTTATGGCTTTGCACGGTTTGTGCATTTAGCCAATGTCACGTAATGAATTATTCATGTCGAAAAAGACGACCGCGCGAACCGAACACGGAGGAAGTTTTGGTACAAAGCCATGATGTGGCCACTATGCTACAATATTTCACTGTTCTTTATGAATTATTCACTTAATGAATGCACTTTTACTACATAAATCACGCGTTTTTATTTAGTAAACGACACTATAAATAATTTAAAAGTCCAATGAAAAATGAGCTTGGCACTCATCTTAGCTTCCGGCCAAAACCCCCCAGGAGCGTTAATGCGCTCCTGACGTAAACTGGCGTATTTTTAGTCGCCATGTTTATTATTGCGTCTAAACTGTCTATGGAGTATCTTAATTTGACAGAATTAAAATAAAATGTTATCTTCTATCCTTTTCTTAACGAAATGGAAAGAAAAAGATGCACATAACTTAAAATTAGTTTTGTTTGTTAACAACAGAATCGGCGCCAGTAGCCCGAAAAATTTTGACAACCAATCTTGCCAAGGGGTATTTATAATGCCATCTAGGAACTGATGCAGGTCAGATAGGTAAATACTCCATGTAAAATATTGCTATTCAGGTGCATTTGGTAAGACTAGAAGCCGACCCTGAGTTGGGAGCTTGGCAGGTTGATTTTTCCAAAGGCTACTGTACTGTATGGAGTAGTAAATATAACATATTATTACATAGAAAATATTGAACGCATTGTTATAAGCGTGTTGTCTGTAATCACAGTAACTGATATCCTTTAGCACGTTGTGCTATACGTAAGCAATTTTAACCTTTATAGCCTGCGCAGACAAGGGAGTTTTGTCCACGGATTTTTTTGTCCGCTAAAATAGATCGCTTACAACGGAAACGAGGGATTAAAAGTACCGCGTACAAAAAGTACACCGAATAACGGAGGACATGCAGAGAGCGGACCGGACGGTAGTACGGGGGAGACCCCGAATAAAATAGAACTCGTGTGACTCGGCGAAGCAACGCACGCAACGGACTTTAGTCCGAGTTGTGTGCTCTCACTTTTCTATATTTATGGGCAACAAATGACCGCACACCGTGTGCGTTGAGTTCGCGGTACATCCGCGGTGGACTTTTTATTCGCGGAGCGTACTTTTTTCTCCGCCGCGGAGAAAACTCCGCTGTCTGCGCAGGCCCTTAGTGTAAGATTAGAAAAACCTGTTGGTGTTTCTTTATTCACCATTGAGTATTTCTATCATACTTTATGATAATATTACTATGTGATCTTGTAAACATTCTTGTTTACTATTGAATAGCAATAAATTAAGTAAAGACATCCGCTAAAAAGATATTTTTTATTTGTCCCGTTTTGAATCAGTCAAAATACATTTAATCCATTTTCAGACAATTTGAATTTTCTAAGAGTAGGTCTATTAATTATAAAGTTGAAGCTAGGTGCTTTGGCTGCTGGACAAAGGCCTCCCCCAAGGCTTTCCACGATGACCTGTCTTGTGCTGCCCGCATCTATTGGCTTCCCGCGACCTTCACCAGGTCATCGGTCCGCCTTGTTGGGCCTCTTTACGCTGCGTCTTCCGGTACGTGGCCGCCAGTCCAGAACCTTAACCAGCTAGGTGCTCACTCCAATACATTCATCTTTAGAAAAACAGACAAGAAACTCCAAAGGAAATTGAAATCTTGGGTACCTACATTATTCTTGTTGCTTCTTGGCAGTTATAAGATGACTATTCAACTTTTTATTATTGAAAAAAATAATATTCTCAAGGGAAAACAAACATTTTTAGCCTCATATCAGTTCGGTGATAGATGGCGCTGTGTGCCATTCAAAACAAGGTAATATAATTAATGCAAACGAATATGCACATGTAAACTTAGAAGCTAAACGTAGATAATGAATCCTCGAACATGAGGAATTCCCGAAGGATAACGTACAATTTTTTTTATCGTCCCTTACTGAATATTATTATTACAATAAATAATAACAATCCTTATCCTTACTAATATTTTGCTGTTAAAATATTTTCCGTGAAGTTATGGGATAAACTACCTACTGAATATTTATCTGTAGACACAGTGATAGAACATAGTACCTCATATCCTGTAAAGTTCTTAAATTCTTTGGAATTATCTGGGGTGCCTTCTCATAAATTATTAAATTATAATTAAAAGTAGGGGTTCCGGTGATGCTCATGCGTAATCTCGATGCCGCTAAACTGTGTAATGGTACCAGGCTGCGTGCCACTCAGCTTGGGCGGAATATTATTTCAGCAACTATTTTAATTTGCGCAGCAAAGGGTGAAAGTGTACTCATTCCTCGGATTCGGATTATTCCAACAGATCTCCCATTTCAATATAAAAGACTTCAATTTCCTGTAAGGGTTTCATTTGAAATTACCATTAATAAAGCACAAGGCCAAACTCTTAAGGGTTGCTGGAGTAAACTTGGAAAAACATTGCTTTTCGCATGGTCAGCAGCCATATGTAGCGTGTCCTGAGTATCCAGTGCTCAATATCTGCATGTTTTTGCTCCCCAAGGTAAAACGGTCAACCGGGGCAATTGCGTCATATAAATACATCACACGCCTTTAAAAAAACATATCACACTAATTATAAATTTATTAAATAAACCCTTAATGTAAATGTTTAAAGAAATTATCGGTGTACAACCTTAGTAAATTATTTCTTTCATTAGTTACAGTAAATATGAGTAATTAGACTTTTATTAAAAAAACAGTAATTTTAGACGCATTTTCCCGTCTTGGGGCAAACGCGTCTTCATTAAATAAGTTTTAAACAAGTATTTGTATGCATGAATATGAATATTTGCACTGGTCTGGTCGTGCCTCGGAAAGCATGTTAAGCCGTTGGTCCCGGTTGCCATACGAACATCTAGTGGCAGTCGTTACGGGTTGTTGGAGCCCTCAAAAGTCCAACAATTGGTCTAGCTGCGATGCTTCGACGTCGCCTTCGGGTTGTGGAAGCCAGACGGCAGTCGCTTCACGGAAAATGTCGAAGTTTAGCCATATCAGCAGTTAGGTGCGTATTCCAGAAGGAAACTCAAGCATTGATCTCTGCTTAAGCATTACTTATAACTAGTTTCAACCAATCAAAAGGTTTGAAACGAGACTTAAGTAGAGCTTGAGTTTGAGTGACGTTCTGTAATACGGACCTTAGACTGGTAAAAGCGGACCTCAGACTCCAAAGCTGAAAAAGCTTCGGATGCGACTGGGATAAACGCTGAGATGATGATGATTAAATAAGTTTTAAAACTATGAAGTTTGAAGGTTGAAATAAAACATTGTATGATTACTTCAACTAAATTTTTGTACACAAATCTTTCAATAAATTATAAAAAAATACGTAATAAGTGGGACGATAAAAAGGTTGATGATGATATTTTTACCAGTAACGTCATCAAAAGAGTGCGAAAAAGGGTGGCGATTTAGCGACTAAACTATATTCAATGTTTTATGTTCGACTTTGATAAAGAGATACAAGCTATGCAATAGCTTAAAAATGACGTCATTTTTGTGATTAGCACCACCGAAAACCTTTGTCAAATTGTCTGAAATATAATGTCGGCCATCTTGGATTTAAAAAATGACGTCATTTTCGTGATCAGCACCCCCGGAAACTCCTGTTGCGACACCCAAGTCAAAGTATCATGAAATTTGATGTCGGCCATCTTGGATTTCAAAAATGACGTCATTTTCGTGATCAGCAGCCCAAAAACCCTTTTTATGACACCCATGTCAAAATATTATAAAATTGGTATCGATCATCTTGGATTTAAAAAATGACGTCATTTTCGTGATCTGCACCCCCGAAAACCCCTGTCACGACACCCATGTCGAAATATCATAAAACTGGTGTCGGCCGCGTCGTAACGAACTAAACTCATTTGCAAAAAAACGGGCACCTAAGCAATGCCATTTCAAATGTTAATATTACTTTGTTTGATAATAGGGATGTTTCCTGGGTAAAAAAAAAAAAAAATATTCTATTTAGTCCGTCATTCAGATTATAGAAAAATATTGGATACGTATATTTTGATTTATCAAATCAATAAAAATTTACAAATATAAAAGGCATCAAAGATCAGGAGTGGTGGCTAGTGACGTCACTGCTCGCTAGAAAGTGTAGCGTGCAGTGACGTCACACGAGTTTTCAACGCACTGTGTCGTCTTAATTTTTTGTTTATATGAAAAAAGTAACAATACGTGTCTAGTATTTTTTGGAAATCTGACTGACGGACTAATTACGTATTTTTTTTAGTCAACTACCCTAATATAGCTTGTTTTATCCTCACAATTTGGTAAATTAATAAGAAAATAATCGTTTTCATCAGTGTTTCATAAAATTTTGAAACAATTTATGGGAAATAATGCTAAACCTCGCTAGTAGTAGCTAGTAGTAGTAGCATGATTTTTACTAAATTGTATGTTTTAGAATGCGCTGATTTCAGAAGTGATGGCCATTTTTCATAAAACCGTTTTTCTTAACTCTGGCCATTGCATTTGCCTTAACATTGTCGTTAGATAGAATAATTAATGCACTAACCCCTCTCTAATTACGTCTACTAAAATTTGTTATTTTCCATGTTAATCACGGTTCAGTTACCTAATTAAACGGTAATGTGTGTTATCTGTACTGTAATGTGACTCGGGCTCACGAGGTACTATAATTACGTGACACACTAGGTATTAACTAGGGGTCGCAATACCGAACCGTTTAAGCAAAACCGGTATTTTCGGTATTGGCTCCAGACCAATACCGGTAATCCGGTATTTTCGGTATTTCCGGGATAAAGCTAAAGTTAACAAATTCAGTACAGCAAAGTTAGGTTAGGTTAAGGAGTAGTAGTAAGTAGGTATAGAATTAAATAATGAGACAAAAATCCGTGTGTGTATAACAAAAACAAACCAACAAAACACGCAATGACGAAATGTAAACAGTCGAAATAGAACATTTGACACTTGTCTGTCGCAACTAATTTCAAATCTTTCACTTGCAGCGTTCGCGTCACGCCTTTGGCGTGCATTCTATAGAATACCGACAGGCTGGCTACTCTTCGCCTGTGCTCTAGATTTGGAGACCGTTTTGAACCAAATTTTGGTCGCCAATTAGTCTCTTCGCACGTCTCTCTACCGAATCCAAAGTTGCCAGGTGGCGTTTTACAGTACCAGCCCAAAACATCATCATCATCATCTCAGCGTTAATCCTAGTCGCATCCGAAGCCTTTTCAGCTTTGAATTAGCCAAAATGGGCATTAGACTGGTAAAGCGGACTCGCTTTGACCAGACCAGTGCAAATATTTATATTCATGCATACAAGTATTTGCACTGCGCTGGGATCAAATCCGCGCCTCCTTGCGCAGCGCCCGCATTCGCTGCCGCTATGCCACGGAGGCTGCCTAAGCTGCAGTACCAGCCCAAATGTGGCTACATTACTTCACACATGAACGGACCTGCAGGCGTTGAATGCCACAGGATTTCCTTCGCCCCATTTAGGGACTGCCTGTAGTGCAAGATTCTTACGCTCTACCATAGCCTCTCTTTTGAATTTGATTGCTTCCTTACTAGCCCGAGCACCCGGCAGGTACCTCACCACAACTGTACTGTCGTCTACATACCCATAGATACCGTTTATAGCAGATTGGAGAAATGGCAACAGAAGCTGGAGAATGTTGGCTTGAAAATCAGCAGAACCAAAACCTATATATGTTCTGCGATTTCGGCGGTCTCTCCACTTCTGGAGCCATAGCGCTTGATGGCGGTGCCCAATCTGCTCCGACTTTCGGTATCTCGGTTCACTCGTGCAAAGCGATGGCGAAATAGATCGGACGGTTAAGCACAGAATTAACATTGGGTGGATGAAATGGCGGCAGGTCACGGGAACAATCTGCGACTCCCGCATTCCCTTTAAACTTAAGGGGAAAATATATAAAACCATGATCCGACCTGCTGTCTTGTATGGATCAGAATGTTGGGCTACGAAAGGGATGAATGAAAGGCAATTGCATGCAGCCGAGATGAGAATGCTAAGAGGGATGTGTGGTGTTACACGAATGGATAGAATAAGAAATGAGTACATAAGAGGAAGTCTGAAAGTGGCACCGGTAGCTGAAAAGTTGTGTGGAAATCGGTTAGGTTAGGTTAGGTTAGGGTACGGGCATGTGTTACGGAGAAATGAGGAGAATGTCGTGAGAGAGTTTTAATTATGAATGTTGATGGCTATAAGAGTAGGGGAAGACCAAAGAAACGATGGATGGAATGTGTGAAGGATGATATGGCTAAGAAGGGGGTGACTGCCGAGATGGCTTCTGATAGGGATGTATGGAAGAAAAAGACATGTTGCGCCGACCCCAAGTAAATTGGGATGAGGGCAGGAGAATGATGAGAATGATGATGATGTCGTCATTAGTCGACATGGGCTCCGATGAGCATCCGTCGACAACAACTCCGAGGGACCGTTCAGTCAAAAAATCTTTTACCCAGCCAGTCAGGCCAGGAGAAATGCCATACGCTGGAAGCTTAATCAAAAGGCCAGCGTACCATACCCGGTCGAAGGCCCTCGAAACATTAAGGGAGACGGCAATCGTTTTCTTATTTTTCTCGAGGGCCTTGCCCTACGAGTGAGTGGTATACACTAGTAGGTACCAAATTGACCGATTGCGGCGAAACCTGTGCTATTGGTCACTGAGGAGTTACTTTAAAGGTATGCCAAAAAACCGCGAGTTCAATATCGCAAACGCGAAACGTAACGCTTCATAATCTTACAGCTTGGAGGTTATTAAAATCGCTCGACAGTTGGAAGGATCGGCACGACCTTACTTTTTGGGCACGGGCTGAACGTTGGCAAGCTTCCAGGATTTGGGCACTATACCAGTCCTAAATGAGAGGCGATATAAGCGCTTCAATACCGGAGACAAGTCGGGCGCACAAGCCTTGAGAATAATCGCTGGTATACCATCTGGTCCACTAGCCATATTCACGTCCAGACGACACAGTGCTCTCAGAACCTTCTTGTTCCTAATGCGAACCTCGGGCATTGAGGCAAATTCAGTGAAGTAGCACTGCTAGTATCCGGGCGCGAACTATAAGCAAAGAGAGATGTAAAGAGACCTGCTCTCTCTCCCACCGTATGAGCCAGAGTTCCATCAAGTTTAACCGGTGGAGGCAGTGTGATTCATCGATCTTGTCGTAAGATGAATGATCTCGCGCACGCGTAATGGCGCGTAACTTTTTCTATTTCTATTTTTTTATTTATTTTACTAAAACCGAAAATACCGAATATCCCGGTTTTTGTTAAATGAATACCGGTATTAATTAGACCTAAATTTGGCCCGGCATTCCGGTATTTTCGAAATTCGGTATCCCGGTTTGCGACCCCTAGTAATAACACCTAGTAATGGGTTTCATTTTGACAGTTCATTAACATTCATTGTCTTGAAGTGAAAATTACTTCAAACTTTAAATAATTTGTCGGTTAAATGTGATGATGTGGTTGATGTTATGGTTCAAAAGTTGGAGGGGTACATTATTTTTACTTTTAGAGCGATTATTTCCATTAATATTGATAATAATATTCTAGTCCTAATGGTCACTGAGATTATATGCCACACGCCGACAGACTTGGCGAAACTGTTTGTTTCAAGAAGACGCGGGTTCGATTCCCAGGCATTGCAAGTGTATTATTATTATATTTGTATGCATGAATATGAATAATGTGCACTGGTCTGGTCGTGCCTCGAAAACACGTTAAGCTGTTTGCCCCGGTTGCCATACAAATATCTAATGGCAGTCGTTAGGGGTTGTTGGAGCCCTCAAAATTCCAACAATTAGTCTAATTGCAATGCTTCAATATCGCTTTCAGGTTGTGGTGGTCAGACGGCCGTCGTTTCACGGAAAATATCGAAGTTTAGCCAAATCAGAAGTTACGACTGGTAAAGCGGACCCTAGACTCCAAAGCTGAAAAAGCTTCAGATGCGACACTAGGACTAACGCAGAGATTATGATGAAGACGATGAGACTTGACGAAACTATAAGGATACCTAGTTGACTACGGAACCCTTACTATTTGAGCAGATTTCTTATATACCTACATACTTAAATTATTGCTACACAATAGTAAACGAATCATATTATAAGATTTTATATATTCTCATATCAAAAAATTCAAAATATAAAACTATAAAGGAGTTTATATTGACGTACTTTACACATAGTAGTATATCGAAAGGAAATTAAAAAATTAAATTTTATTATAACATTATTTTGTTAGAGAAATTATGTTATAATACATTTTGTTTTCATTACCGTACAGATTACAAACCATAGACAGCACTATTTAATTTTTTTTTTCTGTCGCTGCGCGCGCTTTGGCAATTCCATATTCAGTTTCATAATAGTAATATACAAAATGTTAACACTTACAATAACTAATAAATAAACTGTATCAATCTCTATCTTTTATTTCATATATTCAATTCAATGTATGAGATTAGATAAAATAGTGTATGAAACTGTACATAATTAGGTATTACACACTCGTGTGATACTATTAAAAAATTAGCTTGGCTTGTTTTTTAAACTCACACTCGTGCATAATATCCCTCATTATGTAACAGTTTCATAAACTACTAACACGAGTCAATTATATTATATTGTTAAAGTTGTAGTGAACGACGCCGGCACTAGTCCACCAAAAGCTTACAAGTTATTTTTTTTTAAGTCATTTTTCTCTTCGGTGAGGATTTGGCTAGTTCGCCAGGGTTGAGGCATTAAGATGAGCGTTCCTGATTATTGTACAGGATCCACTTTTCATCACAGGTAATGCTTCGATTTAAAGTCCCTTCATTATTGTGCCGATTGAGTAAAGTAACAAAGCGGTCGACGCGAATTGAAATGTGGTTAAAACAGATTTCAAGGTTTTTCACTTTATAATTTGCTTCAAGTGCATTAAAACAGTTTTATTAGTAACACGGTAGCCTGCAGCTAACTCGGACATGATTTACGATGGATCCGGTCCAGAATAGCCTTTAATTCTCCATACCAACTTTAATTGGAGCTGTCCACAGGGCTTGTTCTGTAAATCGAAAGTTCCTGAACGAAAACGTTGAAATCAAAAACGCACAGTGTATTCTTTAGCAACACCGCTGCCATACTAGATATTTTTGGTTTTACATTTTGTAAACTGAGTAACGCAAAGAAAAACCCAGTAGAGGAAAGAACAAATGAATTACTGGTTTTAAAACATAAAATCATGATTATATCATCATCATCATCATCAGCAACCTTTTATCGTCCCACTGCTGGGCGCAGGTCTTCTCTCATACAGAGAAGGCTTGAGCGTAATCACCACGCTTGCTCAATGCGGATTGGCGATTTCAGACTTATAAAGTCCAGGTGTCCTCAAGATGTTTTCCTTCACCTTCAGATACATATACTTAGAAAGTACATATAACTTTAGAAAAGTTACATTGGTACTTGCCTGGCCTGGAATCGAACCCGCACACTCATACTTGATTGATGATTATAATTATCTGAATAAAATTAAAATTAGAATTTCTTACCAAAAAGGAGATATTTTAGTTCAAAATGAATAGTACCACAAAAAACGAGTTTAATATTAAAAACCCAATACGTAGGTGGGTAGATTTAAAACAATTTTATGTTTAATAAAAATATTTATTTCAGATAAAAAACAAGTCAAGGACCTTGGAAATAACAATTATTTTTACAACTAAGTAATTTGAGTACCTAAATGGAAGAAACTTGAACACGGGACTGATGTGTGTCAAGTTTCTTTTTTTTTATATATCTACTTATAAATTATAAACTAGCGCTTGACCGCAATCCCGCCTGATACCTGATGGTAAGCAGTGATGCAATCGTTGATGGTAAAGCGCACTAGTTTATTATGAGCCTATTCACTCTAGCCTTGAAGACACTCAAATTGTAGTCCGACGGAAACACTGCCGCTGGCAAATTGTTCCAGTCCCTCGATGTACGCGGTATAAAGGAGGAGGCGAAACGCTTCGTCCGGATCGTAGTGGTGTTAACAACGTAAGTTTCTTCCATTTTATTTACAGCAAAATACCTACAATGAAAAACATTAAATGATACAACTCATTTAAAGTGATCTTTCTCTATTTACACTTACAAGTTATAAACTAGACATATTTTGGCTTATAGGTAACAATTATCGAATTGATAAACACTGGGTGCAATGGAACTAACTAATTCGTTATCACTAACCATAATGACAAAAGGACAATATTATTAAAATATCACACTTATTTTTCAAATTCAGATGTAGGTACCTGCTAATGATTCACTTACACAGTAGAGACAGCAATATGCTGTTACAGCGACGAATCTTTTATCAAGAAAGTTTTGCTCGATCTCCACTGTAATCTGTGATCTCTACTAAGCCGCGGACTTGTTTAGCTAGGGATAATTATATCTGAAACAATATAAAAGGGAAAAGTTAGTTAAAGTTTTTGCACTGAACTTCACGTTAAACAAATATTAATTGAATGGTATTTTTAGTTTGTTTTCTGAAGAATGGGTATTTTTGAAAAGCTATAAAAGTGTTTAAAATTAAAGCATAAACTGAATTTTATTGTGTAGGAATTAAAGTAATTGTTTGAATAAACTCATATTAGCTTAAATATTTGTCCAATACCTATGTCGCAACTTTACACAAACTCACAGCGTGTTTGTACATACATAAAGGGTGTATCTGACATCGACGCACAAACGAGTACCATGGATTCAGTACGTGATTCTGAACCCCCCCAGTGGTGGAATTTTTCGTCGGCTTTTTCATGATTAAAAAAAAACATATGCAGGTTTTTTCACTTTAGACCGTTCACAGTTGCTATACTTTTAGAACCCAATAAGATTTTAAAGTGACAATTAATTAATTGGCTAATTACACAAAAAAGCGCAATGTGAACAAAACTCGAAAAACTATCTTATCAGCTGATTTAATAGAGTTCACATCAGGGATCAACGTCATACCTATAAAACCGCGCGGCGGCACGCTTGCAACGTTCACAGGGGGACCCGACACTTTTTTTAAACACTGTGAATTCTGTAACCGTTCATTAACGACATAAATGACTATCAAAATTTTATTAGTGGCATGCGGTGTAGCCTTTTCGCGAAGTTTGCGTTACGATGTCAGATACACCCTGTATATTGTTTACTATGTAACGCACGCGGGAACCCGCCGCTTCGTGAGGTAAAATTCTACACAAATCTTTTGAAAAATTAGCTTTTACTGAGGTAAAAGAGAACCGGTTCTCACCTGTTCTAGCTTTGAGTTCCTCGGGAGGTAAAACGTTATGTTCGGCGATATTGTTCTCAACAACGCAGGGCTGGCTTAGGTTTTAACATACTTTCTAAGTCGTAGGTACTCGTGATTCTGTAGAACAAAAAAGTAATATAAAAATCTTAAATTCATACAAACACTTACAGACCGCGCGCTAACAAAACGAGTGCGTGTAATCTGATCAAGACATTATGAGAGAAAAAAAAAAACAGAAGTATCGTGTCATAGACTTATAGGGGATGAAACGGAAGGGATGAAAGGTTGTAAATACAAAAATTCGTGTTTTGTGTAAATAAGAAATAATAAAAAAGAAAACAAGGACAAATAAGTAATTTCTGTATGAACATATTTTTTTTGAAGAGGACGTCAGCTGTCAGGTCGGCTAGTAATAATGAACAGCAATTTTATTTTTCAAAATTTTTACAATTCTACTTACCTCAATGTAACTGGGACCGCCCCACGGTGGACTTTTTAGTTTACAAAAATTCTTTATTATCATAAAACATTTGTTACGTACTTACAAAAGTAAGTCACAGTACACTAATATTATAAACTACACTTTTACAGGCTAGAATCACCTTTATACGCATATAAAACTGATGCCTACAATCTAATTACATCATGGTCATGAAATATTATAATAACTAATGAAATTATTGTGGTAATTTCATTTCTTAAACAGAAAAGAGAATTAGGGGGTAGAAACAAAATCACAAGTACACAGTGATCACGCGTGGTCACCGGCGGCGCACGAGCTACCGCGCCCCCCGCGTACTCAGCTGTATATGGTGAGCGCGGGGAAGCGCTGGCGCATCGTACGGGCCTAGCTATGACTGTTTATCAGTATTGTGCGCAAACAATACGTAGTGATGGGGAAGCTTGTATGTACCGTATCTATCGAAACATCGCAAGTTTTTTAATTCAATTTGACCAATGTTAGCAATTAATGTATTTGGATGACCTTTATTTTTGTTGTAAAATTTACGAGTAAATTTCAGGATAAATTGAGTTATGGTAGGTAATTGTATAGAAGTGTGTAGTATTCTGAGTTTAGTTTTTAAACGGAGTATTGTAGGCAATTTTAAGAGCTTTATTTTGAATTAACGATTTATAATTAGACTGACAAGTGCTGCTCCATTGGATCTGATCCTGATTTATTGGAATGCCGTAAGTGAAGAGTTTGTATAATAGGCCCTCGTGCCAAACGGTGTCGAAGGCTTTTTCAATCTCCAGTAGGAACTTTCCAGTAGACTGCCTAAGATTGAGATGATAAGAAATATGTTCAGATACTCGAGCCAATTGTCGTACCGTAGAATGAGTGGAATGAAAACCAAATTGTTCCATCATAATCAGCTGATCCGAGCAACGCAGCAAGCGATTATAAATCATAACCTCAAATAGCTTACCTAGTACAGGAAGAAGGCTAATGGGCCTATAACTTACTGGTACTTTAGCAGTTTTCCACATATTGGGAAAATATGCTAATTTGAAGCAGCCGTTGAAAATTTTAGTGAGAACACCACACATTTCTGTGACAGATTTTTAAGCATAACGTTGTGTATACCGTTATTCCCTGGAATCTTTCTGGACCTGAGTTTACGTAATACTTTCCAGACTTCGGTTGGCCGCACAGATAGGTGTTTATCATATATGGCAACATCATTTAAATAAGTAATAGCTGACTGGACGTCCTTCTCGACAGACTCACTCTTCCAGTCACGAGTAAGATTTATGTTCATCTCGAAAGCATCTGCTAGAGCATCGCATTGTTCAGGGATGTTGGTTGTTAAAGTACCCTCGTGTGTTTTGAGTGGAGGTATTGAGTGTGATCTAGGTTGCAATGATTTAACTAGTCGCCAAATATCATTGCTAGGATTGTCAACTTCTGAAAGTTTAGTGTTCCATATTTTATCTTGATGTTTTATTATAGCCAATTTAATCAAGTATTGTAATTTATTGACAGCTGACCGTAAAAGCTTTTTTTCCGGAAGGGACACTTTTTGTTCCTTTCGACGAAGTTGATTTTTATATTTGATCATTTTAGCGATGTAATTTGGTAGTTTTATGTATAGTATTTGCGTGTGTTTTACTAGGAATAAATTTGTCTCTGGCAGCAGTAAGACACTGTTGTAAATAGTTTACGGCGTAGTCGATTTCCGCCTCGGATTTAAACACCTTTGAGTTTAGTGAGATCTTTTGGTCAAGAAAGAACCGGTATTTATCGCAGTCAGCGTCATAATAGAGGTAGTGTTTGAATTTAGGTTTGCGAGAGCATTGTCCATTTACTGTAAAAAGTATGGGAAAGTGGTTTGAATAAAGAACAGGTATTGCTCGAACATCATGTATACTATTTATATTAAGAGCCAGAATCAAATCAGGATTAGTAGAGGTAAGATCGGGTCTATAGTTGTCCTGAGTAGGTGAGTCAGGGTAATGTATCACATAATCATGGTTAAGCATGTGACGAAAGAGTATATTATTACCGCGGGTATTTAACATAACTACTATTCCAATACCCGATTGGTGTTAAAGTCTCCCATTATTACAACATGAAGCCCAAGGGACAATAAAATATCTAGATCGTATGATTCAAGTTGCAAATTGGGAGATTGGTAAGCTGACACAAAGACGTAGTTTTTCCCGCTAATTTTCAAACCTTTAGCAACCGCTTCAATGTATTTTGTTTTGGTAATAGTAATCGGTTCACACTCGAATCTCTCGTTCACCAGAATGTCTACGCCTTGTCCACGCCCATTGTGGTGTTTGTCTTGACGATAGCATTTAAATCCTGGCGTAGTTAAGGAAGTATTACAAGTAAGTTTGGTTTCACAGACCGCTATTATATCAATTGATAGGGTGCATACAGCTAATTCAAGTAGGTAGTTCATGCATTTTTGAACGAACTCCATCGGAGTTCCAAGATAAAAGTCTTAACTCATTTTGATTATACATAATGTCCAAGGTGGGTCAAAATTAACATAACTTTATCTAACATAGATTCCCAGGCAGAAAAATTGTGGTTTAAGGTTTTTAACACAGGTAAGTATTTCCAACATTTCTTTTGTCGAAGGATCATCCGGTGGTAAATTCAATTGCTCATTATGAACAGAATTATGACTGGTAAGGGTTTTAATAGTAGCAGCATACAAAAGTTTCTTAGATGAGGGAGGTAAAATAGTAGGAGGTACAGCCTCATATTGAACAGCAGCATGCAACGGCCTAGACTGGCGCTCACGCCTAGCTTGGGTTCGTTGCAGGTAGGCAAGACGGGTCTCGCATTTGTGATAGTTAGCAGGGTGGTTCTGGTCACAATTACAGCAACGTGCAGGTTTGAGGCGATCTTTTTAGGACATTCTCTCATTGCGTGCGGTTCCGTGCATTTGACACATCTAGCAGGCATATTGCAATTCCTCGAAGCGTGGCCGAAGCTTTGACATCTGTAGCATTGCATCCCAGCAGTCTTTATGGGCGTAAATTTTTGAATCGTGACCACACAGTTAAATAAGTATTTAATATTGCGAAACTTTGCCATATCCGTTCCAGCAGGAAGAACTACTAAAAAGGTGGACAAGATAATGTACTCACTATTTGAGTCTTCATTTGAGAGACTGATGCACCTGGAAAACCTAGCTTTTCAAGCTCGGCAGGTAACTCATCTTGAACGTAGGATGGTAAACCTTTTATCACCATTTTGGGGACTTTTTCGTCTTTGCGTGTGTAAGTTAGGAAAGCAGCATTTTCTTTGCGGAGACCTTCCTTCAGAAGTTGATGACATTCTGTTGTATGACAACTTACTGAAACTTTGTTGTTTGCTCTATACTGAAGATGGAATTTGTTGGTGTAACGGAAGATGAGGTTTTTAATGGTTTCATGTGTCCAATCTTTCTGTATCTCCAATATTAAGGGTGGAATATGTCCATTTTTCTTTACTCCAGTTGATGCATCTCTGTAGAAGTTATTCTTCGATTGTTCACTATTGTCGTCCACAGTGAGATCATTGAATTGATTGTGCGGAGGTAATTTCCGATCTTCATCAAACTTTTCAGAGTTTCTCGAGACCGCAGGACGTTTGGCGAACTGCCATGGGCCGGATATATCTTCACCAGGTCTTTTAGAATTGAGATTGAATGCTTGTAGATTCCAATCGCACTAGGAATCTATTCATTTTAGTGGAACCACAATATCGATAATCGAAGAATATCGATACGATGGCGTGGCATCACTAGCGGTGGTTAACAACTGACGTGGTGGGGTTAAGGTAACTACGCGTGCGTGCGAATAGTATGATTACTTACTTGCTCTGTGGTCATTACGTCATTTTGTGTTATCGGAGTCAAACCATTTTTAAATATGGGAATATTTTCGAAATATTATTTTAAAAATCGGAAAACGTAAACGTTCACGTTAGAGAGAAGAAAGCATTATGCAGAAAATAAAGAAATTGGAATGGAAATTAAGAAGACGGGCGCATTCATCATCGGAAAGTGAATCGTACCGAAATTACTACGATGAATACAGATAGGATGCTGAATTATTACCAGGTAGGATAGTCAATTTTATCTTAGCCCTTTAGCCTTTGCCTTTCAGTGACTACATTTAATTATCGTAGTTAACTAATTTGATGAAATTGAAAACAAAATACGAAATATACCATAAAATATATTGCTTACTCTTATCTAAATGAGTTGGTTGGGGTAGTATAAACAGTTTTTATGCTATGAAATGATTCCGTCTCAAACTACAAAAAATGTTTTTGGTTATTCGTATCTATCTATCTGCTCCACTTTCATTGTGTCGAGGCACGTTTTACTCGTAAATCGTGTTGAGACACATTTTACTCCACGTAAATCGTGTTGAGGGTAACAATATCGCACCTAAATGGTGTTGTGTGTTTTTAGGTTATTGATTTCTACCTATCGAATCTGCTCCACTTTCATAGCATCGAGGCACATTTTACTCCACGTAAATCGTGTTGAGAATAACAATATCCCACCTATACTGGGATTTTTAATTCGAGTCAGAAAAATGACAAGGGCAACTGTCACTGATACGAAAAAGGGTGACCCGCTACAATAGTGATGTTCCGCAATCAATAGACTTAGACATTTAGTCATGCATTATTTTATTAGGTATCAAAGCGGTTTCTTTATTGTAAACTAGCTTTCCGCCCGCGGCGTTCCCCGCGCCCGCGTGGAGTTCGGTTATATCGCGCTTTTTAGATTTCCCTCGGGAATATCATTTTTTTCCGGGATAAAAGGTAGCCTATGTTCTTTCTCAGGGTCTAAAGATTGTCTGTGCCAAATTTCATCAAAATCGGTTGAGAGGTTTAAGCGGGAAAGCGTAACAGACAGACAGACAGACAGAGTTACTTTCGCATTTATAATATTAGTATGGATATGTAATATATACCGTATTTAACAATATGATTTTAGGAATATGGACCGTACCACCATATTAAACTGACTACAATATTATTACAAGAGATGGGGAAAAAATGTTTAAAGAGATTCAGAGCAATTAAGTTTTTTTTTTTTTTATTAGTTATAAACTAGTGCTTTACTGCAATCCCGCCTGATGGTAAGCAGTGATGCAATCGTTGATGGTAAAACGCACTAGCTTATTAAGCCTATTCACTCAAAAAAGCTGAGTGAATAGGAAGGAAGACGGCAGTTGAGCGAGGTGATGCAATGTTTAACCCAACAACACGACCAACGATGCTGCGCCAGAGGATGATCTGGAGACCCTCCACGACCAAACTCCCGACACAACAACATTAGGCACATCGTACCCGGTACACATCGCAACACAACTGCTCAGATCCGTCCTCCGTATGGCTTCACCATACATCATGCCGGAACACGACGAATCGCTTGGCGGCAAGACTTTGTCTGGTGGGTGGTAACTTATGCCGGCAGCTGATGTTGTTGCCTACCACCGAGAAAAAGACTACGATGACGACGGCGACGACGTCGGGACGAGTAGTAAAACAATACAAATCATTTTATACGTTTTTATTCTTTACTTTTTTATTGATTACGACTCGAATCGGAATCAGTTACATATATGTATAATTAATGAATCCACACATTCATCCTCTATGCATTCATCCATGATGTGGTCGAGTTGACACATTTCATCTTCAACTTTTATGGCATGATTGATGCAATTTCTCCAATTTTCCGGTGTCACTTCCTACACGCCTTCTTCAAATAACCATATGCTTTTTTTTTATAAATTACTAGCTTTCCGCCCGCGGCTTCGCCCGCGTGGAGGTCGGTTATATCGAGCTTTTTAGTTTTCCCTCGGGAATATCAATTTTTTCCGGGATAAAAGGTAGCCTATGTTCTTTCTCAAGGTTTAAAGATTGTCTGTGCCAAATTTCATCAAAATCGGTTGAGAGGTTTAGGCGGGAAAGCGTAACAGACAGACAGACAGACAGACAGACAGACAGACCGACAGACAGACAGACAGAGTTACTTTCGCATTTATAATATTAGTATGGAAGTATGGATAAACTAGCGCTTGACCGCAATCCCGCCTGATGGTAAGGAGTGACGCAATCGTTGATGGTAAAGCGCACTAGTTTATTAAGAGCCTATTCACTCTAGCCTTGAAGACACTCAAATTGTAGTCCGGCGGAAACACCGCCGCTGGCAAATTATTCCAGTCCCTCGGTGTACGCGGTATAAAGGAGGAGGCGACATGCTTCGTCCGGATCATAGTGGTGTTAACAACGTAAGGGTGGTAACTCGCCGTACGACGGGTCGTCCGATAGTGGAACGGAGATGGCTGGCTACTCTACGCCTGTGCTCTAGGCTTTGGAGACCAACTCGAGTTAGATCAGGGTCACCAATCAGCCTCTTTGCACGTCTCTCCACTGAATCCAAAGTGGCCAGGTGACACTTGGCAGCATCAGCCCAAATGTGGCTGCAGTACTCCACACACGAACGGACCTGTGCTTTGTATAACATTAGAAGCTGCCCAGGTGTGAAGTACTGCCGGACCTTTACGATAACGCCAAGTTTCCTGGCAGCCACCTTGGCCCTGGACTCAATGAACCGCCCAAAGTTATGGTTCGAGGAAATCTCAACTCTCAAAAGCTGAAGGCGGTCGGAACACTCCAAGGACACATTCCGAAAAGTAGGGGCCAAGGTGAACGGGCTCCTTTTGGCGGTGAAAAGACACGCCTATGTTTTGGCGGCATTGAATGCTACAAGATTGGCATTGCCCCATTCGGAGACTGCCTGCAGTGCAACACTCGTTCGCTCAACAATGGCCTCTCTTTCGGGCCGGATTGATTCCCTACTAGCCCGAGCATCCGGCAGGTATCTCTCTACAACTGTGATGTCATCTGCATACCCATGGATACCGGGCATCAGCAGATCGTTAATATGCAGCAGGAACAGAGTTGCAGAGAGAACAGACCCCTGAGGAACACCGGCATTAGTTGACATGGGCTCAGAAGAGCATCCGTCGACAACAACTCGGAGGGACCGTTCAGTCAGGAAGTCTTTTACCCAGCCAGTCAGGCTAGGGGAAATGCCGTACGCTGGAAGCTTATTCAAAAGGCCAGCGTGCCATACCCGGTCGAAGGCCTTCGAGACACCAAGGGAGACAGCAATCGCTTCCCCATTCTTCTCGAGGGCCTCGCCCCACAAGTGCGTGGCATACACTAGTAGGTCCCCAGTTGACCGATTTCGGCGAAACCCGTACTGTCGGTCACTGAGGAGATCGTTACCTTCCAGGTATGCCAAGAGGCGCGAGTTCAATACACGCTCCATAATTTTGCAAAGTATGGAGGACGGAGGTGATCGAAATCGGCCGATAGTTGGCAGGATCGGCACGACTACCCTTCTTGGGCACGGGCTGCACGTTAGCAAGCTTCCAGGACTTGGGCACTATACCAGTCCCAAATGAGAGGCGATACAAGCGCGTCAATACAGGAGACAACTCGGGCGCACATGCTTTAAGAACAATCGCTGGTATACCATCCGGACTACTAGCCTTATTCACGTCCAGACGACACAGTAATCTCAGAACCTCCTTGTTTCTAATGCGAACCTCAGGCATTGAAGCTCCGCAATGAGGTAAATTAGGTGGAGTAGCACTGCCAGTAGCAAGACGCGAATTATGGGCAAAGAGAGAAGCAAAGAGACCTGCTTTCTCTCTCGCCGTATGAGCCAGTGTTCCATCAGGCCTAACCAGCGGAGGCAGTGAGGGCCGACAGAAGTTCGCCTCAACCGATTTGGCAAGGGACCAAAAAGATCTGCTACCGGATGGCTGCGCAGATAACTTGTTGCCAATATGGGTAATGCGGTCGAAGCGAGCCTTCTTGAGCGCCTTATGGAATAAGTACAGTAGATGACTGCATCAAAATGATGTTGAGATAATTTTCTCCAAATACAAATGTATTAAAACAAACATTCCATACTTATTAATAGTGTAGGTATCAAGTGTTGTGCACGAAACATTATACACCCAATTCGGCTTATCACGGGTAGGACCTACATACCACTATATACTTGCATAAATAATATAGAAACGAACAATCGTAATTGCAACATAAATGATCTTAGGGTCACTCAGGTGTTGGTAGGCTTATTATCAGGGGTTATCTCTTGCAGAGGATGATACTAATAGTATTATTTATATTTGCGACGATTGTCTACCTGAACCTGACACAATGGAGCCGGTGGCTGGACCTTCCATGGAATCTGTAGCACCGATGCCATTGCCGGTGGCTCCATTCGCAGCGGTCCCTATAGCTTCATTGGGGCCATCGATTAGCCCTATAGAAGACGTTGCATCTCAGGTAGACCAATGTCTAAGTGATGCTGGTATACTAATCTGAGATAGTCACTACAAAGAATCTCAACCAAGACGGTACGCCGCTTTAAACATTTGAAATAAAAATATTAGAGATACAATTAAAATACAAACATAGGTAAACATCTGTTTGGATCGGACTTGTCCGAGAAAATTAGATCATCAAAAGCCATAAGTAAGACTGGATCACAAATGAAGCAAAAGGCCCTACGACCTGCATACACACCTCCGGTAGTGACACAACCCAGGGGTGCTTTAAACTCGAGGGGGGCGCCGTCGCGTGTAGCCTCAGTGGTCGAGCCGCAGTCAGCCAAGGGGCCGCCGTCGTCAAATGCGTCGCGGGGCCGTCGGCGGCGCCGCAGAAAGCATCCAACACCACTTCATACACACACTCATTAGCGATGTGCCACGCCAGCTTTCGCGGTCCAGTTTTATACCTACCCTCGTCGAATCTGTTGATTTTAATATTAATATTAGAACGTCGATGGATAAGAGGCATTTCGTAGTTAGTCATTAAATAAATAAATTTGATAAATCGTCTATAGTTCGGAATTATGTTCTTCAAATTCTGTTTTCCAAGATCCAAGTATTGTGACAATAGATACCTACTTCGGAAACGTATTTTAATTTAAAGGCTAAAGGTATGTTTATTCAAGAAAATAAGAAAGCAACATTATGTTATAACTGACCTGTGAAAAAGCTTATGCCTCATCATCCAGTACTTATACATCTTGGGGTCCTCTCTCAGTTTAATCGCATGCCCAACGTGTCGAACTCGTCTTCGAACTTAGAATAACTTGCGGGTCTCTTTCTAAGCTTTTTCGATGTCACTAGAGTCACTGCAGCCCCAAATTTAAGGTAAAAGTTGTTGTATGTACCTATTTTCTTGTATGTACTCATTTTGAAACAAATTAATAAAATTTTATATTCGACGATATTTAAAGTAAAATAATACACGGAGATGAATATGCTGCGGTGGATGTGTGAAGTTACGCGGAAAGACCGCATCAGGAACTCCCGCATCCGGGGCAGCCTTCGTGTCCGTGACATTGCAGACAAACTGCAGAAGGGTCGGCTACGCTGGTACGGCCACGTCTTACGCAAACCGGCATGTTACGTGGGTAACAAATGTCTTGCCATGGCGCCTCCGCCGGGCCGGAACAAGCGGGGTAGACCAAAGAAGTGCTGGCTTGACGTTGTAAGAGATGACATGCGTGCCAACAAGCTCTTGCCACAGGATGCTAAAGATCGTGCGAAATGGAGGAGAATGTGCAGGAAAGCGGACCCCGGGTTCCAACGCGAAAGCCGCGGGTGCGACCGGGATAAACGCTGAGATGATGATGATGATTTAAAGTAAAGTAATAAACAAAATACTCGATAATGACTAATCCGTTTAAGTGTTCACATCGCAACTACTGTATGTAGACTAATATCGCACATGCATTTTCTAGTAAAGACTTCAATAGAGGAGCTTTATCAGCAGTGAGGGTAATCATTGGCGCAGCCAGCCTTAGGCTCAGGGTGGGGCAGCAGTCGATAATGGACGTCAGGCAGTCGATAAAACGATAGGTGGACTACTGCCCCACCCTGAAAAAACAAAAAAAATATTGGTTTCTTTTAATATTTTTTTTTTGTTTAACTAGGTACCTTTTAGATCAGAGCCAGGGTGGGGCAAGCGCACCAGCTTACCCCAGTGTGGCTACGCCCATGGTGTCGCCGATCGCATCGAGTTCATTGTGGGAGATTTTTTCGAGCTAGCAGCCACGTTAAAGGCTGATATGGTGTTCCTTAGTCCACCGTGGGGCGGTCCCAGTTACATAGATGTGAGTAGAATCCATTCCAAGAATTGATAAAATAATATTGCTCTTTATTATTATTACTATCAGACCCGACAGACGTCCTGTCCAAAAAATAATTTCGAATCTACATATAACCTTTCATCCCTTCCTTTTCATTTCTGTTTTTTTTTTCTAAATGTCTTACATCCAGACTACACCCACTGGTTTTGTCAGCGCATGGTCTGTCAGTGAACGTATAAATTTAAGATTTTTATTTTAACATGTTTGTTCTACAGAATGACGAGTATGACTTAGAAATTTTTGTAAACTAAAAAAAAAGTCCGCCGTGGGGCGGTCCCAGTTACATTGAGGTGAGTAGAATTGTAAAAATTTTGAAAAATAAAATTGCTGTTCATTATTACTAGCCGACCCGACAGCTGACGTCCTGTTCAAAAAAAATGATCATATAGAAATTACTTATTTGTCCCTGTTTTCTTTTTTTATTATTTCTTATTTACACAACATACGAATTTTTGTATTTACAACCTTTCAACCCTTCCGTTTCATCCCCTATGAGTCTATGACACGATACTTCTGTTTTTTTTTTGTCATAATGTCTTGCTTCCAGATTACACGCACTCGTTTTGGCAGCGCAAGGTCTGTCAGTGAACGTATTAATTTAAGATTTTTATTTTAACATGTTTGTTCTACAGAATCACGAGTACGACTTAGAAACGATGTTGAAAACTAAGTAAACAATATCGCCGAACATAACCTACACTACCTCCCGAGGAACTCAAGGCTAGAACAAGCGAGAACCAGTTTTCTTTTACGTCTGTAAAAGCTAATTTTTTAAATAATCATAAACAGTTATGATTTTTTTTTTTTGTTATATTGCTAGTGCTACATAGGTATTGGACAAACATTTAAACAAATATGGGTTTATTTAATCAATTTCTTTAATTCCTACACAACAAAATTCAGCATGTAACGCTTTGATATCAAACACTTTTATAACTCTTTCAAAAATACTCATTCCTTTGAAAACAAACTAAAATACCATTCAATAAATATAGTTCCTTTGATATTGTTTCAGATTCTATCACTAGCTAAACAAGTCGGCGCGCGGCGGCTTAGTGGAGATCGAGCAAATCTTCCTTGATAAAAGATTCGTCGCTATACCGAACAGCATCACAGAGTACTATAATATACAATAGGTATGTAAAGAAAACCCTGTCCGATCCGTGAAGGTATTGTTAGTTTTTGTTTATAACTGATTCTACTAATGCCGACAAAGCCGGAATAAAGTTTAAAAAAAATCCCCCTAAAAAATAAATATTATTTTGCAAAAAAAGGTAACTTAATACATGTGCGATAGGACACCCTTCCGCGGGCGACGGGGGGCAGGGCACGCGACGCGTGGTCGAATCGCATAAGCGTAACGTCAAAATGGTGCTGTCACTTTTTTAAAAATTACATGCATTATTTTATTTTATTAGGTATCAAAGCGGTTTCTTTATTGTAAATATGTAATATATACCGTATTTAACAATATGATTTTAGGAATATGGACCTAACCACCATATTAAACTGACTACAATATTATTACAAGAGCTGGGGAAAAATGTTTAAAGAGATTCAGAGCAATTACGTAAAACAATACAAATCATTTTATACGTTTTTATTCTTTACTTTTTTATTGATTACGACTCGAATCGGAATCATTTACATATAAGGTGGGTGGACCATGGAAGGCCATGCTCCTTTGAAGGCCAACTATTAAAAAATCGTAGTTATTGACATTTAAATACATATTCCTGATACTACACACTAAGATCCTACAAACTAAATGCCACAAACGTGGCGTCGTGTCGATTGTGTCGCTATTGTGGCAGTGCGATCCAACGTTTCGTAGGCTTCGGTCGTCGATGTTACAATTGTTATTCGCGGGCACAACAAACCGTAAACTTTTAGTCAATAGCCTCTTATTATTTCATGTTTTTTTATTGTGAATTGTCATATTAGTACATGTGTATGGTACTAAAAAAAAACATAGCTTTGCCTCAATTTTCCTTTAAATATTGGTAGTGTTCCTAGGAAAGCCAGTGGTTCCTTATAAGGCCAATCAAAAATTGGACGGTTGGCCTTGCTATGGTGTGAGGAACCATAAGGAATATTCACAAATCCTGAACAAATGAACACTTACTTTTTGGTTATAAATAATGAGAAATTGTTTTAATTATAGCAGTTTGTAGATTCTATTATTTATTATTATTTAGGACAAAGTTATAATCATAATTATCAATTTTGGCCTTATAAAGAATGGACCCATAAGAAGGCCATTTTTGAATAAAAATAAAGATTGTATTTTCATAATAAAACCTGATGGAAAGTTATTTAAGGCCAATATACTACTCATTACTAATATTTTTAAATAATTTATATTAATAGATTCTTAATTATAGAATGGTGTTCAAGTATTGTTCGTAGAGTTTTTTATAGATGATGAAAATATATTGAGCATTAAATGCTTCGCTTAAATAATAGAGCTTATTATGTAGTTTTAGTACAAGCGAATATATTTAATGTTACAACTCTATTTTTAAATTTAACTACAGATGTATAATATTGGCCTTGTTCGGAGCCGTGTTCCATGCAAAGCCATTTGGAAGAGCTTTACAAAACTTGAATTTAATAAATGTTGTTTAAAGTTAGGTAAAAATAAAAATATTTTATACGGTGGACAATAAAACAAAGTATTACTTAATGATTTGTTTCCTTCATTTATCCAATAAATAAACGAATTAAAAGTATTTTTTCGTTAGAGTGGCCATCCATGGTCCACCCACCTTATGTATAATTAATGAATCCACACATTCATCCTCCATGCATTCATCCATGATGTGGTCGAGTTGACACATTTCGTCTTCAACTTTTATGGCATGATTGATGCAATTTCTCCAATTTTCCGGTGTCACTTCCTACACGCCTTCTTCAAATACCCATTTGCTTTTTTTATAAATTATAAACTAGCGCTTGACCGCAATCCCGCCTGATGGTAAGGTGTGACGCAATCGTTGATGGTAAAGCGCACTAGTTTATTAAGAGCCTATTCACTCTAGCCTTGAAGACACTCAAATTGTAGTCCGACGGAAACACCGCCGCTGGCAAATTGTTCCATTCCCTCGGTGTACGCCGTATAAAGGAGGAGGCGAAATGCTTCGTCCGGATCGTAGTGGTGTTAACAACGTAAGGGTGGTAACTCGCCGTACGACGGGTTGTCCGATGGTGGAACGGAGATGGGGGAATTAAATCATGCAATTCCCTCGCACACTCCCCAAAATGCAACCTATAGAACACCGAAAGGCTGGCTACTCTACGCCTGTAGTGCAACACTCACAGTGATAGGGGCTCAGAAGCAGGATTGTGACATCGTATTCAGCGGCCAATTCTCCCACAGCATAGCGTTCGTAATTAGATTTTTTGTAATTTTACTAGTACCACTAATTGAGCCTTTATCATTGCAGTTTGATAATTAATTTGTTTGTCATCCAACCACTGAATAATATCAGCCTTCCGCCAGTTTGAAGTGGGGATACGCTCGCAGCACCGCATTTGGCTTTAAATTTGGCAAGATGCTTTTAAGCCATTCTTTAAAACACTCCGAATTCATTTCTTCATGATAGGCCATACTATTTTCATTCGATTCAAAAATAAGTTTAAATTACCGAGACTTGATTGTATATAAGTATCATCATCATCTCAGCGTTAATCCCAGTCGCATCCGCAGCTTTTTCAGCTTTGGAGTCTGGGGTCCGCTTTACCAGTCTAACTGCTGAATTTGGCTAAACTTCGATATTTTCCGTGAAGCGACTGCCGTCTGACCTCCACAACCCGAAGGCGATATCTAAGCATTGCAGTTAGACCAATTGTTTGACTTTTGACTGTATATAAGTTTGTAAGTAATGAATCGTCAAGGGAAGCTTAAGACTTTTTTGGCCCGAAAATGATATCGAAAAGAGGGGACATTAACTAGCCGCCTCGTAGCTCGGATCTATCCCCAATCGGTTTTTTCTTTGGGGATATCTTAAGGCTAAAGTTTACGACACCAGCCCAGTTGACGACTTAAGGGAATCGTCATTGAGTTCATTGTGGGAGATTTTTTCGAGCTTGCAGCCTCGTTAAAGGCTGATATGGTGTTCCTTAGTCCACCGTGGGGCGGTCCCAGTTATATAGATGTGAGTAGAATCCATTCCAAAAATTGATAAAATAATATTGCTCTTTGTTATTATTACTAGCAGACCCGACAGATGTCCAGTCCAAAAAAAAAATTCGTATCTACATATAATATAACCTTTCATCCCTTCCTTTTCATCCCTTATGGGAAGAAATTTCAGTGAACGCGAACGTATGAATTTAAGATTTTTATTTAACATGTTTGTTCTACAGAAACCCGAGTACGACTTAGAAATTTTTGTAAACTAAAAAAAAAGTCCGTCGTGGGGTGGTCCCAGTTACATTGAAGTGAGTAAAATTATAAAAATTTAAAAAAATAAAATTGCTGTTCATTATTACTAGCCGACCCGACAGCTGACGTCCAGTTCAAAAAAATATTCATACAGAAATTACTTATTTGTCCTTGTTTTTTTTTTTTTTTATTATTTCTTATTTACACAACAAACGAATTTTTATATTTACAACTGCTTTGTCATAATGTCTTGCTTCCAGATTACACGCACTCGTTTTGTTAGCGCGCGGTCTGTAAGTGTTTGTATGAATTTAAGATTTTTATATTAACATGTTTGTTCTACAGAATCACGAGTACAACTTAGAAACGATGTTGAAACCTAAGCCAGCCTCGGAACTGATAGCGTTGGCAAGAACAATATCGCCGAACATAACGTTCTACCTCCCGAGGAACTCAAGACTAGAACAGGTGAGAACCAGTTTTCTTTTTCGTCTGTAAAAGCTAATTTTTTAAATAATCATTAACAGTTATGTAATTTTTTTTTGTTATATTGTTAGTGCTACATAGGTAATGGACAAAAATTTAAACAAATATGGGTTTATTTAAACAATTTCTTTAATAAACAAAAAATTCAGCATGTAACGCTTTAATATCAAACACTTTTATAACTCTTTCAAAAATACTCATTCCTTTGAAAACAAACTAAAAATACCATTCAATAAATATAGTTCCTTTGATATTGTTTCAGATTCTATCACTAGCTAAACAAGTCGGCGCGCAGCGGCTTAGTGGAGATCGAGCAAAACTTCCTTGATAAAAGATTCGTCGCTATACCTAACAGCATCACAGAGTACTATAATATACAATATGTAAAGAAAACCCTGTCCGATCCGTGAAGGTATTGTTCGGAATCGATAACTGATTCTACTAATGCCGACAAAGCCGGAATAAAGTTTAAAAAAAAATCCGCCTAAAAAATAAATATTATTTTGCAAAAAGAGGTAACTTAATACATGTGCGATAGGACACCCTTCCGCGAGCAACGGGGGGCAGGGCACGCGACGCGTGGTCGAATCGCATAAGCGTAACGTCAAAATGGTGTTGTCACTTTTTTTTTAATTACCAAATTTCGGGGAAGTTGGAATTAATTCACGGAAAAAAAGATTATTTCAAAATTCATTAGTATTGTTACTATGATGATTACGTAAAATTTTATATTATATTTGGTAATGTGTTTACCAAACCTTTATTATCCTTATCGGTAGGACAGGGTTTTCTTTACATATTGTATAAAGGAAAACAGCATATTTCTACTAGGTAAATCATTAGTACATTTATCAAATAATTAATAATAAAAAATAAAATAAATAATAATAAAATAATTTTTTTAAAATAATTTGAAAAATATTGAATGTGTGATATTTTGATAATATTGTGACTTTGTAAATATGGTTAGTGATTACGGATAAGTTAGTTCTACTAGACCCAGTGTTTATCAATTTGATCTGTATATATTAATATAAAATAATGTTGGTATCATGGCTTGGTGGGCTCAGTACTAAGGTACGGTATAATTTTTTGGGGGAATTCCACCAATAGGGAAGTAATTTTCAAAGCACAAAAAAAATGTATCAGGACAATGTTTGGAATGCAGTCCATAGATACATGTAAACCATTGTTTATTAAATATAAAATATTGACTCTTCCATCCTTATATATTTTTGAGGTTGCTGTATTTGTTAAGACCAATACAAACTTGTTCAAAAAAATGTCAGACATTAATAACCGAAGTCGACGGGATAACCATAGTCTATGCATAAGAAGATCCCAAACGGCGTTAATGTACAAGAGCGTTTTTTGCATGGCGCCAGTCATATTTAACTGCTTGCCGTCGTCAATTAAAGAATTGAACGTGAGCTTATTTAAGAAACGGCTGAAACTATTACTTATGACCAAAGCATATTACAGTATTTCGGAATTCCTAACCGACAAAAACCTAATGAAAGAATGTTGACAAACTAATAAGTACATTTATTGTTGTTCCTGACATAAGTTTATGTATATTGACATTAGAATTGAATATTGACATCTGTATTGTATATTGACATTGGTATTATTAATATTTTGACATCTGTATTATTTTTTGGTGACATTAGTATTGATTGTGTTCTGACATTTTAATTCTATTTTGTTCTTATTTTTGACCTTTTTACCTATGTGTTTATTGTTTGCATTTTGAATAGTTTTTTTTTATTTTTTTTTAATTAATTTTTGTTTTGTACTATTGATTTTTTATTTATTTGACAATTGTGATATACCGTACAGCATAAATATAATATCGATTTAAATTTAATTTTTGCATGTCGAATCTTTGACAGGATGTATGGCTCAATTTTTATTCTTCACGACCTTATTTCTGTATACCTACATTCTAGCAAATAAACGATTTTGATTTTGATTTGATTTGATTTGGTATGTAGGTATTTAATAAACGTTACGTATAAGCCAAAATATATCTAGTTTATAACTTGTAAGTGTAAATAGAGAAAGATCACTTTAAATAAGTTGTATCATTTAATGTTTTTCATTGTAGGCTTGCTGTAAACACTGAAATTACTTAGTTGTAAGAATAATTGTTATTTCCAAGATCCATAACTTGCTTTTTCATTTGAAATAAAAATTTTATCATACATATTTGTTTTTGACCTACCCACCTACGTAAGTCGTGGTGGCCTAGTGGTTAAAACATCAGCCTCTCAAGTATGAGTGCGCGGGTTCGATTCCAGGTCAGGCAAGTACCAATGTAACTTTTATAAAGTTATTTGTACTTTCTAAGTATATCTTGGACACCAATGACTGAAGGTGAAGGAAAACATCTTGAGGAAACCTGGACTTTATAAGTCTGAAATTGCCAACTCGCATTGAGCAAGCGTGGTGATTACGCTCAATCCTTCTCTGTATGAGAAGTGTGCTCTGTACCCTGGAGTGGGACGATAAAAAGGTTGATAATGGCCTACGTAAGAATGAAGTTCTTAAATAATTATGAAATTCGTTTTATGGCTTACTTTTCATTTTGATTACAAACATGGCGACCAAAAATACATCCATCTACGTCAGGTGCAGACTAATTTGACAAGTCTAAACTAACATTTTATCTTTTGTCCTTTTCTTAATGAAATGGAAAGAAAAATATGTACTGATCTAAATTTTGGTTTACGTTTTGTAACAAGGGATTCGGGGCCAATATTCATTGCCTTGAAATGATTAAGTACCTGCAGCGGCGCGGATTGTAAACAAGCGGTTGGGCATTTTTTCCCCGGATGGGAAATCATCAAATGATCTCTTCCGCTCTTGGCGGAGCGGAAGTGTGTCAGACTTTTACTAAGTAAAACCTTAATACTAGAGCCACTGTATCTCTTTTGCGGCGGTAATCGGCGACGATCTCGCGCGTCCGCCCTGGGCCAGGCCATAGTCGAGACCATAGCGAGTGGAGGGTGCATGGCAGTTCGTCACGTCCTTTTCCGAAGGAGTGATGATGGAAATGGAGGAGGCGGAGCGCGTGAGGGATCGGGAATCCCAGCGCCCTCACGCCTCTAGCCGCCACAGGAAAACAATCCGCAGCCTTGGCAGGCATAGGTCTTCGTGGATCCCGTCCCGATATGCTGAAATCTCTTTAAGGCGCGCGTGGAACAAAATGCGTCATCGACTTGGTCCGTACCGGGTGGGAGTTCGATGTTGTGTCGCGATCTGGACCTAATAGCGTAACACACTATTACTATTAATTTGAATCAGTTTGAAGCATATTGCTAATCCATTGCTCCATATATTCAATAAAGTGTCTGCTCTACAACGTACATAACGCATTGTATGTTGTTAAACTATCAAAATTAAAGCCATTGCTACTGATAGTGTGTTACACAATTTCCCTGCCTGTAACACGCGGTAGGCTGTGATTTCATCAGCCGAGCGATTCTATATAGTTTTGAGATTGTAGATGTTATATGCATTCATCCTACTATTAAATGATTATTTTATTTTATATTATAAACATGAAAGTTTCTATATATATATTTGACTCCCTTTCACGCAAAAATTGGGAAGAAGTGAGAGATTTCTTCAATCTAAAGTCCAGTGTGTTAGTGTAGTGTGTTAAAGTCCACCGCGGGGCGGTCCCATTTATATAGATGTGAGTAGAATCCGTTGCAAGAGTACATAAAATAATTTTGCCCTCATTATTACTAGCCGTCCTGACAGATGTCCTGTCCAAAACAAAATTTCGTATCTATAACCTTTTACCCCTTCCTTTTCATCCCCAATAGGACGAAATTTCTGTTTTTTTTTTCTTTGGCTAAATATCTTGCATCCAGACTATACTGAATATATTGAATGTATGGTGTTGAAACCTAAGCCAGTCTCGGAACTGATGGCGTTGGCGAGAAAAATGTTGCCGAACATAACGTTCTACCTCCCGAGGAACTCAAGCGTAGAACAGGTGAGAACCAGTTCATTTTTGATTCTGAAAAATATAATATTTAAAAGACTAGCAGCTGCCAGCGTCTTTGTCCGCGTGGAGTAAGTTATGCTCTTCTGCTATTGGTCGCAGCTTGATCTTTTATTTATAGCCAATAGCTTTTCCGAATTAATGGGCTATCAAATGCAAAAAGAATTTTTCAAATCGGACTAGTAGTTCCTGAGATTGGTGTCATCAAACAAACAAACAAACTCTTCAGCTTTATATATTAGCATAGATTTGAGCGTTTTTTAGTAAACTATATATATATAGATATGTACAAATACGCTGTGATTTTTTGTAATATTTCGACACTGGTAATGGACAAAAATTTAAACAAATATGGGTTAAACAATTACTTTAATTCCTACAGAACAAAATTCAGTATACGCTTTGATTTCAAACACTTTTATAACTCTTTCAAAAATACTCATTCCTCTGAAAACAAACCAAAAATACCATTCAATTAATATTTTTTAGCGTGAAGTTCAGTACAAGACGTTCCTTTGATATTGTTTCAGATACTATCACTAGCTAAACAAGTCGGCGGCTCAGTGGAGATCGAGCAAAACTTTCTTGATAAAAGATTCGTCGCTATAACAGCATATTTCTACTAACTGAATCATTAGTACAGACGACAGCAGGTCAAGCTACCCGAAACTGCCAAATAGTCTCGATCAACCTTGAGCCTTAATACTTTATAGGTAAAGTTCAAAATTGAATAAAGAAATCTTACAGACTGTAGTAGCTGGATGTGCATTCGCCTGTACATCTGAATTTGAAAAATATGTATAATGTTTTGATAATATTGAGACTTTGTAAATATGGTTAGTGATCATATTTAAATTAGTATTATACTAATTAATATTTAAATTGTTAATAAATGTTAAACTCGTCGCATTATCATCATCATGATCATCATCTCAGCGTTAATCCCAGTCGCATCAGTAGCTTTTCAGCTGTCTGTGGAGTCTGGGGTCCGCTTTACCAGTCCAACTGCTGATTTTAGCTAAACTTCGATATTTTCCGTGAAGCGACTGCCGTCTGACCTCCACAACCTGAAGGCGATATCGAAGCATTGCAGTTAGACCAATTGTTAGACTTTTGAGGGCTCCAACAACCGGTAACGACTGCCACCAGATGTTCGTATGGCGTACCAACGGTTTAACGTGCTTTCCGAGACACGACCAGACCAGTGCAAATATTCATGCATTCAAATATTTGCACAGTGCGGAGATCGAACCCGCGCCTCGCTGCGCAATGGCCGCGTTCGCTACCGCTACGCCAC
Source organism: Sesamia nonagrioides (assembly GCA_017933935.1). Classification (NCBI taxonomy): domain Eukaryota; kingdom Metazoa; phylum Arthropoda; class Insecta; order Lepidoptera; family Noctuidae; genus Sesamia; species Sesamia nonagrioides. The sequence goes on from JADWQK010000188.1 coordinate 4,575,450, forward strand.
GGAGGCTGTCAAACTCGTCACATTATATTAGCTACTAAAAACAAATTATAAAATGACAGATTGTAGGTATATAATAATTGAAATGACCATAATTATTAGATATTATAATGTCAAAACAAAATTAATGCTATTATATCAGTGTCAAATTAGAATAAATAAAATATAATAAGAAACAAATTTATTGACATTACTTTCTTTCAACATAAGTCAAAAATTGATTTACCGTGTAAAACCATTTTTCTTTTAGCCACTGTATCAATTTCTTTTTTTATATAAGCAAAGGTGGTAAGCAGAGCCTATATCTGTCTCTGGAAGCAACACTCCTTTTGGTTACATCTATATGCTTCATAAAATTTTAAGGATGTTGTCGTACTAGTAGGCACAATTCTTTAATGTACAATTATTTTATTAATATGTAATATTTTATTTTATTTAAAAAGAGGCTTACAGCTATCCATGTACCCCGCTCTACAGATAGCACGCACACATTTTTTTTGTACTATAAACACTTTATTGATATCCACAGAGTTACCCCACAACAAGAGACCATAGGACAGAACCGAGGAATCGTATCCGTGATAAGCACATAGAGCCGCTTCAGTTGAGACCGTGTCTTTTAACCGTCTTACCAATTTGTCACAAACATAGACGACATGCATTTTCCAGTCGCAATTTTGATCCACTTACCACTTGTTCTACAGTGATCATCATCAGAGATTGCTTCGAGCTAGCAGTCACAGCCACGTTAAAGGCAGTTCCGCCGTGGTACCGGTTGCGCACAATTGTGTGTCGCTGCACTCAGCGCCTCTTTGTCAATTTAAAAAAAAATAGTTTTGGTTGAAGAACCTCTTAAAAACCAATTCCTTGTCTCGCTAGAACAATATTATTCTATTGGCCATGCCCAGTGGGCGGTCCTGGACAGAGACAGCCGTAGTTTCATCAACCTAAATTTAAAAACAACTGGAAGCGCGCATCTGGTTTGCTGTACGATAACAGGTGACGAACGTAGTTAATTAGTCATCGGCTACGTGTGCTACGCGCCGCTGCTACGAGCCGCCGTTGTTCACCGCTACGCCAGAGACACTTACTACGAGAACGCTACGCCACCTCCAGTACTACACAGTCATCGTTAGTTATGTGTACAAAGGACAGGTCTAAAAGGAATATTATAAAGGGAGAATTCTTTACTGCAGTTAATATGTCGATAAAACGCACTCCCCCTGCAACTCCTAAGACGCCAGTGGGACTTTCTCAATCGTAATCAGATTTAAACACGATACAATTGAGAGACAGTTCCTTCGTAAATATAAACCGGATCAAAATACCCGGTAAAGAACTGGCGCAGTCCCCCAATGGTGACGATAAAAACCTGAAACAGTAAACTTTGGAACTACTAAATAACTGGAAATCCGAATTTGAGGCAAAATCAATAAGATATGTGCTAAACAAAACATTCTGGTTTCGAAACTAACTACGGAAATATCGGAATTTAAAAAAAAAATGGTATTTGAAAACAAAAAACCCGCCTGCATAAAACTCTAACGAATTCAAAAGGCACAAACAAATTAAACAATGTCATTTGGGGGATTGTTCTATGGAATACTTGTTTATCTAGCTAAGAAGTCCCCCAACTGCCATTGTTCAACTTGTGCCTTTTGAGTTCGTTAGAGTTTTATTCAGGCGGGTGTTTTGTTTTCAAACAATATTTTTTTTATTACTATCTTTTTAGTTTTAACAAATTATGTATCTAATGTTGAAAAACTTGAAAAAAATGTTTAATTATTTTTTCATCGTTCCATTTAATATTAAAACTGCATGTTATATAAATATTTAGAATGAGTATTTAAAATTCTTCATTTGAAAACCAACTCGATATGTTTGGTAGCTTTTTTTCCTCATAATATTTCGTCAAACATCCGCATTTTGTTTTTTATAATGTCACCTGTCTAAGACAAATCTAACGATGTCTCAAATATGAAAATCCGTTTAGTGGTTCTGGAGATACAAGATAATAAAGAATATTACATAGACTCATATTGTACAAGATACGCGCTTTCTGTATGCCTCCGAATGTAGTTCTGTTTATAACTTTTGCAAAAAATTGAAACTGACTGACTACTGTGCTGATATTTCTACGTGTACAATACGTAGGTACGGACCATAGCAGGTCAAGCTGCCCCAAACTGTCAGATATTTCCAACAACATAGATCCTTAATGCTTTAGAGATAAAGTTGATAATCTAATAAGGAAATCTGACAGATTGTAGTAGCTTGATGTGATGTCGTCTGTACATAAGTTTGGTACTGTTTCAATTTATGTTTCTGGATTTAAGCACCTAATCATTGTTATTTTTTTTAAATGCCTTATCATTGAATTTACATCTTGTTTTAGCCTTTTCAGTTGATTTTTAATTGTAGTTATCCATGCAGGTGGGTTTTTAGTTTTTAGGTGGGTTTGTAGATATTTACCACAATGTAAATTGTTTTAATGAATGAAATAAATGAAATTTATGTTAATTTTTTAATTTTTATTTTATTTATGTCATTTTATTTAAGAAATATATGACGTAATCGGATCAATTCCTTAAATGAGTTTATGTCATGTGGTTGATTTAGCAATTTGTTATGTTAAGAGAACTGATATCAAGTCCGGAAAGAGTCCTCACTCTACTCAAAGCAACGTAAGCATCAACTTTTGCAAATAAGTTTCTACTTAAATCTACAACTGCTGGGTCTAAAGTTGTGCCCGTTGTAATTTATGCACCGTCACTACCCAGCATAAAATTAAGGAAAATATTCGTTGCTCAATCTTGCCTTTACCACGTCAAGCATCAAATTTTGTAGTACGAGGCTGGATCCAGACACCAATACTAGGTAGGTTCCCTGTTATACTTGGGTCCTCGAACCCCACAAATACCGCTTGTGGTAGTTCTACTGGCTCCAACTGCTCTCTACGTAGTGCAGGCCAATCTATTCGTCGGATAATACCCATGGCACCGTTAACCAGCCTATGGTTAACATTGATTTTCCGTCTTAGTATGGCTCGAGTCGTAATTTGAGTTGGTTATGCATACTACCTGATTTATTGGGATCTTCAGGTATGTATTCCTCTCGTGGTTTTTGACCATATGTTTTAGGATTAAATGAGTTATCTACAGCACTAACATTGTATACTTTTGTCAGGTTTTGTATCTTCATTGTCATGGTCGCGTTATATGCATATTAATATATCAGTTTTTTATCATTCCATTTATAATTTAAACTGCACGTTATAATAGTTCTTTACTTATGAAATTGCCCTCAAAAAAGGGGAAGACCTGTAACTAGATGGACAGACGACATCAAACGAGTTGCAGCGGAAAACTGGATGAAAGTAGCCAAAGACCGTGACCGCTGGGGTTCTCTGGAGGAGGCCTTCACCCTCAATATTTGAGGGGTTCATGCATGCAAGCTATTTTTCTTCGTAAATATCTGAAAGAATTTATCATAATCAATTTTTTATCTATTTAATGAGTATTTTTTTAATTTAAAATTAATAACATTGTTAAAAAAGAAATGTAATTAATAATAGGTAGATTGGGTATTTTATTGATGTTGTTAAATTAAGTTTTATGAACATGAATACCTTATAATAATATTTATGAAATTTAAATTAATTTATAATATGTGTGAATCTTATTATGCATGAAATATTTTCATTGTTTGTTTATTATACTAGCTTTCTAGCTTCGCCCGCGTGGTATTCGGTTATATCGCGCTTTTTAGATTTCCTTCGGGAATATGTCAAAAACAAACTGTTAAGCTTTAACTGTCTAGCACTTGGGCACTCGGTAAAGAGATGTAGACTACCAGTGTCTTGTCAGAAATGTCACCGACGTCATCGCTCTTTACTTCATGAGACATGGGCTCCTTTAGTTTCATATTTGTTTTAGACCCACCCAACTACGTAAGTGTTAAGAGGGAACTCTAATGGCGTTTTCTCCATACAAACGTATTTAGAGCATTGCATAAGCATAGCGCTTTTAGAGCAATGATTTTTATTCTACAATTTTACACCTTGATTACACGCGCCCCTATTATTTGATTTTTTCGAAAACTTAATTAATAAAAGAAAAATGATGTTTCCAAATCCCGAAAAATAACCCATTCTTACCGCGATGTTCAGACGACTATAACACAAATGTGATAAGTTTTCGACAAAAAAAAAAACATAATAATAAATATATTACCGGCCAAACCCGATTTTAGGACAACCTAGTTTTGCCTAGGCTAAACTAGTTCTGCCTATACGCGATAGGATAAACCAGTTTAGGCTAGTCCAAATAATGCCTTGTGTGGCGATTGTTTTATCCTTTTTTTTTTGTTGTGGGTAGGAAATCATCAAATGACCTCTACCGCTTTGGGCGGAGCGGAAGGGTCTCTCAGATTTCTAGTGACTAAAACCCACTCGTATTTCTTCACACGTGGCCCTGGCGCATACGCAGGGCCGATTATTATAAGTCGATTAATTTTATCTGTCAATAATAATATAAAATAATGTTGGAATTTGATAATTGTTACGTATAAGCCAAAATGTGTCTAGTTTATAACTTGTGAGTGCAAATAGAGAAAGATCACTCTAAATGAGTTGAATTATTTAATGTTTTTCATTGTGGGTATTTTACTGTAAATAAAAAGGAAGAAACTTAACACACGTCACCCGCGAGCTTAAAGTTTCTTCCAATTACTGAAATTACTTACATAGTTGTAAGAATAATTGTTATTTCTAAAGTTCTTGTCTTGTTTTTTTATTTGATATAAATATTTTCTTGATAATACATATTTGTTTTAGACCCACCCAACTACGTAACATCTAGTGGCAGTCGTTACGGGTTCTTGGAGCCCTCAAAAGTCTAACAATTGGTCTAACTGCAATGCTCAGACGGCAGTCGCTTCACGGAAAATATCGAAGTTTAGCCAAAATCAGCAGTTAGACTGGTAAAGCGGACCCCAGACTCCAAAGCTGAAAAAGCTGCGGATGCGACTGGGATTAACGCTGAGATGATGACGATGACATATTTGTTTTAGACCCACCCACTTACGTAAGTGTTTAGAGGGAACTCTAGTGGCGTTTTCTCCATACAAACGTATTTAGAGCATTGCATAAGCATAGAGCTGTTAGAGCAATGATTTTTATTCTACAATTTCACACCTTGATTACACGCGCCCCTATCATTTGATTTTTTCGAAAACTTAATTAATAAAAGAAAAATTATGTTTCAATATCCCGAAAAATAACCCATTCTTACCGCGATGTTCAGACGACTATAACACAAATGTGATAAGTTTTTGACAAAAAATATAATAATAAAGGCATAGGTATACTCATCCTCTTAATTTTGATATAAAAATAATTGAGATCTGTCGAGTTTTGGAAAAGAAAACAGCGGAATACGAAACATTTTTTGGTCAATGCTTTTGTAGGTAAAATCAGCCTGAGTTGCAACGGTCCCTTTCGCACTTTTCGGGGAAAGGTCGAAAGCGGCGCGACGACAATAGATTCTTCAAATACATATTTCTTAAATTCCTCGGCACTAGAGTCCACTCTTAAGTTCTTATATGTGAAATTAGTTTTTTGACGTACTATTTACTTTGATTTCAAAAACAAGAGGTATTTGAAAGTAATTTAGGTTTCCAATTTCAAATTCATTTATATATTTAATCATCAATCATAATATGTGTTTTTTTTTAATTATTATAAACTAGTGCTTGACTGCAATCCCGCCTTATGGTAAGCAGTGATGCAATTGTTGATGGTAAAGCGCACTAGTTTATTAAGCCTATTCATTTAAAAAACTTAGGAATAGGAAGGAAGACGGCAGTTGAGCGAGGTGATGCAATGTTAAACCCAACAACACGACCAACGATGCTGCGCCAGAGAGAGATTGATCTGGAGACTCTCCACGACCAAACTTCCGACACAACAACATTTGGCGCATAGTACCCGGCACACATTGCAACACAACTGCTCAGACCCGTCCTCCGTACGGCTTCACCAGACATCATGCCGAAACACGACGAATCGCTTGGCGGCAAGACTTTGGCTGGTGGGTGGTAACTTCGTCTGCAGCCGATGTTATGGCCTACAACCTACCGTATGGCGGCGGTGTTGCTTAGGAAAACAAAAAAGAGTGTTGACACACCCTCGTGGGCTCATGTGTAGACGAAATTTTTTATAATTCTTTTTACGAGATTCTTGTGCGTCTTCCGAAAGTTGCCGAATAGGTACTGCAAAATGATTTATGAGACTTTCTCCATTAATCAAAATTTTGTGAACTGAAGATGGCATGTAGTACCATTCATAATTGCTCTCATAGATCCTGGCAGTCTCCATAGCATACATGAAAAATTTTTCAGCATTTATCAATACAACGGATGAAAGAGCTTGCAGAATTATATAAAGTCATTTAATTAAATTTATATTCAGTCCTGTAATTTCAGCAAAGCAGCTTGCATTGTAAAAAATCATCTGGCAATAGGTATTACTCTCTTCTATCATCACGGAAACACCTTTGTACCAGAATTTTCTTCTCTTACTTTGGAGGCATGGTGCATGTTTGGTAAGACAGATTATAAGAAACACATATATATCATTATTTCCATGCAACGAATCTAGGCGTGTACAGTAGATAGTTCGTATTGATAAGAATCTTCATTTTCAGGTCCAGCACTTACTTTAGTCAAACAATCCATTTGGCGTGGAGTAGCTCTACATATTCTGCATATGGAACTCGAAGGCTTATCTGTAAATATCGAAGTTACTTTGCCTTCTGTCATTGTAAGAAAGAGATCATGCTTCACTTCCACTCCCTCGCCTTCCTTGTTAATTAATGATGGAGACAAACAATTTCACAACAGTTTTATATTTCTCTGGAGTTAATTTGCAAAATTCTATTAATTTTGCCAAACAACATCACATGTTAGCTCGTTAACTAATATAATAGGCACCACAGAAGTGATAAATATATAGCTGAAGATGGTGGATAGCGAGTAGTCTTACTTTTTTGCACTTTGTAATATGCTAGAAACACAAAACATTTTCCTTAAATTTCTTAAGTGCAAATATTGTGCTATCGTTAAATCTAAGTCCATAAATACGGCCAATGCATCTTCATACGTTAACATGTTTGTTTGCCTTGCGTCTTCTTTGAGACTCGAGAAGGTCTTATTTTCACTGTCAGCAAACCTTAATGTTTCCACAAGTTTAGCTTCTGTTCCTCCTCCTATCGAACGTAACCCTTGAACATACGTATTGTAGACGTATTCCAATCCATATCATTACTATTGATTTAAAAAGCAACATTTCAAACCGCAATAGTTAGCCAGCGGTTTTCCGTTTTCTGACTCTTATCACATTTTTACTAATTACTCTGAAATTCGCACAAATCGGTAGCTTTTTTATTTGATTATGTTTATGAATAGCTAGGCCACAAATCAACATTAAATGTAAAGCATGGTTATACGTAGGCAACTGTCAAAAGTCTCGATGAACTTTTTTTTTCGCCATATTTTATTTTGCAATTATTTTAAGGTCTTTAAGTTTCAGGTAAGCGGTTGGGCTATAAAGCCATTCTTTTGGTACGTACTGAAATATTTACCGTTAAAGCTAACATATTGTGTTATTTTGTCGTTAATGGCTAATATAGTGTTCCTTAGTCCACCGTAAGGCGATCCCAGTTATATAGATATGAGTGGAATCCATTGCAAGAATTGATAAAATAATATTACTCTTCATTATTACTAGCAGACCCGACAGACGTCCTGTCCAAAAAATCTTAAAATGCCCATGATATCTTAAAATTAAATGTAATACACATTGTTGCCGATAATATGCTGTAAAGAAAATCACTTTATCTAAAGAAAAATAAAAGTTAGGGTAGTTTGAAATTCTTGAAATTTTTCCCTTTTTCCAATTTTTGAAAATAATAACTCATACATTAAAGAATAATATTAGCATTTATTATATTAATAACATAGATAAGATATCGTAATAATCCTCATCTATATCAGCATCATCCAATGTTGTTGTGAGCCAAGTCGAAATCAAATCATAAAACGTCTTTTACTCTTCAGGAATATATAATGTATGATTTTTCGCACATCATTCAATTTTTTTTTCGATTATGGGTAGTTTTGACGTGTATGCTTTTTCATCGTGTATTTTAGGATTAGTCCCTGATTTTTGGAGCAAAAAAGATATCTTTAAGAATCCGCCAAATAATTCGGAACAGGTTAAGTAACCTTTATTACCACCATTTATACTCAGAATGTTTATGTTTTGATAGTTTAGGCGAAGAGCTAAGTAACTGGCTAACTGTTTTGAATCTGACGGGAAGTGTTACGATTGAAAAGAGCAAATATGAGTAAAAAATCTATTTCGCCAAATACCGCTTTTATTCATCATCATCTCAGCGTTAATCCCAGTCGTATCCGAAGCTCTTTCAGCTTTGGAGTTTGGGGTCCGCTTTACCAGTCCATCTGCTAATTTGGCAAAGCTTCGATATTTTCCGTGAAGCGACTGCCGTCTGACCTCCACAACCCGTAGGCCATATCGAAGCTTTTCAATTAGACCAATTGTTGAACTTTTGAGGGCTCCAACAACCCGTAACGACTGCCATTTAGGTGTTCGTATGACAACCGGGACCAACGGCTTAACGTGCTTTCCGAAGCAGGACCAGACCAATGCATATAATGCATATAAATATTTGCACTGCGCGGGGATCGAACCCGTGCCGCCTTGCGCAGCGGCCGCGTTCGCTAGCGCTACGCCACGGAGCCTGTCAAAAACGGCTTTTATTCCCTTCTTCCAATTGGTGGTTCAATTGTTATTTCTTAGGTCCTTTACTTGTTTTTTTTGAGTGAATTAAATATTTTTAGTAGACACTAGTTGCGCCTTGCGGTTTCACCCGCGTTTTTTATATACCCCGCTCCTATTGGTCGTAGCGTGATGTTATATAGCCTGAAAACCTTCCTGGATTAATGGGCTATCCAATGCAAAAGGAATATTTCAAATCAGACCCGTAGTTCCTGAAATTAGCGCGTTCAAACAAACAAAACAAACAATGAAACAAACTATTCAGCTTTATATATTAGTATAGATATTTGCTTTAGGCCTACCCACCCACGTAAGTACATACATATTAAGTTCTTACATATGAAATTCGTTTTATGTGGCACCATCCACTTTAATTTCAAATATCTCCTCTTTGGTAAAAACATCCAATTTCAAATTCATTTAGATATTTAATCATGATTTAGTTTTAAAACCCGTAATTCATTTGTTCTTTCCTAAACTCAGTTTTTCTTTGCGTTACTCAGTTTACGAAATGCAAAAGCAAAAATATAAATATGTGTATGGCGGCGGTATTGCTAAAGAAAGCCCAGTGTGTTTTTAATTTCCACGTTTTCCTTCTGGAAATTTCGATCTGAAGAACAAGCTCTGTGGACAGCAGCAAACCAAAGTTGGTTTGGCTCAAGCCAAACCAACTTTGGTTTACATATAGATATGGCACTATATATATATAGATATACATATGATATGGCATAGAGATGAGCGTTCAAACGCTCATCTCTATGCCTGAACCCGGGTAAATCAGCTAAATCCTCACTTAAGCGAAAAATGACTTAATAAAAATACTTATACCCTTACAAGTTATACTTGTAAGGGTTTAGTGAACTAGTGCCGCACTACAGCTTTCTTAAATCCGGCCAGACCATAAACGCAGATTTCGATTGTAATAATAATAATAATCCTTTATTTGCAAGAATGTAGGTGTACAAAATAGTAAGCTGTTCATAAATATAAGTGTCCAATTTACATTCTGCCAATAGATGTGGTGTGCAAATATTTAAATTTATATAATTAAAAAATGTTAAACTCGTCACATTATATTAGCTACTAAAAACAATTTATAAAATGTCAGATTGTTTATAATAATTGAAATGTCCATAATTTTTAGATATTATAATGTCAAACCAAAATTAATGCTATTAAGTCAATGTCAAGTTAGAAAAAATTAAATATAATAAGAATCAAATTTATTGACATTACTTTCTTTCAACATAAGTCAAAAATTCATTTACCGTGTAAAACTGTTTTTCTTTTAGCCACTGTATCAATTTCTTTTTAAATATAAGCAAAGGTTCTTTAAATGCGTTTGGTAATTTATTATATACTAGCTTTCCGCCCGCGGCTTCGCCTGCGTAGAGTTCGGTTATATCGCGCTTTTTGGATTTCCCTCGGGAATATCAATTTTTGCCGGGATAAAAGGTAGTCTAAACCTTTCTTAAGAATCACTCTATCTATTAAAAAAATCGCGTCAAAATCCGTTGCGTAGTTTTAAAGATCTAAGCATACATACGGACATACAGCGAAAGCGACTTTGTTTTATACTATGTATTGATATATCTTAATAGCCATGACATAGGAATTTCTACGTCTGTAAAAGCTAAGTTTTCAATTAATATTTGTTTAACGTGAAGTTCGGTACAAGACGTTCCATTGATATGGTTTCAGATACTATCCCTAGCTATAAAAGTCGGCGGCTCAGTGGAGATCGAGCAAAACTTTCTTGATTAAATATTCCTCTCTATAACAGCATATTTCTACTAAGTGAATCATTAGTATATCTGAATTTGAAAAATATTGAATGTGTGATATTTTGATAATATTGTGACTTTGTAAATATGGTTAGAGATTACGGATGAGTTAGTTCTACTAGACCCAGTGTTTATTAATTTGATCTGTCTATATTAATATAAAATAATCTTGGTGTTTATTTGATAATTATCTCGTAAAAGCCAAAATATGTCTAGTTTATAACGTATAAATAGAGAAAGATCACTTTAAATGAGTTGTTTCATTTAATGTTTTTCACTGTAGGTTTATCTTAGACCTACTCACCTACGTAAGTATGGAGTTGTTACATATGAAATTCGTTTTATGATGTACTATTTATTTTGATTACAAACATGGCGACCAAAAATATATCCATCTACGTCAGGTGCAGACTAAATTGACAAGTCTAAACTAACATTTAATCTTTTGTCCTTTTACCGACCTCTGACTTCTGGCCTCCACAACCCGAAGGCGATATCGAAGCATTGCATTTAGACCAATTATTAGACTTTTGAGGGCTCCAACAACCAGTAACAACTGCCACTAGATGTTCGTATGGCAACCGGGACCAACGGTTTAACGTGCTTTCCGAGGCACGACCAGACCAGTGCAAATATTCATATTCAAGCATACAAATATTTGCACTGTGCGGGGATCGAACCTGCGCCTCGTTGCGCAACGGCCGCGTTCGCTACCGCTACGCCATGGAGGTTGTCAAACTCATCACATTATATTAGCTACTAAAACAATTTATAAAATGTCAGATTGTATATAATAATTGAAATACCCATATTTATTAGATATTATAATGTCAAAACAAAATGAATGCTATTAAGTCAGTGTCAAATTAGAATAAATAAAATATAATAAGAACAAAATTTATTGACATTACTTTCAACATAAGTCAAAAATCCATTTACCCTGTAAAACCGTTTTTCTTTTAGCCACTGTATCAATTTCTTTTTAAATATAAGCAAAGGTAGTTCTTTAAATTCTTTTGGTATTTTATTATAAACTTTAATTTTTTTTTTACAAATTAAGCTTGCATTGTGATAGGCAGAGTCTATGTCTCTAGAAGCAACATTCCTTTTGGTTACATCTCTATGCTTAATAAAATTTTCAGGATGTTGTCGTACTAGTAGGCACAATTCTTTAATGTACATTTACATACATGCTAAAGGTAATCCACTTACTACTTGTTCTATTGTACCTACTGTCACTATATTTAATATTCAAATTTAATGGGTTTCTCATGTATGTTTGAAATTGGATCATTTTCATATTTCATCATCTCCATATTTATATGTAGGTTATTGGATTTCAACCAGTGTGTACCATTTTTCATGGCTTCATTTATCTCATACTCGTCGATGTAACCTTTGGTCTAAGAGTGAATAAACTTGTTGGTCACTCTTTATTCACAATCGAGCATTTCTATCATACTTTATGCTAATATGACTCTATGATCTTGAAAACACTAATGTTCATTATTCTATAAGAAATCTGCTCCAGTAGTAAGGGTTCCGTAGTCAACTAGGTGCCCTTATAGTTTCGCCTTTAGTTTTTATCCTTTAATCCGCTAATAATATTGTTAATATTTTTGGAAATAAACGCTCTAAAAGTAAACAAATATGTCCCCTCCTTCCAACTTTTGAACCAGAACAACAATCACATCATCACATCACATCATACCGACAAACTCTTTGTGGAAAGTATGAATGAAAAGGAAAAAGGAGCTTTGGTATGATTTATTGATGTATTGTGAAAGTTATTGGGCAATACTAACAATCTGCACGATCTAAGGACTACAAAACTATTGTTCAATGGATTCCAGCAGCATACGAAGCTAAAGGCAACAAGATAAGCTTTTATTACACTTTCACTTAAACTATTGTTAGACAAGGTAGGGCGAAAAGTGAAGCACTGTCTAAGATAATTGCTTTTATTTGTGTTCTAAAACTCAAGGAATAGGCAATTGTCTTTTTCCATACTATTATTATAACTGTAAAAGTAACTCTGCTTTCCAAATGTCTCAGGTAAGCGGTTGGGCTATAAAGCCTTTATATTACCACCTACTTAAATATTTGCCGTTAAGTCTAACATATTGTTTTATTTTCTACAACAGTTATAACTTCAAAAGATATTAATGGCTCATTGCGGGAGATTTCTTAGAGCTAGCGGTTGCTACAAACAACCCTTTAAAGTGGTTACGTTAAAGGCTGATATGGTGTTCCTTAGTCCACCGTGGGGCGGTCCCAATTATGTAGATAGATGTGAGTAGGGTCCATTGCAAGAATTGATAAAATAATATTGCTCTTCATTAGTACTAGCAGAGCCGACAGACGTCCTGTCCAAAAACAAAAATTCGTATCTACACTACCTATATATGTATATACCTACTATAACTTTTCATCTCTTCCTGTTCATCCCCTTTAGGACGAAACTTCTGTTTTTTTTTTCTAAATGTCTTGCATCCAGATTACACCCATTGGTTTTATCAGCGCATGGTCTGTCAGTGAACATATAAATTTAAGATTTTAATTTTAATATATTTGTTCTACAGAAACACGAGTACGACTTAGAAACGATGTTTAAACCTAAGCCAGCCTCGGTACTGATGTCGTTGGCGAGAACAATATCGCCAAGCATAACGTTCTACCTCCCGAGGAACTCAAGACTAGAACAGGTGAGAACCAGTTTTCTTTTACGTCTGTTTAAAGCTAATTTTTCAATTAATATTTGGTTAACGTGAAGTTCGGTACAAGACATTCCATTGATATGGTTTCAGATACTATCCCTAGCTAAAAAAGTCGGCGGCTCAGTGGAGATCGAGCAAAACTTTCTTGATTAAATATTCCTCGCTATAACAGCATATTTCTACTAAGTGAATCATTAGTACATCTGAATTTTGAATGTGTGATATTTTGATAATATTGTGACTTTGTAAATATGGTTAGTGATTACGGATAAGTTAGTTCTACTAGACCCAGTGTTTATTAATTTGATTTGTCTATATTAATACCTACAAAATAATCTTGGTAATTATTTGATAATTGTCTCGTAAAAGCCAAAATATGTCTAGTTTATAACTTGTAAGTGTAAATAGAGAAAGATCACTTTAAATGAGTGGTATCATTTAATGTTTTTCACTGTAGGTTTATCTGAGACCTACTCACCTACGTAAGTACCTATGGAGTTATTACATATGAAATTCATTTTATGTCCTACACTTTATTTTGATTACAAACATGGCGACCAAAAATACATCCATCTACGTCAGGTGCAGACTAATTTGACAAGTCTAAACTAACATTTTATCTTTTGTCCTTTTCTTAATGAAATGGAAAGAAAAATATGTACTGATCTAAACTTTGGTTTACGTTTTGTAACAAGGGATTCGGGGCCAATATTCATTGCCTTGAAATGATTAAGTACCTGCAGCGGGTTACCCCCTCCCGGCCTTGGGCTCAGGGTGGGGCAGCAGTCAACGATAGGTTGACAGTTGCCCTGAAATATGAAAAGAAACCAACCATTTTTTTTTGTTTTTTTTTTCCTTAGGCTCAGGGTGGGGCAGCAGTCCACCTATCGTCGACTGCTGCCCCACCCTGAGCCTAAGGCTGGCTACGCCCATGATTACCCTCACTGCTGATAAAGCTCCTGTATTGAAGCCTTTACTAAGAATGCATTTGCAATATTCATTACGACTCAGTCTACTTACAGTAGTTGTGATGTGAACACTTAAACGGATCAGTCAATATCGAGTATTTTGTTTATTATTTTACTTTAAATATAGTCGAATATAAAATTTGATTAATTTGTTTCAAAATGCCTACATACAAGAAAATAGGTACATACAACAACTTTTACCCTAAATTTGGAGCTGCAGTGACTTCGGTGGAAGTGGAATCGAAAAAGCTTAGAAAGAGACCCGCAAGGTATTCTAAGTTCGAAGACGAGTTCGATACGTCGGGCATGCCGATTGAACTCAGAGAGGACCCTAAGATGTATAAGTACTGGATGAAGAGGCATAAGCTTTTTCACAGGTCAGTTATAATATAATGTTGCTTTCTTATTTTCTTGAATTATAGCCTTTTAAATTAAAATACGTTTCCGAAGTAGGTATCTATTGTTACAATAATTGGATCTAAGAAAACAGGATTTGAAGAACATAATTCCTAACTATAGACGATTTATCAAATTTACTTATTTAATGATTAACTACGGAATGCCTCTTAGAATACCTCTCCATTGACGTTCTAATATTCATGTTAAAACCAACAGATTCGACGAGGGTATAAAACTGGACCGCGAAAGCTGGTTCAGTGTGACGCCAGAGAACGTGGCGTGGCACATCGCTAATGAGTGTGTGTATGACGTGGTTTTGGATGCTTTCTGAATGCGGGAACAGTATACAGTTCGCTCGTACCAGTAAGAAAGGTAAGGACCATTGTTAGACAAAGTAGGGCAAAAAGTGAAGCATTGTGCAAGATAATTACTTTAAATTCCTGTGTCCTAAAACTCAGGCAGTAGGCGATTGTCTGTTTCTATACTAATATTATAAGTTTAAAAGTTCTGCTACCAAAATGCCTCAGGTAAGCGGTTGGGCTATAAAGCCATTATTTTTGTACGTACTTAAATATTTACCGTTAAAGCTAACTTATTGTTTTATTTTGTCCAACAGTTATAGCAATAGACATTGATCCTCAAAAGATATCAATGGCTCGACACAACGCGGCAGTGTATGGTGTCGCCGATCGCATCGAGTTCATTGTGGGAGATTTTTTCGAGCTAGCAGCCACGTTAAAAGCTGATATGGTGTTCCTTAGTCCACCGTGGGGCGGTCCCAGTTATATAGATGTGAGTAGAATCCATTCCAAGAATTGATAAAATAATATTGCTCGTCATTATTACTATGTCGTCCTCCGTGGCGCAGCGGTCAACATGTCTGCCTGCGACGTGGAACCGCTTCCTTATCAACATGTAGGTACATCATGTAGAAAATATGAACAATTAAAAATAATTTCCTGTGACTAAAGTAACGGATATACTTATTAATATATTTTTTATGGGTAGACTGAGAATGTGTTGAGGCACAGGATGTTTAATTTATTGTCGTATAGTCAGCACCACTCTGTATATTTATTTACTTATTTATTAATAGCAGACCCGACAGACGTCCTGTCCAAAAAATAATTTCGAATCTACATATAACCTTTTATCTTACATCCAGACTACACCCACTGGTTTTGTCAGCGCATGGTCTGTCAGTGAACGTATGAATTTAAGATTTTTATTTTGTTTTACAGAATCACGAGTACGACTTAGAAAGTATGCTAGGACCTAAGCCAGCCTCGGAACTGATGGCGTTGGCGAGAACTATATCGCCGAACATAACTTTCTACGTCCCGAGGAACACAAAACTAGAACAAGTGAGAACCAGTTTTCTGTTACATCCGTAAAAGCATTTTTTTTTACAAATAATAAACAATTATGTACAAACATCCTGTAATTTGTTGTTATATTGCGACATAGGTATTGGACAAAAGTTTAAACAAATTCATTAATTCGAACACAACAAAATTCAGTATGTAACGATTTAATTTCAAACACTTTAATAACTCTTTCAAAAATACTCATTCCTCTGAAAACAAACTAAAAATACCATTCAATCAATATTTGTTTTACGTGAAGTTCAGTACAAGACGTTCCTTTGATATTGTTTCAGATACTATCGCTAGCAAAAAAAGTCGGCGGCTCAGTGGAGATTGAACAAAATTACCTCGACAAAAGATTCGTCGCTATAACAGCATATTATTACTCATCATCATCATCACAGCGTTAATCCCAGTCGCATCCGAAGCCTTTTCAGCTTTGGAGTCTGGGATCCGCTTTACCAGTCCAACTGCTGAAATGGCTAAACTTCGACATTTTTCCGTGAAGCGACTGCCGTCTGATCTCCACAACCCGAAGGCGACATCGAAGCATTGCAGTTAGAACAATTGTTGGACTTTTGAGGGCTCCAACAACCCGTAACGACTGCCACTAGATGTTTGTGTGGCAACCGGGACCAACGGCTTAACGTGCTTTCCGAGGAACGACCAGACCAGTGCAAATATTCATATTCATGCATACTAATATTTGCACTGTGCGGGGATCGAACCCGCGCCTCGCTGCGCAACGGCCGCGTTCGCTACCGCTACGCCACGGAGGCTGTCAAACTCGTCACATTATATTAGCTACTAAAAACAATTTATAAAATGTCAGATTGTATATAATAATTGAAATGTATTTCTACTAAGTGTACATCTGAATAAAATATGGAATTTGTGATATTTTGATAACATTGTGACTTTGTAAATATGGTTAGTGATTACGGATTAGTAAGTTCGACTAGACCCAGTGTTTATAAATTTGATCTGTTTATATTAATATAAAATAATGTTGGTATGTATTTGATAATCGTTACGTATAAGCTATGTCTAAGTTTATAACTTGTAAGTGTTAATAGAGAAAGATCACTTTAAATGAGTTGTATCATTTAATGTTTTTCATTGTAGGCTTGCAGTAAACACTGAAATTACTTAGTTGTAAGAATAATTGTTATTTCCAAGATCCATAACTTGTTTTTTCGTTTGAAATAAACATTTTATCATACATATTTGTTTTTGACTTAGCTGCAGTATGTTGTAGGTATAAATAAATCTTCATAAAAAATAATCTTCATTCAAAAAATATGGCAAACTCTTTTTTTTTTTTTTGTTTGGGGGTTATCTTTGCGTGGTGTGCTTTCTTGAATGATATCCAATTCTCGTCAATAATCTTCAAACGTGCTTCTATATATCCTTTTGTAAGTTTGTTTGCGGTTTCTGTAATAAATTTGCGCCATCTTCTAAGGTTGAGAGATATTGTTGTATAGTTCCAAAAATTTGCATTGTTCAATAGCAGTAATAAATTAACTAACGGCTTCGTTGTAAACACATTCACATAACTACCTATCTATAATCCGAGGTGACTTTTCTAAGCTGCTTGAACAAAAGAATTGCATTCCAAAGATAACTCTGGAATGCGATTCTTTTGTTTAAGCGGCCCGATGTTTACCGGTTCGTAATTCATATATCCAGAATACATCTCGAATACGACCATATGGGGAAGTAATAAGGTTGGTTTTTGTTTAGACTAGAATAGAATACTCTTTATTATTCCAATTTTAGTATATGTACTGCCGAAGCAAGTACAGTAACAAATGTCTTGCCATGGCGCCTCCGCCGGGCCGGAACAAGCGAGGTAGACCAAAGAAGTGCTGGCTTGATGTTGTAAGAGATGATATGCGTGCCAACAAGCTCTTACCACAGGATGCTAAAGATCGTGCGAAATGGAGGAGAATGTGCAGGAAAGCGGACCCCAGGCTCCAACGCGAAAGCCGCGGATGCAACCGGGACAAACCCTGAGATGATGATGATGAGAATACTCTTTATTATGTACACCATACAGATTACAGAACATAAATATAAAGACTTTACAAAGGGTGACACGATGGGCGGTCTTTTCGATCTTTTACAGACAACCTTTGGATGGAATACTAAGGGGGAGGAGAGAGAAATAGTGCAGGTTAGTCTACAGCGTACTATTTACATATAGTTCACAAAAAATATGTACGTTAAATGTATCATACTAGTTTAATTAAATATATACATCTAATAAATAAACAACATACAAGAGCAAATAAAATGGAACTTGGACAAATTGAATGAATATTAAATAACAATAAGACATGCACAACTATAGCTAAGTAAGGAGCGCAGAACGCCCAAACAAATATAAAAATATTTATTCATATTTTTTACTTTTACAACGATTTTTTCCAGAAACATTAACAATAATGTTCCTGTACTACTGTTCACTGAGATTATACGCGGATTAACAGACCTGGCAAAACAACGGCGTAATACTTGAGCAGATTTCTTATATATGTTACCGGCCAAACCCGATTTCAGGACAAACTAGTTTTACCTAGGCTAAACTAGTTCTGCCTATACGCGATGCGATATACCAGTTTAGGCTAGCCCAAACTAGTTGATTCTGATATAAATACTCACACTCTAGGATAAACTTCTATGGCCTAGTCTAAACATTATAGTACCTATGTATATCTAAGAAGTCAAAATAAATAGATAAGCTGAATCAATTACTCCTTAATTGGAAAAATGATTAAAGAGGAAGTCGAAAGCCCTACTCTGGGTTCTATTCCAAATAATGCCTTGTGTGGCGATTGTTTTATCCTTTTTTTTTGTTTTGGGTAGGAAATCATCAAATGACATCTCCCGCTTTGGGCGGAGCGGAAGGGTCTCTCAGATTTCTAGTGACTAAAACCCACTCGTATTTCTTCACATGTGGCCCTGGCGCATACGCAGGGCCGATTATTATAAGTCGGTATACGGTTTACGGGTGTTTATCAATTTTATCTCTCAATATTAATATAAAATAATGTTGGAATTTGATAATTGTTACGTATAAGCCAAAATATGTCTAGTTTATAACTTGTGAGTGTAAATAGAGAAAGATCACTCTAAATGAGTTGAATAATTTAATGTTTTTCATTGTGGGTATTTTGCTGTAAATAAAAAGGAAGAAACTAACGAAACGAAACGAAACAAACGAAAAAACACACGTCACCCGCGAGTTTAAAGTTTCTTCCAATTACTGAAATTACTTACATAGTTGTAAGAATAATTGTTATTTCTGAAGTTCTTGACTTGTTTTTTATTTGAAATAAATATTTTCTTGATAATACATATTTGTTTTAGACCCACCCAACTACGTACCTAAGTGTTAAGAGGGAACTCTAGTGGCGTTTTCTCCATACAAACTTATTTAGAGCATTGCATAAGCATAGAGCTGTTAGAGCAATGATTTTTATTCTACCTACAATTTCAGCATTTATCAATACAACGGATGAAAGAGCTTGCAGAATTATATAAAGTCATTTAATTAAATTTATATTCAGTTCTGTAATTTCAGCAAAGCAGCTTGCACTGTAAAAAATCATCTGGCAATATTATTCTCATCTATAATCACGGAAACACCTTTGTACCAGAGTTTTCTTCTCTTAGGCACTTTGGATGCATGATGCATGTTTGGTAAGACAGACCATAGGAAACACATATGTATCATTATTTCCATACAACGAATCCAGCCGTGCACAGTAGATAGTTCGTATTGATAAGTATCTTCATTTTCAGGCCCAGCACTTACTTTAGTCAAACCGTCCATTTGGCGTGGAGTAGCTCTACATATTCTGCATATGGAACTCGAAGGCTTATCTGTAAATATCGAAGCTACTTTGTCTTCTGTCATTGTAAGAAAGAGATCATGCTTCACTTGCACTCCCTCGCCTTCCTTGTTAATTAATGATGGAGACAAACAATTTCACAACAGTTTTGTATTTCTCAGGAGTTAATTTGCAAAATTCTATTAATTTTGCCAAACAACATCACATGTTAGCTCGTTAACTAATATAATAGGCACCACAGAAGTGATAAATAAATTTGTTTCTGTTTGTACTTGCATTGACCGGATGAGCCGTCACAGCCCCAATTACTGTATCGAAAGAAGTAATTCATAATTTGCCAGCGACGGTGTTTCCGTCACATTACAATTTGAGTGTCTTCAAGGCTAGAGTGAATAGGCTCTTAATAAACTAGCGCGCTTTACCATCAATGATCGCATCACTGCTTACCATCAGGCGGGATTGCGGTCAAGCGCTTGTTTATAACTTATAAAAAAAAAAAAAAAAAAAGAAGTAAGTTAGTCATTCCATTCGTATACACTGAATCTATTGTCAATATTCTAGCAGCAGTGTGATCGAATAAATCATGAAGTGTTACTATTTTTGCAAACGTGTCTGTAATTTCTATAGCTGAAGATGGTGTTTAGCAAGTAGTTTTACCTTTTTGCACTTTGTAATACGCTAGAAATACAAAACATTTTCGTTCATTCGTCAAATTTCTTAAGTGCAAATATTGTGCTATCGTTAAATCTAAGTCCATAAATACGGTCAATGCTTCTTCATCCGTTAACATTTTTGTTTGCCTTGCGTCTTCTTTGAGACTCGAGAAGGTCTTATTTTCACTGTCAGCAAACCTTAATGTTTCCACAAGTTTAGCTTCTGTTCCTCCTCCTATCGAACGTAACCCTTGAACATACGTATTGTAAACGTATTCCAATCCATATCATAACTATTGATTTAAGCAGCAACATTTCAAACCGCAATAATTAGCGAGCGGCTTTCCGTTTTCTGACTTTTATCACATTTTTACTAATTACTCCGAAATTCGCAAAAAAAAGCTTTTGTATTTGTTTATGTTTATGGATAGCTAGGCCACAAATCAACATTAAATGTAAAGCATGGGTATACGTAGGCAACTGTCAAAAGTCTCGATGAACTTTTTTTTTTCGCCATATTTTATTTTGTAATTATTATAACACTATATTCAATACTTATAAGTTGTTACAGATTTCTCAAAAGAGGAGGACATTACATTTTTGCCTGTAACGTAAATTAATAAAATCAATTTGAAAGTGATGACCAGAACGGGCTTAACACGGAGGTCCGTCGAAATGATAAAGTTTGTGGTGTTGTAATAAAATCATTTCATATAATATGCATATTTTTATATTATAGTCTAGTTTGGTCCTTAAACTTTTGCGTAGGATTAAAAAAATGCATTTTTAATCAGCACTTGTTCTACGATTTTCCATAGTGCGACCGGAACAGCGGTGCGGCGCGGCGGGAACAGTATACCTACAGTTCGCTCATACCAGTAAGAAAGGTAAGGACCATTGTTAGACAAAGGACGACGAAAAGTGAAGCTTTGTGTAAGATAATTGCTTTTATTCATGTTTCCTAAAACTCAAGGAATAGGCAATTGTCTGTTTCCGTACTATTTTAATAACTTTAAAAGTAACTCTGCCACCTAAATGTCTCAGGTAAGCGAAATTAGTTATTTTTCACTTTGTAGTGGTTTTTTGAAGTCGGTTGTTTTTTATTTTTTGAAAAAAAGTTTTTATTTTAGCACCTACTTAAATATTTACCGTTAAAGCTAACATATTGTTTTATTTTGTCCAACAGTAATAGCAATAGACATTGATCCTTAAAATATATTAATGCCTCGACACAACGCGACAGTGTATAGTGACACCGATCGCATCCAGTTCATTGCGGAAGATTTCTTCGAGCTAGCAACCACGTTAAAGGCTGATATGATTGTCCTTAGTCCCCCATGGGGCGGACCCAGTTATACAACGTGTAACATAATGGGTATATACATAACAAAGGCATGGCATCTTTACATGATATCACGCGATATTGGAAGGGTTTTTTAATCCTATCTCTTTATGTTAGGAAGTTATGAGGAAAAACACCGCCTGTGATAGGCTACTACCATACTAGTCGCACAGAGATATTGAGACATTTATCGGATTTTGGCAAGTAACGTGACGGGTAACGAGTAGTTATTAACGTATGTAGTGTGGTGCCACATTTGTTATGGTTTGATTTTAAGAAACACACGAAACCGAAAATTTGGTACCAATTTTTTGAGTATTTTATTTTGAGTTGAAACCCTTCCGATATCGTTTGATATCATCTAAAGATGCCAAGCCCTTGGTATGTATATACCCTTTTTGTTACACGTTGTATAGATGTGAGTAGAATCCATTGCAAGAATTGATAAAATAATATTGCTCTTCATTATAAGTGACCTTAACCAAGTTTCACTGTAGTATACAGGATGGCCCATCGATTGACGTCATAAAAAAAAAATTTGGTCCGGCATTTCGTGGGGTATCCGAAACACCCCCCTGTATGTTCCGCGATATTTCATAGTTTTCGAGTAATGTTTTTTTTTACTTATCGAGGAATTTCAACCGGACAAGTATAAAAAATTGTTTTATTTTTTATAATTAAGACTTGTTAAGATTTTTTATTTGCAACAGAATCCTCATGTGCTGTACTTTAATACATAAAATAACTAGCTTCGTAACTTTGATGAAAGGTACGAAAATGTTTGTCAGAATTTAAAAAAATACGTTCCGTGAAGTAAGACTTTAATTTTCAACATTACATTAAAAATCTAATCAAGTGTTATTTCACTTCTTATTTACTCTCAAAAATGCGCCAGACTCTCAGCTTTCATAATCAGACGACAGAAGTAGCACTTTAAAGCAAGTTTGGCTAAAACCGGTCTTCAAAACACCAAGGTGGCAAAATTCATAAAATTACGTATCTGATTACATTTGTTTTTTTTTTTGCATTAATTATTATTTCTGAGGCAAATTAATGATTAAGAAAGCTGAAATTCTATCGTGTAAGTGAGATAAGGAAAAAAAAGTAGATTTTTATGTACGAATCTTTATTTAAATTTACAATAAATTTTCAAAGTGGCCACCGCCAGCGGCAATGCACATTCTACATCTGCGTAAAAAATTGTGTTTTAATCTGCGGAACGCCTGTCTGTTTTCATTCACTACCCGTTTTGCTTCTATAATCTTCTGTCTCAGTTCTTGTTCACTGGAATACTCCCAGGCGTATGCTGTTGTGCGGTCTGGTGTTCTCAATGGCGAATTAATTGGTCCATTAGAATTGCCGAGCAGACTTGATGGACCAACTTACAAAAACTTCTTAGAGAATGACTTTGAAGATTTGCTTGAAGATGTAAATCTACAACTAAGACGCACTATGATATTTCAATGTGACGGCGCTCCGTGTCACTACGCGACACAAGTCCGGGATTATTTGAATGAAGAATTTCCTAACAGATGGATAGGATGCGGTGGACCGATTCCATGGCCTCCGCGCTCACCTGACCTCAACCCCATAGATTACTTTATTTGGGGCTATTATAAGGAAACAGCATACGCCCGGGAGTGTTCCAGTGAACAAGAACTGAGGCAGAAGATTTTAGAAGCAAAACGGGTAGTGAATGAAAACAGACAGGCGTTCCGCAGATTAAAACACAATTTTTTACGCAGATGTAGAATGTGCATTGGCGCTGGCGGTGACCACTTTGAAAATTTATTGTAAATTTAAATAAAGATTCGTACATAAAATTCTACTTTTTTTTCCTTATCTTACTTACACGATAGGTTTTCAGCTTTCTTAATCATTAATTTGCCTCAGAAATAATAGTTAATGCGAAAAAAAAAACAATTGTAACCAGATACGTAATTTTATGAATTTTGCTACCTTGGTGTTTAGAAAGCCCGGTTTTAGCCAAACTTGCTTTAAAGTACTACTTCTGTCTTCTGATTATGAAAGCTGAGAGTCTGGCGCATTTTTGAGAGTAAATAAGAAGTGAAATATCACTTGATTAGATTTTTAATGTAAAGTTGAAAATTAAAGTCTTAATTCACGGAACGTATTTTTTTAAATTCTGACCAACATTTTCGTACCTTTCATCAAAGTTACGAAGCTAGTTATTTTATGTATTAAAGTACAGCACATGAGGATTCTGTTGCAAAAAAAAAATCTTAAGAAGTCTTAATTAAAAAAAAAAAAACAATTTTTATACTTGTCCGGTTGAAATTCCTCGAAAAGTAAAAAAAAAATCATAACTCGAAAACTATGAAATATCGCGGAACATACAGGTGGGTGTTTCGGATACCCCACGAAATGCCGGACCAAAATTTTTTTTTATGACGTCAATCGATGGGCCACCCTGTACATATATATATATATATATATATATATATATATATATATATACTACAGTGAAACTTGGTTAAGTGGGACCTGGATAAGTGAGAAACCTCCATAACTGGAACATATACTGAGGTCCCAACACTTCGGCACTGAATTACCTCTGTTAGTGGGACGATGTAAACCTCTATATCTGGGATTTGTTCTTTCGATTTATCATCATAGTTACCTATATAACTGAGACAGCGAGTAAATTTTATATGCATAAACCTCTGTAACTGAGATAACATTGTTTGTTTACTTATTCTTATTCTACCCAAAAATTCCACACGTAATTCCACGTACTATTATAGGGTCCCTTGCAAGAGGCTTTTTAAAAAAAGAATTATTTTAATTAAAATAAAGTTTATTAGAGTAAACTTATTTAAGGGACCCTTATGCAACCGATCGCCAAGAAGGTTGGGAATAGACTGACCTAGGCTGCTAATGAATATTGCTGCCTATGAGATTACTGAGCCTTATCATGATTGACTCATCGTTTTGGGGTTCAGTGTCTGCTTATAACACCTCCCCTCTTAGTGTGAACTTCGGGGAGAAATACCGAAGTTTACTCTAAAAGGACGTTCTTAGTGCTGGAGCAGGAATTTCTGATAAGTTCTGATCCAGTTCTATAGAACCCGATTTAGATTTGGATTTATTGCTTTTGCGGAAAATATATTTGCTAAGGTTGCAACTGGGCTTACAAAAAACTAAAACCTTATAAACCAAATACAAAATTATAAAGCATACAATTAAACTTATAACTATTGAATAGTGTGTCCCATATTTAACCATGTGAGGAATTTCTTGAGTTTTATCAGTCTCTGATAAAAGTTTGTCCGTTAATATACTGATTTGATTCATATCATCTAAGTTAATGTTCTTTATGTGAATAGGGGAAATACTGTTCGTTAGGTTATCTATTCTACAACAATTACTAGTTATCAAATTAAAATCTGGCAGGTTAATAGGTGAGGTTAAGTTTAAAACGTTGTTATATTTAGGTAATAATGTGGTACCTTTACAATAGCCAATACAATTTCTTGGTATAGATAAGATACCTATGCCGAACATGTCTAGTTCCTGTATCTGATTAAGACCTTGACAATCTAGTGAAAGTTTGGTAAGCTCGGATTGAATATATATAAATCTATTACCACTAAGCATTTTAAATGTACTTATTTTACCATGTATAATCTTGGTATTACATTGTATAGGGATATCCGTAATTGTTTTAGATAACAGCTCACTTTCGCAACTAGGATTCGAATCAGTTTTAAAGGTTATGGGGATTTCACATAAATATTCTGCTGGGCTTAATACTTTACAGTTTTCCAATGATTCTAATTTACAATAATTAGACTTGTCTTTCGTTATGGCAATGTATTTGCTGTTTGGTAAAATTAAACCAAAAGTGTGTGGTTGATTGATATCATGAGGGGTTGGTAGTGCGATATTATTATACAATAAGTATTCATGATTAGATACTAGGGGGACACGCAAAATAAACACTAACTTATAGTTAAAGTAATAACATAGTAAAACTGACGTTCTTATAATAGTATGTATTGAACTTATGTCTAAGTGTACAGGTAAGTTTAGATTGTCAGGCAAGTGCCTCACGTTATCAGCCAATTCCCGGTACACGCCGGTAGGCGAGATAACTGAAGGATGTAATATGTTTTGACTACAGAGTATTATTGCATTTGTTATGTCTTCAAGTTGAAATGCTAGGGTGACTATGGATGTTTCCAAACTATTAAGTACAAAATCTAGAGTTAGTCTTAATTCTAAATTATTCGTTATTCTAGATAAATTCTGGATATTACTTGAAAGTTGATTAACAGCATCATTTAATTTAGCTTCGTTTTGTTTCAATTTTTGAAGTGTGTTATTATATGTAATCATAACGGATTTAGTAATTAAGATATTTTGTCTAATCAACGACAGGTGTTTATCCTGACTATGTTGCAGTGATTCAATTGCTTGATCATACTCGATAGCATCGTTTTCGTCTAAAGTGCCAAAAACTTGTTTGAGAATAGTACCAATTCCTCCGATCCAGGCTCGTTTGGATCTATGGTCTCCATTGTCAGTCAGATAAGAAATGGAACTCAATAATTTTATTATTTTACGTTTTTGAACTACTAGTGGCTCTACTATATTGTGGCATTCTGGGTAGGGTAGGCTGGATCGTTTACATAAGTGTACGACTGTTTCTAAGGCTGAATCTATATTTTCTACATGAGATTTAAAATGTGAGACGTCCATTGGCATGATGATATTTAGGATGCCATTATTAGTTTTCAGTTTTCCTATGTAATCGAAATATATCCCAGGACTCGCAGTTATTGCATGGACGTACTCGTTGGGTGCTTGGGGCTCTGCTGAAGCGCTGTAAGTACATATACTTGTATCATAAGTGATAATGTGTCTCGCTTATTGTTATTAACCTAACTACACCTATAGAGTTAAGATTATATAACTAAGATTATTTTATATCTAGTATATTAATTCTAATTTAAAAACTTTATGTTTACAGGTTGCTGCCGATTTCAGCCAGCTTTATCTCGTCATAATGATGACGGACGTGGCGTCTGTTTATTAATAGTGTCAATGTGTTATTGCCGTGAACCTTTATGATTTTATATGGTCCTTTCCAGATGGGGGACAAGGCCTTTCTCAGTCTAAGGTGGTTCTTTAAATAAACATAGTCGCCAATTTTATATTTTACGGGTCGACTATGGGAATCGTAATAGGTCTTAGACGATTCCTTAGATTTATGAATATAGTCAAGGGCTTTATCACGGGAATATTTTAAGCGGTTTTGTAACATACGAACATAATCGGGATACGTGGTTCCAAGGGGCTCGTCGCATATGGAGTTTGGGATAAACGGTTCATTACCGAACACTAATTCGTACGGAGTGTAGTGTGTTGTGGAGTGAACGGAAGTGTTATAGGTTAGCATGGCTGTATACACATAACGGGGCCAATTCGTTTGTTCGTCATTAACGAATGATTTGAGGTATTCTTTTAGGGTTGAATGGCTCCGTTCAAGGGCGCCTTGTGTTTGTGGGTGATACGGGGTTGACCATAGCTGTTTAATTTTAAAAAACTCACATGTTCTTTTAAATAGATCCGATGTGAAGTTACTTCCCTGGTCAGTTAAGATCATTTTCGGGAGGCCAAATATTGATATGAAATGTAATAAGCATTCGCTTGTTTCCTCGGCAGTTGTGCTACGAAGGGGATAAGCGGTGGAAAACTTTGTGAGGTCATCCTGTAGTGTTAATATGAATTTCAATTTTGCTGGTCCGGATTCTGGAAGGGGTCCTACTATGTCTAATGATATGCGCTCCCATGGTTTACATGATGTACTTGTTATTTGCATGGGTGCGCGATTTATCTTACGCAAAGCTTTATTTTCCTGACACAATTTACAACTTCTTACATAAGACTATGTCGTTGCGCATACCTTTCCAATAATATAATTGTCTTAATCTATTATACAAACGACTGACACCAAGGTGACCAGCTATAGGTAAGTCATGATTATCATGGAGGATTTTTTTTATTTCGGAAGGTGAAGGATAGGTTACACTATTATGATATATATTTATTTGTATATCTGTGTTATGGAATACGTAGTTTAAAATATTATATATTTTAATAAAACTATGTTTATCAAATGGATCACGGAAGTCAGATATAGCAATTTCCCTAGTCTGTTCGACAATTACTATTTCATCACGAACTGATTTGAGAGTTTCGAATATTTCACAATACGACGTTTGGTCAAAATGATGCACTTTTATATATAAAAGGTAATAATCTTTGTTGCCTGATTGGACCTTAGAAAAGGTGTGTAATTGCTTTTCTTTGTTTAGAATTGAGTCCCGATCTTCCAGGTTGCTTAATATTTCTTCAATATATGGATTTGAGTCATCGAGATCGATTGCTGTGGGCACTAAGATGACTTTACAGGTAGTTTTCAGTAAGCTATCATTATGTTCAATGATATTTGTGTTAAACGATTTATTTTTATCAGCGGTTCGCTTCAGGAAATCTGAATAGCCGTCAGTAGGCAAGTCAGGGTCGGGACTGAGGTGAGTATGTTGGGTTATTGGGTCCTCAGATGGTTGAGGCGGTCCAGAAGACGAGGGGTGCCGTGGGATATCTGTTGGGTTAAAATTTGGAGAAGCTACGTTTAAAAGTTCTGGGGTAGGTATTTCTAAGAGGTAATCAGGATCAAGTTCGTCTGACGGAAAGGAAGTTGGTGACGTAATTAGGTCAAATAAATCTCTGTCTGAATTGTCTAGATTTTCAGCTGCGTTATTAAGGTTAGGATTTGAAACATTGGGTGTTGGCGCTTTATCAGTAGCAGGCTGGACAGGATTTACGGGAAATCTGGATAGGGCGTCTGCGTTAGAGTTTATTTTTCCCTTTTTGTACTGTATATCATATTCAAATTCTTCTAATTTTAACCTCCAGCGTATAAGTCTGGAACCGGGATCTTTACAGTTAAATAGCCACTGAAGGGGCTTATGGTCCGTAATAATGGTAAAACGTCGACCATATAAGTATGGTCGGAAGGTTTTGGTTCCAAATACTATTGCTAAACATTCTTTTTCGGTGACGCTATAGTTACATTCGGCTTTATTTAAGGTACGAGACGCATAAGCAATGGGTAAATCACTTCCGATGGGACCTTGAGACAAGATAGCTGATATGGCATAATTAGACGCATCACAAGTTAGTAAAAAGGGTTTGTTGAAATCGGGATAGGCTAGAATAGGTGCTTCGACCAGTTTCATTTTCAGAGTCTCGAAGCCAAGCTGTTGTTCATTGGTCCAATTAAATGGGACGTCCTTTTTTAGGAGTGAGGTAAGGGATTTGGCTAGCTTCGAAAAATTGGGGATGAAACGCCTGTAGTATGACACAAGGCCTAAAAAGGATTTTATGTCTTTGGGAGACTTTGGGACGGGATACTGAGTTACGGCCTTGACCTTCTCTGGGTTTGGCTTTACACCGTTTTGGGTAATGATATGACCTAGGTAAGTTACTTCCTTTCGGAGAAATTCACATTTTCCTGGTTGTAATTTAAGATTAAACTGTCGAAGTCTATCAAAGATGGCCTTGAGATCTTGGATTGCTGATTTTAGATCAAATGCATACTGGACAATATCGTCTAAATAAACAAAACACCGATAGCCTTGTAGTCCTGTAAGGCAATTATTCATAAGTTTTTGAAAGGTACTTGGAGCATTTTTTAAGCCAAATGGCATTCTATTGAATTGAAAATGGCCTTGAGGTACAGAAAAGGCTGTTTTGGGTGCGTCTTCTGGCGTAACCATGATCTGATGAAAGCCTGATGATAGGTCTAAGGTAGTGAAATATTGGCTCTTACCTAATTGGTCGAGGATCTCAGTAATTTGAGGGATAGGATAAATTTCGCCTACTGTGATGTCGTTTAGTTTCCTGTAGTCGATTACAATGCGCCATTTCTTTTGCCCGGAGGCATCAGCTTTTTTAGGTACAATCCATATGGGAGAAGACCAGGGAGAAGATGAAGGTTTAATAATATCCTGATCCAACATTTTGTTTATTTGGGTTTCTACTTCTTTCTTATGACACTCAGGGAATCGGTATGATTTTGTATTAGTAGGAGTATTACTTGTAGTTTTAATATCGTGTTGGATGGCTGATGTGAATGATAAGGGTTCATCTGGTAAGTGGAAAATGTCAGAATAATCTGAGCATAAATTTAATAGAGCTTCGGCTTCTTCACCGTTTAAGTGGGAGGTCCTCAGAGAATTAAGGACTTGTTTAGTTCGCTCAGTTACGTTTTCACTTTGCGAGTTCGTCTGAACAGGGTAAGCATCGATTTTGTCTAATCTAAGGTTAAGGTTATGTTTAATTTTCGTGGCTTTATTAGAAATATTAATAACAGATATGTTGATTCTATTGTTATCTTTAACCTTCACTAAACAGTTGGCTACTAAGAGAGTTTCAGAAAGGTGTTGATCTAGTATTACGCCCTCCTTTAACTCTGGATTTATGACAGAACATTCTATCACCGTTTCTGTTCGTGGTGGTATTATGTAGCATGAATCGAAGAAATGAATATTAATTTCATTGTGATTTATTTTCAGAACGTCACGACAGTAGTCTATGTTGCAGCTGTTAGTTGTAAGGAAATCATTACCTATAATACCGTCATAAGGTAGATTAATGTCTTTGATCACATGAAACTTATGGCTCACTGATTTAGTGTTGGAAACCTTGAATTTAAAATTGAAATGACCTACGGTCTGAGTGGTTTCCTCGCCAGGATCAATACCTTTAATGTTTATAGGTTTGGGAGTGATTTTAGGTTTGATTAGTATGCTTGATTCTTTCAACAAGCAGATTGCAGAACCTGAGTCTACAAGAAGTGTGAGTGGGATGTCAGACACCTGTGACTCCACTAGCACATGGGGTAATAGCTTTTTCGAGGTATCAATGTTAATCTCGTAAATTTTGCTATCAGAATTAAGGTTTCCGTTTTGGGACTGGTTACCCTGGTGTATAACCTTAGAAGGGATGAGGTTTCCGTTTTGGGGCTGGTTACCCTGGTGTATAACCTTAGAAGGGATGAGGTTTCCGTTTTGGGGCTGGTTACCCTGATGTATAACCTCGGAAGGGATGAGGTTTCCGTTTTGGGGCTGGTTACCCTGATGTATAACCTCGGAGGGGTTAAGGTTTCCGTTTTGGGGCTAGTTACCCTGGTGTATAACCTTAGAAGGGATGAGGTTTCCGTTTTGGGGCTGGTTACCCTGATGTATAACCTCGGAGGGGTTAAGGTTTCCGTTTTGGGGCTGGTTACCCTGGTGTATAACCTTAGGATCTATGCCGACTTTGACCTTACGTCCTGTGCGGCATGGTTGCAGGACATTCGTTAGTTTAAATCCCCATCACCGGCATCTTTGCCTTCTTCATCGCAGACGGACTCATCGGAATCGTCACAGTCATCGACGAAGTTGACTTGAGAGGGGTTAGGAACGGGTTGGAACCCGGAAGATCTACTGGAATCTTTTTGAGATTGAGGATTAGGATATCGTTTCTGCCGTTTTTGACAGTTATTGATATCATGACCGACCTCTTTGCAATATCTGCATGATAGGTGCGGGTCATGTTTAGGATTGCTTCCCGACGTACTCGGTTGCGAGGATGATTTCTGCGCGATCTTACTGCTACTTTGAGCAGAGGCTTTCGATTTGAATTGATTTTCTTTAGCCTGTTTATCCTGATGTGAGCTGTGATTGCGCTTGTATAAGGTTTCTAGTATCCTTTCTTCAGAGATAGCTAAGTTCACGGCTTCGTTAAAAGATTTAGGCATTCTACATCTTACTATATTTGAAACGCGGGGATTTAAACCCATAAGGAAATGGTGGAGTGTTAAGTCCTCCATGGCTGCTGTGCGACCCGGTATTTCTTTCACTTTATAATTAGAAAGTGATATTTCAGTTAATAACTGTGAGAGATAAGTCTCCATTCGAAGGGCGAATTGTCCAACATTTTCGGAGGAAGTCTGTTTGGCTTCTTGGAGATCAGTAAGTAAATGTGTGTAGTGTTTCCTTTCCGAAAATTGAGTTTTTAGAAATTCTTTTAGTTGTTCCCAAGACGTGAATTCTTTTATTGAGCAGGCAGTTTCTGCCTTGCCTGTAAGTTGGCACAATATGTATTTAAACAAGATTGATTTTTGTGGTTCAGTCGCTAGCTCGTAAGCATTGTTGCAATTATTAAGGAATGAATTTAGTTGTTCGCGACTGCCATCATATGGTTTTACAAACTTTAGTAAAATATTAAGGTCCATTTCTACTGCTGTTTGCCTAGTTATCCTGGGTGATAGGATCGGAGATTTTAGTTCCGGAAGGTCTGATGGAATTTCGATTTGCAGCTTACTACTGTCTTCAGTTTTAGGCACTTTAGGAGGCATAACATAAATTAGACATTCAATGACTTAAACAGTAAAACAACTAGTAGATATCAAATAGCACAGGAAGTTACAATTAGCAAACGTTCAATAACTTACAGGAACGCGTAGGCGGCGATAAGGGTTAGCACTGGGAATAGCTGCATAGTGACGCTCACACGCAGATAACTCAATTTACACTTAACTCCACTGGACACTGATAAGCACTGTACGAAACACTCAAGAGATGCTCGGGGGTCGGCACACGGGGTGCCTGGAGGATTTGATGCGTGAAGAACTCGCAGGATACGTGAAGGACTTGCAGGACTCGCAGGATGCCCGCAGGATGCTCGCAGGATGCTCGCAGGATAGTAGTAGGCTGCGCTTACTATGCGCTCAGGGTGATAGAGTCACGCAGAATCACGACGTGTTACACATAGAACACTTATTAGTTTTTACCATTTTTATTTTATAAGGTTGCAGGATACGGAGAGTCTATGCACTTGTTTTAAGTAAATGTATTTTACGCGAATCGGCACTGGGGATTTCCGTATCCCACCGCTGCCACCAAATATTATAGGGTCCCTTGCAAGAGGCTTTTTAAAAAAAAGAATTATTTTAATTAAAATAAAGTTTATTAGAGTAAACTTATTTAAGGGACCCTTATGCAACCGATCGCCAAGAAGGTTGGGAATAGACTGACCTAGGCTGCTAATGAATATTGCTGCCTATGAGATTACTGAGCCTTATCATGATTGACTCATCGTTTTGGGGTTCAGTGTCTGCTTATAACAGTACGTAAGTACAAATTTTGACCTTCAATTACCTTCAGTTTTAGTTTCGCTTTACTATCATACATATGTTTATTTGAAAAATGCCAAAACGAAAGCTACAATCGTCATCATGTCGTGAAAAACTGAAGTTAATATCCGTTTCTATTAATGGAACCCTCTGTAAATGAGACAGATATTTATTTATACCTGTATATCTGAGACACTGGGTAAGTGGAATACCTCTATAAGTGAAACGACATTGCAGGTCCCTTGATTTCTCACTTAACCAGATTTCACTGTATATAACCTTTCATCCCTTCCTTTTCATCCCCTTTGGGACGAAACTTCTGTTTTTATTTTCTAACTGTCTTGCATCCAGACTACACCCATTGGTTTTGTCAGCGCAGATTTTGTCAGTGAACGTATTAATTTAAGATTTTTATTTTAACATGTTTGTTATACAGAATCACGAGTACGACTTAGAAACGATGTTGAAACCTAAGCCAGTCTCGGAACTGATGGCGTTGGCGAGAACAATATCGCCGAACATAACGTTCTACCTCCCGAGGAACTCAAGGCTGGAACGGGTGTAACCAGTTTATTTTTGAGTCTGAAAAATATAATATTTAAAAGACTAGCGGCTGCCAGCGTCTTTGTCCGCGTGGAGTAAGTTATGCTCTTCTGCTATTGGTCGCAGCTTGATCTTTGATTTATAGCTAATAGCTTTTCCGATTTAATGGGCTATCAAATGCAAAAAGAATTTTTCAAATCGGACTAGTAGTTCCTGAGATTGGTGTCATCAAACAAACAAACAAACTCTTCAGCTTTATATATTAGCATAGATTTGAGCGTTTTTTAGTAAACTATATATACATAGATATGTACAAATACGCTGTGATTTTTTGTAATATTTCGACACTGGTAATGGACAAAAATTAAAACAAATATAGGTTAAACAATTACTTTAATTCCTACAGAACAAAATTCAGTATACGCTTTGATTTCAAACACTTTTATAACTCTTTCAAAAATACTCATTCCTCTGAAAACAAACTAAAAATACCATTCAATTAATATTTTTTTACGTGAAATTCAGTACAAGACGTCCCTTTGATATTGTTTCAGATACTATCACTAGCTAAACAAGTCGGCGGCTCAGTGGAGATCGAGCAAAACTTTCTTGATAAAAGATTCGTCGCTATAACAGTATATTTCTACTAAGTGAATCATTAGTACAGACGACAGCAGGTCAAGCTACCCGAAACTGCCAAATAGTCTCGATCAACCTTGAGCCTTAATACTTTATAGGTAAAGGTCAAAATTGAATACAGAAATCTTACAGAATCGTTTGTACATCTGAATTTGAAAAATATGTATGATATTGATATAGATAATATTGAGACTTTGTAAATATGGTTAGTGATCATATTTAAATTAATATTATACTAATTAATATTTAAATTGTTAATAAATGTTAAACTCGTCGCATTATCATCATCATGATCATCATCTCAGAGTTAATCTCAGTCGCATCCGTAGCTTTTCAGCTGTCTGTAGAGTCTGGGGTCCGCTTTACCAGTCCAACTGCTGATTTTAGCTAAAATTCGATATTTTCCGTGAAGCGACTGCCGTCTGACCTCCACAACCTGAAGGCGATATCGAAGCATTGCAGTTAGACCAATTGTTAGACTTTTGAGGGCTCCAACAACCGGTAACGACTGCCACCAGATGTTCGTATGGCGTACCAACGGTTTAACGTGCTTTCCGAGACACGACCAGACCAGTGCAAATATTCATGCATTCAAATATTTGCACTGTGCGGAGATCGAACTCGCGCCTCGCTGCGCAACGGCCGCGTTCGCTACCGCTACGCCACGGAGGCTGTCAAACTCGTCACATTATATTAGCTACTAAAAACAAATTATAAAATGACAGATTGTAGGTATATAATAATTGAAATGTCCATAATTATTAGATATTATAATGTCAAAACAAAATTAATGCTATTATATCAGTGTCAAATTAGAATAAATAAAATATAATAAGAAACAAATTTATTGCCATTACTTTCTTTCAACATAAGTCAAAAATTGATTTACCGTGTAAAACCATTTTTCTTTTAGCCACTGTATCAATTTCTTTTTCTATATAAGCAAAGGTGGTAAGCAGAGCCTATATCTGTCTCTGGAAGCAACACTCCTTTTGGTTACATCTATATGCTTCATAAAATTTTAAGGATGTTGTCGTACTAGTAGGCACAATTCTTTAATGTACATTTATTTTATTAATATGTAATATTTTATTTTATTTAAAAAGAGGCTTACAGCTATCCATGTACCCCGCTCTACAGATAGCACGCACACATTTTTTTTGTACTATAAACACTTTATTGATATCCACCGAGTTACCCCACAACAAGAGACCATAGGACAGAACCGAGGAATCGTATCCGTGATAACATATACACATAGAGCCGCTTCAGTTGAGACCGTGTCTTTTACCCGTCTTACCAATTTGTCACAAACATAGACGACATGCATTTTCCAGTCGCAATTTTGATCCACTTACCACTTGTTCTACAGTCATCATCATCAGAGATTGCTTCGAGCTGTCAGTCACAGCCACGTTAAAGGCAGTTCCGCCGTGGTACCGGTTGCGCACAATTGTGTGTCGCTGCACTCAGCACCTCTTTGTCAATTTAAACAACTTTTTTTTGATTGGTTGAAGAACCTCTTAAAAACCAATTCCTTGTCTCGCTAGAACAATATTATTGTACAGGCCATGCCCAGTGGGCGGTCCTAGACAGAGACAGCCGTAGTTTTATCAACCTAAATTTAAAAACAACTGGAAGCGGTTTGCTGCACGATAACAGGTGACGCACATAGTCAATTAGTCATCGGCTACGTATGCTACGCGCCACTGCTACGAGCCGCCGTTGTTCACCGCTACGCGAGAGACACTTACTACGAGAACGTTACGCCACCTCCAGTGCTACACAGTCATCGTTAGTTATGTGTACAAAGGACAGGTCTAAAAGGAATATTATAAAGGGAGAATTCTTTACTGCAGTTAATATGTCGATAAAACGCACTCCCCCTGCAACTCCTAAGACGCCAGTGGGACTTTCTCAATCAGAATCAGATTTAAACACGATACAATTGAGAGACAGTTCCTTCGTAAATATAAACCGGATCAAAAGACCCGGTAAAGAACTGGCGCAGTCCCCCAATGGTGACGATAAAAACCTGAAACAGTAAACTTTGGAACTACTAAATAACTGGAAATCCGAATTTGAGGTAAAATCAATAAAATATGTGCTAAACAAAACATTCTGGTTTCGAAACTAACTACGGAAATATCGGAATTTTTAAAAAAAAATATTTGATAACAAAAAACCCGTCTGCATAAAACTCTAACGAACTCAAAAGGCACAAACAAATTAAACAATCGCATTTGGGGGATTGTTCTATGGAATACTTGTTTATCTAGCTAAGAAGTCCCCCAACTGCGATTGTTCAACTTGTTTGTGCCTTTTGAGTTCGTTAGAGTTTTGTTCAGGGGGTTTTTTGTTTTTTTCAAACATTTTTTTTTTATTTCCATCTTTTCAGTTTTAATAAATTATTTTTCTAATGTTGGGAATCTTAAAAAATTGTTTAATTATTTTTTCATCGTTCCATTTAATATTAAAACTGCATGTTATATAAATATGTATTTAGAATGAGTATTTAAAATCCTTCATTTGAAAACCAACTCGATATGTTTGGTAGATTTTTTTTTCCTCATAATATGTCGTCAAACATCCGCATTTTGTTTTTTTTAATGCCACCTGTCTAAGACAAATCTAAAGATGTCTCAAATGTGAAAATCCGTTTAGTGGTTCTGGAGATACAAGATAATACAGAATATTACATAGACTCATATTGTACAAGATACGCGCTTTGTGTATGCCTCCGAATGTAGTTCTGTTTATAACTTTTGCAAAAAATTGAAACTGACTGACTACTGTGCTGATATTTCTACGTGTACAATACGTAGGTACGGACCATAGCAGGTCAAGCTACCCCAAACTGTCAGATATTTCCAACAACATAGATCCATAGTGCTTTAGAGATAAAGTTGATAATCTAATAAGGAAATCTGACAGATTGTAGTAGCTTGATGTGATGTCGTCTGTACATAAGTTTGGTACTGTTTCAATTTATGTTTCTGGATTTAAGCACCTAATCATTGTTATTTTTTTTAAATGCCTTATCATTGAATTTACATCTTGTTTTAGTCTTTTCAGTTGATTTTTAATTGTAGTTATCCATGCAGGTGGGTTTTTAGTTTCTAGGTGGGTTTGTAGATATTCAACACAATGTAAATTGTTTTTATGAATAAAATAAATGAAATGAAATTAATGTCTTTTTTTTAATTATTATTTTATTTATATCATTTTAGTTAAAAGATATATAACGTAACCGGATCGATTCCTTAAATGAGTTTATGTCATGTGGTTGATTTAGCAATTTGTTATGTTAACAGAACTGATATCAAGTCCGGAACGAGTCCTCACTCTACTGAAAGCAACGTAAGCATGACCTTTTGCAAATAAGTTTTTACTTAAATCTACAACTGCTGGGTCTAAAGTTGTGCCCGTTGTAATTTATGCACCATCTACCCAGCATAAAATTTTAAAAAAAGCGGACCTCGGGCTCCAACGCGAAAGCCGCGGTTGCGACCGGGATTATACGCTGAGATGTTGATGATGACTACCCAGCATAAAATTAAGAGAAATATTCGTCGCTCAATCTTGTCTTTACCACATCAAGCATCAAATTCTGTAGTACGAGGCTGGATCCAGACAGTAATACCAGGTAGGTTCCCTGTTATACTTGGGTCATCAACTCCACAAATACCGCTTGTGGTAGTTCTCCTGGCTCCAACTGCTCTCTACGTAGTGCAGGCCAATTTATTCGTCGGATAACACCCATGGCACCGTTAACCAGCCTATGGTGAACATTGATTTTCCGTCTTAGCATGGCTCGAGTCGTAATTTGAGTTGGTTAGGCATACTACCTGATTTATTGGGATCTTCAGGTATGTATTCCTCTCGTGGTTTTTGACCATATGTTTTATGATCAAATGTTGTCTACAGCACTAACATTGTATACTTTTGTGAGGTTTTGTAACTTTTTGTCATGGTGGCAATATATGCATATTAATTTATCAGTTTTTTTTTTTTTATCATTCCATTTATAATTTAAACTGCAAAAAAAGAGGAAGACCTGTAACTAGATGAACAGACGACATCAAACGAGTTGCAGCGGAAAACTGGATGAAAGTAGCCAAAGACCGTGACCGCTGGGGTTCTCTGGAGGAGGCCTTCATCCTTAATATTTGAGGGGTTTATGCATGCAAGCCATTTTTCTTCGTAAATATCTGAAAGAATTTATAATAATATTTTTTTTATCTATGTAATGAGCATTGTTTTTATTTAATACTTAATGAATATTGAAATCGTATGCAACTGCTTTAATTCCTTCTTTGCCAATATAGGCGCTGACTTAGCTAAAAAAATACCACCTAAATATCATGACACTGAAGTATACAAACAGTTGTACAGAACTAAAATAGAACCTAAGTACCCTGGCATACCAGAATTTGCCCCTGCTTCTTTTACGGAAGTTAGCAAGATTATTGATAACTTAAATTCGAATACGACAACTGGTCTCGATGGCATCTCATGCAAGTCTCTGAAAAGTATTAAAAATGTTATAGTCGAGAAACTAACTACCTGCATTAATCACTGCCTTAAATCCGGGTATTTTCCTGATTCCCTCAAGATCGCTAAAGTGAGTCCCATTTTTAAATCTGGCAATAAATCGGACCCAAGTAATTATCGTCCTATCTCGGTACTACCAGTCATTTCTAAAATCTTCGAAAAAATAATCTACAACCGTATGGATAAATATTTGAGCTCTAACAATTTCCTCTACCATAAACAGTATGGCTTCCGTTCTAAATCAAATACATTATCAGCCTGTATAGACCTTGTTACCAACTTGAAATGTAAAATAGACAAAAAAACAAATAGCTCTTGGTATATTTATTGACTTAAAAAAAGCGTTTGACACGATAAGCCATAAACTTCTTCTACAAAAACTACATGATATTGGCATCAGGGAATCAGCACATAAAATAATTGAGTCATATCTTGCTAATAGACACCAGATAGTTAAAATTGGTGAGGCTAAAAGCACTCCTGAACTAATGACTCACGGTGTTCCACAAGGTTCCCTGCTTGGACCTCTGCTCTTCCTAATATACATCAATAATATAAAAGACTTAGAACTAGATGCAGATGTAACATTATATGCCGATGACACTTGTCTCTTCTACTTTGGCAATGAAATTAAAGAAATCGTAAGTCGAGCCCAAGAGGACCTTAATATCTTATTTGCTTGGTTTCAGTACAATTTACTTACTATTAATGTGACTAAGACCAACTTTATGATATTTTGTGCTAAAAATAAACATGTTTCAAATTTCCAACAAATACACGTCAATAATGAACCGTTAACAGAAGTAGAATCGGTGAAATATCTTGGTCTAATTTTAGATAAACACCTAACATGGAAGCTGCACTTGGATAATGTGCGTTCAAAATTATCATCATTGATGGGTATACTACGAGGTTCTGTTTGTTGCTTTCCCAAACCAGTAAAGTATATAATTTATAATTCCCTCGTCAAATCTCACCTGATCTACCTAATTGAAGTCTGGGGCTCTGCAGCTAAAACCAACATACAAAATTTGCAAATCACTCAAAATAAAATGATTAAATTGCTCTTTCACCTTAATTACCTAACGCCCACCGAAACCGTTTTCCATATAACTAAATTAATGACAATTGCTCAAATATTTAAATTCCATACCTGCATCCTTGTACGGAAAATACTAACAAAAGATACACATTCGCAAATAATTTTTACAAAAAAAGCTCAAATCCAGACTCGGTTACTGAGAAATGCTAATGATATCTGTCTATACAGCAGACCACGGACCAACTATGGTACTAGAAACATTAAATATGAAGGCGCCAAAATGTATAACGA
The DNA here is from genome assembly GCA_017933935.1 of Sesamia nonagrioides. Taxonomy (NCBI): domain Eukaryota; kingdom Metazoa; phylum Arthropoda; class Insecta; order Lepidoptera; family Noctuidae; genus Sesamia; species Sesamia nonagrioides. The sequence continues at coordinate 4,615,669 of JADWQK010000188.1, forward strand.
ATTGCCAAGAGACATTAAGGAAATACAATCTTTACCATTATTTAAAAAGAAGTTAAAATTTCACATTATGAAAACTTTCCAATTATCATAGTCGTATCATAGCACGGAATGCTCACATAGTTATAAACTACTAGCTGCGCCTAGCGGTTTCGTCCGTATATGTTGCGATCCCTTGGGAAGATCGGGGTAAAAAGTGCTTCATTCCTGGTTATAGACTATTTGTGTGCCGAGTTTTTATTCGGATCTGTTGGACGATAAAGTGTGAAGGGTAATAAACATCTATTATTACATACATATATCCATATATTATATCATCGCAAAATTTCGCATTTCAATATCGCTAGCAAAACGCAAATTAAATTGCAAGTCCAAACAAATATTAACATCAAAAGTAATAGATGCCTTCGATAGTAACTTTCATAAAAATTGCGTTTCGATACGTAATAGGGACTCATAATCTTACTTTTGCAGGTTACCCACAAGCATTTAAAAAAAAAAAAAAATGTCTATATGTAAATCTTATGTAATACACTCGCTCGACTCTAATCTTCTCAATCTGTTTTAGCATAACTTACCTTATTTTACTAACATAATAATAAGTCAATAACTAACAATACTAACAATAATAACTAAAAATGTAATGAACCTGTCTAAGTTTAAAAATATGCCGTTCCGTTTCTTGTTACAAGGAACGTTTACTTATGTAACCAGTGTTTCTCATTATAAGTGAATCATTGTATTCTGTTTTTTGAGAAATAAATGTCTTAAACCATATAAATCTAATTAATAATATTGTTAAAAAAGAAATGTAATTAATAATAGGTATATTGAATATTTTATTGATGTTGTTAAATTAAGTTTTATGAACATGAATACCTTATAATAATATTTATGAAATTTAAATTTATTTATAATATGTGTGAATCATATTATGCATGAAATAAAAGGCTTTTTTTTATTTTCATTATTTATTTATTATACTAGTTTTCCTTCTGCGGCTTAACCCGCGTGGTATTCGGTTATATCGCGCTTTTTAGATTTCTTTCGGGAATATGTCAATAACAAACTGTTATGCTTTAACTGTCTAGCACTTGGGCACTCGGTAAAGAGATGTAGACTACCAGTGTCTTGTCAGAAATGTCACCGACGTCTTCACTCTTTACTTCATGAGACTAAGAAGTCTTTTCTTTTTGGCATATATGGTTTGCTCCTTTAGTTTCATATCAATAGTCGCCCGTGCCCAAAAAGGGTAGTCGTGCCGATCATACCAACTATTGGCCGTTTTCAATAACCTCCAGACTCTGCAAGATTGGAGCGTGTATTGAACTCGCGCCTCTTGGCTTACCTGGGAGGTAACGATTTCCTCAGTGACCGACAGTACGGGTTTTGACACAATCGGTCAACTGGGGACTTACTAGTGTATGCCACTCACCTGTGGGGCGAGGCCCTTGAGAAAAAAGGGGGAAGCGATTGCCGTCTCCCTTGATGTCTCGAAGGCCTTCGACCGGGTATGGCACGCTTGCCTTTTGAGTAAGCTTCCAGCGTACGGCATTTCCGCTGGCCTGACTGGCTGGGTAAAAGACTTCCTGACTGAACGGTCCCTCCGATTTGTTGCCGACGGATGCTCATCGGAGCCCATTTCGAGCAATGCCGGTGTTCCTCAGGGGTCTGTTCTCTCTGCAACTCTGTTCATGGTGCATATTAACGATCTGCTGATGCCCGGCATCTATGGGTATACAGATGACAGCACAGTTGAGGAGAGATACCTGCCGGAAGCTCGGGCTAGTAAGGAATCAATCCGGTCCGAAAGAGACGCTATGGTCTCCGAATGGGGCAAAGCCAATCTTGTAGCATTCAATGCCGCCAAAACACAGGCGTGCCTTTTCACCGCCAAAAGGAGCCCGTTCACCTTGGCTCCTACTTTTCAGAATGTATCCTTGGAGTGCACCGACCGCCTTCAGCTTTTGGGACCTCGAACCTAAACTTTGGGCGGTTCATTGAGTCCAAGGCCAAGCTGGCTGCCAGAAAACTTGGCGTCATCGCAAAGGTCCGGCGGTACCTCACATCGGGGCAGCTTCTGATGTTGTACAAGGCACAGGTCTGTTCGTGTGTGGAGTACTGCAGCCACATTTGGGCTGGTGCTGCGAAATGTCACCTGGCTACTTTGGATTCAGTGGAGAGGCTGCGAAGAGGCTAATTGGTGACCCTGATTTAACTCGAGACGGTCTCCAAAGCCTATAGCACAGGCGTAGAGCAAATCAGCAGGGAATTGCATGATTTAATTCCCCTATTTCCGTTCCACCATCGGACGACCCGTCGTACGGCGAGTTTCCACCCTTACGTTGTTAACACTACTACGATCCGGACGAAGCGTTTCGCCTCCTTCTTTATACCGCGTACATCGAGGGACTGGAACAACTTGCCGGCGGCGGTATTTCCGTCGGACTACAATTTGAGTGTCTTCAAGGCTAGAGTGAATAGGCTTTTAATAAACTAGCGCGCTTTACCATCAACGATCGCATCACTGCTTACCATCAAGCGGGATTGAGGACAAGCACTGGTTTATAATATATAAAAAAAAGGGTTAACCGAACTCACGTTACGATTGTTTCTGTGAAGATGTATTTATTACCTATTAAGGTGTCATTACCGTCATGAGTGTAGCCACACTGGGGCAAGCTGGGGCGCTTGCTCCACCCTGGCTCTGATCTAAAAGGTACCTAATTAAATATAAAATCAAATGTTAAAAAAAACCCGAGAGGGGATAACCCCTCTCGGGTTACCCCCTCCCGGCCTACACAATAAAATTCAGTATGTAACGTTTTACTTTCAAACACTTTAATAACTCTTTCAAAAATACTCATTCCTCTGAAAACAAACAAAAAATACCATTCAATTAATATTTGTTTAACGTGAAGTTCAGTACAAGACGTTCCTTTGATATTGTTTCAGATACTATCCCTAGCTAAACAAGTCGGCGGCTCAGTGGAGATCGAGCAAAACTTTCTTGACAAAAGATTCGTCGCTATAACAGCATATTTTTCAGGAGACCCTATATCACCAAACATTTTTATAGCTGTACTGGAATCCATCATACGTGAACTAGACTGGAAAAATTGTGGATTATCCATCAAGGGTAGATATCTAAGTCATTTACGTTTTGCGGACGATTTGGTTTTACTGACAGAATCGAGCCAACAACTACAATATACGCTAGAAACTTTACATAAAGTTAGCAGACAAGTTGGCCTAGAAATGAACATCACAAAAACCAAAGTAATGACGAATTTCAAAAAGTCTAATATAAGAATTGGTAATGACCTCATAAACTATGTGGATCATTATATATATTTGGGAAAACAAATTGGATTTAACAGGGAAAGTAATGCCCTAGAAGTGGAGAGAAGAGTCAAACATACATGGAACAAGTATTGGAGTTACAAGGAAATATTTAAAACCGAAATGCCTATCAAAATAAAGAAAACAATTATGGACTCTTGTCTCATTCCCTGTCTTACGTACGCATGTCAAACATGGAAGTTTACTAACAAAATAAAAAATAAAATAGTCACATGTCAACGAGGTATGGAACGTAGTATGATGAACATCAAGAAAATAGAGAAAATTAACCACACAAAAATACATACATTTAATTTCTGGCTGTAACAATAGATTCACTTAGTTACAGCCAGAAATTAAAATGGAAATGGGCCGGTCACATAGCGCGACTTAAAGATCAAAGATGGACAAAAACAGTCACGTTGTGGAGAGGTCCATCAGGCAAACGATGCAGAGGAAGACCATACGCAAGATGGGATGATGAAATTAAGAAGATAGCTGGCCCATAATGGCATCAATTAGCCCAAGACCGCGAAAAATGGAAAGCGTTGGAGGAGGCCTTTACCTGAGGGGGGTTCCAGTAGAAAAATAGAATAAATATTGAAACATGTTTTTTATAGTCTAGGCTAATCTAATAAGGCTTTTTTATTTTTATTTTATTTATTTATTAACAGCATATTTCTACTAAGTCATCATCATCATCACAGCGTTAATCCCAGTCGCATCCGAAGCCTTTTCAGCTTTGGAATCTGGGGGTCCGCTTTACCAGTCCAACTGCTGAAATGGCAAAACTTCGACATTTTTCCGTGAAGCGGCTGCCGTCTGAACTCACACAACCCGAAGGCGACATCGAACCATTGCAGTTAGACCAATTGTTGGACTTTTGAAGGCTCCAACAACCCGTAACGACTGCCACTAGATGTTTGTATGGCAACCGGGACCAACGGATTAACGTGCTTTCCGAGGCACGACTAGACCAGTGCAAATATTAATATTCATGCATACAAATATTTGCACTATGCGGGGATCGAACCCGCGCCTCGCTGCGCAACGGCCACGTTCGCTACCGCTACGCCACGGAGGCTGTCAATCTCGTCATAATATATTAGCTACTAAAAACAATTTATAAAATGTCAGATTGTATATAATAATTGAAATGTCCATAATTATTAGATATTATAATGTCAAAATAAAATTAATGCTATTAAGTCAGTGTCAAATTAGAATAAATAAAATATAATAAGAACGAATTTTATTGACATTACTGCCTTTCAACATAAGTCAAAAATTCATTTACCGTATAAAACCGTTTTTCTTTAAGGCTGTGTATCAATTTCTTTTTTAAATGCGTTTGGTAATCTATACTAATATATAAAGCTGAGGCATTTGATAGTATGTTTGTTTGTTTGTTCGCGCTAATCTCAGGAAATACTGGTCCGATTTGAAAAATTCTTTTTGCGTTGGATAGCCTATTAATCCAGGAAAGCTTTAGGCTATATAACATCCGGCTGCGACTAATAGGAGCGGAGCATAACTAACTTTACGCGAACGAAGTCGCTGCCGGCCTCTAGTTTATTATATACCTTAATAGCCATGACATAGGAATTTCTTTTATACAAATTAAGCTTGCATTGTGGTAAGCAGGCCCTGTGTCTGTCTCTAGAAGCAACACTCCTTTTGGTTACATCTCTATGCTTAATAAAATTTTCAGGATGTTGTCGTACTAGTAGGCACAATTCTTTAATATACATTTACAGACATGCTAATGGTAATATATTGTATTTTTTTAAAACAGGCTTATTGCTATCCATGTACCTACCCCGCTCTACAGAAAGCACGCACATATTTGTTTTGTACTATAAATACTTTATTGATATCCACCGAGTTACCCCACAACAAGAGACCATAGGACAGAACCGAGGAATCGTATCCGTGATAAGCACATAGAGCCGCTTCAGTTGAGACCGTGTCTTTTAACCGTCTTACCAATTTGTCACAAACATAGGCGACATGCATTTTCCAGTCGCAATTTTGATCCACTTACTACTTGTTCTATAGTAGTGTATTTAATATTCAAATTTAATGGGTTTCTCATGTATGTTTGAAATTGGATCATTTTCATATTTCATCATCTCCATATTTATTTGTAGGTTGTTGGATTTCAACCAGTGTATAACGTTTTTGTTGGCTTCATTTATCACATACCTACCTACTCGTCGATGTAACCTTTGGTCTAAGAGTGAATAAACTTGTTGGTCACACTTTATTCACAATCGAGCATTTCTATCATACTTTATGCTAATATGAATCTATGATCTTGTAAACACTAATGTTTACTATTCTATAAGAAATCTGCTCAAGTAGTAAGGGTTCCGTAGTCAACTAAGTGCCCTTATAGTTTCGCCTTTAGTTTTTATCCTTTAATCTGCTAATAATATTGTTAATATTTTTGGAAATAAACGCTCTAAAAGTAAACAAATATGTCCCCTCCCTCCAAGTTTTGAACCAGAACAACAATCACATCATCACATCACATCACACCGACAAACTCTTTGTGGAAAGTATGAATGAAAAGGAAAAAGGAGCTTTGGTATGATTTATTGATGTATTGTGAAAGTTATTGGGCAATACTAACAATCTGCACGATCTAAGGACTACAAAACTATTGTTCAATGGATTCCAGCAGCATACGACGCTAAAGGCAACAAGATAAGCTTTTATTACACTTTCACTTAAACTATTGTTAGACAAGGTAGGGCGAAAAGTGAAGCACTGTCTAAGATAATTGCTTTTATTTGTGTTCTAAAACTCAAGGAATAGGCAATTGTCTTTTTCCATACTATTATTATAACTGTAAAAGTAACTCTGCTTTCCAAATGTCTCAGGTAAGCGGTTGGGCTATAAAGCCTTTATATTACCACCTACTTAAATATTTGCCGTTAAGTCTAACATATTGTTTTATTTTCTACAACAGTTATAACTTCAAAAGATATTAATGGCTCATTGCGGGAGATTTCTTAGAGCTAGCGGTTGCTACAAACAACCCTTTAAAGTGGTTACGTTAAAGGCTGATATGGTGTTCCTTAGTCCACCGTGGGGCGGTCCCAATTATGTAGATAGATGTGAGTAGGGTCCATTGCAAGAATTGATAAAATAATATTGCTCTTCATTAGTACTAGCAGAGCCGACAGAAGTCCTGTCCAAAAACAAAAATTCGTATCTACACTACCTATATATGTATATACCTACTACCTATAACTTTTCATCTCTTCCTGTTCATCCCCTTTAGGACGAAACTTCTGTTTTTTTTTCTAAATGTCTTGCATCCAGATTACACCCATTGGTTTTATCAGCGCATGGTCTGTCAGTGAACATATAAATTTAAGATTTTTATTTTAATATATTTGTTCTACAGAAACACGAGTACGACTTAGAAACGATGTTTAAACCTAAGCCAGCCTCGGTACTGATGTCGTTGGCGAGAACAATATCGCCAAGCATAACGTTCTACCTCCCGAGGAACTCAAGACTAGAACAGGTGAGAACCAAGTTTTCTTTTACGTCTGTTTAAAGCTAATTTTTCAATTAATATTTGGTTAACGTGAAGTTCGGTACAAGACATTCCATTGATATGGTTTCAGATACTATCCCTAGCTAAAAAAGTCGGCGGCTCAGTGGAGATCGAGCAAAACTTTCTTGATTAAATATTCCTCGCTATAACAGCATATTTCTACTAAGTGAATCATTAGTACATCTGAATTTTGAATGTGTGATATTTTGATAATATTGTGACTTTGTAAATATGGTTAGTGATTACGGATAAGTTAGTTCTACTAGACCCAGTGTTTATTAATTTGATTTGTCTATATTAATACCTACAAAATAATCTTGGTATTTATTTGATAATTGTCTCGTAAAAGCCAAAATATGTCTAGTTTATAACTTGTAAGTGTAAATAGAGAAAGATCACTTTAAATGAGTGGTATCATTTAATGTTTTTCACTGTAGGTTTATCTGAGACCTACTCACCTACGTAAGTACCTATGGAGTTATTACATATGAAATTCATTTTATGTCCTACACTTTATTTTGATTACAAACATGGCGACCAAAAATACATCCATCTACGTCAGGTGCAGACTAATTTGACAAGTCTAAACTAACATTTTATCTTTTGTCCTTTTCTTAATGAAATGGAAAGAAAAATATGTACTGATCTAAACTTTGGTTTACGTTTTGTAACAAGGGATTCGGGGCCAATATTCATTGCCTTGAAATGATTAAGTACCTGCAGCGGGTTACCCCCTCCCGGCCTTGGGCTCAGGGTGGGGCAGCAGTCAACGATAGGTTGACAGTTGCCCTGAAATATTAAAAGAAACCAACCATTTTTTTTGTTTTTTTTTTCCTTAGGCTCAGGGTGGGGCAGCAGTCCACCTATCGTTGACTGCAGCCCCACCCTGAGCCTAAGGCTGGCTACGCCCATGATTACCCTTACTGCTGATAAAGCTCCTGTATTGAAGCCTTTACTAAGAATGCATTTGCAATACCTATTCATTACGACTCAGTCTACTTACAGTAGTTGTGATGTGAACACTTAAACGGATCAGTCAATATCGAGTATTTTGTTTATTATTTTACTTTAAAAATAGTCGAATATAAAATTTGATTAATTTGTTTCAAAATGCCTACATACAAGAAAATAGGTACATACAACAACTTTTACCCTAAATTTGGAGCTGCAGTGACTTCGGTGGAAGTGGAATCGAAAAAGCTTAGAAAGAGACCCGCAAGGTATTCTAAGTTCGAAGACGAGTTCGATACGTCGGGCATGCCGATTGAACTCAGAGAGGACCCTAAGATGTATAAGTACTGGATGAAGAGGCATAAGCTTTTTCACAGGTCAGTTATAATATAATGTTGCTTTCTTATTTTCTTGAATTATAGCCTTTTAAATTAAAATACGTTTCCGAAGTAGGTATCTATTGTTACAATAATTGGATCTAAGAAAACAGGATTTGAAGAACATAATTCCTAACTATAGACGATTTATCAAATTTACTTATTTAATGATTAACTACGGAATGCCTCTTAGAATACCTCTCCATTGACGTTCTAATATTCATGTTAAAACCAACAGATTCGACGAGGGTATAAAACTGGACCGCGAAAGCTGGTTCAGTGTGACGCCAGAGAACGTGGCGTGGCACATCGCTAATGAGTGTGTGTATGACGTGGTTTTGGATGCTTTCTGCGGCGCCGGCGGGAACAGTATACAGTTCGCTCGTACCAGTAAGAAAGGTAAGGACCATTGTTAGACAAAGTAGGGCAAAAAGTGAAGCATTGTGCAAGATAATTACTTTAAATTCCTGTGTCCTAAAACTCAGGCAGTAGGCGATTGTCTGTTTCTATACTAATATTATAAGTTTAAAAGTTCTGCTACCAAAATGCCTCAGGTAAGCGGTTGGGCTATAAAGCCATTATTTTTGTACGTACCTACTTAAATATTTACCGTTAAAGCTAACTTATTGTTTTATTTTGTCCAACAGTTATAGCAATAGACATTGATCCTCAAAAGATATCAATGGCTCGACACAACGCGGCAGTGTATGGTGTCGCCGATCGCATCGAGTTCATTGTGGGAGATTTTTTCGAGCTAGCAGCCACGTTAAAAGCTGATATGGTGTTCCTTAGTCCACCGTGGGGCGGTCCCAGTTATATAGATGTGAGTAGAATCCATTCCAAGAATTGATAAAATAATATTGCTCGTCATTATTACTATGTCGTCCTCCGTGGCGCAGCGGTCAACATGTCTGCCTGCGACGTGGAACCGCTTCCTTATCAACATGTAGGTACATCATGTAGAAAATATGAACAATTAAAAATAATTTCCTGTGACTAAAGTAACGGATATACTTATTAATATATTTTTTATGGGTAGACTGAGAATGTGTTGAGGCACAGGATGTTTAATTTATTGTCGTATAGTCAGCACCACTCTGTATATTTATTTACTTATTTATTATTAGCAGACCTGACAGACGTCCTGTCCAAAAAATAATTTCGAATCTACATATAACCTTTTATCTTACATCCAGACTACACCCACTGGTTTTGTCAGCGCATGGTCTGTCAGTGAACGTATGAATTTAAGATTTTTATTTTAACATGTTTGTTTTACAGAATCACGAGTACGACTTAGAAAGTATGTTACGACCTAAGCCAGCCTCGGAACTGATGGCGTTGGCGAGAACTATATCGCCGAACATAACTTTCTACGTCCCGAGGAACACAAAACTAGAACAAGTGAGAACCAGTTTTCTGTTACATCCGTAAAAGCATTTTTTTTTACAAATAATAAACAATTATGTACAAACATCGTGTAATTTGTTGTTATATTGCGACATAGGTATTGGACAAAAGTTTAAACAAATTCATTAATTCGAACACAACAAAATTCAGTATGTAACGATTTAATTTCAAACACTTTAATAACTCTTTCAAAAATACTCATTCCTCTGAAAACAAACTAAAAATACCATTCAATCAATATTTGTTTTACGTGAAGTTCAGTACAAGACGTTCCTTTGATATTGTTTCAGATACTATCGCTAGCAAAAAAAGTCGGCGGCTCAGTGGAGATTGAACAAAATTACCTCGACAAAAGATTCGTCGCTATAACAGCATATTATTACTCATCATCATCATCACAGCGTTAATCCCAGTCGCATCCGAAGCCTTTTCAGCTTTGGAGTCTGGGATCCGCTTTACCAGTCCAACTGCTGAAATGGCTAAACTTCGACATTTTTCCGTGAAGCGACTGCCGTCTGATCTCCACAACCCGAAGGCGACATCGAAGCATTGCAGTTAGAACAATTGTTGGACTTTTGAGGGCTCCAACAACCCGTAACGACTGCCACTAGATGTTTGTATGGCAACCGGGACCAACGGCTTAACGTGCTTTCCGAGGCACGACCAGACCAGTGCAAATATTCATATTCATGCATACTAATATTTGCACTGTGCGGGGATCGAACCCGCGCCTCGCTGCGCAACGGCCGCGTTCGCTACCGCTACGCCACGGAGGCTGTCAAACTCGTCACATTATATTAGCTACTAAAAACAATTTATAAAATGTCAGATTGTATATAATAATTGAAATGTATTTCTACTAAGTGTACATCTGAATAAAATATGGAATTTGTGATATTTTGATAACATTGTGACTTTGTAAATATGGTTAGTGATTACGGATTAGTAAGTTCGACTAGACCCAGTGTTTATAAATTTGATCTGTTTATATTAATATAAAATAATGTTGGTATGTATTTGATAATCGTTACGTATAAGCTATGTCTAAGTTTATAACTTGTAAGTGTTAATAGAGAAAGATCACTTTAAATGAGTTGTATCATTTAATGTTTTTCATTGTAGGCTTGCAGTAAACACTGAAATTACTTAGTTGTAAGAATAATTGTTATTTCCAAGATCCATAACTTGTTTTTTCGTTTGAAATAAACATTTTATCATACATATTTGTTTTTGACTTAGCTGCAGTATGTTGTAGGTATAAATAAATCTTCATAAAAAATAATCTTCATTCAAAAAATATGGCAAACTCTTTTTTTTTTTTTTGTTTGGGGGTTATCTTTGCGTGGTGTGCTTTCTTGAATGATATCCAATTCTCGTCAATAATCTTCAAACGTGCTTCTATATATCCTTTTGTAAGTTTGTTTGCGGTTTCTGTAATAAATTTGCGCCATCTTCTAAGGTTGAGAGATATTGTTGTATAGTTCCAAAAATTTGCATTGTTCAATAGCAGTAATAAATTAACTAACGGCTTCGTTGTAAACACATTCACATAACTACCTATCTATAATCCGAGGTGACTTTTCTAAGCTGCTTGAACAAAAGAATTGCATTCCAAAGATAACTCTGGAATGCGATTCTTTTGTTTAAGCGGCCCGATGTTTACCGGTTCGTAATTCATATATCCAGAATACATCTCGAATACGACCATATGGGGAAGTAATAAGGTTGGTTTTTGTTTAGACTAGAATAGAATACTCTTTATTATTCCAATTTTAGTATATATACTGCCGAAGCAAGTACAGTAACAAATGTCTTGCCATGGCGCCTCCGCCGGGCCGGAACAAGCGAGGTAGACCAAAGAAGTGCTGGCTTGATGTTGTAAGAGATGATATGCGTGCCAACAAGCTCTTACCACAGGATGCTAAAGATCGTGCGAAATGGAGGAGAATGTGCAGGAAAGCGGACCCCAGGCTCCAACGCGAAAGCCGCGGATGCAACCGGGACAAACCCTGAGATGATGATGATGAGAATACTCTTTATTATGTACACCATACAGATTACAGAACATAAATATAAAGACTTTACAAAGGGTGACACGATGGGCGGTCTTTTCGATCTTTTACAGACAACCTTTGGATGGAATACTAAGGGGGAGGAGAGAGAAATAGTGCAGGTTAGTCTACAGCGTACTATTTACATATAGTTCACAAAAAATATGTACGTTAAATGTATCATACTAGTTTAATTAAATATATACATCTAATAAATAAACAACATACAAGAGCAAATAAAATGGAACTTGGACAAATTGAATGAATATTAAATAACAATAAGACATGCACAACTATAGCTAAGTAAGGAGCGCAGAACGCCCAAACAAATATAAAAATATTTATTCATATTTTTTACTTTTACAACGATTTTTTCCAGAAACATTAACAATAATGTTCCTGTACTACTGTTCACTGAGATTATACGCGGATTAACAGACCTGGCAAAACAACGGCGTAATACTTGAGCAGATTTCTTATATATGTTACCGGCCAAACCCGATTTCAGGACAAACTAGTTTTACCTAGGCTAAACTAGTTCTGCCTATACGCGATGCGATATACCAGTTTAGGCTAGCCCAAACTAGTTGATTCTGATATAAATACTCACACTCTAGGATAAACTTCTATGGCCTAGTCTAAACATTATAGTACCTATGTATATCTAAGAAGTCAAAATAAATAGATAAGCTGAATCAATTACTCCTTAATTGGAAAAATGATTAAAGAGGAAGTCGAAAGCCCTACTCTGGGTTCTATTCCAAATAATGCCTTGTGTGGCGATTGTTTTATCCTTTTTTTTTGTTTTGGGTAGGAAATCATCAAATGACATCTCCCGCTTTGGGCGGAGCGGAAGGGTCTCTCAGATTTCTAGTGACTAAAACCCACTCGTATTTCTTCACATGTGGCCCTGGCGCATACGCAGGGCCGATTATTATAAGTCGGTATACGGTTTACGGGTGTTTATCAATTTTATCTCTCAATATTAATATAAAATAATGTTGGAATTTGATAATTGTTACGTATAAGCCAAAATATGTCTAGTTTATAACTTGTGAGTGTAAATAGAGAAAGATCACTCTAAATGAGTTGAATCATTTAATGTTTTTCATTGTGGGTATTTTGCTGTAAATAAAAAGGAAGAAACTAACGAAACGAAACGAAACAAACGAAAAAACACACGTCACCCGCGAGTTTAAAGTTTCTTCCAATTACTGAAATTACTTACATAGTTGTAAGAATAATTGTTATTTCTGAAGTTCTTGACTTGTTTTTTATTTGAAATAAATATTTTCTTGATAATACATATTTGTTTTAGACCCACCCAACTACGTACCTAAGTGTTAAGAGGGAACTCTAGTGGCGTTTTCTCCATACAAACTTATTTAGAGCATTGCATAAGCATAGAGCTGTTAGAGCAATGATTTTTATTCCACCTACAATTTCAGCATTTATCAATACAACGGATGAAAGAGCTTGCAGAATTATATAAAGTCATTTAATTAAATTTATATTCAGTTCTGTAATTTCAGCAAAGCAGCTTGCACTGTAAAAAATCATCTGGCAATATTATTCTCATCTATAATCACGGAAACACCTTTGTACCAGAGTTTTCTTCTCTTAGGCACTTTGGATGCATGATGCATGTTTGGTAAGACAGACCATAGGAAACACATATGTATCATTATTTCCATACAACGAATCCAGCCGTGCACAGTAGATAGTTCGTATTGATAAGTATCTTCATTTTCAGGCCCAGCACTTACTTTAGTCAAACCGTCCATTTGGCGTGGAGTAGCTCTACATATTCTGCATATGGAACTCGAAGGCTTATCTGTAAATATCGAAGCTACTTTGTCTTCTGTCATTGTAAGAAAGAGATCATGCTTCACTTGCACTCCCTCGCCTTCCTTGTTAATTAATGATGGAGACAAACAATTTCACAACAGTTTTGTATTTCTCAGGAGTTAATTTGCAAAATTCTATTAATTTTGCCAAACAACATCACATGTTAGCTCGTTAACTAATATAATAGGCACCACAGAAGTGATAAATAAATTTGTTTCTGTTTGTGCTTGCATTGACCGGATGAGCCGTCACAGCCCCAATTACTGTATCGAAAGAAGTAATTCATAATTTGCCAGCGACGGTGTTTCCGTCACATTACAATTTGAGTGTCTTCAAGGCTAGAGTGAATAGGCTCTTAATAAACTAGCGCGCTTTACCATCAATGATCGCATCACTGCTTACCATCAGGCGGGATTGCGGTCAAGCGCTTGTTTATAACTTATAAAAAAAAAAAAAAAAAAAGAAGTAAGTTAGTCATTCCATTCGTATACACTGAATCTATTGTCAATATTCTAGCAGCAGTGTGATCGAATAAATCATGAAGTGTTACTATTTTTGCAAACGTGTCTGTAATTTCTATAGCTGAAGATGGTGTTTAGCAAGTAGTTTTACCTTTTTGCACTTTGTAATACGCTAGAAATACAAAACATTTTCGTTCATTCGTCAAATTTCTTAAGTGCAAATATTGTGCTATCGTTAAATCTAAGTCCATAAATACGGTCAATGCTTCTTCATCCGTTAACATTTTTGTTTGCCTTGCGTCTTCTTTGAGACTCGAGAAGGTCTTATTTTCACTGTCAGCAAACCTTAATGTTTCCACAAGTTTAGCTTCTGTTCCTCCTCCTATCGAACGTAACCCTTGAACATACGTATTGTAAACGTATTCCAATCCATATCATAACTATTGATTTAAGCAGCAACATTTCAAACCGCAATAATTAGCGAGCGGCTTTCCGTTTTCTGACTTTTATCACATTTTTACTAATTACTCCGAAATTCGCAAAAAAAAGCTTTTGTATTTGTTTATGTTTATGGATAGCTAGGCCACAAATCAACATTAAATGTAAAGCATGGGTATACGTAGGCAACTGTCAAAAGTCTCGATGAACTTTTTAATTTCGCCATATTTTATTTTGTAATTATTATAACACTATATTCAATACTTATAAGTTGTTACAGATTTCTCAAAAGAGGAGGACATTACATTTTTGCCTGTAACGTAAATTAATAAAATCAATTTGAAAGTGATGATCAGAACGGGCTTAACACGGAGGTCCGTCGAAATGATAAAGTTTGTGGTGTTGTAATAAAATAATTTCATATAATATGCATATTTTTATATTATAGTCTAGTTTGGTCCTTAAACTTTTGCGTAGGATTAAAAAAATGCATTTTTAATCAGCACTTGTTCTACGATTTTCCATAGTGCGACCGGAACAGCGGTGCGGCGCGGCGGGAACAGTATACCTACAGTTCGCTCATACCAGTAAGAAAGGTAAGGACCATTGTTAGACAAAGGACGACGAAAAGTGAAGCTTTGTGTAAGATAATTGCTTTTATTCATGTTTCCTAAAACTCAAGGAATAGGCAATTGTCTGTTTCCGTACTATTTTAATAACTTTAAAAGTAACTCTGCCACCTAAATTTCTCAGGTAAGCGAAATTAGTTATTTTTCACTTTGTAGTGGTTTTTTGAAGTCGGTTGTTTTTTATTTTTTGAAAAAAAGTTTTTATTTTAGCACCTACTTAAATATTTACCGTTAAAGCTAACATATTGTTTTATTTTGTCCAACAGTAATAGCAATAGACATTGATCCTTAAAATATATTAATGCCTCGACACAACGCGACAGTGTATAGTGACACCGATCGCATCCAGTTCATTGCGGAAGATTTCTTCGAGCTAGCAACCACGTTAAAGGCTGATATGATTGTCCTTAGTCCCCCATGGGGCGGACCCAGTTATACAACGTGTAACATAATGGGTATATACATAACAAAGGCATGGCATCTTTACATGATATCACGCGATATTGGAAGGGTTTTTTAATCCTATCTCTTTATGTTAGGAAGTTATGAGGAAAAACACCGCCTGTGATAGGCTACTACCATACTAGTCGCACAGAGATATTGAGACATTTATCGGATTTTGGCAAGTAACGTGACGGGTAACGAGTAGTTATTAACGTATGTAGTGTGGTGCCACGTTTGTTATGGTTTGATTTTAAGAAACACACGAAACCGAAAATTTGGTACCAATTTTTTGAGTATTTTATTTTGAGTTGAAACCCTTCCGATATCGTTTGATATCATCTAAAGATGCCAAGCCCTTGGTATGTATATACCCTTTTTGTTACACGTTGTATAGATGTGAGTAGAATCCATTGCAAGAATTGATAAAATAATATTGCTCTTCATTATAAGTGACCTTAACCAAGTTTCACTGTAGTATACAGGATGGCCCATCGATTGACGTCATAAAAAAAAATTTTGGTCCGGCATTTCGTGGGGTATCCGAAACACCCCCCTGTATGTTCCGCGATATTTCATAGTTTTCGAGTTATGATTTTTTTTTTACTTTTCGAGGAATTTCAACCGGACAAGTATAAAAAATTGTTTTATTTTTTATAATTAAGACTTGTTAAGATTTTTTATTTGCAACAGAATCCTCATGTGCTGTACTTTAATACATAAAATAACTAGCTTCGTAACTTTGATGAAAGGTACGAAAATGTTGGTCAGAATTTAAAAAAATACGTTCCGTGAAGTAAGACTTTAATTTTCAACATTATACATTAAAAATCTAATCAAGTGTTATTTCACTTCTTATTTACTCTCAAAAATGCGCCAGACTCTCAGCTTTCATAATCAGAAGACAGAAGTAGCACTTTAAAGCAAGTTTGGCTAAAACCGGTCTTCAAAACACCAAGGTGGCAAAATTCATAAAATTACGTATCTGATTACATTTGTTTTTTTTTTTGCATTAATTATTATTTCTGAGGCAAATTAATGATTAAGAAAGCTGAAATTCTATCGTGTAAGTGAGATAAGGAAAAAAAAGTAGATTTTTATGTACGAATCTTTATTTAAATTTACAATAAATTTTCAAAGTGGCCACCGCCAGCGGCAATGCACATTCTACATCTGCGTAAAAAATTGTGTTTTAATCTGCGGAACGCCTGTCTGTTTTCATTCACTACCCGTTTTGCTTCTATAATCTTCTGTCTCAGTTCTTGTTCACTGGAATACTCCCAGGCGTATGCTGTTGTGCGGTCTGGTGTTCTCAATGGCGAATTAATTGGTCCATTAGAATTGCCGAGCAGACTTGATGGACCAACTTACAAAAACTTCTTAGAGAATGACTTTGAAGATTTGCTTGAAGATGTAAATCTACAACTAAGACGCACTATGATATTTCAATGTGACGGCGCTCCGTGTCACTACGCGACACAAGTCCGGGATTATTTGAATGAAGAATTTCCTAACAGATGGATAGGATGCGGTGGACCGATTCCATGGCCTCCGCGCTCACCTGACCTCAACCCCGTAGATTACTTTATTTGGAGCTATTATAAGGAAACATGGGGGGTTTTTCGGGGACGAGAAATCGATCTAGCTCAGTATTATGTCTGCGGAAGCGCATGTTTTCGAGTTTTCTCTTTCGCAATATTTCACGCATAATATGGGCGCTAATTTCGGGCGGTTTGACATTGCGGCTGTGGCGTGGTTGATAGAGGTATGGTTCCACTCGCGATGGCTGGTGTTCCTCGGTTCAAACCCAGGCAGACTCAAGTACTTCTTTTTTTGTTTTTAGACAAGTTTATAGTTTTTTTTTTTTGGTTTTTGGAGTTACTTAAAAAGAAAATTGTATAAAAGAATTGAAAGGGGAAAAAATAAATATATATATTTTTTTTATTTAATTAAAATTGTACTTAAGAACTAAAAGAAAAAGAAATAGAAATAAATAAATATTTTAAATTTTTTATTTAACTTTAAGAGACTGAAACAAGAGCTCTAGGGGTAGAGAGAGGTGTGATATATTTGTTTGTAGATGACAATGCTTTCCGTGGGTATATTCCTTAATCTGCTGTACGTGTGTACGCCACTGAAGTCCTCCTAAAGCGCCGCGCTGGTCCGATTTGAATGATTTTTTATGCGTTTAAGTGACGCCCTCGATTGTTTAGATTCACAAATCAGTCCGGCAGATGGCGCTGCAGTCGTGTCTAGGTTATTTATCGTAAACGGCTGAACTGATTTGAATAAATTTTTGTTTTTACATTCAAGTCGTGTGTAGGTTTTTTTTTTTTTTTTTTTAAAAAAAAGGATGGGGGGATTGGATGCACCCGCCATCACAGGGCATTATGAGCATGGGGAACCCGGATTTCCTTCCAGGATTATAGTACTACGGGAAGGGATGAGAGGATGGATCTCCTAACTTTTTTTTTTTTTTTTCTATTTCCGCTAGCCCGATCTTTACTTATTTATATCATACATATTCACATCTTATATACTAACATATTTTTACTTGTTACATTTGTACCTTTTACTTATGACAATAATTTTACTTTATTCTACTTATCTATTTTTTTTTATTAATACTATTTATTTGACTGTATCTTATTTCTACACATTTATTCTTAAATTTATTTAACTAATAGCAACATTTTGTTAACGTTTATATATTATACTAAAATATATAATTTAACAATCTTATTTATCCATCACTTATTTCTATTGTTTACAATAATACAGATATCCGTGCAGTAGTCCACAAATTGTTTACGACTCGTTTCACTAGTAAGTAGTTCCGACAGGTTTTGCCTAACTAATTTTACTTTTAATTTTTGTTCTAGGGCGTACCTTCGCGTTGCGTGAACGGGGCAGTCGATAAGAATGTGCACGACATCTTCTACGGCGTCTGGCTCACAGATGCATGATGGACTCTCCTTTAACTTAAACCGGCTTAAGTACTGGGAGAATCCACCATGCCCCGTCAGCACCTGGGTGAGCTTCCCCTCGGGCTTGACCTTGAGTACAAAGCGGTGTGCCACTCTGACATCGGGAAGGAATATCTTAGTGACCGACGCAGTGTCCCCGGCTATATACCGACTGTTCCATTCATCCAACGATGACTGACGTATAAGCCGCTTCACGTAGGATATGGGACACTGGTCGTAATCAGGCTTCCTTCTCGATGCCAGAGCCGCCTCCTTAGCCAAATCGTCAGCACGCTCGTTCCCCGGGAGTCCCGCATGGGCCTTGACCCAGTACAATGACACAGCCTTGCCCTGAGCCAAGGCTTTCCGCAGGTTCTCCCTCGTCTCCACGGCCAGTGGGTGGAGTGACCCATGGTTAACGACCGTCTCCAAAGCGGCTCTCGAGTCGCTGTATAGACCATAGGTCAACTCCTTACCCTTGAGGATGACGCTCGTGGCTTTACATATGGCCAGAAGCTCCGCCTGATAGACAGTGCAGTACGCGGACAGACAAAGCTTGATGTTCCGGAATTCGGCCTCGCTATTCCACAAGGATAGCGCGGCTCCGACCTTCCCATCAATCTTACTGCCGTCGGTGAAGATTCGCACCTGCTGCACATTACACCTGTCCACAAGGCTTTGGTCTATCAGTTGGGTGAATTCTAAAGCCATATGCTCTGCCGGGTGAGGAGTTTCTGCAAACCCCACCGGACGCTCCGTTTCCCTATCACACAGCTCCAGCGGGGGCGACCCTCTCTTTGCCTCGTACAATGCGGCTGCTTCTTGTACCCTGAGGTCGAGAGGAAGTATCCCCGCTAAGACC
Source organism: Sesamia nonagrioides (assembly GCA_017933935.1). Classification (NCBI taxonomy): domain Eukaryota; kingdom Metazoa; phylum Arthropoda; class Insecta; order Lepidoptera; family Noctuidae; genus Sesamia; species Sesamia nonagrioides. Next base: position 4,635,013 of record JADWQK010000188.1, read on the forward strand.
AGAGCGGAGTGTAGAGAAACCGTGCGGTAAGATTTGCAGAGCTTCTGAGCGAAACCTCTCTGGACCGTGTTGAGCAACTTACGTACCCCGATTTTCATAGCCGCGGGTGCCCACACAGCAGACGCGTACATTATAATCGGCTCTACAGTGGCCGTATAGATTGAGCGGATTACGTCGGTGTGCAGACCCCAGTCTACCTTGGCAGCCCTGGATAGTTGTTTGTAGATATTCAAGGCTTTCCGGCACTGTAACGCTACATGCGTCTTAAAATTCAGTCGGTCGTCAATAGTCAGTCCTAGGATCTTGACTTCCCGCGACATGCCAACGCTGACCCCTCCCATGCTCAACTGCGGGGTGTCATACTTAAGTTTCCTGGTTAACACCATTGCGCAGGTTTTATGTGGCGCAAACTTTAACTTATTTCTGACACCCCACTGCTGAACATAGGCGAGTGCCACGTTCGCCTGCCTCGAGACGCCAAGTCCAGTATCTCCGTCAAAAACCATAACGACGTCATCCGCGAAAGCCTGCACATACACCCCCATCGCCTCCAGCTCTCGCAGTAGAGGATCCAGTAGAAGGTCCCATAGGACGGGACCACCGATTGACCCTTGCACACAACCTTTGTTGGTGCTCCTCGTGCATTCTTCCCCGGCGTACCTTACACTGACTTTTCTGCAGTCCAGATAGCTATCCAGTAGCCTCCTGATATTAACCGGACACTTTTCCTCAGCCAGACGGTTTCGGATTTTCGGCCACCATGCGCTATCGAAGGCCCCCTCTATATCCAATGACACTAGGGTAACTAGCTTTTTCTGCTTTATCAGACCCTTGATTCGGTGTATTAGAGTATAGAGGGCGTCCTCGGTGCTCTTCTGGGGCATGAAACCAAACTGACGAGTACTAATCCTCGGTATGATGTGCCATTTAATTCTTGCTACTGTCATCTTCTCCAGGACCTTCCCCAAAACCGGCAACAGACCAATAGGCCTGTAAGCTTTGGGGTTCGTGTAGTCATCCTTGCCCGGTTTTCTCAGGACTACCACGGTTGCCTGCTTCCAGATGTCCGGAAAGTGACCTATCTCTAGGCACTTGTTGAATAGGGCAAGGAACGCGTCCAGGTCCTGGTAGATAGCCCTGCTGCAAATATCTGCTGTGAAGCCATCAGCTCCCGGGGCCTTCTTGGGATTGAAACTGCCCGCCGCGGTCTTCAGCTCTAGCAGCGTAAACGGTGGGTCATGAATTTCATCATGCCGCCAGTCATTTACCCGCTTTGCGGCTTCTCTAGCGCGGCGATGGTCTTCATCGTCAGTTTCCTCCAGGTCTTGTGGGTAGAATGTCTCCGCAAGTAAGGCAGCCGACTCTCTTGGGTTAAGGAATGCACCCTCTTTGGTTAGGGTCAAGTCTTCTTGTCTCCTGGTGGTCCTACGGATGATGCGGTATATACCGTCCCATACCCCTTCCCTGTCCTGTCTTCTACAGAACTCCTTCCAACTTTCTATTTGGGCTTTCTTGGCTTGGCACTCATATTCTTCTTTCTTTTTCAGGTACTCAGTTACCACTATTTCCTTGCGGTACGGTGCCGCGTTTCTAATTTTTCGCCTGAAGGTAGTGGCAACTTTCTTCAGCCTTGCGAGCTCATCATTCCACCATGGGACCTCGAGTACCTCTGTACTCTTCTTGATAGGCATGCTGATTTTGCATGCTTCTGTGATGGCCTCGGTGAATTTACTAACAACATTTTCTAGTGTTGATTTACTGTCTATGTTTCCTACTGACTCTGCGTTAAAATTGTTAGACAGATTGAGTTCCCTAAATTTCTTGTTAAAGAGGTCCCATTTTGCCTTCTTAGTGTTGTATATCCTCGTGGTTCTCTGAACTCTGAGGCCTCTACTCGTGCGGAGATTTATATCGAGTAGGATGGCGTTGTGGTCCGAGCTCGTCATATCCTGGTCTACCCTCCAGTTCTCTACCAATTCCAGCAGATCTTCTGAACAGGCTGTTATGTCTACGAAACTGGTGTACTCCCTGTTACCTCTCACGGTGTCGAAAGTGGGAGTATCACCTCTGTTGAGTACCTGCAGACCAGACTCTTCCAGGGTACCGGACATCTCAACTCCCCTGTGGTCTTCTATGGTGCTTCCCCACCAGCTACTCTTGGCGTTACTATCGCCTCCAATAAGCAGTCCTCTTGAGCCCAGCTCCTCTCTGATGTTTCTGATCTGATCCAGGTATGGCCCTATAGGTTGGTCTGGCTCAAAGTAGAAGGACACCGCTGCGATTTCCCAGGCGCTGGTTCGGATCCTCACTACAACAATATTGTTGGTCGTGAGTTTCGGGCACTGGATGACGTCAAGATCATCGTCAAAGACCACGATAGCCGCCTTCACAGTCCCATCTCCTACTGCTGCGCACTGGAAGACTCTCGCCCCACGGTAATCCTTCATCCTCCTCACCCCACCCACATATGGCTCCTGGACCAGAGCAAATGCGAGTTTTCGCTTACTGGCAGCTATCATAAGCTCCGTGGTCGCCAGTTGTTTCCTCTGGAGGTTCGCCTGGGCTACTGCATATTTGCTGGTGCGGCTGCCTGCCCCGGAGCGACTTGCGGCCATTTCAGCAGTACGCAACCTTAGCTCTGGCTAAGGCTTCCCACCTTCTGCGTACTGGGCATTCCGAGCTAAATGCATTATGCTGCACGTTCTCTGCTTTACTGGCCACGCAGTTACAACAACTTGGTGGTGCTGCTGCCAGATAGTCAGCACATTGTGTTCTTATGTGTGGGCCACCACAATGGCTACACTTCGGGAGGGTGTTCTTGCAGAACCTCCTGCCGTGTCCATATGCTAGGCACATGGAACACTGCACAAGTGGAGATTGGTCTGCAGCCCGAATTCTCTGCATATCTATGTGCACGTACTCCCTATCCATTATGCGATTGTATAGACGCGGGGACACCCTCAGCACAATGTGATTGGTTAGCGGATTTCTGCCCCGTTTTCGGAATCGGACCTCTGCTCTGTCATCCTCCTTGTCGAGGCCGCAAAAAACCTCCCGATTCTGGTTCCTCAAGGCGACGAGGACATCCTCATTCGTGTTGTATGACAACACATCCTTGAGAACCAGCATGGGGTCTTGGTTTTTCACGTCCTCGACAATGAGTCTACCATCTGCACTCTCAAGTCGCTCCTTTACTTTCTTCCTTTCTTCTTCCGTTCTGCATCCTATTAAGACCTTCTTGTCTCTCACCTTTCTCACCCTCTCCACTGTCACCCAGCCGTCCTTGGCATTCACTGCTTTCCTCACCTCGCTCATCACCTGGTCGCTAGTGTGGCTGTCGTCTTTGGACGCAATCACGACCGAGTGTAGAGAGCTCATGTCGGATGTGCGTCTTTTAGACGGTAACGCTGCCACGCCAGAGTAGGTGACAGCTTGTGAGGTCGCCTGTGACACCACGGCTTCCTTCAGCTTTTCCATTTCCTTCATTGTCCTATCAATCTTTATGCTCTGTTCCTTTATAACATTTATTAACTCCTCCCCCTCCTTGCTTGTTAATATTCCCTTTTTACCACTTTCCTCGGGCTGGGTGCTTTTTTTTTCCCCTTTCCCTTGTGGCGTTGTTACAATTTTTTCAGGCTCTCCTGTGCTGTCCTTTACCAGCTGGTAAAGTTTCTCCACCGCCAAGGCGATGCCGGCCTTAAGCTCTGACCTCAGGTTACGCGATTCGCTCAAATGCGTCTTCGCTCTCTCAAGCCAGACTCGGGCCTCCTTGACTCTGTCTCCATCAGAAGCCTGTTTTGGTGACCCACCCACAGCCTCCACGGATGCTCCACGCTTCGCCGTCTTGTCTAAAGGCATTGTGGCTTTATTCAGCGGTTCGGTGAGGGCCACCGGTGCTTTTCCTAGTTTTTTGGGAGAGACCTTTATGACAAAGGAAGTCGAGTTGACTGTCTTTCTTTCGCCTTTGGTACTCTCCCACTCGCCAATGCTCTTACGGACATTTGGAGCCTGCGTTTGGCTTTTTGACGAAGGTCCTGCCTTCACCGTATCAATCGGGGAATTTGGTTTCGAGTCGGAAGCATCCATCTTGCGAGGTGTGTGCGCAATAGGCATACCGAGGAGCTCGTCGGTAGGTTACAGTAGGTAATGTCAAAACAAAAGTAAAATGTAGGCAGTTGTGCTAACCCTGTAAAGAGGGGATAGCAAAACAGTCCACGTCAGTCAATAAATAAAAATAAAATAAAATATTCCTCTATCCCTAAAAAGGGGGATAGTGTCTTAGTCGCCGAATAGGGTACACTAGGCGTATCTTTTCCTAGTGTTAGGTCATTAAAACCTTAAATCTTAGTCCCAATCCTACGTGATAATGTAATTCACTTGTCACTAATGTCACTAATCAATTTTTATTTTCAGGTCCAGGAGTCAACGGGTTAATTAACTATTTTATTATCAGTCACATAGAGGTTAATCTTCTGGGCTTTTTAGCGGAACAAGTTTTAGGGTAGTTTTTACCTACCTCTGCGGAAAATAAAATAAATCGTGTTCTATGAGAGTCGCGAGGTTCCGGTATTTTGTGTATCCCAGAGTAGTAAATGGGCTAGCTTACACAGTGAAAAATTTTTTGGTCGCAACAATAAGGGTGCACGAGATAGGGCTGTCAAAACAGAAACAGTAACAAAACAAATTAAAAACACCCCTTTAAAAATAGGGTTTACGAAAATAATTATTTTTAAAAACTACATATACTTAAAATTACGCCTTCTGCCTCACTGAATTATTTCAGATTTTTCGGGAGTGTCTTTCACGGTTTTCCAGTTTTTTTTCCCAAAGTTTCCAAATTTAAAATGAGCTATAGAATAAAAACTACTCAACCGAAAAATCTGAAACTTACTGTGGATGTTAAACTAGCTTAGAACTTATTTATAAGATAATAAAAACCATAGGTCAACGCGATGAAAATCGATGCAGGGTTGTCACAAATTTTCCCGAATTTTGAGACTTTATATCTCGGGCTCCAGTTGACTATCGGGGGTGCAGAAAACGCAACCCGGCCGCATCCGATGATCCCTTGGCCGCCGCACTCACAGCTTCTCGAAAAAAACAGCGGTTCACGTGCCACGTGACCACGTGGTTTCCGGAAAAACTGCTGTATCTTCGGCGTTTTCCTCCGGAAAAATCCAGCAGTGGCATCAATCGACGCGGCTTTTTGGGGCGCGCGTGAGCACTATTAAAAAAGTATATGTCGTCGATACAAAACGGGAGTTATCGTCCAAAAACCTTCGAAAATTTACACTTTTTGAGGTTAAAACCGAGTCACTTTCTCCAAACTTTCACCTTTCTTCAGGATAACACTCGACCGTATAGCGCGCGTCAAAACAAGCACAGCGACACCTTTCTCGACTTCCTAGCTCGATTTTTACCAATTTTTTCGATTTTTTAAGCGCGGAGCGACTTAAAAACATGCACAGCGTTGGCGCGTGCTGTCGTGTGTAGGTTATTTATCTATACCTACTGCACCTAAACGGCTGGACTGATTTGAATGATTTTTTTTGTTTGCGTTTGGTTGACGCCCTGGGTGGTTTAGATTCACAAATCAGCCCGGCAGATGGCGCTGCAGTCGCTGTATAGGTTATTTATCCTAAACGGCTGAACTGATTTGAATAAATATTTGTTTATACATTCAAGTGGGGGCCTGGAAAATTTACATTTATAAATCTGCCCGGCAGATGGCGCTGCAGTCGGTATCTAGGTTATTTATCTATACCTACTGCAACTAAACGGCTGGACTGATTTGAATGATTTTTTTTGTTTGCGTTTGGGTGACGCCCAATCGTTTAAATTCAGAAATCAGCCCGGCAGATGGCACTGCAGTCGGTATCTATGTTATTTATCCCTTACGGCTGGATCGATTTGAATGAATTTTTGTTTATACATTTTACTTAAAAATTTACATTCACAAAAAAACAATTCGGCAGATGGCGCTGTAGTCGGTATTTAGGTTATTTATCTATACTGCAACTGTACGGGTGGACCGATTTGTACGTTTTTTTTTAATTTGATACATTTTTTTTATTATACCTAGAGTATATTAATCACTCTGGCAACATATAGTAATTAATCAAACATCACAGGCGAACCCGGCTTGCTGATGATGTCTTAACTTGGCTCGCCGAACTTGACAGCGTGGCGGGAGGCCTCGGTGACTCGGACAAGTCTGGCTGAACCAGAATATTGCCGATGTTGCGCTCCTGACTTTTTTTTACTTCATTTAAATCGTTTAGTTCTTCGGCAGTTAAATTAAGCTCTGAAAATGTTATTCCCTCAGAAAATGATGGTGACATTGTTGAGATGTATTTCCGTTTTAACAAGTAGTTTCTTCACTCGATTTTTTGTTCCTTAGCCCTACTAATTCGTATTATTTGGTTCAAATTGTGACCGCATTTGATGCAAAACTTGAAGGTTTCAGCGGTTATTGTAAAACATTCGTCGCATCTTAACAAGTTTTTCGTGCAATTATTGATTATAACGAATTGTTTTCGAAAAATTGATGTTATTTCAAAATAAAGAATCAAAATCAAATAATCAAAATCAAAATTGTTTATTTCAAATTAACCAACAGTTGGTACTTTTGAATAGTCAATGTCGGTCAGTCCAAGAAAAGTGAAGCTATATAGCACCTTCCAAAGCGTAGATCTCTATGGAGAAGAATGTCTAAGAGACTCCATGAACACTCTTCTAAAATCATAATATGGATTACATATCTTCATTACATATTTCTGTTGCTTCTATCATGTGAGCACAATGTATAATTATAAAAATCAATGAAAAGATAGAAAATTAATTAAGCCCACTGGCAGCTAAGAGATGACCAGTCTGCAATGACGGCCCCCGTTCACGAGCATGACGCGCACATTAGCCCCACTTAGCTCAACCATTTTGAAGGGAACCAAATTACCTAACAACACTTGCCACTGAATAATATTAATATTATTGATCTTTCCTTTCATACTTTTTAATACCCTAATCGCTTGAAATATCAAATGCAGGACAACGTCTGCCGGGTCCGCTAGTATATATATATATATATATATCTATATATATACTACAGTGAAACTTGGTTAAGTTGGACCTGGATAAGTGAGAAACCTCCATAACTGGAACATATACTGAGGTCCCAACACTTCGGCACTGAATTACCTCTGTTAGTGGGACGATGTAAACCTCTATATCTGGGATTTGTTCTTTCGATTTATCATCATAGTTACCTATATAACTGAGACAGCGAGTAAATTTTATATGCATAAACCTCTGTAACTGAGATAACATTGTTTGTTTACTTATTCTTATTCTACCCAAAAATTCCACACGTAATTCCACGTACGTAAGTACAAATTTTGACCTTCAATTACCTTCAGTTTTAGTTTCGCTTTACTATCATACATATGTTTATTTGAAAAATGCCAAAACGAAAGCTACAATCGTCATCATTTCGTGAAAAACTGAAGTTAATATCCGTTTCTATTAATGGAACCCTCTGTAAATGAGACAGATATTTATTTATACCTGTATATCTGAGACACTGGGTAAGTGGAATACCTCTATAAGTGAAACGACATTGCAGGTCCCTTGATTTCTCACTTAACCAGATTTCACTGTATATAACCTTTCATCCCTTCCTTTTCATCCCCTTTGGGACGAAACTTCTGTTTTTATTTTCTAACTGTCTTGCATCCAGACTACACCCATTGGTTTTGTCAGCGCAGATTTTGTCAGTGAACGTATTAATTTAAGATTTTTATTTTAACATGTTTGTTATACAGAATCACGAGTACGACTTAGAAACGATGTTGAAACCTAAGCCAGTCTCGGAACTGATGGCGTTGGCGAGAACAATATCGCCGAACATAACGTTCTACCTCCCGAGGAACTCAAGGCTGGAACGGGTGTAACCAGTTTATTTTTGAGTCTGAAAAATATAATATTTAAAAGACTAGCGGCTGCCAGCGTCTTTGTCCGCGTGGAGTAAGTTATGCTCTTCTGCTATTGGTCGCAGCTTGATCTTTGATTTATAGCTAATAGCTTTTCCGATTTAATGGGCTATCAAATGCAAAAAGAATTTTTCAAATCGGACTAGTAGTTCCTGAGATTGGTGTCATCAAACAAACAAACAAACTCTTCAGCTTTATATATTAGCATAGATTTGAGCGTTTTTTAGTAAACTATATATACATAGATATGTACAAATACGCTGTGATTTTTTGTAATATTTCGACACTGGTAATGGACAAAAATTAAAACAAATATAGGTTAAACAATTACTTTAATTCCTACAGAACAAAATTCAGTATACGCTTTGATTTCAAACACTTTTATAACTCTTTCAAAAATACTCATTCCTCTGAAAACAAACTAAAAATACCATTCAATTAATATTTTTTTACGTGAAATTCAGTACAAGACGTTCCTTTGATATTGTTTCAGATACTATCACTAGCTAAACAAGTCGGCGGCTCAGTGGAGATCGAGCAAAACTTTCTTGATAAAAGATTCGTCGCTATAACAGTATATTTCTACTAAGTGAATCATTAGTACAGACGACAGCAGGTCAAGCTACCCGAAACTGCCAAATAGTCTCGATCAACCTTGAGCCTTAATACTTTATAGGTAAAGGTCAAAATTGAATACAGAAATCTTACAGAATCGTTTGTACATCTGAATTTGAAAAATATGTATGATATTGATATAGATAATATTGAGACTTTGTAAATATGGTTAGTGATCATATTTAAATTAATATTATACTAATTAATATTTAAATTGTTAATAAATGTTAAACTCGTCGCATTATCATCATCATAATCATCATCTCAGAGTTAATCTCAGTCGCATCCGTAGCTTTTCAGCTGTCTGTAGAGGCTGGGGTCCGCTTTACCAGTCCAACTGCTGATTTTAGCTAAAATTCGATATTTTCCGTGAAGCGACTGCCGTCTGACCTCCACAACCTGAAGGCGATATCGAAGCATTGCAGTTAGACCAATTGTTAGACTTTTGAGGGCTCCAACAACCGGTAACGACTGCCACCAGATGTTCGTATGGCGTACCAACGGTTTAACGTGCTTTCCGAGACACGACCAGACCAGTGCAAATATTCATGCATTCAAATATTTGCACAGTGCGGAGATCGAACTCGCGCCTCGCTGCGCAACAGCCGCGTTCGCTACCGCTACGCCACGGAGGCTGTCAAACTCGTCACATTATATTAGCTACTAAAAACAAATTATAAAATGACAGATTGTAGGTATATAATAATTGAAATGTCCATAATTATTAGATATTATAATGTCAAAACAAAATTAATGCTATTATATCAGTGTCAAATTAGAATAAATAAAATATAATAAGAAACAAATTTATTGACATTACTTTCTTTCAACATAAGTCAAAAATTGATTTACCGTGTAAAACCATTTTTCTTTTAGCCACTGTATCAATTTCTTTTTCTATATAAGCAAAGGTGGTAAGCAGAGCCTATATCTGTCTCTGGAAGCAACACTCCTTTTGGTTACATCTATATGCTTCATAAAATTTTAAGGATGTTGTCGTACTAGTAGGCACAATTCTTTAATGTACATTTATTTTATTAATATGTAATATTTTATTTTATTTAAAAAGAGGCTTACAGCTATCCATGTACCCCGCTCTACAGATAGCACGCACACATTTTTTTTGTACTATAAACACTTTATTGATATCCACCGAGTTACGCCACAACAAGAGACCATAGGACAGAACCGAGGAATCGTATCCGTGATAACATATACACATAGAGCCGCTTCAGTTGAGACCGTGTCTTTTACCCGTCTTACCAATTTGTCACAAACATAGACGACATGCATTTTCCAGTCGCAATTTTGATCCACTTACCACTTGTTCTACAGTCATCATCATCAGAGATTGCTTCGAGCTGTCAGTCACAGCCACGTTAAAGGCAGTTCCGCCGTGGTACCGGTTGCGCACAATTGTGTGTCGCTGCACTCAGCACCTCTTTGTCAATTTAAACAACTTTTTTTTGATTGGTTGAAGAACCTCTTAAAAACCAATTCCTTGTCTCGCTAGAACAATATTATTGTACAGGCCATGCCCAGTGGGCGGTCCTAGACAGAGACAGCCGTAGTTTTATCAACCTAAATTTAAAAACAACTGGAAGCGGTTTGCTGCACGATAACAGGTGACGCACATAGTCAATTAGTCATCGGCTACGTATGCTACGCGCCACTGCTACGAGCCGCCGTTGTTCACCGCTACGCGAGAGACACTTACTACGAGAACGTTACGCCACCTCCAGTGCTACACAGTCATCGTTAGTTATGTGTACAAAGGACAGGTCTAAAAGGAATATTATAAAGGGAGAATTCTTTACTGCAGTTAATATGTCGATAAAACGCACTCCCCCTGCAACTCCTAAGACGCCAGTGGGACTTTCTCAATCAGAATCAGATTTAAACACGATACAATTGAGAGACAGTTCCTTCGTAAATATAAACCGGATCAAAAGACCCGGTAAAGAACTGGCGCAGTCCCCCAATGGTGACGATAAAAACCTGAAACAGTAAACTTTGGAACTACTAAATAACTGGAAATCCGAATTTGAGGTAAAATCAATAAAATATGTGCTAAACAAAACATTCTGGTTTCGAAACTAACTACGGAAATATCGGAATTTTTAAAAAAAAATATTTGATAACAAAAAACCCGTCTGCATAAAACTCTAACGAACTCAAAAGGCACAAACAAATTAAACAATCGCATTTGGGGGATTGTTCTATGGAATACTTGTTTATCTAGCTAAGAAGTCCCCCAACTGCGATTGTTCAACTTGTTTGTGCCTTTTGAGTTCGTTAGAGTTTTGTTCAGGGGGTTTTTTGTTTTTTTCAAACATTTTTTTTTTATTTCCATCTTTTCAGTTTTAATAAATTATTTTTCTAATGTTGGGAATCTTAAAAAATTGTTTAATTATTTTTTCATCGTTCCATTTAATATTAAAACTGCATGTTATATAAATATGTATTTAGAATGAGTATTTAAAATCCTTCATTTGAAAACCAACTCGATATGTTTGGTAGATTTTTTTTCCTCATAATATGTCGTCAAACATCCGCATTTTGTTTTTTTTAATGCCACCTGTCTAAGACAAATCTAAAGATGTCTCAAATGTGAAAATCCGTTTAGTGGTTCTGGAGATACAAGATAATACAGAATATTACATAGACTCATATTGTACAAGATACGCGCTTTGTGTATGCCTCCGAATGTAGTTCTGTTTATAACTTTTGCAAAAAATTGAAACTGACTGACTACTGTGCTGATATTTCTACGTGTACAATACGTAGGTACGGACCATAGCAGGTCAAGCTACCCCAAACTGTCAGATATTTCCAACAACATAGATCCATAGTGCTTTAGAGATAAAGTTGATAATCTAATAAGGAAATCTGACAGATTGTAGTAGCTTGATGTGATGTCGTCTGTACATAAGTTTGGTACTGTTTCAATTTATGTTTCTGGATTTAAGCACCTAATCATTGTTATTTTTTTTAAATGCCTTATCATTGAATTTACATCTTGTTTTAGTCTTTTCAGTTGATTTTTAATTGTAGTTATCCATGCAGGTGGGTTTTTAGTTTCTAGGTGGGTTTGTAGATATTCAACACAATGTAAATTGTTTTTATGAATAAAATAAATGAAATGAAATTAATGTCTTTTTTTTAATTATTATTTTATTTATATCATTTTAGTTAAAAGATATATAACGTAACCGGATCGATTCCTTAAATGAGTTTATGTCATGTGGTTGATTTAGCAATTTGTTATGTTAACAGAACTGATATCAAGTCCGGAACGAGTCCTCACTCTACTGAAAGCAACGTAAGCATGACCTTTTGCAAATAAGTTTTTACTTAAATCTACAACTGCTGGGTCTAAAGTTGTGCCCGTTGTAATTTATGCACCATCTACCCAGCATAAAATTTTAAAAAAAGCGGACCTCGGGCTCCAACGCGAAAGCCGCGGTTGCGACCGGGATTATACGCTGAGATGTTGATGATGACTACCCAGCATAAAATTAAGAGAAATATTCGTCGCTCAATCTTGTCTTTACCACATCAAGCATCAAATTCTGTAGTACGAGGCTGGATCCAGACAGTAATACCAGGTAGGTTCCCTGTTATACTTGGGTCATCAACTCCACAAATACCGCTTGTGGTAGTTCTCCTGGCTCCAACTGCTCTCTACGTAGTGCAGGCCAATTTATTCGTCGGATAACACCCATGGAACCGTTAACCAGCCTATGGTGAACATTGATTTTCCGTCTTAGCATTGCTCGAGTCGTAATTTGAGTTGGTTAGGCATACTACCTGATTTATTGGGATCTTCAGGTATGTATTCCTCTCGTGGTTTTTGACCATATGTTTTATGATCAAATGTTGTCTACAGCACTAACATTGTATACTTTTGTGAGGTTTTGAAACTTTTTGTCATGGTGGCAATATATGCATATTAATTTATCAGTTTTTTTTTTTTTTTATCATTCCATTTATAATTTAAACTGCAAAAAAAGAGGAAGACCTGTAACTAGATGAACAGACGACATCAAACGAGTTGCAGCGGAAAACTGGATGAAAGTAGCCAAAGACCGTGACCGCTGGGGTTCTCTGGAGGAGGCCTTCATCCTTAATATTTGAGGGGTTTATGCATGCAAGCCATTTTTCTTCGTAAATATCTGAAAGAATTTATAATAATATTTTTTTTATCTATGTAATGAGCATTGTTTTTATTTAATACTTAATGAATATTGAAATCTAATTAATAATATTGTTAAAAAAGAAATGTAATTAATAATAGGTATATTGGATATTTTATTGATGTTGTTAAATTAAGTTTTATGAACATGAATACCTTATAATAATATTTATGAAATTTAAATTTATTTATAATATGTGTGAATCATATTATGCATGAAATAAAAGGCTTTTTTTTATTTTCATTATTTATTTATTATACTAGTTTTCCTTCTGCGGCTTAACCCGCGTGGTATTCGGTTATATCGCGCTTTTTAGATTTCTTTCGGGAATATGTCAATAACAAACTGTTATGCTTTAACTGTCTAGCACTTGGGCACTCGGTAAAGAGATGTAGACTACCAGTGTCTTGTCAGAAATGTCACCGACGTCTTCACTCTTTACTTCATGAGACTAAGAAGTCTTTTCTTTTTGGCATATATGGTTTGCTCCTTTAGTTTCATATCAATAGTCGCCCGTGCCCAAAAAGGGTAGTCGTGCCGATCATACCAACTATTGGCCGTTTTCAATAACCTCCAGACTCTGCAAGATTGGAGCGTGTATTGAACTCGCGCCTCTTGGCTTACCTGGGAGGTAACGATTTCCTCAGTGACCGACAGTACGGGTTTTGACACAATCGGTCAACTGGGGACTTACTAGTGTATGCCACTCACCTGTGGGGCGAGGCCCTTGAGAAAAAAGGGGGAAGCGATTGCCGTCTCCCTTGATGTCTCGAAGGCCTTCGACCGGGTATGGCACGCTTGCCTTTTGAGTAAGCTTCCAGCGTACGGCATTTCCGCTGGCCTGACTGGCTGGGTAAAAGACTTCCTGACTGAACGGTCCCTCCGATTTGTTGCCGACGGATGCTCATCGGAGCCCATTTCGAGCAATGCCGGTGTTCCTCAGGGGTCTGTTCTCTCTGCAACTCTGTTCATGGTGCATATTAACGATCTGCTGATGCCCGGCATCTATGGGTATACAGATGACAGCACAGTTGAGGAGAGATACCTGCCGGAAGCTCGGGCTAGTAAGGAATCAATCCGGTCCGAAAGAGACGCTATGGTCTCCGAATGGGGCAAAGCCAATCTTGTAGCATTCAATGCCGCCAAAACACAGGCGTGCCTTTTCACCGCCAAAAGGAGCCCGTTCACCTTGGCTCCTACTTTTCAGAATGTATCCTTGGAGTGCACCGACCGCCTTCAGCTTTTGGGACCTCGAACCTAAACTTTGGGCGGTTCATTGAGTCCAAGGCCAAGCTGGCTGCCAGAAAACTTGGCGTCATCGCAAAGGTCCGGCGGTACTTCACATCGGGGCAGCTTCTGATGTTGTACAAGGCACAGGTCTGTTCGTGTGTGGAGTACTGCAGCCACATTTGGGCTGGTGCTGCGAAATGTCACCTGGCTACTTTGGATTCAGTGGAGAGGCTGCGAAGAGGCTAATTGGTGACCCTGATTTAACTCGAGACGGTCTCCAAAGCCTATAGCACAGGCGTAGAGCAAATCAGCAGGGAATTGCATGATTTAATTCCCCTATTTCCGTTCCACCATCGGACGACCCGTCGTACGGCGAGTTTCCACCCTTACGTTGTTAACACTACTACGATCCGGACGAAGCGTTTCGCCTCCTTCTTTATACCGCGTACATCGAGGGACTGGAACAACTTGCCGGCGGCGGTATTTCCGTCGGACTACAATTTGAGTGTCTTCAAGGCTAGAGTGAATAGGCTTTTAATAAACTAGCGCGCTTTACCATCAACGATCGCATCACTGCTTACCATCAAGCGGGATTGAGGACAAGCACTGGTTTATAATATATAAAAAAAAGGGTTAACCGAACTCACGTTACGATTGTTTCTGTGAAGATGTATTTATTACCTATTAAGGTGTCATTACCGTCATGGGTGTAGCCACACTGGGGCAAGCTGGGGCGCTTGCTCCACCCTGGCTCTGATCTAAAAGGTACCTAATTAAATATAAAATCAAATGTTAAAAAAAACCCGAGAGGGGATAACCCCTCTCGGGTTACCCCCTCCCGGCCTACACAATAAAATTCAGTATGTAACGTTTTACTTTCAAACACTTTAATAACTCTTTCAAAAATACTCATTCCTCTGAAAACAAACAAAAAATACCATTCAATTAATATTTGTTTAACGTGAAGTTCAGTACAAGACGTTCCTTTGATATTGTTTCAGATACTATCCCTAGCTAAACAAGTCGGCGGCTCAGTGGAGATCGAGCAAAACTTTCTTGACAAAAGATTCGTCGCTATAACAGCATATTTTTCAGGAGACCCTATATCACCAAACATTTTTATAGCTGTACTGGAATCCATCATACGTGAACTAGACTGGAAAAATTGTGGATTATCCATCAAGGGTAGATATCTAAGTCATTTACGTTTTGCGGACGATTTGGTTTTACTGACAGAATCGAGCCAACAACTACAATATACGCTAGAAACTTTACATAAAGTTAGCAGACAAGTTGGCCTAGAAATGAACATCACAAAAACCAAAGTAATGACGAATTTCAAAAAGTCTAATATAAGAATTGGTAATGACCTCATAAACTATGTGGATCATTATATATATTTGGGAAAACAAATTGGATTTAACAGGGAAAGTAATGCCCTAGAAGTGGAGAGAAGAGTCAAACATACATGGAACAAGTATTGGAGTTACAAGGAAATATTTAAAACCGAAATGCCTATCAAAATAAAGAAAACAATTATGGACTCTTGTCTCATTCCCTGTCTTACGTACGCATGTCAAACATGGAAGTTTACTAACAAAATAAAAAATAAAATAGTCACATGTCAACGAGGTATGGAACGTAGTATGATGAACATCAAGAAAATAGAGAAAATTAACCACACAAAAATACATACATTTAATTTCTGGCTGTAACAATAGATTCACTTAGTTACAGCCAGAAATTAAAATGGAAATGGGCCGGTCACATAGCGCGACTTAAAGATCAAAGATGGACAAAAACAGTCACGTTGTGGAGAGGTCCATCAGGCAAACGATGCAGAGGAAGACCATACGCAAGATGGGATGATGAAATTAAGAAGATAGCTGGCCCATAATGGCATCAATTAGCCCAAGACCGCGAAAAATGGAAAGCGTTGGAGGAGGCCTTTACCTGAGGGGGGTTCCAGTAGAAAAATAGAATAAATATTGAAACATGTTTTTTATAGTCTAGGCTAATCTAATAAGGCTTTTTTATTTTTATTTTATTTATTTATTAACAGCATATTTCTACTAAGTCATCATCATCATCACAGCGTTAATCCCAGTCGCATCCGAAGCCTTTTCAGCTTTGGAATCTGGGGGTCCGCTTTACCAGTCCAACTGCTGAAATGGCAAAACTTCGACATTTTTCCGTGAAGCGGCTGCCGTCTGAACTCACACAACCCGAAGGCGACATCGAACCATTGCAGTTAGACCAATTGTTGGACTTTTGAAGGCTCCAACAACCCGTAACGACTGCCACTAGATGTTTGTATGGCAACCGGGACCAACGGATTAACGTGCTTTCCGAGGCACGACTAGACCAGTGCAAATATTAATATTCATGCATACAAATATTTGCACTATGCGGGGATCGAACCCGCGCCTCGCTGCGCAACGGCCACGTTCGCTACCGCTACGCCAC
Source organism: Sesamia nonagrioides (assembly GCA_017933935.1). NCBI lineage: Eukaryota > Metazoa > Arthropoda > Insecta > Lepidoptera > Noctuidae > Sesamia > Sesamia nonagrioides. The sequence goes on from JADWQK010000188.1 coordinate 4,651,508, forward strand.
GGAGGCTGTCAATCTCGTCATAATATATTAGCTACTAAAAACAATTTATAAAATGTCAGATTGTATATAATAATTGAAATGTCCATAATTATTAGATATTATAATGTCAAAATAAAATTAATGCTATTAAGTCAGTGTCAAATTAGAATAAATAAAATATAATAAGAACGAATTTTATTGACATTACTGCCTTTCAACATAAGTCAAAAATTCATTTACCGTATAAAACCGTTTTTCTTTAAGGCTGTGTATCAATTTCTTTTTTAAATGCGTTTGGTAATCTATACTAATATATAAAGCTGAGGCATTTGATAGTATGTTTGTTTGTTTGTTCGCGCTAATCTCAGGAAATACTGGTCCGATTTGAAAAATTCTTTTTGCGTTGGATAGCCTATTAATCCAGGAAAGCTTTAGGCTATATAACATCCGGCTGCGACTAATAGGAGCGGAGCATAACTAACTTTACGCGAACGAAGTCGCTGCCGGCCTCTAGTTTATTATATACCTTAATAGCCATGACATAGGAATTTCTTTTATACAAATTAAGCTTGCATTGTGGTAAGCAGGCCCTGTGTCTGTCTCTAGAAGCAACACTCCTTTTGGTTACATCTCTATGCTTAATAAAATTTTCAGGATGTTGTCGTACTAGTAGGCACAATTCTTTAATATACATTTACAGACATGCTAATGGTAATATATTGTATTTTTTTAAAACAGGCTTATTGCTATCCATGTACCTACCCCGCTCTACAGAAAGCACGCACATATTTGTTTTGTACTATAAATACTTTATTGATATCCACCGAGTTACCCCACAACAAGAGACCATAGGACAGAACCGAGGAATCGTATCCGTGATAAGCACATAGAGCCGCTTCAGTTGAGACCGTGTCTTTTAACCGTCTTACCAATTTGTCACAAACATAGGCGACATGCATTTTCCAGTCGCAATTTTGATCCACTTACTACTTGTTCTATAGTAGTGTATTTAATATTCAAATTTAATGGGTTTCTCATGTATGTTTGAAATTGGATCATTTTCATATTTCATCATCTCCATATTTATTTGTAGGTTGTTGGATTTCAACCAGTGTATAACGTTTTTGATGGCTTCATTTATCACATACCTACCTACTCGTCGATGTAACCTTTGGTCTAAGAGTGAATAAACTTGTTGGTCACACTTTATTCACAATCGAGCATTTCTATCATACTTTATGCTAATATGAATCTATGATCTTGTAAACACTAATGTTTACTATTCTATAAGAAATCTGCTCAAGTAGTAAGGGTTCCGTAGTCAACTAAGTGCCCTTATAGTTTCGCCTTTAGTTTTTATCCTTTAATCCGCTAATAATATTGTTAATATTTTTGGAAATAAACGCTCTAAAAGTAAACAAATATGTCCCCTCCCTCCAAGTTTTGAACCAGAACAACAATCACATCATCACATCACATCACACCGACAAACTCTTTGTGGAAAGTATGAATGAAAAGGAAAAAGGAGCTTTGGTATGATTTATTGATGTATTGTGAAAGTTATTGGGCAATACTAACAATCTGCACGATCTAAGGACTACAAAACTATTGTTCAATGGATTCCAGCAGCATACGACGCTAAAGGCAACAAGATAAGCTTTTATTACACTTTCACTTAAACTATTGTTAGACAAGGTAGGGCGAAAAGTGAAGCACTGTCTAAGATAATTGCTTTTGTTTGTGTTCTAAAACTCAAGGAATAGGCAATTGTCTTTTTCCATACTATTATTATAACTGTAAAAGTAACTCTGCTTTCCAAATGTCTCAGGTAAGCGGTTGGGCTATAAAGCCTTTATATTACCACCTACTTAAATATTTGCCGTTAAGTCTAACATATTGTTTTATTTTCTACAACAGTTATAACTTCAAAAGATATTAATGGCTCATTGCGGGAGATTTCTTAGAGCTAGCGGTTGCTACAAACAACCCTTTAAAGTGGTTACGTTAAAGGCTGATATGGTGTTCCTTAGTCCACCGTGGGGCGGTCCCAATTATGTAGATAGATGTGAGTAGGGTCCATTGCAAGAATTGATAAAATAATATTGCTCTTCATTAGTACTAGCAGAGCCGACAGACGTTCTGTCCAAAAACAAAAATTCGTATCTACACTACCTATATATGTATATACCTAGTATAACTTTTCATCTCTTCCTGTTCATCCCCTTTAGGACGAAACTTCTGTTTTTTTTTCTAAATGTCTTGCATCCAGATTACACCCATTGGTTTTATCAGCGCATGGTCTGTCAGTGAACATATGAATTTAAGATTTTTATTTTAATATATTTGTTCTACAGAAACACGAGTACGACTTAGAAACGATGTTTAAACCTAAGCCAGCCTCGGTACTGATGTCGTTGGCGAGAACAATATCGCCAAGCATAACGTTCTACCTCCCGAGGAACTCAAGACTAGAACAGGTGAGAACCAGTTTTCTTTTACGTCTGTAAAAGCTAATTTTTCAATTAATATTTGGTTAACGTGAAGTTCGGTACAAGACATTCCATTGATATGGTTTCAGATATTATCCCTAGCTAAAAAAGTCGGCGGCTCAGTGGAGATCGAGCAAAACTTTCTTGATTAAATATTCCTCGCTATAACAGCATATTTCTACTAAGTGAATCATTAGTACATCTGAATTTTGAATGTGTGATATTTTGATAATATTGTGACTTTGTAAATATGGTTAGTGATTACGGATAAGTTAGTTCTACTAGACCCAGTGTTTATTAATTTGATTTGTCTATATCAATACCTATAAAATAATCTTGGTATTTATTTGATAATTGTCTCGTAAAAGCCAAAATATGTCTAGTTTATAACTTGTAAGTGTAAATAGAGAAAGATCACTTTAAATGAGTTGTATCATTTAATGTTTTTCACTGTAGGTTTATCTTAGACCTACTCACCTACGTAAGTTTCGTTTTCTCGGTGGTAGGCCATAACATCGGCTGCCGGCGGAAGTTACCACTCACCAGACAAAGTCTTGCCGCCAAGCGATTCGTCGTGTTCCGGCATGATGTCTGGGGAAGCCGTACGGAGGGCGGGTCTGAGCAGTTGTGTTGCGATGTGTGGCGGGTACGATGCGCCAAATGTTGTTGTCTCGGGAATTTGGTCGTGGAGAGTCTCCAGATCAATCTCCCTCTAGCGCAGCATCGTTTGGTTGTGTTGGTCTTGGGTTTAACATTGCATCACCTCGTTCAACTGCCGTCATCCTTCCTATTCCTAAGTTTTTTAAGTGAATAGGCTTAATAAACTAGTGCGCTTTACACTCAACGATTGCATCACTGCTTCCCATCAGGCGGGATTGCAGTCAAGCACTAGTTTATAATTATTAAACAAAAAAAGAGTAGGTACCTATGGAGTTATTAGATATGAAATTCATTTTATGTCCTACACTTTATTTTGATTACAAACATGGCGACCAAAAATACATCCATCTACGTCGGGTGCAGACTAATTTGACAAGTCTAAACTAACATTTTATCTTTTGTCCTTTTCTTAATGAAATGGAAAGAAAAATATGTACTGATCTAAACTTTGGTTTACGTTTTGTAACAAGGGATTCGGGGCCAATATTCATTGCCTTGAAATGATTAAGTACCTGCAGCGGGTTACCCCCTCCCGGCCTTGGGCTCAGGGTAGGGCAGCAGTCAATGATAGGTTGACCGCTAAGGCTGGCTACGCCCATGATTACCCTCACTGCTGATAAAGCTCCTGTATTGAAGCCTTTACTAAGAATGCATTTGCAATATTCATTACGACTCAGTCTACTTACAGTAGTTGTGATGTGAACACTTAAACGGATCAGTCAATATCGAGTATTTTGTTTATTATTTTACTTTAAATATAGTCGAATATAAAATTTGATTAATTTGTTTCAAAATGCCTACATACAAGAAAATAGGTACATACAACAACTTTTACCCTAAATTTGGAGCTGCAGTGACTTCGGTGGAAGTGGAATCGAAAAAGCTTAGAAAGAGACCCGCAAGGTATTCTAAGTTCGAAGACGAGTTCGATACGTCGGGCATGCCGATTGAACTCAGAGAGGACCCTAAGATGTATAAGTACTGGATGAAGAGGCATAAGCTTTTTCACAGGTCAGTTATAATATATTGTTGTTTTCTTATTTTCTTGAATTATAGCCTTTTAAATTAAAATACGTTTCCGAAGTAGGTATCTGTTGTTACAATAATTGGATCTAAGAAAACAGGATTTGAAGAACATAATTCCTAACTATAGACGATTTATCAAATTTATTTATTTAATGATTAACTACGGAATGCCTCTTAGAATACCTCTCCATTGACGTTATAATATTCATGTTAAAACCAACAGATTCGACGAGGGTATAAAACTGGACGTCGAAAGCTGGTTCAGTGTGACGCCAGAGAACGTGGCGTGGCACATCGCTAATGAGTGTGTGTATGACGTGGTTTTGGATGCTTTCTGCGGCGCCGGCGGGAACAGTATACAGTTCGCTCGTACCAGTAAGAAAGGTAAGGATCATTGTTAGACAAAGTAGGGCAAAAAGTGAAGCATTGTGCAAGATAATTACTTTTATTCCTGTGTCCTAAAACTCAGGCAGTAGGCGATTGTCTGTTTCTATACTAATATTATAAGTTTAAAAGTTCTGCTACCTAAATGCCTCAGGTAAGCGGTTGGGCTATAAAGCCATTATTTTTGTACGTACTTAAATATTTACCGTTAAAGCGAACTTATTGTTTTATTTTGTCCAACAGTTATAGCAATAGACATTGATCCTCAAAAGATATCAATGGCTCGACACAACGCGGCAGTGTATGGTGTCGCCGATCGCATCGAGTTCATTGTGGGAGATTTTTTCGAGCTAGCAGCCACGTTAAAAGCTGATTTGGTGTTCCTTAGTCCACCGTGGGGCGGTCCCAGTTATATAGATGTGAGTAGAATCCATTCCAAGAATTGATAAAATAATATTGCTCGTCATTATTACTATGTCGTCCTCCGTGGCGCAGCGGTCAACATGTCTGCCTGCGACGTGGAACCGCTTCCTTATCAACATGTAGGTACATCATGTAGAAAATATGAACAATTAAGAATAATTTCCTGTGACTAAAGTAACGGATATACTTATTACTATATTTTTTATGGGTAGACTGAGAATGTGTTGAGGCACAGGATGTTTAATTTATTGTCGTATAGTCAGCACCACTCTGTATATTTATTTACTTATTTATTAATAGCAGACCCGACAGACGTCCTGTCCAAAAAATAATTTCGAATCTACATATAACCTTTTATCTTACATCCAGACTACACCCACTGGTTTTGTCAGCGCATGGTCTGTCAGTGAACGTATGAATTTAAGATTTTTATTTTAACATGTTTGTTTTACAGAATCACGAGTACGACTTAGAAAGTATGTTACGACCTAAGCCAGCCTCGGAACTGATGGCGTTGGCGAGAACTATATCGCCGAACATAACTTTCTACGTCCCGAGGAACACAAAACTAGAACAAGTGAGAACCAGTTTTCTGTTACATCCGTAAAAGCATTTTTTTTTACAAATAATAAACAATTATGTACAAACACCCTGTAATTTGTTGTTATATTGCGACATAGGTATTGGACAAAAGTTTAAACAAATTCATTAATTCGAACACAACAAAATTCAGTATGTAACGATTTAATTTCAAACACTTTAATAACTCTTTCAAAAATACTCATTCCTCTGAAAACAAACTAAAAATACCATTCAATTAATATTTGTTTTAGGTGAAGTTCAGTACAAGACGTTCCTTTGATATTGTTTCAGATACTATCGCTAGCAAAAAAAGTCGGCGGCTCAGTGGAGATTGAACAAAATTACCTCGACAAAAGATTCGTCGCTATAACAGCATATTATTACTCATCATCATCATCACAGCGTTAATCCCAGTCGCATCCGAAGCCTTTTCAGCTTTGGAGTCTGGGATCCGCTTTACCAGTCCAACTGCTGAAATGGCTAAACTTCGACATTTTTCCGTGAAGCGACTGCCGTCTGATCTCCACAACCCGAAGGCGACATCGAAGCATTGCAGTTAGAACAATTGTTGGACTTTTGAGGGCTCCAACAACCCGTAACGACTGCCACTAGATGTTTGTGTGGCAACCGGGACCAACGGCTTAACGTGCTTTCCGAGGAACGACCAGACCAGTGCAAATATTCATATTCATGCATACTAATATTTGCACTGTGCGGGGATCGAACCCGCGCCTCGCTGCGCAACGGCCGCGTTCGCTACCGCTACGCCACGGAGGCTGTCAAACTCGTCACATTATATTAGCTACTAAAAACAATTTATAAAATGTCAGATTGTATATAATAATTGAAATGTATTTCTACTAAGTGTACATCTGAAATATGGAATTTGTGATATTTTGATAACATTGTGACTTTGTAAATATGGTTAGTGATTACGGATTAGTAAGTTCGACTAGACCCAGTGTTTATCAATTTGATCTGTTTATATTAATATAAAATAATGTTGGTATGTATTTGATAATCGTTACGTATAAGCTATGTCTAGTTTATAACTTGTAAGTGTAAATAGAGAAAGATCACTTTAAATGAGTTGTATCATTTAATGTTTTTCATTGTAGGCTTGCTGTAAACACTGAAATTACTTAATTGTAAGAATAATTGTTATTTCCAAGATTCATAACTTGTTTTTTCATTTGAAATAAACATTTTTATCATACATATTTGTTTTTGACTTACCTGCAGTATGTTGTAGGTACAAATAAATCTCCATAAAAAATAATCTTCATTCAAAAAATATGGCAAACTCTTTTTTTTGTTGTTTGGGGGTTATCTTTACTGTTATCTTTGCGTGGTGTGCTTTCTTGAATGATATCCAATTCTCGTCAATAATCTTCAAACGTGTTTCAATATATCCTTTTGTTACTCGTAGTTTCTTTCGGACACTTTTTTTTTAAGTTTGTTTGCGGTTTCCGTAATAAATTTGCGCCATCTTCTAAGGTAGAGAGATATTGTTGTATAGTTCCAAAAATTTGCATTGTTCAATAGCAGTAATAAATTAACTAACGACTTCGTTGTAAACACATTCACATAACTACCTATCTATAATCCGAGGTGACTTTTATAAGCTGCTTGAACAAAAGAATTGCATTCCAAAGATAACTCTGGAATGCGATTCTTTTGTTTAAGCGGCCCGATGTTTACCGGTTCGTAATTCATATATCCGGAATACATCTCGAATACGACCATATGGGGAAGTAATAAGGTTGGTTTTTGTTTAGACTAGAATAGAATACTCTTTATTATGTACACCATATAGATTACAGAACATAAATATAAAGATTTTACAAAGGGTGACACAATGGGCGGTCCTATCGATCTTTTACAGACAACCTTTGGATGGAATACCTACTAAGGGGGAGGAGAGAGAAATAGTGCAGGTAGTCTACAGTGTACTATCTTTATATATATAATTCTGCTGTAAGTGTGTATGTCATTGAACTCCTCCTAAACGGCTTGACCGATTTTAATGAATTTTTCTGTATGCGTTTGAGTGGCGACCTGGATGGTTTAGATTCACAAATCAGCCCGGCAGATGGCGCTGATCGCTTGAAGAAGCATGTGATCTCGGAAACGGCCCTAACGATTTCGCTGAAATTTAATATGTGGGGGTTTTCGGGGACGAGAAATCGATCTAGCTTAGTCTTATGTCTGGGGAAGCGCATGTTTTCGAGTTTTCTCTTTCGCAATTTTTCACGCATAATATGGGTGCTAATTTCGCGCGGCTTGACATAGCGGCTGTGGCGTAGCCGATAGTGGTATGGTTTACTCGCGATGGCTGGTGTTCCTCGGTTCAAACCCGGGCAATCACAAGTTTTTTTTTTTTCGTTTTTAGACAAGTTTATAGTTTTTTTAAATTTTTGTAGTTACTTAAAAAGAAAATTGTACATAAGAACTAAAAGAGAAAAAAATAAATAGAAATAAATAAATATTTAAGATGTTTTATTTAACTTAAAGAGACTGAAACAAGAGCTCTAGGGGTAGAGAGAGGTATGATATCTTTGTTACAAATGTAGATGACAATGCTTTCCATGGGTATATTCCTAAATCTGCTGTACGTGTGTATGTTACTGAATTCCTCCTAAAGGGCTGGTCCGATTTGAATGAAGTCTATGTATGTAAATGAAAGTCGTGTTAGTTACTCTATTTATAAGTCAAGAACCGCTTAACCAGTATGGCTCAAAATTGTTAGGGAGGTAGATAAGAACTGGGAGAAGGACATATCACATAGGATACTTTTTATCCCGTTCCGTCCCGTTCTCTCCCTTTGTTTGATTAAATCTTTAATTCTGCGAAACAGATTTTGATGAGGTTTATTTTAATAGGTAGAGTAATTAAAAAGAAACGTATATTTGTGGAGAAACACTATCCCTCGCCCACATGTGGGAGTGACGAGAGGAGGCATAACTCCGTTGCCGCGAAAAATCGCAGTACAGCGAACAGAGGTCCGGCGGGATCTCATGGCGACATGGAAAGTGTGATTGTTGCAATCCAGCACTGAGCACGCCACAATAGCGGCGGTAAGTCCTCTCTTTGAGATGTAGCTGGAGACGCGCCACGGCGTCCTCACCTTCGGACTGACGTAGGTCCTCACCGGACGCGGCTGTTTCGGGAGGTTCCTGTTCCATATAAGGCGGAAGTAAACGCCAGGGTGACCACTGTGTGCATCGCCCTGACGACACAGTGGAGCAAATGGTGGAGGTCTGCCTGGCTTGGGTAGAGCACAGCCGTGTCCTCGTGGCGGCGATCGGTGGCGATCTCTCGCGTCCGACCCTGGTCCGGGCCATAGTCCGGAGCAAGAGTGCATGGTAAGCTTTCACCTCCTTCTGTGAAGCAGTGATGCTGGCAAAGGAGGAGGCGGAGCGCGTGAGGGAGCGGTAATCCCACTACCCTCACGCTTCAAACCGCCGCAGGAAGCGCCCTGGTCGGGAGGCAACATCGGACTCCCGACCACCGTAGGCGCGGGCTTGCGGGCGGCGAGCGACAGGCAGCTAGCTAGCTATTTCCCATACAAAACAAAAAAAAAAACAACTGAAGAAGAGCAAGAAATTGCACTTGAAGAGCGCAGCCTTACCTAGTATGGCTCGACTTCGTGCTTCTCACTCACCAGAGCACAGGGAGGCAGCCCGTGAAACGGCTTGGTTGGCAATGCGAAATCGTCGAGCAAACCTCAGAGATCAAGCGCTAGATAATTTACGAAACACAAGATGAAATTCATCAAATACTGATTTGAATCTGGCAGCGTTTCAATACGCATATAATGTAGCGCAATGGCGTTCGCATTGGGCCAATGGATGTTGTTTGCGAGTATTGTAGCACATTAAAGATTTCCGAAGAACCGCCAGGATTGTGCTCCCAAATAAAGAATCATTGAATAATAATATTTATTTATTTAAAATTATCCTAATTTAAATAGTAGTCATGTGATATTGCCTTTAAGGCGGAACGAAGTTCGCCGGGTCAGCTAGTTTACATATAGTTTACAAAAAATATGTACGTTAAATGTATCATACTAGTTTAATTAAATTTATTTATTAGATGTATATCATCTAATAAATAAACAACATACAAGAGCAATTATAATGGAACTTGGACAAATTGCATGAATATTAAATAACAATAAGACATGCACAACTATAGCTAAGGGGTCATCCATAAAGTACGTCACACATAAAGGGGGGAGGGGGGTGTCGACAAAGTGTGACATGGTGTGACAAGGGGTGGGTGGGGTAGTAAGTTTCGTGACATCACATTTCAAAATCTAATATACCTAGAGGTAGTAATCGCGTAATTTGAAATATCCATACTAATATTATAAATGCGAAAGTAACTCTGTCTGTCTGTCTGTCGGTCTGTCTGTCTGTCTGTCTGTCGGTCTGTCTGTCTGTCTGTCTGTCTGTCGGTCTGTCTGTCTGTCTGTCTGTCTGTCTGTCTGTCTGTCTGTCTGTCTGTTACGCTTTCCCGCTTAAACCTCTCAATCGATTTTGATGAAATTTGGCACAGACAATCTTTAGACCCCGAGAAAGAACATAGGCTACCTTTTATCCCGGAAAAGTTTTATGTTCCCGAGGGAAATCTAAAAAGCGCGATATAACCGAACTCCATGCGGGCGAAGCCGCGGGCGGAAAGCTAGTTAATTATAAACTAAAAAATATATCAAACTCTATCTTCGGGACAATACGGTTTAAATTGTTTTGTTTACGATGTTTTAATTTAATAATTTTTCGATGTGAAATTGCAAAACATGTGACGTCACACTAGGGAGGGGGGGTTTCAGAAATGTGAACACCTGTGACAAGGACGGGGGAGGGCTTAAAAAATCATGAAATTCGTGTGACGTACTTTATGGATGGCCCCTAAGTAAGGAGCGCAGAACGCCCAAACAAATATAAATATATTTTTAATACAGTTGCTCAAAAAGTGGTGTATTACAGGGACGTATAGCGTTCGGAAAGTGGGCTATTACACACTCTTGCTTTTTCTTTACCTTTTCCGAACTAGTGCGTTCTCTTTCCCAACTGTCAAAATATTGTCTATTAAAAAAAAAAAAACCAACCATGAAGTTTTTACTTTAAAAAAATCATAGAAGTTTTTATGATTCATGCAAATAATTCTAATGAGTTAGGTTAGGTTTTATTTAATTTCATCTCATTTCATTTTCGTTTCATATCAATAAAAATATTCTACTGAAGACTTGGCTGTATAGGCTGGGCATAGTTCCCTTTGCCTAATCGAATGGGTGAAGAAAAAAAAAATCTCTGCTTATATTCTTTTACGGTTTGCGCCATTTTACAAAAATTTTCTTTGCGAGTTTAGTTGTTTGTTGCACAAAATGAGTAATTTCGACGATATTTTATTTGAATTAACACCACCGGAGCTCAGTATAATTGCACAAAATGCTTCGGAGAACATTTTACCGGAAAAGTCAAAAAGTCGCTACATATCTATATACAACGAATTTATTGCGTGGAGAGAAGAGAAAAAGGCAAATAGTTTTTCAGAAAATGTTATGTTGGCATATTTCTCCGAACTGTCAGCAAAATTAAAACCTTCTACATTATGGTCGAGGTTTTCGATGATAAAAAGTATGCTGAAAATAAGAAACAACGTGGATATAAGTCAATACCCAAAACTAAATGCTTTCTTAAAACGACAATCAGACGGTTTCACAACTAAAAAGTCGAAAATATTAACATCGAATGAAGTGGAAAGGTTTTTAGACGAAGCCCCCGATAATCGTTATTTAGCCACAAAGGTAATTAATTAATAAGTACTTATATTTTTCTTTAGTATTCAGTTTACGAAATCGCAAAATACAGTCATTAAATTATTTAAAAAAATATTAATCAAATCCCTTTTTTTTTTTGTAGGTTGCGCTGATTTTTGGCATTGTTGGTGCTTGCCGCAGAGAGGAGTTATCCAATATTACTTTAAAAGATATTGAAGCCCATGAAAAAATGCTACTAATCAAGATTCCGAATACAAAAAATAAGATACCGAGAAGCTTTGTTGTTGAAGGAGATTTTCTTAGAATAGTGCAAAAATATATGAATCAGCGGTCCCATAAAGGAAAATCCGACCGTTTTTTCCAAAATTATCAAAAAGGAAAGTGTACATCTCAAGCAATCGGGATAAACAAATTTGGTAATATGCCAAAAGAAATAGCTACGTTTCTTGGTCTGCCGGATGCAGAGTATTATACTGGGCACGGCTTCAGGAGGACCTCTGCTACATTATTGGCAGATTCAGGAGTCAATTTGATGTCCTTAAAGCGACTAGGAGGTTGGAAGTCAGACAAAGTTGCAGAAGGCTATATTGCTGATTCATTACACAACAAACTAGAAACTGGGAAAAAAATCACACAATCCATTAATTTAAAGTCCAGTCCGTCACCTTCACATGACAATGGTGAAGAGAAAGTTCGTCCATTTACCTTCGTTGATAATGATAAGTCATTAGATCCAATTCCATCAACTAGCAAACGCCATTGTATAACACCTTTGACAAATATACATGAACAATCATACGAAATTAATAATAGTTTGTCTCAAACAGTAAATATGCAACCTAAAACTTCCCCAGTTAGTATAAAAAACTGTACCAATTTCAATGTATATGTGAATTATAACTTTTCTAAGAAATAAATTATTAGTTAGTTGAGTTTATTGTGTTTTTATTATTTTAATAAATTGCTTAATTTTTTCGCAACTGTATTAAAAATAGTTGTTCAGTACACGTGCGGAACCGTCATTGCAACTTGTTCCGACTGTCAACCCTCACCTTCGGCTGCGCCTCGGCTCGGGTCGACATTTGTCGGAACTCGTTGTAATGACAGGCTTTCCGCACTTGTAATGAAATATACTATATTCATATTTTTTACTTTTAGAACGATTTTTTCCAAAAACATTAACAATAATGTTCCTGTACTACTGTTCACTGAGATTATACGCGGATTAACAGACCTGGCGGAACTATAAGGGTACCTAGTCGACTACGGAACCAAGTAATACTTGAGCAGATTTCTTATATATATTACCCGCCAAACCCGATTTTAGGATAAACTAGTTTTGCCTAGGTTAAACTATTTCTGCCTATACGCGATAGAAAAACCAGTTTAGGCTAGTCCAAACTAGTTTGTCCTAAGCGCGATGGGATAGACCAGTTTAGGCTATTCCAAATAATGCCTTGTGTGGCGATTGTTTTATCCTTTTTTTTTTTTGTTTTGGGTAGGAAATCATCAAATGACCTCTCCCGCTTTGGGCGGAGCGGAAGGGTCTCTCAGATTTCTAGTGACTAAAACCCACTCGTATTTCTTCACATGTGGCCCTGGCGCATACGCAGGGCCGATTATTATAAGTCGATTAATTTTATCTGTAAATAATAATATAAAATAATGTTGGAATTGGATAATTGTTACGTATAAGCCAAAATGTGTCTAGTTTATAACTTGTGAGTGCAAATAGAGAAAGATCACTCTAAATGAGTTGAATTATTTAATGTTTTTCATTGTGGGTATTTTGCTGTAAATAAAAAGGAAGAAACTTAACACACCCGCGAGTTTAAAGTTTCTTCCAATTACTGAAATTACTTACATAGTTGTAAGAATAATTGTTATTTCTGAAGTTCTTGACTTGTTTTTTATTTGAAATAAATATTTTCTTGATAATACATATTTGTTTTAGACCCACCCAACTACGTACCTAAGTGTTAAGAGGGAACTCTAGTGGCGTTTTCTCCATACAAACTTATTTAGAGCATTGCATAAGCATAGAGCTGTTAGAGCAATGATTTTTATTCTTCCTACAATTTCAGCATTTATCAATACAACGGATGAAAGAGCTTGCAGAATTATATAAAGTCATTTAATTAAATTTATATTCAGTCCTGTTATTTCAGCAAAGCAGCTTGCATTGTAAAAAATCATCTGGCAATAGGTATTACTCTCTTCTATCATCACGGAAACACCTTTGTACCAGAGTTTTCTTCTCTTACTTTGGATGCATAGTGCATGTTTGGTAAGACAGATTATAAGAAATACATATACTTATATCATTATTTCCATACAACGAATCTAGGCATGCACAGTAGATAGTTCGTATTGATAAGAATCTTCATTTTCAGGTCCAGCACTTACTTTAGTCAAACCATCCATTTGGTGTGGAGTAGCTCTACATATTCTTCATATGGAACTCGAAGGCTTATCTGTAAATATCGAAGTTACTTTGCCTTCTGTCATTGTAAGAAAGAGATCATGCTTCACTTCCACTCCCTCGACTTCCTTGTTAATTAAGGATGGAGACAAACAATTTCACAACAGTTTTATATTTCTCAGGAGTTAATTTGCAAAATTCTATTAATTTTGCCAAACAACATCACATGTTAGCTCGGTAACTAATATAATAGGCACCACAGAAGTGATAAATATATAGCTGAAGATGGTGGATAGCGAGTAGTCTTACTTTTTTGCACTTTGTAATATGCTAGAAACACAAAACATTTTCGTTCGTTCGGCAAATTTCTTAAGTGCAAATATTGTGCTATCGTTAAATCTAAGTCCATAAATACGGTCAATGCTTCTTAATACGTTAACATGTTTGTTTGCCTTGCGTCTTCTTTGAGAATCGAGAAGGTCTTATTTTCACTGTCAGCAAACCTTAATGTTTCCACAAGTTTAGCTTCTGTTCCTCCTCCTATCGAACGTAACCCTTGAACATACGTATTGTAGACGTATTCCAATCCATATCATTACTATTGATTTAAACAGCAACATTTCAAACCGCAATAGTTAGCGAGCGGTTTTCCGTTTTCTGACTCTTATCACATTTTTACTAATTACTCCGAAATGCGCACAAATGGGTAGCTTTTTTTATTTGATTATGTTTATGGATAGCTAGGCCACAAATCAACATTAAATGTAAAGCATGGTTATGCGTAGGCAACTGTCAAAAGTCTAGATGAACTTTGTTTTTCGCCATATTTTATTTTGCAATTATTTTAAGGTCTTTAAGTCTCAGGTAAGCGGTTGGGCTATAAAGCCATTCTTTTGGTACGTACTGAAATATTTACCGTTAAAGCTAACATATTGTGTTATTTTGTCGTTAATGGCTAATATAGTGTTCCTTAGTCCACCGTGGGTGACGAGTTTAACATTTTTTTAATTATATAAATTTAAATATTTGCACACCACATCTATTGGCAGAATGTAAATTGGACACTTATATTTATGGACAGCTTACTATTTTGTACACCTACATTCTTGCAAATAAAGGATTATTATTATTATTACAATCGAAATCTGCGTTTATGGTCTGGCCGGATTTAAGAAAGCTGTAGTGAACGACGCCGGCACTAGTTCACTAAACCCTTACAAGTTATATATTTTTATTAAGTCATTTTTCGCTTATGTGAGGATTTAGCTGATTTACCCGGGTTCAGACATAGAGATGAGCGTTCAAGCCAAACCAACTTTGGTTTGCTGCTGTCCACAGAGCTTGTTCTTCAGATCGAAATTTCCAGAAGGAAAACGTGGAAATTAAAAACACACTGGGCTTTCTTTAGCAATACCGCCGCCATACACATACCTACTTATATTTTTGCTTTTGCATTTCGTAAACTGAGTAACGCAAAGAAAAACTGAGTTTAGGAAAGAACAAATGAATTACGGGTTTTAAAACTAAATCATGATTAAATATCTGAATGAATTTGAAATTGGATGTTTTTACCAAAGAGGAGATATTTGAAATTAAAGTGAATGGTGCCACATAAAACGAATTTCATATGTAAGAACTTAATATGTATGTACTTACGTGGGTGGGTAGGCCTAAAGCAAATATCTATACTAATATATAAAGCTGAATAGTTTGTTTTGTTTGTTTAAACGCGCTAATTTCAGGAACTACGGGTCTGATTTGAAATATTCCTTTTTCATTGGATAGCCCATTAATCCAGAAAGGCTTCAGGCCATATAACATCACGCTACGACCAATAGGAGCGAGGTATATAAAAAACGCGGGTGAAACCGCAAGGCGCAACTAGTGTCTACTAAAAATATTTAATTCACTTTAAAAAAAAACAAGTAAAGGACCTAAGAAATAACAATTGAACCACCAATTGGAAGAAGGGAATAAAAGCCGTTTTTGACAGGCTCCGTGGCGTAGCGCTAGCGAACGCGGCCGCTGCGCAAGGCGGCACGGGTTCGATCCCCGCGCAGTGCAAATATGTATATGCATTATATGCATTGGTCTGGTCCTGCTTCGGAAAGCACGTTAAGCCGTTGGTCCCGGTTGTCATACGAACACCTAAATGGCAGTCGTTACGGGTTGTTGGAGCCCTCAAAAGTTCAACAATTGGTCTAATTGAAAAGCTTCGATATCGCCTACGGGTTGTGGAGGTTAGACGGCAGTCGCTTCACGGAAAATATCGAAGCTTTGCCAAATTAGCAGATGGACTGGTAAAGCGGACCTCAAAATTCCAAAGCTGAAAGAGCTTCGGATACGACTGGGATTAACGCTGAGATGATGATGAATAAAAGCGGTATTTGGCGAAATAGATTTTTTACTCATATTTGCGCTTTTCAATCGTAACACTACCCGTCAGATTCAAAACAGTTAGCCGGTTACTTAGCTCTTCGCCTAAACTATCAAAACATAAACATTCTGCGTATAAATGGTGGTAATAAAGGTTACTTAACCTGTTCCGAATTAATTGGCGGATTCTTAAAGATATCTTTTTTGCTCCAAAAATCAGGGACTAATCCTAAAATACACGATGAAAAAGCATACACGTCAAAACTACCCATAAACGAAAAAAAAAATTGAATGATGTGCGAAAAATCATACATTATATATTCCTGAAGAGTAAAAGACGTTTTATGATTTGATTTCGACTTGGCTCACAACAACATTGGATGATGCTGATATAGATGAGGATTATTACGATATCTTATCTATGTTATTAATATAATAAATGCTAATATTATTCTTTAATGTATGAGTTATTATTTTCAAAAATTGGAAAAAGGGAAAAATTTCAAGAATTTCAAACTACCCTAACTTTTATTTTTCTTTAGATTAAGTGATTTTCTTTACAGCATATTATCGGCAACAATGTGTATTACATTTAATTTTAAGATATCATGGGCATTTTAAGATTTTTTGGACAGGACGTCTGTCGGGTCTGCTAGTAATAATGAAGAGTAATATTATTTTATCAATTCTTGCAATGGATTCCACTCATATCTATATAACTGGGATCGCCCCACGGTGGACTAAGGAACACTATATTAGCCATTAACGACAAAATAACACAATATGTTAGCTTTAACGGTAAATATTTCAGTACGTACCAAAAGAATGGCTTTATAGCCCAACCGCTTACCTGAGACTTAAAAAACCTTATAATAATTGCAAAATAAAATATGGCGAAAAAAAAAGTTCATCGAGACTTTTGACAGTTGCCTACGTATAACCATGCTTTACATTTAATGTTGATTTGTGGCCTAGCTATCCATAAACATAATCAAATAAAAAAAGCTACCCATTTGTGCGCATTTCGGAGTAATTAGTAAAAATGTGATAAGAGTCAGAAAACGGAAAACCGCTCGCTAACTATTGCGGTTTGAAATGTAAAAACTAAACGTAAAGGATATAATAAATCTATTCAGTTTTCTTTACGATTATATAACCTCAAAATCAAACACATTTTAGTTTGATACTCGGTTCCTAAGCTTGTCCGTGTATCAACAAATACCTGATATGATTACTTGAATCATTCCAAACACAACTAGCATTTTCTTATTGCTGTCAATTCTGGGGCATTCAATGTATGGAATTTTAGCAATGTCCTTTCAATTTCCCAAGAAAAGCCGAAATTATCCCTTTTGTTTTTATAAAATTCAGGCTGTCCCCTTGTAACTGCAAGATAATATCATTAAATTTTTTAAACAAATCTGTCAAATACGCAATGTCTGCTTTGAATTGAAATGCATACATTAAATAAAACTTCATGTTTTTTAATTCATAAATACAATTATTAAACTATCGATTTCGTAAAAACAAGAAGCAACATCTGTAAAGCTCTTGACATGGCAGCAATTTATATGACAGACAAATTGTTTAGTAGTTACAAGGCTTTTAATTATTCGTTTTAAACCCACGCTTGTCCATTAACTATGGATATTTGCATATAATATAAAAAAATGAAAGAAAAATTATAATGCAGGACATTTATTTGTCCATGCTGAGGCGAATTTCGGCGATCTCCTTTATAAAGCAAAACATTAGTCAGCGCGAATTCTCTCAATTTCCAAACTTGTCACAGGTAGAATGTATTGATGAGGATATCCATACCTACAGTCAACATTTAAGTGCCCTGCATGATGACTTCAAAACCAGGTTTGAAGATATACTGACGATGGATATGTCACCATGGATCATAAATCCATTTGATGAAACGGAAGTGGCCAATGTTGTATTACAAGAGGAGCTGCTCGAGCTAAACACTAATGAGGAGCTGAAGGTGAAATTTAGAAAAGGCTACGCAACATTTTGGCTGCAAGCAGAAATACCCGAAAAATATCCTGGACTGTGGGAAATCGCAAGGAAATTTTTAATAGCTTTTCCCTCGTCATACCTTGTCGAAAGGAGTTTTAGTGCCGTTACAAACCTCCTAACAAAAAAAGGAGCAAATTAAACATCACAGAGCGGGGGGATTTGCGGTTATTGCTCACAAAAATAAAGCCAAACATTGATCGTTTGCTGACACTCCATCAGATACATCCTTCCCATTAATTAAAATTATAACCTGACCCTATATTACCTTAATATTTTTTTCTTGTAATTCTATTCTTTTAATAAATAAAGTGATATAAAATGTACCATTTTTCGTTTTTATAAGGAATATTATGAGGAAAAAAAGCTACCAAACATATCGAGTTGGTTTTCAAATGAAGAATTTTAAATACTCATTCTAAATACATATTTATATAACATGCAGTTTTAATATTAAATGGAACGATGAAAAAATAATTAAACAATTTTTTAAGATTCCCAACATTACAAACATAATTTGTTAAAACTGAAAAGATAGAAATAAAAAAAAATGTTTGAAAACAAAAAACCCGCCTGAATAAAACTCTAACGAACTCAAAAGGCACAAACAAGTTGAACAAGCGCAGTTGGGGGACTTCTTAGCAAGTAAACAAAGGCATAAACAAGTATTCCATAGAACAATCCCCCAAATGACATTGTTTAATTTGTTTGTGCCTTTTGAATTCGTTAGAGTTTTATGCAGGCGGGTTTTTTGTTTTCAAATAACATTTTATTTTTAAATTCCGATATTTCCGTAGTTAGTTTCGAAACCAGGATGTTTTGTTTAGCACATATCTTATTGATTTTGCCTCAAATTCGGATTTCCAGTTATTTAGTAGTTCCAAAGTTTACTGTTTCAGGTTTTTATCGTCACCATTGGGGGACTGCGCCAGTTCTTTACCGGGTATTTTGATCCGGTTTATATTTACGAAGGAACTGTCTCTCAATTGTATCGTGTTTAAATCTGATTACGATTGAGAAAGTCCCACTGGCGTCTTAGGAGTTGCAGGGGGAGTGCGTTTTATCGACATATTAACTGCAGTAAAGAATTCTCCCTTTATAATATTCCTTTTAGACCTGTCCTTTGTACACATAACTAACGATGACTGTGTAGTACTGGAGGTGGCGTAGCGTTCTCGTAGTAAGTGTCTCTGGCGTAGCGGTGAACAACGGCGGCTCGTAGCAGCGGCGCGTAGCACACGTAGCCGATGACTAATTAACTACGTGCGTCACCTGTTATCGTACAGCAAACCAGATGCGCGCTTCCAGTTGTTTTTAAATTTAGGTTGATGAAACTACGGCTGTCTCTGTCCAGGACCGCCCACTGGGCATGGCCAATAGAATAATATTATCCTAGCGAGACAAGGAATTGGTTTTTAAGAGGTTCTTCAACCAATAAAAAAAAAAACTTGTTTAAACTGACAAAGAGGCGCTGAGTGCAGCGACACACAATTGTGCGCAACCGGTACCACGGCGGAACTGCCTTTAACGTGGCTGTGACTGCTAGCTCGAAGCAATCTCTGATGATGATGACTGTAGAACAAGTGGTAAGTGGATCAAAATTGCGACTTGGAAATGCATGTCGTCTATGTTTGTGACAAATTGGTAAGACGGTTAAAAGACACGGTCTCAACTGAAGCGGCTCTATGTGCTTATCACGGATACGATTCCTCGGTTCTGTCCTATGGTCTCTTGTTGTGGGGTAACTCGGTGGATATCAATAAACTATTTATAGTACAAAAAAAATGTGTGCGTGCTATCTGTAGAGCGGGGTACATGGATAGCTGTAAGCCTCTTTTTAAATAAAATAAAATATTACATATTAATAAAATAAATGTACATTAAAGAATTGTGCCTACTAGTACGACAACATCCTTAAAATTTTATGAAGCATATAGATGTAACCAAAAGGAGTGTTGCTTCCAGAGACAGATATAGGCTCTGCTTACCACCTTTGCTTATATAAAAAAAGAAATTGATACAGTGGCTAAAAGAAAAATGGTTTTACACGGTAAATCAATTTTTGACTTATGTTGAAAGAAAGTGATGTCAATAAATTTGTTTCTTATTATATTTTATTTATTCTAATTTGACACTGATATAATAGCATTAATTTTGTTTTGACATTATAATATCTAATAATTATGGACATTTCAATTATTATATACCTACAATCTGTCATTTTATAATTTGTTTTTAGTAGCTAATATAATGTGACGAGTTTGACAGCCTCCGTGGCGTAGCGGTAGCGAACGCGGCCGTTGCGCAGCGAGGCGCGGGTTCGATCTCCGCACTGTGCAAATATTTGAATGCATGAATATTTGCACTGGTCTGGTCGTGCCACGGAAAGCACGTTAAACCGTTGGTACGCCATACGAACATCTAGTGGCAGTCGTTACCGGTTGTTGGAGCCCTCAAAAGTCTAACAATTGGTCTAACTGCAATGCTTCGATGTGGCCTTCGGGTTGTGGAGGTCAGACGGCAGTCGCTTCACGGAAAATATCGAAGTTTAGCTAAAATCAGCAGTTGGACTGGTAAAGCGGACCCCAGACTCCACAGACAGCTGAAAAGCTACGGATGCGACTGAGATTAACTCTGAGATGATGATCATAATGATGATAATGCGACGAGTTTAACATTTATTAACAATTTAAATATTAATTAGTATAATATTAATTTAACTAAGATCACTAACCATATTTACAAAGTCTCAATATTATCAAAACATTATACATATTTTTCAAATTCAGATGTCCAGGCGATAGCACATCCAGCTACTACAGTCTGTAAGATTTCTTTATTCAATTTTGAACTTTACCTATAAAGTATTAAGGCTCAAGGTTGATCGAGACTATTTGGCAGTTTCGGGTAGCTTGACCTGCTGTCGTCTGTACTAATGATTCACTTAGTAGAAATATACTGTTATAGCGACGAATCTTTTATCAAGAAAGTTTTGCTCGATCTCCACTGAGCCGCCGACTTGTTTAGCTAGTGATAGTATCTGAAACAATATCAAAGGAACGTCTTGTACTGATTTTCACGTAAAAAAATATTAATTGATGGTATTTTTAGTTTGTTTTCAGAGGAATGAGTATTTTTGAAAGAGTTATAAAAGTGTTTGAAATCAAAGCGTAGGTATACTGAATTTTGTTCTGTAGGAATTAAAGTAATTGTTTAACCCATATTTGTTTTAATTTTTGTCCATTACCAGTGTCGAAATATTACAAAAAATCACAGCGTATTTGTACATATCTATGTATATATAGTTCGCTCAAAATGCTAAAAACGCTCAAATCTATGCTAATATATAAAGCTGAAGAGTTTGTTTGTTTGTTTGATGACACCAATCTCAGGAACTACTAGTCCGATTTGAAAAATTCAGACAGTGCCAGTGACAGTGACAGTGGTGTGTGTGATGTTCAGAGAAATATAAAACTGTTGTGAAATTGTTTGTCTCCATCATTAATTAACAAGGAAGGCGAGGGAGTGGAAGTGAAGCATGATCTCTTTCTTACAATGACAGAAGGCAAAGTAACTTCGATATTTACAGATAAGCCTTCGAGTTCCATATGCAGAATATGTAGAGCTACTCCACGCCAAATGGATGGTTTGACTAAAGTAAGTGCTGGACCTGAAAATGAAGATTCTTATCAATACGAACTATCTACTGTGCACGCCTAGATTCGTTGTATGGAAATAATGATATATATGTGTTTCTTATAATCTGTCTTACCAAACATGCACCATGCATCCAAAGTAAGAGAAGAAAACTCTGGTACAAAGGTGTTTCCGTGATGATAGAAGATAGTAATACCTATTGCCAGATGATTTTTTACAATGCAAGCTGCTTTGCTGAAATTACAGGACTGAATATAAATTTAATTAAATGACTTTATATAATTCTGCAAGCTCTTTCATCCGTTGTATTGATAAATGCTGAAATTGTAGGTAGAATAAAAATCATTGCTCTAACAGCTCTATGCTTATGCAATGCTCTAAATAAGTTTGTATGGAGAAAACGCCACTAGAGTTCCCTCTTAACACTTAGGTACGTAGTTGGGTGGGTCTAAAACAAATATGTATTATCAAGAAAATATTTATTTCAAATAAAAAACAAGTCAAGAACTTCAGAAATAACAATTATTCTTACAACTATGTACCTAAGTAATTTCAGTAATTGGAAGAAACTTTAAACTCGCGGGTGACGTGTGTTAAGTTTCTTCCTTTTTATTTACAGCAAAATACCCACAATGAAAAACATTAAATAATTATACATTACATTTAGAGTGATCTTTCTCTATTTGCACTCACAAGTTATAAACTAGACACATTTTGGCTTATACGTAACAATTATCAAATTCCAACATTATTTTATATTATTATTTACAGATAAAATTAATCGACTTATAATAATTGGCCCTGCGTATGCGCCAGGGCCACATGTGAAGAAATACGAGTGGGTTTTAGTCACTAGAAATCTGAGAGACCCTTCCGCTCCGCCCAAAGCGGGAGAGGTCATTTGATGATTTCCTACCCAAAACAAAAAAAAAAAGGATAAAACAATCGCCACACAAGGCATTATTTGGAAAAGCCTAAACTGGTCTATCCCATCGCGCTTAGGACAAACTAGTTTGGACTAGCCTAAACTGGTTTATCCTATCGCGTATAGGCAGAACTAGTTTAGCCTAGGCAAAACTAGTTTGTCCTAAAATCGGGTTTGGCCGGTAATATATATAAGAAATCTGCTCAAGTATTACGGGATTCCGTAGTCGACTAGGTACCCTTATAGTTCCGCCAGGTCTGTTAATCCGCGTATAATCTCAGTGAACAGTAGTACAGGAACATTATTGTTAATGTTTTTGGAAAAAATCGTTCTAAAAGTAAAAAATATGAATATAGTATATTTCATTACAAGTGCGGAAAGCCTGTCATTTCAAATCAAATCAAATCAAATCATTTATTTCAAATAAACCAGTTACAGGCACTTTTGAATTGTCAGAAGGTCGGTCAGTCAATAAGATGAAGCTAGTCGCCCATTCCAAAGAGTAGGTACCTATGGAGAAGAACGGGCAAGAAACTCCATGGACACTCTTTTAAATTTTAAGCTATTGTTACAAATATTTGATTACATCATTCATGTTGAAATCAACCGCGTGAGAACGATGCAGAAATATATTGTACGCTGAGAGCGTCCATTATGGAAAACATACAAAAATCAATTCAGAAATAAAAATACGCCGTGGCAGCTAAGAGATGACCAGTCCCCTCCGACGGCGTCCGTTCACGAACATGACGTATGGATCAGCATCATTCAGCTCAACCATATCGAAGGGAACCCAATGACCCAAAACACACGCCACCATCAGCGAGACATTTGAGTGAGCATGACATACTCTCAACAGCCAGAGCACAATTAAGTCAATAAAAAAGACTAACCCAACAAATAAATGCCTTACAGCACATTCGTACATTGTGCTCACACGTTTTCCATGCAATTATACAATACTAAGAAATTGAATCTACACAATGCTAAGATAGTTTTGTCCAAGGTTCAGCAGCTCCAACAGTGTTCCCGAATCTGTGGAAAGTTTAACTCCTGTGCAGCTGCAGCTGTACAAGTGCCGAACACCTCTGTCAGCGATACAATTCCGTAACGTACAATATGCTTGGCTACATAGTGTGTAATACAGGCTTTGACTAAATAACATAAACAATTACATATTAAAACTACAAGAGGAAAAATCAAAGAACAATCATTGTATAGAAATCGGACGCAGCTCAAGCCCAAGCCTTTTTGTCCTCAATATAATCCTTCACACTATAAAATGCTTTCTGACACAACTTACGTTTAATGAAGGATTTGAATTTATTCAGGCTCAGATCTTGAACCACCTCTGGAAGTCCATTGTAAAATGTATACATTGGCATCTGAAAGAGCCACCTATTTTCTTGAGCCTTGTTGTAGGTACAATAAATTTGTGCCTGTTCCTAGTATTTATATCATGGACATCACTGTATTTTTTAAACAATTTTATATTTTTATGAGCATACAAAAGATTTTCATAAATATATTGAGACAGGCACGGTCAGTACATTAATCTCTTTAAATTTTTCTCTGAGAGAGTGTCTCGGACTTAATTTATAAATTGCACGAACAGCTCGTTTCTGCAAAACAAATATTGTTTGAATATCGGCGGCATTTCCCCACAACAGAATGCCGTACGACATTACGCTGTGGAAATAGCCAAAGTACACTAAACGGGCCGTCTCAACATCAGTCAAATTACGAATTGTTCTAACTGCGTATGCAGCAGAACTTAGCTTTTTTGACAATTTTTCTATATGTGAACCCCATTGAAGCTTAGCATCCAGAGTTACTACTACACAGTTATACAACTACTACAGAGTTATACTGTGCTGTCGTCAGATTTCAATTCTTCGCCCTTTATCAACACTTTAGTTTCCACCTGCCTCACGTGAGGTAGACTAAACTTAATGCATTTGGTTTTTTTCTCGTTTAAGAGTAAATTATTAACATTAAACCAATGGACTATTTTGGAGATCGCGCTATTTACATCATCAGTAACCTGCTGCTGACGTTTCAGTTTAAATAAAAGTGAAGTGTCATCTGCAAACAACACTACATCGTGGTTATCCTTTATTAGGTACGGCAGGTCATTGATGTAAATAAGAAACAAAAAAGGACCAAGAATTGACCCCTGTGGGACTCCCATTGTTACTAAAGATCCAGGAGATCTTTTTCCATTAACGTCAACGCTTTGAATCCTACCACTCAAGTAAGATGTAATAAGATCCAGTGCAGAGTTCCGGATCCCGTAGTGGCGGAGTTTCCTGATTAACGTATCGTGAAGAACGCAATCGAATGCCTTGGACAAATCACAAAAGATGCCCAAGGCATCGCATTTATCCTCCCATGCATTATATATATGACCTAGAAGTTCAACACCGGCATCAGTAGTTGAACGACCCCTTGTAAAACCGAACTGTTTGCTATGTAATAATTTATGTTTATTAAAAAATTTAGCATTTGGTTTAAAATTAATTTCTCAAAAATTTTACTAAAGGTAGGTAGTACAGAAATAGGTCTATAATTTGTGGGGTCTGATGTACTACCAGATTTAAACAAAGGTATTATTTTACTATTTTTCATGAGATCAGGAAACTCTCCACAGTCAATACAAGCATTAAAGATAACAGCTAGAGTGGGTGCCACAATATCAATAATAGACTTAGCAACTTCCACCGAATGACCCCATAGGTCAGCAGTCTTTTTTACATTCAGAGTGTGAAAGATTTTAATTATATCTCTACTGATAACATGTTCAAAATGAAACTCCGAATCACAAACATTAACATTTTCTTTAAGCAAAGACTCCGCAACAGAAGGTGATGAGTTTAGGGATTTAGTAGTTGAAACAGGAATATCCGAAAAGAAATTTTCAAATGCCTCAGAGACTTGCGAGTCTGATTTAATTATGTTGTCATTAATAGACAGGCTATAGTCAGTATTTCTATCACTGGACCTTCCCGTTTCACTATTAATAATTTTCCAAGTCGTTTTAATTACATTGCCACTGTTCTTTATCTTTGAACTCAAGTAACGTGACTTGGCCATATAACAAACTTGTTTGAATAATTTTGAATATTTTCTAACATATAAATTGAATTCAACAGTGTTAATATAAATCCTCTCATTGTACAATTCATAAAGCCGAGTTCTACTTTTATGAATACCGATGGTAGCCCAATCAGAGAAAGATGCTTTATTATTAACAGAGATAGTCTTGGGAACAAAGGTGGAATCAAATAGCTTACAGTATATATTAAAAAAATTGTCATAGAGATGATTAGCCCCTTGGTTGTACGGAGTCACGTGACACGCCCACTTGAAGTGTCCGTAATTTATTACCCACTTAACGACCGCCCGGCGCGCCGGCTCAAGTGTCATAAACACAGTCATTGTGACTCAAGTTGCTATTGAAACACTAACAAGTGTTATGTTTTTATGTTGAGTATGAATGAAGCTATTTTATTAAGTGTTTTGTTTATAAGTATTCGATTACGGTTCAAGATTTATGATAACGTAAACACAGAGATAACGCGTTTTTGAGCACGTCAATGTTTATACGATCATATTTCGAAAAGTAAAGCGATGACATATGGATTTTTATTGTTAATTACAATGTTTAAACTATATAGATTAGGATAAGAAATAAAACTATATACGTGTCCATACAAAATAATTTTTTATACCCTTTTAATTTTGAAAAAAAAAAATGACGGCGCGAGCCGATAAACTTGACATGTCACAGATGCGTAAATATCACAGTAAGGCTTAAAATTAAAGTAATACAACAGAAGTAGACTAACATTCTTGCAAAATAAACACAAATCAAACCGAAATTATATACTTAATAAAAATTATCACGTCGTGAGCAAAGCAAGTCCCAAAAAGTACCACCAAATGTATCGGGTTCCAAAAAGGCTAAGTTTTTTGCGTATCATGCTGAAATCTTTATTTCTATGTATTAGTAGATAACTTACCATGTAAATAACAAAACACAACGTAAATATTACACGTATTAATAAAAACAACAGCCGAATCGAGCCGCCACTCGTATTCGCCCGCTCACGATTTCAAAGCGCGTTATCTTAACGGCTTTTTTTAAAAATTTTTTCATTACGCGGGTTAATGTTTTGGCTTAAGATGGTAGACAATTTCACCGAGAAGCGAGATAGATATCTACAAATGACGGTAGACAAACAGAGACGACAATAATCAACAAAATAGTCGACGGGGGAGCGGAACGCGCAGGCGCGCGCCATGTCAACTGGGAGTTGACATGGGCAATTTAAGGACCAAGGTCATGTCAACTGAGAGTTGACACGGACAACCGGAACAAAGTTCGCAAGGTCAGCTAGAAGGATCAGCATTAACAGCACTGGATAAGACTGGCAATTTATTGATGAGATCAAATCTAAAAACCTCCAAGCGGCTTTCAGTTTTGGGGTTAACAGTGATATCCTTTTTGGCCACTTTTTTACTATGGTTTGGAATAGTAATCCTTTGTCCGCAGTGATTAGAATCAAGTAAATTTAAAACTTCTTTGTGGCTTGGTATTATGTTTGTAAAAATATTATCTAGGCACGTGGCACAAGTAGGTGTTATTCTTGTGGGCTCCAAAAATAGGTTTACAAGATTGTAGGACTGAAATAGACTTATAATTTTATTACAATAACCAGAGTTCTCTAATAAATTAATATTAAAATCACCGCAAACGATAATGGCTTTGTTTGAAACACAAATCTTGTGTAAGACTTCATCCATTACCTTTTCAAAGCAGTCATACAATCCTGAAGGGGGTCTGTACACACTTAACACAATGAAGCCCTCCAACTCTATACAGGCAATTTCAGCTGTTCGTTCAACAGACAGGCCCACAATGTCTTTACGATTTTTAAATTTCAACAGGTTACTAACTAAAATTAATGAGCCACCATGTATAGCATTAATTCTGGTAAACGAACTACCAACCTGGTGATTCTTAAAATTAAACAAGAACTGGTGACTTTTTAGCCAATGTTCGGTTATGCAAAGAATATCAATACCATAATGGTTCATGAATAAATCAACCTCTAAATCTTTGTTCATAAATCCTTGAATATTTTGATGCACCAAATTAATATTATCTATTGACTTTAAATTTCCTCCCGAGTTACCTTTGTAATCCTGTATATTGTTATAGCTAGAGGTTGGCTCTATTGTCTTAATTTCTAATTTAAATTATTAATGATGTCAACTGATACCAAATTATTGGCAGAATTAATTCGAATGTCATTGCATTGCTCAAAAGAAGCAAGTTGTTTAGCCAAATTCTTGGCTGTAATAGAAAAAAAATATGATAGCGACACAGCTATCTGTCTTTTAAAGTAATTAGAAAGATAATACATAACATTGTTATGTCTATCTCTTGTCAAATACATTTCAACGAGTTCCGACAAATGTCGACCCGAGCCGAGGCGCAGCCGAAGGTGAGGGTTGACAGTCGGAACCAGTTGCAATGACGGTTCCGCACGTGTACTGAACAACTATTTTTAATGCAGTTGCGAAAAAATTAAGCAATTTATTAAAATAATAAAAACACAATAAACTCAACCAACTAATAATTTATTTCTTAGAAAAGTTATAATTCACATATACATTGAAGTTGGTACAGTTTTTTATACTAACTGGGGAAGTTTTAGGTTGCATATTTACTGTTTGAGACAAACTATTATTAATTTCGTATGATTGTTCATGTATATTTGTCAAAGGTGTTACACAATGGCGTTTGCTAGTTGATGGAATTGGATTTAATGACTTATCATTATCAACGAAGGTAAATGGACGAACTTTCTCTTCACTATTGTCATGTGAAGGTGACGGACTGGACTTTAAATTAATGGATTGTGTGATTTTACAAAATAAATAGTACATCATAAAACGAATTTCATATGTAACAAGTCCATACTTACGTAGGTGAATAGGTCTAAGATAAACCTACAGTGAAAACATTAAATGAAACAACTCATTTAAAGTGATCTTTCTCTATTTACACGTTATAAACTAGACATATTTTGGCTTTTACGAGATAATTATCAAATAAACACCAAGATTATTTTATATTAATATAGACAGATCAAATTAATAAACACTGGGTCTAGTAGAACTAACTCATCCGTAATCTCTAACCATATTTACAAAGTCACAATATTATCAAAATATCACACATTCAATATTTTTCAAATTCAGATGTAGGTACTAATGATTCACTTAGTAGAAATATCCTGTTATAGAGAGGAATATTTAATCAAGAAAGTTTTGCTCGATCTCCACTGAGCCGCCGACTTTTATAGCTAGGGATAGTATCTGAAACCATAGCAATGGAACGTCTTGTACCGAACTTCACGTTAAACAAATATTAATTGAAAAATTAGCTTTTACAGACGTAGAAATTCCTATGTCATGGCTATTAAGATATATAATAAATTACCAAACGCATTTAAGGAACCTTTGATAATATTTAAAAAGAAATTGATACAGTGGCTAAAAGAAAAACAGTTTTACACGGTAAATGAATTTTTGACTTATGTTGAAAGAAAGTAATGTCAATAAATTTGATTCTTATTATATTTAATTTTTTCTAACTTGACATTGACTTAATAGCATTAATTTTGGTTTGACATTATAACATCTAAAAATTATGGACATTTCAATTATTATAAACAATCTGACATTTTATAAATTGTTTTTAGTAGCTAATATAATGTGACGAGTTTAACATTTTTTAATTATATAAATTTAAATATTTGCACACCACATCTATTGGCAGAATGTAAATTGGACACTTATATTTATGAACAGCTTACTATTTTGTACACCTACATTCTTGCAAATAAAGGATTATTATTATTATTACAATCGAAATCTGCGTTTATAGTCTGGCCGGATTTAAGAAATCTGTAGTGAACGACGCCGGCACTAGTTCACTAAACCCTTACAAGTTATATATTTTTATTAAGTCATTTGTCGCTTAAGTGAGGATTTAGCTGATTTACCCGGGTTCAGGCATAGAGATGAGCGTTCAAGCCAAACCAACTTTGGTTTGCTGCTGTCCACAGAGCTTGTTCTTCAGATCGAAATTTCCAGAAGGAAAACGTGGAAATTAAAAACACACTGGGCTTTCTTTAGCAATACCGCCGCCATACACATATTTATATTTTTGCTTTTGCATTTCGTAAACTGAGTAACGCAAAGAAAAACTGAGTTTAGGAAAGAACAAATGAATTACGGGTTTTAAAACTAAATCATGATTAAATATCTGAATGAATTTGAAATTGGATGTTTTTACCAAAGAGGAGATATTTGAAATTAAAGTGAATGGTGCCACATAAAACGAATTTCATATGTAAGAACTTAATATGTATGTACTTACGTGGGTGGGTAGGCCTAAAGCAAATATCTATACTAATATATAAAGCTGAATAGTTTGTTTCATTGTTTGTTTTGTTTGTTTGAACGTGCTAATTTCAGGAACTACGGGTCTGATTTGAAATATTCCTTTTGCATTGGATAGCCCATTAATCCAGGAAGGTTTTCAGGCCATATAACATCACGCTACGACCAATAGGAGCGGGTTATATAAAAAACGCGGGTGAAACTGCAAGGCGCAACTAGTGTCTACTAAAAATATTTAATTCACTTTAAAAAAAACAAGTAAAGGACCTAAGAAATAACAGTTGAACCACCAATTGGAAGAAGGGAATAAAAGCCGTTTTTGACAGGCTCCGTGGCGTAGCGCTAGCGAACGCGGCCGCTGCGCAAGGCGGCATGGGTTCGATCCCCGCGCAGTGCAAATATTTATATGCATTATATGCATTGGTCTGGTCCTGCTTCGGAAAGCACGTTAAGCCGTTGGTCCCGGTTGTCATACGAACACCTAAATGGCAGTCGTTACGGGTTGTTGGAGCTCTCAAAAGTTCAACAATTGGTCTAATTGAAAAGCTTCGATATCGCCTTCGGGTTGTGGAGGTCAGACGGCAGTCGCTTCACGGAAAATATCGAAGCTTTGCCAAATTAGCAGATGGACTGGTAAAGCGGACCTCAAAATTCCAAAGCTGAAAGAGCTTCGGATACGACTGGGATTAACGCTGAGATGATGATGAATAAAAGCGGTATTTGGCGAAATAGATTTTTTACTCATATTTGCTCTTTTCAATCGTAACACTACCCGTCAGATTCAAAACAGTTAGCCGGTTACTTAGCTCTTCGCCTAAACTATCAAAATATAAACTTTCTGAGTATAAATGGTGGTAATAAAGGTTACTTAACCTGTTCCGAATTAATTGGCGGATTCTTAAAGATATCTTTTTTGCTCCAAAAATCAGGAACTAATCCTAAAATACACGATGAAAAAGCATACACGTCAAAACTACCCATAAACGAAAAAAAATTGAATGATGTGCGAAAAATCATACATTATATATTCCTGAAGAGTAAAAGACGTTTTATGATTTGATTTCGACTTGGCTCACAAAAACATTGGATGATGCTGATATAGATGAGGATTATTACGATATCTTATCTATGTTATTAATATAATAAATGCTAATATTATTCTTTAATTTATTCTTTAATGAGTTATTATTTTCAAAAATTGGAAAAAGGGAAAAATTTCAAGAATTTCAAACTACCCTAACTTTTATTTTTCTTTAGATAAAGTGATTTTCTTTACAGCATATTATCGGCAACAATGTGTATTACATTTAATTTTAAGATATCATGGGCATTTTAAGATTTTTTGGACAGGACGTCTGTCGGGTCTGCTAGTAATAATGCAGAGTAATATTATTTATTCAATTCTTGCAATGGATTGCACTCATATCTATATAACTGGGATCGCCCCACGGTGGACTAAGGAACACTATATTAGCCATTAACGTGGTTGCTAGCTCGAAAAAATCTTCCACAATGAACTCGATGCGATCGACGACACCATACACTGCCGCATTGTGTCGAGCCATTGATATCTTTTGAGGATCAATGTCTATTGCTATAACTGTTGGACAAAATAACACAATATGTTAGCGTTAACGGTAAATATTTCAGTAGGCACGTACCAAAAGAATGGCTTTATAGCCCAACCGCTTACCTGAGACTTAAAGACCTTAAAATAATTGCAAAATAAAATATGGCGAAAAAAAAAGTTCATCGAGACTTTTGACAGTTGCCTACGAATAACCATGCTTTACATTTAATGTTGATTTGTGGCCTAGCTATCCATAAACATAATCAAATAAAAAAAGCTACCGATTTGTGCGAATTTCAGAGTAATTAGTAAAAATGTGATAAGAGTCAGAAAACGGAAAACCGCTGGCTAACTATTGCGGTTTGAAATGTTGCTGTTTAAATCAATAGTAATTATATGGATTGGAATACGTCTACAATACGTATGTTCAAGGGTTACGTTCGATAGGAGGAGGAACAGAAGCTAAACTTGTGGAAACATTAAGGTTTGCTGACAGTGAAAATAAGACCTTCTCGAGTCTCAAAGAAGACGCAAGGCAAACAAACATGTTAACGTATGAAGAAGCATTGACCGTATTTATGGACTTAGATTTAACGATAGCACAATATTTGCACTTAAGAAATTTGACGAACGAACGAAAATGTTTTGTGTTTCTAGCATATTACAAAGTGCAAAAAAGTAAGACTACTCGCTATCCACCATCTTCAGCTATATATTTATCACTTCTGTGGTGCCTATTATATTAGTTAACGAGCTAACATGTGATGTTGTTTGGTAAAATTAATAGAATTTTGCAAATTAACTCCAGAGAAATATAAAACTGTTGTGAAATTGTTTGTCTCCATCATTAATTAACAAGGAAGGCGAGGGAGTGGAAGTGAAGCATGATCTCTTTCTTACAATGACAGAAGGCAAAGTAGTAGTAGATAAGCCTTCGAGTTCCATATGCAGAATATGTAGAGCTACTCGACGCCAAATGGATGGTTTGACTAAAGTAAGTGCTGGGCCTGAAAATGAAGATTCTTATCAATACGAACTATCTACTGTGCACGCCTAGATTCGTTGTATGGAAATAATGATATATATGTGTTTCTTATAATCTGTCTTACCAAACATGCACCATGCATCCAAAGTAAGAGAAGAAAACTGTGGTACAAAGGTGTTTCCGTGATGATAGAAGAGAGTAATACCTATTGCCAGATGATTTTTTACAATGCAAGCTGCTTTGCTGAAATTACAGGACTGAATATAAATTTAATTAAATGACTTTATATAATTCTGCAAGCTCTTTCATCCGTTGTATTGATAAATGCTGAAATTGTAGGAAGAATAAAAATCATTGCTCTAACAGCTCTATGCTTATGCAATGCTCTAAATAAGTTTGTATGGAGAAAACGCCACTAGAGTTCCCTCTTAACACTTAGGTACGTAGTTGGGTGGGTCTAAAACAAATATGTATTATCAAGAAAATATTTATTTCAAATAAAAAACAAGTCAAGAACTTCAGAAATAACAATTATTCTTACAACTATGTAAGTAATTTCAGTAATTGGAAGAAACTTTAAACTCGCGGGTGTGTTAAGTTTCTTCCTTTTTATTTACAGCAAAATACCCACAATGAAAAACATTAAATAATTCAACTCATTTAGAGTGATCTTTCTCTATTTGCACTCACAAGTTATAAACTAGACACATTTTGGCTTATACGTAACAATTATCCAATTCCAACATTATTTTATATTATTATTTACAGATAAAATTAATCGACTTATAATAATCGGCCCTGCGTATGCGCCAGGGCCACATGTGAATAAATACGAGTGGGTTTTAGTCACTAGAAATCTGAGAGACCCTTCCGCTCCGCCCAAAGCGGGAGAGGTCATTTGATGATTTCCTACCCAAAACAAAAAAAAAAAGGATAAAACAATCGCCACACAAGGCATTATTTGGAAAAGCCTAAACTGGTCTATCCCATCGCGCTTAGGACAAACTAGTTTGGACTAGCCTAAACTGGTTTATCCTATCGCGTATAGGCAGAACTAGTTTAGCCTAGGCAAAACTAGTTTGTCCTAAAATCGGGTTTGGCCGGTAATATATTGTTAATGTTTTTGGAAAAAATCGTTCTAAAAGTAAAAAATATGAATATAGTATATTTCATTACAAGTGCGGAAAGCCTGTCATTACAACGAGTTCCGACAAATGTCGACCCGAGCCGAGGCGCAGCCGAAGATGAGGGTTGACAGTCGGAACAAGTTGCAATGACGGTTCCGCACGTGTACTGAACAACTATTTTTAATGCAGTTGCGAAAAAAATAAGCAATTTATTAAAATAATAAAAACACAGTAAACTCAACCAACTAATAATTTATTTCTTAGAAAAGTTATAATTCACATATACATTGAAGTTGGTACAGTTTTTTATACTAACTGGGGAAGTTTTAGGTTGCATATTTACTGTTTGAGACAAACTATTATTAATTTCGTATGATTGTTCATGTATATTTGTCAAATGTGTTATACAATGGCGTTTGCTAGTTGATGGAATTGGATTTAATGACTTATCATTATCAACGAAGGTAAATGGACGAACTTTCTCTTCACTATTGTCATGTGAAGGTGACGGACTGGACTTTAAATTAATGGATTGTGTAATTTTTTTCCCAGTTTCTAGTTTGTTGTGTAATGAATCAGCAATATAGCTTTCTGCAACTTTGTCTGACTTCCAACCTCCTAGTCGCTTTAAGGACATCAAATTGACTCCTGAATCTGCCAATAATGTAGCAGAGGTCCTCCTGAAGCTGTGCCCAGTATAATACTCTGCATCCGGCAGACCAAGAAACGTAGCTATTTCTTTTGGCATATTACCAAATTTGTTTATCCCGATTGCTTGAGATGTACACTTTCCTTTTTGATAATTTTGGAAAAAACGGTCGGATTTTCCTTTTTGGGACCGCTGATTCATATATTTTTTGCACTATTCTAAGAAAATCTCCTTCAACAACAAAGCTTCTCAGTATCTTATTTTTTGTATTCGGAATCTTGATTAGTAGCATTTTTTCATGGGCTTCAATATCTTTTAAAGTCATCATCATCATCTCAGCGCTTATCCCGGTTGCATCCGCGGCTTTCGCGTTGGAGCCCAGGGTCCGCTTTCCTGCACATTCTCCTCCATTTCGCACGATCTTTAGCGTCCTGTGGTAAGAGCTTGTTGGCTTGCATGTCATCTCTTACAACGTCAAGCCAGCACTTCTTTGGTCTACCCCGCCTGTTCCGGCCCGGCGGAGGCGCCATGGCAAGACATTTGTTACCCACGTAACATGCCGGTTTCCGTAAGACGTGGCCGTACCAGCGTAGGCGACCCTCCTGCAGTTTGTCTGCAATGTCACGGACACGAAGGCTGCCCCGGATGCGGGAGTTCCTGATGCGGTCTTTCCGCGTAACTCCACACATCCACCGCAGCATATTCATCTCCGTGACACGCAGCTCCTGCTTGTGTCGCTCAAGCACAGGCCACGCCTCACTGCCATACAGGAGAACAGGTCTAATGATGGTTTTATAGACCTGCCCCTTAAGCTTAACTGGCATTTTGGGGTCACAAGTGACACCGGTCACCTCACGCCATTTCGCCCAAGCTGCGGAAATACGTGCCTTGACGTCGCAATCAATGTCGCCGGACGCGTGAAGCACAGACCCCAAGTATTTAAACTGGTCTGTGCGCTCGACCATGTCTCCGCCTATGCGCACAGACATGGGGTCTGTCGTGTTGCTGGCCAAGTATACGGTCTTCGACACGTTGAGTTTCAGACCTCCGTTCTCAAGCGAGTCCTTCCACGCATTCACACGCCGCACCAACCGTTCCCTGTCCGCGTCCGCCAGCGCGATATCGTCAGCATACATGAGTAGCCAGGGAGGCTGCCCATGTGAGTCCTTGATGCTGTCCGACAAAACGTCTAATATCACGCTGAACAGAAACGGACTAAGGACGGATCCCTGGTGGACTCCGACGGTGATGGGGAAGTGTTTAGTGTCGCCAACAGCGGTCCTGACAACGGAATCGGAATTGAGGTACATGTCTCGAATTATGTCGACATAGGCTTCAGGTACCCCTTTGGACCTCAGTGCCCACCAGATCACCCCGCGAGGGACACAGCCGAAGGCCTTCTGCATATCTAGAAAGAGCATATGCAGAGGCGTGTTCTTCGATCTGTATCTCTCCATGGCGATCCTTAGTGCGAAGATAGGGTCCATGGTTCCGTACCCTGGCCGAAACCCATATTGACACTCCGAGACAGCACACTCCTGCCGGATTCGGGAGTCTACGATCCTCTCAAAGATTTTCATGGTGTGGGACATGATCTTGATACCGCGATAGTTGCCACACTCCTGAACCGAGCCCTTGCCTTTAAAGACTGGAGTAATGATACTCAGCCTCCATTGGCTCGGGATTTTGCCAGTCAGAAGCACGCGATTGAAAAAGTTAGTTAGCATGCCCACACCGCGAGGACCCATCGCCTTCCAGGCCTCAATGGGGACTCCGTCAGCTCCGACAGCTTTCCGATTCCCCATACGACGAAGAGCCGTTTGGACTTCCCCAGGCGTTATCAGAGGCACTAGTCCAAGGTTCGGAGGGAGTTCCGGTGTTTGCACCTCTTGATGCTGCTTGTTCAGCAGCTCGTGAAAGTACGAGCGCCATCTCTCCTTCGCCGCGAGGTCCTCGCATAGCAGGTTGCCATTTGGGTCTTTTACACAACGGCACTTGGATATATCCTGTGCCGCTTTGACCCTGGAACGTGCCAACTTGTAAATGAGCTTTTGCCCCTCAGACGATTCCAACTTCTCGTAGAGAGGCTGCAAGTGGTCTCGTCTGGCTCTGGCTACAGCTCTTTTGGTGGCACGTTTGGCAACCTTGTATGCGTCGCGATCTTCAGGAGATCCGGTCGCTTGCCACGTTTTGAAGAGTGCTTTCTTCACCTTAGTCTCCCTCTGGACTGTGTCGTCCCACCACCAGGTTTCCTTGTCACGTTTGCGGCCGCCCTTAGAGACGCCGAGTACCACCCGCGCCGCCCCCGTAATAGCTGCCTGGATCCTGTCCCAGTGGTCTTGCATAGGTTCTCCGTCGGTACCGACGCACTTGTCGCCAATAACCGACACAAAATCCTGGGACCTGTTTTCATCAAGCAGCCACCACCGGATCTGGCGCCGACAGTCCTCTACACGTCTACGTTGGGCCTTTACGCAGAGGTCCATGACAAGGAGACGGTGTTGTGCAGTGAGACTCTCACTGGGTATGACTTTGCAGTTGGCTACTTTGCCGATGTGGTGCCTCCTAGTTAGTAGAAAATCGATCTGGGTAGCGCTTCGCCCGCTCCGGTAGGTGACAAGGTGCTCCGGCTTCTTTTTGAAGTAGGTGTTCACGATTGCAAGGTCCGCAGCCGCACACATTCGGAAAATGCTGTCCCCTTCCGCGTTGCGGCTACCGTACCCAAAGCCACCGTGAACACGCTCAAACTCGCCACACCTCTCACCCACATGACCGTTCAAATCACCACCCAGAACGATTCCCTGGGATAACGGAATCCCGCGAAGCAATCCTTCGAGCTGGGTCCAAAACAGCGTCCTTTCGGCTTCACTGCACCCGGCCTGTGGAGCGTAGGCACTTATCAAGTGGGTTATAACCCCATTGACAAGCACCTGCACCGACATTAGCCGATCGCTGATGCGATTCACCTCCAAGACGTCATCCTGGAGCTCGTCAGACAACACCACGGCGACCCCATTTCTCCCACTAGGTGCACCCGTGTAGATCAGCTTGTAGCCATTCCCAATAAGCCGGGATCTGCTGCCTTTCCACCGAGTCTCCTGCAGGAACGCCACGGGCACCCTCCGCCTGTGGAGAGTTTCGGCCAGCTCTCTCGCGCGTCCAGTTAGCGTGCCAACGTTCCACGACGCGAAACGGATTTTCATGGATTGGGCTCGCTTCTTCAGCCGTGTCCGCCTCTGACACGTTCAATATCTTTTAAAGTAATATTGGATAACTCCTCTCTGCGGCAAGCACCAACAATGCCAAAAATCAGCGCAACCTACAAAAAAAGGGATTTGATTAATATTTTTTTAAATAATTTAATGACTGTATTTTGCGATTTCGTAAACTGAATACTAAAGAAAAATATAAGTACTTATTAATTAATTACCTTTGTGGCTAAATAACGATTATCGGGAGCTTCGTTTAAAAACCTTTCCACTTTATTCGATGTTAATATTTTCGACTTTTTAGTTGTAAAACCGTCTGATTGTCGTTTTAAGAAAGCATTTAGTTTTGGGTATTGACTTATATCCACGTTGTTTCTTATTTTCAGCATACTTTTTATCATCGAAAACCTCGACCATAATGTAGAAGGTTTTAATTTTGCTGACAGTTTGGAGAAATGTGCCAACATAACATTTTCTGAAAAACTATTTGCCTTTTTCTCTTCTCTCCACGCAATAAATTCGTTGTTTATAGATATGTAGCGACTTTTTGACTTTTCCGGTAAAATATTCTCCGAAGCATTTTGTGCAATTATACTGAGTTCCGGTGGTGCTAATTCAAATAAAATATCGTCGAAATTACTCATTTTGTGCAACAAACAACTAAACTCGCAAAGAAAATTTTTGAAAAATGGCGCAAACCGTAAAAGAATATAAGCAGATTTTTTTTTTCTTCACCCATTCGATTAGGCAAAGGGAACTATGCCCAGACTATACAGCCAAGTCTTCAGTAGAATTTTTTTATTGATATGAAACGAAAATGAAATGAGATGAAATTAAATAAAACCTAACCTAACTCATTGAATTAAATCATTAAATCTGATATTGAAACAAATTAGTAGCTTCTTTTTAGAATTATTTGCATGAATCATAAAAACTTCTATGATTTTTTTAAAGTAAAAACTTCATGGTTGGTTTTTTTTTTTATTTTTAATAGACAATATTTTGACAGTTGGGAAAGAGAACGCACTAGTTCGGAAAAGGTAAAGAAAAAGCAAGAATGTGTAATAGCCCACTTTCCGAACGCTATACGTCCCTGTAATACACCACTTTTTGAGCAACTGTATTAAAAATATATTTATATTTGTTTGGGCGTTCTGCGCTCCTTACTTAGCTATAGTTGTGCATGTCTTATTGTTATTTAATATTCATTCAATTTGTCCAAGTTCCATTATAATTGCTCTTGTATATTGTTTATTTATTAGATGATATACATCTAATAAATAAATTTAATTAAACTAGTATGATACATTTAACGTACATATTTTTTGTAAACTATATGTAAATAGTACACTGTACACTACCTGCACTATTTCTCTCTCCTCCCCCTTAGTATTCCATCCAAAGGTTGTCTGTAAAAGATCGATAGGACCGCCCATTGTGTCACCCTTTGTAAAATCTTTATATTTATGTTCTGTAATCTATATGGTGTACATAATAAAGAGTATTCTATTCTAGTCTAAACAAAAACCAACCTTATTACTTCCCCATATGGTCGTATTCGAGATGTATTCCGGATATATGAATTACGAACCGGTAAACATCGGGCCGCTTAAACAAAAGAATCGCATTCCAGAGTTATCTTTGGAATGCAATTCTTTTGTTCAAGCAGCTTATAAAAGTCACCTCGGATTATAGATAGGTAGTTATGTGAATGTGTTTACAACGAAGTCGTTAGTTAATTTATTACTGCTATTGAACAATGCAAATTTTTGGAACTATACAACAATATCTCTCTACCTTAGAAGATGGCGCAAATTTATTACGGAAACCGCAAACAAACTTAAAAAAAAAGTGTCCGAAAGAAACTACGACTAACAAAAGGATATATTGAAGCACGTTTGAAGATTATTGACGAGAATTGGATATCATTCAAGAAAGCACACCACGCAAAGATAACAGTAAAGATAACCCCCAAACAACAAAAAAAAGAGTTTATTATTATTATATATATATTTATTATTATATTTTTTGAATGAAGATTATTTTTTATGGAGATTTATTTGTACCTACAACATACTGCAGGTAAGTCAAAAACAAATATGTATGATAAAAATGTTTATTTCAAATGAAAAACAAGTTATGAATCTTGAAAATAACAATTATTCTTACAACTAAGTAATTTCAGTGTTTACAGCAAGCCTACAATGAAAAACATTAAATGATACAACTCATTTAAAGTGATCTTTCTCTATTTACACTTACAAGTTATAAACTAGACATAGCTTATACGTAACGATTATCAAATACATACCATCATTATTTTATATTAATATAAACAGATCAAATTAATAAACACTAGGTCTAGTCGAACTTACTAATCCGTAATCACTAACCATATTTACAAAGTCACAATGTTATCAAAATATCACAAATTCCATATTTCAGATGTACACTTAGTAGAAATACATTTCAATTATTATATACAATCTGACATTTTATAAATTGTTTTTAGTAGCTAATATAATGTGACGAGTTTGACAGCCTCCGTGGCGTAGCGGTAGCGAACGCGGCCGTTGCGCAGCGAGGCGCGGGTTCGATCCCCGCACAGTGCAAATATTAGTATGCATGAATATGAATATTTGCACTGGTCTGGTCGTGCCTCGGAAAGCACGTTAAGCCGTTGGTCCCGGTTGCCATACAAACATCTAGTGGCAGTCGTTACGGGTTGTTGGAGCCCTCAAAAGTCCAACAATTGGTCTAACTGCAATGCTTCAATGTCGCCTTCGGGTTGTGGAGGTCAGACGGCAGTCGCTTCACGGAAAAATGTCGAAGTTTAGCTATTTCAGCAGTTGGACTGGTAAAGCGGATGCCAGACTCCAAAGCTGAAAAGGCTTCGGATGCGACTGGGATTAACGCTGTGATGATGATGATGATCTAGTAATAATATGCTGTTATAGCGACGAATCTTTTGTCGAGGTAATTTTGTTCAATCTCCACTGAGCCGCCGACTTGTTTTGCTAGCGATAGTATCTGAAACAATATCAAAGGAACGTCTTGTACTGAACTTCACGTAAAACAAATATTAATTGAATGGTATTTTTAGTTTGTTTTCAGAGGAATGAGTATTTTTGAAAGAGTTATTAAAGTGTTTGAAATTAAATCGTTACATACTGAATTTTGTTGTGTTCGAATTAATGAATTTGTTTAAACTTTTGTCCAATACCTATGTCGCAATATAACAACAAATTACAGGATGTTTGTACATAATTGTTTATTATTTGTAAAAAAAAATGCTTTTACGGATGTAACAGAAAACTGGTTCTCACTTGTTCTAGTTTTGTGTTCCTCGGGACGTAGAAAGTTATGTTCGGCGATATAGTTCTCGCCAACGCCATCAGTTCCGAGGCTGGCTTAGGTCCTAGCATACTTTCTAAGTCGTACTCGTGATTCTGTAAAACAAACATGTTAAAATAAAAATCTTAAATTCATACGTTCACTGACAGACCATGCGCTGAAAAAACCAGTGGGTGTAGTCTGGATGTAAGATGAAAGGTTATATGTAGATTCGAAATTATTTTTTGGACAGGACGTCTGTCGGGTCTGCTATTAATAAATAAGTAAATAAATATACAGAGTGGTGCTGACTATACGACAATAAATTAAACATCCTGTGCCTCAACACATTCTCAGTCTACCCATAAAAAATATATTAATAAGTATATCCGTTACTTTAGTCACAGGAAATTATTTTTAATTGTTCACATTTTCTACATGATGTACCTACATGTTGATAAGGAAGCGGTTCCACGTCGCAGGCAGACATGTTGACCGCTGCGCCACGGAGGACGACATAGTAATAATGACGAGCAATATTATTTTATCAATTATTGGAATGGATTCTACTCACATCTATATAACTGGGACCGCCCCACGGTGGACTAAGGAACACCATATCAGCTTTTAACGTGGCTGCTAGCTCGAAAAAATCTCCCACAATGAACTCGATGCGATCGGCGACACCATACACTGCCGCGTTGTGTCGAGCCATTGATATCTTTTGAGGATCAATGTCTATTGCTATAACTGTTGGACAAAATAAAACAATAAGTTCGCTTTAACGGTAAATATTTAAGTACGTACAAAAATAATGGCTTTATAGCCCAACCGCTTACCTGAGGCATTTAGGTAGCAGAACTTTTAAACTTATAATATTAGTATAGAAACAGACAATCGCCTACTGCCTGAGTTTTAGGACACAGGAATAAAAGTAATTATCTTGCACAATGCTTCACTTTTTGCCCTACTTTGTCTAACAATGGTCCTTACCTTTCTTACTGGTACGAGCGAACTGTATACTGTTCCCGCCGGCGCCGCAGAAAGCATCCAAAACCACGTGATACACACACTCATTAGCGATGTGCCACGCCACGTTCTCTGGCGTCACACTGAACCAGCTTTCGCGGTCCAGTTTTATACCCTCGTCGAATCTGTTGGTTTTAACATGAATATTAGAACGTCAATGGAGAGGTATTCTAAGAGGCATTCCGTAGTTAATCATTAAATAAATAAATTTGATAAAACTTCTATAGTTAGGAATTATGTTCTTCAAATCCTGTTTTCTTAGATCCCATTATTGTAACAATATATACCTACTTCGGAAACGTATTTTAATTTAAAAGGCTATAATTCAAGAAAATAAGAAAGCAACATTATATTATAACTGACCTGTGAAAAAGCTTATGCCTCTTCATCCAGTACTTATACATCTTAGGGTCCTCTCTGAGTTCAATCGGCATGCCCGACGTATCGAACTCGTCTTCGAACTTAGAATACCTTGCGGGTCTCTTTCTAAGCTTTTTCGATTCCACTTCCACCGAAGTCACTGCAGCTCCAAATTTAAGGTAAAAGTTGTTGTATGTACCTATTTTCTTGTATGTAGGCATTTTGAAACAAATTAATCAAATTTTATATTCGACTATATTTAAAGTAAAATAATAAACAAAATACTCGATATTGACTGATCCGTTTAAGTGTTCACATCACAACTACTGTAAGTAGACTGAGTACTTAATCATTTCAAGGCAATGAATATTGGCCCCGAATCCCTTGTTACAAAACGTAAACCAAAATTTAGATCAGTACATATTTTTCTTTCCATTTCATTAAGAAAAGGACAAAAGATAAAATGTTAGTTTAGACTTGTCAAATTAGTCTGCACCTGACGTAGATGGATGTATTTTTGGTCGCCATGTTTGTAATCAAAATAAAGTGTAGGACATAAAATGAATTTCATATGTAATAACTCCATAGGTACTTACGTAGGTGAGTAGGTCTCAGATAAACCTACAGTGAAAAACATTAAATGATACCACTCATTTAAAGTGATCTTTCTTTATTTACACTTACAAGTTATAAACTAGACATATTTTGGCTTTTACGAGACAATTATCAAATAAATACCAAGATTATTTTATATTAATATAGACAGATCAAGTTAATAAACACTGGGTCTAGTAGAACTAACTTATCCGTAATCACTAACCATTTTAACAAAGTCACAATATTATCAAAATATCACGCATTCAAAATTCAGATGTAGGTACTAATGATTCACTTAGTAGAAATATGCTGTTATAGCGAGGAATATTTAATCAAGAAAGTTTTGCTCGATCTCCACTGAGCCGCCGACTTTGTTAGCCAGGGATAGTATCTGAAACAATATCAATGGAACGTCTTGTACCGAACTTCACGTTAAACAAATATTAATTGAAAAATTAGCTTTTACAGACGTAACAGAAAACTGGTTCTCACCTGTTCTAGTCTTGAGTTCCTCGGGAGGTAGAACGTTATGTTTGGCGATATTGTTCTCGCCAACGACATCAGTACCGAGGCTGGCTTAGGTTTAAACATCGTTTCTAAGTCGTACTCGTGTTTCTGTAGAACAAATATATTAAAATAAAAATCTTAAATTTATATGTTCACTGACAGACCATGCGCTGATAAAACCAATGGGTGTAATCTGGATGCAAGACATTTAGAAAAAAAAACAGAAGTTTCGTCCTAAAGGGGATGAACAGGAAGAGATGAAAAGTTATAGTAGGTATATACATATATAGGTAGTGTAGATACGAATTTTTGTTTTTGGACAGGA
Source organism: Sesamia nonagrioides (assembly GCA_017933935.1). NCBI lineage: Eukaryota > Metazoa > Arthropoda > Insecta > Lepidoptera > Noctuidae > Sesamia > Sesamia nonagrioides. Next base: position 4,695,405 of record JADWQK010000188.1, read on the forward strand.
CGTCTGTCGGGTCTGCTAGTACTAATGAAGAGCAATATTATTTTATCAATTCTTGAAATGGGCCCTACTCACATCTATCTATATAACTGGGACCGCCTTACGGTGGACTAAGGAACATCATATCAGCCTTTAACGTAACCACGTTAAAGGGTTGTTTGTAGCAACCGCTAGCTCTAAGAAATCTCCCGCAATGGGCCATTAATATCTTTTGAAGCTATAACTGTTGTAGAAAATAAAACAATATGTTAGACTTAACGGCAAATATTTAAGTAGGTGGTAATATAAAGGCTTTATAGCCCAACCGCTTACCTGAGACATTTGGATAGCAGAGTTACTTTTACAGTTATAATAATAGTATGGAAAAAGACAATTGCCTATTCCTTGAGTTTTAGAACACAAATAAAAGCAATTATCTTAGACAGTGCTTCACTTTTCGCCCTACCTTGTCTAACAATAGTTTAAGTGAAACTGTAATAAAAGCTTATCTTGTTGTTGTTGTTGTTTGTTGTTGTTGTTGTTGTTTGTTTGTTGTTGTTGTTGTTTGTTGTGGCTTCGTATGCTGCTGGCATCCATTGAACAATAGTTTTGTAGTCCTTAGATCGTGCAGATCGTTAGTATTGCCCAATAACTTTCACAATACATCAATAAATCATACCAAAGCTCCTTTTTCCTTTTCATTCATACTTTCCACAAAGAGTTTGTCGGTGTGATGTGATGTGATGATGTGATTGTTGTTCTGGTTCAAAAGTTGGAGGGAGGGGACATATTTGTTTACTTTTAGAGCGTTTATTTCCAAAAATATTAACAATATTATTAGCGGATTAAAGGATAAAAACTAAAGGCGAAACTATAAGGGCACCTAGTTGACTATGGAACCCTTACTACTTGAGCAGATTTCTTATAGAATAGTAAATATTAGTGTTTACAAGATCATAGAGTCATATTAGCATAAAGTATGATAGAAATGCTCGATTGTGAATAAAGAGTGACCAACAAGTTTATTCACTCTTAGACCAAAGGTTACATCGACGAGTACCTATGAGATAAATGAAGCCATGAATAAATATGTAGATGATGAAATATGAAAATGATCCAATTTCAAACATACATGAGAAACCCATTAAATTTGAATATTTAATATAGTGACAGTAGGTACTATAGAACAAGTAGTAAGTGGATCAAAATTGCGACTGGAAAATGCATGTCGTCTATATTTGTGACAAATTGGTAAGACGGTTAGTAGACACGGTCTCAACTGAAGTGGCTCTATGTGCTTATAACGGATACGATTCCTCGGTTCTGTCCTATGGTCTCTTGTTGTGGTGTAACTCGGTGGATATCAATAAAGTGTTTATAGTACAAAAAAATGTGTGCGTGCTATCTGTAGAGCGGGGTACATGGATAGCTGTAAGCCTCTTTTTAAATAAAATAATATTAATATATTATTTTATTTAAAAAGAGCCTTCCTTCCTTTTTTGAGAATCCTTTAGCATATATGTAAATGTATATTAAAGAATTGTGCCTACTAGTACGACAATATCCTGAAAATTTTATTAAGCATAGAGATGTAACCAAAAGGAATGTTGCTTCTAGAGACATAGACTCTGCTTATCACAATGCAAGCTTAATTTGTAAAAAAAAAAAATTAAAGCTTATAATAAAATACCAAAAGAATTTAAAGAACTACCTTTGCTTATATTTAATAAAAACTTTTTTACAAAAAAATAACCGACTTCCAAAAACCACTACAAAGTGAAAAATAACTAATTTCGGAAGTCGGTGTCTTTGATTTTGTATATTCCTTTTTTGACACCGACTTCCGAAATTAGTTATTTTTCACTTTGTAGTGGTTTTTGGAAGTCGGTTATTTTTTTGTAAAAAAGTTTTTATTTTACACTTTTTAGTTGTTAAAAATACTATGTATTCAGTTTCATCCGTCAGACTGGAAGCTGGCGCCAATATAGTTGGGAAACGACGTAATTTTGTTTACTTTAATTTTTACCCGTAAGTATTCCCTCAACTGCCTATGGTCTTCATCATCAAATTTACTGCAGACCATTATTTTAACCCAATGGGTGCAAAGGTCTCATCAATATAAATGAAAGAAGTCCAACCACAAAGTAGCTACTGTAAACCGTTGAGGAGTTCCCGGAACTGGCCTTTGTCTTCATCATCAGAGCTCTTATGACAGTCACAACTCATGTAGGTGTAAAGTTCTTATCAATACAAATTATTCGAGCCCAAACACAAGGTAGGTGCTGTGAATTGTTGAGGAGTTCCTTCGACTGTCTCCCGGCTCCATCATCAGATCTACTCCAGACCTTTATTAAATTGTAGTGCTTTAAAATACTTAATGAAATACTAAGAAATGCACTTGTCGCCCCTGCATTTTTTTAAAGTTCCCCTTTGTTTCTCTGGTCTTCCACCATCAAACCCTGATATCCTTATCATGGGACCACCTTGGGAACGTCTTCTTTCCAAGAGAAAAAGAATTATCAAAATCGGTTCATAAACGACGAAGTTATGCGCGAACAAACATAAAAAAAAAGCATATATACGATCGAATTGAGTAACCTCCTCCATTTTGAAGTCGGTTAAAAACAAATTGATACAGTGGCTAAAAGAAAAACGGTTTTACACGGTAAATGGATTTTTGACTTATGTTGAAAGTAATGTCAATAAATTTTGTTCTTATTATATTTTATTTATTCTAATTTGACACTGACTTAATAGCATTAATTTTGTTTTGACATTATAATATCTAATAATTATGGGTATTTCAATTATTATATACAATCTGACATTTTATAAATTGTTTTTAGGAGCTAATATAATGTGACGAGTTTGACAACCTCCATGGCGTAGCGGTAGCGAACGCGGCCGTTGCGCAACGAGGCGCAGGTTCGATCCCCGCACAGTGCAAATATTTGTATGCTTGAATATGAATATTTGCACTGGTCTGATCGTGCCTCGGAAAGCACGTTAAACCGTTGGTCCCGCTGGCCATACGAACATCTAGTGGCAGTTGTTACTGGTTGTTGGAGCCCTCAAAAGTCTAACAATTGGTCTAAATGCAATGCTTCGATATCGCCTTCGGGTTGTGGAGGCCAGAAGTCAGAGGTCGGTAAAAGGACAAAAGATTAAATGTTAGTTTAGACTTGTCAATTTAGTCTACACCTGACGTAGATGGATGTATTTTTGGTCGCCATGTTTGTAATCAAAATAAATAGTACATCATAAAACGAATTTCATATTATGTAACAACTCCATACTTACGTAGGTGAGTAGGTCTAAGATAAACCTACAGTGACAAACATTAAATGAAACAACTCATTTAAAGTGATCTTCCTCTATTTACACGTTATAAACTAGACATATTTTGGCTTTTACGAGATAATTATCAAATAAACACCAAGATTATTTTATATTAATATAGACAGATCAAATTAATAAACACTGGGTCTAGTAGAACTAACTCATCCGTAATCTCTAACCATATTTACAAAGTCACAATATTATCAAAATATCACACATTCAATATTTTTCAAATTCAGATGTACTAATGATTCACTTAGTAGAAATATGCTGTTATAGAGAGGAATATTAAATCAAGAAAGTTTTGCTCGATCTCCACTTAGCCGCCGACTTTTATAGCTAGGGATAGTATCTGAAACCATATCAATGGAACGTCTTGTACCGAACTTCACGTTAAACAAATATAAATTGAAAAATTAGCTTTTACAGACGTAGAAATTCCTATGTCATGGCTATTAAGATATATAATAAATTACCAAACGCATTTAAGGAACCTTTGCTTACCTATATTTAAAAAGAAAATATTTAATTCACTTTAAAAAAAAACAAGTAAAGGACCTAAGAAATAACAATTGAACCACCAATTGGAAGAAGGGAATAAAAGCCGTTTTTGACAGGCTCCGTGGCGTAGCGCTAGCGAACGCGGCCGCTGCGCAAGGCGGCACGGGTTCGATCCCCGCGCAGTGCAAATATTTATATGCATTATATGCATTGTTCTGGTCCTGCTTCGGAAAGCACGTTAAGCCGTTGGTCCCGGTTGTCATACGAACACCTAAATGGCAGTCGTTACGGGTTGTTGGAGCCCTCAAAAGTTCAACAATTGGTTTAATTGAAAAGCTTCGATATCACCTTCGGGTTGTGGAGGTCAGACGGCAGTCGCTTCACGGAAAATATCGAAGCTTTGCCAAATTAGCAGATGGACTGGTAAAGCGGACCTCAAAATTCCAAAGCTGAATGAGCTTCGGATACGACTGGGATTAACGCTGAGATGATGATGAATAAAAGCGGTATTTGGCGAAATAGATTTTTTACTCATATTTGCGCTTTTCAATCGTAACACTACCCGTCAGATTCAAAACAGTTAGCCGGTTATTTAGCTCTTCGCCTAAACTATCAAAATATAAACATTCTGAGTATAAATGGTGGTAATAAAGGTTACTTAACCTGTTCCGAATTAATTGGCGGATTCATAAAGATATCTTTATTGCTCCAAAAATCAGGAACTAATCCTAAAATACACGATGAAAAAGCATACACGTCAAAACTACCCATAAACGAAAAAAAAATTGAATGATGTGCGAAAAATCATACATTATTATTCCTGAAGAGTAAAAGACGTTTTATGATTTGATTTCGACTTGGCTCACAACAACATTGGATGATGCTGATATAGATGAGGATTATTACGATATCTTATCTATACATGCTAAAAAAAATATTTCCATTCGAAAACAAAATGTTTTAAAATTTTTTCCACTATGAAAATATTCAATAAAAATTTTAAATTGACATGTAAAAGAAACACACTGTACACGCGAACATGAAAGACGGCAACGTCGCAATTTATTTATACATGACGACTACTGTTTTGATTTAAAACAGGAGGTTTCAAATTTATTTCCAATTAGAATTTTTTTTTATTCGGATTTTTTTATGCTTATTTTTCTAGGCTGATATTTTTATTTTAATCTATTAATGATATATATTAACGAGTTTAAGGGAACGCCCTTTGTTATTTAACATACTGTATAATAAATGCTAATATTATTCTTTAATGTATGAGTTATTATTTTCAAAAATTGGAAAAAGGGAAAAATTTCAAGAATTTCAAACTACTCTGACTTTTATTTTTCTTTAGATAAAGTAATTTTCTTTACAGCATATTATCGGCAACAATGTGTATTACATTTAATTTTAAGATATCATGGGCATTTTAAGATTTTTTGGACAGGACGTCTGTCGGGTCTGCTAGTAATAATGCAGAGTACCTAATATTATTTTATCAATTCTTGCAATGGATTGCACTCATATCTATATAACTGGGATCGCCCCACGGTGGACTAAGGAACACTATATTAGCCATTAACGTGGTTGCTAGCTCGAAAAAATCTTCCACAATGAACTCGATGCGATCGACGACACCATACACTGCCGCGTTGTGTCGAGCCATAGATATCTTTTGAGGATCAATGTCTATTGCTATAACTGTTGGACAAAATAACACAATATGTTAGCGTTAACGGTAAATATTTCAGTACGTACCAAAAGAATGGCTTTATAGCCCAACCGCTTACCTGAGACTTAAAGACCTTAAAATAATTGCAAAATAAAATATGGCGAAAAAAAAAGTTCATCGAGACTTTTCACAGTTGCCTACGTACAGTCTGCAAAAGTTAAGCATGCCCATTTAAGAAAAATTTCGTGCGAAGGCGCAGCTAGTGAGAAATCCCGCCCCCTTCTTCTTCCGGCCAATGAGAGCCAATATCTATTTGTGTGAGTGCAGGGCGTGCCACAAAATAATAACAAAAGTTATAAGCCAGTAGCAATTTGCATTCCGCTAAGATTTCACGCTTCCCGTTCTCATCGCATTTTTTACGACTTGTATAAACATCGGACTGATTGCCTGCCCAACTGTGACCCTTTGCTTGTATACCGGATTGTGATCGAAAGCCTTTTGTTGACCCTAGCTCGAACCCTGGATTCTGTGTGTGTTAATGTGAACTGTGACTATGTCAACGCGAAACCTTAATCAAGACGAGAGGAACGAAATTATTGTCTTGCATAGACAGGGGTTTAATATATCCCAAATTGCAGTGGAACTGAATATGCAGGCAAGTTTTTTTTAGATATCTCTAGATAGAAAGTGCACGTATAATATTGCTGTTTATCCCAATTTGCATAAATGTTAAATTTACCATAAATTGCAATTTACAAATTAATATATATTTACAACTTCCTTATTAATACTCAATATGACAGTTTGTTTAAAGCGCCTGGACGTAATTAATTTCAGTTATTTATTTATTTGTAACTGATAATTATGTTTTATCTTACCAGCAAACATGGTGTCATAAATTCTTTGTTATTGTAAAAAAAAAACAAGGACAAACAAGTAGCTGACAGTGTGAAGTGGCAGACTGTAAAAGCTTTTCATATTAGACTAGCGGCCGTCAGCGACTTCGTTCGCGTGGAGTTAGTTATGCTACGCTCCTATTATATTATATATTGGTCGCAGCGTGATGTTATATAGCCTAAAGCCTTGCTGGATTAATGGGCTATCTAACGCAAAAAGAATTTTACAAATCGGACCAGTAGTTCCTGGGATTAGCGCGTTCAAATAAACAAACAAACTCTTCAGCGTTATACAATATGTAAAGAAAACCCTGTCCGACCCATAGGGATAATAAAGGTTAGGTAAACACTTGACCAAATATAATATAAAATTTTACATAATCATCATAGTAACAATACTAATGAATTTTGAAATAATCCTTTTTTCCGGGGAATTCATTCCAATTTCCCCGAACTTTGGTAATTTTTAAAAAAGTGACAACACCGGTTTTATTATAAGCGAATAGCGACGCGACCACGTCACAGGTGCCGCGTGCCCTACCCCCCCGCCGCCCGCGGAATGGGGTTGCTCACCGCACATGTGTTAAGTTACCTCTTTTTGCGAAATAATATTTATTTTTTTAGGGGGATTTTTTTTTTAAGTTTTGCCTGTCTTTGTAGGTATTACTAGAATCAGTTACCGATACCTAACAAAACCTTCACGGATCGGACAGGGTTTTCTTTACATATTGTATAATAGTATAGATTGGATACAAAAAAAAAAAAACTTATCAATTCATGTTTTTATAATTTTTGAGATACATGTGTGAAACCGACAACTAAGTTTCTTTTTTTCTACTTCTTTTGTTAATATCGGCTCGTTCAAAGACGTCAAACTATTATGACTTGATAATAAATATTTTAGCCCCTAAACAATGGCCCTTTGTTTGAAGTTGCCGACGCCGGCTTATTTTTTTTTTAACTTTGCGTAATCGGCCTTATTCACTTCAAATATAGCACAAGTTTGCTTGGCAAAATTTCATACAAAGTTGGAATTTTCTTTTTTTGAAATTTTTAATTACTTATATTTAGTTTCTGTATTATGTGATAAATTGATGCTTATTATATATTATTTCTTCACAGAGATCCACGGTGCGCCGCTGGGTGCGGAGATATGATGAAGAAGGAGGACTAATAGAACACGAGCGTGCACCTCGGACCAGGGCGATAAATTCTATTCAATTGAATAATATGATAGAAACATATCAAGTGAACACATTCACACCCACTAGGAGCTTTGTAGAGGAGTATGACGTATCTATGCAAACTACACGCAATGAATTGCATTGCGCTGAAGTCCATTATAGACGACCTGCAAAAAAAAATCCTTTGGACACAGGAGCAAAAAGATGCTCGCTTGCGATTCGCACGTGATTACAGGGACTTCGATTTTCGATTTTTCTTGCGCCATATTTTCCGATGAAAAATGTTTTAAATCAAGCCAACAAGGTCGTCGGAATTTATGGCGTATAGATAATACAAGATACGAGCCTCGAAATGTGATTTCAAATGTAGAGTCTGGGAGAATTATAGTAAATATGTGGGGTTGGATGAGTGCTGCTGGACCAGGCGAGCTAACTTTTATACCGGGGAGGGCGAATGGCCAAACATATAAAGAAGTGTTAGAAAACATAATGCTTCCCACTGTGCGCACGGTGTATCCACAACAGGATGTGCCAGAATTTTATTTTTTTCAAGATAATTGCCCGATACATCGTGCGCGGGTAGTTCAAGAGTGGTTGCGAGAGCAACCACAAATAAAAACAGTACCATGGCCGTCCCGGTCTCCAGACTTAAACCCCATTGAAAATTTATTGGGTTTAATGGACCAGAAATGGGACAATAGGGCAGAAAGAAATAAGGAAGCACTCATCACCCATTGCGAAGAATTTGGGATTCATTGAGAGGCTCGAATTTGTGTGAAGTCCTGCTTGGATCTATGCGAAGGCGGTGTGATGCAATAATCGATGCGGGAGGTGCAGCGACTAAGTATTAAATGTTATTTAATACTTACGCACTACTCTTTCCAATCCAAACCCATTTTATTTTATATCAATACGAGTTTTCTTTCTCTACTAAAATGCCAAATATAGGGAAAATCGAACTACCGTAGCTGAAAAAATATGTCATGATAATGGAAACACATAGCGATCTAAATGAAAAGGCATTTGAATTGCAAAGAGTAGTACTAAATGATTATTTAGTTAGAAATTTTGAAAAACAAAAATAGTATCCTTAAAAATGGCTTCAAAAATAGTTAAAAAAAAAACGTGTTTTTAGCATTTCCCGATTGGTATATTTCCAAAACCCAACGCGCTAGAGTAATTCTTTGTTCTGGCCATCGATTCAGTAATAAATAGTCAACAAGAAAATATCGACGGTCTGAAGACAAACGTGCTAAATACAAAATTTCTGCCTTTCAATTTTGCACTTTAAACCTATGGATTTAAAGTGCAAAATTGAAAGGCAGACATTTAGAGTTAGATAAAAAATATATTCAAACAAAGTAATGAAAAAGTAAACATGTTTTAAATATTCTTTGTTAAGTATAATATTCTTTGTTCTTTAGTAACAAAAATGTATTATTAAAAAATAAGTGTGTGGCTGTAATCATTCCACTTTGTATTACTCTGTCATTAATTTAAGTTATCCATTATTATTTTTAAATGCGACAGTTTATGTTGTGGACCATTCTTAATTTAAATCATTTCGTTTTTGTTCATTCTTGGTCTTTCTTTATGTGTAACTTATGTAATTATCTAACAATGACTGTTAATATATATGTGAGGACTAATTCACTCTAAAATATCTTCGTTTGTGAATGTGTATTTTATGATTTTATCATTCCTAATATATTTTAAATAAGTGCCTGTACTCTAGGGAAAAATGAAAAGATGGGTGTCAATAACCTAATCAATTTCCCCTATTACTCTATTCCTACATTTTTTCAACGCTCTAGTATTCAGCGCAATAAACGCACAGATTCGGTAGTCTACTACCGAATCTGTGCGTTTTGCATAATATATCTTACCACTCGTAAATATTTTTGTATTTATTTGTTTTTATTTTTGTTTTTTTTTTTTTTGTTTTTATAGTTCGAAATAGGATATTTTAAGGAAGTTCTTCAAAAATGTAACTTTCTTTTGTGAAAAAGAAGTTTGATTTTTGAAGAAATTCCTTATAACGTGGTATCACTGCAAAATCGGCAATCTGCACAGACCAGACAGTATTAATACTTAAGATCGAAAATTCATCTTCGCGGTTGATGTAGACTGCAGTTTTTTGCAGTAAAACAACAAAATATCTTATTTCGAACTATAAATAAAAATATTTACGAAGGGTAAGAGGCCTATGTTCAGCAGTGGACGAGTAGAAACTAATGATGATGATTATGATGATGATGAAGATAGTTTATTAGTTTTTAGTTATTGACACTCATCCTTTGTTTATTAACAACTTAATACGGAACGATAATTCCCATTACCAATGCTTTTGTAGTCTCCCTGTAATTATATAAACTTTATCCCCCTTATTCATAAACCCTGCTTAAAGTTAACTAGTGATTAGCGATTGTTTAAACATACATTTTAGACGGTTGCACGTCACTTAACTTTAATAATCGTTTATTAATAAAACCCTTAAACTCTGTGGAGTTTATTCATAAAGAATGATTAAAGCTAAGTGACATTAAAAGACTAAAAATGTATGGTTAAAGAATCGCTAACCACTAGTTAACTTTAAGCAACGTTTATGAATAAGGAAGATGTTGTTAATTACATTTGTTATCTTAATACACATAACTAGTTAAAACTACAATATTTATAAGCCGCTGTATTTTTTCCGTTTAGTTTCTTCTGTACTGAGAAGTTTATTTATTTTTTGAATAAATTTTCACTGTATCCTTATGACATCTTCAAAAGTTTATCAAATAGGCAATAAAGAAATAATTGTAATATGTGTTTTTTCTGCAACTCTTCATCCTTTCGATCCTTACAATCATTCTGTCAAAATTTCTTATTAAAATTGGCTAATAAGATTCATATTTTTTATGTAAAAAAATGAATTGTAAGCATGCCTAAAAACGCCTCCGCCGTTCCCTGATATAAATGAAAGGGCAAAGCGGTGATGACAAAGTTCCTAGCAACACACCTATCTATTAAAACTTCGTTATTTGGTTTCATAACATTTTTAAAAATACAATGAATCATTATTAGTCATAAACATTATATGCAGTATGCTTTTTACTGAACACTAGCTTCCGTCCGCATTTCACCTGCGTCCCGAGGGAACTACTTACCGTATAGAAACGAAATAAAAGTATCCTATATCTGTGTCCTGGTTCTAAGCTACCTCCCTAATTCCTCCTAATTTTCAGTCAAATTCATTTAGCCAATCTTGAGTTATAAATAGTGTAACTAACACGACTTTATTTTATAAGTATACAATATGTAAAGAAAACCCTGTCCGATCCGTGAAGGTATTGTTAGGTATCGTTAACTGATTCTAATAATGCCTACAAAGCTGGGCTAAACTTAAAAAAAAATCCCCCAAAAAAAATAAATATTATTTCGAAAAAGCGAGGTAACTTAATGCATGTGCGGTAGACAACCCGATAGCCCCGCCCCCCTTTACCCGCGCATGTATGCGCGGGTGAAGGGGGGCGGGGCATGCGGCACGTGGTCGCATCGCTATTCGCTCCGTCACAAATGGTGTTGTCAGTTTTTTAAAAATGACCAAATTTCGGGGAAATTGGAATTAATACCCGGGAAAAAAAGATTATTTCAAAATTCATTATTATTGTTACTGTGATGATTATGTAAAATTTTATATTATATTTGGTCAAGTGTTTACCTAACCTTTATTATCCTTATGGGTCGGACAGGGTTTTCTTTACATATTGTATAAAATATACATAAAAGCAAGTTAATTATAAATGACATCCTCAGACAGTTATATTATATCCAAGAGCTTCATCGCACTAAAATGTAAACCGACAGTTGCGCTTCAAATAATATTATTACGATACTGCTATGCTTTAAATATTTTCATACCTTATAATATATTTTATATTAATTATTCAAAGATAATTTAATTTTTTACTACCTGTAAATATAGTCATTATTTTTAATATATAATCCTTTTGTGTAATAAAACAATAAAGCATTTTCTAAAACAAACAGAAGGCATAAGAAACTCATAACTTTTTGTCAACATTCAATATTCTAAAGAACTCACGTCGGTCGGTTGTATTCATAAAAAAATCTTACAAACACATTATCGGCCACGCGCTTAGTGTCACACTAATGTCTTGCTCAATTATACTAACTACGCACACAACTAAAAACGCTTTGTCGCTTCCTATTGGACAAAAATCACGCGTCGAGACACCGAGCCGAGAGCCGTGCCAAGCGAATATGAGCTTTAAGGTGGGCAAGCAGATGTTTGTGCGATTGTACCTATAACCATGCTTTACATTTAATGTTGATTTGTGGCCTAGCTATCCATAAACATAATCAAATAAAAAAAGCTAAACCCATTTGCCAAAGCCATTTGTGCGCATTTCAGAGTAATTAGTAAAAATGTGATAAGAGTCAGAAAACGGAAAACCGCTCGCTAACTATTGCGGTTTGAAATGTTGCTGTTTAAATCATTAATAATGATATGGATTGGAATACGTCTACAATACGTATGTTCAAGGGTTACGTTCGATAGGAGGAGGAATAGAAGCTAAACTTGTGGAAACATTAAGGTTTGCTGACAGTGAAAGAAGACCTTCTCGAGTCTCAAAGAAGACGCAAGGCAAACAAACATGTTAACGTATGAAGAAGCATTGACCGTATTTATGGACTTAGATTTAACGATAGCACAATATTTGCACTTAAGAAATTTGACGAACGAACGAAAATGTTTTGTGTTTCTAGCATATTACAAAGTGCAAAAAAGTAAGACTACTCGCTATCCACCATCTTCAGCTATATAAATTTATATAAATTATAAATTACTCATTTTGTGCAATAAACAACTAAACTCGCAAAGAAAATTTTTGAAAAATGGCGCAAACCGTAAAAGAATATAAGCAGAGATTTTTTTTTTCTTCACCCATTCGATTAGGCAAAGGGAACTATGCCCAGCCTATACAGCCAAGTCTTCAGTAGAATTTTTTTATTGATATGAAACGAAAATGAAATGAGATGAAATTAAATAAAACCTAACCTAACTCATTGAATTAAATCATTAAATCTGATATTGAAACAAATTAGTAGCTTCTTTTTAGATTTATTTGCATGAATCATAAAAACTTCTATGATTTTTTCAAAGTAAAAACTTCATGGTTGGTTTTTTTTTTATTTTTAATAGACAATATTTTGACAGTTGGGAAAAAGAATGCACTAGTTCGGAAAAGGTAAAGAAAAAGCAAGAATGTGTAATAGCCCACTTTCCGAACGCTATACGTCCCTGTAATACACCACTTTTTGAGCAACTGTATTAAAAATATATTTATATTTGTTTGGGCGTTCTGCGCTCCTTACTTAGCTATAGTTGTGCATGTCTTATTGTTATTTAATATTCATTCAATTTGTCCAAGTTCCATTATAATTGCTCTTGTATGTTGTTTATTTATTAGATGATATAGGTACATCTAATAAATAAATTTAATTAAACTAGTATGATACATTTAACGTATATATTTTTTGTAAACTATATGTAAATAGTACACTGTAGACTACCTGCACTATTTCTCTCTCCTCCCCCTTAGTATTCCATCCAAAGGTTGTCTGTAAAAGATCGATAGGACCGCCCATTGTGTCACCCTTTGTAAAATCTTTATATTTATGTTCTGTAATCTATATGGTGTACATAATAAAGAGTATTATATTCTAGTCTAAACAAAAACCAACCTTATTACTTCCCCATATGGTCGTATTCGAGATGTATTCCGGATATATGAATTACGAACCGGTAAACATCGGGCCGCTTAAACAAAAGAATCGCATTCCAGAGTTATCTTTGGAATGCAATTCTTTTGTTCAAGCAGCTTAGAAAAGTCACCTCGGATTATACAATATGTAAAGAAAACCCTGTCCGATCCGTGAAGGTATTGTTAGGTATCGTTAACTGTTTCTAATAATGCCTACAAAGCCGGGCTAAACTTAAAAAAAAATCCCCCAAAAAAAATAAATATTATTTCGAAAAAGCGAGGTAACTTAATGCATGTGCGGTAGGTAACCCGATAGCCCCGCCCCCCTTCACCCGCGCATACATGCGCGGGTGAAGGGGGGCGGGGCCATGCGGCACGTGGTCGCATCGCTATTCGCTCCGTCACAAATGGTGTTGTCAGTTTTTTAAAAATTACCAAATTTCGGGGAAATTGGAATTAATACCCGGGAAAAATAGATTATTTCAAAATTCATTATTATTGTTACTGTGATGATTATGTAAAATTTTATATTATATTTGGTCAAGTGTTTACCTAACCTTTATTATCCTTATGGGTCGGACAGGGTTTTCTTTACATATTGTAGATAGGTAGTTATGTGAATGTGTTTACAACGAAGTCGTTAGTTAATTTATTACTGCCATTGAACAATTAAAATTTTTGGAACTATACAACAATATCTCTCTACCTTAGAAGATGGCGCAAATTTATTACGGAAACCGCAAACAAACTTAAAAAAAAAGTGTCCGAAAGAAACTACGACTAACAAAAGGATATATAGAAGCACGTTTGAAGATTATTGACGGGAATTGGATATCATTCAAGAAAGCACACTACGCAAAGATAACAGTATCTAAAGATAACCCCCAAACAACAAAAAAAAAGAGTTTGCCATATTTTTTGAATGAAGATTATTTTTTATGGAGATTTATTTGTACCTACAACATACTGCAGGTAAGTCAAAAACAAATATGTATGATAAAAATGTTTATTTCAAATGAAAAAACAAGTTATGGATCTTGGAAATAACAATTATTCTTACAACTAAGTAATTTCAGTGTTTACAGCAAGCCTACAATGAAAAACATTAAATGATACAACTCATTTAAAGTGATCTTTCTCTATTTACACTTACAAGTTATAAACTAGATAGGTATAGCTTATACGTAACGATTATCAAATACATACCAACATTATTTTAAATTAATATAAACGGATCAAATTGATAAACACTGGGTCTAGTCGAACTTACTAATCCGTAATCACTAACCATATTTACAAAGTAACAATATTATCAAAATATCACAAATTCCATATTTTTCAAATTCATATGTATAAATAGTACGTAGTCTACTTAGTAGAAATATGCTGTTATAGTGACGAATCGGCTTAGGTTTTAACATACTTTCTAAGTCGTACCTACTCGTGATTCTGTAGAACAAACATGTTAAAATAAAAATCATAAATTTATACGTTCACTGACAGACCATGCGCTGGCAAAACCAGTGGGTGTAGTCTGGATGCAAGACATTTAGAAAAAAAAAATAGAAATGAAAAGGAAGGTATGAAAGGTTATATGTAGATTCGAAATTATTTTTTGGACAGGACGTCTGTCGGATCTGCTAGTAATAAATAAGTAAATAAATATACAGAGTGGTGCTGACAATACGACAATAAATTAAACATCCTGTGCCTCAACACATTCTCAGTCCACCCATAAAAAATTATATAAATATATCCATTAGTTTAGTCACAGGAAATTATTTTTCATTTGTCACATTTTCTACATGATGTACAAGTTGATAAGAAAGCGCTTACAGGTTAATGACC
Source organism: Sesamia nonagrioides (assembly GCA_017933935.1). NCBI lineage: Eukaryota > Metazoa > Arthropoda > Insecta > Lepidoptera > Noctuidae > Sesamia > Sesamia nonagrioides. The sequence continues at coordinate 4,710,598 of JADWQK010000188.1, forward strand.
GCCGTATCCAGCGGTACTAAACTTTTAACAAGTCGATACAGGAACGCGCTGTCAGCCGCTGATCGGAGTTCATTGAACCAATAATTTAAAGGATGTTCTATTCCGTTTGCAATTTTATGCCATTTAGTTTGTTTGAAATTTTCATTTTTTTATTTTTGTTACTAGGTTTTTTTCTATGGCTCAGGATTATTCCAATGAACCAGCATGGTCTGTGTTTTTATTTATTGTCGTATTGTCAGCACCACTCTCTATATATACGGACAAATCACACAGATTGAGCTAGCCCCAAAGTAAGTTCGAGACATGTGTTATGGGATACTAAATCAACGATACTATATTTATAATAGATACATATATAGATAAACATCGAAGACCCAGGCCAAGCAGAAAAGATCGTTTCCCATCATGACCTGGCCGGGAATCGAACCCGGGGCCTCCACGTCGCAGGCAGACATGTTGACCGATGCGCCACGGAGAACGCCATAGTAATAATGACGAGCAATATTATTTTATCAATTCTTGGAATGGATTCTAATCACATCTATATAACTGGGACCGCCACACGGTGGACTAAGGAACACCATATCAGCTTTTAACGTGGCTGCTAGCTCGAAAAAATCTCCCACAATGAACTCGATGCGATCGGCGACACCATACACTGCCGCATTGTGTCGAGCCATTGATATCTTTTGAGGATCAATGTCTATTGCTATAACTGTTGGACAAAATAAAACAATAAGTTAGCTTTAACGGTAAATATTTAAGTACGTACGAAAATAATGGCTTTATAGCCCAACCGCTTACCTGAGGCATTTAGGTAGCAGATTTACTTTTAAAGAACAACAGACAATTGCCTATTCCTTGAGTTTAAGGAAACATGAATAAAAGCAATTATCTTACACAATGCTTCACTTTTCGTTCTCCTTTGTCTAACAATGGCCCTTACCTTTCTTACTGGTATGAGCGAACTGTAGGTGCCTGCGCACTTTGGAAAATCGTAGAACAAGTGCCGATTAAAAATGCATGTTCTTTTTATTCTACGCAATAGTTTAAGGACCAAACTAGACTATAATATAAAAAATATGCATATTATATGAAATGGTTCTATTACAACACCACAAATTTTATAATTTCGACGGACCTCCGAATTAAGCCCGTTCATATCATCACTTTCAAATTGATTTTATTATTTTATGTTACAGGAATGTTATGTCCTCATCTTTTGAAAAATCTGAAACAACTAATAAGTATTGAATATAGTATTAACATTTGCCTTAAAATAATTGCAAAATAAAATATGGGGAAAAAAAAGTTCATCGAGACCTTTGACAGTTGCCTACTTATACCCATGCATAATGTTGATTTGTGGCCTAGCTATCCATAAACATAATCAAATAAAAAAAAGCTACCGATTTTTGCGAATTTCAGAGTAATTAGTAAAAATGTGATAAAAGGCAGAAAACGGAAAACCGCTCGCTAACTATTACGGTTTGAAATGTTGCTGTTTAAATCAATAGTTATGATATGGATAGGAATACGTCTATAATACGTATGTTCAAGGGTTACGTTCGATAGGAGGAGGAACAGAAGCAAAACTTGTGGAAATATTAAGGTTTGCTGACCGTGAAAATAAGACCTTCTCGAGTCTCAAAGAAGACGCAAGGCAGACAAAATTGTTAACGGATGAAGAAGCATTGACCGTATTTATGGACTTAGATTTAACGATAGCACAATATTTGCACTTAAGAAATTTGACGAATGAATGAAAATGTTTTGTATTTCTAGCATATTACAAAGTGCAAAAAGGTAAAACTACTTGCTATACACCATCTTCAGCACATAGAATTACAAAGAAATTACAGACACATTTGCAAAAATAGTAACACTTCATGATTTATTAGATCACACTGCTGCTAGAATATTGACAATGTATGGGAATGGATTGACTAACTTACTTCTTTCTATTCAGTAAATGGGGCTGTGAGAGCTCATCCGGTCAATGTAAGTACAAACAGAAACAAATTTATTTAACACTTCTGTGGTGCCTATTATATTAGTTAACGAGCTAACATGTGATGTTGTTGGGCAAAATTAATAGAATTTTGCAAAATAACTCCCGAGAAATATAAAACTGTTGTAAAATTGTTTGTCTCCATCATTAATTAACAAGGAAGGCGAGGGAGTGCAAGTGAAGCATGATCTGTTTCTTACAATGACAGAAGGCAAAGTATTTACAGGTACGCCTTCGAGTTCCATATGCAGAATATGTAGAGCTACTCCACGCCAAATGGACGGTTTGACTAAAGTAAGTGCTGGGCCTGAAAATGAAGATTCTTATCAATACGAACTATCTACTGTGCACGCCTGGATTCGTTGTATGGAAATAATGATACATAATTATGTATTTTCTATGGTCTGTCTTACCAAACATGCATCATGCATCCAAAGTACCTAAGAGAAGAAAACTCTGGTACAAAGGAGTTTCCGTGATGATAGAAGAGAGTAATATTGTCAGATGATTTTTTACAATGCAAGCTGCTCTGCTGAAATTACAGGACTGAATATAAATTTAATTGAATGACTTTATATAATTCTGCAAGCTCTTTCATCCGTTGTATTGATAAATGCTGAAAAATTTTGCTATGGAGACTGCCAGGATCTATGAGAGCAATTGTGAATGGTACTACATGCCATCTTCGGTTCACAAAATTTTGATTAATGGAGAAAGTCTCATAAAGCATTTTGCAGTACCTATTCGGCAACTTTCGGAAGACGCACAAGAATCTCGTAAAAAGAATTATAAACAATTTCGTCTACACACGAGCCCACGGGGGTGTATTTCATACTCTTTTCTTTAACTTGTTTTATTTAGCAACACCGCCGCCATACACATATTATTATTGATGATTAAATACATATATGAATTTGAAATTGGACTGAGTTACCTAAATTACTTTCAAAATCAAAGTAAATAGTACGTCAAAAAAATTAATTCACATATAAGAACTTAAGAGTGGACTCTAGTGCCGAGGAATTTAAGAAATAGGTATTTGAAGAATCTATTGCCGTCACGCCGCTTTCAACCTTTCCCCGTAAAGTGCAAAAGGGACAGTTGGAACTCAGGCTGATTTTACCTACAAAAACATTGACCAAAAGATGTCGTATTCCGCTGTTTTGTTTTTCAAAACACGAGAGATCTCAATTATTTTTATATCAAAATTTAGAGCAGTGATTCCCAAAGTAGTCCAGGTGGACCCCCAGGTGTCCACGGGAGACTTGCTGGGGGTTTACGTAGGCGTGAACAAAAAATGGGGGTCCATAAGATGTTAATGGGGGTCCACGAAAATTTATCTGCTTTTGATAGTAAAGAGCAAAAATGTAAGCATAGTTTTTATATGGGCCTACCTACATTGTTTTAAGTACCTATCTAAGGAGATAATATTTTAATAAGGCAAGCGACTGTTACTTGTCCAAACTTGCGTATTCGATATTACGTACAATTTCGTGTACAGACTTGCAAAGCGCTATCCGCCCGACAATGCTTAATGCTTGTTCAGACATGAACTTGATCACCACTATAAATACTTGATGCCAAAGGCAAACTCATTCATTTGTTTCCGGAATTTCGAAAAAAAGGTGTGAGAAAATTTATATCTCTGTTTGCTAGTGCCGGTGAAAAGTAACTAGCCTTCCTTTTTTTTTGTTATAGTACTTAAGTATTTTGTTTACGTGTACTAGTCAGTTGATCACAACGGCTTGTATAGACAGGTAACTTAGTAACTTACAGATATTTTAATTGTCCTCTTTCGATTTGAAGACAAATACAGCACGTTTTATTCAATTGTTTTTTCACGAGAGAAGCACTGCCTCTCTAAAAAGGCCGAATAAGCAATATATATTGCAGAGCAATTAATTTTGTAATTTTTCTTGCAAATAACTACTAATTTTATAAAACAGTAATTTCATAATCATTTTAAATTGATTTTGAAGTAACTATTTTATCAAAACTATTCCTTTTCGGAAAGAGCGAGCGGTGCGCGGGCGACGGGAAAAGGGCGGGGCTTGAACTTCGATGCCAGTTTGTCACGTTTTAACAATGAAGCCGCAGACAAAAAATACGCAAATACACGGAGCGCGTGAACCCATTGATTTAATAAAATGTTAGTTATCGTTTTTATGGACAATTTTGGGATTTCGACTTTTATTATTTCCTACACAAATATGATCAGTATTCGATACTGAATACACCAATTTTTATTTATACTATTAAAAATTAGTGGTAAATTATGTACTTTAAAATTGATACCGTTTTGTGAAAACGTCTGTATTTGTCTCAGCGATTTATTAGTTGGTCCCTTTACAAGCCGTAATTCTATTGTCCCGCGTGCTGACAAAGGCTGCGGTGTGATACCTATATTCAGAAAAAAACTTGGTTACTAAAACATTTTTTTTACAGGTAAGGTAACTGACACGAAACATGGCTACAGCAAAGAAAAAATGTCGACAATATAGTGTCGATTATTTGAAATATGGTTTTGTTCCATCAGATGCAGGCAAACAATTGCCCGTGTGCCTATTATGCAACAAAGTTTTGAGCAATGACTCTATGAAACCATCAAAGCTCGAAGATCATCTAGAAAGGTGTCATACTGATAAAATAGGTAAAGATTTAAAATATTTTCAAATATTGAAAGAAAAATATGGAAAGAGACCCGCCATGCACAGTATGTTCGCTTCAACATCTCAAAGTAACGATGATGGCTTGCGGGCATCTTACAATATCTCATTACTTATAGCAAAATCTGGAAAACCGCACACTATCGGAGAACAATTAATTTTACCCGCTGTTGAAGAGGTTTTAAAAACTGTTTTGCACAAATCTCCATTTGACGTACTAAAAAGAATTCCATTAAGTAACAATACTGTACAAAGACGCATTGATGAAATGAGCTCTGATATCGAAAGCTTTTTGTGCAATCATCTGCAAAAAACTCATTTTTCTATACAACTGGACGAGTCAACGTTACCCGGTAATGAAGCATTACTATTGGCATATGTCCGATTTATTATTGAGGAAGAAATTCACGAAGAATTGCTATTTGCCAGAACTTTGGAGACTGACACTAAAGGCGAATCAATATTTAATGCCCTGAGTATTTTTTTTTTACGGAATAATCGATTCCATTTACAAACATTATTTCAATGGCAACAGACGGAGCTCCTGCAATGGTCGGGCGATATCGTGGGTTTATAAGTCATCTCAAAAGAATTATACCAGGACTTACAGCTATTCATTGCGTAATCCACCGACAGCATCTTGTGGCAAAACATTTAAGTGACAGGTTGAACCAATCTCTTCATTTTGTAATAAAAGCTGTCAACAAAATCAGAAGCAATGCATTGAACACGCGTTTATTTGCTCAATTGTGCGACGAAAATGATGAAGATTTCCAACGACTGCTCTTACATACTGAAGTACGCTGGTTGTCGAAAGGTGCATGCTTAACGAGATTTTACTCTGTTTTCGATTCCATATTAGAGTTCTTAGAAAGGAGAGATCCAGATTTAAAAGAAAACTTGATCAAATTCAAAGCAGACATTGCGTATTTGACAGATTTGTTTAAAAAATTTAATGATATTATCTTGCAGTTACAAGGGGACAGCCTGAATTTAATAAAAACAAAAGGGATTATTTCGGCTTTTCTTGGGAAATTGAAATTTATAAACCAAAACATTAGTCAGCGCGAATTCTCTCAATTTCCAAACTTGTCACAGGTAGAATGTATTGATGAGGATATCCATACCTACAGTCAACATTTAAGTGCCCTGCATGATGACTTCTAAACCAGGTTTGAAGATATACTGACGATGGATATGCCACCATGGATCATAAATCCATTTGATGAAACGGAAGTGGCCAATGTTGTATTACAAGAGGAGCTGCTCGAGCTAAACACTAATGAGGAGCTGAAGGTGAAATTTAGAAAAGGCTACGCAACATTTTGGCTGCAAGCAGAAATATCCGAAAAATATCCTGGACTGTGGGAAATCGCAAGGAAATTTTTAATAGCTTTTCCCTCGTCATACCTTGTCGAAAGGAGTTTTAGTGCCGATACATACCTCTTAACAAAAAAAGGAGCAAATTAAACATCACAGAGCGGGGGGATTTGCGGTTATTGCTCACAAAAATAAAGCCAAACATTGATCGTTTGCTGACACTCCATCAGATACATCCTTCCCATTAATTAAAATTATGACCTGACCCTATATTACCTTAATATTTTTTTCTTGTAATTCTATTCTTTTAATCATCATCATCAACCTTTTTATCGGCCCACTGCTGGGCACAGGTCTCCTCTCATACAGAGAAGGATTGAGCGTAATCACCACGCTTGCTCAATGCGGGTTGGCGATTTCAGACTTTAAAGTCCAGGTTTCCTCAAGATGTTTTCCTTCACCTTCAGTCATTGGTGTCCAAGATATACTTAGAAAGTACATATAACTTTAGAAAAGTTGTATTGGTACTTGCCTGACCTGGAATCGAACCTTTTAATAAATAAAGTGATATAAAATGTACCATTTTTCGTTTTTGTTTTACATATCGGAATATAGGGACAGAACTCAGAAGTGACACAATTTTTATTTTTTGGCGACTTTAAGAATGTGGTAGAAATGTAGCAGCAGGGGGTCCACCGAAACCAGTAAAATTTTGAAAGTGGTCCACGAGAAAAATAAGTTTGGGAACTACTGATTTAGAGAATAAGTACTGTACAGACCTATGCCTTTATTACTATTATTTTTTTTTTTGTCAAAAACTTATCACATTTGTGTTATAGTCGTCTGAACATCGCGGTAAGAATGGGTTATTTTTCGGGATTTGGAAACATCATTTTTCTTTTATTAATTAAGTTTTCAAAAAAATCAAATAATAGGGGCGCGTGTAATCAAGGTGTAAAATTGTAGAATAAAAATCATTGCTCTAAAAGCGCTATGCTTATGCAATGCTCTAAATACGTTTGTATGGAGAAAACGCCATTAGAGTACCCTCTTAACACTTACGTAGTTGGGTGGGACTAAAACAAATATGAAACTAATGGAGCCCATGTCTCATGAAGTAAAGAGCGATGACGTCGGTGACATTTCTGACAAGACACTGGTAGTCTACATCTCTTTACCGAGTGCCCAAGTGCTAGACAGTTAAAGCATAACAGTTTGTTTTTGACATATTCCCGAAGGAAATCTAAAAAGCGCGATATAACCGAATACCACGCGGGCGAAGCCGCAGGCGGAAAGCTAGTATAATAAACAAACAATGAAAAAAAAACCTTTTATTTCATGCATAATAAGATTCACACATATTATAAATTAATTTAAATTTCATAAATATTATAATAAGGTATTCATGTTCATAAAACTTAATTTAACAACATCAATAAAATACCCAATATACTTACCTATTATTAATTACATTTCTTTTTTAACAATATTATTAATTTTAAATAAAAAAAATACTCATTAAATAGTTAAAACATTGATTATGATAAATTCTTTCAGATATTTACGAAGAAAAATAGCTTGCATGCATGAACCCCTCAAATATTGAGGGTGAAGGCCTCCTCCAGAGAACCTCAGCGGTCACGGTCTTTGGCTACTTTCATCCAGTTTTCCGCTGCAACTCGTTTGATGTCGTCTGTCCATCTAGTTACAGGTCTTCCTCTTTTTTGAGGGCAATTTCATAAGTAAAGAACTATTATAACGTGCAGTTTAAATTATAAATGGAATGATAAAAAACTGATATATTAATATGCATATAACGCGACCATGACAATGAAGATACAAAACCTGACAAAAGTATACAATGTTAGTGCTGTAGACAACTCATTTGATCCTAAAACATATGGTCAAAAACCACGAGAGGAACACATACCTGAAGATCCCAATAAATCAGGTAGTATGCCTAAACAACTCAAATTACGACTCGAGCCATGCTAAGACGGAAAATCAATGTTAACCATAGGCTGGTTAACGGTGCCATGGGTGTTGTCCGACGAATAGATTGGCCTGCACTACGTAGGGAGCAGTTGGAGCCAGGAGAACTACCACAAGCGGTATTTGTGGAGTTCGATGACCCAAGTATAACAGGGAACCTACCTGGTATTGGTGTCTGGATCCGGCGTCGTACTACAGAATTTGATGTTTGACGTGGTAAAGGCAAGATTGAGCGACAAATATTTCCCTTAATTTTATGCTGGGTAGTGACGGTGTATAAATTACAACGGGCACAACTTTAGACCCAGCAGTTGTAGATTTAAGTAGAAACTTATTTGCAAAAGTTGATGCTTACGTTGCTTTGAGTAGAGTGAGGACTCTTTCCGGACTTGATATCAGTTCTCTTAACATAACAAATTGCTAAATCAACCACATGACATAAACTCATTTAAGGAATTGATCCGATTACGTCATATATTTCTTAACTAAAATGACATAAATAAAATAAAAATAAAAAAAAAAACATAAATTTCATTTATTTCATTCATTAAAACAATTTACTTTGTGTTAAATATCTACAAACCCACCTAAAAACTAAAAACCCACCTGCATGTATAACTACAATTAAAAATCAACTGAAAAGACTAAAACAAGATGTAAATTCAATGATAAGGCATTTAAAAAAAATAACAATGATTAGGTGCTTAAATCCAGAAACATAAATTGAAACAGTACCAAACTTATGTACAGACGACATCACATCAAGCTACTACAATCTGTCAGATTTCCTTATTAGATTATCAACTTTATCTCTAAAGCACTATGGATCTATGTTGTTGGAAATATCTGACAGTTTGGGGTAGCTTGACCTGCTATGGTCCGTACCTACGTATTGTACACGTAGAAATATCAGCACAGTAGTCAGTCAGTTTCAATTTTTTGCAAAAGTTATAAACAGAACTACATTCGGAGGCATACAGAAAGCGCGTATCTTGTACAATATGAGTCTATGTAGGTAATATTCTTTATTATCTTGTATCTCCAGAACCACTAAACGGATTTTCATATTTGAGACATCGTTAGATTTGTCTTAGACAGGTGACATTATAAAAAACAAAATGCGGATGTTTGACGAAATATTATGAGGAAAAAAAGCTACCAAACATATCGAGTTGGTTTTCAAATGAAGGATTTTAAATACTCATTCTAAATACATATTTATATAACATGCAGTTTTAATATTAAATGGAACGATGAAAAAATAATTAAACAATTTTTTAAGATTCCCAACATTACAAACATAATTTGTTAAAACTGAAAAGATAGAAATAAAAAAAAATGTTTGAAAACAAAAAACCCGCCTGAATAAAACTCTAACGAACTCAAAAGGCACAAACAAGTTGAACAAGCGCAGTTGGGGGACTTCTTAGCAAGTAAACAAAGGCATAAACAAGTATTCCATAGAACAATCCCCCAAATGACATTGTTTAATTTGTTTGTGCCTTTTGAATTCGTTAGAGTTTTATGCAGGCGGGTTTTTTGTTTTCAAATAACATTTTATTTTTAAATTCCGATATTTCCGTAGTTAGTTTCGAAACCAGGATGTTTTGTTTAGCACATATCTTATTGATTTTGCCTCAAATTCGGATTTCCAGTTATTTAGTAGTTCCAAAGTTTACTGTTTCAGGTTTTTATCGTCACCATTGGGGGACTGCGCCAGTTCTTTACCGGGTATTTTGATCCGGTTTATATTTACGAAGGAACTGTCTCTCAATTGTATCGTGTTTAAATCTGATTACGATTGAGAAAGTCCCACTGGCGTCTTAGGAGTTGCAGGGGGAGTGCGTTTTATCGACATATTAACTGCAGTAAAGAATTCTCCCTTTATAATATTCCTTTTAGACCTGTCCTTTGTACACATAACTAACGATGACTGTGTAGTACTGGAGGTGGCGTAGCGTTCTCGTAGTAAGTGTCTCTGGCGTAGCGGTGAACAACGGCGGCTCGTAGCAGCGGCGCGTAGCACACGTAGCCGATGACTAATTAACTACGTGCGTCACCTGTTATCGTACAGCAAACCAGATGCGCGCTTCCAGTTGTTTTTAAATTTAGGTTGATGAAACTACGGCTGTCTCTGTCCATGACCGCCCACTGGGCATGGCCAATAGAATAATATTGTTCTAGTGAGACAAGGAATTGGTTTTTAAGAGGTTCTTCAACCAATCAAAAAAAACTTGTTTAAATTGACAAAGAGGCGCTGAGTGCAGCGACACACAATTGTGCGCAACCGGTACCACGGCGGAACTGCCTTTAACGTGGCTGTGACTGCTAGCTCGAAGCAATCTCTGATGATGATGACTGTAGAACAAGTAGTAAGTGGATCAAAATTGCGACTGGAAAATGCATGCCGTCTATGTTTGTGACAAATTGGTAAGACGGTTAAAAGACACGGTCTCAACTGAAGCGGCTCTATGTGCTTATCACGGATAGGTACGATTCCTCAGTTCTGTCCTATGGTCTCTTGTTGTGGGGTAACTCGGTGGATATCAATAAAGTGTTTATAGTACAAAAAAAATGTGTGCGTGCTATCTGTAGAGCGGGGTACATGGATAGCTGTAAGCCTCTTTTTAAATAAAATAAAATATTACCTTTAGCATGTATGTAAATGTACATTAAAGAATTGTGCCTACTAGTACGACAACATCCTTAAAATTTTATGAAGCATATAGATGTAACCAAAAGGAGTGTTGCTTCCAGAGACAGATATAGGCTCTGCTTACCACCTTTGCTTATATAAAAAAAGAAATTGATACAGTGGCTAAAAGAAAAATGGTTTTACACGGTAAATCAATTTTTGACTTATGTTGAAAGAAAGTAATGTCAATAAATTTGTTTCTTATTATATTTTATTTATTCTAATTTGACACTGATATAATAGCATTAATTTTGTTTTGACATTATAATATCTAATAATTATGGACATTTCAATTATTATATACCTACAATCTGTCATTTTATAATTTGTTTTTAGTAGCTAATATAATGTGACGAGTTTGAGAGATGAGACAGCCTCCGTGGCGTAGCGGTAGCGAACGCGGCCGTTGCGCAGCGAGGCGCGGGTTCGATCTCCGCACTGTGCAAATATTTGAATGCATGAATATTTGCACTGGTCTGGTCGTGCCTCGGAAAGCACGTTAAACCGTTGGTACGCCATACGAACATCTAGTGGCAGTCGTTACCGGTTGTTGGAGCCCTCAAAAGTCTAACAATTGGTCTAACTGCAATGCTTCGATATCGCCTTCAGGTTGTGGAGGTCAGACGGCAGTCGCTTCACGGAAAATATCGAAGTTTAGCCAAAATCAGCAGTTGGACTGGTAAAGCGGACCCCAGACTCTACAGACAGCTGAAAAGCTACGGATGCGACTGGGATTAACGCTGAGATGATGATCATGATGATGATAATGTGACGAGTTTAACATTTATTAACAATTTAAATTTTAATTAGTATAATATTAACTTAAATATGATCACTAACCATATTTACAAAGTCTCAATATTATCAAAACATCGTACATATTTTTCAAATTCAGATGTACAAACGATAAGATTCTGTAAGATTTCTTTATTCAATTTTGACCTTTACCTATAAAGTATTAAGGCTCAAGGTTGATCGAGACTATTTGGCAGTTTCGGGTAGCTTGACCTGCTGTCGTCTGTACTAATGATTCACTTAGTAGAAATATACTGTTATAGCGACGAATCTTTTATCAAGAAAGTTTTGCTCGATCTCCACTGAGCCGCCGACTTGTTTAGCTAGTGATAGTATCTGAAACAATATCAAAGGAACGTCTTGTACTGATTTTCAAGTAAAAAAATATTAATTGAATGGTATTTTTAGTTTGTTTTCAGAGGAATGAGTATTTTTGAAAGAGTTATAAAAGTGTTTGAAATCAAAGCGTATACTGAATTTTGTTCTGTAGGAATTAAAGTAATTGTTTAACCCATATTTGTTTTAATTTTTGTCCATTACCAGTGTCGAAATATTACAAAAAATCACAGCGTATTTGTACATATCTATGTATACACAGTTTACTAAAAAACGCTCAAATCTATGCTGATATATAAAGCTGAAGAGTTTGTTTGCTTGTTTGATGACACCAATCTCAGGAACTACTAGTCCGATTTGAAAAATTCTTTTTGCATTTGATAGCCCATTAATTCGGAAAAGCTATTGGCTATAAATAAAAGATCAAGCTGCGACCAATAGCAGAAGAGCATAACTTAGTCCACGCGGACAAAGACGCTGGCGGCCGCTAGTCTTTTAAATATTATATTTTTCAGACTCAAAAATGAACTGGTTCTCACCTGTTCTAGCCTTGAGTTCCTCGGGAGGTATAGAACGTTATGTTCGGCGATATTTTTCTCGCCAACGCCATCAGTTCCGAGACTGGCTTAGGTTTCAATATCATACATTCACTGACAGACCACGCGCTGCAAAACCCAGTGGGTGTGTATAGTCTGGATGCAAGATATTTAGCCAAAGAAAAAAAAAACAGAAATTTCGTCCTATGGGGGATGAAAAGGAAGGGGTAAATGGTTATAGATACGAAATTTTGTTTTGGACAGGACATCTGTCAGGACGGCTAGTAATAATGAGGGCAAAATTATTTTATGTACTCTTGCAACGGATTCTACTCACATCTATATAAACCGCGGTGGACTATAACACACTACACTAAAGCCTCTAACGTGGACTCTAGATTGAGGAAATCTCTCACTTCTTCCCAATTTTTGCGTGAAAGGAGGTCAAATATATATACAGAAACTTTCATGTTTACAATATAAAATAAATTATTCATTTAATAGTAGGATGTATGCATATAACATCTACAATCTCAAAACTATATAGAATCGCTCGGCTGATGAAATCACAGCCTACCGCCTGTTACAGGCAGGGAAATTGTGTAACACACTATCAGTAGCAATGGCTTTAATTTTGATAGTTTAACAACATACAATGCGTTATGTACGTTGTAGAGCAGACACTTTATTGAATATATGGAGCAATAGATTAGCAATATGCTTCAAACTGATTCAAATTAATAGTAATAGTGTGTTACGCTATTAGGGTGCTGATCGCGACACAACATCGAACTCCCACCCGGTAAGGACCAAGTCGATGACGCATTTTGTTCCACGCGCGCCTTAAAGAAATTTCAGCATAACTCCCACCCGGTAAGGACCAAGTCGATGACGCATTTTGTTCCACGCGCGCCGTAAAGAGATTTCAGCATAACTCCCACCCGGTAAGGACCAAGTTGATGACGCATTTTGTTCCACACGCACCGTAAAGAGATTTCAGCATAACTCCCACCCGGTAAGGACCAAGTCGATGACGCATTTTGTTCCTCGCGCCTTAAAGAGATTTCAGCATAACTCCCACCCGGTAAGGACCAAGTTGATGACGCATTTTGTTCCACGCGCGCCTTAAAGAGATTTCAGCATAACTCCCACCCGGTAAGGACCAAGTCGATGACGCATTTTGATCGACGCGCGCCTTAAAGAGATTTCAGCATAACTCCCATCCGGTAAGGACCAAGTTGATGACGCATTTTGTTCCACACGCACCGTAAAGAGATTTCAGCATAACTCCCACCCGGTAAGGACCAAGTCGATGACGCATTTTGTTCCTCGCGCCTTAAAGAGATTTCAGCATAACTCCCACCCGGTAAGGACCAAGTTGATGACGCATTTTGTTCCACGCGCGCCTTAAAGAGATTTCAGCATAACTCCCACCCGGTAAGGACCACGTCGATGACGCATTTTGTTCCACGCGCGCCTTAAAGAGATTTCAGCATAACTCCCATCCGGTAAGGAACAAGTCGATGACGGATTTTGTTCCACGCGCGCCTTAGAGAGATTTCAGCATAACTCCCACCCGGTAAGGACCAAGTCGATGACGCATTTTGTTCCACGCGCGCCTTAAAGAGATTTCAGCATAACTCCCACCCGGTAAGGACCAAGTCGATGACGCATTTTGTTCCACGCGCGCCGTAAGAGATTTCAGCATAACTCCCACCCGGTAAGGACCAAGTTGATGACGCATTTTGTTCCACACGCACCGTAAAGAGATTTCAGCATAACTCCCACCCGGTAAGGACCAAGTCGATAACGCATTTTGTTCCTCGCGCCTTAAAGAGATTTCAGCATAACTCCCACCCGGTAAGGACCAAGTTGATGACGCATTTTGTTCCACGCGCGCCTTAAAGAGATTTCAGCATAACTCCCACCCGGTAAGGACCAAGTCGATGACGCATTTTGATCCACGCGCGCCTTAAAGAGATTTCAGCATAACTCCCACCCGGTAAGGACCAAGTTGATGACGTATTTTGTTCCACGCGCGCCTTAAAGAGATTTCAGCATAACTCCCACCCGGTAAGGACCAAGTCGATGACGCATTTTGTTCCACGTGCGCCTTAAAGAGATTTCAGTATAACTCCCATCTGGTAAGGATCAAGTCGATGACGCATTTTGTTCCACGCGCGCCTTAAAGAGATTTCCAAGGTTCGATAACGCATTTTGTTCCTCGCGCCTTAAAGAGATTTCAGCATAACTCCCACCCGGTAAGGACCAAGTTGATGACGCATTTTGTTCCACGCGCGCCTTAAAGAGATTTCAGCATAACTCCCACCCGGTAAGGACCAAGTCGATGACGCATTTTGATCCACGCGCGCCTTAAAGAGATTTCAGCATAACTCCCACCCGGTAAGGACCAAGTTGATGACGTATTTTGTTCCACGCGCGCCTTAAAGAGATTTCAGCATAACTCCCACCCGGTAAGGACCAAGTCGATGACGCATTTTGTTCCACGTGCGCCTTAAAGAGATTTCAGTATAACTCCCATCTGGTAAGGATCAAGTCGATGACGCATTTTGTTCCACGCGCGCCTTAAAGAGATTTCAGCATAACTCCCATCCGGTAAGGACCAAGTCGATGACACATTTTGTTCCATGCGCGCCTTTAAGAGATTTCAGCATATCGGGACGGGGTCCACGAAGACCTATGCCTGCCAAGGATGCGGATTGTTCTCCTGTGGCGGCTAGAGGCGTGAGGGCGCTGGGATTCCCAATCCCTCACGCGCTCCGCCTCCTCCATTGCCATCATCACTGCCATGCACTCTCCACTCGCCATGGTCTCGACCATGGCCTGGCCCAGGGCGGACGCGAGAGATCGTCGCCGATTACCGCCGCGAAAGAGATACAGTGGCTCTAGTATCAAGGTTTTAGTTAGTAAAAGTCTGACACGCTCTTCCGCTCCGCCCAGAGCGGAAGAGAACATTTGATGATTTCCCATCCGGGGAAAAAATGCCCAACCGCTTCTTTACAATCCGCGCCGCCGCAGGTACTTAATCATTTCAAGGCAATGAATATTGGCCCCGAATCCCTTGTTACAAAACGTAAACCAAAATTTAGATCAGTACATATTTTTCTCTCTATTTCATTAAGAAAAGGACAAAAGATAAAATGTTAGTTTAGACTTGTCAAATTAGTCTGCACCTGACGTAGATGGATGTATTTTTGGTCGCCATGTTTGTAATCAAAATATAGTGTAGGACATAAAATGAATTTCATATGTAATAACTCCATAGGTACTTACGTAGGTGAGTAGGTCTAAGATACACCTACAGTGAAAAACATTAAATGATACAACTCATTTAAAGTGTTCTTTCTCTATTTACACTTACAAGTTATAAACTAGACATATTTTGGCTTTTACGAGACAATTATCAAATAAATACCAAGATTATTTTATAGGTATTAATATAGACAAATCAAATTAATAAACAATAATAGTAGAACTAACTTATCCGTAATCACTAACCATATTTACAAAGTCACAATATTATCAAAATATCATACATTCAAAATTCAGATGTACTAATGATTCACTTAGTAGAAATATGCTGTTATAGCGAGGAATATTTAATCAAGAAAGTTTTGCTCGATTTCCACTGAGCCGCCGACTTTGTTAGCTAGGGATAGTATCTGAAACCATATCAATGGAACGTCTTGTACCGAACTTCACGTTAAACAAATATTAATTGAAAAATTAGCTTTTACAGACGTAAAAGAAGACTGGTTCTCACCTGTTCTAGTCTTGAGCTCCTCGGGAGGTAGGTAGAACGTTATGTTTGGCAATATTGTTCTCGCCAACGACATCAGTACCGAGGCTGGCTTAGGTTTAAACATCGTTTCTAAGTCGTACTCGTGTTTCTGTAGAACAAACATGTTAAAATAAAAATCTTAAATTCATATGTTCACTGACAGACCATGCGCTGACAAAACCAATGGGTGTAATCTGGATGCATTTAGAAAAAAAAAAAAACAGAAGTTTCGTCCTAAAGGGGATGAACAGGAAGAGATGAAAAGTTATAGTAGGTATATACTTATATAGGTAGTGTAGATACGAATTTTTGTTTTTGGACAGGACGTCTGTCGGGTCTGCTAGTACTAATGAAGAGCAATATTATTTTATCAATTCTTGCAATGGACCCTACTCACATCCATACTAATATTATAAATGCGAAAGTAACTCTGTCTGTCTGTCTGTCTGTCTGTTACGCTTTCCCGCTTAAACCTCTCAACCGATTTTGATGAAATTTGGCACAGACAATCTTTAGACCCCGAGAAAGAACATAGGCTACCTTTTATCCCGGAAAAATTTGATGTTCCCGAGGGAAACCTAAAAAGCGCGATATAACCGACCTCCACGCGGGCGAAGCCGCGGGCGGAAAGCTAGTCTTTCTATATAACTGGGACCGCCTTACGGTGGACTAAGGAACATCATATCAGCCTTTAACGTAACCACGTTAAAGGGTTGTTTGTAGCAACCGCTAGCTCTAAGAAATCTCCCGCAATGGGCCATTAATATCTTTTGAAGCTATAACTGTTGTAGAAAATAAAACAATATGTTAGACTTAACGGCAAATATTTAAGTAGGTGGTAATATAAAGGCTTTATAGCCCAACCGCTTACCTGAGACATTTGGATAGCAGAGTTACTTTTACAGTTATAATAATAGTATGGAAAAAGACAATTATAATATCTAAAAATTATGGACATTTCAATTATTATAAACAATCTGACATTTTATAAATTGTTTTAGTAGCTAATATAATGTGACGAGTTTAACATTTTTTAATTATATAAATTTAAATATTTGCACACCACATCTATTGGCAGAATGTAAATTGGACACTTATATTTATGAACAGCTTACTATTTTGTACACCTACATTCTTGCAAATAAAGGATTATTATTATTATTACAATCGAAATCTGCGTTTATGGTCTGGCCGGATTTAAGAAAGCTGTAGTGAACGACGCCGGCACTAGTTCACTAAACCCTTACAAGTTATATATTTTTATTAAGTCATTTTTCGCTTAAGTGAGGATTTAGCTGATTTACCCGGGTTCAGGCATAGAGATGAGCGTTCAAGCCAAACCAACTTTGGTTTGCTGCTGTCCACAGAGCTTGTTCTTCAGATCGAAATTTCCAGAAGGAAAACGTGGAAATTAAAAACACACTGGGCTTTCTTTAGCAATACCGCCGCCATACACATATTTATATTTTTGCTTTTGCATTTCGTAAACTGAGTAACGCAAAGAAAAACTGAGTTTAGGAAAGAACAAATGAATTACGGGTTTTAAAACTAAATCATGATTAAATATCTGAATGAATTTGAAATTGGATGTTTTTACCAAAGAGGAGATATTTGAAATTAAAGTGAATGGTGCCACATAAAACGAATTTCATATGTAAGAACTTAATATGTATGTACTTACGTGGGTGGGTAGGCCTAAAGCAAATATCTATACTAATATATAAAGCTGAATAGTTTGTTTCATTGTTTGTTTTGTTTGTTTGAACGCGCTAATTTCAGGAACTACGGGTCTGATTTGAAATATTCCTTTTGCATTGGATAGCCCATTAATCCAGGAAGGCTTCAGGCTATATAACATCACGCTACGACCGATAGGAGCGGGGTATATAAAAAACGCGGGTGAAACCGCAAGGCGCAACTAGTGTCTACTAAAAATATTTAATTCACTTTAAAAAAAAAACAAGTAAAGGACCTAAGAAATAACAATTGAACCACCAATTGGAAGAAGGGAATAAAAGCCGTTTTTGACAGGCTCCGTGGCGTAGCGCTAGCGAACGCGGCCGCTGCGCAAGGCGGCACGGGTTCGATCCCCGCGCAGTGCAAATATTTATATGCATTATATGCATTGGTCTGGTCCTGCTTCGGAAAGCACGTTAAGCCGTTGGTCCCGGTTGTCATACGAACACCAAAATGGCAGTCGTTACGGGTTGTTGGAGCCCTCAAAAGTTCAACAATTGGTCTAATTGAAAAGCTTCGATATCGCCTTCGGGTTGTGGAGGTCAGACGGCAGTCGCTTCACGGAAAATATCGAAGCTTTGCCAAATTAGCAGATGGACTGGTAAAGCGGACCTCAAAATTCCAAAGCTGAAAGAGCTTCGGATACGACTGGGATTAACGCTGAGATGATGATGAATAAAAGCGGTATTTGGCGAAATAGATTTTTTACTCATATTTGCTCTTTTCAATCGTAACACCACCCGTCAGATTCAAAACAGTTAGCCGGTTACTTAGCTCTTCGCCTAAACTATCAAAATATAAACATTCTGAGTATAAATGGTGGTAATAAAGGTTACTTAACCTGTTCCAAATTAATTGACGGATTCTTAAAGATATCTTTTTGCTCCAAAAATCAGGAACTAATCCTAAAATACACGATGAAAAAGCATACACGTCAAAACTACCCATAAACGAAAAAAAATTGAATGATGTGCGAAAAATCATACATTATATATTCCTGAAGAGTAAAAGACGTTTTATGATTTGATTTCGACTTGGCTCACAACAACATTGGATGATGCTGATATAGATGAGGATTATTACGATATCTTATCTATGTTATTAATATAATAAATGCTAA
Organism: Sesamia nonagrioides; assembly: GCA_017933935.1. Classification (NCBI taxonomy): domain Eukaryota; kingdom Metazoa; phylum Arthropoda; class Insecta; order Lepidoptera; family Noctuidae; genus Sesamia; species Sesamia nonagrioides. Next base: position 4,729,608 of record JADWQK010000188.1, read on the forward strand.
TATTATTCTTTAATGTATGAGTTATTATTTTCAAAAATTGGAAAAAGGGAAAAATTTCAAGAATTTCAAACTACCCTAACTTTTATTTTTCTTTAGATAAAGTGATTTTCTTTACAGCATATTATCGGCAACAATGTGTATTACATTTAATTTTAAGATATCATTTTAAGATTTTTTGGACAGGACGTCTGTCGGGTCTGCTAGTAATAATGAATAGTAATATTATTTTATCAATTCTTGCAATGGATTCCACTCATATCTATATAACTGGGATCGCCCCACGGTGGACTAAGGAACACTATATTAGCCATTAACGACAAAATAACACAATATGTTAGCTTTAACGGTAAATATTTCAGTACGTACCAAAAGAATGGCTTTATAGCCCAACCGCTTACCTGAGACTTAAAGACCTTAAAATATTTGCAAAATAAAATATGGCGAAAAAAAAAGTTCATCGAGACTTTTGACAGTTGCCTACGTATAACCATGCTTTACATTTAATGTTGATTTGTGGCCTAGCTATCCATAAACATAATCAAATAAAAAAGCTACCGATTTGTGCGAATTTCAGAGTAATTAGTAAAAATGTGATAAGAGTTAGAAAACGGAAAACCGCTGGCTAACTATTGCGGTTTGAAATGTTGCTGTTTAAATCAATAGTAATGATATGGATTGGAATACGTCTACAATACGTATGTTCAAGGTTTACGTTCGATAGGAGGAGGAACAGAAGCTAAACTTGTGGAAACATTAAGGTTTGCTGACAGTGAAAATGAGACCTTCTCGAGTCTCAAAGAAGACGCAAGGCAAACAAACATGTTAACGTATGAAGAAGCATTGACCGTATTTATGGACTTCGATTTAACGATAGCACAATATTTGCACTTAAGAAATTTGACGAACGAACGAAAATGTTTTGTGTTTCTAGCATATTACAAAGTGCAAAAAAGTAAGACTACTCGCTATCCACCATCTTCAGCTATATATTTATCACTTCTGTGGTGCCTATTATATTAGTTAACGAGCTAACATGTGATGTTGTTTGGTAAAATTAATAGAATTTTGCAAATTAACTCCAGAGAAATATAAAACTGTTGTGAAATTGTTTGTCTCCATCATTAATTAACAAGGAAGGCGAGGGAGTGGAAGTGAAGCATGATCTCTTTCTTACAATGACAGAAGGCAAAGTAGTAGTAGATAAGCCTTCGAGTTCCATATGCAGAATATGTAGAGCTACTCGACGCCAAATGGATGGTTTGACTAAAGTAAGTGCTGGGCCTGAAAATGAAGATTCTTATCAATACGAACTATCTACTGTGCACGCCTAGATTCGTTGTATGGAAATAATGATATATATGTGTTTCTTATAATCTGTCTTACCAAACATGCACCATGCATCCAAAGTAAGAGAAGAAAACTCTGGTACAAAGGTGTTTCCGTGATGATAGAAGAGAGTAATACCTATTGCCAGATGATTTTTTACAATGCAAGCTGCTTTGCTGAAATCACAGGACTGAATATAAATTTAATTAAATGACTTTATATAATTCTGCAAGCTCTTTCATCCGTTGTATTGATAAATGCTGAAATTTTTTTCAGTTATGCTATGGAGACTGCCAGGATCTATGAGAGCAATTATGAATGGTACTACATGCCATCTTCAGTTCACAAAATTTTGATTAATGGAGAAAGTCTCATAAATCATTTTGCAGTACCTATTCGGCAACTTTCGGAAGACGCACAAGAATCTCGTAAAAAGAATTAGCCAAAGTCTTGCCGCCAAGCGATTCGTCGTGTTTCGGCATGATGTCTGGTGAAGCCGTACGGAGGACGGGTCTGAGCAGTAGTTTTGCGATGTGTGCCGGGTACGATGCGCCAAATGTTGTTGTGTCGGAAGTTTGGTCGTGGAGAGTCTCCAGATCATTCTCTCTCTGGCGCAGCATCGTTGGTCGTGTTGTTGGGTTTAACATTACATCACCTCGCTCAACTGCCGTCTTCCTTCCTATTCCTAAGTTTTTTAAATGAATAGGCTTACTAAACTAGTGCGCTTTACCATCAACGATTGCATCACTGCTTACCATAAGGCGGGATTGCAGTCAAGCACTAGTTTATAATAATTAAAAAAAACACATATTATGATTGATGATTAAATATATAAATGAATTTGAAATTGGAAAACTAAATTACTTTCAAATACCTCTTGTTTTCGAAATCAAAGTAAATAGTACGTCAAAAAACTAATTTCACATATAAGAACTTAAGAGTGGACTCTAGTGCCGAGGAATTTAAGAAATAGGTATTTGAAGAATCTATTGTCGTCGCGCCGCTTTCGACCTTTCCCCGAAAAGTGCGAAAGGGACAGTTGCAACTCAGGCTGATTTTACCTACAAAAGCATTGACCAAAAAATGTTTCGTATTCCGCTGTTTTCTTTTCCAAAACTCGACAGATCTCAATTATTTTTATATCAAAATTTAGAGGATGAGTATACCTATGCCTTTATTATTATATTTTTTGTCAAAAACTTATCACATTTGTGTTATAGTCGTCTGAACATCGCGGTAAGAATGGGTTATTTTTCGGGATTTTGAAACATCATTTTTCTTTTATTAATTAAGTTTTCGAAAAAATCAAATGATAGGGGCGCGTGTAATCAAGGTGTGAAATTGTAGAATAAAAATCATTGCTCTAAAAGCGCTATGCTTATGCAATGCTCTAAATACGTTTGTATGGAGAAAACGCCACTAGAGTTCCCTCTAAACACTTACGTAGTTGGGTGGGTCTAAAACAAATATGTATTATCAAGAAAATATTTATTTCAAATAAAAAACAAGTCAAGAACTTCAGAAATAACAATTATTCTTACAACTATGTAAGTAATTTCAGTAATTGGAAGAAACTTTAAACTCGCGGGTGTGTTAAGTTTCTTCCTTTTTATTTACAGCAAAATATCCACAATGAAAAACATTAAATAATTCAACTCATTTAGAGTGATCTTTCTCTATTTGCACTCACAAGTTATAAACTAGACACATTTTGGCTTATACGTAAAAATTATCAAATTCCAACATTATTTTATATTATTATTTACAGATAAAATTAATCGACTTATAATAATCGGCCCTGCGTATGCGCCAGTGCCACATGTGAAGAAATACGAGTGGGTTTTAGTCACTAGAAATCTGAGAGACCCTTCCGTTCCGCCCAAAGCGGGAGATGTCATTTGATGATTTCCTACCCAAAACAAAAAAAAAAAAGGATAAAACAATCGCCACACAAGACATTATTTGGAATAGAACCCAGAGTAGGGCTTTCGACTTCCTCTTTAATCATTTTTCCAATTAAGGAGTAATTGATTCAGCTTATCTATTTATTTTGACTTCTTAGATATACATAGGTACTATAATGTTTAGACTAGGCCATAGAAGTTTATCCTAGAGTGTGCGTATTTATATCAGAATCAACTAGTTTGGGCTAGCCTAAACTGGTCTATCGCATCGCGTATAGGCAGAACTAGTTTAGCCTAGGTAAAACTAGTTTGTCCTGAAATCGGGTTTGGCCGGTAACATATATAAGAAATCTGCTCAAGTATTACGCCGTTGTTTCGCCAGGTCTGTTAATCCGCGTATAATCTCAGTGAACAGTAGTACAGGAACATTATTGTTAATGTTTCTGGAAAAAATCGTTGTAAAAGTAAAAAATATGAATAAATATTTTTATATTTGTTTGGGCGTTCTGCGCTCCTTACTTAGCTATAGTTGTGCATGTCTTATTGTTATTTAATATTCATTCAATTTGTCCAAGTTCCATTTTATTTGCTCTTGTATGTTGTTTATTTATTAGATGTATATATTTAATTAAACTAGTATGATACATTTAACGTACATATTTTTTGTGAACTATATGTAAATAGTACGCTGTAGACTACCTGCACTATTTCTCTCTCCTCCCCCTTAGTGTTCCATCCAAAGGTTGTCTGTAAAAGATCGAAAAGACCGCCCATCGTGTCACCCTTTGTAAAGTCTTTATATTTATGTTCTGTAATCTGTATGGTGTACATAATAAAGAGTATTCTCATCATCATCATCTCAGCGTTTGTCCCGGTTGCATCCGCGGCTTTCGCGTTGGAGCCTGGGGTCCGCTTTCCTGCACATTCTCCTCCATTTCGCACGATCTTTAGCATCCTGTGGTAAGAGCTTGTTGGCACGCATATCATCTCTTACAACATCAAGCCAGCACTTCTTTGGTCTACCTCGCTTGTTCCGGCCCGGCGGAGGCGCCATGGCAAGACATTTGTTACTGTACTTGCTTCGGCAGTACATATACTAAAATTGGAATAATAAAGAGTATTCTATTCTAGTCTAAACAAAAACCAACCTTATTACTTCCCCGTATGGTCGTATTCGAGATGTATTCTGGATATATGAATTACGAACCGGTAAACATCCGGCCGCTTAAACAAAAGAATCGCATTCCAGAGTTATCTTTGGAATGCAATTCTTTTGTTCAAGCAGCTTAGAAAAGTCACCTCGGATTATAGATAGGTAGTTATGTGAATGTGTTTACAACGAAGCCGTTAGTTAATTTATTACTGCTATTGAACAATGCAAATTTTTGGAACTATACAACAATATCTCTCTACCTTAGAAGATGGCGCAAATTTATTACAGAAACCGCAAACAAACTTACAAAAGGATATATAGAAGCACGTTTGAAGATTATTGACGAGAATTGGATATCATTCAAGAAAGCACACCACGCAAAGATAACCCCCAAACAAAAAAAAAAAAAAAAGAGTTTGCCATATTTTTTGAATGAAGATTATTTTTTATGAAGATTTATTTATACCTACAACATACTGCAGGTAAGTCAAAAACAAATATGTATGATAAAATGTTTATTTCAAATGAAAAAACAAGTTATGGATCTTGGAAATAACAATTATTCTTACAACTAAGTAATTTCAGTGTTTACAGCAAGCCTACAATGAAAAACATTAAATGATACAACTCATTTAAAGTGATCTTTCTCTATTAACACTTACAAGTTATAAACTTAGACATAGCTTATACGTAACGATTATCAAATACATACCAACATTATTTTATATTAATATAAACAGATCAAATTGATAAACACTGGGTCTAGTCGAACTTACTAATCCGTAATCACTAACCATATTTACAAAGTCACAATGTTATCAAAATATCACAAATTCCATATTTTTCAAATTCAGATGTACCTACACTTAGTAGAAATACATTTCAATTATTATATACAATCTGACATTTTATAAATTGTTTTTAGTAGCTAATATAATGTGACGAGTTTGACAGCCTCCGTGGCGTAGCTGTAGCGAACGCGGCCTTTGCGCAGCGAGGCGCGGGTTCGATCCCCGCACAGTGCAAATATTTGTATGCATGAATATGAATATTTGCACTGGTCTGGTCGTGCCTCGGAAAGCACGTTAAGCCGTTGGTCCCGGTTGCCATACAAACATCTAGTGGCAGTCGTTACGGGTTGTTGGAGCCCTCAAAAGTCCAACAATTGTTCTAACTGCAATGCTTCGATGTCGCCTTCGGGTTGTGGAGATCAGACGGCAGTCGCTTCACGGAAAAATGTCGAAGTTTAGCCATTTCAGCAGTTGGACTGGTAAAGCGGTCCCCAGACTCCAAAGCTGAAAAGGCTTCGGATGCGACTGGGATTAACGCTGTGATGATGATGATGCCCTAGTAATAATATGCTGTTATAGCGACGAATCTTTTGTCGAGGTAATTTTGTTCAATCTCCACTGAGCCGCCGATTTGTTTTGCTAGCGATTGTATCTGAAACAATATCAAAGGAACGTCTTGTACTGAACTTCACGTAAAACAAATATTAATTGAATGGTATTTTTAGTTTGTTTTCAGAGGAATGAGTATTTTTGAAAGAGTTATTAAAGTGTTTGAAAAATCGTTACATACTGAATTTTGTTGTGTTCGAATTAATGAATTTGTTTAAACTTTTGTCCAATACCTATGTCGCAATATAACAACAAATTACAGGATGTTTGTACATAATTGTTTATTATTTGTAAAAAAAAAATGCTTTTACGGATGTAACAGAAAACTGGTTCTCACTTGTTCTAGTTTTGTGTTCCTCGGGACGTAGAAAGTTATGTTCGGCGATATAGTTCTCGCCAACGCCATCAGTTCCGAGGCTGGCTTAGGTCGTAACATACTTTCTAAGTCGTACTCGTGATTCTGTAAAACAAACATGTTAAAATGAAAATCTTAAATTCATACGTTCACTGACAGACCATGCGCTGACAAAACCAGTGGGTGTAGTCTGGATGTAAGATGAAAGGTTATATGTAGATTCGAAATTATTTTTTGGACAGGACGTCTGTCGGGTCTGCTATTAATAAATAAGTAAATAAATATACAGAGTGGTGCTGACTATACGACAATAAATTAAACATCCTGTGCCTCAACACATTCTCAGTCTACCCATAAAAAATATATTAATAAGTATATCCGTTACATTAGTCACAGGAAATTATTTTTAATTGTTCATATTTTCTACATGATGTACCTACATGTTGATAAGGAAGCGGTTCCACGTCGCAGGCAGACATGTTGACCGCTGCGCCACGGAGGACGACATAGTAATAATGACGAGCAATATTATTTTATCAATTCTTGGAATGGATTCTACTCACATCTATATAACTGGGACCGCCCCACGGTGGACTAAGGAACACCATATCAGCTTTTAACGTGGCTGCTAGCTCGAAAAAATCTCCCACAATGAACTCGATGCGATCGGCGACACCATACACTGCCGCGTTGTGTCGAGCCATTGATATCTTTTGAGGATCAATGTCTATTGCTATAACTGTTGGACAAAATAAAACAATAAGTTCGCTTTAACGGTAAATATTTAAGTACGTACAAAAATAATGGCTTTATAGCCCAACCGCTTACCTGAGGCATTTAGGTAGCAGAACTTTTAAACTTATAATATTAGTATAGAAACAGACAATCGCCTACTGCCTGAGTTTTAGGACACAGGAATAAAAGTAATTATCTTGCACAATGCTTCACTTTTTGCCCTACTTTGTCTAACAATGGTCCTTACCTTTCTTACTGGTACGAGCGAACTGTATACTGTTCCCGCCGGCGCCGCAGAAAGCATCCAAAACCACGTCATACACACACTCATTAGCGATGTGCCACGCCACGTTCTCTGGCGTCACACTGAACCAGCTTTCGCGGTCCAGTTTTATACCCTCGTCGAATCTGTTGGTTTTAACATGAATATTAGAACGTCAATGGAGAGGTATTTTGATAAATCGTCTATAGTTAGGAATTATGTTCTTCAAATCCTGTTTTCTTAGACCCAATTATTGTAACAATAGATACCTACTTCGGAAACGTATTTTAATTTAAAAGGCTATAATTCAAGAAAATAAGAAAGCAACATTATATTATAACTGACCTGTGAAAAAGCTTATGCCTCTTCATCCAGTACTTATACATCTTAGGGTCCTCTCTGAGTTCAATCGGCATGCCCGACGTATCGAACTCGTCTTCGAACTTAGAATACCTTGCGGGTCTCTTTCTAAGCTTTTTCGATTCCACTTCCACCGAAGTCACTGCAGCTCCAAATTTAGGGTAAAAGTTGTTGTATGTACCTATTTTCTTGTATGTAGGCATTTTGAAACAAATTAATCAAATTTTATATTCGATTATATTTAAAGTAAAATAATAAACAAAATACTCGATATTGACTGATCCGTTTAAGTGTTCACATCACAACTACTGTAAGTAGACTGAGTCGTAATGAATATTGCAAATGCATTCTTAGTAAAGGCTTCAATACAGGAGCTTTATCAGCAGTGAGGGTAATCATGGGCGTAGCCAGCCTTAGCGGTCAACCTATCGTTGACTGCTGCCCCACCCTGAGCCCAAGGCCGGGAGGCGGTAACCCGCTGCAGGTACTTAATCATTTCAAGGCAATGAATATTGGCCCCGAATCCCTTGTTACAAAACGTAAACCAAAGTTTAGATCAGTACATATTTTTCTTTCCATTTCATTAAGAAAAGGACAAAAGATAAAATGTTAGTTTAGACTTGTCAAATTAGTCTGCACCTGACGTAGATGGATGTATTTTTGGTCGCCATGTTTGTAATCAAAATAAAGTGTAGGACATAAAATGAATTTCATATGTAATAACTCCTTATGTACTTACGTAGGTGAGTAGGTCTCAGATAAACCTACAGTGAAAAACATTAAATGATACAACTCATTTAAAGTGATCTTTCTCTATTTACACTTACAAGTTATAAACTAGACATATTTTGGCTTTTACGAGACAATTATCAAATAAATACCAAGATTATTTTATATTAATATAGACGGATCAAGTTAATAAACACTGGGTCTAGTAGAACTAACTTATCCGTAATCACTAACCATATTAGCAAAGTCACAATATTATCAAAATATCACACATTCAAAATTCAGATGTAGGTACTAATGATTCACTTAGTAGAAATATGATGTTATAGCGAGGAATATTTAATCAAGAAAGTTTTGCTCGATCTCCACTGAGCCGCCGACTTTTTTAGCTAGGGATAGTATCTGAAACCATATCAATGGAATGTCTTGTACCGAACTTCACGTTAACCAAATATTAATTGAAAAATTAGCTTTTACAGACGTAAAAGAAAACTGGTTCTCACCTGTTCTAGTCTTGAGTTCCTCGGGAGGTAGAACGTTATGCTTGGCGATATTGTTCTCGCCAACGACATCAGTACGGAGGCTGGCTTAGGTTTAAACATCGTTTCTAAGTCGTACTCGTGTTTCTGTAGAACAAATATATTAAAATAAAAATCTTAAATTCATATGTTCACTGACAGACCATGCGCTGATAAAATCAATGGGTGTAATCTGGATGCAAGACATTTAGAAAAAAAAACAGAAGTTTCGTCCTAAAGGGGATGAACAGGAAGAGATGAAAAGTTATAGTAGGTATATACATATATAGGTAGTGTAGATACGAATTTTTGTTTTTGGACAGGACGTCTGTCGGCTCTGCTAGTACTAATGAAGAGCAATATTATTTTATCAATTCTTGCAATGGACCCTACTCACATCTATCTACATAACTGGGACCGCCCCACGGTGGACTAAGGAACACCATATCAGCCTTTAATGTAACCACGTTAAAGGGTTGTTTGTAGCAACCGCTAGCTCTAAGAAATCTCCCGCAATGGGCCATTAATATCTTTTGAAGTTATAACTGTTGTAGAAAATAAAACAATATGTTAGACTTAACGGCAAATATTTAAGTACCTAGGTGGTAATATAAAGGCTTTATAGCCCAACCTCTTACCTGAGACATTTGGAAAGCAGAGTTACTTTTACAGTTATAATAATAGTATGGAAAAAGACAATTGCCTATTCCTTGAGTTTTAGAACACAAATAAAAGCAATTATCTTAGACAGTGCTTCACTTTTCGCCCTACCTTGTCTAATAATAGTTTAAGTGAAAGTGTAATAAAAGCTTATCTTGTTGCCTTTAGCTTCGTATGCTGCTGGAATCCATTGAACAATAGTTTTGTAGTCCTTAGATCGTGCAGATTGTTAGTATTGCCCAATAACTTTCACAATACATCAACAAATCATACCAAAGCTCCTTTTTCCTTTTCATTCATACTTTCCACAAAGAGTTTGTCGGTGTGATGTGATGTGATGATGTGATTGTTGTTCTGGTTCAAAAGTTGGAGGCAGGGGACATATTTGTTTACTTTTAGAGCGTTTATTTCCAAAAATATTAACAATATTATTAGCGGATTAAAGGATAAAAACTAAAGGCGAAACTATAAGGGCACCTAGTTGACTACGGAACCCTTACTACTTGAGCAGATTTCTTATAGAATAGTGAACGTTAGTGTTTACAAGATCATAGAGTCATATTAGCATAAAGTATGATAGAAATGCTCGATTGTGAATAAAGAGTGACCAACAAGTTTATTCACTCTTAGACCAAAGGTTACATCGACGAGTATGAGATTTATCTCATACTCCAAGCCAATAAGCCATGAAAAATGGTACACACTGGTTGAAATCCAATAACCTACATATAAATATGGAGATGATGAAATATGAAAATGATCCAATTTCAAACATACATGAGAAACCCATTAAATTTGAATATTAAATATAGTGACAGTAGGTACAATAGAACAAGTAGTAAGTGGGTCAAAATTGCGACTGGAAAATGCATGTCGTCTATGTTTATGACAAATTGGCAAGACGGTTAATAGACACTGTGTGAGCATTAACTATCCTAATAATTTATCCATGCATTTCCATTGTCCATCCTTGTTGCGTCAACGACGATAAAAATAAGCGCGGGCTTCTCTTAACTCGTGCTGGTGGCGCCTCTCTCAAGAGTGCCAAGAAAAAGAACTAGAACAAAAAAGTATGGCGGACTCAGCGCATACGACGCCGCGTGTATTCTAAATAATTTCGAATATCTGACTTTCTAAGGGCTTCACTGGCCAAATAAACCCTCAGTTTCCATATTGGTGGTGTGTCTGTGCTTGACGAGTGTAGGCAGTGAATAAGCAGCATCAAGTCCACATAAAGAAGATAGCTGACCGCCCGGCGTGTGCCCCGTCGTTGGTGATTCCTCTTTTCCTGTCCTGTTGGATCCAGGTTAGTGCTTTGCATGTTTGTTTTCCCTGCTTTGAGACCCTGGGGTTGATAGGAGAATGCAGTGACCCTTCCAGAAAGCAACAACATTAATTATGGTGCCTCCTGTGAGGAATCTTCCTCGCGTAGTTATTTCAAAAATACCTACTATCGGAAATTAAATCTTTCCATTCTCGTTATTACGTTAAATACGTAATCCCAATTATAATTTATTTGTATACTTACCTACTTAAGGCAATTTCAATTGGCCTTTCAAGTTCTAAGTGTCTAAATAAAACCTAGGTCATTCCATGATACCTAGTTATTGTTTCTTATTTGAGACCGATTGACTATTCAATCGTACATTCATACCTCGTTAATTCCCTTGTAATAAGCTGCATTTATTTGTATTAAATAACAAATAGCATAAATTACTTTAAAAAAAAAACGTGAGTTCGAAGTTTCTCGAATTTAGTACCGAGGTACCTACAATCGTAGTACTTGTCTCCGGCGGGAGACGGACTAGCTTTGAACTACCTCAAAGTCAAAACTTATATTCTAACAAATAACTTTGAGACGTGTGTGCTTGTATTTCATTCAATACGTTCGCGCGTGCATTGCTGCCTACCTACCGGCTTACGTTGTTTCCGTTTTACCTACTTTTATAACTTTTATCTTTTTGAGCGTGCAGATATCGTATACCAACTATGAGCGAAGTGGAATTAATAACCGCTATTAAAAGGCGTGAATATGAGTTTACAAGTATGCAGATACTTTACGATTTAGCCAAAACAGTTAAAGAAACTAAAACTAAATTTGCAGCTTTTCGAGCTAGGTACAAAAAGATTGACGAGATTCGTAATAGATTTTTGGAATGCAACGATGATGTTAACCGGTTGCAATTAAAGCTTAAACCTTCGTTTGTTATCGATCATAAAGTGTTACTGTCATTCGATGAATTGTATTACTGTGTTATTGAGTTTGCGGATTCTCTCGATGCGAGCGCAGGTAGCGACTGTCGCCCGGAATTAGGTAAAGGTCACGTGCGTTCGCAAGTGAGGTTGCCTAAGCTGGAACTTCCAAAGTTTGATGGTAATCTAGAGAAGTGGCAAACATTTAAAGATAGTTATACAGCACTTGTTCATAATAATAGTTCATTGTCCGACACTGAGAAACTTCACTATTTGCTGTCATGTTTATCTGGTTATGCACTGACATTAGCGAAGGGCGTGCCTGTGACATCGGCAAATTATTCAGTGGTTTTTGCAACTTTACTGGACAGATATGACAACAAGCGTATTCTTGCAACAGCTTATTTAGAAAAAAATAATTAAAATTAATCCCATACAAAAACCATCTTTGTCTAACTTATCTGAGTTATCTAACACACTTTATGAATGCGTTAGTGCCTTGCGCGGTTTGTGTATTGATGATTTATGCGAATTTATTTTATTCTACATTGCGTCTAGACCTTTAGATAAAGAAACAAAAAAAAGGTTTGAATTACAAAACACTGAAGAAATTCCGAAATTTAATAACTTCATTACTTATTTACAAAATTACATAAAAGTATTAGAAGTTAGCCAACCAGTTAATATTCCATCATCAAATTCTACAAGTACACAAAATCGGCCTAATACAAATAAAGATTATTTATCGCGTCAACCAAAATCATCTCTAATTTCTTCCAACAATAATAATAAAGTTAGTCGGATTGTTTGTGTGTGTTGTAATGAAAATCATTCAATCTACCGTTGTAGTAAATTGCGTTCTATGAATATGACACAGCGACAACAATTAGTTAAAGATTTAAAATTATGTCAAAACTGCTTAAGGCCGGGTCACACTGTTACCGATTGTAAATCTAAGTCAACATGTTTCATTTGTAATGCAAAGCATAATACTTTGTTACATGAAGAGTATAAGAGTTTACTGTCTCATACTAGTGAACTGGATTCATCCCAGCATCCCGATATGAACACTACTCTAACTAGTGCTACCCAGTCAAACATTTCAAATCAACCTATTAGCACAAAAATTCTTGGTACAGCAGTAGTTCGTTTGAAGCGATCGGATGGTTCGTGGCAGTATGTCCGTACAATTATCGACAGTGGCTCGATGGATTCATGTATTACAAGTAGCTGTGCGCGACAATTAGGTTTACATATCAAGAAATGTAAACTAAATGTAAGTGGCATCGGTCAAAATTATGTGTGTAGCATTAAAGGTCACACCTTCGGTTCAATAATACCTCGATTGAGTGACACTCTTCAGTTTGATATTCCATTAGTGGTTCTACCTAAAATCACATCCCTGATTCCTTCAGTGTCGTTGCCGACAATCGTCAAGGATAAGTTTACACATCTGGATCTCGCCGACCAGGACTTTGATAAATCCGGTCCGATCGATCTGTTGTTAGGAGTAGACTGTTTTGACCAGATATATACTGGCTCACGTTTCAGTCGAGGCCCGGACTTTCCATGCGCACTCTCTAGTGTATTCGGCTGGGTGATAAGTGGTCAGTTTCTTCAAAACGTGGTAGCTAAAACTCCGGCTACACCCGTTACGCTCCTCGTCGCGTCTTCTAGTGCGCTCGACGAGATCGTTCAACGGTTTTGGGAATCCGAGGAGCCGCCGAAATGTAAAATCTCCGGCCCCGAGGATGAAAAATGCGAACAAAAATATAAAGAAGGCACGCATCGCACCTCCGATGGGCGTTATGTTGTCCCAATTATGCTTAAAGATGATGCTCCAGCCTTAGGAAAATCATATAAACAAGCGTTTAATCGTTTTCTAAATTTGAAAAAAAGACTTGCTAGTCAAAATGAGTTAAAAACACTATTGTTCTAAGACCTTAATACAAAAAATAAAAATAATATCGCAGATTATTGAATTGCTGTATATTTTATTTTATTATTTTCGCTTCTAAGAATTAACAAAAATACCTTAGAAATAATTTAAAGTATTTATTTGATCTGATAATCATTTCGTGACAATAAAATTGCTTAATTTTAAAATAGGTCAATTTTAACTTATTGAGAAATAATATTTTAAAACCAAAGCATATTTTAAGAGGATAATAACATTTTATTTATTATATATTCTGAAATTGTGATAATAGTACAAAATTATTTAACAATTATTATTATACAATTATTGAATTAAATTCATAAAAGTTTTATGACGGAAGATAATTATTTACTTAATGTTTTATGTCATGTTATAAGTACGAGATCTATCAGTAATAAAATAATAATCAATGTAACCATGACCAGTCGATCGCGACTGCTAGTCCAGTCGATCGCGACTGCTAGTCCAGTCGATCGCGACTGCTAGTCCAGTCGATCGCGACTGCTAGTCCAGTCGATCGCGACTGCTAGTCCAGTCGATCGCGACTGCTAGTCCAGTCGATCGCGACTGCTAGTCCAGTCGATCGCGACTGCTAGTCCAGTCGATCGCGACTGCTAGTCCAGTCGATCGCGACTGCTAGTCCAGTCGATCGCGACTGTCCAGTATCGCGACTGCTAGTCCAGTCGATCGCGACTGCTAGTCCAGTCGATCGCGACTGCTAGTCCAGTCGATCGCGACTGCTAGTCCAGTCGATCGCGACTGCTAGTCCAGTCGATCGCGACTGCTAGTCCAGTCGATCGCGACTGCTAGTCCAGTCGATCGCGACTGCTAGTCCAGTCGATCGCGACTGCTAGTCCAGTCGATCGCGACTACTAGTCCAGTTGATCGCGACTGCTAGTCCAGTCGATCGCGACTGCTAGTCCAGTCGATCTTAAAACTACGCTGTTGATTTATGGTTTCAAGTAGTACGTGTGTTTGGTAGGTCGCACAAGGTTTCTTTGGTAAACAGTACACCTTAAGTCTACTCAAGTTGGCCACCCCTGTCCTAAACTCTCAAATATTCCCAATCAGTCTTGAGCCTTAATGCCTTAGCAATAAAGTTGAAATCTAATAAAGAAATCTGACAGATTGTAGTAGCTTAATGTGCTGTCGTCTGTACTTGTTATTGACCTTGTTAACACGCCTTCTGCTGGGGCTTAAAACCATAACCTACACTATGTAGATTTTAGGTAGATATTTCCGTAAAAATCTTTATGTAAACTAAAAAATATGCATTACTGTATTTAGTCATAATCATAACGAAACTAGTCAAAACCCAACTACAAACATGCATTTATTTTTAATAATTCATAATATGTAATGCATTACACACTTCATTGTTTCTCTTTTTTATTAAAAATAACAACATTTATTAAAAAAAAATAATAGGCAGACTCGATTTTTAAGGGATTTACACCCGAGCGGAGAAACGCTGCGTTGTAACACTCCTTTAGGCTTCCTTTATAATACTTGTTTGTTATTTAGCGAAGACATAGAATCTTATAGCAAATATATAGATTATAGATACTACACTAAAAAAAAGTCTACAATGAGACTTCTATCTTTTTTTTAAATAAATACACTGGATAAAAAAAGAATCTTATTTTAAAAATATTATATATTTATTTACTCTCCAAACTGCTAACGGAAAGACGTTTCGTAGGCCGGTGGTAAAGGTTTGTCCCTTACCAAATAATTAGTTTATTTTCCTTTTATATACCTAACTAGAGTATAAGTACACACTGTCTTTGGGTTATTTAAAATAAGCCACCAATTATTTACCCTTATTAACTAGAATTTTATGCATTTTTTCGGCAGTAGCTCATAGTCCAGCTATTGCTGATTTCACTCTTAATTTTTCGCATTCTTCTTGAAACCCTTGTGGATTTCAGGTGGGGGGAAATGTGTGAGCATTAACTATCCTAATAATTTATCCATGCATTTCCATTGTCCATCCTTGTTGCGTCAACGACGATAAAAATAAGCGCGGGCTTCTCTTAACTCGTGCTGGTGGCGCCTCTCTCAAGAGTGCCAAGAAAAAGAACTAAATAAAACAAGTATGGCGACCTCAGCGCATACGACGCCGCGTGTATTCTAAATAATTCCGAATATCTGATTTTCTAAGGGCTTCACTGGCCTAATAAACCCTCAGTTTCCATATTGGTGGTGTGTCTGTGCTTGACGAGTGTAGGCAGTGAGCAAGCAGCATCAAGTCCACGTAAAGAAGATAGCTAACCGGCCGGCACCTGCCCCGTCGTTGGCGACCCCTCTTTCCTGTCCTGTTGGATCCAGGTTAGTGCTTTGCATGTTTGTTTCCCTGCTTTGAGATCCTGGGGTTGATAGGAGAATGCAGTGACCCTTCCAGAAAGCAACAACAGACACGGTCTCAACTGAAGCGGCTCTATGTGCTTATCACGGATACGATTCCTCTGTTCTGTCCTATGGTCTCTTGTTGTGGGGTAACTCGGTGGATATCAATAAAGTGTTTATAGTACAAAAAAAAATGTGTGCGTGCTATCTGTAGAGCGGGGTACATGGGTAGCTGTAAGCCTCTTTTTAAATAAAATAATATATTACCTTTAGCATGCATGTAAATGTATATTAAAGAATTGTGCCTACTAGTACGACAACATTCTGAAAATTTTATTAAGCATAGAGATGTAACCAAAAGGAATGTTGCTTCTGGAGACAAAGACTCTGCTTATCACAATGCAAGATTAATTTGTAAAAAAAAAATAATTAAAGCTTATAATAAAATACCAAAAGAATTTAAAGAACTACCTTTGCTTATATTTAAAAAGAAATTGATACAGTGGCTAAAAGAAAAACGGTTTTACACGGTAAATGGATTTTTGACTTATGTTGAAAGTAATGTCAATAAATTTTGTTCTTATTATATTTTATTTATTCTAATTTGACACTGACTTAATAGCATTAATTTTGTTTTGACATTATAATATCTAATAATTATGGGTATTTCAATTATTATATACAATCTGATATTTTATAAATTGTTTTTAGTAGCTAATATAATGTGACGAGTTTGACAACCTCCATGGCGTAGCGGTAGCGAACGCGGCCGTTGCGCAACGAGGCGCAGGTTCGATCCCCGCACAGTGCAAATATTTGTATGCATGAATATGAATATTTGCACTCGTCTGGTCGTGCCTCGGAAAGCACGTTAAACCGTTGGTCCCGGTTGCCATACGAACATCTAGTGGCAGTTGTTACTGGTTGTTGGAGCCCTCAAAAGTCTAACAATTGGTCTAAATGCAATGCTTCGATATCGCCTTCGGGTTGTGGAGGCCAGAAGTCAGAGGTCGGTAAAAGGACAAAAGATTAAATGTTAGTTTAGACTTGTCGATTTAGTCTGCACCTGACGTAGATGGATGTATTTTTGGTCGCCATATTTGTAATCAAAATAAATAGTACATCATAAAACGAATTTCATATGTAACAATTCCATACTTACGTAGGTGAGTAGGTCTAAGATAAACCTACAGTGAAAAACATTAAATGAAACAACTCATTTAAAGTGATCTTTCTCTATTTACACGTTATAAACTAGACATATTTTGGCTTTTACGAGATAATTATCAAATAAACAACAAGATTATTTTATATTAATATAGACAGATCAAATTAATAAACACTGGGTCTAGTAGAACTAACTCATCCGTAATCTCTAACCATATTTACAAAGTACATGTAAACACAATATTATCAAAATATCACACATTCAATATTTTTCAAATTCAGATGTAGGTACTAATGATTCACTTAGTAGAAATATGCTGTTATAGAGAGGAATATTCAATCAAGAAAGTTTTGCTCGATCTCCACTGAGCCGCCGACTTTTATAGCTAGGGATAGTATCTGAAACCATATCAATGGAACGTCTTGTACCGAACTTCACGTTAAACAAATATTAATTGAAAAATTAGCTTTTACAGACGTAGAAATTCCTATGTCATGGCTATTAAGATATATAATAAATTACCAAACGCATTTAAAGAACCTTTGCTTATATTTAAAAAGAAATTGATACAGTGGCTAAAAGAAAAACAGTTTTACACGGTAAATGAATTTTTGACTTATGTTAAAAGAAAGTAATGTCAATAAATTTGATTCTTATTATATTTAATTTTTTCTAACTTGACATTGACTTAATAGCATTAATTTTGGTTTGACATTATAATATCTAAAAATTATGGACATTTCAATTATTATAAACAATCTGACATTTTATAAATTGTTTTTAGTAGCTAATATAATGTGACGAGTTTAACATTTTTTAATTATATAAATTTAAATATTTGCACACCACATCTATTGGCAGAATGTAAATTGGACACTTATATTTATGAACAGCTTACTATTTTGTACACCTACATTCTTGCAAATAAAGGATTATTATTATTATTACAATCGAAATCTGCGTTTATGGTCTGGCCGGATTTAAGAAAGCTGTAGTGAACGACGCCGGCACTAGTTCACTAAACCCTTACAAGTTATATATTTTTATTAAGTCATTTTTCGCTTAAGTGAGGATTTAGCTGATTTACCCGGGTTCAGGTATAGAGATGAGCGTTCAAGCCAAACCAACTTTGGTTTGCTGCTGTCCACAGAGCTTGTTCTTCAGATCGAAATTTCCAGAAGGAAAACGTGGAAATTAAAATCACACTGGGCTTTCTTTAGCAATACCGCCGCCATACACATATTTATATTTTTGCTTTTGCATTTCGTAAACTGAGTAACGCAAAGAAAAACTGAGTTTAGGAAAGAACAAATGAATTACGGGTTTTAAAACTAAATCATGATTAAATATCTGAATGAATTTGAAATTGGATGTTTTTACCAAAGAGGAGATATTTGAAATTAAAGTGAATGGTGCCACATAAAACGAATTTCATATGTAAGAACTTAATATGTATGTACTTACGTGGGTGGGTAGGCCTAAAGCAAATATCTATACTAATATATAAAGCTGAATAGTTTGTTTCATTGTTTGTTTTGTTTGTTTGAACGCGCTAATTTCAGGAACTACGGGTCTGATTTGAAATATTCCTTTTGCATTGGATAGCCCATTAATCCAGGAAGGCTTCAGGCTATATAACATCACGCTACGACCAATAGGAGCGGGGTATATAAAAAACGCGGGTGAAACCGCAAGGCGCAACTAGTGTCTACTAAAAATATTTAATTCACTTAAAAAAAAAAAACAGGTAAAGGACCTAAGAAATAACAATTGAACCACCAATTGGAAGAAGGGAATAAAAGCCGTTTTTGACAGGCTCCGTGGCGTAGCGCTAGCGAACGCGGCCGCTGCGCAAGGCGGCACGGGTTCGATCCCCGCGCAGTGCAAATATTTATATGCATTATATGCATTGGTCTGGTCCTGCTTCGGAAAGCACGTTAAGCCGTTGGTCCCGGTTGTCATACGAACACCTAAATGGCAGTCGTTACGGGTTGTTGGAGCCCTCAAAAGTTCAACAATTGGTCTAATTGAAAAGCTTCGATATCGCCTACGGGTTGTGGAGGTCAGACGGCAGTCGCTTCACGGAAAATATCGAAGCTTTGCCAAATTAGCAGATGGACTGGTAAAGCGGACCTCAAAATTCCAAAGCTGAAAGAGCTTCGGATACGACTGGGATTAACGCTGAGATGATGATGAATAAAAGCGGTATTTGGCGAAATAGATTTTTTACTCATATTTGCTCTTTTCAATCGTAACACCACCCGTCAGATTCAAAACAGTTAGCCGGTTACTTAGCTCTTCGCCTAAACTATCAAAATATAAACATTCTGAGTATAAATGGTGGTAATAAAGGTTACTTAACCTGTTCCAAATTAATTGACGGATTCTTAAAGATATCTTTTTTGCTCCAAAAATCAGGAACTAATCCTAAAATACACGATGAAAAAGCATACACGTCAAAACTACCCATAAACGAAAAAAAATTGAATGATGTGCGAAAAATCATACATTATATATTCCTGAAGAGTAAAAGACGTTTTATGATTTGATTTCGACTTGGCTCACAACAACATTGGATGATGCTGATATAGATGAGGATTATTACGATATCTTATCTATGTTATTAATATAATAAATGCTAATATTATTCTTTAATGTATGAGTTATTATCTTCAAAAATTGGAAAAAGGGAAAAATTTCAAGAATTTCAAACTACCCTAACTTTTATTTTTCTTTAGATAAAGTGATTTTCTTTACAGCATATTATCGGCAACAATATGTATTACATTTAGTTTTAAGATATCATTTTAAGATTTTTTGGACAAGACGTCTGTCGGGTCTGCTAGTAATAATGAATAGTAATATTATTTTATCAATTCTTGCAATGGATTCCACTCATATCTATATAACTGGGATCGCCCCACGGTGGACTAAGGAACACTATATTAGCCATTAACGACAAAATAACACAATATGTTAGCTTTAACGGTAAATATTTCAGTACGTACCAAAAGAATGGCTTTATAGCCCAACCGCTTACCTGAGACTTAAAGACCTTAAAATAATTGCAAAATAAAATATGGCGAAAAAAAAAGTTCATCGAGACTTTTGACAGTTGCCTACGCATAACCATGCTTTACATTTAATGTTGATTTGTGGCCTAGCTATCCATAAACATAATCAAATAAAAAAAGCTACCGATTTGTGCGAATTTCAGAGTAATTAGTAAAAATGTGATAAGAGTCAGAAAACGGAAAACCGCTGGCTAACTATTGCGGTTTGAAATGTTGCTGTTTAAATCAATAGTAATGATATGGATTGGAATACGTCTACAATACGTATGTTCAAGGGTTACGTTCGATAGGAGGAGGAACAGAAGCTAAACTTGTGGAAACATTAAGGTTTGCTGACAGTGAAAATGAGACCTTCTCGAGTCTCAAAGAAGACGCAAGGCAAACAAACATGTTAACGTATGAAGAAGCATTGACCGTATTTATGGACTTCGATTTAACGATAGCACAATATTTGCACTTAAGAAATTTGACGAACGAACGAAAATGTTTTGTGTTTCTAGCATATTACAAAGTGCAAAAAAGTAAGACTACTCGCTATCCACCATCTTCAGCTATATATTTATCACTTCTGTGGTGCCTATTATATTAGTTAACGAGCTAACATGTGATGTTGTTTGGTAAAATTAATAGAATTTTGCAAATTAACTCCAGAGAAATATAAAACTGTTGTGAAATTGTTTGTCTCCATCATTAATTAACAAGGAAGGCGAGGGAGTGGAAGTGAAGCATGATCTCTTTCTTACAATGACAGAAGGCAAAGTAGTAGTAGATAAGCCTTCGAGTTCCATATGCAGAATATGTAGAGCTACTCGACGCCAAATGGATGGTTTGACTAAAGTAAGTGCTGGGCCTGAAAATGAAGATTCTTATCAATACGAACTATCTACTGTGCACGCCTAGATTCGTTGTATGGAAATAATGATATATATGTGTTTCTTATAATCTGTCTTACCAAACATGCACCATGCATCCAAAGTAAGAGAAGAAAACTCTGGTACAAAGGTGTTTCCGTGATGATAGAAGAGAGTAATACCTATTGCCAGATGATTTTTTACAATGCAAGCTGCTTTGCTGAAATCACAGGACTGAATATAAATTTAATTAAATGACTTTATATAATTCTGTAAGCTCTTTCATCCGTTGTATTGATAAATGCTGAAAATTTTTTCAGTTATGCTATGGAGACTGCCAGGATCTATGAGAGCAATTATGAATGGTACTACATGCCATCTTCAGTTCACAAAATTTTGATTAATGGAGAAAGTCTCATAAATCATTTTGCAGTACCTATTCGGCAACTTTCGGAAGACGCACAAGAATCTCGTAAAAAGAATTAGCCAAAGTCTTGCCGCCAAGCGATTCGTTGTGTTTCGGCATGATGTCTGGTGAAGCCGTACGGAGGACGGGTCTGAGCAGTAGTGTTGCGATGTGTGCCGGGTACGATGCGCCAAATGTTGTTGTGTCGGAAGTTTGGTCGTGGAGAGTCTCCAGATCATTCTCTCTCTGGCGCAGCATCGTTGGTCGTGTTGTTGGGTTTAACATTACATCACCTCGCTCAACTGCCGTCTTCCTTCCTATTCCTAAGTTTTTTAAATGAATAGGCTTACTAAACTAGTGCGCTTTACCATCAACGATTGCATCACTGCTTACCATAAGGCGGGATTGCAGTCAAGCACTAGTTTATAATAAATAAAAAAAACACATATTATGATTGATGATTAAATATATAAATGAATTTGAAATTGGAAAACTAAATTACTTTCAAATACCTCTTGTTTTCGAAATCAAAGTAAATAGTACGTCAAAAAACTAATTTCACATATAAGAACTTAAGAGTGGACTCTAGTGCCGAGGAATTTAAGAAATAGGTATTTGAAGAATCTATTGTCGTCGCGCCGCTTTCGACCTTTCCCCGAAAAGTGCGAAAGGGACAGTTGCAACTCAGGCTGATTTTACCTACAAAAGCATTGACCAAAAAATGTTTCGTATTCCGCTGTTTTCTTTTCCAAAACTCGACAGATCTCAATTATTTTTATATCAAAATTTAGAGGATGAGTATACCTATGCCTTTATTATTATATTTTTTGTCAAAAACTTATCACATTTGTGTTATAGTCGTCTGAACATCGCGGTAAGAATGGGTTATTTTTCGGGATTTTGAAACATCATTTTTCTTTTATTAATTAAGTTTTCGAAAAAATCAAATGATAGGGGCGCGTGTAATCAAGGTGTGAAATTGTAGAATAAAAATCATTGCTCTAAAAGCGCTATGCTTATGCTATGCTCTAAATACGTTTGTATGGAGAAAACGCCACTAGAGTTCCCTCTAAACACTTACGTAGTTGGGTGGGTCTAAAACAAATATGTATTATCAAGAAAATATTTATTTCAAATAAAAAACAAGTCAAGAACTTCAGAAATAACAATTATTCTTACAATTATGTAAGTAATTTCAGTAATTGGAAGAAACTTTAAACTCGCGGGTGTGTTAAGTTTCTTCCTTTTTATTTACAGCAAAATATCCACAATGAAAAACATTAAATAATTCAACTCATTTAGAGTGATCTTTCTCTAGTTGCACTCACAAGTTATAAACTAGACACATTTTGGCTTATACGTAACAATTATCAAATTCCAATATTATTTTATATTATTATTTACAGATAAAATTAATCGACTTATAATAATCGGCCCTGCGTATGCGCCAGTGCCACATGTGAAGAAATACGAGTGGGTTTTAGTCACTAGAAATCTGAGAGACCCTTCCGCTCCGCCCAAAGCGGGAGATGTCATTTGATGATTTCCTACCCAAAACAAAAAAAAAAGGATAAAACAATCGCCACACAAGGCATTATTTGGAATAGAACCCAGAGTAGGGCTTTCGACTTCCTCTTTAATCATTTTTCCAATTAAGGAGTAATTGATTCAGCTTATCTATTTATTTTGACTTCTTAGATATACATAGGTACTATAATGTTTAGACTAGGCCATAGAAGTTTATCCTAGAGTGTGCGTATTTATATCAGAATCAACTAGTTTGGGCTAGCCTAAACTGGTCTATCGCATCGCGTATAGGCAGAACTAGTTTAGCCTAGGTAAAACTAGTTTGTCCTGAAATCGGGTTTGGCCGGTAACATATATAAGAAATCTGCTCAAGTATTACGCCGTTGTTTCGCCAGGTCTGTTAATCCGCGTATAATCTCAGTGAACAGTAGTACAGGAACATTATTGTTAATGTTTCTGGAAAAAATCGTTGTAAAAGTAAAAAATATGAATAAATATTTTTATATTTGTTTGGGCGTTCTGCGCTCCTTACTTAGCTATAGTTGTGCATGTCTTATTGTTATTTAATATTCATTCAATTTGTCCAAGTTCCATTTTATTTGCTCTTGTATGTTGTTTATTTATTAGATGTATATATTTAATTAAACTAGTATGATACATTTAACGTACATATTTTTTGTGAACTATATGTAAATAGTACGCTGTAGACTACCTGCACTATTTCTCTCTCCTCCCCCTTAGTATTCCATCCAAAGGTTGTCTGTAAAAGATCAAAAAGACCGCCCATCGTGTCACCCTTTGTAAAGTCTTTATATTTATGTTCTGTAATCTGTATGGTGTACATAATAAAGAGTATTCTCATCATCATCATCTCAGCGTTTGTCCCGGTTGCATCCGCGGCTTTCGCGTTGGAGCCTGGGGTCCGCTTTCCTGCACATTCTCCTCCATTTCGCACGATCTTTAGCATCCTGTGGTAAGAGCTTGTTGGCACGCATATCATCTCTTACAACATCAAGCCAGCACTTCTTTGGTCTACCTCGCTTGTTCCGGCCCGGCGGAGGCGCCATGGCAAGACATTTGTTACTGTACTTGCTTCGGCAGTACATATACTAAAATTGGAATAATAAAGAGTATTCTATTCTAGTCTAAACAAAAACCAACCTTATTACTTCCCCGTATGGTCGTATTCGAGATGTATTCTGGATATATGAATTACGAACCGGTAAACATCCGGCCGCTTAAACAAAAGAATCGCATTCCAGAGTTATCTTTGGAATGCAATTCTTTTGTTCAAGCAGCTTAGAAAAGTCACCTCGGATTATAGATAGGTAGTTATGTGAATGTGTTTACAACGAAGCCGTTAGTTAATTTATTACTGCTATTGAACAATGCAAATTTTTGGAACTATACAACAATATCTCTCTACCTTAGAAGATTGCGCAAATTTATTACAGAAACCGCAAACAAACTTACAAAAGGATATATAGAAGCACGTTTGAAGATTATTGACGAGAATTGGATATCATTCAAGAAAGCACACCACGCAAAGATAACCCCCAAACAAAAAAAAAAAAAAAAGAGTTTGCCATATTTTTTGAATGAAGATTATTTTTTATGAAGATTTATTTATACCTACAACATACTGCAGGTAAGTCAAAAACAAATATGTATGATAAAATGTTTATTTCAAATGAAAAAACAAGTTATGGATCTTGGAAATAACAATTATTCTTACAACTAAGTAATTTCAGTGTTTACAGCAAGCCTACAATGAAAAACATTAAATGATACAACTCATTTAAAGTGATCTTTCTCTATTAACACTTACAAGTTATAAACTTAGACATAGCTTATACGTAACGATTATCAAATACATACCAACATTATTTTATATTAATATAAACAGATCAAATTGATAAACACTGAGTCTAGTCGAACTTACTAATCCGTAATCACTAACCATATTTACAAAGTCACAATGTTATCAAAATATCACAAATTCCATATTTTTCAAATTCAGATGTACCTACACTTAGTAGAAATACATTTCAATTATTATATACAATCTGACATTTTATAAATTGTTTTTAGTAGCTAATATAATGTGACGAGTTTGACAGCCTCCGTGGCGTAGCTGTAGCGAACGCGGCCTTTGCGCAGCGAGGCGCGGGTTCGATCCCCGCACAGTGCAAATATTTGTATGCATGAATATGAATATTTGCACTGGTCTGGTCGTGCCTCGGAAAGCACGTTAAGCCGTTGGTCCCGGTTGCCATACAAACATCTAGTGGCAGTCGTTACGAGTTGGGGGCCATCCATAAAGTACGTCACACGAATTTCATGATTTTTTGAGCCCCCCCTCCGTCCTTGTCACAGGTGTTCACATTTCTGAGACCCCCCCCCCAATGTGACGTCACATGTTTTGCAATTTCACATCGAAAAATTATTAAATTAAAACAGCAGTTCCGAATTTAGTTTTATTTCCATTTAAATAAAGTACTTTTTTATGAAATCAACATTATATCAATTATTTGAAACAATAACAACGCAATAAACTATTGAATACTAGCTTTCCGCCCACGGCTTCGCACGCGTGGAGTTCGGTTATATCGCGCTTTTTAGATTTCCCTCGGGAACATCAAATTTTTCAGGGATAAAAGGTAGCCTATGTTCTTTCTCAGGGTCTAAAGATTGTCTGTGCCAAATTTCATCAAAATTGGTTGAGAGGTTTAAGCGGGAAAGCGTAACAGACAGACAGACAGACAGACAGACCGACCGACAGACAGATAGACAGACAGAGTTACTTTCGCATTTATAATATTAGTATGGATAAAGAAAAGAAAAAAACCCAAAGGGCTCGATCGGCGAGTGTCACTAAAGCGAGTATGATCTAGTACCTAAAGAAAACAATTTAAACCGTATTATCCCAAAGATACAGTTGGAAATATTTTTTAGTTTATATTATTACCTCTAGCTATATTCGATTTTGAAATGTGATGTCACGAAACATAGTACCCCACCCACCCCTTGTCACACCATGTCACACTTTGTCGACACCCCCCTCTCCCCTTTATGTGTGACGTACTTTATGGATGACCCCTTGTTGGAGCCCTCAAAAGTCCAACAATTGTTCTAACTGCAATGCTTCGATGTCGCCTTCGGGTTGTGGAGATCAGACGGCAGTCGCTTCACGGAAAAATGTCGAAGTTTAGCCATTTCAGCAGTTGGACTGGTAAAGCGGTCCCCAGACTCCAAAGCTGAAAAGGCTTCGGATGCGACTGGGATTAACGCTGTGATGATGATGATGCCCTAGTAATAATATGCTGTTATAGCGACGAATCTTTTGTCGAGGTAATTTTGTTCAATCTCCACTGAGCCGCCGATTTGTTTTGCTAGCGATTGTATCTGAAACAATATTGTTACGAATGGACCTTATGTCGATGGCATAAGGTTCAATATCGCGTGACATGCAGTGTGTCACTTTTAAGTCCTATTTCTTCAGATCTAGACATTTTCTAGGTACAATAATAAAACGCATTACTAGACTTAGGACGGCCTATCGAATGGTACAGGTCTCAACAGTTTTGTCAACAAAGTGTCGACATCGAAATTTCTAGAAACCCGTTTCCGGGAATTACCGTAGGTACTTCCGAGTGACCTCGAAGTTATGTGCTATTATTATTACGCCTAGAGGATTCTGGAACGTTCGATCAGCTGGACTATATATAGCACCGTGACGCCCGCACAGAGTCAGTCTACACTCGACTAGCGATACGAAAACAGCGACAGTTAAGAAGCGATCTTTGAGAATACCTACTGCGACAACTGTAACAAGGACTGTGAAGTACAACGTGAAGTAACATCTGTAGAGTTATTGTGTGTTTACGACACGGACTTCGTGGACATAGTGGAAGACTTCGGTACAACATCAACTACGTTCTACTTGTCATTGCCTACGATCGACTGCACCTTCGTTGCCAATAAACTTCGTAACCCTTAACCGGCGTTTAAGTACCCCTAGCCCGTAACAATATCAAAGGAACGTCTTGTACTGAACTTCACGTAAAACAAATATTAATTGAATGGTATTTTTAGTTTGTTTTCAGAGGAATGAGTATTTTTGAAAGAGTTATTAAAGTGTTTGAAATTAAATCGTTACATACTGAATTTTGTTGTGTTCGAATTAATGAATTTGTTTAAACTTTTGTCCAATACCTATGTCGCAATATAACAACAAATTACAGGGTGTTTGTACATAATTGTTTATTATTTGTAAAAAAAAAAATGCTATTACGGATGTAACAGAAAACTGGTTCTCACTTGTTCTAGTTTTGTGTTCCTCGGGACGTAGAAAGTTATGTTCGGCGATATAGTTCTCGCCAACGCCATCAGTTCCGAGGCTGGCTTAGGTCGTAACATACTTTCTAAGTCGTACTCGTGATTCTGTAAAACAAACATGTTAAAATGAAAATCTTAAATTCATACGTTCACTGACAGACCATGCGCTGACAAAACCAGTGGGTGTAGTCTGGATGTAAGATGAAAGGTTATATGTAGATTCGAAATTATTTTTTGGACAGGACGTCTGTCGGGTCTGCTATTAATAAATAAGTAAATAAATATACAGAGTGGTGCTGACTATACGACAATAAATTAAACATCCTGTGCCTCAACACATTCTCAGTCTACCCATAAAAAATATATTAATAAGTATATCCGTTACTTTAGTCACAGGAAATTATTTTTAATTGTTCATATTTTCTACATGATGTACCTACATGTTGATAAGGAAGCGGTTCCACGTCGCAGGCAGACATGTTGACCGCTGCGCCACGGAGGACGACATAGTAATAATGACGAGCAATATTATTTTATCAATTCTTGGAATGGATTCTACTCACATCTATATAACTGGGACCGCCCCACGGTGGACTAAGGAACACCATATCAGCTTTTAACGTGGCTGCTAGCTCGAAAAAATCTCCCACAATGAACTCGATGCGATCGGCGACACCATACACTGCCGCGTTGTGTCGAGCCATTGATATCTTTTGAGGATCAATGTCTATTGCTATAACTGTTGGACAAAATAAAACAATAAGTTAGCTTTAACGGTAAATATTTAAGTACGTACAAAAATAATGGCTTTATAGCCCAACCGCTTACCTGAGGCATTTAGGTAGCAGAACTTTTAAACTTATAATATTAGTATAGAAACAGACAATCGCCTACTGCCTGAGTTTTAGGACACAGGAATAAAAGTAATTATCTTGCACAATGCTTCACTTTTTGCCCTACTTTGTCTAACAATGGTCCTTACCTTTCTTACTGGTACGAGCGAACTGTATACTGTTCCCGCCGGCGCCGCAGAAAGCATCCAAAACCACGTCATACACACACTCATTAGCGATGTGCCACGCCACGTTCTCTGGCGTCACACTGAACCAGCTTTCGCGGTCCAGTTTTATACCCTCGTCGAATCTGTTGGTTTTAACATGAATATTAGAACGTCAATGGAGAGGTATTTTGATAAATCGTCTATAGTTAGGAATTATGTTCTTCAAATCCTGTTTTCTTAGACCCAATTATTGTAACAATAGATACCTACTTCGGAAACGTATTTTAATTTAAAAAGCTATAATTCAAGAAAATAAGAAAGCAACATTATATTATAACTGACCTGTGAAAAAGCTTATGCCTCTTCATCCAGTACTTATACATCTTAGGGTCCTCTCTGAGTTCAATCGGCATGCCCGACGTATCGAACTCGTCTTCGAACTTAGAATACCTTGCGGGTCTCTTTCTAAGCTTTTTCGATTCCACTTCCACCGAAGTCACTGCAGCTCCAAATTTAGGGTAAAAGTTGTTGTATGTACCTATTTTCTTGTATGTAGGCATTTTGAAACAAATTAATCAAATTTTATATTCGACTATATTTAAAGTAAAATAATAAACAAAATACTCGATATTGACTGATCCGTTTAAGTGTTCACATCACAACTACTGTAAGTAGACTGAGTCGTAATGAATATTGCAAATGCATTCTTAGTAAAGGCTTCAATACAGGAGCTTTATCAGCAGTGAGGGTAATCATGGGCGTAGCCAGCCTTAGCGGTCAACCTATCGTTGACTGCTGCCCCACCCTGAGCCCAAGGCCGGGAGGCGGTAACCCGCTGCAGGTACTTAATCATTTCAAGGCAATGAATATTGGCCCCGAATCCCTTGTTACAAAACGTAAACCAAAGTTTAGATCAGTACATATTTTTCTTTCCATTTCATTAAGAAAAGGACAAAAGATAAAATGTTAGTTTAGACTTGTCAAATTAGTCTGCACCTGACGTAGATGGATGTATTTTTGGTCGCCATGTTTGTAATCAAAATAAAGTGTAGGACATAAAATGAATTTCATATGTAATAACTCCTTATGTACTTACGTAGGTGAGTAGGTCTCAGATAAACCTACAGTGAAAAACATTAAATGATACAACTCATTTAAAGTGATCTTTCTCTATTTACACTTACAAGTTATAAACTAGACATATTTTGGCTTTTACGAGACAATTATCAAATAAATACCAAGATTATTTTATATTAATATAGACGGATCAAGTTAATAAACACTGGGTCTAGTAGAACTAACTTATCCGTAATCACTAACCATATTAGCAAAGTCACAATATTATCAAAATATCACACATTCAAAATTCAGATGTAGGTACTAATGATTCACTTAGTAGAAATATGATGTTATAGCGAGGAATATTTAATCAAGAAAGTTTTGCTCGATCTCCACTGAGCCGCCGACTTTTTTAGCTAGGGATAGTATCTGAAACCATATCAATGGAATGTCTTGTACCGAACTTCACGTTAACCAAATATTAATTGAAAAATTAGCTTTTACAGACGTAAAAGAAAACTGGTTCTCACCTGTTCTAGTCTTGAGTTCCTCGGGAGGTAGAACGTTATGCTTGGCGATATTGTTCTCGCCAACGACATCAGTACGGAGGCTGGCTTAGGTTTAAACATCGTTTCTAAGTCGTACTCGTGTTTCTGTAGAACAAATATATTAAAATAAAAATCTTAAATTCATATGTTCACTGACAGACCATGCGCTGATAAAACCAATGGGTGTAATCTGGATGCAAGACATTTAGAAAAAAAAACAGAAGTTTCGTCCTAAAGGGGATGAACAGGAAGAGATGAAAAGTTATAGTAGGTATATACATATATAGGTAGTGTAGATACGAATTTTTGTTTTTGGACAGGACGTCTGTCGGCTCTGCTAGTACTAATGAAGAGCAATATTATTTTATCAATTCTTGCAATGGACCCTACTCACATCTATCTACATAACTGGGACCGCCCCACGGTGGACTAAGGAACACCATATCAGCCTTTAATGTAACCACGTTAAAGGGTTGTTTGTAGCAACCACTAGCTCTAAGAAATCTCCCGCAATGGGCCATTAATATCTTTTGAAGTTATAACTGTTGTAGAAAATAAAACAATATGTTAGACTTAACGGCAAATATTTAAGTACCTAGGTGGTAATATAAAGGCTTTATAGCCCAACCGCTTACCTGAGACATTTGGAAAGCAGAGTTACTTTTACAGTTATAATAATAGTATGGAAAAAGACAATTGCCTATTCCTTGAGTTTTAGAACACAAATAAAAGCAATTATCTTAGACAGTGCTTCACTTTTCGCCCTACCTTGTCTAACAATAGTTTAAGTGAAAGTGTAATAAAAGCTTATCTTGTTGCCTTTAGCTTCGTATGCTGCTGGAATCCATTGAACAATAGTTTTGTAGTCCTTAGATCGTGCAGATTGTTAGTATTGCCCAATAACTTTCACAATACATCAATAAATCATACCAAAGCTCCTTTTTCCTTTTCATTCATACTTTCCACAAAGAGTTTGTCGGTGTGATGTGATGTGATGATGTGATTGTTGTTCTGGTTCAAAAGTTGGAGGGAGGGGACATATTTGTTTACTTTTAGAGCGTTTATTTCCAAAAATATTAACAATATTATTAGCAGATTAAAGGATAAAAACTAAAGGCGAATCTATAAGGGCACCTAGTTGACTACGGAACCCTTACTACTTGAGCAGATTTCTTATAGAATAGTGAACATTAGTGTTTACAAGATCATAGAGTCATATTAGCATAAAGTATGATAGAAATGCTCGATTGTGAATAAAGAGTGACCAACAAGTTTATTCACTCTTAGACCAAAGGTTACATCGACGAGTATGAGATAAATTGAAGCCATGAAAAATGGTACACACTGGTTGAAATCCAATAACCTACATATAAATATGGAGATGATGAAATATGAAAATGATCCAATTTCAAACATAGGTACATGAGAAACCCATTAAATTTGAATATTAAATATAGTGACAGTAGGTACAATAGAACAAGTAGTAATTGGATCAAAATTGCGACTGGAAAATGCATGTCGTCTATGTTTGTGACAAATTGGTAAGACAGTTAATAGACACGGTCTCAACTGAAGCGGCTCTATGTGCTTATCACGGATACGATTCCTCTGTTCTGTCCTATGGTCTCTTGTTGTGGGGTAACTCGGTGGATATCAATAAAGTGTTTATAGTACAAAAAAAATGTGTGCGTGCTATCTGTAGAGCGGGGTACATGGATAGCTGTAAGCCTCTTTTTAAATAAAATAATATATTACCTTTAGCATGTATGTAAATGTACATTAAAGAATTGTGCCTACTAGTACGACAACATCGCTGCTTCTAGAGACATAGACTCTGCTTATCACAATGCAAGCTCAATTTGTAAAAAAAAAATTAAAGCTTATAATAAAATACCAAAAGAATTTAAAGAACTACCTTTGCTTATATTTAAAATGAAATTGATACAGTGGCTAAAAGAAAAACGGTTTTACACGGTAAATGGATTTTTGACTTATGTTGAAAGTAATGTCAATAAATTTTGTTCTTATTATATTTTATTTATTCTAATTTGACACTGACTTATTAGCATTAATTTTGTTTTGACATTATAATATCTAATAAATATGGGTATTTCAATTATTATATACAATCTGACATTTTATAAATTGTTTTTAGTAGCTAATATAATGTGACGAGTTTGACAACCTCCATGGCGTAGCGGTAGCGAACGCGGCCGTTGCGCAACGAGGCGCAGGTTCGATCCCCGCACAGTGCAAATATTTGTATGCTTGAATATGAATATTTGCACTGGTCTGGTCGTGCCTCGGAAAGCGCGTTAAACCGTTGGTCCCGGTTGCCATACGAACATCTAGTGGCAGTTGTTACTGGTTGTTGGAGCCCTCAAAAGTCTAACAATTGGTCTAAATGCAATGCTTCGATATCGCCTTCGGGTTGTGGAGGCCAGAAGTCAGAGGTCGGTATAAGGACAAAAGATTGAATGTTAGTTTAGACTTGTCAATTTAGTCTGCACCTGACGTAGATGGATATATTTTTGGTCGCCATGTTTGTAATCAAAATAAATAGTACATCATAAAACGAATTTCATATGTAACAACTCCATACTTACGTAGGTGAGTAGGTCTAAGATAAACCTACAGTGAAAAACATTAAATGAAACAACTCATTTAAAGTGATCTTTCTCTATTTACACGTTATAAACTAGACATATTTTGGCTTTTACGAGATAATTATCAAATAAACACCAAGATTATTTTATATTAATATAGACAGATCAAATTAATAAACACTGGGTCTAGTAGAACTAACTCATCCGTAATCTCTAACCATATTTACAAAGTCACAATATTATCAAAATATCACACATTCAATATTTTTCAAATTCAGATGTACTAATGATTCACTTAGTAGAAATATGCTGTTGTAGAGAGGAATATTTAATCAAGAAAGTTTTGCTCGATCTCCAATGAGCCGCCGACTTTTATAGCTAGGGATAGTATCTGAAACCATTACAATGGAACGTCTTGTACCGAACTTCACGTTAAACAAATATTAATTGAAAAATTAGCTTTTACAGACGTAGAAATTCCTATGTCATGGCTATTAAGATATATAATAAATTACCAAAGGCATTTAAAGAACCTTTGCTTATATTTAAAAAGAAATTGATACAGTGGCTAAAAGAAAAACAGTTTTACACGGTAAATGAATTTTTGACTTAGGTATGTTGAAAGAAAGTAATGTCAATAAATTTGATTCTTATTATATTTAATTTTTTCTAACTTGACATTGACTTAATAGCATTAATTTTGGTTTGACATTATAATATCTAAAAATTATGGACATTTCAATTATTATAAACAATCTGACATTTTATAAATTGTTTTTAGTAGCTAATATAATGTGACGAGTTTAACATTTTTTAATTATATAAATTTAAATATTTGCACACCACATCTATTGGCAGAATGTAAATTGGACACTTATATTTATGAACAGCTTACTATTTTGTACACCTACATTCTTGTAAATAAAGGATTATTATTATTATTACAATCGAAATCTGCGTTTATGGTCTGGCCGGATTTAAGAAAGCTCTAGTGAACGACGCCGGCACTAGTTCACTAAACCCTTACAAGTTATATATTTTTATTAAGTCATTTTTCGCTTAAGTGAGGATTTAGCTGATTTACCCGGGTTCAGGCATAGAGATGAGCGTTCAAGCCAAACCAACTTTGGTTTGCTGCTGTCCACAGAGCTTGTTCTTCAGATCGAAATTTCCAGAAGGAAAACGTGGAAATTAAAAACACACTGGGCTTTCTTTAGCAATACCGCCGCCATACACATATTTATATTTTTGCTTTTGCATTTCGTAAACTGAGTAACGCAAAGAAAAACTGAGTTTAGGAAAGAACAAATGAATTACGGGTTTTAAAACTAAATCATGATTAAATATCTGAATGAATTTGAAATTGGATGTTTTTACCAAAGAGGAGATATTTGAAATTAAAGTGAATGGTGCCACATAAAACGAATTTCATATGTAAGAACTTAATATGTATGTACTTACGTGGGTGGGTAGGCCTAAAGCAAATATCTATACTAATATATAAAGCTGAATAGTTTGTTTCATTGTTTGTTTCAACGCGCTAATTTCAGGAACTACGGGTCTGATTTGAAATATTCCTTTTGCATTGGATAGCCCATTAATCCAGAAAGGCTTCAGGCCATATAACATCACGCTACGACCAATAGGAGCGGGGTATATAAAAAACGCGGGTGAAACCGCAAGGCGCAACTAGTGTCTACTAAAAATATTTAATTCACTTTAAAAAAAAACAAGTAAAGGACCTAAGAAATAACAATTGAACCACCAATTGGAAGAAGGGAATAAAAGCCGTTTTTGACAGGCTCCGTGGCGTAGCGCTAGCGAACGCGGCCGCTGCGCAAGGCGGCACGGGTTCGATCCCCGCGCAGTGCAAATATGTATATGCATTATATGCATTGGTCTGGTCCTGCTTCGGAAAGCACGTTAAGCCGTTGGTCCCGGTTGTCATACGAACACCTAAATGGCAGTCGTTACGGGTTGTTGGAGCCCTCAAAAGTTCAACAATTGGTCTAATTGAAAAGCTTCGATATCGCCTACGGGTTGTGGAGGTTAGACGGCAGTCGCTTCACGGAAAATATCGAAGCTTTGCCAAATTAGCAGATGGACTGGTAAAGCGGACCTCAAAATTCCAAAGCTGAAAGAGCTTCGGATACGACTGGGATTAACGCTGAGATGATGATGAATAAAAGCGGTATTTGGCGAAATAGATTTTTTACTCATATTTGCGCTTTTCAATCGTAACACTAGGTACCCGTCAGATTCAAAACAGTTAGCCGGTTACTTAGCTCTTCGCCTAAACTATCAAAACATAAACATTCTGAGTATAAATGGTGGTAATAAAGGTTACTTAACCTGTTCCGAATGAATTGGCGGATTCTTAAAGATATCTTTTTTGCTCCAAAAATCAGGGACTAATCCTAAAATACACGATGAAAAAGCATACACGTCAACTAACCTTAAACGAAAAAAAAATTGAATGATGTGCGAAAAATCATACATTATACAACGTGTAACATAAAGGGTATATACATAACAAAGGCATGGCATCTTTACATGATATCAAACGATATTGGAAGGGTTTTTTAATCTTCTCTTTATGTTAGGAAGTTATGAGGAAAAACACCGCCTGTGATAGGCTACTATCATACTACTCGCACACAGATATTGAAGACATTTATCGGATTTTGGCAAGTAACGTGACGGGTAACGAGTAGTTATTAACGTATGTAGTGTGCTGCCACGTTTGTTATGATTTGATTTTAAGAAACACACGAAACCGAAAATTTGGTACCAATTTTTTGAGTATTTTATTTTGAGTTGAAACCCTTCAGATATCGTTTGATATCATCTAAAGATGCCATGCCCTTGGTATTATATACCCTTTTTGTTACACGTTGTATATTCCTGAAGAGTAAAAGACGTCTTATGATTTGATTTCGACTTGGCTCACAACAACATTGGATGAAGCTGATATAGATGAGGATTGTTACGATATCTTATCTATGTTATTAATATAATAAATGCTAATAGTATTCTTTAATGTATGAGTTAATATTTTCAAAAATTGGAAAAAGGGAAAAATTTCAAGAATTTCAAACTACCCTAACTTTTATTTTTCTTGAGATAAAGTGATTTTCTTTACAGCATATTATCGGCAACAATGTGTATTACATTTAATTTTAAGATATCATGGGCATTTTAAGATTTTTTGGACAGGACGTCTGTCGGCTCTGCTAGTAATAATGAAGAGTAATATTATTTTATCAATTCTTGCAATGGATTCCACTCATATCTATATAACTGGGATCGCCCCACGGTGGACTAAGGAACACTATATTAGCCATTAACGACAAAATACCACAATATGTTAGCTTTAACGGTAAATATTTCAGTACGTACCAAAAGAATGGCTTTATAGCCCAACCGCTTACCTGAGACTTAAAGACCTTAAAATAATTGCAAAATAAAATATGGCGAAAAAAAACGTTCATCGAGACTTTTGACAGTTGCCTACGTATAACCATGCTTTACATTTAATGTTGATTTGTGGCCTAGCTATCCATAAACATAATCAAATAAAAAAAGCTACCGATTTGTGCGAATTTCAGAGTAATTAGTAAAAATGTGATAAGAGTCAGAAAACGGAAAACCGCTGGCTAACTATTGCGGTTTGAAATGTTGCTGTTTAAATCAATAGTAATGATATGGATTGGAATACGTCTACAATACGTATGTTCAAGGGTTACGTTCGATAGGAGGAGGAACAGAAGCTAAACTTGTGGAAACATTAAGGTTTGCTGACAGTGAAAATAAGACCTTCTCGAGTCTCAAAGAAGACGCAAGGCAAACAAACATGTTAACGTATGAAGAAGCATTGACCGTATTTATGGACTTAGATTTAACGATAGCACAATATTTGCACTTAAGAAATTTGACGAACGAACGAAAATGTTTTGTGTTTCTAGCATATTACAAAGTGCAAAAAAGTAAGACTACTCGCTATCCACCATCTTCAGCTATATATTTATCACTTCTGTGGTGCCTATTATATTAGTTAACGAGCTAACATGTGATGTTGTTTGGCAAAATTAATAGAATTTTGCAAATTAACTCCAGAGAAATATAAAACTGTTGTGAAATTGTTTGTCTCCATCATTAATTAACAAGGAAGGCGAGGGAGTGGAAGTGAAGCATGATCTCTTTCTTACAATGACAGAAGGCAAAGTAACTTCGATATTTACAGATAAGCCTTCGAGTTCCATATGAAGAATATGTAGAGCTACTCCACGCCAAATGGATGGTTTGACTAAAGTAAGTGCTGGGCCTGAAAATGAAGATTCTTATCAATACGAACTATCTACTGTACACGCCTAGATTCGTTGTATGGAAATAATGATATAATATATATGTGTTTCTTATAATCTGTCTTACCAAACATGCACCATGCATCCAAAGTAAGAGAAGAAAACTCTGGTACAAAGGTGTTTCCGTGATGATAGAAGAGAGTAATACCTATTGCCAGATGATTTTTTACAATGCAAGCTGCTTTGCTGAAATTACAGGACTGAATATAAATTTAATTAAATGACTTTATATAATTCTGCAAGCTCTTTCATCCGTTGTATTGATAAATGCTGAAATTGTAGGTAGAATAAAAATCATTGCTCTAACAGCTCTATGCTTATGCGATGCTCTAAATAAGTTTGTATGGAGAAAACGCAACTAGAGTTCCCTCTTAACACTTACGTAGTTGGGTGGGTCTAAAACAGATATGTATTCTTCCTTCTTCTTCTTCCTCAGCCTATAGATGTCCACTGCTGGACAAAGGCCTTCCCCAAGGCTTTCCACGATGACCGGTCTTGTGCTGCCCGCATCCATCGGCTTCCCGCGACCTTCACCATGTGGTCATCGGTCCACCTTGTTGGGGGTCTCCCTACGCTGCGTCTTCCAGTACGTGGCCGCCTGCTCTTCCCAAAGGGAAACCAATGGTAGGGTCGACTATCCACTCAGTAGTTGTTAGCTCCATGGACGAGATAGAGACAGGAGAGCAAGTGCTCGAAAAGATTAGGACGGCAGTAAATGCAAGGGAGGAAGGGATACAAATAGAAAATGTTAGAAAGGCAAAGGATAGGAAGGTTATTATAGGCTGTGGGACAAAGGAGGAGATAGGGAGAGTTAAGTACCAATTAGAAAAAGCGGGAAAAAATTTAAATGTAGAGGAAGTCGTAAACAAAGATCCACTGGTGATATTGAAAGAGGTCCTCAAATTCAATACAAATGAAGATGTTATAAGTGGGATTAAGAAGCAGAATGGTCACCTACTCAGAGGATTGAAGGGGAATG
The DNA here is from genome assembly GCA_017933935.1 of Sesamia nonagrioides. Taxonomy (NCBI): domain Eukaryota; kingdom Metazoa; phylum Arthropoda; class Insecta; order Lepidoptera; family Noctuidae; genus Sesamia; species Sesamia nonagrioides. The sequence goes on from JADWQK010000188.1 coordinate 4,767,411, forward strand.
AAGATAGAATGGAAGTAAAGTTTAGAAAGAGGGCCAGAAATTCACTTACCGAACACGTAATAGTTAAGACGTCACCGGAAATATGGAGGCGGTTCATAGAAGCTGGAGCAATCCACCTGGACATGCAAAAGGTAAAGGTGTTCGATCAGTCACCTCTGATTCAGTGTGCGAGATGCCTAGGATACGGTCACAGCAAGCGCTTCTGTCGCGACCCTGTGGATCTGTGTAGTCATTGCGGGGGCCCGCACTTGGGATCAGAGTGTACTGAGAGACTGAGTGGACTCCCGCCAAGCTGCATTAACTGTAGGAACGCAAAGATAGAGCAAGCAAAACACAATGCCTTCAGTGAGGAATGTCCAGTCAGAAGGCGTTGGGAGGCCCTAGCAAGAGCCGCAGTGCAGTATTGCTAAAGGCACCCAGGTGGAGACAAACAGTTACAATACAGAAGCTCCCGGTAGATACAAAGTCCTACAGTCGAACCTGCAACGAAGCAAGTTAGCGACCGCTGAACTTATAAATGAAGCTGGGAACAGGAAGGTCTCCTTTGCACTTGTACAAGAGCCTTACATCGGCACGTTGGGGGAGATGAGGAGTTACCCCGGTGTAAGAGTGGTACAGTGCAATACAAGAACAGAGGACTCTGTCATTAAAGCAGCTGTACTAGTCTTTGACGAGACAATCGATGTCGCCCAATATCCTACGCTGATAACGGAGAACATTGCCGTTGCTAAGCTCAGAACGAGTGCGTGGGAAATAGTGGTGATCTCGATCTACCTCGAGGGAGACAGACCATTGTATCCTTACATCGACCGGATCGTTAAAATCGTGCGGGAAGTCGGTGCGAGAAATGTCATCTTGGGAGGAGACGTAAATGCTTGGAACACGTGGTGGGGAAGCAAAGAGGTAAATCAAAGGGGAGAAGAAGTGGCTGGCATGTTGGACGACTTGGACCTGCACATTTTGAATCAAGGACTCGAACCCACGTTCGATACCTACAGAGGGGGGGTTAGGTACACCAGAAACGTGGACATTACGGCTTCCTCGGAGGCTATATTGGGACGCGTTTGTAACTGGAGGATAGCCACAGATATTACGGTGTCCGACCACGCGACAATCCTTTTCGAGCTAACGCTACAAAAATCAAAGGGAATAGCTATAAAGAGTAACACAAGAAAATATAATACAAAGAAGGCAAATTGGGGTCAGTTTCGTGAGAAACTGACTCGAATTTGGGAAGTAGAAAATTTGAGTGCAGAAGAAATAGGAAAAATTAGTAATGTTGTAGAATTAGAAAATAAAATAAATAAATACATAGAAACAATAGACACAGCTAGCTCAGAAACAATACCGAAGATAAAGGTTAAAAAACGAACGGGGCTGCCGTGGTGGACGGAGGAACTGTGGAAGAAGAAGAGGGAAGTGGCTCGAAAGAAGCGCCGAATAGCATGCGCATCAGCGACGCGCCGGCAGTGGGTGGTGGAGCAATACCTCAAGGAGAAGAAGGAGTACTTAGCGGAGGCACAAAACGCCCAGACCGCCAGTTGGAAAACCTTTTGCGAGAAACAGGAGAGGGAAACGATGTGGGCTGGTATATACCGTGTCATCAACAGTACCGCTACCCGTCATGAGGATACGCCGCTTGTCTTGGAGGGTAGGGTTCTTGAAGGCGCCGAGTCCGCAAGCCTTCTGGCAAAGGCTTTCTACCCGAATGACAAACTTGGGGAGGACAACGCAGATCACAAACAAACCAGAAATATGGCTGCCAGCATAAATGTGGAGAAACAAGGTGACCCATGTGATCCCCCATTTACAGCTGAAGAACTGAAGTGGTCTGTGTCTAGTTTTAACCCAAAGAAGGCCCCCGGACCTGATGGATTGACAGCGGATATCTGCAGCGCGGCAATTTCCCTAAACTCCGAACTGTTTCTTGCTTTGCTAAATAAGTGTTTTGCTCTACATCATTTCCCGGCTGCGTGGAAGGAGGCTGTTGTAGTCATACTTAGGAAGAGCGGGAAATCCGACTACACAATTCCCAAGTCATATCGGCCGATTGGTCTTTTGTCGGTTCTTGGGAAGATATTTGAGAAAATGGTCATAAAACGGATAAGATGGCACACCCTCGGTAGGACCAATGACCAGCAATTCGGATTCACACCGCAGAGGAGTACGGAAGACTCCCTCTATGTCATGATGAAATACATTAGAGAGCAACTTGTGTACAAGAAAATTACACTGGTAGTATCGCTTGACATAGAGGGGGCCTTTGATGGTGCCTGGTGGCCGGCCATCAGATGCAGGCTAGCAGAGGTTGGTTGTCCAATTAACCTGAGGAGAGTGGTAGATAGTTACCTGGAGGGGAGGAAGGTTAGGGTAAGATATGGGGGCGCAGAGAGCCTACGAAACACGGAAAAGGGATGTGTTCAGGGCTCAATAGGGGGTCCAACATTTTGGAATCTCTTGCTGGACCCGCTATTGAACGAACTGCAACAGATGGGAGAACACGTACAGGCTTTCGCAGACGACGTGGTGCTGATTGTCTCCGGTGACAGTGGGTCAGAAGTCCAGCGGCGTGCCAACGTGGCTCTCGGGCATGTTAGGAGCTGGGGTGTCAGAAATAAGCTTAAATTCGCACCCAGTAAGACGCAAGCTATGATTGTTACTCGAAAACGTAAATACGACACCCCAGCTCTTACCATGGGCGGGGTACGCGTTGGCATATCAAAGGAAATCAAAATTCTCGGCCTGACAGTTGACGATGGACTCACATTTAACACACACGTGTCGAATGTGTGCCGTAAGGTACTAGGTGTCTATCATAGACTGTCAAGAGCCGCGAAGGTCCACTGGGGGTTAAACCCCGAGATAATCAGAACCCTGTACCTGGCAGTTATAGAGCCTATCGTAATGTACGCCTCCAGTGCATGGGCACCAGCTGTGGAGAAATTGGGCGTGAGGAAGCAGCTCAATGCGGTGCAGCGTGGTTTTGCCCGTAAGATCACAAAAGCCTACCGGACAGTGTCTCTGCACTCGGCCCTGGTACTCTCTGGGCTTCTACCCCTGGATCTTAGGATCCGGGAAGCAGCCCAGCTTTACGAAATTAAGAGAGGGTACTCCCAGAGGGTGATAGGGGATCGAGAGGTTGAGAGACCGGTGGCTTTTGCGGACTTGCCGCACCCGGCAGAACAGATTAGTGTGACCTTTGGTAGCCTGGATGACGGTGCAGACCGACCTCAGAATGTGGAAGATATTTATACAGATGGCTCAAAAATCGAGGGAAAGGTGGGAGCAGCTCTGTCGCTGTGGAGGGAGGGGCGAGAGATCTGTAACCACAAGGCCAAGCTGGAGTCTTTCTGCTCCGTCTACCAGGCGGAGATGTGGGCCCTGTTCAAGGCCACCGAACTGGTGCTTAAAAGAGCCGCGCCGCACACGCGGATATACTGCGACTCAAAGTCTGCACTCGAGACAGTCGTTGATAGTGCTTCCTTCCATCCCCAGTACAAATTAGAAACATGATCAAAACAGCTCAGTCACGTACCCAGAATATTGAGCTATTCTGGGTGAAAGCTCATGTGGGTTTGGAGGGAAATGAGAGGGCTGACACACTTGCAAAAGAAGCGGCACTTAAGATCAAGAGGCGGGCTGATTATGACCAGTGCCCGATATCATTTGTTAAGCGACAGATTCGTCTGGAGACGCTTATCGAATTGAATCGTCGCTATAAGGATGGTCATACCGCGGCAGTGACCAGACTTTTCTTCCCGGATGTGCTGGAGGCATACAAAATCCTCAGAAAAATAAAAATGGACCCAACTCTTGTGCAGGTTCTGACGGGACACGGCGGATTCTCCCAGTATTTACACCGATTCAAGTGTAGGGAGAGTCCGAAGTGTCTGCGATGACGAAAAAGAGGAAAGCGTTGAGCATATTTTAGTGGAGTGCCCAACAAACGGTATTGACAGGCTACGAGTCGAGGCGGAAATGGAAACCGTGGTCAGGGCAGAAAATTTTAGTCAATTAATGAAAGACAGCAAAACGAGAAGAACATTTTTAAAGTACTGCAAAGCAACGGCAAAGAAGTGCATTGAGAGAAATAAGTAGCCAAGAAAACTACGTGTATAGAGAGTAACTCTCGAGTTATAGATACACGCCCAGTGAGGGTTGCTTAATATAAAAACGTGCTCTATTTGTTGTGTACTGTACTTAATTAAATATAAAGTATCTTCGTGTGTTATCCAATTATTACCCAAAAAAAAAAAACCCAAAAATAATATAAGCTAGATGGTCTATACCGACCTCGAGAAAAAAAAGATATGATGAATGAAAAAAAGAGATAGTATGAGGAATAAAAGTACGAGAGGCATACGAGCGAGAACTGGAATGAATGAGTAGAAATAGAATAGCACAAAAATGACTCCGATTATGTTGGAGGAAAATTGTATTCTTTTTAAAAAAAAAAAAAAAAAAAAGTACGTGGCCGCCACTCCAGAACCTTGCTGCCCCATCGGCCATCGGTTCTACGAGCAATGTGCCCTGCCCACTGCCACTTAAGTTTAGCGACTCGCAGAGCTATGTCGGTGACTTTGGTTCTTCTGCGGATCTCCTCATTTCTGATTCGATCACGCAGAGAAACTCCTAGCATAGCTCTTTCCATTGCCCTTTGTGTGACTCTGAGCCTTCGTATGAGGCCCATTGTGAGCGACCACGTTTCAGTTCCGTAAGTCATCACTGGCAACACACACTGGTCAAAGACTTTAGTCTTGAGACACTGTGGTATCTTGGACGACGAGAAGATGTAGCGTAGCTTCCCGAACGCTGCCCAACCGAGCTGGATTCGCCGAGACACCTCTTTCTCGAAGTTGGACCTACCTAGTTGGACTGTCTGTCCCAGGTATATATACTCGTCAACAACTTCGAGTGCAGAGCAACCAACTACAATTGGAGTGGGTGCGACATGAGAGTTCGACATGATCTTCGTCTTATCCATGTTCATTTTTAGACCCACTTGTTGGGAAGCTCTGCTGAGGTCATTGAGCATTTTGCCCAAGTCTTCCAGGGTCTCAGCCATGACCACGATATCATCTGCGAAACGGAGATTAGTGATGTACTCGCCGTTGATGTTGATGCCAAGTCCTTTCCAGTCCAGGAGCTTGAAGACATCTTCCAACGCAGCAGTGAACAATTTAGGAGATATGACATCTCCTTGTCTCACTCCACGCTGCAGTTGGATCGGTTTCGAGTCCTGATCCTGGAGACGGACTGACATGGTGGCGTTTTTGTACAAACACTTTATCACCTCAATGTATCGATGGTCAATTTGGCACTGCTGGAGAGACTGTAGCACCGCCCAAGTCTCAATCGAATCGAAGGCCTTCTCATAGTCCACAAACGCCAAGCATAGTGGTTTGTTATACTCCTCGGACTTCTGTATAACTTGCAGCAGCGTATGAATGTGGTCTATGGTGCTAAAGCCTTTTCGGAAGCCTGCTTGTTCGGGAGGCTGGAAGTCGTCGAACCTGCTAGCGAGACGATTCGTGATGACCCTAGAAAACAGCTTGTAGACATGGCTCAGGAGGGATATCGGTCTGTAGTTTTTCAGGAGGGTATTGTCACCTTTTTTGAAAAACTAAACCACCACGCTCCTGTGCCACGCCTTAGGCGTTTCGCCTTTAAGAATGACGGAATTAAATAGTTTCTGAAGCGCTTTAAGAACTGGTTTGCCACCCGCTTTCAGAAGCTCAGCCGTAAATCCATCATCTCCAGCCGCCTTATCGTTCTTGAGCTGTTTCAGGGCCATACCAATCTCGTACAGGCTGACGTCCGGGATATCGTCGGTGTAGTGTCGGGTTAGTCTGGCTCTAGGATCATTAGCCAGGCTTACAACAGGTGCGTGTGTTGATGTGTATAACTCTCCGTAAAATTTCTCCATCTCACCCAAAAGCTCGGGCTTGGAAGTGACGATCCTACCATCCCCAGTCTTCAGCTTCGCAAGTAGACTCTGTCCAACAGACAATTCTCGTGCGAACACTTTGTTGAAACTTTTTTGAAAAACAAAACCACCACGCTCCTGTGCCACGCCTTAGGCGTTTCGCCTTTAAGAATGACGGAATTAAATAGCTTCTGAAGCGCTTTAAGAACCGGTTTGCCACCCGCTTTCAGAAGCTCAGCCGTAATGTAATGTGTTGTGTGTCTCAGCCGTAGCGTGTATGTATGTATTATCAAGAAAATATTTATTTCAATTAAAAAATAAGTCAAGAACTTCAGAAATAACAATTATTCTTACAACTATGTACCTAAGTAATTTCAGTAATTGGAAGAAACTTTAAACTCGCGGGTGACGTGTGTTAAGTTTCTTCCTTTTTATTTACAGCAAAATACCCACAATGAAAAACATTAAATAATTCAACTCATTTAAATTTAATTTTATTAATTTAATTTAAATTCAAATAGAGAAAGATCACTCTTTCTCTATTTGCACTCACAAGTTATAAACTAGACACATTTTGGCTTATACGTAACAATTATCAAATTCCAACATTATTTTATATTATTATTTACAGATAAAATTAATCGACTTATAATAATCGGCTCTGCGTATGCGCCAGGGCCACATGTGAAGAAATACGAGTGGGTTTTAGTCACTAGAAATCTGAGAGACCCTTCCGCTCCGCCCAAAGCGGGAGAGGTCATTTGATGATTTCCTACCCAAAACAAAAAAAAAAGGATAAAACAATCGCCACACAAGGCATTATTTGGAATAGCCTAAAGTGGTCTATCCCATCGCGCTTAGGACAAACTAGTTTGGACTAGCCTAAACTGGTTTATCCTATCGCGTATAGGCAGAACTAGTTTAGCCTAGGCAAAACTAGTTTGTCCTAAAATCGGGTTTGGCCGGTAATATATATAAGAAATCTGCTCAAGTATTACGGGATTCCGTAGTCGACTAGGTACCCTTATAGTTCCGCCAGGTCTGTTAATCCGCGTATAATCTCAGTGAACAGTAGTACAGGAACATTATTGTTAATGTTTTTGGAAAAAATCGTTCTAAAAGTAAAAAATATGAATATAGTATATTTCATTACAAGTGCGGAAAGCCTGTCATTACAACGAGTTCCGACAAATGTCGACCCGAGCCGAGGCGCAGCCGAAGGTGAGGGTTGACAGTCGGAACAAGTTGCAATGACGGTTCCGCACGTGTACTGAACAACTATTTTTAATGCAGTTGCGAAAAAATTAAGCAATTTATTAAAATAATAAAAACACAATAAACTCAACCAACTAATAATTTATTTCTTAGAAAAGTTATAATTCACATATACATTGAAATTGGTACAGTTTTTTATACTAACTGGGGAAGTTTTAGGTTGCATATTTACTGTTTGAGACAAACTATTATTAATTTCGTATGATTGTTCATGTATATTTGTCAAAGGTGTTATACAATGGCGTTTGCTAGTTGATGGAATTGGATTTAATGACTTATATCAACGAAGGTAAATGGACGGACTTTCTCTTCACTATTGTCATGTGCATTACCTTTAGCATGCACTACCTTTAGCATGTATGTAAATGTACATTAAAGAATTGTGCCTACTAGTACGACAACATCCTGAAAATTTTATTAAGCATAGAGATGTAACCAAAAGGATTGTTGCTTCTAGAGACATAGACTCGGCTTATCACAATGCAAGCTTAATTTGTAAAAAAAAAAATTAAAGCTTATAATAAAATACCAAAAGAATTTAAAGAACTACCTTTGCTTATATTTAAAAAGAAATTGATACAGTGGCTAAAAGAAAAACGGCTTTATACGGTAAATGGATTTTTGACTTATGTTGAAAGTAATGTCAATAAATTTTGTTCTTATTATATTTTATTTCTTCTAATTTGACACTGACTTAATAGCATTAATTTTGTTTTGACATTATAATATCTAATAAATATGGGTATTTCAATTATTATATACAATCTGACATTTTATAAATTGTTTTTAGTAGCTAATATAATGTGACGAGTTTGACAACCTCCATGGCGTAGCGGTAGCGAACGCGGCCGTTGCGCAACGAGGCACAGGTTCGATCCCCGCACAGTGCAAATATTTGTATGCATGAATATGAATATTTTCACTGGTCTGGTCGTGCCTCGGAAAGCACGTTAAACCGTTGGTCCCGGTTGCCATACGAACATCTAGTGGCAGTTGTTACTGGTTGTTGGAGCCCTCAAAAGTATAACAATTGGTCTAAATGCAATGCTTCGATATCGCCTTCGGGTTGTGGAGGCCAGAAGTCAGAGGTCGGTAAAAGGACAAAAGATTAAATGTTAGTTTAGACTTGTCAATTTAGTCTGCACCTGACGTAGATGGATGTATTTTTGGTCGCCATGTTTGTAATCAAAATAAATAGTACATCATAAAACGAATTTCATATGTAACAATTCCATACTTACGTAGGTGAGTAGGTCTAAGATAAACCTACAGTGAAAACATTAAATGAAACAACTCATTTAAAGTGATCTTTCTCTATTTACACGTTATAAACTAGACATATTTTGGCTTTTACGAGATAATTATCAAATAAACACCAAGATTATTTTATATTAATATAGACAGATCAAATTAATAAACACTGGGTCTACTAAACTAACTCATCCGTAATCTCTAACCATATTTACAAAGTCACAATATTATCAATATATCACACATTCAATATTTTTGAAATTCAGATGTACTAATGATTCACTTAGTAGAAATATGCTGCTATAGAGAGGAATATTTAATCAAGAAAGTTTTGCTCGATCTCCACTGAGCCGCCGACTTTTATAGCTAGGGATAGTATCTGAAACCATATCAATGGAATGTCTTGTACCGAACTTCACGTTAACCAAATATTAATTGAAAAATTAGCTTTTACAGACGTAAAAGGGAACTGGTTCTCACAAACGACGACCTTTGGCCCTGGCAACATTTAACACGCGCACACTACGGACCGATGAGAAGATTGTCGAACTGGAGGAAGAACTGAGCCGGTTGCGCTGGGACATTGTGGGGTTATCTGAAGTCCGAAGAGAGGGAGAGGACTCGATAATCCTGAGGTCTGGCAACCTGCTCTATTTCCGGGAAGGCGACCAGCTGTCCCAGGTTGGTGTCGGGTTTATTGTCCACAAGTCCCTCGTGAACAACGTGGTTAAAGTCGGGAGCCCTTCGACTCGGGTGGCGTACCTTGTACTGAGAATAACAAAACGATATTCGTTAAAGGTTATCCAGGTCTACGCCCCTACGTCTAAACACTCTGACGATGAGGTGGAGGCTATGTATGAGGACGTCAGTAGAGCCATACATTCCTCCAAAACCCACTACACCGTTGTCATGGGGGACTTTAACGCAAAACTGGGCATGCGAGAGACGGACGAGACGAAAGTGGGGCAATTTGGAGTTGGAAATCGGAATCCCAGAGGTCAGATGCTAATGGATTTCATGGAAAGGGAAAGGACTCTTTGCGATGAATTCTTTTTTCAGGAGACCATTGCACCGCAAGTGGACCTGGCTCAGCCCCGATGGTCAGACCAAAAACGAGATAGACTTCATAACGTCAACGAGAAGGCAAGTGTTCAACGATGTCTCCGTGATCCATGCGGTAAAAACCGGGAGTGATCACCGTATTGTTAGAGGCATCTTGAACCTCAACATTAGGCTCGAACGCTCTCGACTTATGAAGTCTACGCTCCGTCCAGCGTCAACACAACTCCAAAACCCCGAGAGCTTTCAGATCGAACTACAAAACCGCTTCGAATGCCTCGGTGAATGCGTAGATGTGGACGACTACAACAACAGGTTTGTGGAAACTCTCCAAACGGAAGGGTCTAAGTTCTACAAAACCCTCCGTTCAAAAAGACAGAAGAAGATCTCCGGTCCCACCCGCCGGCTAATGGAAGAAAGACGGGAGGTGATCTTAAAATCCCCTGATGACGCTTCGCGCATCAGATGCCTTAACAGACAGATCTCAAAGTCTCTGACTCGCGATATACGCCAATTTAATACAAATTGTATTAAAGAGGCTATCGAGCGGAACAAAGGCTCCAAAGTGTTCGCACGAGAATTGTCTGTTGGACAGAGTCTACTTGCGAAGCTGAAGACTGGGGATGGTAGGATCGTCACTTCCAAGCCCGAGCTTTTGGGTGAGATGGAGAAATTTTACGGAGAGTTATACACATCAACACACGCACCTGTTGTAAGCCTGGCTAATGATCCTAGAGCCAGACTAACCCGACACTACACCGACGATATCCCGGACGTCAGCCTGTACGAGATTGGTATGGCCCTGAAACAGCTCAAGAACGATAAGGCGGCTGGAGATGATGGAATTACGGCTGAGCTTCTGAAAGCGGGTGGCAAACCAGTTCTTAAAGCGCTTCAGAAACTATTTAATTCCGTCATTCTTAAAGGCGAAACGCCTAAGGCGTGGCACAGGAGCGTGGTGGTTTTGTTTTTCAAAAAAGGTGACAATACCCTCCTGAAAAACTACAGACCGATATCCCTCCTGAGCCATGTCTACAAGCTGTTTTCTAGGGTCATCACGAATCGTCTCGCTAGCAGGTTCGACGACTTCCAGCCTCCCGAACAAGCAGGCTTCCGAAAAGGCTTTAGCACCATAGACCACATCACATACGCTGCGGCAAGTTATACAGAAGTCCGAGGAGTATAACAAACCACTATGCTTGGCGTTTGTGGACTATGAGAAGGCCTTCGATTCGATTGAGACTTGGGCGGTGCTACAGTCTCTCCAGCGGTGCCAAATTGACCATCGATACATTGAGGTGATAAAGTGTTTGTACAAAAACGCCACCATGTCAGTCCGTCTCCAGGATCAGGACTCGAAACCGATCCAACTGCAGCGTGGAGTGAGACAAGGAGATGTCATATCTCCTAAATTGTTCACTGCTGCGTTGGAAGATGTCTTCAAGCTCCTGGACTGGAAAGGACTTGGCATCAACATCAACGGCGAGTACATCACTAATCTCCGTTCGCAGATGATATCGTGGTCATGGCTGAGACCCTGGAAGACTTGGGCAAAATGCTCAATGACCTCAGCAGAGCTTCCCAACAAGTGGGTCTAAAAATGAACATGGATAAGACGAAGATCATGTCGAACTCTCATGTCGCACCCACTCCAATTGTAGTTGGTTGCTCTGCACTCGAAGTTGTTGACGAGTATATATACCTGTAACCTGGGACAGAAAGTCCAACTAGGTAGGTCCAACTTCGAGAAAGAGGTGTCTCGGCGAATCCAGCTCGGTTGGGCAGCGTTCGGGAAGCTACGCTACATCTTCTCGTCGTCCAAGATACCACAGTGTCTCAAGACTAAAGTCTTTGACCAGTGTGTGTTGCCAGTGATGACTTACGGAACTGAAACGTGGTCGCTCACAATGGGTCTCATACGAAGGCTCAGAGTCACACAAAGGGCAATGGAAAGAGCTATGCTAGGAGTTTCTCTGCGTGATCGAATCAGAAATGAGGAGATCCGCAGAAGAACCAAAGTCACCGACATAGCTCTGCGAGTCGCTAAACTTAAGTGGCAGTGGGCAGGGCACATTGCTCGTAGAACCGATGGCCGATGGGGCAGTAAGGTTCTGGAGTGGCGGCCACGTACTGGAAGACGCAGCGTAGGGAGACCCCCAACAAGGTGGACCGATGACCTGGTGAAGGTCGCGGGAAGCCGATGGATGCGGGCAGCACAAGACCGGTCATCGTGGAAAGCCTTGGGGGAGGCCTTTGTCCAGCAGTGGACATCTATAGGCTGAGGAAGAAGGAAGAAGATATACTGTGACGAGTTTAACATTTTTTAATTATATAAATTTAAATTTTTGCACACCAGATCTATTGGCAGAATGTAAATTGGACACTTATATTTATTAACAGCTTACTATTTTGTACACCTACATTCTTGCAAATAAAGGATTATTATTATTATTACAATCGAAATCTGCGTTTATGGTCTGGCCGGATTTAAGAAAGCTGTAGTGAACGACGCCGGCACTAGTTCACTAAACCCTTACAAGTTATATATTTTTATTAAGTCATTTTTCGCTTAAGTGAGGATTTAGCTGATTTACCCGGGTTCAGGCATAGAGATGAGCGTTCAAGCCAAACCAACTTTGGTTTGCTGCTGTCCACAGAGCTTGTTCTTCAGATCGAAATTTCCAGAAGGAAAACGTGGAAATTAAAAACACACTGGGCTTTCTTTAGCAATACCGCCGCCATACACATATTTATATTTTTGCTTTTGCATTTCGTAAACTGAGTAACGCAAAGAAAAACTGAGTTTAGGAAAGAACAAATGAATTACGGATTTTAAAACTAAATCATGATTAAATATCTGAATGAATTTGAAATTGGATGTTTTTACCAAAGAGGAGATATTTGAAATTAAAGTGAATGGGGCCACATAAAACGAATTTCACATGTAAGAACTTAATATGTATGTACTTACGTGGGTGGGTAGGCCTAAAGCAAATATCTATACTAATATATAAAGCTGAATAGTTTGTTTCATTGTTTGTTTAAACGCGCTAATTTCAGGAACTACGGGTCTGATTTGAAATATTCCTTTTGCATTGGATAGCCCATTAATCCAGAAAGGCTTCAGGCCATATAACATCACGCTACGACCAATAGGAGCGGGGTATATAAAAAACGCGGGTGAAACCGCAAGGCGCAACTAGTGTCTACTAAAAATATTTAATTCACTTAAAAAAAAAACAAGTAAAGGACCTAAGAAATAACAATTGAACCACCAATTGGAAGAAGGGAATAAAAGCCGTTTTTGACAGGCTCCGTGGCGTAGCGCTAGCGAACGCGGCCGCTGCGCAAGGCGGCACGGGTTCGATCCCCGCGCAGTGCAAATATGTATATGCATTATATGCATTGGTCTGGTCCTGCTTCGGAAAGCACGTTAAGCCGTTGGTCCCGGTTGTCATACGAACACCTAAATGGCAGTCGTTACGGGTTGTTGGAGCCCTCAAAAGTTCAACAATTGGTCTAATTGAAAAGCTTCGATATCGCCTTCGGGTTGTGGAGGTCAGACGGCAGTCGCTTCACGGAAAATATCGAAGCTTTGCCAAATTAGCAGATGGACTGGTAAAGCGGACCTAAAAATTCCAAAGCTGAAAGAGCTTCGGATACGACTGGGATTAACGCTGAGATGATGATGAATAAAAGCGGTATTTGGCGAAATAGATTTTTTACTCATATTTGCGCTTTTCAATCGTAACACTACCCGTCAGATTCAAAACAGTTAGCCGGTTACTTAGCTCTTCGCCTAAACTATCAAAACATAAACATTCTGAGTATAAATGGTGGTAATAAAGGTTACTTAACCTGTTCCGAATTAATTGGCGGATTCTTAAAGATATCTTTTTTGCTCCAAAAATCAGGGACTAATCCTAAAATACACGATGAAAAAGCATACACGTCAAAACTACCCATAAACGAAAAAAAAATTGAATGATGTGCGAAAAATCATACATTAATATTCCTGAAGAGTAAAAGACGTTTTATGATTTGATTTCGACTTGGCTCACAACAACATTGGATGATGCTGATATAGATGAGGATTATTACGATATCTTATCTATGTTATTAATATAATAAATGCTAATATTGTTCTTTAATGTATGAGTTATTATTTTCAAAAATTGGAAAAAGGGAAAAATTTCAAGAATTTCAAACTACCCTGACTTTTATTTTTCTTTAGATAATGTAATTTTCTTTACAGCTTATTATCGGCAACAATGTGTATTACATTTAATTTTAAGATATCATGGGCATTTTAAGATTTTTTGGACAGGACGTCTGTCGGGTCTGCTAGTAATAATGCAGAGTAATATTATTTATTCAATTCTTGCAATGGATTGCACTCATATCTATATAACTGGGATCGCCCCACGGTGGACTAAGGAACACTATATTAGCCATTAACGTGGTTGCTAGCTCGAAAAAATCTTCCACAATGAACTCGATGCGATCGACGACACCATACACTGCCGCATTGTGTCGAGCCATTGATATCTTTTGAGGATCAATGTCTATTGCTATAACTGTTGGAAAAAATAACACAATATGTTAGCGTTAACGGTAAATATTTCAGTAGGTACGTACCAAAAGAATGGCTTTATAGCCCAACCGCTTACCTGAGACTTAAAGACCTTAAAATAATTGCAAAATAAAATATGGCGAAAAAAAAAGTTCATCGAGACTTTTGACAGTTGCCTACGTATAACCATGCTTTACATTTAATGTTGATTTGTGGCCTAGCTATCCATAAACATAATCAAATAAAAAAAGCTACCCATTTGTGCGCATTTCAGAGTAATTAGTAAAAATGTGATAAGAGTCAGAAAACGGAAAACCGCTCGCTAACTATTACGGTTTGAAATGTTGCTGTTTAAATCAATAGTAATGATATGGATTGGAATACGTCTACAATACGTATGTTCAAGGGTTACGTTCGATAGGAGGAGGAACAGAAGCTAAACTTGTGGAAACATTAAGGTTTGCTGACAGTGAAAATAAGACCTTCTCGAGTCTCAAAGAAGACGCAAGGCAAACAAACATGTTAACGTATGAAGAAGCATTGACCGTATTTATGAACTTAGATTTAACGATAGCACAATATTTGCACTTAAGAAATTTGACGAACGAACGAAAATGTTTTGTGTTTCTAGCATATTACAAAGTGCAAAAAAGTAAGACTACTCGCTATCCACCATCTTCAGCTATATACCTAAATTTATATAAATTATAAATTACTCATTTTGTGCAACAAACAACTAAACTCGCAAAGAAAATTTTTGAAAAATGGCGCAAACCGTAAAAGAATATAAGCAGAGATTTTTTTTTTCTTCACCCATTCGATTAGGCAAAGGGAACTATGCCCAGCCTATACAGCCAAGTCTTCAGTAGAATTTTTTTATTGATATGAAACAAAAATGAAATGAGATGAAATTAAATAAAACCTAACCTAACTCATTGAATTAAATCATTAAATCTGATATTGAAACAAATTAGTAGCTTCTTTTTAGAATTATTTGCATGAATCATAAAAACTTCTATGATTTTTTTAAAGTAAAAACTTCATGGTTGGTTTTTTTTTATTTTTAATAGACAATATTTTGACAGTTGGGAAAGAGAACGCACTAGTTCGGAAAAGGTAAAGAAAAAGCAAGAATGTGTAATAGCCCACTTTCCGAACGCTATACGTCCCTGTAATACACCACTTTTTGAGCAACTGTATTAAAAATATATTTATATTTGTTTGGGCGTTCTGCGCTCCTTACTTAGCTATAGTTGTGCATATCTTATTGTTATTTAATATTCATTCAATTTGTCCAAGTTCCATTATAATTGCTCTTGTATGTTGTTTATTTATTAGATGATATACATCTAATAAATAAATTTAATTAAACTAGTATGATACATTTAACGTACATATTTTTTGTAAACTATATGTAAATAGTACACTGTAGACTACCTGCACTATTTCTCTCTCCTCCCCCTTAGTATTCCATCCAAAGGTTGTCTGTAAAAGATCGATAGGACCGCCCATTGTGTCACCCTTTGTAAAATCTTTATATTTATGTTCTGTAATCTATATGGTGTACATAATAAAGAGTATTCTATTCTAGTCTAAACAAAAACCAACCTTATTACTTCCCCATATGGTCGTATTCGAGATGTATTCCGGATATATGAATTACGAACCGGTAAACATCGGGCCGCTTAAACAAAAGAATCGCATTCCAGAGTTATCTTTGGAATGCAATTCTTTTGTTCAAGCAGCTTATAAAAGTCACCTCGGATTATAGATAGGTAGTTATGTGAATGTGTTTACAACGAAGTCGTTAGTTAATTTATTACTGCTATTGAACAATGCAAATTTTTGGAACTATACAACAATATCTCTCTACCTTAGAAGATGGCGCAAATTTATTACGGAAACCGCAAACAAACTTAAAAAAAAAGTGTCCGAAAGAAACTACGACTAACAAAAGGATATATAGAAGCACGTTTGAAGATTATTGACGAAAATTGGATATCATTCAAGAAAGCACACCACGCAAAGATAACAGTAAAGATAACCCCCAAACAACAAAAAAAAGAGTTTGCCATATTTTTTGAATGAAGATTATTTTTTATGGAGATTTATTTGTACCTACAACATACTGCAGGTAAGTCAAAAACAAATATGTATGATAAAAATGTTTATTTCAAATGAAAAAACAAGTTATGGATCTTGGAAATAACAATTATTCTTACAACTAAGTAATTTCAGTGTTTACAGCAAGCCTACAATGAAAAACATTAAATGATACAACTCATTTAAAGTGATCTTTCTCTATTTACACTTACAAGTTATAAACTAGATAGGTAGGTATAGCTTATACGTAACGATTATCAAATACATACCAACATTATTTTAAATTAATATAAACGGATCAAATTGATAAACACTGGGTCTAGTCGAACTTACTAATCCGTAATCACTAACCATATTTACAAAGTCACAATATTATCAAAATATCACAAATTCCATATTTTTCAAATTCATATGTATAAATAGTACGTAGTCTACTTAGTAGAAATATGCTGTTATAGTGACGAATCTTTTGTCAAGGTAGTTTTACTCGATCTCCACTAAGCCGTCGACTTGTTTAGCTAGCGATAGTATCTGAAACAATATCAAAGGAACGTCTTGTACTGAACTTCACGTAAAACAAATATTAATTGAATGGTATTTTTAGTTTGTTTTCAGAGGGATGAGTATTTTTGAAAGAGTTATTAAAGTGTTTGAAATTAAATCGTTACATACTGAATTTTGTTGTGTTAGAATTAATGAATTTGTTTAAATTTTTGTCCAATACCTATGTCGCAATATAACAAAAAATTACAGGCTGTTTGTACATAATTGTTTATTATTTGTAAAAAAAATTGCTTTTACAGATGTAACAGAAAACTGGTTCTCACTTGTTCTAGCCTTGAGTTCCACGGGACGTAGAAAGTTATGTTCGGCGATAGTTCTCGCCAGCGCCATCAGTTCCGAGGCTGGCTTAGGTTTCTAAGTCGTACTCGTGATTCTGTAGAACAAACATGTTAAAATAAAAATCATAAATTCATACGTTCACTGACAGACCATGCGCTGGCAAAACCAGTGGGTGTAGTCTGGATGCAAGACATTTAGAAAAAAAAAAAATAGAAATGAAAAGGAAGGTATGAAAGGTTATATGTAGATTCGAAATTATTTTTGGACAGGACGTCTGTCGGATCTGCTAGTAATAAATAAGTAAATAAATATACAGAGTGGTGCTGACAATACGACAATAAATTAAATATCCTGTGCCTCAACACATTCTCAGTCTACCCATAAAAAATTATATAAATATATCCATTAGTTTAGTCACAGGAAATTATTTTTCATTTGGCACATTTTCTACATGATGTACAAGTTGATAAGAAAGCGCTTACAGGTTAATGACCGCCGTATCCAGCGGTACTAAACTTTCAACAAGTCGATACAGGAACGCGCTGTCACCCGCTGATCGGAGTTCATTGAACCAATAATTTAAAGGATGTTCTATTCCGTTTGCAATTTTATGCCATTTAGTTTGTTTGAAATTTTCATTTTTTTATTTTTGTTGCTAGGTTTTTTTCTATGGCTCAGGATTATTCCAATGAACCAGCATGGTCTGTGTTTTTATTTATTGTCGTATTGTCAGCACCACTCTCTATATATACGGACAAATCACACAGATTGAGCTAGCCCCAAAGTAAGTTCGAGACATGTGTTATGGGATACTAAATCAACGATACTATATTTATAATAGATACATATATAGATAAACATCGAAGACCCAGGCCAAGCAGAAAAGATCGTTTCCCATCATGACCTGGCCGGGAATTGAACCCGGGGCCTCCACGTCGCAGGCAGACATGTTGACCGATGCGCCACGGAGGACGACATATTACTAATGACGAGCAATATTATTTTATCAATTCTTGGAATGGATTCTTCTCACATCTATATAGGTAACTGGGACAGCCCCACGGTGGACTAAGGAACACTATATCAGCTTTTAACGTGGCTGCTAGCTCGAAAAAATCTCCCACAATAAACTCGATGCGATCGGCGACACCATACACTGCCGCATTGTGTCGAGCCATTGATATCTTTTGAGGATCAATGTCTATTGCTATAACTGTTGGACAAAATAAAACAATAAGTTAGCTTTAACGGTAAATATTTAAGTACGTACAAAAATAATGGCTTTATAGCCCAACCGCTTACCTGAGGCATTTAGGTAGCAGATTTACTTTTAAAGAACAACAGACAATTACCTATTCCTTGAGTTTTAGGAAACATGAATAAAAGCAATTATCTTTCACAATGCTTCACTTTTCCTTCTCCTTTGTCTAACAATGGCCCTTACCTTTCTTACTGGTATGAGCGAACTGTAGGTGCCTGCGCACTTTGGAAAATCGTAGAACAAGTGCCGATTAAAAATGCATGTTCTTTTTATTCTACGCAATAGTTTAAGGACCAAACTAAACTATAATATAAAAAATATGCATATTATATGAAATGGTTCTATTACAACACCACAAATTTTATAATTTCGACGGACCTCCGAATTAAGCCCGTTCATATCATCACTTTCAAATTGATTTTATTATTTTATGTTACAGGAATGTTATGTCCTCATCTTTTGAAAAATCTGAAACAACTAATAAGTATTGAATATAGTATTAACATTTACCTTAAAATAATTGCAAAATAAAATATGGGGAAAAAAAAGTTCATCGAGACCTTTGACAGTTGCCTACGTATACCCATGCATAATGTTGATTTGTGGCCTAGCTATCCATAAACATAATCAAATAAAAAAAGCTACCGATTTTTGCGAATTTCAGAGTAATTAGTAAAAATGTGATAAAAGGCAGAAAACGGAAAACCGCTCGCTAACTATTACGGTTTGAAATGTTGCTGTTTAAATCAATAGTTATGATATGGATAGGAATACGTCTATAATACGTATGTTCAAGGGTTATGTTCGATAGGAGGAGGAACAGAAGCAAAACTTGTGGAAATATTAAGAGTGGGCTGTCAAAAAAATCAAAGCACGCTAGCCCCGCCTACACACCCCGCTACCCGCTAGGGACACTCGTCAACCACGCGGTCGGTGTCTGGAATTGCGAACACAGAAAGCATAGAGTGTCTTGTAACTTTTTTTTTGGGTTGGGTAGGGAGAGTAACAAACACCACATATGATTTTTTAGATAAGTACAAGTTTATTATACTCGTGTGAATTAAATAGTTATCACAAAAAGTATTTTGCTGAGTTTTATACAATCACTCTTTCATTAACAAGGAATTTACGTAAACAACTACTAGTAGTACTACTACTACTAAACTTAATTAAATTTATAAAGCACTAAACTTATTAAAATAAAAATTGCCATTTAGGTAAATTAACTAATTTGAATTTTGCGTCCTAAATTGTAAGTGAGAATAACAAAAAATAATAATCAAATAGAACCATAATATAATTTAAGTGTTTCGAAAAATAGAATCAATAAAAAGACAATAAAAGTAGTCAATAAATAAATTTAGATTTGTGCGTCATTAATTGTAATTGAGAATAAATATAGATAAAATGATTGATTTTCTGAAATAGAGTTATATTTCACTGAAATCTAATTTGCGTTTCTTTTTTAACGGTGGTTGTGCACTTGTACATGCATGTTCTGAAAGATCATTTTTATTTGAAACTTGGGCTTTTACGTTTTGTGGATCCCTTATCATCTTTTTTTTGGGATGTCGTGGGTCTACCAATTCAGGCAACAAACAGTCCATATAAAAAGATACTACTTTGGGTTCCATTTCCTTGTTCCAGAAGTTATCGTCCTTTTCAATCACTTCGATTTTTAATTTGTTATAATAAATAACGTTGTGCATTTCAATAGATTTACTAAAACCTTCCGCTAGGATTGTTGCCTCCATCCCTGTAGATGGGCCATTATAATTTTTAAAACATCTGTGCTGTTTAGGATTTGCCCCAGTCCTTTGGCAAATACAGCAATATTTATTTTTAACTGCCATGAACAAAACTTTACCAGTACGCCTACCTATTATTGTTGCACAGCCAGAGTTAGCTGCGTAATTAGTTTGGTACGAGCGCCGACTCCAACCAGCCCCGGATCTTCAATTTTTTTTAGGCGGGGCAATAACTGAAAAATGCCGCCCCGCCTACCTACTTATGTTTATTTTCACATTTATCATCCATATAATTTCAGCTGTCAATATGTAGGATATATATTTAACAGGGTAGAGTTTAAAATAAAAATAATAATAAAAATCAAATATATTATTAAATTTGTGAATTGAAATTACAATTTTACTTTTCGAGCTTTTTGTTCTGCAAATAAATCTATAGCCTTGTCATAATTTAACTCGTGTGCGATACGTTTATAATAATTTTAAAGTAATTTTCTATCGCTAAGATTGCAAGATCCGATAAGCGTTCCTGGCTCATAGAAGATCGCAAATAATTTTTAATCAGTTTTAGTTTGCTAAAACTTCGCTCGCAGCTTGCGGACGTAGTAGGAAGCGTAGAGTAAATTCGCAGAGCAATACAAATATTAGAAAAAGCATCCTGCAAATCATGGGCATAGATTTGTTGCAAGAGATAAAAAACTGTTAGCATTTTCTAGGTATATCACCAAATGAAACTGGAGCTTGCTCTTTAAAAGCATGAAGTTCCTGGCAGAATTCATCGGCACTTAAATCTCGCTCGTATTTTCGAGCCAAATCTGCTCCATACTTTTGTAATTCTTCATTTGACATTTTCAAAATGTTAGTACCATTAAGAAAAGCAAAATTCAAATTCAGCATGGTGGCACAATCAAATCTCTTTTTAATTTCTGATATGATTCGATCAAATAACATCATTATTTCTTTAGAAAAAAGTTGAACAGGTTGGAGTCTTGGCAATTCGTCTTCACACATCTCGTCGATGTTTTTTTTTACGTTTCGGAATTCGTTTGTTTTGCAAAATAGGGTCAACACCACATTTTTCAGCTACTTCGCCAGCTTCTTTTATCCAATATTCCATTGGATTTTGTCTCATTTTTTGCAAAGTTTTGAGCAGACCATCCATTAGTGCGACGGACGTGCGATTCCTCAGCTATCTCTTCTTGTATTTTTATGTATTTCTTTTCTTTTATTTCTGTCAAATCAATTGCAGCTGTAAACTGTTTAAGTTGAATATAGCCGCCGCCGCTGGCCATAGTACCTGCTATAGCTTCTTTGTTAATTTCTGGGTTCGTGGTATTTATTACAAACCGTTTTTTGCACATTGCAATTTTAATTGCGAATGTAGTCCCTTTTGTTGTTCGGAAACTACTTGTATATGACTCATCCCACAATCGAAAAGAGATTCATGAGTTGCAACGCATTTTAATTCGTCTAAAAAGAATTTTATATCAACTATTCTTCTTCCACTAAGTATTCACACAGCATTCCTAAAAAAATAATCAGTTAAAATTTCAGGTTATTTAAGAAATCGCAATAATCCATAGTGTGTTACAATTACAATGAATTGGGTTCGCGTAAATAGATCAAAGACACTGGACAGTTTAGAAAAATATATCAAAAAGATTACTTAGGGTCATAAGTATAAACTACATACCATATCAGTAAGCAACTTCTCAGTTTTTGTTGTCGATTTGCTTTTACAGCATTTGTTATTTCGAGCTGTCTTTTTAGGTGGGGTGTTCTCTTTATCATTTGCGGATTCCGTAACACTAAAAAATAATGTAATCATCATACAGTAAATAAAAAAAAGTCAAATAGAAATCAATAGAAGAGAAAAAGTTAATGCTCACGGAACTGGAACTGTCAATAAATTAAAATGTTCAGTATGTAACTCCATAGATTCCTGTTCTACGTCAACATGTTTGTTCCTGCGAAAGAAATATTTTATATAAAAAGAAATATTTAAATAAAGAAAAAAAAATATCTAAAAGTCCATTCGGCTACTCCACAGGTTTCTGTGAACTTGACAGGTTTGTGTGAATTTGATGTTGAAACATCAAATTTCTTGTTTCACCAAAATAAATATAAATATATGTAGACGTAAATACTTACATTTTAGACTCTCTTCCTCGTTTAGCTAAATCCTTGAACAATTTTGAAGATTTTCTTTTAGAAATATATTTTTTATTTGTTTTATTTCCCATCGTGTTTCGTAGTCAGGCGTGAGCGCAACGAGCACAGATCCTTCCTCGAGAGCGCGTGGCGCGAGACTGATTTCAGAACCGTGCCCCGGGGCATTGTGCATTGCGCGGTAGTCAATAGTGCAGAATATCGCGTAGCAACGGTCTAAACGCTATAGCACGAAAGTAAATGTCGTAAGTCTCAAAACTGTTTATGATGATTTCTTAAAAATTAAATACAATAGAAATATTTCCTTTAGGCATCATTTTAAAAAGTGTGTGATTGTATTAATGCAAGATAAATAATGATTGTAACTCAATTAGTGTAACAGATATTTGTTAAAAAGCCCAGAAAGATTCATAATTTCGAAAAATATAACGATCGAGTCAAAATAAATGAATCGTGTTTTCCGTTAGGCAAATATCAGTTAAATATACAAAGATTAAATAAATCCCACTTTCATTTAAGCCAATCATCTTCAGTGATCGTAATACTCATTAGAAAACTTAGCAAAATTTTACAGCCCGCTCTTAAGGTTTGCTGACCGTGAAAATAAGACCTTCTCGAGTCTCAAAGAAGACGCAAGGCAGACAAAATTGTTAACGGATGAAGAAGCATTGACCGTATTTATGGACTTAGATTTAACGATAGCACAATATTTGCACTTAAGAAATTTGACGAATGAATGAAAATGTTTTGTATTTCTAGCATATTACAAAGTGCAAAAAGGTAAAACTACTTGCTATACACCATCTTCAGCACATAGAATTACAAAGAAATTACAGACACATTTGCAAAAATAGTAACACTTCATGATTTATTAGATCACACTGCTGCTAGAATATTGACAATGTATGGGAATGGATTGACTAACTTACTTCTTTCTATTCAGTAAATGGGGCTGTGAGAGCTCATCCGGTCAATGTAAGTACAAACAGAAACAAATTTATTTAACACTTCTGTGGTGCCTATTATATTAGTTAACGAGCTAACATGTGATGTTGTTGGGCAAAATTAATAGAATTTTGCAAAATAACTCCCGAGAAATATAAAACTGTTGTAAAATTGTTTGTCTCCATCATTAATTAACAAGGAAGGCGAGGGAGTGCAAGTGAAGCATGATCTGTTTCTTACAATGACAGAAGGCAAAGTATTTACAGGTACGCCTTCGAGTTCCATATGCAGAATATGTAGAGCTACTCCACGCCAAATGGACGGTTTGACTAAAGTAAGTGCTGGGCCTGAAAATGAAGATTCTTATCAATACGAACTATCTACTGTGCACGCCTGGATTCGTTGTATGGAAATAATGATACATATGTATTTTCTATGGTCTGTCTTACCAAACATGCATCATGCATCCAAAGTACCTAAGAGAAGAAAACTCTGGTACAAAGGAGTTTCCGTGATGATAGAAGAGAGTAATATTGTCAGATGATTTTTTACAATGCAAGCTGCTCTGCTGAAATTACAGGACTGAATATAAATTTAATTGAATGACTTTATATAATTCTGCAAGCTCTTTCATCCGTTGTATTGATAAATGCTGAAAAATTTTGCTATGGAGACTGCCAGGATCTATGAGAGCAATTGTGAATGGTACTACATGCCATCTTCGGTTCACAAAATTTTTACTAATGGAGAAAGTCTTATAAAGCATTTTGCAGTACCTATTCGGCAACTTTCGGAAGACGCACAAGAATCTCGTAAAAAGAATTATAAAAAATTTCGTCTACACACGAGCCCACGAGGGTGTATTTCATACTCTTTTCTTTAACTTGTTTTATTTAGCAACACCGCCGCCATACACATATTATTATTGATGATTAAATACATATATGAATTTGAAATTGGACTGTGTTACCTAAATTACTTTCAAAATCAAAGTAAATAGTACGTCAAAAAAATTAATTCACATATAAGAACTTAAGAGTGGACTCTAGTGCCGAGGAATTTAAGAAATAGGTATTTGAAGAATCTATTGCCGTCACGCCGCTTTCAACCTTTCCCCGTAAAGTGCAAAAGGGACAGTTGCAACTCAGGCTGATTTTACCTACAAAAACATTGACCAAAAGATGTCGTATTCCGCTGTTTTGTTTTTCAAAACACGAGAGATCTCAATTATTTTTATATCAAAATTTAGAGCAGTGATTCCCAAAGTGGTCCAGGTGGACCCCCAGGGGTCCACGGGAGACTTGCTGGGGGTCTACGTAGGCGTGAACAAAAAATGGGGGTCCATAAGATGTTAATGGGGGTCCACGAAAATTTATCTGCTTTTGATAGTAAAGAGCAAAAATGTAAGCATAGTTTTTATATGGGCCTACCTACATTGTTTTAAGTACCTATCTAAGGAGATAATATTTTAATAAGGCAAGCGACTGTTACTTGTCCAAACTTGCGTATTCGATATTACGTACAATTTCGTGTACAGACTTGCAAAGCGCTATCCGCCCGACAATGCTTAATGCTTGTTCAGACATGAACTTGATCACCACTATAAATACTTGATGCCAAAGGCAAACTCATTCATTTGTTTCCGGAATTTCGAAAAAAAGGTGTGAGAAAATTTATATCTCTGTTTGCTAGTGCCGGTGAAAAGTAACTAGCCTAAGTTTTTTTTGTTATAGTACTTAAGTATTTTGTTTACGTGTACTAGTCGGTTGATCACAACGGCTTGTATAGATAGGTAACTTAGTAACTTACAGATATTTTAATTGTCCTCTTTCGATTTGAAGACAAACACAGCACGTTTTATTCAATTGTTTTTTCACGAGAGAAGCACTGCCTCTCTAAAAAGGCCGAATAGGCAATATTGCAGAGCAATTAATTTTGTAATTTTTCTTGCAAATAACTACTAATTTTATAAAACAGTAATTTCATAATCATTTTAAATTGATTTTGAAGTAACTATTTTATCAAAACTATTCCTTTTCGGAAAGAGCGAGCGGTGCGCGGGCGACGGGAAAAGGGCGGGGCTTGAACTTCGATGCCAGTTTGTCACGTTTTAACAATGAAGCCGCAGACAAAAAATACGCAAATACACGGAGCGCGTGAACTCATTGATTTAATAAAATGTTAGTTATCGTTTTTATGGACAATTTTGGGATTTCGATTTTTATTATTTCCTACACAAATATGATCAGTATTCGATACTGAGTACACCAATTTTTATTTATACTATTAAAAATTTGTGGTAAATTATGTACTTTAAAATTGATACCGTTTTGTGAAAACGTCTGTATTTGTCTCAGCGATTTATTAGTGCCCTTTACAAGCCGTAATTCTATTTCCGCGTGCTGACAAAGGCTGCGGTGTGATACCTATATTCAGAAAAAAACTTGGTTACTAAAACATTTTTTTTACAGGTAAGGTAACTGACACGAAACATGGCTACAGCAAAGAAAAAATGTCGACAATATAGTGTCGATTTTTTGAAATATGGTTTTGTTCCATCAGAGGCAGACAAACAATTGCCCATGTGCCTATTATGCAACAAAGTTTTGAGCAATGACTCTATGAAACCATCAAAGCTCGAAGATCATCTAAAAAGGTGTCATACTGATAAAATAGGTAAAGATTTAAAATATTTTCAAACATTGAAAGAAAAATATGGAAAGAGACCCACCATGCACAGTATGTTCGCTTCAACATCTCAAAGTAACGATGATGGCTTGCGGGCATCTTACAATATCTCATTACTTATAGCAAAATCTGGAAAACCACACACTATTGGAGAACAATTAATTTTACCCGCTGTTGAAGAGGTTTTAAAAACTGTTTTGCACAAATCTCCATTTGACGTACTAAAAAGAATTCCATTAAGTAACAATACTGTACAAAGACGCATTGATGAAATGAGCTCTGATATCGAAAGCTTTTTGTGCAATCATCTGCAAAAAACTCATTTTTCCATACAACTGGACGAGTCAACGTTACCCGGTAATGAAGCATTACTATTGGCATATGTCCGATTTATTATTGAGGAAGAAATTCACGAAGAATTGCTATTTGCCAGAACTTTGGAGACTGACACTAAAGGCGAATCAATATTTAATGCCCTGAGTATTTTTTTTTACGGAATAATCGATTCCATTTACAAACATTATTTCAGTGGCAACAGACGGAGCTCCTGCAATGGTCGGGCGATATCGTGGGTTTATAAGTCATCTCAAAAGAATTATACCAGGACTTACAGCTATTCATTGCGTAATCCACCGACAGCATCTTGTGGCAAAACATTTAAGTGACAGGTTGAACCAATCTCTTCATTTTGTAATAAAAGCTGTCAACAAAATCAGAAGCAATGCATTGAACACGCGTTTATTTGCTCAATTGTGCGACGAAAATGATGAAGACTTCCAACGACTGCTCTTACATACTGAAGTACGCTGGTTGTCGAAAGGTGCATGCTTAACGAGATTTTACTCAGTTTTCGATTCCATATTAGAGTTCTTAGAAAGGAGAGATCCAGATTTAAAAGAAAACTTGATCAAATTCAAAGCAGACATTGCGTATTTGACAGATTTGTTTAAAAAAATTAATGATATTATCTTGCAGTTACAAGGGGACAGCCTGAATTTTATAAAAACAAAAGGGATAATTTCGGCTTTTCTTGGGAAATTGAAAGGACATTGCTAAAATTCCATACATTGAATGCCCCAGAATTGACAGCAATAAGAAAATGCTAGTTGTGTTTGGAATGATTCATGTAATCATATCAGGTATTTGTTGATACACGGACAAGCTTAGGAACCGAGTATCAAACTAAAATGTGTTTGATTTTTAGGTTATATAATCGTAAAGAAAACTGAATAGATTTATTATTTCTTTTACGTTTAGTAAGAAAATGAATGTAATCATCAAATGTGTAAATAATACAAGTAATTTATTGTCTAGCCTTTTACCAATTGTTCTTCTGAACGGAAAAGGCAAAGGCATAGTACGCCATACAGCCTAGTCTTTAGTAATTTTTTCTTGAGTAAGTTTCTATCCTAACTTATCCTAGCTTAACTTAACTAATCTATCTCCTTTCTTTTCCTGCGTGAGGCCGACAAGAAAGAATTTGGAGTAAGGACATGATGTGGCCACTGTGCTACATTATTTCACTGTTCTTTATAAATTATTCACTGAATGCACTTTTTACTACATAAATCACGCGATTTTATTTAGTAAACAACACCATAAATAATTTTAAAAGTCCAATGAAAAATGAGCGTGACACTCATCCCGCCAAAAAAAAAAATCGCGAGTAACAAACATAACAAAACAATTGGAGATGTCACTCATTTCCGCATCTGTAGAATCGATACCGCTATTTGAACTAACGATTTGAGAATCGATTTTGTTTAATATCGATAAAAACACTATTATTACGCTATTTTACAGATTGCGTTTAATGTATTTTGATAACAAATGTAGTCATAATAATAAAAAATGCATACATTAAATAAAACTTCATGTTTTTTAATTCATAAATACAATTATTAAACTATCGATTTCGTAAAAACAAGAAGCAACATCTGTAAAGCTCTTGACATGGCAGCAATTTATATGACAGACAAATTGTTTAGTAGTTACAAGGCTTTTAATTATTCGTTTTAAACCCACGCTTGTCCGTTAACTATGGATATTTGCATATAATATAAAAAAATGAAAGAAAAATTATAATGCAGGACATTTATTTGTCCATGCTGGGGCGAATTTCGGCGATCTCCTTTATAAAGCAAAACATTAGTCAGCGCGAATTCTCTCAATTTCCAAACTTGTCACAGGTAGAATGTATTGATGAGGATATCCATACCTACAGTCAACATTTAAGTGCCCTGCATGATGACTTCAAAACCAGGTTTGAAGATATACTGACGGTTCATCAAATGGATTTATGATCCATGGTGACATATCCATATATGTCACCATGGATCATAAATCCATTTGATGAAACGGAAGTTGCCAATGTTGTATTACAAGAGGAGCTGCTCGAGTTAAATACTAATGAGGAGCTGAAGGTGAAATTTAGAAAAGGCTACGCAACATTTTGGCTGCAAGCAGAAATACCCGAAAAATATCCTGGACTGTGGGAAATCGCAAGGAAATTTTTAATAGCTTTTCCCTCGTCATACCTTGTCGAAAGGAGTTTTAGTGCCGTTACAAACCTCTTAACAAAAAAAGGAGCAAATTAAACATCACAGAGCGGGGGGATTTGCGATTATTGCTCACAAAAATAAAGCCAAACATTGATCGTTTGCTGACACTCCATCAGATACATCCTTCCCATTAATTAAAATTATGACCTGACCCTATATTACCTTAATATTTTTTTCTTGTAATTCTATTCTTTTAATAAATAAAGTGATATAAAATGTACCATTTTTCGTTTTTGTTTTACATATCGGAATATAGGGACAGAACTCAGAAGTGACACAATTTTTATTTTTTGGCGACTTTAAGAATGTGGTAGAAATGTAGCAGCAGGGGGTCCACCGAAACCAGTAAAATTTTGAAAGTGGTCCACGAGAAAAATAAGTTTGGGAACTACTGATTTAGAGGATAAGTACAGTATACCTATGCCTTTATTATTATTTTTTTTTTTTTTGTCAAAAACTTATCACATTTGTGTTATTTATAGTCGTCTGAACATCGCGGTAAGAATGGGTTATTTTTCGGGATTTGGAAACATCATTTTTCTTTTATTAATTAAGTTTTCGAAAAAAATCAAATAATAGGGGCGCGTGTAATCAAGGTGTAAAATTGTAGAATAAAAATCATTGCTCTAACAGCTCTATGCTTATGCAATGCTCTAAATAAGTTTGTATGGAGAAAACGCCACCAGAGTTCCCTCTTAACACTTACGTAGTTGGGTGGGTCTAAAACAAATATGAAACTAAAGGAGCCCATGTCTCATGAAGTAAAGAGCGATGACGTCGGTGACATTTCTGACAAGACACTGGTAGTCTACATCTCTTTACCGAGTGCCCAAGTGCTAGACAGTTAAAGCATAACAGTTTGTTTTTGACATATTCCCGAAGGAAATCTAAAAAGCGCTATATAACCGAATACCACGCGGGCGAAGCCGCAGGCGGAAAGCTAGTATAAAAAACAAACAATGAAAAAAAAAGCCTTTTATTTCATGCATAATAAGATTCACACATATTATAAATAAATTTAAATTTCATAAATATTATTATAAGGTTTTCATGTTCATAAAACTTAATTTAACAACATCAATAAAATACCCAATATACCTATTATTAATTACATTTCTTTTTTAACAATATTATTAATTTTAAATTAAAAACATACTCATTAAATAGATAAAAAATTGATTATGATAAATTCTTTCAGATATTTACGAAGAAAAATAGCTTGCATGCATGAACCCCTCTAATATTGAGGGTGAAGGCCTCCTCCAGAGAACCCCAGCGGTCACGGTCTTTGGCTACTTTCATCCAGTTTTCCGCTGCAACTCGTTTGATGTCGTCTGTCCATCTAGTTACAGGTCTTCCCCTTTTTTGAGGGCAATTTCATAAGTAAAGAACTATTATAACGTGCAGTTTAAATTATAAATGGAATGATAAAAAACTGATATATTAATATGCATATAACGCGACTATGACAATAAAGATACAAAACCTCAGAAAAGTATACAATGTTAGTGCTGTAGACAACTCATTTGATCCTAAAACATATGGTCAAAAACCACGAGAGGAATACATACCTGAAGATCCCAATAAATCAGGTAGTATGCCTAAACAACTCAAATTGCGACTCGAGCCACGCTAAGACGGAAAATCAATGTTAACCATAGGCTGGTTAACGGTGCCATGGGTGTAGATTGGCCTGCACTACGTAGGAAGCAGTAGCTACCTATCTGGGAAGTATTGGAGATAAAATTTTCAGTTGTTTGGAAAAGCGTGGTCACACGTTGTCAAGGTGCTACGTTAGGTAGGTATCTACCAAGATGCCTAACTTGTGACTATTCGCCTTGAAAATTTATCTCTAAATAGTGAATATTGCATACTTCAGAATAGTATTGTATGACATTATTGTCAATTTACAACGAAGGCGTCTTGGTAGAGTCTACTGTGTCCATTTACTTGCAACTACATTAGCAACTTTGTTCAGTTCAGTATTCTGAAAATCTTGTTTTATACTTTTTCAGCGTCGTTTTTTGTCGTAGTTGGGTTTTAGTTTTTCTACTTTTTATTATTTGTACTATTTTGGTGTTAGTGTGTGGCGAAGTGTATTTGTGGCGCATAATATTAACAAAAGTTAAACTCATGAACTAAAAACTAGGTACTTGACATATTACATCTACACGCACATATAACAACATAAGCCCGAAGGCATATAGTGCAGAGGATATTTTTATGGGAGTTTTAGCCATTTATCAAACTGTTTCCGCCTTCACCGCGTAGAGTTACTCCCAGCTTATGTTGTTTTCATTAGTGCATTACATATTCTATTAATGTTCACAATGCTCTATATTGCATAAAGCGATTCACAGTTCTCGTAATCCGCGCTTTACTCTTATCGCTCATATTTAACATCATTAAAGCATTCTTGTAATTATGTACAAGCATAAAGTACTCGTGAAGCTCTTTCACGTGCCAAACACGGTATATTTATTTTAATTTTATATTAACATAGAACTTTTTGTCCGCTAGAGGGCGCAACACTAAATTTGGTGACAACCTTTATAGCTCATAACCAACATAATATCAAGGCCCTTCTAATGGTATTGCAGTGGTCTTATTCTGATAAGTAGTAAAGAAACTATGAACGAAAAGATGTGAATTATATGCAACCAGCCCATGAATTCAGGTAAAGTCACAAGCAAATGCTAGCAATATATATATATTCAAAATGTACAAGTAAAGCGCTTTCAAATGATACCAAACACGGCATATTTATCTTAACTTTATTTTTTTACTCTGTATGTTTTGTCCGCTAGAGGGCGCCACATTAGATTTTGTGAAACCCCATATAGCCTATAACCAGCGGACAATTAAGACGCTTCTAAAGATATGTCATTTGTCGAATTCTGATAAGTAGTTTAGAAGTTACGAGGGAACAGATGAACATACATACATACATACATACATACATATATACATACATACATACATACATACATACATACATACATAGCCTGTCAAAATCATAACCCTCCTTTTGCTTTGCCGTAGTCGGGTAAAAATTGCTAAATCAACCACATGACATACACTCATTTAAGGATCCAAATACGTTATATATTTCTTAACTAAAATGACATAAATAAAATAATACTTAAAAAGAACATAAATTTTATTTATTTCATTCATTAAAACAATTTACATTGTGTTGAATATCTACAAACCCACCTGCATGAATAACTACAATTAAAAATCAACTGAAAAGACTAAAACAAGATGTAAATTCAATGATAAGGCATTTAAAAAAAATAACAATGATTAGGTGCTTAAATCCAGAAACATAAATTGAAACAGTACCAAACTTATGTACAGACGACATCACATCAAGCTACTACAATCTGTCAGATTTCCTTATTAGATTATCAACTTTATCTCTAAAGCACTATGGATCTATGTTGTTGGAAATATCTGACAGTTTGGGGTAGCTTGACCTGCTATGGTCCGTACCTACGTATTGTACACGTAGAAATATCAGCACAGTAGTCAGTCAGTTTCAATTTTTTGCAAAAGTTATAAACAGAACTACATTCGGAGCATACACAAAGCGCGTATCTTGTACAATATGAGTGTATGTAATATTCTTTATTATCTTGTATCTCCAGAACCACTAAACGGATTTTCACATTTGAGACATCGTTAGATTTGTCTTAGACAGTTGACATTATAAAAAACAAAATGTGGATGTTTGACGAAATGGCGCGTTTTTTGTTTTCAAATAACATTTTTTTTTTAATTCCGATATTTCCGTAGTTACTTTCGAAACCAGAATGTTTTGTTTAGCACATATCTTATTGATTTTGCCCAAATTCGGATTTTCAGTTATTTAGTAGTTCCAAAATTTACTGTTTCAGGTTTTTAACGTCACCATTGGGGGACTGCGCCAGTTCTTTACCGGGTCTTTTGATCCGGTTTATATTTACGAAGGAACTGTATCTCAATTGTATCGTGTTTAAATCTGATTCCGATTGAGAAAGACCCACTGGCGTCTTAGGAGTTGCAGGGGAAGTGCGTTTTATCGACATATTAACTGCAGTAAAGAATTCTCCCTTTATAATATTCCTTTTAGACCTGTCCTTTGTACACATAACTAACGATGACTGTGTAGCACTGGAGGTGGCGTAGCGTTCTCGTAGTAAGTGTCTCTGGCGTAGCGGTGAACAACGGCGGCTCGTAGCAGCGGCGCGTAGCACACGTAGCCGATGACTAATTCACTATGTGCGTCACCTGTTATCGTGCAGCAAACCAGACGCGCGCTTTCAGTTGTTTTTAAATTTAGGTTGATAAAACTACGGCTGTCTCTGTCTGGGACCGCCCACTGGGCATGGCCAGTAGAATAATATTGTTCTAGCGAGACAAGGAATAGGTTTTTAAGAGGTTCTTCAACCAATCAAAAAAAAGTTCTTTAAATTGACAAAGAGGCGCTGAGTGCAGCGACACACAATTGTGCGCAACCCGTACCACGGCGGAACTGCCTTTAACGTGGCTGTGACTGCTAGCTCGAAGCAATCTCTGATGATGATGACTGTAGAACAAGTGGTAAGTGGATCAAAATTGCGACTGGAAAATGCATGTCGTCTATGTTTGTGACAAATTGGTAAGACGATTAAAAGACACGGTCTCAACTGAAGCGGCTCTATGTGCTTATCACGGATACGATTCCTCGGTTCTGTCCTATGGTCTCTTGTTGTGGGGTAACTCGGTAGATATCAATAAAGTATTTATAGTACAAAAAAAATGTGTGCGTGCTATCTGTAGAACGGGGTACATGGATAGCAGTAAGCCTCTTTTTAAAAAATACAATATATTACCTTTAGCATATATGTAAATGTACATTAAAGAATTGTGCCTACTAGTACGACAACATCCTGAAAATTTTATTAAGCATAGAGATGAAACCAAAAGGAGTGTTGCTTCTAGAGACAGATATAGGCTCTGCTTACCACAATGCATGCTTTATTTGTATAAAAGAAATTCTTATATCATGGCTATTAAGGTATACAACGTGTAACAAATAGGGTATATACATACCAAGGGCATGGCATCTTTAGATGATATCAAACGATATCGGAAGGGTTTCAACTCAAAATAAAATACTCAAAAAATTGGTAAGTACCAAATTTTCGGTTTCGTGTGTTTCTTAAAATAAAATCATAACAAACGTGGCAGCACACTACATATGTTAATAACTACTCGTTACCCGTCACGTTACTTGCCAAAATCCGATAAATGTCTTCAATATCTCTGTGCGACTAGTATGATAGTAGCCTATAACAGGCGGTGTTTTTCCTCATAACTTCCTAACATAAAGAGTTAAGATTAAAAAACCCTTCCAATATCGTTTGATATCATGTAAAGATGCCATGCCTTTGTTATGTATATACCCTTTATGTTTACTACGTATGTACTCTTTATGTTACACGGCAGTCGCTTCACGGATAATATCGAAGTTTAGCCAAAATCAGCAGTTGGACTGGTAAAGCGGACCCAGACTCCACAGACAGCTGAAAAGCTACGGATGCGACTGGGATTAAAGCTGAGAAGATGATCATGATGATGATAATGTGACGAGTTTAACATTTATTAACAATTTAAATATTAATTAGTATAATATTAATTTAAATATGATCACTAACCATATTTACAAAGTCTCAATATTATCAAAACATTATACATATTTTTCAAATTCAGATGTACAGGCGATAGCACATCCAGCTACTACAGTCTGTAAGATTTCTTTATTCAATTTTGAACTTTACCTATAAAGTATTAAGGCTCAAGGTTGATCGAGACTATTTGGCAGTTTCGGGTAGCTTGACCTGCTGTCGTCTGTACTAATGATTCACTTAGTAGAAATATGATGTTAAAGCGACGAATCTTTTATCAAGAAAGTTTTGCTCGATCTCCACTGAGCCGCCGACTTGTTTAGCTAGTGATAGTATCTGAAACAATATCAAAGGAACGTCTTCTACTGAATTTCACGTAAAAAAATATTAATTGAATGATATTTTTAGTTTGTTTTCAGAGGAATGAGTATTTTTGAAAGAGTTATAAAAGTGTTTGAAATCAAAGCGTATACTGAATTTTGTTCTGTAGGAATTAAAGTAATTGTTTAACCCATATTTGTTTTAATTTTTGTCCATTACCAGTGTCGAAATATTACAAAAATTCACAGCGTATTTGTACATATCTATATATATACAGTTTACTAAAAAACGCTCAAATCTATGCTAATATATAAAGCTGAAGAGTTTGTTTGTTTGTTTGATGACACCAATCTCAGGAACTACAAGTCCGATTTGAAAAATTCTTTTTGCATTTGATAGCCCATTAAATCGGAAAAGCTATTAGCTATAAATCAAAGATCAAGCTGCGACCAATAGCAGAAGAGCATAACTTACTCCACGCGGACAAAGACGCTGGGGGCCGCTAGTCTTTTAAATATTATATTTTTCAGACTCAAAAATAAACTGGTTACACCCGTTCCAGCCTTGAGTTCCTCGGGAGGTAGAACGTTATGTTCGGCGATATTGTTCTCGCCAACGCCATCAGTTCCGAGACTGGCTTAGGTTTCAACATCGTTTCTAAGTCGTACTCGTGATTCTGTAGAACAAACGTGTTAAAATAAAAATCTTAAATTAATACGTTCACTGACAGACCATGCGCTGACAAAACCAATGGGTGTAGTCTGGATGCAAGACAGTTAGAAAACAAAAACAGAAGTTTCGTCCCAAAGGGGATGAAAAGGAAGGGATGAAAGGTTATATACAGTGAAATCTGGTTAAGTGAGAAATCAAGGGACCTGCAATGTCGTTTCACTTATAGAGGTATTCCACTTACCCAGTGTCTCAGATATACAGGTATAAATAAATATCTGTCTCATTTACAGAGGGTTCCATTAATAGAAACGGATATTAACTTCAGTTTTTCACGAAATGATGACGATTGTAGCTTTCGATTTGGCATTTTTCAAATAAACATCTGTATGATAGTAAAGCGAAACTAAAACTGAAGGTAATTGAAGGTCAAAATTTGTACTTAAGTACGTGGAATTACGTGTCGAACTTTTGGGTAGAATAAGAATGAGTAAACAAACAATGTTATCTCAGTTACAGAGGTTTATGCATATAAAATTTACTTGCTGTCTCAGTTATAGAGGCAACTATGATGATAAATCGAAAGAACAAATCCCAGATATAGAGGTTTACCTCGTCCCACTAACAGAGGTAATTCAGTGCCGAAGTGTTGGGACCTCAGCATATGTTCCAGTTATGGAGGTTTCTCACTTATCCAGGTCCCACTTAACCAAGTTTCACTGTAGTATATATATATATATATATATATATATATATAATGTAGATACGAATTTTTTTTTTTTTGACTGGACGTCTGTCGGGTCTGCTAGTAATAATGAAGAGCAATATTATTTTATCAATTCTTGCAATGGATTCTACTCACATCTATACAACGTGTAACAAAAAGGGTATATACATACCAAGGGCTTGGCATCTTTAGATGATATCAAACAATATCGGAAGGGTTTCAACTCAAAATAAAATACTCAAAAAATTGGTACCAAATTTTCGGTTTCGTGTGTTTCTTAAAATCAAACCATAACAAACGTGGCACCACACTACATACGTTAATAACTACTCGTTACCCGTCACGTTACTTGCCAAAATCCGATAAATGTCTCAATATCTCTGTGCGACTAGTATGGTAGTAGCCTATCACAGGCGGTGTTTTTCCTCATAACTTCCTAACATAAAGAGATAGGATTAAAAAACCCTTCCAATATCGCGTGATATCATGTAAAGATGCCATGCCTTTGTTATGCATATACCCATTATGTTACACGTTGTATAACTGGGTCCTCCCCATGGGGGACTAAGGACAATCATATCAGCCTTTAACGTGATTGCTAGCTCGAAGAAATCTTCCGCAATGAACTGGATGCGATCGGTGTCACTATACACTGTCGCGATGTGTCGAGGCATTAATATATTTTAAGGATCAATGTCTATTGCTATTACTGTTGGACAAAATAAAACAATATGTTAGCTTTAATATTTAAGTAGGTGCTAAAATAAAAACTTTTTTTTTTAATAAAAAACAACCGACTTCAAAAAACCACTACAAAGTGAAAAATAACTAATTTCGCTTACCTGAGACATTTAGGTGGCAGAGTTACTTTTAAAGTTATTAAAATAGTACGGAAACAGACAATTGCCTATTCCTTGAGTTTTAGGAAACATGAATAAAAGCAATTATCTTACACAAAGCTTCACTTTTCGTCGTCCTTTTTCTAACAATGGTCCTTACCTTTCTTACTGGTATGAGCGAACTGTAGGTATACTGTTCCCGCCGCGCCGCACCGCTGTTCCGGTCGCACTATGGAAAATCGTAGAACAAGTGCTGATTAAAAATGCATTTTTTTATCCTACGCAATAGTTTAAGGACCAAACTAGACTATAATATAAAAAATATGCATATTATATGAAATGATTTTATTAAAACACCACAAACTTTATCATTTCGACGGACCTCCGTGTTAAGCCCGTTGTGATCATCACTTTCAAATTGATTTTAATAATTTACGTTACAGGCAAACATGTAATGTCCTCCTCTTTTGAGAAATCTGTAACAACTTATAAGTATTGAATATAGTGTTATAATAATTACAAAATAAAATATGGCGAAAAAAAAAAGTTCATCGAGACTTGACAGTTGCCTACGTATACCCATGCTTTACATTTAATGTTGATTTGTGGCCTAGCTATCCATAAACATAAACAAATACAAAAGCTTTTTTTTGCGAATTTCGGAGTAATTAGTAAAAATGTGATAAAAGTCAGAAAACGGAAAGCCGCTCGCTAATTATTGCGGTTTGAAATGTTGCTGCTTAAATCAATAGTTATGATATGGATTGGAATACGTTTACAATACGTATGTTCAAGGGTTACGTTCGATAGGAGGAGGAACAGAAGCTAAACTTGTGGAAACATTAAGGTTTGCTGACAGTGAAAATAA
Source organism: Sesamia nonagrioides (assembly GCA_017933935.1). Lineage (NCBI taxonomy): Eukaryota > Metazoa > Arthropoda > Insecta > Lepidoptera > Noctuidae > Sesamia > Sesamia nonagrioides. The sequence continues at coordinate 4,804,888 of JADWQK010000188.1, forward strand.
GACCTTCTCGAGTCTCAAAGAAGACGCAAGGCAAACAAAAATGTTAACGGATGAAGAAGCATTGACCGTATTTATGGACTTAGATTTAACGATAGCACAATATTTGCACTTAAGAAATTTGACGAATGAACGAAAATGTTTTGTATTTCTAGCGTATTACAAAGTGCAAAAAGGTAAAACTACTTGCTAAACACCATCTTCAGCTATAGAAATTACAGACACGTTTGCAAAAATAGTAACACTTCATGATTTATTCGATCACACTGCTGCTAGAATATTGACAATAGATTCAGTGTATACGAATGGAATGACTAACTTACTTCTTTTTTTTTTTTTTTTTTTATAAGTTATAAACAAGCGCTTGACCGCAATCCCGCCTGATGGTAAGCAGTGATGCGATCATTGATGGTAAAGCGCGCTAGTTTATTAAGAGCCTATTCACTCTAGCCTTGAAGACACTCAAATTGTAATGTGACGGAAACACCGTCGCTGGCAAATTATGAATTACTTCTTTCGATACAGTAATTGGGGCTGTGACGGCTCATCCGGTCAATGCAAGTACAAACAGAAACAAATTTATTTATCACTTCTGTGGTGCCTATTATATTAGTTAACGAGCTAACATGTGATGTTGTTTGGCAAAATTAATAGAATTTTGCAAATTAACTCCTGAGAAATACAAAACTGTTGTGAAATTGTTTGTCTCCATCATTAATTAACAAGGAAGGCGAGGGAGTGCAAGTGAAGCATGATCTCTTTCTTACAATGACAGAAGACAAAGTAGCTTCGATATTTACAGATAAGCCTTCGAGTTCCATATGCAGAATATGTAGAGCTACTCCACGCCAAATGGACGGTTTGACTAAAGTAAGTGCTGGGCCTGAAAATGAAGATACTTATCAATACGAACTATCTACTGTGCACGGCTGGATTCGTTGTATGGAAATAATGATACATATGTGTTTCCTATGGTCTGTCTTACCAAACATGCATCATGCATCCAAAGTGCCTAAGAGAAGAAAACTCTGGTACAAAGGTGTTTCCGTGATTATAGATGAGAATAATATTGCCAGATGATTTTTTACAGTGCAAGCTGCTTTGCTGAAATTACAGAACTGAATATAAATTTAATTAAATGACTTTATATAATTCTGCAAGCTCTTTCATCCGTTGTATTGATAAATGCTGAAATTGTAGGTGGAATAAAAATCATTGCTCTAACAGCTCTATGCTTATGCAATGCTCTAAATAAGTTTGTATGGAGAAAACGCCACTAGAGTTCCCTCTTAACACTTAGGTACGTAGTTGGGTGGGTCTAAAACAAATATGTATTATCAAGAAAATATTTATTTCAAATAAAAAACAAGTCAAGAACTTCAGAAATAACAATTATTCTTACAACTATGTAAGTAATTTCAGTAATTGGAAGAAACTTTAAACTCGCGGGTGACGTGTGTTTTTTCGTTTGTTTCGTTTCGTTTCGTTAGTTTCTTCCTTTTTATTTACAGCAAAATACCCACAATGAAAAACATTAAATGATTCAACTCATTTAGAGTGATCTTTCTCTATTTACACTCACAAGTTATAAACTAGACATATTTTGGCTTATACGTAACAATTATCAAATTCCAACATTATTTTATATTAATATTGAGAGATAAAATTGATAAACACCCGTAAACCGTATACCGACTTATAATAATCGGCCCTGCGTATGCGCCAGGGCCACATGTGAAGAAATACGAGTGGGTTTTAGTCACTAGAAATCTGAGAGACCCTTCCGCTCCGCCCAAAGCGGGAGATGTCATTTGATGATTTCCTACCCAAAACAAAAAAAAAGGATAAAACAATCGCCACACAAGGCATTATTTGGAATAGAACCCAGAGTAGGGCTTTCGACTTCCTCTTTAATCATTTTTCCAATTAAGGAGTAATTGATTCAGCTTATCTATTTATTTTGACTTCTTAGATATACATAGGTACTATAATGTTTAGACTAGGCCATAGAAGTTTATCCTAGAGTGTGAGTATTTATATCAGAATCAACTAGTTTGGGCTAGCCTAAACTGGTATATCGCATCGCGTATAGGCAGAACTAGTTTAGCCTAGGTAAAACTATTTTGTCCTGAAATCGGGTTTGGCCGGTAACATATATAAGAAATCTGCTCAAGTATTACGCCGTTGTTTTGCCAGGTCTGTTAATCCGCGTATAATCTCAGTGAACAGTAGTACAGGAACATTATTGTTAATGTTTCTGGAAAAAATCGTTGTAAAAGTAAAAAATATGAATAAATATTTTTATATTTGTTTGGGCGTTCTGCGCTCCTTACTTAGCTATAGTTGTGCATGTCTTATTGTTATTTAATATTCATTCAATTTGTCCAAGTTCCATTTTATTTGCTCTTGTATGTTGTTTATTTATTAGATGTATATATTTAATTAAACTAGTATGATACATTTAACGTACATATTTTTTGTGAACTATATGTAAATAGTACGCTGTAGACTAACCTGCACTATTTCTCTCTCCTCCCCCTTAGTATTCCATCCAAAGGTTGTCTGTAAAAGATCGAAAAGACCGCCCATCGTGTCACCCTTTGTAAAGTCTTTATATTTATGTTCTGTAATCTGTATGGTGTACATAATAAAGAGTATTCTCATCATCATCATCTCAGGGTTTGTCCCGGTTGCATCCGTGGCTTTCGCGTTGGAGCCTGGGGTCCGCTTTCCTGCACATTCTCCTCCATTTCGCACGATCTTTAGCATCCTGTGGTAAGAGCTTGTTGGCACGCATATCATCTCTTACAACATCAAGCCAGCACTTCTTTGGTCTACCTCGCTTGTTCCGGCCCGGCGGAGGCGCCATGGCAAGACATTTGTTACTGTACTTGCTTCGGCAGTACATATACTAAAATTGGAATAATAAAGAGTATTCTATTCTAGTCTAAACAAAAACCAACCTTATTACTTCCCCATATGGTCGTATTCGAGATGTATTCTGGATATATGAATTACGAACCGGTAAACATCGGGCCGCTTAAACAAAAGAATCGCATTCCAGAGTTATCTTTGGAATGCAATTCTTTTGTTCAAGCAGCTTAGAAAAGTCACCTCGGATTATAGATAGGTAGTTATGTGAATGTGTTTACAACGAAGCCGTTAGTTAATTTATTACTGCTATTGAACAATGCAAATTTTTGGAACTATACAACAATATCTCTCAACCTTAGAAGATGGCGCAAATTTATTACAGAAACCGCAAACAAACTTACAAAAGGATATATAGAAGCACGTTTGAAGATTATTGACGAGAATTGGATATCATTCAAGAAAGCACACCACGCAAAGATAACCCCCAAACAAAAAAAAAAAAAAGAGTTTGCCATATTTTTTGAATGAAGATTATTTTTTATGAAGATTTATTTATACCTACAACATACTGCAGCTAAGTCAAAAACAAATATGTATGATAAAATGTTTATTTCAAACGAAAAAACAAGTTATGGATCTTGGAAATAACAATTATTCTTACAACTAAGTAATTTCAGTGTTTACTGCAAGCCTACAATGAAAAACATTAAATGATACAACTCATTTAAAGTGATCTTTCTCTATTAACACTTACAAGTTATAAACTTAGACATAGCTTATACGTAACGATTATCAAATACATACCAACATTATTTTATATTAATATAAACAGATCAAATTTATAAACACTGGGTCTAGTCGAACTTACTAATCCGTAATCACTAACCATATTTACAAAGTCACAATGTTATCAAAATATCACAAATTCCATATTTTATTCAGATGTACACTTAGTAGAAATACATTTCAATTATTATATACAATCTAACATTTTATAAATTGTTTTTAGTAGCTAATATAATGTGACGAGTTTGACAGCCTCCGTGGCGTAGCGGTAGCGAACGCGGCCGTTGCGCAGCGAGGCGCGGGTTCGATCCCCGCACAGTGCAAATATTTGTATGCATGAATATGAATATTTGCACTGGTCTGGTCGTGCCTCGGAAAGCACGTTAAGCCGTTGGTCCCGGTTGCCATACAAACATCTAGTGGCAGTCGTTACGGGTTGTTGGAGCCCTCAAAAGTCCAACAATTGTTCTAACTGCAATGCTTCGATGTCGCCTTCGGGTTGTGGAGATCAGACGGCAGTCGCTTCACGGAAAAATGTCGAAGTTTAGCCATTTCAGCAGTTGGACTGGTAAAGCGGATCCCAGACTCCAAAGCTGAAAAGGCTTCGGATGCGACTGGGATTAACGCTGTGATGATGATGATGAGTAATAATATGCTGTTATAGCGACGAATCTTTTGTCGAGGTAATTTTGTTCAATCTCCACTGAGCCGCCGACTTTTTTTGCTAGCGATAGTATCTGAAACAATATCAAAGGAACGTCTTGTACTGAACTTCACGTAAAACAAATATTAATTGAATGGTATTTTTAGTTTGTTTTCAGAGGAATGAGTATTTTTGAAAGAGTTATTAAAGTGTTTGAAATTAAATCGTTACATACTGAATTTTGTTGTGTTCGAATTAATGAATTTGTTTAAACTTTTGTCCAATACCTATGTCGCAATATAACAACAAATTACAGGATGTTTGTACATAATTGTTTATTATTTGTAAAAAAAAATGCTTTTACGGATGTAACAGAAAACTGGTTCTCACTTGTTCTAGTTTTGTGTTCCTCGGGACGTAGAAAGTTATGTTCGGCGATATAGTTCTCGCCAACGCCATCAGTTCCGAGGCTGGCTTAGGTCGTAACATACTTTCTAAGTCGTACTCGTGATTCTGTAAAACAAACATGTTAAAATAAAAATCTTAAATTCATACGTTCACTGACAGACCATGCGCTGACAAAACCAGTGGGTGTAGTCTGGATGTAAGATAAAAGGTTATATGTAGATTCGAAATTATTTTTTGGACAGGACGTCTGTCGGGTCTGCTATTAATAAATAAGTAAATAAATATACAGAGTGGTGCTGACTATACGACAATAAATTAAACATCCTGTGCCTCAACACATTCTCAGTCTACCCATAAAAAATATATTAATAAGTATATCCGTTACTTTAGTCACAGGAAATTATTTTTAATTGTTCATATTTTCTACATGATGTACCTACATGTTGATAAGGAAGCGGTTCCACGTCGCAGGCAGACATGTTGACCGCTGCGCCACGGAGGACGACATAGTAATAATGACGAGCAATATTATTTTATCAATTCTTGGAATGGATTCTACTCACATCTATATAACTGGGACCGCCCCACGGTGGACTAAGGAACACCATATCAGCTTTTAACGTGGCTGCTAGCTCGAAAAAATCTCCCACAATGAACTCGATGCGATCGGCGACACCATACACTGCCGCGTTGTGTCGAGCCATTGATATCTTTTGAGGATCAATGTCTATTGCTATAACTGTTGGACAAAATAAAACAATAATTTAGCTTTAACGGTAAATATTTAAGTACGTACAAAAATAATGGCTTTATAGCCCAACCGCTTACCTGAGGCATTTTGGTAGCAGAACTTTTAAACTTATAATATTAGTATAGAAACAGACAATCGCCTACTGCCTGAGTTTTAGGACACAGGAATTAAAGTAATTATCTTGCACAATGCTTCACTTTTTGCCCTACTTTGTCTAACAATGGTCCTTACCTTTCTTACTGGTACGAGCGAACTGTATACTGTTCCCGCCGGCGCCGCAGAAAGCATCCAAAACCACGTCATACACACACTCATTAGCGATGTGCCACGCCACGTTCTCTGGCGTCACACTGAACCAGCTTTCGCGGTCCAGTTTTATACCCTCGTCGAATCTGTTGGTTTTAACATGAATATTAGAACGTCAATGGAGAGGTATTCTAAGAGGCATTCCGTAGTTAATCATTAAATAAGTAAATTTGATAAATCGTCTATAGTTAGGAATTATGTTCTTCAAATCCTGTTTTCTTAGATCCAATTATTGTAACAATAGATACCTACTTCGGAAACGTATTTTAATTTAAAAGGCTATAATTCAAGAAAATAAGAAAGCAACATTATATTATAACTGACCTGTGAAAAAGCTTATGCCTCTTCATCCAGTACTTATACATCTTAGGGTCCTCTCTGAGTTCAATCGGCATGCCCGACGTATCGAACTCGTCTTCGAACTTAGAATACCTTGCGGGTCTCTTTCTAAGCTTTTTCGATTCCACTTCCACCGAAGTCACTGCAGCTCCAAATTTAGGGTAAAAGTTGTTGTATGTACCTATTTTCTTGTATGTAGGCATTTTGAAACAAATTAATCAAATTTTATATTCGACTATATTTAAAGTAAAATAATAAACAAAATACTCGATATTGACTGATCCGTTTAAGTGTTCACATCACAACTACTGTAAGTAGACTGAGTCGTAATGAATATTGCAAATGCATTCTTAGTAAAGGCTTCAATACAGGAGCTTTATCAGCAGTGAGGGTAATCATGGGCGTAGCCAGCCTTAGGCTCAGGGTGGGGCAGCAGTCAACGATAGGTGGACTGCTGCCCCACCCTGAGCCTAAGGAAAAAAAAAACAAAAAAAAATGGTTGGTTTCTTTTAATATTTCAGGGCAACTGTCAACCTATCGTTGACTGCTGCCCCACCCTGAGCCCAAGGCCGGGAGGGGGTAACCCGCTGCAGGTACTTAATCATTTCAAGGCAATGAATATTGGCCCCGAATCCCTTGTTACAAAACGTAAACCAAAGTTTAGATCAGTACATATTTTTCTTTCCATTTCATTAAGAAAAGGACAAAAGATAAAATGTTAGTTTAGACTTGTCAAATTAGTCTGCACCTGACGTAGATGGATGTATTTTTGGTCGCCATGTTTGTAATCAAAATAAAGTGTAGGACATAAAATGAATTTCATATGTAATAACTCCATAGGTACTTACGTAGGTGAGTAGGTCTCAGATAAACCTACAGTGAAAAACATTAAATGATACCACTCATTTAAAGTGATCTTTCTCTATTTACACTTACAAGTTATAAACTAGACATATTTTGGCTTTTACGAGACAATTATCAAATAAATACCAAGATTATTTTGTAGGTATTAATATAGACAAATCAAATTAATAAACACTGGGTCTAGTAGAACTAACTTATCCGTAATCACTAACCATATTTACAAAGTCACAATATTATCAAAATATCACACATTCAAAATTCAGATGTACTAATGATTCACTTAGTAGAAATATGCTGTTATAGCGAGGAATATTTAATCAAGAAAGTTTTGCTCGATCTCCACTGAGCCGCCGACTTTTTTAGCTAGGGATAGTATCTGAAACCATATCAATGGAATGTCTTGTACCGAACTTCACGTTAACCAAATATTAATTGAAAAATTAGCTTTAAACAGACGTAAAAGAAAACGTGGTTCTCACCTGTTCTAGTCTTGAGTTCCTCGGGAGGTAGAACGTTATGCTTGGCGATATTGTTCTCGCCAACGACATCAGTACCGAGGCTGGCTTAGGTTTAAACATCGTTTCTAAGTCGTACTCGTGTTTCTGTAGAACAAATATATTAAAATAAAAATCTTAAATTTATATGTTCACTGACAGACCATGCGCTGATAAAACCAATGGGTGTAATCTGGATGCAAGACATTTAGAAAAAAAAACAGAAGTTTCGTCCTAAAGGGGATGAACAGGAAGAGATGAAAAGTTATAGTAGGTATATACATATATAGGTAGTGTAGATACGAATTTTTGTTTTTGGACAGGACGTCTGTCGGCTCTGCTAGTACTAATGAAGAGCAATATTATTTTATCAATTCTTGCAATGGACCCTACTCACATCTATCTACATAATTGGGACCGCCCCACGGTGGACTAAGGAACACCATATCAGCCTTTAACGTAACCACTTTAAAGGGTTGTTTGTAGCAACCGCTAGCTCTAAGAAATCTCCCGCAATGAGCCATTAATATCTTTTGAAGTTATAACTGTTGTAGAAAATAAAACAATATGTTAGACTTAACGGCAAATATTTAAGTAGGTGGTAATGTAAAGGCTTTATAGCCCAACCGCTTACCTGAGACATTTGGAAAGCAGAGTTACTTTTACAGTTATAATAATAGTATGGAAAAAGACAATTGCCTATTCCTTGAGTTTTAGAACACAAATAAAAGCAATTATCTTAGACAGTGCTTCACTTTTCGCCCTACCTTGTCTAACAATAGTTTAAGTGAAAGTGTAATAAAAGCTTATCTTGTTGCCTTTAGCTTCGTATGCTGCTGGAATCCATTGAACAATAGTTTTGTAGTCCTTAGATCGTGCAGATTGTTAGTATTGCCCAATAACTTTCACAATACATCAATAAATCATACCAAAGCTCCTTTTTCCTTTTCATTCATACTTTCCACAAAGAGTTTGTCGGTATGATGTGATGTGATGATGTGATTGTTGTTCTGGTTCAAAAGTTGGAGGGAGGGGACATATTTGTTTACTTTTAGAGCGTTTATTTCCAAAAATATTAACAATAATATTAGCGGATTAAAGGATAAAAACTAAAGGCGAAACTATAAGGGCACCTAGTTGACTACGGAACCCTTACTACTTGAGCAGATTTCTTATAGAATAGTGAACATTAGTGTTTACAAGATCATAGAGTCTTAGTAGCATAAAGTATGATAGAAATGCTCGATTGTGAATAAAGAGTGACCAACAAGTTTATTCACTCTTAGACCAAAGGTTACATCGACGAGTATGAGATAAATGAAGCCATGAAAAATGGTACACACTGGTTGAAATCCAATAACCTACATATAAATATGGATATGATGAAATATGAAAATGATCCAATTTCAAACATACATGAGAAACCCATTAAATTTGAATATTAAATATAGTGACAGTAGGTACAATAGAACAAGTAGTAAGTGGATTACCTTTAGCATGTATGTAAATGTACATTAAAGAATTGTGCCTACTAGTACGACAACATCCTGAAAATTTTATTAAGCATAGAGATGTAACCAAAAGGAATGTTGCTTCTAGAGACATAGACTCTGCTTATCACAATGCAAGCTTAATTTGTAAAAAAAAATTAAAGCTTATAATAAAATACCAAAAGAATTTAAAGAACTACCTTTGCTTATATTTAAAAAGAAATTGATACAGTGGCTAAAAGAAAAACGGTTTTACAGGGTAAATGGATTTTTGACTTATGTTGAAAGTAATGTCAATAAATTTTGTTCTTATTATATTTTATTTCTTCTAATTTGACACTGACTTAATAGCATTAATTTTGTTTTGACATTATAATATCTAATAAATATGGGTATTTCAATTATTATATACAATCTGACATTTTATAAATTGTTTTTAGTAGCTAATATAATGTGATGAGTTTGACAACCTCCATGGCGTAGCGGTAGCGAACGCAGCCGTTGCGCAACGAGGCGCAGGTTCGATCCCCGCACAGTGCTAATATTTGTATGCTTGAATATGAATATTTGCACTGGTTTGGTCGTGCCTCGGAAAGCACGTTAAACCGTTGGTCCCGGTTGCCATACGAACATCTAGTGGCAGTTGTTACTGGTTGTTGGAGCCCTCAAAAGTCTAATAATTGGTCTAAATGCAATGCTTCGATATCGCCTTCGGGTTGTGGAGGCCAGAAGTCAGAGGTCGGTAAAAGGACAAAAGATTAAATGTTAGTTTAGACTTGTCAATTTAGTCTGCACCTGACGTAGATGAATGTATTTTTGGTCGCCATGTTTGTAATCAAAATAAATAGTACATCATAAAATGAATTTCATATGTAACAACTCCATACTTACGTAGGTGAGTAGGTCTAAGATAAACCTACAGTGAAAAACATTAAATGAAACAACTCATTTAAAGTGATCTTTCTCTATTTACACGTTATAGGTAAACTAGACATATTTTGGCTTTTACGAGATAATTATCAAATAAACACCAAGATTATTTTATATTAACATAGACAGATCAAATTAATAAACACTGGGTCTAGAGAACTAACTCATCCGTAATCTCTAACCATATTTACAAAGTCACAATATTATCAAAATATCACACATTCAATATTTTTCAAATTCAGATTTACTAATGATTCACTTAGTAGAAATATGCTGTTATAGAGAGGAATATTTAATCAAGAAAGTTTTGCTCGATCTCCACTGAGCCGCCGACTTTTATAGCTAGGGATAGTATCTGAAACCATATCAATGGAACATCTTGTACCGAACTTCACGTTAAATAAATATTAATTGAAAAATTAGCTTTTACAGACGTAGAAATTCCTATGTCATGGCTATTAAGATATATAATAAATTACAAATGCATTTAAAGAACCTTTGCTTATATTTAAAAAGAAATTGATACAGTGGCTAAAAGAAAAACAGTTTTACACGGTAAATGAATTTTTGACTTAGGTATGTTGAAAGAAAGTAATGTCAATAAATTTGATTCTTATTATATTTATTTTTTTCTAACTTGACATTGACTTAATAGCATTAATTTTGGTTTGACATTATAATATCTAAAAATTATGGACATTTCAATTATTATAAACAATCTGACATTTTATAAATTGTTTTTAGTAGCTAATATAATGTGACGAGTTTAACATTTTTTAATTATATAAATTTAAATATTTGCACACCACATCTATTGGCAGAATGTAAATTAGACACTTATATTTATGAACAGCTTACTATTTTGTACACCTACATTCTTGCAAATAAAGGATTATTATTATTATTACATTCGAAATCTGCGTTTATGGTCTGGCCGGATTTAAGAAAGCTGTAGTGAACGACGCCGGCACTAGTTCACTAAACCCTTACAAGTTATATATGTTTATTAAGTCATTTTTCGCTTAAGTGAGGATTTAGCTGATTTACCCGGGTTCAGGCATAGAGATGAGCGTTCAAGCCAAACCAACTTTGGTTTGCTGCTGTCCACAGAGCTTGTTCTTCAGATCGAAATTTCCAGAAGGAAAACGTGGAAATTAAAAACACACTGGGCTTTCTTTAGCAATACCGCCGCCATACACATATTTATATTTTTGCTTTTGCATTTTGTAAACTGAGTAACGCAAAGAAAAACTGAGTTTAGGAAAGAACAAATGAATTACGGGTTTTAAAACTAAATCATGATTAAATATCTGAATGAATTTGAAATTGGATGTTTTTACCAAAGAGGAGATATTTGAAATTAAAGTGAATGGTGCCACATAAAACGAATTTCATAAGTAAGAACTTAATATGTATGTACTTACGTGGGTGGGTAGGCCTAAAGCAAATATCTATACTAATATATAAAGCTGAATAGTTTGTTTCATTGTTTGTTTTGTTTGTTTGAACGCGCTAATTTCAGGAACTACGGGTCTGATTTAAAATATTCCTTTTGCATTGGATAGCCCATTAATCCAGAAAGGCTTCAGGCCATATAACATTAGCTACGACCAATAGGAGCGGGGTATATAAAAAACGCGGGTGAAACCGCAAGGCGCAACTAGTGTCTACTAAAAATATTTAATTCACTTAAAAAAAAAACAAGTAAAGGACCTAAGAAATAACAATTGAACCACCAATTGGAAGAAGGGATCTAAAGCCGTTTTTGACAGGCTCCGTGGCGTAGCGCTAGCGAACGCGGCCGCTGCGCAAGGCGGCACGGGTTCGATCCCCGCGCAGTGCAAATATGTATATGCATTATATGCATTGGTCTGGTCCTGCTTCGGAAAGCACGTTAAGCCGTTGGTCCCGGTTGTCATAGGAACACCTAAATGGCAGTCGTTACGGGTTGTTGGAGCCCTCAAAAGTTCATCAATTGGTCTAATTGAAAAGCTTCGATATCGCCTTCGGGTTGTGGAGGTCAGACGGCAGTCGCTTCACGGAAAATATCGAAGCTTTGCCAAATTAGCAGATGGACTGGTAAAGCGGACCTCAAAATTCCAAAGCTGAAAGAGCTTCGGATACGACTGGGATTAACGCTGAGATGATGATGAATAAAAGCGGTATTTGGCGAAATAGATTTTTTACTCATATTTGCGCTTTTCAATCGTAACACTACCCGTCAGATTCAAAACAGTTAGCCGGTTACTTAGCTCTTCGCCTAAACTATCAAAACATAAACATTCTGAGTATAAATGGTGGTAATAAAGGTTACTTAACCTGTTCCGAATTAATTGGCGGATTCTTAAAGATATCTTTTTTGCTCCAAAAATCAGGGATTAATCCTAAAATACACGATGAAAAAGCATACACGTCAAAACTACCCATAAACGAAAAAAAAATTGAATGATGTGCGAAAAATCATACATTATATATTCCTGAAGAGTAAAAGACGTTTTATGATTTGATTTCGACTTGGCTCACAACAACATTGGATGATGCTGATATAGATGAGGATTATTACGATATCTTATCTATGTTATTAATATAATAAATGCTAATATTATTCTTTAATGTATGAGTTATTATTTTCAAAAATTGGAAAAAGGGAAAAATTTCAAGAATTTCAAACTACCCTAACTTTTATTTTTCTTTAGATAAAGTGATTTTCTTTACAGCATATTATCGGCAACAATGTGTATTACATTTAATTTTAAGATATCATGGGCATTTTAAGATTTTTTGGACAGGACGTCTGTCGGGTCTGCTAGTAATAATGAAGAGTAATATTATTTTATCAATTCTTGCAATGGATTCCACTCATATCTATATAACTGGGATCGCCCAACGGTGGACTAAGGAACACTATATTAGCCATTAACGACAAAATAACACAATATGTTAGCTTTAACGGTAAATATTTCAGAACGTACCGAAAGAATGGCTTTATAGCCCAACCGCTTACCTGGGACTTAAAGACCTTAAAATAATTGCAAAATAAAATATGGCGAAAAAAAAAAGTTCATCGAGACTTTTGACAGTTGCCTACGTATAACCATGCTTTACATTTAATGTTGATTTGTGGCCTAGCTATCCATAAACATAATCAAATAAAAAAAGCTACCGATTTGTGCGAATTTCAGAGTAATTAGTAAAAATGTGATAAAAGTCAGAAAACGGAAAACCGCTGGCTAACTATTGCGGTTTAAAATGTTGCTGTTTAAATCAATAGTAATGATATGGATTGGAATACGTCTACAATACGTATGTTCAAGGGTTACGTTCGATAGGAGGAGGAACAGAAGCTAAACTTGTGGAAACATTAAGGTTTGCTGATAGTGAAAATAAGACCTTCTCGAGTCTCAAAGAAGACGCAAGGCAAACAAACATGTTAACGTATGAAGAAGCATTGACCGTATTTATGGACTTAGATTTAACGATAGCACAATATTTGCACTTAAGAAATTTGACGAACGAACGAAAATGTTTTGTGTTTCTAGTATATTACAAAGTGCAAAAAAGTAAGACTACTCGCTATCCACCATCTTCAGCTATATATTTATCACTTCTGTGGTGCCTATTATATAAGTTAACGAGCTAACATGTGATGTTGTTTGGAAAAATTAATAGAATTTTGCAAATTAACTCCAGAGAAATATAAAACTGTTGTGAAATTGTTTGTCTCCATCATTAATTAACAAGGAAGGCGAGGGAGTGGAAGTGAAGCATGATCTCTTTCTTACAATGACAGAAGGCAAAGTAACTTCGATATTTACAGATAAGCCTTCGAGTTCCATATGAAGAATATGTAGAGCTACTCCACGCCAAATGGATGGTTTGACTAAAGTAAGTGCTGGACCTGAAAATGAAGATTCTTATCAATACGAACTATCTACTGTGCACGCCTAGATTCGTTGTATGGAAATAATGATATATATGTGTTTCTTATAATCTGTCTTACCAAACATGCACCATGCATCCAAAGTAAGAGAAGAAAACTCTGGTACAAAGGTGTTTCCGTGATGATAGAAGAGAGTAATACCTATTGCCAGATGATTTTTTACAATGCAAGCTGCTTTGCTGAAATTACAGGACTGAATATAAATTTAATTAAATGACTTTATATAATTCTGCAAGCTCTTTCATCCGTTGTATTGATAAATGCTGAAATTGTAGGTAGAATAAAAATCATTGCTCTAACAGCTCTATGCTTATGCAATGCTCTAAATAAGTTTGTATGGAGAAAACGCCACTAGAGTTCCCTCTTAACACTTACGTAGTTGGGTGGGTCTAAAACAAATATGTATTATCAAGAAAATATTTATTTCAAATAAAAAACAAGTCAAAAACTTCAGAAATAACAATTATTCTTACAACTATGTACCTAAGTAATTTCAGTAATTGGAAGAAACTTTAAACTCGCGGGTGACGTGTGTTAAGTTTCTTCCTTTTTGTTTACAGCAAAATACCCACAATGAAAAACATTAAATAATTCAACTCATTTAGAGTGATCTTTCTCTATTTGCACTCACAAGTTATAAACTAGACACATTTTGGCTTACCTATACGTAACAATTATCAAATTCCAACATTATTTTATATTATTATTTACAGATAAAATTAATCGACTTATAATAATCGGCCCTGCGTATGCGCCAGGGCCACATGTGAAGAAATACGAGTGGGTTTTAGTCACTAGAAATCTGAGAGACCCTTCCGCTCCGCCCAAAGCGGGAGGGGTCATTTGATGATTTCCTACCCAAAACAAAAAAAAAGGATAAAACAATCGCCACACAAGGCATTATTTGGAATAGCCTAAACTGGTCTATCCCATCGCGCTTAGGACAAACTAGTTTGGACTAGCCTAAACTGGTTTATCCTATCGAGTATAGGCAGAACTAGTTTAGCCTAGGCAAAACTAGTTTGTCCTAAAATCGGGTTTGGCTGGTAATATATATAAGAAATCTGCTCAAGTATTACGGGGTTCCGTAGTCGACTAGGTACCCTTATAGTTCCGCCAGGTCTGTTAATCTGCGTATAATCTCAGTGAACAGTAGTACAGGAACATTATTGTTAATGTTTTTGGAAAAAATCGTTCTAAAAGTAAAAAATATGAATATAGTATATTTCATTACAAGTGCGGAAAGCCTGTCATTACAACGAGTTCCGACAAATGTCGACCCGAGCCGAGGCGCAGCCGAATGTGAGGGTTGACAGTCGGAACAAGTTGCAATGACGGTTCCGCACGTGTACTGAACAACTAGGTATTTTTAATACAGTTGCGAAAAAATTAAGCAATTTATTAAAATAATAAAAACATAATAAACTCAACTAACTAATAATTTATTTCTTAGAAAAGTTATAATTCACATATACATTGAAATTGGTACAGTTTTTTATACTAACTGGAGAAGTTTTAGGTTGCATATTTACTGTTTGAGACAAACTATTATTAATTTCGTATGATTGTTCATGTATATTTGTCGAAGGTGTTATACAATGGCGTTTGCTAGTTGATGGAATTGGATCTAATGACTTATCATTATCAACGAAGATAAATGGACGAACTTTCTCTTCACTATTGTCATGTGAAGGTGACGGACTGGACTTTAAATTAATGGATTGTGTGATTTTTTCCCAGTTTCTAGTTTGTTGTGTAATGAATCAGCAATACCTAAAGCCTTCTGCAACTTTGTCTGACTTCCAACCTCCTAGTCGCTTTAAGGACATCAAATTGACTCCTGAATCTGCCAATAATGTAGCAGAGGTCCTCCTGAAGCTGTGCCCAGTATAATACTCTGCATCCGGTAGACCAAGAAACGTAGCTATTTCTTTTGGCATATTACCAAATTTGTTTATCCCGATTGCTTGAGATGTACACTTTCCTTTTTGATAATTTTGGAAAAAACGGTCGGATTTTCCTTTTTGGGACCGCTGATTCATATATTTTTGCACTATTCTATGAAAATCTCCTTCAACAACAAAGCTTCTCGGTATCTTATTTTTTGTATTCGGAATCTTGATTAGTAGCATTTTTTCATGGGCTTCAATATCTTTTAAAGTAATATTGGATAACTCCTCTCTGCGGCAAGCACCAACAATGCCAAAAATCAGCGCAACCTACAAAAAAAAGGGATTTGATTAATATTTTTTTTAAATAATTTAATGACTGTATTTTGCGATTTCGTAAACTGAATACTAAAGAAAAATATAAGTACTTATTAATTAATTACCTTTGTGGCTAAATAACGATTATCAGGAGCTTCGTTTAAAAACCTTTCCACTTCATTCGATGTTAATATTTTCGACTTTTTAGTTGTAAAACCGTCTGATTGTCGTTTTAAGAAAGCATTTAGTTTTGGGTATTGACTTATATCCACGTTGTTTCTTATTTTCAGCATACTTTTTATCATCGAAAACCTCGACCATAATGTAGAAGGTTTTAATTTTGCTGACAGTTCGGAGAAATATGCCAACATAACATTTTCTG
The DNA here is from genome assembly GCA_017933935.1 of Sesamia nonagrioides. Lineage (NCBI taxonomy): Eukaryota > Metazoa > Arthropoda > Insecta > Lepidoptera > Noctuidae > Sesamia > Sesamia nonagrioides. Next base: position 4,821,299 of record JADWQK010000188.1, read on the forward strand.
AAAAACTATTTGCCTTTTTCCCTTCTCTCCACGCAATAAATTCGTTGTATATAGATATGTAGCGACTTTTTGACTTTTCCGGTAAAATGTTCTCCGAAGCATTTTGTGCAATTATACTGAGTTCCGGTGGTGTTAATTCAAATAAAATATCGTCGAAATTACTCATTTTGTGCAACAAACAACTAAACTCGCAAAGAAAATTTTTGAAAAATGGCGCAAACCGTAAAAGAATATAAGCAAAGATTTTTTTTTTCTTCACCCATTCGATTAGGCAAAGGGAACTATGCCCAGCCTATACAGCCAAGTCTTCAGTAGAATTTTTTTATTGATATGAAACGAAAATGAAATGAGATGAAATTAAATAAAACCTAACCTAACTCATTGAATTAAATCATTAAATCTGATATTGAAACAAATTAGTAGCTTCTTTTTAGAATTATTTGCATGAATCATAAAAACTTCTATGATTTTTTTAAAGTAAAAACTTCATGGTTGGTTTTTTTTTATTTTAATAGACAATATTTTGACAGTTGGGAAAGAGAACGCACTAGTTCGGAAAAGGTAAAGAAAAAGCAAGAATGTGTAATAGCCCACTTTCAGAACGCTATACGTCCCTGTAATACACCACTTTTTGAGCAACTGTATTAAAAATATATTTATATTTGTTTGGGCGTTCTGCGCTCCTTACTTAGCTATAGTTGTGCATGTCTTATTGTTATTTAATATTCATTCAATTTGTCCAAGTTCCATTATAATTGCTCTTGTATGTTGTTTATTTATTAGATGATATACATCTAATAAATAAATTTAATTAAACTAGTATGATACATTTAACGTACATATTTTTTGTAAACTATATGTAAATAGTACACTGTAGACTACCTGCACTATTTCTCTCTCCTCCCCCTTAGTATTCCATCCAAAGGTTGTCTGTAAAAGATCGATAGGACCGCCCATTGTGTCACCCTTTGTAAAATCTTTATATTTATGTTCTGTAATCTATATGGTGTACATAATAAAGAGTATTCTATTCTAGTCTAAACAAAAACCAACCTTATTACTTCCCCATATGGTCGTATTCGAGATGTATTCCGGATATATGAATTACGAACCGGTAAACATCGGGCCGCTTAAACAAAAGAATCGCATTCCAGAGTTATCTTTGGAATGCAATTCTTTTGTTCAAGCAGCTTAGAAAAGTCACCTCGGATTATAGATAGGTAGTTATGTGAATGTGTTTACAACGAAGTCGTTAGTTAATTTATTACTGCTATTGAACAATGCAAATTTTTGGAACTATACAACAATATCTCTCTACCTTAGAAGATGGCGCAAATTTATTACGGAAACCGCAAACAAACTTTAAAAAAAAGTGTCCGAAAGAAACTACGACTAACAAAAGGATATATAGAAGCACGTTTGAAGATTATTGACGAGAATTGGATATCATTCAAGAAAGCACACCACGCAAAGATAACAGTAAAGATAACCCCCAAACAACAAAAAAAAGAGTTTGCCATATTTTTTGAATGAAGATTATTTTTTATGGAGATTTATTCGTACCTACAACATACTGCAGGTAAGTCAAAAACAAATATGTATGATAAAAATGTTTATTTCAAATGAAAAAACAAGTTATGGATCTTGGAAATAACAATTATTCTTACAACTAAGTAATTTCAGTGTTTACAGCAAGCCTACAATGAAAAACATTAAATGATACAACTCATTTAAAGTGATCTTTCTCTATTTACACTTACAAGTTATAAACTAGACATAGCTTATACGTAACGATTATCAAATACATACCAACATTATTTTATATTAATATAAACAGATCAAATTGATAAACACTGGGTCTAGTCGAACTTACTAATCCGTAATCACTAACCATATTTACAAAGTCACAATGTTATCAAAATATCACAAATTCCATATTTCAGATGTACACTTAGTAGAAATACATTTCAATTATTATATACAATCTGACATTTTATAAATTGTTTTTAGTAGCTAATATAATGTGACGAGTTTGACAGCCTCCGTGGCGTAGCGGTAGCGAACGCGGCCGTTGCGCAGCGAGGCGCGGGTTCGATCCCCGCACAGTGCAAATATTATTATGCATGAATATGAATATTTGCACTGGTCTGGTCGTGCCTCGGAAAGCACGTTAAGCCGTTGGTCCCGGTTGCCATACAAACATCTAGTGGCAGTCGTTACGGGTTGTTGGTGCCCTCAAAAGTCCAACAATTGGTCTAACTGCAATGCTTCAATGTCGCCTTCGGGTTGTGGAGGTCAGACGGCAGTCGCTTCACGGAAAAATGTCGAAGTTTAGCCATTTCAGCAGTTGGACTGGTAAAGCGGATCCCAGACTCCAAAGCTGAAAAGGCTTCGGATGCGACTGGGATTAACGCTGTGATGATGATGATGATCTAGTAATAATATGCTGTTATAGCGACGAATCTTTTGTCGAGGTAATTTTGTTCAATCTCCACTGAGCCGCCGACTTGTTTTGCTAGCGATAGTATCTGAAACAATATCAAAGGAACGTCTTGTACTGAACTTCACGTAAAACAAATATTAATTGAATGGTATTTTTAGTTTGTTTTCAGAGGAATGAATATTTTTGAAAGAGTTATTAAAGTGTTTGAAAGTTAAGCGTTACATACTGAATTTTATTGTGTAGGCCGGGAGGACTAACTAAAGGAGCCAACCATATATGCCAAAAAGAAAAGACTTCTTAGTCTCATGAAGTAAAGAGTGAAGACGTCGGTGACATTTCTGACAAGACACTGGTAGTCTACATCTCTTTACCGAGTGCCCAAGTGCTAGACAGTTAAAGCATAACAGTTTGTTATTGACATATTCCCGAAAGAAATCTAAAAAGCGCGACATAACCGAATACCACGCGGGTTAAGCCGCAGACGGAAAACTAGTATAATAAATAAATAATGAAAATAAAAAAGCCTTTTATATCATGCATAATATGATTCACACATATTATAAATAAATTTAAATTTCATAAATATTATTATAAGGTATTCAACTATTCATGTTCATAAAACTTAATTTAACAACATCAATAAAATATCCAATATACCTATTATTAATTACATTTCTTTTTTAACAATATTATTAATTAGATTTCAATATTCATTAAATATTAAATAAAAAAAACGCTCATTACATAGATAAAAAAAAATATTATTATAAATTCTTTCAGATATTTACGAAGAAAAATGGCTTGCATGCATAAACCCCTCAAATATTGAGGGTGAAGGCCTCCTCCAGAGAACCCCAGCGGTCACGGTCTTTGGCTACTTTCATCCAGTTTTCCGCCGCAACTCGTTTGATGTCGTTTGTTCATCTAGTTACAGGTCTTCCTCTTTTTTTGCAGTTTAAATTATAAATGGAATGATAAAAAAAAACTGATAAATTAATATGCATATAACACCACCATGACAAAAAAGTTACAAAACCTCACAAAAGTATATAATGTTAGTGCTGTAGACAAGATTTGATCCTAAAACATATGGTCAAAAACCACGAGAGGAATACATACCTGAAGATCCCAATAAATCAGGTAGTATGCCTAACCAACTCAAATTACGACTCGGGCCATGCTAAGACGGAAAATTAATGTTCACCATAGGCTGGTTATCGGTGCCATGGGTGTTATCCGACGAATAGATTGGCCTGCACTACGTAGAGAGCAGTTGGAGCTAGGAGAACTACCACAAGCGGTATTTGTGGAGTTTGATGACCCAAGTATAACAGGGAACCTACCTGGTATTACTGTCTGGATCCAGCCTCGTACTACAGAATTTGATGCTTGGCGTGGTAAAGGCAAGATTGAGCGACGAATATTTCTCTTAATTTTGTGCTGGGTAGTCATCATCAACATCTCAGCGTATAATCCCGGTCGCAACCTCGGCTTTCGCGTTGGAGCCCGAGGTCCGCTCTTTTTTAAATTTTATGCTGGGTAGTGATGGTGCATAAATTACAACGGGCACAACTTTAGACCCAGCAGTTGTAGATTTAAGTAAAAACTTATTTGCAAAAGGTCATGCTTACGTTGCTTTCAGTAGAGTGAGGACTCGTTCCGGACTTGATATCAGTTCTCTTAACATAAAAATTGCTAAATCAACCACATGACATACACTCATTTAAGGAATTGATCCGGTTACGTTATATATTTCTTAACTAAAATGATATAAATAAAATAATAATTAAAAAAAGACATTAATTTCATTTCATTTATTTTATTCATAAAAAAAATTTACATTGTGTTGAATATTTACAAACCCACCTAGAAACTAAAAACCCACCTGTATGGATAACTACAATTAAAAATCAACTGAAAAGACTAAAACAAGATGTAAATTCAATGATAAGGCATTTAAAAAAAAAATAACAATGATTAGGTGCTTAAATCCAGAAACATAAATTGAAACAGTACCAAACCTTTGTATAGACGACATCACATCAAGCTACTACAATCTGTCGGATTTCCTTATTAGATTATCAACTTTATCTCTAAAGCACTATGGATCTATGTTGTTGGAAATATCTGACAGTTTGGGGTAGCTTGACCTGCTATGGTCCGTACCTACGTATTGTACACGTAGAAATATCAGCACAGTAGTCAGTCAGTTTCAATTTTTTGCAAAAGTTATAAACAGAACTACATTCGGAGGCATACACAAAGCGCGTATCTTGTACAATATGAGTCTATGTAATATTCTTTATTATCTTGTATCTCCAGAACCACTAAACGGATTTTCACATTTGAGACATCGTTAGATTTGTCTTAGACAGGTGATATTAAAAAAAACAAAATGCGGATGTTTGACGACATATTATGAGGAAAAAAAAATCTACCAAACATATCGAGTTGGTTTTCAAATGAAGGATTTTAAATACTCATTCTAAATACATATTTATATAACATGCAGTTTTAATATTAAATGGAACGATGAAAAAATAATTAAACAATTTTTTAAGATTCCCAACATTAGAAAAATAATTTATTAAAACTGAAAAGATGGAAATAAAAAAAAAATGTTTGAAAAAAACAAAAAACCCCCTGAACAAAACTCTAACGAACTCAAAAGGCACAAACAAGTTGAACAATGGCAGTTGGGGGACTTCATAAACAAGTATTCCATAGAACAATCCCCCAAATGCGATTGTATAATTTGTTTGTGCCTTTTGAGTTCGTTAGAGTTTTATGCAGGCGGGTTTTTTGTTCTCAAATAACATTTTTTTTAAATTCCGATATTTCCGTAGTTAGTTTCGAAACCAGAATGTTTTGTTTAGCACATATCTTTATTGATTTTGATCTCAAATTCGGATTTCCAGTTATTTAGTAGTTCCAAAATTTACTGTTTCAGGTTTTTATCGTCACCATTGGGGAACTGCGCCACTTCTTTACCGGGTCTTTTGTTCCGGTTTATATTTACGAAGGAACTGTCTCTCAATTGTATCGTGTTTAAATCTGATTCCGATTGAGAAAGTCCCACTGGCGTCTTAGGAGTTGCAGGGGGAGTGCGTTTTATCGATATATTAACTGCAGTAAAGAATTCTCCCTTTATAATATTCCTTTTAGACCTGTTCTTTGTACACATAACTAACGATGACTGTGTAGCACTGGAGGTGGCGTAGCGTTCTCGTAGTAAGTGTCTCTGGCGTAGCGGTGAAGAACGGCGGCTCGTAGCAGCGGCTCGTAGTACACGTAGCCGATGACTTTAATTGACTATGTGCGTCACCTGTTATCGAGCAGCAAACCAGATGCGCGCTTCTAGTTGCTTTTAAATTTAGGATAATCAAACTACGGCTGTCTCTGTCTAGAACCGCTCAGTGCACATAGCCAGTAGAACAATATTGTTCTAGCGAGATAAGGAATTGGTTTATAAGAGGTTATTCAACCAATAAAAAAAAGTTGTTTAAATTGACAAAGAGGCGCTGAGTGCAGCGACACATGACCGTGCGTAACCGGACCACGGCGGAACTGCTTTTAACGTGGTTGCTAGCAATCTTCCACAATGAACTCGATGCGATCGGCGACACCATACACTGCCGCGTTGTGTCGAGCCATTAATTTATTTTGAGGACCAATGCCTATTGCTATAACTGTTGTACAAAATAAAATAATATGTTAAACGTAATGGTAAACATTTAAGTAGGTGGTAAATTAAAGGCTTTATAGCCCAGCCGCTTACCTGAGACATTTAGATAGTAGAGTTACTTTTACAGTTATAATAATAGTATGGAAAAAGACAATTGCCTATTCCTTGAGTTTTAGAACACATAAATAAAATCAATTATCTTAAACAATGCTTCACTTTTCGCCCACCTTGACGAACAATAGTCTAAGTGAAAGTGTAATAAATGGACCTTCAGCTTATCTTGTTGTCTTGAGCTTCGTATGCTACTAGCATCCGTTGAACAATAGTTTTGTAGTCCTTAGATCCTGTAGATCCTTAATATTGCCCAATAACTTTCACAATACATCAATAAATCATACCAAAGCTCCTTTTTCCCTTTCATTCATACTTTCTACAAAGAGTTTGTCGGTTAAATGTGATGATGTGATTGATGTTCTGGTTCAAAAGTTGGAGGGGGGGACATTATTGTTTACTTTTAGAGCGTTTATTTCCAAAAATATGAACAATAATATTCTAGTCCTATGAGATTATACGCGGATTAAAGGATAAAAACTAAAGGCGAAACCATAAGGGCACCTAGTTGAATAGTAAACATTAATGTTTACAAGATCAGAGAGCATCAAGGACTCGCATGAGCAACCTCCCTGGCTACTCATGTATGCTGATGATATCGCGCTGGCGGACGCGGACAGGGAACGGTTGGTGCGGCGTGTGAATGCGTGGGAGGACTCGCTTGAGAACGGAGGTCTGAAACTCAACGTGGCGAAGACCGTGTACTTGGCCAGCAACACGACAGACCCCATGTCTGTGCGCATAGGCGGAGACATGGTCGAGTGCACGGACCAGTTTAAACACTTGGGGTCTGTGCTCCACGCGTCCGGCGACATTGATTGCGACGTCAGGGCACGTATTTCCGCAGCTTGGGCAAAATGGCGTGAGGTAACAGGTGTCATTTTTTACCCCAAAATGCCGGTTAAGCTTAAGGGGCAGGTCTCTAAAACCATCATTAGACCTGTTCTCCTGTATGGCAGTGAGGCGTGGCCTGTGCTTGAGCGACACAAGCAGGAGCTGCGTGTCACGGAGATGAATATGCTGCGGTGGATGTGTGGAGTTACGCGGAAAGACCGCATCAGGAACTTCCGCATCCGGGGCAGCCTTCGTGTCCGTGACATTGAAGATAAACTGCAGGAGGGTCGCCTACGCTGGTACGGCCACGTCTTACGCAAATACACGCACTTAGCATGTGTTACGTGGGTAACAAATGTCTTGCCATGGCGCCTCCGCCGGGCCGGAACAAGCGGGGTAGACCAAAGAAGTACTGGCTTGAGGTTGTAAGAGATGACATGTATGCCAGCAAGCTCTCACCACAGGATGCTAAAGATCGTGCGAAATGGAGGAGAATGTGCAGGAAAGCAGACCCCGGGCTCCAACGCGAAAGCCGCGGATGCAACCGGGATGACGCTGAGATGATGATGATGAAGATCAAAGAGTCATATTAGCATAAAGTATGATAGAAATGCTCGATTGTCAATAAAGAGCGACGAACAAGTTTATCCACTATTAGACCAAAAGTTACAATAGAAATCTGTCGTAATGGAGATTAAAGAAAGCTGTAGTGAACGACGCACTAGTCCACTAAACCCTCACAAGTTATATATTTTTATTAAGTCATTTTTCGCTTAAGTGAGGATTTAACTGATTTACCCGGGTTTAGGCATAGAGATGAGCGTTCCAGCCAAACCAACTTAGGTTTGCTGCTGTCCAAAAAGCATGTTCTTCAGATTGAAATTTCCAGAAGGAAAACGTTGAAATTAAAAACACACTGGGCTTTCTTTAGCAATAACGCCGCCATACACATATTTATATTTTTGGTTTTGCATTTTGTAAACTGAGTAACGCAAGAAAAAACCGAGTCGAGGAAAGAACAAATGAATTACGGTTTTTAAAACATAAATCATGATTAAATATCTATCTGAATTAATTAGAAATTTTAATTTCTTACCAAAGAGGAGTTATTTGAAATCAAAAAAATAGTCCCTACCACAAAAATCAAATTTCATATGTAAGAACTTAATATGTAGGTTTGTATTTAAGTAGGTGGGTATGCCTAAAGCAAATATGTGTAATAAAAATATTTATTTCATTTTTTACAAAAAATCAAATAAAGGACCTTAGAAATAACAATTATTCTTAGAAATAAGAAATTTCAGTAAAAGGAAGAAACTTAAACACGCGTGTGACGTGTGTAAAAAACATTAAATGATACATCTCATTTAAAGCGAACTTTCTATATTTACACTTACAAGACTACTACTACTTACTTAAACTAGTCATATTTTGGGCTTATACGTAACAATTATCAAATTTCAATCTTCTTCTGCCTGGCCTTAATCCCATTTATTTGGGGTCGGCCCTGTTTTTAATTATCAAATTATAATTATCAAATTAAAAAAAAGACTGTTCCTTCGTAAATATAAACCGGAACAAAAGACTCGGTAATGAACTGGCGCAGTCCCCCAATGGTGACAATAAAAACCCGAAACAGTAAATTTTGGAATTACTAAATAGCTGAAAATTCGAATTTGAAATCAAAATCAATGTGATATGTGCCAAACAACTAACTACCTACAGAAATATCGGAACTAAAAACACAAACTAGTGAAATACAAGAAACAAAGCATGAGATTGCCACAACAATGGCATTCATTAATAAACAATATGAGGATATAAAGTCTGGGCTTGACAAACTGCAAAAAGAAAAACAGGAACACCGTCAATGTCTGGAGAAATTGGAGAGAAAAGTAGATCTACAAATAAAAAATACCATTCAATTAATATTTATTTAACGTGAAGTTCAGTATAAGACGTTCCTTTGATATTGTTTCAGATACTATCCCTAGCTAAACAAATCGGCAGCTCAGTGGAGATCGAGCAAAACTTTCTTGATAAAAGATTCGTCGCCATAACAGCATATTTCCACTAAGTGAATCATTAGAACGGACGATAGCTAGTCAAGCTACCCGAAACTGCCAAATATTCTCGATCAACCTTGAGCCTTAATACTTTAAAAATAAAGTTGAAAATCTAATAAAGAAATCTTAGATGTGCTGTCGTCTGTACATCTGAATTTAAAAACAATGTGTGATATTTTGATAATATTGAGACTTCGTAAATATGGTTAATGATTACGGATTAAGTAGTTAGGTCGACTTGACCCAGTGTTCATCAGTTTTATCTGTATATATTAATATGAAATAATATTGAAATTTGATAATTGTTACGTATAAGCCCAAAATATGACTAGTTTAAGTAAGTAGTAGTAGTCTTGTAAGTGTAAATATAGAAAGTTCGCTTTAAATGAGATGTATCATTTAATGTTTTTTACACACGTCACACGCGTGTTCAAGTTTCTTCCTTTTACTGAAATTTCTTATTTCTAAGAATAATTGTTATTTCTAAGATCCTTGGAAGGGGGAGGGTAGATGGCGCTACTAACGCTCACAACATCATCTCATTATTTTTATCTTAAAAATTATTTACATCTCATGTAAACCAAAAATATCGTTTGTAAAGTAAACTTTATAGTGTAAATATCATCTACTATTATTATCTGAGTGTTACGTGGAAGTTTAGTGAATAAAAAAGAAACTTAAATAAAGTGCCACAACATCACTAAAAATAATAATCAAAGTGCATTAATATTTTATCAATTTCAAAGTGTAATAACATTAAGTATACACCAAATACATTAAGCAAGTTACAAATATTAAATGTCAACGTTATCCTCGAAAAGCTTAAGTGTTATAGAAGTTAACTGAACATTAGTGATTAGTGTTAAAACTCCTCTTATAAACAATAATAACATAATATGATTGCAAGTGAAATAACAGGGCAAAAGAATTGGCTAACAGTGCTAAGTGAAAAAAACTTTTAAAATAATCTGCAATTCAAACGTGAATCATTTGTGTTGGGTGGAAAAAAATCCAGTGGCATGATTCATGTCTAACGACTTTTTATTATTTAAAAATATTTCTCTCATCAAATGATCACTAATTTCGACAACAATAGTTACGGCACAGTTGGTGAGCTATATCACTCACAAGACTGCCGTGCACACTGGCGTGCGTTCGAGCCCCGCTGGATGCGCTTCTTTTTGTATTAGATAAAATGAAATAAAATAAAAGTCGTCCATTTTAGTTGATATACCGTCGTCTCAAAGATATATTTATAAGTATAGGTATACAATATTAGTTAATCAGAACAAAGTTATAAGCAAAATAAGAAGGTATTACTCTGCTTAAGTATTTCTGTGCAGTCTGTAGTTAGCGAAGTAAGTCAAATAATAATTTATAAGCAAAATGAACTTTTTGGAGAATATCACGTTTAGACGCAACCGCTCCAAGTCTGAAACAAACATAGACGAAAATGATATCACTATATCAACAAATTCTCCGATAGATGGCACCACAACAAGTCTACCTGACATTTCAGATGACGAAGAAGACCAAATTACCAAATTGAAACTCCAAGTAGAACAATTAACTTTGGATCTAAATGCAGCCCACGGCGAAATAGAATCCTTAACTCTAGAAAATTCCAATCTCAATCGCCTGAACCAAGAATTACAGAAGCAGAACAGTCTGTTCAAAAAAGTGGCATGCTCACCTGCTAAGTTAAAGCCACAAATACCAAAAAGTCAGAAGAAGTCAGCAAAACAGGTTACGAAGAAAAATACAGAAAAGTTCAGTGAACGTAAAGGATTTACTACTGGAGTTGAGCAATGTGTATCGCAGAGCTGTGTTAAAAACCTTCAACAGCTAGATAAATCGGACACAGATGGCGCTACACACACCCCTACACCAAAATATAATGGGACGAAAACCGAATATCAAGAAACTGAACTTAGCACTAAACGAACTAAAACTAGGAAAAGTAAACTATGTATATTAAGTTGCAATAAAAATAATAAAATATTAGAAATCGCAGAAGATAAACTTTGGAATTACGAAATTTGCCACTACCTGACACCCAATACTGGTATAAACAATCTTCTCCTTAACTTGGATCTTAAATTAAAGGACTATACTAGTAACGACTACTGCGTGATATTTATCGAGGAAGAAGACTTTCGCCAGACCAGTAACTATGTGGAACTGACCATCAATATTCGTGAAATGCTGTTAAAATTACAGCACACAAATATCATATTATGTGCTCCTACATTTAAACTGAATCAATACTCTGCAATGTTTAATTCAAGAATAGAAACCTTTAATAGCTTAATGTATTTAGATGCGTGTACATATAATTTTGCCTATCTGTTTGATTCTAATTTTTATCTTGATTATGATATTTCTATGTTTAGAAAGAATAGCGGTTCTGTTAATAATCGTGGAATGGCTAATATAATCCATAACTTAAGTTTAATGATCAATGAATTTACTCCATATGATAACTCAGTTTCATGTGATTCTTTTGATGAAGTGTCAGATTTGCCCCATTCTGTGCCATGCAAAGTTAGTGATGAGAATGAATTGTTTTTTCTCTAATAGTTATATTAACATACTACATCAAAATATAGCAGGTTTAATAAATAAGGCAGATGAGTTGCTGGTATGTCTAGACGAATTATCTAAAAAAGGGTCAAATATTGATATCTTGTGTATAACTGAGCACTTTATCATGAAAGGATATGAAAATTTATTGTATATTCCTAACTTTAACCTATCAGCTTGTTATTGTAGAAAAGACAAAAAAAGGGGAGGTGCATGTATCCTCGTTAAGAATGGCTTACAATGGAAAGAACTGCCAAAAATAACAAAGTTATCAACTCCAGGCATATTTGAATGTTGTGCTGCGGAACTTACTAGTTACAAGATAATTATTGTGTGTGTGTATAGAATTCCGAACATAAATAATTTAAATTATTGCTTCGATAAGCTTGAAATGCTCTTGCAAGAAATTCTTAGTATACGCTCTAGGAAAGTTGTCATTTGTGGAGATTTTAACATAGATGTTTTAAAGCAAAATAGTGCAACCAAAACCTTTGAATGTCTCTTGATGAGTTACAATCTGAAACTGGCCTTGAAACAACCAACTCGCATGGCCAGCTTGTCATGCATTGATAACTTTGCGCATAATGTTAGCTCTTGTAAGACTGAGGTAATTGATTTTGCATTGTCGGATCATACGGCACAGCTATTTAAATGTCCAGTACAAAAAATTTGTCGTATAAAGCATTGGTACGCAACTAGAAGGGACTATAGTGCGGAGAACGTAGAAAAATTTAAAAACCATCTAAACAGTCTAACCTTTTCGGAAATATATAGCACGGACGACCCAAATGTAGCGTATAATAATTTCATGGAGAGTTTCAAGTTATTATATGATCTTTGCTTTCCAATGAAAGTCGTGAAAATAAATACAATAAGAAAAACTAAGTGGTTGTCAAAAGGCATCAAATTATGCTCTAAAAAGAAAAGGATACTTCTGTGGCAATTTAGACTTAACCGTAACAAAACTAATAAAACCAAACTATCAAATTATTCTAAAATGTACAAAAAGATTATTAAATTAACACAAAAAGCACAAAATAATTACAATATAAACACATCGAAAAATAAATCAAAAACTGCGTGGCAAATTATCAATCGTGCAAAATATAATGTACCTAAATCTAATATAAGTAGAATTAAAATAGGTAACGACGTCATATCTCATCCCAAAAGTATAGCAGAAGCTTTTAATAATTATTTTGTTGATAAAATACAGCCAAACCTGTCTAACAGTTTCAACACTAAAACGCGAATATTAGACCGTAGTAGCAGCAAATCAATGTTTATGGCTCCTAGTATACCAGACGATATTAAAAGAATTATTATGTCCTTAAATAATACAAGTAGTGTGGGATATGACGGTATTGCGACTGGAATAATAAAACATGTTTCTGATGAAATCTGCGGTCACTTGAGTTATATAATTAACCTCAGCATCAGTGCTGGAGTGTATCCTGATGCTCTGAAAGTTGCTATCGTCAAGCCACTATTTAAGAAAGAAGACAAGGAGCTAATGGAGTTTTATCGGCCTATATCACTCATTCCCATAATATCGAAAATTTTTGAGAAGTATATATATAGGGAATTAAATTCATTTATTCAAAAACATAATATTATATGCGAGGAACAGAAAGGATTCCAAATAGGTAAAACGATTACTATGGCCATCTATGATTTTTTATATAATATTACATGTAACATGGATAAAAGGAAACCGGTCTGTGGCGTATTTTGTGACATGACTCATGCGTTTGACTATGTACACCATGGTAAACTAATAAATAAGCTTGAAGGTTATGGAATTAGAGGTAATGTCAATGAGCTCATTAAATCTTACTTAAGTAACAGAACTCAAATAACCAATGTAAATCAAATCAACGTAAAAAGTAAACATGAAATCGTTTTTGAATCAACTGAACGTAGGGTTTCGTATGGTGTGCCACAGGGCAGCGTTTTGGGCCCTCTTTTATTTATATTATATATCAATGATTTACCGAAAGGCATCGCCCAACCTCTGACACTATTTGCTGATGATAGCACTATAACGATACCTTGTAAAAGTGTTGATACTTATGAAAGTGACATAAATAGTTCCATAAATCAAATGGTAAACTGGCTAGATAACAATAATTTAAAAATTAACCTGACTAAAACTAAATTAATACATTTTAGCCAACGGATTAATAGTAAGAGTCATTTGAATATACATTACGATGACCAGCCTATAGAAGAAGTCGAAACAACAAAATTTCTAGGGCTCCACATTGACAAAAAATTGAATTGGAAAACCCATACCGAAATCTTATGTAAAAAACTCAGTCAATCCGCCTATGCCCTGTATACATTGTCGTCTATAATAGGTGTGGAGGCATTACTTACAGCCTACTATGGCTTAACAGAGTCACATTTACGCTATGGTGTCATTTTTTGGGGTAATTCAACTGAAAAAGATACGGTGTTCAAGGCTCAAAAGAGATGCGTGCGCTCAATATTCAAAATTAAACCTACTGATAGTTGTGGGCCCTACTTTAAAAAATATAAAATACTTACTTTGCCATGTCTGTACATTTTAGAGGTAGCTATTTTTGTTAAAACAAATTCACACCTATTTAAACGGTTAGATGAAATAGTACCACGCAATAGGCGCGACAATAGTAGGATATGCTCTCTTCCTTCGAGAACAGCCCTTATGCGCAAAAGTGTTTTTTGTATGGCTCCATCCATATTTAATAAAATACCTAAAAGTTGGAGAGAACTGCCCTTGGTTCGTTTCAAAAATAAGCTGAGATTTTTTTTAATTAGTAAAACATATTACAATCTGCAAGATTTTTTGAATGAAAAAGACTTTTCTGTTCCGACGACTAATATACATGTATAATAATAACAATGAATAATGTGAACTTTAATTAACTTTGATAATATAACTTTTATTTAATTACCTACCTATTTGACATAATTGAATATACTGTGATGTAATTTACTTTTGACCTTAGCTTTTTTCTTGACTGTATATCTGTATTATAATGTTATCTTGACATCAATATTATTATTCGTTTGCTTTGTATTTTGTTGTGAGACTTAAAACGACTATTATACCAATTATGTAAAATGTAACCCTTATACCTAGAACATTTGTACGCCGTGATTGGCAAAACATGGACGCTCTCAGTATATATTTTCAATACCTTGCATGTCTGTCAAATCAGTTAATGTAAACGCATGTTTGACAAATAAATGATCTTTATCTTTATCTTTATCTTTATCTTTACTTGATTTTTTGTAAAAAATGAAATAAATATTTTTATTACACATATTTGTTTTAGGCCTACCCACCTACTTAAATACATACCTACATATTAAGTTCTTACATATGAAATTTGATTTTTGTGGTAGGGACTATTTTTTTTATTTCAAATAACTCCTCTTTGGTAAGAAATTCAAATTTCTAATTAATTCAGATATTTAATCATGATTTATGTTTTAAAAACCGTAATTCATTTGTTCTTTCCTCGACTCGGTTTTTTCTTGCGTTACTCAGTTTACAAAATGCAAAACCAAAAAAATAAATATGTGTATGGCGGCGTTTTTGCTAAAGAAAGCCCAGTGTGTTTTTAATTTCAACGTTTTCCTTCTGGAAATTTCAATCTGAAGAACATGCTTTTTGGACAGCAGCAAACCTAAGTTGGTTTGGCTTGAACGCTCAACTCTATGCCTGAACCCGGGTAAATCAGCTAAATCCTCACTTAAGCGAAAAATGACTTAATAAAAATATATAACTTGTGAGGGTTTAGTGGACTAGTGCGTCGTTCACTACAGCTTTCTTAAATCTGGTCAGACCATTACGACAGATTTCTATTGTAACTTTTGGTCTAATAGTGGATAAACTTGTTCGTCACTCTTTATTGACAATCGAGCATTTCTATCATACTTTATGCTAATATGACTCTTTGATCTTCATCATCATCATCTCAGCGTTTATCCCGGTTGCATCCGCGGCTTTCGCGTTGGAGCCCGGAGTCTGCTCTCCCGCATATTCTCCTCCATTTCCCATGATCTTTAGCATCCTGTGATGAGAGCTTGCCGGCACACATGTCATGTCTTGCAACGTCAAGCCAGTACTTCTTTGGTCAACCCCGCTTGTTCCGGCCCGGCGGAGGCGCCATGGCAAGACATTTGTTACCCACGTAACACGTGCTAAGTGCGTGTATTTGCGTAAGACGTGGCCGTACCAGCGTAGGCGACCCTCCTTTTTTTTATATATTCTAAACTAGCGCTTGACCGCAATCCTGCCTGATGGTAAGCAGTGACGCAATCGTTGATGGTAAAGCGCACTAGTTTATTAAGAGCCTATTCACTCTAGCCTTGAAGACACTCAAATTGTAGTCCGACGGAAACACCGCCGCTGGCAAACTATTCCAGTCCCTCGATGTACGCGGTATAAAGGAGGAGGCGAAACGCTTCGTCCGGATCGTAGTGGTGTTATCTGCAATGTCACGGACACGAAGGCTGCCCCGGATGCGGAAGTTCCTGATGCCGTCTTTCCGCGTAACTCCACACATCCACCGCAGCATATTCATCTCCGTGACACGCAGCTCCTGCTTGTGTCGCTCAAGCACAGGCCACGCCTCACTGCCATACAGGAGAACAGGTCTAATGATGGTTTTATAGACCTGCCCCTTAAGCTTAACCGGCATTTTGGGGTAAAAAATGACACCTGTCACCTCACGCCATTTCACCCAAGCTGCGGAAATACGTGTCCTGACGTCGCAATCAATGTCGCCGGACGCGTGGAGCACAGACCCCAAGTATTTAAACTGGTCCGTGCACTCGACCATGTCTCCGCCTATGCGCACAGACATGGGGTCTGTCGTGTTGCTGGCCAAGTACACGGTCTTCGCCACGTTGAGTTTCAGACCTCCGTTCTCAAGCGAGTCCTTCCACGCATTCACACGCCGCACCAACCGTTCCCTGTCCGCGTCCGCCAGCGCGATATCGTCAGCATACATGAGTAGCCAGGGAGGTTGCTCATGCGAGTCCTTGATGCTCTCTGATCTTGTAAACATTAATGTTTACTATTCAACTAGGTGCCCTTATGGTTTCGCCTTTAGTTTTTATCCTTTAATCCGCGTATAATCTCATAGGACTAGAATATAATTGTTCATATTTTTGGAAATAAACGCTCTAAAAGTAAACAAAAATGTCCCCTCCCTCCAACTTTTGAACCAAAACATCAATCACATCATCATATTTAACCGACAAACTCTTTGTGGAAAGTATGAATGAAAGGGAAAAAGGTGCTTTGGTATGATTTATTGATGTATTGTGAAAGTTATTGGGCAGTACTAAGGATCTACAGGATCTAAGGACTACAAAACTATTGTTCAACCGATGCCAGCAGCATACGAGGCTCAAGGCAACAAGATAAGCTTGAAGTTCCATTTATTACATTTTCATTTAGACAAGGTAGGGCAAAAGTGAAGCATTGTCTAAGATAATTGATTTTATTTATGTGTTCTAAAACTCAAGGAACAGGCAATTGTCTGTTTCCTTATAACTGTAAAAGTAACTCTGCTATCTTAATGTCTCGGGTAAGCGGTTGGGCTATAAAGCCTTTAATTTACCACCTTTCTTTTTTTTTATTATCGGGGGGAAACCTTCTAAAGGCCCCTGGTCCTTGGGGATAGGGCCAGGGAGTGTGGGATTCTTACCTCACTAAAACCACCCCGGTGTCACCATCTGCACATAGCAGGGGCACCGTTACCTCTCAAAAGACCAATCCGGAGCCCCTGCCGTGCAACGCCTGTTAGGGCATGGTTAGGGCATAGGGGATGTTAGGGCACATCGCGACCTCCAGTTCCCGCCTTTCTTATATGATACAGGCGGGGCGCCAAAGCGGTTGCGTCCTCTACGCCTTCCTCTCCGAGCGGGATTGGCTCTCTCACGATACCGCTCGACTCTCTCACGATACCGCTCGTTAATTTACCACCTACTTAATTTTTTTTTTTTTTTTTTTGAGAATCAATGTCTATTGCTATAACTGTTGTACAAAATAAAACAATATGTTAGACTTAACGGTAAATATTTAATTTACCACCTACTTAAATATTTACCGTTAAGTCTAACATATTGTTTTATTTTCTACAACAGTTATAGCAATAAACATTGGTTCTCAAAAGATATTAATGGCTCGACACAACGCGGCAGTGTATGGTGTCGCCGATCGCATCAAGATCATTGTGGGAGTTTGCTAGCAGCCACGTTAAAGGTAGTTCCACCATGGTACCGGTTGCGCATGGTCATGTGTCGCTGTACTCAGCGCCTCTTTGTCAATTTAAACAACTTTTTTTTATTGGTTGAAGAATCATGAAAAGATGGACATCTTTAACTCTTAGCCTTTTTTTGAAAAAACTCAAAAGAACTCAAAACATTTAATTTTACCCTCAAAGTATAGTAGTAAGTACGTATAGTATAGTATACTTTGAGGGTAAAATTATTTTTTTTGAGTTCTTTTGAGGTTTTTTTTTTAAATTAAAAATTAATTACTTTTTTTAATTAATTTTTTTGAGTTCTTTTCCGCTCTTATCACAGCGCGAACGCGCTTGCGAACGCGATTGCGCTACTGCGACGCGGTTCGCGCTGTATTAAGAGCGGACTAGATGTTTTACGATCTGTAACTTGAAAACGGTGGGTAATACAAAAAAAATAATGTTACACAAAAGTTGTTCATAATCATGTAAGAAACAATTTTTCAATTTAAAGTTTTCCATTAAAATGATATTTTGAGGGTGAAAAAGTGAAAAAACACTTTTTTTGATACTTTGGCCCCCACCTACAATGAACGTTTTTTGTTGTACGACATTGCAAAAATGACATAAATTGTAGAGCGTAGCGCCCTCTACAATTCTGTTAAAAAAATTGTTCAAAAATCCATACAAATCGAGAAAAATTCGTTTCAAAAATTTTTTTGAGTTTTTCAAAAAGCCGCTAACAATTAAGATGTCCATCTTCAGGGTAGCTTCGTGACGTCATTTTACAATAAAAAACCAACACACAATCTTGTGGCAGTTTTTTTCCACTAGGGGCTTTAATTTTTGACAAATTGACTGTACTAATAGTCAATTAGTCATCGGCTACGTGTGCTACGCGCCACTGCTACGAGCCGCCGTTGTTCACCGCTACGACAGAGACACTTACTACGAGAACGCTACGCCACCTGTAGGTGGCGTAGCGTTCTCGTAGTAAGTGTCTAGTACTGTAGTACTACACAGTCATCGTTAGTTATTTGTGTACAAAGAACAGGGGGCCTAGTCTGCTATTTTATATGATTTTGTCATTCCAGCACGTTTCCATTGTCATTTTGCTATTAGTCCGTAATCTAAACAGTCAAAATTAAAGCCATTGCTACTAATAGTATGTTATACAATATTATTACCTGTTCGTAACACGCGGTAGGGCTGTGATTTCATCAGCCGACCGATTCTTTCTAGTTTTGAGGTTGTAGATGTTATATGCATACATCCTACTATTAAATGAATCATTTATTTTATATTGTAAACATGAAAGTTTCTATATACAGTATGTTAAATAACAGAGGGCGTTCCCTTAAACTCGTTAATATATATCATTAATAGATTAAAATAAAAATATCAGCATAGAAAAATAAGCATAAAACAATCCGAATAAAAAAAAATTCTAATTGGAAATAAATTTGAAACCTCCTGTTTTAAATCAAAATAGTAGTCGTCATGTATAAATAAATTGCTACGTTGCCGTCTTTCATGTTCGCGTGTACAGTGTGTTTCTTTTACATGTCAATTTAAAATTTTTATTGAATATTTTCTTATTGGAAAAACTTTTAAAACATTTTGTTTTCGAATGGAAATATTTTTTTTAGCATGTATGTATGCTATACTATTTCGGGTTAACGGGAACGCCCTCTGTTAGTTAACATACTGTATATTTGACACCCTTTCACGCATAAACCATTAAACGGATTTGGGTGTAGACTAACACGTTATTTTAAATTCCCTGCGAATATCGGGATCAAAGCTATCCTATAATTATAATAATCCCGGTCATAACTAGTCCATCTGTGTGCCAAATTTCATTTAAGTCCGTTCAGGAGGTTTTGCGTGACAGAGTAACAAACATCCATACATTCATACACCTTCATAAACTTTGGCATTTATAGCAGTGATCCTTCTCAAGTCGTTCTCCTCATTACTGAGGGTCGTGATGTCCCTGTGGAATTATCCTCTCCTTCAAGATAGTTAGCCATCTGTTACGATCCCTGGCCGCGATTCTTTTTTGAGTTACTGTTATAAAATGGTTATAAATGTCTAAAATCTACTCATTAACTTTAATATATGCAAAAAATATCAAAGCCGCAAAAAAGTACAGGAAAACACCCATTAGTTAAAAGCAAATTTAAATCTACTGTCATGTTATTTTAATATATAAATTTTACTTCAAATTCTATTTTGTCAAAAGTAAGTTTGCTAGCTGGATCCTTTTTGCATAACTACGCCCAATTTTTATCTATTAATTTCTTATCCTTGACCAAAGACATTAAAATTATATTTACAATAGACAGGACATCATGAACAAAATCGTAATCCAATACTTGTGCCGACTTGGTTAAAAGTCGCTCAGTCTAGTCTGCGCGTCAAGACGTAATTCGTGTCCACCAAAAATAAACATTTTCTAAGGAAATATGTCATGTTGCGCATTGTATTACTGTACATCTCGTTATGGTAAAACAACTGGACCTAACTTCGAAATGTTTTTCTATGAATTATTAATATTTCGTCTGTATTTCAAATTTAAATAAATTCTTAAATTGTTCTAGAAACTTTTCCATTATTGTAATAAGCGCCCTCTATTGTTGAGTAGTTTTACTATTTTCTTATAGAGATGTAGTAATGTTGTTTACCGATTTAGTTATCGATAATACTTATTAAGTTGAAAACATTTTGTTATATTTTATTGACATTTCAAATATAGCTAAATAAACTTAAAATATTGCTATATTTCTAGTGTATTATTTTCCTTTATTTCATAGTATATACATATAAATTACATTTTTAAATATTTCTACATAAAAAATACATAAAAAACATTTAAAAATATAAAAAATAGTAGCCCACCGGTATCGGGAACAGGGTCCAAGCTACCGGCGGTCAGGGCTCCAGAGAGAGGAACTTCCTGACGATGCGAGCCGTGTCCAGCAGTACCGCTTTCTGAATCAAGCCCTTGATCCAGCTGCCTAACGAGAGCCTCCTGAGGTGTTGGTCGAGGCTCTTGGCTATTAAGCCATTGGCTGTCACGACTATCGGTACAATGATTGCTGAATCCACTTCCCACATGTCGACAACCTCGTGAGCCAAGTCAAGATACTTGATTTGTTTATCTTTCTCGGCTTTCACGAGGTTCTCATCATGCGGGATGGTTATGTCAACAATCATTGCACGCCGCTCTGATCGATCCACCATCACTATATCAGGCTTATTGGCAACAATAGTCCTGTCAGTGATGATGGATCGATCCCAGTACAATGTGATATAGCCATTTTCGAGAACTGGGTCGGGCGTATACCTGTAGTACGGCACCTCCGATTCCACAAGGTTGTATTTAAGAGCAAGTTGCTGATGAATGATCCTGGCTACAAGGTTGTGTCTATGCAAGTACTCTCCGTTAGCTAGACGAGAACACCCGGAGATAATATGCCTTATTGATTCCCCCGGCCGGTGACATGCCCGACAGATGTCAACTGTGCCGTCTTTCACAATAAATCTCCGGTAATTGTTCGTCATCATAACTTCGTCCATAATTGCAAAGACAAAACCTTCGGTTTCCCCAAAGAGGTCACCGAAACGTAGCCAGGCTACAGACGCTTTAAAATCAACATCGGGCCCGTGTAGGGCTCGGAAAAAGCGTCTGTGAAGCTCTTTGCTCTTCCATACCTCCATGCGATCATTTGTGTCAAGCACTACTGGTTTACGCCAGTTCTCTTTAGCCAAGGAGAGCGGAGTGAGGCCCTTGTCAGCCGCGACCACATCTCGATGCATCCCCACGTCGGTTACTAGGAAATAGTCCCTGAGACTGCATACCTCGCGATTGTGGAGGGTCTTGGCGTTTAAAAAGCCACGACCTCCACATTTTCGCGGGATATACAGCCTCATAACCGATGACCGTGGGTGATGCAATCGATTTGCAGTCAACAGCGTACGGACCCTCTGATCCAGGGCGTCAAGTTCGGTTTGAGTCCATTTGAGTATGCCAAAAGAGTACATCAATACCGGCATGACCCAACCGTTGAAAGCGCGCACCTTGTTTCCGCCTGATAGAAGACTATTAAGTACTTTTTTCAGGCGGCCAAAGAAGCGTTCTTTCAACGATTGCTTCATGTCAGTAACATTGATACCCAACGCTTCCGACATACCCAAATACTTATAGGTTTCGGATGCGGAGAGGGCTCTAAGGTTTATGGAATCAGTGAGTTGGGTTCCCACGGATTCCATAATCTCTCCTCGCTTTACATGCATGACCGCACATTTGTCCACACCAAATTCCATCCTGATGGAGCTACTGAAAGTTTCAGTAATTTTCAGTAGCTCCCTCAGTTGTGAATTGTTGGGAGCAAAAAGTTTCAGGTCATCCATGTAGAGGAGGTGCGATATAACCTGACCACCTCTCCTCAACCGATAGCCTAGACCTGAATCCTCCAATAGTGTGCTTAGAGGATTCAATGCTAAGCAAAACCAAAGTGGACTCAAACTATCGCCCTGAAATATTCCTCGCTCGATCCGTATCGGTTCGCTATTCCTCTGAATATTTCGACATCCTGGATAGCGAAGGACTGTCCTCCATGTCTTCATACACGACATCAGGAAGGTGCGCAGAGTTGCATCCACTTTATACAACTTCAGCACCCGCATGAGCCATGTATGTGGGACTGAGTCATAGGCCTTCCTATAATCTATCCAACATGTCGACAGATCCTTTCGGGAACGACGAACCTGTTGGCTAATGGCCATATCAATAAGGAGTAGCTCCTTAGTACCGCGGGACCCGCTCTTACATCCATTTTGAGAGGCAGACATGATGGAGTTGCTGTCAATATGTTTGTTCATTTTAGTTTTCAAAATGGATGTAAGAACTTTATAGACCGTCGGTAAACAGGTGATCGGCCTATAATTTTTGGGTTCCGCGGTGCTACCTGATTTATGGAGCAGGTGGGTTATTCCAGTAGTTAGGAACTGAGGTAACGAACCAGACACCAAAGCAGTCTGGAATTGAGATGCCAAGCGAGCGTGCGACCCTGGAAACCATTTTATCCAAAAGTTATGCAGCCCGTCCGGTCCTGGAGACTTCCAGTTAGGTAACGGACGGACTGCACAAGCTACATCTTGGGGGCAGATGGTAATAGCCCCCATTTCAGGTATTGGATCGCAGGCTCTCTCGACATCCCGGGCCCAGTCACCTTCAGTGTGACTGACAGGTACCGACCAGATACTGCGCCAAAATGAACACATGGCATCATCATCCGGTAGGCACGTGTCAGTCACACCTTGTTCTGGTCGTTCCCAGTCCCTATAAACCCACCTTTCATTGCTTTGGAAGGTGCGATTCTGGGTGTACCGTTCCACTCGTCGTTTGTATCTTCTGATACGGTTCGCCCATGCATACACTTTCTGCTTCAGGAAGTCGATGCGCTCCGTGACACGGGCCATATAATTTTGTTGGCTGATATTTGTACCTGCAAATGCCCGCCTCACAAAGCGCATCACTCTGGGACGAGTATTACCCTCCCTGAAGCAGATTAGTTTACCGATGAGTGCTCTGGCCCCACCAATACAACGTTCAATCCTGTGCTGCCAAGCTGGTACTACTGGTTTCGGTCGTGTAGCTCTAGAGTCACTGGGAAATTTGACATGAGCTACACGACAAGCTGCTACAGCTGCGCAGTACAGGATTGAATGAGTATCAGTGAGGTCCTCGCAGGTATCAAAATAATCTGATAACTGCGCATTCAGAGTAGCCATCAGTGCCCTATTTCTGTTATGCATGGGCAAACGTGGCAGGCGTGGTCTCAGTTCTGCCGGGGTGAAACGATATTCCCGAATCGCAGCCTCCAAAGCATTTATTAACTCCTCATTGCACTGGGTACTTACATTGGTAGCCCTATCATTACTCCCCTCGTCAGCATAGTTTGTGGGCTGCGGTGGTATCTCCGCAGTCTGCGACTGGTGAGCAATGATACGGCTACTCTGCATTTCGTTTCGCAGGCGATCAAGCACAGTATCATCCAACATATGATTACGCTGGATAACCCGTACCTGATCCGACAGTCGTTGCGCCGACACGTTGACAGCTGGCTCAAGCACCTGAAACAGAGAGAGCATTCGAACACGGTACGCGGTCAGGTTGTTTCCTCCCTCTGTAGCCCCATAGTATGAGCGCATGACATTTTCATTAATGGATTGTGTCCATCTCATGCGCTGCACACTACCGCCGGGAGCTGGGACCCTGTCAGAAGCCGATGGGCCTCGAGGTCCTAAGCGGTCCGGCGGCCGGCGTCCTCCCCGTCGGCGAGCAGGTGGTGGCGTCGTCGGCGGAGAGAAGTACTGGTCGCTCGAGCTCGACGCAACTGCCGCGGCCGGGGTCGTCACAGCACTTACAGTGGCGCTGGAGGCCGGCGGCGGCGAGGCGGAGCTGAGCAACGAGTCCGGAGATGGTGGGCGTGCTCTTCGAGCGGCAGATCTTGTCAACATCGCACAATCATATTATTCACATATTTTTCTGGTTTGTATTTTCCGACGTGACATGACAGATGTCATTTCCAACGGGTCGGTTTGGTTCGAGTAGAAAACTTCTCCATCGTGTATAAAAACTGTTTTTATTACTGAATTTTATTATTTTGGATTTGGGCTTGGGTTTTCTCTTGAAGATATCACAATATGGAAAAGAAAAACTGATATAAAATAATATATTTGATATGGATGAAAATATGATGTTGACATTTGATGTTGCCAATTTTTTTCTAGTGTATTTATTATTAACTATATTTAAACATAATCATGTCATATTAATAAACAAAGTTGAATGAACAATTACTATTAATTTACCTAGGTTTTTGTTATTTTAGGTTTCCGAATAAAAATAATGTTGTAGGGGAAAAGTGGATACGATTTGTCCAGATAAACCGTAGAGAAGAAAATTGGCTTCCGTCTTCTTCGTCGAAATTATGCTCAATGCATTTTAAAAGGGAAGACATCTGCTTTGGAAAGACTTGTCGATCAAATTTTAAAAAAGAATCGGTACCTTGTATTAGAAATGAAATAATAAGTTATTAATTTGTCTTTTCCACTTAACCGTAAAAAATGCGATAAAATTTACTGTTAAGTGGATAAGTACATAATTTATATAACTTATTTATAATGAAATATATTCATAAAATGTGTAGGTACGTATATGTAGTACAATGATTGCGAGCTACTTTGTGATTTTTAGGATTCCGTACCTAAAAGGTAAAACGAACCCTATTCATGAGACTTCACTGTTCGTCTGTCTGTCTGTCACCAGGCTGTATATCATAAACCGTAATAGCGAGACAGTTGAAATTTCAGAGATTGTGTTAGTATTTCTGTTGCCGCTGTAACAACAAGTACTAAGAATAAAAATAATAAAATATTTAAGGGAGCCCCCTTAAATATTTTAGGTGGCCGATAAGAAAACAATTTCTTTTCTTTTATTAAATAATTGTGAAGTTAATATTGTTCAAAATATTTTTATTATCTTACCAACTCTATGTATGTCGTTCTATTATTAAACATATTATTTTACAACGCCATCTAGCGGTGAGAGGGGTCCGTGTTCCCGTCGATCCGCCTCCGCTAAGAAGGCCTCCGTTACAACCCTATTTTAGGCGATTTTCGCACTGCCCCGCACTAAGCTGCGTGATGCCGCGTTGTTCGCAAGTACCAAATTATGTAAATGTATGGAAAAACGCATAGTAAAACACACAGAATCTGCGGTTATGCACGGGGCTGGGGCAGATCTGCATGATAATGCAGATAAAAAACGCAATTCTGCTTGTGACTGCGGGGCAAATCGCAAAGATGTGGCACATCGAGTTCTGCAGTATGTAGTTAGTAGATTGGTGAGTAAAATGTACAAAGGAGGTCCCATTAGATAATTCTGTATTTAACGTAGAACCTACAATTAGTAGCAACTCACTACCAGGTGATATTCTAGATTTGGGGCGAACTCCTGATCATTTAAAGTAACAAATAAGACAACAAAGGGTATCAATAAATTAATAGTTACACCAACCGTGAATAAGGTATCTTCTTGCTCTCAAATAGCTATACAACAAAAAGGGTCAAAGCATGAATTGAATTTGTTTCATCAAAATATTCAAGGTGTCTCTTCTAAATTATTAGAACTTGAAATGTTATTAAAAAAAAATGTTCGATGTGTATGTATTAACGAGCACTGGTTGAAAGATTACCAGGTGTTACTTAGTTATGAAAATTATAGTGTGGGTAGTTGTTTCAACCGCAAATCTATGTTGTGTGGGCTTAAAATTTAAGCAACGTAAAGACATAGTCAATTTGTCAATGGAACATTGTATAGAATTTTCTTGTGTTGAGCTAGATAGGCGTGTTATAGTGTGCGTGTAACCCTCAAAACTTTAGTCTTTTTGAATCAACAATGGAGGATATTTTGGCCAAACTTGCAGATAGTAACAATTCAGTAATTATTTGTGGAGATTATATCATTAATATTTTGGAAAATAATTCAAATAGCAGCAGATTTTTAAGCCTTTTTAAATCATTTAATTTATTTAATGTTTTTACAGAACCAACTAGAGTAACTCCAACCTCTGCAACTTGTATTAACAATGTTTTCGGTGATTGTGACTATTTAGATAAAGCTATAGTAAATTATCTTTCTTCAGATCATAGTGGACAAACGGTAACTTTTATGTCTCAAGCATCTCTGGAAAAAAAACTCAGATACAATTCAGGCCAATTACAATAGGCAAATTAGCAAAAGTTAATAGTAATTTACAAAATAAGTGAAATTTTCTGGGACATGATATTAATGATGCTAGTAAATTTTATGATATTTTTTTTTCATTGGTACTTAATGAATTTAATACAGTTTTAGAAAAGATGTCGAAATATATATTCCTTAAGTTTGTTTTTAGTGAGTGGGCAACTAAAGGTATTAGGGTAAGTAGGGAAAGACTGTATGAGCTATACAGCCTTAAGCCATTCTTAAATGCTGAAAACTTTAATAAATATGTAAATAGATATTCTAAACTATTTAGAAAGATTTGCAAAGTGGCGAAGGCCCTGTACATTAGCGACAAGATCAAATCGGCAGACATCAAAATAAAGACTGTGTCGAAAGTTATTAATAGTGAAACTGGTAGGAATAAATTACGCAGTACAGATTATTTATTGGAGACTCCACATGGTCCCAAAAGCTCTAACGTAGAGGTAGCCCAAGAGCTTAAGAATTAGTTCACCAATATATCTCTTTTTTTTTTACATATTATAAACTAGCGCTTGACCGCAATCCTGCCTGATGGTAAGCAGTGACGTAATCTTCGATGATAAATCGCACTAGTTTATTAAGAGCCTATTCACTCTAGCCTTGAAAACACTCAAATTGTAGTCCAACGGAAACACCGCCGCTGGCAAATTGTTCCAGTCCCTCGATGTACGCGGTGTAAAGGAGGAGGCGAAACGCTTCGTCCGGATCGTAGTGGTGGAACAACGGAAGCTCTAAATTCCCCCCAGAAGCCTCGATTGATTTATTAAAAGCAAACTTGTTGGCTGTCCGGTTGAATTTCAATTCAAACATATAAACCATATGACAGTCATAAAGGCTTTCCGGCAAATAAAGGTCAAAATAACCGAAGACCTATGGGGAATGTCTGTTAAAGTATGCACATCTATAATTGAGACCATAGCACCATACTTAGCTTTCATATTTTAATTTGTGTGTGGATCAAGGCGTCTTTCCAGATATAATGAAATACAGTAAGGTCATCATCATCATCATCATCACCTCAGCGTTAATCCCAGTCGCACCCGCAGCTTTTTTTTTCAACTTTGGAGTCTGGGGTCCGCTTTACCAGTCTAATTGCTGATTTTGGCTAAACTTCGATATTTTCCGTGAAGCGACTGCCGTCTGACCTCCACAACCCGAAGGCGATATCTAAGCATTGCAGTTAGACAAATTGTTAGACTTTTGAGGGCTCCAACAACCCGTCTATGTTCTATGTTATTGGTTTGGTTTCCGCACTCAGTCTCTCCAGCGGACCATTGTGCGTGGACCATGGCGGCCTTTGGCGGTTATTCCAACCAGCCCACCTCCCTCCAGAAGCCCATCAGGTCTCCTAGCCTGTTGAGAACATCTGTGTAAGATCTTGGTGCTCCTATGGTTTCGTTTCTAATTTGGGTAACGCCTGTACACTCGAAGATTACATGCGCAACTGTCTCATCAGCCTCTATGCAGGCTCTGCACAGAGGGCTGTCTGTTATGCCTATTGTGTGGAGATGCTTATTCAGCGAGCAGTGGCCCGTGATGATCCCCGTCATCAATCGTAGGTTCCTCCTATCCAGGCGCAGCAACCTTTTGGTTAGCCTGTCATCCAGGGATAGCATGGCCTCCCTGGACTGCCTGCAGCCCGGTGACGAGGACCACCAAATCTCCGCTTGTTCGTAGGTATGCTTTTGTAGCCATCTGCGTATTTGAATAAAGGGGATAGGCACAATGAGCTCCGGTCCGCTGACCAACGCGCTGGATGCCCTTCTAGCCAGCTCGTCAGCTGCGTCATTGCCCAGTGAACCGCTGTGACCCTTTATCCACTGTAGTGTCACAGTGTTGCGGTTTGGTACGGTTATCCGTTCCAATGCATCGTGGCACTCAAGTATTAGACTTGATGTGATGCATCCCTGCTTTAGGGATTGGAGGATGGAAGCACTGTCAGTAAGTAAGCGGACACGCGTGTCCGCAACTCTTCTGGCTTTTATGGCTAGGGCCGCCAGAGTTATGCCCACACACTCTGCTTGATAGACTGTGTTGAGCATCCGTAGCGGTCTGGATATATTTATGTTGAGGTTTTGTGAGAACACTCCAACGCCCGTTCCTTGATCGGATTTCGATCCGTCGGTGTATACTCTCAACTCCTCCGGTCCTGAGTGGTCGCACTGCTCTTCTTCAAGCACTATCTGATAGTGCTTTTGAAAGCAGTACTGTTTTGGTACCCTGTCATTGGGTGCTTGTAACATTGGCCGCCTCTCGATTGCATCCAGCATCAGGCGTGTATGTTTGACCCTGGAGTCTTTGCTCAAGGTTCCCGATAGGTGGAGTCTGAAGGCAGCCAATGTCGCTTCCTCCCTCACAACGAGGTGAAGGGGGGGCAGTCCCAACATCACCTGCAGGGCGGCAGTAGGCGTGGTTCTCATGCAACTGGTGATTGCCACACACGCCAACCTTTGTAGTTTCTCAGGGCTTTTTGGGCTGTGCTCAGACTAGTTCTTGGCCACCACCAGCGGCCAATTGGGGCTTGCCTGGGAAGTATGTAGAGTTAATTCGTGCTATGTACAGTCGATCTCGTACCTACGTCCGGTCGGCTGCTGGCAATACCGACGAGTTCAGTGTGGCGGTAGGCTTGCACCAGGGATCGGCTTTAAGTCCGTACCTCTTCCTGTTGATTACGGACGCTCTTACGTCGGACATCCAGGAGGAGGCACTCTGGTGCATGCTGTTCGCCGATGACATTCTTCTCGTCGGTGAAGATGGACCTGAGATCCAGAGCAGATTGGAGAAATGGCAACAGAAGCTGGAGAATGTTGGCTTGAAAATCAGCAGAACCAAAACCGAATATATGTTCTGCGATTTCGGCGGTCTCTCCACTTCTGGAGCCATAGCGCTTGATGGCGCACTCCTACCAATCTGCTCCGACTTTCGGTATCTAGGTTCACTCGTGCAAAGCGATGGCGAAATAGATCGGACGGTTAAGCACAGAATTAACACTGGGTGGATGAAATGGCGGCACGTCACGGGAACAATCTGCGACTCCCGCATTCCCCTTAAACTTAAGGGGAAAATATATAAAAACATGATCCGACCTGCTGTCTTGTATGGATCAGAATGTTGGGCTACGAAAGGGATGAATGAAAGGCAATTGCATGCAGCCGAGATGAGAATGCTAAGAGGGATGTGTGGTGTTACACGAATGGATAGAATAAGAAATGAGTACATAAGAGGAAGTCTGAAAGTGGCACCGGTAGCTGAAAAGTTGTGTGGAAATCGGTTGTCATGGTACGGGCATGTGTTACGGAGAACTGAGGAGAATGTCGTGAGGAGAGTCTTAATTATGAATGTTGATGGCTATAAGAGTAGGGGAAGACCAAGGAAACGATGGATGGATTTGTGAAGGATGATATGGCTAAGAAGGGGGTGACTGCCGAGATGGCTTCTGATAGGGATGCATGGAAGAAAAAGACATGTTGCGCCGACCCCAAATAAACTGGGATAAGGGCAGGAGAATGAAAAATGATGACCCCCATACACGTAAAGTGGGGAGGGCTTTTTTCTATCGCGGACGTTGAGCGTGGAGACCGAAATCAGAAATTCCATAACTAAAATAACCTAACACCCTCCACTCCGACCGGCACAGCGATGCAGTGCTGAAAGCCGTGCATCGTCTAACGTGTTTCAGTTCGGCAGTCTTCGGCACAGGGTGTTTGTGTGCGTGCGACTACATCTTTTGCTAAAAATTTATAGATTTTCAAAAAGAGCATGCATATGCGCATGCGTGGCGCGAACTCAGTTTTACACATTTGACAAGTTAATGATTGTCGCGATGAGTTAAACTTGCGATTAATTTTTACTCTGGAATATATAATCTATAAGATATACGGTATATACGGACACTCCCGAAAAAAACTTAATTGAACAAGAATACCAACAACGAAATAAAGCTAAGAAAACGGTAGGTACTGCAAACCAATAATAAAGAACGTTACAAAAAAGAATGTCTGCAAAAGGAAAGGGTATAGGAAAAAAGACAAAAACACAAAAAGAAAAGGAAAATGAATCTGAAGATGATAACTACTTTTGTATTGTCTGTTTAGAAACTTATAGTCGACCAAATGAAGAATGGGTACAATGTATCGAATGTAAACAGTGGGCCCATATAGAATGCGTGGATGATGATATTAATTATGTGCGCCATCATTGCGATTCTGATTAAGATAATGACTGAATTATAAAAGTCTGATCATAAACACTAAATTGATCTCATTACCTACTAAAGCTAAAAATATTTTTGTTAATATGTTTGAAAGTATATAATTTATACCTACAAAGTCTTTATATAAATAATTTGTTGATTTACAATGGATGTTTCATTACAAAACCTAAAAAGTGCGATATAACCAAACTCCACGTGGGAGAAGCCGCGGGCGGAAAGCTAGTATTTTATAAGTAATTCTATATCTTATAGATTATATATTTCAGAGTAAAAATTAATCGCAAGTTTAAATCATCGCGACAATCATTAACTTGTCAAATGTGTAAAACTGAGTTCGCGCCACGCATGCGCATACCTATGCATGCTCTTTTTGAAAATCTATAAATTTGTAGCAAAAGATGTAGACGCACACACACAAATACCCTGTGCCGAAGACTGCCGAACTGAAACACGTTAGACGATGCACGGCTTTCAGCACTGCATCGCTGTGCCGGTCGGAGTGGAGGGTGTTAGGTTATTTTAGTTATGGAATTTCTGATTTCGGTCTCCACGCTCAACGTCCGCGATAGAAAAAAGCCCTCCCCACTTTACGTGTATGGTGGTACCTACCCTAATAAATCATTTCCATTTCCACTTTTTATTTTAGGAACTACTTTGTCGGCGTGATTGATATACATATTGGTATCAAATTACAGTTTTCTAGTGCCGGTCACTGAGATTATCCGCGAAAATTTGAAATTGTAGCGTCTTAATTTTGTCTTAAATGTCGAATATTTTTGCTCTTCGATATTTGAGTGCGAAAGTCGTATTTATCCTCTACGGGATAAAGTATACTTTAATTAAATTAAAATATATTATAATTTAATAATATCATCATCAACCTTTTTATCGTCTTACTGCTGGGCTCGTCTCCTCTCATAGAGAAAGATTGAGCGTAATCACCATGCTTGCTCAATGCGGGTTGGCGATTTCAGACTTAGAGTAAAGGTTTCCTCAAGATGTTTTCCATCATCTTGTAATCGGTCATTGGTGACAAAGATTTATACTTAGAAAGTATATATAACTCAGAAAAGTTACATTGGTACTTGCCTGACCTGAAATCGAACCCGCACACTTATACCACGACGACTTATTGGTTAGCTAGCGACCCGCCCAGGCTTCGCACGGCTGCAATGCTGATACTAAATACACCACAGGACAAACTGTGAACGTTGTATAAAATACCGCCGCGAACACCACACCTTGTACCGCCGCAAACGTGACACCCCGCAATTTTTAATCTGTAATATCTTCGAAAATATTCATTTAAATCATATGCTGTAAAGGGCGATGCAGATCTATGTTAAATCAAAAATGTATTTAAGGTATTAAATTGGATAAGGATTTGACAGCCTCCGTGGCGTAGCGGTAGCGGACGCGGCCGCTGCGCAAGGTGGCGCGGGTTCGATCCCCGCACAGTGCAAGTATTTATATGCATGAATATGAATATTTGCACTGGTCTGGTCGTGCCTCCGCAAGCGCGTTAAGCCGTTGGTCCCGGTTGCCATACGAACATCTAGTGGCAGTCGTTACGGGTTGTTGGAGCCCTCTAAAGACCAACAATTGGTCTAACTGCAATGCTTCGATGTCGCCTTCGGATTGTGGAGGTCAGACGGCAGTCGCTTCACGGAAAATGTCGGAGTTTAGCCATATCAACGGTTGGACCGGTAAAGCGGACCCCGACTCCATGGCTGAAAAAGGCTTCAGTTGCGACTGGGATTAACGCTGGGATGATGATGAAATTGGATAAGGATTAATGCTGTATGTATTGGTTAAAATCGCTTCGAAAATTAGCCGGTATTTGTCGTAAAAAGTAAATGACAAAAAAATGCTATTGTGGGATATCCTTAAGAGATAGACATATACCATCGCGGACTTTTTTGTAGACCTTTTTAATGTGTACAATATTTAGTACATTATTTTGATAAATCTCGTAGGGTTCAGCCTGCGTTTCACTGCAAACGCGGAAAAAATGTAATTATTTAAGACATCACATCATTAGAAACCTCAAAAATAATACCTAGTAACCTCAAAAATAATAGTTTTTCTCCACAATTTAATGGATGTTATTATACATAATACATACCTTCCTCTTTAATCACTCTATCTATTAAAAAAACGCATCAAAATCCTTTGCATAGTTTTAAAGATTTAATCATACAAAGGGACATAGGGAAAGAGAAAGTGACTTTGTTTTATAATAAGTAGTGATGACATATTATTAATAAATAAGTCACGTCTTATTTTTTATAATGTATTTATTTGTTTATTTATTGGGATCTCCAACAAAGGATACACAAATACAATAGAAAATTACAATAATTGAGTAAGGCTCTTTTACGTGTGCTCCTTCAATATTGTACCTATGTATTATAATTTTCTCGATGGTAGGTCATAACATCGGCTACCGGTAGAAGCTAACACACACCAGACAAAGTCTTGCCGTCAAGCGATTCGTCGTGTTCCGGCACGATGTCTGATGAAGCCGTACGGAGGACGGGTCTAAGCAGTTGTCGTCTTCCTTCCTATTCAGTCAGTTTTAAGAATGAAGTTATGATAAGAAAAGTAGGTGTGCACAAAGGACGCACGTCCTCTCATTCAAAACCTCTCTAACATTCGTGGTCTGCACTCCAATCTCTTTGCAGGCCATCACCACCTAGAGTCTGATAAGCTCCACCTCCTTTTCTTGACGGAGACCCAGATTAGATGTCCGTCTGATGCGGCATACCTTAGCTACCCGGGTTACGCATTGGAGCATCATTTCCTGCAGCGTGCCTCTGTGTGTATGTCCGCAATGACATCTGTTGCCGGCGTCTCCGTCATCCTCACCGCGAAAACCCTCACTTCTCGTCCTATGGCAGTTGATTGATACTGGTGTGGACAAAATTGTTTACATCTGTGTCTGCCGATCGCACATCGGTGATCAGAAGACGACTCGACTATTTGACCACCTCAGTGAGGCTGTTGACAATGCGCTGCACCGGCACCTTGACGCACAGTTCGTCGCTCTGGGGGACTTCAACGCCTGTCACTAAGACTGGTTTTTCCCTTACCAGAGGACCAATCACGCTGGAAGAAAAGCGCGATGAGGACATGCGACTAGGGTGCCTGATGTAGTTGGTCATACCGCCAATTGTCTGGACCTTCTGCTTATCACTGATCCTCACAGATGTGTTGTAACAGTTTCCTCACCGTTGGGAACTTCAGACCACGGTCTGGTGAAGTCTGTATAATCCTACTGCCCCCCAGATTGCGACTCAGGTGGTGAACGGCGAATGTGGCGATACAAGTCAGCAGATTCTATGCGTCTTATCCTTGACAGCAGATCTGCTTTTCTTCTGAAAATCCGTCGAGCTGTGCGAACGCTATATACGATGTGGTGCGTCAAGCTATGGAGTACTTTATCCCCTTCAGTGACGAGCCCGACGGTGGCTCGGCTCGCCCATGGTTCAACGCCAACTGTGTTCAAGATGACAAGCGCAAGCACACGGCATTTCTCACCTGGGTTGAGCCTGGCTCGTTGCAGCAGAGCTTCGGATCAAAGCTAAAAGAGAGAAAGCGCTTAAGAAGGTTCGCTTCCTCCGCATTACCCATATTGGCAACAAGTTGCGCAGTCATCCCGTAGCCAATTTTTTTGGTCCCTCCCCAAATCGGTCGATGCGAACTTCTCTCGGCCCACACTGCCTCCGCTGGTTAGGCTTGGAACACTAGCTCATACGCCGAGAGAAAGCAGGTCACTTTGCATCTCTCTTTGCCCGTAATTAAGTCATTTATTTAATTATTTATAAAACTCTTACCTCCAACTACCCTTACAGATCTGCGATCCAATACGATAGGGGGTCTTGATACTAGCGGTGCTACTCCACCCAATTTACCTTATTACTGAACTTCAATGCCGGAGGAGGAGGATTAGGAACAAGGAGGATCTAAGAGTACTGTGTTGTCTGGACTTGAATAAAGCTAGTGGTCCAAATGGTATACCAGCGATTGTTCTTAAGGCAAGTGCGCCAGAATTATCTCCTGTATTGATGCCCTTGTATCCCCTCTCATTTATTACTGGTATAGTGCCCAAGTTCTGGAAGCTTGCTAGCAAAAAGGGTAGTCGTGCCTATTTTACCAACTATCGGCCGATTTCGATAAGCATACTGGCCAAAATTATGGATCATGTGTTGAACTCGCGCCTCCTAGCATACGTGGAAGGTAACGATCTCGTCAGTGACCGACAGTACGGGTTTCGCCGCAATCGGTCAACTGGGGAACTACTAGCGTATGCCACTCACTTGTGACTCACGAGAAAAAATGGGGAAGCAATTGCTGTATCCCTTGATATCTTGAAGGTCTTCGACCGGGTATAGCACGCTGGCCTTATAGTGGCAGGCCGTATTCTTTGGAGTGCACAAACCGCCTTTAGCTTTTGGGAGTTGAGATTTCCTCGAACTAAACTTTAGGCGGCGTATTGGGTCCAAGGCCAAGATGGCTGCTAGGAACTTGGCGTTATCGCAATATGTCCGGTCGTACTTCACACCAAGGCAGCTTCAAATGTTGTACTAAACACAGATCCGTTCGTGTTTGGAGTACTGCAGCCACATTTGGGCTGGTGCTGCAAAATGTCACCTAGTTACTTTGGATTCAATGGAGAGGCGTGCGAAGAGGCTGATTGGCGACCCAGATTTAACTCAAAACAGTCTTTAAAGCCTGGAGCACAGGCGTAGCGTAGCCAGCCTTTCGGTGTTCTCCTAGATGTGTTTGAGGTTAATGGCCGATGGGGCAGTAAGGTTCTGGAGTGGCGGCCACGTACCGGAAGACGCAGTGTAGAGAGGCCCCCAACAAGGTGAACCGATGACCTGGTGAAGGTCACGGGAAGCTAATGGATGCGGGCAGCACAAGACCGGTCATCATAGAAAGCCTTGGGCAGGCCTTTGTCCAGCAGGGGACCTCTATAGGCTGAAGAATAAGATATACTAAGATGTAGAGGCCTGCAACTGTTCAACAATGTAGTTACTTAAAAGAAAGTGGATAAGGCATGTAGTACAACAGGATAACTTTGGAGATATTTTGTATGAATGATAGAAAACACAAAAATATTTCAAAACCTTTATTAGGTTTTATAATCTGACATTTGGAAGTGTTCAAGTGTGAATAATAAGTGTGTTACAATGTTTTAATATTATATTCTATAAAGTAAATACTGCTACCTTCTTATTTAAAAAGGGGAACTGACTTCCTAACAATTTGTGGACATGGGAATGTTTTAGATGAAAATCAACCGAAACTTAATTGGCTGTAGCAAGACTTAAATTATGGAAAAAAATAGCCTAATTCTTATATCTAAATTATAGATAACTTAATTATTCTTTCATTTCTCCCTCTTCATCTTCCTCCTCTGCTCCTCTTACATACAATACATTGTTACACCTGATGAGGATTTCACCAAGGCTACCTGAAAAGAGAAAATAGTTTCAATGAGTTCTTTAAAATTTTTAGCAGTAAGTATTCCGGGGATTTATTTATTTATAAATGGTATGAAAATTGGACAGCTTTTGTATAACACAATCTTATTGGTTTCTTCTTGAATAAAAACAATAATCAATTATAAATAATGGACATTAACCAATATACTACCTATCTGCTCACCTGGCTTCTGTATCAGTCAAGTTTATAGTTCTGGGTTCCAGCAGCATAATACCAACACAGTAGCTAGGACTCTTTAAATCTTAATCTAAAACTTCTTAGATGGTGGTTACCACTTAATAGAGACTACCAATGCCATATTTATGATTCTCATCCTCAAAACAATCTGTGCCTACTTACCAGTAACTACGCCTTCGACCATTTCGTCTGTATTAGCTAGTTGTAAGTTCATGTATCCATCCGCAGACACAAGTAAACCTTTGTATTCATGACCCCATTTTAGCTTAACTAGCACGGATTTACCCGTTAGACTGTTAAGAAAAGGTTTAGGGTTTATTGGCATAGCCGCCGCCATTTTAAGAGGATTTTCTGCAAAAAGACAATATATGCATGTAGTTTTATACTAAACACGTACACATGCTCAAAGACGACCTAATTTAAAAGAATTTATACCTTTTTAGGCTGAAAAGTAAAAATTATAACCTAAATGCAATGCCGCTAATATTAGCCGCCACAAGCTGACAAAAGTGACAAGCCACAATTTTTTTTTTTGTTTCATTCTTTCCGTTCATTTGACCGGAAAAGGCAAAGGCATAATGCGCCATACAGCCTAGTCTTCAGTATGTTTTTTCTTGAGTTTTATAACCTAACTTATCCTAACTTATACCAGCTTAACATAAACTAAACTATTTCGTTTCGTTTCCCGCGTGAGGCCGAGAAGGAGGAAGTTTGGGTGAGGTCATGATGTGGCCACTATGCTACAATATTTCACTGTTCTTTATAAATTATTCACTGAATGCACTTTTTACTACATAAATCACGCGCTTTTATTTAGTAAACAAAACTATAAATAATTTTAAAAGTCCAATGTAAAATGAGCGTGACACTCATCTTGACATTCCCGCCAAACTCCTGACAAGCCACAAACAAATCACAAATGGCACAAATCGTTTTTATTTTTTTTTTAATTAATTTATTTCATGACCATGGACACAAGTCCTTCAGTCGAAATCATAAAATATTTTTTAAAACATAGCTCTTAAGAATAAGTAAAACTCAAGGAACTTATATCTAAACTGGAATTTGAATTATCGATCAAAACGCGATCCGAGAAAGATAGCTTCCCTCTTTCTTGTTGTGTAGGGTGACTATTTTAATGGAATTTGTAAGGAATATACGTAAAATATTTTTTTTCACTTATATTACCGGAGTTATAATGAAGGCATGAAGGAATGAGGGCCCGCCTTACGAGGCGTCCCCGCCATTATGGCGATGCCGGAGTGCCGCTGTTTTTTTTTTTTTTTTTTGTTGTTGCATCTCGTAGGTGGCTACTAGGAGACCGTAACTACGGACTTTCCTGTGGATGCCTTAATTAAAATTAAAGCCTCCAACCAGGGGCACTTAAAACTAAATTAAAATTAGGCGACTACGCACTAAGGGCACTCCCTGTGGGATACGAACCTCGGCTTAGGGCGTCGCTAGAGAGGACAGCAAGGGACGGCTGGATCGAATGTGTTCTTAATGGTTTGATGACCATGACGTTTCCTAGTACTAGCTCTGAGAAGAAACGCCGAAACAAACTCATAGGTCATTGATGGGACATTATGATATTACTGGCTCAGCTGCGGCGCGGGCTGGCCTTCATCGGACAAGGGACGGGGGAAGGGATTACTACGTGGAGCGCGTCGCGATGGACCTCGGCGGCGAGGTCGGTAGGTCGGTCTGTTTTTGTGTAATGTGCTGGTGGCCCTATTGGCCTCTTGGAGGAGGGTAATGGGGTCATCAGGGTCTGTGAGGGTATGCCGAGGGCGGCGAAGTCGGGAGATGGTGGAGGGAGTGTAATTGACAACCGCTGCTATAAGAGGATTGCGGTGCTTGGCAGCAGTGTCAAAGAAACGCTTGGAAAGGCGTTTCATGAACTGCTGGATGGTGGGGATTTTGAGAACAAGATGGACGATCTCATTTCGAACGAACCAAGGGGCGTTTGTGGCTTTACGGAGGAATCGGTTTTGGACTACTTGCATCCTATGGATATGACGTGGCTTGGCATGTGCGAAAACTGGACAAGCGTAGGTCATAATCGGGCGTATGCAAGCTTTGTACAACCGCATTTTGCACCTGAGCGATAGCTTGCTACGCGGGTTGAGAACGGGGTGGAGTCGACCTAGAGCGAAGGCGGCGCGAGCGCGGACCGTCTCAATGTGCTCTGAGTAGTTGAGGTTTTGATCGAGAATCACACCAAGGTACTTGGCTTGCTTCTCCCAAGGGATCGGCTTGCCGTCCAAGGTGATGGGTCGTGGAAGGGTGACACTGACCCGCGGTTTCCTGTAGAGTACCGCTTGGCTTTTTAGGGGGTTGACTTCAATTCTCCATTTAATAAACCAGTCAGCGAGCTTGTTGACCGCGGATTGAAGATGGAGGCGAATCCAGTCTGGACTGCGTCCCGAGCAGTAGATGGCTGTGTCGTCTGCGAACAGAGCGAGTTGAGCCTTACTGCTTTTCGGGATATCGCTAGTGAAGAGCGTAAAAATTAGTGGGGCTAGTACAGAGCCCTGGGGAACACCTGCACGGATGGGGCGGGGGGAGGAGAGCGTTCCTTCGATTTTATAGCGAAAGGTGCGGTTTGACAGAAAGTCCCGTAAGATGAGGACGAGACGATCAGGCACGCCGAGTTGGTACAGCTTATAGATTAAGCCGTTGTGCCAGACTTTATCAAACGCCTTCGCTATATCGAAGTAAACTACGCCTGTGTACATACCACGCAGGAAGCCTGCGTGAATATGTTCCGTGATGCGTAGGATCTGTTGGGGACAGGAGTGTTGGGTGCGGAACCCGAATTGTTCATTGGGGATGAGGCCCTTGTTCTCAGCGTAAGCTCTGAGTCGCTTGTATATAAGCCTCTCAGAGATCTTATCGAGAACTTTGAGTAAGCTGATGGGACGGTAACTGGACGGTTCGGCTTTAGGCTTACCGGGCTTAGGAATGCCTATAACTGTGGCTTCTTTCCACGTTTGTGGGAAAATGTTATTCCCCAGTGCACCATTGAGGATGGTGGCCAAGAGGATGATTAGGTGGGCAGGGAAGAGGCGGATCACTCTGTTGGTGATGCCGTCAGAGCTGGGCGCTTTCCTGGGTTGAATACCTTTGACGATGTCCTGCACTTCATCAGGGGTGATGGGAGGCAGGGGATCCTCAGGGTCGTCAACGGGTGGGAGGGGGGTTCTACGTTCGACTTCAGCGTCAACCTCAAGGAGATGAGCTTGGTCTACTGGTAGGAGACTGGGGGAGCACTGGGCTTCCAGGCAGGAGGCGAGGCATTCAGCTTTGTCATCGTCATCGAAGGCGGCTGAATTGTCAGGACGAACTAGGGGAGACATGGTCGCAACTTCATTGGATTTTAGTTT
The DNA here is from genome assembly GCA_017933935.1 of Sesamia nonagrioides. Lineage (NCBI taxonomy): Eukaryota > Metazoa > Arthropoda > Insecta > Lepidoptera > Noctuidae > Sesamia > Sesamia nonagrioides. The sequence goes on from JADWQK010000188.1 coordinate 4,861,374, forward strand.
CCTCTGAAGGTCCCAGAAGGCTTGATGGGTGGACTCTAGCTCATCCAGCATCTTTTCCCAGCCAGCCTCACGCCACTCCGATATGCGTCTTTTTACAGTTCTCTGTAAATAGTGCATACGGGTTTTGTTAGCCGCGCAGGGGAAGCTGCTGTAAGCACGAACTGCCGCGTTCTTCTCCGTCAACAGTTCACGCAGGTCAGCAGGGAGTTTCCAGCGGCAGTCTTCTGCCACTGTAACCTCCCTTGAACATTCGTTCAGGACTGACTGTACGTGAACCGCGAACGAGTCGATCGCGGCTGTCGTGTCAGCGATAGAGTCGAGGCGTGCGGGTATGGAGTCCAAGTGGGGGGATGTGGTGGATTTCAGCCGATCGCTTACTTTCCTCCAGTCCGTTACCACTTTCGTCTGAGGTGCTTGACCTGGGTCAGAGAGGCCAGTACGGGGAGCCAGTCGGATGACGACTGGGCGATGGTCAGACGATAGCTCTGATAGTGCTTCTATAGAGTCTAACCGTAGGTTGACGTTCTTTAGGAGCACTGCGTCGAGGACGTCTGGGGTGTGGTCGGGTTCGTAGGGGAAGTGAGTGGGGGGTCATGGGGCCCACAACATCGAAGTTTAAGTGGGTGGAGAGGTCAAACAAGAGTCTGCCTCCGGTATTGATCCTGGTGCTATTCCAGGCTGTGTGTTTGGCATTGAGGTCGCCCACTATTATGACGGAATCACTCAACCCAAGAAGTAGGGCATTGTCGTCTGCTAAGAGTTGATGATTCTCAGCAGCGGAAATGGGTGGGAGATAGGCCGACACTATAGTAATAGGTTGGTGGCCTGTCATGCCGAGACGGCATATTGAAACTTCGAGTCGTGAGAGGGGTGGAGGGTCCACTGGGATGCAATGAAGAGCCCTTTTGAAATAAATAAGGGTACCGCCTTTCTGGCACCGCAGCCTGTCGTTGCGAACTACACGGTAGTTAGCAATTAGGGGTGTGCGGTGGCTAGGCTTGAGAAAGGTCTCTTGAGCGAGGAAGATGTCAAATCAAATCAAATCAAAGCATTTATTTCAAATAAACCAGTTACAGGCACTTTTGAATTGTCAGACGGTCGGTCAGTCAATAAGATGAAGCTAGTCGCCCATTCCAAAGAGTAGGTACCTATGGAGAAGAACGGGCAAGAAACTCCATGGACATTCTTTTAAATTTTCAAGCTATTGTTACAAATATTTGATTACATCATTCATGTTGAAATCAACCGTGTGAGAACGATGCAGAAATAAATTGTACGCCGAGAGCGTCCATTATGAAAACACACAAAATCAATTCAGAAATTAAAATACGCCGTGGCAGCTAAGAGATGACCAGTCCCCTCCGACGGCGTCCGTTCACGAACATGACGAATGGATCAGCATCATTCAGCTCAACCATATTGAAGGGAACCCAATGACCCAACACATACGCCACCATCAGCGAGACATTTGAGTGAGAATGACATACTCTCAACAGCCAGAGCACTATCAAGTCAATAAAAAAGACTAACCCAACAAAAAAATGCCTTACAGCACATTCGTACATTGTGCTCACACGTTTGCCATGCAATTATACAATACCAAGAAATTGAATCTACACAATTGCTAAGACAGTTTTGTCCAAGGTTCAGCAGCTCCAACAGTGTTCCCGAATACTAAGTATAGCTCCTGTGTAGCTGTACAAGTGCCGAACACCTCTGTCAGCGATACAATTCCGTAACGTACAATATGCTTGGCTACATAGTGTGTAATACAGGCTTCGAATTAATAACATAAACAATTACATATTCAAACTACAAGAGGAAAAATCAGAGAACAAACAGTGTATAGAAATCGGACGCAGCTCAAGTCCAAGCCTTTTTGTCCTTCCAATCCTTCACACTATAAAATGCTTTCTGACACAACTTACGTTTAATGAAGGATTTGAATTTATTCAGGCTCAGATCTTGAACCACCTCTGGAAGTCCATTGTAAAAATGTATACATTGGCATCTGAAAGTGCCACCTATTTTCTTGAGCCTTGTTGTAGGTACAATAAATTTGTGCCTGTTCCTAGTATTTATATTATGGACATCACTGTGTTTTTTAAACAATTTTATATTTTTATGAGCATACAAAAGATTTTCATAAATATATTGAGACGGCACGGTTAGTACATTAATCTCTTTAAATTTTTCTCTGAGAGAGTGTCTCGGACTTAATTTATAAATTGCACGAACAGCTCGTTTCTGCAAAACAAATATTGTTTGAATATCGGCGGCATTTCCTCACAACAGAATGCCGTACGACATTACGCTATGGAAATAGCCAAAGTACACTAAACGGGCCGTCTCAACATCAGTCAAATTACGAATTGTTCTAACTGCGTATGCAGCAGAACTTAGCTTTTTTGACAATTTTTCTATATGTGAACCCCATTGAAGCTTAGCATCCAGAGTTATACCCAAGAACACTGTGCTGTCGTCAGATTTCAATTCTTCGCCCTTTATCAACACTTTAGTTTCCACCTGCCTCACGTGAGGTAGAGTAAACTTAATGCATTTGGTTTTTTTCTCGTTTAAGAGTAAATTATTAACATTAAACCAATGGACTACTTTGGAGATCGCGCTATTTACATCATCAGTAACCTGCTGCTGACGTTTCAGTTTAAATAAAAGTGAAGTGTCATCTGCAAACAACACTATATCGTGGTTATCCTTTACTAGGTACGGCAGGTCATTGATGTAAATAAGAAACAAAAAAGGACCAAGAATTGACCCCTGTGGGACTCCCATTGTTACCAAAGACCCGGAAGATCTTGTTCCATTAACGTCAACGCTTTGAATCCTACCACTCAAGTAAGATGTAATAAGATCCAGTGCAGAATTCCGGATCCCGTAGTGGCGGAGTTTCCTGATTAACGTATCGTGAAGAACGCAATCGAATGCCTTAGACAAATCACAAAAGATGCCCAAGGCATCGCATTTATCCTCCCATGCATTATAGATATGTCCTAGAAGTTCAACACCCAACAGTCCGTCATCAGTAGTTGAACGACCCCTTGTAAAACCGAACTGTTTGCTATGTAATAATTTATGTTTATTAAAAAAATTTAGCATTTGGTTTAAAATTAATTTCTCAAAAATTTTACTAAAGGTAGGTAGTACAGAAATAGGTCTATAATTTGTGGGGTCTGAAGTACTACCTGATTTAAACAAAGGTATTATTTTACTATTTTTCATGAGATCAGGAAACTCTCCACAGTCAATACAAGCATTAAAGATATCAGCTAGAGTGGGTGCCACAATATCAATAATAGACTTAGCAACTTCCACCGAATGACCGCATAGGTCAGCCAATCTGTCAATCTGGTGCTCTCTAAGGAAGGTTGAGATCTCGAACTTCTGATCTCTAATGCCGTCGGCATTGAAGTAAGCCAGCTTGAGAGATCGGGGCTTGGTTCTTTGTTTGGCCGTATTATCCATTAATTATTTTTGGATGCTGTAGGAAGAAGGGAAATTGGTCTATAGTTATTTGGGTACTGGCTAATTGGTCTATAGTTATTTGGGTACTGGATAATTGGTCTATAGTTATTTGCTTACTGCAATGCCAAGCCCAGGTGCAAAGCAATACCTAATCAGGAAAAGTTACTATACGTTACAAGAATATTTAACAAATAAATTCAACAAAAACACATAACTGTAAAGAAAGGTATATTTAAAAAAAAAAAACATTTAATATACTAAAATACTTAATTATATATAATACATTTACAATAATGAACAAATTTTAATCGAGTACCAATTAAAATAATATCAATATATTTAAAGAAATAGTTAATGAATGAATACTCAACAATTAATATAATATATATAATATAAAGAGATAGCAATTGAATAAATACTCACTCTAATACAATTATTAAAAATAAATGAATAAGAATTATATAAAACTAAATAAATAATAAATAAATAAATGGAAACATGAAGCGCTCTTCCTCTCTCTACTTATTTAAAACTTGCTGTGCCCAACAGGGTCCTTAATTGTTTCCAATACTATATTATTATATTTACCACCTGTAACTATACATTATGGATTGCAATAAACGATTTGATTTGATTTGATTTGTAAGCCTGCGAGTGTCCATATAGCTGGCAGCGACCGAATGCACCACGCTTATCAATGGTGAGAGAGCATTACTCTTTAACCTCCAGGTTTCCTCAAGATGTTTTCCTTCACCTTCAGTCATTGGTGTCATCACCATGTCTTAGAAAGTACATATAACTAAAGAAGTTAAAATTGGTTAGGATAGAAACTTACTCAAGAAAAAACTTACTGAAGACAAGGCTGTATGGCCTACTATGCCTTTGCCTTTTCCGTTGAAGAACGGAAAGAAATGAACCAAAAAAAAAAAAGAAATGAACCAAAAAAAAAAAGAGAAAAAAGGGAGTTTTTGGCGGGAAACCACTATGAGTGCTGCGCTCATTTTTCATTGAACTTTTAAATTATTTATAGTGTCGTTTACTAAATAAAAACGCGTGATTTATGTAGTAAAAAGTGCTTTCAGTGAATAATTCAGAAAGAACAGTGAAATATTGTAGCACCGCTCCTTATCGTCCAAACGCGGGAAACGAAAGGAGTTAGGTTAGGTTAAGTTAAGCTTAGGATTCCGTGCGCAGTTTCTGGCCTGCCATCGGACGCGTCCCCAGGTGGCGGATAGGGGAACGGCCCCCAGATATGGGGGTTACCGGTTTACCGGCGCGGACCAAAACCAGATGCGGGGACCGCTTCGGCGGTCACACGTGCGGCGGGTCGGCCACCACTCCAGGTGGCTGACGTGACCCGAACTCCGGGTCACCGTCGGGCAACCCGGTCTCCTCATTGAGAGGAGCTGGGGGCCCCGTTTGCCTCCGGGCAAACGAGTGGGGCTAAGAGGAAGGACACCTCGCTAAAAAACCCTTGGCTGCTGCGTCTTCTCGCACAAAAAGACGTACCCAGCCCGGCCCCTCCCTGTGGAGTGGAGGGACCACTGTGGGCCCGCCCTAGGTGGGAATCGCCGGCGGGGGATTGGTAGTTAGGCTGTGCCATTTTCCCATGACCCCGCCACTCAGGCGATGTCGTTGTGCCGCTGTGGGTTTAGTGGGTATTCCCGGCTTCGGCAAAAAAAAAAAGGATAAGTTAGGATTTGTGGGTTTTTTTATTGTGGGGTTGGTTTTATTGTCGTTTTATTTTTAATTGTGGTTTTTGGTTTCAGCTATGCCGAAACCATTGCGAAATGCCTCCGGGCGTTTTGCCCCAAAAGGCCCTTCTCAGGGCCAACCAAACGGCCCTTCTCAGGGCCAAACAAAAGGCCCTTCTCAGGGCCAACCCGACGGCTTGTCGGAGTCAGAGGCCAGCCGCGCACCATCCGCGGCAGGCTTCTGCGGGGAGGACGAGTTCTCCGACTCGGACATGGGGTCGTCCGTATGTGGCGTGGCTGCAGACCGCAGCCTGAAGAGGGCCTACCTGAGGCTCGGGTCCGAGGGATCGTCGGACTCGGCCAAGGGTAAGCCCAAACAGAAGAAGTCGAAGGCGAAGACTGCTTCACCTTCGACTCCTTCTCAGGCCGGCACCCATGATGTGGGTCTGGCGGATGCCCAGCGTCAGCTCGGCTTGGCCAAACGGGCCGAGCTCGAGCTGGAGCTGGAAGAAAAGGTTGCCGCGAAAGAGAGGCAGGCGCGCGCAGCCAAGGCAAGGGCCGGATATGGTTCGGCCCTCGCCACTTTCGACGGCCACTCTGTGGCGGAGCTGGCCCGACTGGCCAAGGAGGACATGGAGGAGATCGTTGAGGTCGCCTCCAAGTCCTCAAATTTGAAGGGGACCTTCCAAAAGGCCCTCAAATGCCGTGCAACGAGCTTGCACGGCATTGTGTCTGAGCTGACGCAACGCTCTGCGTCAGAGGAGACGCGGCAGCTGCAGGCGAGGGTGGACCGCCTGCAAGCGGAGGTTAGCGAGCTTCATAAGAAGCTCGCCCAAGCCACAGCCCCGCCAACGAAGGCCCCGACGGCAGCGGTTCCCTCTCCCTCCTCCTCAAACCTTGAGGAACTATTCCGCAAGGTTGTCATGGAGGAGAGGGCGTTCACCCGTGCTTGCTTCGCAGGCATAGAGGATCGCCTCCTGCCCGAGCCGCGTCTCCGTCCGCCCCTAGCGGCGGACAAGACGCCGACAGTCGCTCCCCTTGCCCCGAAGCCCTCAAAGGGCAAGGGCAAGGGGAAGAAATCTCCGGGGGCTCTGCCTCCCCCCAGCACGAGTGTGGGCACCCAGCCGGAGCCAGTTGCCTGTGCGGCACCTCCCCAGGTGCAGGAGGGAGACGCCCTCCTCCCTTCCACCACCCCAGCCAAACAGTCTTGGTCAGAGGTGGTTAGGAAGGGAAAGGGAAAGGGCAAGAAGGCGACCCAGGCCACGGCTGCCCAGGCCTCGGATGCCCCGGCGGGTGCCCCGACGGCCGCCCCGGCAGCCAAGAAGGCGCCAGTCGGCGGAAGGAAGCTGGTTCCTCCCAAATCCGCGGCGGTAACGGTGACGATCGTCCCCGAGGCCGCCGAGAGGGGCGTCACCTACGAGTCCGTCCTGAGACGGGCTCGTGCCGTCGCGGATCCCGCCGAGTTGGGGCTCGGTAACTGCCGTCGGACCCAAACCGGAGCTCGTTTGTTCGAGTTTCCGGGGAAGGACGGCGGCAAAAATGCCGACCTGTTCGCCGGCAAGTTACGAGAGGTCCTCGCCGACGTGGCGAAGATAGCTAGGCCGACTAAGACGGCGGCTATGGAGGTGACCGGTCTAGACGACTCGGTCACCAAGGAGGAGGTGGTCGCGGCGATCGCAGTGGCCGGAGGCTGCGAACCCGCAGCGGTCCTGGCTCGGGACATTAGGCCCGGCCGCGGTGGACTGGGCACTATCCGGCTTGTGTGCCCAGTCGCCGCAGCGTTGGCCGCCCAGGCTAAAGGCCAGGGGCGGCTATTTGTGGGCTTCAGCCGGGCCGTGATCCGGGTGCTTGAGGCAGCGCCGATGCGCTGCTTCAAGTGCTTGGGGATCGGCCACACCCGAGCCATGTGTCCGTCTACAGTAGATAGGGCGGACACGTGCTTCCGCTGCGGGCAACAGGGCCATAAGGCAGCCTCCTGCGAGGCCGCCAAGCCGCACTGCGCGGCGTGCGCCGACAGTGGTCACCCTGGTCACCCTGCGGACCACATAATGGGGGGGAGCTCATGCCGACCCCCCTCTAAGAAGGGCAAGCCGCAGGCGGCTATAAGCCGTCCTGCCGCTGCTGCCACCAACCCCGCTGATATCCCATCAGCGCATCACTTCCCTCCGCGCGCCCGCGCCGTGTGGTTTGAAATTAATACGCTCCGGGTATATTTACGAATATCGCGTTCCGATTGTTAGTTTCCGGCTCGTGTTTTCATTCTAGACTGTGAAATTGTGTCTGGCTTGGTATAGTAAGTTTATTCTTAGTGTTTGTTTGGTATTTATTGTAAATCAAATAATTTCGGTGAGTACATTTATTTTCTTACTTGTGAGGGTAACGTAATTTATTTTTCTTTTCTCCGCGCGACGGTTTTGTTTTTTTCTTTTCGTTAACTTAGATTTGTTTTTCTTGTTAATTAATTAGCTATGTCAACTTCCAATGACCCCCCTGATCGTGGGGGGGACATTTTCCGCAGAGATAACAAGACGTTTAGGTCGCCGCCGCAAGCATCCGCTAAGCGTTTGTTTTGTGAAATGTCTCCGACCGACAATTTATAATAGATGATAGGTCGAAGCGTTTACAAACTGCACCCAATTCTCCCGAAAAGTCGCCTACATTAAATATTTCCAATCGTAGCGACGGGAACAGTAATTATTGCGATTTGATGACCGAGGCGTCTGTGTACCTGGCCAAAATCAACGAGCTGGTTAATGATAACGGTTCTCGTATAAATGTCGCGAACAAATCAGCAATTATGGATATGACTCAACGAGTTACAAGTATCGTGTCTTTGTTAGCTTTAAAATCTGCGTGTAACGAGACAAAGCTTGCTAACACCGAGCGCGAATTGGAAATAATTAAATTAAAATCCTACGCTAAAACCGTTAATGAGGACAAAAGCATGTCGTACGCGGATTCTTTGAAACTGCGGTTGCCTAAAGTTACCCCGGCTATTGAATCTAGAGTACCTCTTCCTTGTCTCGTCGCCTATCCGACCCAGGAGCGATCAGCTGACTATGCGTCATCTTCCGCCACTAAACAAGCTCTTATGAAGGCGATTAGACCGAGTGACGATGGTTTTCAAATAGTCGGTATTAAAAAAACCGCCAAATCAGGCGTTGTACTGCGCGTTGCAAATGAAAACCAATTGAAAAGACTAGAATCGGTAGACGCTATAAAGTCTGCGGGTCTTCGTTTAGAAAAACCAAAAGGTCGCCGACCCCGTCTATTAGTCAAGGACATTCCCGCCTCTATGGAAGACAACAATTTTTTGCAAGCCATATACCGCCAAAATATTAAAAACGAGTTGCCAATAAAAGAAGACGACTTCATTAAATCCACGAAAATAGTCCGTAGGCGTTCTACCAATAACGGTCGTAAATGGTTAGGAATAGAGATTGAACCTGAGGTACGGAAACATCTTGTGTCTACCAAGGATAAGTTATTTATTGACTGGGCCACGTGCCGTTTTGTTGATGATATCGAGGTAGTTCGTTGCGCGTATTGTCAGCAATTCGGTCACGTGAAAAAGCATTGCGCTAATAAATCACCAACCTGCGCTATATGTTCTGAGGCCCACGAAACCAATGTTTGTCCGCATAAGGACGATTTAAATTTTACCCCGGTTTGCGCGGCGTGTAAACGTTTTAAAAAACCTTTTGACCATCGCTGCGGGTCTGAAAAGTGCGGTACCTATAAATTAAAACTCGAACAACTTATCCTACATACTAATTACTAATTAAGATGGATAGTCTAAGCATAGGGCAATTAAACCTTCACAACGATAAGGTGGCGACATCAGAGTTAGATAAATTAATTATTGACTACAACTTAGACCTTGTACTCATTCAAGAACAATATCAAAACTCAAGTTTACGTCACAGGGTAGTGCAGCTGGATTGTAGGGCGCGAGCCGGAATTTATGTTGCGCGGTCTTCTAACTTTACGGTAACGTCTATACGTGACCTCATGACGCCACACTGTGCGGTTGCTGAAGTCTCATCAGCTTCTTTTAAAGTATTCGTTGTAAGCTGTTACTTTCAATATTCAGATCCTGTTACTCCTCATATACATAATCTCCGTCATGTCTTGCGGTCACTCGCGGGCTGCAAAGTGATCGTTGGCGCGGATGTCAACGCGTCATCGTCTCTGTGGTATGGCAAGGTTCGGGCAACCGATACCGAACGACGCTGCGCTGTTGAGGATTTCATTGCTGAGATGAACCTATCGATTCATAATACCCCCGATGCACCACCTACTTTTTGCAGCCAAATAGGCGAATCTTGTATAGACGTCACACTTTCTAGTGCCGACGTACGTTTGGATAGGTGGCGTGTCCTACCGGACGCGTCTTGTAGTGATCATCGCCTGATCGTGTACGAATTTGTTCCTGGTTATATTCAGGGTCCGTCTCATATTCCTAGTAATTTCAGATATAGATGTAAAGGTGCGAACTGGGAATTTTTTGGCTCGCTTTTTGCGTGTCACGCCAAGGAGTTCACTCGGGACGGGCTGTCAGCCGAAGAAAGTGCTGACATTATGTCAGAAACCTTTACCTACTGTGCTGACATCGCCATTGGTCGTGGATCTATGACCAATATTCGTAGATGTGACTGGTGGAGTGATTATTTAGTTGAACAGCGCAAAAGATATCGCAGAGCGCGTAGACAGTTAAATAAACTCAAGAGCCGAAAGATTACTGGAGATCTTCTTACGTCCGCTTTAAATGCTTTTAGAGTTGCCAAGTCACGCTACAAAGCATCGGTGGAAAAATCTAAGGGTAACTTGTTGCGGAAAATCGTTGACAAACTTGACAGGGAGGGTCCGTGGTCTCCCTTATATCACGAATTTAAAGCTAACAGATCGGTCGACCTTGCATACGTTCAAAACATTAAGGTCAATGATAAGCATACCACGGGCATAGAGGAAACAACAAAAGTACTAATTAATACACTCATCCCTGATGATTCACCGGCTAACGATAGCGACTACCACCAACAGATTCGAGGGGGGGCTCCTGTGCCACCTGAATCACCAATGTCAGACGTACCATCTAATGACGAATTTATAAATATTGTTAGAAAACTACCGGTCAACAAATCATCAGGGGAAGATAAAATATCTAATAGGATGATTAAAGAAGCGTGTAAAACAGCGAGTGATGCCATCTTAACTGTATATAACCGATGCATTGCTGGAGGCGTTTTTCCTCGTAAATGGCGACGCGGTTTCATACGAATAATACCAAAGTGTGGTGATAAACCACCGGATGATCCGAAGTCATATCGGCCTATCACGCTTCTACCATCTTTGGGGAAACTTCTTGAGCGCCTCATCGTTCCACGGTTACTACCGAACGGTCCAAAATTTCATAGTAATCAATATGGCTTCACCATCGGTAAATCAACAGTCGACGCGGCGCTTTCTGTCAGAAGAACCGTTAACCAGTCGGAACACAAGTACGTGATTGGTATCTTTTTGGATATTTCTGGGGCTTTTGATAACGCTTGGTGGCCTATGCTGTTGTTAAAATTAAAAAACCGCGGTTGCTATAGAAACATATATAATCTCGTTTACTCGTACTTTATAAACGGTTCCGCGGTACTTAAGCTCGGTCATTTTTCTAGTACTAAAGCACTAACCATGGGATGTCCTCAGGGTTCAGTTGTCGGTCCTTATTTATGGAATTTGGGTTTTGATGATTTTCTCGCGATCCCGCTTCCTTGCGGCTGTTCACTTACTGGTTACGCGGACGATGGCCTACTGCTCATTCAATCAAGTACCCGAGCCGGACTTGAGAACTTGGCCCATACTTGCCTAAATCTAATATCTCAGTGGGGTGATCGTAACCGCCTAGCGTTTGCGCCGCATAAAACCTATCAACTTCTACTAAAAGGTAATCTTAAATCATTGCCTACTATTAAATTTAATAACGTTCCCGTTAAAAAACAGCAATCCGTATGCTACCTTGGTATGGTCTTAGAAAGGAATTTTTCATTTATCGAACATATAAAAATAGTTGGCGAAAAAGCTAAAAGGAACTTTTATGCCCTAACTAGAATATCCAAAGCAACTTGGGGTCTATCATTCCTAACTTTAAAAACTATATATGGAGCTACCTACTTAGGATGTATGTGCTACGGTGCACCTGTTTGGGCCGATAGGGCCAGCATAGGGGCGGCGCGACGTAAACTGCTTCAAAGCCAACGTTTGGCATTGATATTTTTATGCAAGGCGTATAGAACAGTCAGTACTGAAGCCTTACCCGTTCTGGCAGGTGTACTTCCAGTCGATCTTGAAGTACAGCGACGTGCTTCAATGTACTACTCCGCGAGGGGGGAGGCCATGGACACTAACTTTGTTACACAACGCGACCTCAATAGAATTTCTAGATTATTTAAACCTCAGACTGACGTCTGGGAGGACCTCTTATCCGAATGGCAAAGTAGGTGGGATAATTCCATCAAGGGCCGGCACCTCCATCTGTTCTTTCCATCCGTTGGCGATCGGCTGGCTAAGACATGGCTGGAGGTTGACCACTGCGTTGCCCAATTTCTCACAGGTCATGGCAACTTTAAAAGTAAACTGTATTCTTTTAAACTTGTTCCTTCGCCTTTGTGTCAGTGTTCTACATCGAACTGTGAATTTGAACAGTCCGCACATCACATCTTGTGGGAGTGTATTCTTTGGCAGAATGAACGCAATATTATGTTGGATAGTGTACAAGTTACATCCGGAGTTGTTTATTATACGGACCTTGTTGAAACTAGAACTAATTTCCGTGCGTTCAGGCGCTTTTGCCATACCTATTATTGGAATCAATTGTAACAGCAAATACCTACTTAGGACCCATTAACTTGATCAAATGTTATTCCGTGGTGCTTGGCAATCTGGGCTTCTCCCAGTTGCAATAATGTCCCTTTGTGCCGATTGGCCTAGTTCTATTCTGTCTCCTGCTTATTATGGAGGGAAGTGGAAAAAATATCTTTTTTCTTACTCCTCCGCTATTCTTTTCTGATTAATTTCGTTGCGGGACCCAAGACAGTTGAAACATTTCTCCGGGACTCGTCGAGCTTCATTGCTCGGCGTTTTTCTGGCGGTCTCCACTGTTGATTCTGGCTTTCAGGAGTTGCAGTGGGTTGGGAACAGTGTGGCGGGTTTTGTCCCATAAAATCCCATCAGCGGCGGTGGCCGAGGGTCATGCGATGGTCGAGTAATGGGTACCGACCATCGCATCTTGCAGGCAAACACCAATCACTGCCGGGCTGCCCAGGACTTACTGGTGCAGTCAATGGCCGAGTGGTTGGTGGATGTGGCAGTGGTGGCCGAGCCGTACTTCACTCCCAGCAATTGGCTGGGAGACAGTGACGGCTCGGTGGCAATCGTGGCGCGGTCTTCCTCGGACTCCCCTCCCCTCTCGCTCTTAGAGAGGGGACCGGGATACGTGGCCGCCGCGTGGGGAGGGTTGGCCCTTGTAGGGGTCTACTTCTCCCCAAACCGCCCTCTCCAGGACTTCGAGGATTTCCTCGGGGTCCTGACGGTGGTCATCGGGAGGACGGCGCCACGTCAGGTCTCCGTTTTGGGAGACCTGAATGCCAAGTCGGTGGTCTGGGGAAACCCGGCCACCGACAACCGCGGACGGGCGGTCGAGTTGTGGGCGGCCACGTCTGGTCTCTCTCTCCTGAATAGGGGGAGCGTCCAGACGTGCGTGCGGCGGCAGGGTGGGTCCATAGTGGACCTCACCTTCGCCACGCCTGCACTGGCCGCCCGCATTCAGAACTGGAGGGTGGAACTGGGGGAGACGATCTCGGATCACCGCTACGTGCGATTCGAGATCTCCCCCCAGAGCCACGGGGGCGCCGCAGCACCCCCTCATCGTCGGGCCGATCCCCGTTTCCAAGGTGGGCTCTGACCCACCTGGATCGGGAGGCGGCAAGGGAGGCCGCGTTCGTCCAGGACTGGCTTTGGCCAAGTCCCGGCGGGGACGTCCTGGACGTGGACGCGGCGGCGGCCCGATTGAGGGGGTCATTGACCGAGGTATGCAACGCCAGCATGCCTCGGTCGAGACGTCCGCCTCCCCGACGCGCCGTTTATTGGTGGTCGGAGGAGTTGGCGGAGCTGCGGGCCACCTGCGTGGCGGCACGGCGGGCCTACACGCGATCGCGTCGGCGGCGCCGACGAGATCAGGCCGACGAGGACCGCCTCTACGCCAGATACGTGGAGGCGAGGGCGGCCTTCAAATCGGCCATCGGCGCCGCTAAGGACGCGGCGAGGGCCGAGCTGTTGGAGGGTCTCGACAACGACCCATTCGGGAGGCCATATAAGGCGGCGCGTAACAAACTGCGCCGCATTGGTCCCCCGGTTGCCGAGACCCTCGAACCAGCGCTCCTGGATGGGGTGGTGCGGTCTCTGTTTCCGCGCAGGGATCCGCACTTCGCCCCACCAGTGATGGGACCGCCAATAAGAGCGGCTTTACCGGAGGAGGAAGCTCCTCCTCCTCCGGTTTCAGAGGAAGAATTTGGCGCGGCGACTCTTCGTCTCCGCGCCAAAAAGACGGCCCCCGGCCCTGACGGCGTTCCCGCTCGGGTGGTGGCCATCGCGGCCACCGAAATGGAGGGAAGGTTTCGGGACCTCTTCAGCGCGTGCTTCGCGTCGGGGAGGTTCCCGAAACCTTGGCGGGAAGGCCAATTGTGCCTCCTCCACAAGGAGGGACGGCCGGCGGACTCGCCCTCGGCATACCGGCCCATCGTTTTGCTCGATGAGGTCGGTAAAATGTTCGAGGGGATCATCGCCGGCCGCCTCAACCGTCATCTACGGAGTGTGGGACCGGACCTGTCGGACGCCCAGTTCGGATTTCGAACTGGCCGTTCGACAGTGGACGCCCTGGCCCGTTTAAAGGACCAGGTGACAGAGGCGGTGGGAGTGGGGGATGGAGTGTTGGCTGTGTCATTCGACATTGCCAACGCCTTCAACTCCATCCCCCACTCCACCATCCTGGAGGCGCTCCGGTTCCACGGAGTGCCCCTTTACTTGCGGGGCCTCCTGGCCAGCTACCTGGAGGACCGTGCTGTCCTCCTCGTAGACGGGGCTGGCCAGCTCCGAGATACGATGTGGAAACCGGCGTTCCACAGGGGTCCGTTCTAGGGCCTCTTCTGTGGAACGTCGGTTATGACTGGCTCCTGCGGGGAACCCCCCTTCGAGGCACGAGTGTCATCTGCTATGCAGATGACACTCTCCTCACTTCCCGCGGGAGCAGTTATAGGGAGGCGGCCAGTTTGGCCTCAGCGGGCGGGTCCTTAGTGGCAGGAAGGATCCGCCGCCTGGGCTTGAGGGTGGCGCTGCACAAAACGGAGGCCGTGTTCTTTCACGGTCCCCGGCAGCGCCCCCCACCTGACGCCCACATTTACGTGGAGGGGGTGAGGGTTGGGGTTGAGGCCCAGATGAAATATCTGGGCCTCATTCTAGACAGCAGGTGGCGCTTCGGCCCGCACTTTAGCGGGCTGTCGACGCGCCTGCTGAAAGCTGCGGACGCCCTCTCATGGCTCATGCCGAACATGGGAGGGCCAAGCATGCGGTGCCGGCGTCTATACGCCGGCATACTTCGGAGTATGGCCCTTTATGGGGCCCCCATTTGGGCGGACTCCCTCCATAGGAGGGAGAATGCCACCGCTCTTCGGGCGCCCCAAAGGGCCATCGCCCAGCGGGCAGCGCGGGCCTACCGCACAGTAGGCTTCGCTTCGGCATGCGCTCTGGCGGGCACCCCGCCTTGGGAGCTCGAGGCGTGGGTGCTCGCCAGAGTGTACGAGTGGACGGCGGGGCGCAGGGCGCTGGGCGAGCGTCCGGCCCCCGAATTGAGGGAGGCCGTCCGGCGGGAGGCGAGGGTCGCTCTTGTCCAGGAGTGGACGCGGGACCTCGCCTCCGCCGTCTTCGGCCGCCGTACCCTTGACGCCATCGGGCCGGTCCTGGAAGACTGGCTCGACAGGCGTCACGGGTTCCTCTCCTTCCGTCTGGTGCAGGTACTCTCCGGTCACGGCTGCTTCGGCAGGTACCTGCACCGGATAGGACGAGAGGAGACACCGTCGTGCCATGGTTGTGGCGCGGCGGAGGACACGGCGGAACACACCCTCGCGGTGTGCCCGTCGTGGGCCGTGCCGCGCCGCGACCTTGCCACGGCGGTTGGAGGGGACCTCTCGCTGCCCGCCATCGTCAGAGAGATGGTGGGGAGCGAGGAGGCCTGGGTGGCGATGGCCTCCTTCTGCGAGGTCGTGATGTCGCAGAAGGAGGCAGCGGAGCGCGAGCGGGAGGAGGATCCCCTCGCTCCGGCGCTCCGCAGGCGGCGTAGGGGGAGGAGAAGGCGGGACTTCGCCCGCTTTCTCCCTCCCTGAGGTGAGCGGCGGGCGTGAGGCCGACGCCCGCCTTACATCGCTCACCACGTGGGTGGCTAAGCCACCACATGAGGGCCCGCCGTACTAGGCGGGTTTCGCCGGCGGGGGAGAGGTAGCTGAGGCTGCGCTAGTTTCCCACTCCCCCGCCACTATGGCGATGCCGGAGTGCCGCTGTGGGTTTAGTGGGTATTCCCGGCTTCGGCTGGGCGAGTCCCACACACGCCCTTCGGGGTAAGGTGCGTAAATGCATTCCCACAGCGTAAACAAAAAAAAAAAAAAGGTTAGGTTAGGTTTCCGTGCGCAGTTTCTGGCCTGCCATCGGACGCGTCCCCAGGTGGCGGATAGGGGAACGGCCCCCAGATATGGGGGTTACCGGTTTACCGGCGCGGACCAAAACCAGATGCGGGGACCGCTTCGGCGGTCACACGTGCGGCGGGTCGGCCACCACTCGAGGTGGCTGACGTGACCCGAACTCCGGGTCACCGTCGGGCAACCCGGTCTCCTCATTGAGAGGAGCTGGGGGCCCCGTTTGCCTCCGGGCAAACGAGTGGGGCTAAGAGGAAGGACACCTCGCTAAAAAACCCTTGGCTGCTGCGTCTTCTCGCACAAAAAGACGTACCCAGCCCGGCCCCTCCCTGTGGAGTGGAGGGACCACTGTGGGCCCGCCCTAGGCGGGAATCGCCGGCGGGGGATTGGTAGTTAGGCTGTGCCATTTTCCCATGACCCCGCCACTCAGGCGATGTCGTTGTGCCGCTGTGGGTTTAGTGGGTATTCCCGGCTTCGGCTGGGCGAGTCCCACACACGCCCTTCGGGGTATGGTGCGTAAATGCATTACCACAGCGTCAAAAAAAAAAAAAGGATAAGTTAGGATAGATATTTACTGAAGAAAAAAAATTACTGAAGACTAGGCTGTACGGCGTACTATGCCTTTGCCTTTTCCGTTCGCCCGAATGAAAAAAAAAACCGTCAAAACATTAAAACGTCAAAGGTACAAACGTCAAATGTGATCAAATCACAAAACTTGTGTCGTGTCGTGTTCAGCTATCATAATCTTTAATGGGATCGCAGTTTTTTATATAAACAGTTAATTATAGTTTTTAGTTCATACACAGACAGTTATAATTGAAGAGAAAAGGTGATCCAGACATACGTTATTATGTCGACTTTCTCGGGTTTTAGTGAAGAGGAATTGAAACGAATAAAATCCGGTGAAACTGGCACAAACAGCGGTAAATACTTACATCCTATCCGTAACTAATTTTTACGAGAACACAGATTTATATCATGACTAGGAATGTATAGTTAATTATTCAGGACTATGACGAAAGCAGGTTGTTCGATTTTCTACAATTGTTTACCTTAATAATTACTGTACTTACTTTTATAAACAATGGTTAACAAAAGAACAACACCGGGCAGCGTGGTATTACTAGGTACTCTGTATTTAGACTATGGCAATGAAACATATAGAAAAACATAGTTTTAATAACACAAAACTACTTAGTTGATAGTATATTAATACTACTGTACTGTAACATCCTATGATGATCTCACAAAATGATGCAATTATTAAAATCATTCATAAGTTAGAAAGAATGAAATGAATTAAATCATATTCAATATGCACTAGTTGCTGTAGATAATGTTTTATTCAAGGATTTAAAAAAAGAAAATATCTATTCAACCAGCATTTACTAATATAAAACCAAATGTGAATGTTATGTCCCGTCTACACACTCCGGCTTGCCTGCACAGTCCAGGCCTGTGCAGTCATGACTGTCCAAAAAGACAGGACCTTTTGGGACTGTGTGCGCTACCGTCTTGCCGTCCACACACACACATGGTTATTTGCGATATGCTCGCAGGTAAGATGGAGCATGTAGACAGGACTTTTGTGAAATATTTTTGTGTTATGTGGTCAATCCTTTGATGTATGATCTAATCATCAAGGAGTTTTGGCGGGAAAGTTAAGCTGAGTATCACGCTCATTTTTCATTGGACATTTAAATTACAATGGAGCCCTGCTAATCCAGCCCCTGTCTAATGCGGCACCCCCTATAATCTGACCTAATCAATCAACAAATTCGATAGTTTGACTCTGCCCTGAAAAATGTTTGTCGGACTACTGGGGATCCACTGTATTTATACCATTGTTTACTAAATAAAAGTGTGTGGTTTATGTAGTAAAAAGTACATTCAGTAAAAAAATCATAAAAAACGTTGAGATAATGCAGCCCATTTATAACATTGCGTATTGGCCTAATCATGACTGCCTCACACCTCCTTCATAGACGGTTTACGCGGCTGTCTTTTTCGGCATAAATGAAAATTCATTACGAATTGGCTTTTCTAACAATCCCAACACATGACATTGGCTAAATGCACAAACCGTGCAAAGCCAATGAAGAAAGAAATTATTGTATTTAAGAAAACACATTTACAGAAATCACTCCATGTTTATTGCTAGGTAGCTGAGAAGTGTCAAATATAACACCTACCCTACATTGCTTAACTTATTCATTAATAATAATAATAATAATAATATTTATTTGCTCAAAACATGGTATAAAAGGCCTTAAAGATAACAGTAGTACAAACATGTTTTGCCGAGTTTAGACTCAGCACGCAAATTTGAATACAATACAAGAACAAAAAGTACCTACTTAACATTTCGTGTCAAAAAATTGTTTCAGACTATAGAAATTATGTTGGTTTAGCCATGCACTCAATTTCCGCTTAAAACAGTATCTTGTATTTATCAACTTAAAGTCACCAGGCAATTTATTATAAATCCGTACACACATAGCTAAGCAGCCTTTGTTATACTTTGCAAGCCTAGGAACATTGCTTAGTACGAGCATATAAGGGTCTCGTCGGTTTCGAAGACATATATCATTTGCTGTTTTGAACAATTCTTTATGTTTCCACACAAACATGCATGTTTCGTAAATATATAGACAAGGTAGCGGTAACAAACATAGTTTTTCAAATACTGGCTTGCATGATTCGTCAGGTTGAAGTCCGTATAGAGCTCTAATGCATTTTTTTTGGGCAATAAATGTTCTATGTTGATCGGTACTGTTGCCCCATATTACAAGTCCATACCGCAGTATAGATTCCACGTATGCGTGGTAAACTAATATGGCTGTTTTTAAATTTGTAACTTTTTTTACTTGTCTGAGCGCATATACAAATTTATTTATTTTACTACAGACACTATCAACATGCATTTTCCAATTTAAATGTTCATCAATAGTTACACCCAAAAACTTGGTCAGTGTTACAGATTTGAGTATGGGTATATTTAAACTGATATTAGATTTGTTATTATTACATTTATTAAATTGCATGTACACTGATTTGTCAAGATTTATTTTCAAATTTTGAATATTAAGCCAGTTAATTTTTCATTAAATCATTATAATAAGATAACAAGTACCTACTTCATACATAACATACCTTTCCCTTAAGAGTACATAATGTCCTACAAAATATCTTACCACTATAATAACATAAATGAATGAAACTAATTATTACTAATATCAAAACTTAGCATCACCATCAGTATTGGGTACCGGTCTTACATATGGAGATTGCGAACGTCGGTGTGACCTGTTTCTAAATCTCCTACTAGGATATATTGGTTCTGTTCCTGATGTGCTGGGGATTCCCAACATTTCTTCCCATTTCTCTGAGCTTGGAATCTCTATCATATCCTGACTTTCAATATTTTCTGTATTTTGTTCTTCTTCATGTTCACCTAAATTAACATTTTCACCTGATCCATAACTATCTTTATTGCTATTGCTACTACTTTGTTCTGTTGCCTCTTTAGATCCTTGGATTTTAATAATTTGGTCAATGTGTCTATTTACTATGTCGCCTTTCTGAGTTTCCACTCTGTAACTAGATGGGCCTTCCTTATTTTTAACAACGCCTGGTAACCATCTTGGTCCAGCGCTAAAATTCCTGTACATCACATTTTGACCAATTGTGGTCTCTCTATGCTTCTTATTCTGGTTTTTATCTATTTGCACATATGTCTTTTCACTTCTGATATTATCTGGATGTATAGTGTTGAGAAGTGTTCTAAGCTTCCTATTCATTAGTAGTTCTGCCGGACTTTTTTGCGTAGTACTGCACGGAGCCACTCGTAAGCCCAATAACATCCTCGGTAACCTAAGGTCCCAAGGTATGCCCTCCATTTTTCGTAGCTTGTCTTTTACTGTTTGCACCATTCTTTCTGCTAAACCGTTTGTGGCAGGATGATGAGGTGCTGTAGTTACATGTCGAATTTTATTCGCAGTTAAGAAATTATTCATTTCTGTTGAAACAAATGATGTTCCATTATCTGAAACTAATGTCTCACATAAACCATGAGTTGCAAATATATTTCTGAGGTGCCGAATTACTGTTTCTGACGTCATATTGTTGACTATAAAAACTTCTGGCCAACGGGAGTACGCATCTACAATGATTAGAAAAGTTTTATTCTGAAATGGACCAGCGAAATCAACGTTGATCCTGGACCACGGTTTATTGGGCGTTACCCATTCATAAGTAGTCTTAGGCGGCATATGTCTGTTTTCCAAACAAATATTGCAGCCTTGTACAAAGGCTTCTATGTCGTTGTTAATATTTGGCCACCAAACGTAGCTTCGAGCCATTGCTTTTGTCTGTACTATGCCACTATGTGTTTTATGTAACGTTCGTAACATTGTTTGACGTAATGCTGGTGGCACCACTACACGACAACCTAGCACAACACAGTCGTCTTGTAGTGACAGCTCTGCACGATGTAGCCAATATTGTCGTAATTCTTCGTCGGTCACCTTAGGAGGCCAACCGTTCAGCATATGGTGTACCACACGTGATAACGTTTTATCTCTCTTGGTCGCTACAATTAGATCGTTAACGTCGACTGGAAAGTCATCGCAGGTTTCTGCCATTAGTAAAATATCTCCCACCTGCAATTCAGGTTCTTCTGGTACTGGTTGCGGTAAGCGACTGAGTCCATCGGCGTTACCAATCTGTGTCCCTGGTCTGTATATAATATTATAATCATGTGACGTGAGTGTAATTGCTATTCTTGTTAGACGCGGTGATAGGACATTATGCATAGGTTTTTTAGGGTCAAAAATACCAAGCAAAGGTTTGTGGTCTGTAACAATAGTGAAAGATCTGCCCATTAGATAATTGTGAAACTTCTGTATGCCAAACATAATTGATGTTGCTTCTTTGTCGAGTTGCGAGTATCGTCGCTCATGCGTGTGTAGTGTCCTGGATCCCATAGCAATCGGGCGTTCAGTTCCGTTTTCCATGACGTGTGCTAACACTGCACCCACCCCATATTCGGAACTATCACACGTCAGTATTAAAGGTTTGCTTAAATCGTAATGTATCAATGTCATGTCTGATGACAATAAACGCTTTGCCGTATCAAAGCTTTTTTGTTCAACCTCAGTCCATTGCCATGTTTTTGATCGGTCCAATAAACGGTGAAGCGGTTCGAGGACGGTCGCTTTATGTGGTATGAACCGTTCATAAAAGTTATATAACCCGAGGAACGCTTGCAGTTCTCGTACGTTCTTAGGTTCAGGTGCTTTCAATATGGACTCCACCTTACTCAGTGCCGGATGAATACCGTATGCATCTATTACAAATCCCAAAAATTCAACTCGTTCTTTGGCGAATTTACACTTGTGTTTATTTAGTCGTAATCCAGCAAGTTTGATCCGATTTAGAACTGTGTCTAACCGCTGGCTCATCTCCTGAACGGTGTGTCCACTGACTATGATGTCATCAATTAGTATTGCAACACCTGGAATGCCTGCTAGCAACGATGTCATTAACCGCTGAAAAATACCCGGACATGCCTTTACACCGAAAGCCAATCTATGTACGGTAAATAAACCTTTGCATGTGTTGAGTGTTAATAGCTTAGCTGTGTCGTTATCTACAGTCACTTGTGTATAAGCTCTGTTTAAGTCTAACGTAGTAAAGAATTTACCACCCGAAATTGTAGCAAATATCTCGCTTGCCGTCGGCATCGGATATGTGTCAGACTCGGTAGCCTGATTGACTGTACTTCGGTAGTCCCCACAAAGACGAACTTCGCCTGACTTTTTAATAATTGGTACCACAGGGGTTGCCCATTTTGCATACGATATAGGACGAATAACCCCTTCTTGTACTAAACGTTCAATTTCCTTTTCTACTCTCTCCTTCAAAGCGTACGGCACAGGGCGAGCCTTTAAGAATTTAGGTGTAGCGTCAGGTAATAAATTAATTGTTACAGGGTCTCCACGGTAAGTACCAAGTCCCTCTTTAAAGACTTCACTATGCTTCGCAACGATGACGTCAGATGAAAAATCGTCAAGCTCGTGAGACACAGTGTTCACGCTTAATTCAATATTGAGAGGATGAAACCAATTCCTTCCCAAAAGATTAGGACCCATACCCCTAGCTACAATGATATTTAAATTACACGATATGTTATTGTATTGCACGCGCACCATTGTCTGTCCAATAAGTGCCACTGGAGATTTTGTCCAAGTGTGCAGGTTCAGTGGTGCTGGACGCAATGTGTCACGCGATCGATTACCACGCAATGAATGCCACGTTCGTTCGTTTATAAGAGAAAAACTGGCACCTGAATCAATCTCCATAGTCACCGGTGTGTAATTCAACATAATTTTAACTCTGTATGGTTGTACTAAATGTTTAGAACTCCCGAAACAATAAATCCCGTTTAAATCAGAATCACCCTTATTTTCGTTACAATAATTAAGTTTAGCTGCTTTCTTTTTCGTAATACACACTTTTTCTATATGACCTTTCTTGTTACAATATCTACATACAGCATTAACAAAACGACAGTCATTAGAATGTCTATCGCCACAACGATAACAAAAACGCATAACACTGTTGTTCTTCTTTAACTGCACGGCGTTGATGTCCATGGGTTCCGGCCCGCCCGGTAACAGCGACGTGTCGGCGCCGCCGTGTGTGTCGGCGCTGCTACCCGCGGCGCCCGCGATCATGCGCAGGTCCCGACCTGCACTCTCTGCTGACAGCATGGCGTCGGTGACGTCCTGATAGGTTAGGTCGTTCCGCTTCAGTAATTCATACTGTAACCGGTGATCACTCATGCCGCACACAAGCCTGTCGCGCAGCATACGCTCCAAATCAGTAAAGTTGCAGCCCGCGCTGATCTTCCTCAATTGCGCGATGTAGTCGGACGCTGATTCGTCGCATTTTTGATCCCGCTTATAAAACTTGTATGAAACTGATATTTCGTTCGGTTTCGGACTGTAATGTTTGGTTAGAATATTTTCTATTTCATCAAAAGTCACTTCACTAGATTTTCTCGGTGTAATTAAGGCTAAAACTGTTTCAAAAACTTGTGCACCACACACTGTGAAAAAGTTAGCCCTTTTAGCTGCATCTGTGATCACATTGTTCGCCTCCAAACAATATTTCAATCTAACAAAGTAATTGTCCCAATTATCCGTCTGCGGATCAAACTCATTAAATTTTACACTTCTCCTATCCATTGTACTTTATTTTACGAATCGTCGCCACTATTGTATTTAAGAAAACACATTTACAGAAATCACTCCATGTTTATTGCTAGGTAGCTGAGAAGTGTCAAATATAACACCTACCCTACATTGCTTAACTTATTCATTATAATAAGATAACAAGTACCTACTTCATACATAACAGAAATAATAATAATAATCATCAAGGCTATAGAATCAATGTATTGCAACAAATGCTTTTATTTAGACTTTGTTTGCCTTTTGTATACTGCAATCATGAACACTAAATAATTTTATTTGTATCTTTAGTAAACATATGTTACAGTCTGAGTTAGCAACTTAAATACACCCATGTCATTGGTTCGCCATCCCTGGTCTACAGGCTTAAAAACCGTAAATGGGCTTGGGTACTAATTTGTTATTATGAAATAATGGACCACTTAAGTAACACATATAATGTTTTTCTTTTCTTCTATTTTGGCAATTGAGCCGATGTGGACTATTCTGCAATAATAGTTTTCTAAATAAATTGTAATATTATTCTATCCCACTACCAAAATCTAACATAAAAAAACACACTGTCTTTTATTACAGCCACTCAAATAAACACTGTAAATGTGAAGAAATTGGACAAAATTGGCTTCAAGCCAAAGAGAGTTACCAACCAGTACAAACTGCCAATATTACAGAAACAGAACTCTGATGATGCTATAGATAACATAGCATTTGATAAATGTAAACTTAGCCTTAGATCACCAACAACACCAGTACAAGACATAACTACAGAAAATAATAAAGAAAATCTGGATAAAAATGATAATAGTTACAGAGAAGCTCATAAAGAAAACAGTATAGAAACAGAAAATATAAACAATAATATGGATACAAAAAATACATATAAAAGTTTTAAAGATACAAATACCCCAGTCCTTGATAGGAAGAACAGTTTAAATGAAGCACCAGACATTGTGAGGGGTGTTGATAACTATTGCGAGGATGAGCTGGAGAATCATAAGGCGAAGCTACAAGAACTGCAGCTGCGACAGAAACTGATGGAAGAACAAAATAAAATGAGGAAGGAGATGCTTGCACGGTTGCTAGCAGATAGGTATGATATTTTTTGCTGTTTTATATTATCATTTTGTTCATGCAGTAGAAAAAACAGAAACATATTGCCATTTTTGAAATGGTGGAGGTAGATATTGTAAGGAAATCAGCATATTCTACAGCTAAAAAAAATCTGAGATATGAGACATCTGTGAACCCATTCTGGGCCATTGACTTAAACACCACTTCCTCTTGAAGAGAGGTCCCAGCAGCAGGAATTTTATAGGCTGACTGCTGGCTGTAGCTTCAGAGACTTCCGATGCTAGTATTATTTCTTTTTCTGGATGATAATAATTTACTTTTTGACATTTGAGTTAGTACTGATGAACAATTTTGAGTATGCCTTATATTATCATAGATGTTTATCTTGTAAATTTATAATCTGTTACATTCTTTTTCTATTTAGGTGTAACAATACTTTTTCGCTTGTCTGTGGTCCTGTGAAACAAAGATGACTGTTCGTTATAAATTAAATAAAAGATTTATAACTTATACAGCCATTTCAACAGTTTAATTACATATATACCTATGGAATAACCTAATACATACTGTGAAATGCTCAGCACAGCACTAACTAAAGAATTACAATATTTTTGAACTTACATAGTTTATCCCATGATAATATTGAGTTGGAAAGAGTATCAATGAAGAATATGGTATAACTAGGTCAACAGTTGTTTGGTCAAATCTTTCTAAGTATTGGACGCCAATGTTCCGCTATTTGCGAGTCTAAATTTCGCAGATTGAAAGATTGACATTTAAATAATTTCGCAGATCAAAGATTAACATTTAAATAATTTCGCAAATCGAAAGATTGACATTTAAATAATTTCGCCTTGATCTAACTCTATAAATGAGTTCTGGCGGGAAAGTTAAATTGAGTTTCACGCTCATTTTTCGTTGGACTTTTAAATTATTTATAGTGTTGTTTACCTACTAAATAAAAGTGCGTGATTTATGTAGTAAAAAGTGCATTCAGTAAATAATTTATAAAGAACATTGAGATATCGCAGCATAGTGGCCTCATCATGACTTTGCCTCAAACCGCCCTCGAGACGGTTCATGTGGCCGTCTTTTTCAACATAAATAATTCATTACGTGACATTGGCTAAATGCCCAAACCGTGCGAAGCCAAAAAAAAAGAAATAAATAAAATAAACAACTCCATAATACTTGAAATTGGCACAAAGTCATAGCTAGTGCTACATTACAAAAAAATAACTATAAATATTTTCATTTAGGTACGTACGCACGTATATATTCAAGTCATACATAACCAACATAAGCTGACTTCTGATACGAAAAACCTAAACAATGCGAGGTCAGATACTTCTGGAACCGTAGCCATGTGAACTCTAGCGTCTAGCCAAATGCAACAAAGGCCTTATAAATACACGCCAAATCGTTATTCTATGGAACAAACTTGACGATTTCAGCCACCTATATCTCGCGTTATCAATACCGCTATCTATAGAAGTGGTTTTGACTTTTATCTCTTCCTATAATTCAGTGCTCTGTATTCAGTTCAAATGTCTTGTTGTGATATTTATTTGTGGTTTACAAATACATTTATTTATAAACATGGTTAATATGAATAAGTTTTATAACCTCGTCGCTAAGACTATTTGGTTAGTATTTTGTGCTTGATGCTAGGTTGTGTTTATTTTCAGAAATTATCTATTGATAGGTAATATGTGCATGTAAAAATCATCAAGATTGTTACAATATTTCCACACTTGCTTTTCATCATTGGATAAGAAACATTTTGGTGGTAAGCCATAACATCACCAGATAAAATTTTTTCGTCATGTTCCGGCATGATATCTGGTGAAGCCGTACGGAGGACGGGTCTGAGCAGTTGTGTTGCGATGTGTGCTGGGTACGATGCGCCAAATGTTGTGTCGGGAGTTTAGTCGTGGATCGTCTCCAGGTCAATCTCCCTCTCGCAGCGTCATTGGTCGTGTTGTTGGGTTTAACATTGCATCACCTCGCTCAACTACCGTCTTCTTTTCTATTCACTCAGTTTTTTTTTAGGTTCTTAATAAACTACTGCGCTTAACCATCGAGGATTGCATTACTGCTTACCATCAGGCGGGATTGCGATCAAGCACTACTTTATAATTATAAAAAAAAATGTAGTAACCGAAAATATGATTCATTGTATGTTAACGTGATTCCCTAATAATAGTCAATTTCTTAGTTGCTCAGTGAATAGTTAGTAAGGGTCTGTGGCTGTACCACCACGAACCTCAACCTACTTCTGCGCAGGCGCAATGCGCGCCCGCCGCACGCGCCCGTAGCCGATCGCCCCGCGATCGCTCGGTCGACAGCAGCAGTGCCAATCCTATTTCCACGGCGAATGCACGCTCCGATCTCTCCCGTTTTAAATCGCTAATACTTACGCAAATCTTAATTTTCCTAGTTAATCTTAGTTTCGGTTTCTTTCTTGTGTTTATATTTCAATTCTACATCTTATCTTATATCTATTTCTGTCAACTAGTGTACATCTATCCTCTGTGATCTGTATTAAACATCTCAAAATTCTATCTACTGTGTCGTGATTTATAACTCAAGCCTTACACACCAACATACCTACAGGTCTTTACCAGCCCAGCTGCAGACAGCAGGACATAGCTTACCCTTTCACACCACTTATGTACCTAAATCAAAATGCAGTCCCCTAAGCGCCTTTCGAAATTTCCTAGTGCTTTCGCTGGAAAGAAGAAGTGGCGGAACAAACTCCCCAACACCTTCCTAGCAGCATTTACCCTAAATCCTTTGCAAATAATCAAATTTTAATTGTGTAATGCTACAGGACCAAACAAACGACTGAAGAGGTGTTGAGGCTAGAGAAAATCAAGAAGGAGCTACAGGTTTTGGACAGTCAGTTCTCACAGGATGTGTCTGTGTTGAGGCAGAAGATCGATCAGGCGTGCTTGAGTTATGCTGATGCTGAGTAAGTTATAAATACATAATTTATTCTACTGTAAACAATAGGGATGTTTCCTGGGCAAAAAATATTGATTCTATTTAGTCCGTCATTCAGATTAGAGAAAAATATTGGATACGTATATTTTGTTTTATCAAATCAATAAAAAATGACAAATATAAAAGGCATCAAAGATCAGTAGTGGTGGCTGGTGACGTCACTCCTCGCTTAGAAGTGTAGCATGCAGTGACGTCACACGAGTTGTCAACGCGCTGTGTCGTCTTCATTTTATGTTTATATGAAAAAAGAAAAAATACGTGTCTAGTATTTTTTGGAAATCTGACTGACGGACTAATTGTTTTTTTTTTTTTATAAATACCCTATTCCACCAGGAACGTCAACGCCAAAAGTCAAAACTTACAAACTTTTCATTCACTATTGACGAAGCGGGAAAAACCTGAGACGGACTGAACACAGACGCGGCAATAGTATGCATTCGGAAAACGCCTGCTAGGTCATGGACATTTTGTGCTAGATCGCGTTAAAAAATTGTACGAATATTAAAGAAGATATTCCTGAAATGGGGCACCGCATCTGCGCTTTGTCCTCTTCTCACCCTTTGTATGGTTCATGCCTTGGAGATGAATTTTTAAGTCTTCCCATAGTTCTCACCTTCGTTACAACAAGACCTCTTGCTCATTGCGCAGCGATTTATCTAGTCTGTCAGTGAATGAATTTTAGATTTTTAATACTTTAGCCTTATTGTTGTGCAAGATCCCAAGGTCAGATATAATGAGACTGTGCAGGAAATACTATTAGTTTTGTTCGCTTCTCTGTTTTTTTATGCAACGTTAACACTTCTAAATAGTCTGGTTATTCATAAAGTTAACTAGTGATTAGCGATTGTTTAACCAAAAATTTTTGGCCTTTTAACGTCACTTAACTTTAATCATCGTTTATAATTTAATACCACATTGTTTAACCACTTGAACGTCCTGATTTGACAGCTAGGAAATTTTTCCTTCAGGGATTATTTTGTCATATTTTAAGATATTATATGAAACAAAAACTTGACGAAAATCCGGCACACAATGAGCAATGAGCAATAATTTAATCGTCCACTATAACACTCGTAAAGTCAACTTATCAGACATTATTACAAAGTATTTATACATATTCAGAAATAACAAGTCTCGATAATTATTTTAATATGTAACACTAATAAAAATACATAATTTATTACTCTTATTTTAATCGCAGAACTCACAGCCACTGTTCAAAACTGCACTCACCGTTTTTAAACAACTTTTTTTTTCCGTTAAAAGGGGTTTTCATAAAAGATGGTTGAAGTAAAGTGACGTGCAAACGTCTGAAATGTATGGTTAAACAATCGCTAATCACTAATTAACTTTAAGCAACGTTTATTCATAAGGTGATAAATGTAAGGTAGTCATGCAAACGAATTAATAAAGGTTGTATCTGACATCGACGCACAAACGAGTACCATGGATCCAGTCCTTCAGGGGTTCAGAATCATTTCTGAACCCCGCAGTGGTGAAATTTTACGTCGGCTTTTCCCGATTTAAAAAAAAATGCAGTTTTTTTCACTTTAGACCGATCATAATTGCTATACTTTTATAACCCAATAAGATTTTAAAGTAAAAATTAATTAATTAGTTAATTACACAAAAAGGGCATGTTATGAATGTGAACAATAATAGAAAAACTATCCTATCAGCTGATTTAATAGATTTCGCATCAGGGGTCAACATCATACCTACAAACACGCACGGCGGCACGCTTTCAACGTTTAACCGACACTTTTTTAAACACTTATTCCTGTAACCGCTCATTAACGACTAAATGATAAATGACTATCATAATTTTGTTAGTGGCATACGGTGTAGCCTTTTCGCGAAGTTTGCGTTACGATGTCAGATACACCCTGTCTGTGTGTCTTCTATTGGATGTTCAGCTCGATTTCATAAAATTCTATGGCACTTCTCTTCGCAACCTGTGAACTATTCACAAACACTCAGTACGCTTATGTGCTTTATAGCACACTAGCTTTCCGACCGCGGCTACGCCCGCGTGGAGTTCGGTTATATCGCGCTTTTTAAATTTCCCTCGGGAACATCAATTTTTTCCGGGATAAAAGGTAGCCTATGTTCTTTCTCAGGGTCAGACAGACAGATAGACAGACAGACAGAGTTACTTTCGCATTTATAATATTAGTATGGATTAGAAGAACCTAGAAGACCTAGAAGACCTATACAGGATGTATCTGACATCATAAAATCTATCATAATAGAAAATCAATCATATTTTTACGGGCTAGGGGTATTAAAATGCCGGTTAAGGATTACAAACTTTATTGGCAACGTAGGCACAGTCGATAGTAGGCAATGACTAGTAGAACATAGCTGATGTCGCACCGAAGTATTTCCTTATGGCCACGAAGTCTATGTCAACAATACTACAAAAGTTACCAGTAGGCCTAGTATGAGTTTTCATTACGAAACTCGATCGTCGATGTCGACCACGTTTGACTCATCGATTGACCCGCTTCAAGGCTGTAAGAACACTCAACCAATGAGAGCGCCAAACGCGCTCGATATCGACGATCGAGTCTCGTAAAGAAAACTCATACTAAACATACTGATGTGGTCCTCCAAGTTCTCGTTGCAGTTGTCGCTGTTCTCGATTGTAGGTTTTTAGTTATCATTTGATTCGCTTCGATAATCAAATGCAGACTGACTGACGCGCTGAGTCACGCCGCTTTATACAATTTTTTTTTTATTATTATTTATTTTTTTCAAAAAGATTATTGAAAAAACTGACCTCCACAACTATTGGGCAATACCCCTTGATAAGACTCGGGTTCTGACGACCCGTACTAATAAACTCAATGAAATTACACGCCCATGAACGCAAAGTTTACGCACACAATCAAATAATTTTATTCACACACAGGAGTACACACACGAAGAAATAATCATATGTAGTTTGTGCCTTCGCTGCTAACCAGCGCTGGAGCTGGTACCGCAAGCGGCGAAGCGTGTGCGTTCGCGCAGCGGAATGTTGTTGAATTTAAAGATTTTAAATATGCAGATATTTAGTGTATGACGTCGTGTAATTGTGTATGGTAAAAAAAAATTTGTGCATGCAGCCATTGTGGAGAAATTCACCAAAAACTGA
Organism: Sesamia nonagrioides; assembly: GCA_017933935.1. NCBI lineage: Eukaryota > Metazoa > Arthropoda > Insecta > Lepidoptera > Noctuidae > Sesamia > Sesamia nonagrioides. The sequence continues at coordinate 4,891,756 of JADWQK010000188.1, forward strand.
TTCCGCTGGGCGAACGTTGTCCTGGCGGAACTTTTTTTAATCCATTGACTTTAGAAAAAAGAGATGTGTCCAAAAATTAGTGTGTATTTGTGTGTAATTGTGTATGTATGAATAAAATTTGTGCATGCATAGACTTCGGAGAAATTCAAGTTTCCGCTGCGCGAACGTTTGGCCATTAGCTAGTTTTCATATAAAGCGCTTACATAGAGAGCTGTATATTTTTACATACGTTGTTTTGAATTTGTGCATATTTGTGTACAAAACAGATTTAGAAAAAATCGTAGGGCTAAAAGATAAAAATATAAACGTAAAACACGCTTTTTAGGTCATAGTTCTTAAAGTATGCACTTTGGGGTCTAGATTTTCACGTTTATACAAACCTTGTAAGTGTCTGCAACATATTGCCAAATATCAATGATGTTCCTTTAGTAATTAAAGAGATATAGGACAATTTACCATGACAAAATCACTGTTTACAAAGCAGTCAAATATCACGACATTCTAAAGGAATTGCATGGTAAAATGTATGCCAATAATTAGTGTATTCATTCAACTATTCACATGCAAAATTTCATGTCATTAAATTCAGTAATTAAAGAAAAACAATTAAAATACTGACGAAGCATCGAAAACCTACATAATCCGACCAAGTTCGGATAGCTATAAAAAAGCGGCCGTGCAATATATTTAGGTAACATCCCAAAATTTACAGTATAATACCGGTATTGAATTGGTATAGGTGATAGCACAATTGTTTCGATATAATATAAAGGTCATTTATTTTTGTACATCTACTTTTTTAAATGTATTTGACTATGACAAAGTAGGTACTATTTACGTAGTTACTTCATTTAAGTATGCGCTTGAGACTTGATATATAATCTAAATATATTAATTTAGGCAAATAAAATTCATACAGCTAATTTCTATTGAATATTTCACGGATCCGGATTCTTATTATAGACCCCTCAGGGAAATTAAATAAGTAGGTACCACAAGTAAGAACTACTGTTTGTTTGTAAATGTTGATTTATTTTTATATTAGGCAGACTCTCAAACCTAAACAACTGAATAGTCTACTTTATTGATCTGTGATTGTTAATCTGTAATTTTATTATCTAATAGGAACTAGAAAATATTAGGTATACTTAGGAATGATGAGGTTATTTACTGTATTTGCTACTCATTTAAAAATATTTCTTGAAAATACCTTTTTTGTACAAATGTTTTAGTTTATAAGCACTTTTTTAATTTTGATCAAATATAAACAACTCAATAGTCCAGTTATGTGATGTGATTTTAATTTTTATTGAAGCTCGAAATATTATACTTACCCTTATATCCATAATAGTTTATTAAACCTATTTTAGTTAAAACACATTTAAGTCTATTGCTGCCGTTGAAAGCGTTTGTTAACGTTATTATAATTACATAATTAAGCATTATATGTAATTAAAAATATTTTTGTACACGGATATTTAAATAGAGAAGTACCTACTTGTTAATTGAAGATTTATTTTTGTCGTAGATAGTGGCGTTATTATAAAAAAACATTTTTCATTCAAGAAATGCAATTGTTTTATCTTTTCCTAACGCTTGTGTACGCAACTGTGCCATATTAATAAATACTATACTGGAAGGTTAAGAACGTTCTTAAGATATATGGCACGGCCGCTTTTTTATAGCTATCCGAACTTGGTCGGGTTATGTAGGTTTTCGATGCTTCGTCAGTATTTTAATTGTTTTTCTTTAATTACTGAATTTAATGACATGAAATTTTGCATGTGAATAGTTGAATGAATACACTAATTATTGGCATACATTTTACCATGCAATTCCTTTAGAATGTCGTGATATTTGACTGCTTTGTAAACAGTGATTTTGTCATGGTAAATTGTCCTATATCTCTTTAATTACTAAAGGAACATCATTGATATTTGGCAATATGTTGCAGACACTTACAAGGTTTGTATAAACGTGAAAATCTAGACCCCAAAGTGCATACTTTAAGAACTATGACCTAAAAAGCGTGTTTTACGTTTATATTTTTATCTCTTTAGCCCTACGACTTTTTCTAAATCTGTTTTGTACACAAATATGCACAAATTCAAAACAACGTATGTAAAATCTACAGCTCTCTATGTAAGCGCTTTATATGAAAACTAGCTAATGGCCAAACGTTCGCGCAGCGGAAACTTGAATTTCTCCGAAGTTTATGCATGCACAAATTTTATTCATACATACACAATTACACACAAATACACACTAATTTTTGGACACATCTCTTTTTTCTAAAGTCAATGGATTAAAAAAAGTTCCGCCAGGACAACGTTCGCCCAGCGGAATCAGGTTTTGGTGAATTTCTCCACAATGGCTGCATGCACAAATTTTTTTTTACCATACACAATTACACGACGTCATACACTAAATATCTGCATATTTAAAATCTTTAAATTCAACAACATTCCGCTGCGCGAACGCACACCGGCGAAGCGGCGTTGTAGTAGTTCGCTCTAGCCTCAATAGATGGCAGTATTACCAATAACCTGACCTCCACAACTATTGGGCAATACCCACCCTTGATAAGATTCGGGTTTCTGGCGACCCGTAATAACTGTCAAATCTACAAATGACAGTCGGGACTAACAGCATACGTGCTTGCCAAGGCACGAAGGGATATCGGTAGGTAAATATGGTCACCCATCCACAGCCTAACCGTGGCAAGCGAAGCTTAACCTGATCGATCGACCCTTGGGGCTGTTATTATTTAGCCACGAGCTCCTGCAAAGCTTTTCCAAATCCATACTAATATTATAAATGCGAAAGTATCTCTGTCTGTCTGTCCGGCTTTCACGCCAAAACTACTGAACCGATTATAATGAAATTTGGTACACAGATAGTCTAGAGCAGTGGTCGGCAACCCGCGGCCCGCGGCTGTTTTGTAAAATAAACTACAATCCTAAAAATGATAAAATTAAAGATATTTTGTTAAGTTCTATGGCAGCTTCCCAACAGATTTTGACGATTTGAAAAAGTTTGCTCAAAAGTTTATTACAATCTACAGTACTTACTTATGCGAGCAAACATTTTCTATCCTCAATTATAGAAAAAATAAACATGCTTCCCGACTAACAAATCAGCACTTGAAAGCCATTCTCAGAATTTCAACGGCAAATTTGAAATCTGATGTACAGGCGACAGCACATCAAACTGCAATCTGTCAGATTTCTTTATTAAATTTTCAACTTTATTTGTAAAATATTAAGGGTCAAGGTTGACTGGGGATTTCTAACAGTTTTGGGTAGCTTGACCTGCTGTCATCATCATCGTCATCATCTCAGCGTTTATCCCAGTCGCATCCGAAGCTTTTTCAGCTTTGGAGTCTGAGGTCCGCTTTTACCAGTCTAACTGCTGATATGGCTAAACTTCGACATTTTCCGTGAAGCGACTGCCGTCTGACCTCCACAACCCGAAGGCGACATCGAAGCATTGCAGCTGACCAATTGTTGGACTTTTTGAGGGCTCCAACAACCCTTTAACGACTGCCACTAGATGTTCGTATGGCAACCGGGACCAACGGCTTAACGTGCTTTCCGAGGCACGACCAGACCAGTGCAAATATTCATATTCATGCATACAAACATTTGCACTGTGCGGGGATCGAAACCGCGCCACCTTGCGCAGCGGCCGCGTCCGCTACCGCTACACCTTGCTGTCGGCCGTACATAAATAGTCACTCAAATACAGCCTCAGACGTCACACTGAAAGTATAAGTACAAGTTCACATTTATGTTTTTTATCTCTACTCATTTAATTTCCATTTATTATTGATTTGTCGTTGGCATAATGTAAATTTTAGTATCACTTAGTAGTTAAGGAGTGTTCAGTGCGAGAGTTCTTTTCACTCATTTGACAAGTATGTACTATCAGCTGTAGAAGTCCATTTCCACCTTAAAGACTACTGTCGCCTGCGCTAAACCGGCCACGCACACTACCGCATTATTTTTTTTATCGCAGTCTTCGTCTTTCTTTAAAGTAATGCAACATTTCGTTACTTCATTTGAAGTTGAGTTAGCGGCCGCACTTAACAATGGTGCTATCAAAAGCGAGCGATTGTGGGTTCGATCCTTATTATAGGCAACTCTTTTTGTTGTTTCATTTAATTTAAAATTATGATAATTGATTTGTATTTTAAAGTATAAATGTTTGCAAATAATATTTAAACAAATAGGAAAATTTATTGAATATTTATCCCAAAAAAGGGTTTTATTATATGTTTTAGTTTACTATAGGGGTAATATAATAAAAAATATATAAAAATAAAACAATAAGCATATTATAATGCAATATATTATAAAGTTATATATTATTCGGTATAGATATACTTATACTAACAAATGAAACAAACGTTGAAACGGCAGCATTGTAATATTTTATATAAAAGTAATCCTTGACAAACTTATGATATTGTTATGGTAAAAAATACAAAAAACATTTTTGGTTGTTAGATATGAAAATTATAATATTATACGTATATTATGATTAAAGAGGTTATAGCTTAATTATTCATTTTCTTAAAGAAAAGAGGATTGAAGCTTAACCTGAATATTATTGCAATCATAAAATAATCTATACTTAGAACACATAATAGTGCTTATTACATTTATATTTTTTTTTGCGTGTATAGCATAGTACTAGTGCTGCCATCCTGCAATGCCTTTTTTCGGAGTTTGAAGGCATGAGATTATAATCTTCAAGCGCTTTCTTAGTTCAAAAGTAAACGAACTTATTTCTTATCGAATTCCGAAATTATTGTTTTTATAATTTACCAAAAGTAATTTGTATTGAAATTGCAAAAGGCGACATCTGTTAGCCATTAAGCCAACCGAACATATTACTGTCACTTAGCTAAATTACTTTAGAGATGGTTTAGAGTCCGTTATTAAGATATTTATTGGTATATATTTAAAACACTCTGTAGGACACTTCTGCACTGTTTTTGTTATAAATAGTTTTTTTTTTGTTTAGCTCGATAACACTCCACCAGCCTCGCCAATTTATTTTTAAACCACAAATGCAACCTATCTTCTTCGCACGATTTAAAAGTTTATTCAACGGTAAATATTGTCGTTTCGTTTCACTTGTCTCGACAGCTACCTTCGTCCTCCAACCTCTTGACCTTGACCTCCAACGGCTTACAGTATTTATCTAAAACAATAACAATTTTATTACGCACTTGCTACAAGCGATTGGTTTGCACCTTACATAAATAATAATAAAAACAACTTACACAAAAGCCGGTTTCATATGATATTTGAGATATATTGCTGCATATGCCTGCATATTGATTAAAAAGTAAAACTAATAACACAAACTGGTAACTATATGTTCACCAACCAACAACAGCTAAGTAATATTATTTGAGTTATTGTAGCTAATAATAGTTATTGTAGGTAGCGGAATATTTTTTGTGAAGTAGTGATTCAGATTCTTTTAAGTCTACCGTCATCTTTTTATAATGACTCTAATATAGAAAAAATCTTAAAAGAAAGTATCATCTTTAAGTTGCAGATCGATATTTTTAGATATTTTTGTTGTAAGCATTCATAACTCACCAATAAACATTTAAAAAATATTTTTGTAAGTTATTAGATTCGAACTCGAACCACCTTGAACGCCTATCAAGGCGAAAACCGTTACGCCATTGAAACACTTACTGTAGACGTTGAAATTAATAAGTAGTACCTAACAATCATAAGCGGGCAGCAAGTGTATGAGCGTGTATCAAACTTTATTATAGAAGAAGGTCGTAACTACAACTAGTATTGCTTGGCCATAGTTTTGTGAGATTGCAACTCGACTTTTGGTCTTGACTGTATGTCCGCACAGTATTATTGTGTGTGCAATAAAGAATATTAATTGATAGACCTGTTATCAATATAATGTAAAAGCGCGGCCCGCCTCTACCTCATTTTGTCGCCATGTGGCCCGTAACTGTCAAAAGGTTGCCGACCGCTGGTCTAGAGCCTGAGAACACATCCATACTAATATTATAAATGCGAAAGTAACTCTGTCTGTCTGTCTGTTACGCTTTCCCGCTTAAACCTTTCAACCGATTTTGATGAAATTTGGCACAGACAATCTTTAGATCCTGAGAAAAAAACATAGGCTACCTTTTGTCCCGGAAAAATTTGATGTTCCCGAGGGAAATCTAAAAAGCGCAATATAACCGAACTCCACGCGGGCGAAGCCGCGGCCGGAAAGCTAGTAGGCTATAAAATATCCCGCTATGACCAATAGGAGCAGAGCAGTAACAAAAAATTATGTGAAAACGGGAGCAAACGCGGACGTACATATTGCTCCCATTATTTTAACAGGCACTTATTTTATATCAAATGAGCTCATTCGGTTTGAAGCTACGCGGGTGAAACCGCGAGGCACAGCTAGTACTAATGTTAACACAATTTTCTATTTACAGAAAACACTACCTAAAAGTCGAAAAGGAATTCCTACGTGCCAAAATCCACTTACAAAAGGAAAAGGAGAAAAAAGAGCTGCTAACAGAACATTTATGTGCACTCATCACTCACAATGAGACCAGAAAAGCACAGAAATTAGAAACTTTAATGTTAGAACTTGCTACTGCTAACAATCAAGAGATGTTGGAAGCACAAGTGAATGATATGAATACTGTAGAAGATGATAAATCAGTGATAGTAGATGGTGTAGATGAACGAACTGGTAAGATTGTTGAGATGAAACCTGAAAGTTAGTTTCTATAGCAGATATTTTGTTGTGTAGCCGAGAATGTAAACAAGGAATAGACAACATATACAAAAGACTATCATCCTTGTAGGGTCTTTACACCTTTTAATTCAAAAATAGAATCTTCTAGATTTAAAAATAGAATTTAATTGAATGATAATGAGTGGTTTTTTGGCGGGAAAATCATGCTGAGTGTCACGCTCATTTTTCATTGGACTTTTAAAATTATTTATAGTGTTGTTTACTAAATAAAAGTGCGTGATTTATGTAGTAAAAAGTGCATTCAGTAAATAATTCATAAAGTGAAATATCGCAGCATAGTGGCCACATGACTTTGTCTCAAACCTCCCTATTATGACGGTTCACACGGCCGACTTTTTCGACATGAATAATTCATTACGTGACATTGGCTAAATGCACCATGCGAAGCCATAAAAGAAACAAAAGAAAAAGAATGATGATAGTTAAAATAGAATTTTCTAGATTTAAAAATAGAATTTAATTGAATGAAAATGAGTGCACGCAATTTGATTGACAATTGTGTACTAAAGTAAAGGCCGCGCGTAGCAAGTAAAGTGCTGACACAATGATGTCAAATTTGTGCGTGCTTGCACTGTACAATCCTTGTATAAGTTTGGTAGTCTATTGTATGGGTGTGATTAAAGTGTTCATGACAGTTGCCCCGATTGCCTTGTTCACAAACTAAACTAAATTTAAGTTCAGTGCATATTTTTCTTTATATTTCATTAAGAAAAGGACAGAACAAAATATGTTAGTTTAGATCTGTCAAATTAGTGCGCGCCTTACGTAAATAGGGATGTATCCAAGGCATGAAAATTAAAAAAATAATCGTCCGTCTAAAAAAAAAAAACATAAGCCCAGTATTTTTTATTTTGTCGAAATTACCAAAAACTACTGAGATATAGTGCATTAAAGTTACGGAGTGAGGGCTAATTACGTCACGCCGTTGTATATTTTGTACCACGGCGTGGCGTCAAGCGACATTTCAATTCAATATTTCTTCCTAAGTATTTGAATGAAAGAAAAAATAAAAAATACGTGTTCAATATTTTTTATAAATCTATTTGATGGACGTTAAATTATTTTTAGGTACAACCCAATTGATGTATTTAGTTTTGGTCGCCATGTTTACAATCGAACTCTTAACTGTCTATGGAATATCTTAATTTGACAGAATTAAACTACAATGTTATCTTCTATCCTTTTCTTAATGAAATAGAAAGAAAAAGATGCACTTAACTTAAAATTAGTTTAGTTCGTGAACATGGGAATCGGGCCCAATGTGAGTTATATTAAAATTGATATATTCTTGCAGTTTTTTTTTCTGTCTCTTATGGCTTCGCACGGTTTGTGCATTTAGCCAATGTCACGTAATGAATTATTCATGTCGAAAAAGACGGCCGCGCGGACCGAACACGGAGGAAGATTTGGTTCAAAGCCATGATGTGGCCACTATGCTATAATATTTCACTGTTCTTTATGAATTATTCACTGAATGCACTTTTTACTACATAAATCACGCGTTTTTATTTAGTAAACGACACTATAAATAATTTAAAAGTCCAATGAAAAATGAGCGTGGCACTCATCTTAGCTTCCCGCCAAAACTTCCTTTCTCGCAGTTATCATGATAGTGAAGATGATTGATTGGTAATCAGTTGTTTACATTTTTGGCAATAGCACAAAAATCGTGTATGGTATTCAAAAATTGTGCATTTAAAATAATAATTCCCCATACTCTGTATTGCGGTCTTCAAAACATTGTTATCTTGTGATAATAACTTTTTAGTTATAAAAATGTAGTTATAATTTATACTAACTTATTATACAACGGTATTTTTTCTTTATACGAAGCCTGGATGTCGTTTGTTCAGAATAAGCAACTTAATCGATTCCAATATTTTTTATACCATGTTATATTTTTTCCCAAATATATTTAAAAAGTGTTGCAGTGTGGTTACCGTGCGCACAAAGAAAAAAAAGAAAGAAAAATTTTTTATTCCGCACAAACAAAACGCACATTACAGCTAAATAGGTACCATTAAATAATAAAAAAGACATACAAAACATGCAAACTACCAAACTATAAACAAAGGTGATTTGATGTTAAAGCCTGCCCCCTAATCGGCGAACACATTTATGTAAAATGATTGCGACTAATTGGGATCGTTTGGACCGAACGCACCAATAGGCGGCTCGAACGATACCAACTGATCCCAACTAGTCGCAATCATTTGACAAAAATGTGTTCGCCGATTAGGGGGCTGGCCATGCAATGGGTCATAGACAGCACACATTATTTATTAGTGTCCTAGGTCCCGCCGCGCCGTACCGCTGCAAGCGAGAGCGTGCGAGGGGCGGTTGACCATATTATTGTAGGGACAACCAGCCCCCTAATCGGCGAACACATTTTTGTCAAATGATTGCGACTAGTTGGGATAGTCGCAATCATTTGACAAAAATGTGTTCGCCGATTAGGGGGCAGGTAACATAACGAGCTCATAACTTTGTGATTTTTCATGATAGCTTTTTGAAATTTTATACATAAATTCTTTATATAAAAATACTGGACACGTGTTTCGAGTTACGCATATACGAAAACTAACGTTGTATTTCGTCAGTGGTAGTGAATAACAAATATTTTTAGTTTTTTTCACTAGTTGTAGCTATACCGGCAACGAATTTCCAATGTAGGCAACTAAGTATGAAACTATTTTCTGAAATAAGATTATATGTGCCTTATGTTGATGTACCTTCACGTGTTTGAACTGTATTTTGGTGCTTAAGCAATTATGATGTTAAATTGTTATTAGATTGTTGTAATTGTTGTGTAGATAGCACTGTTGTGGCGCAGCTTAGGAGTCCAGTTAGTCCACCGTTGCACGAGGCCTATGCCCAACAGTGAACTACGGCGCGCGGCGGTCAGAGTTGAATAATAAGTGACGCCACTACTTTCTATGAACATTGCTTGAAAAAATTCTCATTTGTATGTAGTGATTTTTTTATCTAGGCCTAATAGGGATGTTTCCTGGGTAAAAAAATATTTATTTTATTTAGTCCGTCGTTCAGACTATAGAAAAATATTGGATACGTATATTTTGTTTTATCAAATCAATAAAAATTGACAAATAAAAAGGCATCAAAGAGAGTGAGTCTGAGAGAGTAGGGGTTGGTGACGACACTGGTAGCTAAAAAGTGTAGCGTGCAGTGACGTCACACGAGTTTTCAACGCGCTGTGTCGTCTTCATTTTTTGTTTATAGAAAAAAGAAAAAATACGTGTCTAGTATTTTTTGGAAATCTGTCTGACGGACAAATTAGTTTTTTTTAGTCAAATACCCTATTGGGTAACATACTTTTGCTCTTAATTTGAATAATTTTGTAGCATTTTGTTAATGTGTTTGCTCAACAACGTAAACAACGTAATGAATGTTGTTGAACTGTCAAAATTAAAACCTGTCACGAACTTGCTCTTACCTGTAACATCGGAAAAAAAGTTTGTTTATAAACGGTGAGTGTAGTTTTGTACAGTGGCAATGACTTCTGCAATTAAAATATTATTTTTTATTATGTATTTTTAAGAGTGTTACATATTAAAATAATTATCGAGATTTGTTCTTTCTGATTAAGTATAAATACTTTGTATCCAAAGTCTGATAAGTTGACTTTACGAGTGTTAAAGTGGACGATGAAATTATTGCTCATTGTGTGCCGGATTTTCGTCAAGTTTTTGTTTGATATATCTAATATCTTAAAATATGACAACATAATCCCTGAAGAAAAAATTGTTCATATTAAGTAATTAAATAGACTTCTGCTAAAAAATAAGAAGAACATAACGAGGATTTTACGAGCGCTCGGCGCGGCTTGAACCGATCGCGCGCTCGGACGTACAACGCATTCCTAGCTGTCACATCGGGACGTTCAAGTGGCTATAGTAACTTAAATACAGTTTAAACATGAAATAGTTATAAAGTATTATCTAAGTTATTTAAGTATTTTGTACAAAATGGCATAACACTTTAATTTAAAATTAACTGTGTATTAGGTTAAGGTTGGTATAAAGTTGAATATATCCGGCCAGTTTCACTAAAACCAAAAAAACAACCACTTTCTTTTTTTTCTGACATATTAGTATATTATTATTAGGTGTACAAATAAGTTTCCGGCGATTCTTGAGCATTGTCATGTTGAAGAATAATTTTGTCATGTCTAGAGTAGTAATGGTCAGATTCATCAAACATGTAATTTATTCTTTTTCTCTATCTATTTTTTTTATCTCTCTCTGCTGTTTATATTTTGTATGTATGTATTTATTATATTTTTCTTTGTTTCTCTTTTAACTTTAATATATTTACTACTTTTGCACCTACCATGTTTTGTCTCTACATCACCTTAAGGTAGACTGGTAGAAAATGCCTAAGGCTTTAAGTCCGCCATTGTGCAATGTTTTTCTTTGTGCTGAAGTTTTAATAAATAAATAAATAATGGGCGCGTTTTTCCTCTTCCTCCAGCAATGCTTCCAATTCCGTGTCTTCCTAAGATTTCGGTCTTCCACTACGTTCTTTGTCTTCCACATCAAAGTTACAGTTTCTTTTGTAACCATTCACGTAAACTTCTCTCGCTTAAACAATAAGCAATCGATTGTCCTCAGCTGCAGATTTCTTCAAATTAAAGAAGTAAATCAAAACTTCCCCCAAATGACGCTTGCACAAATGTTTTCATTTTTGCACAAAAAGAAATATGTGATACTGATACAGAGGCACTAATACTCTAAGTGTATATTTTGCCTGCCCCCTAGTCGGTGAACATGTTGTGTTAAATGATTGCGACTATTTGGCATCGGTTGGGATCGTTCGGACTGCCCATTGGTCCGTTCGGTCCAAACGATCCCAACTAGTTGCAATCTGTTTGGTAATGGTATACTGATATTTCTTTGATAGCTGGACTGCGTTTTTTAGGCGCGTCTTCTGGGAAATTACATGCAAACACAAACAAATGGGAAAAGAATGGACTCACGGGATTCCCAGCGCTGGCGCAACTCTCCGCGTTGTGATGGGGGCCTCCACAGATATTCACTTGGTCACTTTGTTTGAAGGGGTAATAATCGATTTATAGAATTTTTGTGATATCCGGCCGGCGCGCCATGATGCTTCTTTTTCGATGTTGTAGAAGAGAGCGCTTGGTTTTTTTTTGTAATTTTTTTTTTGACTTGTTTTCTAGGCCTTTAAGCAGAAATATATTGAGCGACAAACTTAATGTTGTCAAGTGAATAAACAGTTGATGGATGGGAAGGAACCGGGAAATTTGAATGTGGCTGATGTAAGAATGGTTGCATGCTTTAACACAATCATTTGACAAAAATGTGTTCGCCGGTTAGGGGGCAGATGTCCGAACTTATGATATCACATTTTACATGCGACAATTTCAACGTACTCTCTTAGTGAGGGACATCTTTTATTAAACGGCGGAAACTTATTTGTAAATCTACTATATTTTTGTAAATTGATACTCTATCTAATTATATGTTTATTTTATTAAAATTATGATATTAATAAAACAAATTAGTCCTCAATTACTATGTAGTTTATTTTTAAAATAAACAGTAGACTTAACAAAACTATTATTAGTATTTGTACTTTATGCATTGCCAAATTGGAAGTATGTTCAAAATACTCTTTGAATGCATTTTCTCTATTTGTGCACCAAATGCAATGCAGTGGAAAGGGTATTATTCCATCGACCATGACTTTAAAATGTTCATTCTTAAACATATCACATTTTCTCAGGAATTCTTACACAGCACAGAACGTAGCGAAACTCATCAACATATAGAATTACTAACAAAAATATATCTTTTCAAATCACACATTCATTAAAAATAGGCCTATGGACAATGACTATGACGTTACCGTCAAATCTAGTATACTGACTCAAATTCCTTTTAGTTCTTCTAAGAAAATACTGTTCGTTCCGTTTTTATAGAAGAATGTTCACCGTCGCTTGGTGAAGAACATTCTTCTTCCTGTATGCTATCCCCAATTCCAGTACGAATACTTCTTTCCGTTTTCTTTCAAAATTGCTTTGATGTTAGCGTCGGCGTTGTGTAGCTCTTTGCGATTATCTCTTTCGATTTTGATAAGTTCCAGTCCACGTTTTGCTGCGCAATGATATCGTTGACTGAGCGACGCTTCAGATCCTTTGATTCGTGGAATGTGGCCGGTGTAACCCGCTATCGGTGGAAACTCTGGCGATATTGTGTTTTCTGTAAAGATTTACATCAAATTAAAAAGTGGACTTAAGTTAGAGCCTTGTAGAACTCCTGCACCCTGATTGTGTAACACACTATTACCACAGATTACAGAATACTTCATACAGATACCTTAAGGTGAACAACAAAATGAGTCCAGCTCAAGTCGAGCAGACGGTCGAGCAAAAAAAGTTTCTTAAAGAGATCACTAGATGGCCACCAGGGAGCGCTTGACCGGTCGGCCACTACCGCCATATATGTCTTGTCTACATTGTCATATATACATCCATGCGTCGTGCATCGAGAAATACGCATTCTAAAAGAAGATAACAGCAATATAATGGTTAGAAGACATCTTATCTTAACCAAAAAAAAATATGTTATGACAGCATTAATTGAGTACACTGCCATCTATTGTCCCGAGTGTAAAATAAAAATCATTGTCAGTACTGAGCCCATTTTACCGTTCTGTTTAATTACGTTATTCATACGTGTAAATATACGGAGTAGCATTAAATAAGTGAATTCAAATTAAAAGGAAAAAAAAATTAAAAGGGCTATAAACTGCACGTAAGAGGTTTAAAATCGTTGCTAAGTTTTAAACCGCAACCTATGCTGCCATCTATTATCTTTTGATAAGAACTGAGTGTGTTGTACTAGATGGGAACCCTTGCTATTACTATCAATTGTAATAATTTTGAAGCATATTGCTAATCCTTTGCTCCATGTGTTCGAAAAATATGCCTGCTCAAAAACGTAATGAATGTTGGTGAATTGACAAAATGAAACCCATTGCTATTGATAGTGTGTTACACAATTACCCTGCTGAAGATAATAGTGAAAGAAAGATACAGCGTATTTGACTTGTTTTTTTTTTTCTTTTTGTAAATATTGGTCCCCAATCCCTAGTTCTCAAATCAAATTAGTCCACTCCTGACGTAAATTGACATACTTTTAGTCGTCATGTTTTTAACCGCGTCTAAACAGTATACAGTGAAACCTGGTTAAGTGAGACATCTAGGAACCTGCAATGTCGTTTCACTTATAGAGGTATTCCACTTACCCAGTGTCTCAGATATACAGGTATAAATAAATATCTGTCTCATTTACAGAGGTTTATGCATATACTTAAGGTAATCATACGAATGAATGAGTAAACAAACAATGCTATCTCAGTTACAGAGGTTTATGCATATAAAATTTACTCGCTGTCTTAGTTATAGAGGTAACTACGATGATAAATCAAAATAACAAATCTCAGATATAGAGGCTTAGCTCGTCCCACTAACAGAGGTAATTCAGTGCCGAAGTGTTGGGAACTCAGCATGAGTTCCAGTTATGGAGGTTTCTCACTTATCCAGGTCCCACTTAACCAAGTTTTACTGTATATGGGGTATCTTAATTTGACATGATTAAACTGATATTTTTGGCCTTTTCTTAATAAAATAGAAAAAGATTCAATGAACAAATTATTTTACTGCGTCACCCGTGCGAAGTATTCGGACATTCTCAAGCTCGATGCGATGAGCGATAGAGGATTGATAGGTCGAGGGCGGGATTTCAAAAACCCTTGGTTTTCAATCGTTAATTTTCGAAAAATCACTAATATATGAGTAATTTGTATATTTTTCCGGTGTAGCGGCCCAGAAAAGCTTTAAAATGACGCCTCATTTCTGTATATTGTTAAAATATGAAGGAAATTATGCCGTACCGACAAAAAAAAGCCCGCGAGAAATAATATACAAACAGATATATGATTTACGAACAAGGATATCGGTGCCATTATCATTCTAGAGCTTTATACCTTTATGATTGAAAAGTTTTCAAGTTTTTAACATATATATATTTTATAGTATCGAAGGCCTTGGAAAATTTTATAAGGTTTTTTTTTTTTTATTTATTCTTTCGCACATGATATGCACAGAGGCGGACTTAATGCCTTAGGCATTCTCTACCAGTCAACAAAGTTTTTTTTCTGTATGGGAAATCATCAAATGACCTCTACCGCTGTGGGCGGAGCGGAAGGGCGTGTCAGACTTTTACTGACTAAAACCCACCCGTGTTTCTTCACTTGCCTGTACGCCAAGGCCACGGTTTCTTTTTTAATCAACCCGCAACCCTGACCCAGGAGGCATCGGTCTTCTTGGACCCCGTCACGATGTGCTGACATCTCTTTGAGGCGCGCGTGAAACACATCGCGCCGCCGATCCGGGTCTTGTCCTTACCCGGCGGCAAGCTGCCCACTGCTCGCCGCCCGCAACCCCAAATTTTATAAGCTTACCTTTATACTTGTTGATCTCTCTGAATCTGTTCAAATCCCGCCGGATTTCATCTCTGGAGTGTACTGTTTCCATCTTGGGTGCACTTTTTGATCGAACGTAACTTCTATTCAGGTCTGCTTTACGTCTTAGTTCTCTTTGTCTGGCGGTGAAACTCTCCATGCAGTCGTCCGCGGTTCGTCCATACGATTTTCCGTAACTGAAATATGGTAAACAATAAACATTGGTTATTTCATCTCGTCTTGATCTTAGATTTTAATCTGCCTAATTTTACTGAAAGTAGACTACTTAGAACTCCTACGTGAAATTAAAGCTTTCGATTGATATCAATAAAAAATGTCTTTAATTCCGTTCGTTTACTTTTCTTTTAAACATCTTCAACTCAAGTTTGGTTGTCTTCTTCTTTTTCATCCTTTAGAGGTCCACTGCTGGATAAAGGCCTCCCCATAGGCTTTCCACGATGACCGGTCTTGTGCTGCCCGCATCCATCGGCTTCCCGCGACCTTCACCAGTAGCCAACACATTATTGTCAAATGATTGCGACTAGTTGGGATCGTTTGGAGCGCAGTTGATATTATTTTACGTAAAATAATATTAACTGCGCATCGCAATCATTTGACAAAAATGTGTTCGCAGGTCATCGGTCCGGTACGTAGCCGCCACTCTACTTGCTTGCCTATCTATGTATAGTCAATTCTACTACTTGAAATCTTTTTTTTTTTTTTTTTTTTAATACTTGTAAACTAGTGCTTGACTGCAATCCCGCCTGATGGTAAGCAGTGATGCAATCGTTGATGATAAAGCGCACTAGCTTATTAAGCCTATTCACTCAAAAAATTTCAGTGAATAGGAAGGAAGACGGCAGTTGAGCGAGCCAAATCTTAAACAGTTCGTGCGTCATTCATAGTTTTCAATTCACCATTTTACAGACATGACATTGTTATATAATATTTTTCTTTCCTGAGTATGACGCAAATACAGCACTGTAAACGACCATTTATCATGTAAACGTTTACCCAGCACGCTCTGTTTGTTTGAACTTGATTTCGAATTCGACCCTTTATGTCGCTCGTAAATCCTAAATCCATACTAATATTATAAATGTGAAAGTAACTCTGTCTGTCTGTCTGTCTGTCTGTCTGTCTGTCTGTCTGTCTGTCTGTTACGCTTTCCCGCTTAAACCTCTCAACCGATTTTGATGAAATTTGCCACAGACAATCTTTAGACCCTGAGAAAGAACATAGGCTACCTTTTATCCCGGAAAAATTTGATGTTCCCGAGGGAAATCTAAAAAGCGCGATATAACCGAACTCCACGCGGGCGAAGCCGCGGGCGGAAAGCTAGTGCAAAATAAAATAATCCTTGGCTTTTGCGTAACTACTTATTGATCTTGTGTCAGCTTTTTTCATGTTATAATTGTTTTATAAATCAGAATCGGAGCTGATGATTCGAATATCGTACTATAAGAAAAGTTTAAGGTCCCACATTTTGGTGTGCAATAACCGTACCGTTAATGCATAAAAAATCGCTAAGGTTTAAGGCAGTTGTAACGGCTTATCTAAATGGTGAGTTTTATATAACTTTCAGTTTGTTTTAGCCCTAATATCTACATAACAAGACTAATTAGTACGTAGACAAAACTGACGTAAAATAGCGAAAAATAATTATAATAATTTATTTCGGACAGTATATGGATACTGTCCGAAATATATTATTATAATTATTTTTGCTTGATGTGCTGTCGTTTGTACTAACCAGATATGGATCAGCCCCCTAATCGGTGAACACATTTTTGTCAAATGATTGCGACTAGTTGGGATCATTTGGGCCGAACGAACCAATGGGCGCTCCGAACGATCCCAACTGATACCAACTAGTCGCAATCATTTGACAAAAATGTGTTCGCCGATTAGGGGGCTGCCCCCTAATCGGCGAACACATCTTTGTCAAATGATTGCGACTAGTTGGGATCGTTTGAACCGAACGGACCAATGGGCGGTCCGAACGATACCAACTGATGCCAACTAGTCGCAATCATTTGACAAAAATGTGTTCGCCGATTAGGGGGCTGGTTAGTACAAACGACAGCACATCAAGCTACTGCTATCTGTCAGAATTCCTTATTCGATTTTCTACTTTATTTGTAAAGCATTCAAGCTCAAGGTTGATTGGGAATATTTGAGTGTCGGGTACTTTGACCTGCTGTCGTTCGTACCTACTACAAAAATCTTATAAAACCTATGTTATTAGAAATAAGTAAAAAAATATTTAATTAATTTCGAGCTCAGCCAGACGCTCCATACTGTCTAACTAGGACCCATGGAATAATGTGGTAAAGAGGATTGCTTCTTTTTCTTCTGCCGTTTGTAGGTCTGGCGGATAAAAATACTGTAGGTATATGATGATGATGAAATGCAGAATTCTCGTACTTATTTATATGAGAGCAGTGCTGGTCGCGTTATAGACCGTGGACTCCAACTCAAGCAGGCAATTGCTTTCAAAACTGAAGGAAAACATCGCGAGTAAACAGACGTGTCCTAGAACCAAAATTTGGAAGATTTGACGTCCTCCTATCCGCTTTGCCCGGGTGGTAGATTATGACCAACTCTGTCACAAAGAGAGGACTTGTGCCAGCAGTGGAAAAATCACAAGCTGATTATGAGTACCTCGTTTGAGCACATAAGGGTAAATAGTATGCCGCGCGTAGTGTGCGTGCGCGTGTGCGTGTGTGTGTGTGTGGGGGTGTGTGTGTGTGTGTGTGGGGGTGTGTGTGTGTGTGTGTTTGGGTGTATGCTTACACCGGCAGCAGCAATCAATGCGTTCCTTAGATTCGGGTAACAGATCTTGGGGTTAAGCATAAGGCCAGGGAAGAGCGGCTGGCTTTGGGCTTCAGCTCGACGGATCTCTTGGGCGCAAAGAATGTCACAATAAGTTGCAGGAACTGATGGACGCTGGTGATGGTATCACACACGCAACCTGGGCGGAGTCCGTTGAGATAGCCATCGGCTTGCTAATAAGATGATAATCTCATAGAACGTACCTAAAGTTCATCCCAGGAACGTATCCGGTGTATCCAGTCATGTGCGCGGTGGGCTTGTTCGTGATGCCGTCATATACGTCGCGCTGGGGCTTCTCGAAGCGCGGGAGGTTGTTCAGCTCGTAATTGTCTTGGGGACGGTACTCCAGTGGCTTGCTGGAAAATACGAAATGAATATCTAGTTTATATTATTAAAAGACGGTATGTCCGTTTTCGCCAAGAATGGGAAATACATAATGTAATGCCTAAACCAAATTGGACTTGATTTAAAACGCATGACGGCGAGAGTTTATAATTCAACGTGCAGTAATATTTAGGTTTTTCTAGTATTAAAAAAAATATATCATTAGAAAGAGGGTAGTTGCTCCTAATAGTGATTACAGTGACAAACACCTGGTTAACATCTCTTAGCCAGCCAGCGAATATGAACATAGTCCCCTTTATTCATAAACGCTACTTAAAGTTAACTAGTGATTAGCGAATGTTTAACCATACGTTTTCGTCGTTTGCACGTCACTAAACTTTAATGATAAATGAAATATCCAAATCTTTCTCTCGATACTTTTCTATCAAACATAATCTCCCAGAAAGGTTGTACAAATCTTACTTACTTGAAGAGACCTTTAGAGCGTATTTCTTTTAGTATTTGCCTTGTGTTGTCCCCGTAGCATTTTCCAAAGCGGAACTTTAGCATGGGACAGTGGCCGGTGTACCTGAAAGGAAACGCAGTCATATGAGTAACCTGTTTATTTAATAGGAAGTTGGGAAGAACGTACTCGTATCACATTGAGAATTTTCGATTTTGTCTCTAGCGATGCAATTTTTGTCGGTGCAAGTGAAGGAACACAGGTGGATTTTAATCAGTAAATGTCTGACACGCCTTGTACTCTGACAAGAGTGGGAGAGGTCATTTGATAACATCCCATCCAAGACGTAGGTACCTACTCTCCACAGATGTGAAGTGAGCTTGCTCCGACTTCGTGAAGTTTTTAATAATACTTGATAGTCTTGCTCTCCCTTCTAAACTCGCGACAATATCTCTTTACGCAAACACGGCCAATATGCCCCATAGGTATGGCAATTGTCTCGCATGAATCACGTGGTTAGTGTGACGCCGTAAGGGAGTTCTTTTGGCTAATGATAAAAAGGATTGCTAAATGTTTCATCTTTAACGTTAAATCACGGACATAGGCAACTATAATGTCTGGACTTGAAAAAAGGCGATGATCCCTGAGTTTGTTTCGGCTTTTTTTCTCATAGGTAGTCAGGAATAGTCGGCTCCATCTACTTAGTTTTAAAAAAATATGACGTGTAAAAGTGATCAGTGATCCTACTTGCTTAATAAACGATTTCATTTAATTTCATTGTTGTTTATATGTAGGTACCTACGTCTCCGCCTACTTCAATCTATAGAGGTCCACTTCTTTGGCAAAGGCTTCTCCCAAGGTTTTCCATTACATTGGGGGAGTTTACTATATAAATGGGATAATCCCCACACTTGGCGGAGGGGTTGGGGATAGCATTAATTTGATATTCCACAGACGCGCTGCTGCCCGCTTCCCTGGTGAGAGTTCCCTTAGCCTCTCTTACGACACCCACGGGAGGATATGTGTTGGCACTATTCTAAGCCCAGTACCACTCGGAGCATTCCAATAATACGAGTGTATTCGAGTTCCTAAAATTGGTAAGATAAGAGGTCCTCGTTTCTCAATTGAATTCGAATCCGCAGATTAATAATATTGTCTTCGAGAATATTATAAATCTGTAGGTACTCAATATTCAATCCTTTTGTTTATACTCAACATACCTAACAATCATAATAGCCTATAACCCCCTCTGAGGAGAAACCTGTGCAGTGGTAACATTATAGGCTTATATGTTGTTTTTTGACTAATAACATCAATTTTTTTTTTAAATAATTATAAACTAGCGCTTGACTGCAATCCCGCCTGATGGTAAGCAGTGATGCAATCGTTGATAGTAAAGCGCACTAGTTTATTAAGCCTATTCACTTAAAAAACTAAGGAATAGGAAGGATGACGGGAGTTGAGCGAGGTGATGCAATGTTAAACCCAAGACCAACACGACCAAACAATGCTGCGCTAGAGGGAGATTGATCTGGAGACTCTCCACGACCAAACTCCCGACACAACAACATTTGGCGCATCGTACCCGCTACACATCGCAACACTACTGCTCAGACCCGTCCTCCGTACGGCTTCACCAGACATCATGCCGGAACACGACGAATCGCTTGGCGGCAAGACTTTGTCTGGTGGGTGGTAACTTCTGCCGGCAGCCGATGTTATGGCCTACCACCGTAAAATTTGCATAAACATCGCTTGTGTTTCATTAACTTTTGTCTTACCAGGTCAATCATTGGCGTGATTAAGTAATTCAAGACCACTTTTTCACAAACGGGTTTTCAATTCAGAATCTCAGACAAGTTTTAATATTCATCCCCAAAGGAATATTTTTCCATAAAGTATCAAAGGTAGATAAATAAAATATCAATCTGGTAAAAATCACAATTTATTGCTCATAACACATCAATTCCTTCTAATTTTCCATTCCAATAACTAACGAACGAGCGAAATAAATTCTTTCATTCGATCACGGACAATCTTCGTACAAGAAGCAATATCCCGATGGAAGGTGTAGGACGAGGGGGAAGTCGCAATCGCACCGCGACCAGTCGCAGATGATGCCCATGGATACAGCGACTGGTTCGTCGCAAGTGCGCTGCGACGGTGTCGGCCGACATTCGCTATTAACACGGTGCATGGAGTCTGGGCATTTGTCGACACCTGCGTTGTATAACAACGATATTAGTGTTTAGGTCACTTTGGGGTTATAGCATAATACAATAACAGTAGAATTAAAAGGTTTCATTTTGACAGTTCAATGACCTCGATTCTCTTGTTCACAAACTAAACTAAATTTAATTAAACTAAATTTAATTTGAATCATGTGAGTTTAGACCTGTCAAATTAGTCCGCTCCTGACGTAAACTGACCTGTTTTTGGTAGCCATGTTTAAATTCGCGTCTAAACTGTCTATGGAGTACCTATCTTAATTTGACAGGATTAAACTACAATGTTATCCTCTATCCTTTTCTTAATAAAATAAAAAGAAATAGATGAACTAAACTTAAAATTAGTTTACTTTTGAACAAAAGAATTGGCGCCACTAACATTCATTGAGTTACTTACGTTATTGAACAGACAAACTTTTCGAACAAATCAAGCAATGGAGCTTAGAGGAGGAGACTTAGCGATATCGTTCAAAATGATTCGGATGGAGATATTCAGAATGGAAGTGTACTACGGAATTAGGGCGCTACTTTAATGAAATCCGACCGTAAGTAAGACAAACCGTGGGTTCGAAAAAGCCTGAACGATGGTCCCTGCGACGGCTTTCATAAAAATAATGGCCGCGAGATTTTACTTCACACTGTCAAAAAACGCCCTCTCGGAAAACATACCAGCATACTTTCTTTAATTAACATTTCAGTGACGTTATTCGCCGATGTAGACGCTATAAGTATATGGCGGCGAACGTTCTTCTAGGAAACCGTAGTGTTAAACTCGATGATATCTAGCTGCCGCTTTTCGTCAATCAAGTAAATTTTTAAGAAATGGTCCTGCGTCGATATTCACTGCAAATGATGGTTTATTTTTGAAAAGAATCGATTGTATACATTTACAAAACTGCTCAACTAGTTGATTATCTCTCTCCTACTCTCATCACATTTTATTTGAGGGTGTCTAGCCATATAATCTTTCAAGTTTCACACAGTCAATCCATCGATTCTTCTTGGTGATTGGTTCTAATTGTATATCAAGCACACTTTCAGAATCACAATCCAAATTATTATGGACGATATTGGCAACCTATTGCTTGATATGTTCGAAAACAACGTTAATAACGCAATGAATGTTGTTGGACTGTCAAAATGAGAGCCATTCTTAGATCATTTTTAGTGTAGGTAATATACTTATTACGGAGATTGTTCACACTCACAAAAGCTAAGTTCAAGTTTAGTCGAGAAACGAAAACCAAAAAACGTTCTACTTACAGGTCTCATTGAACGATAAACAGCCAGCTGAACCAACTTTGCCATAGTAAAGAGTTTCTATGACATGCAAGAAGCACATAATGACCAAAATATGTTGCATTGCGTCCACCCCACTGACAGTCTTCGAAGAAAATGAACACAGACTTACAATTATTGTTTCTTTTGTCATCTTCCGCAAGTTGAATGGTTGTTGATTGGTTTGTGACAATGTAGAAATTACAAATTTTTCTTGTGAAATTCATTGTATTGGAAAAGTGGAAGGAAATATAACGAGGCTGAAACCTTTCCATCATATATCAAAATCAGCATTAATGTTTAGGTACCCTTCACGCAACGAGAAGGTTCTTTGGTGTCTATGGTATTAGCTTTTCTAAAAGTTACAAAAGCCGCACGTTTCACAAATCAGCAAAGGATTGCTTGTTTTAATTTGGGCCATGCTTTTTGAAGGTTTGATGTAAGTTCCACCAAATTAGATCTTGAAACTAATCGTTTGTATCGAATCAAATGATTGCTCTTGGAGGTAGTAAGTGTTCTCAGCGACGTGTTATTGTACAGACAACAGCACATCAAGCTACTATAATCTGTCAGATTTTCTTATTAGATTTTCAACTTTATCCCTAAAGCATTAAGGCTCAAGGTTGTTTGGTATCTATGGTAATATCTGACAGTTTGAGGTAGCTTGACCTGCTGTCGTCCGTACGTTTATGGTTACTCCATTCTCGCTATAATAGGAACGTATTATTGGTTGGGGTGATAGAATAAAAACCATGGACCTATTATACAATATGTAAAGAAAACCCTGTCCGATCCGTGAAGGTATTGTTAGGTATCGATAACTGATTCTACTAATGCCTACATAGACGGGCTAAACTGAAAAAACCCCCCTAAAAAAATAAATATTATTTCGCAAAAAGAGGTAACTTAAAACATGTGCGGTAGGCCATACAGATGCGGGCGAATAGGGGCAGGGCATGCGGCACGCGGCCGCATCGCTATTCGCTCAGAATTATACCGTCAAAAATAATGTTGTCACTTTTTAAAAACTACCAAATTTTGGGGAAGTTGGAATTAATTCACGGGAAAAAAAGATTATTTCAAAATTCACTAGTAATGTTACTATGATGATTATGTAAAATTTCATATTTTATTTGGTCATATGTTTACTTAACCTTCATTATCCTTACGGGTCGGACCGGGTTTTCTTAACATATTGTATATAGCAATTTGGCTGGCAGATTCGTATTTGGTAACAATCAAAATTTTTG
The DNA here is from genome assembly GCA_017933935.1 of Sesamia nonagrioides. Lineage (NCBI taxonomy): Eukaryota > Metazoa > Arthropoda > Insecta > Lepidoptera > Noctuidae > Sesamia > Sesamia nonagrioides. The sequence goes on from JADWQK010000188.1 coordinate 4,915,449, forward strand.
TGATTTTATTCAAATGTTTTATTAACAACCTATTATTAATTAATAAAGACCATAGATAGAACATATTTAAAAAGAAGGAAAATTCAGCCTCGTGTTTCTGTTCTGATGTGCTCCAGCGCCGGATCTGGCCTCAAATCTGAAGGTTTAACTTTCTTCACACGGAAAGCCTTTGTTTTCTTTCTTCGCCTTCTGGCCTTCTTTGGCAGTGCTGCGGGGCAATTTTTGAGTTCGACACAATGTCCGAGGTTTTCGTCCAACGCCATATCGCCGTTGCAGTCGCAACGAGACCAACCGCAAGTGTAGCCTGTAAAGATGTAATGTAGGTACATACTAGCATTAAAACAATCAGCCTAGTCTCTGGTCTCCTTCTCTATTTTTAAGAGTGAGATAGCTACAGTCACTCTTTCAATCCATTCTTATACGGAGTTGGAAGTTGTGGGTTCAAACCAGATAGGCCCTTTCATCATCATTATCATCATTTCAGCCGAAAGACGTCCACTGCTGGCCATAGACCTCCCCCAAGGATCTTCACGACGAGCGGTCCTTTACTTTATGTAAATTACTTTGTCATCACTACTCTCAAAACGGTGATCCTGTCTTAGAACCAAAAAATCGAAAACATATAATCATATTTCACACCCATCAACCAATATCTGGCTCGCGTGGTGGACAATTAAGGTTATTTCGATATAAAGAATCTCGTTAGTTAAATCATAAATAAGTACCTAAAACGTATGTTTGAGGGTTGCTACAAGTTCGTTGAGACATCGTCTCGCCATCGCACCGCGTGTGGTAGACATGCATTTTACGCGGACAGTTGTTTACGCCTGAAATAACAGAAAAATATTTTAGTTCACCGTTCAATCCGAACCTTTATATTTGTGATTCCGTGCTTCTTTATAAATACATTAGCATCGAACTAAGTCTGCTGGGGGCGTAATCCGAGCATTAGAAACTAGCAATCGTTTAATACTGTATTAAACAAATCGATTCTCTATACCTACAAAATATGTGGATTAGATCACAATGTTGACCGGGCCAAGGATATTGCCCTGTAGGTCCCATATTCGTTGATGACTTGATTCAATTCCTATACAAGCGTATTTTGATATTAGGAAATAAGCTAATATCAATTATTCTTTTATGTTTGCTCAATGTTTCAGTAAGCTTTTTATTGATCAATTGATATTGCATTGCATGCTCGCGAAAATTTGCATGGTCTCGAGCATTTGACCAGTTTGTCGATATGGTCTGAGCTGACTCTAAAGGAAGAAGATTAATACGATTAATACCTTAAATGAATGTCATTCCCGGGTTAAAATAAATAAAAGGAAAAACTTTTACTTGCAGTAAAGCAAAACAACAATAAATAACAGCACACGAATTGCATAATACCTACATAGATAATTAATTAATGTATTAAGCAACTCATGTGCTGTCTATATGTTGGAAAATAGTTTTTGCTCAACAACGTATGAAACGCAATTAATGTTGTTGAACTGTCAATTTTTTTTTAATAATTATAAACTAGAGCTTGACTGCAATCCCGCCTGATGGCAAGCAGTGATGCAATCGTTGATGGTAAAGAGTCCTAGTTTATTAAGCCCATTCACTTAAAAACAAACTTAGTGAATAGGAAGGAAGACGGCAGTTGAGCGAGGTGGTGCAATGTTAAACCCAACAACACGACCAACGATGCTGCGCCAGAGGGAGATTGATGCAGAGACCCTCCACGACCAAACTCTCGACACAACAACATTTGACGCATCGTACCCGGCACACATCGCAATACAACTGCTCAGACCCGTCCTCCGTACGGCTTCATTGATGAAGCTAGTATATTACGAAATTACCCTGCAGGTTGAAATTAAATATGAGAATACTTACATCTCTTTCCGAAAAAAAGACACCGCTGAGCGACGAACGCATCCACTAAACCCACAAAACATACCATCGAAAGTAGAATAATTACCGACTCGTCCATTGTTTGGCTAACATAATACGGATGGACGGAAAAACCACAAGCTCTTGGACTTTCTCACGATATACTGCGCCCACTTTTATTATCCTCGCCGTTTACATTTACTCCGTGTTTTGGAAATATTACCTAGGTGTTAGTTATTTGGACGACTGATTGTGACGCAACGGAACCATGGAACGTTATATTATCGCACGGTCAGCTTTGTTTATTTCTGTTTTCCGCATTCAGATAATTACGCTGTTATGCTCTTCACTTGCTACATTCTAGTCTGTGTCATTGTGGTTCGTGTATCGTTAGAAGTTAACTTGCATTCACTCTTTTAGTAATTTTATTCTTAGGAGAAGAAAACAAACAAATAATTGCTATGGTTGAACATTATTATACCTACCTCATAAGATACAGGTATTCCCTAGTTTAGGAGGCAGGATTTATTGTTTTGTTACATAGAAAATTACCTTTTCATCCCACCATCTCGGAAAGAGTATTTTTAATCTTCAATATCTGACTGGAAAAGCCGTTTTTATTCTCTAGAGGATAAAGTAAATTGAATTTAGAACATCGTGTGCACTAAGTTTGTAAATTAAAAAAAAACATTAAACCTATTTACTGTTACCTCTATGGTGCCGAATATATCATACAACTTTTTTTTAATTTGTTAAAAACTCAGACTCGGAACCTTCTTGGTGTTCTTTTTTCAATTTTCTTTGTACGCGGTTCTTTACGCGGCATTTTTTCACGTCATTGTTAAACCTAACCAAACCAAATTAAAAGAAAAGAAACTTGAAAACAAGTGAAAAACTAAAATGAGTGATTCTAGCGACGAGGAAGTTTTTTTGACGCCAACAGAATTGACTGAAACTGTTAATAATGCGCAAATGAGCTTTCTACCTTAACAATCACGCGAGAAGTATTTAAAACAGTACGATATGTTCAACACGTGGCGACTAGCAAAAGGAGCCAAAACTTTCTCAGAAAACGTTTTGCTGGCATATTTTATAGAATTATCCGAGAACAAGAAAGCAAGCACTCTATGGAGTACGTATTCGATGCTAAAAGCAACAATAAAGATGAAAAAAGACATACATATCGATACCTATCCTAAATTAGTAGCATTTTTAAAAAGAACCTCATCTGGTCATCATCCAAAAAAATCGAAGGTTTTCACAGTATCTGATATTGAAAAGTTTCTTAACGAAGCACCCGATTCCGTATATTTGGCGGCAAAAGTAAGTCAGTTGCACATTCAGTATCTACTTAAGTACATATATTAATCTCAATTAAATAGTATACTTAGTAAATGTTGATAGGCATAATTATGCGTTCATATAAATTTTATTCATTTATCTACTACAATACTCTTTACATTGCAGGTTGTTCTTATTATTGGAATAAACGGAGCATGTCGAACTAATGAACTAACACAACTTAATGTCAAAAACATTGAGAAACATTCAGATGACTTACTATTAATTAATTTACCTAATACAAAGACAAAAAGAGACCGCAACTTTGTCATTCGCAAGGAATACGTAACGATTGTTGAGAAATATCAAGCCTTACGGCCGCCTAACACTCCAATCAATCGTTTTTTTCTACAGTATCGCAATGGAAAGTGTGTTAGACAGCCTATGGGTACTAATAAAATTGGCAGTATCCCACGAGAAATAGCAACATTTCTTGAACTTCCAGAACCCCTGTTGTACACGGGTCATTGTTTCCGACGAACTTCAGCCACACTTTTGGCTGATTCCGGAGCTGATCTCCTGTCCCTTAAGCGCCACGGAGGCTGGAAGACCAATGCAGTTGTAGAGGGATACATAGAGGATTCCATCCAAAATAAGTCTAAAATATGTGAAGGCATCGTAGCAGCCATTACACTGAAAGAGCCTCAATCGGAACTTGGACTGGCCCTTCTACATCAAAAATAAGCCGTTATGAAACACCTAACCATCTCCCTCTCTCTCCAACATTCACGCCAAGGGAATCCGATGAATCGGTACAAGTATTAAGTATGACAGACAGTTTACCGAAAAACAGTACACAAGTGACTAACACCAATATTACAGTACCAAACAAAAATATTACACTCAATTTAAATAACTGTTGCAACGTTACTTTAAAATTTTCTTAATTATACTTTAGTAATATTTTATTATAATTTAAAGATTATTCTGTAATACTTACCTGTCATAATGTAGTAATTAATACCTAAACTGAAATAAAAGTGTACCTATCTTGGGATTGTAAACATTTTTTTATTGCATTTAGTCATTTCCTCGCTGAGGTGGAATGAAAAGTTACGTGTTGCACTCGAGTGCAAAGATTTTTCACCTCGTGTCCTTTTGATTCCCTCGCTAACGCTCAGGATTCTAATTTTGAATCACTCGCTGCGCTCGTGATTCAATTTTAGAATCCTTCGCTTGCTCGGTCATCAAAATTGAACACGCGGTTAAAAAGCAACTTTGCACTCTTGTATAACAAATAACTATTATTCTATTCTCTCTTCTTGTATCTATTGTTAGTTTCTTTAAGGCATGTACCTGTAAACTTTATCTATGTACGTTTTTTGCTCAATAAAGTAATTATTATTCCGTTTATTTTTTACATATACATATTCGTTTACATTTTTAAATATTTATAAAAAACATAAAAACATTTAAAAATATAAAAAATAGTGTTCCACCGATGGCGGGAGCAGGGTCCAAGCTACCGGTGGTTAGGGCTCCAGAGACAGGAACCTCCTCACGATGCGGGCCGTATCGAGGAGTACTGCCTTTTGAATCAGGCCTTTGATCCAACTGCCTAACGAGAGCCTCAATAGATATTATATTATATTATATTGTATTAATTATTATTATTATTATTATTATTATTATCAGCCTGCTAAAACTTGTTTTTGTGAGAAGCGGTAGGTAGTACCTAGTCCACCACGTCCACTCTGAGCAGGTTGGTAGAAGTTAAACTCTTCATAATTAATTCAATAGGTAGATACTAAAAATTGTCGGTTTCCTTACAACCTTGAGCGAACTGGGTCAATTTCACCGAAAGCATTGTTAACTTACTTAGCATATATACGGACGACAGCAGGTCAAGCTACCCGCAACTGTCAAATATTTCTAATCAACCTTATGCCTTAACGCCATACCGGTAAAGTTGAAAATCTAATAAACAATTTTGACATATTGTAGTCGCTTGATGTGTTGTCGTCTGTACCTTACATTTGGCCATGGATTCTGTATGTAATCTCATCGTAAAAAGTTCGGTGCAGTGCAGCTTGGAATAAGGAGTCAATAGTGGCAATTTTTAACTTTAGGTGGAACACCAGATTACTCCACGCTTGTTTCACCTAAGTTTTGATGGTGAGATGTAACAGAATCTCACTGCAGTCCCTACCAATCAAAGTGTTTAAGCAGAAACTTTGAAAGTGTTTATTAAAACTTCCCCAGTACCTGAGTGGTATCAAAGGAAAACAGCTGTTAGCGAAACCAAACAAACGAGCTTTGATCACGATACTATGACCCGTTTAGCGCTATAAAATATAGGTGAGTAGGTGGTATATACCGTATACGTATATACCTCTGATTAGTCAAGATATCATAATGTGCCTGGCACGGACGCGTGCGGCTTGCGGCCTTCCTACGCCGAACTGTTTCTTGTATCGTAAAGTATAGTAGGTAGTGTATTAAAGGTTTCTCTGTAAGTCGATATCGTGATAATTTCGCTTTTAATTACGGTTCGATTGTATCATGAATAAAGAAGAACATTGAAGTTACGTTTCTTTGCAGAAAGTTCAACTTGGTACTGTGCCATAAACATTGATTATTCGATGGGTATTTTTGTCTCTTCCGGGTTACTTATTTAGATAAACCTTTAGGAAATTGTAGTAGATTATTTTCCCGGAAAGTATGGCCAAGTGAGTCCGATAAATTAGTGAATTTGTGGTTGGTAACTAACGCAGGCTAAATCTACATTTAAATTACATACCTACTTATTTATCAGTAAAGCTATAAGCTAGTACATATTTATTTAAACTAACTTTATGTACATATTCACTGTTTAATCTATGTAAATATGTAGTATACAGTAGATTACCAATATTATTTCTCTCTCCTTCTCCTTAGTATTCCATCTAAAGATTGTCGGTAGAAGACCGCCCATTGTGTCACCCTTATAAAATCTTTATATTTATGTTCTGTAATTTATGTATATGGTGTAATATTCAAACCATCGGCCAAATCATCGGCTAGGAGTCGAAGTGGTCGCCGTGGGCGAATTTTTTTTTTTTATAATTATAAACTAGTGCTTGACTGCAATCCCGCCTGATGGTAAGCAGTGATGCAATCGTTAATGGTAAAGCGCACTAGTTTATTAAGCCTATTCACTTAAAAAACTAAGGAATAGGAAGGATGACGGCAGTTGAGCGAGGTGATGCAATGTTAAACCCAAGACCAACACGAAATTAAATCACCAATTGGTCGAGAACATCATCATCATCATCATATGGTGTATAAAATAAAGAGTATGCTATTCTATTCTTAACTTTATGAGTTGGTTTGCTCGAAAATTCCATAGACAGTTTAGACGTCGTATATTAGAAACATGGCGTCTGAAAGTCTATGTGTAGCAAGGAATTTCTATCTAAACTGGAATGTGAACTTGCATAAGTCTCTTATTTAAAAGAAGACTCTAACGCAAGAGCAATAAGGTTGATCGGAAATAAAACTTTATTTGAAGAGAACACGGTCCGAGGGATAAACCGTCCCAGTAGCCCTCTGTCCTTGTTGTGTAGGGTGACTATTATAATGGAATTTAAAAGGAATGTATGTACTTAACATTTTTTTTTTCACATTACCTGAGTTTTAATGAACATTTAGGCATGGATGCGAACTTTTTAATGTACTTATTATTGAATTTTAAAAATGGGTAAATCCGCGTTTTTATCGATAGTTTACATTCCAGTTTAGATAGAAATTCCTTGATGTGTAGGTACGTCAATTTACACGTCAGCCGCTGGCTAATTTGACAGGATTAAAGTAATATTTTTCTTCTTTCCTTTTCTTAATAAAATAGAAAGAATAAGATGCACTGAACTTAAATTTAGTTTAGTTTGTAAAAAAGGTGGTTTATTCATAAACGATGATTAGCAATTCGCAAGTGCCGTTCAAACGTCAAACTGTATGGTCACAGTGGTTGAACGTGCACTAATCATATGAGCGTTTATGAATAAAGGGAAGGTATTCAGCACCAGTCTAAGTTTGAAAATGTGGAAATTAATAAGTACCTATTTCATTCCACACAGCACGCCCGTTCGCCAGAATCAAAACCAAAGAATGTTAGTTATGACTTTTACAGTTTCGCGTGCTTTGAAATGGAAGTTCAAAATGAACTGAGCCGGTAAACAATCTTCATAATTCACAATTTCACATACATCGAGTACTAAGTATAAGGTGTACAATCGAATGTTATAATCGTGGGAATCGATTTCCCGATTCGACTAAAGGTTATCAGGGTTGAATCAATTACCTACAATTTGATTAAATCGTAGACTAAACATTCCATACTTTCTTTTTTAGAGTGGATTAAAAAAGTTTTGTTATAAATGAGTTCTGACATGCATGAGTAGCTGTCAGCTGGTCTTTGGTGACTCAGGGTTGGTCAGGTCAGATCTAGGTCAGGGACCATGACCCAAATGCCACACTATGTGGTAGAATGAAAGCATTGGGGTTTGTGGTCCGACTGTACCTATTATTACATGTGTTCACGCTTTACCTTGATTTGCTAATCTAAAGATTAAAAATTAAAGTGCTGGGCGTTCATGCTCAATCGATGAATGAAAACTGACATTTAATTAAGTACGTTAGTTTAGGGTCGTTGAAAGTAATAGCAGAGTAGTGAATCGTTGAGTGTGTCTTTAAAAATGTCGTCATCAATAGTAGCAACCTAATATATTTTTATTGGGGTTTTTTTTTAAACACTCTTTGTATTTCTCCTGTATCGTGGGTGCGTTTACAAATATATAACACACATACACAAACATACACGAACAACTATTTGTAGGTCACACAAATATTTGTTCCATGCCGGAATCGAAGCCGTGACACGCAGCGCAGTAGTACCATAGCTTAAGCACTTTGCTAACCGTGTAGTCGAAATATATCCATTGCTCCATATTTTCAAAAATGTATTTGCTCATTAACATAAATAACGCAATGAATGTTGTTGAAATGTAAAAATGATACCCATTGCTACTAATACTTTTAGCGGAACGGAATCTTATTATTATTATTTATAAACCAGCGCTTGACCGCAATCCCGCCTGATGGTAAGCAGCGATGCGATCGTTGATGGTAAAGCGTGCTAGTTTATTAAGAGCCTATTCACTCTAGCCTTGAAGACACTCAAATTGTAGTCCGACGGAAACACCGCCGCCGGTAAGTTGTTCCAGTCCCTTGATGTACGCGGTATAAAGGAGGAGGCGAAACGCTTCGTCCGGATCGTAGTAGTGTTAACAACGTAAGGGTGGAAACTCGCCGTACGACGGGTCGTCCGATGGTGGAACGGAGATGGGGGAATTAAATCATGCAATTCCCTCGCACACTCCCCAAAATGCATCCTATAGAACACCGAAAGGCTGGCTACTCTACGCCTGTGCTCTAGGTTTTGGAGACCGTCTCGAGTTAAATCTTATGTTACACAATTACTCTGCGGGTTCAATTGATAATACGAGCTTTGATGAAGATGATTGGAACGTTACATCATAGACGGTTCACGCGGGCGTCTTTTTCAACTGTCATTGGCGATATCCGCCATTACTGTGAAATAAAATTTTCCAAGAATTTCTATAATTTTTTACACGTGTTATCGGCAAAATTGTGGTATCTATTCCACAGAAACCATTGACGGCAGTTGAGGTTGAATCTCACCTTGAAAAAAGAAGAAGGAGTACAACCAACCAATACCGCCGAAATTTTCAAGTTGGAAAAAATCGATTTTGAATTGAATAACTGTCAAATTGACTCTTCATGCCAGTTTAATAATTATTTCAAAATGCAGCGTTGCACCTGCACTTTGTAATTAAAAAACCACCTTATTCAGGGAAGATCGCGGGACTGGAACAATTTGCCAGCGGCGGTGTTTCCGTCGGACTACAATTTGAGTGTCTTCAAGGCTAGAGTGAATAGGCTCTTAATAAACTAGTGCGCTTTACCATCAACGATTGCGTCACTGCTTACCATCAGGCGGGATTGCGGTCAAGCGCTAATTTAAAATTTATAAAAAAAAAGAAAAGATAAATGTTAGTTTGTACAGCCAGCAAAAAAAAAACACAATTAAAACTTTTGTTTTTGAAATCTTAGTTCTTGAGCAAATTATTTTATTAAAAACAAAACCAGTGACAGTTCATTAAAGAAAAGCATTTTGATAGTTTTTCTGGGCAGCAGGGCAACCAACCCGAAACTGTCAAATAATCCCATCAACCTTGAGCCTTAAGGTTTAGAGATAAAGTTGAAAATCTAATAAAGAAATCTGACAGATTGTAGTAGCTTGATGTGCTGTCGTCTGTTTGTAGACTTTAAATAAAAATGTAGTATTCGAGGAAAAAAGTATATTTGCTTCTCGAAAATGTTCTTCGTAGAAAATTTGATTTAGTTTTCACATGAATAATATTCTATTGGCTAAATATATTCTAGACACGTAGGGTACACTGCGGGGACACAAGTATTCTTGAAACCTGTAGTTTGGAAATACCTTGATTTAAACCTGATTTTAACACGAACTGATTGGTAGGAAAATAAATCTTTATACAGTTATTTTTCAGTCGGGGGTACCGTTAAATTGGGAGTTCGCGGTACCCCGGAAAGGCAGATGCCGAACGCGTAGGTGTTTTTTTAGCCTGTTAAGAGTCGGGCACACGCCTCCGCGTCCCCGAGCGGAGGATAGTCCAAGAGAATTTTTCCACCTTCGGAAAAAAAAGTTATTTATCAACACCATTTAGGATTTTAAGGACGGGCATCTTAGCAGTGATATTCTGTAGACTGTGTACGGCATATTATAATCTGCACTATTGGCAGCCTATCGATTCTGTTAAAAAAAACTAACCGTTATCAAAACGTGAAGTGAGCCTTTGAGGTTTTTGGCGGGAAGCTAAGATGAGTGCCACGCTCATTTTTCATTGGACTTTTAAATTATTTATAAATAATTACTAAATAAAAACGCGTGATTTATGTAGTAAAAAGTGCATTCCGTGAATAATCCATAAAGAACAGTGAAATATTGTAGCATAGTGGCCACATCATGGCTTTGTACCAAATCTTTCTCCTAGTGTTCGGTTCGCGCGGCCGTCTTTTTCGACATGAATAATTCATTACGTGACATTGGCTAAATGCACATACCGCGCGAAGCCATAAGAGAAAGAAAGAAGAACTTTTGAAGATTTTTATTTTACTTGAAATTGGCACAAAGTCATAACTAGTGCCACATTACAAAAAAAAAGTAAGCCTTGAGTAATTTGATAAAAAAAGAAAAGTGTGTGTGTCAGCTCCGACGCACGACTGGAGTTTACTCCTTAAGTACGAGAAAAAAAAATAAATAAATAAAAAAAAAATATTTAAAAAAAGATAATAAAAAAAAATATTGTTATTATTATTTTAAAAATTATTTATAAAATAAATCATTAAAAAAATAAAAAGTTTATAAATGCATATTTATGAAAATTTTAACCAATTAATTTAAAAAAGTTGATAATTTTTTTTTTATAAACATTTTTTTTTAATTATTATGATTTTTTTTAAAAAAATATAACATTATCTTAATAACTAACAAAATATAGTTGTAAAAAGATAATTATGCCACTTTTTTAGATTAGAAAGTTGCGCACCAAAGGTGCGCACTAAAATAGTAACGCTTAAAATTCGTTACTCGTTAGTAGGTTTTACCCCTCGGATTTTTCTCATACCGGGCGCCATATATATGAAAATCGATTCCTCAGGAGTAAACTCCAAAAAAACAACTTATATGTCAACCTACTAAAATTCGCACTGACAGACTGATGTCAAGAAAGCATTCTTTCGACAGCCGGACTTGAAATAACTCAAAAGGGCTAAACAAATCAGCTGTGTCTGGGACCTACATTTCGACAAGCGAACATAACTAGAAAGGGCAGTTTTAGTTTTCGCGATTTCAATGCTGTCCGCCAGAAAAGGCGTTCATAATGATGAGTACAATACAATTCATTTCAGGTTTTCAGCAATTTCAATAGGTACACCGTTAGTTTTAAAATGAAAACCGTAATCAGACTTTTGGCTAATTTCGTAACACTCTATCAAACAATCTCAATCTTTTTTTTTTTGTTTTTGTAGTGTGGCACTAGTTATGACTTTGTGCCAATGTCAAGTAAAATAAAAATCTTCAAGAGTTCTTCTTTCTTTCTCTTATGGCTTCGCACGGTTTGTGCATTTAGCCAATGTCACGTAATGAATTATTCATGTCGAAAAAGACGGCCGCGCAGACCGAACACGGAGGAAGTTTTGGTACAAAGCCATGATGTGGCCACTATGCTACAATATTTCACTGTTCTTTCTGAATTATTCACTTAATGCACTTTTTACTACATAAATCACGCGTTTTTATTTAGTAAACGACACTATAAATAATTTAAAAGTCCAATGAAAAATAAGCGTGGCACTCATCTTAGCTTCCCGCCAAAACCTCCAATCTCAATCTTAACCATTTAAAGAATATTACTAATCTGTGATTTCATTTTCATTTAATTGAAATAAATTATCTACTCAACCAAGTAAATAACGCAGGGACAAATGGTGAACTGTCAAAATGTTAGCTGTGATTGGAGCCTTAATGGTTTAGAAATAAAGTAGAAAATCTAATAAAGAAATATGACAGATTATAGTAGCTTAACGTGGTCTCGTCTGTACATGTCAACAGTTAATTGGCTACCGTTTAATTATGCGATACATTAACTACCTACCTCAATACTTCTACCCACCACCCATTAATCAAACAATATACAAGCTTGATAATACCCTGTTCCCATCTATATTAAGATTGATTATGGCTTGCATCGATTTGTGCCACATTCACAAAAGAGCCGTGTTAAAACAATCCGTGCGAATCAAGTCTCGAGAACAATACAGTTTTCACTATCATCGAAAAGTATCGACCAAGTGTACATTGTTTGAGATTTTGTCTTTTGTTGATTCAGTTTTCGCTTCTTGGACATCACTTTCTCTTGCTATAAAAACATCGAAATCAATAAATTTATTACTTATTATTTACGTCTTTAATAAGTCTTGTAACCCTGACTGAGATCTCGAACATGATATTATTCCGTAAATATGACTATTTAAATTATAAGAATAGCTGCTCGCTCTGATTATCTTAAGACAATGTTTGTGTTCCTTCTCCGGAATTAGCTTACTGATACGTTGAGTGCATATAATTTTCTTTTTTACATTGCATAAATATGTGAGCTGTCACGCCCTTTATACCTGGCACTTTATTTACGGAATACGTTTTAACATAGTTAATGATATTTTATTTTTGGTTTTTGCTTTGCTGGAATTTTGGCGTGGCTAGCTGGCATATGGTAAATAATTTCACCGTTGTTGTGTTTTTTTGTGTTCATTGCTGTACCGATATAGTATTAATAAACAGACAGCTGTGCTCCTGGTGTCTTTGTTCCGCCACTTCTTCTTCCCAGCGAAAGCACTAGGAAGTGGGGTGGGCGTTTTGGGGGACTGTCTTATGTAGGTAATATTGACGTTCAAAAAGTGCTGATTCTCAGCCTAATTTGAATAAATGACATTTGATTTGATTTGACCCTTTAGAAAGCGTAGCAAACTATAACAGATGCAGCGTCTAACATTCCCCGCTCCTAAGACACAGGCCGAGTTTCGAAACTGACGTCGGGGTTTCGAGCGGAAGTGGGCTAGAATCCACATAAGTATTTACAGCATAGATTTCGCATAGATTTTATAACACGTTCCGGTTTCATCACGATGTTTTCTTTCACCGTTTTGAGATCAGTGGTGTTGAAATTAAATACACTAAATAGAGTACCTCTAACTTTTTGATTGAAATGGCAAAAATATTCTTCTCTCTCTTCTCATTCTCTTATTGTATAAAGTCACGTGTTGTTTTAATTGAACAGACAGCTGTGCTGCTCGGGTGTTTGTTCCGCCACTTCATCTCCCCAGCGCTTTCGCTGGGAAGAAGAAGTGGTGGGTATTTCACTAGGAAATGTCGATGGGTGGGCGTTTTGTGCGACTGTCTCATACAACGTTATTTTTTGTTTATGCGAAACCTGAATATCGTTTGTTAAGAATAAGCAACTGAATCGATTTCAATCAGTTTACACCATGTTATATTTTTTCCCAAATACATTTAGAGTGAGACCGCAGATTGTTTACCGAGCGGTTACGATAGATCACAGCTGACGCCAGAGGTCAACGCCCGCGCTCGCCCGCCAGTACCTTTAGTACCTTTGACCATATTTTTGATGGGACAACCAAATAGAATATCAAGCTCATAACTTTGTGGTTTTTTATTATATCTTTCTGAAATTCTGTACATGATTCTTTACTTAAATACTGGACACGTGTTTCGGGTTTCGCATAAACAAAAGATAATGTTGTATAATATTATTCTCAGCCTAATTTGAATAAATGATTTTTGATTTTATGCATTTTCATAATAGCATTGAACTTTTCTATGAAACTGCAGATGTATACAGTTTTCGGAACTAGGTAACCTCTTCTACGTATCTCATAGTAGAAGCAGGCTTTTAAAGTTACAAATAGGTGGACCATGGAATACATAATTATAACTTGGATAACATCCATGATCGGATAAAAGCCTTCCAATAGATTTCCACAACCGATATAGGTTCCGCCGCTTGCAAACAACGAGAACTTCTACCCGCCGCCTAGTAGTCACATGGCTATAAGGCAGGTACACAATCACGTGAAACAATATGTGGGTAAAAATTCTACCGTTTTTATGTACGGACGACAGCAGGTCAACCTGCCCGAAACTGTCATAAGTTCCCAAAAAACCTTGAGCCTTAGGCTTTATAGATACTTAGTTTCTTTTTTTTTCTTTAGAGTGAATACTACTTCAACTCTTCAATGGCCTCTGTGGTTAGATACCACAATTTTGCCATTAACACGTGTAACAAATTATAGAAATTCTTTAAAAAAATATTTCACAATAATGGCGGATATCGCCAATGACAGTTGAAAATCTAATAAAGAAATCTGACAGATTGTAGTAACTTGATGTGCTGTCGTCTGTACCTACTTCCTAGAGAGGTTTATAAACTTATAGTGACTGTAGAAATTCTTTTTTTTTTGACTTACCTACCAATAAGTAAGTAGCCAATTCAGAGAATTAAAAATATGCGAGCAATTTATGTCTTAAAAATATAATTTAGCTTTCTTTTGAGGGCACAAAACTTGCCTTAATAAAATGTTAGGTATTTCTTGGAGCAAATCCCAAGTTATATTTCTAGTAATCCCCAAATTCGAGGTAACGTTTTAAATAAAATATTTGAAACTTGCAAAATATGGGCTGAATGTAGGTAAGTTGATGTTTTAGGCAATAGTAATAAAGGACGAAAGGTTTTTTCTTGCTTGCAATGGCTATATTTGTTCGTAACACAATATTGCCAGTAGAAAAATCGAACGAATAACATATTACCACATACGAAAATTAAGTGGAAACGAGGCAAACGCTGATGGCACTATCATATTTTCCCATCGGACATTTCCATTTTCCCCTTACTTAGCAGCGATGCCGGAAATGAACAGAACTGAGCGAGCCAATTATCTTGAATGCCTTGTTTGGGCTGTTTGTAATAACTTAAATAAATTTGGTCGTCAATCGTAGCCAAGAAATTAATCTTTGATAGTTTGAGAATGTTCAGGGGCGGCCACAAATTCACGGAATTCGCGGGGCCGTGGGCTACTTAGGGGACCACTAATTATTCATGACAAATGACTATCATGTTATAAAAAAACTGAAATACAAGTTTCACACCAGTTGACGCTGTATTCGGCTTAATAATATCAAGAAAGCTATTGAAGTATACTATAATATTAGGATGTAATACTTGACCTCATTTTTTATATTTTTTTTTTTACGGTTAAAAACGAATCGTCTATAATTTTTATTCAGGACTGAGGGCCCTTTGTATCCACGGGGCTCTGGCTCCAAAAAAACCCTTAAGTAAATCTGCCCCTGAAAATGTGGAAAATTAATCCCGTGTATTATTATTGAGATATTGGTCTAGGAAATTTGTAAAATAGTCCTAGACACCATATTAAGTTTCTAAAGTTGATTTTGTAATTTCTTGCTATGCTAACGATTAGGATTTATGTCATCAAAGCATAATAACCCTCGTGAACAGCAGCCTAACAGCGTAAAACACTACGTATTATTTTTAATTATTTTATTATTAAGCTTATTGCTATTCCATTTCTCTATATGTTCCAAAATGTATTTGCTCAACAACGTAAATAAGGCGATGAATGTTGTTGAACTGTCAAAATGAAGCCCATTGCTACTAATAATGTGTTATGCAATTACCTAGCTGGAGGATAATTGAGTAACACACTGTCACTATCAGTAGCAATGGGTTTCATTGACAATTCACAACATTCATTGCTTTATTTTCAATATTGAGGAGACTCATTTTTCGATCATTTGAATCATTTTGAAGCATATTGCTGATCCATTGCTCCATATGTTCGATAAATGTGTCAGCTCAAAAACGTAAGTAAATATCGCAATGAGTATTGTTGAATTGTCAAAATGAAATCCATTGTTACTGATAATGTGTTACACAATTACCCTGCTGAATAATTTTTGGATTGCTAGTCCATTGCTCAACAACGTAAAGAATGCACTGAATGTTGTAGAACTTCCAAACTGAAATTCATTGCTACTGATTGATAGTCATCTTCATTTCAGCGTTAATACCAGTCGCATCTGAAGCTTTTCCAGCTTTGGAGTCTGGGCTCCGCTTTTACCAGTCTAAGTGCTGATTTTAGCTAAACTTCGATATTTTCCGTGAAGCGACTGCCGTCTGACCTACATAACCCGAAGGCGATATCGAAGGATTGCAGTTAGACCAATTGTTGGATTTTTCGATAACCCGTAACGACTGCTATTAGATGTTCGTATGGCAAGCGGGACCAACGGCTTAACGTGTTTTCTGAGGCACAACCAGACCAGTGCAAATACTCATATTCATGCATACAAATATTTGCACTGCGCGGTGATCGAACCGGCGCCTCCTTGCGCTGCGGCCGCGTTCGCTACCGCTACGCCACGGCGGCTACTGATAGTGTGTTTCGCAATTACCCCAAATAAGTTTATGTTGTTATGTTCTATTTATGTTAACAGTTTTCCTCATCTTTTTTTTTTCGGCTCAGCTTATGTATGACTAATAAATATCTTTTCGAGGTCGGTACTAGACGGGCACACCCGAATTCAAATATGAGTAGGTAAATAAGTAGGTATTTACTTACATTAATAATATTTAAGTAGGTACTTTCAGCCGCAATACGGCCACGTCTTCCGGAAACCGGCACGTTACGTGGGTAACAAATGTCTTACCATGGCGCCTCCGCCGGGCCGGAACAAGCTGGGTAGACCAAAGAAGTGCTGGCTTGACGTTGTAAGAGAGGACATGCGTGCCAACAATTTGACACCACAGGATGCTAAAGATCGCGCGAAATGGAGGAGAATGTGCAGGAAAGCGGACTCCGGGCTCCAACGCGAAAGCCGCGGAAGCAATCGGGACAAACGCTGAGATGATGATGATGACTTTCAGCCGCACTAAGATAGACGTACCTGCAAATAGGACGACAAAAATTGTCTACAGTCTATCCGTAATATTGTATTGTAGCAAACCGTCGTAATCGCCGTATTATACCCCAACGCTTGCGCGACTATGATTTGGGATGCGTATAATTGATTACACTTGTTAATCTATGGCGCGGCCGGCGCGCGACGCTCTGATTGGTTCCCGCAATTCGCCGTCCGACTTGACATTTTCTTGACGCACGGATTCACGGGCGCTTTAGGTATTTTAAAATTATTTCTAGTGTAGTTTATTAAATAAAAGTGCGTGATTTATGTAGTAAAAACTACATGCAGTAAATAATTCATAAAGAACAGTGAAATATCGCAGCATAGTGACCACATCATGACCTTGCCTCAAACCTCCCTCGCAAGACGGTTCACGCGGCCGTCTTTTTCGACATGAATAATTCATTACGTGACATTGGCTAAATGCACAAACCGTGCGAAGCCAAAAAGAAAGAAGGAAAGGAAGACAGTTTGTTACGTAATTACCCTGCTGCTGTCGTCCGCACAGTTGCACACTAGCTTTAGCCCTTCGTTTCGCAAAGGTAGTATGTCGATGAAGGATGAAAAGTGTAACCCGAACCCTATATCATTCCCCAGGTTTCAAAGTGTCACCTGTAATTAGGTAATAATTTCATCAAAATCGGTGAAACAGTTTCGGAACAGTTTAGTCTGAAGAAACACACAGAGTATTACTTATGTTTCCAGGACATGTTTCCTCACGACGTTTCCTTTATCGTTATGACAGCAGTGGTCATAAAATTAACAAAGTAAAGTGCCACCAGCTTGGGTTGGAACTCACCTAGGTACAGACGACAGCAAATCAAGCTACTAAAATCTGTCAGATTTCTTTATAAGATTTTCATCTTTATTTGCAAACAATTAAGGCTCAAGGTTGATTGGGAATATTTTGCAGTTTCGGGTAGCTTGACCTTGACACAGAATTACAATCATTCAGCAAATTCAGCACTCTTATTGCATGAACTGCTATTAAGTGTTTTACAATTATAAACTGATGCTTGACCGCAATCCCGCCTGATGGTAAGCAGTGATGCAATCATTGATGGGAAAGCGCGCTAGTTTATTAAAAACCTGTTATTCTAGACTTCAAGACTCTTAAATTGTAGTCAGACGCCGATGATGACACGGAGATGGGGGAAATAAGTCGTGCACACACACACTTTCCACTATAGAACACCGACAGGCTGGCTACTCTTCGCCTGTGCTCCAGGCTGCGGAGACTGTTTTCAACTGAGTCTAAGTCTAAGACCTGTGCATTGATGCCAAATTTCCTGGCAGCCACCTTGGCTTTGGTCTCAATGAACAGCTCAAAGTTTAGGTTCGAGGAAATTTTAATTCCAAAAAAAAAGGCGCCCTGAAGGCGGTCGGTGCACTCCAAGGATACTTTACGAAAAGTAGGCGCTAAGGTGAACGGGCTTCTTTTGGCAATGAATAGAGAGGCTTGTGTTTTGACGGCGTTGAATGCTACAAGATTAACTTCGCCCCATTTGGAGACTGCCTGTAGTGCAACATTCGTATGCTCTACCATAGCCTCTCTTACGGACCGGATTGATTCCTTTCTAGCACTAGCACCCGGCAGGTATCTCTCCTCAACTCATCATCTGCATACCCATAGATACCGGGCGTCAGCAGATCGTTAATATGCAGCAGGAACAGAGTTGCAGAGAGAACAGACCCCTAAGAACCACCAGCATTAGTCGCCATGTGCTGCGATAAGTATCCGTCGACAACAACTCGGAGGTTCAGTCAGAAAGTCTTTTACCCAGCCAATCAGGCCAGGGGAGATGCCGTACGTAGGAAGCTAGCTATTATGTATATGAAAAGGCAATACTATTCTTCTTCTTCAGCCTATAGAGGTCCACTGCTGGACAAAGGCCTCTCCCAAGGCTTTCCACAATGACTGGCCTTGTGCTGCCCGCATCCATCGGCTTCCCGCGACTTTCACCAGGTCATCGGTCGTCCTTGTTGGGGGCCTCCCTACGCTGCGTCTTCCGGAACGTGGCCGCCACTCCAGAACCTTACTGCCCCATCGGCCATCGGTTCTATGAGCAATGTGCCCTGCCCACTGCCACTTAAGTTTAGCGACTCGAAGAGCTATGTCGGTGACTTTGGTTCTTCTGCAGACCTCCTCATTTTTGATTCGATCAGGCAGAGAAACTCCGAGCATAGCTCTTTCCATCGCCCTTTGTGTGACTCTGAGCCTTCGTATGAGGCCCATTGTGAGCGACCACGTTTCAGTTCCGTAAGTCCTCACTGGCAACACACGCTGGTCAAAGACTTTAGTCACACTATTAAGTAGAAGTACACACTAAAAAGTACTTTCAATTTGAATAATTTTGATAATGTGTCTGCTCAACAAACATAAATAACGCAATGAATGTTGTTGAACTTTCAAAATAAAACCCATTGCTACTGATAGTGTAGGTATTACGTAATTACATTGCTGCCTACCTAACTGCCTGCCTTCCTACGCCTATATGTATATATACATATACGTATATATAACTTAATATATAAAACAAGTGAATCCCTATTTATATGTACGTTTTAATTAGCAATAGTGGCACTGTAAGCTTCCCAAAGAATCACTCTAACTAGATTAGATAGTGGTTTAACTAATAAAATCCGGTAAGTAGTTTCGGAGATTAGCCACCTATTCCACCAGAACATGATGTAAAGATTGTAGACAACGTCACACAATGTGACCTAGGAAAATCGGCTTTGTAATTATGTATAAACTTATAAAAAAAATTTAACGGAGTTCTGAGTTTTCGGGTAACATTGATAAACTTTGTTGACGGCCTGACGGTTTAGCCAAAATCAGCAGTTAGACTGGTAAAGCGGAACCCAGACTCCAAAGCTGAAAAGCTTCGGATGCGATTGGGATTAACGCTGAGATGATGATGATTGATAAACTTTGTTATTCTTTTTTTTTGACTACCCTCGTACTCAAAATACATACATTTTGGTGTACCCGCTTTGTACGGACGACAGCACATCAAGCTACTACTGTCAGACTTTTTTATTGGATTTTCAACTTCATCAATGAACCTTTAAGGCCTTTAGCTTGACCTGCTGTAGTCTGTACCTACTTGTGTACAAACACAACTATTCTTTTCTTTTTATGAGGTCATCAAACTGGCGCTGCAGGCGCCATTTTGTGTGTCTTTATTTATGTATGTCGTGGATAACGATATCATTTTAATAAAAGTTACATCATTTTAAAAATAGTAGTGGGGAAAACGCTTCGACGTTATTTTGTAATGGCGGCACGTAGAAAGATTCGTTTTGGAAAAGTGGGGATTGTCGAATGGTGACTTCGCGCGAACTAGGGTAATTCTCTGGAGCGAAACTGTCGGTTTGCCTATTTAAATTGTTAATTGTCAAGATTGGAGGGTATATTTTCACTTTGGGCTGGTCTCAACATTGTTGGATAGAGGCTACCAAGCAAACGACGCAATTTAGTTTACTTGAATTTTGCCGTAATTTTGGTTAAAAAGCAAACTACTAAACCGCTTTTAATAAAATTTCTATGAGACCAAACTGAAAGAATATCCATATATCACACAAAAAATAATCATGGGAATCTGTTGGCGTGACATTAAGTTATATGGATAGTTAAAATTAACAGCCTCCGTGGCGTAGCGGTAGCGAACGCGGCCGCTGCGCAAGGAGGCGTGGGTTGTCCCCGCAAAGTGTCTTTTAAACTTCTCAATCTCGTGGGTAAAATCGTTTAGATAACCATCAAAATGTTTTCGTGTTCTCTGCTCAGTTAAGCAAAGAGCCCCAACGACATATAAGTGATATGATCATGACTTTAGTTTAGTCATACGTTATACAGTATGTTAACTAACTGAGGGCGTTCCCGTTAACCCGAAATAGTATAGCATACATACATGCTAAAAAAAATATTTCTATTCGAAAACAAAATGTTTTAAAATTTTTTCCAATAATATTCAATAAAAATTTTAAATTGACATGTAAAAGAAACACACTGTACACGCGAACATGAAAGACGGCAACGTCGTAATTTATTTATACATGACGACTACTATTTTGATTTAAAACAGGAGGTTTCAAATTTATTTTCAATTATAATTTTTTTTTATTCGGATTTTTTTATGCTTATTTTTCTATGCTGATATTTTTATTTTAATCTATTAATGATTAACGAGTTTAAGGGAACGCCCTCTGTTATTTAACATACTGTATACTGCAGAAATATTTAAATTAAGTGCAGAGATAAAGTTTTAAACGGTTTGTTTTGCTGTGCTAAACGGTCTATGGAGTATCTTAATTTGACAGGATGAGACTAAAATGTTATCTTCTATCCCTTTCTTAACGAAATGAAAAGAAAAAGATGCACATAACTTAAAATTAGTTTAGTTTGTGAACAACAGAATCGGCGCCACTATATTGGATAGTCTGCCCAAGTCTAGGACTGAAGAATAAAAGGCAAAGCTACCAAAACCTGACCTCAGAAGTGTTTTTAGTAGAGTAGTACCTCATAGTATTTTACTAAATGTAATGTTCTCTATCCCTAAAATTGACATAAGTAACACAATCACAGCTTTAATAAGTACAGGGGCCGTACGTGTTAACTTCATTACTGTGCCGTTGTGAAAAGTTATAGCGTTAATCCTAGCGCCATCGTTGTTTAATACTGGAACAACGATGGCTTCAACAGCGCAGTGCAAATATTTGTGTGCATGAATATGAAAATATGCACTGGTCTGGTCGTGCCTCGGAAAACACGTTAAGCCGTTGGTCCCGGTTGCCATACGAGCATCTAGTGGCAGTCGTTACGGGTTGTTGGAGCCCTCAAAAGTCTAAAAATCGGTTTAACTGCAATGCTTCGATATCACCTTCGGGTCGTGGAGGTCAGACGGCAGTCGCTTCACGGAAACTATCGAAGCTTAGCCAAAATCAGCAGTTACACTGGTAAAGCGGACCCCAGACTCCAAAGCTGAAAAAGCTTCGGATGCGATTGGGATTAACGCTGAGATGATGATGATGAACAATGGTCAACACGTCATAGTAACCCAGCTGTTATCTCTGCCAAATAAAACATGGAGACCACAGAAGAATCCGAATTACCATTTGTAGCCAGCTCGCCTCATCAGTATGTCGCATTGGTAAACACCGTGACACACGAGTAGGTATGCATCTACTTTCTCCTTTGAGAAAACATTTCCTGATCAATACAATGAGTTTCCCTGTTAAGCTAAGCAGTATTCGTGATGAGAAAATTACACGATTGCATTTCGTGTATGGGTATCTGATTGAAGAGTGTTCTAGTATATGAGGGTCTATGGACCCTCCGTCGGTCCTAAGACCTCGCGGAATCAATGACATCCAAACTCGCAATGTAGATACACAGTTTAGTCTTTCTGAGTCGTACTTGCAGGTTAACACACTAACAATAGGAGTGCCTTTCATTTTGACAGTTCAACAACATCCATTGCGTTACGTTGTAGAACAGAGAAATTTTTCGAATATATATATGACGAAATAGATTAGCGATTTCCTTCGAAAGTTAAGCTTCGAAGATTTAGATTAGTTGTGTGGTAAGCAATTAGGGTGCGTGCTGGGCTGTCAGTGTTCCAATTCGAAAGCATGCTTTCACATAGAACTCACGTACTCATAGAACAGGTGATCCGGGAGTCCTGGAGATGGAAGGCGCAGATTCAAAACTGTGGAACTGTTGATAGACCACAAGTATATCTACATTTACAGGTAGAACTAGATAGACTTCAGATGAGTCTACGGTTAAGATCGAGAAGATGGACAGTCGTATCCTCCTCCTACGTGCTGGTTTGCTCTTGCCAATTTGCTTTTATTAACACTGATCGCTACACAGCTAACACAATAGAAAATTATTGCTCTTGTGCCATTTGTGATGAAGTATGGTTGCGATGCAAAGATAATTGAAATGCCCTAGTTACGAATAAGACAGAAGCGGAATGGCTTGTCTTTATACTATCCAGTGATTATTATCAGGGCATATCAAATACGGTGTTTCTTGTTCGTTTACTGTGAGATTAATATTCCGATTATACCGTGACCCAGAGACCTATTATTTGACCTGCAGGTTAATTGCCTAACACTATCAGTAGCAATGAATTTCAAGTTGACAGTTTAGCAACATTCAATGCGTTTTTAAGTTGTTGAGTGGACAAATTTACCGAGCGTATTGCAGCAATATCCTTCAAAATGATCCAGATTGTGCTTAACAGTGTATTGCGCAATTAGAGTGCTGTTCAAATTGAAATTTTAAGATCTTAAATAAGCCTTTGGCCAACAGGACGATTCTGTACCCAAAAGAGGTGACTTCAGCGAGGAGTAAGCTGTCATTTAAACGAATGGTAAGTTTTGACACTATTGACAGCTCACTCTAATCACACTTTTGCAATTAAAAACTAGTGCTTGACCGCAATCCCGCCTAATGGTAAGCAGCGATGCAATCGTTGATGGTAAAGCGCGCTAGTTTATTAAGCCTATTCACTTACAAAATTTAGTGAATAGGAAGGAAGACGGCAGTTGAACGAGGGGATGTAATATTAACTGATAAAACAACAACAAGACCAACGATGCTGCGCCAGAGGGAGATTGATCTGAAGACCCTCCACGACCAAACTTCCGACACAACAACATTAATTGGCGGATCGCGCTCGGCACACATCGCAACACAACCGCTCAGACCAGAGGCCCTAGCCAATGTAACATCGCTTCCTAGCGAAGCGATATCGAATACTAAACCAACCAATGGCAGGAACGATTCATCATGTGATTTATCGCGTCGCGTGGTCAATCGTTCCCGCCATTGCTTGGTTTGGTATTCGATTTCGCTTCGCTATGAAGCGATGTTACTTTGGCTAGGGCCCCTGACCTCCGTACGACTTCACCAGATATCATGCCGGATCACGACGAATTGCTTGGCGACAAGACTTTGTCTGGCGGGTGGTAACTTCTACCGGCAGCCGATATTATGGCCTAATACCGAGATTTTAGTATTTTCATGGAATTGATCTTCAGATGGTCTAGCTCAGCATTTTTTTTATAAACTTGACGTTGTCATGGAACCGCCATTTATCTTGCAATTAACTCACACATTGTTCTTCACAGTAATTCGTATTCATTGGGTCTTGTTATGCAGATATAGCGTGACTAGAAGTGGACGTATCCTTTATTCATGAAAATATACACGGCCGGCCATTGTTTAGTCGCAGAAAAGTAAAATACCTATTACGTTTTTGTTGACTCTGTTGGTTGTTAAATAGAAATATGTTGTAAGTGTCTTCATTATAATTTGATATGAAAGATGGATGATAAATCTTTTTTTTTATCTATAAATGACAGCATTTTTATTAATGCATTCTAGATAAGGACCGAGACAAAAACAAAATTCTTTGTTTTGTTTTTTTTTTTGTGTTTTTTTTGAACTCAGCGCATCCAGATCTATATGATTATCTATAGTGGTGAGGGTTTTGAGCAACTTCGGACACATACTTACAGACAGACATACAAACATACGCACTTTATATTAATGGATTATAGTCTCGGTTCCCTTGTTTACAAACTAAACTAAATTTCAGTTCAGTGCATTTTTTCTTTCTATTTAATTAAGGAAAGGATAGAAAATAAAATGTTAGTTTAGACCCATTGATATAATATTAAACAGATTTGATATGCTCTAACAAATTAACCGAAATAAATGTGCCGATCGGAGCAGCAGCACACACATGCAAATTGTTTATTCTGTGTCATTGATGAAATATTAAACAGATACGATATATTCTAACAAACTGACCAAAAAAATGTGCCGAACACAGCAGCAGCACACATGCATATTTTTATTCGGCATACATTGGTACATTGTGAGTGAGATGGGGCGCAATCTAAAGCATAGAGAAGAAAAAGATAGTGTTTGTCGTTTGCGCTATTAGTGTTTATCGTTTGTTTTTACGAGTGTATCGAGAGTGACTAAAGCGAGATACAGGACTTACTTCCTTTTGTACGCTTCATTTTTAGTGCGCTAGTGACATATCTAGGTACCTTAGTTTAATATTTTATCAATGTTCTGTGTACATTTCACACGTTGGTACAGTGTGAGGGAGATGGGGCGCAATCTAAAGCATAGAGAAGAAAAAGATGGCTAGTGTTTGTCGTTTGCGCTGTTAGTGTTTGTCGTTTGTTTTTACGAGTGTATCGAGAGTGACTAAGGCAAGAGATTAGAATTATAATCTTTTGTACGCTTCAAGTTCAATGCGCTAGTGACTTATCTAGCTTAGTTTAATATTTTATCAATGTTTAGACCTGTCAAATTAGTCCGCGGCTGGCGTAAGTTGACATATGGTTGGTCGCCATGTTTAAATAATCGCGTCTAAACTGTCTATGGAATATCTTACTTATTTAACTTAAAATTAATTTAGTTTGTAAACAAGAGAATCTGCGCCAATACCTATATACAATATGTTAAGAAAACCCTGTCCGACTTGTAAGGATAGTAAAGGTTAGGTAAACACATGACCAAATAACATATGAAATTTCACATAATCAACATAGTAACAATACTAGTGAATTTTGAAATAATCTTTTTTTCCCGCGAATTCCAACTTCTCCAAAATTTGGTAATTTTTAAAAAGTGACAACATTATTTTTGACGGTATAATTCTGAGCGAATAGCGATGCGACCGCGTGCCGCGTGCCCTGCCCCTCTTCGGCCGCGCCTGTCTGGCCTACCGCACATGTTTTAAGTTACCTCTTTTTGCGAAATAATATTTATTTTTTTAGGGGGATTTTTTTTTAAGTTTAGCCCGGCTTTTGTAGAATCAGTTATCGATTACCTTACAATACCTTCACGGATCGGACAGGGTTTTCTTTACATATTGTATAATGTGCCTAGCCCTACGTTTATTGAACTCTTAAAGACTATCAAGACCTGCGGTGTAATTCCACACTAGGGTTGTAACGGAGGCTTGTTAGCGGAGGCGGAGGCGGATGCGGAGGCGACGAGTCTCACCTCCGCGGATGCGGAGGTTAACGGAGGCGGAGGCGGAGGTGAAAGTACATATAGAAAAAATTGAAATTTATGGTTAATTAAAACAAAATTTTTATTTTAAATACGTACATTAATAGTAGTATACTTGGTAAAAAAAATATTACCTTCTTGTAATGAAAATAATAAAAAGTTAAAAAACTAAAACCCAACTACGACAAAAAACGACGCTGAAAAAGTATAAAACAAGATTTTCAGAATACTGAACTGAACAAAGTTGCTAATATAGTTGCAAATAAATGGACACAATAGACTCTACCAAGATGCCTTCGTTGTAAATTGAGAATACTGAACTGAACAAAGTTGCTAATATAGTTGCAAGTAAATGGACACAGTAGACTCTACCAAGATGCCTTCGTTGTAAATTGACAATAATGTCTTACGATACTATTCTGAAGTATGCAATATTCACTATTTAGAGATAAATTTACATGTTTGGAAAACCGCAGTCACACGTTATGAAAGTGCTACGGTAGGTATATGTAACGTGTGACTACGCCCTTCCAAACATGAAAATTTATCTCTAAATAGTGAATATTGCATACTTCAGAATAGTATCGTAAGACATTATTGTCAATTTACAACGAAGGCATCTTGGTAGAGTCTACTGTGTCCATTTACTTGCAACTATATTACCAACTTTGTTCAGTTCAGTATTCTGAAAATCTTGTTTTATACTTTTTCAGCGTCGTTTTTTGTCGTAGTTGGGTTTTAGTTTTTTAACTTTTTATTATTTGTACTATTTTGGTGTTAAAGAGTATTTGTGGCGCATAATATTAATAAAAGTTAAATTGACGAACTAAAAACTAGGTAGTTAACATACGACATCTCTTTTGACTTATGTATCGGCGTATAGTAATATGTAGAGATGTCCTATTTTACTATTTCGTAGCGCTTGGAGCGTAGCGCGTATAGCAACGGTTTCCCCGTATGAAGCTCCCGGTTTTTCGTAGTAGCGACGCACATTTGCGTCGATGGCACCGAATGGGTCATGAATTAGTGGATGAGGCCGTTGGTATAAATAGATTGGATGTTTTTCTAACGGTGGTAGGCCATAACATCGGCTGCCAGCAGAAGTTACCACCCACCAGACAAAGTCTTGCCGCCTAGCGATTCGTCGTGTTCCAGCATGATGTCTGGTGAAGCCGTACAGAGGACGCGTCTGAGCACTTTGTGTTGCGTTGTGTGGCGAGTACGATGCGCCAAATGTTGTTGTGTCGGGAGTTTGGTCGTGGAGAGTCTCCAGATCAATCTCCCTCTGGCGCAGCATGGTTGGTCGTGTTGGTCTTGGATTTAACATTGCATCACCTGGCTCAACTGCCGTCATCCTTGCTATTCCTAAGTTTTTTAAGTGAATAGGCTTAATAAACTAGTGCGCAGGCATCAAGGATTGCGTCACTGCTTACCATCAGGCGGGATTGCAGTCAAGCGCTAGTTTATAATTATTAAAAAAAAAACTTATATTAAGAGGACCTGGGAAGATTTCTTAATCTATCTAATTCTGCTAACGATCGACTGTCATGTGGATTTTTAAGTAATTTATTATGATCCAAGGCACTTATAAATAATCCCTCTATGGTTTTAACTCTACTGAGAGCGACATAGGCCTGTCCTTTAGCAAACAATGACTTTCCTAGATCTGTAACTTTTTTATCTAGAGTACAACCTTCTAATTTATGTACAGTACAACCCCAAGAAAGAATCAGCGGGAGCATTTTACGCTGAATTTGCCCAGAACCCCTCAAGCCGTCAAATTCAGTGAGGCAAGGCTCGATTTTGATAAGTCCGTTAGTATCTGCTTTTATGGATGCGTCGTCAAATTGTATGAGAACAGCGCTTGGCTGTTCTCCTGTTCCAACTGATCGCGCCGAAGAGCAGGCCATTCGAAGGCCTTCACCACTCCCATCGCTCCGTTTACCAAACCCTGGTTTACATTCAAATTTCTACGAAGCATTACTAGGGATTATGTCCAAACATAAAGTACTCGTGAAGCTCTTTTAGATGATACCAAATACGGTATATTTATTTTAATTTTGTATTAACATAGAACTTTTTGTCCGCTAGAGGGCGTAATACTAAATTTGGTGACAAGCTCTAAAGCTCATAACCAACAGAATATCAAGGCCCTTCTAATGGTTCTGCAGTGGTCTTATTCTGATAAGTAGTAAAGAAGCTATCTATGAACGAAAAGATGTGAATTATATGCAATCAGCCGATGAATACAGGTAAAGTCACAAGCAAATGCTAGTAATATATATATATTCAAAATGTACAAGTTAAGCCCTTTCAAATGATACTAAACACGGCATATTTATCTTAACGTTTTTTTTTTTACTCTGTATATTTTGTCCGCTAGAGGGCGCCACGTTAGATTTTGTGAAACTCCATATAGCCTATAACCAGCAGACAATTAAGACGCTTCTAATGATATGTCATTTATCGAATTCGAATAAGTAGTTTAGAAGTTACGAGGGAACAGATGAACATACATACATACATACATACATACATACATACATACATACATACATACATACATACATACATACATACATACATACATACATAGCCTGTCAAAATCATAACCCTCCTTTTGCTTTGCCGTAGTCGGGTAATTAAGGAGAAACAAATTGTGCTTGCCGCATTTCCGCCTCGCACTAGTTGATTCTTGACCATTTCGCGCTCAAATGCGGCCGGACGGTTGTCGAGCGTCGCAGCTTGCACGTTATTTATTGCATAAATACTTAAATAAACCTCCGTTATAACTCCGCTAAAAATTGTGCGGAGGCGGAGGCGGAAGCGAAGATACGATTTCTTGCGGAACTTCCGCAGTAACGGAAGCGGAGGCGAAGCTCCGTTACAACCCTATTCCACACTATCAGTAGCAATAGGTTTCATTTTGACAGTTCAACAACATTCATTGCGTTGGTTATGTTAGTGTGTAGACACATTTTTCGAACATATGAAGCACTAGCTTTCCGCCCGCGGCTTCGCCCGCGTGGAGTTCGGTTATATCGCGCTTTTTAGATTTCCCTCGGGAACATCAAATTTTTGCGGGATAAAAGGTAGCCTATGTTCTTTCTCAGGGTCTAAAGATTGTCTAAGCCAAATTTCATCCAAATCGGTTGAGAGGTTTAAGCGGGAAAGCGTAACAGACAGACAGACAGACAGACAGATAGACAGACAGACAGACAGAGTTACTTTCGCATTTATAATATTAGTATGGATTATTAGCAATATCCTTCAAAATGATTCAGATTGAGATTTTTATTGCGTACTGGAGTAAGATAAACTTGCAAACTAAATTAGCTTCAATTTACACACTTACTAGCGTATGCGTTATCCGTGCATTTCCCTCGCGTTACCTTCTTTTTCATGTCAAAAAAGGTCACCGAATCGTAGCCAGGCTACGGACGCTTGTAAATCTACATCAGGCCCGTGTAGGGCTCCGAAAAAGCGTCCGTGAAGCTCCTTGTTCTTCCATACCTCCATGCAATCATTGGTGTCAAGCACTACTTGTACAAAATCAAGCATTAACATGACAAAAATCTTCCACGCTAAGTGTCGTGCTATTTGGCTTCCCGATCTAGTGATATCAGATTATAAGGAAGACCTTGAAGTTCCGAAAGTCACCCTCATCGAACTGTCATTTTACCTACTTATTATATTTCATGAATAAACGCGGATCCTCCTAACGATAAGCATGACCTTTGAATTCCGACCTTCCTCTTGTAGTCTAATGGCCCTGTCTATTTTGGTTCCTTCCGTACAACGATGCTTAAGTATAAAAATAAGCATTCAAGACCAAAAAATAATGAACAGCTTTTTATGTACATAAAGCCTTTTTGTTTGTGCATTATTAATGCGAAAACACTGGCTTCTAAGATACTGGGTCTTCCTAGTTTAGGAGTCAGGGCTAAAAAAAATTGTTTTTGGCCGTACGTTACTTCCGCTCTCTTAAACTATTGTTGCTCACTATAATTGCTCTCCAAACCGTTATATATTGTCAGACAATTATTTGGATAATAAACGTATTATTATTCCTTCCCTTCCTCAGCCTATAGATGTCCACTGCTGGACAAAGGCCTCCCCCAAGGCTTTCCACGATGACCGGTCTTGTGCTGCCCGCATCCATCGGCTTCCCGCGACCTTCACCAGGTCATCGGTCCACCTTGTTGGGGGTCTCCCTACGCTGCGTCTTCCAGTACGTGGCCGCCACTCCAGAACTTTGCTGCCCCATCGGCCATCGGTTCTACGAGCAATGTGCCCTGCCCACTGCCACTTGAGTTTAGCGACTCGCAGAGCTATGTCGGTGACTTTGGTTCTTCTGCGGATCTCCTCATTTCTGATTCGATCACGCAGAGAAACTCCTAGCATAGCTCTTTCCATTGCCCTTTGTGTGACTCTGAGCCTTCGTATGAGGCCCATTGTGAGCGACCACGTTTCAGTTCCGTAAGTCATCACTGGCAACACACACTGGTCAAAGACTTTCGTCTTGAGACACTGTGGTATCTTGGACGACGAGAAGATGTAGCGTAGCTTCCCGAACGCTGCCCAACCGAGCTGGATTCGCCGAGACACCTATATTATTATTATTATTTTATTATTGGTATTATTATTATTATTTTTTAAATAATATAATAAGTATAATCTCAAGGTCCCTCAAAGGGCAATGGAGAGGGCTATGCTTGGGGTTTCACTGCGTGATTAAATCGGAAATGAGGAGATCTGGAGAAGAACGAGAGTAACCGACATAGCCCGAAGAATTGGGCCGGGCACATCGCCCGTAGGACCGATGCCCGATGGGGCTGACGGGTTCTTGAGTGGCGACCACGCACCGGAAGACGCAGCGCGGGACGGCCCCCGACAAAGTGGACTGACGACCTGGTGAAGGTCGCGGGAAACACGGGAGGCAGGACCGGTCGTCGTGCAGATCCTTGGGAGAGGCCTATGTCCAGCAGTGGACGTCTTTTGGCTGAAATGATGGTAATGACGATGATGATGAATAATTTGAATTAGATCACGGACATAGTAGAAACAGTGGCATAATAGGCTATTTGACAGTATTCAATTATTTGTGATTTTTTGCTTTAATTGCATAAAATAAGGGTTCTTTATATCATTTACAAGAGTTTTAATAAAAAATAATAACAATTATTATATCCAAAACACAAAAATATGTTTGGCTTTTTGTTTCTCGCGCCACACATTGTGAAACGATCCGGATTGGTTAATGTCGCGATGACGTCATACGCTTGTTTTCGGCAAACTTATAAACTGTTTTTCGGGGGTTTTTATCGATTTATTTGTACAACCCAGTACAGTACACCACTTGTAAACCATTTTATTAGATAACAACAGCAAATAATAATTAAAAACAAACATCACTGAGAACCGAAAACCGCTTGTGACGTCACTTACCAGGCGCAACGCCATATTGCTGATTATATCGTTTTCGCGGCTTATTTGAATTTTGAATTTTTATTTGCATATTTCTTACGAAATACGTATTTAAAATTAAGAAAAATACTTTGGGTGAACTTCTTAACCGCAACCAAGTAATTCAAGATAAAAATTATAAATCTGTCAAATAGCCTATTACGTAACACTTTGACAAACGTCAATTAGGCATTTCAACAACATACGTAACATAATCAGAATATAATATTCTCACTCCTGGTACTCAGGCCTCCTCTCAGTGAGAGGTATTTGGCAATAATCTACCCCAGTGCGGGTTAGTAGATATCACATGTCTTCCCAAGTTTTTGCTCTAGGACATGCCGGTTTCTGCACGATGTTTGCCTTCACCGTTTTGAGAGCAGGTGTGATGAAATAATTTATACAAGGTAAAGAACCTGATGGGCTTCGAACCTACGACCTACAACATGTAAGTCGCGGCTGATACCAGAAGGCCAGCACTGCTCTACTGGCAACAACGTTCATTACGTAATTTACGTTGTTGAGCGGACATACGAGGATGGATCGGAAAGTTCAAAGTAAAGATCAAGACCACAATCACGAATTTGAGCCATAGATTCACCAGAGACTTTCTTGCTGAGTAATCCTGGCCTTCTCTTTGATTGTTTGACGCAAACGACGTAAAAGGGTGCAGTAATAGGCCGAGCTTATAGTTTTGCAAGGTAGTCCCCTTAGCATCCCAAAATACTGACGCCATTACCTTGCCAGCTGACAAAATTACTTTGGCTTTTTTGGAGTCGGATCATCAAGTTATTTCCACTGTTTGGATTGCTGTTTTAACTCTGGGGTGTAGTTGTATCCAGGTTTCATCCATTGTCACAAATCTGGCCAAAAATCTTGCGGATCCGCCGCAAACATTTCCAAACTGTCGCAAGAAATCGTGAGCCGTATTCGTTTTTGTTCAACTGAAAGCAATCTGCTTCTTGCTTGCTTGTTGTGGAAAATCTTCAATGATGTCCGCCGCTCTAGTCCAGGCAGCGGGGTCTAACAGACTCTTGCTGCCTAAAAACCACTCCGATGTTCCAACTCACACCTTCGCCGGGGGTCGCCAGAACTAACGAAACCTTTCACAACCCCCGATACCCACACAAGTCTAACATAACTAATGCCTAATCTGCCGAACCATAATAATAATAGGTAGTAACTTTTCCAAAGGAACTACTCATTAAATTTATCACATCAAATTCATAATATAACCATACCCTACATTCATGTTTAGGAAAGAATTTGTTGGTTAAGTAATTCTTAAGCAACTTGTAAAGAATTTCATTGTTAATTTTCAGTATTTACAGGCGAGCTAGACACGCAGCAGACTTTACTTAATGTTAGAGAAAAATTACTGTTTCAATTTGTTTTTATGAAAATTACTAGCTTTCCGCCCGCGGCTTCGCCCGCGTGGAGTTCGGTTATATCGCGCTTTTTAGATTTCCCTCGGGAACATCAAATTTTTCCGGGATAAAAAGTAGCCTATGTTCTTTCTCATGGTCTAAAGATTGTCTGTACCAAATTTCATCAAAATCGGTTGAGAGGTTTAGGCGGGAAAGCGTAACAGACAGAAAGACAGACAGACAGACAAGAGTTACTTTCGCATTTATAATATTAGTATGGAAGTATGGATAGTATAAGTAGGTAAGCCTATAAATTAGCGATAGTCAGGCGAATGACGGTCGTTACAGGTAATCATAAGCCCGAAATTCTATCAACCAGTCTTAACCAAGGAGTATTGTGTTAGAACGGTCCTATACTGATTAACGTTCCGGAGTGCTACATCCCAGCTCCGTTCAAATTTAGAACAATGCCAATTCGGAATGAACTCGGATCTTGATCACATCTCTCGGATCTTCATTTTTATGTTCTGTAATATAAATGCTGTACATAATAGAGTATTCTATTTGTCTATGTTGAATTCGGAATCGGATCGGACGTTCCAAATGCGAAACCGCTCTTAGGGTGCTTATACAAAGCAGCGGGTTGTCCAGAACTGATCGAGGTTGGTCTATCTAAAAAACTGTGGTAGCGCATATGTGTTAATACGGGGACATTTTATCTACACCTCCTACCACACACGATCTTGCTCTGTCCTATCAGCTTATTTTTAACGGAAATTCTTGTCAGTGTGTTCGCGCCCTTACTCAGTAACTGGGCCGTAGAGTTCAGATAGACTCTATCTGAACTCTCTCGTGTCACTGTGTGGTATCGGGCTTAGAATAGCCCATATCCTCCCGTGCGTGTTGTAAGAGGTGACTAAGGGAACTCTCACAAGGGAAGCGGGCAGCAGCGCTTCTCCTGTGGAATATCAAACTACTGCGATCCCCAACCTGCCTGCCAAGCGTGGGGATTAGGGCAATTCCCCTCAATGCAATAAAAGTCTTGGGGGAAGCCCTTGTCCAGCAGTGGTCCTCTACAATATGTAAATAAAACCCTGTCCGACCCATAAGGATAATAAAGGTTAGGTGAACACTTGACCAAATATGATATAAAATTTTACGTGATCATCATAGTAACAATACTAATGCCTTTTTTAAATAATCTTGTTTCCCGCGAATTAATTCCAACTTCCCCGAAATTTTGTAATTTTTAAAAAAGTGACAACACTGGTATTATTAGAGCGAATAGCGATGCGACCACGTGCCGCGTGCCCTGCCCCCCGCCGCCCGAAATGTCTTTTTGCGAAATAATATTTATTTTTTTAGGGGATTATTTTTTTAAGTTTGGGCCCGGCTTTGTATCTATTAGTAGAATCAGTTATCGATACCTAACAATACCTTCACGGATCGGACAGGGTTTTCTTTACGTATTGTATAGGCTGAAGAAGAAGCCAGTATCCAAGTATCTATCTAGCCATTAGCTAAATATGAGCATCATAACAAAGTTACTGCTAAGGACTTATCGAAGCCCCGCATTTACACATGGAACTTCAGATTTTTAATGATTTTTTTTAAACTCTGTCCCATGCTAGGTATTAAATTGGTCATAATCCTTCACACACACACAACTCAAATAACAGTTTGCTTCCAAATCTGGGGTTTGTGGTTGCATTAACTTTGACAAAACAACTGCTTGTTATGTGTCGACAACAGCAGTGATGTTGTGGCAGGCTGGTCGTGTCATCTTATAGTCTCCAGCAGAAAATCGGGATACATTAGAAATCGATGTGTTTGAAAATATGTCTGCTCAACAACCTAAATAACGCAATGAATGATGTAGAACTGTCAAGCCCATTGCTACTGGTAGTATGTTAGGTACATAATCACCCTACAGGTTCTGTGATTAACCTACCCGCTAAAGTGAAGAATTTCCCTGAACTCCTGCTGTCATTGAAGGGGAAGTAACTATGTACCTATCTATTACCTACCATCATCATCATCTCAGCGTTAATCCCAGTCGCATCCGAAGCTTTTTCAGCTTTTGGAGTCTGGAGTCCGCTTAACCAGTCTAACTGCTGATATGGCTAAACTTCGACATTTTCCGCGAAGCGACTGCCGTCTGACCTCCACAACCCGAAGGCGACATCGAAGTATTGCCAGCTGGACCAATTGTTGGACTTTTGAGGGCTCCAACAACCCGTAACGACTGCCACTAGATGTTCGAATGGCAACCGGGACCAACAACTTAACGTGCTTTCCGAGGCACGACCAGACCAGTGCAAATATTCATATTCATGCATACAAATATTTGCACTGTGCGGGGATCGAACCCGCGCCTCCTTGCGCAGCGGCCGC
This sequence comes from Sesamia nonagrioides, assembly GCA_017933935.1. Classification (NCBI taxonomy): domain Eukaryota; kingdom Metazoa; phylum Arthropoda; class Insecta; order Lepidoptera; family Noctuidae; genus Sesamia; species Sesamia nonagrioides. The sequence continues at coordinate 4,950,592 of JADWQK010000188.1, forward strand.
GTCCGCTACCGCTACGCCACGGAGGCTGTCAAATCTATTACCTACCATAGTTTATAATTAGTATAATTGTATGTATAATAAGTATGGATAATTTTAGATATGTATGATGTATCTGTGTATCTATTTTAATGTATTGTTTACATAATATTAGCAACAAAGATTGTCCCATTTCATATTCAGAAAAATCTATCCATTCTAAGGTTGCCTCGAAGTGATTGCATTAGCGACAAGGCCGCATTTTGTAATGTTAAATGTAATTCTGTAATGTTTTATGGTGTACAAAAAAGAATATAAATAAGTAAATATAGTACACTTCGGTAACTTCTTGTTTGTGATTTCCCAATAAATTGCGCACAAATAGAAATTTTCCCCATTATTACAAAACGAGATCTAACTTTAGTTCCAAACTTAACCTTTGAGTCAGTATTTCTATTTCGAACTTTATTGAGGTTACGTCAAAGTTTTTAATACAAAAGTGACAACTTAATACTAAGCTGTCATTTTTTACATAAATAACTGTATTTTTAAAACAATTAGGTTTCTTATTCAATAACTATGTCAGTCGTGGGGGCTTAGTGGTTAAAACACCAGCCTCTCAAGTTATGGGTGTGCGAGGTTCAAATCTAGGTCAGGCAAGTACCTAAAAATGTAACTTTTCTAAATTATATGTACTTTCTAAGTATATCTTGGATACCCAATGACTGATTAAAAGGTGAAGGAAAACATTTAGAGATAACCGGGACTTTAAGTTTGAAATCGCCAACCTACATTGAGCAAGCGTGGTGATTACGTTCAATCCTTCTCTGTATGAGAGGAGACCTGTGCCTAGCAGTGGGACGATAAAAAGGTTGATGGTGATGATTCAATAACTATGTCAGTCGTGGGGGCTTAGTGGTTAAAACACCAGCCTCTCAAGTATGGGTGTGAGAGGTTCAAATCTAGGTCAGGCAAATACCTACCAATGTAACTTTTCTAAATTATATGTACTTTCTAAGCAGGTATATCTTGGATACCAATGACTGATTAAAAGGTGAAGGAAAACATTTTGAGAAAACCGGGACTTTAGTAGTTTAAGTTTGGAATCGCCAACCTACATTGAGCAAGCTTGGTGATTACGTTCAATCCTTCTCTGTATAAGAGGAGACCTGTGCCCAGCAGTAGGACGATAAAATGATAAAAAAATAACTATGTAGGTGGTTTAAATCTGTTCCGCACCAAAATTCTTGTTTTGTAATAAAGGGTTTAGTTTTCATTTTTCTCTCTCATAATTAGCGGGAAAATAGGGCTCAGTAAATAATATTATATCAAATAAAAATAGACCTTAGAGAATATAATATAATATTTAAATAAGGAATTTAAATATTTTCATTTAATTACTTATAGTAAGTACCTAACAATACAAAAATGAATATTACTTACCTTTTCCATACTTCTTCTACGCAATCGTAAACTTCACGCGATAAGTTTTAGGCACAAAATGCTGTTTCCACTTTTCTGAGTAGGTACATATGTAGGTACAGACGGCAGCACATCAAGCTGCTACAATCTATCAGATTTCTTTATTAGATTTTCAACTTTATCTCTAAAGCATTAAGGGTCAAGATTGATTGAGAATATTTGACAGTTTCGGGTAGCTTGACCTGTTGTCGTCCGTACATACATACCTACCTTCCAATAGGTTTCTTGAATTCATAGACTTTGAGTCGATCCAATTACTAATAGTCAGATATAATCGTCGATTAATCGAACATATTAAAATACATCCGAAGAAATATCCTCTATATAGAAAGGAATAGTCACAAGTCTGCACACAAAATGCAGTTTGTTCGCTTTCATCCTTGATCCTGGAATACGTTTCTTTAGTAAGGTAAAAAAAAAATATTCCTTGTTTTTTTATTTTATTTTCCTAACAGAAAAACTATTTAAAAGACAAAGATAAGTATTTTTTTACTAAATGAAAAAAAAAACATTTTCAGATCTAGTCTCTCACGCATGACTGTGTTTTTTTTCTTATCCTACTTTTAAGATTTATGCCAAACTCTTTCATATCTAGTTTTGGCTGTGTAACTAAGATACAGTTTAGAAAACATTATGCAAACTGTGAATAAGTACTTAACTGATGTTAACATCACAATAAGTATTACCTCAATTGTAATCGTTGATGTGAAAATTATTTTTTACTACAGACCATAATATTTTTATGCGCCGTGCTTTGGCATAGAACGCACTTTCCCTCCAATATTTTCCTTATCACGCAAAATTTAAACTACAAACTTTCACTTACCCAGGAATAAAACATCCGTTTGTTTGTGTGGTGTAATTTTGTTTTTCGCGCGCACTCACGTCTACCCACATATTTAATTCAGTTTATTTATATTTTTCGGAAATAAGCCATGGCGAATTTATCGCGGCGTTTATTCACCAAGCGATCTCTGTCGTGACTACCGAGTGCCGCTTTGATATGAATGAAAGTTTCTGCGATACCCACGGTGTTAAGGGCTTGCTTATAAAATAGAATGCGCGCGCAAGGGGAAATCCAACATTGTAGAAGTACGTGGGAACGGCAGTAGACATTAATGGCTTAATCTTAATCTTATACCTTAACATACGAGAGAAGAATCTAGAGGATGCCTGTAAATAATATATTAGCAAGATGGATTGTTCCCGTCTGAAAGTAAAGTGGATGACATTTTTGTTAGGCGTTTTATTGTAATGTTTTGCGTTTGAATATGGGCCCTAAGCTGTGTCCATTTTAGACGATATTTAATGCCGAGATAGAATAATTTAGAAATAATACAAATTAAACTGCGCTGTTCCTATTTGCAAATAGTTTAATTTTAGAATGCGTATTATTTTACAAAAAGGTTTGATTAATTTTGGTTATTTGATATGGCAATCCTCGTTCTTGCTGTCACAAAGTTCAAAAACCTTTTCGGATTTTTAATCTGTTGCAAAAATTGTTGTGAGTCAGGCGATTTATCGGCGTTTTATTTTGCTTTTTTCCTACAATTCGGCTTCTTTATTTCACGTAGGAGATAGTACAAATAATGTAAAATGGCCATAAATTTAGATAAACACAAGCAGTCGTTAATCGCTGCGTGGAAGGACGTATTAGACGAGAAAACTGATACCAACTGGTAAGTCCAAATCTTCATAAAGTCGACCTACTTGCTAGGGAAATTAAATAAACAGTCGCCGTTAATTAAAATGATGAATTGAATTCATTAGCGTTGCGTTTACAGTGTCCCTTATAAGTGATGACAATAGATTGGAGTAATAAGCAGTGCATTCACTTGCGTTTGCATTCCATTTACCAAAAGCGGTCGTCATGAAACTGCGGCTGTGAATACGTTCAAGTCGAAAAAGTAGTTAGTTTGGTCGTTGCCCTAATTTTTTCAATTACCCTACCACAAGCAGGTACCACTCCTTTATTTGCAATCAAGTGTTGGGTGTAAATTATATGCAATCAAATTCATTTACGGATATTTGATAACAGCTAGGGCTTATAATTATAGTTGAATTCTCCACAACTCGGCCACTATCACCACAGATATTTGATACCAGTTAGGTTTTATAATTTGAGTTGAAATCTCCACAATTTAGCTAATATGACCTCAAATATTGTGTCTACTAAAAAGAACCAACCAAATTGCTACCAGTCTCATACCAACTGCCTAGGTAACTTGTGTTAGCAATGTGTTTCTTTCCAAATATTCCTATAATAAGGAACTCTTAAAGTTTTGTAGGTTAAATAATTATCCTTATCTCCTTATAGTGTACATGCAGAATGTGAAAACAGCTTATTTTAACAAAGATTATCTAATCATGACACAATACTATCATTAATCATTCAAGTCTTGAGTTGACTCACACTCAAAACATTTAATATTATGACAAATGAAAACTGAGATGCTTACTAAACTGGTTATCTAATATCTTATAATCTTGTATTGTAAGGCTATTTTGTAGAAACATTAAATAACATGGAAAATACCTTTTCCTATTGTACAATTATTTAACACCAGCTAAGCAATCATAGTTAATGTTATAATTAAATTATCTGTTAAACAGATGGTTTGGTAGCAGGTCTAACCGTCAAGAATCCATGGGACATATTTAAGTCATAATTCTCCCTACCTCCCTCGCCTGCATTCCAATATATTTGGAATTTTTGCAACATGTAATTTTTCCATACTTTGCCCTTTCTAGTTACAACATTATTTACCCAGTCCATTATCAATTCTATGGTCTAACTTGAATATCTTACACATGTAGCCGTCTACACTAAGTTTTAATGTATGAATGTATGAAATTCCATTTTGAAGGAGTGTTAGCTTTTTTTTTATTATTATTTATGAACTAGTGCTTGCCCCCCCCACCTGATAGTAAGCAGTGACGCATTGTTGATGGTGGCAGGCTGCATGAGAATGTGTGATCCATCACCACTCATTCAGTGTCCACCATAACTAGGATGGATGAAAAGCAGCATGTGAAGTGATTATTAGCTCCACATGTGTAATTGTTACATGGGGTTCCAATGCGAGGATAAATAAATACACAAAGAAATAAAGAAAGATGAAAAAAAATCCGCACAAAAAAAAACAAACAAAAACATTATTAAAAAGATATTTACAAAAACCAGCCGATACTGGGCCATAATCCACCGATTACTGCAGCTCAACCTCTCACCAAATAGAGATCTGAAACCCAGCAGTGGCAATGATCTACGCTGATTATGTTTAGTCAAAACAATAATTTTTATTTCTCTTTCCAGGGCCTTATTTGGCTATGATGGTCAAACAAATGACCTAAAATTTATTGACAAAGGTGACGGTGGTATTGATGAACTTCTAAACGAGTTTAATAGTGGCAAAATACAGTATGCATTCCTCAAAGTGGACCAAACAAATGGAAGCATATCTAAATATGTGCTTATCAACTGGCAAGTGAGTAGATGAGATAACAACTGATAACAGTGTTTTGTTTTCTTAAGATAATCACGTTATTTCAATGTAATGAATATCTTGTTGTAGCTGTTTTCTAATGAAATGCTTTATATTATCTAGTAAGGGTTTCGTAAGAAATGTATATTGATTTGAATGGTAAGGTACACACCCTGTAATTATACCTATCAATTGTGTCGATTTACAATCTATCCTTTTACATACGCGAAACTTTTTGTTTGGGATGAGAAATCAAATGACCTCTCGCGCTCTGGGCGGAGCAGAGGGACGTGTCAGACTTTTACTGACTAACACCGTTTCTTCACTTGCCTGTGCGCCAGGACCACGGTTTCTTTTTCAACCAACCGGCAACCCTGACCCAGGAGGCATCCGTCTTCGTGGACCCCGTCACGATGTGCTGACATCTGTTTGAGGCGCGCATGAAACGCATCGCGGGCGGTGAGCTGTCCACTGCTCACCGGCCACAAGCCCGCGCCTACGGTGGCCGGGAGTTCGATGTTGTCTCCCGACCAAGGCGTCTCCCACGGCGGCTAGTGGCGTGAGGGCGCTGGGATTCCCGCTCCCCCACGCGCTCCGCCTCCTCCTTTGCCAGCATCACTGCTTCGCAGAAAGCGGTGACGGCCTGCCATGCACTCTCGCTTCGAACCATGGCCTGGACCAGGGTCGGAGGCGAGAGATCGCCGACGAATGCCGCTACGGGGACACGACGGTGCTCTACCCAAGACGGGCAGACCTCCACCGTGTCCTCAGGGCGATCAACACAATGGTGACACCCTGGCGTTTTGTCCCGTCTTATCCGGAACAGGAACCTCCCGAAACAATCCTGTCCGGTGAGGACCTGCATCAGGCGATAGTTGAGGCACTGGGTTGTGACAATCGCACTCTCCATGTCGCCATGAGATCCCGCCGGAGCTCTGTCCGCCGATTTCTCGCGGCAGCGGAGTTTTGCCTCTTCTCGCTACTCCCACATGTAAGAGAGGGCTTTGGCCTCTAGATCCCATGGTGGCAATCCAGCAAGGAGGGTCGCCGCCTCAGCGGAGACTGTGCGGTATCCCCGGACCAGTCGGACAGCCATGACCCTCTGGGCAAAGGAAAAGGCAGGCAGATGACTTGCAACATAAAATCACAACAGTACTTATTGTTAAGGAGAATTTATAAATAAATTAACATATAGTTGCAACTAAGGATATAAATTGTATATTACTATAAAACCATTAACCGGATAACCAAGTTAATTATGGTAGACTAGCATTCCGCCCGCGTAGAATTCGGTTATATCGCGCTTTTTAGATTCCTCATTTTCGGGGATTAATTATCGTATTATTTAGCTTTCTAATTTTACATGTGCATATGCGGTTGCAATATAATACTTTGTTTTAAACGACACAGAGCGCCATCTATCACCGAACTGGTATGAAGTTAACAATATATTTGTTTTCCGTCGGGAATATCAAATTTTTCCGGGATAAAAAGTACCCTATTATTTAATGCGGACTTCTAACTTTACGACTGCAAAATTTCAAAGCAATCGGTTTAGGTACAAACACACTTTCCGATTTCAGAATTAGTAAGGATACAGGTAATATGTAGTTTCGAAATATACATCCTTATTTTTACAATAGTTAGCTGGTGCGTACTGCAACCTTGCGCGGAATTTACTTTGCCCGCTGTTTTATGATATTCGATATCTACAATCAGGTTTATACGTCGACCGTACTGGCGCCACCTTTATTGGCTAACGCGGATGACAGGTTTCGCTGAGCCGTGGATTGGCACGAAATAGTGTAAAACTCTAGGCAATAAACCAGCGATGTAATTTGCAGAACACACTATCAATAACGGTTTAATTTTGAACAACATTCATTGCGCTATTTCTATTTATGAGCAAATTCCCTTAAAATTAAACTCATTTTGTGTTACGCAAATAAGGTGCTGAACTCCCCCAATTACTAATGACACGGACACGGACTTATACAGGATCATTTGCGTCTATTTGCCCCACTACACTACAAATACTTAATGTTTCTTGTATATGTGCTTGTACACAAGCAAACTACAGTATGTAGGAAAAAAATACCCAAGCCCCCCAGTTCAGTCCGTCATCAGGGATGAACGCACCGATAAATAAGGTACTTGACATTACCACGAAAGCAAGATAAAACGTAATTATGATATCGTTTGCCGTATAATTAATGGCTCAGCACACCCGGTATTATCACTTTCCTACGTCAATTCTCGATCTTAGAATCGTTAGGCTGTATGTGTAGATCCGACGACCTGTCAGTATATACGACTTTCGAGAATTGGTTAAGATCATAATGTGTAATTTTAGTATACTTTAGGATTAGAAATGATGATTATTATTGTTAAGGCTATATTTTTTTTTTTAATAAATACATATGTTGTTTAGATTTATGATGCTTTGCAATTTTATCCTTTTGCTGTGCGCTTATAGGGTCCATATTTTTATACGCATGCAGCTTTGCAGTATTCTTTGCAACAGTTCTTTTAGAATATGGAATGCAATAATCGAATAACTAAATAGTTATTAAATTGTTATTTATGGATGTTGACTACCAGACTAGGAAAAGTTGCCTTTTCCTAGTGTTGTGGTCACCGTCCAATCTATTTTTGTACAAAATGATATAACTGATAAGAAAATTCATGGGCGTGCCTCGGCGGAAATATCGCAGTAAATGTATTAACTCCCCTAATTATTTAATCAAAGTATAAACGGGGACTTATCTCAAACTTTTAATAAATCACGCAGTAGACACGGGCCAAATGACCGTACATTTGGCCATTTAGTACCTTTAATTACCGAATCTAGCCGAGCGTTTTAATTATGGTTAAGTTTTAACTATCGTCCAACCAAAAAAGTGTTTGTTCCAGATTACACTGTCTGCCCCTAATCGGGGAACATATTTTTGTCAAATGATTGCGACTAGTTGGGATCGTTTGGACCGAACGGACCAATGGGCGGTCCGAACGGTCCACGGATTGGCGAACTGATGCCAACTAGTCGCAATCATTTGACAAAAATGTGTTCGCCGATTAGTAGGCTGGTTGCGTACTCGTTAATATTTGACGTACGTATATGCTATATTAACAAATCATTTGAAACAAACGCCTCTAAGGCGTTTTTGTAAGCTTTTAGTGGCTTTTTACTGGCCATAAACAAATTGTCTTACTTTGCAGGGAGAAGGTGCCCCCACAGTGCGCAAAGGCACATGCGCGAATCACGTAAAGCATGTTGCAAACTTCTTCACGGGTTTCCACCTGACGATGCATGCAAGGACTGAAGATGACCTGGACGAGAAGGTCATCCAGGACAAGTTGGCGAAGGCCGGCTCAGCGTTTAACTTTAAGACCAGTCGGCCGGAGGAACTGCCGCCGAGTGGACCTATTGGAACGGTCTACCATAAAGTTAATCCAGGTGAGGATTGTGGAAAAGTTATAGGTTTTTAAAAAGAAGAATGCACGGTTAGCGCAGTGGTTAAGCTATTGATTGCCGCGCTGCTTGTCACGGATTCGATTCGAACGGAATAAATATTTCCATGACCTACAAGTAGTTCTTCCGGGTCTAAATGTTTGTGTATGTGAATGTATCCATACTAATATTATAAATGCGAAAGTAACTCTGTCTGTCGGTCTGTCTGTCTGTCTGTTACGCTTTCCCGCTTAAACCTCTCAACCGATTTTGATGAAATTTGGCACAGACAATCTTTAGACCCTGAGACAGAACATAGGCTACCTTTTATCCCGGAAAATTATGATGTTCCCGAGGGAAATCTAAAAAGCGCGATATAACCGAACTCCACGCGGGCGAAGCCGCGGGCATAAAGCTAGTATGTTTATAACGCACCCACCACACAGGAGAAATTCCTATTGTGGGGCAAGATAGGTTACATGCGGCGTGGTAGATTACAGCCCAACCCATCTCACATAGAGGAGTCCAGCAGTGACGACATTATAGACTGGTTATGCTTATATTATGCTATTTTACTCAACCTCAACTAAAAGATAATGAATCAGAAAATATCGGTTCCAGTTATAAAAATTGTCTTGACATAACATCATATTGGATTGGAGCTCATGTTTACAATAATTTAAATAACAATATCACTCCACAAAGGTGTTATTTACCATTCTCCATCAGTTTTAAATTGTAAATATAAACAAGAATCGCTTTCCATTTGTAACAGTGCGATGTGCGCGTACGCATGATGGCGGTTATTTAATACTATAGTGGTTTTTAAGTGTTTTGTGAAAATGACAAGGAAAGGCGCGGAGGAGATTATAAGACGGAAACATAGTTTGCGAAGAGGTATTTATTTATTTATTAACATACAACTTACATTAAAACATTGAGATTTGTTTGTTGGATATTAGATTAATTTTTAGGTGTGATTATCTCCCCCTAGCGCAGCTTCGTTTGGTCGTGTTGGTCTTGGGTTTAACATTGCATCACCTCGCTCAACTGCCGTCATCCTTCCTATTCCTTAGTTTTTAAGTGAATAGGCTTAATAAACTAGTGCGCTTTACCATCAACGATTGCATCACTGCTTACCATCAGGCGGGATTGCAGTCAAGCACTAGTTTATAATTATAAAAAAAAAACCTTCCTTGTGGACCGGTACCCTAATTGCCTAACATTAATTATCAACTGGCAGCCGCCCGCGACTTCTTTCGCGTGGAGTTAGTTATTTGAATATTTTATTTTATACCAAAAAGAGCCAATTTCTATAGAAACATTATTAAATTTCTAGATCATAATATACAGCATACATTTCAAATTTTTGTTATGCTTCGCTCCTATTGGTCGGAGCGTGATGTTATGTAGACTTAAGTCTACATAACATCCTTCCTGGATTAATGGGCCAACCAAAGAAAAAAGAATTTTTCAAATGGGACCAGTAGTTCCTGAGATTAGCGCGTTGAAACAAACAAACTCCTCAGCTTTATATATTAGTATAGATTTGAATCATTTTGAAGCATATCGCTAGTCCTATCAAAATTTGAATCATTTTGAAGTATATCGCTAATCCATTGCTCCATACGTTCGAAAAATGAATATATTTTTCTAGCGTTCTATTGGACGTGATCACGTAATGTATGTAGTAGGGTGTGTTTTAAACAGCCATGTAATCTACGTACCATAGATAAGCACTAACTTCTCTAGATAAGTCAGTACTTATCTATAGTGCGTAAGTACGTACGAACCATAGAGTGAATAGATCACAGTTGTAGCATTTGGGAAGCTTCGTCGTGACCTCTTGTCGCGTATTCCATAGAGCTGAAAGAATGGTCTTTAATCAGTGTCTATTGCCAGTTACTTAAGGGACAAAAACTTATGTCTTGACTATGATGGAGTCGAAACGCATGACACTCATGGTAGGTACGGCTGGTAAATTAATTTAAGGTCGCTCAGTGAACTATTTAACGGTCTATGTTTGGAGTCCCTGAGGCATCGAATCACCAACGAGGTGGTCCTGCAGAGAACCAAAGTTGTCGACATAGATTACAGAATAAGCAAGCTGACGTGGCAATGGGCTGGTCATATTTACCGTAGAACCGATGTTCGATGGAGTAGACGTGTTCGTTCAAGGTGAAATGCCCTCATGCTAGGTGGAGCGACGATCTTCACAAGTTGGCTGGTACCAGCTGGATAAGAGTTGTTGAAAATCAAGTTAAATATCTGATGATGATGCTTCAGTATATTAGTCAAAGAGGGTTTTGCTGTTTTTGATTTTGATATATTATTATGTTTTGTCGTTTCAGTGCAAGAAATAAATTCAAAAGAAAGAGACCAATTTTGGTTGAAAGAGGAACAAGAAGAGAAGAAGCGAGTAGAAGCCGAGAGGAAACGAAGAGATGAGGTAAGAACTTATACTAGTTCCCTCATTATTCTTACTAAAGTACATTTCCGATAATCATGCGATAAAGTTTGTTCACCCCTCCTACTAATGTATCCCAATATTCCCACACGATATAAAACCAATGTAACGCCTGTAATGTGTCGATAACACGATCTAAACAAGTGTATCGTTGTGGTATCGTGGTTTTTGTAATCTATATGGTGTACCTGTACATAATAAAGAGTATTCTATTCTAAGATATACTACAACGATACTATATTGTTATTGTTTTTGTATCGTGTGGGAATATTGGGATACATTAGTAGGAGGGGTGAACAAACTTTATCGCATGATTATCTGAAATGAACTGTAAACGATTGCATTAATTGTTAATATTACTACGTGGCGCTAGCTCATCAAGCAACTTTAATCTTTAAAATTTCTTTAAGAGATTTTCAACTTTGTCGCTAAAGCATTAATGTACCTACAAGGTTGATTGAGAAATTTCGACAGTTCCGGGCACTTTACCTGACCATTTTGTAAACAAGATCCAATACATATGATGAACACATCTGCGTCCATTTAGTAAAAGAAAATGTTTTTTAGGATATGCACTGCAAGCAGGAACAGTCCTTTCGGTAGTCCCATATAGATTACTAGAGGCCGCCACCGACTTCCTTCGCGTGGAGTTAGTTATGCTCCGCTCCTATTGGTCGCAGCGTGATGTTGTATAGCCTAAAGCCTTCCTGAATTAATGGTCTATCCAACGCAAAAAGAATTTTTCTAATCGGACCAGTAGTTCCTGAGATTGGCGCGTTCAAACAAACAAACTCTTCAGCTTTATATATTAGTATAGATTCCTATTATAAATTTTACTTTTCTAAGGACTTTTGGGCCACCCTGTAGTATTTTTAGGTACATGATTCTTGGCGTGCCACTTTACTGTGTGTAGGAATATAAGGAACAGGGTGTAAAGTTGGCTCATCTTCCATAGAAAAGGGCCGATTCTCAGACCCGACGGTTGATGTCGGGAAGTTGTATGTGTAATTGCTGTGCGGTAAATTCTACTTGCGAGTTGTAGGATTTGTATGACGTCATGTGGCATCTTAGACCGCTACACAGTATATCTAACAAACTATAATGTTGACTGTATTGACAGAATTATAGTCGTTGTGGCCTAGTGGTTAAAACACCAGCCTCTCAAGTATGAGGGTGCGGGTTCGATTCCAGGTCAGGCAAGTACCAATGTAACTTTTCTAAAGTTATATGTACTTTCTAACTATATCTTGGACACCAGTGACTGAAGGTGAAGGAAAACATCTTGAGGAAACCTGGACTTTATAAGTCTGAAATCGCCAACCCGCATTGAGCAAGCGTGGTGATTACGCTCAATCCTTCTCTATATGAGAGGAGACCTGTGCCCAGCAGTGGGATGATAAAAGAAAGAAAAAAAAAAGAAAGCATGATTGTGATTGCTTCTTATATTTGTTTCTTTTAAGAGTTATGAGAAATTTTTATTTATTTCAGGAGAAGAGAAAAGCAGAAGAACTCGCCAGGAGAAGAGATGAACTCGAAGCTGAAAGGAGAGCTAAAGCTGAAAAAGAGAAGTGAGTGAAGTGATCTCATTCTGTCTTGTCTTTCGCACTTTCTCTCACTTTGCTTGCACTTTCATAGAAACCCTGGACAATAGGGTATTTGACTAAAAAAAACTAATTAGTCCGTCATTCAGATTATAGAAAAATATTGGATACGTATATTTTGTTTTATCAAATCAATAAAAATTTACAAATATAAAAGGCATCAAAGATCAGGAGTGGGTGGCTGGTGACGTCACTGGCCGCTAAAAAGTGTAGCATGACGTCACGTCACACGAGTTTTCAATGCGCTGTGTCGTCTTCATTTTTTTGTTTATATGAAAAAAGAAAAAATACGTGTCTAGTATTTTTTAAATGAATGGAAATCTGACTGACGGACTAATATTTTTTTTTAGTCAAATACCCTATTAATATGAGAGCCAAATTTTGCCTCCTAAGATGCTAACCTAAAATAGGTATTTTTTTAAGTTGGTGAATAATCGTACCAATCAAATTGACCTGCACTTTGACTCCTTGAGCAAATTGAAAGCCAAAATTTACAAATATCCTTCAGATTCAGATTAGCACTTTCTGGCAAATCATGAAACATGTTTTTTCCAATTACTTAATTTTAAATTCTTGTACAGACGACAGCAGATCAAGCTACCCCAAACTGTCAGATATTCCCAATCAATCTTGAGCCTTAATGCTTTAGAGATAAAGTTGAAAATCTAATAAAGAAATCTGACAGATTGTAGTAGCTTGATGTGATGTCGTCTGTACAATTAATTTTTGTATTATATGCATGCGGAGTTCACCTATAAGTGATTTAAAGTTAACTTTTTTAAGTTACCTGTTACCTTGTGTACAACACTCAGTGTAAACAATTTTTGGTGGACCAAAATATATAAATTTCCTCAGACCACTTAGCCCAGAGGCGCCTACCTCGGGTGGAGGTGTAAGTGCAAGCGAGGCACTGCGACGACAACGTTCAGCCGAGGCGAGGCAACTCATAGGAGCCTCCACTGCAGCCGCCAGGGCACTATTCCAGCAGAACTTGGCGCAAGGACAGCTCGGGGTTACCAGGTTAGAATATGTTGCAGAAATTATTTTTTAATTTTTCTGTAATGTCAACACCATCTGGGAGTCCTGAACTTGACGGGTCTTATAAGTTGGTTGAGCAGACGAATTTTTCGAATACATGGAGCAATATATTAGCAATATGCTTCAAAATCATTTAAATGTATAGTAATAAAGTGTTACGCAATTTGTGTTCGGTTAAGATATCGATTTGCCAGATAAACTCTAAAAAGCTACAAAGTTTGCGAGAATATTCTGCCAAATAATGATAACAGAAGAGATCTTGTTCAAAAGTAAATCCATAATAAACCTGCCATAAACCAAGAAGGATATTCTTAGACCCACAAAGGAATATGTATATGTAACTTAGGTTGCACGAGGATGTCTCTGTGATGAGAGCCGAGCTTACGGCGATCACGGAGGCATTATCTTATGCTAGCAGTGTAGGGGAACAAAAGATAGTTATCTTTTCAGATTCCAGAAGCGCTCTGCAGCACTTGGCTTGGTGTGTCTCGGGTATCCGAGGTATTCCGACAGCCTATGAAGCCTTGGGTCTATTTCATAGAATGCAGCAAGATGATGTTTGTGTCGATTTTCAGTGGATACCCTCCCATGTTGGCTTGTTGGAGAATGAGATTGTGGATCGACTGGCTGGGAGTGCAGTAGATGATGGCGTGGATGTTTTGAGTCAGCCCTACGGTGGGGAGATTATTAGAGAAGCTAGAAGAATATGTAGAGAGACATGGAAGATGTCGTTTAGAGAGGGCTCACAAACTAAGGGTACTATACCGTGCAGGACACACCGGAATCAGTGCCTTGGTTTGAATGTGCCAGCCTCTCCAGGGAGACATTGGTTGCTGCTCTCAGGTTGCGGGCTGGTCATGTTCCACTGAACAAGTTTTATCATCTCGTGGGATTTAAGTCATCGCCACTGTGTGATGCGTGTCAGGTGCCCGAAGATATTATTCATGTGTTGGTGGAATGTGACCGGTATCGCGAACTGAGGAGGAGCCTGCTGGCAGGCATTGATCTCCATAATGGTGGAATCTATGTGGTTCTGAGCCGGCCAATGTCCGAAGAGGCCCAGTGTATCTATGGGTTCCTAGAGAGATCTATGAGAGAGAGAAATGATAGAGAGGGGCGGAGAGCGTGAGTGTGAGATTTGAAGATGTTATGTTTGAGATGTGTGGTGTGTGTGAGTGTGTGATGTGTATGTGTGTGTGGATACACTGGGATTGATCCCATGAGGCTGGCATAGTCACCCTGAGAGCACTGAAGCCTCTAAACACAAGATTAAAAAAAAAAAAAAGCGAGAAGGATGCTTTTAATAGTTTGAAGCTACGAGTATAAAGTATCATGATAACATTTCCACTTTCATATAAATTTCTTCTCTCCACAGATCAAACTCGAACACACCAGAAAAACCAATCCGCAGTTCAGTGATAGCGCAACGAATCAACACTTTCACTCAAGCGCAGTCACCACAAGCGTCACCAATCAAGTCGCCAACCAAACTAGAACCGAAACCAATACCCATTCCAGAAACTGAAGAGCCCAAAACAAGCCCTCTGAAGAACATAGACAAGATAAAAATGAGCCTGGAAACTCCGTCACAGATACAATATGAACCAATCATTGATCCAGCAGATTTGAGTCCTTCAACAGAAAATGAGGCCACTTCATTTAGTGCTATAAACTACGCTGAGACGAAACAAGAAAATTCTTATAGGGATATTGAGCCTTTGAAGCAAAGTGAGCCAATGATCAAGCAGAATATTCTAGAAAATGACATGTTTGACGCATCATATTCCAGTTCGAACGAAAATGATGATGATGACAGTGATAACAAGTTTAGTACTATTAAACGCTCGCCGTATAGTAAAAATAATATCGCTGGGGAGAATGAACGAACGAATGAGTTGTCGAGACAGAATACGGTCATAGAGAATGTTAATTTTAAGAAGGAGACCAATGGGACTACGCTTGATGGTGAGTAACACTTTGTGGACAATAAACGTCTAAGGATGACGTCACAACAATAAAATTTCTATCGTATTCAGATCTTCAGATCATTGCATAGTAGTCACTTGGGGCAGTTTATTTCATAATGCAGAAGGAAGCTGCGGAACGGGAGAGAGAGATCTCAACTCCCTTCCCGGGCCGCAGAAGACGCACCGGGCGCCGAAGAAGGGCGGATAACGCCCTCTTCCGCCCCCCATGAATAGGTCCAGGGGCGAGGGACATGGGGAAGTCCCCGCCCCCTATTCGATGGACTCCGAGGCGGAGGCGCGCGCGAGTGTCAGCGCGCGCCTCTGAGGCGATGCAGGGGGTAGCTTAACACCCCACTACCCCGTGCCGGAGACGAGGCCCGGACAGACCGGGCCAGCATGAGAGTGTGGGGCTGCGGAAGAATTTAGACTCCCGCGGCCCCACGCGCGCTCGTGACAGAAGAGACACCGGGGTGGTTTTAGTCAGTAAAAGTCTGACAGACCCCGTCGCCCACCCTAGGGCGGCGGACATCCTATGAGGATTTCCATCCCGAAAAAAAAAAAAAAAAGTTTATTTCATAATGCATAGTATCAGAATACTTCCAATATTAGACGCAAAATCAGACGCTACGTTTTATGTCTAATTCAAATGCTACAAGTCTTTTTTATACGTCATAAAAATAAGATTTCTATCATATCTCGTTTTCTGCTCTTCAATGGGTGACATTTTTCTCAGATCATTGCATAGTAGTCACTTGGGGCAGTTTATTTCATAATGCGTAGTATCAGAATACTTCCAATATAGTGTGTCTTCAGACGCTACGTTTTGTGTCTAATTCAAATGCTACAAGTCTTTTCTAAATGTCATAAATATAAGATTCTATCGTATCTTGTTTACTGCCCTTCAATGGGTGACATTTTTCTCAGATCATTACATAGTAGTTACTTGGGGAAATTTACTAATCCGTAGTGTCAGAATACTTACAGTATAATATGTTCAGGCGCTACGTTTTGTGCCTAACTCAAATGTTTCAAGTCTTTTCCAAATATTTAAAATTTATGTTATATGAAATTAAACAAATATCTACTTTATTTCAATAGAATTAAAGTTGATTATAGAGTGATTAGCATTCTTGATAAAGTTAGAGACATATTTGAATTTGTAGCGTAAACTGAACGTTATTATGTAGGCGGTAAACATTATTTTTCCATAAACACATGTTTATTTACATTTATCGGAAATAAGTCGCGAAGTTGATATAGTGTTTCACAATTTATCAATTTCCAAAACTTGTTTGTATAGCTTGGATACTACAGGTCGGTTGAGTTGCGATGTGTGCCGGGTACGATGCGCCAAATGTCGTTGTGTCGGGAGTTTGGTCGTGGAGGGTCTCCAGATCAACCTAACCTCCCTCTGGCACAGCATCGTTGGCCGTGTTGTTGGATTAACATTGCATAACCTTGCTCAACTGCTGTCTTCCTTCCTATTCACTCAGTTCTTTTTTTTCGAGGGAATGGGCCTAATAAACTATCGCGCTTTACCATCAACGATTGCATCACTGCTTACCACCAGGCGGGATGGCGGTAAAGCACTAGGTTGTAATTATTAAAGAAAGTAAGCTACTGTTTCAGTTTTTGCCGGTCCTGTCTGTCCCAAACACCAAGTATGTACATGAGAAAATTCATCTCATGATCCTTAATACCTACAATATTATCTACATTCCAGATGTATCACCAGAAGGTCTGGAAGATGAAGGTGTTATTTATGAAGATTTAGATGACGATCCCGGGCTCACCGCTCGTGCATTATATGACTACCAAGCTGGTGAGTTTATATTGTTTATAATTTTATATACATCACTTTCATAATAAATATTATCTTGCACAACAAATACGTACGTATTGGTCAATGAATAAAAGATGCTTAATTAATAAAATATGTAAATGACTGTAGAATATATTCGTAACATATGCATATTAAATGGTAGTGTTTGTAATGTGCACTGTATTGTATGATTTTTAGCATAAATTTATAAATTTTTGTAAGGTTGCAAATTTTATTCGGTCATGTGATTCATCATCATCATCATCAGCCCCTACTCGTCCACTGCTGGACATAGGCCTCCTTCATGGCACGCCAACAAGCTCGATCCTGAGCAGTTCTCAGCCAGCCACTTCCAGCCACCTTTTCGATGTCGTCGCTCCATCTCGCCCAAGGGCGTCCTGAAGTGAAGCTGAAGTGGCAATGGGCTGGTCACATATACCGCAGGACCGACAACCGTTGGGGTAAACGAGTCCTCGCGTGGAGACCGCGTCTCGGCAAACGTAGCGTAGGACGCCCTTGGGCGAGATGGAGTCATGTGATTACCTAACCTTTATTACCCTTATCGGTCGGACGGGCTTTTCTTTACATATTGTAATCTACTGGAGTGTAGCATTTGTATTTTTTACTGCTATTCATTTTAACTTTCATATCATTGCTAAGGCACAAATAAAATATGATTACAAATATCTTTCAGCCGACGAATCAGAGATAACTTTCGATCCTGGCGACATCATCACCCACATAGAGCAGATCGACGCTGGCTGGTGGCAAGGACTTGGGCCGCACGGCGTGTTCGGTCTGTTCCCGGCCAACTATGTGGAGCTACTACCGTGCCAACCCCGCTAGGGTGCAAGCGTGAGGTGTGTTACTTGATAAGGATATCTGTAGACCACTGATAGAAGAAAGATAGAGAAAATACCATCGTCAGTTACTCGAACAAACATTTTAGTAGTATTAATGTAACAAATTGTTACCTCTAGTCTCAGTAGTACGGTTGTTTTGTCCGGCCTCGAACTTCTGATACCAAAAAAGTCTCATTAGTTCATCATCATTTCAGCCGAAAGCCGTCCACTGCTGGACATAGGTCTCCCCCAAGGTTCTCCACGATGACCGGTCCGGACCGGCGACCTTCACTAGGTCGTCGGTCCACCTTGTCGGGGACCTACCCACGCTACGTCTTCCGGTGTAGTCTTATTAGTACGGTTATGACGTAAAACCTAACTGTTGAGCCTATAGCTGTAGTTCGGTTAGTGGTGGGCGGAACAACTTTTACTCCTTTACCGGACTACTGATACTTTTTAAGTCACATAAGTTCGGTTTGACGTCATAACCGTACTAATGAGACTTTTTTGGTATCAGTAGTCCGGGGTCGGACAAAACAACCGTACTACTGACATTAGAGGGACTGTTAAGCGCCCGTAAACTTCTGTGATTGGCTGTTGATATATGATTCAACCAATCACAGCATCGTATTCAGACAGCCATTTAAATATGTAGTGTTCTGGCAACTCCTTTGTGACGAGTTTGTAAATGGTTGCTTTTGAGTAATTTCGTGGACGATTGTGTTTAGACTCACTCAATGCGATTCTTGATTCTTTTAGGAAGGGCGCCCACGATCAACTTTTGTGTCTTATAACAAGTCTATTTACAAAGAGTTAGGCTGCACGATTTCTGGCAAATCCATGTACCGGCTGAACAGATCCTTTCATATTTGAGAGGATCTGTTCAGCCGGTACATGGATTTCCTCAAAAGGCCATTTCAGACATCGATCCACATAGTCTTCATACGATTTCACCAAGATTATGCCAACAACACAGTGCCACCGACTCGCCTGGAGAGTTTAATAAATGACATTTTTTTAGTAAAGAGTACAATTTTAGTATTTTCATAAAAATCTTTTGATCTTTGAAGTGGTCTGTACATTTTTTTCTTTGGAATTTTGACAACCACAGACACTTCACAAACATTCAGTATCTCGTCATCCAATCATTCAAAATTCGTGTTTTATTCGTAAAAAATAATGTTTGTTCAGTAATTTTGTAGACATGACAAATTAGTTGATGTGATAAAAGTTGATCGTGGGCGCCTTGCTTGAACTTCTTGGCGCCATTATCAAAATATGTGAGGAAATGTGATAATTTCCTGTAAGTAGTAAGTAATATGTAATTACCATGAACTTTTAATAACATTCAGTATGATCCCAACTGAATACTAATGCTCTGCAGTCATTTTCCTGCCCTTGCCCTAATTTATTTGAATTATATTTTTTCTTTATGCGCCCGCGTTCTATGACCTACCGTAAGTTGCGTTGCGCACTCGGTAACCACACTGCAACAATTTGTAAATATGTTTGGTAAAAAATATAACATGGTGTTAAATGATTGGAATCGATTCAGTTGCTTATTCCGAACAAACTATATTCAGGTTTCTCATAAAGAAAAAAATAACTTTTATATACTTCTCTATTAGGCATCATCTCCCTATCCCCCCCCTCTTTACCATATCATCATTCACACATTCCATCCCTCGTTCCTCTGGTCTTCCTCTACTCTTATAGTCATCGACATTCATACTCAAAAGTCACCTCACAATATTTTCCTCATTTCTCCGTGATACATGCCCAGACCACGACAATCGATTTCCACACAACTTTTCAATATCGGTACCAATTTCAGACTTCCCCTAAAAATAAGAGGTTTTTTTTTTATATAGGAGTTTTTGGCTTGGTTGCTAAGAGCTTTGAGCCATTTCTTCGTTAATCTTCTTTTCTTTCGTAATCTATCCTAACTTAACCTATCTCCTTTCGTTTCCCGCGTGAGCCGACTAGGAGTGAGGTTTGAGGTCAAGTCATGATATGACCACTATGCTACAATATTTAAATTTTCTTTTGCAGTTTTTACTACATAAATCACGCGCTTTTATTTAGTAAACGACACTATAAACTACTTAAAAGTCCAATGAAAAATGAGCGTGACACTCATATTAGCATTCCTGCCAAACCTAAAAATAAGAGGAAGTCAGAAAGTGGCACAGATAATTAAAAGTGATAATAAAACTAATGCTCTGAAGTATGACGTCATTTTATAGAGTGTAATCATGAGATTGTTTGATGTTAAGAGTTAATGGTAAAAATTCTGTGTGTGTATATATGGAATGTAAACACTTGTATGGGTAAATTGGCTGATACTATGTTTTAGAATTATTCGATTCGTAACGTAAAATCGAAGATGCATAAATAATATTTAAATTCCATTCTGGGGGTTACTATGACGGATGTCCCATCATGGGTCCAGCCCCCTAATCGGCGAACACATTTTTGTCAAATGATTGCGACTAGTTGGGATCCTTTGGACCGAACGGACCAATGGGCGGTCCAAACGATTTTGATTCAGACAAAGATATTGGATAAATAGCGCTATCCCTCTTTTACAACGGCTTGATCATAGTTTTAACACGTGATAGTATATTTGCTAGTATTATGAAAGGCAAGTACTTTAAACAGACGCAATATGTCAAAAATAAAAACTAATGACATATTTGACGTTTTTGACATCGACTTGAATTTTGACGTATTTTGGCCTACCGGTTTCAAAACATTGGCATTTGTATAGCCGAAGTTCTTGAGTTATTTTTGGCAAGTATTTGTGTATATTTATGTAGTTAATTAAGTACTATTATACCTGAATGGAAAGCCGATATACCCACACATGTGAACAATACGATAATTCTAATAATAAGTGTATGCTATAAAATGCGAGTCTTATTAACGAGGACTGATTCTATACGCACTTTATGAAGTATAATCGATAAAAAATGCGTAACAGTGGTCCCGGATATAGAATGAAAAGTCTTAAGGCCTGATCACGTGGTACGACCACACCGCATGGACAACACAAGGGTGGTAATTTGAATGAAAATGAACAGCCCCCTAATCGGCGAACACATTTTTGTCAAATGATTGCGACTAGTTGGGATCATTTGAACCGCCCATTGGTCCGTTCGGTACAAACGATCCCAACAAGTCGCAATCATTAGACCAAAATGTGTTCGCCGATTAGGGCTCTTAGCGTTACGGTGTGGTTGTGATACGTGTGGTATAGTCGTTAAAATATAAAACAATACTTTTATAAAACAGAACTAGTTATAACTAATCGTCAACATAGACTTCTGCCGTTACGTAGAACGAAACGTACGTATGTTGCGTTAATGTAGTCAAGTTTCGATTCACTCAGTTTTTTGTTCTAACTCGTCAACCTGTAAAAGACCCATATATGAAACCTCTTTCTGTACGATCTCACTTTAATCTATGGTTTTGCATTTGTCTGGGACCGAGATAAATGCACAAAAGTCTAGTTATATTTATTGTCTTTGGGTCGTAATAAATAGAGTTCTAAAAGAATAGTCAAGTATAAACTTCAATAGTCTATGATAGATTCTTTTAAAATTTATTTCGATTCGAATTATAAAAAAATACATTTTCAACAGCTCTTGAAATCAAGTAAAAATTATAATAATTACTAGTTCTAATTTTAAATAGTCCTTTTTCTAAACTCGGATTCAAAGTTTTTTTATAATAATAATAATAATAATAATAATAATATATTTATTTGCCTAAAAACACGGTATACAAGGATGGTATCAATAAAATTTAGAACGAACATGTTTTGCCAATATAAAATAAGCATGCAAATTTTTCAGAATATAACTGACATTAACATTTTTTGTCAATGAATTCTTTTACACTATAAAAACTATTTACAGATAGCCATTCGTACATTTTCTTTTTAAATAATGTAGTATTAACGTTTTTGATATCATTGGGCAACTTATTATATAAACGTATACACATTGCAAGACAGCTTTTACTATATTTAGATAGCCTCGGAATATCACTTAGTACGAGCCTGCAGGGGTCTCGTCGGTTTCGGACACAAATGTCATTTGCTTTTACAAATAAATCTTGATGTTGCCTAACAAACATGCATATCTCATAAATATAAAGTGATGGTAACGGTAACAAACCAAGTCTTTTAAATATTGGTTGGCAGGAGTCATCCGGTTGAAGGCCACATATTGCTCTTATGCATTTCTTTTGAGCGACAAATGCTCTATTTACATCTGTACCATTACCCCACATCACAAGACCATAGCGTAGTAAAGATTCTACATACGCATGGTAAGAAATAATAGCAGTTTTTAAATTCGTTACATTTTTAACCTGTTTCAGCGCATAGACGAATTTATTAATTCTAGTGCTAACATTATCTACGTGTTCTTTCCAATTAATGTCTTTATCTATTGTAACACCCAGAAATTTGGTATGTGTTACTTCCTTAATTTTAGTTATATTCAATTTTATGTTGTATTTATTATTATTTGATTGATTAAATTGAATGTAAACTGATTTATCTAAATTCATTTTTAAATTATTCATGTCAAGCCAATTTAATAACATATCTATTGTATTATTGATATCTAATTCATGATCTGCAATGGTACTTTTCATTCTATCAGATGTCACTATGATTGTTATGTCGTCAGCAAATAATACGCATTTATGCTTGGTTATTTTTATGATGTCATTTATATATAAAATAAATAATAATGGGCCTAGTACGCTTCCTTGTGGAACACCATACTTATTAACCATATATTGCGATGAGTAGGATGTCATATCTTTAGTTTTGGTAATTTTATTGATTATGACACGTTGTTGTCTATTACATAAATATGACGATATCCACTGTAGAGGAGGTCCCCTAATCCCGATGTTCTCTAACTTATCCAGCAATATTTTGTGTGACACCAGATCGAAGGCTTTCGATAAATCAAAGAAAAGACCAGTAGTGATTTGGTTCTTGTTAATATTCGAAACTATATTTTTCATAAGGGTGAAAATGGCTAAAGACGTGGATTTATTTTTTTGAAACCCAAACTGCTCATCAATTATTATTTGGAACTTATTGCAAAAATTAACTATTCTTTTGTACATACATTTTTCAAAAATTTTGGAGAAGATAGGTACTAAAGTTATAGGACGATAATTATCGATATCACATTTATCTCCTTTTTTGAATATCGGCTTTACTATGGATAATTTTAATTTATCGGGAAAGCTCCCAGATGTAAATGACATATTGATTAGGTGAGTTAAGATCCCAGTCAGTTCATTACAGCAGGCTTTTAAGATTTTTGTGCTAATTTCATCATAGCCTTCTGCTCTGGTATTGCTTAAACACATTATTTCCTGTCGAACTTCACTTTCCAGCATAGGTTTCAAAAACATAGAGTTGACACTTATATTTTCCCTAAAGTTTGGGCCAGCACTTTGTTGAGTTCGTGCGTTATGCGTTAAATTTGCATAATGGCTGTTAAATAGAGAAGCCATTTCTACCGGGTCAGTAACTACAGCATCTTTTAACTTTATCATTTCTATGTTGTCTTTGAGGGTAGTACTATTTATTTCATTTTTAATGACAGTCCATGTGGCTTTACACTTGTTATCCTGTGTGTTAATATATTTTATATTTGCGTTCTTTTTGATCCGTAAATACATTTCTTCAGCAAATTGGAGTAATTTTTGTATCTAATTTTATTAATAGAATTTTTAGTTTTGTAATACTGGTAACGTAGCCTCCGTTTAGTTTGGCAACTTAGACGTATTCCTCTGCTTATCCACTTTTGAGTGTTTTTATTATCGCGGTTCACTCTAACTCTAACCTTGGGGAAACAGAGGTTGTAGAATAGGCTTACCAGTTCATGGAAATCACTGAATGCGGAATTTGCATCAGTATCTTGATAAATCTCAGACCAAGTAAGGTTTACCAAGCATTCTTTGAATTTACGAACGTTATCTAAGCTGTAATCTCTTTTAGAAATGTAGTATATTGGTGCTTTTTGTAGTTTATGTTTAGTAGGAAAGCTTAACATTTGCGCCGTGTCATGATCGGAAAGGTACAGGGGTAGTACAGATGATGTAGCGTTGGTAATGTTGCTCAAGATATGGTCAATACAAGACAGCTTACGTGTAGGAACAGTTATATGGATTTTCAAATAATAATTGTTACACAAATCTTGCAATTCTTTTGTAATGTTACCTTTTTTCAATGTATTTATATTTATATCACCGGCTATAACTAAATTTACTTTAGATTTGTATTTTTTTAGCAAATCGTGTAAAAGTTTATGCAATTTTGTTAAAAACTGATTTGGATCAGATTGGGGCGTTCTATAAACACATATAATTACAAGTTTAATATTTGTTACCTCTACACCACATGCTTCAAACGTGTTCTGAGTGGCATAGTTTTTTACGAATATTAATTCTTTGTAATTTAAGCCTTTTTTAATTAATATACACGTGCCACCTCTTTGTTTATCTCTACAGAAGCCAGCAGCCATTTCATAATTGTACAGTTTTACGTAGTTTTCACAGCCTTTTTTTAAAAAAGTTTCAGATAGACATATTACATCTGGGTCAACGTTTACTTCTTTTAACTCTTGAATTGTGATTTCTAACAGTTCTTGTTTGGATAACAAACTGGCGATATTTTGGTGAAATATTCTAAAGTGATGTGTTGTGTTGTTTTGAGATACGAAAAAATGAGTCGCGCTTGTTTATCACAGGAAAGTAATAGGGTATAGTTCCTATTTTACCCTTTTCGTTACATTGTAAAGAGAACCTATCCGTGTTTGATCTATTCTTAATACGACTGAAGTAATAGGGAATTGTGCCTTTTTTGGGTTCGCTTGTTGAAACGTTTAATTTAGAACTTGATTTGTTACTCGCTATTATTTTTCGAATTTCACTCGGATTTAAATATTTATCACTATAGTCACAGTAATCTATGATATAATTTATGGACTCACAAACATCGGAGAGTTTCGTGGATGTTTCATTTAAAAAGTGACATTTTCTATATTTATTACAAATATTCTTTATACAATAGTTTAACTTACGGACATTGAGGTGCATGTTATTGACGACATTTAACACAATAACAGTATTATTTAAGAATGTATTGAGTATAATTTGCAATTGTGACAATAATAGTTTTGGATTTTTATCATTTTCGCCTATGCATATTATAATTTTGTCTTCATTTGTCAATTTGGTATTTCTGCAGTTTGCTATTATTTCACTGCAAGGCGCATTTGGCTTTGTAATAGAGACGAGTCTGTATTTCTCATATTGTGTATTTGTCCTTGAGTGTGAGATGGCCGCTGCAAGTCCGACGCAGCGCTGAGTACCAAAAATAAACATTTTTCTTTTAGTCTGTCCGTCTGTGGTAGCAATTTTCTGAGGACTGGCGGTGTTTACTACATTTCGCTTTATTTCCAGACGAGCGACAGGTTCAAAAATATTGCAACTATTCTGCATTAGGGTCGTAATACGGTCCATGAGGGTTGCTATTTCTAGTTGCGCAACCTTCAGTTGCTGCTGCAGATTAACAATTTCTTGTTCCAAGAATGGCACATGTTCATTGCTGTCAGTATCGACGTACGACCTGGATACAAGTCTGGATGTTAAGGACGGTGTAGAGAGTATCTTGTGTTGATTTGACAAACCTTGCCACTTTTTCTTTTTAGTGCTTGTAGTCGGAGTTGCAAACATGGAGGGTGACTGGCATAAAGATTTTAGTGTTTTATTTTCAGTTTCTAATTTATTTATTTGCTTATGTAGCTCGGTGTTTTCCAATAATATATTTCCTAATTCATTCTCAGCGATTTCGAGTTTTAATGTGAGCTGAGCGATTGTTTCCTTCATTTCTGAGACTAATACTAAGTCAGACACAGTACCGTCGACACTCATTGATAACTGTTTATTGGGAGTACATGGTTCACTAGATATCTCGCACTCCGTCAGTATATGGGAATCAAGTATATCTGCTGTATTTTGAATCGAAGATAGGCGATTCACCGCTTTATCCTGTACTACATCTTGTATACATTGAGATTGTTCTATCGGTGAGGGTGTTTTTATGGAAGTTAATTTTTTTCTCACGGTAACATTGGTTGTACTGTCGGTATTAGCGTATTTTTTATTTTTGATACACACCTTACATCTCCACTTTTTTTTAGATTCTGCGTCTTTAAGGCGATACGTTTGTTCTGGATACCCGTCGCATTCCAATTCATATCTATTGTCACAGGCAGAGCACAAAGCAGTAGTTTTTATGTTTACACTTTTTTTGCATTTAAAGCATGTTACTAGTGCTGCCACTTTGCTATTACTTTTTGCATTTGTGTTTGATGACATTTTGTGTGATCGTATTAGTTGAGCAATAGTAATATGTATTATGAGCTTCTAATTATATTAGAACATGCTATATTATATTCCAAATAATTAATATTGAGACTGACGAAAAGTGATGTTGTGTCACTGGGGTTTGAACTCGTGACACTCGTGTGAGGCTGAATTGCAAAAGTTGACGTACGTTAGCAACTACGCCAATCAAGCCTAACTAAGCGTGCCCAATTTAATGACCAGTTGCCACAAATCTTTATTCTTTTATTAGTTGATGACATGTGACGGTTTGAATTCAAATCACTATGAGTCACTTTTTCACTAGGTTTTTGTTATCGTTTTTATTTTATTTACTACACTAATTGTTATGATAATTAAGGAACACACAATGTTTATTTAGTTTATTACTGTTGTTCTTGTCCGTATTTGTTATTATAAAACGAAGTATCTTGATCACAGTATATTGTGTTGTAAGTTCACTGTATTAATTTGTATTACCGTGTATTAAATCCGTGGATAACACTATCACAGGTTAATTAGGTGATGTTTGCTTGGTTCACTTATTTTTATTCGTTTATATGCACTTATAATAATTTTAACAAATTTTAAATTACGGAGCGGTTTTGACACGTTAGACTAGATGCAGAGCCATCTACTCATACAATGGCAACACTAAGCAGTAGATTTCGAAGCAATTTAGACTGTGATCT
Source organism: Sesamia nonagrioides (assembly GCA_017933935.1). Taxonomy (NCBI): domain Eukaryota; kingdom Metazoa; phylum Arthropoda; class Insecta; order Lepidoptera; family Noctuidae; genus Sesamia; species Sesamia nonagrioides. The sequence goes on from JADWQK010000188.1 coordinate 4,977,839, forward strand.
GTAAGAATTTTTAGTCGACCTCGAGTATTCAAAATTTTTGATCGGATGAATTTTATAGATTTAGATTTTTTTTATAAAAAAAAAATAACTTATAAATTTAGCACATATAGTGCGGGCTCATGAAATTATGAAAAAAAAAAAACCCAATAGTCGACTAATGAAAAACACACTTAAATAGTTGTTGCCTTTTCAATACAGTCAGGACTGCATTTTCCTTCTTAATAAAATAAGGATAGTAGTATGTAATTAATATCCAGAGAGAATTTTGATGTAAAAATAAACGAGGCCTAAAGGGCACTAAAAGATATCTATCGCTTTTATATGGATAACTCTCTTGGCCCAAAAGTGCGTGATCCAGATCAAAGAATTTCATTGGTTCAAGTATTTTGGTGACGAAAAAAACTTTCTACTAAGAAATTATATGTAAGTTTGCTTTTTATAAGATTCAGTGGAAACTGATTTATTTGGAAATATTGTTATTATCGCTTTATTAATCGTTTTTTGAATATGAAGCAATAATTTGAATTTATGTAGTTAAGTTATTCATTTTTAAAGAGCTTATTATAAAATGCGTTAGTAATTTTCTAGCTTAGTTTCTTAGTTCATTAATTAGACTTATAACGAGTCATTAGACTGCCATTTATTTATGAAAATTTATATTTTAGGCATTAATATTATTTGATGAAAGACTATTTCTGCATTTTTATTTTTAAAATATATTTTATTAATTGGCAACACTAAAATCGGAGTCGCCAACATTTCGGCCAAAGGGAATAATTTGATGTACTTCTTATTACGTAGTAATGTAGGCTTCAAGTTAATTTGACTGCTTTGAACCTTTGACTGCATTTTTAAAGCTATTTAGCTGTACTTAGAAATGTTATAGGTATGTTGTAAGAGGAACTGTGGTAGAGCCCGATTCAAGCTGTATGACTGCTCTGTGCTCGCTGCATAGTTACTCACCCCCTTAGGGGGATGACGGGTGGGGGCCGTTGACACGTGGATTTGTTACTGGGCATTTCCTCAGGCACCATAAAGTTTGCATCGGGGGGGTTTTGTAGTCATTTTAATTTATATGACTTATTGATTGACTGTAAAGAAATGAAATGATGTATTTTGGAATCCTTTTGGTACAAATTGTCGAAGTAGTGCCAAACAATTACCTAAATAACTTAACACAAAATTACTCGGTCACAACTAGATGCTCATTGCATAAAGTACGGACGACACCAGGTCAAGCTACCCGAAACTGTGAAATATTCCCAGTCAACTTTGAGCCTTAATGCTTTAGAGATAAAGTTGAAAGTCTAATAAAGAAATCTGATAGTTTGATGTGCTGTCATCTGTACTTTAAACTTTGCATTTTTTATTAATTATTTTATTGTTTATATATTTTACAGTGGCAGATGTTCCTTTTCTTAGATATTAAATTCTAATTGCGTCACAAATTGAATTTCTACTATTTTATACGCTTAGATAAATTATTTTGTAGATATTAAGGCTTTTACAGACGACGCTTGTTATACAGTTATCAGCGAATGCTATGACTTGCATTGACGGGTATAGAAACTCTGAAGGAGTTCTCGCCTGTAAGAGTCTTATTATTTTTCATAAAAATTCTTCGTAAAGTCACAATAATATCCAAATGTACAGATGTTTATTTTTAGACACGAACAAGCACTTTTATTGTACAGAAAACTTAGCAATGTTAATTAGTATCACAAAGTGCACTGTTAACTTATCTACCGAGTGGCGAAGATAATGTATGATAATGCTATGTTTTTTTTTAAAGCCACTACCTAAACCAAGCTTTGTTTAACTTTTGGTCTTTTGATCCATAGTTAGACTCTACTAATATTGTTATAAATTGTGTTTAATGGTTTTTTTTTGCAAATGTGTTTTTTTTTTCATTAAATTTTAGGTTTTGGATTTTTTTTTTTTAACTAATACATAGTTCATTATTTGAGTATTAGCAATAATTAATACATATATTATTAGGGCCACGGGTAGTTTTAAAGAGATACATGGGTTTGTGAAGAAACACGGGTGGGTTTTATTCAGTAAGTCTGACTCGCCCTTCCGCTCCGCCAAGAGCGGGACCTCTCATTTGGTGATTTCTCATCCAAAACAAAAATAAAGTAAGAATTGATCAAGTTAACACTTTTGTCTAAAATCTGACCATTAGTTACTACTTTTATCAATTGTTTGAGTTTACTATGGATCAAAAAATTGGCTCATAGGGCAGATATTTCAGTATTTTTTTAATCGTCAGATGTCTCTTAATAGAAGTGTAATTATTGTTGTTTGGCAGCTTTTCTTCAGAAAATATGTCAAAATTTAACAATTAAAGATTTATTTTTCAGTTATAGCTAAGTTATAGTGCTATTTCAAATCAACAATTTTCGATTTCTCAAAAAGTTATTTCCACAATATAAACCCATATTCATTTTATTAATATATATGAATTATGTTTTGATGCTATATACCTCGATACATACCCATACTTATTAATACTAATGTACTCGTTTACATTTGTTTTTTATGAATACCCAGCACTGAATAATTATGATATACCTACCTATGTATTCTTAAGTAATGTTAGATTGTACGCAAAATGCGCGCTTTGACATGCAGTTGCGGACATCAGACAATTAGCGCATTTATAAGATCGTTCCCAAACTATCGAAGTCTCATTTAGTCGAAAATATAATCAATATATGTACTTACAATACATTGATTGTCACTGAGACGAGACCACTTTGATATGAACGTTTTTAAGTACTAGAATTTGTCCTAAGGGCTTTATATCGCAAAACTTTACAATTTACACAATTGGGTTGTGTCCTAAAAAATAATTTAATGTCCATCAGATAGATTCATAAAAAATATTGAACACGTTTTTTTTTTATTTTTTCTTTCATTCAAATACTTAGGAAGATATATTGATTTGAAATGTCACATGACGTCACGCCGTGGCACAAAATCTACCACGGCGTGACGTAATTAGCCCCCACTACGTAACTTTAATACTCTATATCTTAGTAGTTTTTGGTAATTTCAACATAATAAAAAATACGGGTCTTAATTTTTTTATGATCTATAAGAGTGACTAATTATTTTCTTGAGAATAACAATAATATGATAGAATTCTTTCTATGAGAAGGCCTTCGATTCGATTGAGACTTGGGCGGTGCTACAGTCTCTCCAGCGGTGCCAAATTGACCATCGATACATTGAGGCGTAGGCAGCGTAGGGAGACCCCCAACAAGGTGGACCGATGACCTGGTGAAGGTCGCGGGAAGCCGATGGATGCGGGCAGCACAAGACCGGTCATCGTGGAAAGCCTTGGGGGAGGCCTTTGTCCAGCAGTGGACATCTATAGGAAAGAATTATTTTCTTTGATTTTCATTCCTTGGACACGTCCCTGTTGCAATTAAAAATTCTTACTAATAGTAATTGTATTGACAAATCTACAATTAATCATACGTGTTTCTATTTTCAGTTACGTAAATATTTTTCAACAATTTTGTAGTGCTACAATACTTAAAAGTAAAGTTTTGTGGTATATTTAGGGCCCTCCCGTATTATTTAAGGAGTGTTAGTCAATGGCCCCGGCTTCCTTATTCACAAACTAAACAATATATAAGTTCAGTCCATCTTTTTCTTTCTATTCTATTAAGAAAAGGACTAAAACTAAACATCAATTTAGTCCTGTCAAATCAGTTTTTCCATAGACATAGATATACCATAGATAATTTAGACGCGATTAAAAACATGGCCACTAAAATTACGTCAATTTACATCAGGCGAGGACTAATTTGACAGACTAAACTCATATTTATCTTCTATGCTTTTCTTAATGAAATATACAACGTGTAACATAAAGGGCATATATACTCGTACATAACAAAGCCGTGGCATCTTTACATGATATCAAACGATATTGAAAGGGTTTTTTAATCCTATCTCTTTATGTTAGGAAGTTATGAGGAAAAACACCGCCTGTGATAGGCTACTATCATACTAGTCGCACAGAGATATTGAAGACATTTATCGGATTTTGGCAAGTAACGTGACGGGTAACGAGTAGTTATTAACGTATGTAGTGTGCTGCCACGTTTATGATTTGATTTTAAGAAACACACAAAACCGAAAATTTGGTACCAATTTTTTGAGTATTTTATTTTGAGTTGAAACCCTTCCGATATCGTTTGATATCATCTAAAAATGCCATGCCCTTGGTATGTATATACCCTTTTTGTTACACGTTGTATAGAAAAAGATGTATCAAACATACAAATTAGTTTGTGAACAACAAAATCGGGGTCAATGTGCCCCAATTAGGATATCAACTAAGACTAAGCTTCGCCTTCCTCCTTCTATACATAATAGTCGTAAGTCATGTAAGTGAGATGTGTATTTTTTGTATTACGTTGAAACATGTTCTCTGTATGTACCTATATTATTGCAATATAATTTTATGTGTATGGTGCTCCATTGTATTGTAATTTGTAACATAGGTTTACATTTGTATTCTAATATTTTCAAAATAAAGCAAGTCCTAGATTCCGGAGTTCTTAGTTTTTCTTTTTTATATAAGTTATAAACTAGCGCTTGACCGCAATCCCGCCTGATGGTAAGCAGTGATGCGATCATTAATGGTAAAGCGCGCTAGTTTATTAAGAGCCTATTCACTCTAGCCTTGAAGACACTCAAATTGTAATGTGACGGAAACACCGTCGCCGGCAAATTGTTCCAGTCCCTCGATGTACGCGGTATAAAAGAGGAAGCGAAACGCTTCGTCTGGGTCGCAGTGGTGTCAACAACGTAAGGGTGGAAACTCGCCGTACGACGGGTCGTCCGATGGTGGAACGGAGATGGGGGAATTAAATCATGCAATTCCCTTGCACACTCACCAGAATGCATCCTATAGAAGACCGAAAGGCTGGCTACTCTACGCCTGTGCTCCACGCTTTGGAGACCGTTTCGAGTTAAGTCTGGGTCGCCGATCAGCCTCTCCACTGAATCCAAAGTATCCAGGTGACATTTCGCAGCACCAGCCCAAATGTGGCTGTAGTACTCCACACACGAGCGGACCTGTGCTTTGTACATTAGAAGCTGCCCTGGTGTGAAGTACCGCCGGACCTTTGTGATAACGCCAAGTTTTCTGGCAGCCATCTTGGCCTTGGACTCAATGAACCGCCCAAAGTTAAGGTTCGAGGAAATCTCTACTCCCAAAAGCTGAAGGCTGGTGCACTCCAAGGATACATTCCGGAAAATAGGAGCCAAGGTGAACGGGCTCCTTTTGGCGGTGAAAAGACACGCCTGTGTTTTGGCGGCATTGAATGCTACAAGATTGGCTTTGCCCCATTCGGAGACTGCCTGTAGTGCAGCACCCGTACGCTCTACCATAGCCTCTCTTTCGGAATGGATTGTTTCCTTACTAGCCCGAGCTTCCGGCAGGTATCTGTCCACAACTGTTCTATCATATGCATACCCATAGATACCGGACATCAGCAGTTTTTATTTACTACCATTTATTGCCTCTAGTGCAGGCAATATGTTGGAGACACTTACAAGGTTTGTATAAACGTGAAAATCTAGACCCTAAAGTGCATATTTTAAGAACTAAGACCTAATAAGCGTGTTTTACGTTTATATTTTTATCTTTTTAGCCCTACGATTTTTTCTAAATCTGTTTTGTACACAAATATGCACAAATTCAAAACAACGTATGTAACAATCTACAGCTCTCTATGTAAGCGCTTTATATGAAAACTAGCTAATGGCCAAACGTTCGCGCAGCGGAAACTTTAATTTCTCCGAAGTTTATGCATGCACAAATTTTATTCATACATACACAATTACACACTAATTTTTGGACATCTCTTTTTTCTAAAGTCAATGGATTAAAAAAAGGTTCCGCCAGGACAACGTTCGCCCAGCGGAATCAGTTTTTGGTGAATTTCTCCACAATGGCTGCGTGCACAATTTTTTTTACCATTCACAATTAGGTATACGACGTCATACACTAAATATCTGCATATTTAAAATCTTTAAATTCAACAACATTCCGCTGCGCGAACGCACACTAAATCGGGAGCGTTGTGCATCATGTTACTGATATGAAGCAATAATTTCCAATCAATCCGGTGAAGGTCGCGGGCAGCACAAAACCGGTCGGCGTAGAAAGCCTTGGGGGAGGCCTTTGTCCAGCAGAGGACATCTATAGGCTGAAGAAGAAGAATTATTATTTAATTTAAATCAATTTTTAGGCCGCCTGAAAATAGTATTTATGTAATAGTACCTAATCGGTCGGGCGGAAACAAGGTGCCCGCCTTCAACGGGTGGGTCATGCCGGTTTTGATGAAAGAAATAGTATTTATTGTGAACTATCTTTCCGCCCGCGGCTTCGCCCGCGTGGAGTTCGGTTATATCGCGCTTTTTAGATTTCCCTCGGGAACATCAAATTTTTCCGGGATAAAAGGTAGCTTATGTTCTTTCTCAGGGTCTAAAGATTGTCTGTGGCAAATTTCATCAAAATCGGTTGAGAGGTTTACGCGGGAAAGCGTAACAGACAGACAGACAGAGTTACTTTCGCATTTATAATATTAGTATGGATTATTCGGCATACTCAAATGAACTCAACCGCGCGGTAACGAACGCGGCCGCTGCGTAAAGAGGCACGGGTTCGATCCCCGCGCAGTGCAAATATCTGTATGCATGAATATGAATATTTGGTCTTGGCCGTGCCTCGGAAAGCACGTTGTTGGTCCCGGTTGCCATACGAACATCTAATGGCAGTCGTTACGGGTTGTTAGAGCCCTCAAAAGTCCAACAATTGATCTAACTTCAATGCTTCGATATCGCCTTCGGGTTGTGGAAAATATCGAAGTTTAGCCAACATCAGCAGTTAGACTGGTGAAGCGGACCCAAGACTCCAAAGCTGAAAAGCTGGGACTGGGATTAACGCTGAGATGATGATGATGTGTGCGGCAGGATCGAATATATACCCGAAACATTTGAATTTAATCACGAAACAAGAAATTTGTTCATTAATGTAAATATTTAAAGTAGGCTTCCTTGCAACGAACATTCGGTTACTACAGTCGATTCATTAGGTAGGTATATATCCATCTTTCCATTTCTCTTGTAATCATTTAAGAACTCATGTAACACAGGTAGGTACATAATAATTGTTCTGTATAAGGAGAATGAAGAATTCTATGTATTTAAATTACTGCCGTAAACAACATTTAGAAGGGTAAGGTTTTCATTTCATTTATAACCATATAAAGGATGTATCTGACATCGACGCACAAACGAGTACCATGGATCCAGTACATGATTCTGAGCCCCCCAGTGATGGAATTTTTAGTCGGCCTTTTCATGATTTAAAAAAATATATGTATGTAGTTTTTTTTTCACTTCAGACCGTTCACAATTGCTATACTTTTATAACCCAATAATACTTTAAAGTAAAAATTAAATAATTCGCTAATTACACAAAAAAAAAGCGCAATGAAAACAAAACCCGAAAAACTATTTATCAGCTGATTTAATAGAGTTCACATCAGGGATCAACGTCATACCTACAAACCCGCACGGCGGCACGCTTGCAACGTTCAAAAGCCAAGCCGACACTTTTTTTAAAGTGTGTATTCTGTAACCGTTCATTAACGACATAAATGACTATCATAATTTGATTAGTGGCATGCGGTCTAGCCTTTTCGCGAAGTTTGCGTTACGATGTCAGATACACCCTGTATGTAATCATTGGTACATAAAACAGGTACAGTATAAGTTTTGGCCCTAAAACCTAGCCGAATACTTTTGCCTATTATTGTGCTATTTGGTCAGGGGGCTCGCTGTTTATTCGATATTTGGTAAACTATTCGTTGCAAGCCTGTCGCGGGCCGCAGTCCATGGACAGCTCAGGTGTAAATGAAACAATTGTTATTTATATTAAAAAATGTAATAATAATGGTAAATTTTTATTTAATTCATAATTAATCAACAACATTTATTCTTTTACAATAAAATACTGTTATCCATGTCCTGTGTTTCCTCTCAAAATGTCAGAGAATACTCCGTGCCGGGGGAGAGGTATTTTGTTTACGATATCGGGAACAACCTGCAATAAAATTTAAGTATAACAATTGACAAGTCACTAAATAACAAAATAATGAGACAAGGACGCACCTTGCCTGAGGTAGCAACCGCGGTGCGGGAGGAGTGTGATGACGAATAGGCTATTTGACAGTATGAATTTTTTTGTGATTATTTGCTTTAAATGCATAAAATGAGGGTTCTTTATGTCATTTACATGAGTTTTAATAAAAATAATAACAATTAATATATCCAAAAACACAAAAATATGTTTGACTTTTTGTATCTCGCGCCACATATTGTGAAACGATCCGGATTGGCTAAGGTCACGATGACGTCATACGCGCATCAGCACTTGTTGTTGTTCTGTGTTCTCAGGTGTTTTATCGATGTATATGTACAACCCGGTACAGCACACCACTTTTAAACCATTTTATTAGATAAACAACAACAAATAACAGATAAGTACAAACACCACTGCGGAACCGAAAATCGTTTATATCGTCTTATTTGAATTTTAAATTTTTATTTGCATGTTTCTTACGAAATACGTATTTAAAAATAAAAAAAAAAATACTTTCGGTGAACTTCTTAAGAAGTTCACCGAAAGTATTTTTTAACCGCAACCAATTCAAGATAGACATCCTCCTCCTCCTCCCCAACCTCGCTCAACTGCCGTCATCCTTCCTATTCCTAAGTTTTTTAAGTGAATAAGCTTAATAAACTAGTGCGCTTTACCATCAACGATTGCATCATTGCTTACCATCAGGCGGGATTGCAGTCAAGCACTAGTTCATAATTATTTAAAAAAAAATACCCTATTTTCACCCCACTTGTACCGCGCAGCTACCTCGGGAGTCCGAGGCCAACCTCTCAGTTTGGCGGTCGGCCTAGACAATATGTAAAGAATACCCCGTCCGACCCAAAAGGATAATAAAGGTTAGGTAAACACATGACCAAATAAATTATAAAAATTTACATAATCATCATAGTCACAATACTAATGTATTGTGAAATAATCTTTTTTTTTTTCTGCGAATTAATTCCAACTTCCCCAAAATTTGGTATTTTTAAAAAAGTGACAACACTTTTATTGGTTTATTGGTTGTAGGTAGCGGGTTGGTGGCTTTTATTGTTTGTTGTTGTATGAATGAATGTACAATACTGGCGGCATTTTGTTTGACCGCGTGGCCTGCCCCCCTTCGCCCGCGCATTTATGCCTACCGCACATGTATTAAGTTACCTCGCTTTTTCGAAATAATATTTATTTTTGTAGGGGGATTATTTTTAAGTTTAGCCCTGCTTTTTAGGCATTATTAGAATCAGATATCGATACCTAACAATACCTTCACGGATCGGACAGGGTTTTCTTTACATTTTGTATACCTATACAGTGCTAGAAACCAACATAAGATCAAATTAACTAGATGTGATGTATAGAAATAAAATCCTCGGATGCAATGGGCACCAAAATCTGAACATGATCTGATTTTCTTCGCAAGCGGTCATTGATTGACCTCAGAGTTCTTTCGGCATTTCTTCACAGGGAACATTTAGCTTGGAAAAGCCAGCACCAGATATTTAGAGAACTAAACATTAACATCCATTTATAAAACGGTCTCACCTTTATACGAACTTCTCTGGGCATAAACTCGTCAAAGAATTCGTAGAACTCAAAGTGCGTGCGCACAACTTCAAGCCGGGCGAATTCTTGCTTTAGAACGTCGACGGCGTCGGTCGGCGCTACGTCGTGACGACGGAGGTCTTTAGCGAAGAAGTATATCGTTTCTACTAGCTTCTCGGCTCTAACGCGTGCTTTGTAGTCGTATCTGTTAGTGATAGAAAAATAAATATTATCAGAAAGATGTAGTGCAACACAAGACCATAGACAAATGGATAAAAAATTGACTTGGTTCAACAGATGCAAAATACGAAAGCACAATAATCTATACTAATATATAACTGGAGCACAGGCGTAGAGTAACCAGCCTTTCGGTCTTCTATAGGATACATTCTGGCGAGTCCATCTCCGTTCCACCATCGGACGACCCGTCGTACGGTGACTTTTCACCCTTACGTTGTTGACACCACTACGATCCGGACAAAGCATTTCGCTTCTTCTTTTATACCGCGTACATCGTGGGACTGGAACGTTTGCACTACAATTTGAGTGTCTTCAAGGCTAGAGTGAATAGGCTCTTAATAAACTAGCGCGCTTCATCATCAACGATCGCGTCACTGCTTACCATCAGGCGGGATTGCAGTCAAGCGCTAGTTTATAACTAATAAAAAAAAAAAAAACAAATTGAAGCCTGCAGACTACCTTTCTGGTGGATAACCATCTCATTATAATAATATTTTTAATTTAGCTCACCTGGCTTCCAGTTTACTTTCCAAGAACTTGTACAGTCTGTTAGTGATCCACGACGCGTTGTTCGGCCGGAACCTCTTGGGGGGTTTATACTTCATATCCTCTATCACTTCTGAAGGCAATTCGCCGAATGGAATGAGACACTCCAACTGTTTCTTAGCTTTGCTTTGCGTAGGCTTGGCGCGGCGTGGGGCCGGCTTATTAGGTACTTTGAAAAGGTTTAGTGAGTTCGTAACGGAGCTTTTCAAGGAGTTTCTTATTGCCTGTTCCTGTAATATGAAATGCGGGAATAGTTTAGTACTTAATCTGAGTGAAATCGACGAGGCAATGTTTTCTTTCTTTCGAATAATTATAAACTAGTGCTTAACCGCAATGCCACCTGATGGTAAGCAGAGATGCAATCATAGATGGTAAAGCGCGCTAGTTTATTAAGCCCATTCACTCAAAAAAACTGAGTGGGTAGGAAGCAAAACGGCAGTTGAGCGAGGTGATGCAGATGCGCCAGAGGGAGATTGGTTTAGAGACCCTCCACGACCAAATTCCCGACACAACATTTGGCGCATCATACCCGGCACACTCATAGCAACACAACTGCTCAGACCCGTCCTCCGTACGGCTTCACCAGACATTATCGTCGGAACATGACGAATCGCTTGGCGGCAAGACTTTGTCTGGCCGGTGGTAACTTCTGCCGGCAGCCGATGATACGGCCAATATGAGATAAGAAAAAAAATATGTATGATACAGGATAATGTTTTAACTTACCATTTTAAGTTTGTTCTCAATATTCTTTTCCTTCAATTTCTGCAAATAAATCTCAAGCGTTGTCTGCCGCGTTCGCCTCGACACTTCATGATCTGACTCCGCAATGTCTTCCACATGATGATTAGAATCCTCCGGCATCTCTGTAGAATTTGCTAGAGGAAACTTAACAGTTTCTGATTGCATTTCCAAAACTTCTGTCTGTCTTTTAGCAGATTTCTCCATTACTAAGGCACGTAAAGACTTTCTAGGAGTGAAATCTTTTCCAAAAGTTTGTCGTAACGTTTTGCGGGTAGTTCTATGTGAATCCCAGCCGGATCCTTCTGCGCTTGAGTTTTGAGTTGCATCAGAAAAGCCTGCGCTATTTCTAGATGGTGCTAAAATTGGTTTAATATTGAGATTCTTGATCATACTGTTAGATTTTCTGACACTGGTATTTCGGCCTTTGACTGAGAAAGAGTCATTTTGGTTGGTCTTACTATGTAGGATCAACTCTGGGGATTTATTTAAATTCTTCTTTCTGTGTCTGCCTGTAGTATCATGTGTTACGTTTGGCGATTCTTCAATTTCTTCACGTGATTTATCAATCTGTTTTTCTTCACGGCTTTCTTCTTCGACTTCTTCATTTTCATTGTCTGATTCTTGTTTACTTTCATTGTCCGATTCATGTTCACCATCATTATCATCAACTTCCATTTCATCAGCTTGATTGTCATCGGAAATTTCTGGATCACTGGTGATGTCTTTGTCAGCCTCATCACTATCGTTCATTTGATGATCACCTTCAGCTTGCTCGCTTTCGGCTTCACTTGCAACTTCATGATTTTCTTCTTCGTCATCTTCAACTTCTTGGCTTTCGTTTGCAAAAGCTTCATTCGCCTGACTCTCATTGGCTGCTTCTTCCTTCTCTTCATTCATTTCTTCGTCGTCCTCTTCGTCGGAAGCATCAGCATCTACTTCTTTGCTTTCCTCCTCGTCAACTTCCTGACTTTCATTAGCTTCATTTTCTGTTTCTTGGCTTTCAATTGCTTCTTCTTCGTCTAGTCCCGTTTCGTTTGCTTCTGCTTCGATCTCTTGGCTTTCATTTGCCTCTTCTTCCATTTCTTGGCTTTCGTCTATTTCTTCTTCGTCATTTTGGCTCTTATTTACTTCTGCTTCGACTTCTTGGCTTTCATTCACTTGTATTTCAATTTCTTTATTCTCATTTACTTCGGCCTCGACTTCTTCGCTTTCATTCCCTTGTTCTTCGATTTCTTGACTCTCATTTACTTCGGCGTCAACTTCTTGACTTTCATTCTCTTGTTCTTCGATTTCTTGACTCTCATTTACTTCAGCCTCAACTTCTTGACTTTCATTAGCTTCATTATCTTCTTCCTTGGCTTCATTAGGTTCTTCCTCGTCTTCGTTTTCTGTTTCCACATTTTCAACTTCTTGGCTCTCATTTTGTTCATTTCCTTGACTGACTTCATCTTCGTTTTCTTCGCTTTCAATTGAGTCTTCATTTTCTTCACTTTCACTTACCAATTCTTTATTTTCTTCACTTACATTCACTTCATCTTCTTTTTCCACTTCTTCATTAATATCTTTCTGACTCTTGTTAACGTCTTCATCAAACTTTTGATCTACAATTTCTTCACCAGCCGCCGGCTCTGTTTCCTGTTCTAGATTGCCGTCTACCTTATCACCCGCAGAACATTGATCAGATTGGGATTCTACCGATTCTTCAATTGTTTTTGCTGGTTTTAGTTGCAATGATATGCTAGTCAAATTGGATTTGTTACTCTTTGATTGATTGATTTCAGGTTCTTGGCCATCTTTTTCCAAGACCACAATATTATTTTTCTGGTGTTCGTTGAGGTCATTGTGGACCACATCTTCTTCATCATTTTCAAATTCTAATCTGAAATTATTTTCATCATCTTCCTGTTCATTTTCTTCAACATCATTTGAACCAGTCTTATTTACTTTATCATGTACTTTGAGAGTAACTGTAAGTCCTTTTTCGTTTATACTTTTATTTGTAGCTGTGGTGTCTGGAAGACTCTTGTTTGTTGATTTGTTAATGACCCGTGTTACGTTGTTTATAGCATTTACGACATTTTCTTCAGATTCTACATTGGTTTCCATGGCTGTTGAACTATTTCTTGTCGCAATTTTATTTTGTCTTTGAGATTTATTAAGTGTTGTGTTTTGTTGATCTGTCGCTGACTTAGATGGACTTGTTTCGAATTCATTACCTTCAGAAGATATTTTACTTCGCGATTTGTTGCTCTTGCCATCTTGTTTTTCAGGAGGATTAATGTTATCGTCACATTTCGAGGCAGTCTTTAACATACTTCTTGTAATCCTGGAACTGTTTAATGATTTTTCTTTGATATCTGGCGAAGCTTTAGAATTATTCCTAGAAGTAACAGTTTTATCAGATTGCTTTGTTTTATCAGAAGTTGAATTGGTTTGTAGGGTTCCTACTTCAGATTCCTTAGCTTCCGATAGTTTACTGAGTCTAGCTCGTTTTATTGGTGTATGCTCAGCCAACATATTATCTTCCAGTTGATTCTCAACCATTGTCGAGGATGGTAAGAGCATCCTAAAGTCCATTTCTATATCAGTTGTTATACTTGATGTAGGAGATGCGTCCCTGCCTTTAGATACCGAACTAATTCGTCTCTGTTCAAGTTTCTTTTGAAAACCAAATACCTTAGGTTGTATTTCAGGTATTTCGTCCTCACTTTCAGATACAATGAAGTCAGCAAACATATTCTTTCTTTTGTTGGCTGGTCGGTTACCAAAGATGTTCCTAACTTGGGGTTTAGGATCTGCTTGTACATTTTCCTTAGTTTTATCAGCAGCTGTTTTATTTGGAGATATGTTCAGTAAGGCAGATGGAAAAATGGGTTTAGACCTCTTTGCATTTTGAAAGAGTTCTCTTGTTCCAACATTTACTGTCTTATCAATGTTTGTAGTGTTGGTGTTGTGGAGTTTGGCCAGTGATTCTCTGTTGTCTATGAGTTGGCCAAACTTCTTTTGAGGTTGGTTCTCTTTTTCTTTAAATATTCTTTTTTGTGGGAGAACTATGCTGTGGATTGATTCATTGTCGCTGCTCTCTGGTAGATCAAGGGTGAGGTTCTTTTTTTCTTGGCTGAAAAAGAAAAAAATAACTTTAAAGACCAACAATCTTATGGGCATATTGCAGAAATAGTTTTGTTATTGTATATGTATTTTACAATGAACCTTTTACGACGTAAGCATAAGTAACTTTCATGAGCAAGAGTTATTTTAATAGATATGGTTAAAGTTACATAATAAGACAGAATTACTTGTATTCTTAAAATTAGCAAAGTGCACCAGCAAGTTTAAATTGACAAGATTTTAAAATTATGAAAACAATTTGGGATCAATAGACAGATTCAGAGCAATTTAGACCATATTTTATTTCTGTAAAAAGGTTGTAAAAGAAGGAAAGCATTAAATTAATCACATTTTAAAACTAGATATGTAATGTCTTCCTACAGAATTTTTGGAGTATTTTGCTATGCACAAATTGTAATGTCAGTTTTTTTTTTATATCATTATTATTTTTTAAATAATATTATTACTCGTTCATTATTTTATTTAAAAAATAATAATAATGTTGCTTATATTTATACATTTATGTCCCTTCTTGTTGTGTACCTAGTGTAAATATTTCCACACAAATGTATTTTTGTTATCAAATAAATGACTTGAACTTTGGGCAATTTTGCGCACACATACTAGAATGGAAGTAAAAATTGATGAATGGGATAGATGTAGCTGCAGATATTCATGGATAAGGCTTTTATTTCTGAGTAACATACCATAATGAGCTTTTCCTTTTTTCTTAGGAAACCAATGCCCCCACTAGGAATTTCTCCTATATCGTGGGTGCGTTTACAAACATATATTATAAACTCACATACACAAACAGTCAGACCCGGAACAACTCATTGTAGGCCATACAAATATTTGTTCCATGTGGAAATTGAACCCGCGATATGCAGAGCAGCACTCGATTGCTCAGCCACTGCACCAATGGCCACCAGACAGTTACATAATGCTGGTAGGAATAAAGTATTATAAACAAGTTACCTCAAAACTTCAATGTCAATCAACTCCTCAAGGCCCTTGTTTTCTGTCAATTTATTATCTTCCAACACTTCCATCACATCTTGGGAGTTCTCATTCAGTTTCTTCCACCAACTTTTACCTGAAAATTCATTTGTAGTGTATAATAATAAAGTAACATTTCATTATGAATACATAGGGGCTAATGTATCAGCCGTTCGGATGGCCTTAGGCACCTCTATTATGTATCCAAAAACGTTAAAAGAGCTGTGGATATTCAGACATTGATACCGCTTAGGAGAAACGGAGATGTTCAAATAAGTGCCCAAGAATTTATTTGGTGTCACCTTCCTGCACCCTCAACCCTGATACTTCAAGATTTTTAGCATAGGAATTTAGGGACTGTTTCTTGTAGGCATTTGAAACAAGAAGACTTAGTGTTTAGCCTTTAAACATTGGAGATTAGCACTTAGTAATAATATGATCCTCTTAGTGATAAGCAACTTATATTTGACACTAAAGTTAACAAAGTGACATAACTGTATATATTCTTGTCTATCATTCTATCTGTTGTAAACAATTAGCAGATTTTTTGTGGAGATTGACTGGCAGCAATATTTTGATATTAGATAATGATATTAGACAAAGTGTCATATATTTAATGACATTACTAAATAAAATAAACATCAGTTTGGTCATGGGAACTGAGCTGAGAAATGTATGAAACATTACCATATATTTGCAGAGGTGTATATTGTACACCCATAGGTCAGTTTCCACTTTTTTGATTATTGTACAAAATGTGAAGTAATTGCAAAAGTAGTTTTATATTGAAATAATCCATATTCTTAAAAATGTAAACTAAATAAAACTACTATTAAATTTTTTCATATTTGTTTATATACATACATATCGACGCTTGAAAGGCAATCATATCTAAGCGACAAAAAAAATGTAAATTGAGTTATATACACCATTCGAACCGCCAGATTTTTCTGTGTCGTTTGGTGTATATAACTCAATTTACGAATTTTTGTCGCTTAGATATGATTGCCTTTCAAGCTTCCATATGTGTATACATAAACGATAAATAAACACAGTTAATATTGTTTAGGATGACATTGAACACTGTTTCAAACAACCCACCACCCTGGCAGTTTTTGGCCAGTTAACAATAATTTATTTAATTATTGAGTTAAATCATTACTAGCATAGGCATCGGTACTAACTTATCTTCAGTAAAAACTAAAAACACATTATACTTTTGTATAACAAGGTTATTAACTAATTATGATTTAATGTTCCGGACTACAGGTGGTAACTAAGATTTTAACATGAAACTATGTAATCATAATTATGATGTTCAGACGACAGCACACCAAGCTACTACAATCTGTCAATTTCTATATTAGATGTTCAAGTTTATGGATAAAGCATTAAGGCTCAAGGTTGATTGGGAATATGTGAAAGTTTTGTGTAGTTTGACCTGCTGTTACTCTTATGCTCCTGCTGTTACTGTGTACTCTTATGATTATACTGGTAAAACCACATATAATAGGTTACGTTAGTCTAAGAGAAAAGTAAACTTACGTTTTGGTTCCTCAATTTCAGTATTGTCATTCAAAATAGATCTGCCGTTCAACGGGGACAGTATAAATGACTCCATGTTTTTGTCTTTGAATTGGTCTATTAGAGATGTGAGCCTGCCTGACGTTGTAGACAGGGCTGGGGAGCAGAGACTACGGCTGCTACGAGTTGTCTTGCGTTTCGGGGTGATAGCACCACTCTGAGACCTCGCAGGCGATGTAGTTTTCGTTTTTGGCATTTTTATTGCTTTTTATCACCTGAAGATATATTTGAAGCTTAATTTACAGTTGTATGCAACAATCCAAAATATAGTGGATATCAAACAAGTTAGACTTGGAAACATGGTACGGAATTCGTACACAAGCGATGTAAATATGTCAGTCTATTTTGAAGTTGCAATTTCTCAAAACTTGATGAATCGTAAACGTGTATAATAAATATGGTTTCATAACTCTCCTTATTTCTTTAATATGCGACTAAAAGTTAAAACTGAAAACTTTTAGAAAAAGTGACAGAAGCAAAACTACATTTATGGTTTATAGATCACCTTTATAGAAAAACACACAAACAGTAATAACTATACTACACAAAACACGAAGTTTAGTCAATATTCGACATTTTTAATGCCAAGAAAACAAACTTCCATTCCTATTTCCTTACAAATAAACCATTATCGAAACAAACAAAACCGTTTCTCCGACTGCCACTTTTTAAAAATGTCGCGTTTCGTTTTGCTTAGTATTTTCCTGCCAGTAAATGTAATAATATAAAATAATTTGTTAAGTGGTGTATTGCGATAGTAAATTATTTATTTATTGAATTTCACTTTGTTTTAGATAAAAGTGATGAATAATGAATAAAAGACGAAAAAAACCTTGGAATGGAATAAACGTGACATTACGTTCCATTATAACTTACTCTATGTATTACGTTTTATTATTACTATATATTATACCGAGTTTAATAATAAACATATTAATATTAAACTAATTTAAAACTCTTTAATTAGGTACACAGAGTGATACGATAGCATAACAGAATTATTATAATTTTGGAACATATTTGGGAGTTACAAGAAATTACCAAAAGTCAGTAATTTCATAAACAACATTACCTACATTAGACGCGGTTTTTGTTTAGGTTCTCGACTAAAGCACTAAGTATAATACTAACTTATTAAGTTTGTTGTATGGTCTGAGTGACTTTGGCTTTGCACTGTGCTTCTTGGATATAGGTATAAGGCCTAAAGTAAGTATAAAAAAAGGTATGAATAAAGTCATTCCGAATCTATTATTAGAACCATCCTCGGCTTTACAAGCAAGTTTTCAAAGAAAAATACCATAGAAGAGGTCATAAAATAAATCTAGGATGATGGTGGCTTAGTTTAAAGCTTGGGGCTTGTCTACCACGGAAAATTTTTAGGCACCTGCTGTTGCTCTGAATAATAGATGGTATAAATAAAAGTTTTATCCGCAGAAACTGTTTGGGTAATTTTAGCCACGTGAATTCCTGAAAAAGTGAGAATTTATTGTTTTTGTTTTTCGGCCGATCATCTGAATATTTCAATATAAATACCTATTAGTTTCAGTAACACACATGCGAGTACGCCACTTTAGCAGACGTAATCATGGAGCAAATATAGAGGTCGTGATGGATCGATCGATGGGTTTTTTGTCGGGAAAGCTAAGTGTCACGCGCATTTTTCATTGGACTTTTAAAATTATATATAGTGTCGTTTAGGTACTAACTAAAAGCGCGTGATTTATGTAGTAAAAATTGCATTAAGTAAATAATTCATAAAGAACATTAAAATATCGCAGCATAGTTATAACATCATGACTTTGCCTCAAACCTTCCTCATAGACGGTTCACGCGGCCGTCTTTTTCCGCTGTCATTGGCGATATCCGCTATTATTGTGAAATTATATTTTTAAAGATTTTCTATAATTTGTTACACGTGTTATTGGCAAAATTGTGGTATCTATTCCACAGATGCCATTGATCGAGAGTTGAGGTTTTATTTATTTTTTTTGTTAAATTGCCGTCAGTTCGCTCCTTGCATGGCAAGAAAAAATAAAAGAAAAGGATTGATCGATGACATAAATATGGTTTTATGTGCGGACGACAGCAGGTTAAGCTATCCGTAACTGTCAAATATTCCCAATCAACTTTGAGCCTTAGGTAATGCTTTAAAGATAATGTTGAGAATCTAATAAGGAAATCTGAAAAATTGTAGTAGCTTGATGTGCTGTCTGCACACCAAGCTACTACAATCTGTCCATTGTTTGCAGCGATATATTGATACTGGAGTCAGCGGGGTAATGGAGTTACAAATAAACTATAGGAATGTCAAAATGAATTTGACAGTTCAGCAACATTCAATGCGTTACACACATTGTTACGCAGACAAAATTTTCGGACATGAGAAAAGCAAGAGAATGGTTAACAATATCCTTCATAATATATTTCATAGGTACTGTGATTGATAGTATTGTAACGAATGGACCTTATGTCGATGGCATAAGGTTCAATATCGCGTGACATGCAGTGTGTAACTTTTAAGCCCTATATCCCCAGATCTAGAAATTTCCTAGGTGCAATATAAAAACGCATTGCTAGACTTAGGATGGCCTATCCAATGGTTCAGGTCTCAACAATTTTGTCAACAAAGTGTCGACATCGAAATTTCCAGAAACCCGTTTCCGGGAATTACCGTAGGTACTTACTCAATGTCCTCGAAGTTATGCGCTATTATTATTACGTCTAGAGGAATCTGGAATGTTCGATCAGCTGACCTATATATAGCGCAGAGTCACCCTAATCCGACCGGATAAAACCATCGCTTTTGACGATGATGACAAAGCTGAATGTCTAGCCATCAGCCTAGACGTCCAATGCTCGCCCAGCGCTCAACCTTCAGGAGGTGAGCTGGGTCTACTACCCAGCTCACCTCCTGAAGGTTGACGCGGAGGTCGGACGCAGAGCTTCCCTCCCACCCGTCGAAGACCCCGAAGATCCTCTGCCTCCCGTCACTCCAGACGAAGTGCAGGATATTATCAGAGGTCTCAAACACAAAAAAGCTGCCGGTTCTGACGGCATCACCAATAAAGTTCTCCCTGCCCACCTGATTATCCTACTGGCCACCATCTTCAATGGAGCCATGGACAACAATGTCTTTCCACAAACGTGGAAGGAAGCGACCGTTATAGGCATTCCTAAGCCCGGCAAGCCAAAATCTGAGCCTTCGTGCTACCGTCCTATTAGCTTGCTAAAAGTTATCGGCAAAGTCTATGAAAGGCTTATTTATACGCGTCTCAGAGCCTTTGCCGAGAACAAGGGCCTCATCCCCGACGAACAATTCGGGTTCCGTTCTCGGCACTCCAGTGTCCAACAAGTCCTCCGTATCACCGAGCATATTCACGCAGGATTCCTACGTGGTATGACGACAGGTGTTATCTACTTCGACATAGCGAAAGCCTTTCACAGTCTGGCACAACGGCTTAATATACAAGCTGTACCAACTCGGCGTGCCTGACCGTCTTGTACTCATCCTGCGAGACTTCCTGTCAAACCGCACTTTCCGCTACAAGACCGAAGGAGCTCTCTCCCCCTCCCACCTCATCCGGGCCGGAGTCCCCAAGGGCTCCGTACTGGCCTCTCTGATCTTCACGCTATTCACCAGCGACATCCCCAAAAGTAAAAAGGCCCACCTCGCTCTCTTCGCAGACGACACAGCCATTTACTGCTCGGGAACCAGCCCCAATCAAATAAAACTAAATCTCCAAATCGCTGTCAACGCCCTTGCTGACTGGTTTAAAAAATGGAGAATAGAAGTTAACCCCGAAAAGAGCCAAGCGGTACTCTACTCGAGACCGCGACGCAATCCCACCCTTCCCCGACCAATCATCATGTTTGACAAGCCGATCCCTTGGGAAAAGCGAGCCAAATACCTAGGTGTTATCCTAGACGAACACCTCACCTTCGGAGAGCATATAAGGACGGTACGCTCGCGTATCAGACAGCCTCCGTGGCGTAGCGGTAGCGGATGCGGCCGCTGCGCAAGGTGGCGCAGGTTCGATCCCCGCACAGTGCAAGTATTTGTATGCATGAATATGAATATTTGCACTGGTCTGGTCGTGCCTCGGAAAGCACGTTAAGCCGTTGGTCCCGGTTGCCATACGAACATCTAGTGGCAGTCGTTACGGGTTGTTGGAGCCCTCAAAAGTCCAACAATTGGTCTAACTGCAATACTTCGATGTCGCCTTCGGGTTGTGGAGGTCAGACGGCAGTCGCTTCACGGAAAATGTCGAAGTTTAGCCATATCAGCAGTTGGACTGGTAAAGCAGACCCCAGACTCCAAAGCTGAAAAGGCTTCGGATGCGACTGGGATTAACGCTGGGATGATGATGATGACGCTCGCGTATATCGCGTAATCTCCATTCTCTCCTCAACCCGCGCAGCAAGCTGTCCCTCAAGTGCAAAATGCGCCTGTACACAGCCTGCATACGCCCCATCATGACATACGCCTGTGTAGTCTTCGCACACGCCAAGCCCAGTCATATCCATAGGATGCAGACACTCCAAAACCGCTTTCTTCGTAGAGCAACAAACGCCCCTTGGTTCGTCCGAAATGAGATCCTCCATCTAGATCTCAAAATCCCCACTATCCAGCAATTCATGAAACGCCTTTCCAAGCGTTTCTTTGATACAATGGAATACCTACTGCGATAACTGTAACGAGAACTTTGAGTACTACGTGAAGTAACATCTGTAGTGTTATTGTGTGTATACGAGACGGACTTCGTGGACGTAAGGGAAGACTTCGGTGCGACATCAGTTATGTTCTACTTGCCTTTGCCTACGATCGACTGTACCTTCGTTGCCAATAAACTTCGTAACCCTTACCAGCGTTTTAGTACCCCTAAATCGTAACAATTGGTGTCAGAAGCGGTATGACGGTCACGCCAAGGGAAGACGAAAGAGTTCGCACGCGACGACAAGCAGCGATGGATTTGGCGCGTCAAGAGGAAGAATCGCTTGGTGCCCCTGTACCCGAAACAGAAGCGGCCGTCGTAATACCCATAAGTGCGCCTACTACCACCTCTA
Organism: Sesamia nonagrioides; assembly: GCA_017933935.1. Lineage (NCBI taxonomy): Eukaryota > Metazoa > Arthropoda > Insecta > Lepidoptera > Noctuidae > Sesamia > Sesamia nonagrioides. The sequence goes on from JADWQK010000188.1 coordinate 4,999,857, forward strand.
ATCCCGGAAGCAGTGGATGCGATTTATTGGCGTTGCTGGCCCACTTAACGGTGTAAATAAAAGGTTTGGCACAATCCCAGGCAGAAATCCAGGCACAAATAAAACAATCCCAGGCAGAAACCCAGACAAAAATAAAAAAATCCCAGCAACTGGTGTTACAACTGAATGATAAGTGGAAAGAAACCAAAGAAGAGGTTAATGAGCTTATAATAAAAACAGCACAACAAGATGCCCGGATGGACCAGCAAGACATGCGTATAGACAAACAAGATGCGCGTATGGAGAAACTAGACAATACCATCATGGAGTGTGATAAAGAAATACAGTTTCTCCATAAAACGGTACAGAAAGGAGGTATTAAAGGTGTGGTACCTGTACCCAGTGCTTTGACGACGTTCCAAGTACCTCACTTTGACGGAACAACGTCATGGGTGCCTTCCGCCTTCAATTCGAAAAGGTTGCAAAAGGCAACAACTGGGACGACGATCAAGCTTTAACGGCCCTTACGCTTGCTTTGGGAGGTGATGCCGTACGAATCTTCGAGAATATTTCCGGCGATTGCAATACCCTAGCCGGTCTGTTAGAAGCGTTGGAGACTAGATATGGGGAGAAACACCTAGAACATGTCTACAGGGCTCAACTCCGCGATCGCACACAGAAGAGCAATGAGGGTCTGCAACAGTGGGCAACGGAGATAGAACGTATGGTTCGGAAGGCGTATGTATCAACCCCGGGATTGACTGGCGCTACTACTCTGCGATTCTTTACTGATCGGATTCGAGATGCAGAAGTCAGGGCTGCTGGACGTCTGGGTCACCATCAGACCCTGAAGGCAGCTTTGACGCATGCTCTGGAGGTGGAAGCAGTACGTCAAGATGGCCCACAACACGACCGTATTCGAGAAGTGACCGCACAAATAAAAGCCCGACGAGGACCTACTTGCTATGAGTGCGGCGAGAAGGGGCACATTCGAATTAATTCTCCCAGGAAGACTAAGGGAAGAAGAACTTCTGGGTCACTTAAGAAGGCCGCGGTGATGGCGTGGCGCAAGCGCGATGCGAAGGTCGAGCCCGAGTGCCCGTGCGAGCGAGTCGAGTGGCGCGAGTGGAGGGATCGGAGCGGGCACCGCGAGCGACCCGCTGAACGAGAGCGGGAACGCGTCAAGGATCGGGAGCGAGACCGAGACCAGGAACGCGAATGTTCCGGCAAGCGAGAACAAGAGTGCGGGCGGTCGCGCGGAAGGTCGTGGAGTGAGGCAGACGCAAAGTGGGACAAGGAAGTCGAGGAAGAGGCGCGTAAGAAGAAGCGTCTCGAGAAAAAGACAAGGCAAAAGGACCGCCACCGCCAGATAACTTCAGGGAGTAAGGACCGAGGTGAAGAAAGCAAACAGGAAAAGACAGATAACGTGCGGATTATCCAGGTGAACGGTTTGGATGAAGACTGGGATAATCAATCATTGAAAGATGCACAGAAGGAAGATAGCGACTTAAAGACAGTAATCGGAATGGCCCACTTGGAATGAAATATCAGCGCTTAGCCCATCAGCAAAGAGTTACTGGGCTCAGTGGGACAGCCTGATAATTGATAATGGAGTTCTCAAGAGGAAATGGGAATCATCCAGTGGACAGGAGGTCACCTTACAGATAGTTGTCCCCTGCGATAAAGTCGCGTCAGTGCTAAGACAGGTGCACGACGGAGTATCCGGAGGACATCTAGAAGTAAAGAAAACCCTGGAGAAAAAGATTCTATTGGGTGCATTGCCGCGAAGACGTAGAGGAGTGGTGTAGAAAATGTGTCGCCTGCTCCTCAGTAAAGGGACCGCAAACGAGAGCCAGAGGTCGGCTGAAAGTGTATAATGTTGGTGCACCATGGGAAAGAGTTGCTGTCGATATAGTTGGGCCATTTCCTATTACTGAAGAAGGAAATAGATATATCATCGTCATGCAAGACTATTTCAGCAAATAGTAATTGAGAATACCTACTGCGATAACTGTAACGAGAACTTTGAGTACTACGTGACGTAACATCTGTAGTGTTATTGTGTGTTTACGAGACGGACTTCGTGGACGTAAGGGAAGACTTCGGTGCGACATCAGTTATGTTCTACTTGCCTTTGCCTACGATCGACTGTACCTTCGTTGTCAATAAACTTCGTAACCCTTAACCGGCGTTTTAGTACCCCTAGCCCGTAACAGTATGTTACGCTATTGCGTATTGCGCACTTAGTCCTGCAAGTGGACCATTGTGCGTGCTACTAGCACCCTAACCTAATAAGGTTAGGGTGCTAGTAGCACGCACAATGGTCCACTTCAGGTCCACTTGCAGGACTAAGTGCGCAAACCAAACCCGTATCATAGACAAGGACCCCGATTCCCTTGTACACAAATTAAATTAAATTTAAGTTGGAGTTTTGGCGGGAAAGTCGAGTGTCAAGCTCATTTTACATTGGACTTTTAAAATCATTTATAGTTTTGTTTACTAAATAAAAGTGCGTGATTTATCTAGTCAAAAGTGCATTCAGTAGATAATTCATAAAGAACAGTGAAATATCGCAGCATAGTGGCTACATCATGACTTTGCCTCAAACCTCCCTCGTGAGATGGTTCACGCGGCCATCTTTTTCGACATGAATAATTAATTACCTGACATTGGCTTAATGCACAAACCGTGCGAAGCCTAAAAGAAAGAAAGAAGAACTTTAAAGGATTTTTATTTTACTTGAAATTGGCACAAAGTCATAACTAGTGCCACACTACAAAAAAAAGTTCAGTGCATCTTTTTCTTTCTACCTATTTCATTAAGAAAGGGATAGAAGATAAAATGTTAGTTTAGAACTGTCAAATTAGTCCGCTCCTAACTTAAATTGACGTATCTTTGGTGTATAATCGCGACTTTAACTGTCTAATGAATATCTAATTTGACAGGATTAAACTAAAATGTTATCTTCTATCCTTTTCTTAACAAAAACACAAAAGATAAAGATGCGCTTAACTTAAACTTAGTTTAGTTTTTGAATAAGATAATCGGGGCCAATATGATGCTAATGTGCAAATTACTCCGCGCCTGACGAAAATCTACGTAGATTTAATAGCCGCGTTAACCTAATTTTAAATTCAGCTAAGTACCTACTACCGAACGTACCTTTTTTTTTTTTTTTTTTTTGACGCTGTGGGAATGCCTTTACGCACCGTACCCCGAAGGGCGTGTGTGGGACTCGCCCAGCCGAAGCCGGGAATACCCACTAAACCCACAGCGACACTCCGGCGGCATCGCCATAGTGGCGGGGGAGTGGGAAACTAGCGCAGCCTGAGCTACCTCTCCCCCGCCGGCGAAACCCGCCTAGTAAGGCGGGCCCTCAATTGTCCCTCCTGGGGAGGGGCCGTGGCTCCCGCGTGATGAGCGATGCAAGGCGGGCGTCGGCCTCATGCCCGCCGCTCACCTCAGGGAGGGAGAAAGCGGGCGAAATCCCGCCTTCTCCTCCCCCTACGCCGCCTGCGGAGCGCCGGAGCGAGGGGATCCTCCTCCCGCTCGCGCTCCGCGGCCTCCTTCTGCGACATCACGACCTCGCAGAAGGAGGCCATCGCCACCCAAGCCTCCTCGCTCCCCACCATCGCTCTGACGATGGCGGGCAGCGAGAGGTCCCCTCCAACCGCCGCGACAAGATCGCGGCGCGGCACGGCCCACGACGGGCACACCGCGAGGGTGTGTTCCGCCGTGTCCTCCGCCGCGCCACAACCATGGCACGACGGTGTCTCCTCTCGTCCTATCCGGTGCAGGTACCTGCCGAAGCAGCCGTGACCGGAGAGCACCTGCACCAGACGGAAGCACAGGAATCCGTGACGCCTGTCAAGCCAGTCCTTCAGGACCGGCCCGACGGCGTCGAGGGTACGGCGGCCGAACACCGCGGAGGCGAGGTCCCGCGTCCAATGCTGGACGATGGCGTCCCCCGCCTCCCGGCGGACGGCTTCCCTCACTTCTGGGGCCGGACGCTCGCCCAGCGCCCTGCGCCCCGCCGTCCACTCGTACACTCTGGCGAGCACCCACGCCTCGAGCTCCCAAGGCGGGGTGCCCGCCAGAGCGCACGCCGCTGCGAAGCCCACCGTGCGGTAGGCCCGCGATGCCCGCTGGGCGATGGCCCTTTGGGGCGTCCGAAGGGCGGTGAGGTTCTCCCTCCTATTGATGGAGTCCGCCCAAATAGGGGCCCCATAAAGGGCCATACTCCGCAGTATGCCGGCGTATAGACGCCGGCACCGCATGCTGGGCCCCCCCAGGTTTGGCATCAGCCACGAGAGGGCTCCCGCAGCCTTCAGCAGGCGCGTCGACAGCCCGCTGAAATGCGGGCCGAAGCGCCACCTGCTGTCCAACGTGAGGCCCAGATACTTCATCTGGGCCTCGACCCTGATCCTGACGCCCTCCACAAAAATGTGGGCGTCAGGTGGGGGGCGCTGCCGGGGGCCGTGAAAGAACACGGCCTCCGTTTTGTGCAGCGCCACCCTCAAGCCCAGGCGGCGGATCCTTCCCGCCACCAAGGATCCGCCCGCCGACGCTAAACTGGCCGCCTCCCGGAAGGTGCTCCCGCGGGAAGTGAGGAGAGTGTCATCCGCATAGCAGATGACACCCGTGCCTCGAAGGAGGGTTCCCCGCAGGAGCCAGTCATAACCGACGTTCCACAGAAGAGGCCCTAAAACAGACCCCTGTGGAACGCCGGCTCCAACAGCGTATCGCCGGAGCTGGCCAGCCCCGTCTACGAGGAGGACAGCACGGTCCTCCAAGTAGCTGGCCAGGAGGCCCCGTAAAACTACCGAACGTACCTAAACCAAGTTAGAATAGACTCCGCTGTTCATTCGTCAGCTGGACATAAGTTTGAACATTGGAAATTCTTTTTTCAAAATTATTCGAGAGCACTCTCACAAAAAGAAACTTAATTTTTAACAAAATCCTACAATCCTGTTACGAGCTTTAAATACAGCATTTTAGTACAAACTCGAAGGATTAAATCGTTAGATTTGACCTCCCGTAACTAATGTAACGAAAAAAGTGCTAAAGAAGAGTGAGCTCACATATGCCTTATACTTAATATTATGGCGTTTTATGGTGACTGCGATGTCAAAACACATCTACATATCATCGGCATCTAGTTATATTGTTTGTTTATTGATAATTTATTGCTAGTGTCGTAACATTGACGCATGTAATACATACCTATTAGTCTTTCACATCAAGCAATGGACAAAATTGACAAAGTTTGGTTACAACACACAATTAAATTGACACAGTAATTGGTCGAATACGAAGGTTTTGGATACTTTGTATGTATGTATACAAGGTAGCCAAAAGCTTCGTATTCGACCTAAGTGAAAAAAAAGTCAAGTTTCTTTTTAGTAGGTAATGTACAGACGACAGCACATCAAGCTACTATAATCTGTCAGATTTCTGTATTAAATTTTCAACCTTACATCTAAAGCACTAAGGCTCAAGGTTGTATTTTTTTTTACCTAGCTACCTCCAACGTTATTGGAGCCTTTTTTATAACTATACCCTTTCTTACCAGTTCTCGCTATTATTCCTCTCGCACTTTTATTCCGCATACCTAATTATCTTTCTGTCATTCATCGTCTTTTAGTCCAATGGGTGGGCAATGGGTGGGTGGGACTTATTTATTGTTTGGGGAAATAATTATGTACTACAATATTTATTTATAACTTACTATACGCACTACAACGCACTATTTTTACTACCATAAATTTTAATTTCTTAACTATTATACTCAAGGTTGATTGGGAATATTTGGCATTTTCGGGTAAGTTTACCTGCAGCCGTCCGTACGTTTAATTTTTGCGGAACAAATATTTTATTTTGTACTTAATCAAAACAGAAATGCGTTTTCGACGCGGTAGGGTTAAATCTAACGATTTAAATATATTTATATGGTTGGTATTGTGTTCATTACTCACTCAAATTCGGTGATTGATGACATGACCGTCACACAGATTTGTCATTAATCTCAATAGACTGAATCTGATAAGACTCGTGTAATGAATACGTATACAAGAACGTGGATCGAATAAAAATTAGTCAGTGACGTTTTTGTTTTTTAAAGTAGGGAGAAAGGAAGGGAGGTTTTATTCAATCAACATTACATACATACATCCTACTTCCTATAAGTACGGACAACAGTGAAATATTTCCAGTCAATCTTGATTTTCAATGTTTTAGCGATAAAGTTGAAAATCTAATAAAGAAATTCAACAAATAGGGTAAGTATTTGATTAAAAAAAAACTAATTAGTCCGTCAGTCAGATTTCCAAAAAATATTAGACACGTTTTTTTTCTTTTTTCATATAAACTAAAACTGAAGAAGACAGCGCGTGGAAAACTCAGCGTGTGACGTCACTGCACGCTACACTTTTTAGCGGCCAGTGACGTCACCAGCCACCACTTCTGATCTTTGATGCCTTATAAATTTGTCAATTTTTATGGATTTGATAAAACAAAATGTACATGTCTAGTAGGTATTTTTTGGAAATCTGACTGACGGACTAATTAGTTTTTTTAGTCAAATACCCTATTGTAGTAGCTTGTTATGCGACAGCATATAATATGTACAGACGACAGTCTGTACTACTATAATGACAGTTTCGGCGTCTGTACATATATTACACTTTGTTTGTGGATATGTTCATTAAATTTTCTTACTCCAACGTCGTTACAAAGCTGACATTTTGACAACAAATTTTAATGATTTAATTCCCCCATCTCCTTTCCATCATCGAACGACCCGTCGTACGGCGATTTTCTACCCTCACTTTGTTGACATGACACAACTACGATCTGGACGAAGCGTTTCGTCTTGTCTTTTATACTGCGTACATCGAGGGACTGGAACAATATGCCCGCAGCGGTGTTTCCGTCGGACTACAATTACAGTGTACAATTTAACTTGCTTTAACTAAAAAAAAAAGAAACAATGAGGTATCAATTTAGATAGGTTGGGCGTCGTTCAGTCGCTCCAGGTGGAATACTCGCTACCATTGAGCAAATATAGCTTGCTACTCACACCACGGGATGCCAAAGATCGTGCGAAATGGAGGCGAATGTGTAAACTTTGATATGAAAAACAATTAATTTACATATACAACATTATTTTTTCTTTATACAAAACCTTCAGAATAAGCAACTAAATCGATGCCGATCATTTTTACACCATGCTATGTATATTTTTTTCCCAAATATATAAAATTTAGAAATTGTTGCAGTGTGGTTAGCGAGCGCGCTACACAGCTGACGGATCAAAATTCACAGCTGAGATCATAAGTAGTAAGAGGCGTGTTAGACAGACGCACCGCCCCCCCCGCCGCGCTGCTGCGCTGTAGGCGCAGGCGGCCGAACGGTGCGTTGACCATAATTTTGTACTTTGCGGTTTTTAGGGTTCCGTTGCCAAATGGCAAAAAACGGAACCCTTACAGATTCGTCATGTCTGTCTGTGCGTCTGTCCGTCCGTATGTCACAGCCATTTTTTCCGAAACTATAAGAGCTATACTGTTGTAAACTTGGTAGGTAGATGTATTCCGTGAACCGCATTAAGATTTTGATGCAAAAATAAAAAAAATAATAATAAATATTGGGGGATCCCCACACTTAGTACTGAAACTCAATTTTTTTTTTTCATCAAACACATACGTGTGGGGTATCTATGGATAGGTTTTCAAAAATGATATCGAGGTTTCTAAAATACTTTTTTTCTAAACCGAATAGTTTGCGTGACGGACGCTTCCAAAGTACAAAAAACTTGGTCCCCTCTAACTTCTAAAATAAGAAAATGAAAAATTAAAAAAAAATCATATGATTACACACAGATACATTACTTACTATAAAACCTACCAACGAAAATGACATTTTGAACGAGATCTAGTAAGTAGTTTTTTTTAATAACTCGTAAATCGTTAACCGCTTAATACCGCGTAATCTTTCATACAAATAACTTCTTTCATACAATTAAATCCTTTAATTTTATAAATCAATGAGCCCTTTGTGCGTGAGTCCGACACGCACTTGGCCGGGTTTTTTTTTCATGATATCTTTTTGAAATTTTTTACATAGATTATTTACTTAAAAGGTTTTTGGATAACTTTAAGAATATTAAATATTAATAATTGCTCAACAATTAGGGTAGTAGGGTGAGTGAACTCCGGTAAATATGTTGCCACACCATCAGGGTGCCTTTTTTTAATGGCTGTGATCTATATCTTTAGCCAATGATCAGCTTGCCCTAAGCACAACACTCGGACTTTGCTTGCATATAGGGTGTTTCATACTACATACGTCAAACGTCATAATAATACATGATATTTTAATTTTTTAAACTATTCAAAAAAAGAGTTCTTTTTTCAGTTTTTTTTTTTTTTTTTTTTATATTTATAAAGTAGTGCTTGACCGCAATCCCGCCTGATTGTAAGCAGTGATGCAATCATTGAAGTTTAGTAGTCATTGGATAGGTGTAGTGGGGTTGTCATTGAAAGACGATCAATATTCCACGGCGTATTTTTCCTAAAGACGTTGGTCCCGACTGCCATTCCTAGATCTTTGACAGTCGTTTCAGGTAGTCAGAAGCCTCAAAGTCTGAAAACCATTATTACCATTTACTTGTTATCGTATTACCCAGAAACTGACCTGACACTCCAGTACATATTATGTAAAATACTGGTTGATACTGGAATTCAGCGACATCAGGTCAGACTGGAAGCCGATCCTAACATATTTAGGAAGAGGGTAGGAAGATGATAATATTCTTTATCTGAGTGAGAAAAACTGGCCAAGTGCGAGTCGGACTCGTGCACGAAGGATTCCGTACTATTATCTTTAAAAACGGCAAGAAAATCACGTTTGTTGTATGTCCCCTGTAAATATTTTTTAAAATTATTTTTAGTATTTATAGTTAAAGCGGCAACAAAAATACATACTCTCTCTCTCTAAATTTCAACTGTCTAGCTATTACTGTTCATCATATGATACAGGGTCTTTTTAATTTGTTGTGCGAGAAAACTTATTATATGCTTAGTGAATATTTGGAGGATCATTGATGTAGGACGGTTTTGTTATTAAGGATTTATTTTAATTAATCTCTGAATTTGTTTTAATTATTAATTTTGACTGTATGATTAGTATATCTTTTTTTTTATTAATTGAATTTTTATGATAATTTTACTATGAATATTTGTACGCCTTCAACGGCAAGACATGGTGTTCATTTTATATTGACATCACCATCTGTATTACCTACCTATGTTCTACAAATAAAATATAATCTGAATCTGAATCAGCCTGGTGACAGATAGATGGACGGACAGACGGACAGCGAAGTCTCATGAATAGGGTTCCGTTTTCCTTATAGGCACGGAACCCTAAAAATCAGTTGAGAAACTGAATGCTGATGAAATGATGCTTTATGATCTTAAAGCAACGTTTACACCCAACTGATTCAGAAGTCAGTTAAAAGTTTAAATTAGTTCTTTGGGGCATTACTTTTACATAATTTATCAATTCTCTTGAGCATTCACGGTTCATAGTTCGGTTGTCTGATTGACTTCGAACGAAAGTGATTTTCTTCCGAAGTATTTGACTGATATAAAGTATCTACTCGTAAAATGTAAGTAAATTGTAATTTATTTTAAACTAGCTAAGCCCCGCGGTTTTACCTGCATAAGTCTTGATCTCTTGGAAATATCGCTATAAAAAGTTCTATGCCCTAATTCAGGCTATGTTCTATTTTTGTGCAAAACTTCGTCTAAATCCGTTTAGATGTTTTAGTACGAGGGGGTGACAGCCTCCGTGGCATAGCGGTAGCGGACGCTGCGCAAGGAGGCGTGGATTCGATCCCCGCGCAGTGCAAATATTTGTATGCATGAATATGAATATTTGCACTGGTCTGGTCGTGCCTTGGAAAGCACGTTAAGCTGTTGGTCCCGGTTGCCACACGAACATCTAATGACAGACGTTACGGGTTGTTGGAGCCCTCAAAAGTTCTACAAGTGGTCTAACTGTAATGCTTCGATATCGCCTTCAGGTTGTAGAGGTCGGACTGCAGTCGCTTCACGGAAAGTATCGAAGTTTAGCCAAAATCAACAGTTAGACTGGTAAAGCGAACCCCAGACTCCAAAGCTGAAAAGGCTTCGGATGCGACTGGGATTAACGCTGAGATGATGATGATGAGTAAGAGGGGGTAACAAACAAACATACAAAAAGAAAAACTTTTTACTTAAAGTCTAGAGAAGTAAAATAATCTGTACATTATAACTGAATTTATCAATTCACAGAGGACGAATGTATCAGTTAAATATAGACTTCGTGATTCCATTACAATTTAAACCACGTACTTATAAGGTTTCGCGTTTTCAGATTATGAACATAATATTTTAAATTCATCAACTGTTTTATATTATCTATTTATATTCAGTTTTCTAAATTAGCATCTTGGAGCAACCTGTACATTCGTTAAAGAATCGTCGAGGTCACGGGTCATAACCGTTGTCATAACATCGCGGAATGCAAACAGTAGTTGAATAGGGATGTTTTCTGGGTAAAAAAAAAAAAAATATTCTGTTTAGTCCGTCATTCAGATTATAGAAAAATATTGGATACGTATGTTTTGTTTTAACAAATCAATAAAAAATGACAAATATAAAAGGCATCAAAGCCAAAGGTCAGGAGTGGCTGGTGACGTCACTGCTCGCTAAAAAGTGTAGCGTGCAGTGACGTCACACGAGTCTTCAACGCGCTGTGTCGTCTTCATTTTTTGTTTCTATGAAAAAAGAAAAAACACGTGTCTATTATTTCTTGGGAATCTGACTGACGGACTAATTATTTAGTTTTTTTAGTCAACTATCCTATTGAAGGAAAGAGTTAGAGAGATTGAGCCTTCCTCTTCTTCTTTTTTCAAGGAGAGATTCAACCTCAACTCTTGATCAATGGCCTGTGTGGAATAGATACCACAATTTTGCCAACACGCGTAACAAATTATAGAAATTGTTTGAAATTTTTATTTCACAATAATGGCGGATATCGCCAATGACAGTTGAAAAAGACGGCCGCGTGAACCGTCTATGAGTGAGGTTTGAGACAAAGTCATGTCGATATTTCAATATTCTTAAGGAATTATTTACTGAATGCACTAATTACTACATAAATCATGCGATTTTTGATTTAGTAAACAGCACTATGAATAATTTTAAAAGTCCAATGAAAAATGCGCGCGACACTCATGTTAGCTTTACCGTCAAAACTCCCTTCGAGGATCCTTCACAGTCGTATTAGGTAGTCAAAAGTTCGAAACAATGAAAACCAAGGAGTATCACCACCATAATCACCATAATCAGCCTATAATGTTCTCACTGTTGGGACACAGGCCTCCTCTCGGTGAGAGGAAGTGGGCCTTAATTTACCAAGCTGGCCCAGTGCGGGTTGGTAGATGTCACATGTCTTAGATACTTTTTTTTTGGCTCTCGGACATTTATGTTTCTTTATGATGTTTTCCTTCACCGTTTTGAGAACAGTGATAATGAAATATTTTACATAAAAGTAAAGCGCCTGATGGGGTTCAAACCTACGACCTACAACTTGTAAGTTGCGGTCGATACCACTAGGCTACCGCTGCTCTCAGGAGTATCGTGTTGCCCAGTAACTGGGCTGTGAAGATCAAATAGGCAGTCACTCCAGGTAAAATAATGCATCCGGTTTGACATGAATCCAACCTAAACGTCATCATCATCATCAAACTTTTTGGGCATAAGTTTCCTCTCTTACAGAGAAGGGTTGGTGACTTCAGACTTAAAAGTCCAGGTTTCCTCAACCTTCACCATAAAAAAAAATCAGCAAATAGCTACGCAACTTGCCAGCCTGCCAGGTGTGAGAAAGGAGAGGTGTAGAGAAAATATCGTACTTCCTGGCACAGGCAATGAAGGTACACGGGTAGGTTTTAGCCAATAAAAAGTGTCATCATTCATCATTAACCTTTTAATCGTCCCACTGCTGGGCACAAGTCTCCTCTCATATAGAGAAGGATTGAGCCTAATCACCATGCTTGCTCATTGCAGTTGGCGATTTCAGGCTTAAAGTCCAGGTTTCCTCAAGATGTTTTCCTTCACCTTGTAATCAGTCATTGGTGTCCAAGATAAACTTAGAAAGTACATATAACTTAGAAAAGTTACATTGGTACTTGCCTGACCTTGAATGGAACCCGCACTCTCATACTTGAGCGGCTGGTGTTTTAACCACTAGGCCACCACGATTACCTCAACGTAGTTGGAAGTAAGAATAATTTAACAGCATTCGTCTTCCACAAAATTACTTACAATTTCGATTAACTCCAGCCAACATGGAGCAGCCATTGTTTCTAAATAATGAGTGTTTCCACTAAAATATTGTTTTACACTCCACGTTAAACGTGAAAAATATTCAAGTCACGAATTCGAACGATGCTGAAATTATATCTGCTTTCATCCGAGCAATTTGTTGTGAGTAGGAGAGCGGCTGACGTGTGAAATATCGACTGTCTTTCGGTTCAGCGATGAGCGGGATACACTTATTTGTCAACGACAAGTTCTTAGGGAGTGGTGTACACGATCGACGGCCCTATTTTCGGAATAAGCCAGCCTAATTACGTAACACACTATTACTGTCAGTTGACGCATCCATACTTAATATTATAAATGCGAAAGTAACTCTGTCTGTCTGTCTGTCTATCTGTCTGTCTGTTACGCTTTCCCGCTTAAACCTCTCAACCGATTTTGATGAAATTTGTCACAGACAATCTTTAGACCCTGAGAAAGAACATAGACTACCTTTTATCCCGGAAAAAAATTGATATTCCCGAGGGAAATCTAAAAATCGCGATATAACCGAACTCCACGCGGGCGAAGCCGCGGGCGGAAAGCTAGTATTATATATGCTAATCCATGGCTCCATGAGTTCGAAAATGCGTTTTCAATAACGCGAATGACGCAATGAATGTTGTTGAACTGTCAGTTAATGAAATCCATTGCTTTGCTACTGATATTGTGTAATTACCCAGCTGAATTGTCTCGATGATCAAGTGATCAACCAGGCAACTGTGCATCATTCACCACCAAATACTGCTGCTTCAGCGACCACTAAGTCGCAAGCGCCAGAATAAGCCTATGCTTGGACTTTGAAAGAATTTGTGACATTTGAGTTCATCTTAGTGTTTCTTCTTAAAGTAATCGGATAGAAAATATCTAATTCGGAGGAAGGCCATAACATCGACTACCAGCAGAAGTTACTACCCACCAGTCAAAAGTCTTGCCGCCAAGCGATTCGTCGTGTTCCGGCAGGATGTCTGGTGAAGCCGTACGGAAGATGGGTCTGAGCAGTTGTGTTGCGATTTGTGCCGGGTATAATGCCCCAAATGTTGTTGTGTCGGGAGTTTGGTCGTGGGGGACCTCCAGATCAATCTCCCTCTGGCGTAGCATCGTTGGTCGTGTTGTTGGGCGAAATACTCCATTAACTCGTTTAACTGCTGTCTTCCTTCCTAAAAAACTGGCGCGCTCTTAATAAGTTAGCGCGCTTTACTAATAAGGATTGCTTCACTGTTTCCACTTCACTAGTTTCTATTTACTATACAGTATGTTAACTAACAGAGGGCGTTCCCGTTAACCCGAAATAGTATAGCATACATACATGCTAAAAAAAATATTTCCATTCGAAAACAAAATCTTTTAAAATTTTTTCCAATAAGAAAATATTCAATAAACATTTTAAATTGACATGTAAAAGAAACACACTGTACACGCGAACATGAAAGACGGCAACGTCGCAATTTATTTATACATGACGACTACTATTTTGATTTAAAACAGGAGGTTTCAAATTTATTTCCAATTAGAATTTTTTTTTATTCGGATTTTTTTATGCTTATTTTTCTATGCTGATATTTTTATTTTAATCTAATAATGATATATGTACATATAAAACTTCCATAGAGCAGGATATACATATATTAACGAGTTTAAGGGAACGCCCTCTGTTATTTAACATACTGTATATAAAAAATGAGTTGGTTCAGAATCCCACTGCAGTTATCTATGTTGTTGCCTGTGTGCAAGTTCAATCGTCCTTGTTTTCAATCCTCAGTTTTAATTGGTAAGTTCTCGAAGACGCTATTTTGTGAGAATTACACGAACAATTTCGCATTATAGTCTTTGCTAATGGTCCTGCTGCTTTGCTTACTAATGTATCTAACTAAAACGAAACAGATTGAGCTAAAAACGGTTCTCAAGTATCATTGTAGTACTGCAAAGGCGGAATAAAATTTAATTATAATTTCAATATAGCTAAATAATGTTCAAAGATAATCAACATTCACGTGAGAAAATTGAAATAATTTCTAAAGTTAAATAAAATTCTCAAAACGCAATAAAATCGCACGCACGTACGATCCATTACAATTGTCGTCCAGCAATGTAACGGAGATAAAAATAGAATTAATTTTCTACTAGATAAAGTTCAGATTCGTTTACTAGTGATGTGAAATGACTCCATAAGAGCGAAAAAGATTTTCTATAATAGATTTTCTTGGATTCAGTTGTGATGCGGACATTTATTTTAACTCGTCTTTCTTTGGGAGATTACCGGCAGACATTTCGCTTACCTATCATTCTTACTTAAAATAATAGGCACTCATCGATCTTTTATGGTTCCGTAGGTCACGTCAAGGAACCTATATAGTTTCGTCAGGTCCGTTCGTCCATCCTCGGCTTACTTTTCAAACGGTTATAGCCTGCGCCTATACCCGCCACTGTATACACAGTCTGTGCTTTACTCCATCAGCTATATCATCGTCAATGTTTCTCTATAATAGAATATTCTATGTCGAAAGATATAACATATTCCATATGTTGAGACATCCCCAGATTCTCGTTTCAAACCATAACAGCTGAATTGAATGTGTTGTTTTGTGTAATGTTTAGTGGCAATAATATAACGGGCGACTGTTGGTGTGCATATGTACTTACTTGAACATGCTTATTACATCTTCCCAGATCCGCAGGGTAATTGCGTAAAACACAACCAGTAGCAGAGGGTTTCCTTTTGATAATTCAATATTGTTCATTGCGCTATTTACGTTGTTGAGCAGATTACATTTCAGGAATGTAAGGGCGATGGATTAACAATCATAATATCAATACCAGGAACAAACACAATCTTGCTGTACATCACACTCGTCTCCACAAAGTAGACATTTCGTTCATGGGTCAATATATAAACTTTTACCACAGTCTAAAAATCATACAGTCGTCCGACGAAGACGTCTAGACAGAGCAATCGTGCGGCGTGTGAGGGACGAAACGCGGGTAAGCGGCACCCGAGCTGCGAGCAAAACGATGTTTTTAGCTCGGTAACTATCATTAAGGGCTAACACGTGTTTGTTTTTTTATTTGTTTGTTTTATAATTTGATATGAGTGTCAATTTTGAGTATAATTGGGCTGCTTGTTACGAAAAAGCCATCCGTTTTGACATCCAAAATGGCGAACGTCATTTTTTTTTATAATTTGATATGAGTGTCAATTTTGAGTATAATTGGGGTGCTTTTTACGAAAAAGATCATCATCATCATCATCATCAATAACCTTTTATCGTCCCACTGCTGGGCACAGGTCTCCTCTCTTACAGAGAAGGATAGAGCGTAATCACCACGCTTGCTCAATGCGGGTTGGCGTCGACATGTCGTGGTGGCCTAGTGGTTAAAACAGCAGCCTCTCAAGTATGAGTGCACGGGTTCGATTCCAGGTCAGGCAAGTACCAATGTAACTTCTCTAAAGTTATATGTACTTTCTAAGTATATCTTGGGCACCAATGACTGAAGGTGAAGGAAAACATGTTGAGGAAACCTGGACTTTATAAGTCTGAAATCCCCAACGAAAAAGATACCCTTTTTGAAATCCAAGATGGCGGACGCCAATTTAAATGTATATTAATATGATATGGGTGATAATTCCGAGGTGGACTGGGGTGCTGGTTACGAAAATGCCATCTAAATAACTTAAACCTGTCTCGAGTTATTCCCTTAGTAAAAATAGCAAATTAATTAAATATAATACAGCTATCGATGTTGATCTGCAATAAATAAATAATTTCATAAATATTGTTTATTTGTGACAACCCTGGCCGATGCGTTACTGTCTAGACGATGTCGGCATTTTACACGAGATCAAAGGCGTCGACCTACTGTATGATTTTTATACTGTGCTTTTACAACAAGCTTCCCATGGGCATTCGAAACTTACCCATTAAACGATTTAAAAGCAATATTAAGATTAAACTTTGCAAAAAGGAGTATTATAATATCACAAATTATTTAGAAGACAAAAAAGCTTGGGCTTGTGCTGCTCGCTCTGCTAAGCAATATGGCTAATTATGCTACAATTATGACATTTTAATCACTGTTTTTATTAAATGACGTAAATTATTGTAAACATTTTAATTTTTAATGTCTGGACTTGAAAAAAGAGGATGATCCCTGAGTTTGTTTCGGTTTCTCTTCTCAGAGGTAGTCAGTTAGAAAATGCTGGCTCCGTCTAGTTTAAAAAATATGACGTGTAAAAATATACCAATATATGTACCTACTTTAAAGTGATTGCGATTGAGAGTAATAATGTGTAGGTACCTACCGCAATTAGGGTGCAGGTCAAATGTTATGTTTTATTCCAAGAACTAATATAATTTTAATCCCTCCCCATTCAGAACATTTCCAAACACCTCTACGTTTTCATTAAAAACCGTCTATTCACAGTCAACACCAGACCGTCTTTATTCCACCTAATAACCGTCGCGGGCCGCTAATATTCTTCGCGATCGCTTTATGTACGCCGCATCACCGCTACTAATTTTTCATATCTTTTGAAGTTTTATCAAAAGCTGCTTAAAGCTGCTTTAAGATTAAAGTACGCTCTGAAGCTACGGGATCCGCAATATACTTAATTTTATTTTAGAAGATTTGGTTAGTACTAAATATTGACGGTCTTCGAGAGATATTGTTCATTTTTGTTACAAGCGGATTCGGGACTCTTGGCTTTTGAGATTAATTTGGCTTTAATTCGTTGTTAAAGAAAATGTTTGTTTTCGAGTTTGGAAAATAAGTAGGTTGTTTTTTTTGTAACCTTTATGGTGTGGTACAAACCAACCTTCAACGTACATTCACCACAATGTAATTCCAATGTGTCCGCATGACTGCGCACGGATCAAATTGACGGACACAACATTCAGTGCAGCCAAAATCGGTTACGGTCTCGTGTCTCCCCTGATGGCTCCCCTAGGGGAGACATCAGGATTTTTAAATCCTATTGTCTCCCCTAGGCGGGGGAGACATCAGAACTTGCTAATAATTTATATTATACCGGTCTCGTGTCTCCCCTGGCGGCTCCCCTTGGGGAGACATCAGGATTTTTAAATCTTCTTGTCTCCCCTAGGCGGGGGAGACATCAGAACTTGCTAATAAATTATATTATTTCGGTCTCGTGTCTCCCCTGGCGGCTCCCTTCGGGGAGATATCAGGATTTTTAAATCTTCTTATCTCCCCTAGGCGGGGGACAGATTCGCTTTACGGCAGAAGTACAGTCAACTGGTAGTTGTGAAATTTTTCACACCTCAGAATTGTCAGGAGGCAAAATAACTTAGACTTTTTTCATAAATTTCAACAAAAACATGCATATTTTATTTCTGAAACTTATCTTTAACTATTTATTTCTTTCATAAATAAAAATAAAGTACCAGGACAGCATAAATCAAACGAGTATACCGACTACCCCACATGAGTAGGTATACAAACCACAGAACGTCGTTTACGAACGACGTTTATGAAAGAAATAAATAGTTAAAGATAACAGTTGACTGTACTTCTGCCGTAAAGCGAATCTGTCCCCCGCCTAGGGGAGACAAGAAGATTTAAAAATCCTGATGTCTCCCCAAGGGGAGCCGCCAGGGAAGACACGAGACCGTAACCCCAAAATCGGCATGGGATGCATGTACACATATATGTATCGTATGCATATCGGCGCAAGGTTAACTTAAACTTTTAAAATGTTAACCTTAAGTTCAGATTTAACAGCTAACATGCCAGTTGACGCCACAGTTTGTAAAAATTCCAATGAGCATAGTAGGTACTCCGTTATCATCACCAACATAGTATAAAACAAAGTCGCTTTCTCTTTCCCTATGTCCCTATGTATGATTAAATCTTCAAACCTGCACAACGGATTTTGATGCATTTTTTTTCCAATAGATCGAGTGATTAAAGAGGAAGGTTATACGTATAATAACATCCATTAAATAGTGGGGAAAAACTATTATTTTAGAGGTTTCTAATATGATGTCGTAAATAATGAAATTTATCCTCATTTGCCGTGAAACGCAGGCTGAACTCTACCAGATTTATCAAAATAATGTAGTAAGTATTATACACACTGAAAAGGTCTACAGAAAAGTCCGCGATGGTATATATCTATTTGTTATGGATATCCCAGAATAACATTTTCTGTCATTTACTTTTTACGACAAATACCGGCTAATTTTCGAAGAGATTTTAACCAGCATTAATCCTTATTCAATTTAATAACTTAAATACATTGCTGTTTTAATATAGATCTATATCACCTTTTATAGCACTTGATTAAAATGAATAATTTCGGAAATATTATAGATTTATTAATTTGACGTGAATAAGGCTAGTGATCCGGATGGTATACCAGCGATTGTTCTTAAAACATGTGCGCCCGAGTTATCTCCTGTATTGACGCGCTTGTATCGCCTCTCATTTAGGACTGGTATAGTGCCCAAGTCCTGGAAGCGTGCTAACGTGCAGCCCGTGCCCAAAAAAGGTAGTCGTGCCGATCCTACCAACTATCGGCCGATTTCGATCACCTCCATACTTTGCAAAATTATGGAGCGTGTATTGAACTCGCGCCTCTTGGCATACCTGGAAGGTAACGATCTCCTCAGTGACCAACAGTACGGGGTTCGCCGCAATCGGTCAACTGGGGACCTACTAGTGTATGCCATTCACTTGTGGGGCGAGGCCCTCGAGAGGAATGGGGAAGCGATTGCTGTCTCCCTTGATGTCTCGAAGGCCTTCGACCGGGTATGGCATGCTGGCCTTTTGAGTAAGCTTCCAGCGTACGGCATTTCCCTTAGCCTGATTGGCTGGGTAAAAGACTTCCTGACTGAACGGTACCTCCAAGTTGTTGTCGACGGATGCTCTTCTGAGTCCAAGTCAACTAATGCCGGTGTTCCTCAGGGGTCTGTTCTCTCTGCAACTCTGTTCCTGCTGCATATTAACGATCTGCTGATGCCCGGTATCTATGGGTATGCAGATGACAGCACAGTTGTAGAGAGATACCTGCCGGATGCTCGGGCTAGTAGGGAATCAAATCGGTCCGAAAGAGAGGCCATGGTTGATCGAACGAGTGTTGCACTGCAGGCAGTCTCCGAATGGGGCAATTCCAGTCTTGTAGCATTCAATGCCGCCAAAACACAGGCGTGCCTTTTTACCGCCAAAAGGAGCCCGTTCACCTTGGCTCCTACTTTTCGAAATGTGTCCTTGGAGTGTTCCGACCGTCTTCAGCTTTTGGGAGTTGAGATTTCCTCGAACCTTAACTTTGGGCGGTTCGTTGAGTATAAGGCCAAGGTGGCTGCCAGGAAATTTGGCGTTATCGCAAAGGTCCGGCAGTTCTTCACACCTGGACAGCTTCTAATGTTATACAAAGCACAGGTCCGTTCGTGTGTGGAGTACTGTAGCCACATTTGGGCTGGTGCTGCTAAGTGTCACCTGGCCACTTTGGATTCGATGGAGAGGCGTGCGAAGAGGTTGATTGGTGACCCTGATCTAACTCGAGATGGTCTCCAAAGCCTAGAGCACAGGCGTAGAGTAGCCAGCCTTTCGGTGTTCTATAGGATGCTTTTTGGGGAGTGTGCGAGGGAATTGCATGATTTAATTCCCCCATCGGACGACCCGTCGTACGGCTGGTTTCCATCCTTACGTTGTTAACACCACTACGATCCGGACGAAGCGTTTCGCCTCCTCCTCGCGTACATCGAAAACTGGAACAATTTGCCAGCGGCGGTATTTCCGTCGGACTACAATTTGAGTGCCTTCAAGGCTAGAGTGAATAGGCTCTTAATAAACTAGTGCGCTTTACCATTAACAATCGCATCACTGCTTACCATCAGGCAGGATTGCGGTCAAGCGTTAGGTTATAATATATATATATATATAAAAAATATGAGGCGGTAGGCCGCTATGTTTTTTATACAACGTTCACAGTTTTTCTGTAGTGTACTTAGTATCAGCATTGCACCCGCGCGAAGCCGGCGCGAGTCGCTAGTATGTAATAAAAATAATCAGCACATGCTATTCCCAGCAGTGGCTGCGACACAGGCCTCTCTCTGTGAGAGAGTAAGCCATAATACAATTGTGTACATACATGTCTTCGAATATAAAAACAAATGTTTTAACTACAATACTATGTACTCGATCGACCAAGTTAACCTAAACTTGTCGCGGATGCTCTGAAGTTTCGACACTTCTTCGCCCTGACTTCGCACTTGGAAAAAATGAAGCGTCAGCCCTTTTGGGGGATTGTCTTTTGTAATTTAGATGTTTGAAATGTGCTGATTCTCAGCCTTATTTGGATAAATTACTTTTGATTTTTGTCTCTTTACATACCTTTATAAGTCTGAAATCGCCAACCCGCATTGAGCAAGCGTGGTGATTACGCTAAATCCTTCTCTATATGAGAGGAGACTTGTGCCCAGCAGTGGGATGATAAAAGGTTGATGATGATACCGAGACCATTCCATGCCTCAGAAAGCACGTTTAGTTATTCCCAGCTGTCATTCCGGATTATTGACAGGTGTTACGGGTTTTCAGAAACCAGAAACTTTGCCATCCTTACCAAGTGGTATGGTTCTATAGTCACTCAGTCACTGATTGGGTTTTGGAGGTTATACGGTGGAAGTGTGCCCGGCTGGGGCGGAGCACCGCCGCGTTCTCGTGACCTGGCCCTGGTCGAGGCCATAGTCCGGAGCGAGATTGCATGGCAGGCCGTCACCTCCTTGATGCTGGCGAAGGAGGAGGCGGAGTGCTTGAGTTAACGGGAATCTCAGCGCCCTCATGCCTTTAGCCGCTGCAGGAGACGACCTGGTCGGGCGCATTCTGTTTTACGCGCGCCATAAAGTGATGTCAGCAGTGTCAGCACATCGTGACAGGGTCCACGAAGACCGATGCCTGGGTCAGGGTTGCGGGTTGGCGAAAAAAGAAACCGTGGCCCTGTCGCGCAGGTAAGTGATGGATACACGGGTGGATTTTAGTCAGTAAAATCTGACACGCCCTTCCGCTCCGGCCAGTGCGGGAGTAGTCATTTGATGATTTCCCATACACACCAAAAAGAAAGAGTGGTGGAGGTTAGATCGGCTTGACCCATGTGAAATACTGATATTCAGCTACATCTAGTTAGCCTGAAAACTGATACTAACATAGTTGGATTATTTCACCTGCCAGCCGTGTGATGTATGATTTTGTGCCCTAAGACTGCGCCAAAAAGGTTTTAAAAGTGACTATAACTTCTTTAGATCGCTGTAATTTGAAAGTCGATGAAAGGAAAAAGAGACAGCCACAAGTTTATAAGATTTAACGTGGGAGGAAATGAGATAGAAAGCATTATATAGTGTTTCTTATCCAATCGCACCTCTTTTTTTATTTTATACTTTAGTTACCATAAGCCTCTTGTATAATTTTACGAAAATGAGTCTCAGTAAATCTATGTAAAATAATGGTTTAACCTTGTGTCACTATGTTCATTAATTATTACTAAAATCTACAATTATCCTCATTCAAATATTTTACTTTCGTCTCATTACCTTGAAACCAGCATTTTATCACATGAGAAGGGCACAGACGCTTTTTTTTTTGTAAACTAGTGCTTGACTATGATTCCGTCTGATGGTAAGCAGTGAAGCAATCAGCATTTATTTCAGCATTTAATTCAGACAAGAATACATGCGGTTGTCTGATGAACTAATCAGAATAACAATACTCGCTAATTCAGTGAGAGATCTGCGGTTGCGGAGGACAGTTTCACGCTGGGGTTTTACAATCTCACCGGTTCTCAGAAGCAGGCATGGGCGGAATAGTGCCGTGATATGATAGACAAATTTGAAATAGGCTTTATTTCAAATTTGTCTATCATATCATTGTACGGCGTGACATCGTTACACGTCAATCATGGATTTATCAATATGATCCAGAAACGAAGCGCCATCCAGTCGACGGTTTGGGTATTTCAAAACGAATTAACGCCTACCAAAGTGAAGCGATCTAGAAGCGGAGGTAAGATTTTGATCGCGAGCTTTTTCAGTGTGACTGGCTACTTAGTGTCAATTCCTTTACGAAACCAAAAAAGCATTAACGCTAAATGGTATATACCGAATGCTTAACAGAATTTTTCTTTGTTGTGAGCAACAAGCGTCCAAACGCAGGGCTCCGGGGGTTACTGCTTCACCACGACAATGCGCCCACCCACACCGCAATCAAGACGAGGGACTTAACTCCTGGGTCACCCTCCTTACAGGCTTGACCTAGCACCGTGTGACTTCTTCTTATTCCCAAAAATAAAAGATAGCTCAAAGGGATACAATTTTCTTCGCCGGATGATGCGCTGTCAGCTTTTGAGCAGGCTGTAAACGAGGTGTCTGCGGCGGACTGAAAAAAGTGTTTCGAAAACTGGTTCAGACGCATGAAACTTTCTATAGAGGCTGGTGGAGAGTACTTTGAAAAGATTTAATAAAAATATTATATACGTACCTAGAGAACATTTTATATTATTATAGCAAATCAATTTTTTTTTTACTATCTTAAAATTTTCTGAGTGTCCCACGTACATAATTATATTATACAAGGTGGGACTAGAAATGTGTGGTGTAAAGAAGACATCAAATTTTACCCTTTAGAAATTCCAGACAACTACATATTTTATTTATCATTCATTGCTACCATCGTCTTTTATTAATAATATACCGCTTTCTGATCGATACAACGTAATCTGAACAGAAAAATGAAAATGTCAGACATTTCAGACATTTTCATTTTTCTGTTCCGATCATAGATGTAGGATTTCATTGCTAATCTATGGTTCCGATGCTGCCAATATATAAAGTACTCTGTGGATGCTGCCAACCAATTTTTACGTTCGGCTACGTTTATTTGATTAAATTGTCAACAGCGCAATAGATTAAAAATGTCGTACACAGATTACTACATTTTATTTAGCAGTAATAATAGAGGATGGAAACGAAATATGATGCCGTACCTTCACCGGTGTCACCCCGACCATAGTAGACAGACAGTAAAACATCTTCATACAAACGAGCCGCTCTCGATTTGAATGTATGCGTGCGTGCCGTGCGCCGTGTCGGTACGCAATTTCACGCATACGCTGGCATAATATAGCTTGGAATAACATGGGGAGTAGGCAAACAACTCTGCGGGCGGTCTTAGATAATCTACTGTTCTGTCTCTACTGTGCCCCGACACTTGACAGATATACTTATACTCTCGATAATTACCTATATGCTTTTTTTTACAGTATCATTGGGTAATCAGGGTAACCCCTGATTACTGACTATGACGTGTTAAAATTATCATGATGCCAGTGTCAGACAAAGAAGGAGCTATACAGGATGACTAACGCTGTCCCTTTTTCACCACGGTTTAATAATGATTTTAACAGTATCATTGGGTAATCAGGGTAACCCCTGATTACTGACTATGACGTGTTAAAATTATCATGATGCCAGTGTCAGACAAAGAAAGAGCTATACAGGATGACTAACGCTGTCCCTTTTTCACCACGGTTCAATAGTGATTTTAATACGTCATAGTAGGGCGGGGCGACAAAAGGAAATGTCGAATTCATTTAGCTAATTATGAAAATCAACAAACTTCCAAAAGAGGCACCACAAAATGAAATTCACTTTAATTTCCCGAAAGTCGGTGTCGTTGATTCGGCATTGTCGTTATTTGACCGAAACATATTTTCAGAATTGAATATAAATTCATTACTTTGCAACCATAACTCAAGTGTACAAAAAGAAAACAGTTTATTTAAAGTTGGCATTGCATTTTTCCGCCATGAATTATTCATGTCATTCATATTTAACGAGAAATCTGTATAATCGTCTTGCTGGCGCGTTTTGAATTGCTAATGGACCCTGACACTACTTCTACTATGATTTTAAGGCTCATTTACACAAGAAAAACTCCTCTCTTTGAATAGACGATAGGGATGTATCAAAGGTATAAAAATAAAAAAATAATTAGTCTGTCTTATAGATAACTAACGGAAGCCAGCGACTTCGTTCGCATGGTTTAGTTATGCTCCACTCCTATAGGTCGCAGTGTGATGTTATATAGCCTAAAGCCTTCCTGGATTAATGGGCTATTCAACGCAAAATTATTTCAAATTATTTAAATCGGACCAGTAGTTCCTGAGATTAGCGCGTTCAAACAAACTCTTCAGATGTATAGATTAGTATAGAATATACAGAGTGGTGCTGACAGTACGACAATAAATTAAACATCGTGTACCTCAACACGTTCTCAGTTTACCCATAACAAATCATATAAATATGTCCATCAGTTTAGTCACAGGAAATAATTTTTCACTTTTTCTACATGATGTACATGTTGATAAGGAAGCGCTTACAGGTTAATGACCGCCGCATCCTGCAGTATCAAACTTTAATAATAATGGCGCGAAAAAAGCAAGTAGATACAGGACCGCGTTG
Organism: Sesamia nonagrioides; assembly: GCA_017933935.1. Taxonomy (NCBI): domain Eukaryota; kingdom Metazoa; phylum Arthropoda; class Insecta; order Lepidoptera; family Noctuidae; genus Sesamia; species Sesamia nonagrioides. The sequence continues at coordinate 5,024,707 of JADWQK010000188.1, forward strand.
CCGCCGATCGGAGGTCAGTGAACCAATATTTTTAAAGGATGTTCTATTCCGTTTGTAATTTTATGCGATTTAGTTTGTTTGAAATTTTCATATTTTTATTTTTGATGCTAGGTTTTTTCTATGGTTGAGGATTATTCCTATGAACCAGCATTGTTAGTGTTTTCATTTATTGTCGTATTGTCAGCACCACTCTGTAGATAAAAAAAATTAAGACCCGTATTTTTTATTTTGTCGAAATTTCCAAAAACTACTGAGATATTGCGTATGAAAGTTACGGAGTGGGGGCTAATTACACAAAGTACAAAATATACCACAGCGTGACGTCATGCCATATTTCAAATCAATCATCATCATCATCATCTCAGCGTTAATCCCAGTCGCATCCGAAGCCTTTTTTCAGCTTTGGAGTCTGGGGTCTGCCTTTACCAGTCCAACTGCTGATATGGCTAAACTTCGACATTTTCCGTGAAGCGACTGCCGTCTGACCTCCACAACCCAAAGGCGACATCGAAGCAATGCAGCTGGACCAATTGTTGGACTTTTGAGGGCTCCAACAACCCTTAACGACTGCCACTAGATGTTCGTATGGCAACCGGGACCAACGGCTTAACGTGCTTTCCGAGGCACGACCAGACCAGTGCAAATATTCATATTCATGCATACAAATATTTGCACTGTGCGGGGATCAAACCCGCGCCTCCCTGCGCAGCGGCCGCGTCCGCTACCGCTACGCTCACATATAGAGCAATAAAATCGCCCAATGTTACATGGGATTTGAACGGAACTAGCGAAACGTGGGTCTACTAAAGTTATAATAACGTTGTCATCACGACAGAGGTATACTTCAGACAAACCCTCTGTGAAAAATGTAGATATAAATACATGTGACGTGCTTAAAGGCGTTTTACTTTTTATAAATCAGGTCTCAAAACGGTAATATTGTTTTTTTTTTATAATTATTATCGAGTGCTTGCCCGCACTCCCACCTTATGGTAGGCAGTGATGCAATCGTTGATGGTACAGCGCGCTAGTTTATTAAGAGCCTATTTACTCAAAAAAACTAAGTGAATAGAAAGGAAGACGGCAGTTGAGCGAGGTGATGTAATGTTAAACCCAACAACACGACCAACGATGCTGCGCCAGAGGGAGCTTCATCTGGAGAATCTCCACGACCAAACTCTCGACACAACAACATTTGGCGCATCGTACCCGACACACATCGCAACACAACTGCTCAAACCTATCCTCCATACGGCTTCAGCAGACATCATGCTGGAATAGACGAATCGCTTGGCGGCAAGACATCGTAAAGGAAATCGGCATGTCTTAAAATTCGCAGTATTTTAATCACCTTCTAATCCGTGCTGTACGGGCGTGGTAGATTAGGTATAGGCTTGTATTCGTTCCCTTTTGCAGAGAAGAAGTCTGTGTCCCAGCAAAGAGAACCATATTGGATGAATAGACTCTGCTTGAGTGTGAACACAGTTACTTTCAATGGATATTCTCGCCTCTCTCCGGGCGACAAACTCTCCTCGAGCGATTGAGACATTTTAATTTAAAATAACGTTATCTGGTTATCACTTAGTGTCTGCAATATTTAAATGGAGTGAGAAACTTCAATCTTGTAACTCTTACTTTGTAGTTTTTTCTTGGTTTAGATTGGAATTGTTTTTTTTAACTTTATAAACTAGTGCTTGACTGCGATCCCGCTCGATGGTAAGCAGTGATGCAATCATTGTTGGTAAAGTTTATTAAGAACCTATTTATTCTAGCCTTGAAGACACCTAAATTGTTATCAGTCGGGAAGACCGCCGGAGGCAGATTCGTCCAGTCCCTCGATGTCATCATCATCATCTCAGCGTTTATCCCGGTTGCATCCGCGGCTTTCGCGTTGGAGCCCGGGGTCCGCTTTCCTGCACATTCTCCTCCATTTCGCACGATCTTTAGTATCCTGTGGTAAGAGCTTGTTGGCACGCATGTCATCTCTTACAACGTCAAGCCAGCACTTCTTTGGTCTACCCCGCTTGTTCCGGCCCGGCGGAGGCGCCATGGCAAGACATTTGTTACCCACGTAACCTGCCGGTTTGCGTAAGACGTGGCCGTACCAGCGTAGGCGACTCTCCTGCAGTTTGTCTGCAATGTCACGGACACGAAGGCTGCCCCGGATGCGGGAGTTCCTGATGCGGTCTTTCCGCGTAACTCCACACATCCACCGCAGCATATTCATCTCCGTGACACGCAGCTCCTGCTTGTGTCCAGTCCCTCGATGTATGCGGTATCAAAGATGAGGCGAACCGCGAAACGCTTCGTCTGCATCGTAGTGGTGTCAACAACGTAAGGGTGGACTCGACTTATGATGGGTCGTCCCATGATGGAAAGGTGATGGTGATTTACCACTTTTTCATATAATGTATTTTCATACAAGTGTGGCTCTTGAAGAAAACATAAACTGAACAATCAAACAAAGTAGTGGCTTGTTGTTGGATAACAGATTGCCCCGAACAGAAACATCAAAAACAAAAAAAAAATACTTTTAATTGTTTTGTTTTGATGTGTTTTTTATGTTCTCTACTAACATAAATAGCATAGCAGATAAGGACAAATTGTTACTAAATTATTACTAATTATTTATCTATCTATCTATACTCTATACTAATATATAAAACTGAAGAGTTTGTTTGTTTGAACGCGCTAATCTCAGGAACTACTGGTCCGATTTGAAAAATTCTTTTTGCATTGGATAGCCCATTAATCCAGGAAGGCTTAAGGCTATATAACATCCCGCTGCGACCAATAGGAGCGGAGCATAACTAACTCCACCCGAACGAAGTCGCTGGCGGCCGCTAGTACTAATATATAAAGCTGAAGAGTTTGTTTGTTTGTTTGTTTCTTTGAACGCGCTAATCTCAGAAACTGCTGGTCCGATTAGAAAAAAAAATTCTGCTTTGGATAGCCCATTAATCCAGGAAGGCTTTAGGCTATATAACATCTCGCTGCGACAATTAGGAGCGGAGCATATAAAAAACATATCGAACCAACGCGGGTGAAACCGCAAGGCGCAGCTATTGTACTGTAAAATGTTGAAATAAATATTTTTTATATATTTATTCATCTATATACTTACCAACACCTTGGATGGTATCTACGCCGGGCCGGTACAAGCGAGGTGGACCAATGAAGTGCTGGCTTGACATTGTAAAAGATGAGATGCGTGCCAACAATCTCACACCCCGGGATGCCACAGATCGTGGGACATTGAGGCGTACATGTAGGAAAGCGGACCCCGGGCTCCAACGCGAAAGCCGCGCATGCAACCGGGAGTATACGCTGAGATGATGATATTATAAGACAAAACTTACTTACTAACTACCTACATGAACAATAGGTATTTACATAGTGTAGTATTATAGATAGTGAGGTGTATGTGTATGTAGTACATACACCTCACTATCTAAAATACTGGTATTGCACAGGTCAGACGGCAGTTGCTTCACGGCTAATATCGAAGTTTAGCCAAAACAGCAGTTAGAGTGGTAAAGTGGACCCCAGACTACAAGGCTGTAAAAGCTTCGCATGCGACTGGGTTTACTGAATCGATCAGTAATGTAATGCAGCAATCGACGCGCGTTTCTCGGTTTGCTTCACTCAATTTATGAGGTACACACCTTTCGAGCTTTCTTATCTTACCAATTTGTTTCAAATGGATTCAAACAGTTTTATCACTATCACAGCAGCCTGCAGCTAACTCGGACGTAGTTTGCGAGGCTATAAGCGAAGCGGATCCTTCGACAGTAGCCTTCAATTCTTCATTGTCGACTTTGGTCTCCGGCAGTTCACGGAGATTGTTCTGTAGGTTGAAATTTCCAGAACGAAAACGTTGGAACCAAAAACGCACTGTGCTTTCTCTAGCGAAACCACTGCCATACACATCATTAATTCTTCGAGCCGTTTCTGCAGCACTGGTGCCACGGCGGAACTCATATTCGTAAATAACGAGAAATTTTAAATTTTCCGTTTTGTAAACTCAATGATGCAGAGAAAAAACCAAAAGAAAAAAAAAGAAAAAACGATAGAAATACGGTTTTCGAGACACAAATTGATGATTGAGCTGTATAAATTTGAATTTGGAATTCTAAACCAAAGAGGAGATATCTGAGATCAAAGTGGCTAGTACGATAAAATAAAATATTGGAACAGGAATTAAACTTGTTCGGATGGTAAATCATTAAATGACCTCTCCTGCTCTGGACGGAGCGTAAGGGCGTGTCAGACTTTAATTGACTAAAACCCACCCGTGTTCCTTCAATTGCCTGTGTGCCAGGGTCACGGCATCACTTTCGTACATACCGCGACATAGGGATGGAACCTTAGAGTAATAAAACGTTTCATTGGTGCGTATTAATTCGATCCAACTCACTCGAAAGGGTAAAAAGTAATTATGGCCGGACACGCAACGGGCGTTTACTGAAAAATAAACGAGGACAAAAGGGTAACAGGATCTGCTGAAATGGAAAAAAGTGATGTGTAAATCCCATACCGTGACAGAATTAATCAAATAAATTAATACAAATATTCTGCGTGTCGCGGCGTTAACACGATGTACCTACGTACTTACAGCCATCCAGGAGCGGATTTCAAAGTTAATACTAAAAAGAATAAACATTTATACAATATATCGTTATACTAAACTAAATATAATTGTCCCATTGTGTTGACCGCAATGCCGCCTGATGGTAAGCAGTGACGCAATCGATGATGGTAAAGCGCACTAGTTTATTATGAGCCCAGAGATGATGATCACGGTCTGTAAGATCAGTTTTATCGTATGTTAACGTCTAAAGCCCCAGAGATACGGAATTCCTCATGGCTAATTTATTCAAGAATAAAGAATATTATGTAAATAAGGACCCAAAAAGGGTCAAATTTATGAATAAAACCCCTTTTTGAATATAATAACCCCTTGCATACAGGTAAACCTTTCCAGCTTGTTGACACAGGAAAGGTTTTTTTTTTCAGTCAACAACTCACAGTATCCCTACTAATCCCTACTAATATTATAAATGCAAAATTAACTCTGTCTGTCTGTCTGTTAGGCTTTCACGTCTAAACCACTGAACTGATTTTACTGAATGTTGGTACAAAGATAGAGTTGACCTTGAGAAATAACATAGGATAGTTTTGATTGCGGACTTTTGAAGAGTTCTCTTGGAGACGTGATATAACCGAACTCTACGCAGGCGAAGCCGCGGGCGGAAAGCTAGTATATGTAGAAAGGTTATGTAGGTCGGTTTTTTGTGTGGAGTGGCGGCCACGTACTGGAAGACGCAGCGTAGGGAGGCCTCCAACAAGGTGGACTGATGACCTGGTGAAGGTCGCGGGAAGCGATGGACGCGGGCAGCACAAGATCGGTCATCGTGGAAAGCCTTGGGGGAAGCCTTTGTCCAGCAGTGGACCTCTATAGGCTGAAGAAGAAGAAGATGGTTTCTTGTGAAACCTATAAAACTGTTCTATATCAGTTTCCGGGGCAAAACCCTAAGACAAACGTGACCCCGTGAATACGTGACGACAGAACTGAGAAATTTCACTTCAATTTTAAACAAGGTTACTTATACACATTTCATTTTCTGCTCAGTTTTTTCCCAGCTATCTTGGGGTCAGCTTCCAGTCTGACCTGATTCAGCTGGATATCAGTATTTTACATGGAGTGACTCACACCCCAGTTACCCTGTCCTTCACAACTCAGTTACTGGGTAATTCAATACCCCTTGGTAAGACTGGTGGTCCAGACCTTTGGACTTGTAACGACCAGTATATAAAAATATAAAAGCCTTTTATTCCATAAATAAAATAAGAATAACACTTGATAAATTGATTTAAATTTTATAAGTACTGATTGCAATCAAAAATTTATTATTTAACTTTCAATATAATATACAATATTATTAATTACATTACAATATTAATTAACTAGATTATAAACATTATTATTAATTAGGTTTCAATATTCATTACTAGCTTTCCGCCCGCGGCTCCGCCCGCGTGGATTTCGGTTATATCGCGCTTTTTAGATTTCCCTCGGGAATATAATATTTTTTTTTTGCAATAAAAGGTTGCCTATATCCTTTCTCAGGGTCTAAAGATTGTCTGTGCCAAATTTCATCAAAATCGGTTGAGAGGTTTAAGCGGGAAAGCGTAACAGACAGACAGAGTTACTTTCGCATTTATAATATTAGTATGGATAGTATGGATTAGTATGGATGGATTAAATAAAATATATTATGTTAACTAGCTTTCCGCCCGCGGCTTCGCCCGCGTGGAGTTCGGTTATATCGCGCTTTTTAGATTTCCCTCGGGAACATCAAATTTTCCGGGATAAAAGGCACCCTATGTTCTTTCTCAGGGTCTAAATATTGTCTGTGCCAAATTTCATCAAAATCGGTTGAAAGGTTTAAGCGGGAAAGCGTAACAGACAGACAGACAGACCGACAGACAGACAGACAGAGTTACTTTCGCATTTATAATATTAGTATGGATTAATTAGGTTTCAATATTCATTACTAGCTTTCCGCCCGCGGCTCCGCCCGTGTGGATTTCGGTTATATCGCGCTTTTTAGATTTCCCTCGGGAATATCATATTTTTTTTGCAATAAAAGGTTGCCTATATCCTTTCTCAGGGTCTAAAGATTGTCTGTGCCAAATTTCATCAAAATCGGTTGAGAGGTTTAAGCGGGAAAGCGTAACAGACAGACAGAGTTACTTTCGCATTTATAATATTAGTATGGATGGTATGGGTTAGTATGGATGGATTAAATAAAATATATTATGTTAACTAGCTTTCCGCCCGCGGCTTCGCCCGCGTGGAGTTCGGTTATATCGCGCTTTTTAGATTTCCCTCGGGAACATCATATTTATCCGGGATAAAAGGTAGCCTATGTTCTTTCTCAGGGTCCAAAGATTGTCTGTGCCAAATTTCATCAAAATCGGTTGAGAGGTTTAAGCGGGAAAGCGTAACAGACAGACAGACAGACAGACAGAGTTACTTTCGCATTTATAATATTACTAGCTTTCCGCCCGCGGCTTCGCCCGCGTGGATCTCAGTTATATCGCGCTTTTTAAATTTCCCTCGGGAACATCAATTTTTTCCGGGATAAAAGGTAGCCTATGTTCTTTCTCGGGGTCTAAAGATTATCTGTGCCAAATTTCATCAAAATCGGTTGAGAGGTTTAAGCGGGAAAGCGTAACAGACAGACAGACAGACAGACCGACAGACAGACAGACAGACAGACAGACAGAGTTACTTTCGCATTTATAATATTAGTAAGGTAAGAGTACCTATTTCCGTTAATGTCCCAGTAGCCGTTAACTAGTCAGTTTTTTAATATTAGCGTCTTTCTAGCAAACCTAAATTAAAATTTGCAAAGGACAATTTATTCTTGGTACTATTTTATACAATTCTGATGGCGACAGTCACCAAAAAGTTTAATAATGTAAAAACTGTGAGAAAATAAAAGTACGTTATAGTAAAATTATCTATATGTACAGAGTTCTGTCAGTGAACTACGAACCCACCCGGTCGCAGAAATTATCTAGCCATACTTCGACGGATAAAATTAAGGTAAAAGTGTTAAGTTTTTTAATAAATTGTGTATATTATTTAACGATTTAATCTATAAATTGAGGTAAATCTCATCGAAAAGTAAATAATTTTGCATGTTACATCTATTGGTACACTCAAACCCCTACTTGACCTAGTTCCCGGTAAAAATGTGCGATTTTTACCGGATATTGGTACACTATCAAACCGGTAACATACGTTGCACCAAAAGCCGTTATTCTGTTCTTATTGCTTTGGAATAGGTCTCATTTTTCTTTGAAACTGAAGATTATATTAAATATTTTCTGTCGGATACGGGGGCATGCCTTAACAGCTGCATTTAAATCCGTCATAGTCCTTATTGTCTTGAAATAAGCATTATTTTCCTTTGAATCAAAAGGATGTAGTTACTGGGCATTTAGTTTGTTTTGGTACCATGTGAATTTGGTTGCGGTTTTTTGTATGATTTACCACTTTTTGTACCGGTTGCGTTACAAGCTTTTCTTGAATCAACTATAAAGTATATAAAAAGCAACATTACTTTGGGATTTAACAGCATAGTGGCACACCGTGGTATACCTACCATGCTTTTAAATCCCAAAACCATGTTTAAATAATTGAATTACCATCTGCTAACAAATAAACGTGTTCAATTTTTTGATTTCCAAAACAAGTTATTCACATTCTAGTCGCCATAAGCTTTTTAGTACTACCATTTGCTCCATGCTACCCCAAACAGTACGGTATATGGTAGTATTTGTACCATATACTGCACGGTACTCCAAACAGTACGGTATATAGTAGTATACCGTACTGTTTGGAGTACCATGGAGAAAATGGTAGTACCTAGCTGAAACTGAAGCAAGGGCGAAAAGCTCCGCCCGGCGTGGGGTCTTGGCGGTGTCTCTAGACATTGCCAACGCCTTCAACATCCTACCCTGTAGTTGCATCAGGAAGGCATTCCGGTATCACCGGATGCCGACCTATCTCTGTCCAGTGGTCGAGGCCTATTTGACGGACAGGGCTATAATCTACCCCGGTCACCAAGGAGTGTGGAACCGGCGAGAGATGTCGTGCGGTGTTCCACAGGGATCGGTCCTGGGACCGCATCTGTGGAACATCGGGTACGGCTGGGTGCTGCGCGCCGACCTCCCTTTCGGCGTCAGCGTAGTAGTTTGTTACGCTGACGACACGCTAGTACTGGCACAAGGGAGGTCGCACCAGGTGGCGGCTGACGCAGCGATCCTCGGGTTTGCAATAATCGTCAACAGGATCCGGCAATTGGGACTCGAGGTGGCCTTGCAGAAGGCCGAGGCCATGTGCTTTCACGGTCCTCAGAATGCGCCACCGTCGGGTTCCCACATAACGGTAGGAGGGGTTCATTTCGGCGTCGGGTCGACGATGAAGTACCTGGGACTCCTCCTCGACAGCCGGTGGAACTTCGAGGAGCACTTCCGACGTTTGGCACCCAGACTGGAAGGGGCCGGGACAGCCCTGAGGCGGCTCCTCCCCAATCTAGGGGACCAAACGCCTCCTGCCGGAGGCTCTATGCGGGGGCCGTGCGGTCCATGGCCGTGTGGTGGTGTGGGCGCGGTCGCTAAGGAAGCGACCAACCCGATGCCTGACCGCGTCCCAGAGGGTCATGGCCGTTCGGCGGATCCGGGGATACCGTACGGTCTCAGCTGAGGCGGCGAGCCTTCTTGCCGGATTGCCGCCATGGGATCTGGAGGCCAAAGTCCTTACCCACATGTGGGAGTGGCGAGAGGAGGCAAAACTCCGTTGCCGTGAGAAATTGCGGTACGGCGGACAGAGCTCCGGCGGGATCTCATGGCAACATGGAGAGTGCGATTGTCGCAACCCAGTACTGGGTACGCCACAATAGCGGCGGTAAGTCCCCTCTTTGAGGAGTGGCTAGAGAGGCGCCACGGCACCCTCACCTTCCGCCTGACGCAGGTCCTCACCGGACACGGTTGTTTCGGGAGGTTCTTGTTCCGTATAAGGCGGGAGGAAACGCCAGGGTGTCACCATTGTGTGGATCGCCTTTAGGACACGGTGGAGCATACGGTGGAGGTCTGCCCGGCTTGGGTAGAGCACCGCCGTGTCCTCGTAGCGGCGATCGGCGGCGATCTCTCGCGTCCGACCCTGGTCCAGGCCATGGTCCGGAGCGAGAGTGCATGGCAGGCCGTCACCTCCTTCTGCGAAGCAGTAATGCTAGCAAAGGAGGAGGCGGAGCGCGTGAGGCAACGGGAATCCCAGCGCCCTCACGCCAATAGCCGCCGCAGGAGACGCCCTGGTCGGGAGATGACACCAAACTCCCAGCCACCGTAGGCGCGGACCTGCGGGCGGCGAGCAGTGGGCAGCTCGCCGCCCGGTAAGGACCATGATTTCTAGAGATTATTAGTATTTAAAGGTTTCCAGCACGGCTTTCATTTGTACACATTACGTCACTCACGTGAGTTCTGATTTGGGAGCAAGTCTCAGTCAGAACAGATGTTAAAAAATTATTAATAAGTACTAAAGATTAATTTACCATGATTTCTAGAGATTATTATTATTTAAAGGTAGTTATTTTGCATATTTATCTACCTTTAATTATTTATCGAAGGATCTAACCCATTCCATTTTTTCAAACTTTTGGTGCCGTAAAAACCTTCGAGCTGACTTGCTTGCTTCAGTGTGCCGCCATAATAAGAGATACCCTGGAGCATAGGCAAATGAAGGGACACGGGTAGGTTAAAACAGACCCTCACCCTTCCGCTCCGCTCAATGTGTACTTTTTTGGAAGAGAATACATCATATGAGTTTTTTTTTATAATTGGGCACAAGGCGCAGCCTAGGCTGGAGGAAAGCTCAGCTTGGACCCAACAGCGCTGTGCCATAGTCGCGACACTTGGTGCGGGTGATATCTCACTCCCGGCCGTAGTATAGTTCATGGTCGAAAGCGAAGAAGCAAGAAGCGTGGGAGATGCTATGGCCTCTTTTTGCGAGAAGGTGGTGCATGTAATGGAGGCTGCAGAAAGGAAAAGGGAGCATGGCTCTCACTCCACTCGCATGAGAAGGGTAGCCGGGCGTCGAAGGGCGCTTCACGATCTTTAGCCACCATAAGAAGGACCATGCGGGCGACGAAATTGGGACCGTATCGTCGCTCGAGCGTGACATGCAGTATGCGCAGCTTGGAAGGATGTGCGGTCGAGGGATCGGCCGCACTTGGCCCCCACGTGTGTGGGGCGAAGGTACAAGTATCTGCCGGGCCCCCGACTCTTGGTACTGGAAGCAATAGTGGACGTTTAGTCGGTAGGAGGCCGACATTACCCTCCCTTGTTCGTAGACGAAATAAGGGGGAAACTTTTTTTATCGGATTTACCCACGATAAAAAAGCAAAAGGTCGCATCTTAAAAACCTTCTCAAGTCGCCTCCCTACTCTACCGATTTCTACTCCTACTCCTTCACAGTGCACGTCTTCTGTCCTTGACTTTTTACACGCTGTCTTATTGCACCTGCAATAAGACAGCGATGATGATGCTGATGAGATGATTATTTCATAAAAAATCTTTTATGAAATAATCATCTCTGTAACTTTCATCTGTTCTGTTTTTTCTTTTTGTTAATATACATAAATGGTAAAATAAATAAATAAATCTTTTTAGATAGTGTTAGTTTACTTATTTTAAAAAAATATGCTGGAAAATCCTTTTAATAATGGCAGACTCGGTCGTTCGGTCGAAGCTGCCGCCTGTAGTAGGCCAGCAAGTGTCTCAAAATCTGATGCAAGCCCGTGCTTTATAGTTCAGGAAAGTAGAGAAGTGATGGACTATTGGCAGATCTCGAAGAAGGAATGACAATCCACGACGGATATTTAACTGTGATAAAAGAGTTTTAACCAACAGAAAACAGAGTTTGTTTGTTTCTTTTTATAAATAGGTACTTTATTTATAACATACATTATAAAAAGTTAAAAGAAATCGTGTTTATTTGTTGGTTAAATACAGACCCTAATGTTTTTCAGTAATATTTTACTTGAATATTTTGTATTTCTGTGAACTTTAACGTAAAGCAATAGAGTTCAATTTCGCGGCAAAAATTACCGGTTACCGGGACAATTTAACGTTAACTGGTACAACTCTACCGGGTACTGGTACAATAGGCCCTTTTTGTAGTTTTATTGTTTTATAGTTAATTAAAATTTACCCTAGTTTAATAGAATCATAATATACTAAAAGTATATTAAATTATCTAAACAGTCAAGTAAAAATTATTTTTGTAAGTCTTCTAGTTTTAGCCTGGTGCTCATGCAAATTCGGCGAGGTTCATAACTTAACGGTTACTGGGCCGTTTACCTTATGGATAGTATGGATTAGTATGGATTGATTTAAAATTACCAGTAACGACTGTCAAAGATCTATGAATGACAGCCAGGATCAACAGCTTACCATGGAGGGGTCGCGGTACGTAAAGGAGGTCACCAATCCACAGCTCAACCTCGGTAAGCCCAGCTTAACCTGATCGATCAACCTGTGCGGCTATTTTTTTTATATAAATTATAAGCTAGCACTTGACCTCAATCCCGCCTGATGCTAAGCAGTGATGCAATCGTTGATGGTAAAGGGCGCTAGTTTCATAAGAGCCAATTCTCTAGTCTTGAAGACACTTAAATTGTAGTCCGACGGAAACACCGCCGCAGGAACGCAGGGACTTCTAATTATGAAATTAAATCATTCCCCGTCATGGAAAAAGGATAGTTACGGACGACAGCAGGTTATGCTCCTCGAAACTGTCAGATATACAAAATCAACCTTCACTAAATGCTTTACCGGTAAGTTGAAAATCGAATAAAGAAATTTGACAGATTACAGCTTGAAGTGCTGTCGTACGTCGTACTGTACTTATTTATATCAAAAAAAGATACATACTTCCCATGAATGATTCTGTTCCAATTTCGTTTGAATTTTCATTTATTACTTTTTATGGTCTAGGAAGGTGAATGATAGAGATAAGAACGGATAAAAAGTTCTAACTGGCTGAAAATAAATGTTTTCTGACAAAAGCATAATTAATTTCTACTAGGCTTTATGGTTGAGTACCCTTGCTTTTGTAGGTGACTGATAAAAAGGTATCTTAGAGGTTAGAATTTTTAACGCTTGGATTACTTTTATGTATTTACTTTTTAACGAGTAATGGTTTATCTTTGACTTCCTGAACAGCCTTTGTTTGAACTTTAGAATGACAATTTAAACCATAGTATAATAGTAAAGCTAAGGGATTTATTTATAGAAATATAATCTAAAAAAAGGGCCTGTATTAATTAAGAGGGGACTCTAGTGCCGAGGAATTGCCGTCGCGCTGCTTCCAACCTCTCCTGTTAAAGTGCGAAAAGGACAGTTGCAGGTCAGGCTGATTTTACCTACAAAAATGTTGACCAAAAGACGTTTCGTATTCCGCTGTTTCCTTTTTTAAAACACGACAGATCCCAATTATTTTTATATCAAAATTTAGAGGAAAAGTATACCAATGCTTCTATTATTTTATTTTTTATCCAAAACTTATCACGTTTGTCTAATAGTCGTTCAGACGACTATTATGCAAACGTGACATCGCGGTAAAAATGGGTTATTTATCGGGACTTTGAAGAATCATATTTCTTTTATTAATTAAGTTTCGGAAAAAAGCAAATTATAGGGGCATGTATAATCACGGTGTAAAATTGTAGAAAAAAAAATGCCCTAAAAGCATTATCCATGACGAAAACAGCGGAATAGGTTTGTATAGAGAAAACACAACTAGAGTCTCCTCTTAATGAATTGAAATGGAATTCATTGGTACGTGTGTATCTGTGATGTTTGTGTGATATAACAATATAATGAGTAAATAATACTCTTTACCTATATAAACGCATCTCCCATCGTCCCGTGTGGTACCGGGCTTAGACGAGTGCCAACCCATTTTCTTCTGTGGATGCCGTAAGAGGCGACTAAGGGAATTCTCACCAGGGAAGCGGCGTTTCTCCTATGGAACACGTACGAATACCCGCCGGTCAAGCGGGGGGGTTATGATAAAACCCCCAAATGGAATGAAAGCTTTGGGGGAGGCCTTTGTCCAGCAGTGGACCTCTTTATCATGAGAAGAAGAAGAAGGAGAAGATATGTATATACGCAACTACTTAAATGTATTTAATGTTCAAATTGGTGAAGTATGAAATAAGCAGAACACCGCCTAACAGTAATGGAACGCTTATTTTAACCTGCAAAAATGAATGCAGAGTGAGTACGTACGGATGACAGCAGGTCAAGCTAGCCCAAACTGTCAGATATTCCCTCTCAACCTTGAGCCTTAATAGTTTAGAGATAAAGTTGAAAATATAATAAGGAAACCTGATAGATTTTAGTAGCTTGATGTGCTGTCGCTTGCACATTACATTAAAAGGTGTGTGTGCATCTGTGCATGCGTGATGCGTGTCTGGTGTTTGTCGGTGTGTGTATGACACATCCCCAGCCATACATTAGTACACAGTGTACAATAAAAACAACCTTTTTAAACTTCTGTCTAATGCTATCACGTATGTAGTATAGACACAGCTGCTTACCAAGGCGAGGCATCCACAAGGTTGCCTTGTTAAACCGGCGAGATGCCATAAAACAAAACGTACTATCACGGCGTTACCGTAAGCACTTTGTGATAAATCCAAACAAACAATTCTGGTCATAAATAAAGCATGTAACAACCTCGGGGTCAGTTACCATAGGCTTGGCTCATCGGAGCACTTTCATGAGACTTGGGTATGTTACGTTTGAGGTCTTGATTGGAATAAAACAAGTTGGGATTTAGTTTTATCAAGAATTTTAATGGATACAAGGCATACACTAGTCTGCCACTATGATTTTAGCAGTTCATGAGATGGATCAGGTTAACATTTACAATGGGCTACATTACCCCAATTTAGATCAATCCATGGACACGATGTCGCAGACAGCATCTCTGGCCTAGGTGATCCTTATAGATTTTGCATGTGCCTGTTGGCACACCTCAATGTTGCAAACTACCAGTAAGCATTTAAGCAGCCGTATATCATTCTTGAGGAGACCTTATTTTCTTTAAATTACTTTAAAATAAACTATAATAATAGTTAATTGAACCCTGTTAACAAGAGAAGATCATAATATGTGAGTTTCCTAATGCACATGTCCGCATGACGGTACTTATATCGTTTAGCAGTTTTTCTGATTTTTATACGTTACAAGCAGCCATTTATTCTGAGAAAATGAAACTATGTAAGCTTATGTGAAGGGATGTGTCTTTCCATCTGATGTTATGAATTCACACTATTGACATCCCATTTCAATCTCACTTTTTAATACAATAGACTGGCTGGTATCTGACAAAACCATCCTTTTTTAAAAATAGAACACCTTCCATCAATCTTGAGTACAGAATACAAAATCTTTCCCGCACTCACAAGAGCTTGAACTTCATGACGCCATCTTTAATTCTTTGGCGCCAGCATTACATTTGTTACTCCGAAGCAACCTTTTTGGAACCGATCCAAAGTGGTGTTGATTCTCTGATTTCGAAAAGAAATAAGGTAAAGATGCAAGTTCTGATTGCAGTCGAATTTACTAGAAAGTTTTGTTTGAATAGAATGGAGTGTGGGAATGTTTTCTTACTCCATTTATTTGGGAAAAATTTCGCAATATCTTCTAGAAACTACGTGTGAGAATTAGGGTCATTTTAAAATTGAAGATTCCAGTGAATCTCTTGTTTATGGTATGTACAATGTACATGAGATT
Organism: Sesamia nonagrioides; assembly: GCA_017933935.1. Taxonomy (NCBI): domain Eukaryota; kingdom Metazoa; phylum Arthropoda; class Insecta; order Lepidoptera; family Noctuidae; genus Sesamia; species Sesamia nonagrioides. The sequence goes on from JADWQK010000188.1 coordinate 5,040,082, forward strand.
TCTAAACTGGAATGTATTGATTTATTATCGAAGTTATAATACAACAATTGTATGTTGAACTGTCCTTGCAGGAGTTCTCCCATATTTTTCTGTCAGTAGTTATTTGAGGTTTTCCAATCCAAATCTTTTCTGAGGCGTTGTTAGCTGTTACCAAAACGAGATATTACATTGTCATTATGACAGTTCCAATTGACAAACAGACACTCCAATCTATATCAATAAATGTTCAAATCGAGTAGTAGTTTTTAGAAAATCATTTCTACTAACTGATTTTTTATTAATGACAATAGGACAATGTCATTCTATCACCATTCCATTACGAGACCGATTTGATCGATTATTATGTTTTTTTTTAATAATTATAAACTAGTGCTTGACTGCAATCCCGCCTGATGGTAAGTGGTGATTGAATTGAACGAAGACGGTAGTTGGGCAAGGATATGTAATGTTAAACCCAACAACACGACCAACTATGCTGCGCCAGAGGGAGTTTGATCTGGAGACTCTGCACGACCAAACTCCCGATTACCAACTTTATTTATCCCTTTATAAGGCCGAGAAAACTAGAGGTAGTACAGAAATGAAATTTTGGTAGGTATATTAATAAGGGTATTTTATTTGATTTTTAAGATTTTTTTTAAATCGGAAAAATGTTGGGAAATGTGTGGAAAATTTGGTGGCAGTATATGTGCCACTGCCCATACTAGGAAATAGGTAAGATTTTTATAAATTAAAAAAATTCTATTTTTTTCATTTTTCTATTTTATGAAATTAGAAATAAAACCATGTGATAATTTTCAACACGAAAATATTTATTTTTAAAGGCGTTTTCTTTATAAAAATATGCTAAGGTGAACCTTTGCGATCTTCGGAAACTTTATTTGTCTTTGTACTACACAAACGGCATTTACGCGGTGTGTCAGACTTAGCTATCAAATGTTTTCCAACATCTTGGAAACGAATGTCATCATCACTCCTACGACTTCTGGTAGTTGGTACTGCCTGTAGCTCTCTTCTTTGCAATAAAATTAGGTTCGCTAGAAAGGGTCCTCTTTCTCGTTGTGAAGTTTCCGATAAGCGATCTAGCAATCGAGATGCGAAACTGTAGATTCGATGGAGTTCCAGGATTTCGCGGTGAAACAGATTGTAATATGAAAGCATTTGTGATAGCAACATCACAAATGCTTTCATATTACATCAACAACACCAACGCCTATTCCGTCGTCCAACCTCATATGTGCCTCTTTTTTGATCGAATTTATAGACTCCGCCCATCCACTTTACGTATTTAGTTATTGCCAATGGGCAAGGAAAATTCTTTTTTGTGCCATCCTTCATGGTTCTTTGACAAAAAGTTTTTGACGTTTTTTGTATCCTATCAAATCATGAATCCAACATTATTCTTCATTCTCCATTAGTAGGTTCCTCGGTCAAGCTTTACTTTCCTTTTTATTCCTTTTACGAATTTCGGTAAGTCTGCTCTATTTACATTTACGGTGGCAATTCCTAAAAACGCATCAATATCCGGTTTTCTAACTGTTTCCCAATCTAAGGTTTGTTTTTGAGAGGTTACAAATTCGTTTGCTCAATCAATTACTTCTTCACAAAAATAAGCCACTGCGGAAGTTCTATTCGGAAAGAAAACTTTAGGTTTCAAGGTGGCTTCGTCAAATTTATCAGCACTTGGCCTGTCCGACCACATACCTTTTTTCCAGTCATTGTCGTTCTCATCTGAATCTTCTGGAGAAGACTCCAAAATATGCCGATTTGATAATCGTGAAGGCCTGACTGGTCGCAATTTTTCTTCGGGTTCGCTATTTTCAATATCAGGTAGTCTTTTAGGATCAATATTTTCTATTTCATCTACATTAGGTGAAAGCAAACTCACATCTACTGGACTCCGCTTTGGTGGCCCAGGTGTTACACTTCCTTGACTTGGACAATATCTTGGTCCTCTAACATCGCACGAATGTATTTCAAAATTGGTTTGTATACTATCTTCGCCCTCGTGCTCATCTTCTGAGTTGTCAGGATCTTCAGGAAGTCCAAACATCTGCTCAATTTCATTTTCAATATCTTCATCACGCAAGTATGCCTGCAATATAAACAGGCAATGGCATTTATACTGCCACCAGAATATGTCAGTGAGCAGGCAGTGGCATAGATACGGCCACCAATAAAATTTACAATAAAACAAATTTCAACACATTCATAGCCAAAATTACACGCAAGACATAATAAATAGAAACAAATTATTAAAATAAATTACTTTTCTTACCATTTTAGCCACAATTTTAGAAGATGCAACTGGATGAAAAATTCTAACCGAAAAACACCACTTTCAAGCGATAATGAACGAATTCAAATTGACAGCTTTCAAGCATTTGTCAAAGGGACCCACAATTTTGACGTAAAAATCATTAATGCCGCCAACAATAAAAAAATAAATCCCGGTGAACGATACAGTCAGGAATAAAAAAATATTTTTTTTTGGTGGCATGTATACTGCCTCTACCTTGAAAAGGGTTATAGCACTGACAATGGAACCAAGTTGAAATTACTTTATAAAAATATGACTAGGGTCCGTGAATATGTGTCTAAAGGAGATGTTTCATTTTGGACCACCACTATGTACGCTATATAGATAAAAAGGAAAAAATAAAAGATTTTCATAAAAATACTTCTAAATTAATTTGAATAAAAATATAAGTATATATAATTAATTATTTGAAACGGTTTTTTAGTGAGATAACCCTTTATTAAGGTAGCCATGACACTGGTTATGACGTTTGATTGGCGACTTTGACAGTTCTATTTTCCCGTTGTGTTCGTGTCGAGTGTTTATTTGAGTTGATTGTGTTTATTTAATGGGCCGTATGTTCGGAATTCATGTTTTGTTTTTTTCGCAGTCATATGGTAGATAATATAGATACGATAGCCTTAGATACATGACACGTCAATCAAATGTCACTGTCAAAATCTTATTTCGCTTATTGCTGACCACCATATTTATTAGTAGTTGTGTTGCACTCCTTGGCCGAGTTAAATTGAATCTGTATAAAAACTAAGCCAAAATATAGGAAATTAACATTAAAAACAGTCAACTATAGCGTAACTATACCTAGCATTAAGTGTACAATGTGCTGGCCCAGGCTCCATACATTTCTGAAACATCGCCTTTACATACGTCTGTAACAAGCACTATAACATCTTAAATTACTTCAAGTAGTAGTTCTTAGTGAGTGAAGCGTCAGCATTTTGCATTTTGATACAGTAAGTTGTCTGCAAGTGTCGTTGAGTCAAATATGTACATTTATTGCAATCCATGTGGAATAGTTATTACTCTATTACGTATCAAATATATTACATTACATAGTCTGATTGAATACAGTTGGTTGTGGTTTCCACTGGTCGATATTTGTGTTTTAAGTAGGAAACTACGCTATTGTTTGAAATAAAGTCAAGTTTAATTTTTGTAATAATTTCTTTTACCTAAGTGTTTGTACTTAGGTAAAGTTAAAATTTTATATTGATGTTGTTTGAATTCGTCTCAAAATATAAATGTTGTGTATCTCTGCTTTTATGAGCATTCCTATGCCTAAATGGAGACTCCTTGACATGCAATGTAGACCAAAATGATATAAAATATTTTTTTTATCTTGGTATTAGGCTATAACATCGGCTACCGGCAGAAGTTACTACTCACCAGACAAAGTCTTGCTGCCAAGCGATTCATCGTGTTCCAGCATGATGTCTGGTGAGGCCGTACGGAGGTCTGGTCTGAGCTATTGTGTGTCGGGTACGATGCGCCAAATGAGTTTGTTCGTGGAGGGTCTCCATATCAATCTCCCTCTGACACAGCATCGTTGGTCGTGTTGTTGGGTTTAACACTGCATCACCTTGCTCAACCGCCGTCTTCCTTCCTAGTAACTCAGTTTTTTTTCAGTGAATAGGCTCTTAATATACTAGCGCGCTTTACCATCAACGATTACATCACTGCTTACCACCAGGCGGGATTGTGGTTAAGCACTAGTTTATAATTATAAAAAAAACTCTTTTTTCTTAACGCGAATGGAGTATAAATGGTTAGACATACATTAGCAATTTTTATAACAAACTCCATTGCCATACGTAATGCATCCAGGCGAGTTCTCAGACAGGATATTGGAAATTGTTAGGGAACTGCAAGTCAATGAGTATTCATGACCGACGGTGTGACGTCATACTTGTTAGTTAGACCAGTGTCCGATAGTCGTCCAGTTGGGAATAAGATTTAATTGATGGTCTAATCCGAAGATTAGACCCTTGGGGTTGAAGATGTTGAGTAGGTTTATAATACGTTATGCCCCGATTGTCTCGTGGTCGCAAGGAAGTATAGTCTGTAGTCACGCGAGTAGGTATGCGTTTCACTTGGGAATTGAGTTTGTAACACATACCATGTATTCCAATGATCCTGTTTCAACTGGAGAAGTTAAATACGGGACTGTATTGTTAGATTTTAGTAGAGACTATGATCTAACTTCATACTGAAGAACACTCTGAGAGTAGTGGTGGACTAGTAATATCGGCCTCGATTTACAGGTTGTAAGTTCGAACTACGTCAGGTGCTTTACTTTGTGAAAATAATTTCCCCCGGGTCGGGAGTTATGCGCGGGCCAGCTCGCCGCCCGGTAAGGACCAGGCCCGGCGCGTTGTGTTTCACGCGCACCTCAAAGAGATGTCAGCACATCGTGACGGGGTCCACCGAGACCTATGCCTCCTGAGTCAGGTGCACAGACAAGTGAAGAAACACGGGTGGGTTTTAGTCAGTAAAAGTTTGACACGCCCGGCCCTTCCGCTCCGCCCAGAGTGGGAGAGGTCATTTGATGATTTCCGATTCAGATGAGTGACATATACCAACTCCCACTGGGTCCGAGTGGTAGATTACGGCCCACACCCTCTCACTGAGAGGAGCCCTGTGTTCTATGAATGGGAATATTATAGGCTGATTTTGTAGGACCTCTGATTTTGTTTACGCATTCTAATTGCCTTTGCATCTCTCACTAACAGCGAAAAATTGATATTATTTTTTAATCTACAAAAATAAGCACGAGATCGTCTGGCTAAAATATATTCTGTGGAATCTTCGACTCGCTATTGTGTTCGAAATATTAAAATATAAAACTGCAAACGGCTGCTTCGTATTGTATCTGAGAAATCCAAGTAATCTTGGAATGAGGTTCCTTGATTATTTCACTTGGGAACAGTGCGGACCGAGTTTTTAATTTTATGTTACATATTTTATCATCCAAACTAATATTATACGAACACAAAACTCCAAACTTCTTCCCACGGGAAAGAAATTTAGTTAGACGTCCAGATTTATAATTTTCATGATTCGATATTCGAATTCGATTCTAATTTGCAAGTAGACAATATCTAAGACGCCATTGTCAATTGCCAGTATTTATCATGTGCAAACGTAAAATCCTTTATTTGATCCTATATTGTTTATCTACATCTTTTATTGGATATCCTAAATAAATATTAATAAAACAAAAGTACAACGCGAACCTCCTTGGAACCGATCCCGCCCGATCTAAGAGGCCGAGTCGTAGATTCTAGATTCTAGAAGCATCGTTTTAAAATAATTGACGCGCGTCCATTTTGTTTTTGAAGAAACGTCTGACATCTGTCAACAGTGCTGCGTACCGATAATATGCATCATATTGCGAAAGTTAAAAGTTTCAATTTAGTTAATTGACTGTAAAAAGCTATAATAATCCCAAATGTTAAAAAATAAAAAAAAGATTAAGTGGTATGATATCGTTTTACAGAGCAAAACACATCGCATACTGCTAACCTAAAATCATAAAAAATGCTAGTTGACATATCTGGCATCTAGTACTTAGAGGAAGACAGTAAGTAATATATTTATAATAATAAATTATGCGTTATCACACGCCTGCGGTGTTGCACGCGAGTCAGTCTACCACATATTATTGTGTTCTTCGAATTAGATGCAGAAATGCAAGTCATTATTTTACTAGTTCATGTTAATTTAGAATATAATGGAACGTACCCTATGTTGAATTATGAGTTTCTATGATCCCATCTTTCTCTAGCTTCAGGAATGCTTACGTTAATATTACTTTTCGGGGATTTTTTTTGACAGGTAGGTACCATAATATAGTCGTTGTCACTAGTGCTAGTCGAAGCCGAACGCTTTTCAAATTTTAGCGCTAACTTGAAGGTTGAAAATCTTATAGCGCACTTTAATATTGAGGCTAGCTGCTAACCCAGGGTCCAATAGATGTATTTAAGTAATATCGTAACATGTAGAGTTTCTTTTAAAGCTTTCAAAAAAAAAAAAAACTTAATCGGGTAGCTATTTATCTTCACGCACACATTCAAAGCGTGCTTGTACTACCACTACTGCTAATATTTGATTATCACAAGTAAAGCAAGAGTCGCTACGTGAGATTAAAACAAATAAAAAATAAATAAAAATGGTCCACATTTATTTAAATTTGATTGAGAATTAACGCTTTTTGAACATCAAACTTGCGTAAAACAGTGCGTAAAATAAATTTAGATCCAATCATTGATAAAATATTAAACTAAGGTAGATATGTCATTAGCGCACTGAAAATGAAGCGTACAAAAGGAAGGAAAGTCCTGCATCTTGCCTTAGTCACTCTCGATACACTCGTAAAAACAAACGACAAACACTAACAGCGCAAACGACAAACACTAACCATCTTTTTCTTCTCTATGCTTTAGATTGTGCCCTATCTCACTCACACTGTACCAATGTATGCCGAATAAAAATATGCATATGTGCTGCTGCTGTGTTCGGCACATTTTTTTTGGTCAGTTTGTTAGAATATATCGTATCTGTTTAATATTTTATCAATGGGTCCAATGTATCTTTTTCTTTCTAATTTGTTAAGATAAGCACAAAAACTAAATATTATGTACTTTAGGTTTGTATTAGGTTAAGTCAAAGTTTAACTTTGTCTAAACTTTGTATTTATCTTTAAGGACAGAAGATAAATGAGAATTCCTGATGCAATAAACTTAAATCTAGTTTAGTTTATGATTTAGTAAATCAGTGCTTATGTAAATTCACATAGAGAGTTGTAGGAAACAATAAATTTGTCAATGCAACCTGCTGTGAAACAAAACACTAGATACGGGAATAAATGATGGTAGAATACGAGCTACGTGGTCGTAAGTACACTGATGTTACCTGAGACATGTTTATTGTAAAGATATCGTTTGAAATTGCACCTAAAGATACACACATACTTAGTGCAAGGCAACATCCATGTCACTATTCTGCCCCTTACCTAAACCTAATCTTTACTGAAGGGCCCAGTTTTTTATTAAGAACGAACAAGAAGACTAAGACAGAAAGAAGAAGCAGAAGGTAGAAAAAAGAAGAAAATAGAAGATCAGAAGATTTATTATTATTATTAATATATTATTTATAATTGCTTCGTTTGTGGGTCAAGATCAAATATTGGCAAGAAAAGCTGTTTTCAAAATAAATACATTATAGTATGAAATTAGTTAGGTCATATATAAAACAAACACAAAGGCAGGCGACAATATAAATCTACTTCAAAATAGCGACAAATGTATTCAAGTGTTCCAGACAGGTTAGACAGGCTAGGAAATAATAAATTAGTCAATCTTACTTATAGTGGCGCCCAGCGTGGGACACATGCGATGTGGAAATTCCGACGCTATTCAGGACTTATTAGAACTGCTACAATTTGTTTTGAAACGTTCTTGTGTCGTTTTGTACAGAAAATATAAAAAAAATCACGCGCTATATGTTTTTAGGCTCTTGCAGAAGTAATTTAGTACTGAGTATTACACACGCTCAGTTAGTGAAGAACTGCCTAGAAAATATTTTCAATAATATAATTTATAAAACAAAAATGGCGCCTTACGTAGTAAATTTTCGGGGTTTTTTGAACTGAATATTCTTTTAGCATCGTCGTGATTTAAAATCTATGAAACGAAAAAGCACATAAATTAATAATATTTAACGTGGGAGAAAATGAGATAGACACAGTGTTTCTTATCCACTCGCTCAAAATTTTATATTTATTTCATACTTTAGTTACTATAAATCTTGCATCATTCATCTAAAATAAATATAAGCTTTATGTATTATTCTTCTTCTTCTTCTTCCTCAGCCTATAGATGTCCACTGCTGGACAAAGGCCTCCCCCAAGGCTTTCCACAATGACCAGTCTTGTGCTGCCCGCATCCATCGGCTTCCCGCGACCTTCACCAGGTCATCGGTCCACCTTGTTGGGGGTCTCCCTACGCTGCGTCTTCCAGTACGTGGCCGCCACTCAAGAACCTTGCTGCCCCATCGGCCATCGATCGGTTCTACGAGCAATGTGCCCTGCCCACTGCCACTTAAGTTTAGCGACTCGCAGAGCTATGTCGGTGACTTTGGTTCTTCTGCGGATCTCCTCATTTCTGATTCGATCACGCAGAGAAACCCCTAGCATAGCTCTTTCCATTGCCCTTTGTGTGACTCTGAGCCTTCGTATGAGGCCCATTGTGAGCGACCACGTTTCAGTTCCGTAAGTCATCACTGGCAACACACACTGGTCAAAGACTTTAGTATTTATGTATTAATAAATCTATCGAATATAATGTAAAATAATTATCTAAATTTGTATCACTTTCATCATTCAATCTTACAATTATCCTTTTTTTTTGTTTTGGTGTTAATGAGAAATCACCAAATGATCTCTCCCGCTGGCTCCATGGTAGAAGTGAACCTGCAAAATTGTTTTAAAGAATGAATTGTACACATGCTACTTTTATCAATGCGAAATATAAAGCAAGTTAGCTTGAATCATGAATAAAGGAAAACTGCTTCAAACGGAAGAAGTGACTTAAATCCTGCAAGAGCTTTGAACTCTTATAGTTGTGTGCTACACTTGGTTCTTGAACTCGTAAATTAAAGTAAGTATCCGATGTTTCACTATACGAGAACACGGAAAATACATATAACTTTACTGTTAAAAATTTATCGATGTATCTCTTTACGAGATATTTAGTTTACATCTTTTATTGTCTTTGTTCCCCACATGTGGAATGACGTTGTGTTTTTCTCAAATTGAATGCCACAATAGAAGATTTTCAAAATTTGTTTTGGTGAATTATTAATTTTATTTTATTAAAATGAAAGATATTATTATTTCCGAACTTCTAATGCTAAATGCCGTGAAAGCCGTGTGGTTCGAGCTTAGAATAAACCCAACCCATATCCTCCCGTGGGTGTCGTAAGAGGCGACTAAGGGAACTCTCACCAGGGAAGCGGGCGGCAGCGCTTCTCCTGTGGAATATCAAATTACTGCGATCCCCAACCAGCCTGACAACCGTGAGGATTATGGTAAACTCTCCTAAAGCAATGAAAGCTTTGTGGTAGGCCTTTGTCCAGCTGTGGGCATCTATATATAGGCTGGAGAAGAAGAAGAATGCTAAATGAACATCAAACTATACAAAAATTAGCCGTTATGGGACGGACTGAAAGAAGTGAAAACTGAAATCATTAAAAAACACAAAAAGCAAACAAATGATCCCATCCAACAAAAGCGCTCAACATCGCTGAATAGGTTTTCTTATCAAAAAAAAAAAAAAAACAAGCCACCCTGACAACCTACCCTGATTAAAATTATTAACCAAATACAGAGTCGAAAAATTCCTCGGCATCGATTTCGCTGACTTAATGTACCCAACATTAAGTCAGCGAAATCGATGCCGAATTTTCGCGTAAGCGTGACCGACCAAACAAGCATCTAACCTACCCTGATTAAAATTATTAACCAAATACAAAGTCGAAAAATTCCTCGGCATCGATTTCGCTGACTTAATGTACCCAACATTAAGGCAGCGAAATCGATGCCGAATTTTCGCGTAAGCGTGACCGACCAAACAAGCATCTAACCTACCCTGATTAAAATTATTAACCAAATACAAAGTCGAAAAATTCCTCGGCATCGATTTCGCTGACTTAATGTACCCAACATTAAGTCAGCGAAATCGATGCCGAATTTTCGCGTAAGCGTGACCGACCAAACAAGCATCTAACCTACCCTGATTAAAATTATTAACCAAATACAAAGTCGAAAAATTCCTCGGCATCGATTTCGCTGACTTAATGTACCCAACATTAAGGCAGCGAAATCGATGCCGAATTTTCGCGTAAGCGTGACCGACCAAACAAGCATCTAACCTACCCTGATTAAAATTATTAACCAAATACAAAGTCGAAAAATTCCTCGGCATCGATTTCGCTGACTTAATGTACCCAACATTAAGTCAGCGAAATCGATGCCGAATTTTTGCGTAAGCGTGACCGACCAAACAAGCATCTAACCTACCCTGATTAAAATTATTAACCAAATACAAAGTCGAAAAATTCCTAGGCATCGATTTCGCTGACATAATGTATCCAAGAGACTGGTAGTATTGGCACTGCATTTTATGACAATGCTTCTGGCCAAGGTAAAAGCCAGCTCTTAAGTCACGGGAAGTGTCAACAAGATGTTTGGAGAGTCCATTGAAATGGCAATGAGCAAACTTTCAACCCCAAATGGCTATAAAAAATAAAAAAACTATTTTTTTTATTTACTTTTAATTATAAACTAGTGCTTGACTGCAATTCTGCATGATGGTAAGCAGTGATGCAATCGTTGATGATAAAGCGTGCTTGTTTAATAAGAGCCTATAGACTCTAGCCTTGAAGACACTTAAAGTATAGTCCGACGGAAGCACCGCCGCTGGCAAATTTTTCCAGTCCCTCGATTTACGCGGTATAAAAGACGAGGCGAAACGCTTCGTCCGGACCGTAGTAGTGCCAACAACGTAAGGATGGATACTCGCCGTACGACGGCGATAGTTATCATCATCAGCCCCTACTCGTCCACTGCTGGACATAGGCCTCCTTCATGGCACGCCAACAAGCTCGATCCTGAGCAGCTCTCCGCCAGCCACTACCAGCCACCTTTTAGATGTCGTCGCTCCATCTCGCCCAAGAGCGTTCCACGCTACGTTTGCCGAGACGCGGTCTCCACTCGAGGACTCGTTTACCCCAACGGTTGTCGGTCCTGCGGCATATGTGACCAGCCCATTGGCACTTCAGCTTGCTAATCCTCTCAGCTATGTCGGTGACTCTGGTCCTCTGTCGGATCACCTCATTTCTGATGCGGTCCTTCAGAGAGACGCCCAATATAGTCCGCTCCATAGCTCGCTGAGCGACTTTAAACTTATGGACTAGTCTGACCGTTAGTGTCCACGTCTCGGCGCCGTAAGTCATGACGGGTAGGACGCACTGGTTGAAGATTTTTGTCTTCAAACATTGGGGTATGGGCGACGAAAATACCCGACGAAGTTTGCCAAACGCTGCCCATCCCAGATGGATCCTTCTATTTGCCTCTTTCTCGAAGTTGTTTTTCCCTAATTGCAACGTTTGCCCGAGGTACACATATTCTGAAACAACTTCGAGCGGCATTCCGCTTACGGCAACCGGTCCCGGAGTGACCCGTTCATTAAACATAATTTTGGTCTTATCTAAGTTCATCAGGAGACCGATGCGTTGGGAGGAGTCAGCTAAGTTGGCCAGCATTTGTTCCAGCTCTTGCTTTGTTTCCGCCATGATGACGATATCGCATCACGCAAATCGCAAGTGTGAGATGTACATGCCATTGATGTTAATGCCCCGACCCTGCCAATCCAGCGTCTTAAACTTATCCTCGAGGGCATTGGAGCACAATTTGGGGGAAATAACGTCCCCTTGTCTCACTCCTCGCTTAAGAGGGATATGTCTAGTCTGCTGGTTCTGGACTTCGACGGACATTGTGGCGGCATCGTAGAGACACCTCATCACTTGGATATATCGCCAATCGACTTGGCATCGCTGCAAAGATTCAAGAACAGACCAGGTTCTCGGTGGTAGGCAACAACATCAGCCGCCGGCATAAGTTACCACCCACCAGACAAAGTCTTGCCGCCAAGCGATTCGTCGTGTTCCGGCATGATGTCTGGTGAAGCCGTACGGAGGACGGGTCTGAGCAGTTGTGTTGCGATGTGTACCGGGTACGATGTGCCTAATGTTGTTGTGTCGGGAGTTTGGTCGTGGAGGGTCTCCAGATCATCCTCTGGCGCAGCATTGTTGGTCGTGTTGTTGGGTTAAACATTGCATCACCTCGCTCAACTGCCGTCTTCCTTCCTATTCGCTGATTTTTTTTGAGTGAATAGGCTTAATAAGCTAGTGCGCTTTACCATCAACGATTGCATCACTGCTTACCATCAGGCGGGATTGCAGTCAAGCACTAGTTTATAAGTATTAAAAAAAAAAAAAAAGGTCTCGATGGAGTCAAAGGCCTTCTCATAGTCCACAATTGCTAGATACAGGGGCTGATTATACTCGGCGATAGTTAAGTACGTTTTTATTATTATTTTAGTTGACAATCAATTTAAAATTTAACGTTACATGCCAAGTCCGTATAAACTTGTTCCAAAAAACTACAGTAATATCTTGTTGTAAAACTGTTGAGATATTTTTTATAGCCGCTCTGTCGTCGCGGGGAAGACTTTCTGACACTTGTCAAAGTTAATAAACATCAAATTAGCAAAACACGCATTTGTAACTGGCTGGTGTAAAAAAAAAGTATTCTTTTTACGTGTGTGATAAATTTGAACACACTGTCATATTTGCATATGATACATTGAATAATTAAGTAATAAGACAGGGGGTTGCGTATCTAATGCAATAAGTTCGTTCACCTAATTGCGAGGTTTGAAATAAGAGAGAAGTTGTGCAGCATCTTTTGATGGAGTGTGTCAGGAACGAGTCTGAGAGAAATAGAATAATTCGAGAATTAGATATAAATAGGTTAGACTTAGGCACATTCAATAATTTTCTTTCCCAGCGTTTGTCCCGTGAGACTAGAATGATTGGAAAAGGAAGGACTCTTTGCGATGAATTCTTTTTTCAAGAAACCATCATCATCATCACAGCGTTAATCCCAGTCGCATCCGAAGCCTTTTCTTAGCTTTGGAGTCTGGGGTCCGCTTTTAGCAGTCCAACTGCTGATATGGCTAAACTCCGACATTTTCCGTGAAGCGACTGCCGTCTGACCTCCACAACCCGAAGGCGACATCGAAGCATTGCAGTTAGACCAATTGTTGGACTTTTGAGGGCTCCAACAACCCGTAACGACTGCCACTAGATGTTCGTATGGCAACCGGGACCAACGGCTTAACGTGCTTTCCGAGGCACGACCAGACCAGTGCAAATATTCATATTCATGCATACAAATATTTCCACTGTGCGGGGATCGAACCCGCGCCACCTTGCGCAGCGGCCGCGTCCGCTACCGCTACGCCACGGAGGCTGTCAGTCTGTCTTTTTTCAAGAAACCATTGCACCGCAAGTGGACCTGGCTCAGCCCCGATGGTCAGACCAAAAACGAGATAGACTTCATAATGCCAACGAGAAGGCAAGTGTTCAACGATGTCTCCGTGATCCATGCGGTTAAAACCGGGAGTGATCACCGTATTGTTAGAGGCATCTTGAACCTCAACATTAGGCTCGAACGCTCTCGACTTATGAAGTCTACGCTCCGTCCAGCGTCAACACAACTCCAAAACCCCGAGAGCTTTCAGATCGAACTACAAAACCGCTTCGAATGCCTCGGTGAATGCGTAGATGTGGACGACTACAACAACAGGTTTGTGGAAACTCTCCAAACGGAAGGGTCTAAGTTCTACAAAACCCTCCGTTCAAAAGGACAGAAGAAGATCTCCGGTCCCACCCGCCGGCTAATGGAAGAAAGACGGGAGGTGATCTTAAAATCCCCTGATGACGCTTCGCGTATCAGATGCCTTAACAGACAAATCTCAAAGTCTCTGACTCGCGATATACGCCAATTTAATACAAATTGTATTAAAGAGGCTATCGAGCGGAACAAAGGCTCCAAAGTGTTCGCACGAGAATTGTCTGTTGGACAGAGTCTACTTGCGAAGCTGAAGACTGGGGATGGTAGGATCGTCACTTCCAAGCCCGAGCTTTTGGGTGAGGTTGAGAAATTCTACGGAGAGTTATACACATCAACACACGCACCTGTTGTAAGCCTGGCTAATGATCCTAGAGCCAGACTAACCCGACACTACACCGACGATATCCCGGACGTCAGCCTGTACGAGATTGGTATGGCCCTGAAACAGCTCAAGAACGATAAGGCGGCTGGAGATGATGGAATTACGGCTGAGCTTCTGAAAGCGGGTGGCAAACCGGTTCTTAAAGCGCTTCAGAAGCTATTTAATTCCGCCATTCTTAAAGGCGAAACGCTTAAGGCGTGGCATAGGAGCGTGGTGGTTTTGTTTTTCAAAAAAGGTGACAATACCCTCCTAAAAAACTACAGACCGATATCCCTCCTGAGCCATGTCTACAAGCTATTTCTAGGGTCATCACGAATCGTCTCGCTCGCAGGTTCGACGACTTCCAGCCTCCCGAACAAGCAGGCTTCCGAAAAGGCTTTAGCACCATAGACCACATTCATACGCTGCGGCAAGTTATACAGAAGTCCGAGGAGTATAACAAACCACTATGCCTGGCGTTTGTGGACTATGAGAAGGCCTTCGATTCGATTGAGACTTGGGCGGTGCTACAGTCTCTCCAGCGGTGCCAAATTGACCATCGATACATTGAGGTGATAAAGTGTTTGTACAAAAACGCCACCATGTCAGTCCGTCTCCAGGATCAGGACTCGAAACCGATCCAACTGCAGCGTGGAGTGAGACAAGGAGATGTCATATCTCCTAAATTGTTCACTGCTGCGTTGGAAGATGTCTTCAAGCTCCTGGACTGGAAAGGACTTGGCATCAACATCAACGGCGAGTACATCACTAATCTCCGTTTCGCAGATGATATCGTGGTCATGGCTGAGACCCTGGACCCTCAGCAGAGCTTCCCAACAAGTGGGTCTAATAATGAACATGGATAAGACGAAGATCATGTCGAACTCTCATGTCGCACCCACTCCAATTGTAGTTGGTTGCTCTGCACTCGAAGCTGTTGACGAGTATGTTTACCTGGGACAAACAGTCCAACTAGGTAGGTCCAACTTCGAGAAAGAGGTGTCTCGGTGAATCCAGCTCGGTTGGGCAGCGTTCGGGAAGCTACGCTACATCTTCTCGTCGTCCAAGATACCACAGTGTCTCAAGACTAAAGTCTTTGACCAGTGTGTGTTGCCAGTGATGACTTACGGAACTGAAACGTGGCCGCTCACAATGGCCCTCATACGAAGGCTCAGAGTCACACAAAGGGCAATGGAAAGAGCTATGCTAGGAGTTTCTCTGCGTGATCGAATCAGAAATGAGGAGATCCGCAGAAGAACCAAAGTCACCGACATAGCTCTGCGAGTCGCTAAACTTAAGTGGAAGTGGGCAGGGCACATTGCGGGCACACCGATCACTGCACAGGGCAGACCGATGGCCGATGGGGCAGTAAGGTTCTGGAGTGGCGGCCACGTACTGGGAGACGCAGCGTAGGGAGGCCCCCAACAAGGTGGACCGATGACCTGGTGAAGGTCGCGGGAAGCCGATGGATGCGGGCAGCACAAGACCGGTCAGCGTGGAGAGCCTTGGGGGAGGCCTTTGTCCAGCAGTGGACGTCTATAAGCTGAAGAAGAAGAAGAAGAAGAAGACTAGAATGATTTATTCTTTAGTTAATGTTTAAGTTCATTTTTTGTTTAGAAATAAGTTTTTGTTATGTAACTTAAGATTAGTTTATGAAGGGACTGACGTGAACTGTGTTTTTTTTTTTTTTATAAGATATAAACAAGCGCTTGACCGCAATCCCGCCTGATGGTAAGCAGTGATGCGATCATTGATGGTAAAGCGCGCTAGTTTATTAAGAACCTATTCACTCTAGCCTTGAAGACACTCAAATTGTGTTCAAAAGTCCCTTAAAATAAAGATTAAAAAAGAAAAAAAGACATGGGATATTTGTGAAAACGACTATTTCGTCTGTATTGGACGTCTTTCGGTTGTAAAGTCGATGATGATGACATGTAAAAATGGACACTTAGGTCCATGTTATAACATGGCGACGTTGTCAGCCGATGTGAATTTTTGATACCCAAAAAGCTGTTCTCTTTTTTCATCCTCTCTATGAAGGATACTAGGAAGTCGGATAGGATTAAGCTACCTCTTCTACGAAATACTATCCTAGTAAAATATCATACTAATATTATAAATGGGAAAGTGAGTTTGTTTGTTTGTTTGTTTGCTCCGCTTTCACGCCGTAACTACTGAACTGATTGCTTTGAAATTTTACAGACGTAAAGTTAAAAGTCCGGATTAAATAATAGGGTACTTTTTATCCCGAAAAAAATTGACATTTCCGAGGGAAATCTAAATCACACAGGTAGTTCATAACCAGAAATAACATATAGGATACTTTTTATTCAGATATTTTAACGGTATCGAAACTTACGCAAGTGAAACTGCGGGACCCGAGCAGGTTTTTTACTTTTTTACGCAAGTAAGTTTATATTTGTAACTAAGTGTAATTTAGTTCAGCAGTTTTGGATGGAGTTTGGCATATGGGTAATGCATTACTTGGAGTAGGGCATAGGCTATTTATTATCCTAAATCTCAAACGGAATCGCGGGCAACAGCTAGATATATATTTTAGTTTTAAATTGTATATTGTATTGAACATTTTAAATAAGTCATTAAATAAATATATTAAGCTAATATAGCTACACAAAGCGTACACATAACAAGACAAAGTAAACAACCCGTGCATTTGACACAATAGCCATGTTTGCTCACAAATAATTGGTTATTATCGGAAATGGTGGCGATGTATCAACATTTCGTTAAATTATGTGCTGCAAACACAGGATTATATTTGTAGAAAGTATTTGGAGAGCAATAAAATTGACCATTAATTTCTCAACTTCTGTAATTGGCGATTCTTTGTATTCATTGTTAAAATGTTCCCTAACGAGAGAACTTGGTAACTACAAAAGAAAAAGGAATCAGGACATTATGTCAAGGACAATGTGTGTTGTCCATGACCCTGGCTCTGACATCTGGTCAACATTGTTTATAAGTTTTCGTGTTTGAGTACCGGGCTTTTGACTCTATTATATTTTATGTATATTTTTATTATTATTATTTACTTGTAATGGACGTTTTGTGTGTGCGGAAAAAATAATTTTTTTACCATTTGAAATAATATTGTTACGGGCTAGGGGTACTTAAACGCCGGTTAAGGGTTACGAAGTTTATTGGCAACGAAGGTACAGTCGATTGTAGGCAATGACAAGTAGAATGTCGCTGACGTTGCACCGAAGTCTTCCCTTATGTCCACGAAGTCCGTGTTGTAAACACACAATAACAGTACAGATGTTACTCCACGTAGTACTCACAGTTCTCGTTACAGTTGTCGCAGTAGGTATTCTCAAAGATCGCTTCTTAACTGTCGCTGTTTTCGTATCGCTAGTCGAGTGTAGACTGACTGTGCGTCGGCGTTGCGGCGCTTTATATAGGCCAGCTGATCGAACATTCCAGAATCCTCTAGGCGTAATAATAATAGCACATAAGTTCGAGGTCACTCGGAAGAACCTACGGCAATTCCCGGAAACGGGTTTCTAGAAATTTCGATGTCGACACTTTGTTGACAAAACTGTTGATACCTGTACCATTCGATAGGCCGTCCTGAGTCTAGCAATGCGTTTTATTATTGTACCTAGAAAATGTCTAGATCTGGAAAAAATAGGGCTTAAAAGTGACTCACTGCATGTCACGCGATATTGAACCTTATGCCATCGACATAAGGTCCATTTGTAACAATATTTAAAAAAATTCGTTGCACCATACTAGGAAATACTCCTCTATCGTGAGTACATTTACAAACATTTAAACTCATATAAATAAACAGCCAGACCTGGAGCAACTACATGTATAAAATATTTGTTCCGTACGGGAATCGAACCCGCGGCACTCAGCGCAGCAGCCATTGCACCAACCGTGTCGTCATAATAACTCATAATATGTTGCAGGACGTCATTAAAGATATACTCTGCTAGATTTTTGGCTCTCGAATGACATTTACAAGTGCTGATAATAAGCATACTAGTCACTTGGACTGACAAACTTTAACTTAATTGTATCATCATCATCATTTCAGCAGAAATATGTCCACTGCTGGACATAGGCCTTGCCCAAGGATCTTCGCGCCAACCGGTCCTGCGCCTCTCGCATCCAGCGGTATAACCGCGATGAGTAACCGAAATAGCCCGAAGAATTGCAACACTTAAGCTGCAGTGGGCCGGGCACATTGCCCGTGGGAACGATGCCCGATGGGGCCGACGCGTTCTCGAGTAGCAACCACGCATCTGAAGACGTAGCGTGGAGAGGCCCCCGACAAGATGGACCGACAACCTGGTGAAGGTCGTGGTCAAATCCCTTAATAAGAAATGTGAAATTCAAGTCGCCATCCAAATCCGGCGACAAAAAATATCAAAACTTATCAATATGTAGGGAAATTAGACGACAGCCGCGACTTCACATATACTCACAGAAAATAGTCAAGTGGCGTTAAATCGCATGATCTTGGAGGCCAATTCACGGGTCCGAAACGTGAAATTATGCGGTTACCAAACGTTTCCTTCAATAAATCAATTGTGGCACGAGCTGTGTGACATGTTGCGCCGTCTTATTGAAACCACAACTCTTGCACATCATGGTTGTTTAATTGATGAAATGATTGTTGATGATTCAATTCTTGTACGAGTTGGATTTTGTAAGCACGCAAACCAAGATCTTCCATAAAGAGGATGGATACATATCGAATTCCTGTGCACGATGGCGGATCGACTGATTCGGATCTTCCTCTACGCTACGCTCTACAGCAGCAATGACTTCTTCTGTACGCACTGTACGACGTCTCTGTGGATGCGTATTATCATTTAGAGTAAACATGGTGCGAAAATGTTCCATAGTTAATCGAATTAATTGCTGTGATGGACGATTATGTTGACCATAAAATGGACGTAATGCGTGATAGGTACGTATTTCGAACAGAACCATGATTTTCAAAATAAATTTGCTCAATTTGGTAGCGTTGTTCAGGCGTCAGTCTATTCATGTTGAAATGCCAAACCAAACTAAACGTAAATCACTTGACAGCTGATAAAATAGCCGCCATTTATAAAAGTGTTGCCAACTTAAAGTTCTATACCTCTAAAATAAACACCCGTTATATTGCTAGAAATCATATATAAACATGCGTTTTCATTGCAGGGTCTCTTACATACTTCAGTTTAGCTATGGCTTTTGTTGGCCCAAGACTTCGCCATTCCTACGGCCTTATTAGTGGTACTGCAGAGGCCACTTTGGGTACATGTTTTTTGGATACAGCGTGGAGTGAAGCATACTCATTGACTCAGTTCTATATCCAAACCCTGCAGGGTAATTACATAAAATACTATCAGTAGCAAGGGTTATCTTCTTTACAGTTCAACAACATTCATTGCGTTATTTACATTAATGAGCAGACTATTTTTTGGAAAATACGGAGCAATGTTTGTAATAGTATTTTACGCAATTAGGGTGCTGCTGTCATTCTTTCGAGGTAGCTACACTTAGTGGGATCAGACTTACACCTTCCTTCTTGGGCTCGGAGAGACTTCAAACTGGACTACGGAAGGATCCACTCTGTTAGAAGATGCTGGTATTACCCAAGCTGCATGTCATTAGTAGGTATTTCTACTTACGAGCCATACAATTATGGATGAAGAAGCAGTTTGCAATATAACTATTTGCACTCAAGCGCTTCTAAGTACAGTAAATTATGTTAATAGGCTCCAAGCTCGTTGGGAGTAACAATTATGCATAATGCTGAGACGAAGAAACATAATGTTATTGTTATTATTATGTTTATACGTGGGGGATTCGAGTTTTTGTATAATTCTTAGATATATAGGCGTTTTGTAATGACGTATAATTTGTAGACATATAGGAGCTGTGCTCGGAGTTTCTCTGCGCGATCGATTTAAAAATGAGGAGATCCAAAGTCATCGATATAGCTCTTTGAGTCGCTAAAATTAAGTGGTAATGGGCGGGGCACATTGCTCGTAGAACTGATGGCCGATGGAGCAGTAAGGTTCTGGAGTGGCGGCCACGTACCGGAAGACGCAGCGTAGGGAGGCCCCCAACATGGTGGACCGATGACCTGGTTAAGATCGCGGGAAGCCGATGACTGCGGGCAGCACAAGCCCGGTCATCGTGGAAAGTCTTGGAGAATAAGGGTCCATATTCTCGAGTTTAATAAATTTCATCGCCACTGTTCTTAAAACGGTGAAAGAAAACATCTTGAGGAACCGGCATGTCCTACAACCAAAAATTCGTAAAGGATTTTTTAAAAGTAATATTTGCCCCACACTAGGAATTTCTCCTGTATCGTCGGTGCGTTTTTTTTTTTTATATATTATAAACTAGCGCTTGACCGCAATCCTGCCTGATGGTAAGCAGTGACGCAATCGTTGATGGTAAAGCGCACCAGTTTATTAAGAGCCTATTCACTCTAGCCTTGAAGACACTCAAATTGTAGTCCGACGGAAACACCGCCGCTGGCAAATTATTCCAGTCCCTCGATGTACGCGGTATAAAGGAGGAGGCGAAACGCTTCGTCCGGATCGTAGTGGTGTTAACAACGTTTACAAACATATAAACTGACATACACAAACATCTAAACCCGGAACAACTACTCGTAGGTTATACAAATATTTGATCCGTGCGGAAATCGGACCCGCGACACGCAGCGCAGCAGTCGATCGCTCAGATATTGGGCCAATCATCATCATCATCATCTTAGCGTTAATTCCAGTCGCATTATCAGTATCTGACCTTCACAACCCGAAGGCGATATCGAAGCATTGCGACCAATTATTGGACTTTTGAGGGCCACTAGATACTGCGCCAATCGTATCGTCATATGGTGATTTCTATCAAATGGCGCTGGGCCCTCGGATCAGCATCCCAGCAGTACCAAAACTATGAGAATTTGTGTCACCCTCAGTAAAATCTTCATATTAATGTTCGGTAATTTATATGGTGTATGTACACCATAAAGAGTATTCTGTTTAATTTTTTGGGCTCAAAAATCAAAATCAGAAGTTATTTATTCAAATTAGGCTGAGAATCAGCACTTTTTGAACGTCAATATTACATAAGACAGTCTCCCAAAACGCCCACCCTTTTCCACTTAATAGTGCTTTCGCTGATCATGTAGGTAAGTCACATAATATGTTGTTAGGGTAAGTTTGACTCTAGGATAAGATCGTACGAATCTAATTCCCGCTTAATTTGTTATATTCTTACGTCGACAAGATTGTTCGGACGGCAGCAGGTCAAGCTACTCCAAACTTTCAGATATTCCCAATCAACCTTGAGTCTTAATGTTTTAGAGATTAAGTTGATAACCTAATAAGGAAATCTGACAGATTGTAGTAGTTTGATGTGCTGTCGTCTGTACATAAAAGAAAGAAATATAATGCGTTCATTTGTGATAGGTGTGATACCTGCGTGACGTAGATGACTCTATATGACGCAAAAAAATACAAAAATAAAAAAGGTAAAAAACAGCATGCGTCCCATCCACGCAAAACGGTTGTTGCTCAATATTATGCTCTATAGCCAAAGAGATTATCTTGGTCGACACAGTTAATGCTTTTCATTTAGATGATTACATTTACAAGACGCACAATAAACATTTCTATTTTACGGAACTATGGACCGAAATTCGTGGTCATAACTGTCAACAAAAATACATCTTTCCAATTGATGATATTATCGGAGCGATACGCAACCCAATCCGTGATCCCCGACCGCATCACGTTTCACGATAAATCGTGATTCGTGACTAAATGTTTTCCTTCCACCCTATAAGCCAAACACGCGTGTCAAAAGGCATACGGAAAAATCTAGTGAGTGAATTGAAACGACCAAGCTATTTTTTTATTTTTTTTTTACGTTCGATTTTTGATTTGACTCGTCAGCTAGCATTCAGTGCTGAAGGAGAATATCGGCGGGAAAATGAATACGAAGGCGGAACGTTAAGTAGGTATTTAACCAATAAAAAGAATTGAAAGGTGACGATTAATTATTCAAAATCGTCTTTTTTCGATACATTTCACTCAGCAAAGTTCAAATTTTTGTAACCCTTCTGAAAAACATGTTTTCTCAAAATCTGCAAGTAGGCCTCCGTAGCGAGGATGACTTAAATTTCTATCCGGCGAGTGTTTTTTTCAAGTTTGGAAACAAAGAGAAGTCGGGGCCAAATCTGGAGAATACGGTGGATGAGACAGCGTTTCGTAGTCTAGTTCGACGAATTTGGCCGTAGCGGTGGTAGAGATGTGAACCGTTACGGCCTGTGTCTTTAAGAACCCAAAACATCTTTCATTACGAGTCAAGAGGCAATCACAAAAATCAAGTGAGACAATTTTTGTATACATTCATAGTGACCTACGCACCGCGGCGGACGCCGAGACACCGACAGATTGAACATAATAAAATCCGAGTTAAAAGCGATTAAAAGGCTACGGTTAAAATAATATGCCACTTCTGTATTACCTTTTGTTGCATTCAGTTCGTAGGAGAAGTGCACAATAGAGGTTTTTAATATTTCAATATACGGTTACCGATGAATAAAGATGATAACAAAAGCTCCAATACTGCAGAAAATTTAATCTCATTAAACTTGTTCAAAAATGTACTCTGCAGCGCCACTGATATTTTAAAACATCCATTTCGGTTTAACGTGAGTAAAATATATTCTGAATACAAAATAAATAAGGCCTGGGATGTTAGTAAATTATAATACCGAATGATTAATAAAGCGTAAGGAATAAAAATATTTTTTAGAACAGGGCTGTGGTGGCATGAGGAACAGGGAGTAAAGTACACTCATCCTGCAAAGAAAAGGAAGGATCCTCCGACTAGTCGGGTATTATGTCTGGCGGGCACTTGCCCCTCGGTTGATTTTGGGAAGTTGTATGTACTATGTATGCTAGTTGCACGGTAAACTCTGCTTGCGAGATGTAGAATTCGTGTGACGTCAATATGACGCGTTGTTCGCATGTGGCGGTTGTAGATACCGCTGCAGGGTATTTGAATCACATTCACACTATTACATATTATGTAAAAAAAAGTAAGTTGAATAAAGTGTTTCTTATCTCAGCGCCCTCACGCCCCTAGCCGCCACAGGAGACGCCCCCTGGTCGGGAGACTTCGAACTCCCGGTCACAGTAGGCGCGGGTTTGCGGGTAGCTCGCCGCGCGCCGCTCGCAAGGCTCAGGTCCGGTTCGTCGACGCGTGTTTAACGTGCTCCTCAAAGAGATGTCAGCACATCGTGACGGGGTTCACGAAGACTGATGCCTGCCAGGGCCGCAGCTTGTTCGAAAGAGATGTCGTGACGCAAGTGAAGGAACACGGATTTTAGTCAGTAAATGTCTAAGACACCCTTCCACTCCGCCCAGACCTGGAGAGGTCATTTGTTAGATAGCATCAAGAATTCACTAATGATATCGCTGATGATATCGCGCTGGCAGACGCGGACAGGGAACGTTTGGTGCGGCGGGTGAATGCGTGGAAGAACTCGCTTGAGAACGGAGTTTTTAAACTCAATGTGACGAAGACGGTGTATATGGCCAGCAATACGACAGACCCTATGTCTGTGTCCATAGGTGTAGACACGGTCGAGTGCACAGACCAGTTTAAATAATTGGGGTCTGTGCTCCACGCGTCCGGCAAAATTGATTGCGACGTTAAGGCACGCATTTCCGCAGCTTAGGCAAAATGGCGTGATGTGACGGGTGTCATTTGGACCCCGTTAAGCTTAAGGGACATTAGACCTGTTCTTCTGTATGGCAGTGAGGCGTGGCCTGTGCTTGAGTGACATAAGCAAGAGCTGCGAGTCACGGAGATGAATATGCTGCGGTGGATTTGTGGAGTTACGCGGAAAGACCGCATCAGGAACTCCCGCATCCGTGGCAGTCTTCGTGTCCGTGACATAGCAGATAAACTACAAGGGGGTTGCCTATGTTGGTACGGTCACGTCTTACGAAAACCGGCAAGCATGTTTCGTGGGTAACAAATGTCTTGCCATGGCGAAGAAGTGCTGGCATGACATTGTAAGAGATGATATGATACCGACAATCTCACACTACGGGATGCCAGAGGTCGTGTGAAATGGAGGCGCATATATGCAGATAAGCGGACCCCGGGCTCCAACGCAAAAGCCGCGGGTGCAACCGGGATTATACTCTGAGATGATGAGTTAAAAGACGTATCCATATTATTCTTTCGACGACATTTTGTGTAAGTTTAGGTATATAAGCGCCGAAATTGCCGATTTCTTTTAATGATGTAACGCATGACGACAGTTGATAAAATGGACTTAATTTATACATCCATTGCTTGGCAAAAGATGGCCACCGACGTTGAATACATGGTTTTTGAACGTGAGCCAAGATATTTCAGGGTGTAGATAAGAATTCTTACGTGCACATCGAGCCCAGCTTATCTGTAAATATGTGATGTTGAAAAGTGTAGCAATAGTCAAAGTTAGAGTGAGCAGCGGTGGACTAGTGAGCAGCGGTGGTCTAGTGAGCAGCGGTGGTCTAGTGAGCAGCGGTGGTCTAGTGAGCAGCGGTGGTCTAGTGAGCAGCGGTGGTCTAGTGAGCAGCGGTGGCCTAGAAGTGAGCAGCGGTGGTCTAATGAGCAGCGGTGATCTAGTGAGCAGCGGTGGTCTAGTGAAGTGTAGGTCGTAGGTTCGAATCCAATCAGGCGCTTTACTTTGTGTAAATAATTTCGTCTGGTGGCCTGTGTCCCTATAGTGGGAATATTATAGGCTGATTATAATTATAAGTATAATAGATACATTAAAAAAAAATGTTACAAAGCGATAAATAAATTTCGCTTCGGTAGTCTGTGTGTTTTGGTACGGACTTCCGTCCCCGGACCCGTCGTACGGCTGGTTTCCACCCTTACGTTGTTAACACCACTACGATCCGGACGAAGCGTTTCGCCTCCTCCTTTATACCGGGTACATCGAGGGACTGGAACAATTTGCCAGCGGCGGTGTTTCCGTCGGACTACAATTTGAGTGTCTTCAAGGCTAGAGTGAATAGGCTCTTAATAAACTAGTGCGCTTTACCATCAACGATTGCGTCACTGCTTACCATCAGGCAGGATTGCGGTCAAGCGCTGGATTATAATGTGTAAAAAAAAAAACATTATAATTTTTTTTTTGTAGAAACTTTTTAATTCCACTCTTTAATTATAGTATATACCTACCTACCCCACATAAATCCATTACATTATACAACTTTTTATTGGTTTATACGAAACCTGAATATAGTTTGTTCAGAATAAGCAACTGAATCGATTCCAATCATTTTTACACCATGTTATATTTTTTTCCAAATACTTTTAGAAATTGTTGCAGTGTGGATACCGGGCGCACACAACTGACGGTAGATCATAGTAGGTACTACGAGCACAGTGGGACAGGCCCCCGCGCCGCATCGCTTCAGGCACGGGCGGCTTCAGCGGTGCGTTGACCATATTTTTGTAGGGACTAAGATGACAAGCTCATAACTTTGTGATTTTTCATGACATCTTTTTGAAACTTTGTACAAAGATTCTTTACTTAAAAATACAGGACACTTGTTTTGGGTTTGGCATAAGCAAAAAATAACACTGCATATTCATTAGGCACATTCACTGGCTAAGGGCCGCTTAACGAGTAACTATTATTTATAGAAAACTAGCTTTCCGCCTGCGGCTTCGCCCGTGTGGAGTTCGGTTATATCGCGCTTTTTAGATTTCCCACGGGAACATCAAATTTTTCCGGGATAAAAGGTAGCCTATGTTTTTTCTCAGGATCTAAAGATTGCCTGTGCCAAATTTCATCAAAATCGGTTAAGAGGTTTAGGCGGGAAAGCGCAACAGACAGACAGACAGACAGACAGACAGAGTTACTTTCGCATTTATAATATTAGTATGGATCATAACCATTAGTGACCTTTAGATAAACAATTGTAAATTGATCATAAAACACATCTATACCTATTATATAAGTAAAGCTGAAGAGATTGTTAACAATTGAAACAATTTTCAATCGGATTGAAAATTGATGCGAGATTAGCGGCTAATCTCAAGAATTACTAGTCCGATATGAAAAATTCCTTTAGCGTTGGATATTCCTTTAATCCAGGAAGGCTTTAGGCTATATATCATCACGCTGCAACCAATAGGAACGGAGCATACAAAAAAATAATATCGAAACCTACGCGGGTAAAAAAAAAAGAAAATCGCGGGACGAAGCTTGTTTAGCATAAATTTAACCATTAATTATTATTTTTAACAATCGGTTGAGTTTAACTACACTTCAAAAACGACCCTAAATAAATAACAGTGACTGAAGATATTATTATTGTCAGTTGTATGTCATGAACATACTAAGTGGAAAAAATATGTATTATTGAAACTAACTTAAAAAACTACTCACCAGAACTTGTCCAAGTTTATATAGAATAACTTTATAAGTATACCTTTTCAGAAGAAATAAAATTCTAATCCGTTTATAAATGGTGAAGTTCTGATCAAACAAATATAAAAAAAACCGTCAAGTGCGAGTAGTTCTCGAGCAACCTACCAAAAAAAAAATGGTATAATGTAATGAATATTCTCTCTTTAGTATTTATTGTTATCCCCTAAACAATAGAAATACATTATTATCATAATCATCAACAACCGATATTGCAGTCCACTGCTGGACATAGGCCTCTCATATTTGGCGGCTGTCAATTCGATAATAAGAAAGAAACAAGAAGAAAAGGTTTATTTGGGGTTAACATGACGTAAAATATTCTTCTTCTTCTTCAGAGGTCCACTGCTGGGCAAAGGCTTTCCACGATTACCGGTCTTGTGCTGCCTGTATCCTGCGGTTTCCCACAACCTTCACCAGGTCATCAGTCCACCTTATTAGGGGCCTCCCTACTTTGCGTCTCCCGGAAAGAAGTACGCTAAATACTACAAAACACAAAAAAAAAGAAATGTTTGAGGGAACATGCGTCACATCCACGCAAGACGGCTATCGCTCAGCATTATGCTGCGATCCTATGCAAAACAGAGTCCAGGCTGGTTTTCAGTGACAGCCAGCGACGACGTAATGACTTTACCCGGTGCAGCAAACAATCAGAAGTGACATCGAATCGGTACAATAAAAGTGTAATAAAAACAAAAAAAAAAGTATAACTAAATGACGAGGGAACACTTTAAACAAACACAAAAAGAGAAATTAAAAAAAAAACCTCTATATATAAAAACTTCGAGAATATCATCCTCAAAAATGATTTACGTTTCATACACATAGTGGCAACATTAAGAAGAGTCCGGTTACTCCGAATACATCTTTAATTTGTGAATATTTCAACTGACTAGTTATTACGGTTCATGAGATACAGCCTGGGGATAAACAGACAGGTATACAGATAGGGAAGTCTTAGTAATATGATCCAATTTCCACGTTTCTTGTACGGAACCCTAAAAAACACACCCGAAACCGTTTTTAACCTAAAAGCGATTATTTAAATGAGGTCAAAAATGAATGGTAAAACAGTCGCCAATCAATAGCTTTATAAACTGTAAGCAGCGTTCATGAATAAATATTATTTTCGGAGTATTCCACTTTGAGCTCTCAGGCCTTGTATTAGGGGTTAATTTATAATGCTCACAGTAAGTTTACTTGTTCCACGTTAGAGTTGTTCAAAACGGCTATAAAAAAATAGCACGCTATAGACTATAAACTATTAATTTATAGCGCGCTATTAAATGCGCTATGTTATAGCGCGCTATAAATAAGAAAGCACGTGGACGTCCAGCAGGCGCGATAATTCTTGCAACACGCTACATTTCATAGCGTGTTACTTTACATAGCGTTCTTCGATACATAGACCGCATGCTATAACGGAACGCTAAAAAAAGCAATATAGAAAGATATCAATGAACTCTTTTTCATACTTTTCAGGCTTAGGACTATCTATAATTGGTAAAGGTTATTCTAACATTAATTTTAATAAATCGTAAATCAAATATAGGCGTATTTAAAAGTTCATTGATTGTATATATACAAAAAAACAACTATTTACATTATACACAGATATATACAGTAGTTCTTCTTTAATTTATATTTTATTTACATTTAAAAACATTAGTTGAACTACTTTTGTAGTAGACAACCGTGTTCCTCGATTACTGATAATATATCCTGATTTCGAAAAAATAAATTTAAAGGACAACTGTCAGTGACAATAATTACAAATAGCAGTCTTGCTGCCGTCTGCAGATTTTTCAAAAAGTTCCAGATTGGCAAACCACCACCTTTGCGATTAGACATTTTTACATAGAGTACACACTAAATAATATCCACTAGTTCGTTTTGCAACAGAATTATATATTAATATTTACACACACTAATAATACCTTTGCAGCCACTAAATAATCGTCACTAGTTCGTTTTTCAACAGAACTTTATACTAATATTTACACTAACAATTAAGATCGCGCGCGATGAAAATAGCGTGCTCCGACAACAAACATACATTTATAGTCCACAGCGCTCACGCGATTACTGACTGCCCGTATAGCGCATAGCGCCATTCTATAGCACGCTATTTTTTCATAGCGCATAGCGCAGATAGCGGCCAGCGCCCGCGGAGAGCAGGCGCGCGCTGTGCGAGTCGTTAGATCAATTTCATTCATAGCGTAAATAGCGTTATAGCGTCATAGCGTCTTAACGTCCACCTACATAGCGTGCGCTATGCGCTATGAAAAAATAGCGTGCTATAGAATGGCGCTATGCGCTATATTAACCACCTCTATTCCACGTAGATACTCAACTGGCAACGGTTTCAATATCAATGGATATTAAACTGCCTAATGATAACAATAGGAGCTTGCTCAGACATAGAAACAGCTCTGAAGGACAATTACGTAACTCATTATCAGTAGCAATGAGTTTATTTATTTGTTTATTTCAGGCGATGCAGGCCCTTAAATAAATACCTTAACCTAAACATACATATATTTATATTACAAAATAGTGCTTCGCAACTTCTAGCATTTTCTGCAGTATTTGTCCGCGGAAGCGACGGAAAACCACGTCTTGCGGCCAGAAGTCCTCTTCCATGACGATAGGCAGAAAACAATTCGGTATGCGCACCACGAACGCCTTGAAGTTGACGTTGCGGCGCGACTCCAGTAACTGTGTGTTTTGACAGTTTAACAACATGCATTGCGTTGTTTACGTTGTTGAACAAACACATGTTTTGAACATATGGAGCAATGTATTAGCAATATGCATCAAAGTGGTTCAAATTGTGAATAATAATGTGTTACGCAATTAAGGTACTAAAGGAAAATTCCCGTTATTAAAAACGTTGAAAATGGTTGCAGTCACATCTCAACGACAGGCATCATCATAACGCTGAGATGATGATGATCATCATCTCAGCGTTAATCCCAGTCGCATAAGAAAGCTATTTCAGCTATGGAGTCTGGGGTCCGCTTTACCAGTCTAACTGCTAACTTTGGCTAAACTTCGGTATCCCGAAGGCGATATCGAAGCATTGCAGTTAGACCAATTGTTGAACTTTTGAGGGCTCCAACAACCCGTGACGACTGCCATTAGATGTTCGTGTGGCAACCGGAACCAACGGCTTAACGTGCTTTCCGAGGCACGACCAGACCAGTGCAAATATTCATATTCATGCATACAAATATTTGCACTGTGCGGGGCTCGAACCCGCGCCTCCTTGCCCAAAGATCTTAACGATAACCAATGTCAAAAATTTGCGAAAATTTAGAAAGAATATAAAATGAAAAAATCAAAATCAAAATTGTTTATTTCAAATTAACCATCACTTGGTACTTTTGAATAGTCAATCTCGGTCAGCAAATTCTGTTATAATAAATATAACAGTATTTTCAGATTGACGCTGAGATGAACGAGACCGACGCTCACGCGACTACACAATGTGAACGTTCTTAAAATTAGATTGAGAATTACTGTTTTTGTTTGATAATGGTACTGATAATATCTTCGACAGTTGAACTGCGTTTCTTAGGCGCGGTTTTGGGAAATTACATGTAGGACAGTCAAAACGTGAATAAGAAAAAATGGAAAAGGACTCACTGGAACATACAGTGTCGCATTCTCAATTTGAACTAATGATTGATTTATAGAATTTTTATGGTTGCCGGGCGGCGCACGATGACATAGCCTTTTTGATGAAGTAGTGTTGAAGCCAAAGAGTATAATAATAATGGGGTAAAAGAGAGCCCTCTCGAGGGAATTTTGTGCATATCGTTTGAAAGCGCCCCCTGGTTTTCTGAACGTACATAAACGTCAATATATATATACCTATCATAGCTATAGATAGGTATATTGTTCCTTTTGATTAGAGGTTAATAATGTTACTTCCTTATAAGCTATTTTGTTTCAGCAAGTTACAGAGATTATAAATCATTGAAACAAAATAGCTTTTAGCGGAAGTAACATTAATGTAATGAATATAATAGAAATAAAACCACTTAATAAAATATAATAACAAAATATTTATTTATTACTTTTAAACTTTTCTTATGTTCTTACACCCAAGAGCACCGTGATGCGGCATTTTCTCTATTTTAAAAGACACACACACATAACACAAGCGTCTTTTCGCAATTATAAGAGTGTATTTCACAATTTCTTATGGAATCACAATTCACAACGCACAGGTACAATACTGTGAAGACTGAACTGGTTTCCGGGTAAGACTGATTATCAGGACGGAGGAGGTCCCAAGAGATCTCAACTCGACGTCAATAACACAGAAATCCTCTCGAAAACCAAGAAACATGCACAAAATGAATACGAAACAAACAAACACGTGCAAGCCGTGACCACAAACCACAGTGCACTGCTTTATCGACAGTCTAGATAAAAAAGTAAAATTTTATTATAGCGGCACCTATCGGCATGCCATGGGTACCAATGTTTAGGTATGCTGTTCACGTTCAAAGATGTCATTAGTCACTTTGCTTCAGTTGCTGATGTTCTAAGTGAACTCCCCCTGGTTGAAGCAGAGAGAAGTTGGTTTTGGTTTTTTTGTAAGTTTTTTTTGCTTAGTCTTTAGGCCTTTGAGCCAGAAATATATGGAATTAGGAATTACTTGGGAAGGAATCGGGAAAATTGAATGTGCTTGATGTAAGAATGGTTGCATGCTTTAACAGTTTTCTATTACATTTTTACAGTTCTGGCACGCATTGATGCAGTGACTTAACTTGATTATCACGGAGACGCTATTTAACTCACTATAGATACATTTTAACATAACTGGGAGAGTACCTAAACCAAGCTATTTAAACCATCATTCTCCTGACCTTCTCAATGTCCATATTAATATACCTTTTTCTTCGTTTCTTCTTCCATATTTCCCCATTATATGCTTCTTTATTAGATGCCATCATCATCATCAACCTTTCCATCGTCTTCCTGCTGGGCACAGGTCTCCTCTCATACAGAGAAGGATTGAGCGTAATCACCGCGCTTGCTCAATGCGGGTTGGCGATTTCAGACTTAAAAGTCCAGGTTTCCTCAAGATGTTTTCCTTCACCTTCAGTCATTGGTTTCCAAGATATACTTAGAAAGTACTTTAGAAAAGTTACATTGGTACTTGCCTGACCTAGAATCGAACCCGCGTACTCATACTTGAGAGGCTGGTGTTTTAACTACTAGGCCAACACGACAATCTGATTTGATGCCCTTTCTAACCATATCTTTTTTTCTTTCTTATATATATTCACACATTTCATCCTTTGTTTCTTTGTCTTTTCCTATTCTTATAGTCATCCAATATCAATTCATCATTCATACTCAAAACTCTCCTCACAATATTTTCCTCATTTTTCCATAACACAATATGTGCATACCACTAGCGGCCGCCAGCGACTTCGTTCGCGTGAAGTTAGTTATGCTCCGTTCCTATTAGTCGCAGCTTGATGTTATATAGCCTATAGCCTTCCTGGATTAATGGGCCATACAACGCAAAAAGAATTTTTCAAATCGGACTAGTAGTTTCTGAGATTAGCGCGTTCAAACAAACAAACAAACTCTTCAGCTTTATATATTAGTATTGATGACAACCGATTTCCACACGACTTTTCAGTTATCGGTGCCTCTTTCAGACATCCTCTTATGTACTCATTTCTTATTCTATCCATTCGTGTAACACCACGCAACCCTCTTAGCATTCTCGTCTCAGCTGTATGGGATTGCTTTTCATTTATTCCTTTTGTAGCCCAACATTCCGATACAGATAAGACAGCGGGTCAAGATAACAAATCAAGTAATTTAAATGTTATTTATAAAAAAAAACCCTTCGCCTGGCATTTTCACCCACATACCTAAGTCGCGACTCTATAGAAATGTCGAAATTGAAAGTGAGATTCCAGAGAAAAGAAAAATTCTAGAGAGGTAATTCTACAAATTTTAATAAAGTTCACAGTCTAGTAAAATATACGTATAATTATTACTTCCATACATTTTATCGCAGAGATGTGACTGCGATTAGATTTTGTACGTTTTAAATTACGAGAATTGGG
Source organism: Sesamia nonagrioides (assembly GCA_017933935.1). Taxonomy (NCBI): domain Eukaryota; kingdom Metazoa; phylum Arthropoda; class Insecta; order Lepidoptera; family Noctuidae; genus Sesamia; species Sesamia nonagrioides. The sequence goes on from JADWQK010000188.1 coordinate 5,072,827, forward strand.
ATCCAGGTTATAGAATAGAATAGAACATAACAGGATAGATTAGAATAGATACGAATAGATTATAAGACATGTAAAAGTGATCAGTGTTCCTACTTGCTTAATAAACGATTTCATTTCATTTCATTACAATAGATTATAATATATTAGTATAGATTAGAATAGACTAGAATATAGTAAAATATACTAGAATATACTAAAATAGATTAGAATACATTAGAATAGATGAGAATAGTTTAAAAAGGCAGTTGTGGGACTGACCGACAGAAGTGAAAACTGAAATTATTATTACGTTAACAAAAACAAGTTATAGCGGAGACGCGATCTATACGATTGTATTCACTATACATACACAGTATGCTAAGTATATCACGCTGTAGCAATCACCGTGTCGGGTCGGTAATGCTCACACGAATTCAATCTCGTCACTAAAGAAGTTTTCACATCAAAAACAATTATCTCGACCTAATAAACCCAAAATCTTGTAGAACAAACAGTCATATACAATTGAAGTAAGGAAGGAAAATGGAAACAATTCGCGTCGTCCACAATGACATGGATTTATTACGATGACACTGGCAAATTACATGATTGATAGTCAAACTTAATGTTGGTGGAACGAAAATGTAGGGCGTTAGGATTAACTGAAGCTTTTATGATTATCATTTCCTTTGAGCTTTTTTTGTTGCGGTAATATTGCCTTCAGAATGCTGTCGGAGCTTCCACGTTACTACAGTGCTTCAGACCAGGGACCAGGATCCGTTTATGTTCAGCGTGATATTAGACGTCTTGCACAGCATCAAGGATTCACATGAGCAACCTCCCTGGTTACTCCTGTATGCTGACGATATCGCGCTGATGGAAAGGGAACTGTTGATGCGGCGTGTGAATGCTTAGAAGGACCCGCTCGAGAACGGAGGTCTGAAACTCAGGTTGGCGAAGACCGTGTACATGGCCAGAAACACGACAGACCCCATGTCTTGTGTGCATAGGCGGAGACATGGTCAAGTGCACAGATCAGTTGAAATACTTGGGGTCTGTGCTCTACGCGTCAAGTCACGTATTTCCGCGGCTTGGGCAACCCGTAAGGGCTAAATATCACGCGAAATGGACGGCTCACTCCACTCTCACTTCACCTCGGTGATAGGCCAAACCATCGGCTGCCGGCAGAAGTTAGCACCCACCAGACAAAGTCTTGCCGCCAAGCGATTCGTCGTGTTCCGGGAAAGATGATGATAATGTCTGGTGAAGCCGTACGGAGGAAGGGTCTGAGCAGTTGTGTTGCGATGTGTGCCGGGTGCGATCAGTTGGAGTGTTGACGTCACCCTGGATAACCTACCTTGGCGATTCAGTTGCAAGGCAGTGGACTTAAACATAAATAGGACCTGTAAGTGAAACTTATAGGAAAGACTTTTATAGTAATTTATCTATCAATTTGTTTATTTCTACTCCTTTATATGGCCCTATGTGCAACCAAACAAGTTAAATAGGCACCTCAATAAATGCATGTTACAGAAAAACTTTATTATTATTAGCAGACAAGAGGACACCTCTTCAACATAAACAAATTTGACAATAAATTGTAAGTGTTGCCAGATGTAATAACAATTTGCATATATTATTCAAGTTGGCTACCGTGCGGCGTGCAGTGTAATTATTCTGTCAGATTGTTTGGTGTATCAGATATCATATGAGACGAGGGTTGACGTCATAACTTATGGAGAATTTGTTACAAGAAGTAAGATTTATTGTTTCAATTAATGGCGTTAAAATTTACAATAAGGCTATTTTAGTTTGTTTTCCTAGAACACCATCATCATCATCATCAACCTTTTCATCATCCCACTGCTGGGCACAGGTCTCCTCTCATACAGAGAAGTATTGTACGTAATCACCACGCTTGCTCAATGTGGGTTGGCGATTTCAGACTTAGGTCCGTATTCCAGAAGGAAGCTCAAGCATTGACCTCTTACTTAAAACTAGTTTCAACCAATCAAATGGCTTGAAACGAGACTTAAGTAGAGCTTGAGTTTTGAGTGACGTTCTGTAATACGCACCTTAAAGTCCAGGTTTCCTAAAGATGTTTTCCTTCACCTTGTAATCAGTCATTGGTGTCCAAGATATACTTAGAAACTACATATAACTTACAAAGGTTACATTGGTACTTGCCTGACCTGGAATTGAACCCGCACAGTCATATTCGAAAGGCGAAAGAACCACGACTAGAACACCATAATACTGATAAATTTGAGCAACTGAAAATGATGGTCACCAATGGGTTATATTTCCTGAATAACTAAAAGCTAGAAAAATATATTATTCTAATGAACAACATTGTTCAAATGTTGGCAATCAATGACACAGCCTTGCCATAGACATTTATAAAAATATAACAGACAATGCTGGTTAGAGACAGCTAGAAAAGCCCCAAATATTTAAAAATGGAATGCGTTTTTACCGAGCGACTAATTCAGCCAGCACGTTCCATTCTAGCATCTCCACTACAATAAAAGAGATTCCACATAAGCTATGCAAATTCCAGTCTTGGTATGCAGATTTTTCTCATTAACTTTTAAATGGGGACGCGGCCGAATCTGGTTTTTCTAAAACGATTTTTTGAGGTCTATTTCAAGTTTCGTATACGTTTTTAAAGCTTTTGGTGTTGTCTTTTGCATGTTTGACTAGTCAAGTTTATTTGTTTATATTATGAGCATGAAAACTTCTGTGATGTTTATTGTCCTTATAGAAGTCGCAGCATACTCCATTTGATCTAGATTAGCTTATAATTTGCCTCAAAATGTAACTGATTCTTCTTTTTTCAAATTAGTATGAAAAAAAAAATTGTATTTACATATTACTCATATCAATAATGACAGCGTGATTCCCCGGGGAAGGTATCATTTTCCCTTATTGTCTTAGTTTTGTATATCTATTTTCGACGACCATGTTTTTGTTTACGTAAAATTATGCTGGGAATTCCGGGCTTGACAAAGGCCAAAGGACAATAGGTGTTGTTCGAGATAATACCCACAAATGATCAACCCACCGCCGTCAATATAAATGAACTGACAATTTATTTTTGGTCGTGCCCAAGTTACATAATAGGAAAAGAAAATGCTACGCTAATTGAGTAAAGGTTGCTTTATTCATAGTACAGGATTCCGTTGCTCGATTCTACAGTTATTTTTTTCTAAATGAATGCTGAAAAAGTATGCAATGGATTAGAGTTGGAATGCCAATAGAAAATATCCGAAATTACTTTCAATTATTTTTAGTACAATTAATTCGGTAACGTAAATTGCACGTTTTATTCGATTTTGCGACAGACTACTAACTACACTAAAGGGGTTCTAGTCAGCTACAATTGTGTTAGTTACAATAGTGTCAGAACGATCGATCAGTGATCTCATAATGATCGACTTTTGACAAGTTTAGTAATCTACTGACAAAGTGGCATCATTATGTCTTTCCCGTGGTTAATCACAGAAGCTCCACTCCCTATTAATAATATTCAAATTGGGTAGTAGTTTTTAAACAATCATTTTTATTAACGCATTTTATAATAATGGCAATATGATAATGTCATTCTATCACCATACGATTACGAGACTGAATTGATCGATCATTATCCCCCTTATTCATAAACGCTGATCAAAGCAAAAAACTTCAATTATCGGTTATGAAAAAAGCCCTTAAAAACTGTGGTGTTTATTCATAAAGGATGATTTAAGTTAAGTGACGTTAAAAGGTCAAAAATGTATGGTTAAAGAATCGCTAATTACTAGTTAACTTTAAGCAGCGTTTAAGAATAAATGGTATGAATTTAGCAGATTATAAACTTTTTAGCTCTGACAATAGAATCGTGTTGAAAGGACAAATTCATAAAAATAGCAGACTAGGCTCCCTGGTTTGGGTACAAAACCCTAAAAAGCAACTCACTAAAACTCTCATTTGAACAATTTTTCCACTTACTGCAGCCATTTCAAAATTTGCAGTTGAACAAACAGTGTAACACCAATTTCCATTTGTGAATTTTTCAGGACAGCTATAGAAGTAGAAACAATGGGTTCTAATGGAACCTCGGGGCACTGTCCACATAAAAAGCAGTAGTTCAACTTCTGTTATAATTAAGAATTTTTGTGGAAGAATAAAAAAACATTTATTCAGCTAAGCCAGCCATGGTGGCCTGGTGGTTAACACCAGCCTATCAAGTATGACTGTGCGGGTTCGATCCCAGGTCATGTGAGTACCAATGTACCTTTTCTAAATTATAGACACCAATGACTGATTACAAGGTGAAGGAAAACATCTTGAGGAACCTGGACCTTAAGTCTGGAATCGCCAACCCACATTGAGCAAGCGTGGTGATTACGTTCAATCCTTTTCTTTATGAGAGGAGACCTATGCCCAGCAGTAGGACGATAAAAAGCTTAATGATGACGATGATGACATTCGAGTGAATTCAACTATTAGACCTCACACTAGGATTCTCTTTGTTGTGAGATCCTGGTTTCTTCGTTAGCAATTTTATGTACAGACGACAGCACGTCAAGCTACTAAAATCTGTCATATTACTATATTACGGTCGTTTACCTTATTAGAAACACACAGGCAAATGAAGGAACACGTGTGGGTTTTAGTCAGTAAAAGTCTGACGCGCCCTTTCGCTCAAAGTGGAAGAGGTCATTTGCTGATTTCCCTCCCATCCACACCAAAAATAAAATAAAGTTCTTGCGTGACTGTGTGCGTGCGTTGATTCAGATGATTGTTCATACTTGTCCTACTGTTTGCTATATGTATTGTGTCCGAGGGAACCATATTACGTTACTACGACGGCCAAGTGGTCTAAAAGGCGCCGTGAAAAGCAAGACAGGTATTGTTTTATAGTGAACACCTGGAAGATTCTGAAATGCCATTATGTAGATGAAAGGTTTGTTTTTGAAGTACTTAGGTCGTAAGGCACCTTATAGACGTTATCCTGTACGTAAAAAAAAAATACTGTAAATAGTGCTTGACCGCGATCCGGCCTGATGGTAAGAAGTGATGCAATTCTTGATGGTAAAGCGTATTAGTTTATTAGGAGCATATTCACTCTTACCTTGAAGATACTGAAACTGTAATTAGATGAGAAAACCGCTGTAGGCAAATTGTATCAGTACTTTTTTTTTGAGGATTGGAAATCATCAAAGGACCTTTCCCGCTCTTGGCTGAGCGGAAAGGCGTGTCAGATTTTTACTGTCTATAACTCACCCGTGTTACTTTACCTGAGCGCCAGGGCCAAAGTATCTTTTTCAAAACGGTCTCCAAAACCTGGACCACGGGTGTAAAGTAGGTAGCGAGCCTGTCGGTGTTCCACGGGATGCAATTTGGAGAGTGTGCGCGGGAATTACATGACTTAATTCCTCTATCTCCATTTCCTTCATCGGACTACCCGTCCTACGGCGACTATCCACCCTTACGTTGTTGACAACACTACGATTCGGACGAAGCATTTCGCCTTGTCTTTTATACCGCGTATATCAAGGAACTGGAACAGTTTGTGTGCGGCGATGTTTCCGTCTGACTACAATTTAAGTATTTTCAAGGCTAGAGTGTATAGGCTCTTAGTAAACTAGCCCGCTTTTCCGTCAACGATATGAGACAGAGAGATATATACAGACGGCAGCACATCTAGCTACTACATTCTATCAAATAGATAACGCAATGAATGTTGTAGAACTGTCAAAATGAAAGTTATTGGCATTGCTATTGTTGGTGTGTACCGCAATTATTACTACTTGTAGTAGTTGAATGCCAACATTAAGAATAGAATAGAATACTCTTTATTATGTACACCATATAGATTACAAAAACATAAATATAAAAATTTTACAAAGGTGACACAATGGGCGGTCTTATCGCTAAGAGCGATCTTTTACAGACAACCTTTGGATGGAATGGTAAGGGGAAGGAGAGAGAAATAATGTAGGTAGTCTACAGTGTACTATTTACAATTTTACATAGTTTATATACTTAATAAATATACACGTTAAGTGTATCATACTAGTACAATAAATACTTATACACATCTCATTAATAAAAATCATACAAAACAAAAGAACAGTTTATTTACTTCAATAGTACACATGGAAATCTAGATAGTGGTTTAAGTACTAAAATCCGGTAAGTAGTTTTGGGGATTAGCCACCTATTATTGTAGACAAAGTGACCTAGGAAAATCGGCTTTGTAATTATGTATAAACTTATAAAGAAATTTTAACGGAGTTCTGAGTTTTCGGGTAACATTGATAAACTTTGTTGACGGCCAGACAGCCTCCGTGGCGTAGCGGTAGCGGACGCGGCCGCTGCGCAAGGTGGCGCGGGTACGATCCCCGCACAGTGCAAGTATTTGTATGCATGAATATGAATATTTGCACTGGTCTGGTCGTGCATCGGAAAGCACGTTAAGCCGTTGGTCCCGGTTGCCATACGAACATATACAGGCAGTCGTTACGGGTTGTTGGAGCCCTCAAAAGTCCAACCATTGGTCTAACTGCATTGTTTTGATGTCGCCTTCGGGTTGTGGAGGTCAGACGTCGAAGTGAAATGTCGAAGTTTGGCCATATCAGCAGTTGGACTGGTAAAGCGGACCCCAGACTCCAAAGCTGAAAAGGCTTCGGATGCGACTGGGATTAACGCTGGGATGATGATGATGATGAGTACACATGGAAATCTCTCTTTCCAGGAAACTCATGAGCTTTGCCTTTTTCGACTGACTTTATAGAAAAAGTAATTCATGGTAAGAGAAATATGTAGATTTACATTAAAGAATGCAGATCTACATATTCCTCCAACCGTAAAGCTTACTTACTAGCGCCAACTCTTACGTTATACGGTCGAAGAAATACGTATAGCTCATGAGCAGAGGACTGGAAATATATTTGAAAAATAAAATAGGGAAAATTAATCTGTCTGGCAACACTGGTTGACAGGGTTATCCCAACACTAGCTGTATTACATAAAATAAGAACTGTCCAATTGCCTAATCAAGATTGATGGAGAAAAGTGTTCCCTGAACTATATTAAACTTTGCTGAAGTGTACAGGAAAAAATATTGAAAAAAGAAAATAGGAACATACCTACTTCTTTTTATTTTATACAATATGTAAAGAAAACCCCGGCCGACCCATAAGAATAATAAAGGTTAGGTAAACACATGACCAAATATGTACATAATCATCATAGTAACAATACTAATGAATTTTGAAATAAACTTATTTTTCCGCGAATTACATAATTCCAATTTTAAATTTGGTAATTTTTTAAAAAGTGAGAACAAGTTGTGAAATAAAAGTCGATGACACGAAAAAGCGATGACAAAATTTTATATTCAAAGGTTTGTCTTCTACTACTCTGTGTCTACTATGTGTGAATTGCACACATGTTTTTTTTTTGCCAACTGAACCGGTGGCTAATCTGCCAGCGTCGAGCACAATCTAAATTTTTTCGTATTTTTAACACAGCTCTAATTTTTTTAAATATTGTATTCGCACGAGTTTCAATTCGCTTATTATTACTTAAGAAGTAATTATCCTGACTGCATTGAGAAGAGAAAAACAGCTCAATACAGACACAAATGGGCGTCACTGGAGGAGGCCTTCACCCATTCTGGGGTTCCGGCTGATTAATTAAAAAGAAAATATATCAAACTTGAATTAACTAACACTTTTCACCGACTTCAAAAAGTTCATAACCCTTTTGTTGGGCTTGGTATAACTTTTTATATCAAGATACCCTCTTCTTTGCTAGCCTTGCCTTAGTTACAATGCATTTAAAGTCCAAATCAAAGCCAAAGTTTTGTTCCAAGGCTTATTATTCCATAAATGACTATTTAAATGATAAGATGATGAAGATGTCGCTCTGATCAACTCAAGACAATGTTTGTGTTCTTTCTCCGGAATTAGCTTACTGACACGTTATATGAGTTCATATAATTTACTTTTTTACAACGTATAAATATATGAGCTGTCACGCTCTTTATAACTGGGGCTTTTATTCGGGTAATAAGTTTTTACTTTTTTAAATTTCCGTTTTAATGATATTTTTTTTTGTTTTGCTTTGCTGATATTTTGGCGTGGCTAGCAACCGGCATATGGTAAATAATCTCATTGTTGTTGTATTTTCTTGTGTTCATTACTATACGTAGTATTGTATAAAGTCGTGTGTTCTTTTTTTAAATGAACAGACAGCTGTGCTGCTGGGGAGATTGGTCCGCCACTTCTTCCCAGCGAAAGCAATAGGAAGTGTCGATGGGTGGGCGTTTTGGGACTGTCGTAATATTGACGTTCAAAAAGTGCTGATTCTCAGCCTAATTTGAATAAATGACATTTGATTTTGATTTAACACATCAATGAAATCCTAAATCTATGCATATACCTATACTTATGTATATGTATATTTTTAAGAAATGTATTTTTTTGCTGGAAATAAATATGCTTTATTATTATTGACAATATTAAAAAAATAAACCTAATTCTATAAAGAGTTTTAAAACATTTCGAGACCTCATGGAAATTACATAATTACTTTTTTAGCTACCAAAACACGCGAACGAGAAAAATATTTGTTAGTATTTCATTACCATCTGTTTCTTCCCACACCGAAAATTCCTCCGCGCGAATATGCGAGGCAGCTCAGCGGGGAGAAGGTAACATCGTCGTATTGATTGAGTATGAGAACTTCAGAAATTGTGTTAGAAAAACATGTTTCATTGTAATCATAATTAGTTAGCCTATAATGTTCCTATTCCACATAGACCTGCTCTCGGTGGGCCAAGGGTAGAGAAGGAGAGATTCTGACAAGGTGTATGTTTGATAATGGTACACTGATAAATCTTCGATAATTGAATTGCGTTTCTTAGGCACGATTTTGGGAAATTACATACAAGCAAACACAAAAATGGAAAAAGTCTTACTGAAGTATACAGCGATGCCCTCTCCGGGTTGTGATGGAGGCCTCCATAAACGTTCGTTTCGTTCGTTGTTCAGTTTGGTTGTTGGATTCAAGGGGTAATTATTGATTTAAAGAACGGTTAGCTCTTTTTTGGTGAAGTGTTGAAGCAGAGAGAAGTTGGCTTTTGTTTTTTTGTAAGTTTTTCTGGCTTAGTCTCTAGACCTTTAAGCCAGATGTATGGGATTAGGAATTACATGGGAAGGAATTGGGAAATTTGAATGTGCTTGATTTAAGAATGATTGCATGCTTCAACAGTGTACGATATAACCTTAAATTTTTAACTGACAAGAATCAACCAAACAGATAAATAAAAGGAAAACAAGATAACAAGCATAGACAATAAATAAATAAACAGTCACATGCACAGACTTCACAAGGCAGTAATATGTCTGCCGTAGCATTGCTGGATATGAGGGCCATCCAATCTGTTGGCGATCATCGCGAGGCGCTGCAGTGGCGGGGTAGATTCAATACCTTTTTAGGGTTCCGTACCTAAAACGTAAAACAGAACGCTATTCATGAGACTTCGCTGTCCGTTTGTCACCAGGCTGTATCTCATGAACCGTAATACCTAGGCAGTTGAAATTTTCAGAGATTATCTATTTCTGTTGCCGTTATAACAACAACAAATAAAAAAAAGCGGGTTCCCATACAACAAACGTGATTTTCTGCCATTTTTTGCTCCATATTAAGAACGGAAATAGATAGACGCTTGAAATGTTCACAGAATAATTGGTTACATATTAACATTAAAAATAAATAATTAAATTAAAATAAAATACATATTTAAGGGGGCTTCCATACAACAAACGTGTTTTTTTCCGTTTTTGAAGATAATGGCACGGATTTTTTCGTGCGCGAGTCCGACACGCACTTGGCCGGTTTTTTAATTTTACGTTACACGTCAAATAAAATTATTGACATAGGGAAAACTTTTAATATAACCAAAAGGTTCGTTTATCGTACCATCAAACGATACAATGATGGCTCTAGTGTAGATGACTGATCAAGAAGTTGTCGCCCTCGCTTTGTTAGCATCCCAGCAGTAATGAAAGCTGTGAAGGCGCCAATTCAAAGAAATTCCAAATATAAGCAGAAACTCTTGGCCCTTAAGATGGGGTTAAGCAGAACTACGGTGAAAAGGGTATTAAATGAAGACTTAGGGCTTCGGGCATATCGAAGAAAAACAAGACATCGTTTGAACGCTCTTTTAATGGACCTGAGAAAAAAATATCGGTGAATTCTTTTTTCGGATGAAAAAAAAAATACCGTAGAAGAGAGCTACAACAAAAAAATGATAAGGTGTACGCACGCAGTAGACGTGGTGACGTAGTGGTTAAAACACCAGCCTCTCAAGTATGAGTGCGCGGGAAGTACCAATGCAACTTTCCTAAAGTTATATGTACTTTCTAAGTATATCTTGGACATCAATGACTGAAGGTGAAGGAAAACATCTTGAGGAAACCTGGACTTTAAGTCTGAAGTCGCCAACCCGCATTGAGCAAGCGTGGTGATTACGCTCAATCCTTCTCTGTATGAGAAGAGACCTGTGCCCAGCAGTGGGACCATAAAATGGTTGTTGATGATGATGATGCAGTAATGAAGAAGCGAGCAACCGTATTTCGCATATCCAATGAGGTCATTTTCTGTGCTTGCTTATCGTTTGGTTAGGAGTTTCTTATTAGGGCTTAACACACAGCTTACACCTTACTCACATTTTTGTGAGATAAAGGTGTGTGTGTAAAAACGAATGCAGTTGTGTATCAAAATTCAGTCTTGATAAACCTTGTTGAGATGTTATCTCCCCGAAACTGTTCACTGCTGCATTGGAGGATGTCTTCAAGGTTCTGGACTGGAAAGGACTGGGCATCAACATCAATGGCGAGTACTTGACACACCTTCGGTTTGCTGATGATATCGTAGTCATGGCTGAGACCGCGGAGGACCTGAGTACAATGCCCGAAGACCTCAGTAGAGCCTCCGAGCGAGTCGGTCTTAAAATGAACATGGACAAGACGAAAGTCATGTCTAATGCCCATGTTGTACCGACTCCTATGAAGATTGGAGACTCTGTTCTCGAAGTTGTTGACAGTTACGTGTACCTGGGACAAACTATCCAGTTAGGAAGGTCCAACTTCGAGAAAGAGGTCAATCGTCGAATCCAACTCGGCTGGACTGCTTTCGGGAAGCTACGTAAAATCTCGTCCGAAATACCGCAGTGTCTCAGGACAAAAGTCTTCGACCAGTGTGTGTTGCCAGTGATGACTTATGGAATTGAGACGTGATCGCTAACAAGGGGCCTTATAAGAAGGCTCAAAGTCACTCAAAGGGCAATGGAGAGGGCTATGTTTGGGGTTTCACTGCGCGATCGAATCAGGAATGAGGAGATCCGCAGAAGAACGAGAGTAACCGACATAACCCGAAGAATTGCAACACTAAAGTGGCAGTGGGCTGGACACATTGCCCGTAGGACCGATGCCCGATGTGGGAGTGTGCCCGCTGGATGCGGGAGGCGCAGGACCGGTCGTCGTGGAGAATCTTGGGGGAGGCCTATGTCCAGCAGTGGACGTCTTTCGGCTGAAATGATGATGATGATGATGAAACCTTGTTGAACCTGTTTCTCATACCATATTGAATAACAGGCACTGGGTGGCAGTGCTAGACCGCAATCCCGCCTGATGGTAAGCAGTGATGTAATCGTTGATAGTAAAGTGCGTTAGTTACTTATATACTAAGAACCCAGTCACTTAAAAAATCTGAGTGAATAGGAAGGAAGACGGAGGTTGAGCGAGACGATGCAATGTTAAATCCAACAACATGACCAACGATGCTGCAGTAGAGGCTAGAGACCCTCCACAATCAAACTCCTGACACGCGAGCAACAACATCGCACCCGGCACACATTGCAACACAACAGCCCAGACCCGTTCTCCACACGTCTTCACCAGACATCAGCTCATAGAGCGATGAACACACAAGATTGCCTGGCGGCGCGTGAAATCGACTTCATCCGGCATGAGACTGGCCCTGCTCCAGTCCAGATTAAAGTCCGTTAGATTACAAGATGCCTCCGTGGCGTAGTGAACGCAAACGCGGCCGCTGCGCAAGGCGGCGCGCGCGAATACTTGTATGCATGAATATGAATATACTGGTCTGGTCGTGCCTCGGAAAGTTATTAGTCGTTAAGCCGTTGGTTCCGGTTTCCATACGAACATCTAATGGCAGTGGTTACGAGTTGTTGGAGCCCTCAAAAGTCCAACTATTGATCTAACTACAATGTGTCGATGTCGCCTATGGGTTGTGAAGGTCAGACGGCAGTCGCTTCACGGAAAACATCGAAGTTTAGGCAAAAATCAGCAGTTAGACTGGTAAAGCGGACCTCCGATTCTAAAGCTGAAAAAGTTTCGGATGCTACTGGGATTAACGCTGAGATACTGATGATGAGATTACAGGATATGGTAACAGTTGGAGGCAAACACCTGCTCCAAGCCTTATTCTGATTTGACGTCACTGGATGACCCGGACCTCGTTCGTGCTGCGATAGACGACTGACAGCGCAGATTGAAGACCTGTATTCAAAATCGCGGAGGGAATTTTGAATAAACTTTATTATCATAAGAGATTCTTATCTCTGTTTGTTTAATTTATTTTGGTATATAAATGGTTACATAATGAATAAACTTGTCTCAATAATTATTTCTTATTAAATATGTGACAGAATTAAAGACCAGCCCCCTAATCGGCGAACACATTTTTGTCAAATGATTGCGACTAGTTGGTATCAGTTGGGATCGTTCGGATCGCCCATTGGTCCGTTCGGTCCAAACGATCCCAACTAGTCGCAATCATTTGACAAAAATGTGTTCGCCGATTAGGGGGTTGACTAGGTATTATCTACTTTAAAACCTTCAAAACTGAGAGCAAGATCCCACCCGAACATACATACGTACTAACTAAAATTGCCAGCTAATAAAAAGCTTAGAAAAAAAACTAACCATAAATCAAATTCGCCTACATTTGACACGGGCAATTCATTTCATCAAGGGAACTGGGGAAGTAGTTTGTCGCTATATCCGACGAGAACGGAAGTACCGACAACTTGTACAATTGGACGTCGCGGCATGTGCCTAGCGAGCTCGGGGAGAACTTCGATAGCGAAAACTTTGTAAATAGTCGAAAGGCGAATTTAATTATCGTTTCGGTGAGTTTACGCAGCTAAGTTTTCTATTTGGTTGTTGAGGAAGTAGGATTTTTGGATTGGTTTGTAAATGAAAATTTTACTTGGATGGAAATACTTATATTAGGTACAACTGGTAGTGAGCTAGAATGTTTGGTAGATACAGTACCTACATATGTAAATTGTGTTCTACCATACTTTATAATAGCATGGATGAAGAAATTGAACATGTTACTAACACAGAATTAAATCTTTTTACGCCAAAACGTTTATATTCCAATTTTCCCCAGACGCACCCCAGTGTATTAACTAAACATCTATCAATCAAACCATGTCATTTTAACCAAATAACGACAGTCATGATTACCTGTCAAAACTTCGCTTTGACGCGACCACGACAGCCCCTAAAAAATCCGACACGGGGCGAAACGGAAATTTCACAGAAATGGATTGCCTTGTTTGTATTCTCACGCAAAGTGTACTACGCATGCGCGCAGCCAAACCGCGCATGTCATGATGTCGAGTGAACCTCTCAATCCTGCCAAAAACAAATGCATTTCGAGTGTTCCTTTTTCGAAATTATAAATTCAAACGTTGTTCTTTTCTTTTTGTTATCATATAGCTTATCTGTGCTTGTGTGGGCGTTCCCGTTCGATGTTCGTAAGTATCCCACCCATAATAATGACCTTTCCGTAGCGTGTAATAACCTCAAAATTTTTGGTTACTGTCAATTTGTAATTGATTTCGTTGTACTAATTTGATCCTTTTTTCGGCAAAAGCCTTTTTTAGAAGTATGTTTAATTTTATTAGACTACTTTTTTGTGTGAAAGCCTGTGTTTTAAAATAACAATGAATACGCTCTTGCACGTGTCTTCAAACTCCTAATGAAGCGAGCGAAGAGTTAATTTTCTCACGTTTTTTCTGCGACAATAGAAATAGGACAAAATAATGGATTTTCTTTCTTTTTCCATTCTTATCAATTATACACACCAATTATACCAATGAAATGCTCTGAAGACAAGTAAATGAAACGCATACCTGATTTATTATTCTTTACCATGGATTTAAAAAAGGGTTCACGGACATATATCTATTAAATATCGTTTGAAAAAGGAGATACATTTCGAATATACTTAAGTGTCAATATTTGCCATTAAACAAGAAAAAAAAAATCAAAATAGTTTGTTGTTCTTGTTGTTATCCAAATTGGACCACGTGGGCACACTATCGTCCATCGCTCTTTCACTATAACAACTTCAGTTCAATAACTTCAACGAAAGTGTGTGTCGAAGCGTGTCCAATATCGTCCATTGTGTACCTACACGGTCACGGTTTGGTGTTGTTGAAGTAAACGCGTACACCGACAAGGTCATATAAATATGTACGGAGTACCTATTAATTTATTAAGTGTCTTGACATTTAAGGGCGGCAACAAGATGTAATTTGAGTAGATGTAGGTAGCACGACACCAACCGTGCCGTGAATACAATCTATACTATTATATTGTGATGGAACCTATCACAATATAATAGTATAGATTGTATTCACGGCACGGTTGGTGTCGTTTGTTAAGCGATTGATAACTGCGCTGCGTGTTACGGGTTTCTAGTAGTAGTACTTAGTTGTTCCGGGTCTGGCTGTGTGTGCAATCGTGCATGTGAGTTTATATGTTTGTAATCGCATCCAGGATACAGGGTAAATTCCTAATGTGGGACAACTTTTTAATATTTAAAATAATCTCCCTTAATTTTTAGGGTTCCGTAGCCAAATGGCAAAAAACGGAACCCTGTTATGTCTGTCTGTCCGTCTGTATGTCACAGCCATTTTATTTTTAGCCGAAACTATAAGAGATTCTGTTGAAACTTGGTAGGTAGATCTATTCTGTGAACCGTATTAAGATTTTGATGCAAAAATAATAAAAATAAAGTAATAAATATTGGGGGCTTCCCAAACTTAGAACTGAAACTCAATTTTTTTTTTTCATCACTCACATACGTGTGGGGTATCTATGGATAGGTCTTCAAAAATGATATTGAGGTTTCTAAAATATTTTATTTCTAAACCGAATATTTTGCGTGACAAACGCTTCCAAAGTGGAAAAAAGTTGCCCCACCCCCCCCTCGAACTTCTTAAATAAGAAAATGAAAAATCTAAGAAAAACATATGGTGTAGGTACATTACTATAAAAACTACCAACGAAAATTATTTTGAAGGAGATCTAGTAAGTAGTTTTATTTTAATACAGTCGTAAATCGTAAACCGCTGATTACCGCGTAATCTTTCATACAAATAACTTAAATCCTTTAATTTCATAAATCAGTGGTGCGGAACCCTTTGTGCGTGAGTCCGACACGCACTTGACCGTTTTTTTTTTTTGTAATTATAGCCGCGATCATGCGGAAACGTTGCGCTTCCATGATGGCGCTTTCGCTCCTCCTCCAATGGCATCCTGAATGTATTTTCAGAACGGCGTGACTCTCCCCTCTTATGGAGGTGAATAAGAGTCCAGACGCACTTGTATAAAGCTGAAGAATTTGTTGGTTTGTTTGAACGCGCTAATCTCAGGTACTACTAGTCCGAATTGAAAAATTCTTTTCGTGTTGGATAGCCCATTAATCCAGGAAGGCTTTAGGCTATACAACATTACGCTGCGACCAATAGGAGCGAAGCAGCTAGTTCCTAATATTAGCCTATGCTTCACTGTAACTAATATTATATAAATATTTATGTACCTACCTAATTTATATGAAATATTTTTCTTTTGAATTTGTGTTGGAATAGTAAGTGGCCCCCTTTTTTTGTTCTGGGTGGGAAATCATCAAATGACCTCTCCCGCTCTGGGCGGAACGGAAGGGCGTGTCAGACTATAGCGGTACCTACAAACGCCACATGAAACAACGCGTCATACTGACGTCACACGAATTCTACATCTCGCAATCAGAGTTTACCGTGCAATTAGCATACATACAACTTCCCAATTTTCAAGCATTGGGCAAGTGCCCGCCAAACATAACACCCGTCTGGTCGAAGGATCGTCCCTTTTCTATGCAGGGTGAGTGAACTTTACTCCCTGTTCCTCATGCCTCCACAAGACTTTTACTGAATAAAACCTACCCGTGTTCCTTCACTTGCCTATGTGCCAGAAATCCATTATATTATATACTAGCTTTCTGCCCGCGGCTTCGCCCGCGTGGAGTTCGGTTATATCGCGCTTTTTAGATTTCCCTCGCGAACATCAAATTTTTCCGGGATAAAAGGTAGCCTATGTTCTTTCTCAGGGTCTAAAGATTGTCTGTGCCAAATTTCATCAAAATTGGTTGAGTGGTTTAAGTGGGAAAGCGTAACAGACAGACAGACAGAGTAACTTTCGCATTTATAATATTAGTATGGATTTAATGTCCATCAGATAGATTTATAAAAAATACTAGCTTTCCGCCCGCGGCTTCGCCCGCGTGGAGTTCGGTTATATCGCGCTTTTTAGATTACCCTCGGGAACATCAAACTTTTCCGGGATAAAAGGTAGCCTATGTTCTTTCTCAGAGTCTAAAGATTGTCTGTGCCAAATTTCATCAAAATCGGTTGAGAGGTTTAAGCGAGAAAGCGTAACAGACAGACAGACAGACAGACAGACAGACAGACAGACAGAGTTACTTTTGCATTTATAATACTGTATATTAGTATAGATAGATAACCAGGAATGATACTTAGGGTATCAAAATAATTCCACAGGATCGAAACTTTTGCGGGTAAAACCGTGGGCGCAGATAGTATTTTATTAAAATGGAACCGAAGTGACATTTAATTGAGCACTCTGATCCTCTCTCTCTCTGATCAGTTGGACTGGTAAAACGGACCCCAGACTCCATAGCTGAAAACGCTTCGGATGCGACTGGGATTAACGCTGAGACGATGACTCTGATCTTCTCTCTCTATTCTAGAACTCTTAGTTTCTATTAAAAAAATGCTCGGTGGTAGGCCATAACATCGGCTGCCGGCAGAAGTTACCACCCACCGACAAAGCCTTGCCGCCAAGCGATTCGTCGTGTTCCGGCATGATGTCTGGTGAAGCTGTACGGAGGACGGGTCTGAGCAGTTGTAATGCGATGTGTGCCGGGTACGATGTGCCAAATGTTGTTGTGTCGGGAGATTGGTCGTGGAGGGTCTCCAGATCAATCTCCCTCTGGCGCAGCATCGTTGATTGTGTTGTTGGGTTTAACATTGCATCACTTCGCCCAATCGCCATCTTCCTTCCTATTCACTCAGATTTTTTGAGTGACTAGCTCTTAGTAAAATAGCGCGCTTTACCATCAATAACTGCATCACTGCTAACCATCAAGCGGGATTGCGGTCATGCACTAGTTCATCCATTCTAATATAATACATGCGAAAGTATCTCAGTCTGTCTGTCCGGCTTTCACGCCAAAACTACTGACCCGATTTTAATGAAATTTGGTACACAGTTAGTCTAGAGCCTGAGAAAAGACATAGGCTATATAACATCCCGCTATGACAAATAGGAGCAGAGCAATAACAAAAAATGTTGCGACAACTGGAGAAAACGCGGACGCACATATTGCTCCCATTATTTTAACAGGCGCTTATTTTATATCAACTGAGCTCCTGTAAACTGAGGTCCATGCAGACGGAGTCGCAGGCAACAGCTAGTAATTTTATGAAAAAAACGGCCAAAAGTACATTATTGAATCATTTCGTGTTAATAGAATTCCTTTGCTGACCATGCCTACTAAATTCTCCCCAACATTTCCCCTACCACTACGGTACAAGTCACTTTCCCCTACAGGCATTCAATCAGTGTCTCTGACGTCAAGTTGACATATAAGTACTCACAATACAACAGCAAAGGATCCCGGGAATAAGACCCGGGGAATTGTTGATGACGTCCGTACTATTCTCGTAAAACGGTGGGGGAGAAAGTGTTTTAGGTATTACTCAGAGGCTGAGCTGTAGTTTTGTGGAAGGAATATGTGTGGTATATTGGGTTTTTGATAAACCATTTACATAACACAATAGTGGTGATGGCCTAGAGGTTAAAATACCAGCCTCTCAAGTATGAGCACTTTCTAAGTATCTTCTACTTTCTAAGTATCTTGGACACCAATGACTGAAGGTGAAGGAAAACATCTTGATGAAACCTGGACTTTTATAAGTCTGAAATCGCCAACCCGCATTGAACAAGCGTGGTGGTTACGCTGAATCCTTCTCTGTATGAGAGGAGACCTGTGCCCAGCAGTGGGACGATAAATGGTTGATGATGATTACATAAAAACCTTGCAATGTTGCACTCTAATTGTGTTATATACTATAACTCTCAATATGAGCATATTGATAATCCATTGCAACACATTCCCCCTTATTCATAAACGTTGCTTAAAGTTAACTAGTGATTGGCGATTGTTTAACCATACATTTTAGATGTTTGCACGTCACTTAACTTTAATCATCGTTTATGAATATACCCCTTAACCACTATGGTGTTTATTTAGGCTTTGGTTTAGGTTAGGACTTGGTGTCTGACTTAGGCTTAAAATGCCTGTACATATTACAAATAGAAGACCCCGCGGAAGCCAGAGAGTTTTACTTAAAATAAATATGTTTTTACAATTTGACTTTATATAAAAGAAGATTGACGACTAAAAAGGAAGGGAAAATGCGTTTATTGACATTACAGCAAAAGAAATACACCCCAAAACTATAAAAATATAAAACTTAGTTTATAATGCCAAAAGGGCTTCACCGCCAAAAGGAGCCCGTTCACCTTGGCTCCTACTTTTCGAAATGAATCCTTGGAGTGTACCGACCGCCTCAGCTTTTGGGAGTTGGGATTTCCTCGAACCTTAACTTTGGGCGGTTCATTGGGTCCAAGGCCAAGGTGGCTGCCAGGAAGCTTGGCGTTATCGCAAAGGTCCGGCGGTACTTCACACCAGGGCAGCTTCTAATGATGTACAAAGCACAGGTCCGTTCGTATGTGGTTGCGAAATCTCACCTGGCAGCATAATGTCAGATGACAACACAAGGTGTGTCATCTGACGCTAATTTTCAGCTGCAACTCACGAGTGTCATATGCTAGAATTACAAAAACACATTTATGCTATTTTTACAGAGTTTTCAGTCCGCAATAATAAAAGTTATTAACATAACCATTATGAATAACTAGCGGCCGCCAGCGACTTTGTTCGTGGAGTTAGTTAAGCTCCGCTCCTGTTGGTCGCAGCATGATGTTATATAGCCTAAAGCCTTCCTGGATTAATGGACTCTTCAATGCAAAAAGAATTTTTCAAATCAGACCAGTAGTTCCTGAGATTAGCGCGTTCAAACAAACAAACAAACTCATCAGTTTTATGTATTAGTATAGATTTTGGGGGTAGATATCATAACCAGAGCGTCTGTCATATATCAGTGTGTGCGTGTGTGTTTAGTTATGAGAATGTATAATGTCCGTGTGTAGGGTTGAGTGTCGGACGCAGTGTGCCGATATGTTAGACCTATCAACGTCATCGCATATAACCTAAACGGCTGTTATTACAATAAATCTCGACCATAATAATTTAATTCCCACTTAAGAAAATCCAGGAGATAATCAAAAGGTTAGCTTCAACTTTTATAATGAAAGTTCCGTTCATCTCCATTTTTAATCCAAGTATCACTCAATGGGCTCTCAGAAGTGCCTTTTCCAGGTAAGTACGTCCTTACGTAGCAATTACTTAAAGTAATGCCTTTATTGTTTGTTTTGTATACCTACTAATTGATAAAGACTTTTTGATGGTTTTAGTGAAGAACATTGGGTATTCTTGAAGTGAAAGTCCTAATACTTTGTTAAATTTAAATATTGAGATGAAAAATTGGATATTGAAGAAGTACACCTTAAATGTAATGGATGTCAAAGCATTCAAGGGTAACATTGGATAGAATATCTTAGCCTTCGACAACCGTTAAGACTCACCGAAGGCCGCATTTTTATAAAAAAAATAAAAGATACTAATAGTATTAATATACAAAGCTTAAGGACCGCATTAAAGACCGCATCAGAAATGAGGTGATCCGACAGAGGGCCAAAGTCACCGACATAGCTGAGAGGATTAGCAAGCTAAAGTGGCAATGGGCTGGTCACATATGCCATGCATATGCCGCAGGACCAACAACCGTTGGGGTAAGCGAGTCCTCGAGTGGAGACCGCGTCTCGGCAAACGTAGCATAGGACGCCCTTGGGCGAGATGGAGCGACGACATCAAAAGGTGGCTAGTAGTGGCTGGCGGAGAACTGCTGAGAATCAAGCTTTTTGGCGTGCCATGGTCCTCCATGGCCTATGTCCAGCAATGGACGAGTAGAAGCTGATGATGATGATACAAAGCTTCCTTAAGGAAATTTTAATCATGAATACTGTAACAAGATGTCCATAGGTAGACTTCATTATAAGAATGAACTTACAATGTAAGTGATACCATTATACCTAATTATGTAGTTAAGAGATGATCAGTTCCAGCGACTAATGATGTAATAAATAAATATAGTAAAAGATTACTAACCCAACATTCGGACAGTGCTCACATAAAACTACATCTTTCGTGTATATTATGGCCCATTAAGCACATCTAATATTTTCTTTGCGATTTTTAATTTATGTAACTATTCACGCAATATCGGAATTCACGCAAATAAAATCATTAAAAAACAACGAATACTGTCTCATGTCTTAAAATAGCGGGTATGTGTTTCGGGGTTACCAGTGTGAAGGCACGAGGAACAAGGAGTAAAGTTCACTCATCCTCCACACAAGGGAGGACCCTCCGATGAGACGGTTGTTATGTCTGGCGGGCACTTGCCTAACAGTTGTTTTTTTGGAATTTGTAAGCTAGTTGCACGGTAAACTCTGCTTGCGAGATGTAGAATTCGTGTGAGGTCAGTATGACGCGTTGTTAGCATGTGATGATTTCAGATACCGCTACATTATTCTTGTTTTTAATTTATATTAATGACTTACCTCATCACGTGAGGGATAATCACAACATAGTATTGTTCGCGGATGACACTTCTCTTATTTTTAAAGTCAAGCGTCAGCTAACAAACTTTGACGAAGTTAACAATGCACTCTCTAAAGTTGTCCATTGGTTTAATGTAAATAACCTCCTTTTAAATGAAAAAAAAACTAAAGTCATTAAATTTTCTACGCCAAATGTCAGGCAGCTAAGTACCAATGTTCAACTGAATGGAGTAGAGTTGATCCCTGTCGAGTCGACAGTTTTTCTTGGATTAACTATTGACGCCAAGTTACAATGGGGTCCTCACATTGAGAAGCTGTCGGGTAGACTCAGTTCTGCCGCCTTTGCTGTTAAGAAAATTAGACAGATAACTGATGTGGATACAGCCAGAATTGTTTATTTTAGTTATTTTCATAGTCTTATGACTTATGGGATTCTTCTCTGGGGAACTTGTGCGGACATCAATACCATCTTTGTTTTACAGAAGAGGGCTGTTCGAGCCATTTATAACCTTGGTCCTAGAGAATCTCTTAGAGAAAAGTTCAAAGAGGTGAACATTCTGACTGTAGCTTCACAATATATATTTGAAAATCTTATGTATGTTCATAAAAATATCTCGAATTTTAAGAAGATAAGCGATATTCATAATGTAAATACCAGGAACAAACACAATCTTGCTTTACATCACACTCGTCTCCACAGAGTAGGCAACTCGTTCATGGGTCAATGTATACACTTTTACAACAAGCTTCCCATGGACGTTCGAAACTTACCCATTAAACGATTTAAGAACCATATAAAGGCCAAACTTTGCAAAAAGGGGTATTATAAAATCACAGATTATTTAGAAGACAAAAAAGCTTGGGATTGAGCTGCTCGCTCTGTTAAGCATTGTGAATTTTTATTAAGCAATATGCGTAATTATAAGGTAAATTATTGTAAACATTTTCATTTTTAATGTCTGGACTTGAAAAAAGACGATGATCCCTGAGTTTGTTTCGGCCATTTCTTCTCAGAGGTAGTCAGTTAGGAAATGCCGGCTTCATCTAGTTAAAAAAATAAAATAAAAAATAAACATGACGTGTAAAAGTGATCAGTGATCCTACTTGCTTAATAAACGATTTCATTTCATTTCATTTCATTTCATTAGAACAAAAAAAAATGTATATTTGCGGTAACCATGACGCAAAAATTACAAAAATACAAAAAAAAAAATGTTTGAGGGAACATGCATCACATCCATGCAAAACGGCTGTCGCAAGCATAATTATCAGCATATTAAAACAGAGCCCGTGTTTTGCATAGGTTCGCAGCATAAATAGCGCTGGTATTAAAAAAAAAAACATACTCAATCGCAAATATTTTTTTGTCATTTTTTAATTTCTGACAGTTGTTACGGTTGGTCGGAAGTTCAAAAGTCTGACAGCGAATCTTACCCAGTAACTGGGATGTTGAGGTCAGATAATAGAGGCTGACACTAAGCATGACCAGTACAAATAAACTCACATGAAACTGCAACTTACGTGTAAATGGCCCATTCCACATTGGCGCATTACGTGATGCACTTCTATTAGTTATGTCATTCACGTCGGCCATTTTGAATTTATGAGACAATAAACTTGAGTTTGAGACCGTTTGAGCATTTCATAGGTTCCTAAGTCGTTACCTAGAGGTAATAAAACTGTTTGCCTTTAACTTCGACTGAAGTTAAAAGAGGAAACGCCTATTTGAAAGTTTTATTTTGGGTGATCGATCGATTTAAATATGTAGGTATTAACTAATATTTCCATTTTAGATTCCTGTACAGTTTTACTGTTACAAATTGTCAAAGAAGAATAAGCAGCGTGTTTATTCTTCTTCTTTTTTCAAGGTGACATTCAACTTCAACTCTTGATCAGTGGCCTCTGTGGAGTAAGTCGTGGTGGCCTAGTGGTTAAAACACCAGCCTCTCAAGTATGAGTGCGCGGGTTCGATTCCAGGTCAGGCAAGTACCAATGTAGCTTTTCTAAAGTTATATGTACTTTCTAAGTATTTCTTGGACACCAATGACTGAAGGTGAAGGAAAACATCTTGAGGAAACCTGGACTTTAAGTCTGAAATCGCCAATCCGCATTGAGCAAGCGTGGTGATTACGCTCAATCCTTCTCTGTATGAGAGGAGACCTGTGCCCAGCAGTGGGACGATAAAAAGGTTGATGATGATGATGATGTGGAGTAGATACCACAATTTTGCCAATAACACGTGTAACAAATTATAGAAATTCTTTGAAAATTTAATTTCACAATAATGGCGGATATCGCCAATGACAGTTGAAAAAGACGGCCGCGTGAACGGTCTATGAGGGAGGTTTGAGGCAAAGTCATGATATGGAAACTATCTGCAATATTTCAATGTTTCTTTATGAATTATTTATTGAATACACTTTTTACTACATAAATCACGAGCTGTTATTTAGTAAACGACACTATAAATAATTTTAAAAGTCCAATGAAAAATTTGCGTCACATTCATGTTAGCTTTCCGGTCAAAAAAAAAAAAAAAAAAAATCACGCTGTTTATTTTACACGGCAAAGAGCTATGGCATAAAAAAGAGTAGTGGAGACTTGCGATTTGACAACTTTTGTTTAAATAATATATCAAACTGACAGTTTTATTCTATAGATAAAAGTTATTTGACTTTTGATAAATGAGCTTTAGTGTAATACGTTCCTTAAAAAAGATAATTGGTAGTAAAAACACACAAGGTTTGTGCTTTAGAACGTGTGTGCGGTCATTAAAGCGGCAAGCTAAAACAAAGAAATAGATTCTATTTTATTCGACTAATAATTAACTGAAACGATTGCTTATGCATTACAAATAATACTAGTTTTCTATGTAAGTAAGATAAGATATTCAAAAAAACAATATCCAAAGTATTCTACTTTCTTTTTTTTTATTACGGACAAAACACACAGATTGAGCTAGCCCCAAAGTAAGTTCGAGATTGTATTATGGGATACTAACTCAACGATACTGTATTTATAATAGATACCTACATATATAGATAAATATCCAAGACCCAGGCCAATCAAGAAAAGATCGTTTTACATCATGACCTGCCCAAACCCCCCTAAGGCCCCGGGGTTGGATCCCCGGCCAGCCCCTTAATCGGCGAACACATTTTTGTCAAATGATTGCGTCTAGTTGGGATCGTTTGGACCGAATAGACCAATGGGCGGTCCGAACGATCCCAACTGTTCCCAACTAGTCGCAATCATTTGACAAAAATGTGTTCGCCGATTAAGGGGCTGGCTGGGGATCCAACCCCGGGGCCTCCACATCGCAGGCAGGCGTGTTGACCGCTGCGCCACGGAGGACGACCTCCGAGGGTGATAGAGGATGATGAGGAGGATTCTATGCGAAACATTTTGGGGAATGGCATGACTTAAGTCCACCATCACTGCACCATCATCAGACGACCCGTCGTACCACTCTTATGTTGTTGACACCACTACGATCCAGACGAAAGGTTTC
Organism: Sesamia nonagrioides; assembly: GCA_017933935.1. Lineage (NCBI taxonomy): Eukaryota > Metazoa > Arthropoda > Insecta > Lepidoptera > Noctuidae > Sesamia > Sesamia nonagrioides. The sequence continues at coordinate 5,097,502 of JADWQK010000188.1, forward strand.
GCCTCGTCCTTTATACCGCGTACATCGAAGGACTGGAACAATTTGCCTGCAGCGGTCTTTCCGTCCGACTACAATTTAAGTGTCTTCAAGGCTACAGTGAATAGGCTCTTAATAAACTAATGCGCTTTACCATCAACGATGGCATCACTGCTTACCATCAGGCGGGATGGAAGTCAAGCACTAGTTTATAATGTTTAAAAGTAATATAAGTCTTCATATATATTTATTTAAACATGAGTAGGTACCATGGGCCTTAGTTGGTAACGATAACACAATTTCAATATTTTTAAGGAAATATCTAATCCTGGTGTACATAGTCGCCTATATGCCGTTAGACTTATTTCTTAAACTTACTAAGTACTTCAGTCTTTTAATTGACTTAACCCAACCTTAATGGTTGGGTTAAGTCATATAAGGTTTTCACGGGGGGAGTCCTACACCTCACTCCCCCCTGACCGAGGAGGCCCACGGTGGCGGGCCAGCACCAATCGGGGGTTGCGGAAGCAGTATTAGTTCTCGCAACCCCCGGTGTAGGTGTGAGATGGAACACCCGGGTAGTTTTTAGTCAGTAAGAGTCTGACAGACCCCGTCGCCTGCTCCAGGGTGGCGGACATCCATGAGGATTTTTCACGCGGAAAAAAATTTCTTATAAGGTTTCCTTCATATACACGTACGTTCTCACTATGTAACAATGTTAGATTTTTTTAAAGAAATACGTCAGCACTGGCGACATGGGTTTGATAGGACTTTTGTATCACGTTGAGAGATAATTTGACGTGTAGAAAATGCTGACGTATACGATATACTTAGCTAGAAATAGAAAATTGACACGGGACGCAATATAGTATAGACGAAGGGCAATCGAATGAATTCGTGGTTGTGATGTGAATAGAATACTGAAATTCAGTTGTATACCTACAACATCAAACGAAAACGGTATGTACGGACGATAGCAGGTCAATGTACTCGAAACTGTCAGAAATTACCAATCAATTTTAAGCCTTAAAGTTTTATAGATAAAGTTGAAAATGTAGTAAAGAAATCTGACAGATTGTAGTAGCTTGATGTGTTGTCGTTTGTACACGAAAAGGTTACGACTTTTTTCAACGATATCTAATATTGAGAGGGTTACAACTTCAAATAAAATCTCTAAGCATTGATACCAAATTTTCGGTGTCATATGTAATGCGATTCCGCCTGATGGTAAGCAGTGATGCAATCGTAGATGGTAAAGCGCACTAGCTTATTATGAGCCTATTCATTCTAGCCTTGAAGACACACAAATTCGGGTCGACACATAGTCGAGTTGAACTGCGGGGCATATCCTGCCAGGCATAGAATAGTACCAACCCATATCCTCCCGTGGGCATCGTAAGAGGCGACTAAGGGAACTCTCACCAGGGAAGAGGGCGGCAGCGCCTCTCCTGTGGAATAACAAATTACTGCGATCCTCAACCCGCCTGCCAAGCGTGTGGATTATGGCAATAGAAATAGAAAGAAATAGAAATATTTTATTAGCTTGTGCTAATAAAATATTTAAGATACAGAAGATACATTTTTAAATTTTTGTGTACAATAATACTGCATTACAATAGGTAGGTACAGTAGGTTTCCCCCTGTCCCCTAAACTAGGCCAGGCCTGTATCTTAGGGGGCAGTGCCCGGCTACAGGGTATACAAATACATAATGCAATTTTGGGAGATGCACCAGTGGACTAGCAAATTCTTGAATTTTGACCTTGTGACTTTAAAAAATATGAAAGAGAGACTGTGAAGAGTGAAATTGTATGGAGTAAGTGAGTGTCTGATGATTATGTTTAGGAAGTGTTTGTGGTGTAGTGAATGTATGTTTGTATGTGTGAAAATATAATGCTCGTGAAAGAAAAACAAAAGGTGGATTACACATATAGAGTGAATATTTATTATATTGTGTATGTTAAAAGTGATTCCGTTCCGTGATAGTCCTGTTTAAGCAGCCATTCAATTAATGTACGTTCTAGTTTAAACCTTGGGAGACCGAGAATGTTTAGTTTTTTTTGGATTTTATTATAAATGTACGTACTTATTACATAGAATTGGTGCCTTGCAAACTTCGTTTTATGTTTAACGCTGGGAATTATATGGGTACGTTTTTTGATCTCGGGGGGAACCAAGCCGCTATGTGTCCTAAGAATTAATTGAAGCACAAAAAGCTGCCGTACTGTTAAAACCTTACAGTCTGTATAAAGTTGTGCTGTAGGATATCTGCGTGGTTTTTTTGTCATAACTTTAAGGATTGCTCTTTGTGCCCTCTCAACCCTCAGGAGACCCGTCTTCTTGGCTCCACCCCACACGTTAATACAATAACCCAGCACCGATTGGCATAGGGCAAAATAAACTATTTTAAGAACATCCTGGTCAGCTGACCCCCTAACTGATTTAAATATGGAGATAAGTCGCATTGTTCGGGTGGTAAGTGTATCTAGGTGTTTGTCCCACCTTAGTCCGCTGTCTATATAGATGCCAAGGTATTTTACGCTGTCTTCTTTTCTTAATTTTGCAATGCAATGCCCCCGAATTGAATGAAATACTTGGGGGAGGCCTTTGTCAAGCAGTAGACCTGTATAGGCTGAGAAGAAGAAGTGCTTGAAGACTTTAGGCGATTATTACGTATGTAATTGTCGTTTATTATGTTGGAAATGCTTTTTTTATTTTATTTGTTGGCTACATATTTATATTTATATTTGTATACTATTATATTTGTATACAAACATAGTGCACAATATGAAGCCATATGAAGGGCTTTAGTTAATATACAACTAGCTGTTGCCCGCTACTCCATCCGCGTAGACTTCAGTTAGCAGCGCGCGGTGGTTCCCGTTTCCGTGCGAATGTTCATTCCGAAAAAAAATAAGAAAAGCTCAGTTGATATATATATGCTAGCGCCTGTTAAAATAATGGGAGCAATATGCTCCCGTTTTCGCAACATTTTGTGTTACTGCTCTGCTCCTATTGGTCGTAGCGGGATGTTATATAGCCTATGTCCTTTCTCAGGCTCTAGACTATCTGTGTACCAAATTTCATTACAATCGGTTCCGTAGTTTTGGCGTGAAAGCCGCACAGACAGACAGAGATACTTTCGCATTTATAATATTAGTATGGATATGTAAAGAAAACCCTGTCCAATCCGTGAAGGTATTATTAGGTATCGATAACTGATTCTACTAATGCCTACAAAGCCGGGCTAAACTTAAAAAAAGACCCCTAAAAATAAATATTGATTCGCAAAGGAGGTAAATTAATACATGTGCGGTAGGCAATACATGCGCGGGAAAGGGCACGCGGTACGTGATCGTATCGCTCATAATAATAACATCGATCAATGGTGCTGTCACTTTAAAAAAAAATACAAAATTTTCGGGATGTTGGAATAAATTTGCGGAAAAAAATGTTATATTATTATAATTATGTTAAAAGTTATATTATTATTATGTATTATTTCAAGATTAATTAGTTTTGTTACTATGATGATTATGTAAAATTTCATATTTTATTTGGTCATGTCTTTACCTAACCTTTATTATCCTTATGGGTCGGACGGGGTTTTCTTTACATATTGTATACTAGCATACCGCCCGCGGCTTCGCCCGCTTGGAATTCGGTTATATCGCGCTGTTAAGATTTCCCTCGGGAATATCAAATTTTTCAATAAAAGGTAGCCTATGTCCTTTCTCAGGGTCTGAAGATTGTCTGTGCCAAATTTCATCGAAATTGGTTGAGAGGTTTAAGCGGGAAAGCGTAACAGACAGACAGACATTAGCATGGATAGGGCACTAGTTTATAATCTATAAAAAAGTACCTGTATTAAACATTATAGAAATCGATTTGATAAATGATTCTCATCTATCGATCTATCGTGCATTAATTCTGTTACATATTGTGCTTTTTTTTTTATTTTTTTTTTATGAACTAGTGCTTTACCGCAATCCCGGGTGATCGTAAGCAGTGATGCAATTTTTGTAAAGCGCACTAGTTTATTAAGAGCCAATTCAGTCTAGCCCACAAAACAACCTATATACCCACATTACACCTATACACTTACATTGTATTCAGACGGAAACACCGCCGCTGTCAAATTGTTCCAGTTCCTCAATGTACGCGGTATAAGAGACGAGGTGAAACGCTTCGTCCAGATCACAGTGGTGTCAACAACGTAAGAGAACTCGCCCTACGACGGATCGTTGGACATGTATTTTAACTATCTATTTTCATAATTCCTCTTACCCAGCTGTTTCTTCTTCTTTTTTCAAGGTGAGATTCAACTTCAGCTCTTGAACAATGGCCTCTGTGTATAATAATATAATATAATAATATATAAAATAATAGAATATATACCACAATTTTGCCAGTAACACGTGTAACAAATTATAGAAATTCTTTGAAAATTTTATTTCACAATAATGGCGGATATCGTCAATGACAGTTGAAAAAGAACTGTCATTGGCGATATCCGCCATTATTGTGAAATAAAATTTTGACGGCCACGTGAACCGTCTATGAGGAAGGTTTGAGGCAAAGTCATGATGTGGCCATTATGCTGCGATATTTCAATGTTCTTTACGAATTATTTACTGAGTGCACTCTTTACTACATAAATCACGCGCTTTTATTTAGTAAACGACAATATAAATAATTTAAAAAATCCAATGAAAAATGTGCGTGACACTCATCTTAGCTTTCCCATCAAAACTCCAATCCAGCTGTTTTAAAAACGGTAAAAAATTATATTTCAATCATAAGTTACATTAAAGTAGTAAATTTGGCAATATATATATATATATATATATATATATATATATATATATATATATATATTATATATATATTACATTCGTTCAAAAACAACTTAAAGGTCTATAATAAATCATGTTTTTAGACTTTTATAAGGTCGCTCGATGACGTGTGGGTCGGGCGGTGAATGGATTATAATATTAGAAAGATGTAAATAACCCTCATGGATTATTGAAAAAATGAAAATAACAGGGTAGCCTTCAAGTCCAAAAATATCTTGTATTCTCTGCAGTCTATTAAATGTCAGTAGACGCTAGAAATACTTAATTTTTATGCTATGTTTTGCTTAACTGGCGCTTTTCTTTGTGTACATTATTTCATCACTGCTGCTTTCAAAATGCTGATGGAAAACATTGTGAGGAAACCGGCATGTCCTAGAGGCAAAACTTCGAAGACATTTGACATCTACAAACCCGTACTGGGCGCGCACACACACACACACACACACACACACACACACACACATATACACACACACATATACACACACACGGTGTCACGTCAGTTACGTCTAGGTCTTTTGTCGATAATAAGGGTAGTTTATCCATCCAGTCGTCTTTTTTGGTGAGTTTTCAAAAATCTTAACGCGAATAGTTGGGTGAAGTGAGCTTAGGGTAACTTAGGGTCAGTTGTCAATAGTGAAGAATTTCAGACTTTGGTCGAATGACAGCTCAATTTATATCATACTCATTTCACCCAGGTTATCACGTTGAGATGGTTAAAAAAATCGCAATGCAACTTAATATAGGTGTCGTCGGGATATCAACCAAAAGCTGATGGCAATTTTTGGACCCAGCTGTCCCTCCATGAGTACCTACCTAACTTACACGGCCAATGACCACAAATCCACGCGGACCCAGTGTGGCTTGGTAAATGTCACATGTCTTCAAAATTTAGCTTCTAGGACATGCCAGTTTCCTCGTGGTGTTTTCCTTCACCGTTTTGAGAGCAGTGGTGATGCAATAATTTACACATAGCAAAGTGTCTGGCGGGGTTCGAACCTACGACCTACAACTTGTCGCGGCCGATACCATTCGGCCACCACTGCTCTTTAGCCAAAGCCACAAATGACCATCCTTCAAAGCAAGAGTAAACAGGATTTTTCTGGACACCGTTCGTTTCCATTGCTGACCTCATCCATAAAGCCACATCGAGGTTAACAGTATGAAACCAGATTCCGGGCAGCTACTAGAAAATTCCTGATGGAAATTCTAATAACACACAGCTCGACCTGGGAACTCAATAAAAGGATTTCAAATAAAATTACACTGATCCCAGTGGAAGGGACATGCAAAGCATAAAAATGGTATTATCTAACAATGAAGGTCTCAAGGGGAATAATCGGAGATGCTTGCTACGAAGTGCATCTCGTTTTGCATACAAAGATGTAAGTTGGATGGATTTTTAAGTGCTTTGTAGGGTTTGTGAGTAGCTTGCAGGTAAGGAATTAAAATGATGTATGACACCTTAGTGAATTTTATGAGTTAAATTTGTCATATAACCATGATTCTTGTTTTCACCACACTAACGGTTACACTGTCGTTTACACTAATCTATACATCAACGTTTACAATATTTTTTACACTAAAGTTTACACTAACGTTTGCAATAACCCTTGACCTTAGGTTTAAATAATGTTTATTTCTCAAAAGAACATAATACAGTTCACCTAAATAAGATTTAACATTTAACGTAAAAATTATCTCTTCTAGTGACGAAGCATGCAGATATAACAATAGGTAAAACAATAACAAAGCAAAAACCAAAGTATGGATAATTACATAGTACATTTAAAATGCGTTACGTTATTACATTTGCATTAACGTTTACATGTTACGCACACACAAACTAATCAATGTTTACAGTAATATTTATTCTATTCCTCACAGGTTGGGAGGGCCACAACTTTTCCATTAGCGTATATACTAAAATTTACACTAACGTTTAAACTAAAGTTTACATGAACGTTTACGTTAAGGTAAACACTCACGTTTTCACTAACGTTTACAATAGAGGTTACACTAAAATTTAAACTAAAGCACAGTAATGTGTGCTAAGTTTGTGTTTTAATCCTTTGTCATAGAGTAGGGAATAAAATTATACCGGTTGGTTGTTACTCTTTCACGGAAATGTTACTTCACGGATTTATATGAATTTTGGCACATAGATAGCTAGTTTATAAGCTGGATTAAAGAATACTTATAGAGCATTAACCCTGGTACGCTGCTACTATACCTTCTTCTTCTTCAGCCTATAGAGGTCGACTACTGGACAAAAGCCTCCCCCAAGGCTCTCCACGACTTTCCACGACCTTCACCAGGTCATTGTTACTGCCCCATCGGCCATCGGTTCAACGAGCAATGCGCCCCGCCTAGTGCCATTTAATTTTAGCGACCACAATAACTTAAACGCTTGATTAACCTGTGTCTAGTGTCAGTGTTACGTCAATTTCGTTAATACTATTTTATGGTAGTAAGGTGAATTAACTTGCATTGTCTAAACACTTTTAGAAAATTTATATCTATGCAGAAAATAAAAAAGTCGTGGTGGCCTAGTGGTTAAAACACCAGCCTCTCAAGTATGAGTGCGCGGGTTCGATTCCAGGTCAGGCAAGTACCAATGTAACTTTTCTAAAGTTATATGTACTTTCTAAGTATATCTTGGACACCAATGACTGAAGGTGAAGGAAAACATCTTGAGGAAACCTGGACTTTATAAGTCTGAAATCGCCAACCCGCATTGAGCAAGCGTGGTGACTATGCTCATTCCTTCTCTGTATGAGAGGAGAGCTGTGCCCAGCAGTGGGTCGATAAAAGGTTGATATAATCATCATCGATTATATCTACACAAATACAAAAAGTTGAAGAGTTTGTTTGTTTGAACGCGCTAATCTCAGGAACTACAAGTCCGATTTGAAAAAATCTTATCGCGTTGGATAGCCCGGAAGGCTAAATCCAGGAAGGCTCTAGGCTATATAACATCACGCTACGACCAATAGGAGCGGAGCATATCTAACTCCACGCGAATGAAGTCGCTGGCGGCCGCTAGTAATCAATAAAATCGTTCCGTGTAATGGTAGTAAGGTGAATTACCTGCATTGTTTAAGCACTTTTTAGAAAGTAATCAATAAAACCGTTCCGTGTAATGATAGTAAGGTGAATTACCTGCATTGTCTAAACACTTTATAGAAAGCAATCCATAAAACCGTTCCGTGTAGGTGAATTAAGTTTTTGCAGCAGCAAGTCGCCTAATACTAAAACCAGCAATAGGTACATTTATCAAGCTTCTTATCCCTGAATGGTTCTGAAATTGAGACAGAAACAAAAACAACCCGTATAGCTTCTCTTGGGGTACTAAGTAACCCCTATCACCGACAAGCCCCGGGGTTGTTGGCGCCCGGCCAATTTGTCCCGGTTGGATTAGCGGTTACAGTTGTAAACTCCACTAGCGGGATTATCTTGTGTTCCACGCTATTGTGGAAAGAAAGTTAACTTATTTATTCAGAACTTTATTGTATTGCAACGTTCTATGCTTATAGAATACTTGAGTTTCTGTAGTTCCAAGCAGAAGTATTAAAAAGAAAGGGAGAAAAAATATGTTGTGTATATGTATCTTTTCTCTCTTTCTTTTTAATATTTAAACTTATATGGATTATGATCTTCCTGTACAATACACATTGTGTGACTTTTACAGGAAGATCATAAAAGTATAAAAAACAAAAAAAAAACTTTCCAGAAAGTCCTACATGAGGCAAAAGGCTATTTCTGAAATAGCGCGTCCCGACAAAATTTTGGTTGCTTTTTGCATTTTATGCAAAACCAACTTAATAATAAGTACACTATGCTTCGCTGATTTGAGCATAAAATATTAATGTGATGACTGATGGTATCAGAAATACCACGTAATCTGGTACCACAGATTCAGTACACGATACTGAAAAATAAACAGTTTCATACATTATGGTCGCGTAATACTGCTACTTTCAATGGAAGAGCATTTTTTTAAATAAATACATTATTTTAACCTACTCCTCTCTAGACGCACTTTGGTGTTTGGCGAATTTTATAACGAAAACTACTCTCAGTGATTGTTGTCCAAGAGAAAAGTTACATTGGTACCTGCCTGACCTGGAATCAACCCGCACAGTGCACACTCATCCTTGAAAGGCTGGTGTTTTAACCAACTAATAGTGGTTATAACACAAGCCTCTTAACCAAAATATGGATGTATGTAGATATTTATTATCACTATAGCTTTGCTTCACTCAGATGTAATATAGCCTTAAAAAACTTGCACAGACCGATGAGTCACTTCACTATCTGGATAAGTTTGGAGATGGCATAAAAGCCAAGGAGCCATGCCACAAAACTATTTAAAAAAGTTTATAAATTGAAGAGATAAAAAATATCAGCGTTCTGTCCAAGGAAATTATATCTAAACAGGAATGTGAATGCATAAGTCTCTTATTTAAAAGAAGACTCTATCGCAAGAGCAATAAGGTCGATCGGAAATAAAACTTTATTTGAAGAGAACACGGTCCGAGGGAGAAAGCGTCCCAGTAGCCCTCTGTCTCTTTCTAAGTGTTACCCGTATTTATTTTTTGTAATTTTGTTTGAAACCAACAATTTCGATTAGAAAAAAGATGGTGAAACAGGGTGCCATTAATGTCTGCAATAGTGAGTCATACTCTGGATGCGGAATATCATTCTTTAAGTAAGGTTTTTGCGGTAATCATATACAAGTTATTTTGTTTGTATGTAGAGTGACCATAAATTTCGGAGTAATTAATAAATGTGCACTTAGTCATTGTGTGCATAATAAGTAAGTGACTTTTATTGGATATTTACAATGACATTAAATTCTGCTTTCTTGTAGATATTTTCGATAGATATTTTAGGTAGATAATTTCGTATAGATTGACCTGCTGTCGACCGTACATCATCAATTTAATCATCCATTTTTAAAATTCAATAATAAAATTAAAAAGTTCGCATCCATGTCTAAATGTTCATTAAAACTCAGGTAATATAAGTGAAAAAAAAAAAAATTACGTACATTCCTTATAAATTCCATTATAATAGTCACCCTACACAACAAGGACAGAGGGCTACTGTGAAGCTATCTCCCTCGGACCGCGTTTTGATCGATAGTTCACATTCCAGTTTAGATAGAAGTTCCTTGGTTCTGTCTCATTCATATATCTGACGGGGTAATAACCGTGACGAAGGCGTGGCCAAAGCTTCCGGATAGTTGAGTCGTCTTCTCATCCGCATGACCCTCCATCGTGGGCGGTATTTCGAGAAAACGTTGAACAATAACTATAGTGTGATGTTCGATTCTTATTATTTTTACTGTACAGACACTTAGATCACTTTAATATTAAGGGATTACAATGATAATCTCAGATTAAAACAAGAGCCAATAGGTTAGAGCGCGTGCTTTTCCGTCGGCAGCTGTCAATGGTATGCCAGTCGCCAGCTCTTCAAATCACGCCCACTATTCTATCCATCCGGTGTTACCCGCTGTAGTGTTATTTTATTAACCTACATATACTTACTTCTTCATACTCATATATCTTTCATTTCTGCAGGTCATAATGCGCATTCCAGTATTATGAGGCGCTGTTCTGATAATATTTTTCCTACACAACACAACGCTATAATTTAATATCTACATACATTTACACATTTACAATAATATTTTTATTGTTATGACAGTTTTTGACAACGCTGTTGATTATGTCTCTATGACAACCCTTTTTCTTCTAAATTCTTAACTGCCCGCTATCTTTCTATCGGATTTGTTAAGCCGAACTCCTTTACGGTATTTTATATTACTTTTAAATATTCAAATATTCAAAATTTTGTGGAATGCTGTTCTGCGAGGTTTCTTAGGAAGCCCTCGCAGAACATTGCGAGTTCAGCTTGAGTCGCGGCCTGGTGCTTACATGTGTTTACTAGTATATTTATAGAGTGTTTTATCTCTGCAGAGCCCTCCTAGGGTTACCCTCTCCCTCGCGGAGAGGGGACCCTCCTATCGTGCTGCTGCCGGCTCTCCGTTGCAGGGGCCGGTCCTGCTGTATTTCTGCTGCCTGGTACTGTCTCTGTTGGCGGCGCCACCGCCTCTGATGGCGGCGCCGCTGCTGTAGCCGGACCTCTGCCGCGGGAGCTGCTTTTCGCTGCAGTCTTTGGATCTCCGCTGCTGTTGTCGGCCCTCTCGGCCGCCCCGCTCCTCTACAACTCTTCTGCGACCCTCAACCGCCTTCCTACAGCTGTCGCCGGCCCTCAGCCGCTGTGCTTCAGCCGCCGAGCCTCTGCGCCGGCCCTCTTCGCTGACCCTCAACCGCCTGTCTTCAGCCGCCGGGCATCTGCGCCGGCCCTCTTCACCCACCTTCAGCCGCCGGGCCCTCTGTGCGGCCCTCCGCCGCCGAGGCCGTTACTTGAAGCTTTACTTTTTATATTATATAGTGTACCTTTTTTATATTTTACTTGTACTTCACTTCATCATCATTATCATTTTTATATTTATCTTTACTTTTTATTTGCTTTTATTATAGTTAATAAATTCTTTGTTTGTGTCCCTCTTCCCTCTCTTTTACTGTCTAATACGACACCGCTCATATTTTAAATTTACTCGAATCGAGTAGACTAAAACAATATTGATTAAATCGAGTTAAGATCTTTCTTATTAGTCTTAATAATCAGCGCGCCGTCATATCTATGATATAGACATAAGGTTGAGACAGAGAGATATTTGGTTGTCTATGGTCTCCATAATTAATGTACCAACAAAGTAATTAACAAACCCGGCCGAATAAAAATTTAATAAGCGTTTATAAGTACATCGTGTGTGGTGTACAGTTAAGGCTGACATGCTGTGTACGGTTATCGAGTCTGTTATCGGTACTTATAAATAATCTGCGTGCGTGTCGCACATTGTCTGTTATAAGATTTCTATTATGATATGGAGTTATGCTTCTGTCTACTTTTAAAAGGTGCCGTTTTGTGTCCTTGTCCAATTTCCGGAGAAATTATGAAAGCCAAGATCTGGTACCGTCACAAAGTAATTTTATAATGTACTACTAAATATGTGAGCATTTTGTGAATTTACATACCAAACAAGTAAGGAAGCTCCCGCTGGCATATTCGCTGGAGAATTTCAATAACATAATATTCGTGAGTCGTTTCCATTGTGAAGCAATATGGTTTCTTCGAAACTTTTGGTTTGAAATCTAATTTTGGAGTTTCTTTCGGATAAGTCCGGTCGCTATTTTCATTTCATGAATAAAAGGTTGACGTAAATCAGGCTACTTGGTACCTACTAACATAGATCTTAGGAAAATTGTTATTAACACTTATAAGTATCGTTATAGTTTCTCGGTGGTAGGCCATAACATCGGCTGCCGGCAGAAGTTACCACCCACCAGACAAGGTCTTGCCGCCAAACTATTCGTCGTGTTCCGGCATGATGTCTGGCGAAGCCGTACCGGAGGACGGGTCTGACCAGTTGTGTTGCGATGTGTGCCGGGTACGATGCGCCAAATGTTGTTATGTCGGGAGTTTGGTCGTGGAGAGTCTCCAGATCAATCTCCCTCTGGCGCAGCATCGTTGGTGGTGTTGGTCTTAGGTTTAACAGTGCATCACCTCGCTCAACTGCCGTCATCCTTCCTATTCCTAAGTTTTTTTTAGTGAATAGGCTTAATAAACTGGTGCGCTTTACCATCAACGATTACACCACTGTTTACCATCAGGCAGGATTTAGTCAAGCACTAGCTTATAATTATTAAAAAGAAATAGTATTCAGTCCGATTTTTTTAAGTGTTGCCCCACATTAGCAATTAATCCTGTATTGTGAGTGCGTTTGCAAACATTGAAACTCACATACACAAACACCCAGACCCGGAACAGCTACCTGTAGGTCATACACATATTTCTTTCACACGACAACACACAGCGCAGCAATCGATCACTCAGCCCCTCTACGCTTTATACGCCTTCCAAAGGACCGGGATTCCAAGGTCCCGAGATAAGCAAAGATTCAAAAAGATACTAATAATAAAGAGTTAGCACGCGCTTATCTATAAAACTCCATTGGAATTTAAAAAAAAATATAAAATATTTTTTTTTGTCATTGATAGTCTAATTTTTAAAAATTAGACTATCAATGACAAAAAAATATATTTTATATTTTTTTTAGGAGGTTAGAAGCTATTTAAAATCACATTTCTATTTCAGCGAACCAAGTAAAATGAAAAATATTCAGAAATAACGAAAATGGGAGAGCGATGCGATGCGACCCCATATACTTGTTATAAAATACATACGTGTGTGTGTTGTGTATACGTGTGCTTGTTATAAAATACATCTTAAAAGATTCGTCAATCCCAGAACATTTATTACATTACATTTACATCCTGGGTGGCATCGTTAAAAAGAAATCAACAAATGTTTTTCAGGCCATTATCGGAAAAACTATAATTGTTTACAGTCTTTTCAGCGTTCATTGAAACAAAGATGTTAAACAAAGCTTTTATTTTGTTACAGGTATTGACACAGATAAAATTTGGAGCATCGATGCCATAAAGTTGACGGTTTAAAGCCAAAATAAATTGGTATCCGCAGTTTACAACGGAGGAAAACTCGGTACGATGAACGGAACAGCCATAAATTATACGGAACTGTATATATCGGAGAAATCTTACAACTTGACGCCAGACGGTCTGCCTCCTATACACAACGGATATGAGAACATAATTGACAACAAATGGATACAGTCAACTTTCTGCATCATTTACACCATTATTTTCGTTCTTGGACTGCTCGGCAACCTGTTGGTTTGCTTCGTGGTCATCAGAAACAAAGCCATGCAGACTGTCACCAACCTCTTCATCAGCAACTTGGCTCTCTCCGACATCTTACTTTGCGTGTTCGCCGTCCCTTTCACACCGCTGTATACATTCCGCGGTGCTTGGAGTTGGGGCTCCCTCTTATGCCACATAATGCCTTTCGCACAAGGATGCAGCGTATACATATCCACGTTGACGCTTATGTCTATAGCTATCGATAGGTTCTTTGTAATCATTTACCCATTCAGACCACGGATGAAGATTGAGACTTGTTTGGTCGTCATCGTCATGATTTGGACTTTCTCTGTGACCGTGACGATGCCATACGCTGTTTTCATGACATATTACGATCTAGATATTGGCAGGTTTTGTGAAGAGACATGGCCATCTGAACGGTTACGGCGAGTGTTCGGCTCGGTGACGTCTGTATTGCAATTCGTGCTGCCTTTTATTGTGATTGCTTTCTGTTACACGTGCGTCAGTTTTAAATTGAATGACAGAGCCAAAGCGAAGGCTGCCAGCAGCAAAAATTCTCGCAAAGAAGAGTTAGACAAAAATAGAAAACGACGAACGAACCAGATGCTGATAGCTATGGTCACGATTTTTGGATTGTCGTGGTTACCTCTGAATGTTATAAACTTATGCAATGACTATTACATGTATGCTATACATTTGAGGTATTACTATTTGATATTCTTTATGGGACACGTTATTGCGATGTCTTCGACCTGCTACAATCCTTTCATTTATGCGTGGATGAATGAAAATTTCCGCAAGGAGTTCAAGCAACTGATTCCTTGCATAGATTCCTCTGCAAACTTGAGGGGTAACATACCATTAGATCAGTTGGGAGTTGGGCCTTCTGAGAAGACTTTTAATGGCAATACGACGACTGATAGTTATCTGGGCTCCAGTTCCCAGAGGGCGACGTCATTCAGACATAAAAGGAAGCCTAGCGCAGCCGCGGACGTAGAAAGAAGCGGCGTGGAATTGAACGAAGATTTATTGAATGTAGACGTGAAACATTGTCATATTTCAACAAGTTATAATCTTCGAAGGGAGTCAGTGAAGCTGAGGCTTATCAACGAGGAATCATTTGACGGGGCGCCGACACAAAGTCAATTCTAACAGTTGATGTCACGGGTGAGTACTTCTTTTTGTTAGCGTCGACAAAAGAAGCTGCTTCAATCCTATGTAATTGCCTTGCCAAATCTTTTCTCGCGTATTCGTAATTCTTATCGGGCATTTTTTTTTTGTACCAGCAGCATTATTCAGTTCTGACGACCTCCACCTGTTTACGTCTAGAGTAAATAATAAAAAGGTTAAATGTAAAAATGTTTTGACATTATGCTAATCTGGTACGACCTTTTTTATGACAACCTTTTTTATTAGATTGACACAAATATTTTTGCTATTGCCTTTTTAGGTACTGTAAAGTTTTGTTACTAGATATATTTTTATATATAAATATGTCGTTATGTGTTCCTGTGTAACAGTGAGTATTGTTTTATCATGTAAAATAATCAGACAGGTATAGGTTGACAGGATAATGGTGTCTATTTCCTTTATAATATGTATGTTTCCTAAGTCCCACATTAAATATGTATATAGGTAAGGTGGAGACGATAATGGCGCCAAATGTCTTGTTTACAAACTTAAATAAATTTAATTTCTCTTCATCTTTTAGTTCTATTTCATTGTGAAAAGGACACAAGATAAAATATTAGTATAGTTCTGTCAAATTAAGATGTTCCATGGAATTTTTTTTTGCACGGGTCAGCTAGTATTATCTTATTATTGATTTTTAAGGCGCTGTGCTCAGTTAAAATAGGCTTCAAAAAACAGTTTCTTAGCCAAATGTATACATTTCCGAGCAGCCAAAAATTTATATGTAAATCTTGATTATATGTAGCAGGAAACCATTGTTTTCAAAACACGTTTTGAATTAATTTTCTCGATAGAAAAAAGTCCTAAAGTAACCACTAAAATTGAATTTATAACCGTTGTAAGTGTATTATTAATAATCAAATCTTGATAAAATTTAGAAGAGCGATGTAAAATATAATAGTAAATGAAATAATTGTTTTTGTTTATCGATTAAGATATTCAAAATAAATAATGTATTTAATGATAAATAACGTGAACGAAACGTCGCTCCATCGCGGCGTCCATTGCCTTCTCTTTCACTTCTATGCTTAGCGACAGTGACCGCTGAGGCGCGCTGCTTGACGGACCTATGTCAGTTTTTGCTTTATCCTGCACAGAAAATAATTATATTTACGTGTCTGTTTGTTGATGAATAATCATATTTCGTTTTTGCCCAGGTTCAAACCCCAGGTTTTCGTTATATGCTTTTTGTAGGTTTTAATTGAAATTAGCTTATAGTTTAGCCATATCAGCAGTTTGACTGGTAAAGCGGACCCCAGACTCCAAAGCTGAAAAGGCTTCGGATGCGACTGGGATTAACGCTGGGATGATGATGATGATGATGATGTAGGTTTTAATTGAAATAAATGCTTTTTAATTTACTGTTGTATTTTTGCCGATATTTTATTTGATTTTTTTCTGTAATTATTCTTTCTTTTTATTTTATCGTGGCAAATTTTTCTTCACCTGTATGTGTTCAGGTTCAAACCCCAGCTTTACGTTGTATGATTTTTGTTGGATTTCTTATTTGCAATAGTTTTTTTAATTATTATTAATTTAGCCGATTTTCTCTATTTTTTGTAGTGATTGTTCCATCTTATTTAATATCTTCTTTTTGTAACAATTATAATGCAAACTAATATTTAAAATCAATTCGTTATAATTTTCCTTCTACAAATTTTTAGAAATTACTATTTATAAACAGCTGTTTAGGGTAACTGTTAAAAAACTGTTGTTAAAAAACTTGTTAAAAAAATACATTTTCGGATATTTAAAAAAATTAAAAGATTTTTTCTTCAAAACTGCAACTCTTATCGAAGTCGGGTTTGTACTAGTGCTTAGAATGATGTAAACTAACAGTTTCATGAAAAAAGGACATAACACAAAAAAATTTAAGCAGAACGGACAAAGCCCATTATAAAAATAAAAAAGAAAACAAAAGTAATAATAAAAAAATGAAAATATGCAAAAAATATACATTTTTGAAAATCGCAAGGTAAAGTAAACGTATGTGGGATTCGAACCTGGTGCTCGCCGCGGATGTCTAATGCGAACCCGGACTGTGACGAACAGAGTCAATCAGGCTTCGCTTTTGGGTTGTGAAATTACGCTTCTAAATGTAGATGGAATAGAGAATAGCGGGTATAGATTTAATAGAACGCGCGTATTTCTAGATGCACGAGCACGACGCATAGATGTATTCGCGCGGAGCGCCCCGCAGTGGGCGGGGCTAGTCGTGTCCCACTTCGTCTGCTTCACCCCCTCAAATACCTAAATGTTGTCTGCTCACCGCGTCTTAATTCTATTATACTGCACTGCTTGATTTGATCACGTCAACGCTAACTGTCATTAAAATCGATAGAATCGATACGAGATCATCTTTTGCGTAGATCATCAGCCTGTAGTAGTCCAATGTTAAAGATCCTGATCAATGAGAAAGGCCTCTCTTATTGCACGTTATTTTAACTCTTTTCTATTTTCTATCAAATATCCAGCGAGGATCATCGAGAATTTACCCTGAAGGCGGACCTTACATTTACCAATTCGCGGTCTCCACTGAAATACACATTAAGGCATGCCCTTTATAAATTTAGCTTGCTTATACTGTGAGCCTTATAAGAAAGCTCAAGGTCACAATGGCAAAAGGCAATGGAGAGGGCTATGCTTGGGGTTTCACTGCGTGATCAAATCAGAAATGAGGAGATACGCAGAAGAACGAGAGTAACCGTGTGCAATATTTAAGTGGCAGTGGGCTGGGCACATTGTCCATAGGACCGATGCCCGATGGGGCCGACGAGTTCTCGGGTGGTGGCCACGCACCGGAAGACGCAGCGTGGGTAGGCCCGATAAGGTGGATCGACGACCTGGTGAAGGTCGCGGGAGGCGCAGGACCGGTCCTCGTGGAGATCCTTTGGGCCTATGTCCAGCAGTGGGCGTATTTCGGCTGAAATGAATGAATACCGAGAGCTATGGCGACAACTATGGTTTTTATTTTTGCGTGAATGTGTGCATGTATTCCTCGCAATGCTTTATTGTCTTTGTATTCTTTCTCTGCGACATGTTTATCGCTAATTAGCGTATGTTTTTCTTTTTTAAATTAATATTGCTTTTTTTCTCAGGTGCGACGATGGAGGCGTTCCCAACTTTGAAAAAGAATTGAGAATATTAGATAGACCTAAGAGTACCCGATATTTTTGGAGTGAATTTATTTTTTACTGAAAATATCTTTACTATTGCACAAACGACTACTGAATTACGCTTATCAATTTACTAACCTTTAGGTAATTAATAACAAATAATAATTATTTTAATTTTAAATCAATTAAATTATTCTTGATCAACATGTTCAATCACTGTGTTGACCATGAAAGTCCTTTACAAATATATGAAAATTTTCATATTTTCGTAAATAATCCCCAATGCCTTTGATACTGCCACAATGGTGTCCCTAGATTTTGCTTAGAGACATATTATGTGATGTTCGATCTCAAAAACAAAAGCCTATCGCAAAAGGATTCATATGTTCATGACTCACAATCAAGACCTTAGTAAACCTACCTTAGAGCTTAGTTATAAAAACCGCACGTGTCGATAGATTTTGGGAATTGCATGATTTAATTCCCCCATACAGCGAGTTTCCACCCTCACGTTGTTAACACCACTACGATCCGGAAGAAGCGTTCCGCCTCCTCTTTTATACCGAGGGGCTGGAACAATTTGTCAGCGACGGTGTTTCCGTCACTCCGGGTACCTTATGGTTTAGAAAAACAGAATTTCCACAATAACTGAAATTTTGTACTGTTTGATTCCATTTTTAACCACGTAAAGTTTGAAATAAACTGCGACTCTCAATGAGAGTTGGCGATCCCCTAGGGGGTTGAGACCCACACGCTGGATATTACTATTATAGTAAGTTTATAAAGGACAAGTAAATAAATATATATGTTCATAAAATATAATAATAATAACAACTTATTGTTGACCTATTGCAGAGCAAAACGCAGAAGTAACTCAGGGAAGGCTTGCCCAAAACGGGTTGAAATTTGATGTTTTTAGAGTATTTTGATTAGAGTTGAGACCTCTTACATACCCTTTTAGTTACCCCTTTCAGTTACCCCTTTCGTTGTATAAAGTTCAATTTTCTTCCCGATGTAATTTTTCACTAATCTTCAAAATAAACTTAGACTCGCTTGTTGCTTCTTCTTTTAGTTCCAAACTTAACCTTTGAGTCGGTATTTGCGTTTGGAACTTTATTGAGGTTAAGTCAAAGTTCTTCATACAAAACGACGAAGTAATCCGCGGACAAACAGCATATATACGGTCGAATTGAGTCCGAACACGGTCCGGTACGGTCGAAGAGAGTGACCTACTCCATTTTGAAGTCTGTTTAAAAAGTGACAACTTATTACCTAACCAAGCTGCCATTTTTATATAACGAACTGTATTTCTATAACGGTTAGGTATATAATTCAATAACCATAAAGGGGGAGAAAGTTTAAACAGAACTACATCAATACTTTCTGGACGAGAGACTTTAACCATGTAAAATATAAATGGTGTTAAGGTGATAACAAACTTGAGGTCACTTGAAAGAGGTACAACCTGAAGAATCCTTTAGCGTTTAACGATTGTTGTTGAGACCAGACATTCAATTTGTAGGAACTATAGATGATACTCAGACCCGTAGCCTTACTGTAGTAGATAAGTCTTAAGGAAGGATTCCAGTCCTATAGAATACGTTGGTTAGACGAATGCTTGTTTTCAATAACACTTACCGAACTAAGTTAATGAAAAGTGCGCTGTTGGATTTACAACTTTCCGTGTCTTCTAAGCCAGCCTGTCGGTGTTCCATAGGATGCGTATTGGAGAGTGTGCGAGGGAATTGCATGATTTAATTCCCACATCTCCGTTCCATCATCGGACAACTCGTCATACGGCCAGTTTCTACCCTTACGTTGTTGACGCCTCAACGATCCGAACGAAGCGTTTTGTCTCGTCTTTTATACCGCGTACATCGAGGGACTGAAACAATTTACCCGCGGCGGTGTTTCCGTCGGACTACAATATAAGTGTCTTCAAGCCTAGATTGAATAGGCTCCTAATAAATTGGCGCGGTTTACCATCAACGATTGCGTCACTCGTTACCATCGAGCGGGGTCAAGCACTGGTTTATAATTTACTAGCTTTCCGCCCGCGGCTTCGCCCGCGTGGAGTTCGGTTTTATCGCGCTTTTTAGATTTCTCAGTGTTTCTCTACTATATTATGCATTTATTATACATACAAACCTTCCTTAAGAATCACTCTATCTATTAAAAAAAACCGCGTCAAAATCCGTTGCGTAGTTTTAAAGATCTAAGCATACATACGGACATACAGCGAAAGCGACTTTGTTTTATACTATGTATTGATTTAAAAAAAAGCGTATTATTAACTTATAATGTTTGCACTGTTGGAACACAGGCTTCCACTCAGTGAGAGGGAGTGGATAGTATACCAAAATACGTCCAGTCTAGCTTGTTAGAAAACATCACATGACGTCATGTCTGTGAATCATGTGTGTGTGTGTCATGTGTGTGTGTCATGTGTGTGGCTAAGACATGCTGGTTTCCTTGCGATGTTTTCTTTTACCGTTTTGAGGGCAGTGGTGAGGTCATAACTTACTCAAAGTAAATCTCTTCACTGGGTTCCTATCTATAACCTACAGCTTATAAATCCCAGCCGTTACCACTTGACCACCGCTGCTCTTTCGGCGGCAATTTATTCAGTCACCTCAGAATTTAGCTACAAGTTTGGCATCTTCATTAGGGCCTATCAGTTCCCGTCACGTGCAGGCAACATGACATCCTAGAGATGATGTTTATTGCCCCCTTGTTTATGAAAGGGTCTCTTCAGGATGTAGTCATCTGAATCTCGACTTTCGGCGCTAAGGTAAGAGTTAAAAATCCAACAGCGTGCTAATTTTTTTATGCTGTTACTTAGGTGTGATTGAGTGTTAGTGAAAATGGGCATACAAAGTTTTCATTTGTTGTTCCTAAAGGCACAAGTTTGTAATTAGGATGATATTCTTGTCTAAATATGGTGTATTACAAAATACAATATTGTAAATTGTGTGAACTATGACGCTCTTTATGTTATGCTAAATTAATAATTTGGATTCGTACCCAAAACATATTTTAGGGTTTGGAGTAAGGTTTATGAACACCAAAGTCCAAAGATTTAAATCGTTAGATTTGTTGTAACCATACTAAGTCACGCGAAAATGTGTCCATACTGAGGCCTTTGCTCTATGACACATTTATGAAACCGAAATGGACGCGGAATCGATGTAATTAGGTAAGCAATTGATTTAGTTTCAAGTGTTAAGTGTCCATAATGAATTAGGGCCGGGGGCAGAGTTAATTCACACATAATAGAAGCGGTTCCACAGCAATCAAGTCAAGACACAAAAACAAAAACGTGACTGTCTTTTGGCGCAAATCTATCAATTTAAATCTTTGCCTAAGTTCCTATACTATAAAATCTAAATTAGTTAAGATTTAGCATTATATTAAGAGCAACTTACTTACGTGTTAAATCTTATGAATTTTCTTAGTGTCTATGTATTATAGAGATAAATAATTACACCGACGTAATAGTTGTAAATGACATGATATATTTTTATTTAGTAGCAATATTTATATACATCTCACAATTTAATTAATTTTTAAGTAAATATGTACATATTGTATTGTATTTTATTACGTCAATATTTCAGTTGTTTATAACTATTATAATTTTATTTTCTAATTACGTATATGCATAATTTGTATAGCATGAATTCACACAAAGTAGCTATATAATTTATGGCAATGATTATAACAGGGATTTCTAAGATATTGACGTAAATATTTAATTTATAATATTCCTATGGTATTGCACACAATCCCAATGAAGAGAGTGAATAATTAACATAGTAAATACATAGATTATGCATAGATCTTATGTCAAAATAGGAAGCTGTCACAAATGACACTCGCTGTCAAAAATGACAGCAGTTGTCATTGAATTAAAATGATTAAAATAATCTAATTTTTGTATCGTTAAAATTGTTTTTTTTTTATTATTTTGATTAGTCAATAAGTATGTGTGTGATTCTAGAGATTACAGTGTCAAATGTTAATGTGAGTCAATGTTAAGCAATATGTCTAGATATAAGATGGTTAGCGGTTTTAGAGGTTTTAAATATTTTATGTCTATCAAAGCACATTTTTTTTTATATCTTACCTACTGAAGATATGTTATATATATGTAATATGGATTAAGTGATAATGAATACAATTGTTATCAAAATATCTGTAATTTAGCTGGAACCCATGAACTAGTTAGGGTGTGTCCCAAGAATTCCTTTTCAAAAGACACCAGTCAAATGAAACTAAACAAATAGTGTAATTTTGAAAATATTACGAATAAGAAGAATCATTATTTTTAATTCAATATATTGTCATTTTAATGCCTTAAATACATGAAATGGGGAGTCCATTTCATGTTTATCCATTTTTACACTTAAATTTTAAAATTATTTTACTTAAATAAAGATTTTTCATTAGAAAATTGGTACCTATCCAAGTTACTGTAAGCAAACACAAATTCTATATCTGTGAATTATTAAAATAAAAATAATATGCACTCCGAAACTAACTTCAAAATCCCTAGACTGAATGAAATAGGGATGTTTCTATTTTACAAAAGATATTTAAATTCAATCAGAGTAGTTGCTCATAGAATAATTATAAGTTCTTAGAAGTAATTTTATTACTAAAAATCTAGAAAAGGATTGTTTGGTTTTATGAAACCACGGTAAAAGTGAAACTTTTGTACTACGGTCAGCTACTGCGAACCATAGGTGCCGCCATATTGGGTTTGACTGCTCTGACGAGCGCCATTCACTTTATCCCTACTCGGCGTCTGACCGTCACGCGACATGCATCATACAGGCGAAAAGCTTGAGACGATGTAAAAAAAGCTACACTTTAAAATTAAAAAAAAAAAAACTTTTATTATTGGAACGCGCTAGCGTGAATCAACTCTCATTTTGACTTCGCCGATAACATAATACGACCTCCGTGGCGCAGCAGTCAACACGCCTGCCTGCGTTGTGGAGGCCCCGGGTTCGATCCCCGGCCAGGTCATGATGGAAAACGATCTTTTCCTGATTGGCCTGGGTCTTGGATGTTTATCTATATATGTATCTATTATAAATATGGTATCGTTGAGTTAGTATCCCATAACACAAGTCTCGAACTTACTTTGGGGCTAGCTCAATCTGTGTGATTTGTCTGTATATATTTATTTATTTTATTTATAATATAGTGTCATAGTAGTCGATTTTCATACCAATAGAATGAAGTGCGGACAACAGCAGGTCAAGCTACCCGTAAGCGTCAAATATTCCCAATCAATCTTGAGCCTTAATGCTTTAGAGATAAAGTTGAAAATCTAATAGGTACAGCAATCTGATAAATTGTAGTAGCTACATGTGCTGTCGTATGTACAGCCGATCGACTCTGTTAAAATGTCACAGAATAGTGTCTATCCCTTAGCATTGATCGAAATCACAGCTCATTTCATCTAAGTCAGTGGTTCCTAACCTGGGGGTAATTACCCCCGCAGGGGTAAATGGAGATTCTAGGGGGTAACACTCTAAGATTTACTTAGATGTATCAATGTTTACACAACTAAGTGAGTAATTAGTAAATAATAAACAAAACAAAATCATGTTTGAAAATTCCGTGGCTCAACTGCTGTGATACGACTCACTGCAGCAATATTTTCGGAACATGGTCAATGCCGGTCAGCAGAGTCAGTCAGAACAGTCGTGAGTCCTACTTCTGGATTTTAAGACCATTTCTTACTTGCGTCGATATTTTCAAGGACTAAGAGGTGTCAGTGAAAGTAGAGTTTCTCGGAGTACGGGAGAATAATTAATTAAAAGTTGATTTTCAAAAGGATAAACTCAGCACATTTTGGCGAAAAGCAGCTGCAGACTACCCTATTATCAGTGGCGTGCCTAGGGTCCACCGATAACGCAAGCCCATGATACGTTTTCTTACCGTTCTTTACAAAACAAGATTTTGTGATCCACATCACCATATTCTTCGCTTCAAGAAGCCGGTGGTCTAACGACGGCGAGCTAATCAAAGCACACTGAAGGCATGATATTGCTAGGCAGAAGAATAACACGTACCAGCAAAGACATACCCTCGGCGGCTTCGAAAAAAGCCTTTCTCTTTTCATTGTGTTGAGCGAAGATACCTACCTACAATCCCTACATATATTCATAACGGCGCGTGTCCAATTGCAAACGATCTAAATATGCTACAAAGTTATGGGATTTCGAAAACATAGAAATAAAAAAATAAAAAAGCTTTTACTTATATTCTAAATCAATGCGTCTATCTTTCTTTAAAAATGATTTTATTACGTCAGAATAAAAAGTTGGTGAACGTTTGATTTCTACTAAAAGTTGCTTTTCGATCGCGATCATCGAAAGATCAGAAAGTCGCTCTTGGGCCTGTGAGTTCCGTAAGTATGTGTGAATACGCTTTAGCGAAGAAAATGCGCGTTCTGCGGAAGCTGACGTAGCGGGAATTGTTACAATCAAATGGGCAAGTTTACAATAAAGTTTGTTCGAATGGGAACAGCCCGCAATCCAATTAGTTTTATAAACGGATCTATTGAATTTCCTTTTATGAGACTTACTTGTTTGAGCTTAAATCCGGCGTAGATTTTGGCGAAGATATGAGGTTATTTTTCTCTGAAAAACTTAAAGAATTTACCTTTCCCCCGCTTAGCAAACTATAAATACACTTGAAATCGTCACAAGGGACATAAATATTATCGGTATCCGACGGATTTACACTCATTTTACACAATCAATTCAAAATTAAACTTCGAAAAAACAACAAAGAGACTATTCAAATCGTAGCTATGTTCATACAAATCAAACCCAGTGTTGCCGTTCCATGAATTTTAAAAGCGCTTAATTATCTGAAAATTCTACCAGATATGAAAAAAATATAACAAAAAATAAAACCCGCAAGAAAGTGCTAAACTATTTCACATGTGTAACACGGCCAGTTTTTTGTTTTATACTAGGTATTTTTTATAAACGCTTGAATTACAATGAAAGAAATATTTTTTTTTTTGTCACAGAAATTTCTTAACCCTTTTTTTTCACTTGAATGAGTCAAAAAGCGAATGTTATTGAAAAAGTATAATACATACTAAAGTAAGTATAGTATATACTCGATGTATTTAACCATAACTTTATCACTCATTCATATTTAATATCAACGAACGTGAAAGACGAAGAAAACTACTTATATTCAGTCCATGAATGAGCCTATTTAATAATCTATTATACCTGGGACTCCCTCGTGTAATATATTCTATTTCGGTGACATCAGCCCACAAACTTAAAATAAATGAAAATTATCGTACTTAACTACTAAAAATCAACAAACTAAAACGGCAACACTGATCCAACAGTGCGTTGTGTACAACGTCAGATGCAAGCCGTGCTTTATTGAGCAGAATCCAGCCATATAAAATGTCCATATTATATGTATACTTATGTTACTAGATACTTCATATTACGGAACGAAAGAAGAGTGCATTGCAAGCGAGGTTAAACCTGGCTTGCACTAGGTAAGAGCCCGCAAGTGCGAGTGAGATAGATATTGAGCCGTGACCTTGTGCGACCCTGGGCGCGTGTTCAAACTGAGTTGCGCTATGCGTTGTATTTTTAATTACGTCTACGTAAATTTAGTTTGAAAACTATTTTCTTCTGTTTACTGTTTTTTTTATTTTTGGGGGTGAGGCTTGGAAGGCAAGCCGGGCATCTGGGCTTGTATGGTAGGCCCGCCACTGCCTATTATAACTGACAGAGCTTTAAAAATGTTGATTCCATTTGCTAAAACTGATTTATCAACCCTTGTTATACATCCATACTAATATTATAAATGCGAAAGTAACTCTGTCTGTCTGTCTGTTACGCTTTCCCGCTTAAACCTCTCAACCGATTTTGATGAAATTTGGCGCATACAATCTTTAGACCCTGAGAAAGAACATAGGCTACCTTTTATCCCGGAAAAATTTGATGTTCCCGAGGGAAATCTAAAAAGCGGGCGAAGCCACGGGCGGAAAGCTAGTTAAAAATAAAACCCAGAAACCGTCTGATTGTTGAGCATGACATGAGATGCGCGTTGAGTGAAACCGAACCCAATATTGTCAAACTTGCGAATGCAAAGCAATTTCAAGCTTCACACTAGTTAACTCCAAGATTTATATATTACTTTACTACTTAACTGAACGAGCAATTTCTTCAAACATATTTTCGTTCGAATTTGTGTGGTTTAAATTATTTTAAATTAGCTAAGCTAAGGGTAAACTCAATTCTCATACTTGTTCACAGGGGTAGTGATATTGAAAAGGTTAGGAACCACAGATCTAATTTAATACGGTGAGATGCTTATAGAATTGCACTACAAATTTTTAAGAAACTTCTAACGTTACTTTATAGATCTAATAGTTCTGAACCGATATGAACGATAGTTTTGACAAAATCTTGCCGCCAAGCGATTCGTCGTGTTCCGGCATGATGTCTGGTAAAGCCGTTCGGAGGATGGGTCTGAGCAGTTGTGTTGCAATGTGTGCTGGGTACGATGCGCCAAATGTGTTGTGTCGGGAGTTTGGTCACGGGGAGTCCCCAGATCAATCTCCCCTGGAGCAGAAACGTTGGTCATGTTGGGTTTAACATTGCATCACCTTGCTCAACTGCCGTATTCCTTCCTATTCGCTTAGTTTTTTGAGTGAATAGGGTCTTAATAAACTAGCGCGCTTTACCATCAACGAAAGCATTACTTCTTACAATTCAGGCGCACTAGTTTATAATTATAAAATAAATGCAGTCGAATTCTTTGACGGAATATGTGTATAATATGTCAAATTTGTCAATTTATTTGTTAATTAATTTCCCGGAACGGATTTATTTATTACATAATTATATTAAAAGTTATATCTTAACAAAACTTTTGCAATGATTATATTATACCTATCAGTCTGCCTTAAAATCTGCTGAAATATTAAAGTTCCTAATTAAATTAGGTACATATGGGAATCTTAATTCAGAATAACTAATAAACTAAATAAATATATTATAATGACTAGCGGGAGTAAAAAACAAAGGGTGTTTTTTATTGTTTGTTACCAAAGAACAATGTAGGTACTAACTAATTTACGGTTGCAATTAATTCGACAAACATATATGAATCGTAGGAGAAATAACTTTAATTCCTATACAATAAAGCACAAGTTGCCATACAACTTCAAACATTTATTGAATTTTTAAGAAATGCCTGTTACTCTGAAATAAACTTAATTGTTTTTGCAATAAATGCCAGTTATCTATATATTCCTGAAATATATTTATAACAACGAGTAACTTTATTACCATGATACGTTTTCAAAGTATAATTTCTTGTTTCTTTTCTGCTACAATATTGTTCGATATTTATAAATGACTTTTTAAATTTGAAAAAGTAGTCTTTTTAATATAGAATTATTAACACACAAAAAATAACTTATGCCCTGTTGGATTTTATCATTTGACTTGACTAGTTTTTACATACTGGTCATTTTATACAATATGTAAAGAAAACCCTGTCCGACCCATAAGGATAATAAAGGTTAGGTAAACACATGACCAAATATGATATAAAATTTTAAGTTATCATCATAGTAACAATTATGAATTAATTCCAACTTCCTCGTCATTTTTACGGCAAGCGATGCGATCACGTGTCGCATGCCCTGCCCCCGTCGCCCGTGCTTGTATTGTAAAACTTGTATTGCCTACCGCACATGTATTAAGTTGTCTCTTTTTGCGAAATAATATTTATATTTTTAGGGGGAATATTTTTTTTAAGTTTAGCCCTGCTTTGTGGGCATTAGTAGAATCAGTTATCGATCCCTAACAATACCTTCACGGATCGGACAGGGTTTTTTACATATTGTCAAAGACATTAAAATTTTGCATATTGTATATTAGTCCAATAGACTACCTTATTTTATGTTATACGCATGTTATTGTTTTATATATAGTAATGTTCCAATCTTATAAATATTTAATTTGTTAGTACAAAACTGCCTAGCCAAGAAGCCAGAAAAAGACCCAGAACAATTACTTGTAGATCATACAAATACTTAATCCATGCGGCATGCGCCTTAATTGCGTAACACGCTATTGCTACCAATTTGTCTCATTTAGAAGCATATGACTAATTCATTGCTCCAAATGTTCAAAAAATGTGTCGGCTCAACAACGTAAATGACGCAATGAATGTTGTTGAACTGTCAAAATGAAACCCATTGCTACTGATAGTGTGTTACGCAGTTACCCTGCTGGAATCAAATGTCAAAATATTCTTGTAATCTTGCCATAATTTTTGACGTAAGCTGTCAAGATGCCTGTCTTACGAGAGGCTTAAAGAAGTGCTAACACATAATTGTTAAAATTAGAACGACTCAATCCGAATGTCAAGACCGGTAATTAAAAAAGTTCAAAATCTAGACACAATCTCATCTCAGTGACGATCAATTTAACAAACTTGTCAAAATGATGTTAAATAAGAGGTATTTTTGACAGATTGACACTGAGATAAGACGAACGATCGTAAAATGACGAGAATCGTCCTTCTATTATATTATTAGTTTCATCGCAACGTAATTATATTATTTTTTTATTAAGCCCCGTATTATTTTATTTCTGGACAAAGGCCACCGTTTCTGTCCAGCGGGGCGATTGCGTAATAATTGAAATGCCTTTCATTTTGACATTTAGATAATATCCATTGGATTAATTACGTTTTCTGTTCATAATCAAAACTCAATAATCATAACCTTTTTGGTATTATGATTACTTAATAATTAAATACTAATTAATTATTGAATAATAAACTCTTGAACTTCTAAATCAAGCCACCGTGAATTTCCACGTAAGCCAATAAGGCTTTAAACATTTCTTTAAAGCAATAACGTCATACTGGCCATCAGTTTGGTATTATTGTCCGTAATTTGAATTCAGAATCTTTTAAAGAGCCATAGACAAAAAAAAAAAGATAGGGTAACTTGATTTAAAAGCCAGGAGCTTATAATAAATTATGTACCTGTTAATACGACGCTTACACTAGATATCTGAAAAACATAATTATTATTATGCCATTGATATATTTGTATAAAACTATTGACCTTGTTTGTTTCATGTCATTACAAAATTTAATAACAGAGAGATATACACGCTTATTATTACCTATTATTAGATATTTTTATATTTGTCAATAGATAGAGGTCTCAATATAATTATCTATTTAGTTTTTGACAATATTCAAAAGGTTTGTGCGCACCACGGTATACAAGTTTGAGGTCATAATCAAGCTAGAATTATCCATTTCTGGGATTTCCACTTCCTCCTTCTCTTTGTGAGAGGGAATGAAAGTCATGTTATTTAAGGTTTTTTAAAAATCCCTGGCTGGATGGAAAGTGTTAAAAGAGTTTAAAGGGCCCGGGGTTATTGCGATTTAAATAACGTTTTTGCAAATACTGGAAACGTACCGATAAATTCTTTGATAAATAGCGTCAAAAAAGGATCTTATTCCATTTATTTATAAACTTGAAGCGTTTTTCGATTAAATTATGTCTTTACTTCCACTGTTCATATGGTAGTTTGACTTAATATCTTAATAAACTCTTTTTTGTCCCTGTAGCATGTTCCCGTTAGATGCTTTCCGACATCTATACGGGCAAAATCGTGGCCAGAAAGAAGTAACATAAAAAATAAAGTCCGCAGCTTTTTTATCTACTTTTTTGTTCTGGGCTTGCGCCAACCCTGTTCCTTCACTTGCCTGTGCGCCAGGGCCACGGCTTTTTTTTAACCAGCCCGCAACCTTGACCCAAGAGGCATCGATCTTCGTGGACTCCGTTACGATGTGCTGACATCTATTTGAGGCGCGCGTAAAATACAACGCGCTGTCGAGCCGGCCCTGGTCCTTACCGGACGGCGAGTTGGCTACTGCTACCGCCCGCAAGCCAGCGGCCTTGATTTGTGCCCAGTTATTACACTGTAAGAGT
The DNA here is from genome assembly GCA_017933935.1 of Sesamia nonagrioides. NCBI lineage: Eukaryota > Metazoa > Arthropoda > Insecta > Lepidoptera > Noctuidae > Sesamia > Sesamia nonagrioides. The sequence continues at coordinate 5,127,487 of JADWQK010000188.1, forward strand.
TTTCTTCAATACTGTCCACAAATTATGTATTTTTGGAGTCGACCAAGTCGACAAACTGACTAGAGCATACCTAATTGGACTTACTGGATTATTTTCCCTATTTCCACAATGGCTAGCCGCCAAGTTTAAAGCAATTATACACAAGTGGTAGAATATTTCCCCTGTTTTAATAATTTAGGTACGAACTAACGAGAGAACTTCCTGGCTGCTGTAGTGCGCGCCAACCTTAATAGATAATAAAGTAGCCACCCATCCTTTGTATAAAGAACAAATTAAATTAACATCTTATGAAAGTGTTTAATTTTCCTGATCCGCTTTGAAAATTACCCCTTTTGTGAAAAATAATGTGTGTAATATTTTGCTGTAGAATATTTATGACATCTCAACGTGAATTTCGGGACTTTCATTCTTCTACGAATCTCCTCATTCCTGATTCGATCACGCAGAGAAACATCTAGCATAACCCTCTCCATAGCTCTGTGTGCGACCTTGAGCTGTCTTGCCCATAATGAGGGATCACGTTTCACACATTGGTTAAAGACTTTTGTCTTTTTTTTGAAACCGTTACACAGAATACTTTTATATCGACATTAAAGCGGAAGTGTCTCAAGGCTAAAGTCTTTGACCAGTGTGTGTTGCCAGTGATGACATACGGAACTGAAACGTGGTCGCTCACAATGGACCTCACACGAAGGTTTAAAGTCACACAAAGGACGGTGGAAAGATCTATGCTCGGAGTTACTCTGAGCGCTCGAATGAGAAATGAGGAGATCCGCAGAACAACCAAAGTCACCGACATAGCTTTTCGAGTCATTAGAAGTGGCAGTGGGCGGGGCACATTGCTCGTAGAGCCGATGGCCGATGGGGCTGTAAGGTTCTGGAGTGGCTGCCACGTACCGGAAGACGCAGCGTAGGGACCCTAACAAGGTGGACTGATGATCTGGTGAATGTCGCGGGAAGCCGATGGATGCGACTTGCGAGCAGCATAAGACCGGTCATCATGAAATGCCTTGGGGGAGGCCTTTGTCCAGCAGTGGACCTCTATAGGCTGAGAAGAAGAAGAAGAAGGTTAAAGCGGGAGCAAATCTTCAAAAACATGGAGTGTAGCCGGTATTCAAAAAAACTAGGTACGTTTTTTCATCAGTTTTATGTTCCGAATTAATTTTAATTGAATAACAGTACAAACATAGTATCTGGTGTACAAAGAAAAAGAAAATAAAATGCATCTACATAATAATTATATTCTTACTAGAAAAATGAACAACCACCCCTGAATTTATGAAACTACTACGTCCATGTCATCATGAAGAATCGTGTCCTTCCACCCAAGACACGTGCATACAAGATAAATGTCCTACGATGCATTGAATATAAAAACTGAGTGAGTGATGTACCACGTGATATATTCCTTAATGTCTCAGCGGCGTCCATGTGGGCATTTCTTATAATTCTATGGTCAATCTACGGTCACCAAAGGAGACAATAATGATATCTGTTTATGTAAGCAACTAGGCTCAACTTTTTAGTAACATTCTTCTCAAGAGGGGACTCTAGTGCCGAAGAATTTTGAAAATAGGTATTTGAAGAAACTATTGCCGTCGCGCTGCTTCCAACCTCTCCTGGTAAAGTGCGAAAAGGACAGTTGCAGCTCAGGCTAATTTTACCTTCAAAAACGTTGACCAAAAGACGTTTTGTATTCCGCTGTTTTCTTTTTCAAAACACGACAGATCTCAATTATTTTTATATCAAAATGCAGAGGAAAGGTAGGTATACCTATTAGGGTGCTTCTTAAACGGACAAAAAAATTTTTTTTCCATTTATTCTCGCGTCACCCATTCATTCTCTTCTATGATCCAAAAAAGTAGTAAATTATTTTTTTCAGATTTTTAAAGTAATATTTAGGGGTCGCTACCGGCCAGCAAAATAAAAAAAAATATGTATTTTTGATTAGAATTTTTATTCAGTGAAAAAAATTATAATCATTCTTAAATCATATAATTAGTAGGTAGTTATGATACTGAAAAATTAACTATGATAACAACGTATTTTTATTTGTATTTGGGTACTTCTGTATAAAATTTCTCACAACTAAGAGAAGATATTGTTTTTGTTCCTCATCGTTGGTAATTAATTTGTTGTACTCTTCCATTAATGCCACTCCCCGCTCCGCCAAATCATTCCCTAGATTCCCTACTTTCATAGAGCATATAATTTTTCTAGAAGCTTTATAATCTTCATCTTCCTCCCAAAGAGAAGGATCTTTTTTTAAAAATGCGGATGAAATACCGAGAATTCTAAATAACCGTAAGGTGTTGCTGGTAACAAAGTCTTCTAATTTTTTTTCTTCGATGTGACTTACATCTAAGGTAATCCGCTTAGAGCTAAAGTCTAAACTTTCTTCATTTAGTGCAATAACCATATTTTGTTTACTTTCCAATGAAACTTCGTCATCAAAAAAAGAAAATGCAACAAGTTCTTCGAAGAGGTACCATATATGCCCTAGAAACTTTGTTATAGCTTTTTTCGATATGGCTTTGTTTATTTTTTCAAAACTCTTGAGATCTTTTAGCAAGCACAAATCATTCCTTGGTGCTGATGTTGTACTAGTATTACGACTTTACGAGGCGATCGGGCGCATACTGAAGGTTGCGGGGGAAGAGGGGCAAGTGTAAATCGAGTGTTTATTGTGTTGAATCATGCGTCGACAGTTGAAAAAGCAAATTTTATCTTGATTCAATAATCCTAAAACTATTATATGTCTCTTTAAAGTAATAAAATAAAAATACAAAATATTAAAACTTTAATGCTCGGTAGCGACCCCTAAAATTTGATTTAAAAATAAAATAAAAATAATGAGCTCGTTTTTTGGATGACAGAAGCGAATGGCGGGTTGACGCAGTTACTTTTCAAAAGTCGAAAAATAAGAAGCACCCTAATACCTATGCTTCTATTATTTTCTTTTTTCTCAAAAACTTGTCACGTGTGTCTAATAGTCATCTGACCATCACGATAAAAATGGGTTATTTTCCGCGATTTTGAAGTATCGTATTTTTATTATTAATTAAGTTTCGGAAAAAATCAAATGATAGGGGCACGTTAGGCATGTATAATCAAGGCGTAAAATTGTATAAAAAAATGCTACAAAAGCATTATCCACGAAGAAAATAGCGGAATTCGTTTGTATAGAGAAAGAACTACTAGAGTTCCCTCTTAAATAATATTATTAGTAAACAGACACAGAAAAACGATCACAATTACGTCAACAATTTAAACAAAAAAGAGTGGCCTTTGACAAAGACACACCCGCCAAAGTCTTGCCGCCAAGCGATTTGTCGTGTTCCAGCAATTGTTAATGATTACATCACTGCTTAACATCAGACGGGATTGCCGTCAACCACTAGTATAAAATTATTAAACAAGAAAAAAAAAAAGCTGGTAAAGCCGTACAAAGGACGGGTCGGAACGGTTGTGTTGCGATGTGTGCCGGGAAGGTTTTTTTTTTAAATAATTATATACTAGTGCTTGACTGCAATTCCGCCTGATGGTAAGCAGTGATGCAATCGTTGATGGTAAAGCGCACTAGTTTATTAAGCCTATCCACTTAAAAAACTAAGGAATAGGAAACATGACGGCAGTTGAGTGAGGTGATGTAATGTTAAACCCAAGACCAACACGACCAAACAATGCTGCGCTAGAGGGAGATTGATCCGGAGACTCTCCACGACCAAACTCTTGACACAATAACATTTGGCGCATCGTACCCGCCACACATCCGCCTAGCTTTTTTACTAAAGAGCTGTTGTTCTAGTAACGTTTTATATGATATTCCATAAATTATAATTTATGTTGGAACTGTAACCAATCACGTGCGAGCCGAATTACCCGCAGTAACTTAGTCAGTTTACGCCGACCAATTAGGTCGCGTTTGAACCGTGATCAAACGCGTACGAGTCAAGAGAGCGAACCGAGGCGAGCATTACACTTAAAGGCTAGGCAGTTGACTAAGCAGCTAATTTGACCTGCTGCGACAACTTTACGGGACCCTATTGAGGGCAGTAGTAATAATGGTAAGTACATAAAGTGGTTCGAACATTCGAGTTCATGACCTCGTAAGCCGAGGCCTATTGTTAGGGCATTGAGGCCAAAGTTCGCTCACCGTAACAATATTTACTTTTATGTTGGAGTTTTGTTATTTATTTGTTCTTCTTTTTCGAGGCGCGCGATTGTATTTTATACTAGCGGCCGCCCGCGGCTTAGTTCCCGTGGAGTTAGGTATTTGAACATTTTATTTTAGCCCCAAATATACAGCACACATTTTAAACTTTTATTATGCTCCACTCCTATTGCTCGCAGCGTGATGTTATATAGCCCAAAGCCTTCCTGGATCATTGGGCTATCCAATGCAAAAAAAAATTAACTGGTCCTATTTGAAAAAATATTTTCGCATTGGATAGCCCATTAATCCAGGAAGGCTTTAGGCTATATAACATCACGCTGCGGCCAATAGGAGCGCAGCATAACTAACTCCACGCGAACGAAGTCGCTGGCGCCTGCTAGTATTTTATAAGGTTCATTGACATCTACATACTAAATATAGTATACAGGTTCATTGACATTATTAGACAATGTCTAAGTCGCTTGTTGTTGTATCGCTAGTCGAATGCAGACTGACTGCGGGCTGGCGTCACGGGTCTTAGGCCTAGATCAGCTGATCGAACATTCCAGATTCCTCTAGACTTAATAATAATAGCGCATAGTTTCGAGGGCGTTCGGTAAGTACCTACGGTCATTCACCGGAGAGTAGTTTCTGGAAATTTCGATGTTGACACTTTGCTGACAAAATTGTTGAGACCTGTACCATTCGATAGGCCATTCTAAGTCTAGCAATGCGTTTTTATATAGTACCTAGGAAATGTCTAGATCTGGGGATATAGGGCTTAAAAGTGACACACTGCATGTCGCGCGATATTTAACCTTATGCCATCGAGATAAGGTCCATTTGTAACTCTTTTTAATTCGAACCAGTACTTCTTCAGATTAGCACCTTTTTTAATTTTTTTTTTTGAATTTTTATAAGCAGTGATACAATTTTTGGTGGTAAATTGCCCTAGTTTATTTTGAACCTATTCACTCTAGCCTTGAAGACACTTAAATTGTAGTCAGACAGAAAGATCACCTCACGCAAACTGTTCCAGTCCTTCGATGTACGCGATTTAAAAGACGAAGCGAAATGCTTCGTCCGGATCGTAGTATTGTCAATAAAACGATGCTCGCCGTACAACGGGTCGTCAAATGATGAAAGGGATATGGCTGAATTAAGTCTTGCAATTCCCTTGTACACTGCAATGCAACCTATAGAACACCGACAGGCTGGCTACTCTACGCCTATGCTCCCGTGCAGGAATCGAACCCCTGACACACAGCGCAGCAGTCAATCGCTCAATGACAGCGCCATTAATGTCCGATATAATTACATAATGTGTTCCTTACTAACTATTCCATTGTAATTTTAAGTATATTAAATAAAATTCCACACAAGTTTACATGATTTTTTATTGTACAATCTAATTTGTACGTCACATTTATCTGTACAAGGTAGGCACTGTTATAACATTATCCAAGTCATCCTTCACGTAAGAACGAATCACATCAATGAAATTGAAATCTACTTCAAATCCGAGTTTCAGAGCGCGGCTATTATCAAAATTGATTGGAAAGGATGCCACCATGCGAGCAATGGTTTCATTATACTCAAAGCGAACTAGAGAGGCGACCTGTTCACCAGCCACTGAACGTAGAGCTGCTAACATGTCACCCACTGATACTCGCAATCCTGGTAAGTTGATAGCTCGCCATTTACCCAACATATTGGCATCCAATGTCGCTGCATGTACTATGTTACGTACCACCGTCGCAGGGCTAGTCAACCACAATTCCTGCTCCTTGCTCACGGGACATATCGACACCTTTCCGTTCAAAGGCTCCCGGACTATTCCACTGGCGAATGACGTAACTGCAGCATTCGCCACTCCTGCACGGACGCTCACTGTTGGCAACCTCACAATACGACCATCTAAATAACCTCGTCGTGAGTAATCGTTCACGAGTAACTCGCACATGGCCTTGGCAGTACCGTACGAAGTCTGAGGCATTACAGCAGTTAAATCATCGACAATCGGCGGCAGATCTCCTCCGAAAACACCAGCGGTACTAGCGAAAACGAATTTCGCATTGGGTGCTTTCCTTCGTACTGCATCTAGAAGTAGCCGTGTCGCATCCAAGTTTGCTTTCATTCCGAAGTCGAATTCAGCTTCTGCTTGACCACTGACGACGGCAGCAAGGTGAAATATGACATCACAATTGTTGTCAATGAGTTCTTCGGCAGCTGATGGTTTTGTCAAGTCGAGAGCAACTACTTTGACGAAGTTCTCTCTTCTAGCTGTAGGTGTGATCACATCGGTGAGAATTAATTCCGTCACATTGAGAGGACAAGGCGGCTGATTACTCAGCAAGGCATCAGCCACTCGAGAGCCGAGGAACCCTGCAGCACCAGTGACGACGACCTTCATGATTCACGTTTACAGATTCACTGCAGCTAGTATTGTTGCTTATCAATCAGATGTTTTGATTTTAATAAACAAATATTTGAACTCTGCCACAAGATAACGGTTTGAGTAGGTAATCACTGTGTTTGTAGATAACATTATTAAATAACAAATTGTTATATCGAATTAGTTGCTGTAATTTTGACATAAATATCAGCCTACCTACTATTTAGTGACTTAAAATCAAATATTACGAGTCGAAACAGTACTATACGGCGGTTGACAACACCAAACAATTTGCAACTACCTTCATAGATTCATAAAGAGCTCACAATACACCGGGACAGCAAAAATGTATAAATTAAGTATTTTTTAAAATTTATTTCTGTACAAATGATTTGTAATATCTATTATATAATACTAGCTTTCCGCCCGCGGCTTCGCCCGCTTGAAATTCGGTTATATCGGGCTTTTTAGATTTCCCCCGAGAATGTCATTTTTTTTTCAATAAAAGGTAGCCTATGTCCTTTCTCAGGGGCTAAAGATTGTCTGTGCCAAATTTCATCAAAATCGGTCGAGAGGTTTAAGCGGGAAAGCGTAACAGACTATAAGCGAATCCCACGCGGGCGAAGCCCTACTTAAATTTACTTTTTCGTTACATAAACAGCTTATATAATGCAACCATTCCTGTGACACACGCCTCCTCTCGGTGAGAGGGAGCGGGCCGTAATCTACCACGCAGAACCCAGTGCGGGTTGATAGATGTCACATGTCTTCGAAATTTTTGGCTCCAGGACATGCCAGTTTCCTCACAATGTCTTCCTTCACCGTTTTGAGAGCAGTGATAATGCAACTATTTACAGAAAATAAAGCGCCTGATGGGATTCAAAGGGATTGTAAGTCACACTAGGCTCCGGAGCTCTCCTTTCTTTGTTAATAAACATAAATCCCATCTTAAAACAATCCACAAATCTATTCAGAACATCTGTACTTGTTTCCTTATTGATACAATCCTGCTTCACCCCTTTCCACCCTCATCAATCATGCAGAAGGATCAGTGAGTCAGCACTTGTCATGTTTACATTCATTCGTCATTCGTTCATATTGTGACCTGAAAGGGTGGAGTGGGCTGAAATGAACCGTGAATATGTTCGAAGATTATTGGATAGTGCATCATGATTTCAGATTTATAAGTGATGTTATAGGTTTGAAAAATTATTGGTGGCCTAGTGATTAAAATACCAGCCTCTCAAGTATGAGTGTGCGGGTTCGATTCCAGGTCAGGCAAGTACCAATGTAACTTTTCTAAGTTATATGTACTTTCTAAGTATATCTTGGACACCAATGACTGATTATAAGGTGAAGGAAAACATCTTGAGGAAACCTGGACTTTAAGTCCGAAATCGCCAACCCGCATTGAGCAAGCGTATTGATTACGCTCAATCTTTCTCTGTATGAGAGGAGACCTGTGCCCAGCAGTGGGACGATAAAAATATTGTTGATGATGATGATGATGAATACATGAATATGGAAAAACTCAGTAGCAGCAACATTTTTAATTTGACCCACTAGGAATAATCCTGTATCGTGGGTGAGTATACAAATATTTAAATTTACATACTGAAATATCCAAACCTGGAGCAACTACCAGTAGGCAATACAAATATTTGTTCCGTGTTAACCGAACCCGCAACACTTATCAAAACAGTCGACCGCACATCCAATGTGTCACCCGTGGTGTCGTCAATAATGTACAAACGTCTGTGGCTTTTTTTTAAAATAGTTATAAACTAGTGCTTGACTGCAATCCCGCCTGATGGTAAGCAGTGATGCAATCATTGAGTGTAAAGCGCACTAGTTTAGTAAGCCTATTCACTTAAAAAACTTAGGAATAGGAAGGATGACGGCAGTTGAGCGAGGTGATGCAATGTTAAACCCAAGACCAACCCGACCAAACGATGCTGCGCTAGAGGGAGATTGATCTGGAGACTCTCCACGACCAAACTCCCGAGACAACAACATTTGGCGCATCGTACCCGCCACACATCGCAACACAACTGCTCAGACCCGTCCTCCGTACGGCTTCACCAGACATCATGCCGGAACACGACGAATCGCTTGGCGGCAAGACTTTGTCTGGTGGGTGGTAACTTCCGCCGGCAGCCGAAGTTATGGCCTACCACCGAGAAAATGTATGTATGTACAATGTATGTTTTGTTGTGTTGAATGTATTTTGTTCGATGTATGTTTTTTTTTGGTGTACAATAAAGAATAAAAAAAAAAGTAAAAATTAAAGGGAAAATTACCAATTTAACATACAAAGTTATTGAAGTATTTATAAAAGGATTTTTTCTGTGTCTATGTAAATGCTGGATGGGAGCCGACCCCAACGTAGTTAGAAAAAGGGTAGGCACAAATAAAAAAAGTTACTTTGATGATTATGTAAAATTTCATATTTTATTTAGTCATTTGGTTAACTAACCTCAATTATCCTTATGGGTCGGACTGGGTTTTCTTTACATATTGTATACATAAAAACTTTAAAGAGAGTAGAGCGACACAAAAAAAAACAATTTTTTAAGTAAAACAGTTTCCATTTAAAACTTCCATCTCTTTCGTACTTCGGAACGTATAGTGAAACACATGTCATTGGCAGCGTCAATGACGTACTTTAGCAAGTTTATTGCTTCCATTTCAATAACTCGAGCGACTGATATAACGTGATTGCCTGTTATTGCCCGTCCATATTACACTTATTACCGATAATAATAATCGCCGGGACTGATACTAATGACAAAGTTTTTAAAGCTTCCATGTTTCTTCATCATCAACTTTTATCGTCCCACTGTTGAGCACAGGTCTCCTCTCAAACAGAGACGGATTGAGCGTAATCACCACGCTTGCTCAAATCAAATCAAATCAAATCATTTATTTCAAATAAACCAGTTACAGGCACTTTTGAATTGTCAGAAGGTCGGTCAGTCAATAAGATGAAGCTAGTCGCTCAATGCGGGTTGGCGATTTCAGACTTAAAGTCGGTCCTCAAGATCTTTTCCTTCACCTTATAATCAGTCATTGGTGTCCAAGCTATACTTAGAATGAATCATGTTTCATAATGCAATGCGATAGAGATCTGAGCAGCGGTGGCCTACTGGTGGTCGTAGGTTTGAACCCCGTCACGCGCTTTACTTTGTATAAATTATTTTCATCAACACTGCTTTTAAAACAGTAAAAGCGGCATGTCCTAGAGCCAAAAACTACGAAGACATGTGACACTCCCCACGCACTCACTCTCACTGAGAGGACAAGGAGTTGGAGGTGTCCTAGGAGTGCGAACATTATTATATATAGGCTGGTTATGTAATGGGATTTGGTAACTATCTCACTACGAAAATTTTAATTTACACTATGGATTTCTCTTGTATCGTGGGTGCGTTTACAAACACCCCCAACCTCACCTCGCTCAACTGCCGTCTTCCTTCCTATTCATTAAGTTTTTTTAAAGTGATTGGGCATAATAAACTAGCGCGCTTTACCATCAAAGATTGCATCACTGCTTACCATCAGGCGGGATTGCAGTCAGACTCGGAACAACTATGTAATTGTAGGTCAGACAAATATTTGTTCCGTTCGGGAATCGAACTCGCGACACGCAGCGCAGCAGACAATAGCTTGACCACAGTGCTAACCGTGCAGTCAAAAATCCTTTTACGCGCCATGAATAAATTTCGTTTCAATTTATTTTGTGACATTTTTTTCTTAAATTTTATATAATTTTGACATTCGAAGAGTTCTGATTTTTAACATAACAAAAAATCTCTTATAAAGATTCCATTTTGAAATCTCTATGAAACTACATAATTACATATTATACTTGACGAACGTAACATTATTTAAAAGAAAACAAAAGCTACATTCACGACACAACAAAAACATAAATCTGAGTTAAAAAAGTAATCTCTTAAAAAAGGAACACACAATATATTTTTCACGTTAAGTTACGGGGTGAAACACCTGGAACTTGATGGGGTACATTTGCCGCGTTTACTTATTCATGTTTTGTCCTTGTCATTCCGTGAAAATACTGCTACGTAGTGGTGATTGGGTGCTCAGTTGCAACAACAACAATAACGTATAAGTTTTTGTGCAGGGATATTTTGGCGGGTGGCCAAAATTGGAACTTATGACACCATATTGTTTTAGGGCTGATTATTTAATAGTCAGATAACCTTTATTGCAAGCATTGGTGGGTTTATTTATAAACGATGATTAAAGTTAAGTGACGTGCAGGCGTTTAAAATGTGTGGTTAAAGAATCGCTAATCATAATTATGACTGACGTATTTTATACAACGTTATCTGTTCTATACGAAATCTGAATATAGTTTGTCGAGAATAAGCAACTGAATCGATTCCAATAATTTTTACACCATGTTATATTTTATCCCAAATATGTTTAAAAATTGTTGCAGTGTTGTTACCGAGGGCACATTATACAGTTCATAGTGGATCATAGTGCCATAGGGTCGCTGTCGAGGAGTGCCAGAAACTCCTCAGCGGCAGCGACCTTTGCCCTGCACATGGCGGTGCGCAGGGCTCGATGGGCCTCTCTGTACGCCCGGCGAAGACCGTCCTCTTCGCCGGGCCCCCTTACGGCGGGCCTCCTGCACCTCAGGTAGGCGCGCCGTGCAGCCATACTGGCGGCACGCAGGTGAGCGAGTTCTTGCGTCCACCAATATGTCTGCTTCCTCCGGCGGTAGCCCCGGGCCCTCGGCATGGCGGCGCTGCAGACCACTTCCAGGTCCTCAGCGAGTAGGTCTGCCATGCCGTCCGCGTCTCCAGTGAGGTGGGCCGGCGGTTCGGCCCACGCTCGGAATACCGTCGCCTCCTCGGTGACGTCCCTACGGAGGTGTGCCAGCGCCCACCTCGGGAATGAGGAGGCGCCTGTCGCGGGACCCAGGTGGAGCGGGGCCGCAGGGCCCGCCGTGGAGATCTCGAACCGGACGTACCTGTGATCCGAGATCTCCACCGCCGTCTCTACCCGCCAGTTCCGGATCCGGTTGGCCAGGGTCGAGGTAGCCAGGGTGACATCCACTATCGATTCACCCTGCCACCTCACGCACGTCGGGGTATTGCCCCGGTTGAGGACCTGGAGCCCCAAGCAGTGGGCCCATTCCACCAGGTCCTCACCGAAGACGTTCGTGACGGGAGACTCCCACGCACCATGCTTGGCGTTGAAGTCTCCCGCCACCAACACGGGGTGTGGAGCCGCCCTCTGGACCGCCACCTCGACAGCCGCCAGGAGGTGCTCAAAATCGGCCCGGCTGCGATTGCGGGAGAAGTAGGTGGAAATGACCACTAATCCCCCCCACTGCGCCGCCACAAACCCCAGACCCCTCTCCCTAAGAACGAGAAGGGGGCCAGTGCTCGCGGCGGGTCTTGCGATTGCAGCCAGGCCAACCGATGACCCCAGCCAACCGGCAGACGCCGGGATGAAGTATGGCTCTGCCACCACCGCCAGATCCGCCCCTCACTCCGCCATGTCCTGACACAACAGGTCCTGTGACGCGGCGCAGTGGTTGGCGTTGACTTATAAGACGACACCGATGGACCTACTAGGCATTAGCAGTGTCCATCGGTGTCCCCTCCGTTGCGGTGGTCGCAGAGCCTTCTGTTGCGGTGGCCGCAGGGCCGGCCGCCGGTGGTCCCGCTACAGGGTGGCCCCGAACCGGTGGCGTGTTGCAGGAGGAGTCGGCCATTTTGTGGCCGCTGGGTAGGCCCCTGTCCGCGCATAGCGCGCACTTTACAGGGGCCTTGCAGCCCACCGCCAAGTGGCCCTCCTGCCCGCACCGGTAGCACTGGCGGCTCCTGTCCTTAGTGGACGGGCAGAGCGCCGCAGTATGCCCCCTCTCGATGCACCTGCGGCAGCGCATGGGGCGCTGATCCAACAGGTGGATGGAGGCGGCGCTCCAGCCAACGTTCACCCTGCCCCTCTCCGCCAGCACTTTTGCGGCCTCTATGGGGCACGACACTCTAACAGAGCCCGTGCCCCGCGCTCCCAGCGCTATGGTGCCCACTCGAAATTGTTCGGGAGGGCACTTGGACACCTCTGCCAGGACCCCCTTTACTTCTTCGGGCGTGAGGGACTCGTCTAGCCCCCCTACGCGGATCTCCGCCATCTTGGTGGGCCGGGTTACCTCGGCCACCTCCCCGATCACCTCAACGAATTTCTTGGCCAAGGTGTCGGCCTGGGAGGGGGAGGTCTCTTTCGAGAGCTCCAATAGGACGGCTCCCGTCATCGACCTCCTGAGCTTACCCGACCCTATCCCGAGTTCGGCCAAATTAATGGCCGCCCTCGCCCTCCTAATGGTGTCCACGTAGGTGGCCTTCTTCTTGGTCTTTTTGACCACCGTTGTCCACGACTCCTTTTGCATGATTAGGGGTTGTTCCTCCCTCGAGCCCCCAGCAACCTGCTCCTTCGCGCGTGCCGGTCCAGGGGCAGGTCTTTCCTCTGCCCCTCGCGCCTTCGGCGTCTTCGGCTTTACCGCCTTGGCCTTCTTAGGCATGTTAGCCGGCCGCATAAGTGTCGCCGGCTCTGCGTCCCGCCTCTCCCTCTCTGGGGGATGGTTCGCCCGCCTGTCGGCCGCCAGGGAGGGACGGTAGGACCGCGCCGGCAGCAAGCGGCCGTCCTTCTCGAGGCCCTCCAGCTGCGAGCTGATGAACCCCCCAAAATGGTTCATCAGCTCGCGCTGAAGGACCTCCATGCCCCGAGCAAAGTCGTCCCGCGTTAAGCCCTCGGAAGGGGGCTGCGGGATCGGCTCTGGGATCAGCTGCTGGGGCCGCTTCTTTTTAGAGCGAGGGCTTTCTCCTTTCGAGAAAGCCCTACGCAGAGCAGCCACCTCTTTTTGGAGGGCCGCAAGCTATCCTTGCAGGCGCTTGTTGTTCGCCCTCAGCCTTCGCACCTCTTTCCGGGAAGCCAGGGATCTGACCGATTCAAGCATTTTGCTCGTAGCATCCCTGATCTCCCGGATGCAAGTCCCCTTGATGTTTTTGGACTTTTTGAGGACCCCCTCAATGGCTGCCACCCCCTCCTCAGCCTTCGACCTAAGGTCGCTGGGTGCAGCCATTGGGGGGCCACTCCCTCCGTCTCGTCCCGCAGGGTGGGATTCGTTGTCGGAGTCCGTCAGTGTAGATTCAGAGTCCGATGGCCCATCCCTGAGGAATTTTCTGGCCCGGGAGAGCCCCACCAAATGTTGGGACCCGCCACTGCCAGCACCCTTCCTCAGGATCTTGGGAGCCGGTCTATCCGGACTTCCGGACCCAGCTCCGTCACCTTCCGATGCACTGTTTGCCCAGCGCTTCCGTGAGGAACCGCTCCGGACAGACATTGCATCACTCTCCCTGTCGCTTGACGCCACTTTGACCGCCGACGATCGTGCGGTGGGCGTCTCGCTCCTATCCTCCTCATTCCTATCCGTATTGCCAATCAAGTCCTTCATGGCTTGCCTTAGGTCGTTGTTTTTTTGTTTTCCGGTCCGTTTTTGTTGTCGTTTTTTATTAAAATCCATAGAATTCCCACGAGAATTACCGGTTTGAAGTCCACACCGGGCAGAGCGTCGTACACCGGGTAAGCCTATATACTGTAGGGGGCGGCAGGTACCTACAGTGGGGAGCTCTAACGACTGGACATCCCCCAGCCATTCATCCTCTCGCCGAGCCCCCAAAACTTAGGATTAGATTGCACTTTCGACGGTTATTAGTCCGTCAGGTTCGCACGGTTATTAGTCCGTCAGGTTCGCAATAACCTAGAGACGGGATATGCCGCCCGTGGTTCGGCCGTTTTATAGAGGTGTCCCGTCGTGGCCCGGACAAATGCCCCGACAGCCCCCGGTTCCCTAAGGGATTACGGTGTGCGAGGGTTTTTATAGTGGTTTTCCTTCCACGCGACCCGGGCAAATACCCCGACGGTCCCCGGTCCCCGAAGGGATTACGTACACCGTAATCCCTTCGGGAATTGCTGATTGGGAATTGCTGGTAGTGCTGAAGTGGCTGGGGTACACCCCAGCCACTTCAGCACTCTGCTAAACAGAGTGGAAGCGGATGCATGCGAACCCCTATAGGCCAGGTTCCCATCAAAGACCATCAAAGATGATCGTTGATTGAAACCATGGCCCTTCCCCGTGTGAAGATTTGCCGCCAGGCCCAAGAGTACACCAGAACGCGGTGGGCAGTTGCGGCTGACGTTGCCCAGGGTGCGCCACGTGGGGCTCTTCGACTTGCACCCCGGTCACCGTTCCACCTAGTGTATGGTCTTTGAACATTATGGTCATCTTTGGGTATGCGGTCGCCACTCCAGAACCTTCGGTTCAACCAGCTCTCTGTTCTACGAGTAATGTGCCCTGCCCACTGCCACTTAAAATTGTCAATTCTTCCGCCTGTGTCGATTACATTAGTTTTTTTTTACGAATCTCTTCGTTTCTGATTCTATCACTATAGCCATATATGGAAACACCAAGTATAGCCCTATCGATTGCCTTTTGGATGACTTAAAACTACTAAAATATAATACAGACTTTGCCGCCGATTCTCTCGTTCACAAGCTATACTTTTATTAAGTCCAGTTCAACTTTTTCCAGTTTATTAAGAAAAGGGCAGAAAATTAAATATTAGTTTAGTGAAATTCAGTCCTGTCAGTGCTGTCCAATTTAGTCCTGTCAAATTAGGATACTCTATTGACATTTTAGACACGATTAAAAACATAGCGACCAGAAATATGTCGATTTATTAATATTTGTCATCTGTCCTTTTTTAATGAGTTAGAAGGAAAAAATATGCAGTTAACTTGAATTTAGTATAAATTGTGAACAAGAGAATCCGCACCATGTTCAAATACGATACATATATCATATAGTCAAGCATATTGTCATCAATCGCAGACCTAGGCTTTGGGGTGTTACTGAAGAAATCTCGATACTTTTGCAATATGGCACCCAACTTCATAACCTCAGTACCACATCCACAGATGTAGTGCTTCCGATCACACAACGAGAGAGTCTACTCATATTATCTCTTAGGTCTAACGGATTTCCTTTTTATTGCCACCTCACTAATTTAGAGCGAAATTCGGAAACAGAACTCCTTTTTATATGCTTTTTATTAGCTTCACTTGTATGTTTGCTTGCTTATTTGCTTGCTTGCTTGCTTCCTTGCTTGTTTGTTTGTTGGTCCGTCTCTAACTCTTTGGACTACGAGTGAGCGGCTCATTACTGTAAAATGTCCCACTGTTTTCAATACGTTCGTTGATTCTTTTTTTTTTAAAAAGAATATCGAACTAAAAAGTTGGAAATAAAAAATAATTTAAAAAAAAGCGTGAGGCGCTTAATATACAGAAATTATGGCACAAAGCCCCTCACGCTTTGTTTTATATTATTTTTAACTTTTTAGTCTGATATTCTTTAAAAGCATGTTTTTTAGTTTTTTAAACTATATTTTTATATGCTTTTTATTAGCTTCACTTGTATGTTTGCTTGCTTGCTTACTTGCTTGTTTGTTTGTTTGTCCGTCTCTAACTCTTTGGACTACGAGTCGGCGGCTCATTACAGTAAAATGTCCCCCCGTTTTCAACACGTTCGTTGGCCGAGCGGTATTAATTTGTGCAGGCAAAGTATTTAGTTTAGATTTAGTTACTTGGGTAACACATCATTACGAATTTTAGCACTTGCTATTCTGTCTGTTGGAGATCTAGAAAAGTTTGGTAAAAATAAATGAGCAGCTCTTAAGCGTTCGTGTTATCCTTATATTATTTAAAAAAAGAATATCGAACTAAAAGTTGATAATAAATATAGTTTAAAAAACTAAAAAAGCATGCTTTTAAAGAATATCAAACTAAAAAGTAAAAATAATTCTAAAATTTAATGAAACTTTTTTCTCATTTATACTAGTATTGTTTATGTACTATTGTCATAAATTAAATTTTAAAATTATTTTTAGCTTTTTAGTGTGATATTCTTTAAAAGCATGTGTTTTTAGCTTTTTAAACTATATTTTTACACATATAATCAAATAAAAGTTCGAGCAGTGTAGCTTTACAAACTACTGTGTTAATACAATGTTACTTAAATGTTTGAAACTGAGGTGAGCTCGAAGTTTTAACGACTACGTGGAACCGGCGCAGTCATTATGTGGTTGAATAAAACTAAGTTGTTTAGTGTTTTTAAATCACAGAAAGTTAAATTAACGAGTATTTAAGCTGTCCGAAGACATTTTTACGGCTATTGCATCTATGGCCATTTAAAATATCACAAAAAGTATATACACCAATGAACTGAATAACCTCCTCCTTTTTGAAGTCGATTAAAAAATGTCCAAATTCCCCGTTCAAATTCATATATGAATTTGAACGAGTAGAGACATTACCAATTTATTCCATAAGGTGTCTTATTGTGATTGGTACTGTTTACTTAAGACAGAATACACGCATGAGAGCAGCCGATAAATTAGTATCACAGTTTTTTTTTATTTAATTTTTTATAAGTTATAAACTAGCGCTTGACCGCAAGTAAGCGTACGTAACGTTTTTTAATGGTTTTCGAAGTGACTGAAGTCATTAGTTAGGCCAAATTGAAAATCTAACAAGGCGACAATTGTATGAGAGTTTTTAAACCTTATACTAACTCAATATGAAAAATGCGTATAAAATTCAATTTCTCTTTTTAATTGTATGCGCATGTGCGTGCAAGCCATGCGATGACAGCTTTAGTGGTGTAGCGGTAGCGAAAGCGGCCGTTGCGCAAGGAGGCGCGGTTTCTATCCCCGCGCAGTGCAAATATTTGTACGCATGAACATGAATATTTGCACTGGTCTGGTCGTGCCTTGGAAAGCACGTTAAGCCGTTGGTCCCGGTTGCCATACAAACATGTAATGGCAGTCGTTGTTGGAGACCTCTAAAGTCCAACAATTGGTCTAACTGCAATGTTTCTAACATTGCAGTTGGACCAATTGTTAGACTTATCGCCTTCGGGTTGTGGAAGTCAGACGGCAGTCGCTTTATGGAAAATATCGAAGTTTAACCAAAATCAGCAGTTAGACTGGTGAAGCGGACCCCAGACTCCAAGGCTGAAAAAGCTTTGGATGCGAATGGGATTAACGCTTAGATGATGATGAAAATGCGTGTGCGTGCGAACATGTACCGCATAAGGTACTACGTTCCTCACAGGGGTCGCATGACCACACAAGTTTTTAAACTAAAATAATACTAGTCCACCGTGCTAGTTAAATCATTAATATTTATAATTAATTCTTAGCTCTTTGCACAAACTCTTGAATATAATTAAGGGACATATAAAACACGGACCTTAAGAGCAAAGTTTCCCACGTGCTAATTGTTCAGTGGTGTCATTTAGGCCATGAAAGTACCTTGTCTCTTGAGATTTTGTACACACACTTTAAATGGACTTTGTATCACTGTTAAGGGAATTCTCAAAATTTTGAGCCAGACTTTAGGGCATTTTCAGATGTCTAAAGGGCTACATGTAAGGCGTAAGGCCCATAACTTAGTCTACAATGTTGCCACTGGTGGGTTATATAATCTAGGTATAAAATCCAGGTATATAATTTAGGTCTGATCTGATTATAAGGCGAAGGAAAACATATTGAGGAAACCTGGACTTTAAGTCTGAAATCGCCAACCCGCATTGAGCAAGCGTGGTGATTACGCTCAATCCTTCGCTGTATGAGAGGAGACCTGTGCCCAGCAGTGGGGCGATAAAAAAAAAGAAAAAAAGTTTGATGATGATGATGATATAATCTAGGCATATAAACCAGGTATAGACAACGAAGGACCACGCTCGGACAGGCCACGATCGGACGAAGCGTTTCGCCTCCTCTTTCATACTGCGTACATCGAGGGACTAGAACAATCTGCCAGCGGCGGTGTTTCCGTCGGACTACCATTTGGGTGTCTTCAAGGTTAGAGTGTATAGGCTCTTAATAAACTAGTGCGCTTTCAATTGATTTGAGTGATTTTTCGATTGCGTCACTTCACAAGATTTCAGCATATCGTGACGGGGTCCACGAAAACCTAATGGGTCAGGGTTGCGGGTTGGTTGAAAACGAAACCGTGCCCTAGTGCGCAACACCACACGCAAGTGAAGGAACAAGGGTAGGTTTTAGTCAGTAAAAGTCTGACTTCCGCCCCGCCCAGAGCGGGAGAGGTCATTTGATGATTTCCCATCCAGAAAGAAAGGGCAATTTTGTTTACAATTAAATACTATTTTTCATAAGCTCCGCTCCAATTGCTTGTAGGGTGATGTTATATAGCTTAAAGCCTTCCTGGATTAATCAGTTATCCATCGCTAAGATAATTTTTCAAATCGTAGAATAGCTCCTGTGATTAGCGAGTTTAAACAAACAAACTTTTCAGCTTTATATATTAGTATAGATTTGTGATCCACCGATGTCGGGAGCAGGGTCCAACCTACCAGGCTGTGGTTGGGGCTCTAGAGTCAGGAACCTCCTCATGATGCAGGTTTTATTATCTACCGTAAAATATATTAAAAAAAGAAAATAGTAGTTAAGTTTATATGTATTAAACATGACGCAGTCATACAAACACAAAAAAAAATAATAAGAAGTTTGTGGAAAATAAGCGTCTCATTCACAAACAGTTATCGCTGAAATGGATATTCTTTAATAGGGTATTCTAAGGGTAGGGTATGCTGAGCATACATTTCTTTTATTGCCAAAAGTTATATTTTTAATAGTATATAATCTTGATCCAGTTGACAGGGATGCGAATAATGAGAACATTAAAATCACTTGACCAAGACATTAAGACGTCATCAAACGAAGTATAACACAGAAGCAGACGCTTGTAAAGCCGGTACTTAAACCACAGAGAACACTAGAAAGAAGTTTAGATTTGATCAATACACAAGAAGGGGTTACAGAGATATGTAGTTATTTACTTTATATTAAAAATCAACAGCTAATATACAATGATACCCTAAACATTTTACTCGATGGTAGGCCATAATATCGGCTGCCGGCAGAAGTTACCACCTACCAGACAAAGTCTTGTCACCAAGCTATTCGTCGTGTTCCAGCATGATGTCTGCTGAAGCCGAGAGACGAAAAGTCCGTCCGAAGAGGACGCCAGAGGTCCTTCTCTCCCATCCTGGAGGAGGAGGATGGGTCAGAGCAGTTGTGTTGCAACCAAATTTTGTTGTGTCGGAAGTTTGGTCGTGGAGGGTCTCCAGATCAATCTCGTCGTGTTGTTGGGTTGCATCATCCCGCTCCCGCATTATCTCGCTTAAATGCCGTCTTCCTTCCTATTCACTCAGTTTTTTTTTTGAGTAAATAGGGTCTTAATAAACTGGCGCGCTTTACCATCAGCGATTGCATCACTGCTTACCATCATCCGGGATTACAGTCAAGCACTAGATTATTAATAAAAAAAAAGGTAACTTATGAAACCGGTGGCGAGATGAACTAGTCATGTACAGCGAAGATCGGTTCGAGTTCCGCGGAAAAGAACTTTTTAGAACGACTTGGAGGACGCCCTTGTCCAGCAGTAGGGGCGAATATGATAAACATAAGAAAAATCGGTTATGTGCAAGTCCAACTCGCGTAAGAGTAATACCGTATTATTATCTAAACAAAAACAAAAAAGAAGGAAATTTTTAGTAATTGTTGTTATAGAGGTTTAGCGGTACCTACAAAATGCCACATGGAACAACGCGTCATACTGACGTCACACGAATTCTACATCTCGCAATCAGAGTTTACCGTGCAACTAGCATACATACAACTTCCCAATTTCAAGCATTGGGCAAGTGCCCGCCAGACATAAAACCCGTCTGGTCGGAGGATCCTCCCTTTTCTAAGGAGGATGAGTGAACTTTACTCCCTGTTCCTCATAAATCCACAGAGAAAAAGAAATAAATTATCTGTGAAAATGTCAATTGTCCAGTTATTACGGTTCATGAGAAACAGACAGACAGACCAATAGACAGGAGTCTTAACAACAATCGACTACAATAGGCTGAATTGATTGAGTTATACAAAAATATGATGTGGTTACATTCTGCTTTCAATTTCGTTTTAGCGATACTTACCTACAACGCGTCATACTGACGTCACGTGAATCCTACATCTCGCAATCAGAGTTTACCACGCAACTAGTACACGTACAATTTCCAGACTTCAACCATCGGGCAATCGCTCGCTAGACACAACACCGGTCTGGTCGGAGGATCCTCCCTTTTCTATTATAGAAGAGTACAATTTACACCCTGTTTCTAATACCTCTATATCGCAATGACTTAACCTTCTATTAATCATTTTCTACTAACCCATATCGGTACATTAGCTGCCTATTCTCCTTCGAACGTAACTACCGCATTTATCGGATTTCCATTAATTAGCTAATAGATTTGCATAGCCGTAGGGTTAGCTCCGAGTTTAATTAATTAAGGTTCATTGCAACTGATTTGTTACTGTGGAACATTAACTTTGATTGGCTTTAAGGCTTCACGTGTTATGCACTTTGTGCTAGGAGCCAAGTATTGACGTAGAATGTTTCCATTGAAAATTATCGTTGCGTATGTAAATTGCCTCGTGAAACAAAGAAAAAGTATTTATTGTGATTAGCACAGGTAGCATATAAGACTAAACTGGACTAAGTCCGGATTTAAAAAAAGAATCAAACGATTAAAAAAAAATCACAACAAAGTGAAAAACCAATTAATTTCGAAAGTCGGTGTATTTTTATTTTTTGCCACCAAGTTTATTCCCCGCTTTGCCGCATTGCCCCGCGGTTTAGGTTTCGATATTTTTTTTTTATATGCTCCGTTCCTATTGGTCGTGCGTGAAGTTATATAGGCTCAAACCTTCCTGGGCTATTAAGCCTATCCAAAGCAAAAAGAAGTTTTTAAATCGGATCAGTAGCTTCTGAGATTAGCGCGTTCAAAGAAACAAACTTCAGCTTTATATATTAGTATATAGATTAGTTACTTCCTTATGAATTATTGTCGGAACTGGACCAAAGTGAAAAAGGACGACACTGGAAGCACCACTTTCAATAAAAAAAATAATCTTCAAAATCCATTCAGCCAATCGCAATTGCAGTAAGTCGCGGTCGATACACTATAGACCACCACTGCTCCTTTTTGCCCTTATCGGATTTTATTTGGGACATCTCCTTTTGCCCTTATCGCATTTTAGTTGGAACATGTCCTTTTGCCTTTATCGCATTTTATTTGAGACATGTCCTTTTGCCCTTATCGCATTTTAGTTGGGACATGTCCTTTTGCCCTTATTGCATTTTATTTGGGATATGTCCTTTTGCCCTTATCGCATTTTATTTGGGACATGCTCTTTTACCCTTATGGCGTTTTATTTGGGACATGTCTTTTTGTCCTTATCGCATTTTATTTGGGACATGCGCTTTTGCCCTTATGGCATTTTATTTGGGACATGTCTTTTTGTCCTTATCGCATTTTATTTGGGACATGTCCTTTTCGTCGTGGTGGCCCAGTGGTTAATACACCAGCCTCTCAAGTATGAATATGCGGGTTCGATTCCAGGTCATTCAAGTACCAATACTGATTACAAGCTTTCCGAAAGTTATATGTACTTTCTAAGTATATCTTGGACACCAATGACTGATTACAAGGTGAAGTGAAGGAAAACATCTTGAGGAAACCTGGACTTTCAGTCTGAAATCGCTAACCCGCATTGAGCAAGCGTGGTGATTACGCTCAATCCTTCTCTGTGAGAGAGGAGACCTGTGCCCAGCAGTGGGACGATAAAAAGGTTGATGATGTCTTTTTTTTCTATACATTTCTATCAGTCGTCATTTCGGTAGTCACCTCCTTTGTGAACATATCATCATTCATACATTCAAACCATCTTTTCTTTAGTCTTCATCTACTCTTATAGCCATTGACATTCATATTCAAAACTCATCTCACACCGCTCTCCAACAAAAAGATATTTTTGTTTGAATTCACAGAAATAACAAAACTCATTAAACAATGTTTTTGCGTAAAACAGAGCCCTCACAGGCTTTAACATTACCTAAGCCCTATTTAGTGCCATTACAGAGTGCTCTATTCATGTAAATGGGAGTCTATAATGGTCCCATTCAAAGCAGAGCGTGTTTAGCGCTCGTTTTGACGGCTCATAGAATTCTATTTGCAACGCATACAATGTTCTGGCGTCGACTGTACAAATGACGTTCTGTTTTAGATTGGTGAGTTATTTTCACGTTTATTTTGTTTTTTGTTATAACGAAAAAAAATGGGATGCATTACCTCTTGGGATCCTGTAGTAAAAGCTTCAAAATAAATCACATATAATTCATTCTCACTTTATTCTCACATTATGTTTTAAAACAAGACTCTATAAAGAAACAGTTATACAAATCACATCTTATAATTTCTTTTATATATATATATATATAAATATATTCAAATCATTCTTTGTCACAACATTTTTACTACAACTGAAACAACAAAACATTTTTCTCTTGTCTCCCGAATCTGTCTTCCAAACTTAAATATATTTAATTTCTTTATGTCACCAGCCAGAGACAATAATTAAATTCAACCTCATGAAAACCTATGAAATAGAACGAAAAAGATGCAATGCAATGCATTAAATTGAACAGTATGTGAGTAATGTAAAGATTATTAATAATGTATTGTTATAATTAATATAATATATTACTATACAATATGTAAAGAAAACCCTGTCCGATCCGTGAAGGTATTGTTAGGAATCGATAACTGATTCTACTAATGCCGACAAAGCCGGACAAAAGCTTAAAAAAAATCCCCCTAAAAAAATAAATATTATTTTGTAAAAAGAGGTAACATGTGCGGTAGGACACCCTTCCGCGGGCGACGGGGGGCAGGGCACACGACGGGTGGTCGAATCGCATAAGCGTACCGTCAAAATGGTGTAGTCACTTTTTTAAAAATTACCAAATTTCGGGGAAGTTGGAATTAATTCGCGGGAGAAAACGATTATTTTAAAATTCATTAGTATTGTGACTAACTACTTAAACTAAACTTAACTAGGTTCCTTAAAGAAGGAGAGATAGAGAAGAAGCTATCTGGTCAAGAAAAGCCAAAGACAGAGACGAGTGGAAAAAGCTGGAAGAGGCCTGTGTGTCACAGGACACGCTGATCACTGAACAGGATTATCAAAGTGTTAATTTGTAAATTAGGTTAAGTACTTAATGTTATTTCAGCAATGAAGGCTTATATAGTATTGTGACTATGATGATTACGTAAAATTTTATATTATATTTGGTCATGTGTTTACCTAACCTTTATTATCCTTTTGGGTTGGACAGGGTTTTCTTTACATATTGTATATATTACTCTTCATTTTGTTAAAGTTTCAGCGATTGGTATTATTGACTAAGATGACAGTTGATGCTACTAGCTTATGACATCTTTTTCATATTCTGTATTTGATTGTCATTATTTATCTACGATTCAAATAGTGACGTCAAAAATGACATGTTAAAGGGTAAAGACAGTTACATCAAAGTAAGCAGTTTGATTTTTTGGCGGAAAAGCTAAGATGAGTGTCACGCGCATTTTTCATTGGACTTTTAAAATTATTTATAGAGTCGTTTACTAAATAAAAGCGGGTGATTATGTAGTAAAAAGTGCATTCAGTTAATAATTCATAAAGAACATTGAAATATCGCAGCATAGTGGCCACATCATGACTTTGCCTCAAATCTCCCTCATAGACGGTTCACGCGGCCGTCTTTTTCAACTGTCATTGGCGATATCCGTCGTTATTATGAAATAAAATTTTCAAAGAATGTCTATAATTTGTTACACGTGTTATTGGCAAAATTGTGGTATCTATTCCACAGAGGCCATTGATTAAGAGTTGAGGTTGAATCTCAACACACAAAAGTGTGATGTGTGTGTGTGTAAAGTGTATAGTGTGTGGTGAAGCTGAATTCGTTTCTGAGTGTGTGTGTGTTTTAGGTGATACATCAGAATCAAAAAATAACTTCATTACAATAACATTATTTATTGTTCGAAATTATAACACTAATAACAACATATTTTTAGTTTACCTTGTCACTCAAAGTTTACTTATAGAATCCATTTGAAAATATTTATCTTAAAAATTGATCAGCTCGTTGACAGCTTGGTATCAAAATATGTCACACGACGAATATGAATATTTATTTTACTATAACTATAAACATACGTAAAGAAGACTACTCAAGAGGAGTTTGTAGAAATAGAGTGTATATACCATAGATATAGGAAGTAAAAAAAATCCTACATCTATGGTATATACTAACCTATATTTATAAGAAATAATATAGGTAAATATATATACGGTTTGATAGATCAGCTTGAGCTACGTTTGCTGGTTTTAGCTGTCATTCGTGGATCTTTGACAGCTTGGCAACCAGCCTTTCCAAGGAGTATTATATTATCTAATAAGTGGGATATGAAGATGAGATAAGCGGTCTATATTATAAACGGCTCTAGAGTGATAGTCGACGTGTGAGTCTCATCTTCTCTATATGTATAGTACATACCAGTAAAAAAGATTTAAAAATAGTAAAAAAAAATATTGTAAAGTTTCTTTTTGTTTTTAATAATTATAAATTAGTGCTTGACCGCAATCTCGCCTGATGGTAAGAAGTTGATGGTAAAGTGTGCTAGTTTATTAAGAGCCTATACACTCAAAAAAATCTGAATAAAGGGAGACGGCAGTTGAGCGAGGTGATGCAATGTTAAACCCAACAACACGACCAACGACGCTGCGCCAGATGGAGATTGATCTGGAGACCCTCCACGACCAAACTCCAACAGCATTTGGCGCACCGTACCCGGCACACATCGCAATACAACTGCTCAGACCCGTCCTCCGTAGGGCTTCACCAGACATCGTGCCGGAACACGACGAATCGCTTGGCGGCAAGACTTTGTCTGGTGAGTGGTAACGTCTGCCGGCAGCCGATGTAGTGGCCTTACACCGAAAAATGACAAGTTTTACTAAGATTATAAGGACTGACTGGACTCCAGATTCATACCATTACTACGGTTTTGTGGGGGGTTAGTCTCCTTTGATTCCCCACGTTTGATTGGCACATAATTTATTACACATAATTAATTCACAATTTTAACCTAATTTATTTGAATTACTCATTTTGTCGTAAATGTTGAGGTATATAAAATATTTTGGAGCCGTAATAAGAGACGACACGCGCCCCAAATGGCAAGATCGCCATGTCCCTACACTTTGTCATTTGGGGCGCTTGACGTAAACTAGTGTTATTTAAACAACTGAAGTCAATCGGTTTTATAAGAAAAATCTTACTTGCAAACTGCTTATGTGATACATAGGTATTTACATAGTGTAGTATTTTAGAAAATACTGGTAGTTGCATTTAGTTAGACAGAAAGCCACGGCGTGCCAAAGTCTCGGTGGTAGGCCATAACATCGGCTGCCAGCATAAGTTACCACCCACCAGACAAGGTCTTACCGCCAAGCGATTCGTCGTGTTCCAGCATGATGTCTGGTGAAGCCGTACGGAGGACGGGTCTAAGCAGTTGTGTTGGGATGTGTGCTGGGTACGATACGCCAAATATTTTTGTGTCGGGAGTTTGGTCGTGGAGAGTCTCCAGATCAATCTCCCTTAGGCGCAGCATCGTTGGTCGTGTTAGCCTTGGGTTTAATATTGCATCACCTCGCTCAACTGCCGTCATCCTTCGTATTCTTATTTTTTTTAAGTGAATAGGCTTAATAAACTAGTGCGCTTTACCATTGATTTGCGATTGCATCACTGCTTACCATCAGGCGGGATTGCAGTCAAACACTAGTTTATAATTATTTAAAAAAATAGTTAACCCCGACATAGTTGGAACAAGGCTAAGTAGAAAACGACCAGAAACTTTGGTACTTCCTGGTACCGTTAGTAATTAGTAGCGCAGAATCAGACTACTGTATGTGTTTATTTGAACAGCTGCAGAGGGCATTCGCGCTAAAATAATTCAACCGAAACAGAACTGCATCGCAACCAAACCAAAACTTTAGTTATGTTTCGTATCGCGCTGACATTTTGACAGATGGTTTAACCAAAACTGGTTCACAATTGGAACTGAATCTGTCAAATGAAAAAGTTGAAACAAAGCTAACTGTTTTGTGCAATTTGTCAAAGTTAGGTATGTCTAAACGATTGGTTTTACTTATAATTTATTTAGTTTTAGTTATTTTATCGGACGAAATGTATCATTCATAGATTGTCATTGCTCGTGCACAAAAATATAGTAAAATAGAGTACTCTTTATTATTAATACTATACATATAAATTATAGAACATAAACATGAAGATTTTAGAAACGGTGACACAATGGGTGGTCTTGTCGCTAAGAGCGATCTTTTACAGACAACTTTTGGGTGAAAAAGCAAGAAAATTAAGGAAGAAACAATATAGGTAGTCTACAATGTACTACTTACATAGATTATATAATAAATATGTAGGTACATAAAGTGTATCATTCTAGTTTTAAAATGTCACAACGCGTGAGAATAAGCGCCGTTTGCGGCAGAAAGACATAAGTTAGGACGGCACTTTGTGTAAACACATATACAAGAGTGTAACGTTCTTCCTAAATAAAGTCGCCTGGCACTTAGTGTTCTCGTTTGGGTTGGAGGAATTACATGTTTTAGAAATGTTTCTCGCGCGCTTTTTGTAGAATTGGTTGGATTATTGCCTACCTTATGAGCGGGCTTACAAACCTGAATTATTTAAAGCCTTCTGAAGCTTTAAATAGGTACACGTTTTATTCTGATTTTTGAGAAAAAAATGTATGTTGTTTTTATCGTTGACAAGAAATGAAGATCAGGTGGAAAATCTTTTCGTAGTATGTTTTCATTCTATCCCAGTATAATGTTATATACATAGTGGTGCTGAAAATACGACAATAAATGAAAACATGAACAATGCTGGTTCATAGGAATAATCCTAAACCATAGAAAAAAAAACGAGCATCAAAAATAAAAAAATAAAAATTTCTGACAAACTAAATCGCATAAACTTAAACAAACAACTTTTAAATTGTAAACGGAATTGAACATCCTTTAAAATATCGGTTCAATGACCTCCGATCAGCGGGCGACAGCGCGGTCCTGTATCGACTTGTTTTTTGGCGCCATTATTATTAAAGTTTAGTACCGCGGGATGCGGCGGTCATTAACCTGTAAGCGCTTCCTTATCAACATGTACATCATGTAGAAAATGTGAAAAATGAAAAATGGTTTCCTGTGACTAAACTAATGGATATATTTATATGATTTCTTATAGGTAGATTGAGAATGTGTTGAGGTACACGATGTTTAATTTATTGTCGTATTGTCAGCACCACTCTGTACATGTGAATATGTGTATGTATACATCTGTGAATGTTTGTTATATGAATTCTTAAAAATGGCTGAGAGATTCAGATGTAAGGGGCTTTGTAAAGGGAGGAAACGCCAGGGTGTCACCATTTTGTGGATTACCCTGAGGACACGGTGGAGCATACGGTGGAGGTCTGCCCAGCTTGGGTAGAGCACCGCCGTGTCCCAACACCCTCACGCCACTAGGCGCCGCAGGAAACGCCCTGGTCGGGAGACGACACCGAACTCCCAGCCACCGCAGGCGCGGGCCTGCGGGTGGTGAGCAATAGCAGCTCGCCGCCTGGTAAAGGCTAGGCCCGAGTGGACGGCGCATCGTGTTCCATGCGCGCCTCAAAGCGATGCCCATCGGTCTTTGTGGACCCCGTCACGACGCAGCACATCGTGACGGGATCCACGAAGACCGATGCCTTTTGGATCAGGGTTTGCTGGTTGGTTAAAACAGAAACCGGGGCCCTGGGCGTCGCACAGGCAAGTGAAGAAACACGGGTGGGTTTCAGTCGGTAAAAGTCTGATACGCCCTTCCGCTCCGCCGAGAGCGGGAGAAGTTATTTGATGATTTCCCATCCCAACAAGAAAAAAAAAAATGAAAATCCGCGACGTTCGTTTTGACGTGGGAATATGCATATTTGAAATAAATGCTTCGTCCGTGACAGGTGATATATCCTATGCATGGCGGCCATTTTGATAAAAAAAAATCTAAATGACCGCCATGCATGGGACCTAAGATAAATTAATAGCTGACATAAAAAAAAAATATATATATAATAGAATTAAACTCCGTGCACCTTCACGTTTCCAAAATATTAAAGTTCAAAGTTGTTCATGTGACCTCTATATGCTTTTAACTTGCTTACTGTAAGCTGGTTAAAAGCTAGAAAAGTTATTACTTACTGGTTACTAGCGGCGGCCCGCGACTTCTTTCGCATTTTTATGTGCTCCGCTCCTATTGGTCGCAGCGATGTTATATAGTTTTAAGCCTTCCTGGATTAATGGGCTATCCAAGCCAAAAAGAACTTTTCAAATCGGACCAGTAGTTCCTGAGATTAGCGCGTTCAAACATACTCTGCTGCTTTATATGTATACTAGCGGCCGCCAGCGACTTCGTTCGCGTGGAGTTAGTTATGCTCCGCTCCTATTGGTCGCACCCTGATGTTATATCTGCTGTTATATATAAAGTCTTCTTGGATTAATGGGCTATCCAAGGCAGAAAGAAGTTTTCAAATCGGGCCTGTAGTTCCTGAGATTAGCGCGTTCAAACAAATAAACAAACAAACTCTTCAGCTTTATATATTAGTATAGATGTTAGACATAATCACTAAATATTTATCTTAAAAATTGATCAGCTCGTTGACAGCCTGGTGTCAAAATATGTCACACGACGAATATGAATATTTATTTTACTATTTATAGAAACATACGTGAAGAAAACTACTCGAGAGGAGTTTGTAGCTAAGAAATAACATAGGTACTTACTTACACACGGTTTGAGACAGCCTCCGTGGCGTAGCGGTAGCGGACGCAGCCGCTGTGCAAGGTGGCGCGGGTTCGATCCCCGCACAGTGCAAGTATTTGTATGCATGAATATGAATATTTGAACTGGTCTGGTCGTGCCTCGGAAAGCACGTTAAGCCGTTGGTCCCGGTTGTCATACGAACATCTAGTGGCAGTCGTTACGGGTTGTTGGAGCCCTTAAAAGTCCAACAATTGGTCTAACTGCAATGCTTCGATGCCGCCTTCGGGTTGTGGAGGTCAGACGGCAGTCGCTTCACGGAAAATGTCGAAGTTTAGCCATATCAGCAGTTGGACTGGTAAAGCGGACCCCAGACTCTAAAGCTTAAAAGCAACGGATGCGACTGGGATTAACGCTGAGATGATAATAATGATGTTGTTTAATAATTTGGTTTTGTTTCCCGCACCTCGTCGCGGTGGGTATTGTAGTATGAGATCCAGTATAGATGTGGCGGCAACGTGCCAAGGGTTTTTTTTTTTAAATACAGTACTCCACACTTAGAGTTCGTCCTGTCTCGAGGGTGCGTTTACAAACATATAAACTCACACACACAAACAGCCAGACCCGGAACAACTACTTGTAGGTCATACAAATATTTGTTCCATGCGGGAATCGAACCCGCGACACGCAGTGCAGCAGTCAATAGCTTAACTACTGCGCTAACAGTGCAGATTCAAGTAGACTGTAATTAGGATAGGTAGCGATATATTAGAAACTAGCTTTCCGCCCACGGCTTCGCCCGCATGGAATTCGGTTATATCGCGCTTTTTATATTTCCCTGTGGAATATCATTTTTTTTTTCAATAAAAGTTAGCCTATGTCCTTTCTCAGGGTCTAAAGATTGTCTGTGCCAAATTTCATCAAAACCGGTTGAGAGGTTTAAGCGGGAAAGCGTAACAGACAGACAGACAGAGTTACTTTCGCATTTATAATATTAGTATGGATTATACGTAAATATGTGATGGAATGATGCTTTCGGAGTATGTACCTCCGATTAAGGTGCTAAAAGCGACAAACCACTTACCTTCAACCTTCAGATGCGGAGTTCGTAGACCACCAGACCAGATCACGAGAAGGCGCACGTCGATACCATTCACTGGCAGACTCCCTAGCTTTATTAATTTTTAATTTTGAGTCCTAAATCCCCCGGGGTCACTTTAAATACTTAAAACTTATTAAATTTTGTGATTATTAAAAGATCGTGGCCATGACTTTTTAGCTTGCCAGTTCGAAAGGAAGTATGCCCGCCATGTCGTTCGGTGGTCGGCAGAAGAACGTGGTCCCACTATAGCCGCGTTCCGTTTACTTAAAGTTTTTGGCAACGTTCACCGCCGATAAACACAAAAATTAGAGGAGATATTCAACAATGGACCTCTACCCATACTGTCTAGGTACGTATACATGTCATCATATCGACAGGTCCTATGCTTCAGCATCCACCAGATTATCCCGCTTTTCATATCATACCTTATTTTTTATTAGCCTACTTTTACATTAACCAGGATGAGTCAACCTTATTCAAGCTAAAAATGTGAAATACAAAACTGCAAAACAAAATGAATAGTTGTTCAAGCATTCTCAACTGACACTTATAAAAGTCAGCGATGTTGGTCTGTTTGCATAATTAACTTGAAAAGTTCTCGCCTGCAATGCAGTCCTCAGTCTGGGGACGCATTGTGAGAAGTTAAAGTGTCAACGTTGTTCAAATGCTTTTTAAAGCAGTTCATGGCTGATTTTGTGATTTAATTTGCTTATTCATTTTATGGTTATACTAGTGACTTGCATCTGAGGCCTTACTCTCTTACCACCACCTTCAACGGTAACTCAGGTTGTTATCAGCGTCAAAAGGGTGAATATCAAATGTTTTTGTTTTAACATTGAAAGTATTATTCACCCTTACGTTGTTGACACCACTACGATCAGGACGAAACGTTTCGCCTCGTCTTTTATACCGCTTACAGCGAGGGACAGGAACAATTTGCCAGCGGCGGTATTTCCGTCTGACTACAGTTTAAGTATCTTCAAGGCTAGGGCGGAATGATATAAACTAACGCGCTTTACCATCAACGACTATAACTCTGCTTACCATCAAGCGCGATTACGATGAAACACTAGTATAAAATATAAAAAAAAGTCCTGTGTACTTGTATCATTAGTCATTACGCTGCATTAATAAAGTATGTTTGACATTTACTTTTACATGTCATAGGAATACATTTTGCGAAATAAATTATTTAAATAATGGCAAAAACTCCATCAAAATAAGTTGGCTGTTTTATAAAATGATTTTCCTTTTATTGTTTACTAGCTTTCCGCCCGTGGCTTCGCCCGCGTGGATTTCCGTTATATAGCGCTTTTTAGATTTCCCTCAGGAATATCAATTTTTCGGGATTAAAAGTACCCTATTTTATTTAATCCGTACTTCTAACTTTACGTCTGCAAAATTTCAAAGCAATCGGTTCAGTAGTTACGGCGTGAAAGCGGAACAAAGAAACAAATTCACTTTCCCATTTATAATATTATTAAGGATGTCATGTAATGCAGCCTTCGGTTAGTGTTGGCGGTTGTTCAAGGGTCTATCGCTGACCCATATTGTTCGTATATAAGCACATAATTACAAATTTCCCCAGCGCCTATTAAGACTTAAGTTTAGGTCCCAAGAATGTATTCAACTACATAATAAACTCTAAACTGGCTAGCAAGCACTCTAGCTAAATTGAAAGTCCAAAGTTACGTTTATTTGCGGTAAACACGACGAGGAGGAAAAAGAACATAATCAGCCAATAATGGACACAGGCCTCTTCTCGGTGAGAAGGGCCGTAATCTACCACGCGGGCCCATAGATGTCACATGTCTTCGTTTGACTTTAGGACGATTTTCTCACGATGTTTTCCTTCACCATTTTGAGAGTAGTGGTGATGAAGTGATTTGTGACTGATATATACTGTGGCTGATATAGGCAACTAGCGACCTCTGTTGTCGAAGGGAGGTGATAGCATCAATGAACGAGTTTACGCATAATATTAGTAAGTGCTCAGCTTTCGACACCAGAGGCGCTGTATTATGAATGAAAACGGTTATAGTGTGGAGCTTGAGAACTGTAGTACCGCCTTTGAACGCCAGGGGCGCTGCTTTTATGAATGAATCACGATTATTTTTCAATGAAAATTGTAGTTGACCGCCTCTCGGCACTAGAGGCGGTAAGGTAGACACGTTTCGAATGTTCTAGAAACTCTCAGACCCGGAAGTTGAGTTAAAATATCGGTCTCTTCCGCCCTCATACTGTGGTAACGGCCCTTTTCTGCTTTCGAGACGCCGAGGGTGCGGGTGTGTTAGTATTAATCTCGTAAAATGTAACCGTGTTTTAGATTGTAAGACTGCACCGTGGCTATACTTGCCCGGATCCAAGGACTGTACACTTTTAAACCTGTGGAAATACCGATAATAAATCTGGTAGTAGTATCCGCCTGTTTTTCATTACTATTCAGTATTTCTTCTCATTTTATAATAAGGGAAGTCCGCTGTCCGCAACATGATTTATAGAATTTAAAGCGCCTGGTTGTGTTCGAACCTACGACCTACAAATTGGAAATCGCCGCCGATGCCACTAGGGTACACCTGCTCTTCCCAGAACGCGAACATTAAAAAGAAATAAGTTGAAGGAAAATATGCGTTATATTCACAACACAAACTGCTCATAGGTCAGCATAATGCTAAGATCCGATGTGAGCCGCAACGCTGGTTTCCACCGAGAGCCGGCTTTGACTTTATGACGTCAACAACATTTACGGTCGTCCTTGACTGGCAAGCCCCGTTTTTTTTTTTGTGATAACTATAAACTAGTGCTTGATTGCAATCCCGCCCGATGGTAAGCAATGATGCAATCGCTGATGGTAAAACAAGCTGTTTATTAGAGCCTTTACACAAAAAAAAAAACTGAGTGAATTGGAAGGACGACGGCATTTGAGCGAGCTAATGCAATGTTAACCCAAAAACACCACTAACTATGCTGCGCCAGACTGCGATTGATCAGGAGACCCTCCACGGTCAAACTCCCGACACAAGAACATTTTGGCGCATCGTACCCGGCCCACATCGCAACACTACTGCTCAAACCCGTCCTCCATACGGCTTCAACTTTCACTTTCTAATAAAGTTCCAATTTTCTCTAATACTAATTTACTCGGCGACCTTTCAGGCGGTCTCGTTCAAACTCACGGCTGAGTATTAATGGAATCACGACATCTGTAGCAATTATAGGAACTGGAGAATAGTCAGGATTCATCGAAGAATTATTTAGAAACTGCCGTTGGCGTCAGCTCTTTTGGTAATGTAATTGACTGGGAAAAGGGATTATCAGATGTATATTATTTCCTTCCTTTTTTAAACATTATAAACTAGTACTTGACCGCAATCCCATCTGATGGTAAGCAGTGATGTAATCGATGATCGCAAGGTGCGCTAGATTATTATAAGCCTATATACAATAGCCTTTAAGACACATAAGTTGTAAATATTTCTTAGTGTTATCTCTGAATCTTCTTCTCAGCCCATATACTCTTGGGGGAGGCCTTTGCCCAGCAGTGGACCTCCCACTGCTGGGCAAAGGCCTCCCCCAAGGCTTTGTTTCCATTAGGAGGTTTTGCCATAAACCCCGCGCTTGGCAGGCGGGTTGGGGATCGCAATATTTTTTTATTCCTCAGGAGAAGCCCTGCTGCTCGCTGCCCTGGTGTGAGTTCCCTTAGTCTCCTCTTACGACACCCAGGGGAGGATATGGGTTTATACTATTCTAAGAAATACGCTATCTCTGAATATGCACATAATAATGATCTTTTGTTTCGGTGATGTGAACAATGTTTCGTTCGTCCCGAGACTCTTTAGCTTAATATATTGTTCCACTTGCAGATACACAGCCTTCTCTTCGCGAGTGAATGACCTGTGTTCTACCACGCAGGCCCATTGCACGATGGTAGGTACATCACATGTTTTTTTTTTTTTATATACGTTATAAACTAGCGCTTGACCGCAATCCTGCCTGATGGTAAGCAGTGACGAAATCGTTGATGGTAAAGCGCACTAGTTTATTAAGAGCCTATTCACTCTAGCCTTGAAGACACTCAAATAGTAGTCCAACGGAAACACCGCCGCTGGCAAATTATTCCAGTCCCTCGATGTACGCGGTATAAAGGCGGAGGCGAAACGCTTCGTCCGGATCGTAGTGGTGTTAACAACGTAAGGGTGGAAACCAGCCGTACGACGGGTCGTCCGCTGGTGGAACGGAGATGGGGAAATTAAATCATGCAATTCCATCGCACACTCCCCGAAATGCATGTGTTGTGTCAATACATGTGTTCGATTTTATTTAGTTCTGGAACATTTCCTCCTCGTGATGTTTTCCTTTACCACTGTGAGAGCAGCGGTGGTGAAATTATTTACACTAAGGAAAACGCTTACCTGGATTCGATCCAACGATCTATACAACGTTATTTTTTTCTTCATACGAAACCTGAATATAGTTTGTTCAGAATAAGTAACTGAATCGATTCCAATAATGTTTACACCATGTTTATTTTTTTCCCAAATACATTTAGAAATTATTGCAGTGTGTTTACCGAGCGCGAAACGTAGTTTACATCATCGTCCGCGCAGCAACTGACGCCAGAGGTCAATGCACCGTTCGCCCGTTTAACCAGAGCGTGGACCATATTTTTGTTGGGACAGCCAAGTAGGATAACAAACTCATAACTTTGTGGTTTTTCATCATCATCATCATCATCGTCAACCTTCTTTTATCGTCCCATTGCCGGGCACAAGTCTCCTCTCATACAGAGAAAGATTGAGCGTAATTACCACGTTTGCTCAATGCGGGTTTTTCATGATATCTTTTTGAAACTTTGTACATCGATTCTTTACATAAAAATACTGGACACGTGTTCGGGTTTCGAATAAACAAAAAATAATGCTGTTTAACTCATTAGTTGGTCCCTTTACCATTGATCCACCACTGCTATTTCATACTCTCTAAGAAATATGTTTAATACTAGCTTTCCGCCCGCGGCTTCGCCCCCGTGGAGTTCGGTTATATCGCGCTTTTTAGATTTCCCTCGGGAACATCAAATTTTTCCGGGATAATAGGTAGCCTATGTTCTTTCTCAGGGTCTAAAGATTGTCTGTGCCAAATTTCATCAAAATCCGTTGAGAGGTTTAAGCGGGAAAGCGTAACAGACAGACAGACAGACAGATAGACAGACAGACAGAGTTACTTTCGCATTTATAATATTAGTATGGATGGATTAACCTCAAAACCTTTGTTTCTTTAGCAGTTCAACCTTCTTTTTTGTCTATTATTCATAGAACTGTTTGTATACCTTGGTAATAAAGAAAAGTGGTCTCGGACATCATCCGACCTTATTTAAGTTCGTGCCTTTTTTTCAAATAACGCTGAACCTTACCCATCCTTCTGTCAGCTCAGCACGTGACATCGGAAACTAATTTCATGGCGCAACGTGACAACCCGTTTTAACCCGTTTGTTTAACTATTTTCTACCTTAGCGAATTGCGTTTTTGCCAGATTTCGACGGTGATTCCTGGCACCCCCTGGGTGTCACGAAAAACAATTTTGTTATCCTGTTGGGATCACACATGGCTTTTGCTTTGTGTGTTTAAATTACTCGTGTCGTAAAGTAAATAATAATTTGTGTACACTACACAAATTATTATTTACTTTTATTTGGTAATCTTCGTTCAGGTTCGGTCGTCTTCGTTCGAGCAGTTTGAGAAATTTATGTGGCCCACCCAAATTACCTTTCTTTGATATTGGTCGACAAATTGTTGAGCTCAGTTTTGAGTTGAGGTGCACGGTTTCTGACAAATACTTGCACTGACTGGATAGGCCCACTTCAACCGTGTGGTTCGTCCTCATAAGACCATCTCATGCAGATTTACATGGTCTTCACATGATCTAATCAAAATTAGGTACGAAAAATTGAAGAGAACGTGGTTTTTGTGTTTGTTTCAGCGTTTCTTCTTAGACCACTCAGATGGAAATAACTTATCTCATCTAGTTTTCAAAATCTGATTGAAGAGGTTGGCAAAACCTATACTTTCTGTTACATAAAATTCTTCTATCACAGTGTTTGTTCTCGAACTCCTCCAAAACGGCTGAACTGGCTATACATTCGTTAGGCATAAGAATAATAATTATTCTTGTTTATTACGGAAACAATTATGGAACATCTGAAGCTAGGAACACGGTTACAAATGGGCCAAGAAATTCCACGATTACTCTTTTAGTCATAATTTACTTTTACTATTTTTTTTTATGAAATTAAAATAATTGTGGCGATAGGTTGACTCAGTGACTGAGCGATAGGTGCACGCTAGTTTCGGCGCGCGCCTCTGAGGCGATGCACGGGGTAGTTTAACACCCCACTACCCCGTGCAGGAGACGAGGCCCGG
Source organism: Sesamia nonagrioides (assembly GCA_017933935.1). Taxonomy (NCBI): domain Eukaryota; kingdom Metazoa; phylum Arthropoda; class Insecta; order Lepidoptera; family Noctuidae; genus Sesamia; species Sesamia nonagrioides. The sequence continues at coordinate 5,164,449 of JADWQK010000188.1, forward strand.
ACAGACCGGGCCAGCACGAGAGTGTGGGGCCGTGGAAGAATTTAGACTCCCACGGTCCCACGCGCGCTCGTGATAGAAGGAGCACCGGGGTGGTTTTAGTCAGTAAAAGTCTGACAGACCCCGTCGCCCATCCCAGGGCGGCGGACATCCTATGAGGATTTCCACCCCGAAAAAAAAAAGTGACTGAGCGATCGATTGCTGCGTTGCGTGTTGTGGGCACGATCTCGCATGGACCAAATATTTGTTTTACCTACAGCTGTTGCGGGTCTGGCCGTTAGTGGCTTCAAATGTTTGAAAGCATAAAGCGTACAACCCACGCTTTATGCTTGTCCACACTAGGAATTATCTCTGTATCGTGGGTAAAGTGTGAGAAGAAATCACATCATCCATACTAATATTATAAATGCGAAAGTAACTCTGTCTGTCTGTCTGTCGGCCTGTCTGTCTGTCTGTCTGTCTGTCTGTCTGTTACGCTTTCCCGCTTAAACCCCTCAACCGATTTTGATGAAATTTGGCACAGACAATCTTTAGACCCTGAGAAAGAACATAGGCTACCTTTTATCCCGGAAAAAATTGATGTTCCCGAGGGAAATCTAAAAAGCGCGATATAACCGAACTCCACGCACGCGGGCAAAGCCGCAGGCGGAAAGCTAGTTAGCCTATAATTTTCCCTATCCTGGGACACAGGCCTCCTCTCGGGTCCCCAGTCCGGGTTGGTAGATGGCACATGTCTGCGAAGTTTTGCTTTTAAAACATGTCGGTTTCCTCATGATGTTTTCCTTCACCGTTTTGAGAGCAGTGGTGATGAAATAATTTACACAAAGTAAAGCGCCTGGTGGGATTCGTTCTACGTCTTATAAGTCGCGGCCAATACCATTAGGCCACTTCTGTTTTTGAAGAGAAAAAGAAATATGTCAGTTTGAAACTAATCTAAAAAAAAAAAAAAACAAATTTAACTGAACAAAACTAAAACCAGGAAAAATTAAATAGCAGCAGTCATTTAGACGAAGAAAATTACTTTAGAACTACTTTTTCTACCTGAACAGCTGCGACCGTATCAAGTTGAAAATATTGGAAAAGAATCAACTGGTTCGTTTGCAATTTTAAGGTTGCTTACTCACGAGAGCGGAGCGAGAGAGATTTGCAGTGCTTGAAAAACATTTGCTGCTGGAACGTATGTAACAAGATTCCTTATACGGATATATGGACGAAATAGAGGCTAAGTTATCGGGTATTCTGATCTGGTATTCCGTGGGGTTCGTGGAGGTTTTCCAGCTTCAGCTGCAAAAATAATGAAGCAAAAGAATTGACAAAACCGACTTATTAATAAACATAATTTAGAAGAGACGAACTCACAACACAGCTTTATCGCGTTATCCATACTAATATTATAAATGCGAAAGTATCTCTGTCAGTCTGTCCGGCTTTCACGCCAATATTACTGGACCGATTGTAATGAAATTTGGTACACAGATAGTCTGGAGCCTGAGAAAGGACAAATGCTATAAAGCATCCCGCTATGATCAATAGGAGCAGAGCAGTAGCAGAAAATGTTGCGAAATGGGTGGTGTGGTGTTGGGAAATGTTGCGGTTGCGATTGCTCCCATTATTATTTCAGGCGCTTATTTTACATAAACTGAACTCCTGTAAACTGAAGTCCACGCGGACGGAGTCGCGGGCAACAGTTAGTTGGTTCATAAATTGAACCAACTCCTCTAAACGGTTGCCCACTTGGAGTAACAACCCCCATAGCCTACGCATTATTGTCCACTTGAAGTACTAAGTGCGGAAACGGAACTCTTAACATAAAAACATAGAAGAGTTGCTCACTTGGTACTACAACTGGTAGCAGCGGCCTGGTTACCGGAGCAAAACCCTGAAAAGTAGAGCTGTTTTGTCATTTAAGCATGCCTTCACTGTGGAACGGTAGTTAATTTTCATAACGTTCTGCCTTTGTAAACTGTCACACTGACACTGCTGTCACGAGAAACTCGCTCAAACTAGATCTGTGGGTGAGCTGAATGAGATAAAACTTCGATCAACCAGCAGATCAAATGTCGTAAAAGGAGCTGGATTATCCACACGCTCTGAAAGGATCCTGTACAAATACCAAGGCAAGCCCTAGGCTGGAATCCAGTCATCGCAGAAGCGAAGAACATAGGAAAGATCTGGAGTGAAATAAAACAGAAAGCTCAAGACCGAACGGGATGGCGGCGCACTGTGGCCCTCTGCCACATCAAGGGGACACAGGAACTGAAGTCATCATCATCATCATTACCAACCTTTTTATCGTCCCACTGCTGGTCACAGGATTCCTCCCATACAGAGAAAGATTACGCGTAATCACCACGGTTGTTCAATGCGGTTTCGCAAATTCCGACTTAAAGTAAAGGTTTCCTCAAGATGTTTTCCTTCACCTTTTAATCAGTCATTGGTGGCCAAGATATTACCTATAAAGCACATATAATTTAGAAAATTTACATTGGTACTTGCCTGACCCGGAATCGCACCCGTACACTCATACTTAAGAAGCTGGTGTTTTAACCACTAGGCCACTACGACTAATGAAGTCAAGTAAGTCGTAACTTACTACGAATCACTACGATCCGTCTTAGTGTAGTGACACATCTGCGGAACGTACAGGGCCGAAAGCTCAGCGGCTGAAGGGTCAGTCGCAATATTCAGTTGTCAGTCAAACCAAACGGTCAAAACACGGCGTCTTCTTCAGCGTTCTACGCGACGGAAAGTTATATGGCGTCATCGTCAGTCTGTCTGTGTCGACACTTTATGGTGTGCGGTTTTTGTGACGTACCTGAATCGCCCAGAAAAATGGATTTAATTAGAATATTAGCTATTATATAGAGGGCTTAGAAGACGTTGCCGCTCTTCGTTACCGCCACGCGCCACACGCCGAACGTTTAGCTACGCCCGTCGAACTTTCGGTCGCGTAACGCATCGCTCCGCCCGAAGTAAGGTTATGCCCTACGCCGAACGCGACGTAATTGCGGCTGATGTGTCATAGAGTACTTGAAATATACTGCGAGCGTATTTAGCCGAACTTTCGGCGCTGTACGTTCCGCAGATGTGTCGTGACACTACCGGGTCAACGGACGAAAACAGAAGACGATCACGCTTGTCGCTCCGCTTCAGGCAGTATCCGGGGCTTAGAGCGAACTATTATATATACTTATATATACATTTGGAACGTTTCCCTCGACTATAGAAAACTTTCAGCGGTTAGTTAACTTTTAACCTCGTTCGGAGTCAGTGTTTATAACTATATACTTTGTCCTTCTGCTATCGACAACGTATTATGGTCTGTTCTGAATTGAAGTTTCAGTTTTCTGTTTTGTTTTTAATTTTACCGTATTACTGTGCGACTTTCCAGGTTATTAAATTGAAAGTTCATTTAGGCTGGCTTCTAATATTGCACGCTGACATAGGGAAACGACGAATTAGAATTAGAATGTATTTTATATCTAAGACTAAGGAGAATTTGGAGCGCACATGGATCGATCAGAAGGGTGATTGCGTAAAACACTGTCAGTAGCAATGCGGACCCCAGACTCCAAAGCTGAAAAGGCTGCGGATGCAACTGGGATTAACGCTGGGATGATGATGACTATCAGTAGCAATGGATTTAATTTTGATAGTTCAACAATATTCATTGAGTAATTTGTGTTGTTGAGCAGATACTTTTTCCGAACATACGGAGCAATGGATTAGCAATATGCTTCAAAATGATTCCAACTAATAATAATAATGTGTTATGCAATTCGACAGCCTCCGTGGGTTGTATGCATCAATATGAATATTTGCACTGGCCTGGTCGTGCCTCGGAAAGCACGTTAAGCCGTTGGTCCCGTTTGCCCTATGAACATCTAGTGGCAGTCGTTATGGGTTGTTGGAGCCCTCAAAAGTCTAACAATTGGTCTATCAGCAATGCTTAGATATTGCCTTCGGGTTGTCAGGTCAGTCAGATGGCAGTTGCTTCATGGAAAATATCAAAGTTTAGCCAAAAATCAGCCGTTAGACTAATAAAGCGGACCACAGACTCCAAAGCTGAAAAGCTACGGATGAGACTGGGATTAACGCTGAGATGATGAATATGAATGTGTTAGGCAATTAGGGTGCAGGTGTCTGTTAGTCACTGTTGATTTTCTTGCAGCGGTATATACAATGCCACAACCAATACGGAGAGCACGTCATACTGACGCAACGAAAATTCTGTATCTCGCAAGCAGAGTTTTCTGCGCTCAACACGCCTGCCTGCGACGTGGAGGCCCCCTGCCATGATGGAAAACGATTTTTCCTGATTGGCCTGGGTTTTGGATGTTGTATCTATCCATACTAATATTATGAATGCGAACGTAACTCTGTCTGTCTGTCTTACGCTTTCTCGCTTAAACATCTGAGAAAGGACATAGTCTACATTTTATACCGGAAAAATTTGAAATTCCCGAGGGAAATCTAAAAAGCGCGATATAACCGAACTCCACGCGGGCGAAGCCGCGGGCGGAAAGCTAGTTATAAATAAAGTATTATTGAGTTAGTATCCCATAACACAAATCTCGAGCTTAGTTTGGGGCTAGCTCAATCTGTGTGATTTGTCTGTAAAAAAGAAAAAAAAATTGCATAAATAACATTTCCCCATTACAACTGTCAGGCAAGTACGTGATAGATGGTTTGTTAGACTTCAGGTTTATGTAGACCTGTAACGATTGCCTATGATCTTCAAATAACAGCTGCGGGAACAACTGTAAGACGGATTTGTATGAACATTTTGCTCTTAGATAGTTTATAACTGGATTACATAGTACTGTTTTCAGTAGTATTTTTGTTAATTTTTAGGTATTGGCATATTTTTTATTGTTTTTATTTTCATTGTGTTTAACTTAGTTAAGTTTTAAGATCCTCCTGTACAAGTCACAATAAATCTTCTTCTTTGTTTCTTTCTTTCCCTCTTCTTTAGGTTGTCGTGCAAAACCTCCGACATGTAAAGGCGAATTCATGTCTAAGAGTTGGTTTGAACTAGAATGTTCTATACCATACATTATATTGAAATTAAATCTTAAAAATATGAACCAAATGAGTTAGTGGATAATTGGCTAATTGTTGGAGACAAACCGTAGCACCGCTGCCCGACCGTACGACCACAGGAGGACGACAGCGGCGAGCGGGGACCGGGGGACGAGGGATCGGTTTCGCCGGTGGCCGCCGCCCGCCTGCAGCGACTCACTCGCCAAAAATCCACGGACCAAGCGCGCGTTCTTACCGTCCTTTATAAATACAAGCACCTATTAATGTCGATGACGATAAACTATTTACAAAACTTATATCTAAATATTCGCAATTTACACGCTTACAAAGAGTTGTAGCCTATATACAAAGATTTATTTATAATTGTAAAAACAAAACAAACAGATTCTATAATCATCTTTCTTGTGAAGAATTGCAAAATTCATTTAATTTTATTATACATACTGCACAGTTAGAAATGTTCCCAAATGAATACCTTATTTTGAAATCAGGTCATAAATTACCAAAGAAAAGTAAATTAATATCGTTGACCCCATTTCTAGATTCCAATGATATCTTGAGAGTAGGTGGTAGACTTGACAATTCACCGTATAGCTATTAACACAAAGCATCCTATATTATTATGCAGTAAACATCATTTAACAAAAATCATATTTCATATGCATCACTTGAAACTTTTACATGCTGGACCTCAGCTTTTGTTGTCCAACATTCGCCAAACATTTTGGCCATTGGGAGGAAGGAATCTGTCTAAGTCCACAACAAGAGGTTGTGTAAAATGTTTCAGATTTAAAGCCAGCAATGTTCAGCCCATAATGGGGCAGTTACCTGAATCTAGAACTACATTGGAATTCCCATTTTTACATTGTTCGGTGGACTATGCAGGCCCAGTTATGATAGCTAACCGTAAAGGTCGAGGTTGCCAACTAAATAAATCTTACCTGTCCATTTTTGTCTGCTTAGCTACAAAGGCCGTGCATTTGGAGCTTGTTACAGACCTTACGAAAGAAGGATTCATGGCCGCTCTAAATCGGTTTGTGGCTCGTCGAGGAAAGCCCCAAAGTATAACCTCCGACAACGGGACTAATTTTGTTGGTACATGTAACGAGTTGCATCGTTTCTTACAAGACTCAAATTCCCAAATTAGTTCCGAAGTGGCCCACGAAGGTATCGACTTTCTCTTAATTCCGAGCTACACCCCACATTTTAATGGTATGGCTGAATCTGCCGTTCGATCTACTAAATATCATCTTCGTAGGCTTCTCCAACTTACGCATTTCACTTATGAAGAAATGCACACTTGTCTGACTCAGGTGGAAGCCATTCTTAATTCACGTCCAATCACCGCCTTAAATTCCGATCCTACAGATCTCACACCTTTAACTCCCGCACACTTTCTAATAGGACGATCACTAGTGTCTATTCCTCATCCACAGCTGACAGAACGAATAATAAGCCTTGAAAGATACAAAAGGATCGAGTATATTAAACAACATTTCTGGAAGCGCTTCTCCAACGAGTACGTCACCACTTTGCAGCAAAAGACGAAGTGGCCTTCTGCATCTAGCGAACTGAAATTGGGTTCCTTAGTCCTCATAAAAGATAAGGCGCTACCTCCATTACGTTGGGCCCTGGGTCGCTGCGTGGCCGTTTACCCAGGAGCTCAGGATCAAATCGCTCGAGTCGCCGATATAAGGATCAAGGGAGGAACCATTATTCGAAGGGCGTTTAATAACATTTGTCCCCTTCCAGAATCTGCTTGTTGAATCAGCTGCCTACCTATTTCAACCCGGGGAGTATGTTGGAGACAAACCGTAGCACCGCTGCCCGACCGTACGACCACAGGAGGACGACAGCGGCGAGCGGGGACCGGGGGACGAGGGATCGGTTTCGCCGGTGGCCGCCGCCCGCCTGCAGCGACTCACTCGCCAAAAATCCACGGACCAAGCGCGCGTTCTTACCGTCCTTTATAAATACAAGCACCTATTATACAGTCCGCTATTTTATTTATAACAACGAGAATCCCCAACACTAATAGAAGGAACTTTAAAGTACAATTACAATGTTAGCGAATTATCTCGATAATTCAAAATGTCGACTATAGCAGAAAAAAAATTAGCAGTCGTGGGACTAATGGACAAAAGTGAAAAGTGAAATCACTGGAAAATCAAAATACACAAAAACCAAAAAACGATCACAGTGTCGAGTCAGTCACGCTCACATGAATTCAATGCTTTTTATCCGCCCAACAACACGGCTCAACGTCGCTAAACATGTTTTCACTTCAAAAATTTTAGAAAAAAGAAACAACCGACTTCCAAAAAAAAAAAAAAAACCGCGATAAAGTGAACAATAACTACATATTTTCGGAATTTTAGTTTTTTTGTCAATTTTTTTTTAAATTATCTTTTCCTTTTTTTTGAAAGCAGTTTACTTCATTGAACACCAAAACCATACATTAATTAAAAAGTACATACAACACTACGCTAAAATATAAATTACAGCTATATTACCCATACGGCACGGTGGCCTTGGCATTAGAAAAATTTCTAGTATAGCATTACCCGCATTTCTGTCCTCGGCCAATGGCACAAGTAACCTCGTTGGAAAAATTTTAAGCCCGTCTCTCTGCGACGTAGAGGTTACTGGCCTAACCAAGGCCAGTGATGCTTGGTGTGATGCTGCTGGTCCAAACAGTCACCCACCCCTGAACCTGGCTTCCCAGCGGCAGTGGGATGAGCCGCTCTGCATGCTGGTTCGAAACTATTTGTTAGAGTCAGCCGATAATAACGCGGAGCGGTCCCGACTTCTAGCTAGCTGCGAGCCAGAGTCAGGCTATTGGTTGAATGCAATCCCTTGCCCAAACGTGGGTACTCTTCTGGAGAGAATCACTTTTAGCCTGGCGGTGAGCCTTCGTATAGGGGCCAGGACTAATGAACCCCATCGTTGTCGGTGCGGAGGGGACGTCGATCACCTGGGCCACCACGGCCTGGCCTGCCGTCGTAGTGCTGGACGTTTTTCACGACACGCGGCTCTGAATGATGTCATACGTCGTGCTCTTGCCTCAGCAGGTGTGCCAGCTGTTCTCGAGCCTGCTGGTATTATTCGAGATGATGGCAAGAGGCCCGACGGCATGACACTCAATCCCTGGGAAAACGGGCGGTCGGTTGTATGGGATGCGACATGTGTAGATATCGTAGCTCAGTCCCACTTACCGGCGACCGCCCGCAGAGCCGGAGCTGCTGCAGCAGCTGCGGAGGTCATAAAGAGGCGCAAATATGCAGCGTTATCTGAGCCCTACATATTTGTGCCTTTCGCTGTGGAGACCCTAGGGCCCTGGGGCGCAGAGGCTCGACAATTTTTTAAAGAAATCTCCGCACGATTAATCGACGTATCAGGTGATCGGAGGGCTGGCGCGCATTTCGGTCAAAGGTTGAGTTTGGCGATTCAACGTGGGAACGCGGCCAGCCTTTTGGGCACCTTGCCCGGTGATCGCAGCGATCTGGGTTCAATTTTTTATATACTTTAAATTTAATTTGTAGTTAGTTTGTATTTTATGTCTTTTTAGCTTTAATTTATTCATAATTTAGTTTTAATTAATTTTAAATGTATTATCTTGTATTGTACGGCTTTAGATTTAAATTTTGTATGAATAATAAAATTTCCAAATATAAATTACAGATAATATTTACAATCTTATAAAAGTAAATATATAACAAGTTATTACATAAAAATTAAGTATAATAATAATAATAAAATTTATTTCAGGATTACTTCCATAATTTGTTTATAAAAAAAGCATTTTATTCTCTTTGTTGTTTTTTTTGGAAATCGTTTTTCTTTTTCGTAGAATGTTATATTTTTTCATTTTTTACGTGTGTAACATAAGTAAAATATTTGTATCCAGCTGCATCTTCATCTACACTGAACGTTCACCCCAATATAGTCAGGAAAGGCAAATGAGTTGTGAAAAACAAATGAAGCAATTGCGTTTACTCGTTATTTTGGTATAAAAGCCAAACAACTGAACCGATTTTCATAAAATTTCTGTGAGACCAAACTGAAAGTCTATCCTTTCACATAAAAAAAATGGAATTGGTTGGCGTGCTATTGAGTAATTCGTCCATTTCTCGAGCACATACTGCAAATTTAAGACTTATACGGCATTCTTATGGAAAAATTTTCTTTTTACTTCAACTTAAAATATGTCGAAGGTGCAAGTATGGCCATTTAAAAAAGTTTTCAGTCTGAAATAAGTTTCAATCTCTCAATTATCGTTGACTAGACTTTGAACGTTTTAAATTGTGAGGCCTTCTAATTGATCTTTTTCTTCTTCTTTAGCATATAGAGGTCCAAAGGCCTCCCCCAAGGCTTTCTACGGTGACCGGTCTTTCCGGCCTGTCCGCATCCATCGGCTTTCTACGACCTTCACCAGGTCATCGGTCCACCTTGTTGAGGGCTTTGTTACGTTGCGCCTTCCGGTACGTGGCCGCCACTCCAGAACCTTACTACCTCATCAGCCATCGCTTCTACGAGCAATGTGCCCCGCCCACCGCCATTTAATTTAAGCGACTCGAAGAGCTATGTCGGTGACTTTGGTTCTACAGCGGATCTTCTCATTTCTGACTCGATTACGCAGAGAAACTCCGAGCATAGCTCTTTCCATCGCCCTTTTTGTGACTCTGAGCCTTTACGAAATTCACCTTCACATACCTATAATTAATAAGCCGCTGTCAAGACCCATTCATGTGAAAGTCGACCCTAAAATTACGTACAGACCGATTGAATGAATAGAACAAGTGAGTGACTGACAATGAACGAATGATAAAAGAAAACAGACAACCCATTAAATTGAATTCAATATTGTTCATCGAACCGCTTATTGAGGAACAATATTGAATTGGTGAATGTGAAATGAATTAATATTTTGCGAAAATATATTATTCATAAAAACATTATTCGTTTCAGAGTAGATGGTTTCGTAGTATTGAAATAAATCAGTATAATCCAAAGAGGAGTTTTTGTTAAAATGTGGTTATTTATACACAATAACCTCATTTTGTTTACGGGTTTTGTTTTTATGGCCGATTTAACATCTGTAAAAGATCACACCGGAATATTTAATGAAGTTTTCTTTGGTTATCTACGCAATAAAAAAAGCTTCACAACTATGTATCTTGAAATATACTATTATGGAAACTACTTTTTCTGAGACTTACTGAAAGGATGAAAGTAAACGCGTAGCGATCATGTAAAGTGCTACGCTTCGCTTGCTATGCGACGTATTCATAGCAAAAAGCTACGCCGTAGATACTGCATCGCCCAGGCAAAGTGCTACGCTTCGCTTGCTACGCGACGTATTCGTAGCAAAAAGCTACGCCGTAGCTACTGCATAGCATAGACCATATCGGATTTTGTTTACAAAAGCATAGATGATTGCGGCGTTCCTGAATCAAATTTGTTGTAAATATAAACTATGTAAATATAAGTCGTTTCAAATATTCTATTAACATAACTATTGAACAGTCGATCGATTCGCCCAGTACAGCGCTGTAAATTTATGTTTGAGCTTCCTTTTACTGAAACACAATAATCAGTATGTTAAAACGTTAAACCTATAGCTCTGTGACGCCATTGTGCGCACAGAATTATTACAGCCAGCGGCGCATGAGTCGTTACCTACTCGGGATGTTCCTATTTTATAAATTTCATGTTTTAGAACAACCAACTAACCAAATATTTACAACCAGCACTGGGGCTCTAGCTGGAATAGGGTCTATGTCATTCCAATGCGTGGAGGACACTGCGCAGCATACGCTATCCGAGTGTGTAGCTTGGGAGGAGCAGCGCCGTGTCCTCACAAATGACGTAGGAGGCGACCTGACGCTGCCGGCAGTAGTGCGGAGGATGGTCGGTAGCGCAGAGTCGTGGGACGCGGTGGTGTCCTACTGCAAGAACATGATGTCGCAGAAGGAAGCTGCGGAACGGGAGAGGGAAATCTCAACTCCCTTTCCGGGCCGCAGAAGACGCACCGGGCGCCGAGGAAGGGCGGACGCCCTCTTCCGCCCCCCATGAATGGGTCCAGGAGCGAGGGAGATGGGGAAGTCCCCGCTCCGTATTCGATAGACCCCGAGGCGGAGGTGCGCGTGAGTGTTGGCGCCCGCCTCTAGACACACAGGGGGTGTTTAACACCCCACTACCCCGTGCAGAGGACAGAGCGGGCCAGCACGAGGGTGTGGGGCCGTGGAAGAATTTAGACTTCCGCGGCCCCACAAGCGCTCGTGATAGAAGAGACACCGGGGTAGTTTTAGTCAATAAGAGTCTGACAGACCCCGTCGCCCACCCCAGGACAGCGGACATCCAATGAGGATTTCGACCCCGGAAAAAAAAGGGTCTATGTCATTATGCTGAGCAATGACCGTTTTGCTTAAATGTGACTCATATTTTCTCTCAACTTGTTATTTTTTGTGTTCTTTTTCTGAGTAATTTTTACCTGGCTATTTTCTTTTTTTATTTACACACACCAACCATCACAAAAACATCACCCTTAAAATAACCTTTCCTATTAACATCTTTTCCGAATTTAAACCTTATTTAGGCTTGTGTTGATGCAGCACCGTCAAAGTTAAAAGCAATAGGGTCCTTAGTTAATTATTCAGGAATAATTCATAAAAGATAATTTGTTGGGACCGTGATAGCCGTGAAAGTAAATTCTAATTTTGTCAAGGCTTTTGCTGTTTGGACTTTATTTAGATATTTTCGTCATCTATTTTTGGATGTATAAAGGTGTTGTTTAATATTAAAATAGTCCCTGGAATTAAGCTTTATCATTTCCGCTCGCGGCTTTGCCCACTGGAATTCGGTTATATTGCGCTTTTTAGATTTCCCTCGGGAATGTCAAACTTTTCCGGGATAAATGTACTCTATTATTTAATCCGGACTACTAACTTTACGACTGCAAAATTTCAAAGCAATCGGTTTAGTAGTTACGGCGTGAAAACCGAACAAACAAACAAACAACTCACTTTCCGATTAATAATATTAGTAAGAATTTGATGTTAAACGTGGCACAAGGAGAAAGTTCCTGGAAGGATTTAGGGGTGAAGCTCTTTGCCCAGTAGTGCTCAGCCACTTCGCCAACCGTGGCATCTATTTTGATACTTGTGTGTATGTTTGGCTGTCAATGTTTGCCTCTTTAATTTTCTGTTGGGACATTAGGTTTGGTTACTTTTTAACTGGCTGTGGAAGCAGTGTTCCTTCTTGCAACCCCCGGCGCAGGTGTGAGATGAAACACCGGGGTGGTTTTTAGTCAGTAAAAGTCTGACTAACCTCGCCGCTGGCCAGGATGGCGGATATCCATGAGGATTTTCCACCCTGGGGAAAAAGACAGGTTAGTTTTTGACTACATTATTACGGAGGTCGGCTTACTCACTGTGTGTTATACGATCGACCAAATCTATACTTATATATAAAGCTGAAGAGTTTGTATGTTTGTTTCAACGCGCTAATCTCGGGAACTACTGGTCCGATTAGAAAAATTATTTTTGCGTTGGATAGCCCATTCATCCAGAAAGGCTTTAGGCTATATAATATCACGCTGCGACCAATAGGAGCGGAGCATAACTAACTCCACGCGAACGAAGTCGCTGGCGGCCGCTAGGTAGTAATATGTTTTAGTTAAAGAGAAATCTTTTTTAATATCCTAACTAAAATATATATATCATAAGTTCAAACCTCATATTCAAATCAGTGTTATAAGTGGAATAACTCAAAATTACAATAAAAATGTTCCACATAAAACTTGTCACTTCCACAACGATTCCATTACGTTTCTGATTTATTTGATACCACAAAATTGCAATTTAATAGCGTATTGCGGTGCGAACCATTTTAAATTGCAATTATCGTACTACCCACCTCAATTCGATTGAGAAAGATAAATTTATTGTTTTTTATTACTGATCTATAGTTTTATTTCTTTTAAATCATTTTGCACTTCCATTTCGATATATCTCGATGTTTACGATAGTGGATCGATAGGTCGAGGGTAGGATTTAAAAAATCCTTTATTTTTGTTAACGACCAGAAGTGGTATTCATTAATTTAGATAGAAACACAATAATAATCAATGAGCACACAACAATATATCAAACGATAGCCAGCAGCTCTTAAATAATATGGAAAATATAGGTCTCATAGAGTTTGCACGGTGTTACCGGTCTGAGTGTCCATTGTCGAAAGAGGGCGAGCGCTTTTTTTTTTTTAATATGGCAGGTCGTAGTTGACCTTGAGAGGTCAGGACTACTTAACCGGACTATCGAGGGCGAGCGCGAGTATACCGCGCCTTTTATAGTAAGCTTTGAGGTGGGGTACCGGTCTTCGCTATTTTTTTAATCGTAAATTTTCGATATATCACTGAAATGTATGTGATTTGTATATTTTTCCGGTGTAGCGGTCCAGAAAATCTTTAAAATGATGCCTCATTTATGTATATTGATAAAGTATGAAGAAAGTAATGACAAAAAAAGTTTTTTTTTTTTTAATAATTATAAACTAGTGCTTGACTGCAATCCCGCTTGATAGTAAGCTGTGATGCAATCGTTGATGGTAAAGCGCGCAAGTTAATTAAGCCTATTTACTTAAAAATCTTAGTGAGTAGGAAGGAAATCCCTTTTTGTCCCCTAATTCGCAACCAATCTTGACAAAACAGATATCTAATTACACAGAATTTGTCGGAGATTCAGCCTTGCGTAATTTAAATCATAAGTATAATTAATTTATCCAAAAAAAAAAATCCTAATAAAATATTTCCTCAATTTGTTTTATTTTGTGTTCGTGTTCTTTTTAATAAATAAATGTGGCTTTTTTTTCTCTATTTTGTCACTGATCACACAAAAAGGTACGGAAACAAAGGTTTAACCCTAAAATAAAGGTTCTCTTCTTGCACAAAGAACCAATATCACCCTCACTACACAACTGATTTCAGTCCAATAACCAAGTTTTCCTTTCTTTTCATTTGCCCGTATTTACTGTTGTACGCACTCAAAACATTCTCCAATAGGAACTATAATAGGGAAACTTTTCCAAATAGAACTGCTATCATGAATCAACCAGTCGATTGATCTCCTCCGCTCCACTGGCCTACGGTATCACGTGTTGAGGATAAAATGTTCCATTTGATCTCAGACAGTGCGATTCGGAAACGCCAATTTCCTATCACTCTGCCAAATGGATGTCCGATTCGTATCTTTGTTTATTTTGCGATTGTAATAGCCTGCTCAAACAAATATTTCTTTTGTGTATATAAAAGCCTTATTGTCTTGGTGACTAAATATTTTTGGATGTCAGATAGCGTGGCTATTAATTGTTGGCATTGTTTTGCTTCAAGAAAATGTATCCCAAATTTAAAAAAAAAAAAAACTTTCTGTGGTAGGCTATAACATCGGCTGCCGGTAGAAGTTATCACTCACCATATAAAGTCTTGCCGCTAAGCGATTCGTCGTGTTCTGGCATGATGTCTGATGAAGCCATACGGAGGCCGTGTCTGAGCAGTTGTGTTGCGATGTGTGTCGGGAGTTTGGTCGTGGAAGGTCTCCAAATCAATCTTCCTGTGGCGCAGCATCGTTGATCGTGTTGTTGGGTTTTGCATCACCTCGCTCAACTGCCGTCATCCTTCTTATTTACTTAGTTTTTTGAGTGAATAGGCTCTTAATAAACTAGCAGGGTTGCGGTGAAGCACTACAAGCACTCTTGATTCATCAGTGATCAACTTTGAAGTAAGACTTAATCTATGCTAATATTTATAGCTAAGAGTTTGTTTGATTGTTTGATCGAATTTGAACAATTCCTTTTGCTTTGGATAGCCCATTACGCCAGGAAGGCTTAAGGCTATATAACATTACGTTGCGACCAATAGGAGCGGAGCATAACTAACTCCAAGCGAACGAAGTCGCTGGCGGCCGCTGGTCCTATTATAAGCACGTCGTAAGTTTGTGAGGATGGATTTATGGAAAAATGTTACTCTTTTACGTAAAACCTTTCGAACAGATTTTAATGAACCTTTACAGTAATATTAGCTTATACATATTAATAACGCATAGGATACTTTTTAATTTTCATTTGCACGTGACCCAAACTTATGCGGATAAAACTGTGCACCGCTACTACTTATTTATACAGAAATTAGGCTGGAATATTTACAAGCATCCGTCTGCTAAACTTCATCTAAATCCGTTCAGTAGTTTTGCGTGAAAGCATATCAAACATATCTCTGTACAATCTTTCACGTTTATTTAGTAGATAGAAGAACAGTGGCTACCAACAAAATATCGTCAAATATAACTACTAAATGAGTAAGAGCAGTCAAATCGGTGTACCTAATACCACAATTTATTTCCTAGTTCTAACCTCACACCTGTACCATTGATATCTAGTTTACCAACGAAGCCTTTCACCGTATACTCATAAATACACCTTTTAGGTGCTTTCACGATTTAGATTAGGCAGTGTTAATCCTTCACTAGGAAACCGATATAGGGCGGATTAAGAAATCCAATTTGAACTCTCGTACGAAGACGTTTTCCTACTTAAATGTACTACATATTTGCGTCTCAATAGGAATGGATGTAAGAGCAGTGGTGACGGCATAGACTAACGGGTTGTAGAACGTTTGTTCGAATCTAGGTAGACGCTTCACTTTGTGTAAACAATTTAATCACCACTGCTCTCAAAATGGTGAAGTCTTGTTTGAAACATCGTGAGGAAATGTGCATGTTAATCTCTGATAACTTTTAATTAGTATTGTCCTTAATGGAATCACCGTTTTTACTTAATTTTAGATATTTTTTACCCATATACCCGTTTTATTTATTTCTGTTTTGGACACGAGCGACATAATTTGGAACTAAAATATACAATTTTACGTTTCATATTACGTTTCTTTTTTTACAAAACCACTAACTGTGAACTATCATTAAATTTAGAGGTATGAAGAGCGAGGTGTAAAGTTCACTCATCCTTCATAGAAAAGCTAGGATCCTCAGACGAGCAGGGTGATTGCGTAATACACTATCAGTAGCAATTCTTGATAAAAATGCTTGGCTAAATGCTAGTCCTGCTCCACAGCCACAGACAATTTTGTAGGTTTGGAAGAGATACCATTCCCCCTTTTTGTTGTTTTCCAAATATTCCTTTTTTATTTTTATTTATTTATTTCAAGTAAGCAAGTAATATAGTATTGTATAATGTAAAAGCACTTTTCAAGTTTGTGAATGTGAGGCACCATGGACTATGTTTTGTTTTTTTTTTTATATATATAACTTGTTTGACATTACGAGCATGGCAGTTGAGAGTTTGCCATGCTCACTCAAATGTCTTGCTGATGGTGGTGCGTGTTGTTGGGTCTTTTGGTTCCCTTCAAAATGGTTGAGCTAAGTGGGGTTGATGCGCGCGTCATGCTCGTGAACGGGGGCCGTCAGTGGAGATTGGGTCATCTCTTAGCTGCCAGAGGGCTTAATTAATTTTCTATCTTTTCATTAATTTTTATAATCGTACATTGTGCTTATATGAAATATGTAACGAAGACATGTAATCCATAATAGGATTTTAAAAGAGTGTCCATGGAGTTTCTTGCACGTTCCCCTCCATAGAGATCTACGCTTTGGAACGTGCAATTTAGCTTCACTTTTCTTGGACTGACCGACATTGACTATTCAAAAACACCAACTGCTGGTTAATTTGAAATAAACAGTTTTGATTTTGATTTTCAATGGGTTTCATTTTGACAATCCAACAACATTCATTGCATTATTTGCGTCGTTGAGCAGACACGTTTTCAAACATATGGAGCAATGGATTAGCAATATGCTTCGAAATGATTCCTGAAACTGATGGTAATAGCATGCTACGCAATTAGGGGGGGGGGGGGGGGGGGGTTGTGTCTAGCAGCCATTTGCCTAACGAGAGATGTTGGGAAGTTGTATATACTTATATCGTCGTCCTCCGTGGCGCAGCGGTCAACACGCCTGCCTGCGACGTGGAGGCCCCGAGTTCGATCCCCGGCCAGGTCATGATGGAAAACGATCTTTTTCTGATTGGCCTGGGTCTTGGATGTTTATCTATATATGTATCTATTATAAATATAGTATCGTTGAGTTAGTATCCCATAACACAAGTCTCGAATTTACTTTGGGGCTAGCTCAATCTGTGTGATTTGTCCGTATATATTTATTATTATTTATATGCTAGTTACACGGTAAACTCTACATGCGAGATGCAAGGTCTCTGTGACGTCAGGATGACGCGCTATTCCCATTCGTTTGTAGATACCGCTACTTAAATAACGCAAAACATTTATGCAATTCTGCAAACTGCTGAGAGTTGTTCAGTTGAGAAATATACACATACATCGAATTATGACGTCACGACTCAGTGAGTTAGCAACAGCTAACTACTCGCGTACCGCTGCATAATTCAATTAGTGCAGGTGCCGTAGAAGCTTCATTTTAATATAGCATACAGTACGTCAGTGATAACAAAACCGGTATAAACCGGCCTCGCAACTCCGTGTTTCGCTAAAGTTCATTTTAGATAATCTTGCGATACAGTTTGTTCACCCCTCCTACTGTATCCCAATATTCCCACACATTATCTGAAATGAACTTTAGACCAGCCTAAGATCAAGTGTTACCACTGACGCGTGCTCAGGCTGTCTTTATATTGTCTGTACTGGGACCGTCTTTTTTCCTCACTGTCATGACGTGCCCTTTACAAATATTGGTGACATGGGTCCTCTGCTAAGTGTATGAACTTAAATGTCATGCAGATTTGACGTATTACTTGCTATAATATTTACTGAATCTTGTTACAGTAATTTTTAGTAAAACATGTTTTAAACTACGTAGACTGCTAATGCATATAACAATTAAATACATCAATAAGCAACCATATTAATAATACCTACCCCCGAAATAATATTCCCGCATTTTCTACCTTCAACCTCATTTCCTGGTGGCTCATCCAATCAGCATTAAGGAATAGAGAACGAACAAAACTCAAAAAGTTTTTCCATTCACCCGTCACTATACTTTTGCTTTCTCTTCGTAACCCTAGTTTGTGAACAATATCAAGTAACCGAATTTCAAACCGCCACCGGCCGGTGAGCTTATCGGTAAGTCTATAGTGCTAAGTGAACATCTGGTGGAGGCCTCCACCCACTTCAGCACACAGCATCGCCTGAGGCCCTCTTGTAAGTCCAACGTCGTCATTATTTGGATGTGCTTGCTTGCGATTTCTCTCCATATTTCAATTTCAATATACCTAACTGTAGTGACACGTTTCAGTTGAAAATATAATATAGAAATTTGACAGATTGTTTTATAGCTCGATATGCTCTCGTTTCCACAAACCACAATAGGAAAAGAGTCTATTACGCTGGACAGATATATGTAAAATAAGTATGTAAAAGAAAAACATCGTGATTTGAGGCAGTTAAGGGAAATTTAGGTAGTTATACCGCTAATGTCAACAACATTAGCGGTATAACTGGTGGTGGCGGGTACGATGCGCCAAATGTTGTTGTCTCGGGAGTTTGGTCGGGGAGCGTCTCCAGATCAATCTCTCTCTGGCGCAGCATCGTTGGTCGTGTGTTGGATTTAACATTGCATCACTTCGCTCAACTGACGTTTTCTTTCCTATTCACTCAGTTTTTTTTTGAGTGAATAGGCTCTTAATAATAGTTTATTAAGAGCATAGAAACCTAGAGTCTTAGAGCTCCGCGCGCTGTAAACTGAAGTCCACGCGGACTGAGTCGCGGGCAACAGCTAGTCATAAATAAATGTTTATTTTAAGTTCTGTATATCTCATATAACGTTGCAACAACTATCTGGTTAAATAATGTTCGCTGGTCTAAACTTACGTAGTTTACGGTAATGTGAATAGTTTATATTTTACGAGAAAATTTATGCACAGGTAATTAAACTGGTTTCTCTAGTTTATAAGTAAGATTAAAACTTAGACGGCCTCGTGGGTTTAGTGCTTATATAACGGTCATCATCATCTCAACGTTTAACCCAGCACATCCGAAGCTTTTTTCAGCTTTGGAGCCTGGGTTCCGCTTTACCAGTCTAACTGCTGATTTTGGCTAAACTTCGATATTTTTCCGTAAAGCGACTGCCGTCTGACCTCCACAACCCGAAGGTGATATAGAAGCATTGCAGTTAGACCAATAGAATAGTGCTTATACATCGGTAGGTATTTTCTGTATATGCGAAAACTGTAACAGGTATCCAGTATTTTTTACTAAAGAAACGATAAATATCTAAATTAATTTATTTGAACTAGAAAGAATCAATAGATTTTGTATGTCAAAATTACATAAGACAATCCTCCAAAATGCTCTTCACCACTTCTAGTACTTTTTTACCTGGGAATAAGTGGCGTAACAAACTCCACGGGATCACAACTGTCTCTTCACTTAGAAGTACTTGATTCTATTGAAAAGCATGCAAAGTACATTACAAAATACAAAATTATTGTCATTGTTTCAGAACGCAATAATTAATTATTATTAATTATTTTGAAACCAATTATTTTATGCTAATTATTTCATTTGATCAGTGAACTGCATAATAGTTTGTAATCAATCAATTAAATGACACCAATTATTCTGTGCGGATCAAAATGTGTGTTAATATTTTCAATAGCCTTTGCCGCAATGCTGAAGTTTAGTTTTTGGTGTGTTTATTGGTTCAATCTGACTGATTACAATTTAAGTGTTTTCAAGGCTAGAGTGAATAGGCTCTTAATAAACTAGCACGCTTTGCCTTCAACGACTGCATCTCTGCTTACCATTAGGCAGGATTGCAGTGAAGCACTGCTCTATAAAAATATGGTTCCTCGGTGGTAGGCCATAATATTGGCAGCTGGCAGAAGTTATCACACACCAGACAAAGTCTTGCTGGCAAGCGATTCAACGTGTTCCGACATGATGTCTGGTGAAGCCTTACGGAGGACAGGTCTGAGCAGTTGTGTTGCGATGTGTGCCGGGTACAATGCATTAAATGTTGTTATGTCGGGTGTTTATGTATATCGACAGAATCCCGATCAACACTTCAACACACACAACACACACAACACACAACACACACAACACTTTCTAATTAATTAGAATACAGAGACGCTTCACCGAACCTGTCTTGATTTCTACGCAATGCCAACGGATTATGATGCAACGGACGTTGACGTGCAAAAGAACCCAGCAGAGCAAATTTTAAGTGCGTAACACACTACCAGTAGCAATGACAACATCGATTTGCGCAATGTCGTTGTGTAGATACATTTTCCAACATATGCATCAATGAATCCAATCATCCATATGTTGGAAAAATGTATCTAATCAATGGGGAAGAAAACGCAAAGCTATTTGCAGATGTCGCTGATGGCGTTTGACTCATAACAATTAGCTGTCGGTCGTATCACGTTTTATGTTGAGCTTTTTTTTTGTGTTTGACGAGTTTTTTTTTAGGTAAAGCAGAGCAATGTATTGTACATGGACTGTTTCAAGTTAAAAAAGGAGTTAAAAGTCTAGAGGAGCTTCAGTAAAAGGACGAAAAGTTGATCTAATTACCAGGCAAATAACAATGCCCAGACCAGACTTGTTAGTGTTTTATGTTACATTAATTTTGTATTAGGTTTAATGTGTCTTTAGTTATATTTAAGTAAATATTAATGTACTTATTATTGCCATATTTTGACAGTTTCAACCCTATTAACCTAAAATTATTAGGTATCCTGACTTGAATCGTATGACCGGAATTTTATCTTCGAGGTTCTTCAAGAACAAGAAATTCAAGAGAAAAAATTGATTTACCGCCCCCAGAAAGCTATAGAGACATCAACATAATCTTTATTGAAATCTATTTATATATTTGTTCTAAATTGAAATGCATATCTTTAGGGAAAGAGTGATTTCCATTATTATTGCAACAAATTGCTACACAACGCGGCATATTTTTTACATTTTTATAAACAACGTAAACTCGAACAAATTACAATGGGTTTTGATAGTTTATTTGGGTCAAACGATATCAGCGCCTCTAGTGGCGTGATTTGTCAGTTTTCTTCCCCATTAGAATCATTTTGAAGCATATTGCTGACACATAATTATTGAAGCATATTATTGAACACACTGTCAATACTACATACATAATTAAAAAAAAAAAACAACATCAACAAACCCGTTCTTTTTACGAAACTTACGTCATATAACCACGTAGTTTGATTTACATAGTAATCCAATTTTAAAGAGTCGTACTACCGACCCGATATTCTATTGGTTCCCGATAGTAAACTGGTCGATCGTAACCCGAATCCAATTTTCTTAGCCGTTCACTCTGATCTTACTGCTGTAACTGGGAACGGGTTAAGGAAATGTAGATGCCAAACTATTTAATGTATCGATATTAATATTACTCATTTTCACAATAAATGAGTTTGAGTTTGGGATTTATTGGAAAAGTTGCAATACTCATTAGGAAAGTAATTAGCCGACGATTCTTATGCTGTGGCGTTT
This sequence comes from Sesamia nonagrioides, assembly GCA_017933935.1. Taxonomy (NCBI): domain Eukaryota; kingdom Metazoa; phylum Arthropoda; class Insecta; order Lepidoptera; family Noctuidae; genus Sesamia; species Sesamia nonagrioides. The sequence goes on from JADWQK010000188.1 coordinate 5,186,059, forward strand.
AAGGAAGCTATGTCTTGAAGCTCACTAGAAGTAGCGAGCAGCGAGATTGGAAGAGAAGGAGGTCTGGTGCTGCACATCCCCATCTTATTTGAAGTTAAACAAAAACAGCTTTATTTCTATAAAAATTACGTTGATTTCTAAGTGACTATCTGCCAGAGCTGCGAATTGTTCGAAAGAGATACCGTCGCCCTGGCACACACACAAGTGAAGAAACATGGGTGGGTTTTACTGAGGTGGGTTTTACTGAGGTGGGTTTTACTCAGGTGGGTTTTACACAGGTGGGTTTTAAAAGTCTTACACGCCCTTCTGCTCTGCCCAGAGCGGGAGAGGTTTCTTTTTGTAATTATAAACTAGTGCTTGACTGTAATCCAGTGATGCAATCGTTGATCGTAAAGCGCGCTAGTTTAAACCAAATCACTCAAAAAAACTGAGTGAATAGGTAGGAAGACGAGACAAGTGATGCAATCTTAACCCAACAACACGATCAACGATGCTGCGCCAGAGGGAGTTTGATCTGGAGACCCTTCACGACCAAACTCCCGACACAACAACATTTGGTGCATCGTACCCGGCACACATCGCAACACAACTGCTGAGACCCGTCCTCCGTACGGCGTCACCAGACATCATGCCGAAACACGACGAATCGCTTGGCGGCATGACTTTGTCTGGTGGGTGGTAACTACTGCCGGCAACCGATGTTATGGCCTGCCACGTTCATTACATGATTTCCATATCTGAAAAAACAAAACCTAGCACTATTAGAAAAAGTTATGAAATTGTTTAAGGTTATTAAAGGTTTTTTTGACAGATTGGGATTGTGACATAAATAGAGACTTTCTTAAAACGACGAGAATTTGACAATACGGTTGGTGCAGTGGCTGAGCGATTTGACTGCTGCGCTGCGTGTCGCGGCTTCGATTCCCGCACAGATCAAATATTTATATGGCCTACAACAGGTAGTTCTTCCAGGTCTGGCTGTTTGTGTATGTGACTGAATATTGAACTTTAAATGTTTGTAAACGCACCCACGGTACAGGAGTGATTCCTAGAGTGGGGCAACGTTAAAAATAAAATTGCCCCCCATATTAAAAGATAATATATGCCGATCTCAAATAAAATGTGAATAAAATGTGTGTGTGTGTGTGCGTGTGATGTGTGTGTGTGTTTTCTCGGTGGTAGGTCATAACATCGGCTGCTGGCGGAAGTTACCACCCACCAGACAAAGTCTTGCCGCCAAGCGATTCGTCGTGTTCTGGCATGGTGTCTGGCGAAGCCGTACGCAGGACGGGTCTGAGCAGTTGTGTTGCGATGTGTGGCGGGTACGATGCGCCAAATGTTGTTGTCTCGGGAGTTTGGTCGTGGAGAGTCTCCAGATCAATCTCCCTCTAGCGCAGCATCGTTTGGTTGTGTTGGTCTTGGGTTTAACATTGCATCACCTCGTTCAACTGCCGTCATCCTTCCTATTCCTAAGTTTTTTAAGTGAATAGGCTTAATAAACTAGTGCGCTTTACACTCAACGATTGCATTACTGCTTACCATCAGGCGGGATTGCAGTCAAGCACTAGTTTATAATTATTAAAAAAAAAAAAAATAATGGGTCAAGGGAAGGAATGAAAATGATGACGTTTAAGATATTTTTACCCGACTGCCAGGAAAGGTTATGTTTTTAGCGCATTTCTTGTATTTAATATTCTTTATTACCTTGTAACTCCAGAAACGCTAAACAGATTTGTGCTATTGCTAGATTTGTCCTAATAGCCCAAGTGTTCTTAGATAGACATTAAAAAAAAACAAAATGGCGAATGTTTGACGCCATATTGTGAGGTAAAAAAAGAAAAGGATCTACCAAGCATATCGAGTGGGGAATCAAAATGAAGGATTTCAAACACTGATTATAAATATTTTATATACACTATTAATAAATAAGAAAACTAAAAAGATAGAAATAAAAAGAAATATTTACAAACAAAAAACCCGCCTGCATAAAAATATATCGAACTGAAAAGGCAGAAACAAATTGAACAATCGCAGTTGGGGGACTGTTCTATGGAACACAATTTGTTACCTATGGTAATTTGATTCTAGTGCAAGTTGTTCTAAAACTTGGAGTAATCCCTTCATTGATATTCAGTGGTTAGAAAGTTAGCAAGGCCGTGATTTAATTCAACTTGTATTGTTTCTTGTTTAGTGAGCCAGACCGAGGTGTCGCGTTGATGCGGTTATGTTCGACAGGAGCTCCTGAATATTAATTGGTATGAAGATATTTATTTATTTTTACATTTTAAGGAAACTTAAAGCTTGCAATATATACAGGTAGAATATAATTACTAAAAGAAGGCCATTTAAAAGTTTCCACGGACAATATAAGGTTAGCACAAGATACAGTAACAGGTACAGCACAGGACAGTAAAGTGAAATCAAGAACAAATAAGCACTCGGAGAGTAGGTATTTAGTAAATTATATCGGCTTCTTCTCGTATCTAAAAATAGAAATTGTTTATTTGTAGGTAAATAATATATATATAAGCTCTTTCCATTGCCCTTTGTGTGACTCTGAGCCTTCGTATGAGGCCCATTGTGAGCGACCACGTTTCAGTTCCGAAAGTCATCACTGGCAACACATACTGGTCAAAGACTAGACACGTCTTGAGACACTGTGGTATCTTGGATGACGAGAAGATGTAGCGTAGCTTCCCGAACGCTGCCCAGCCGAGCTGGATCCGACGAGACACCTCTTTCTGGAAGTTGGACCTACCTAGTTGGACTGTTTGTCCCAGGTATATATACTCTTCAACAACTTTTAGTGCAGAGCAACCGAGTAGAATTGGCGGCCACGTACTGAAAGATGCAGCGTAGGGCGGCCCCCAACAAGGTGGACCGAAGACCTGGTGAAGGTCGCGGGAAGCCGATGGAAGCGGGCAGGGCAAGATCGGTCAGCGTGGAAAGCCTTGCGGGGGGGCCTTTGTCCAGCAGTGGACATCTACAGACTGAAGAAGAAGATATAAATAAGTATGTAAGTAATGTATGTATAGAATAGCTATTTCGGTAATACTTAGAGTTAGTTTTTTTCTTTACATATTCAGCCTATAATTTTCCCACTCCTGGAATACAGGCCTCCCCTCGATGAGAGGGAGTAGTAGGTCTTTTTTTTTTTGGTGTGGATGGGTAATCACAAGGAAGGAAGGAAGGGCGGAAGGGCGTGTCAGACTGTTACTGACTAAAACCCACCCGTGTACTTTCACTTGTTTGTGCGCCAGGGCCACGGTTTCTCTTTTGACTAACCCGCAACCCTGAGCCAGGAATCGGTGTTCGTGGACCCCGTCACGATGTGCTCATATCTCTAGCAAGCAAAGGAGAGTGTACGAGGGAATTGCGTGACTTAATTCCGCCCATCTCCATTCTATTATCGGACGACCCGTCGTACGGTGAGTATCCACCCTTACGTTGTTAACACCACTACGTTCCGGAGGAAGCGTTTTGTCTCGTCTTTTATACTGCGTATATCGAGGGACTGGAACAATTTGCCCGCAGCGGTGTTTCCGTCTAACTACAATTTAAAATTTACAAATTTAAGTGTCTTTAAGGCGTAAATAGGCTCTTAATAAATTGGCGAGCTTTATCATAAAAGATTGCATCACTGTTTACCATCAGGCAGGATTGAGATCATGCACTAGTTTACAATTATAAGAAAAAAAAAATGACCACAATCAACAATTATAAAAATACAGAAAAATCAATCAGAAATTCCTACACGAGGCCAAAAGGCTCCTGTCGCAGGATGAAGCTATGAAACTTAAAAAAATGTCGCAGCGCTGGTGTTCTGATAGTAGTGAAAAATTGTAGTAAAAGTATCTACATAATATAATCAAATACAACTTAAGTAACTGAAAATAAGTAATATTAATTGAAAGCACACCATTTCGTGAAGAAAACACGAAGTAAGCTCTCCAAAGCCTAGAGCACAGGCGTAGAGTAGCCAGCCTTTCGGTGTTCTATAGGATGCATTTCGGGGAGTGTGCGATGGAATTGCATGATTTAATTCCCCATCTCCGTTCCACCAGCGGACGACCCGTCGTACGGCTGGTTTCCACCCTTACGTTGTTAACACCACTACGATCCGGACGAAGCGTTTCGCCTCCTCCTTTATACCGTGTACATCGAGGGACTGGAATAGTTTGCCAGCGGCGGTGTTTTCGTCGGACTACAATTTGAGTGTCTTCAAGGCTAGAGTGAATAGGCTCTTAATAAACTAGTGCGCTTTACCATCAAAGATTGCGTCTCTGCTTACCATCAGGCAGGATTGCGGTCAAGCGCTAGTTTATAATACTCGTATAGATAAATGTAAAACTAAACATAGCTACAATAACCAACAGAAAACATTTTTCCATCAGTCTGTCTGTAAAGATAAGAAGTCCACGAAATAAAACAAAGGGCTATCATTAACAGCACACTTCACTTCGTAATTGCCTCCAGTGATCGAGACGTGAAACAAATTCGATGAACCAGTGAGACGTGACTGATAAGTAATGAATTCTGTCTAAGCTCCTCGACAAATTCGAAATAGTTATTCATTCGTCAAAGTTTCTTGCTTAACTTATGGCCCGTCTACACGCACCGTCTTGTCTGCACAGTCCAGGCCTTTGCAGTCATGACTGTACACAAAGACGGAACACAGTATAGTGGCCACACGTGCTGGTAAGCTCGTGCAAAATGGACTGTGCAGTCCTAGTTGTGTTTTGAGAGCTCGTGTAAATACCTAATAGAATAATACATAGGTACCTCTTTTAACTTTTCAATCATTAAATTATATTCTTAATTGTTTTTGTTTCTATCTGAGTATTCTTTGCTTTTTATTTCCCACAGCGCTGGCAACGAGTGTACCGACCGCCTTCAGCTTTTGGGAGTTGAGATTTCCTCGAAACTAAACTTTGGGCGGTTCATAGAGTCCAAGGCCAAGATGGCTGCCAGGAAACTTGGCGTTATCGCAAAGGTCCGGCGGTACTTCACACCAGAGCAGTTTCTAATGATGTACAAAGCACAGGTCCGTTCGTGTGTGGAGTACTGCAACCACATTTGGGTTGGTGCTGCTAAGTGTCACCTGGTTACTTTGGATTCAGTGGAGAGGCGGGCGAAGAGGCTGATTGGTGACTCTGATTTAACTCGAGACGGTCTCCAAAGTCTAGAGCACATGCGTAGATAAGCCAGCCTTTCCGTGTTCTATAGGATGCATTTTGGGGAGCGTCCGAGGGAATGACTGGAACAACTTGCCGGCGGCGGTGTTTTCGTCGGACTACAATTTGAGTGTCTTCAAGGCTGGAGTGAATAGGCTTTTAATAAACTAGTGCGCTTTACCATCAACGATTGCGTCACTGCTTACCATCAGGCGGGATTGCGGTCAAGCGCTTGTTTATAATTTAATAATAATAAAAAAACGATTTGTACAATTCTATGAATTGTGTAAAAAAATCCTTAGAATAACTCCTAACATTGGTCATTTTTGGATTTTTGACGTGTACTTTGTCGTAAAATAATTCGTAGGGCTGATGCGTGGCTTGAATGCAAGTGCAAGTAATACCGTGCAGGCCAAGTTTGCGCAGTCCGAATCTTCAGCATGTCAACGATTGCACAAACCGCGCTTTCGGGACTGCGCGCGCTACCGTCTTGCCGTGCACACACTCGCGCTTATCTGCGCAAACTGGTTTGCACAGGCGTGCTCGAAGGTAAGACGGAGCGTGTAGACGGGGCTTATGACTGAAGATAAAATCTAGTGGAAAAGTACGAGATAATCTCGGAAAAAAGTCCATAGCCTAATAATAACAGCTGCACAAAGCATCGCTTGCCGAGGTCAGTCCGTGGATGGGTGATTATCTTCATCCGGGGACAAATAGGTACACATACCAGGCTGTTATTGAAAAGTTCCAGATTGCTTGAGTTTGCAATTTCCTGTATCCTATCGCCGTCCTAAATTCTAAACCCTGACTCCGCTGCCTACCGAGCGTAGTGTGTGCCTACCTTCAGTGCAAAATCTAGCGCCGCAGATACCAGCCGGCGATATTAACGCATCCCAGAACTAATTAAAAGAACTAATTAAACAAAATAACTAAAACCTACATTTGTACGTGCACTGTGGATTGTGTGAATGAATCAAGCTATGGCAGCACCAGAGTGGAGTCGGGGAATACATACCTATATCATTTCTCCGTCCCCTTGACCTTGCGGCTTTCTCATAAAACCTTCCCCAGAAACATCTCGTCCAGACTTACAACCTGAATAGATCTGTGAACGCCTCAAATAGCCTGGGGCTAACAGCTATAAAAAAGTGCTGTTCCAGTCACGCCATAGATGGAAAATTCCAATTACTAATTTTTGGACCCGGAAACCGACCACAGGAATTGTGTAACGCACTATTCCTATTAATGTGTCTTATGTTTAAAAAAATGTGCCTGCTCAACAATGTACATAATATTATTGAATTTTCAAAATGAAACCTATTGTTACTGATAGTGTGTTAAACAAGTACCATGCAAGGCCTCATTATCAAAACCACCATTTGTAAAAGGAGCAACGATTAATGTGAGTTTAAATGCATAAAAATATCGATTTTTTACATTAGGAATGCACCATAGGTCAATGGCGTAAGGTTCAATATTAGGTTACACGTCCTAGGCATTTTAGAGATACCATCTAAAAATGCATTGCTAGGCCTAAGTTGACCTATCTAACGACTACTACGACTACTAACTACTTGCTTGTTGTAAACAAGAACGAGAATCGAACTTTATTATTATTACTTCTAAATAGATCTCGAATGTTCGATGTGCTTGCATATATAAAGCAGCGAGACTCACCGCGCAATCAGTCTGCATTTGGCTATCGAAGCGAAACCAGCGATAAGTACCAAGTGATAATCGAGAACATCAACTGCAACGAGAACTTTGAAGACTATATCGGCTGACTTCTGTGGCGCTGTAATGTGTGTGTACGACACGGACTTCGAGAAGACTTCTCTGCGGTATCAGCCACGTTCTACTTGTCATTGCCTATATAATTTGACTGTAAACCATAACCTCTTTAAATAAGTACTCACCAAACAACAAAATGTACAGCAAACAGCTTAAGCTGGAAATGTATTAAGATTATCTCTAGCACATAGTATACGTTTATGTAGGCTCTGTAGAAGCATTCTGCAGTTTACCAAGTTTGCTCCCACTAAACGTTTGGGGGATTTACTTGGTCAGCGATTCCGAGATAAATAAGGACGGAGCAACAGAAACATAACCATGATGTAAGAACAATATATAGAACTACATAATAAAAAACATATCAGTAACCAATGGGACACACATGGACAGCCTCCGTGGCGTAGCGGTAGCGAACGTGACCATTGCGCAAGGACGCGCGGGTTCGATCCCCGCACAGCGCAAATATTTGTATGCATGAATATGAATATTTGCACTGGTCTGGTCGTGCCTCGGTAAGCACTTTATGCCGTTAGTCCCGGTTGCTATACGAACATCTAATGGCAGTCGTTACGGGTTGGTTAGAGCCCTCAAAAGTCTAGCAATTGGTGTAACTGCAATGCTTAGATATCGCCTTCGGGTTGTGGAGGTCAGACGGCAGTCGCTTCACGGAAAATATCGAAGTTTAGCCTAAATCAGCAGTTGGACTGGTAAAGCGGACCACAGACTCCAAAGCTGAAAAAAAAAGCTGCGGATGCGACTGGGATAAACGCTGAGATGATGATGATGATATCAGTAACCAATGGTTATCATCATCTTTATCAGCTTATTTACGTCCCCAAAGCAAGGTTATGGGCATATCGATGGAGTCAATAAGTTGTGGGTTAAATGCCATACTCGCCACGCTCGGCAGACGGGTTGGCGAGGGTTTTGGTATAAATTGCAGAGTTTTCCTTCTCTGTGTACTGGTGACTTTGCACGAAATTTACCTTAGTCGCCTTCTACGACATCTCGGTAAGAATGAGTGTGGCCTATTCTCCTCTGCCGGGTACCACTCGGATCATCATCGGTCTAGCCTAGTCCCAGCTATGTTTGGATTGATCAGTCTAACTGGATGCAGTTGAGTACCAGCATTTTACATGGAGTGACTATCTGGCCTCCACAGCTAATATAACATAATCCGCCTATAATGTCCCCACTCCTGACAGAGGCCTCTTCTCGATGAGAGGAAGTATGCCGTGATCGCGGGACCAGTATTTATTTATTTATATATTCTTTATTGTACAAACGTCCTTGAAGTTTTCCTTTCCCTTCACCGTTTTGAGAGCAGTGGTGATAAAATAATTAACGCAAAGTAAAGCGCCTGAGTCGTGGTGGCCTAGTGGTTAAATCACCAGCCTCTCAAGTATGAGTGCGCGGGTTCGATTCCAGGTCAGGCAAGTAAAAATGTAACTTTTCTAAAGTTATATGTACTTTCTAAGTATATCTTGGATACCAATGACTGAAGTTGAAGGAAAATATCTTGAGGAAACCTGGACTTTAAGTCTGAAATCGCCAACCCGCATTGATCAAGCGTGGTGATTACGCTCAATTCTTCTGTGTATGAGAGGAGACCTTTGCCCAGCAGTGGGACGATAAAAAGATTGACGATGATGATGAAAGCGCCTGATGGGGTTCGAACCCACAACTTGGATGTCGCGGCCAATGCTAGACCACCACTACTTTCAGCAGTAAGCCAGCAGTAACTGACAGTAATCCTACTAATAATGAATGTGAAAGTTGGTATGGATGAATGGAAAGATGTGGACTAACCATATTCTTTCACGCAAAGAGCAATGGAGTTGGAGAGGGACATCCTTGAGGTTTCACTGTGTGATCAAATCAGAAATGAGGAGATCCGCAGAAGAACGAGAGTAACCGACAGTCCGAAGAATTGCAACACTGAAGTGGCAGTAGGCTGGGCAAATTGCTCTTATGGCCGATTCCCGATGGGGCCGACGGTTTCTCGAGTGGCGACCACGTTCCGGAAGACGCCTGGCTACTTTGGATTCAGTGGAGAGGTGGGCGAAGAGGCTGATTGGTGACCCTGACTTAACTCGAGACGGTCTCCAAAGCCTAGAGCACAGGCGTAGAGTAAGCAGCCTTTCGGTTTTCTATAGGATGCATTTTTGGGAGTGTGCGAGGGAATTGCATGATTTAATTCCCCCATCTCCGTTCCACCATCGGACGACCCGTCGCGCGTCGTACGGCAAGTTTCCACCCTTATGTTGGTAACACCACTACGATCCGGACGAAGCATTTCGCCTCCTCCTTTATACCGCGTACATCGAGGGACTAGAACAGTTTGCCAGCGGCGGTGTTTCCGTCGGACTACAATTTGAGTGTCTTCAAGGCTAGAGTGAATAGGCTCATAATAAACTAGTGCGCCTTACCACCAACGATTGCGTCACTGCTTACCTTCAGGCGGGATTGCGGTCAAGCGCTAGTTTATAATTTACTAGCTTTCCGCCCGCGGCTTCGCCCGCGTAAATTTCGGTTATATCGCGCTTTTTAGATTTCCCTCGGGAACATCACATTTTTCCGGGATAAAAGGTAGCCTATGTCCTTTCTCAGGGTCTAAAGATCGTATGCTTTCCGCCCGCGTCTTCGCCCGCGTGGTGTTCGGTTATATCGCGCTTTTTAGATTTCCCTCGGGAATATCAAATTTTTCCGGGATAACAGGTAGCCTATGTTTTTTCTCAGGGTCCAAAGATTGTCGGTGCCAAATTTCATCAAAATCGGTTGAGAGGTTTAGCCGGGAAAGCGTAACAGACAGACAGACAGACAGACAGAGTTACTTTCGCATTTATAATATTAGTATGGATGGATAAAAAAAAAAGCCGCAGCGTGGGTAGGTCCCCGACAAGGTGGACCGACGACCTAGTGATGGTCGCGGGAAACTGCTGGATGCGGGAGGCGCAAGACCGATCATCGTAGAGATTCTTAGGGGAGGCATATGTCCAGCAGTGGACGTCTTTCAGCTGAAATGATGATGATGACAGTTACTGGACGAATTTGAATAAAAATTTGGCACACACATAGTTTACACATAGGATAATTTTAATGCCGATGATCCAATAGGTTCAAAACTTATGCAGGTGAAACCGCGGGGTGAAGCTAGTAATGTAATATCATAAACATGCTTCAAAATGGTAAGAACATCGAACATTAGTCTTATGTAAGCGCGGGAGCTTATAGGATTGAACTTCGATGTTCTTAAAGAGGTAACAAGTTTAAATTAGTTTCAATATGGAGTTTCTAATGCATACTGAAATATTCTAAATTCAAATTAACAATTTGAATTTAGAATATTTCAGTACCAAGCCGGTGTTTAAAAGTTGGTAGTATTATACCGCCGTGATACCCGCGGGCGATCTTGCAGACCAAAGGCTATATCTTCTTCTTTTTCTTCTCAGTCTTTAGAGGTCCACTGCTAGACAAAGGCCTCCTTCGCCTTGGAGGAGGTTCATTCCATTGGGTGGATTGCCGTAATTTCCATGCTTGGCAGGCGGGTTGAGGATATGCCATTTTTTATCTAAATTAATTATTCAAAATTAATTATTCTCGTAGCTTTAACAAGCTGTACTGAAAAAAAAAATGTGCTATTCGAGTTTGGCAAGTAATTGCAAAAATTATTGCATTCAATAAGGATTCAAATAGAAATTTGCTAGAAAATTTCTTCAATTGTTGCCATTTTTTTCGAAAACAAATACAGGCAGTTTTTAATCAATTCCAATTTATTCTAATGGTTTACTATAGGGCCGTAACTTTAATATTCTAGTATGAGTGAGACCGGAAGAGTCATTTTATGAAGTATGAAAGAGACAGACACTGAAAATTGTACTAAAGAAACTTTAATATTCTAGTTTGACTGAGACCGGGAGAGTAATTTCACGAAGTATGAAAAAGACAGATAGTGAAAAGCTGCAGGAAGACAGTTTGAACACCTGTTGTAAATCTTGACATTTAAATAGATTATATTACACAATTTTTGAGTATTTTATTTTCACTATCTGTCTCGCTCAAACTTTGTAAAATTACTATCCCGGTCTAAAAGAGTAAACGAAATTGTAATAATTAGGAAATTTATAATTAAATTTATTATTATTAATAGCTCATCACACCTTTTCACTCTGAAGGGAATTATAAGTATCTATAATCACTTTTGACAGCACTCATCCAACCGTATCACGTCCTAAGACAGAGAAAACCATTAATTAATTAATGTTCTCGAAACTTCGCTTAAAACTTGTTACCAATTTGTAAGGCATTAACAAAGTTAATTCTACAACATTGCACCTCAATAGAAACAACAGCGCCCAGTATCAAACCAAGTACTATTCATTTGAAGGCTCAGACTTAATCCCCTAAAACCCGATCTAACTTGCAATCTAATTGAATAACAGCGTGATACTAAGTTTCTAACAATAGTTATTCTAGTTTAGTTAAGTTTTATAATAGACAAGAGTATAGCAGAAGTTTCAGTTCGGGAAAACTTAGTTTAGAAGAAAAAAAAAAAGATTTTTTTATTTAAGTTTTCAATGTTAACTGTTTTGGAATACAGGAATAAAATCATTGATAAAATATTAAACAGATACGATATATTCTAACAAACTGACCAAAAAAAATGTGGCGAACACAGCAGCAGCACACATGCATATTTTTATTCGGCATACATTGGTACAGTGTGTGTGAGATGGGGCGCAATCTAAAGCATAGAGAAGAAAAAGATGGCTAGTGTTTGTCGTTTGCGCTGTTAGTGTTTGTCGTTTGTTTTTACGAGTGTATCGAGAGTGACTAAAGCGAGATACAGGACTTACTTCCTTTTGTACGCTTCATTTTTAGTGCGCTAGTGACATATCTACCTTAGTTTAATATTTTATCAATGAATAAAATAGTTAACATTAGTTTACCCAGTTTTAGTTTTCCCAGATCTCAAACCAATTGGTTGAGATCTGGGCAAACTAAAGCGTAATGCGTACGGGATACGGAACTACATGAATTCGCTCGCGTTCGATTTTTTAACTGATTTGTATGATGCTCTTTTAAATGGGCGAATTGACGCATGACTCCTTGTGAACCTAATCCATACTAATATTATAAATGCGAAAGTATCTCTGTCTGTCTATCTGTCTGTCTGTCCGGCTTTCATGCCAAAACTACTGAACCGATTGTAATGAAATTTGGCACACCGATAGTCTAGAGTCTGAGAAAGGCCATAGGCTATATAACCTCCCGCTACTACCAATAGGAGCAGAGCAGTAACAAAAAATGTTTCGAAAACGGGAGCTAACGCAGACGTACATGTTGCTCCCAGTATTTTAACAGGCGCTTATTTTATATCAATTGAGCTCTGCGGGCTGTAAACTGAAGTCCACGCGAACGGAGTCGCGGGAAACAGCTAGTATAAAATATGTACATAGATAAAATTGAAGCATCTGTTGCTAATGTCAAAATAAAAACAATTTACTTAATGCATATGCGATATTGATAACAAAAACAGGAACATTTTTTCCGTCTGTCTATGATCGACTTTGACTGGCAGACAACTGATGCTAAATAAATTGTTTTAGGCTTTTTATCTATACTAATGTATAAAGCTGAAGAGTTTCTTTGTATGTTTGAACGCGCTAATGTCAGGAACTACTTGACCGATTTGAAAAATTCTTTTTGTGTTGGATAGTCCTTTAATCCAGGAAGGCTTTAGGTTATATAACATCACACTGCAACTAAAAGGAGCGGAGCGTAACTAACTCCACGCGAACGAAGTCTTCGCACTTCGAACTATTACAATAAGCGGGATCCACCACGCGCTGTAAACTGATGTTCACGCGGACGGAGTCGCGGGCAACAGCTAGTATAAAATAGAGTAGAGTAAATTTATAAAATAAAGATTCATTAGAAATATAAGGAACGGTTTCCCACTACTTCAACTATATCCGTCGTCCTAATTTACTTCATCTAATTTGTGAGCTACTCGCCTTTTAATGGACGGGAATTTATCAAATGACCACCCGCGTGCGGAAGCCGTATCAGAGTTTTACTGAATAAACCAAATGAGGGCGCACGGTATTTCTTTCCAACAACCTATGCCGCCCTGGTAGAACGACCCGCGTATCTGGTAGGACCTTCTAACCTTACCTCGCCATTGACTCGGATAACGTTCTACTACATAGACAATTGAATTCGGCTTCAGGTGCTAGGTGTTTGTTGCATTTGAGTAACAATTAAAGTTACCAGCTCCTAAGGCACATGTCTTATTGACAGCGAGTAAGTCTTCACGAGCGACACGCGTTAAGAACAACAGATCGCTGGTGACGTTCTTTGGACCTCTCTGCGTTCCCGGGGGATGCCAGAGGACCGGTTTGGGGCTCCTATACGGCTCCTTGACAGTGACTTTGGTTCTCGATCTCCAGAAATAGGGATTTGCTGTCATCAGTATGTTTCTGCCATATGACAGCAGGAGCGCCCATGTAACCAGGCCCCTGACGCGTGAGATCCTAGGGAAGAGCCGATTAAGCAAAGATCGCTGGTGTATTTAAGTAAGCTGCTTAAATACATGGTGAAGGAAAACATCTTGAGGAAACCTGGACTTTAAATCTACAATCGCCAACCTGCATTGAGCAAGTGTGGTGATTACGCTCAAACCTTCTCTGTATGAGAGAAGACCTGTGCCCAGCAGTGGGACGATAAAAACGTTGATGATGATAGAAGAAGAAGAGGTGAAAGAAGCTAGGCAGATGATAAAACAAAAACGATCTTAGTGCAGTTACCATCTATGTAGCGGAATTAAGCAAATAGGATCCGAGAAAAGTAAAAAGAGCGACTTGTAGAATCGAAAGTTATTTATCGGTATCTACAAAATGAAATCGATATACAAAAACAAAGCGTCATATTGAAGTCACACGGATTTTAAATCCTGCAAGCAGAGTTTACCGTGCAACTAGCATATACAACGTCATTTTTTATATATGCGAAACCTAAATCACGTGCTTAACATTTTTAACTAAAGAATCTATGTAAAAAAAATCAAAAAGATATTATAAAAAAACACAAAGTTATGGGCTTGTTATCTTACCTGGTTGTCCCAACAAAAAAATGGTCAACGCACCGCTCGCCCGTCCGCCCCTGCAGCGGCGTTGTCCTGTCTCACGCGCCTAGTACTATGATAGTACTACGTCAGCTGTATTGCGCGCTCGCGGATGATGAAACAATTTGGTTTTACAAAGGGTCGTTCAACTACAGATGCGGGCGTGGCGTTGCTAAGGAACATATTTGGGGCCTGGGAGGAATCGCAAGATGCTCTTGGTATTTTTTGTGATTTGTCCAAGGCGTTTGATTGCGTACATCATGATACTCTTATTAGGAAATTGTACCATTACCTATGGTTTGAGGGACAGAGCTCTCGACCTTCTGACTTCTTATCTGAATAATCGAATTCAGAGGGTTGATGTTAATGGCAAGAGATCTGCAGGATCTGTGGTCACCATGGGCGTTCCGCAGGGCTCAATTCTAGGTCCATTCTTGTTTTTAATTTATATTAATGACTTACCTCATCACGTGAGGGATAATCACAACATAGTATTGTTCGCGGATGACACTTCTCTTATTTTTAAAGTCAAGCGTCAGCTAACAAATTGACGAAGTTAACAATGCACTCTCTAAAGTTGTCCATTGGTTTAATGTAAATAACCTCCTTTTAAATGAAAAATAAACTAAAGTCATTAAATTTTCTAAGCCAAATGTCAGGCAGCTAAGTACCAATGTTCAACTGAATGGAGTAGAGTTAATCCCTGTCGAGTCGACAGTTTTTCTTGGATTAACTATTGACGCCAAGTTACAATGGGGTCCTCACATTGAGAAGCTGTCGGGTAGACTCAGTTCTGCCGCCTTAGCTGTTAAGAAAATTAGACAGATAACTGATGTGGATACAGCCAGAATTGTTTAGTTTAGTTATTTTCATAGTCTTATGACTTACGGGATTCTTCTCTGGGGAACTTGTGCGTATATCAATACCATCTTTGTTTTACAGAAGAGGGCTGTTCGAGCCATTCACAACCTTGGTCCTAGAGATTCTCTTAGAGAGAAGTTCAAAGAGGTGAACATTCTGACTGTAGCTTCACAATATATATTTGAAAATCTTATGTATGTTCATAAAAATGTCTCGAATTTTAAGAAAATAAGCGATATTCATAATATAAATACCAGGAACAAATACAATCTTGCTGTACATCACACTCGTATCCACAGAGTAGGCAACTCGTTCATGGGTCAATGTATACACTTTTACAACAAGCTTCCCATGGACATTCGAAACTTACCCATTAAACGATTTAAGAACCATATAAAGGCCAAACTTTGCAAAAAGGGGTATTATAAAATCACAGATTATTTAGAAGACAAAAAAGCTTGGGACTGAGCTGCTCGCTCTGTTAAGCATTGTTAATTATAAGGTAAATTATTGTAAACATTTTCATTTTTAAAGTCTGGACTTGAAAAAAGACGATGATCCCTGAGTTTTTTCGGCTATTTCTTCTCAGAGGTAGTCAGTTAGGAAATGCCGGCTTCATCTAGTTAAAAAAATAAAATAAAAAATAAACATGACGTGTAAAAGTGATCAGTGATCCTACTTGCTTAATAAATGATTTCATTTCATTTCATTTCGCAACAATTTGTAAATGTATATGGGAAAAAATATAACATAAGTAGTATAAAATGATTGGAATCGATTCAGTTGATTATTCTGAACAAACTGTATTCGGGTTTCGTGTAAAGAAAAATAACGTTGTATACAACTTCCCAACATCAAACGTTGGGCAAGTGCCCACCAAACTCAACACTCGTCTGGTCGGAGAATCCTCCCTTTTCTACGGAGGATCAGTGAACCTTACCCCTGTTCCTCATGCCTCCAAACTTACATGAAGGATCATAGAATACGATGGCACATGGTATATACAACGTATAACATAAAGGGTATATACATACCAAGGGCATGGCACCTTTAGATGATATCAAACGATATTTTTTTTTTTTTATTATATTATAAACTGGCGCTTGACCGCAATCCTGCCTGATGGTAAGCAGTGACGCAGTCGTTGATGGTAAAGCGCACTAGTTTATTAAGAGCCTATTCACTCTAGCCTTGAAGACACTCAAATTGTAGTCCGACGGAAACACCGCCGCTGGCAAACTATTCCAGTCCCTCAGTGTACGCGGTATAAAGGAGGAGGCGAAACGCTTCGTCCGGATCGTAGTGGTGTTAACAACGTAAGGGTGGAAACCAGCCGTACGACGGGTCGTCCGCTGGTGGAACGGAGATGCGGGAATTAAATCATGCAATATCGGAAGGGTTTCAACTCAAAATAAAATACTCAAAAAATTTATACCAAATTTGGTATCAATTTTTGGTTTGTGAGTTTTTTATAATCAAATCATAACGAACGTGGCACCACACTACATACGTTAATAAGTACTCGTTACACGTCACGTTACTTGCCAAAATGTCTTCAATAAGTCTGTGCGACTAGTATGGTAGTAGCCTATCACAGGCGGTGTTTTTCCTCATAACTTCCTAACATAAAGAGATAGGATTAAAAAACCCTTCCATTATCGTTTGATATTATGTAAAGATGCCAAGCCTTTGTTATGTATATACCCTTTATGTTACACGTTGTATACGGCTGATTTTTATTACTATCTCTTTATTTTTCTATATTATATACATATTGTTTTACATTTTTAAATATTTATACAAAAACATACAAAAACATTTAAAAATATAAAAAAATTGTGCCGATGACGGGAGCAGGGTCCAAGCTACCGGTGGTTAGGGCTCTAGAGACAGGAATCTCCTCACGATGCATGCCGTATCGAGGAGTACTGCCTTTTGAATTAGGCCCTAGATCCAACTGCCTAAAGAGAGCCTCAATAGATGTTGCTCGAGGTTCTTGGTTATCAAACCATTGGCCGATACGATAATCGATACAATGACAGCCGAGTTCACATTCCACATGTCAACAATTTCGTGTGCCAAGACGAGATATTTAATTTGTTTCTCTTTCTCAGCTTTCACGAGGTTCCCGTCATGTGGAATGGTAACATCAACAATCATTGCGAGGCGCGCTAATCGATCTATCACTGCTATAATATCAGGCTTATTGGCAACAATAGTTCTGTCAGTAATGATAGACCGATCCCAGTATAGCATGACATGGTGATTTTCAAGAACTGACTTGGGCACATAGAGCAGGGGCAGAAGTTATCATATTAGACACCTATATAACTGACCATTTTCCTGTCATTTTATGTGTAAGAGAAAGCAAGAAACTGTATCCGTACACCAATAGGACCATAACGCGCCTAGACTATTCCTCTATCAAAGCAGAAATTGACCAAAGTGATTTTAACTTTGTTTTGAATGAAACTGACGCGAATATTGCGACTGATAATTTGATCTCGGTAATTAGTAATATAGTTATAAAGCACACAACTCAGAAACAAACTGGTAGACAAAACCGTATTCTGAAACCGTGGATCACTAGAGGATTGCTTCGGTGTATATGGAACCGCGATAGGATGCACCTTAAATTGAGGAAAAATCGTGATAACGTAATTCTTCAAACGACATATAAAAGGTACCGAAACTTTTGTGATTCACTGCTCAGAAAGTTAAAACTGGAATATGAAAAAGATCTGTTTACTAAGGCTCAATCTAATCCAAAAGCAAGGGATGTTGTAAACCGACTCTCAGGCAGGAAGTATCACTCAGGCCCTGCAAGGGAACTATTTAAATTATCAGCGGAAGCTAAATTGTCAGCGAATAGTGTCAACAAATATTTTGTCAATATTGGGAAGGACCTGGCCGCGAAGCTGGTCCCCCCTGAAAATTGTCCAGAATCCTGCCAAGTCAAGGAAAATACTTCACAGTGCAACTCTCTCTGGATACCGTCGGTGAGTCATGAACAAGTTTCATCTATTATAAATACTCTTCGTAATAACTGTGCAACGGGCTGGGATAAAATTCCAGCCTTGGTAATTAAGCTCTCACGGGAAGTCCTGGTGCCGCCTATTGCGCACATTTGCAATGTCTCGATTGCCACTGGCGTTTTTCCCAATGGGCTAAAAAGGGCAATAGTGACCCCTGTATATAAGGGTGGGGACAGAGATCAGCTTACGAATTATAGGCCTATTTCTGTACTGAGTACATTATCGAAGATACTAGAAAAAATTCTTAATAACTGTTTGACAAATTATCTCACCAAATTTAAAATAATCTCAGAAAACCAGTATGGATTTAGGCCGGGTGTGTCAACTGAGGATGCTGTAACCAATTTCAGTTCCATGGTTGCCAATAAATTGGACAAGAGCTACAAGTGCTATGGTGTATTTCTGGACGTATCAAAAGCTTTCGATACGGTTTCTGTCCCAATCCTTATATCTAAACTACAGCACATTGGAGTCCGCGGTTTGGCATTGGATATATTTATAGATTACCTGACAAGTCGTACCCAGGCAGTTAAAATTGATACAGTGGTGAGTGATGACGAGGAAATAAAATTTGGAGTCCCGCAAGGGAGTATTCTCGGACCCACATTGTTTATAGTCTACATCAATGACTTATGTAAGATAAAATTGAAGAACTGTGATATTTTTACATATGCAGATGATACAGCACTCTTAGTGTATGGGAATACCTGGGATGAAGCTAAGATATATACCGAGAGTAATATGAGGGAAGTCATGTTGTGGTTAACCTCAAATCTACTTACGCTGAATGTGGATAAAACTAAATATATTCGTTTTTAACTCCCCAATACCACAAAACCCTCAGTAGAAACGGTAACCCTTAAAGCCCACAGTTGTGCTAGGTCAACAGTAACTTGTTGTTGTCTACCCATTACGAATGTGACCAGTATAAAGTATCTTGGCGTTGTCGTTGATGAACGATTAGACTGGCGTCCACAAGTTGAGACCCTCACCGGACGTGTCAGGAAACTAATATACGTGTTTAAGAACCTTCGACACTCTGCTGAGCGTATGCTATT
Organism: Sesamia nonagrioides; assembly: GCA_017933935.1. NCBI lineage: Eukaryota > Metazoa > Arthropoda > Insecta > Lepidoptera > Noctuidae > Sesamia > Sesamia nonagrioides. The sequence continues at coordinate 5,205,104 of JADWQK010000188.1, forward strand.
GAGTGCAATCTATATAGCGTTGGGTCAATCAATTTTGGGTTATTGCATTCCTGCGTGGGGTCGAACCTACAAAACTTTGCTTCTGAAATTGGAGAGGGCACAGAGGTCTATTCTCAAGATTATACATGGTAAGCCACGATATTATTCTACCTCTGAACTATACAAGAAGGCCAAGGTTTTGACGGTGCGACAGCTATTTATTCTCCGCACGATACTCCGAAGACATTCACTACTTCCCTTAAATAAGGAAAGTTTAAATAAGCGAAGTGGTGCTCTTGTTTGCCCCTCTGTGCAATGTAAAACAGCTTTCGCACAGCGACAATACAATGCATTAAGCTCCAGGCTTTACAACAAAGTTAACAAAACGATCTCACTATACAAACTTAATAAGTATAATCTTAAAAATAAATTAAATAATTGGTTGATGTCGTTGAGTTATGACGAAACTGAGAAACTTTTGGAAATAGCAAAATGAAAAGATTAGTGTCTGAATTTTGTAAAACTGTTATTTTTATTTTTAAATTGTAAACTTTAATGAAATTCAAAAAGGCGGTGATATGTATATGTATATTGACATTTAAAACGGCCGACCGCCGACTACCCAAGATACGAGCATGTCTCAGTTTGGGAGTCGTTTGTCTCAAATTTATTTGCTGTACATTTTACCTTTCCTAAATATATGTAACTCTCTTGTAAATTTTGTATTTTGGAAATAAATTATAAAAAAAAAAAAAAAGCTTATAATACGGTACCTCAGAATCTTTAAGCTTATATTTCAAAGCAAGTTGCTGGTGGATAATCCTAGCTACTTGGTTATGCCTGTGAAAATACTCGCAGTTAGCTAAACGAGTTATTATTATTAATATTTTTTTTTTTCAAATTAGCCCAACTCTAGAAATTTCTCATGTGTCGTGGGTGCGTTTACAAACATATAAGTTCACATACACGAACATCCGGACCCGGAACAACCACTTGTAGGTCATACTAATATTTGTTCCGTGTGGGAGTCGAACCCGCGCAGCAGTACATAGCTTAACCACTGCGCTAACCGTACACACTTAGATTATGTAGCGAGTATTGTTAAAGCTTTCACCTAGATTACTGCGTTAGTAACTTCTTTCAGTGTGCAGTACATTCACAAATTACCATGAGTGAGAGTCTACTTAGGCTTTGAGAGAGAGTTAGGACTTTGAAAAATACTAGTTTAGAGATTTCGAAGTGCTCAAGTAACGAAGCTAGTTGCGAGTGTAATAATTAACATCTACTGTAGTGAAACACACTGTAGTATGTGTGAGCTATGTTATTTAGTATCTTATAAACCTTTTGTTGGGCTTGGTATAACTTTTTATAACAAGATATCCTCTGCTTTGCTAGACTTGCCTTACAGTGCATTTAAAGCACAAAGAAATCTAAGCTTTGTTCAAAGGTATATTATTCCGTAAATGACTATTTAAATGATGGCTGATCGCTCTGATTAACTCAAGACAATGTTTGTGCTCTCTCTTCAGAATTAGCTTACTGACACGTTATAATATGAGTTCATATAATTTGTTTTTTTACAACGCATAAATTTGTGCTGGGGCTTTTATTTAGGTAATACGTTTTTACTTATTTACATTTCCATTTTAATGATATTTTATTTTTTGTTTTTGCTTTGCTGGTATTTTGGCGTGGCATATAATAAATAATTTCATTGTTGTTGTGTTTTCTTTTGTTCATTACTGTATCTACATAGTTTTGTATAAAGTCATGTTTTTTTAAATGTATAGACAGCTGTGCTGCTGGAGAATTTGTTCCGCCATTTCTTCTTCCCAGCAAAAGCACTAGGAAGTGGCGAAGGGCGGGCGTTTAGGGGGGACCGTCTTATGTAATATTGACATTTAAAAAGTGCTGATTCTCAGCCTAGATTGAATACATGATTTTTCATTTTGAAGTTGATTTGTCAAAGAAAGTTAAAACAGTGGGCGTTAATAAAAGTCAGACGCTGTCAAATTACATAAACGTACTTTTCGTATTAGAGAACTTTTGTCGTAAAACTGAAATGGGTTGAATTCAATTTATTTTGGTCCAGTCCTTATCTCTTGAACACAGGGGTAGTAAGCATATGATACGGGCTTTAGTATTATCCATTAGACAAATGTAATTTATTTCGTTGAAGTACCAACATTTTTGTCTAAAGATAAGTACTATAAACGCGTTAATAAGTATTTCTTTAATATAATAATTATATTATTATCAGCGTGGACACTGAACCTTTAATAGAATAATGTTATTGTTTAATGAACATAGGTCGGAATAGGTAGAGTGATTTTTGGTACTTGTATCATAAATGTTCACAGAAAGAATAACGTAGATAAGCCATTTTCCCGGAATGTAATTCCGGATTCAAGTAAATATTGTTAATGTTGGTAGTGACATTATTACTACTCAATTCATTTAAAGGAAGGTAACAAAACTAAACTAATTTATTATTTACTTGTTGAAAAATAAAAAGAAGTATTAATACATATTAATATTTTATTTTTATTTAATTATATTAAATTTTTAATTATATTTTTTAAATTATCAACCAATTCAGTAAATCCGGAGTAATGTCCATATTAATATATACGTTTCCGATCAATGACCCAATTCACTCTACCTATTCCGATCTATGGTAATGAACTTTTATGCTTGTGAGGCTGATCACAGCCCAAACTCACGTTGTAGGTATAGTGTAAAACCCATGGTATACAAAGTTATTTTTGTTCATGGGAAACCCTAATATAGTTTGTTTAGAATAAGCAACTGAATCGGCTCCAATCATTTGTCACAATAAATTGTAATATTATTTCCAAATGTATTTAAAATCGGTTCCAGTTTGATTACCAAGCAGGCGAACAACACAATTCACGGTATATCAGTGCAGTCAGGAGACGCGGGCGCACAGCGGGTCAGCGCCCCCTTGCCTCGCTGTGTAGGGATCAACAGCCCCTTAAGTCACCCGGAAGTAACAGGTTCATTCATATTACAGGTTACGCACGCGTTGTATTAAGTAACGCGATCCCGCGCAGTGTCCCTGTACAGTTATTGCGTTCTTTAGCGATTTGTGGTGATAACGTACCATGGCAGCGCCGCGGCATGAAAAGCAATTTGGCATCAGGACCAATTGGTAGGTAGGCCACAATATCGGTTGCCGGCATAAGTTACCACCCACCAGACAAAGTCATGCCGCCAAGTGATTCGTCGTGTTCCGGCATGATGTCTGGTGAAGCCGTACGGAGGACGGGTCTGAGCAGTTGTGTTGCGATGTACGTGCCGGGTATGATGCGCAAAATGTTGTTGTGTCGGAAGTTTGGTTGTGGAGGGCCTCCAGATCAATCTCCCTCTGGCGCAGCATCGTTGGTCGTGTTGTTGGGTTTAACATTGCATCACCGCGCTCAACTGCCGTCTTCCTTCCTATTTACTCAGTTTTTTTGAGTGAGTAGACTTAATAAACTAGCGAGCCTTACTATTAATGATTGCATCACTGCTTACCATCAGGCGAGATTGTAGTCAAGCGCTAGTTTGTAATTTATAAAAAAAAAAAAACTCAAGACAAATGCGAAAATGCCAGAACTAAAAATAAGATGAATAGAGGACCAATCGGATGCTTATGGCCTAGCTCCCATTATCGGCTTCAGCACAGCTGAAGATTATAGGTGATAAAAAGATTTAATGTATCTTTTTATCACCCATGCTCAGCCATGCTGAAACCGATAGTGGCATCATGGCAATAAAGTAGAAATTAACAGGTTATATGAACGTAGTAACATAAATACCACTTCGGTATGCTTGAGGCTGCTGCATCGGCAGCTTTGAGGATGCTTCGGAATACTTCGGGATCCTTTGGTCGCTGTCGCCCGTCATACCGCTGGCGCCGAGGCAATATTCGGGGATAGCTCGGCAAGCTTAAGGATGCCTCATCATCCCTGAGAACTTTGTAGCATTCCAAGGCATAGTTTCCGACAGTATGCGCTTGCATGTAGGGATGCCGAAGCATCCTTTTCTTTGGCGATGCTGGTAATAAGCACCGGGCCTATATCCGTCGCTTTTTTTATATATAAAGTAGTGCTTGACTACAATCTCGCCTGATGGTAAGCAGTGATGCAGTCGTTGATAGTAAGCGCACTAGTTTATTAAGAGCCTATTCACTCTAGGCTTGAAGACATTCAAAATGTAGTCCGACGGAAACACCGTCGCTGGAAATTGTTCCAGTCCCTCGATGTACCCGGTATAAAAGAGGAGGAGAAACGCTTCGTCCGGATAACGGTACGGATTGTTAACAACGTAAGGGTGAAAACTCGCCGTACGACGGGTCGTCCGATAGTGGAACGGAGATGGGAGAATTAAATCATGTAAATCCCTCACACACTCACCAAAATGCATCCTATAAAACACTGAAAGCTGGTTACTCTACGCCTGTGGTCTAGGCTTGCTCCAAGCTTGCTCCTTTGAGTCTACAACAAATATTATTTTATCCATTCATGACTAAGCTGCTGAAGCGTAAAGAACAAGGCCATCGAAGAGGATCATTGAAAGAGATATCCGCCAATGAATATTAATACCAGTTTGTCCATAAGATATTCCGTCAATAGATTGCCAGGATTATCGAGTTAACTTGACACGGCCATCGGCCTAACCGCATTAGGGTATGCCTCTAAAATTACGCTTTTCGTGTGATCATAATTTATTTACTTCTGGGAAGTGGTGAAGGATGGGCGTTTCGAGGGACTTTGAGGGAGTTTTCTCTTTCAAAAAGTGCTGATTCTCAGCTTCGTCTTAATAAATGATTTATGATATTAACTAGCTGTGCCCCGCGGTTTTACCCGCGTAAGCTTCGTACCGAAAGAGCTCAGTTGATATAAAATAAGCGCCTGTTTAAACAATAGGAGTAATGTGTACGTCCGCGTTTGCTCCCGTTTTCCCAACATTTTTTGTTCCTGCTCTGCTCCTATTGGTCATAGCGGGATGTTTTATAGCCTATGTTCTTTCTCTGGCTCTAGACTATCTGTTTACCAAATTTCAATACAATCGGTTCAGTAGTTTTGGCGTGATAGGCGGACAGACAGACAGAGAGAGATACTTTCGCATTTATAGTATGTTTCAGTTTCTCGTTTTCTATTTCAATTACAATATTAACTGTAAGAATTCATAGCAAGATATTTTCAAACGACTTAAAAAAGGAGCAGGTTTTCGATTCGACTGTATTTCATGTTTTAAGTTATATTTGAAAGATGCTTCCCCTGTAGTCCCATTTATTTTAATTTGGTCTAGTTCTGACATTGATATCCATATGATAACCGTATAACTCTTAAATTTGCAACTCAATATCAAGCCAACCGCTTTCAATGATTCTTTTTTATTCAAAATCATGTAGGTACTTCCCACAATTAAAAGTGAAAAATATAACAAATTTAATTAAAAATATATATAAATTATTGCTGTTTGTGACATTTTTCTTTTAAATTTTGTTTTTTAAGCGTCACTAATTAAAATAAAACATCCAGACACACTGCACGTGCACAAAAGGCCTGAAAATCAAAATATGTAGTACCTATCGAAATGTTTTTGTCCGGAAAATTTAGCACATATGTAGATCATAATAAAATAGGGTATTTTTAAGCAAGATAGTAAGGTCCCATGGGATATTTTTTGGCAAAAGTTAGCTTAGGTACTATGAACAATGTAGGAACAACGCTATGACGATTTATGGATTAATTACACTTATACAAGCCACATTTTAAATACGATTAAATAGGTACCTTGTTGACGCTTCCTGGAAGAGTCGCTGCATTCTCCTATCAACCCCAGGGTCTCAAAGCAGGGAAACAAACATGCAAAGCACTAACCTGGATCGAGTTGGACAGGAGAGGAGTTACTAACGACGAGTCAGGTGCCAGTCGGTTAGCTTGCTCCTTCTTCGTGGACTTGATGCTGTTTGTTCACTGCCTACACTCGTCAAGCACAGACACACCACCAATATGGAAACTGAGGGTTTATTAGGCCAGCGAAGCTCTTAGGAAGTCAGATATTCGATTTTATTTAGAGTACACGCGGTGTCGAATGAGCTGAGATCGCCATCTTGTTTTGTACTAGTTCTTTTTCTTGCCACTCTTGAGGGAGGGCGCATGGAAAAGGCGAAGGCATAGCACGCCATACAGCCAAGTTTATTTTTATCGTCGTTGACGCAACAAGGATGGACAATGGAAATGCATGGATAAATTATTAGGATAGTTAATGCTCACACAACCTAATTAATCTACGAATCAAGCGTCATATTAGCGGCTCTAGTAGACTCGATAACACGAGTCGATGCCAAGTCTAAACAAATGCGATTAGCGACAAACAGCCTTTTGATCTCACCAACAAAACATTTTCCTTTGCACTGGGGACGACGTGACGTCAGCCAATAACCTAGATTGGTTGACGTCAGAGAGAACTACGAACTACGCGTTTATGGAAAAGAAGAGAAAGGAAAACACAAGAGCATAAAAGAAGTCTTAAATTTGGTCAGAACTAAAAGCATTTAGACATTTTTGGTGCAAATCGGTCTTAAGGCCATATCACACTTAAACGACTCTGCTCCCACCCGGCAAAAAGAATATTATTCAAATATGGGCTTTAAATATTGCACTTCAGATATATTTTATATTGGCATCATAAATCAGCAGACACCGCACCGTTAGCGAGCACCGTTAGCGAGCTTACCGACGTCAGACTGCTCGGTAGTTGACGCCTCGCGGTCAGCGCGGTATCCGCGAGCAGACTGCTAGCAGTCGCCGCTGGTTGCCGCTCGACGCTCATTCCAAGTATTCTGTGGCTCAGTCAGTTTCTACCAAGTAATCCACTCCCTCGATCTTTCGAGCGTTGTGAATGGGGCCATTGTAAAAAAGACGAGTTGCTTCAACAGAAACCGATCGCGAACTGTGTCATTCGCGAAAAGCTAGAGCGGGCGACGGGTAGACAGCTAGGCGTCTGCTAGCAGTCTCCGCGTGGACTGCTAGGTGCCTGCCAGCTGTCGCCGCGTGGACAGCGAGCAGTCACCTTATTTTAGGGCGGTGTTGGGTGGGAGCGGTGTTGGAGGAGAGTCGTTTCGTTTAAGGCCTCTGCTTCGAATTTTGCGGGCAGCGGGGCGGCGGCGGCGGCGGCGAGTGAGCGGCAGGATCTTATGCGTAAAATCAAACGGACCGGTTCTCGAAAAGAGCGACACGGCAGCGGGGCGGCGGCGGGCAGCGAGCGGTGTACTTCTCGCGCTCGCAACTTGCGGGCAGCGGGCGGGCAGCGAGCGGTGATCGATCGTTATGAATAAATTTGAATCAAATAGATGTTGTCACTATTGTTCAGACATTTCTTTCGCGAATAAAAACAAATATCTCGTCGACACAATAGTGAACACAACACTACGCGGCTATAGTGACGCGCGATCTGCCCGCTAGTTTCGAGAACGGGTCTTCGATGCCCGCTCGGCTCCCGCGCCGCTGCCGCCGCCGTCCCGCTGCCCGCAAGATTCGAGGCAGCGGCCTAAGTATGCTATATCCTTTAAGATGCAAAAACCTTCCACGTTGCTACATAATAAAGTACTGTTAATGACATACCATCATCTGCTTAGCCTTTTTACAATTGTGTTAGAGAAAGCTCCCAGTCTAACCGGATCCAGCTAAATACCAGTAATTTACATGAAGCGTCTATCTGACCTCCACAGCCCACTTACTGGGTGATATGATGCCCCTTGGTAAGTCAGGTCGTTATATGTACTTTCGGGCTGCTGAAAACCCGTAACAACAGTCAATGACATAGTCATATTTCTCGGTGGTAGGCATAACATCGGCTGCTGGCAGAAGTACCACCAGACAAAGTCTTGCCGCCAAGCGATTCGTCGTGTTCCGGCATGATGTCTAGTGACGCCGTACGGAGGACGGGTCTGAACAGTTGTGTTGCGATGTGTGCCGGGTACGATGCGCCAAATGTTGTTGTATCGGGATTTTGATCGTGGAAGGTCTCCAGATCCTTCTGGCGCGGCATCGTTGGTTGTGTTGTTGGGTTCAATGTTGCATCACCTCGCTCAGCTGCCGTCTGCCGTCACTCAATTTTTTTGAGTGAATAGGCTCTTAATAAAATAGCTCGCTTTGCCATCAACGATTGCATCACTGCTTACCATCAGGCAGGGTTGCGGTCAAGCACTAGTTTATAATTCAGTCTAAATGTACTAAGTTTGTATGTAAAACCACACTTCAGCGCAACGTGTCATACGCAGCGCAGTACAGTCGATTATCCATAAAACTAAGCTTTATGTCTCCCTCAATCTTCTCAGGTAGTGATCAGAAATGACAGAGCTAACAATAAAATATGCCATTATACTAAAATTTTAAATTAAAAAAAGTAAAAAATCTAAAACCCAACTACGAGAAAAAACGACGCTGAAAAAGTATAAAACAAGATTTTCAGAATACTGAAGTGAACAAAGTTGCTAATGTAGTTGCAAGTAAATGGACACAGTAGTAATGTCATACAATACTATTCTGAAGTATGCAATATTCAATATGTAGAGATAAATTTTCATGTTTGGAAAGGCGTAGTCACACGTTGTCAAGGTGCTACGGTAGGTAATTTATCTCTACATAGTGAATATTGCATACTTCAGAATAGTATTGTATGACATTACTACTGTGTCCATTTACTTGCAACTACATTAGCAACTTTGTTCACTTCAGTATTCTAAAAATCTTGTTTTATACTTTTTCAGCGTCGTTTTTTGTCGTAGTTGGGTTTTAGTTTTTTTACTTTTTCTTATTTGTACTATTTTGGCGTTAAAGTGTATTTGTGGCGCATAATATTAACAAAAGTTAAACTGATGAACTAAAAACTAGATACTTGACATATTACATCTACACGCACATATAACAACATAAGCCCGAAGGCATATAGTGCAGAGGACATTTTTATGGGAGTTATCAAATTGTTTCCGCCTTTACCGCGTGGAGTTACTCCCAGCTTATGTCGTTTTCATTAGTGCATTACATGTTCACACTGCTCTGCATTACATAAAGCGATTCACAGTTCCCGTGATCCGCGCTTTACTCTAATCGTATCTAACATACGTATCTCAAAATCACATCTAACGTACTCATATTTAACACCATTAAAGCATTCTTGTAATTATGTACAAGCATAAAGCACTCGTGAAACTCTTTCACGTGATACCAAACACTTTATATTTATTTTAATTTTATATTAGAATAGAACTTTTTGTCCGCTAGAGGGCGCAATACTAAATTTGGTGACAAGCTTTATATTTCATAACTAATAGAATATCAAGGCCCTTCTAATGGTACTACAGTGGTCTTATTCTGATAAGTAATAAAGAAGCTATGAACGAAAAGATGTGAATTATATGCAACCAGCCCATGAATACAGGTAAGGTCACAAGCAAATGCTAGCAATATATGTATATTCAAAATGTACAAGTAAAGCGCTTTCAAATGATACCAAACACGGCATATTTATCTTAACTTTATTTTTTTACTCTGTATGTTTTGTCCGCTAGAGGGCGCCACAGTAGATTTTGTGAAACCCCATATAGCCTATAACCAGCGGACAATTAAGACGCTTCTAATGATATATCATTTGTCGAATTCTGATAGGTACAGTCAAGACCAAAAGTCGAGTTGCAATCTCACAAAACTATGGCCAAGCAATACTAGTTGTAGTTACGACCTTCTTCTATAATAAAGTTTGATACACACTCATACACTTGCTGCCCGCTTATGATTGTTAGGTACTACTTACTAATTTCAACGTCTACAGTAAGTGTTTCAATGGCCTAACGGTTTTCGCCTTGATAGGCGTTCAAGGTGGTTCGAGTTCAAATCTAATAACTTGCAAAAATATTTTTTAAATGTTTATTGGTGAGTTATGAATGCTGACAACAAAAATATCTAAAAATACCGATCTGCAACTTAAAGATGATACTTTATTTTAAGATTTTTTCTATATTAGAGTCATTATAAAAAGATGACGGTAGACTTAAAAGAATCTGAATCACTACTTCACATAAAATATTCCGCTACCTACAATAACTATTATTAGCTACAATAACTCAAATAATATTACTTAGCTGTTGTTGGTTGGTGAACATATAGTTACCAGTTTGTGTTATTAGTTTTACTTTTTAATCAATATGCAGGCATATGCAGCAATATATCTCAAATATCATATGAAACCGGCTTTTGTGTAAGTTGTTTTTATTATTATTTATGTAAGGTGCAAACCAATCGCTTGTAGCAAATGTGTAATAAAATTGTTATTGTTTTAGAGAAATACTGTAAGCCGTTGGAGGTCAAGGTCAAGAGGTTGGAGGACGAAGGTAGCTGTCGAGACAAGTGAAACGAAACGACAATATTTACCGTTGAATAAACTTTTAAATCGTGCGAAGAATATAGGTTGCATTTGTGGTTTAAAAATAAATTGGTGAGGCTGGTGGAATCTTATCGAGCTAAACAAAAAAAAAAAAACTATTTATAACAAAAACAGTGCAGAAGTGTCCTACAGAGTGTTTTAAATATATACCAATAAATATCTAAATAACGGACTCTAAACCATCTCTAAAGTAATTTAGCTAAGTGACAGTAATATGTTCGGTTGGCTTAATGGCTAACAGATGTCGCCTTTTGCAATTTCAATACAAATTACTTTTGGTAAATTATAAAAACAATAATTTCGGAATTCGATAAGAAATAAGTTCGTTTACTTTTGAACTAAGAAAGCGCTTGAAGATTATAATCTCATGCCATCAAACTCCGATAAAAGTCACTACAGGATGGCAGCATTAGTACCATGCTATAGACGCAAAAAAATTATAAATGTAATAATCACTATTATGTGTTCTAAGTATAGATTATTTTATGATTGCAATAATATTCAGGTTAAGCTTCAATCCTCTTTTCTTTAAGAAAATGAATAATTAAGCTATAACCTCTTTAATCATAATTCAAATTTTCATATCTAACAACCAAAAATATTTTTTGTATTTTTTACCATAACAATATCATAAGTTTGTCAAGGATTACTTTTATATAAAATATTACAATGCTGCCGTTTCAACGTTTGTTCATTTGTTAGTATAAGTATATCTATACCGAATAATATATAACTTTATAATATATTGCATTATAATATGCTTATTGTTTTATTTTTATATATTTTTTATTATATTACCCCTATAGTAAACTAAAACATATAATAAAACCCTTTTTTGGGATAAATATTCAATAAATTTTCCTATTTGTTTAAATATTATTTGCAAACATTTTTACTTTAAAATACAAATCAATTATCATAATTTTAAATTATATGAAACAACAAAAAGAGTTGCCTATAATAAGGATCGAACCCACAATCGCTCGCTTTTGATAGCACCATTGTTAAGTGCGGCCGCTAACTCAACTTTAAATGAAGTAACGAAATTTTGCATTACTTTAAAGAATGACGAAGACTGCGATAAAAAAATAATGCGGTAGTGTGCGTGGCCGGTTTAGCGCAGGCGACAGTAGTCTTTAAGGTGGGAATGGACTTCTACAGCTGATAGTACTTTAGAAGTTACGAGGGAACAGATGAACATACATACATACATACATACATACATACATAGCCTGTCAAAATCATAACCCTCCTTTTGCTTTGCCGTAGTCGGGTAAAAAACGAACGCAAGGCAGAAAAAAATTCCTGATGTTGCAAAAAAACATAAAACGCCTGACTGGTGATTTTATGTTTTTATTGCTCAAATCCATACTAATATTATAAATGCGAAAGTAACTCTGTCTGTCTGTCTGTTACGCTTTCCCGCCTAAACCTCTCAACCGATTTTGATGAAATTTGGCACAGACAATCTTTGGACCCTGAGAAAAAACATAGGCTACCTGTTATCCCGGAAAAATTTGATATTCCCGAGGGAAATCTAAAAAGCGCGATATAACCGAACACCACGCGGACGAAGACGCGGGCGGAAAGCACACAATCTTTAGACCCCGAGAAAGGACATAGGCTACCTTTTATCCCGGAAAAATTTGATGTTCCCGAGGGAAATCTAAAAAGCGCGATATAACCGAAATTTACGCGGGCGAAGCCGCGGGCGGAAAGCTAGTTAATCATAAAAATGAAATTGTTTACAATATGGAGGTAATAAATAATGATGAACCAAACATATTTCTTTTAAATAAATAAAAAAATGGGGTTATGACCGTTGCGGTCGGCTGTTTTTGCGTATGGTATCAAGGGGTTTTTTAACCTTGTTCGACGTTTGTGTTTACTTTTAGCTACACTAATAAACAAGTAACGTAACTTTCTATATACAGAAAATAATTGGCAAATATTATGAATTTTAATGGAAAAATTACTTTAATAACTACACAATAAAGTAATAAAAGTCCGTCCATTTTTGGAGGTATGAAGAACAGGGTGTAAATTTCACTCTACCTCCGTAGAAGAGGGAGGATCCTCCGACCAGACGGGTGTTATATCTGGCGGGCACTTGCCCAACGATTGATGTTGGGAAGTTACATAGGTACAACTTATTTTTGTATATGCGAAACTCGAAACACGTGTCCAGTATTTTTAAGTAAAGAATCTATGTACAAAATTTCAAAATGATATCATGAAAAACCACAAAGTTATGAGCTTGTTATCCCACTTGGCTGTCCCAACAAAATTTGGTCCACACTCCGCTCGAAGCAGATGAGCGCGGTTCGTTGACCTCTGACGTCAGCTGGTATACTTATGTTATACGTGTAAACTTTTCGGACAACGCGTCATACTGACGTCACACAAATCCTACATCTCGTAAGCAGAGTTTACTGTGCAACTAGCATGCATATAAGTTCACGACAAAAACCGATGAGCAAGTGCCCGCCAGACAACACCCATCTGGTTAGGGGAACCTCCCTTTTCTTTTGAGTATTATACCTCTAAAGTCCATTGTTGTTGTGCAAGTGGGTTTCCACATGGGAAACTCTATTTCTTATGTAAAAACAATAACAAAGAAGCATCTTCACGTAATTCCATAAACAAGATTACCCACCAACTATTTCTTAGTTATCTGTCAAGGATTAGTTGTTATAGTGAGTTTCCCAAGGGATCTGGTAGGCATGGCGGACGTGACTACTTTTTGTTGCCAAAAGTATGAACGTAACTTTGAATCTCTACAAGCCTTATAAGTTTTTTTTTATTCCTTTCAAGATTGTTGAACAATATAATTACGGTAGTGACTAATTATGGTTCTAAATCATTACATTTATATTTTACATAGTAATTAGTATTATAGCGAATGTTTTTTTTTTTTAATCATTACAAACTAGTGCTTGACTGCAATCCTGCCTGATGGTAAGCAGTAATGCAATTGTTGATGGTAATGCGCGCTAGTTAATTAAGCCTATTCACTTTAAAAAAGTTTAGTGAATAGGAAGGAAGACGGCAGTTGAGCGAGGTGATGCAATGTTAAACCCAACAGCACGACCAACGATGCTGCGCCACAGAAAGAGACCCTCCACAACCAAAGTCCCGACACAACAACATTTGGCGCATCGTACCCGGTACACATCGCAAGACTATTGCACAGACCCGTCCTCCGTACGGCTTCGCCAGACATCATGCCGGAACACGACCAATCGCTTGGCGGCAAGACTTTGTGAAAATGTATAGCGGCATCTATACACGTCACATACGAAAAACGCGTCATACTGATGTCACACCGATTCTTCATCTCGCAATTAGAGTTTACTGTGAAACCAGCATATACAACGTTATTTTTTGTTTATGGGAAACCTGAATATAGTTTGTTCAGAATAAGCAACTGAATCTATTCCAATTATGTTTCCATCATGTTATATTATTTCCTAAATACATTAAGAAATTGTTATAGAATGTTTTTTTTTTTTTGGGACAATTCCCGCCATACTGTTCCCAACCCACTGCAACTCCTGAAAGCCAGAATCAACAGTGGAGACCGCCAGAAAAACGCCGAGCAATGAATCTCGACGAGTCCCGGAGAAACGATTCAACTGTCTTGGGTCCCGCAACGAAATTAATCAGAAAAGAATAGCGGAGGAGTAAGAAAAAAGATATTTTTTCCACTTCCCTCCATAATAAGCAGGAGACAGAACAGAACTAGGCCAATCGGCACAAAGGGACATTATTGCAACTGGGAGAAGCCCAGATTGCCAAGCACCACGGAATAACATTTGATTAAGTTAATGGATCCTAAGTAGGTATTTGCTGTTACAATTGATTCCAATAATAGGTATGGCAAAAGCGCCTGAACGCACGGAAATTAGTTCTAGTTTCTACAAGGTCCGTATAATAAACAACTCCGGATGTAACTTGTACACTATCCAACATAATATTGCGTTCATTCTGCCAAAGAATACACTCCCACAAGATGTGCTGTGCGGACTGTTCAAATTCACAGTTCGATGTAGAACACTGACCCAAAGGCGAAGGAACAAGTTTAAAAGAATACAGTTTACTTTTAAAGTTGCCATGACCTGTGAGAAATTGGGCAACGCAGTGGTCAACCTCCAGCCATGTCTTAGCCAGCCGATCGCCAACGGATGGAAAGAACAGATGGAGGTGCCATAGAGGTGCTATAGAGTGGTTACCGAGCGGTTACGATACTTACGATAGATCATAGTACTTGCGCGCGCGCCACAGCTGACGCCAAAGGTCAACGCACCGCGCTCACCTGCTCCGAGCGGAGTGTGGACCATATTTTTGTTGGGAAAGCCAAGTGGGTAACAAGCTCATAACATTGTGGTATTTCATGATATCTTTTTGAAATTTTGTACATAGATTCTTTACTTAAAAAGACTGGACACGTGTTTAGAGTTTCGCATAAACAAAAATAATTTGTATATAACTTCCCAACATCAATTGTTGGGCAAGTGCCCGCCAGATATAACACCCATCTGGTCGGAGGATCCCCCCTTTTCTACGGAGGATGAGTGGAATTTACACCCTGTTCTTCATACCTCCAAAAATGGACGGATGAATGTTTGTCAAATTGCCACAAAAAAATGTGCTGAACGGATTTTGATTAAACTTTACAGTAATATAGTTATTTATACATCATAATAATAAATATAATATTCTCTCGGTGGTAGGCCATAACATCGGCTGCCGGCAGAAGTTGCCACCCACCGGACAAAGTCTTGCCGCCAAGCGATTCGTCGTGTTCCGACATGATGTCTGGTGAAGCCGTACGGACGATGCCCTAAATGTTGTTGAGTCGGGAGTTTGGTCGTGGAGGGTCTCCAGTTCAATCTCCCTCTGGCACATCTTCGTTCGTCGTTTCTTTGAGTAAATAGGCTCTTAATAAACAAGCGCGCTTAAGCGTGAAACAGAGTGAATAGGAAGGAAGACGGTAGTTGAGCGAGGTGGTGCAATGTTAAACCCAAGACTTACACGACCAATCGATGCTGCGTCAGATTGAGATTGATCTGGAGACCCTCTATGTCATATGACTAAACTCGCGACATAAAAACATTTGGTGCATCGTACCCAGCACACATCGCAATTCAACTGCTCAGACCCGTCCTCCGTGCGGCTTCTCCGGACATCATACCAGAACATGACGAATCGCTTGGCGGTAAGACTTTGTCTGGTGGGTGGTAACTTCAGCCGGCAGCCGATTTTATGGCCTACCATCGGGGACTTTTTCAACTTATAAAAGAATTACTTATTAAATATTTCTAAAAAGGGGATACTAAGCATCTTTTGCCACTTTCACGCATCGGAGATTGCATTTATTGGATAATCCGATCCGATCACATCTTCTTTTCGATCTTTGCTTCGACACAAGTCGAGTGGATTATGATTGGATTTTGTATAAAAATATCTCTCGTCTCCCTAATACACCTACGTTGATACAGAACGTATAATATTTGGGTAAGTGTCGCAGCGTCAGGAATAACCTACTTTGTAACTCAATATCGATATATCGATCCAGACTAGTCTCGACCGATATATGACAATTTTATTAAATATTGGTGGCAATACTATCGTTCTGGCACCAGCATTCTCGACAGTCTATTATACCTAACAATGTTTTTTTTTTATATATATTATAAACTAGCGCTTGAGCGCAATCCTGCCTGATGGTAAACAGTGACGCAATCGTTGATGGTAAAGCGCACTAGTTTATTAGGAGCCACTCACAATCTCTGAAGACACTCAAATTGTAGTCCGACGGAAACACCGCCGCTGGCAAATTGTTCCAGTCCCTCGATGTACGCGGTATAAAGGAGGAGGCGAAACGCTTCGTCCGGATCGTAGTGGTGTTAACAACGTAAGGGTGGAAACTAGCCGTACGACGGGTCGTCCGATGGTGGAACGGAGATGGGGGTATTAAATCATGCAATTCCCTCGCACACTCCCCAAAATGCATCCTATAGAGCACCGAAAGGCTGGCTACTCTATGCTTGTGCTCTAGGCTTTAGAGACCATCTCGAGTTAAATCAGGGTCACCAACCAGCCTCTTCGCACGCCTCTCCATTGAATCCAAAGTGGCCAGGTGACACTTAGCAGCACCAGCCCAAATGTGGCTGCAGTAATCCACACACGAACGGACCAGAGCTTTGTATAACATTAGAAGCTGCCCAGGTGTGAAGTACTGCCGGACCTTTGCGATAACGCCAAGTTTCCTGGCAGCCACCTTGGCCTTGGACTCAATGAACCGCCCAAAGTTAAGGTTCGAGGAAATGTGAACTCCCAAAAGCTGAAGGCGGTTGGAACACTCCAAGGACACATTTCGAAAAGTAGGAGCCAAGGTGAACGGGCTCCTTTTGGCGGTGAAAAGACACGCCTTGTCTGGTGGGTGGTAACTTACGCCAGCGGCTGATGTTGTGGCCTACCACCGAGAGAATACATATAATATATCCCTAATCCCTTTTGTTTTTGGAGAGTCGTCTGACTTCAACGTTTTAACAAAGTTCATTGACTGTAAAATGTTATGATAAACACAAATTTTAAGGTGTACTATAATTATTATTAAAGCATTATGTAGCTTTTTATTGTGTTAACCTGGAAAAAGAGACACATTTAGAATTATCGAAATTACTTCAACGATAATTTGTATGTGTTTATTTATTTATCTATTTCTTTCAGGCATCAAGGTACATATAAACATACACAATACTATCCATCCATACTAATATTATAAATGCGAAAGTAACTCTGTCTGTCTGTCTGTTACGCTTTCCCGCTTAAACCTCTCAACCGATTTTGATGAAATTTAGCACAGACAATCTTTAGACCCTGAGAAAGAACATAGGCTACCTTTTATTCCGGAAAAAAATAATGTTCCCGAGGGAAATCTAAAGAACGCGATATAACCGAACTCCATGCGGGCGAAGCCGCGGGCGGAAAGCTAGTATTAACATAAAAACTTAAAATAGTATAAATACATATAACATAATTAACTACACCTAATGTACACGAAGTGTCGGCGTCGTGTTTCGCTGACTGGTGTCATGTAGCTGGCCATGAAACCGGCGGTACACAACACCCTTGCCAGAAGCCAGAACTTTCCTTTGAGAAACTTCTCGAGATAATGTGTTGGAATACTTACCAAAAAGTTCGTGTTGTTACGCGGTTCCAACCTCTTGACCCTCAAAGTCCAGTTGGTCTTGTCAAATTCACAGGTCACTATCTCTTTTAAAATCATATGAAGATCATGTAGAATCGATATCCGAGACGGTCCTTTGAAAACCAGCCACACATATTGAGTGGAGGAGTCCAGTCAATGCACGAATTTGTCAAAAATCTTACATCTTGGTACCTGAACGATTTGGGGAACAAAACAATATCAAACTGCCAAATTATGATTAAACTAACTAAAAAGAAAAAATAAAACCGGCCTAGTGCGTGTCGGACTCACGCACAAAGGGTTCCGTACCATTGATTTATGAAATTAAAGGATTTAAGTTATTTGTATGAAAGATTACGCGGTAATAAGCGGTTTACGATTTACGAGGTATTAAAAAAAACTGCTTACTATCTCCTTTAAAACAATTTTCGTTGGCAGTTTTATAGTAATGTACGTCATGTGTGTTTTTTTTTTTAGATTTTTCATTTTATTATTTTAGAAGTTAGAGGGGAGGGGGCGGGGCCAATATTTTTCCACTTTGGAAGCGTCTGTCATTCAGACTATTCGGTTTAGAAAAAATATATTTTAGAAACCTCAATATCATTTTTGAAGACCTATCCATAGATACTCCACACGTATGTGTTCAATGAAAAAAAAAGTTTTGACTTTCAGTTCTAAGTATGGGGAGCCCCCAATATTTATTACTAGCTTTCCGACCGCGGCTTCGCCCGCGTGGAGTTCGGTTATATCGCGCTTTTTAGATATGAAAAATATGATGTTCCCTCGGGAACATCATATTTTTCCGGGATAAAAGGTAGCCTGTTCTTTCTCAGGGTCAAAAGATTGTGTGTGCCAAAGTTCATTAAAATCGGTTGAGAGGTAAAAGCTTAAAAGCGGGAAAACGTAACAGACAGACAGACAGACAGAGTTACTTTCGCATTTATAATATTAGTATGGATTATTTTTTTATTTTTGCATCAAAATGTTAATGCGGTTCACAGAATACATCTACCTACGAAGTTTCAGACATAACGAATCTATAACGGTTCCGTTTTTTGCCATTTGGCTATGGAACCTTAAAAAGCAGCACCGTCCTCATATTCACAAAAAGATATAAAAATATGATCAATTAATTAATGTTACTATCATGCCATTGTATGTATGAACGAGAGTCAAGCTACACGAAACTGACAATCAAAGAGATAAAGTTGAAAATCTAATAAAGACATTGACAGATTGTACGTCAAGCAATAAATTAAAATACTGTTAACAAATTGGAGCTTTTTAATCCCAAGCCTTT
This sequence comes from Sesamia nonagrioides, assembly GCA_017933935.1. NCBI lineage: Eukaryota > Metazoa > Arthropoda > Insecta > Lepidoptera > Noctuidae > Sesamia > Sesamia nonagrioides. Next base: position 5,224,057 of record JADWQK010000188.1, read on the forward strand.
TTGTCTCCTATACAGTCTTTTACAGTACCTATAATAGGTTTTCTGGCATAATTTTTGCTTTATATTCCTGAAAGATTTAAATTTATCAAGGGAATAGTGGGTTGGAAGTTTATTATGAAAACGTTTACATTGGCATCAAAACGAGCCGCCATATTTTCTTGAGCCTTTTAATACGAGTATCACAATATTTTTTGATCGAAAATCTGAGCCTTGAAGATCCTATCTTCTTCTTTACGACATTTACCTTAGTAATGGATATCTTTCAAGTGTCTAATATTTTATACCCAAAAATTAAAGCCGAATAAAAGAAGTACTTTAGAAGTATGAGAATCAGGGTGTAAGGTTCACTCGTCCTGAAACCGTGGCCCTGGCCTCCGGGTAAGTGAAGGAAAACGGGCGGGTTATAAGCGGGCGGTAGTAAAAGTCTGACATGCCCTTCCGCTCTGCCCAGAGCGGGAGAGGTCATTTGAGGATTTCCCATCCCAAACAAAAAAAGGTTCACTCGTCCTCCATAGAAAAGTGAGGGTCCTTCGACCAGACCCAATGGTTGAAATTGGGAAGTTGTTCATAAATGCTAGTTGCACGGTAAACTCCACTTGCGAGATTCAGGATCGGCGTTACAGTCCCATTTTTTTTTACGAGAAATAACATCTTCAGTCATTTTTACTATCACAACGGATGTCTAATATTAACTCACCGGCTGTTATTTGAAATTGGAAATGCACAAAAAAAAACATATATTTTATTGGGTACCGTCTTCACAGTTTCTAAAGGCAAAAATGAGTTCAAGATGAAAAAACAAAATGGTGGTTGCAAATTATGTTCAAAATTTTTCTTCATTATAAGTATTACGAAAAATTTTGAAATATTATATATCATTAACTACCTATTATTCATGAGTTTACCGTAGTTACTCTGTCTGGAAAGACTATGGATGTATATTGAATAAAATACTTTTAAAATGTGCACAGTTATTTTTGATAAATGTTTTCCTGGATATATGCAAGTTATACTCGTATTTAATATTTATTATGAATGTACCCTCGTAAGCATATTTCGCCGGTGTATAGGTACCTGGCGCTTACATAAGTAAATGTGAATATTTTATAATGTTTTAAATATTATGCAGAGGTTTATGTTTTAGGAGGATATGTATTTCATATTTGACGCCACGGTTTGTGCAGCCGTTAAGCTATTGACTGTTGCGCTGCGTGACGCGGGTTCGATTCCCGCACGGAATAAATATTTATATGACCTAAGTACAAGTAGTTATTCCGGGTCTGGCTGTGTGTATGTGAGTTTTAATGTTTGTAAACGCACCCGCGATATAGGAGTAAGTCTAAAAACTCCACTTTTATGTTATTACCATTTAAATATAGTGCAAATATTTGCTTCATACTAGAGTAAATTATGTTGATTTTAGAATGAATAAATTTCTAATAGGTACCTACTATAAAAAATCATAGAGGTCATAGTGCAAAATTAACGTTATGTGAGAGTATTAAAGTTATTTTTCCAAAAACACATAATAATTTACGTTTTTGGAAGCTAATTGCGCGCGCAGTTACACGAAGGTGTTAAATTTTTCACGATCAATATTGGACATTAATTCTTTAGCGATAAAGTTGAAAATCTATTAGAGCAACCTCAGAGCATCCACCCTCTACTCATATACTTAAAGCAGTACTTTGTAGTAACGTCAAAACGTAAAAAAAAACATTTCAACTTAAAAAAAAAACCCGCAAAAAAGAGGACGAGGTTAATCGACGGCAATCGTTTGACTGAATCTGTATGGCAGAAGTAATTGGTCGCAAAAATCAAATATTCAGCTTAAATCAAACGTTAATGGGGGAGGTTAGGATGTTTACCGGAGGCCAGGAAATTCTTTTATGAATGTTAGCACTTTTTCATTTATGTACCTATTGACTGTTAGGCTGAGTACAGAGTGATGCTTAAAATATTTGGTACTTTTTTGTGTTATATTAAATCGTGTTGCCCTAGTGATTAAAATACCAGCCACTCAAGTATCAGTGTGTCAACTTTTCTAAGATAGGTATATTTACTTTCTAAGTATATCTTGGGCACTAATCACTGATTACAAGGTGAAGGAAAACATCTTGAGGAAACCTGGACTTTAAGGTCCTTATTATAGAACGTAACTCAAAACTCAAGCTCTACTTAAGTCTCGTTTCAAGCCATTTGATTGGTTGAAACTAGTTTTAAGTAATACTTAAGCAGAGATCAATGCTTGAGTAACGTTCTGTAATACGGACCTAAGTCTGAAATCGTCAACCCGTATTGAACAAGAGTAGTGATTACGCTCAATTCTTCTCTGTATGAGAGAAGACCTGTGCCCAGCTGTGGGACGATAAAAAGGTTGTTGATGATCTAATAATCTTGCCAACATTTCTCAGTGGCAGTGGTGAGTAGCGGTGGTGAAGTGGTATCGGTCGTAACTTACACATTGTAGGCCGTAGGTTGGATCCTCATCAGGCGCTTTACATTGTGTCAATTGTTTCATCACCACTGCTACCAAAACGGTGACGGAAAAGATCGTGAGGAAACCGGCATTAGGACATACCGGTTTCCTCACGTTGTATTCATTAGGACATACCGGTTGCCTCACGTTGTATTCATTAGGACATACCGGTTTCCTCACGTTGTATTCATTAGGACATACCGGTTTCCTCACGTTGTATTCATTAGGACATACCGGTTTCCTCACGTTGTATTCATTAGAACATACCGGTTTCCTCACGTTGTATTCATTAGGACATACCGGTTTCCTCACGTTGTATTCATTAGGACATACCGGTTTCCTCACGTTGTATTCTTTCAGGATATCTATAGATAGATAATCGGGAGCAATGATATAATATTAACAGATATGATATGTTCTAACAAACTAACCAAAATAAATGTGCCGTTCGGAGCAGCAGCACACACATGCAAATTTTTTATTCTGCGTACATTTCACACGTTGATAGAGTGTGAGTGAGATGGGGCGCAATCTAAAGCATAGAGAAGAAAAAGATGGCTAGTGTTTGTCATTTGCGCTGTTAGTGTTTGTCGTTTGTTTTTAGGAGTGTATCGAGAGCACAGTAAGCGAGATACTGGACTTACCTACATTCTTTTGTACGCTTCATTTTCAGTGCGCTAGTGACAATCTACCTTAGTTATTATATCAATGGTCGGGAGTATCAAAGTAAACACATTAAGTTACTATTTCACACACGACCTGGGTTTGAGCCACATATTCTATACTAATATATAAAGTTGAAGAGTTTGTTTGTTTGTTTGAATGCGCTAATCTCAGGAACTACGGGTCCGATTTGAAATATTCTTTTCGGGTTGGATAGCCCCTTAATCCAGGAAGGCTAATAATATATAACATCTACCACTGCACAAATATACATAATCAGTCTATAATGTTCCCTGGACAGCCTCCGTGGCGTAGCGGTAGCGGACGCAGCCGCTGCGCAAGGTGGCGCGGGTTCGATCCCCGCACAGTGCAAGTATTTGTATGCATGAATATGAATACTTGCACTGGTCTGGTTGTGCCTCGGAACGCACGCTAAGCCGTTGGTCCCGGTTGCCATACAAACATCTAGTGGCAGTCGTTACGGGTTGTTGAAGCCCTCAAAAGTCTAACAATTGGTCTTACTGCAATGCTTTGATGTCGCCTTCGGGTTATGGAGGTCAGACGGCAGTCGCTTCACGGAAAATGTCGAAATTTAGCCATTTCAGCAGTTGGACTGGTAAGGCGGACTCCAGACTCCAAAGCTACAAGGCTTCGGATGCGACTGGGATTAACGCTGTGATGATGATGATGATGAGTCTATAATGTTCCCTGGACAGCCTCCGTGTCGTAGCGGTAGCGGACGCAGCCGCTGCGCAAGGTGGCACGGGTTCGATCCCCACAAAGCGCAAGTATTTGTATGCATGAATATGAATATTTGTACTGGTCTGGTCGTGCCTCGGAAAGCACGTTAAGCCGTTGGTCCCGGTTGCCCTACGAACATCTAGTGGCAGTCGCTACGGGTTGTTGGAGCCCTCAAAAGTCCTACAATTAGTCTAACTGCAATGCTTCGATGTCGCCTTCGGGTTGTGGAGGTCAGACGGCAGTCGCATCATGGAAAATGTCGAAGTTTAGCCATATCAGCAGTTGGACTGGTAAAGCGGACCCCACACTCCAAAGCTGAAAAGGCTTCGGATGCGACTGGGATTAACGGTGTGATGATGAATGAGTCTATAATGTTCCCACTCTTGGGACACAAGTCTCCTCTTTTTTGAGAGGCAGTGGACCGTCATTTAACATGCGGGCCTAGTGCAGGGTGCTAGATGTCACATGTCTTTGAATTTTTTGTGTTTGCATTCTGTATATGTCTTCACTCGTGTGATAGAAACGTCGATTTATAAAAAAATAAATATAATTTAAAAAAACTAAAAAAACATGCTTTTAAAGACACAATTTATGAATATTAAGCGCCTCACGCTTTTTTAAAAATTATTTTTAACTTTTTAGTTTGATATTCTTTAAAAGCATGTTTTTTTTTAAATTATATTTATTTTCAACTTTTTAGTTCGATATTCTTAAAAAAAAAAATAACGAACGAACGTTTTGAATGGGTGGGACATTTTACAGTAATGAGCCGCTCACTCCTAGTCCAAAGAGTTAGAGATGGACAAACAAACAAGCAAGCAAGCAAACATACAAGTGAAGCTAATAAAAAGCATGTAAAATCTGTGCTTCTAAATTCGAAAACAGCAAATGCAAGACCCATGAAAATAGAATTACTCACCCACACACTCAAAAATTTATCAGTAATTCATCAAGCCATCTGGATACTGTGCAGTCAGCCTAACCCAGCATAGATTATATTATATATTTATATACTTACCTAAATGGAGCTCGTTTGTAACCAGGCTTAAACACGGGAATTGCGACAATTTCCCGCCATGAGCGTCGCGGCATTAATATTATTACTCTTTACGTCGCAGTTAAATAGAAGAAAATTCGAGGTTTATTGTTGTTTTTTTTTTCTTTATTTTTTTTTAGGGACTTTTATGCAATTATTGCACATGCCAGTCCCATCAGACCTTATAATTAATAATATTAGCAAAACACAACAATAAAACACCTACTTTATGCCGCAAAACGTAATAACACAAACTTAATTAATTTATAAGCAGCTCCAGAGGTTGGTGTCGACAATATATGATGGTACATACAAACATCGTTTACATTTAAATTTAGCTCTCTAACTAGATCCTCTCTGGCGGACTGAAATCTGACACACTCCGTCAGTAAATGTACGATATCTTCCAGAGTGCCACACACCTCACAATTGGGTGAATTAATTTTTTTCATTAGATATCCAAAATTATTCAGCGGCATGTGTCCAGATCTCAATCTGTGAGCTACAACTATGAATTCCCTAGTTAACCTAGTGTCATTAAACCACGGTATATGAGGAGGTTCCGAAACTATAGACCTGTACCATATCCCTTTATCTTTCGATCTTTGATTAAAATGCTCTTTCCAAACCTCGTGACACATATAGGTTTATTGTTACATCAACTTATATGTATAAGAATTAATTAGAAGGGACAATGTTGTAGCTGGTGTGCTTATTTTAGAATATTCTGCTCTACATAAGTGCAGTTCAAGTTTCAAATATAATGTTCAACATAGTAAGTCAGTGTGAGCTGTATAATTATTTTGACCTGGCGCTCGACATAGCCCAGTCTTAGTTGCTTCACTATTTCGGTTGGAATGCGATAGCTGCGGCTCCTTTTGTGGAATTGTTGTTTTAGTTTTGTCACTTATATAGTTGTAAGTTGAGTGTTATGTAATTTACCTACATATACTTACACTTATGTATTTATATTCATAATTATATATCATTAATTTCTGCAGGTCATAATACGCATTCCAGTATTATGAGGCGCTGTTCTTATAACATTTTACTACACCTAGACTAATTATTCAGCTTACAGACACGGTCCTCAACTTTAAGCCTCAGTTTCGGCGACTTAGCGATAACTTAGCGTAAGAAACTGTAGCTATGCTGTGCTGTATTAATTTTTCCTACTTAACACAACGCTACAATTTAATATTTACTCATGTTTACTTATTTACAACAATATTTTCATTGTGATGACCAAAGACATTAAAATTATATTTAAATCTCTTTGGCTATGACAGTTTTTGACAACGCTGTTGATTATGTCTCTTAAGACAACCTTTTTCTTCTAAATTATTGACAGCCTGCTATTATAATATTATATATGAATGATGTAGTCAAATATTTGTAACAATAGCTTGAAAAGGAGATGTTTCATTTTGGGCCACCAATATGTACGCTATATAGATAAAAAGGAAAAATATATGAGATTTTCATAAAAATGATACTAAATTAATTTGAATAAAAATACAAGAATATGTAATTAATTATTTGAAACGTATACAAATATATATAATTAATTATTTAATTAATAACCCTTTATTAAGGTAGCCCTGACACATTTTATGACGTTTGATGGGCGACTTTGACAGTTCTATTTTCCTGTGGTGTTCGTGTTGAGTGTTGATTGCAAGGAATTTCTATCTAGACTGGAATGTGAACTATCGATCAAAACGCGGTCCGAGGGAGAAAGCGTCCCAGTAGCCCTCTGTCCCTTTCTTAGTGTTACCCGTATTTATTTTTCGTAATTTTGTTTGAAACCAACAGTTTCGATTAGAAAAAGATGGTGAGAAAGGGGCCATTAGTGGCTGCAATGCTGAGTAATAACCTGGATGCGGAATATCATTCTTTACGTAATTTTTTTGCAGTAATCACATACAAGATATTTAGTTTGTATGTAGGGTGACCATAATTTTCTGAATAATTAATAAATGTGCACTTAATCATTGTGTACATAATAAGTAAGTGACTTTTATTGGGTATTTACAATGACATTAAATTATGCTTTCTTATAGATATAGATATTTATTTATTTACAGGTCCAGACGACAGCATATCAAGCTACTACAATCTATCAGATTTTCTTATTACATTTTCAACTTCATTTCTAAATTATTAAGGTTCAAAATTCATTAGGAATATTTGATAGCTTCGTGTAGATTGACCTGCTGTAGTCCGTAAATTATCAATTTATTCGTCCATTTTTAAAATAATAATATTAAAAAGTTCGCATCCATTCCTAAATATTCATAAAAGACTCGACATAAAAGATTCGTAATATACGTAAAAAAGTATTTTACGTACATTCCTTTTAAATTCCATTATAATAGTCACCCTACACAACGAGGACAGAGGGCTACTGTGAAGCTATCTCCCTCGGACCGCGTTTTGATCGATAGTGCACATTCTAGTTTAGGTATAAGTTCCTTGTATGGTAGATAATAAAGGTACGATAGACGATAGCCTTAGATACACGACAAGTCAATCAAATGTCACTGTCAAAATGTTATTTCGCTTATTGCTGACCACCATATTTATTAGTAGTTGTGTTGCACTCCTTGGCCGAGTTAAATTGAATCTGTATAAAAACTTAGCCAAAATATAGGAAATTAACATTAAACCCAGTTAACTATAGCGTAACTATACCTAGCATTAAATGTACAAAGTGCTGGCCCAGGCTCCATACATTTCTGAAACATCTTCTTTAAAAGAGTGTCCATGGAGTTTCTTGCCCGTTCTTCTCCATAGGTACCTACTCTTTGGAATGGGCGACTAGCTTCATCTTATTGACTGACCGACCATTGACAACCACTGACAATTCAAAAGTGCCTGTAACTAGTTTATTTGAAATAAATGATTTGATTTGATTTATTTTTCTACCGGATTTGTTATCCGAACTCCTTTAAGTTATTTCATATTGCTTATAATTTTTCAAATATTTAAATTTTGTGACAACCTGTTCTGCGAGGTTTCTTTGGAAGCCCTCGCTGAACAGTGACAGTTTTCGGTCTGGCTTCAACAATTAATAAATAAAATAAAATAAAAAAAATAAAAAATAAAAAAGCCTTTAATTTCTTAACAGAAGGTAAGTAGATAATAGTAGGTAATTAGTTGTAAGTATTAGATAATTGTAGTAAAAGTAACATAGTACGTAGCTAACAAATAAAAAAAAAAAAATAAAAAGTAACATTAAATAAAAAAGTATTATAGTCTACGGTTTTTTTTTTATTTTATTTTTTATTCTTCTGTTAGAACCCCTCTTCAGGTAAAGGCCTCCTCCAATGACATAAAATTTGATTTTTTTATTAGGGTTTAGATACTGTAAATTCTGTTGATTCCTTTGGAGGGTTTTGGTCATGATCTCCCACGGTGACCAACCGGCTTGGGAGATATTTGTTGTTTTATTTTTCAAATCTTCTTTTGTTATCTGTGGCGAAGGGAAGGCTCGTTGCTATATATTATTGTTCTTATTGTCTTGCTGCGCTGGTGTTTTATGTGGGCCTTTCGTTGTCAAGTAGTTCAAAATTCCAGGTTTCAGGACTCCATCTGACAAGCTAGAAGTTCTTTTTAGTGATGTCTGGGTTTTATTCTTTTTACTGGCCTGTGATTCCTTTCCAATGTTGGTAGTCTGATTATTTTCTGGAGAAGTTGAAAGCAATCTTTTATTGTTAGTCATTGGTTCTTCCTTTTTTTCCAGTATAACTAGTTTGTCGTATTTTATAATAGCCAGGATTCCTTTTTTCTTTTCAACCCGAACCTGTTCTTGTAGTTCTTTTCTTTTTTCTAAAACGTTTAACGGGTAATCTTCTTGAATGTAGTAGCCGGAGTTCTTTAATGATTTTTTCTGTTTAAGGATACACACTTTCACGCTAAGTGTAGAAAAGGTGACGGTTATTGGTCTGGCTTTATCTCCTTTTTTTCCAATTCTTCTAGCTTCTTGGATATCTCTTTGATCTAATTCTAGAGAAAAATGCTTTTTAATAAAGTTGATTAAGTTCTTCTCCAAATTCAAATATGAGGTTTCGTTTTCTTCTATTCCAAAGAAAACAATATTTCTCTGTCTTGCTTGTTTTTCTAAAAAATTTAACCTTCTTTCTTGATTTTCTAACTTTTCCTTGAGGTTTTCATATTTACCTTCTAGTATTGCAAATTTTTCTTCTAATAAACCATTTATGTTTTGGGTAACTTGCTCAGTCACCTTTTCTCCGTTTTTCAAAATAGTGTTTTTTTGTTCATCAAGTTCGCTTTGAATTTTTCGTAACATATTCATAACTTCTTCCATGATGTTTAATAACAATAAGTGACGATTGATAGAACTGATACCAGTAGTGCCTGCTTGTGACTATTTCTCGAATAGGGATGTTACGATCAAGCGTTTAGATCGATGCGACGCCTGAGTTTCTAAGCAGCTATGTGGTTCGCCATTATTGTAATAGATGGCGCTGTTTACTATTAGACGTAGATATTTTGCTTACTTATTATAAAAGTTAGGTTATGTTTTTACAGTTTTTTAAAATCAGGTAATTTCGATGAACTGAATTGTTTACACTAATTATCACGAGTTGTTTTTGTCACTAGTTAAATTGTCAGAGTTTGTTTTCGAGAGATACGTTGAATTGACACAATACAGTTGATAGTTGCACTCAAGTTCTTCCTGCGTTTTATGCCTTAAACAGTTTTAGTCTTTAAACTCCCACACTGTATGTTGTATATTAGTTCATTTGTTGACGTTTTAAACACTTAATTGTCCACATTAAGCACTTTTATTATTTTTAAATTCACAATATGTCAGCAGCTCGATGTAGTCAGTAGCACCGCAGTCTACCCTCCTCCCATTAATTCAACAATTACAGGACTTTAATTGTGTAATTTGTTTCCTCTAGAGCCCTCCTAGGGGTACCCTCTCCGTCGCGGAGAGGGGACCTCCTCTGACTCTTTCTGCCGGAGCCGCTCCTCCGCTACTGCTGCCGGCCCTCCACCGCCGGGGCCGCTCCTACTGCCGCTGTTTCTGCTGCCTGTTGCCGCCTCTGTTGGCGGCTGTGCTTCTACTATCGGCGCTGTTATTCTGTTGGCTTGTGCTGTCGGCGCAATTTCTGCTGCTGCACGCTTTTTTTTGCTGACTGCTGCCTTTTGTTTTACTGTGTTTTCTTTTTTTTTTTACTTTTTGTGTCACTTGACCCATCTTCATCCATTTTAATTTTTTCTACCTAAATCTGTTATGCTGTTTTCTATTTTATATATTTATTAAATCATTTATATGACTCCTTATTCCCTTTCTCTTTACATTTATAATACGACAAAGTTTATTTAATTGTTACTAACACTCTATGAGTCTCATAGTAACTTTTAACAAAGAATTGTTAGAGGTATGAGGAACAGGGTATAAAGTTCATTCATCCTAAATGGAAAAGGAAGGATCCTCCGATCAGCCGGGTGTCGTGTCTAGCAGGCACATGTCCGACGGCTGTTGTAGACAAATTGTACACAACGTTATTTTTTGTTTATGGGGAACCCGAAACACGTGTCCAGTATTTTCATGTAAAGAATTTATGTATAAAATTTCAAAAAGCTATAGTGTAAAATCAAAAGGTTTTCAGCTTGTTATGTTACCTGTCCCTATAAAAATATGGACAACCAAAGACTTTCAAATTATTTTGGACAACGCGCCGCTCGTCCGAACGCGCCTGCAGTGGCGCGGCGTGGCGGGCCTCTAGGACACTATGATCCGCTGTGAACTGTGTTGTACGCTCGGTAACCGCACTGCAACATTTTTAAAATATATTTGGGAAAAAATATAACAGGTAGGTGCTGCGTGACATTAGTATGATGTGTTTATTGCTGGTGGTGTTTGAGGATACGGCTACAAATTGATTATTTATTGAAGCTCTAAAGTATTCAAACAACTATTAAACTGCATGACTAGATCTATAAATAACATTTATTTGCATAGAAATTAAATGTAAAGCTGTATAAAAAATATTTTATAGGGCATATAATATACAGTATGTTAACTAACAGAGGGCGTTCCCGTTAACCCGAAATAGTATAGCATACATACATGCTAAAAAAATATTTCCATTCGAAAACAAAATGTTTTAAATTTTTTTCCAATATGAAAATATTCAATAAAAATTTTAAATTGACATGTAAAAGAAAAACACTGTACACGCGAACATGAAAGATGGCAACGTCGCAATTTATTTATACATGACGACTACTATTTTGATTTAAAACAGGAGGTTTCAAATTTATTTCCAATTAGATTTATTATTTATTTTTTATTCGGATTTTTTTATGCTTATTTTTCTATGCTGATAATTTTATTTTAATCTATTAAATATTAACGAGTTTAAGGGAACGCCCTCTGTTATTTAACATACTGTATATACAAGTTACGTTTTGCTTATATCATAACCTGCAAATAATAGCTGTGCCGCTGGGGAGTCTGCAGGGTCACTTTTTCTCGTCAGCTAGAGCACTAGGAAGGCGTGAAGTGAAGGCCTTTTCGGGGACTGTCGTTTGTAATGTTTCGAAAAATGCTGATTCTCAGTCTAATTTTATTGTTTCTGATTTGTAGTATTATAATAAAAGTATTACGGGTACGATGCTTCAAATGGTATTGTGTCGGAAGTTTAGTCTTGGAGGGTCTGGCGCAGCATCTTTGGTCGTGTTCTTGCTTGAACATTGCATTACCTCGCTCAATTGCCGTCTTCCTTCCTATTCACTATGCTTTTTTTGAGTTAACAGGCCCTTAATAAATTAGTGCGCTTTACCATCAACGATTAGATCATTCATCAGGGTTTTACCATCAGGCAGGATTGCGATAAAAACTCTGGTCCTGGCCATCGCACGGGCAAGTGAAGAAACACGGGTGGGTTTTAGTCAGTAAAAGTCTAACACGCCCTTCCGCTCCGCCCAGAGCGGGAGAAGTCATTTGAGGATTTCCCATCCCAAGAAAAAAAAAAGACAGGATTGCGGTCAAGCACTTGCTTATAATTAAATATTATGAGGTTTCTTACTGGCTAATTTAAATTCTGTGAGAAGTAGTCAGTAGTACCTACACAAGAATCAGCGTTAAATATCTGTGGACACGAAATTTCATTTTGCGTTTTTTTGCTGTTCCGCGGTCTTTATAAACTGCTCATCCACAGTGTTGCATGCGCAACAACGATATGTTAATATACAAAAGGTTATCTGCCAACCACTTGCAGCCAGCAATTCAGAACCATTCGATACACTCCCGTACCCTACCGAACATTAATCTATATTATTGTAGGGTTCTCAAAACGCTGTTCACACGTCCAAAACTCGAAAGTTTTGTCAGTTTAAATCAATTAGGAGACCGATGTCCTCCCGACAGATGTTTGCTGTCGGGTACAAGGCAAATCGGGTTACCAAAGTGTTTTTTTTGATACGGAACCCTTTCAGATGGTTATGAATGAGACTTTTAGCAAGACAAAGGCAAAGTGCCATAACAATTATTTTTAAAATGGACTGACCACTGTAATATTGGCGCCGACTCTGTTGTTCACAAACTAAACAAATTTTAAGTTAACTGCAACTTTTTCTTTCTTTTTCATTAGAAAAAGGACAAAAGAAAAATAAAATGTAATGTAATGTAAAAAAAAATGTCAGTTTAGACCTGTCAAATTAAGATATTCCATAGACAGTTTAGACGCGATTATAAACATGGCGACTAAAATTACGCCAGTTTACGTCAGGAGCGCACTAATTTGACAGATCTAAACTGACTGTCAAATTTATCTTTTGTCCCTTTCTTCATGGGGCTAATTACATAATTATATGACGTCACGCCGTGGTACAAAATATACCACGGCGTGACGTCATATGACATTCCTAAGTATTTGAATGTAAGCAAAAATGGAAAACACGTGTTCAATATTTTACATCTATCTGATGGACATTACATTATTTTTAGGATACAACCCTATTCCCAGTGTGGGGCAACGTATTATTAAAAATAAAATGTCAGCGTATTGTACGTTCTTTTCTGCCTAAACCTTCGGGGAATACACGCGCATACTTAATTTTACGTACGTCACTCATTCCAATTCAACTGAAAGCTATTTTCGTGTATTTCGAATCGAATAAAAGAAAAGTCGTGAATCTGCCAACCTGGGCTCTAATTCTCATAATAAGAAACGTTCAAAATCTATATTTTCAGTGTCAACTTGGCGATAAACAAATGTTAGAAACTTATCAAAATGTAGAGAAATTACAAGTATTTTTTGACATATTTTGAGACTGTGAATGTTTATAACATTAGTAGAATTTATTAATTCAATTAAGGTTCACCAACAGTTGCTGCAAAAATAAAAAATCTGCATTTATTTCAAATAAACCAGTTACAGGAACTTGCATTGTCAGAAGGTCGGTGAATCAGTAAGATGAAGCTAGTCGCCCATTCCAAAGAGTATATATTTTAAGCACGTGTGCAGATATTTTAGGTACATATTCATCATCATCATCATCATCAACAACAACCATTTTATCGTTCCACTGTTGGGCACAGGTCTCCTTTCATACAGAGAAAGATATGACATATTACAAATACATAATCATCATCAACAACCTTTTTATCGTCCCACTTCTGGGCACAGGTGTGCTCTCATAAAGAGAGAAGGATTAAATGTAATCACCACGCTTACTCAATGCGGGTTGGCGATTTCAGACTTACATTACTATACAAATTATTATGTCTTAATTCTAACTGCAGAACCAATTACATGGAAATATCACATGCAAAGTGGTCTTTGTAATTTTATCAATGTATACTTATATTCTGCATTTTGGAGAGTGTGTGAGGGAATTTCCTTCCATCATCGGACGACCCGTCGTACTTGTTGACACCACAACGATCCAAACGAAGCGTTTCGCCTCGTCTTTTATTCCGCGTACATATAAATTTTTGCGTATACAGTATGTAAAGAAAACCCTGTCCGATCTGTAAAGGTATTGTTAGGTATCGATAACTGATTCTACTAAAGCCGGGCTAAACTTAAAAAAAAATCGCCCTAAAAAAATAAATATTATTTCGCAAAAAGAGGTAACTTAAAACATGTGCAGTAGTCCATACAGGCGCGGGCGAAGAGGGGCGGGGCACGCGGCACGCGGTCGCATCGCTATTCGCCCAGAATTATACCGTCAAATATAATGTTGTCACTTTTTAAAAATTACCAAATTTTGGGGAAGTTGGAATTAATTCGCAGGAAAAAAAAGATTATTTCAAAATTCACTAGTATTGTTATAATAATAATAATAATATTTATTTGACACAAAAAAAACATGTTACATTTGTACAGATATATAGGCCACATTCAAATTTTCTTAATTTTTATTGAAGGCATCTGTGTCTGAACTAGATAAAGAAATATCTGTGTCTCAGACATCAGCGCTCTTCCTTAAGGTGATACATTAAAATACTAGCTTAATTAGACATATTCACAATAAAAGACATATCATTACACAGAGATAGAAAAATTAAACTTAAAACAAACAAAAGTCGTGTGGAGTGATTAACCTCTCGGTGAGTAGTTGTGAGAGTGCGTGAAAGAGTGTGAGAGGGTGAGTGTTAAAAGATACTTTATTTTAATATTTTCAGAAATCCTTCTGTTTCCTCATACGTATGTTTACTAATGTATTTAAATATTTTATCCTTACAATCTAGTCTATTTAACTGGTATATATGCAAAGCGTCATTTATCTTATTGTATAAGTACGGTCCCAAGAAACAAAAGTAATTGTTTACATAAGCATGTCTGAAAGATGGTCGGTCATTATTACTAATAATATTCCTTCTTCTTCTTGTAAGATCACCTTTTGTGAATTTGAATAATGAGTGTTGCCTTAAGATCACACGAAAAATAAACAACTGCCGAACGGTGAGGACCTCACACGACTGATATAGAAGATGAGTTGGGTACAAATAAGGGCGAAAAGTGCTAACTTTTAGTACAGCCCTCTGTGCTATTTCCAAGGGCTTTAGGATAGTTTTATGTGCACCTCCCCAAATGGTGATACAGTATTGTAGAACAGACTGCACAAGCGCTAAATATATTTGCTTTAACAATTTCGGGGGTGCAGCATGCCTAAGGTTTTTGAAAACATAGATTAGTTTTCTTGTCCTCGAAGTAAGAAGATGAATATGGTCTTTGAAGGAGAGGTTACAGTCTAGTATAATACCAAGATATTTAATTGACGCTGTCATTATTAGTGTTGGGCATGAGCATACTAAGCTATTACAGCAACTATGTGCAGTAATTGAAGGGGTATAAGTAAGCTGCTTTAAATGAGTACGCATCGAAAATAACATGCACTGGGTTTTATCCGGATTAAGAGTCAGAGAGTTATTCTGCAGCCAATGGGTCACCACATTGAAACCATCCTGCGCCTCCTGAAATACTTTGTCCCAGGTATCAGCCGAGAACAACAGTACTGTGTCGTCTGCATACGACACAAGTTTACCTCCTACAAGGTCCAGATTACAGAGGTCATTTAAATACACTAGAAAGAGTGTCGGTCCCAAAATACTCCCCTGCGGAACTCCATGGGTTATTGGCAAATAACTGCTGATACTGTCATTAATCTTAACGCACTGGAAACGATTACTGAGGTAGTCCCTAAAAAGCTGAAGTTGATTACCTCTTATTCCGAGCGGTTCTAATTTTAGAATCAGCAAAGGCGTAGAGACCGTGTCAAATGCTTTGGCCAGATCAAGAAAAATGCCTATAGTCATTTTACCCGAGTCGATATTTTTTACCACATAGTCTTGGAGCTCATGGATGGCATCACTAGTAGACTTGCCTGCTCTAAAACCAAACTGATTGTCAGATAAAAGGTTATTTTTTTCCAGATAACCAGAAACCAGTTGTGACGGCGATTTATTAAATTTACCATGTGAAGGTATTAAACAGGAATGGGTGTTATCAGTCAACCTTTTACCAACCGATGCAAAAAAGTCGTTCACCATCTCAACAGACTCTTTTGGTTTTGATGGATTTAATAATTCCGTAGCGCTATGTTTCACTTTAGTAGTATTTGTGATATTTTTGATTGCTTCCCAAATTTTTTTATTGTTATTTCCTGCTTTTGTTAATAAGTCTCTATCATATATACGTTTGACCTTTTTTAATAGGTTATTGCAATGGTTTCTATACCTAGAGTAAATAACTTTAAGAGTCTCGTTAGTAGGTGAATGTCGCATTCTTTTATGAAGCCGGTCTCTATGTCGAATACACCGTAACAGACCTGGTGTAATCCATGGCTTAATAATTTTTTGACGTCTAGGATACTTCACTACGACAGTGTTTAAGAGTATAGCCCTTTGAATTGACACAGAGAAGTATTCCATTGCGAGGTTTGCATCGGTTGACCCATAGATAGGTTCAAAATCGGTTTCAGTGAGATATGACGTCAATCCTTTCGTCTCAATCCGGTTCACAGATACATGAGTGAAGGTTCTCTTTTGTTTAAGATGCAGGAAGAGTAAGACTGCTTGGTGGTCCGCAACAGTTGAATTTAACACCAGTGCGAGAGCTGATTTCTGTGTTTTTAGCATGACATGGTCAAGGCATGATTTATTTTGTCTAGTCGGGAGAGAGTGTGCTGGTAAGAGCCCATGATATGAACACAGATTAAGATATTCATGCGTCCTTGACTCATAGAAACCGGGGCTGATATTTATATTGATGTCCCCAATAATGGAGATATTTTTGCAACTACCTAGCTTACTTAAAATGTTATCCAAAAATTGGAGAAAGCTGCTAATATTTCTATTTGAAGGCGAGCGGTAGATAGCTAAAATAACATTTTCTGTACCAATTCTAACTATAAGACAATTAAATCCTTCACAGCTGGGTTCCTCGCAGGTGACACTGAGATTCGATTTACAAAATACTGTAACTCCATCGTTTTGGTTAAAACGGTATTCAGTAACGTGACTGCTGTAACCATCCAATCTCGGAACCACCGGTGTGCACGACAGCCAACACTCCGTTAGGATAATAATATCGCAAACTATTTTTAATCTACCCAACATTGCAACAAAATCATCAAAATTTCGTGATATACTTCGACTATTTTGTGTTAACACCGTCAAACCACCAGCAGCTCTCGGCAGTAAACTGCTACAGTCCTCGACGTCACAATATCTAGACTCTGAGATAGATATGCTATCAATTTCAGAAGCCAAATCAACCATTTTTACTGTCAAAAAATAACAAAGTACCTTGTAGGAATGACCTAGAATAAACGATTTTCAACCCTAGAGCAACACAGGTAAAGAGACCATTTTGCAATACAAGAAAAACACTGAGGTCATTTAAGGACGGATAAAGGACTTCTATACCTCTACAATTAATGTTATATAATAAAAATATGTATTTGATCATTTGTATTGGCATAAATAAAATTGATTTGTCAATAAATAAAGTTACCGTGTGGATTTGTGTATGTGTGGAGTGATTGTTTCCGCAGAGTATGTTTACAAAGTGATATAAGAGAATTAAACCAATAACATGCATATTATAAAGTGTTACAGAAATACGTACACACAAAAATACAACAGACAGGTGCAGGTAAACAAAGAAAAATAGTCATTCCGTTGTTTTTTTTAGCAGCTTATTAAAATCAGCCTCTTCATCGACGCGAATATGCTGCATCCCTTCTTTCTTTCTAAGATAAATTTTACCAAATGATGTCCAGCAGAAATCATAATTGTGGGTACTAGCGAAATCACGGGCCAAAAAAAATAGTCGTCTACCCTTCGGAGTAAGGTAATCCGAGATAAAAATTGGTTTTTGAGGGTCATTTTGATTAAAAATAGAAGTGTTTAGTTTATCTTTCTTTTCCTGCAGCGACAGCTTTTTAAGGTTATTCATAACGCTATCCTTTGTTAAGACTGATGTAAATTCCACTACAATTGGTTTAACAACATTCGATTTCCCGAAGGGACGATAGATGTCTCTTATATTGGAGGCATGCAATGGTATTTTTAATATTTCACCGATTTTGACGACTGCATTACAAAGATTTTCCCTTGACTCATTCTGAAGCTTAGGCACATTTCTTATCTCTAACTTTGACATACAAGATTGTTTTTCAAAGTTTTCAATTTTGTCCTCAAGACTCCTTATGTAAACACATTGTTCCTTGCGTTCCAGCTTCAAACTTTCTAGATCTTTTTGAATATCATCGTATTTATCAGACAAAGCAGTTATAGATGTATTTATGCTATCGTTTTGTTTCTTTATTTCTAATAACGAAGACTCCAGACTTAGCAATTTGCTATTTTGCTGTGAGACAAAGTTATCGAACAATGCCCGCACTTCATCCATAAATATTGACATCTCGTTTTCACGCTTTCTTTTTAGGCGGCTTATGTTAATGTTGGATGGAGCGGCAACGCTTAAATTGTCCGATATACTTCCCTCTACACTCTCAGTGTCAGTCTCTGACATCGGTAACTGCTTCGGGGGAGTACGTTTTAGCGGCATCTCAAACAAGTGTAATGATAGATGTGCGACTACCAGGACAACAGCGCTGTGCGGCGATAGTCACAGCGTAGAGAGGAGCACTATGTGCAAAGAGTACGACAAATTACGTACCTCCCACCTGGTGACGCTGCTCATACGCAGCTACTTGCCCCGAACACGTACCCTCCCTTGGGCTGAACTCAAAGCAGCAGTGGGTGTTACTATGTGGGCGTAGGCAGCGGTGATGTTACGATGACTCACTCCTTGACGCATGCAGTGTCAACAATGAAGCTCCTTAACTTTATACACTCCTAATTTTTGAACTGATTTAACTGTTTTAAATTGATTTGATATTTTTATTCTAAATTAAAAATAAATCTACTGAATAAGCGTCTGATCTCCTCAGAGGTCCGGGGGAGAGAGGATGTTACTATGATAATTATGTAAAATTTCATATGTTATTTGGTCATGCGTTTACCTAACCTTTATTATCCTTGCGGGTCGGACAGGGTTTTCTTAACATATTGTTTGCGATATTGTTCTGACTCCAAAATAATAAAATGCGTGTTCTATTTGACTTTTGTAGTTTAATACTTCAAATACAAGTTAACGGTAAAATAATATAGAATATAACAACTGTATGACGCTAGTGTTCGTTAGAGGTCGAATCACAGACTGTCTTGATGGACGAACGCGCGCCCCGCGCGCACCGCACCCTGCCTCGCTGCGGTACTACTAGTTTTCGTTGGCGGCGGTGGTATCATTGTTAACATCCTCCCCTCCCTTGAAAGCCGAGCTTTCAAGAATTTCGTGGGATTCTTGATCCAGAAGGGCGCAAATTCTAGAGAGAGCGCGTCTGATGACTCCCTTTGTTTGTAGTAATATCTACTACTCGAGTAACTCCATCCTTTCCTGGATGTAAAGCAGTGATTCTGCCAAGAAGCCATTTCATTGGCGGTGTTTGATCATCCTTGACAATGACCAATTCTCCTATTTTAACTTTTTTGCACGTGGTTTTCCATTTGACTCGCTGCTGAAGATCTGACAGATATTCTTGTGTCCATCGCTTCCAAAAATGTTGTCGAAGACGTTCTAATAATTGATAACGGCTGATGCAGACTCTTTCTGAGTCAGGTGGTGATGGCAGCGACGTTCATGGTCTGCCAATCAGGAAGTGACCGGGAGTAAGTGGAGATAGATCAGAAGGATCTGCTGACATTGCTGTCAGTGGTCGCGAATTTAATATTGCTTCGATTTGTGCAAAGAGCGTTGTAAGTTCCTCAAATGTAAGACTAGAATTGCCCGCGATTCTTTTGAGATGAAATTTAGCAGATTTTACACCTGCTTCCCAAATTCCACCGAAATTGGGCGAATACGCAGGATTAAATTTAAAAGAAATGCCTTCACCAGCAACGAACTCATCGATAGCTCTTTGACTCGATTTCAAAAGTCTGTTTAACTCTCTATCTGCTCCTATGAAATTTTTTCCATTGTCACAGAATATCGTTTGAGGTTTTCCGCGTCGTGCAATAAAACGTCGCAAACATAAAATAAATGCATTTGACGTGAGATCGCTCACTACCTCAAGGTGTAAAGCTTTGGTGCAAAAGCAGACAAAAAGACACAAATAGCATTTTGTTGTACGAGAACCACGACCCTTGCGATTAGAAATAAAAAATGGACCAGCGAAGTCAATTCCGCAAGTTTGAAATGGTGGAGCCGGAGTTACACGTGGTGAAGGTAGGTTTCCCATTATTGGTTGCATTGATTTGGCTTTAAATCTAGTACACTTAATACATCTATTGACAGTTTTAGCTGCTAAGGCCCTACCACCAATAGGCCAAAATTGATCTCGCAAGGAGCTGAGTAATTGTAGAGGACCACAGTGCAACAATTTTAAATGTTCATTGATAAATAATAATTTAGTAAATGGATGCTTAGAATCTATTAAAATTGGATGTTTTTTACCATAAGGGCAATAATATGCGTTTTGTATGCGACCCCCTACACGGAGGACGCCTTGATTATCAAGAAAAGCATTTAGTGATAGAAGGTTGGACTTTTTACTTAATGTCTGGTAAGTAGATAGTGAATGTATGTCCTTAGAAAAAGAATCCTTTTGTGATTGTTCTGCAAGTATAAGTAACGATTTACTCAATTCATCACTTGTAAGACTACCTTGCAACTTTATATTATATTTTTTGCTATTATTTATAAATCGCATGACATACGCAACTACTCTTTGTAATTTAGATAAACTTAAAAATCTTATAAATTTACTTTTGTTTAGTTTTTGCGACAAAATGGCTTTCGCAATATGCTTCTATGTCTGACAACACTTTGCCAAACGAAGGTAGTTCTTCAACCACCCAGAATTTAGTGAGGGCCTCCCGTATTTCTTGGGAGAAGTTACATTGAACCTTGGAAGTAGACTTAGTATTTTGTCCGGTTGGGCCAGCAACTAGCCAACCAAATTTGGAATCTTGTAATGTGGGTTTGTTTCGCCCTAATTTTATTTGATTTGAATTAACAATACCCCAAAATACATCCGCTCCTAATAATATGTCTATTTCAGAGGGACGAAAGAAACTTGTATCCGCTAACTGGATATTGGAGGGTAGGTTCAACTTCATTACGTCAATAGCTACACTTGGTAGTTGACTTGTTATTTTGGGAATAACTAGACATGAGACTGGAATTTGAAAATTATTAACACGCGACTTAATATATACATCGCAGTATTTAATTGTGTCAGATGCTGAATTATTAATTCCGCAAATTGTGACAGAGTTTGTTTTAGTACATGGAATATTAATAAATTTCTGTATTCTTTCAGATAAACACGATGATTGTGAGCCGCTGTCAAGCAGCGCCTTGACGGGATAAGTTTTATCAGTTGTGACGTCAACTAAATAGACTTCTGCCGTGCATAGAAGTACTTGAGTGGGTATTACTGCAGATAGAGAAACTTTAGAGGACGAGGCATGTGGTTGATTTTGCGATTGCGATGGTATAACTGTCTGCTCAGGTGAAAGCGATCGTGACGAATGAGTGTCAGTTGAGTTTGTAGAATTAGTATTGCTTAAATCTCTTTGTTTATGCAGTAATGTGTTATGTTTCTTTTTGCACATTCTGCAAGGCCCGAAGCGACAGGAAGAAACATTATGTCCTTGACGAAGACAATTTGAACAGTAATGGTTTTTCTTAACAACGTTGTATTTTGAATTAAGTGACATTTGTTTAAATTTATCGCAATCGTATAACATATGACTTTCTTTACATACAACACACTTATTTTCATGTGTATTGTTGTGAGAAGACGCTAAAAAGGACCTTGTGGATTTATGGGTATCTTTATGTTGATGTTTATCAGCCCTTGCGAAGTCACTTCGACCGTACTGCATGGTTTCTAAAACGTCTGCGCGACTACGTATGAATTCAAAGAAATCTTCACAAGACGGAGAGTTATCAAAAGTATTTCGACGCTCTTCCCATTTACGACATGTGGCGCCATCTAGTTTTGAAGTCATGATATAAATAAGTAAAGTGCTCCAAGTGTCTACTGGTTCATCTAATTGTTTCAATGAACGAATATTTTTTGTATAAAAATCAATCATGTAACGTAATGATTTGTGAGATTCCTTCAAGATTTGATCGAAATTAAATAAAGCCTTAACATGATTATTTACCAATATTCTTTTATTATTATAACGATTACACAGCAAATCCCACGCAATTTTGTAATTTGCAGAAGTAAAGCTTACTGAATTAATTACCACTCTTGCACCACCATCAAGCGAATTTCGAAGATAATGAAATTTGTTGATGAGAGGAATGGATTCGTTGTTGTGTATAAGTGATTCGTAAGTATCTCGAAATTCGAGCCACTTCAAGTGATTACCGTCAAATGTAGGTAGATTAATCGTTGGCAATTTTATATTACTCAAACTCATGTTTACGCTTGCATTAGAATTATGAATATCACTTGGTTCGTCTTCATTACGACGCTCATTACACGACGCTATAATATTCTGTGCTATGGAAATTTGCTTACACATCGATGACTCGATTTCATCGCGTTGAATGATTTCGGCATCGATAGTATCGGCTGACAATATTTCAATCTGCGCTTGAATTTCATCGAACGTTGTGAATAATTCTTGAAATCTTGTCAACTTCAACTTCAATTCGTTATATGTTATGTTATCAATTTGTTCGATTTTAATTTCTTTTAATACATTAAGGTACTTTGTAAACAAAGTGATTCTTGATTTAATTGAACCTCTTTGCGCAATTAATTGCTTATAATCAGAAGGCATATTGCCTAGCGTGAATACGCACTTTTCTAAGAAATAAACCAGTCACAAATAGTCTATTTACTAACAGCTGGAGAGAGTAAAGAGTCAAACATAAAATTAAAATGTATTTCAAACCGTGTTAGCCCGCCTGCACTATACTGCAAGGCGATTAATTAACGCTGCCACTGCGCAGCTGACCTTTGTACTCGCACCGTATTTTCGAAGAAATTCCGGAAGTATGCGGTGGGCAAGCGAAACCTGAAAAATGCGATTAACTAAGGTAAGCAAAGCGTAAGAAAGAAATGATAGTAGTGCACGAATAAAATAATTTAGCGTGCGTGAAGCGTAATTGTAAAAGACGGCAGATATTGTAGCAATATAGCGGATATTTATAAATTGTTCGCTCGTAGCAGCGAGTAGACAATCTACAGCTGATTTGCACCTAGATAGATTGCTCACCTAAATGTAGCGATAGACAATTTATTAATATTATAGCAATGTAGCAGGTATTTGTAAATTGTTCGCTCGTAGCAGCGAGTAGACAATCTACGGCTGATTCGCCTAGGTAGATTGCTCGCTTAAATTTAGCGATAGACAATTTACTTATATTGGCTATTGTTTTATACTTTAACCAATATGAAATAGTACCTATGTAAACAAAATGATTGTAACCTTGGCCCGACTACTACTTTATTTTATTGATAATTATTTTATAGTAGGTAGTTGCATAATTATTAACTTGAAAAAGCAATTGCAATAATTGTTTGATATTTACCTATGCACGGTACGTAACGTAGTTACAAGCGAAATTAAACACAATTACACACATCGAAGCAACGAAAACTTAAAAACTTTAAATGCGATTATATTTTTACGTAATAGTATACTAAAATCGGTCGTACTTCCCTGTTTTGGTTAACCAAATTACTATAATTATGATCCAAACTCGTAGTGTTTTCGTACTCGTAGCTATGTTGTTGAATAATTCCCTTAGGTAATTTTACAGATAGTCAGGTAGCCGGTAGCCACACACGTCGCATCAAATGTTATCCAAAAATGTCTGTCGTCGCTAACTTGCACTTCTTTGTTGAACGCGTCGATTCGATTCAACCGACACTATCACGTCGGTGGTCTCCAAAATGTTTGCGATATTGTTCTGACTCCAAAATAATAAAATGCGTGTTCTATTTGACTTTTGTAGTTTAATACTTCAAATACAAGTTAACGGTAAAATAATATAGTTTATAGAATATAACAACTGTATGACGCTAGTGTTCGTTAGAGGTCGAATCACAGACTGTCTTGATGGACGAACGCGCGCCCCGCGCGCACCGCACCCTGCCTCGCTGCGGTACTACTAGTTTTCGTTGGCGGCGGTGGTATCATTGTTAACACATATTGTATACAATTTTCCAGCGGCGGTATTTCCGTTGGACTACAATTTAAGTGTCTTCAAGGCTTGAGTGAATAGGCTCTTAATAAACTAGGGCGCTTTACCATCAACGATTGCATCAGTAAGCAGTGATCAGGTGGGATTGCGGTCAAGCACTAGTTTATAGTCGTGGTGGCCTAGTGGTTAAAACACCAGCCTCTCAACTATGAGTGTATGGGTTCGATTACAGGTAAGGCGAGTATCAATGTAACTTTTCTAACTTATACATATTATGTACTTTCTAAGTATATCTTGGATAATAATGACTGAACATAGGGCGATGAAAAACAGAAAAGACTTTAAGTCCGAAGTCGCCAACCCGCATTGAGCAAACGTGGTGATTACGCTCAATCCTTCTCCTTATTAGAGGAGACCTGTGCCCAGCAGTGGGACAATAAAAAGGTGATGATGATGACTTGTTTATAATTTTAGTATACAAAAAAAAAAAACTAGACTTTCCGATTTATAAATTGAATGCGTATGTAAATAGCTACATTAGTTACCAAACTGTGTCCAACTATTTATCAGCCACTTCCAAGAAGGACTACATAAAAAAAACAATATCGTTTCCAAAGTAGCTGGTACAAGTCACCATCAATCAGAAATACGCTTAATTGCACTCTTGTTAAGTTTTGCCATCTGCCTTAATTTTATTTCTCTACATTGATTTGTGTTCTCTACTAACATTACTAACTTAGTAGATCACGCATCCAACGGCTTCTTGCGAGCTTCACTATATCGTCGGTCTACCTTGTCGGGGCCTACCCACGCTGCGTCTTCCGGTGCGTGGTGGCCGCTCGAGAACCCGTCGGGCATCGGTCCTACGGGCAGTGTGCCCAGCTCACAGCCACTTATAAACAAACACCTACGTATTACATAATATACTAATTACAGGATCAAAGAGTATTCTTTGATATTTTTTTATCCTGCTATTCTCACGAGACCGAAACTTATATGGATGAAATTGCGGGGAGCAGCTAGTCTATACTAATTTATAAAGCTGAAGAGTTTGTTTGTTTGAACGCCCTTATCTCAGGAACTCCTAGTCCGATTTGAAAAATTCTTATTGCGTTGGATAGCCCATTAATCCAGAAAGGCTTTAGGCTATATAAAATCGCTGTGACCATAAGGAGCGGAGCATAACTAACTCCACGCGAACGAAGTCGCTGGCGGCTGCTGGTTATAAAATAAAGCCCAAGTCCCTGTCTATGTGACCACGTCTTATCGTCACTGGAGTCTCTACTGATCTATAAAATCTCGATGTTGAGATGTAATGATACACGTGCGGAGCAGGAGCGAGTCACTAATTTTGTTTAATTAACCATTAAAATTTTGTAATTACTAAAATTGAAGACGCTCTGCGGAGCGGGTGGTTTTGCTTGGAATTTCTTTGACGGATAAAATTTGGGTTAAGAACTTTAATATTTCTCATTAAGATGTAATATGTGTGTATTTGTAAATTTAATTTTTCATAAAGTAAATCGTTTATGAAAGCTAATTTATAATAATGATTAAATAAATAGTTAAAAAAAAAACGAGTAAATATCAGCTTATTACCAACCGAGTAAGGACGCATATAAAGTAAAATATATTACTAGACGTGACCTTTTTGCCTGGAAAACCATTTAAATATGGTAGAAGGGTGTGTCAGACTCAGTGTTGACAGCCTCCTTGGCGTAGCGGTAGCGAACGCGGCCGTTACGCAAGGAGACGCGGCTTCCATCCCCGCACAGTGCAAATATTTGTATGCATGAATATGAACATTTGCATTGGTCTAGTCGTGCCTCGGAAACCATGTTAAGCCGTTGGTCCCAGTTGCCAAACGAACATCTAGTGGCAGTCATTACGGGTTGTTGGAGCCCTCAAAAGTCCAACAATTGGTCTAACTGCAAAGCTTAGATATCGCCTTCGGGTTGTGGAGGTGAGACGGCAGTCGCTTCACGGAAAATATCGAAGTTTAGCCAAAATCAGCATTTAGACTGGTAAAGCGGACCCCAGACTCCAAGGCTGAAAAGCTACGGATGCGACTGGGATTAACGCTGAGATGATGATGGTGAGAAGGGTGTGTCTGACTTTTACTGACTTACAGCCATCTGCATTCCTTCATTTGTCTGTGCCTGACTTATAGTATTTCTTCTCAACATCTTCTGGTCCTGACAGGCAATGGACCTAGTGGACCCTGTCACAATGTGCTATCATCTCTTTGAGGCGCGCGTGGAATGCTGTAATCTAACCTACTTGGAGAGTTTTTAAGAAATCTTCTTTTTTAAAATACCCTTGTTTAAAAAAAAAATTAAATGTAATGTTTAATTTAATTTACATTGTTTTGTTTGCATGAACCTTTACTGAATGACATCAGAAACAAAATTATTCGGAAAATATGCGCTTGCGTTTACTGAGTTTTTAACAAATCTTCCCTTTTGTCCAAATGTTTCATTTTGTTTACATTATTTTGTTTGTATAAACCTTTACTGAATGACAGCAGAAACATAATTTTACGCACAAACTAAGCCTTCACAGTCCTGGTTCTCTAGAACCGTTTCCACTTCAACACACATCGAACACGACATTAGTCTACATTTAGATCTCAGAATGCCTATCGTCTAGCAGATCATAAAAAATCTCCCCAAACGTTTCTTTGCTATGCTTTGAAGCACCTCAACCCCCCGATTGCGGCAGCCGATGCGATCAGAGATGGTATTTATTAAAGAAACAAATCCGCACGTTCCAATGTTCGTGTATTATCCATTTGAATTACAATTACAACCAGAACTTATTAATTAAGATAGGAACACAATAATAATCACTGAGCACACAACAATGTGTCAAACGATAGCCAGCAGCTCTTAATTGATATAGAAAATATAGGTCTTACAGAGTTTGCACGATGTTACCAGTCTGAGTACCCGTTGTCCAAAGTGCCTTTTATAGTGAGCTTGGGGTGGGGCGCCGGTCCTCGCTAACACCTTCCACTTCCTCCTGTATGCAGATGACTAGTATGATCACCAGTACTTCCAGAAACTAACTAAGCCCAGACAGCCATCGTTCCATCGTCACCATCAACGCTCCATGTCATGACCGCCTCGACCACTGCTTTATTGTTTTCCTAAAGACGTTACTTGCTTTCTCACCAAACCGTGCCAATACTCAATCGCTGCGTTTATGTTACGCTACGCATTTGTTTGGAAAACCGGAGGGCAGGGTCGGGTTCCTTGAACAAAATGAACGGTACAATTACGTGTCCGCGCGATCACTTATATTAGTATAAGGTGATAGTTCGTTTAAATGCGGTCTTTATTTAAGTTTGTAGACATCCCAACCCTTCTTAATTCAAAAAGCTCGTGAATATCTTCTCAAAATGATTTCAACATCGCATTTACTTTAATAATAAGTTTCAAACTCAATTAATATTTGCCTAAAGTATGTCGTAGGCTAGAGGATTACGTTTTCCCTGCTTATCCACCATGCCTTTGAAGAATTTTCTTATTTTAAGTTCATTTGGGTCTTAACTCTGTTTACGGTCTATCAAGAAAATGGTACGTTATTTTTGATGTACAGTGTATATATTTTTGTGCAAAGGGAAGAAGCCAACGTTGATTGCGATCAAGGTTGTTGTAACATAATAATATTGCATGTTCATGCTTTTAGGGCTTGACTCAAATTGCACGTTTGAAAATTCGGACGCCAGCATCATTATATATCATCATTTTGACGACCTCCGTGTCGCAGCGGTCAACACTCCTGCCTGCGACGTGGAGGCCTCGGGTTTGATAGTTCGATCCCCGGCCAGGTCATGATTGAACACGATCTTTTCTTGAATGGCCTGGGTTTTATATGTTGAGTTAGTATCCCATAACACAAGTCTCGAACTTACTTTGGGGCTAGCTAAATCTGTGTGATTTGCCCGTATATATTTATCATCATCATCATCATCTTATATTAAGCATAATGTTCACTTGCACACTAAAACAGTGGTATTCACAATGTTAACATCAGAAATACGTGTAAATAACAAGGCCACCCTTTCACAGGTTTCATAAGGTTCATAACTCATTCGTTGGACTTGGTATAATTTTTTACGACAAGATACCCGCTTTTTTTACTAGATTTGCCTTTAATGCATTTAAAGCTGGGACTGAAACATTCTGCCAGCGGCGGTGTTTACGTCGGACTAAAATTTAAGTATTTTCAAGACTAGAATGAATAGGCTCTTAATAAACTGGTGCGCTTTACTATCAACTATTGCATCATTACTTACCATCAGACGGGATTGCGGTCAAACACTAGTTTATTTTATACTAGCTTTCCGCCCACGGCTTCGCCCGCGTCGATTTCGGTTATATCGCGCATTTTAGATTTCCCTCGGGAATATAAATTTTGTCCGCGATAAAAAGTACCCTATTATTCAATCCGGACTTATGACTTGTGCAAAATTTCAAAGCAATCGATTCAGTAGTTGGAGGGGCCAAAGTGGCTTCGCGGGGTTTAATATACCTTCCTTCGATCTGGACTGTTATTTTTAAGGAAAAGAAAAAATGGCGTCACTGTCGCGCTGTAAACTCTTAACCTAGGAATGGGTTATGGAAATATCATGCACCTTACCTCTCTTGACGGGCTGTTCCGTCGTCTAGTAGGAGTTCGATCAGTCCACTCCGTCTTCGACGTTCTTCACCCTCGCGGTTCGGCACAAGCTCAATACACACACGTGGTTATAAAGTTCCCCGCTAACAGCTTCGTTTTCCTTTCTTGAAGCCACAAAGACACGTCTCCAATTGAGCGGTTGGGTACAACTTATAATCGAATGATTATATCGTTCAGCGATAAATTCACACAGCAAAACTATGTGATTGCGGGCGTTGAAAACAGCGGGCGAGCGACATATACGAGCCTCCACGGGAGGACTCGCGTTAGCGGATTTGCGGATAGCGCGCGGTATGGGGTGCGCACGCGCGGAGGTTCCAAAGGACACACTGAACTTGTCTTCTCTAGTATGATCAAGGCGCTGTTTTCGATCAGCGCCATCTCACGGGCAGCGGGTGCATGACGTGATAGAGGGTTACGGGGACAAGGAAATTAGCTACGAGATACTGCGCGACAGCTCCATTCATAAACGCCAATAGATGGCGTCAACATCCTCCCCCCTTTTGAAGGGTCACCTTCAAAACCCAATCATGAAATACAGCGAAAACTGCGAAAATATAATATTGAAACTGCGACTTATAAAAGAAATAACTGCGATCTTTATATAAATAACTGCGATAATACTAAACTAACTAACTGCTAACACTTAAACTACTTGTGTTTATCAAATTAATAATCCTACTGTGTAGGTAGTGGGCACAAACGCACGACCGGACGTACGTATGTACCTTTAGCGGTTCTTACAGAAGCTACACGCGTTACCCCATCGTCGGAAGGAAGCGTCCTTTCCACAATCGCTAACGGCCACGATAAAGGGGGTGCATTATCAGTTATGATGATTACGACCATGCCAGCCTTGATTGGCACAGTCGGAGTATTCCATTTCTCTCGAGTTTGCAAACCGTGTAAATACTCCATTCTCCACCTTCTCCAAAAGGACTGAACTAACTTATCAAGTAGAGAATGTCTCTGAAGCAGATTGAGATTATCTGATTCTACTTCAGGTGCGGGCAATGAAAGCAGAGGTGCGGTATGCAAAAAATGGCTCGGAGTCAATGCGGTAAGCTCTGCGGGATCAGCACTCAAAACTGTGAGAGGCCTAGAATTTAACAAATACTCGCTCTGAGTGAGTACTGTAACTAGCTCTTTGTAAGAATGCCGCTGTGAATAACTTAGATCAGAATGGGTGAGTCGTCCACCAACTCTGACCAAGTCGTTATATAATTAAAAATTAGCGACTACAAAATTGTTGCCTCTGTCCGAGTGCATTACTTAGACAGGGCCACTGCGGAACAAAAATCGTTTAAATGCGCTTAAAATATGGCGGTTTTTTTTTTTTTTTAATATTTATGCTGGATGAGTTTCAGTAATTTGTGTTCTGCCAAACTCAAATCAGCTGCGGTTGTTTGTACGGAATCGCGACGTGGCAACAATCTAGCAAACTTGAGAATGTAGACCATCGCACGGAGTATTTTACTCCACGACGAAAGACGACAGAGAGCATCATAAACATGGGAGTTGTCTGCGGGAGTTAAAACAGTGTGAACGAGCTTTCTTTGCTCAGGTAGCTCGTTCAGCGAGAGCGGCTCCGTACATTTAGTGGTAGGCCACTGTGACGGATGTAAAATTAGCCAGGGAGGCCCCTGAGACCACAGAGGGTGGTCTAACAATTTAGCAGGAGAGACACCACGTGACAGGCAGTCTGCCGGGTTGTCAATCCCTGCTACGTGATAGAAGTTATCTGCGGAAATATTATTAGTGATTTTAATAACGCGATTGGCAACGCGATAAACGTTTGCCAACGGTAAGTAAGATACACGTCTACGGTCTCATGCGGGAGAACTGAGACGGGCGAGATATAACCCTTAGAAAGGTAATCATTTATGACCTCGTCGTAAGCGGCGCGCAGCCCCGGTGAAGCTTCAAGCTTCCTTTTCAAGCACAAAAATCGCTTACGAGCGACATTGAAAGAGTCACCTAGTGTGAACACATCTTTATCAAACAGTAGACCCACGGTCTATCGACCAGTAACTGGGTCCCGTTGCGTAGTTGAATGATAAAAATATTCACATTCAACATCAGCGGGATGTTGAATGGGCGGGCCGGGAACTTCTTCAAGTTCCCAGAAGCGGGAAATAAAAATATTCACATTCAACATCAGTGGGATGTTGAATGGGCGGGCCGGGAACTTCTTCAAGTTCCCAGAAGCGGGAAGTAAAAATATTCACATTCAACATCAGCGGGATGTTGAATGGGCGGGCCGGGAACTTCTTTAAGTTCCCAGAAGCGGGAAATAAAAATATTCACATTCAACATCAACGGGATGTTGAATGGCCGGCCGGGAACTTCTTTAAGTTCCCAGAAGCGGGAAATAAAAATATTCACATTCAACATCAACGGGATGTTGAATGGGCGGGCCGGGAACTTCTTTAAGTTCCCAGAAGCGGGAAATAAAAATATTCACATTCAACATCAGCGGGATGTTGAATGGGCGGGCCGGGAACTTCTTCAAGTTCCCAGAAGCGGGAAATAATTAATTACCTACACGTCAGCGCAAACAAGCGTAATGGTGTAAGTCACATTCAACATCAGCGGGATGTTGAATGGGCGGGAAATAGAATTATTATTATTGTTATCCATAGGCGAAGGAACTACGGTACAGCATGATGTAATACAGGCTGGGCGTTTACTAAGTGTAGGCACAGTTCCCATTAGTACATAGCCTAACACCGTATTGACAGCGGCGGGCACTGACGGGCCTCTAGGAATCCCGCCAGGCAAAAGTAAATGCGGGAACAGCGATGCTCTAATTAAAATGTCAATTTTACTTGTAATAGCGAAACTATCATCTGCGAACTGAAATTTATTCGAATAAGGCAAGGCCTTAATATCGACAAAAGCAGAAGGTAACTTATCCGTAATTTGATCGACTACTAACGAGTCGATATCAAATCGGATATTTTTATTAAAGCGTGAAAATATGGTTAAATTTACTGTTCCGAACGACGTTTTCTCTGTGCGTCCGAAACCACGTACAGTCGTGGACTGTATATTGTTTTGACTTGCGCGGTGGCGAGTAGGACGGTGGTGTATGCATCACATTGCGACGGCCCGCTACAAGCCGTATCTGGGGTTAAATAACACGGCGCGTCTTTAGACACCGAGCACAATGCTACGTCAGACCGCGCGGCAGGTTGCTCTGTCTCTGTCGTGCTCGTGGGGTCTAAAGATACCGCTGCGTTTGCTCGCGTCGGCGCCACGGTGTCGGGCGGCTCGCTCATAGACGGCTGAGTGCAATTGTTTGCTCCGGTGCGCGGGTTCGATTCCCGGGTAAAATGTAACAAAGAATGATGACGCTGCTTACACGTCCTACATCCAGTTGCGGATTGACAACGCGACATCTTGTGTTTAATGCTTAAGCAATTGACGCAACCGTTAATTTTCCTAACAATCTGTAGGCGTTCATACGGAGACAGTTTATGAAAATCGGAACATTTAAATAAATGTTGATGAGCGATATTAGTACACAAGCATTTGTCAGTAGATTCGACTGTGCTGACATAGGCATTGCAGCGTACTGGGGCGGACTGCGAAGTTTTGTTATTAGAAATGCGAGAATGCTCAGCCGGTGCTACGCTGACGGCGTGAGCGCGATATAATATTTTATCTTGTAAATAATGTAATTTCTGATGATCCGAGAGAGATGGATTATCATGAACGGCGGACTTATAATTTGAGTAGAACAGTGGCCCTGAGCGAATGTCACCGTTAAAACTCATTAATTCAATCGGTGGTAACTTGATCATGGACGGTCCCCTCTCCACGACGGGTGGTATATCATTTGCGGTGTTGGAAGCTACTAAGCGTTTCAGTCTGCCATACAGTTGCTCGAAAGAGACCAAAGCCTTATAGTCCGCGCTGGTTGTTGGATCTGTAGTTATTAAACAGCAATTGTATTGATCCATAACCTCATAAAATTCGGAGCGAATAGCGTCAATGTTCGAGCTAGCGTCTAAAAATGCCTCCCTTTTATCCACATCGTCTTTGATGTTTTTTGATAAGTCGTGGGCTGACTGTAAGCACTCAAATAATGCATTTCGCTTTGCTTCCAACGCCGACAGCGTTAATTCTGTACTACCAGCTATATAGCTTTCTTCATTATGAAATGAGAATTTTAAATTTCTAGTTACCTAATAAGTGAAACGCGAATAACAATTTTTTACATATCCGCTTAGGGTCTTAACTGTATTTCGACATAACTATGTACTGAAATGTAAATCTTATGACTAACAGATAAGCATCGAAATCAATCACAAAAGCGAATCACTCGGTAACGCTTGAGTGACGTTCTATAATACGGATCGTAATAGTTGATTAATTTGTGAGTAATATGAAAATAAATACTAGCGGGTGGGTATCTACGAATGTATTTCTAGCGAGCGCCGCGCTCGGCTTGTGATCACAATGTTTTGTAGATACCTACGAATCTTAGCGAAATTTATCGAAATAGAAACTTTTCGATTTTTACTTGGAGTATGAATAGTTTTACTTACAGCGAATATTAAGATAAATGTTAGTATAACAGCGGGTAAATATATATAATAGTACCTATTTAGTGTAAAGCGGTATCGAATGAATTAATTACCTACACGTCAGCGCTTACATGCGTAATAGTGTAGGTACGAAAGTAGGCTAACAAACCTACAAACGGCGGGTTTTACCACTAATCTAATAGGTGCCCTAAAAAAGGGGGGGCGGAAACTGGATAATCCGAGGTTAGAAGGACCACATCTGGTCCGGCTCGAAAGACTACAAATGGAGGGGCCAAAGTGGCTTCGCGGGGTTTAATATACCTTCCTTCGATCTGGACTGTTATTTTTAAGGAAAAGAAAAAATGGCGTCACTGTCGCGCTGTAAACTCTTAACCTAGGAATGGGTTATGTAAATATCATGCACCTTACCTCTCTTGACGGGCTGTTCCGTCGTCTCGTAGGAGTTCGATCAGTCCACTCCGTCTTCGACGTTCTTCACCCTCGCGGTTCGGCACAAGCTCAACACACACACGTGGTTATAAAGTTCCCCGCTAACAGCTTCGTTTTCCTTTCTTGAAGCCACAAAGACACGTCTCCAATTGAGCGGTTGGGTACAACTTATAATCGAATGATTATATCGTTCAGCGATAAATTCACACAGCAAAACTATGTGATTGCGGGCGTTGAAAACAGCGGGCGAGCGACATTTATGAGCCTCCACGGGAGGACTCGCGTTAGCGGATTTGCGGATAGCGCGCGGTACGGGGTGCGCACGCGCGGAGGTTCCAAAGGACACACTGAACTTGTCTTCTCTAGTATGATCAAGGCGCTGTTTTCGATCAGCGCCATCTCACGGGCAGCGGGTGCATGACGTGATAGAGGGTTACGGGGACAAGGAAATTAGCTACGAGATATTGCGCGACAGCTCCATTCATAAACGCCAATAGATGGCGTCAACAGTAGTTATGGCGTGAAAGCGGAACAAACTTACTTTCCGATTTATAATATTAGTAAGGATTAGTCATCTATACTTCTATACTAATATATAAAGCTGAAGAGTTTGTTTGTATGTTTGTTTGTTCGCGCTAATCTCGGGAACTACTGGTCCGATTAAAAAAAATATTTTTGCGTTGGATAGCCCATTAATCCAGGAAGGCTTTAGGATACATAACATCACGCTGCGACCAATAGGAGCTGAGCATAACTAATTCCACGCGAACAAAGTCGCTGGCGGCCGCTAGTTAGTTATTACTAGTATATTTTATTTAGCTTATTATATATAAAAAAAAAACTGAGTGAATAGGAAGGAAGGTATCCATTGACCGAGGTGATCCAATGTTATTCCCAACAACACGATCAACGATGCTGTGCCAGAGGGAGATTTATCTGGAGGTCCTCCACGACCAAACTCCTGACACAACAAAATTTGACGCATCGTACCTGGCACACATCGCAACACAACTGTTCAGATCCGTCCTCCGTAAGGCTTCACCAGACATCATGCCGGAACACGATGAATCGCTTGGCGGCAAGACTTTGTCTGGTGGGTGGTAAATTCTGCCGGCAACCGATGTTATGGCGTACCACCGAGAAAGTTAAGTTTATATGGCTAATATTGTATTTTTAAAACGAAAAGACATCTGTTCTGCTGGGAAGTTTGTTTTCCCACGTCTTCCTAACGAAATCACTAGGTAATAGTGAAGAACAGACGCTTTTGGGGTGGTATATAATTGGCCTATACTCTTGAGATAGGCTTCCTCTTGGTGAGAGAGAGAGTGGGCCGTAATCAACCACGCGGGCCCAGTGCGGGTTGGTGAGTATTTAGTCACATGTCTTCGAAGTTTTGGCTGTAGGACATATCGGTTTCCACCACACGATTTTTCCTTTACCGTTTTGAGAGCAGTGGTGGTGAAATAATTTACACAAAATAAACCGCCTGTCGGGGTTCAAACCTACAAGTAAGCCAAAACTTGTAAGTTGCGGTCGTCACCACTCAGCCAGTACTACTCTTCTCTGGGCTCTGTTTTTGCATAGAGTCGCAGCATAATGCTGAGCGACAGCCGTTTTGCGTGGATGTGACGCATGTTTCCCTTAATTATTTCTTATTATTTATATTTTCGTAAACTCTTGCGTCATGTTTACTGCAAATAAACGTTTTTTCTTTCTTTTCTTTTCTAGATATTTCCAGTTTAAGTTGATTTGCTCTCTGTAGTAGAAAGTAAATTTACTAAAACTTTTCGCATCAACTAACATACAGCGCGCAACCAATAGCATTCGGTAACAGCGTATTTTAATTAAATCAGTTTTGATCCGGAAATAATGATTTCAATCGCCCGTAAAGCCGTCACCGGTCCTATTATATAACCTGTTAAATAATTAACACAAGACCCCAATTAGAGTAATAAGTTAAACGCATAATGCAATGATTTATTCGTTTTATAATTTGCAGATAGTTTTTTTTTTTAAGTTAACTATTGTTATAAGGAAAATTATGGTGATTTGCATTACATTATGCATTTAAAATTGATCGTCAGTCAAAATATATGTCGGAGATCGACGAAATGATTTGAAGGAACTTTCCTTCAAATCATTTCGACTTCCACTCATTGGATTTACTAGTAGAGGGGCAAACGCTTGTGACGTTATTTTTGTGATGGCGGCACATGGACGAGTCGCTTTGTGGGTTCTTCGAACGGTCACTTTGCATCGAGACGCGGACCAAGGCACTTCTCCGAACCGAAACTGTCGGTTTGCCTATTCAAATTGTGATTGTCAAGATTGGAATGTCGTGCTTCAATTCAAAACTCACCTACAAAATGAAATTAAATGAAATCGTTTATTAAGCAAGTAGGATCACTGATCACTTTTACACGTCATGTTTATTTTTTATTTTATTTTTTTTAACTAGATGAAGCCGGCATTCCCTAACTGACTACCTCTGAGAAGAAATAGCCGAAACAAACTCAGGGATCATCGTCTTTTTTCAAGTCCAGACATTAAAAATGAAAATGTTTACAATAATTTACCTTATAATTACGCATATTGCTTAATAACAATTAACAATGCTTAACAGAGCGAGCAGCTCAGTCCCAAGCTTTTTTGTCTTCTAAATAATCTGTGATTTTATAATACCCCTTTTTGCAAAGTTTGGCCTTTATAATTATGGTTCTTAAATCGTTTAATGGGTAAGTTTCGAATGTCCATGGGAAGCTTGTTGTAAAAGTGTATACATTGACCCATGAACGAGTTGCCTACTCTGTGGAGACGAGTGTGATGTACAGCAAGATTGTGTTTGTTCCTGGTATTTATATTATGAATATCGCTTATTTTCTTAAAATTCGAGATATTTTTATGAACATACATAAGATTTTCAAATATATATTGTGAAGCTATAGTCAGAATGTTCACTTCTTTGAACTTCTCTCTAAGAGAATCTCTAGGACCAAGGTTGTAAATGGCTCGAATAGCCCTCTTCTGTAAAACAAAGATGGTATTGATGTCCGCACAAGTTCCCCAGAGAAGAATCCCATAAGTCATAAGACTATGAAAATAACTAAAATAAACAATTCTGGCTGTATCCACATCAGTTATCTGTCTAATTTTCTTAACAGCAAAGGCGGCAGAACTGAGTTTACCCGACAGCTTCTCAATGTGAGGACCCCATTGTAACTTGGCGTCAATAGTTAATCCAAGAAAAACTGTCGACTCGACAGGGATCACCTCTACTCCATTAAGTTGAACATTGATACTTAGCTGCCTGACATTTGGCGTAGAAAATTTAATGACTTTAGTTTTTTTTTTTTCATTTAAAAGGAGGTTATTTACATTAAACCAATGGACAACTTTAGAGAGTGCATTGTTAACTTCGTCAAAATTTGTTAGCTGACGCTTGACTTTAAAAATAAGAGAAGTGTCATCCGCGAACAATACTATGTTGTGATTATCCCTCACGTGATGAGGTAAGTCATTAATATAAATTAAAAACAAGAATGGACCTAAAATTGAGCCCTGTGGAACGCCCATGGTGACCACAGATCCTGCAGATCTTTTGCCATTAACATCAACCCTCTGAATTCGATTATTCAGATAAGAAGTCAGAAGGTCGAGAGCTTTGTCCCTCAAACCATAATGGTACAATTTCCTAATAAGAGTATCATGATGTACGCAATCAAACGCCTTGGACAAATCACAAAAAAATACCAAGAGTATCTTGCGATTCCTCCCAGGCCCCATATATGTTCTTTAGCAACGCCACGCCCGCATCTGTAGTTGAACGACCCTTTGTAAAACCAATTTGTTTCACGTGCAATAAATTGTGTAAATTAAAGTGCCTCAACAACTGTTTCAAAATTAATTTTTCAAAAATTTTGCTCAAAGTTGGTAATATCGATATTGGCCGAAAATTCGTGGGATCAGTTGTACTACCAGATTTGATCAGTGGAATTGCTTTGCTTAGTTTCATCAAATCAGGAAATACACCAGATGTGACACAAGAATTAAAAACAATTGCTAAGAAAGGTGCGATAACATCTATTATTGAAGCTACAGTGTATACTGACAAACCCCAATGGAACCTGTACCACTACACCAAGATACTGTCGTCTGTCGAATAGGCTTAATAAGCTAGTGCGTTTTACCATCAACGATTGCATCACTGCTTACCATCAGGCGGGATTGCAGTCAAGCACTAGTTTATAACTAATAAAAAAAAAAAACCTTACCGCTCTGCCGTCGCTGTCTGCGACATATATGTGTTTATACTAACATCAATAATTTTTATTTATTTATTTATTGTTTGTTTAGACTACATGTGGTCCATTGTGTTAGTAACAATTTCACTTAAACCTATGTTAGTACTTAATAACTAAAACCGATTTTGTATGGTCCGCTAATGCCCACACAAGCGGACTATCTGCCCGGGCCGCTATCGAGTGCAGAATGATGTTGGGACTGTCACGCAACCCGCGAAGTAACGAGGCAGATTTCTTGCGCCATACTGCGTCAAAGCTGTCAACGCGTGCGTCAGCGAACATCGTCGACGCACTACAGAAGCGCGGCAGTCGCAACAGCGTCCTGAACGCATTGTTATCCTTACCTGGCGATTTTTGAAAAAAATATGAAAAGCCTAGTAATCAACTCAGTAGTCGATTATGAACAAACTATTTGTTGCAGCAAAACTGCTTGATCATAGCCTCTTTAGTTTACATAAAAAATATTGGCTGAAAAAGTTTCAAAAAGAGAAATTTCTTCAACAAAAGAAAGGATTTTTTCTCTGTCATGCGACAGAACACTTTCAAGCGGCTTGAGAAAGGGAGGTCTTCGATGAACGAAGCCGCCACAAAATTATTTTGTACATGATTACAATGTGCGTATAAATCGTGTTTTCTGGAAGTTTCACATTTTAATATCGTGCCGGTAAGTTTGGTGATTTCTTCTCATCTGAAAGTCCGTTGAAACCTATCAGTTCTGTGGTCTTATCTCCCATCGCAGATAAGATATTGGCTCACCCTTTCCCCCCAGGGATTGAGGAATTTTAAGTATTTTAAGGTTACTGAGACTAACCTTCAGGATCCCTAGGGTTACCTGAGTCTGTAGCCAGCTAGCGTGTTGGAAAAGCGCAAGGCTTCGAGCTTCAGGTTCACCTGAGTCTGTACTAGCGTGTACGAGAGGCACGCAAGCTTCTAGGTGTCGAAGTTCCACGAGTGTACCCTTTTTTAGATACCATGGTACAGGGAAGTGAAGACACACGAGTGGTTTTTAGTCAATAAAAGTATGACATGCCCTTCCGCTCTACTCAGAGAGGGAGAGGTGATTTGATGATTTCCAATAGTCATAAAAAATGTTAGCGATGTCTGAAAAGATATACAGAAATCAAAATGATAATTCTCTTTAAGACGATTCACAGTCTGATCTTACACTTATTACCTAAATCTGTCAAAAATAATTCATATCTTGGAACTGAATATAAAAAACTTCTGACACACACTATAGACTACCTACATTATTACTCTCTCCTTCCTCTTACTATTCCATCCAAAGGTTGTCTGTAAAAGATCACTTTTAGCTACAAAACCGCCCATTGTGTCACCCTATGTAAAATCTTTATATTTGTGTTTTTGTAATCTATGTATATAGTGTACATAATAAAGAGTATTCTATTTAATTTAATTCTAACTTCAAATCCAATCGCAGTCTCATCTCGGAGACTAACAAAAGTCAAAAACTTGTCAAAACGTTTTGACAGGTAACCCGTGCCGCACCCTAATTGCGTAACACATTAACAATCTCAATCTTAATAATTTTGAACCTTATTGCTAATCTATTCATACGACTCCAGATTGTTACGAATTCACCTTGTGTCATTGGCATAAGGTTCAATAATGAGTGACATATCATATTACGTGACTTTTAAGCCCTATATCTTGAGACTTAGGCATTGTAGAGGTACTTACGATCTGAAATGCATTGCTAGACCTAGGATGGTCTATCTAACAGTACAGATTTCATCAATATTGACTAACAAGGGTCGACATTACTAGAAACTCGTCTCCTGTGAAGTTTCTGTCACTACTTGCTGTATTGTAAAAAAGAACGTACTAGAAATTAAGCGCTATTATTATTACTTTTAGACGGGTCTGTAATGTCCGATTACCTTGTACCTATAAAGCGGCGAGACTCAGTGTGTGAGTCAGTCTGCATTCGACTATCGAAGCGAAAGAAGTGATAAGTAAGAAGGGATAATCGAGAACATCTACAACGAAAACTTCAACGGGCACTCCAAGGACTAGGTGTAGTAACTTCTGTGATGTAGTTGTGTGTGTACGAAATGGACTTCGTGGAAATAAGGGAAGACTTCAGTGCGACATCAGCTACGTTCTACTTGCCATTGTCTACTATCGACTGTACCATCGTTGTCAATAAGCTTCGTAACCCTTAACGCCGGTTTAATATCCCTAGCCCGTAACAATATGTTCGAAAAAATTCTCTGATCAACAAAGTAAATAACATTATGATTGTTGTTGAACTGCCAAGATGAAACCCACTGCTACCTAGTTTTTACCTTGCTATTCAAAATATCTGTTTGATTACGATGGCTTATATAAGAACGTTGAGTGTGATTTGAACTATGTATTTGTAACTATGTAAACCCAAAAGTATTTAATATATTAAGGGATTTTGTCTTCTACTACTTTAATTTTACTTTTGGTAACTAATATTATAATATACTCTGCAGTAAAGCGGGAGAACACCTCATTAATATAAGGAAATTTAAATACATAAATATATACGGACAAATCACACAGAATGCGCTAGCCCCAAAGTAAGTTCGAGAATTGTGTTTTGAAAACGGACATTATAATATCTTTCTTAGCTGTATGTG
This sequence comes from Sesamia nonagrioides, assembly GCA_017933935.1. Lineage (NCBI taxonomy): Eukaryota > Metazoa > Arthropoda > Insecta > Lepidoptera > Noctuidae > Sesamia > Sesamia nonagrioides. The sequence continues at coordinate 5,264,801 of JADWQK010000188.1, forward strand.
CACGACTTTCAGGTTTATTACCAAAGTATCATACATATGTATATATAAATATCTTAAATTACCTCAAAGTTCTTACAAAGTTGAGAACTTCCTTGTTTTCGTAATATTGAAATAATGGATCAATTCAATTAGTGGTTACTGAACGGAAATAACACGGGTTTTCATTGGAAGTTCGGATTCCAGCCAAAGTTTTGTCCAATACTTGGATTAAGAAGCAAGTGTGGTATGCTTTACACAATATTGTAATTCATTTAACCATCCTGTAGGGTGATGTCATTGCCTTTCAGTGAGACAGACGCAGCAAAGCAGTAATTGTTCTCTCCCTGTTAATGCACTTAACAATTAGATTCATCAATAAGCATGCATATTCAAATGTTTCTGCATTGTTTCCCTTCAACTTCATTGCCTGGTGGAGCATCCAATCAGCATTAAGGAATGGAGAATGAAAAAAACGCAGAAAGTTTTTCCAATCACCAGTACCTACTGACTGGTGATGACTGGTGATGGAGAGAGAGCAAAAAGTATACTGATACTTTTTGGTCTCTCTCCGTAACCCTGGTTGCTGAACAACATCAAGCAACCGAAATCCAAAACCGCCACCAGCCGGTGAGCTTATCGGCAAGTCTATAGCGCTAAGTGAACATCTGGTGGAGGCCTCCATCCACTCCCGCACACCAGGAGTACATCGACTGAAGCCCCTGTAAGTCCAACTTCATCATTATTTAGGAGTGTTTGCTCGCGGTTTCTCTCCGTATTTCAATTTCAATATACCTAGCGTGCGCCTATCTTACAGTCTATATATCGAGGGAATATGAAACCAAAACACTCCCCTTTTCCACATAATTATTCTGTGTTTTACGAGTGCCAGTGACCACAGTAAGAGTGAAACTTATCCCGCCATCTTCGTCTTGATCTGTTGCAATGGCATCGTGCATTTATTGGGACTCAATCCACCGACTGAGTCAAAATAATTATTCAATAAAAAAAAATGACAATTGGACAATTGGGCTTAGAGAACCACCGTTCTTTAAGCCCAATTGTCCAATTGTCATTTTTTTTTTATAAATTATAAACTAGCGCTTGACCGCAATCCCGCCTGATGGTAAGCAGTGCCGCAATTGTCGATGGTAAAGCACACTAGTTTATTAAGAGCCTATTCACTCTAGCCTTGAAGACACTCAAATTGTAGTCCGACGGAAATACCGCCGCTGGCAAATTGTTCCAGTCCCTCGGTGTACGCAGTATAAAGGAGGAGGCGAAACGCTTCGTGCGGATCGTAGTGGTGTTAACAACGTAAGGGTGGAAACCAGCCGTACGACGGGTCGTCCGCTGGTGGAACGGAGATGAGGGAATTAAATCATGCAATTCCCTCGCACACTCCCCAAAATGCAATCTATAGAACATCGAAATGCTGGCTACTTTCCGACAGTCGTCGCACCGACACGTGCCAGCTGCCATGACAGCTGGCTCAAGCACCTGAAACAGAGAGAGCATCCGACCACGGTACGCAGTGAAGTTACTTTCCCCGTCTGAAGCCTCCAAGTATGCGCACATGACGTTCTCGTTAATTGATTGCGTCCATTTCATGCCCTGTACACTTATAACATCATAAACTAGTGCTTGACAACGATCCTGTCTGATGGTAATAGTGAGTCTTCTGACACGTTTCGCATATTTTGAATTAGGACATCGTAAATAAAATTAAAAATGGTCTAACTGCAATGCTTCGATGTCGCCTTCGGGTTGTGGAGGTCAGACGGAAAATGTCGAAGTTTAGCCATATCAGCAGTTGGACTGGTAAAGCAGACCCCAGACTCCAAAGCTGAAAAGGCTTTGGATGCGACTGGGATTAACGCTGGGATGATGATGATGACATCGTAAATAAAATTATTCTTTCGGTAATTTAAGTAAGTGGCCAAGTGTCCGCAATTTACAAAATGTAGGTCATAGCTTCGAAACCCACCAGGCGCTTTATTTTATTTAAATTATTTCATCACCACTGCTCACAAAATGGTGATGGAAAACATCATTAGGAAATCGGCTTGTTCTAGAGCCAAAAACTTCGACAACCCGCACTGGGCCAGTGTGGTAGAATACGGTCCACTCCCTCATCGAGAGGAGACCTGTGTCCCAACAGTGGGAACATTATATGCTGATCATATACTATACAACATAATTTTATGTGTAAGCTAAACCCGAAACACGTGTCCAGTATTTTTAAGTAAAGAATCTATGTACTAAATTTTAAAATGATATCATGAAAAACCACGAAGTTATCGGTTTGCTATTCTACTTGGTTGTCCTAAAAAGAACATGGTCAAAACTTCGCTCGGGCGACCGAGCGCGGTGCGTTGACCTCTGGCGTCAGCTGTTGCGCGCGCGCTTGTACTATCATCAACATACAACAATTTCTAAATGTATTTGTGAAAAAATATAACATGATGTAAAAATGATTGTATTCGATTCAGTTGCTTTTTCTGAACAAACTGTATTCAGGCTTCGCATAAAAAAAATGTTGTTTATTACACTCCATTTGCTTCAAAATAGGTCATCATTTGAATAGCTTCTTTCCAACTATGTTAAGGTTGGTTTACATTCTAACCAGATTCAATTCAGGACTTATTTTCCAAGGATTTTCATTGCGAATAGTTATTTGGCTGACGAAATTGATGAATAATCTAGCACAGACTTAATTACTGCGAGTGACGTTTGTAAGAGAGATCTCATCATGGCTTTGTGAACATGCCAAATTTCTCTTAGAGATGTGCCCTAAAGTCCAAAAGCGTGAAAATATGGTTTTACCAATGTCAAGTTCTCATTAAGCATAACGTTTATTAATAGGTTGACTTCTCTTGGTTGTGTCTAAATCTGTGTAATTAGGTAATTTTTGAAACTAAGGTATTTCATCAAGTAATCATGTTTTATTAATGTGTCTTACAAAAATTAACTATTTTAAAACACTTAGATTGAGATCTCGTTTTAGGAATGATAACTTTAAGAGTCTGACGACCGGATAGAACTTTAAGCGTGCTGCATCTCCCAATAGCATTGAAAAAGCTTTCAAGGGCAGCTTTTGTATCTTACGCGATATTTCCCCAATATTCTTAGTCTGTTCAAAATGAATTTCCCAAAATGTGAGAAATTTCTCAAAGGAATTTTTGGTGCCCAAACTGCCATGTGACAATTGGCAAATTTTGGTCTTGTTTATGTTCATCCGGAGATCGATGCGTTGGGAGGATTCAGCTAAGTAAGTCAGTATTTGTTTCAGCTCTTGCTGCGTTTTCGCCTTGATGATGATGATGAATTGGCAGAAATCATGTTAGTAGCCATGGTTATACTAGAACGCAGTCTTGACCTAGTGGCATCGGCCGCTACTTACGGGTTTCAGGTAGTAGGTTCTAACTTCGTCTGGCACTTTATTTTGTGTAAATTATTTCATCAAATCTGTGAAGCAAAATATCTTGTGGAAACTGGCATGTCCTAGAGGCAAAACTTCAAAGACATTTGCCATCCACCAACCCGCACTGCGTCAGCGTGGCAGATTCTTCTTTCACTTCACCACTTCTTGTCTTCTCATTGGTATATATGGTATGACTTTTTGCATTCAGCGCAAGAACCCTCACTTCTGTTTCCATCCTCCTTTAGTTTATACTAGCTGGATCGATAATTTTCACATTTATAATAGATTATATACAGGTTGATAGAGACATCGGCGCTCAATCTGTTACCCGGTATATAACTTTCTCATAAATGTTCAGTACATAACTCTGAACCTCCCTGCGTTGTAATTTTTCGTATTTTTTTTTAAATTATAAACTAGTGCTTGCCGCAATCCCGCTTGATGGTAAGCAGTGATGCTATAGTTGATGGTAAAGCGTGCTAGTTTAATAAGAGCCCATACAAAAAAGACTGCGTCGTTTTGAGGGAAGATGATAGATAACCGAAGTGATGCAATGTTTAACCCAGAAAAACGACCAACTGCGCCAGAGGGAGATTGGTCTGGAGACCCTGCACGATCAAACTCCCGACACAACAATATTTGGCGCATCTTACCCAGCATACATCAAAACACAACTGCTCAGATGCGACCTCCGTACGGCTTCACCAGACATCATGTCGGATTACGATGAATTGCTTGACGGCCAACCTTTGTCTGCTGGATGGTAACTTCTGCCGGCAGCCGATGTTATGTACTGAAAGGGTTAAAACGGGACCCTAAAACTCCTAACATTCCACTGGTTGTCTGTCTACCGCTAGGCTCTCTTCAACCTGACCTAGGAATTTTTCCTGTGTTATGTGTGCGTTTACTACTTATATATACCTACGCAGTGGCAGCCAATACCTTAACCACTGCGTAAAAACTATAAAATGGCAGACTTTTTTGTGACAACCGACGAAAATGTTCTACGCTATGGGGTCTAAAATTTTCTATGCTATAGAGTCTAAAATGTTCTACTACAAGGGGTCTAAAATATTCTACCCTAGAGGCTCGAAAATGTTATACGCTATAGTCTAAAATGTGCTACGCTATGGGGTCTCAAACGTTATACGTAAAATCGAGTCCAAAATATTCTATCCTAGGAGGTCTAAAATATTCTGCCCTAGAGGGTCGAAAATGTTTTACGCTATAGAGTCTAAAATGTTTTACGCTATAGGGTCTCAATTGTTCTACGCTATGAAATCAAAAATGTTCTACCCTAGGGGGTGTAATATCCTAGAGGGTCGAAAATGTTCTACTCTATAGAGTCTAAAATGTTTTATGCTATGGTGTCTCAAATGTTCTACCCCATGACGGTCTAAAATGATCTACGCTATGGAGTCTAAAATATTCTACCCTAGGGGGTCTAAAATATTCTACCCTAGAGAGTCGAAAATGATTTACGCTATGGGGTCTAAAGTGTTCTACGCTATGCGGTCTAAAATGTTCTACCCTAGGGGTCTAAAATGTTCTACCCTAGGGGTCTAAAATGTTCTACCCTAGGGGTCTAAAATGTTCTACCCTAGGTCTACCCTAGGGGGTTAAAATATTCTACGCTATGGAGTCTAAAGTGTTCTACCCTAGGGGGTCTAAAATATTCTACCGTAGGGGGTCGAAAATGCTCTACGCTAGGGGTCTAAAATCTTCTACGCTATGGAGTCTAAAATATTCTACCCTAGGAGGTTTAAAATGTTCTACGCTATGGAGTCTAAAATGTTCTACCCTAGGGGGTCTAAAATATTTTACGCTAGAGAGTCGAAAATGTTCTACGCCATAGAGTCTAAAATGTTCTACCCTGGAGGGTCGAAAATGTTTTTTTATTTTTTTTTATTCAGCTTTTAAATATACTGTTTACTCTATTATAGAAATATTTTACAATATACATTCCTTACTGCTACTTATACGAGTTTGTTATTTGCTATTTTTGATGACTGTTTTATATATTCCACAATATGCAAATCAGTCCATCTTTATTTTGTCTTATTTCTATTTAAAACTACTTTCGCTACTTGTTTGCAGAATCCTAGGAATTTACCTCTAATATTTTTATCTTGTATTATTACACTGGTGTTTTGTTTATTAATTTGAGTTTCTATTACATTCTCTATGTAATTTCTGTCTCTACCAAAGACAGGACATTCTTCTAACAAATGGAGGACGCTCTCTTCTTTATTTGGATCGCAGATACATGCTCATGCCGATGCATGCCGGGCTCTCCTTGCACTTAAAACGATTTAAGTACTCGGAGAACCCGCCGTGACCTGTCATGACTTGCACCAATGATCGGTCCAGCGTAATCTTTTTTATTACGGTATACGCCTACACAGCATCTGGAAAGAAAATTTTGGTGACTTTCGCGGTTTCTCCTGTCACATAGCGTCTGTTCCATTCATGAAGCGATTCCATTCTGATTTGCAGCTTGACGAATGAGACTGGGCACTGTTCACAGTCGGGCTTCCTTTTTTAGGTTTAATGCAGCCTCTTTTGCGAGACTATCGGCTCTTTCGTTGCCCTTCAACCCCACGTGTGCTTTAATCCAAAACAGTTCAACTTTTTGGCCACACATTATGATAGTGTTTATGTTGGCTCTTGTTTCGACAGCTAGCGGATGAAGGGCATTGCCGTTTGTGATCGTCTCTAATGCAGATCGCGAGTCGCAAAATATTTTGTAACTTTGCGCTGTATTTTTAACGCCTCTTCGGTGGCGCCCTTTAAAGCCAACAGTTCTGCCTGATAAACGGTGCAGGACGGCTCCAGTTTGAATTTTCGGTACTTGGTCTCCGCTTCACCGTCCCACACGGATAGTGCCGCACCGACCCTTTCTTTTATTTTGCTCCCGTCTGTGTAAATTTTTAAGGCATTATCTTCAAGTTGGGCCATCCTTGCACCGTCCATCACGCACCCGAACTTTATTTCATTGTGTTCCGCGGGGTGTGGTGATTTTATAATGCTTACTGGCCTCTCGATGGCTCGGTCGAAAATGTTTTGCTATAGCGCAAAGTGAGTCTAAAATATTCTACGTTATGGAGTCTAAAATGTTCTACCCTAGGGGGTCTAAAATATACTACCCTAGGGGGCTTAAAATCTTCTACGCTATGGGGTCTAAAATTATGTTCTCAAATATGGTCAAAGTTTGCGCGTTGATGTCCCTACCACACTATAAATGGGACCGGCAAAAGAGAATTTACACCGTATCCTATTTCTTTTACACTCTAGAACTGGTCTTGCGTATTATATAAGAGGTAATCGTGTATATGTCTTAATAAAGTTACATATTATTATATTAGTTTACAGTGGCGGCTAGGGCAATGTGAGGTTTCAACAGAGTTACCTGAAGGCAAGTCACGTTTCTGAGAAGGGAAGTTTCCGAGAATCGATGGAAATACCTGGAAACACGTGTTGACGGTTTAGAAGGAAATTATATAGAGCATTAGCTGCGTACCACAGTTTTAACCGCACAAATTCGATCCCAGGGCGATATCCAGATAAAACTATACTATAAAATTATGTGTGAATAAAACATCTGAGCACTAAATTTTGCTAAGTTTTTGCATGAAAGAGTAACACATATCCATCCATATACAACATGTAAATAAATTAACGCACTTCCTGAAAATAGTTTGTTCAGAATCGTTTACTGAATCAGTTTATATCATTTTTAATATAGGTATTTTTTATACCAAAAATAATATTAGTAACTACGGAAATTATCGTCATATTAACCCTGTTGTTTGTTTAAAATCGCAGTTTTGCTTGTATTCATACAAATTTAATCATTTAATCTATACTAATATATAAAGCTGAAGAGTTTGTTTGTTTGTTTGAACGCGCTAATCTCAGGAACCGACCTGCTGGTCCGATTTGAAAAATTATTTTTGCGTTGGATAGCTCATTAATTCAGGAAGGCTTTAAGCTATATAATATCACGCTACGACCAATAGGAGCGCAGCATATAAAAAAAAAAACATATCGAAACCTACGCTACGCGGGTGAAACCGCGGCGCGCAGCTAGTACAAAATAAAGAAAGAAGCCATGTTAACGACCATAGCGCCATCTAGGAACGGCGAGACGAGTCATCGGGAGTGAACCGACGAAGCGTCAACTGACAGCTCGGTCGCGCTGTCAAAGCGACATCTTCACGTGCTGTTTTGAATGTAACGAATGCCATGGTACTGTGTGACGCGACGTCGACCGTTAACCATCGCTTACTGTACCTACTATACCTAAATTCAAAATATTAATATCAGCAAACATTGTAAAGAGTATAATTAAATCATTAGTACGAGCAGCCTTGGGTTTCACTCAACATCCAGACGACCTGACGCAGAATCCCCAACAACCCATATTCCAAGAACGTTAAGGTCTTAGTTTCCAATAAGTGGTATAACTAATTTAATAAATAAAGAGCACGGTATACGAGGTTACTGTTGTTGCTTTACAGACTACTGCTCTCACAACTGATATCAGTGTTATACTCTAACCCACACATTATTACCTGGCATTATATTACGTCCATAATTGAAGTGATAGTGTAGTAGACGCTGAACAGATGATGTCCTCTTTCCTTTTTAACCGACTTCAAAAAGGAGGAGGTTACTCAATTCGACCGTATATATGCTTTTTTTTTTATGTTGTTCGCGCATAACTTCGTCGTTTATGAACCGATTTTGATAATTCTTTTTTTGTTGGAAAAAAGACATTCCCAAGGTGGTCCCATGATAAGGACATCAGGGTCTGATGATGGAAGACCAGAGAAATCAAGGGGAACTTTCAAAAATCGTAGAGGCGATTAGTGCATTTCTTAGTATTTTCATTAAGTATTTTAAAGCACTACAATTTGATAAAGGTCTGGAGTAGATCTGATGATGGAGCCGGGAGACAGTCGAAGGAACTCCTCAACAATTCATAGCAGCTACCTTGTGTTTGGGCTTGATTCATTTGTATTGATAAGAACTTTACACCTACATGGGTTGTGACTGTCATAAGAGCTCTGATGATGAAGACAAAGGCCAGTTCCGGGAACTCCTCAACGGTTTGCAGTAGCTACTTAGTGTTTGGTTTTAATTCATTTATATTGATGACAACTTAGCACCCATTGGGTTAAAATAATGGTCTGCAGTAAATCTGATGATGAAGACCATAGGCAGTCGAGAGAATTCTTCAAAATTACGAGAAACAAAATTAAAGGAAACAAAATTAAGTCATTTCCCAACTATATTTGCGTCAGCTTCTAGTCTGACTGGATGTAACTGAATACATAGTACCTACTTTTCACAACTAAAAAGTGTAAAATAAAAACTCTTTTACAAAAAAACAACCGACTTCTAAAAACCACTACAAAGTGAAAAATAACTAATTTCGTAAGTCGGTGTCAAAAACTAATATACAAAAACCAAAGACACCGACTTCCGAAATTAGTTATTTTTCACTTTGTAGTGGTTTTTAGAAGTCGGTTGTTTTTTTGTAAAAAAGTTTTTTTATAGTACCACTAGCTTTCCGCCCGCGGCTTCGCCCGCGTGGAAATCAGTTATATCGCGCTTTTTAGATTTCCCTCGGGAATATCATTTTTTTTTTTCAATAAAAGGTAGCCTATGTTCTTTCTCAGGGTCTAAAGATTGTCTGTGCCAAATTTCATCAAAATTGGTTGAGAGGTTAAAGCGGGAAAGCGTAACAGACAGACAGAGTTACTTTCGCATTTATAATATTAGCATGGACAACACACATATATGATTCTAGGCTATTAAGGATGATTTTTCGGATTTCGTAGGTAAATAAGCATTTTACTGAGAGATGGCCGTTTTGCATGATTTCGACTAACTTCTTAATTACATATTTTTTGTATCCTTGTTCTTTTGATATGTCATATTTTTCGCAAATAAAAGTATTTTATTTTCTTATAATGAAAAAGACGGACCCCTTATTTATAGCATCACTCGTGTCTGTTACTCTGTTTAAGTTAATTTCTTTTGAACCTACTGGACTGATTGAGTTGAAATTTGGTACATACTTCAGTCAACCCGTGGGCTTTATTCATGAGCCCCTCAATTCCATGCTTTGTTGTATTGCAAAGAGCACCGGCTGACCTTTTCTTTGTGTACGCCCTTTACAGTTGAAAATTTACCGACCTTTCATTTTCCTAGAACAATAAGCTTCTTCTGTAATTTGAAAACAATACAGTTTTCCAAATATCACAGTCGATTCTGAATGTAAACAAACAACGACTTCATGTTCAACGACACGCGATCCCCCATAAATGCAATAAACATGGCTCGGCCTACAATCGCGACATATTTGCAAAAAATATAAACATTAATCAAGTGTTAGAAAAATAACTTTAATGCTTACACAATAAAGTTCAATTTACATTACGAAATATTTCAAGAGATACATCTATAAGGACCCGGACTTTGTTTTCTCGGTGGTAGGCCATAACATCGGCTGCCGGCAGAAGTTACCACCCACCAGACAAAGTCATGCCGCCAAGCGATTCGTCGTGTTCCGGCATGATGTCTGGTGAAGCCGTATGGAGGACGAGTCTGAGCAGTTATGTTGCGATGTGTGCCGGGTACGATGCGTCAAATGTTGTGGTGTCGGGACTTTGGTCGTGGAGGGTCTCCACATCAATCTCCCTCTGGCGCAGCGTTGGTCGTGTTATTGGGTCTAACATTGCACCACCTCGCTCAACTGCCGTCTTCCTTCCTATTCAATAAGGTTTTTTAAGTGAATGGGCCTAATAAACTAGCGCGCTTTACCATCAACGATTGCATCACTGCTTACCACCAGGCGCGATTGCAGTCAAGCGCTAGTTTATAATTATTAAAAAAAAGGAGAAAAGTTTCCATAGCAAATATTTTCAACGTAATTAATTAAAATAAGTAATTATTTTAAAATTAACTTGACATTTTGCACATAACCTTTACTCCGCCTCAATAGCGCGCGTAATGAATGTGAAAAAGGAACCAGTATTTATTAAGTTTTCTTCTTCTTCTTTTTTCAAGGTGAGATTCAACCTCAACTCTTCACCAATGGCCCCTGTGGAATAGATACCACAATTTTGCCAATAACTCGTGTAACAAATTATAGAAATTCTTTGAAAATTTTATTTCACAATACTGGCGGATATCGCCAATGACAGTTGAAAAAGACGGCCGCGTGAGCCGTCTATGAGGTAGGTTTCATGCGGAGTCATAATGTGGCCACCATGCTGCTATATTTCAATGTTCTTTATGAATTATTTACTGAATGCACTTTATAGGACTACATAAAACACACGCTTTAATTTAGTAGACGAACTATAAATAATTTTAAAAGTCCAATTAAAAATGCGCGTGACACTCCTCTTAGCTTTCCCCTCAAACACGCTTTATTAAGTCATATAATTTAATAGTTATTTATGCCACTGTCAAGCCATTGCTTGAGCTATCATTATAGCTATTGTAATACGAGTGATAGATCACAATAGATCAGCACGAGTATTAAAATAGCTGTTTGCGACAGTGGCATACAAAACTTTTTCTACGACCTTGAAATTAATAAATACAAAAAACCGTTAATGTTGTTTGTTGTTATAATCCCACAAATGAAAGGCAAAGGCAATTCATCCATACAGCCTAAAAACATGCGATGTTTAGTCGTGATGCAAATACGCGCGCTTTTTGGCATAATCTTAAGTTATTTTTTTGATGCCATAGCCATAAAAAAAAGTTTTATTGTAGTACGGTTTACTCATGTGGAAATAATCATGTAACACGACTTGGCAGGAATGATTACTATTGAGATATGACTTATGGTTATGTATTAAGCAAATTACCAAATGGTCGTAGAAAAATATATAATTTTCTTTTACCTTTTATGACTTTTTGTCGTGTTCTTTTAACGACGTCGCAATGGATCCCATTCGTATTAATTAAGCTCCTCAATGCCTAGTCTCAATTTGATGGGATTCGAGAAAAGCCAATATTTATGTATTTTCTCACCAACAATCACTTCTCTAAACCCCCTGTTTTGAGGGGGTTGCCATAATACCCACGTTTGGCAGGCGGTTTGGAGATCGCAGTAATTTGATATTCCACAGGAGAAGCACATTAGTACTGTAGAAATTCATCAAAGTCGGTTCAGTGATTTGGTTTTAAAACAAAATTTACCAAGTGAGCTGACCAAACAGTCATGTTTCATCATGAAACTTGTCTACGGCATAGGGCACCAAAAAAAAAAAACTTTTAAAATAACTTTATTTTAATATTAAGATCGAACAAAAATCTGCCATAGTAACCCGTAAATACAGTATTCATTACGAACAGTACCATTCTAGTGCCCTTTTAAATTTTAAGGGCACTTGAGCTAGTAGGTATAATCTAGCTGCTAGAACAATGGCGCCTCCAGCCTTTCATCGAGGGTAACAATGTGTAGGACCCTTGAGAACTAGTCGAGTGATCGGACAAACTCCTGGTTTCATGCGGAAGATTAATTCATGACTAGTTTTAGCGGGAAGGCTTTAGTAGAAGTAAATGGGTTATTTTATTCTATGCATATCAGTAAAATAGTAGAATACTCTTTCTGAATAAAATAATATGTAGGCGCTTACTGAAATTATTTACAAATGAGATGGCTAAATGGCTGCCCCAGTGTTTAAAAAATTCTTATAACTTTCGTGAACTAATAAACAAAAAAGTTTCTAAATTATTGTTATGAATTATTTTGGTTTGACATGACAATACCATGAAGTATCGTAACTACGTTGTATCAAGTTCTTTTCTTGCAATTTACCTCTTTGTTGTAGTAATTTACTTGTAGTATCTTAGTGCTAAATCACCAGTAAAAAACACACAATAAGAAATAAATAAAAGAAAAACACAAATAATTGCTCAATATACCCCACGCTAGAAATTACTTCTGCATCGTGAGTGCGTTTAGAAACATTTAAATTCACATACATAAACAACGAACAACACAAACCAAAAACACAATTATCAATAAAAAATGTTGTACGAATTGCATGATATTATTTTCAGTATCGTGCAGATATGAAAAGTTCCTAAACCATTAGAATTGAATAGAATACTCTTTATTATGTACATCATATAGATCACATATCATAAATAAAAATATTTTACAAAGGGTGACACAATGGGCGGTATTACCGCTAAGAGCGATCTTTTACAGAGAACCTTTGGATAGAATTCTAAAGGGAAGGATAAAGAAATAATGTAGGTAGTACAGTGTACTATTTACATAGATTATACAATAAATATTTACGTTAACCCTACATTGCATTTTGTACCATATCTCGTACAATCAAAATAATTAAGTTTACTGTTCATTTAAAGACACCTAGAGACATCTGTAGACTGACAGAATAATCTTTGCACACTTAGCAACAGATTAGTAATGGTAAATGTCATAAGATGGTGTAAGCTATCGATTGTCATTGTGATTAAAATACAATTTGAAAGTTCGACACGTACTTGTGGTTAACGTAAATTGAAAATTCTTTTAAAAAAATATTATTTAAGTATTGTATAATATATTATATATACAACGTGTAACAAAAAGGGTATATACATACCAAGGGCATGGCATCTTTAGATGATATCAAATGATATCGGAAGGGTTTCAACTCAAATTAAAATACTCAAAAAATTGGTACCAAATTTTCGGTTTTGTGTGTTTCTTAAAATAAAATCATAACAAACGTGGCAGTACACTACATATGTTAATAACTACTCGTTACCCGTCACGTTACTTGCCAAAATCCAATAAATGGCTTCAATATCTCTGTGCGACTAGTATGATAGTAGCCTATCACAGGCGGTGTGTTTCCTCATAACTTCCTAACATAAAGAGATAGAATTAAAAAACCCTTCCAATATCGTTTGATATCATGTAAAGATGCCATGCCTTTGTTATGTATATACCCTTTATGTTACACGTTGTATAAGTATAATATATTGTAAATATTGTTAGGGAGCGGAAAAAATACAACAGCATTGGAAATAGTGTAGTGTGAAGGTAAGTGATTTTTTTGAAATATTACTATATTTTGTTCTAACACATCAACTTATTTAACTGTCCCAGATATGGAACACCATGCATTAGTTTACCTCTAACATTTTGCTTTGGTTGGAGTTTTTTTACAGATTATGGCGAAGAAGATATTGTCAGACGAGTTGATTGAGCAATATTTAAATAAACTGTAAGGAAATGAAGACGGTCAAGACTTTTCGAGTGCGGAAAGTGATGATGACATAGCGAAAATCAGAGAAAACTTACACCAAATGAATGAAGATTACTATCTTCATTCATTTAGTGCAAGTTCGAGTTTACAGAGTTACTACTCTGAAAATGATTCTTACACTTTGACGACAACTCCGTACAAGTAAAAGAGACACTATTAGTGGACGATCAGATGTGCGCACCGAAAGCTGCAAAATTTCCACGTCAATATCTTTAATAATAAACCTCACAAATGAGGATATAAGCTCCACATGCTATGTGATGTTTGAGGCATGGCACACGATTTTAAAAATATACTCTGGAATGGAAAATAATTCTGACTTGAGACATGCTGATGAGCCTGAATTGGGCGCAACTGGGAATATAGTGGGAATATATCTTCGCGTAGCTCGAACTATTCTAAGACACCAAGAGTATAATTTATTTTCCTATAATTACTACATTTCAGCTGAACTTATCTCACTGGTATGCGTTTGTTTTACCATTTTTAGACATCACCACCATAAATAGTTGGCTACTGTTCAAGAAGGTAGGAAAACAGAATTGTCCGTCGTTGCAAATAAAAAGAGGAAGACCCTCTTCTGCCACAGATGACATGATTGAGAAGAAGAAAATAGTAATGCAGCTATCCTTCCCCCTCGAAATGTTAGACTTCATAAATTTGATCATCTTCCTATATGGAACGACAAGAGACAACGCTATAAATATCCAGAGTGTAAAGAAAAAACATACATATCTTGTGAAAAGTATCATGTTGAGTTGTGTTTAATGAAAAACATCAATTATTTTAATAAATTTCATTCATAAACAAATATTTAAAACAATTTCATTATGTTCATTGTTCCTAATTAAGAGCCAAATATTAGTATAAATGCATGTTGTACCATACATGGAACAAAATTGAAAAACTAAATATCTATAAAAGCAATGGATTTTGATTACTGTTTTCGTACTAAATAATGTCTAGACACTACATAGAATCACATATATTTTTTTGACATAATTTAAAAAAATCATGCATTGTAGGGTTAAGTTTATCATACTAGTTTAAATAAATGTATACATTTAATTAATAAATATCATACAAGAGCACATAAAATATAATGATATGTTTAAAGAGAGAGGAAGTGCTTTTATTATCATAGTTTTAAAAGTAAACAGTGTTTGAGCACGCCTTACGGACACGGGAAGTCTTGTGTCAAGTGACTTTTAAGATAATTAGTGCATTTGATATTGTTAATAAATAAAACATTTTCCTAATTAGATTGCCCAGCCATCATATAAATGGTTCAAATATACCGTCAAATCGCGAATCGCGCGTCGAATTCGCGAAGTCTAGTATTTTGGGAAAAAGCTAGAATTCCAACAAATTCATTTCGTAATTATAAAAGCTAGTTGAATTATATCATGTCTGGAGAGACCTGCA
This sequence comes from Sesamia nonagrioides, assembly GCA_017933935.1. Taxonomy (NCBI): domain Eukaryota; kingdom Metazoa; phylum Arthropoda; class Insecta; order Lepidoptera; family Noctuidae; genus Sesamia; species Sesamia nonagrioides. The sequence continues at coordinate 5,279,939 of JADWQK010000188.1, forward strand.
GAAAAATTGTAAGAAAACTCAGATCACATTCAAGAACCGTGAAAATAGTTTTAGAATGTGTCTCGATCGATTTCATATTGCACATGCCGATGTCTTTGAAATAATGAAATAGAGGAAAACAAAATATTTCTAAAGAAACAAAGAGAGCCAGATCGAAATGCCTAGGTGGTATAGATAAAAAATTGTATGAAAAAGACGAAAGAGCTAAGGAAAGACGATTGCAAGAAGAGGAAAGGAACCCGAAAAAAGAGACTTACTGACTATCGTATTCGATAACTTCTACTACACATAACTATGAATGCCCATAAGATTCTAACTAAGAACAGGTTCAGAATTTTGAACTTAGCTTGCCAGACATTCCCTGCCCTGAAAAACGTTTAAAAAGAAAGAATTTTATGATAACACGGCTTGTCGCAACTTTACATCGATTCCAAAGATAGTCTGTTTACATTCTTCATGCTGTCTTAGAAGAGCTTGGTCTAAGCAACGATGATTTTCCTATTAATAAATCCTCGATTCAGCAAATTCGTACTCAGACGAGAAATTCCAGGACAGAAGCAAGAAAAACTGGTTTTCAGAACAATATACTTACCCGCCAGGAAAGTTATTATCCTGATTAGATGTACAAAGTGCAAAAGAATAACATTTGCCAATTATCGCTTCATTCGGCGATAGAGAATAGCTTCTTGCAGTGCCAAAACTAGAGAGTTCTTCTGGTAAGCATCAAGCTAATACCATATCAACTGCTCTCTTTGACTGGAATCTTAACAATATTGTCTAAATAATGTGCTGCGATGATGATGAGGTTCCCGACCGATTTCGGCCACGACGACCACTTCGACTCCTAGCCGATGATTTGGCGCTCATGCGCCCGAAGGAGGCTTATGTAGCCTATATTGGCGGCGAAACTTCGTGCACAGTGAGGGCACGTAAGCACGCCGTCGACGTAGTTGTATGTGATGGCAGCAGATGGGCGGGCCTTTAATTGGTCGCATTTGGTATCGAGGTCAGCTTTGCGCTGCTCCTCAAACTCGCGTACTTGTCCGTACACCATTCTGCGCCATTCTGACCGCTTTGCTGCCAAACGCAAAATTTTTTTTAATAGTTATAAACTAGTGCTTGACTGCAATCCCGCCTGATGGTAAGCAGTGATGCAATCGTTGATGGTAAAGCACACTAGCTTATTAAGCCTATTCACTCAAAAAACTGAGTGAATAGGAAGGAAGACGGCAGTTGAGCGAGGTGATGCAATGTTTAACCCAACAACACGACCAACGATGCTGCGCCAGAGGATGATCTGGAGAGCCTTCACGACCAAACTCCCGACACAACAACATTAGGCACATCGTACCCGGCACACATCGCAACACAACTGCTCAGACCCGTTCTCCGTACGGCTTCACCAGACATCATGCCGGAACACGACGAATCGCTTGGCGGCGAGACTTTGTCTGGTGGGTGGTAACTTATGCCGGCGGCTGATGTTGTTGCCTACCACCGAGAAAATCTATATTGCATCTCTTCATGTGTCGTTTTAAGACATCCATGAACCGGAGGAGTTGTCCGCCATGCTTTCGCTTGCCCTCCTCCAGCTCAGAGAAGAAGATGCGCTTCGCCACTCTTTCGTAGTCCAGTTTAACGGAAGTGGTCAGATGCGCAGGATATATTATAGGTGCGCAAGCGTTCGCGCTAACACAGGCGCACACACTTGGCCTTCCCCTCATTGGGCCAGTGGAACGGTGAACCGCTACCACTGGAGGCGGGGTCGGCTGTAGTGTCTGGCCGGCGGTGACTATACGCCCTCCACCGCCACCCTAGGCCATCCACCTTGCTGATCCGCCGAGTCCGCCAAATCACATTGCATATCTGCGTTGTGTTTGCCATCCTCGCCGAGTCCGACTTTATGTGATAAACGGGAGGGAGCCGCGTTTATGGGATGGGATGATGACGGGAAGATTGGAGCAGGAAGGGTAGGATACTATAGCCACAGGAAAAAGGATTGTGAACTATAGCAGCTCAGGGAAGGCGGGATCGCATGTCCGAGCACTCAGCTACCCACTATCGGACAGATAGAGGTATAGGTTTGAGCGCCCCTTGCCCAATGTGCTGCGATATTACAGCTTCGAATACTGGCCGTTTCAGTGGTACTTGTTCTGTATTGGAGCAGATTTTAGAAAGAGAATTGTTGTTACATATTTGCTTGTCAAAATATTGACGCGACAATTTCAAAAGCTTTTATTAGGAATTCATATATTATGCATCCATCACTTGTGGTATTCAAGTGAAGAAACAGTAATTATATCGCTTTTTGATGATGAAGTTGATAACCAATCAAAGATGAAAATGATCGCCCACTTAAAGAGATATCAAATGTCAGATTAGAACAATTAACGCTATATTCCATCCAAAGAAGAATGATCCCAAAAGGTGTCTGGCGAGTTTAATTATCGTTTTCAATATTTTCTTTTCATATTGTTCATTTTTTATTAAACCTGTTTTATGTTTCAGATACAACGTTGAATGATTTTGTATCGAAAAAAAGCAAGCAATTTCTACCTTGACTGCATATAGACGGCAGTTTTCTTAAGGAAGATGTATCTTCGTGGGATGGTAATGCAGGTTTTCTGAAAGCTAAAAGAAGAATAAGCCAATTTAGCCCTGGTAAAGGCTCTTGGCCGGAGCGAGAGTGCATGGCAGGCCGCCACCTCCTTCTGCGAAGCAGTGATGTTTTTTTTTAATTTTTTTTTTATATATATAATTCTGCTGTACGTGTGTATGTCATTGAACTCCTCCTAAACGGCTTGACCGATTTTAATGAATTTTTTTGTATGCGTTTGAGTGGCGACCTGGATGGTTTAGATTCACAAATCAGCCCGGCAGATGGCGCTGATCGCTTGAAGAACCATGTGATCTCGGAAACGGCCCTAACGATTTCGCTGAAATTTAATACACACATCAAAAGTGTCTAGGGATCAAGCATTTTTATGCGGATTTCTTGAGATTGAGATGTGGCTTTGTAATAAATTTATGATTTTATAAATTTATATGGATCCTTTTTGGTGCATTTCATAATTTGAATCAGGAACTGTGAATCAAATTCGAGTAAAAGATGAAAATCAGCTGTCAATATTTTCCCTATAAAAACATACAACGCATTGAAGACATTATTAGTGCTACTGTTTCCCTACTACTGATTAAAACCAACGTTATTATGGAGCGGCGACGTCATTTAAGCAGGGAAGAAATGCTCAGAGCCGTGGGAATGATAGAAGCTGGTTCCCGGCAACGTACTGTGGCTTTAGCTCTGAATACAAGTCAGAGTGTTATCAGTCGACTTTGGACACGTTACCGAAGCACTGGTACCGTGGCTGAGCGCCATGGAGGACGGTATCGCTGCACCACACGGAGACAAGACCGATACATTCAAATCTTAACTCGAAGAGCTCCAACAATAACCGCCATGATGTTAGCCGTGAGGCTTCATCACTCTTCAGGGAACTTAATTAGCGACCAAACAGTCAGAAACCGCTTGCATGAAGTGAACCTTCATTCCCGAAGACCGCTACGGGTACCACCTATAGCAATGCACAATCGTAGGATTCGATATCAATGGGCTCTTGAACACAGAAATTGGGCAGAAGAACAATGGCGTTTCGTGTGCTTTTCTGATGAGTCTCGTTTTGGTATGAGACCGGATACAAGACGTATACGACACTGGAGAACCCCTGGACGCCAACAGCGATTAAAATCCTGCCAGGAAGTCCATCCTTATAGTGGTGGAACCATCATGGTATGGGCGGGTATTTGGATCGGCGGAAGAACTGAGTTGATTTGGATCAGAGGCAACCTCAACGCTCAAATTTATGCTGAAACGATTGTATCAGACGTCATCGTTCCTCTACAAGTGCAAATCGGTCCCTTATTTCAGTTAATGCATGATAATGCACGACCGCACACCGCAAGAGTTGTAAGACAGACTCTCGCCGCAGCTAACATCAATGTCCTGCCCTGGCCTGCTCAGTCGCCAGACTTGAACCCGATTGAGCATGCATGGGATATGCTACAGAGAAGAGCTCTGCCGAATATGGAGGGTATCCAGTCGCAAGAAGACCTTTTTTTGTTGTTGCAACGAACATGGGCGGCCATTCCACAGCGTGATTTGGATGAACTCATTTTGAGTATGCCAAACCGATGTTCTTGTGTTGTTAGTGTTCGCGGTAGAAACACGGATTATTAATTGTTTAAGTTACCCAATAAAATTTTAGAGAAAACTGTTATTTCAGTCTTTTTTTCGAACTTTTGTGTTAGTGGTTCAAATGTCAAATATCCCTTTATTAGGAAAATGGCAAATTTCTTTATTAATGCAAAGGTGACTTGGTTTATCGTTACTGTGACAAACGAAAACACTTTATTTGATGAATCCTTAAAGAAAATTTTAATTAATATCAATCAGGAGAAAAGTTATTGCAAAAATATATGTTGATCCCTAGACACTTTTGATGTGTGTATGTGGGGGTTTGCGGGGACGAGAAATTGATGTAGCTCAGTTTTATGTCTGGGGAAGCGCATATTTTCGAGTTTTCTCTTTCGCAATATTTCATGCATAATATGGGCGCTAATTTCGCGCGGCTTGACATAGGGGCTGTGGCGTAGGCGATAGTGGTATGGTCTACTCGCTATGGCTGGTGTTCCTCGGTTCAAACCCGAGCAATCACAAGTTTTTTTTTTTGTTTTAGACAAGTTTATAGTTATTTTTTTGAATTTTTGTAGTTACTTTGAAAGAAAATTGTACATAAGAACTAACAGGGGAAAAAATAAAAAAAAATATTTTCATTTTTTTTTAACTAAAATTGTACTTATGAACTAAAAGAGAAAAAAATAAATAGAAATAAATAAATAATTAAGATTTTTTATTTAACTTTAAGAGACTGAAACAAGAGCTCTAGGGGTAGAGAGAGGTATGATATCTTTGTTACAAATGTAGATGACAATGCTTTCCATGGGTATATTCCTAAATCTGCTGTACCTGAGTACGTCACTGAATTCCTCCTAAAGGGCTTGTCCGATTTGAATGAAGTCTATGTATATAAAGGAAAGTCGTGTTAGTTACTCTATTTATAACTCCAGAACCGCTTAACCAGTATGGCTCAAAATTGGTAGGGAGATAGATAAGAACTGGGAGAAGGACATATCACATCTTAGGATACTTTTTATCCCGTTCCCGTTGTTCCCGTCGTTCCCGTGTGACGTGACATGGAATAACAAAACAACTCAGTCAAAATATAAGTTAGCGGTTCATTTGTTAAAAATGGTACAAACACACTGCTGCACTACTCAGCATATTCAAAAAAAATCTTACCGATTGAATGTAAGTGTGTGAGTGCATTAATTTAAAGCAAGGAATATAAATACTCTCTGCCGGTTTATTTTTTTTAATAAAAGCCCCAAAGCAAACTTCAACTTCAAAATTTCTAATATTGTATTGCTGTGCCATTCACCACTTCACTACATACTACAAAACAAAGTTACTTTCTCTTTCCCTATGTCCCTTTGTATGATTAAATCTTTAAAACTACGAAACAGATTTTGATGAGGTTTCTTTTAATAGATAGAGTAATTAAAAAGAAACGTTTATATGTATAATAACATCCATTAAATTGTGTCCATATCCAATCCATAAAATCGCAGTACAGCGGACAGAGCTCCGGCGGGATCTCATGGCGACATGGAAAGTGTGATTGTTGCAATCCAGCACAGAGCACGCCACAATAGCGGCGGTAAGTCCTCTCTTTGAGGAGTAGCTAGAGAGGCGCCACGGCGTCCTCGCCTTGCGACTGACGTAGGTTCTCACCGGACACGGCTATTTCGGGAGGTTCCTGTTCCGTATAAGGCGGGAGGAAACGCCAGGGTGACCACTGTTTGCATCGCCCTGAGGACACGGTGGAGCATATGGTGGAGGTCTGGCCGGCTTGGGTAGAGCACAGCCGAGTCCTCGTGGCGGCGATCGGCGGCGATCTCTCGCGTCCGACCCTGGTCCGGGCCATAGTCCGGAGCAAGAGTGCATGATGGCAAGCTTTCACCTCCTTCTGTGAAGCAGTGATGCTGGCAAAGGAGGAGGCGTAGCGCGTGAGGGAGCGGAAATCCTACTCTCACGCCTCAAACCGCCGCAGGAAGCGCCCTGGTCGGGTGGCAACATCGGACTCCCGACCACCGTAGGCGCGGGCTTGCGGGCGGCGAGCGATAGGCAGCTCGCCTCCTGGTAAGAACCAGGCCCGAGTTGACGGCGCGTTGTGTTTCACACGCGCCTCAAAGAGATGTCAGCACACCTTGACGGGGTCCACGAGGACTGGTCCACAGGGTTGCGGGTTGGTTAAAAAAGAAACCATGGCACTGGCCGTTGCACAGGCAAATGAAGGAACACGGGTGGGTTTTAGTCTAGGTAAAAGTCTGACATGCCCTTCCGCTCCGCTCAGAGCGGGAGAGGTCATTTGATGATTTCCCATCCAAAACAAAAAAAAAAAACTGAAGAAGAGCAAGAAATTGCACTTGAAGAGCGCAGCCTTAGTATGGCTCGACTTCGTGCTTCTCACTCACCAGAGCAAAGGGAGGCAGCCCATAAAATGGCTCAGGTGGCAATGCGAAATCGTCGAGCAAACCTCAGAGATCAAGCGCTAGACACTAATTTACGAAGCACAAGAAGAAATTCATCAAATACTGATTTGAATCGGGCAGCGTTTCTATACACATATAATATAGCGCAATGGCGTTCGCATTGGGCCAATGGATGTTGTTTCCGAGTATTGTAGCACATTAAAGATTTCCGGAGAACCGCTAGGATTGTGCTCCCAAATAAAGAATCATTGAATAATAATATTTATTTATTTAAAATTATCCTAATTTAAAAAGTAGTCATGTGATATTACCTTTAAGGCGGAACGAAGTTCGCCGGGTCAGCTAGTATATTATAAACTAGCGCTTGACCGCAATCCTGCCTGATGGTAAGCAGTGACGCAATCGTTGATAGTAAAGCGCACTATCAAATTGTAGCCCGACGGAAACAACGCCGCTGGCAAATTGTTCCAGTCCCTCGATGTACGCGGTATAAAGGAGGAGGCGAAACGCTTCGTCCGGATCGTAGTGGTGTTAACAACGTAAGGGTGGAAACTAGCCGTACGACGGGTCGTCCGATGGTGGAACGGAGATGGGGGAATTAAATCCTGCAATTGCCTCGCACACTCTCAAAAATGCATCCTATAGAACACCGAAAGGCTGGCTACTCTACGCCTGTGCTCTAGGCTTTGGAGACCATCTCGAGTTAGATCAGGGTCACCAATCAGCCTCTTCGCACGCCTCTCCATTGACTCCAAAGAGGACAGGTGACACTTAGCAGCACCAGCCCAAATGTGGCTGCAGTACTCCACACACGAACGGACCTGTGCTTTGTATAACATTAGAAGCTGCCCAGGTGTGAAGTACTGCCGGACCTTTGCAATTACACCAAGTTTCCTGGCAGCCACCTTGGCCTTGGACTCAATGAACCGCCCAAAGTTAAGGTTCGAGGAAATCTCAACTCCCAAAAGCTGAAGGCGGTCGGAACACTCCAAGGACACATTTCGAAAAGTAGGAGCCAAGGTGAACGGGCTCCGATGTTGGCAAAGGAGGAGGCGGAGCGCGTGAGGCAGCGGGAATCCTAGCGTCCTTACGGCACTAACCGCCGCAGGTGACGCCCTGGTCGGGAGACGACATTGAACTCCCAGCCACCGTAGGCGCGGGCCTGCGGGCCCTAGTGCGCTAGTTTATTAAGAGCCTTTTCAGTCCAGCCTTGAAGACATTTAAATTGTAATCCGACGGAAACACCGCTACTGTCAAATTGATCCAGTCCCTCGATATAACGCGATCTAAAAGAAGAAGCGAAATGCTTCGTTCGGATCGTTGTGGTTTCAACAACGTAAGGGTGGAAACTCGCCGTACCATGTGTCGTCCGATGATAGAACGGAGATGGAGGAATTGAATCATGCAATTTCCTCGCACACTCTCCAAAATGAATCCTATAGAACACCAACAGGCTGGCTACTCTTCGCATGTGCTCCAGGCTCCTTAAAACTCTATTTCCTTTGAATATTATGTTATGCTCCTATTATGGAAAATGTAAAGGTTAAAATAAAGAGTATTTTAACTTTTAGTTTGACAATTAAAATTCAAAATATTAGATTAGGTATCCTGGTTGCATCTGCAATCTAAACTTGCAGATGCAGCCTGGATACCTTATCTCATTGATATTCATAAATATCGTAAGTTGTCATAGAAAATACAAAATGGCGGACACTGGATTTATTTCCTGTCAATAATCTTCCGTCAAATGGAAAGGTTAATCTTCATTTTTTTTCCTTATTTTCTTTATTCAGCCATGTTATCAAAACATCCTGTGTACTTCATCCCACAGGCTCCCTGTTCAGAATAAACGATTAGCTAATAATTGGCTTAAGGGGCAAGAAAAGACGTAGATTGATTCTCATTATGATGCGAGCAATGTAACTCTTGTCTATTGGCCGATAAACGTGGAATGTTAGAATACATTATTGGAGGGAAGTCTTTCAATGTTTTAATTAAAATTGAAATTGAGTCATCTGGAGACTATGATTAGTATATTTAAAGGGGTAAGTTAGGGTTTAAAACAGTTAAGGAAAACATTGCAAGGAAACTACCATTTTTTACCAGTTTATTTAAAATATTATTAAATAAATTTATAGGTTGACTAAAAAATTGTTAATAAACTAGTGCTTAGTTGCTATCCCGCCTGATGGTAAGCAGTGATGCAGTCGTTTATGTTAAAGCGCGCTAGTTTATTAAGAGCCTAGACAAAATAAAACTGACTGAATAGGAAAGAAAACAGCAGCTGAGCAAGGTGATGCAATGTTAAACCCAACAACACGCACATAGATGGTTTATATCTAGGAATAAATTCTTATGCGGGTGAAACCACGGTAGCCCATAATCGAGTAAAAGATATTTTGTTAGATTTATCTAACACCACATGCAAAGTGCTCTTTGTAAGTTACCGGTTACCTAAATAATGACAAATGACGCTCTTCGCATTAATAGATGTCGAAGTAATTCTTTTATACTTTCGCCTGCTAGTTAGGTTAATAAGGAAATAGTGACTTACATAAGTATCTATCGACCATATTATAGAGGAAACCTATAACCAAAATTCACATCAAAGTACCAACCAGCACTGAACCAGGTTTATGAGGCTAATGTCCCAACAGCGGGAACATTTTTTACTGACTATGTATGTTACGTTATTTATTTTCAAATCTATTTCGGGCATCGAGACTCTTAGTGTTAGTACGTACAAATTAAAAACGGACGACAGCTGGTTAAGCTACCTGAAACTGTCAAATATTTCCCATCAACCTTAAGCCTTGATGCTTAATGCTTTAGAGCTAAAGTTGAAAATTTAATACTGAAATCTGACTTATTGTAGTAATTTAATGTGCAGGCCTTGGTTTCCCATTGCTGGGCTTCGTCGAAAAAAAAAATGTTTTTTTGGCTAATTGATTTTGGACACAGTGGCCAACCCAGACAGATATTATAGTATAAAAGTGTGTGTTCAAAGAGCTCGTGGCAAAATAATAACAGCTGAACAGGATGATTACGCTCAATCCATCTGTGTATGAGAGGAGACCTGTGCCCAGCAGTGGGACGATAAAAGGTTGATAATGATGATGATGATGAAACAGGGAGATTGATTAGTTTAAGCTATGCTTGATGCCGGTGATGACGTACGGAACAGAGACGTGGTCGCTTACAATGGGCCTCATACGAAGGCTCAGAGTCACACAAAGGGCAATGGAAAGAGCTATGCTCGGAGTTTCTCTGCGCGATCGAATCAGAAATGTGGAGATTCGCAGAAGAACCAAAGTCCAGAACCAAAAATATAGCTCATCGAGTCGCTAAAATTAAGTGGTAGTGGGTAGGGTACATTTCTCGTAGAATCGATGGCTGATGGGGCAGTAAGGTTCTGGAGTGGCGGCCACGTGCTGGAAGACGCAGCGTAGGGAGGCCCCCAACAAGGTGGACCGATGACCTGGTGAAGGTCGCGGAAAGCCGATGGATGCGGGCAGCACAAAACCAGTCATCGTGGAAAGCCTTGGGAGAGGCCTTTGTCCAGCAGTGGACATCTATAGGCTGAAGAAGAAGAAGAAGATGCTTGCCGCTGTTGGTCTGTGGATGGGTGGCCATCTTTACATACTAAGACCCCCCTCCATGCCTCGGAAAGCACGCTAAGCCGTTGGTCCCGGCTGTCATTCGTAGATCTTTGATAGTCTTGTGAAAGCATGAGGAACGAGAAGTGATGTTCACTCATCCTGCGTAGTAAAGAGAGGAGTCCTCCGACCAGACGGGCGTTTTGTCTGGCGGGCATTTACTCAATGGTTGAAATCTGCAAGTTGTAAGTATGCTAACTGCACGGTAAACTCTGATTGCGAGGTGTAGAATTCGTGTGACGTCAGTATGACGCGTTGTTCATTTTGTGACGCTTGTAGGTACTACTACATCACTCCTCTCCGAAGACTGGAGGTCGATAGTGTTCTGAGTCTTTTATCTTGGGATGCTTGTGGTTCTGCTGCGCCTGTGCCTGAGCCTGAGCCTGTGCCTGAGCCTGTGCCTGAGCCTGCGCCTGAGCCTGTGCCTGAGCCTGTGCCTGAGCTTGAGCCCGAGCCTGTACCTGTGCCTGAGTCTGAGCCTGTGCCTGTGTCGAGGTTGCTGATGAGACTGAGGGTGATGACCAGGTATGCGCGTTCGCTGCATACTCGAGGTCAGGATACCCTTTGAAGCCGTGGGCGCCGATGAAGCTTGTGGGAGTGATGATGATGACGTCACGCTGGAGTGTTTGCACGGAAGTTGCGCTGACGTTCATGTTCGGGGTCAATAATGTGGAAGGCATGAGGAACGGGAAGTGATGTTCAATCATCCTCCGTAAAAAAGAGAGGATCCTCCGACCAGACGGGCGTTTTGTCTGGCGGGCACTTACCCAATGGTTGAAATCGGCAAGTTGTATGTATGCTAATTGCACGGTAAACTCTGATTGCGAGATGTAGAATTCGTGTGCAGTCAGTATTATGTGTTGTTCATTTTGTGGCGTTTGTAGATACTGCTACACTCTTTAAGCAGGGGTTCTAGTGCCGAGGAATTTGGAAAATAGGTATTTGAAAAAACTATTTCCGTCGCGCTACTTCCACCCTCTCCCGGTAAAGTGCGAAAAAGACAGTTGCAGCTCAGGCTGATTTTACCTACAAAAATGTTGACCAAAAGACGTTTCGCATTCCGCTGTTTTTTTTTTTAAAACACGACAGATCTCAATTATTTTTATAACAAAATTTAGGGGAAAAGTATACCTATGCTTTAATTAATTTTCTTTTTTGTCAAAAACTTATCACGTTTGTCTAATAGTCATCTGAACATCAAGGTGAAAACGAGTTATTTTTCGCGATTTTGAAGGATCGTATTTCTTTTATTAATTAAGTTTCGGAATAAATCAAATGATACGGGCACGTATAATAACGGTGTAAATTGTAGAAAAAAAAAATGCTCTAAAAGCATTATCCCCGAAGAAAACAGCGGAATACGTTTGTATAGAGAAAAAATCATTCACTAGAGTAACCTCTTAAGGATCGTAAGAAGTCCGAAAGTCTTACCATAAGTTTCACCAAGGCCAATCGTATTACCGAGCAACTGGGTTGAGAAAATCAAATTGTTGGGCCTTTTTTTTTCCGGGTGGAAAATCCTCATGGATGTCCGCCGCCCTGGGGCGGACGACGGGGTCTGTCAGACTCTTACTGACTAAAAACCACCCTAGTGTTCCGTCTCACACCTTCACCGGGGGCTGCGAGAACTAATACTGCTTCTACAACCCCGATTGGTGCTGGCCCGCTGCAATGGGCCTCCTCGGGTCCTGGGTGGGGGGAGTGAGGTGTAGGACTCCTCCGTGACGTCTAAGAGTAGCGCGCGTGGAACACTTCGCGCCGCCACCTCGGGTCCTGATGTTTGGGGGGTGACAGATGTAGATTGTTGGGCCTACCCAATCATGTTGGGAAAAGACTTGGCACGTAATGTCAAGCACAGGTGGACTCTCTTTTCCTTTCCTAAGAATAGATCGGACGGATAACGAACTTCATAAAATCCGGCTTCTACTACCGAACTCTTGATGAAAAATTCAATACCACTGGCCGACCTTGGTAACGACCAGGTATCGGCTGTCGCTGAAAACCAGTGCTGGAGCTCTCTCTTGCATATGGTCGCAGTATAATACCGACAGCCGTTTTCCGTGGATGTAATGTTTCCCTCAACCATTTCTCATTTATTTTTTATGTTTTCGTAATTTTTTGCGTCATGTTAAACGCAAATAAACATCTTTTCTTTCTTTCTGTTTTATTAATTCCTTACTTGGCGCCTACTAATTAAATTTATCCTGTCTTATTTAGTTCCAGCTTTAACCTTTGTGTCAGTATTTGTATTTGGAACTTTATTTAGACTTATGCAAAGTTCTTAATACTAAAGTGACAACTTATTACCTAACTAAGCTGTCATTCTTACTAATAAATGTAAAAGTGAGTTTGCTTGTTCTTTCGCGTTCACACAAATATTACTGAACTTTTGGGTGAAATATGGCACTGAGATGGTTTATACCGAGAAATACACATAGAATCATTGATATAATATTAAGCAGATATGGTATGCTCTAACAAATTAACCAAAATAAATGTGCCGATCGGAGCAGCAGCACACACATGCAATTTTTTTATTCTGCGTACATTTCATACGTTGGTACAGTGTGAGTGAGATGGGGCGCAATCTAAAGCATAGAGAAGAAAAAGATGGCTAGTGTTTGTCATTTGCGCTGTTAGTGTTTGTCATTTGTTTTTACGAGTGTATCGAGAGTGACTAAGGCAAGAGATTAGAATTATAATCTTTTGTACGCTTCATTTTCAGTGCGCTAATGACTTATCTACCTTAGTTTAATATTTTATCAATGCATAGAATAGTTTAATCCCGATATTCCCGTTATTCTAGTTTTTAAATAAGGAACACCAAGTTTATTTTTATATCTATAGTAACATATAAAGCTGTAGAATTTGTTTGTTTGAACGCGCTAATCTTAGGAACTTGTGGTCCGATTTCAAAAATACTTTTTGCGTTGCAACATTAAAGTGCTAATTAATCCAGGATGGCTATAGGCTATATAACATCACACTGCGACCAATAGGAGCGAAGCATAACAAAAAATTAAAATGAATGCTGTATATTTTGGGGTTAAACTAAAATGTTCAAATAGATAACTCCACGCTAACGAAGACGCGGGCGACCGCTAGTTTTATTACCTATACAATATGTAAAGAAAACCCTGTCCGATCCGTGAAGGTATTGTTAGGTATCGATAACTGATTCTACTAATGTATACAAAGACAGGCTAAACTTAAAAAAAAATCCCTCTAAAATAATAAATATTATTTCGAAAAAAGAGGTAACTTAATACATGTGCGGTTAGTAACCCCTTTCGCGGGCGGCGGTTGGCAGGGCACGCGGCACCTGTGACGTGGTCGCGTCTCTATTCGCTTATAATAAAACCGGTGTTGTCACTTTTTTAAAAATTACCAAATTTCGGGGAAATTGGAATTAATTCCCGGAAAAAAAGGATTATTTCAAAATTCATTAATATTGTTACTATGATGATTATGTAAAATTTTATATTATATTTGGTCATGTGTTTACCTAACCTTTATTATCCTTATGGGTCGGACAGGGTTTTCTTTACATATTGTATATCGTGTAAGAGTCCACTATCCTATTTATAGAGTAAATAATTTCGTTTTATAATAAGAAAATAATAAATAAATTCTGCCCCGTGTCTCATCAATCATTGTGAGGAATGAGGAGGTCGCTAAGATTTATTAGATATAAACAGTGTAATCTGGGAGAATTAGAAATGAGACTCGGATTTCCTAAATTAATTAGTTGCATGATTAATTACGTTTGATTTTAAATACACCCCTTAAAATCAAAAGGAATTAATCATTATTAGTAAATTATGACAAGCTAGCTCATTATTATATTTAGGGAATGATACACGATTTTATGTAATAAACATATTCAAGATTTCATTTATTTTGGATTAACTTTTGAAATGCTCTCAATAGCAACTATGATAAAATCTGGATTTAAGTTTCAATAGTTTTTATTTGCATATTACCTACATATAATATGTATTACTATACTCGATCACTTTTATTATAGTTTACGAATAAAAATAATTTAATGACTAATAATATTGTACCTAAATAACTAACTCCAAATTTACCATACCGATACTCAATCCAATGAGCGATTATTTATTAATAACTAGCGGCCACCAGCGACTTCGTTCGCGTAGAGTTAGTAATGCTCCGCTTCTATTGATCGCAGCGTAATGTTATATAGCCGAAAGCCTTTCTGGATTATTAGGCTATCCAACGCAAAAAGAATTTTTCAAATCGGACCCGTAGTTCCTGAGCGCGCTAATCTCAATTAGCGCGCACAAACAAACTCTTCAGCTTTATATATTAGTATAGATTATGCCTAATCATGTTTTTCAGTTACTGAAAAATATTGTATTCTGTTTTTGAACAACAAATATCTAAAGCTACATTCTTGACTACCTACATCAGGATATGATATACACATTATGTTCAAATTTGAAAAAAAAAAATGGAATCATTGGGGATTTGTTCAAAATTTGTTATTTTGAACAAAATGTGTTTATCTTGATGTGAAGAGAGTCAGGAAATAGGAATATTACATAGCTGTAGGATCTTTAAAGCGGAACCCACATCACCAGTCATCTTTAAAAGTAAAACTTGACATTTTCATGGAGCAAATATGGAGATTTCGACCAAGTAATCTACAACTTTATTTTTTGTATATGCAAAGCCCGAAACACGTGTCCAGTATTTTTATGTAAAGAATTTATGTACAATATTCAAAAATATATAATCACAAACTTATGGCCAACGCACCGCTCGCCCGCTCGCACCTACAGCGGCGCGGCGCGGCGGGAGCTTTAGGACACTATGACCCGCTGTGAACTGTAATGTGTGCTCGGTAACCACACTGCAACATTTTTAAATATATTTGGCATAAAATATGACATGGTTTATAAATTATTGAAATCGATTCAGTTGCTTATTCTGAACAAACTGTATTCAGGTTTTGTTTGTAGAAAAAATAACGTTGTATATTATTTCAATCGTAAGTAAGTAGATAGCATTAATGTTTGACAGAAAGATCCTCCCTCGAATGAATCCGTGAGCCATAGCCGCAGGCAAAATAAAACGAAAATCCAATATTGTACGGCAATTCAATGAAACCCTTTTAAGTCCTCTGAAGAGTTAACAAGTCCCAAATAATCCGATGTTTCGGTGTGTTTCAGAGAATAGTTTCGGGTTTTTGAAAGGGAGAATTAAACAGTATTTACATAGATTTATTTTTGGCAAATTGAATTTCCAAGAGTGGTGTTAGTGTAGCGACGAAAATAGCAAGTTGTTTGAGAAGAAAGTTATATATTGATTTTCATACACAATAGGCATAATGGACGTAAGTCCCACGTGCAGGCTGACGAAACCGTTGCGCATGTGGTTTTTAAATGCATTGGCGTCACATACTCGTAGATTAGGTCAGAAACCCTCGAGTCACCCAGATTTTACGACTGTTGTTACAAACCAGTGCTTGGATCTATCTGTTTTGCATAGGACTAGAGCATAATGCTAAGAGACAGTTGTTTTGCGTGAATGTTATGCATGACCCTCAATTATTACTAATTTTTTTTGCGTCCAACTTCGAGAAAGGGTTGTCTCGTCGAATCCAGCTCAGCTGGGTAACCTTCGGGAAGCTACGCTATTTATTCTCGTCCTTCAAGATATCACAGTGCCTCAAAACTAAAGTCTTTGACCAGTGTGTGTTGCCAGTGATGACATACGGAACTGAAGAGTTGTCGCTTATGATGGGCCTCATAAGAAAGTTCAAAGTTACACACAGGGCGGTGGAAAGAGCTATGCTTGGAGTTTCTCAGCGTGATCGAATCAGAAATTAGGAGATCCGCAAAAGAACTAAAGTTATCGACATTTCTTCGAGTCGCTAAAATTAAGTGGCAATGGGCAGGGCACATTGCTCGTAGAACCGGAATACGCAGCGTTAGGAGGCCCCCAACAAGGTGGACCGATGACCTAGTGAAAGTCGTGGGAAGCCGATGGGCATCACTAGACCAGTCATCGTGCAGTAGTGGACCTCTATAGGCTGAAGAAGAAGAATTTCATGAGTTATGTTTACCGCAAATAAAGGTTTTCACTTTCTTTCTAGATGTTAACCACCGAGGACCGTATGGCCCACGTAGAATGGTCCACTTGAAGGACTTTTATTAATATTTTAAACTAGTTATTGACCACGATCCCGCCTGATGATAAGCAGTGATGCAGTAGTTGATGGTAAAGTGTACACTTTTTCCACATATTTTAATCCATACTAATATTATAAATGCGAAAGTAACTCTGTCTGTCTGTCTGTCGGTCTGTCTGTCTGTCTGTCTGTCTGTCTGTCTGTCTGTTACGCGTTCCCGCTTAAACCTGTCAACCGATTTTGATGAAATTTGGCACAGACAATCTTTAGACCTTGAGAAAGAACATAGGCTACCTTTTATCCCGGAAAAATTTGATATTCCCGAGGGAAATCTAAAAAGCGCGATATAACCGAACTCCACGCGGACGAAGCCGCGGGCAGAAAGCTAGTACCTTAATAAAAGCTTCCAGGCATTAAGGTGTATAGTAGTCTCAATGACCTTGTGCATGTGGGCGGAGCTAAACGCCGTACTCCCGAATTCGTAAAATGCGCGCGGTGGCGCGCTAAACTAAAACGACGATCAAAGAATATCCAGAGGCGCAGACACGCCGCGTGTAGGTCGCCATTTGTGCCTACGGTTTTAGACAGGGGTATGGATGCAAGACCGATATATGTATATTTTGTATCGATAAATGGTAACATCAAACGATAATATATTATTATAAAAATGCATGGTAGATGGTAATATCTATCGATACAAAAGATTAAAATATTTGATTTTTTTTTCACTACTTTTCAGTAAATGGGTAGAGCAAATAGGTAAGGTATCGTGTCTTTGCAGTATCCTTGTATTAATTACTAGTAGTATTACTAGTGCAAACGACATAAACGAGTCCATCGCGTTAACGTAAAACAAACTCGCACTAGGAACTCTGTGATATTTTTATTAAAAAAAAAAAAAAAAACATTGCCCCACACTAGTTACTACTCCTATATCGTGGGTGCGTTTACAAACATATAAATTCACATACACAAAAAGCCACACCTGGAACAACTAGGTACTTGTAGGGCATACAAATATTTGTTCCGCGCGGGAATCGAACCCGCGACACGCAGCGCAGCATTCAGTAGCTTAACCACTGCGCTAACCGTGCTATCTAATATAGCATGAGATTACAAAGCGCGTAGTTTCGGCCGTTTTCCATGAAGACATAGTACTTTATTTATACTGTGTCAGTGACGTCGGATTGACTGTACTCCATCGTAATGAGGTTTCAAATAAAACACGAGTTATTTTAAACATCTATAAATTTTAATTCTTCGATCCGATAACTCACATGCGAGATTATAGGCAAATGTAAAGCTGCAGAAAGTTTTTGCAGTTGATAATGGCTACTTCCTATTGCTATTATTCTTACAACTGCACAGCTGATATTGATTTCTGTAGGATTGTCATTTCTCTATGCAAAATGTTTCCATACACATACGGCATAGGGAATGTAGTCCCACTTGTCGTTCTCCAACAATATCCACAGATTCTAAACCACAGTCTATAACTCCGCGCTTAGCGCTTCTTTAGTTCTGAATAAAAATAAGCAATATTAACTATGCGTCGCCCTTCAATGAAACAGCTTGAGACTTGTTGAGGTTTTGGTGATATTTTGAGCTGAAAAAAGATATAACATATATTTTAATTAACCCTGGCAACATTGTTAGAGATTTTTGTCAAGGAATTAAAAGAAAGACTAGAGGGTGCGTAGTCGTACACTGGACGACCAATATCCGTATATAAAGCGTCCAATTAGTTTCATTGCAAAATTAAGTATGTAGTACAAGAAAAAAAATTCGAAGTTCGACTTTTTTTACATGAATCGGATATTCTTTCAACTTTTGTGATCTTGTTGAAATATTATCGTCTTTTTTTTAATGGCCGTATTGTGTTATTATAACATAGAGAAGGCAAAAGTCAGACCTCAAGTATAGAGCGAGGAGGTAGGTATATCTCTCCATCAGTAAGTCGAAAAATTTTATTACAATATTATTTGTAAAAAACAGAAAAATTTACTTATAACTGTGACGTTCTAAACATTCATGATATTATTGCATCAAGGTACAAAAAAAAAATACGTTTACCTATTTGTATTTGCTTTGCTAAAATTATAAGAAATTCCGGTTAGAATATAGTGCATCCAATGCGTCCTCTACACTTTATACAATGACATTTCGTCCTTTTGCCTTGATTGGCCGAGACGCAGGGTGCAATATAGACAATGAGATGGACCATGAAATTAAATAAAATCATCGACAGAATTCATCACTTACATAGTTTTTGAATTCCTTAAACTTAAAAAATAAAAGACAAAAAACTAAACTATAAAAACTATAATAACTACAAAAAACTAAACTATAAAAACTATAGAAACTTAAAATATAAAATGACACCATTTCCTTTTTCTTCTTCAGCCTATAGAGGTCCACTACTGGGCAAAGGCCTCCCCTAAAGGCTTTCCACAATGTCCGGTCTTGGGCAGCTAGCTTCCATCGGCTTCCCGACAGCATACTTTAAGTTTAAACCATCACTTATAGAAATAAAATATTTACAGGAAGATAATCGATCATTTAAAATAATCGAAGTTAGATAAGAGTTTTTATTACACATATTTGCTAATATCTCGAAAACTAAAAATCCTATCAACTCAAAACTTTTTGTAAAACTGTTTTTACACCAAAACCCTTCATTGAACCCTAATTTTTGGTTCATATCACCATAAACAAAAAATCACAATTTCAAGTTACGTAAATTTCTAATAAGATTTATATTTTTAAATCTCCTTACAAATTACCAAATAGTATGTTACTTGATATTTAACTCTAACCTTATGTGAACTTTTATGCAAATGTTGATATAAACTATCGAACTATTGATTGCTATAACGTATTATATAGCCAATTACAAACTTATAAATTATAATCTAAGTGCGAGTGTTTACTTACCTGAATAGAGTCTTCTATATTATATTGTTTGTCTATATTGCCTATCACTTCTAATGATTTGTTATTTCCTGGAACAATTCGCAATTATTTAACTTCAATTATAAAAGAAAAAATGGTTACAAAAGCTAATAGTAATCATAAAGATAAATACAGTAATATATAGGTATAAATACAAGAGTATAGGTAGGTAGATACTTACGCCACCAAACGCATTTTCAATTCTCCTTTGCGAGCTAATCTATGATCGCACACTGACACGATTCGCTCGTAAATATTTGCACTAACACAAATAAACACGCGTAGTCGGCGATAGCCGGAGCACAGCAGCGAGCGACACAACCCTCCCGTCTGAACGCTAACGCACGACTGCCGCCCGCGCCCGCGCAGAGCACCTCTGAACCTTGTTTCAAAATCAGGATATTTTCTTGGCAAATGTTGATGGATTTAAATAAGCTTTGGCATATCTGTAGTACCTCTAACCTCGAATTTTTCAGTGTAAAAATATTTTCAAACATCAATGCCGTTTAGAAGTAATAACGAATATTAGCCAAAAATAGCGTTCTGGTAAATATTTTTTTAAGGCAAAAGCGTTAGTCCTGCGAAAAAATCATCTGGAGTAAATATTGTACATGAATCAATAGACAAGACATATTTTTTTGAAATCTCAATACCAAGCCGTTAATAAGAAATTAGCTTCCTAAAGTGACCATTTTACGCTACTAAATGAGAGTAAGGCCCTTAAGGGCGTGACAGCTTACTTATTATTGGCGATCGTTATCGTGGCTCTCTCAGATTGCATCAAAAAACAGAACAAAACAAAAAAAAAAAGAAGCTTATTCAGAAATTCATAATTCCACCTACTTTTTAATGGTACAAGCTGTTCTCTCACAACTTTGCCCACGGTGAAAATGTTTTAGCTCAACATTCGTGGCGTAGCGGTAGCGAACGCGGCCGCTGCACAAGGAGGTGCGGGTTCGATCCCCGCGTAGTGCAAATATTGTATGCATGAATATTAGCACTGGTCTGGTCGTGTCTCGGAAAGCACGTTAAGCCGTTGGCCCCGGTTGCCATACGAACATCTAATGACAGCCATTACGAGTTGTTGAAGCCCTCAAAAGTCCAAAAATTGATCTAACTGCAATGCTTCGATATCGCCTTCGGGTTGTGCAGGTCAGACGGTAGTCGCTTCCCGGAAAATATCGAAGTTCAGCCAAAATCAGCAGTTATACTGGCAAAGCTGACCCCAGACTCCAAAGCTGAAAAAGCTTTGGATGCGACTGGGATTAACGCTGAGATGATGAGTAACATTGCAGCATTCACCAAAATGTAAACAAATATGAGTTTATGGAAAAGTAACTATAATTTCTACACAATGAAGTTCACACACTATATCTTCAAACATTTTTATAACTTATCCATTACTGCTAGTCACTCCGAAACAAACTTAAATGTCATGGAAATATAGGTGATATTTGCACTTGGCAACTTTAGTATATTTTTTTTTTTACATATTATAAACCAGCGCATGACCGCAATCTCCTAAAATCTCAAAAAATCCTGCCTGATGGTAAGCAGTGACGCAATCGTAGATGGTAAAGCGCACTAGTTTATTAAGAGCCTATTCACTCTAGCCTTGAAGATGAGTGTCTTTTATGAGTGTAGAGTTTATGAGTTTAGTGAGTTTTATGAGTGATTGTAGTCCGACGGAAACACCGCCGCTGGCAAACTGTTCCAGTCCCTCGATGTACGCGGTATAAAGAAGGAGGCGAAACGCTTGAATGATGAACACCGGCATTAGTTGACATGGGCTCAGAAGAGCATCCGTCGACAACAACTCGGAGGGACCGTTCAGTCAGGAAGTCTTTTACCCAGCCAGTCAGGCTAGGGGAAATGCCGTATGCTGGAAGCTTACTCAAAAGGCCAGCGTGCCAAACCCGGTCGAAGGCCTTCGAGACATCAAGGGAGACAGCAATCGCTTCCCCATTCTTCTCGAGGGCCTCGCCCCACAAGTGAGTGGCATACACTAGTAGGTCCCCAGTTGACCGATTGCGGCGAAACCCGTACTGTCGGTCACTGAGGAGATCGTTACCTTCCAGGTATGCCAAGAGCCGCGAGTTCAATGCACGCTCCATAATTTTGCAAAATCGGCCGATAGTTGGCAGGATCGGCACGACTACCCTTATTGGGCACGGGCTGCACTTTAGCAAGCTTCTAGGACTTGGGCACTATACCAGTCCTAAATGAGAGGCAATATATATAATATATATATAGGATATATTGCAAGTGTTAAATTTATAGGCTAATTTGTTTATGTTGTAATGAATTGAGAGTCTCACACTCGTCACTCTTGTCGTCTATTTAATAAAGTTACTCAACTCAACTGCTAGAACCAACCTACTGGCCAAAGCACCTCTCACGCAAGCAATTCGTACTATTAACGAAATTCAGAATAGGTTGGACATTTTTTCGTGTTACTTTAGTGAATTAGCAAAGGTAGGTTTATTTAAAATATGTTATGAAAGCAACAATTAGTGTGTTTATTGTATTGTTATAATTATACGGATGTATTTTTTTAGTTGTAATTTTGTGTTATGTGAAGTAAGTTAAGCTATTGTGTAGTTTTTTATAATTTGTGAGCCTTAACTATCGCATTAGGTTTCTAAATCTGTAATGATAGTTTAAATTTTTAAGATAAATAAAAAAAAAACATATCTATATTATATACTTTAGGGGGAATAGGAAACTAAATGGACGCGATGTGAAACGGACACTGACTAATGTCTTTGAATTTTTGCACGAAAATATTCAAGGCAAGTATAGCCAATAACCAAACGACATGAATATTTTCGTGCAATACATCAGACAGTGTCCGTTTGACAACGCGTCCATTTCATTGCGGATTCCCCCTACGCCAAAGTTTAATTCACAGAAATAATAACAAAGAGCCGAACCAGTCCTGTCTAATCGGATTCAGCTAAATATCAGTATACTGCACGAAGGGACTGCCTAACTGACCACAACCCAGACAGGCTTCTGACTACCTGTGAAGAATAACACCAGCAGGGTAATTACATAACACTATGTCAGTAGCAATGGGTTTCATTTTGACAGTTCAACAACATTCATTGCGTTATGTACGTTGTTGAGCAGACACGTCTTCGAACATATGGGACAATGGATTAGCAATATATATTATAGAAATCATTTAGCCGCTGGCCCCTCTTTTAACATAGAGCCTAATCTTATTGTATAAAGTACTACAGCCTGATTGATTTACTAGGTAAATAAAGTGATAATAATGTTACGGGCTAGGGGTACTAAAATGCCGGTTAAGGGTTACGAAGTTTATTGGCAACGAAGGTATAGTCGATTGTAGGCAATGACAAGTAGAATGTAGCTGATGTCGCACCGAAGTCTTCCCTTATGTCCACGAAGTCCGTGTCGTAAACACACAATAACTCTGCAGATGTTACTTCACGCAGTACTCACAGTTCTCGTTACAGTTGTCGCAGTAGGTATTCTCGAAGATCGCTTCTTAACTGTCGCTGTTTTCGTATCGCTAGTCGAGTGTAGACTGACTGTGTGCCGGCGTCGCGGCGATATATATAGGCCAGCTGATCGAACATTCCGGAATCCTCTAGACGTAATAATAATACTGCATAACTTCGAGGTCACCGGCCATGTAAGTACCTACAGTAATTCCCGGAAACGGGTTACTAGAAATTTCGATGTCGACACTTTGTTGACAAAACTGTTGAGACCTGTACCATTCGATAGGCCGTCCTAAGTCTAGCAATGCGTTTTATTATTGTACCTAGAAAATGTCTAGATCTGGCGAAATAGGGCTCAAAAGTGACACACTGCATGTCACGCGATATTGAACCTTATGCCATCGACATAAGGTCCATTCGTAACATTGTCCCCTTCTTAGTCATGCTCGTCCCGAGCATGATTTGATCCATAATAGCGAGCTAGGCGGTCTACGTGTACGACCTTCAGCTTCCCTCTAGGTCCTTTCTTAATCCGGTAGGTGACGTCGTTTATTCTGGTTACTATCGTGTACGGACCCTCCCATTTGGCTTGGAACTTTGGACTCTTTCCTTTTCTTCTAATGGGATTATGTAACCATACCAAAGTTCCCTCTTCAAATCCGGGCACGTTAGCTTTGCGGTCGTATCGGATCTTCATCTTCTCACTGGTTTTCAGACCATTCTCTCTCACTAGCTCATGTATTCCATCTAATTTACGCCGCAGGTCGGCCACATAGTCGACGGCTAGGATAGGAGTATCGGGAGGTGTTCCGGTTAGTGCATCTATTGGTAGTCTAATTTCTCGGCCGAAGTTGACTTTCGCCGGTGTGCAATTTGTGCTATCATGTGTTGCAGAGCGGTATGACATTAAGAAGAGCGGAATGTATTGGTCCCAATCCCTCTGATGTTCTTCCACTACTTTGGCCAAATGATTCTCTAGCGTCTGGTTGAATCTTTCGACCATTCCATCTGACTGAGGGTGATATGGTGTTGTACGAGTCTTATGTATCCCGAGTAGTTGGTAAACCTCTTGAAATAGTGAAGACTCAAAGTTTCTACCCTGGTCAGAGTGTAACTACAAGGGAACGCCAAATCGACAGAACACCTCGTGAACTAGCTTTTTGGCGACTGTATGAGCTTCTTGGTTAGGTACTGCAAAAGCTTCTGGCCATTTGCTGAAATAGTCTTGCAGGACGATGATATACCTATTCCCTTCTTCAGTAACAGGGAATGGCCCAGCTATATCGACAGCAACTCTTTCCCATGGTGCACCAACATTGTACACTTTCAGCCGACCTCTGGCTCTCGTTTGCGGTCCCTTTACTGAGGAGCAAGCTGCACATTTTCTACACCAGTCCTCTACGTCTTCGCGGCAATGCACCCAATAGAATCTTTTTCTCACCTTCTCCAGGGTTTTCTTTACTCCTAGATGTCCTCCGGATACTCCATCGTGCACCTGTCTTAGCACTGACGCTACTTTATCACCGGGAACAACTATTTGTAAGGTGACCTCCTGTCCACTGGGTGATTCCCATTTCCTCTTGAGAACTCCATTATCAATTATCAGGCTGTCCCATTGGGCCCAGTAACTTTTTGCTGTTGGGCTAAGCGCTGATATTTCACTCCAAGCGGGCCTCTGTCCATGTTTCTTCCATTCGATTACTGCCTTCAGGTCACTGTCTTCCTTTTGTGCGTCTTCCAATGATTGATTGTCCCAGTCTTCGTCCAAAGCGTTCACCTGGATAATCCTTACGTTCTCTTTCTTTTCCTGTTTGGCACAATGTCGGCAAGATTCTTCGCAAGGTCGTCTAGACAAAGCATCAGCATTATTGTGTGACTTGCCTTTTCGATGTTCAGTGACAAAGTCAAATTCTTGCAGCTGCTCTATCCACCTTGCTACTTGTCCTTCTGGGTCTTTGAATTGGAGGAGCCACTGTAAGGCGGCGTGATCGGTACGAAGTGTAAACTGTCTCCCAATCAAATATTTCTTGAAGTGTTGTAAAGTCTTAACAACGGCTAGAAGTTCTCGGCGGGTAACACAGTAATTTCTTTCTGGCTTGGAAAGGCATTTGCTGAAATATGCAATCACGACCTGCCTATCTCCTTGTGTTTGAGAGAGAACTCCTCCAATACCAACATTGCTGGCATCCGTGTCTACCAAAAATCGACCTTCCCGACTAGGGTAACCTAATACAGGAGCCTCACACAAGTGAGTTTTCAGTAGCGCAAATGCCTGTTCGCAGTCAGAGTTCCATTCAAATTGACACTTTTCCTCTGTTAAACGATGCAACGGCTTCGCTAACTCGGAGAAGTTCTTCACAAACCGACGGTAATATGCACACAGACCCAAGAAAGAGCGTACCTCAGTTTTATTACGAGGCGTAGGCCACTTCGACACGGCTTTTATTTTTTCAGGGTCTGTTCGAATTCCTTGCGCCGAAATAATGTGTCCCAAGTATCCAACCTCTTTCTGGAATAGTGTACACTTACTAGGACTGAGTTTTAAATTCGCTTCACGCAGTTTCTGAAAGACTTTCTCCAAATTGCGTAGGTGCTCTGCGAAGTTTCGTCCCATAATGATGATGTCATCCAAATAGACCAGGCATGCATCACCAAGCAACCCCACCAAGATGCGCTCCATTAGGCGCTCAAATGTAACTGGAGCATTGCACAGTCCAAAAGGCATGACATTGAATTGCCAGAGACCGTTCCCAGGACCAGTGGTGAAAGCGGTCTTTTCTTTATCCTGCTGACAGATTTCCACCTGCCAGTATCCACTTTTAAGGTCAACTGTGGAGAACCATTTCATGCCACTTATCAAGTCCAAAGTGTCATCTATACGTGGCAGGGGATAACTGTCCTTTTTCGTGGCATCATTCAACATCCTGTAGTCAACGCAAAACCTTGTACTGCCATCCTTTTTCTTGACTAGGACAACTGGAGATGACCAAGGGCTGGTAGACGCTTCGATAATCCGATTTTTCTCCATATCTCTTAACATTTTCGACACTTCCTGTTCTCTTGTAAAGGGGATACGACGTGGTCTCTGTCTTATCGGCTGTGTATCGCCCGTATCTATATGGTGTTTGACGAGCCCGGTCCTTCCCACGTCACTGTCGGTCTTAGAGAAGATGTCATGGAATTTATACAACAGTTGCTTAACTTTGTGACTTTCGAACTTGTTTAAATTGCCCTTACAATTTTCGAGTAGTGTCGATACATGGTCCTGCCACTGCTTATCACGTTCCTTTTCGTGCGCCTCTGTTTTTCTCAACGATGCTACATGGTCGCACACACCCACGATGCAATTCTTTTCAAGAATTATTTCTTTGTTACTAACATTGATAATGCGCACTTTTGGTTTATCGGAAATCATCATCAGTGTCCTTCCTGTTATCCAGTCTGGGTGATCTCCAGAATCTTCAATTATAATGCAACGTTTACGGCATCCTATTGGTGATAGTCTAATATCTACTAAGGTTTCTGATCTTGGTGGTAATACCGTTCTCCTTAAACAGTACACTGACCCTTGTTTTCCACCTTGAAGAAATACTTTTTGTTCTGGGAAACTCAATACTCCTTTTGCTACATTAAGGACGCACTGTTGTTTCTTCAAAAAGTCCAGTCCTATTATGCAATCATCTGTAATATTCGCTACTAAAACAGGGTGCGTAAATGTCTTATCACCCATTTTCAAGGTCACATTCGTTTCACCAAGGACTAGTACTGGTTGGCCGGTGGCGGTTTGTAATCGGCATTGTGAAAACCCTCTTTTCCATGCTATGGTCCGAGGAAATAGCTCCGGTCGTGCAATAGTTCTTGATGCACCAGTATCCAACGTGAAACTGCATGACTTACCATTCAGTTCTCCTTCTATAATAAGACTGTTTCCATCGCCCACTTGTGATACTGTTATAATGGGGGCTTCAGGTCGACCAGCCAGTACTCGCCCCATAGCCCTGGCTGTTCTTAGTTTAAATCCTCGGCTTCCACCTGTGTCCCAGAAGTACTTCTTCCCTTAGACTTCCTGGGACAATTGATCCGAATATGACCCTTTTCGCCGCACTCATAGCAGGTTGGTCCTTGCCGAGTTTTTATTATTGGGGTTACCTCGCGAATGCGGTGCTGTTGTCGGCCGTCTTGGCGTACTGCTTCCACCTCCAGGGCGTGTGTCAAGGCTGCCTTCAGAGTCTGATGGTGACCCAGACGAACTGCAGCCCTGACTTCTGCATCTCGGATTCCATCAGTAAAAGCTTGCACCGTAGTAGCATCAATTAAGCCCGGTGTTGATGCATACGCCATCCGAACAACACGTTCTATTTCCGTTGCCCATTGTTGCAAACCCTCACTGCTCTTCTGTGTGCGGTCGCGGAGTTGAGCCCTGTAAACATGTTCGAGGTGTTTCTCCCCGTATCTAGACTCCAACGCTTCTAGCAGACAGGCTAGGGTATTACAATCGCCGGAAATATTTTCGAGAATTTGTACCGCATCACCACGCAGAGCAAGCGTAAGAGCGGTTACCGCTTGATCGTCGTCCCAATTGTTGCCTTTTGCGACTTTTTCAAACTGTAGACGGAAGGCCACCCATGACGTTGTTCCATCAAAATGAGGTACTTGGAACGTCGGCAAAGCACTAGGTATCACCCCTTTGATGCCTCCTTTCTGTACCTTATCATGGAGGAATTTTATTTCTTTCTCACACTCCATGATGGTGCTGTCTAGTGTCTCGAAACGCGCATCATGTTTGTCTGTACGAGCATCCTGTTTGTCTATACGCGTATCTTGGTGGTCCATACGCGCTTCTTGTTTGTCTATGCGCGTATCTTGCTGGTCCATACGTGCATCTTGTTGTGTTGCTTTTATTTTGAGCTCGTTGACCTCTTCTTTAGTTTTTTCCCACTTTCCGTTTAGTTCCAATACTAGTTGCTGGGATTTTTCCTGGGATTCTGCTACATTTTTAATTTGTGCCTGGGTTTCTGCCTGGGATTGTTTTATTTGTGACTGGGTTTTTTCTATTTGTGACTGGGTTTTTTCTATTTGTGCCTGGGTTGCTGCCTGGGATTTGTCTATTTTTGCCTGGATTTCTGCCTGGGATTTTGCCTGGGATTCTGCCATACCTTTTATTTGCATCGTTAATTGAGCCAGCAACGCCGATAAATCGAATTCAGTGCTTCCGGAAACAGTGGTGGTAGTAGGCGCACTTATAGGTGTTACGATGGCCGCTTCTGCTACGGGTGCAGGGACACTAAGCGATTCTTCCTCTTGACGCGCCAAATCCATCGCTGCTTGTCGTCGCGTGCGAACTTTCTCGTCTTCCCTTGGCGTGATCGGCATTTCGCTTCTGACACCAGTTGTTACGGGCTAGGGGTACTAAAATGCCGGTTAAGGGTTACGAAGTTTATTGGCAACGAAGGTACAGTCGATTGTAGGCAATGACAAGTAGAATGTAGCTGATGTCGCACCGAAGTCTTCCCTTATGTCCACGAAGTCCGTGTCGTAAACACACAATAACTCTGCAGATGTTACTTCACGCAGTACTCACAGTTCTCGTTGCAGTTGTTGCAGTAGGTATTCTCGAAGATCGCTTCTTAACTGTCGCTGTTTTCGTATCGCTAGTCGAGTGTAGACTGACTGTGTGCCGGCGTCGCGGCGATATATATAGGTCAGCTGATCGAACATTCCGGAATCCTCTAGACGTAATAATAATACTGCATAACTTCGAGGTCACCGGCCATGTAAGTACCTACAGTAATTCCCGGAAACGGGTTTCTAGAAATTTCGATGTCGACACTTTGTTGACAAAACTGTTGAGACCTGTACCATTCGATAGGCCGTCCTAAGTCTAGCAATGCGTTTTATTATTGTACCTAGAAAATGTCTAAATCTGGCGAAATAGGGCTCAAAAGTGACACACTGCATGTCACGCGATATTGAACCTTATGCCATCGACATAAGGTCCATTCGTAACAATAATAACAATATTGTAAATTAAGTTACTTATAAAATCCAAAATTATTGTTTAATAATCAAATCAAATCATTTATTTCAAATAAACCAGTTACAGGCACTTTTGAATTGTCAGAAGGTCGGTCAGTCAATAAGATGAAGCTAGTCGCCCATTCCAAAGAGTAGGTACCTATGGAGAAGAACGAGCAAGAAACTCCATGGAAACTCTTTTAAATTTTCAAGCTATTGTTACAAATATTTGATTACATCATTCATGTTGCAATGTGTTGTGTGTTGATAATATGTTTTAAATGTCTAAGAAGTTAAAAAATGCAATAAAATGTATAAATAAGTATTTATGTAAAGATAGTTTATAGCCAGTCCTACGCGTAGCCCAATCCAAAAGTGGCGAAATATTTATTTTTCGAGAGTTTATAACGCAAGTTCTTCTTCTTTAGTGGTGAAGGGTGGGCCTTATGGAAGCCATTTTTATGTAATTTTAACGTTCGAAAAGTGCTAATTCTCAACTCAATTTGAATAATTGAGTTTTGATTGAATGGAAAAGCTGTACTTACTGTTGGGAAAATCATATTTTTTGTAAACGTTTTTGAACAATTCTTATTGTTCTGCGGTAATTTCTTCTCACTTTGTTGATTACGTTTTAATCCCGCCAGAATAAGGATAAAATATAATATTGATTATAAGGCGGCTGGAGATGATGGAATAAGGCGGCTGGAGATGATGGAATAAGGCGGCTGGAGATGATAGAATTACGGCTGAGCTTCTGAAAGCGGGTGGCAAACCGGTTCTTAAAGCGCTTCAGAAGCTATTTAATTCCGTCATTCTTAAAGGCGAAACGCCTAAGGCGTGGCACAGGAGCGTGGTGGTTTTGTTTTTCAAAAAAGGTGACAATACCCTCCTGAAAAACTACAGACCGATATCCCTCCTGAGCCATGTCTACAAGCTGTTTTCTAGGGTCATCACGAATCGTCTCGCTCGCAGGTTCGACGACTTCCAGCCTCCCGAACAAGCAGGCTTCCGAAAAGGCTTTAGCACCATAGACCACATTCATACGCTGCGGCAAGTTATACAGAAGTCCGAGGAGTATAACAAACCACTATGCTTGGCGTTTGTGGACTATGAGAAGGCCTTCGATTCGATTGAGACTTGGGCGGTGCTACAGTCTCTCCAGCGGTGCCAAATTGACCATCGATACATTGAGGTGATAAAGTGTTTGTACAAAAACGCCACCATGTCAGTCCGTCTCCAGGATCAGGACTCGAAACCGATCTAACTGCAGCGTGGAGTGAGACAAGGAGATGTCATATCTCCTAAATTGTTCACTGCTGCGTTGAAAGATGTCTTCAAGCTCCTGGACTGGAAAGGACTTGGCATCAACATCAACGGCGAGTACATGACTAATCTCCGTTACGCAGACGATATCGTGGTCATGGCTGAAACCCTGGAAGACTTGGGCAAAATGCTCAATGACCTCAGCAGAGCTTCCCAACAAGTGGGTCTAAAAATGAACATGGATAAGACGAAGATCATGTCGAACTCTCATGTCGCACCCACTCCAATTGTAGTTGGTTGCTCTGCACTCGAAGTTGTTGACGAGTATATATACCTGGGACAGACAGTCCAACTAGGTAGGTCCAACTTCGAGAAAGAGGTGTCTCGGCGAATCCAGCTCGGTTGGGCAGCGTTCGGGAAGCTACGCTACATCTTCTCGTCGTCCAAGATACCACAGTGTCTCAAGACTAAAGTCTTTGACCAGTGTGTGTTGCCAGTGATGACTTACGGAACTGAAACGTGGTCGCTCACAATGGGCCTCATACGAAGGCTCAGAGTCACACAAAGGGCAATAGAAAGAGCTATGCTAGGAATTTCTCTGCGTGATCGAATCAGAAATGAGGAGATCCGCAGAAGAACCAAAGTCACCGACATAGCTCTGCGAGTCGCTAAACTTAAGTGGCAGTGGGCAGGGCACATTGCTCGTAGAACCGATGACCGATGGGGCAGCAAGGTTCTGGAGTGGCGGCCACGTACTGGAAGACGCAGCGTAGGGAGACCCCCAACAAGGTGGACCGATGACCTGGTGAAGGTCGCGGGAAGCCGATGGATGCGGGCAGCACAAGACCGGTCATCGTGGAAAGCCTTGGGGGAGGCCTTTGTCCAGCAGTGGACATCTATAGGCTGAGGAAGATAATATTGATACAAAATTAGCAACCACCTTTAGAGATTTCTATCCGAGTTTCTGAAAGTATTTGGCTCTCTGTCGTCAAATTTTTGAGACTTGTGTAAGGAACTAAGAAAAGTATTTAAATGACGCGCATCAAATACGTTCATTTGCAAACAAAGGAGCTTTCTTTACTTTCAAAGATGGAAACTGTTCCTATAGAAAATTCCTACAAAGGTGCAGAAACCATTATTGTTTCTGCATTTGTATTTGTTTCTGAATTTTTAAATTTTGTGTGTGGGTGTGATTTTTAACAGTTATAAACAAGTGTCTGACCGCACTCCCGCCTCGTTAATGATTTAAGAGAAAAAAACAGGGTATAAGACAGTCTCCGTGGTGTAGCGGTAGCGGACGCGGCCGCTGCGCAAGGTGGCGCGGGTTCGATCCCCGCACAGTGCAAGTATTTGTGTGCATGAATATGAATACTTGCACTGGTCTGGTCGTGCCTCGGAAAGCACGTTAAGCCGTTGGTCCCGGTTGCCATACAAACATCTAGTGGCAGTCGTTACGGGTTGTTGGAGCCCTCAAAAGTCCAACAATTGGTCTAACTGCAATGCTTCGATGTCGCTTTCGGGTTGTGGAGGTCAGACGGCAGTCGCCATATCAGCAGTTGGACTGGTAAAGCGGACCCCAGACTCCAAAGCTGAAAAGGCTTCGGATGCGACTGGGATTAACGCTGTGATGATGATGATGATAAACAAGCGTCTGACCGCACTCCCGCCTCGTTAATGATTTAAGAGAAAAAAACAGGGTATAAGACATTCACTTTAAACAAGAATAAATAGGGGATCACTCGGTGCTTATTGACAGGCCAGCGCTTCCTCCCATACCTACTGTAATTTAATATCATTAAGCGTTGTGCATGGCAAAATACACGTTGTCTAATCTTACCGTCGGTGTAACTCAATCAATTATCATTATTTACGGAACACAGCAGGTTATGTTACCCGAAACTGTCAATCAACCTTGAGCCTTAATGCTTCAGCGATCAAGTTGATTTTTTTTTTTTTATTAGTTATATACCAGCACTGGACCGCAATCCCGCCTTATGGTAAGCAGCGATACGATCGTTGATGGTAAAGCGTGCTAGTTTATTAAGAGCCTATTCACTCTAGCCTTGAAGACACTCAAATTATAGTCCGACGGAAACACCGCCGCCGGTAAGTTGTTCCAGTCCCTTGATGTACGCGGTATAAAGGAGGAGGCGAAATACTTTGTTCGGATCGTAGTAGTGTTAACAACGTAAGGGTGGAAACTCGCCGTACGACGGGTCGTCCGATGGTGAAACGGAGATGGGGGAATTAAATCATGCAATTCCCTCGCACACTCCCCAAAATGCATCCTATAGAACACCGAAAGGCTGGCTACTTTACGCCTGTGCTCTTGGCTTTGGAGACCGTCTCGAGTTAAATCAGGGTCACCAATTAGCCTCTTCGCACGCCTCTCCACTGAATCCAAAGTAGCCAGGTAACATTTCACAGCACCAGCCCAAATGTGGCTGCAGTACTCCACACACGAACGGACCTGTGCTTTGTACAACATTAGAAGCTGCCCCGGTGTGAAGTACCGCCGGACCTTCGCTATGACGCCAAAGAAATTGGCCAGATTCTATTATCTGGAGCTACTATTAGCTTGGTTTGCTGTCGTCTGAATTTCTATAATCGAATTATTAATTCCAGTCAGTAAATGACAATTCCAATGCTGCAGGTTTTTTTTTTTTCAAATAAATAGTGAGTTTTACAATTAAAAGTTAGTCGAGATTACATTTTTTATTCAATGTCAAATTGCCTTTATCTTTATGTATATAATTCTGCGGTACGTGTGTATGTCATTGAACTCCTCACCGTTTGACCGATTTAAATGATTTTTTCTGTATGCGTTTGAGTGGTGCCCTGGATGGTTTAGATTCACAAATCAGCCGGGCAGATGGCGCTGATTGCTTGAAAAAGCACGTGATCTCGGAAACGGCCCTAACGATTTCGCTAAAATTTGATGTGTGGGGGTTTTCGGAGACGAGAAATCGTTCTAGCTTAATCTTATGTTTGGGGAAGCGCATGTTTTCAAGTTTTCTCTTTCGCAATATTTCATACACAATATGGGCGCTAATTTCGAGCGGCTTGACATTGCGGCTGTGGCGTAATCGATTGTGGTATGGTTCTACCCGCGATGGCTGGTGTTCCTCGGTTCAAACCCAGGCAGACACAACTTCTTTTTTTTTTGTTTTAGACAAGTTTATAGTTTTTGAAGTCACATAAAAAGAAAATTGTACATAAGAACTAAAAGGGGTTTCACGTAGCTCGTCTTGTGGGTATATTTACTTGAATTAAAGGGGTCACTAATCACTGAAGTGTCAGAAGGTTCATTTGCTTATCGGAATGAAAGTCAGTATCACAAAAACACGAATCTATAATTTCAATAACAAATGTGCGCGATACAACTCCAGCGCGCGGACGGGACGCAACTGGTTCAAGCGGCGGGGTTAGCTTACGCTGCAATACATAACCGCTACAACATTCCCCCTTTAACAAAAAAAAAAAAAAATTGACAAATGATAATCTAAAAAATTAAAAATATTCTACGAGTGGAACCGCGGTACATACATTGTACTTCTCCCACAATACCTGCCACTGCACACGACACCGTTGCTATTTGCTTATTCAGCTACTTGCTCGTGTGTGCGCTGTGGTGGTCTGATTATCTGCTAGTGCTATCGTTCTATGTTTCCATGCCCGTATTGCATTACGCGATAAGCGTGTTCAGCTGAATCGCGTAAGTCTCGGGCCTTGTTTAATGTTTTGACTTCGACAATGGAAACTGACTCCATAGCTTACAATTGATCGCTGTTTTACACATACTTAGTTTTCAATAATTTAATCACTGCTTGTTACACTTCAAATACGCATTACATACTTAGGTTAAACATTGAACGGGCAAAATTTAAACTCATCTTAACTCTAGAGATACATTTAACACACTACAATGTTATCCTTATTTAATCAGGCAACAGTCATGCTCTACTTA
Organism: Sesamia nonagrioides; assembly: GCA_017933935.1. Lineage (NCBI taxonomy): Eukaryota > Metazoa > Arthropoda > Insecta > Lepidoptera > Noctuidae > Sesamia > Sesamia nonagrioides. The sequence goes on from JADWQK010000188.1 coordinate 5,314,037, forward strand.
ACTTAACTCTATAGATAAACACAATGCAAAACAATATTATAACCCAAATTAACACCATGATCACACTATGACGCACTAATCCACGTGTCATTTCCGAATTGCCGCCCTTAAACCGGTAGGTGATTCGTCGTTCCACGAGGTGTCTCCTGGCCTTGCCATTAGTGCCGCTTCTTGCTGCGATGCCACCGTTCAACCATCCCATTACTTTCGTAAAAAAATTTTGCTACTCCCTCCGCAGTAGGTGTATACCTCTTGACCTTGCGGGGCTGGGGCGCCTCCATCGCCCACATCTGTGCTGCCATTGTCTATCCTCTATCAAGAACCTTAGCGTTGCAGCTGTACTTCCTTCGCTGGCCTCATTACGTAGTGCTCTTCCAGCGCCAGCGTCTTCATATTCTTCATAAGGCCTCTGTCTAGGCCACTTCCGGCGACCACGTGCTGTGTTGCCACGTGCCATTATGTAACCTCTCGCCGCTCTTATGTTTCCTTTACTCTGCCTCCATCAACGGGAGGTTAAAGAGCCATCCTGTTATAAACATTTTGGAGTACCCGCGTGCCCTGTCGTCCTTCCGAGGCCGTCCCCGTCGGAAGGGAGTTGCGTCCTTATTCCTCTTCGTAAGATTGCTGTTTTATCGGGGTCACCACTTTCACGTAGCTTGAATAAAAGGGGGTATATTTACTTGGATTAAAGGGGTCACTAATCACTGAAGTGTCAGAAGGTTCATTTGCTTATCGGAATGAAAGTCAGTATCACAAAAACACGAATCTATAATTTCAATAACATATGTGCGCGATACAACTCCAGCGCGCGGACGGGACGCAACTGGCTCAAGCGGCGGGGTTAGCTTACGCTGCAATACATAACCGCTACAGGGGAAAAAAATAAAAATATTTTTTTTTATTTAACTAAAATTGTACTTAAGAATTAAAAGAGAAAAAAATAGATAGAAATAAATAAATATTTTATTTTTTATTTAACTATAAGAGACTGAAACTCTAGGGGTAGAGAGAGGTGTGATATCTTTGTTACAAAATGTAGATGACAATGCTTTCCGTGGGTATATACCCACCCTCTTCAGGAGGACTTCAGTGACGTACATACGAAGTCCTCCTGAAGGGCTGGTCCGATTTGAATGAATTTTTTTTATGCGTTTAGGTGACGCCCTGGATTGTTTAGATTCACAAATCAGCCCGGCAGATGGCGCTGCAGTCGGTATATAGGTTATTTATCCTAAACGGCTGAACTGATTTAAATGCATTTTTGTTTTTACATTCAAGTGGGGCCTGGAAAATTAACATTCACTAATCAGCCCGGCAGATGACGCTGCAGTTGGTATCTAGGTTATTTATCTATACTGTAACCAAACGGCTGGACTGATTTGAATATTTTATTTTGTTTGCGTTTGGTTGACACCCTGTTTGGTTTAGATTCACAAATCAGCCTGGCAGATGGCGCTGCAGTAGGTGTCTAGGTTATTTATCTATACTGCAACTAAACGGCTGGACCGATTGGATATTTTTTTTGTCTGCGTTTGGGTGACACCCTGGATGGTTTAGATTCAGAAATCAGCCTGGCAGATGGCGCTGCAATCGGTGTCTAGGTTATTTATCCTAAACGGCTGAACTGATTTGAACGAATTTTTGTTCATACGTTCAAGTGGGGGCCTGGAAAATTTACATTTACAAATCAGCCCAGCAGATGGCGCTGTAGTTGGTGTCTAGGTTATTTATCCTAAACGCCTAAACAGATTTAAATGAATTTTTGTTTTTACATTCAAGTGGGGGCCTGGAAAATTAACATTCACAAATCAGCCCGGCAGATGGCGCTGCAGTTGGTATCTAGGTTATTTATCTATACTGCAACTAAACGGCTAGACTGATTTGAATAATTTTTTTGTTTGCGTTTGAGTGACACCCTGGATGGTTTAGATTTACAAATCAGCCCAGCAGATGGCGCTGCAGTCGGTGTCTAGGTTATTTATCCTAAACGGCTAAACTGATTTGAATGAATTTTTGTTTATACTTTCAAGTGGGGGGCTGGAATATTTACATTTACAAATTAGTCCGGCAGATGGCGCTGCAGTTGGTATCTAGGTTATTTATGTATACCTACTGCATCTAAACGACTGGATTGATTTGAATGTTTTTTTTTTTTGTTTGCGTTTGGGTGACGCCCTGGATGGTTTAGATTTACAAATCAGCCCGCGCAGATGGCGCTGCAGTCGGTATCTAGGTTATTTATCTATAACTTTCTTTTTTTTCCGGGTGGAAAATCCTCATGGATGTCCACCGCCCTGGGGCGGGCAACGGGGTCTGTCAGACTCTTATTGACTAAAAACCACCCGGGTGTGCCGTCTCACAACTACACCGGGGGCTGCGAGAACTAATACTGCTTCCGCAACCCCCGATTGGTGCTGGCCTACCACCGTGGGCCTCCTCAGGTCAGGGGGGGAGAGACTTTCCGCAGCCTCCTGCGAGACAACTGTTTCGCAGAAGGAAACCACCGCATGTATTTCCGTTTTAACAACAGTAGTTACTTCATTCGATTTTTTTGGTCCTTAGCCCTACTAATTCGTATTACTCGGCTCAAATTGTGACCGCATTTGATGCAAAACTTGAAGGTTTCAGCAGTTATTGTAAAACATTCGTCGCATCTTAACAACTTTTTTGTGCAATTATTGATTATAACGAATTGTTTTCGAAAAAATGATGTTAATTCAAATTAAAGAATTATAATAATATTAATTGTCTTTCCTTTCATACTTTCTTAATACCCTAATCACTTGAAATATCATATGCAGGACAACGTCTGTCGGGTCCGCTAGTATAAATTTAAATATCTAATTTACGGTGATCAAAAATAATACATACACATCAAGATCAGACTATAATTAAAGAAGATAATTGAATATTTTTATTGGGGATAAATATAATGACCACCATAAAATGCTTTGATACCCTTAGTTTTGTAACCAAAAATATCTACTTAACACCAGAAAAATAAAGTCTAAAAATACAATAGTACCAGCTATTTTAGTCACGACTCCACTTTAAGATTAAGATTGACGATTTCACATATAAGCAGTGATGAATGTTTTGTAGCAGCCGATTTACTTATTTTTGAAACGAAGAAAAATATATAGACTATCATGTACAAATAAAATCAAAGTGTTTTCAGAAAGGGTTTAAAAGCATTTTGCCAAATTTAAAGCCAAATGCGGAGCATATCCCACTTCAAACTGACGGAAGGCTGATATTATTCAGTGGTTATATGAAAACAAATTCAATATCAATCTACAATTATAAAGGCTAAATTAATATCTAGCAATAGTAAAGTTGCAAAAATCTAATTAAAGTAGCAATTAAATAATCAATAGCATTCGTAACCAATAAAATTACTTGTTGTATTGTTTTACTTAATTCCTCTGAATCTCTCCAAACATTTTTCCCCAGCTTTTGTAATAATATCGTAGTGAACAATTTTCATATGCTGGTCAGGTCCATATTACTAAAATCATATTATTTAATACGGTATGTATTACATATAAATAAAAAAAACACTATGATGCCTAATAAAATAAAGCATGATTATATGTCTAAGTCTATTGATTGCCGAACATCACTATTGTGGCGGGTCATCCTTATTTGTATCAGAGACAGTTGCATTTGTCGTTTTACGGACTTGAATATAAATCGATAATTTTTTAACTATAGGTTGGACTAACCCTGAAGTTTTTCAAGTCAACGTGATAAAACTTTATGAAGCAAACTTAATAGCTAGGGTTATAAGAATTTCCGAGCTGGTGGTCAACGTAGTTTACGTACGTAAATTAATTTGCTTCATAAAATTATGTAGTAATTAATAGGTATAAAATGTTACTGCTACGTTATTATGAAGGCTGAAATTTGAGTGCTGGAGTGGAGGTGATAAAGGCAAAGGGCCGGGAACGCGGTAGTTATACTAAAATATCCAAAATTTACATTGCTTGCATATTAGTAAATTAAGTAATTACTGTTAATCGGAATATTTATTCGTAAGCTTTAAAGCAACTCAACTTGGGTGACTCGTGTAATGGGATACTAACTCAACGATACTATATTTAGAATAGATACATATATAGATAAACATCCAAGACCCAGGCCAATCAGGAAAAGATCGTTTTCCATCATGACCTGGCCGGGGATCGAACCCGGGGCCTCTACGTCGCAGGCAGGCGTGTTGACCGCTGCGCCACGAAGGTCGACATGAAACAAATAAAAATAATAGGAATAGGCACTTAATAAACTAGCGCGTTTTACCATCATGGCTTACCATCAGGTGGGATTGCAGTCAAGCACTAGTTTACCGCCCGCGGCTTCGCCCGCGTGGAGTTCGGTTATATCGCGCTTTTTAGATTTCCCTCGGGAACGAACACTATATTATGCATTTATTATACATACAAACCTTCCTTAAGAATCACTCTATCTATTAAAAAAAACCGCGTCAAAATCCGTTGCGTAGTTTTAAAGATCTAAGCATACATACGGACATACAGCGAAAGCGACTTTGTTTTATACTACGTATTGATAAAAAAGAAAGTCCTTTACGAAGCCAAAAAATTCTAACATACAAAGATACACAACATAAAGCAATCTGTAGATACTACAAGCTCAGCCCTATTCAAAACTATAAGCTATTGTAATTTTTTTGGTAAGTTTTTTTGGTTTGACGATATTTAGCGGTTTATATAAAGTGCGCTTAAAAGCGCTTTTAAAGTCAAATGGTCGTGAACAATTAACCCCCCCATTAACGATAGGAAGCACAAAATAAAATACACGTAGACTATAAATCTACGTGTATTTTATTACCCGACTGCCAGAAGGGTTATGTTTTTAGCTCCTATCTTGTATGTATTATTCTTTATTACCTAGTATCTCCAGAACCGCTGAACGGATTTTCACATTTGAGGTATCGTTAGATTTGACTTAATTGCCCAACTGCTACTAGATAGGTGACATTAAAAAAAATCCAAAATGGCGGATGTATGACGCCATATTGTGAGATATGAAGAAATAAATTTCTACCAAACATATCGAGTGGGATATCAAAATGAAGGATTTTAAACACTGATTCTAAATATGTATATAACTTAATATTAAATGGAACAAAAAAAAAAGAATTACATGTTTTTTTCTGCCAAGCATATCGAGTTGGGGATCAAAATTAAGGATTTTAATGACTGATTTTAATAAAAATATTGATTCTAAATATATTTTATATAAAAACGTCTTTAAATATAAAATAAACTTGTAGCATTCAATACCGCCAAAACACAGGCGTGTCTTTTCACCCCCAAAAGGAGCCCGTTCACCTTGGCTCCTACTTTTCGTAATGTATCCTTGGAGTGTACCGACCGCCTTCAGCTTTTGGGAGTTGAGATTTCCTCCACCCTAAACTTTGGGCCGTTCATTGAGTCCAAAGCCAAGGTGCCTGCCAAGGAACTTGGCATTATCGCAAGGGTCCGGCGGTACTTCACACCAGGACAGCTTTTAATGTTGTACAAAGCACAGGTCGGTTCGTATGGAGTACTGCAGCCACATTTGGCCTGGTGCTGCTAAGTGTCACCTGGCCACTTTGGATTCAGTGGAGAGGCGGGCGAAGAAGCTGATTGGTAACCCTGACTTAACTCGAGACGGTCTCCAAAGCCTAGAGCACAGGTGTAGAGTAGCCTGCCTTTCGGTCTTCTATAGGATGCATTTTGGGGAGTGTGCGAGGGAATTGCAAGATTTAATTCCCCCATCTCCGTTCCACCATCGGGCGACCCGTCGTACGGCGAGTTTCCACCCTTACGTTGTTAACACCACTACGATCCGGACGAAGCGTTTCGCCTCCTCTTTTATACCGCGTACATCGAAGGACTGCAACAGTTTGCCAGCGGCGGTGTTTCCGTCGGACTACAATTTGAGTGTCTTCAATGCTAGAGTGAATAGGCTCTTAATAAACTAATAGTGCGCTTTACCATCAACGACTGCGTCACTGCTTACCATCAGGCGGGATTGCGGTTAAGCGCTAGTTTATAATTTAATTTAAAAAAAATTCTATTCAAATTAGGTATAAGCTCTCGAGCCATGCTAAGACTGAACATCAGTGCTAACCATGGGCTGGTTAACGGTGCTATGGGTATTATCCGACGAATAGATTGGCCAGCACTACGCAGAAAGCAGTTGGAGCCACGAAAACTACCACAAGCGGTATTTGTGGAGCTCGATGACACAGGTATTACAGGGAACCTACCTGGTATTGGAGTCTGGATCCAGTCTCGTGCTACAGAATTTGATGCTTTACGTGGTAAAGGCAAGATTGAGCGACAAATGTTTCCCTTAATTTTATGCTGGGCAGTGACGGTGCATAAACACACTTTAGGTCACAACTTTAGACCCAGCAGTTGTAGATTTAAGTAGAAACTTATTTGCAAAAGGTCAAGCTTACGTTGCTTTGAGTAGAGTGAGGACTCTTTCCGTACTTGATATCAGTTTTCTTAACCCTAATAAATTGCTAAATCAACCACATGTCATAAACTCATTTATGGAATTAATCCGGTTACATAATATTTCTTAACTAAAAAGACATAAATTTATTAATAATTAAATAAACAAAAAAACCACTCGCATGGATAACTGCAATTAAAAATCAAATGAAAAGACTAAAACAAGATGAAAATTCAATGATAAGGCATTTACAAAAAATTACAATGATAAATCCAGAAACCTACATTGAAACAGTACCAAACCTATGTACAGACGACATCACATCAAGCTACTACAATCTGCCAGATTTCCTTATTAGATTTTCAACTTATCTCTACAGCATTAAGGCTCTATGTTGATTGGAAATATCTGACCGTTTGGGGTACCTTGACCTGCTGTCGTCCGTACCTACGTAATTAATGTACACTTAGAAATTTCAGCACAAAAGTCAGTCAGTTTAAATTTTTTTGCAAAATTATAAACAGAATTACATTCGGAGGCATATACAAAGCGCGTATCTTGTACATATGAATGTATGTAATATTCTTTATTATCTTGTATCTCCAGAACCGGCTAACGGATTTTCACATTTGAGACATCGTTAGATTTGTCTTAGAAGGTGTCATTAAAAAAAAAAAAAAATGGCGGATGTTTGACGCCACAATTATGAGGTAATTTTTATTAACCAAACTTATCGAATTGGTTTAATGAAGGATTTAAAATACTCATTAGAAAATATGTATATAACGTGCACTTTTAATATTAAAAGGAACGATGAAAAAAGAAATTAAACAATTTTTTTAAGTTTTCCTACATTAGAAACATAATTTGTTAAAACTAAAAAGATAGAAATAAAAAATATTATTTAAAAACAAAAAACCCGCCTGCATAAAACTCTAACGAACTGAAGAGGTAGAAACAAGTTGAACAATCGCAGTTGGGGGACTTCTTAACTAGATAAATAAGTATTCCATAGAACAGTCCCCCAACTGCGATTCTTCAACTTGTTTCTACCTCTTCAGTTCGTTAGAGTTTTATGCAGGCGGGTTTTTTGTTTTTAAATAATATTTTTTTTTTATTCTTTCTATCGTTATCATGTTCACATTCGTAACAACATACATACATCATATGTTTGTAATGTACCACGTACATAAGTACTCACACATGTTTGCATTTATTTTTGCAGTTCAGAAGAAACATTCCATCATTGTTAGGCACTGTTCTGATCTACCACGATACCAGGACCACAGTCACTGATTGATATCTCATACAAGTTCACAAAGGACTCGGAGAGCAGCTGCAAAAGCTTAGGAAGGAGGCAGCAGCAAAGGCTCAGCACGGAGGCAGCAGCAAATCATTGTATGTACATTTCATTCCAAGTTTGCTTCCGTATAACTATCCAACAGAGTATCTATAAACAAGCTGCCGCCAGCGACTTCGTTCGCGTGGAGTTAGTTATATTCCGCTCCTATTAGTCGCAGCGTGATGTTATATAGCTTAAAGCCTTCCTGGATTAATGGGCTATCCAAAGCAAAAATAATTTTTTATATCGGACCAGTAGTTCCTGCGATTAGCGCGTTCAAACAAACATACCAACAAACAAACTCTTCAGCTTTATATATTAGTATAGATACCAACCACATTATATGATCAGTCGGCTGTCATTTACAATTGACTATTATATTACGATCGTTGAAAACTACACAATGAGACGTAGACAACAATGGATCATGCATTGAGGACCTAATTAACATACCAGCCCATTGTCAACCTCTATTGCCGAATCATATTCGACATAGATATCGCACAAACAATTGTTGTTTATGTAAGTTTGAAGGTATATAATTCGTAAGATGATTTTCAGACTGTCGCACTGCTGCAGCGCTTCGGGCATGTTTGCAGGGAAAAGCGAGGATAGTTTTCATGCCATCTCGCAGAAGCTTTGCGCTTCTAGTTTGAAGCGCATGCGAGCCAGCTCGAACAGCCTTCTGTATTCGTGGGCCCCTGGGACTTGCCGATATGGCAACATTGGATGCGGGGAAATAGTGCGGGTGGTCGGGTCCAGGGCTTGACATAAACTGTCAATTCTGTGTGGTGCCACTTTGCGATTTTATTTTTTCTATGTGCTTATTTGTTTGTTGTTGTCAATTTGCCGGCGGCGGTGTTTCCGTTACACTACAATATGAATGTCTTCAAGGCTAGAGTGAATAGGGTCTTAATAAACTAGCGCGCTTTACCATCAACGATCGCATCGCTGCTGCTGCGGTCAAGCGCTAGTTTATAATTTATATAAAAAAAGCATACCTACTATATAAATACTAACAGTAGTCTTTTAAGGTTTTTATTTGTGTTACTAACGGTATGGACTTTATCTGAATTATTAATTTATTATTGTGTGTATGTGTGTGATGTACCTTGCAATCTCCTTACGTAGACTTCCTTTACTCAAAAGTTAGAAAAAGTGTTATAGTCAACCGGGCAAATGCGTCTAATCGAAATAATTTTAAATCTATTTGAAAACCTACCTCTCCTGCCATCTTGTTTTGTTTACCTACTTTGAATAAAAAACTATAACGTATAGATGGCAGGAGAGGTAGGTTTTCAAATAGATTTAAAATTATTTCGATTAGACGCAATTGCCCCAAAGACGCAATTGCCCCGGTTGACCTTATTAGCTTTACATTTTACATCATAACTATACTTGCTGAAGAGCATTTTCTTTAGTAGGTAACTGAGAAATCGTTTTACTGGTCCAAGCTTAGTTTATTCCACAACACGTGAGTGACCATGAAGTTCTGCATTCGTTTAGTTTAAATCTGCTTCAAACAACTATAATAATGTCTAGTTCAGTTATGAACAGTGAACGTTGTAGATTAGCGATCAAATAGTTTTACCATCATAAAAATGTGGTATAAAATCTTATGCAGTAAAATAGATAGTTTATATTTTAAATTATAGTAGGTAAATAAAACCTAATATTTTTTTAACCTTCTTAGAGTAATTTTATTTTTCTGTAAATTATTATTATTTATGATTTTTTTTTTCTATTAAATATTAATAGGTTTATTAGAATTAAATATTAATCTGAGTTATTATTACGGTCTAATGAAAAAACGGAACATTTTTTTTTAATATAATATCTATCCTTTTACTAACCGGGGCTCATTTTTATTGACAGATAACAGTTTTTCTGCACATGTTCCATTTATTAGTATACAGACCAATATTATTGCACACCTTAATAATTCTGTCAATATTTTGCCTTAGGCTGAGGCCGCACTACGGTTAAGCCGCGGCGGTTTTTAATCGCGTGAATTTTTGCCCCTACAATACTAATGCAAGCGGCCGCACCTCCGTTTTTTTCCCGCGAGCATTTTGTAGCAAAAAAGTCAGTCGCGGGAAAAAACCGCGGCGGTTTAACCGTAGTGCGGCCTAGGCCTTAGCAAATGTTTTTTAGTCTATGCTAAATCAATATATTTTCTTTCTTTCTTTAGCAATCAAATGTATGGAGATAGACGAGCAATAAGATGTTATGTTCTCTTACAATACACAAATACCATAACGCAAGTGGTTGTAGCAATGAGCTATATAGCTCGCAACAATTCAATAAGTAAGTGCAAGTCCACTTAAGAACATAGCGAGGCAGGCTTGCCTCATGACCGTGGCCTTTTCTACACTTTATAGCCTTCCGCTACATAACAGGCTACATAATTCTACTGTTAAGTCTAAGAACTGCTTCACACAGTTTTCTTTCATCAGCGATTCTAACGCATGAATTTGCATTTTAGCTTTAGCTTACATGCAAGGCACATTCGACCTTATTCAAGATTCCTAAGAACTGTAAAAATCTTACCATGAAAATTGGGTAAAGTGAGTTGACAATTTTTCTATTTATTTATTTATCCACTTATTTCAGGCACCAAGGCCCATACAAACATATATACAATATTATTAGCGTCAAATTATTAGTATGCAAGTACCCGACCGCCGAGACTATAAAAGCAGTGTGCGGCCAGTACTCGCCCCTTACTTCGTCTTCAGCAGCCGTCGTGATAACATCGTTTCGTAAGATTGTCTGTAGTCGTTATTTTAGAATTTGTATTAGAAATTGTGTATTTAGTGTGTTTTAAGGTTATAATCATTGTTAACTGATTAAAGTCTAGTTTGTGATTATTATGTTTACTTTTTTTTAGTTAAAATTAATATAAATCGCCAATATCAGAAGTGTGATCGGCTCCATAGCCTATCTTATCTTTTGTGTTGTGCAAACAGATTTTGAATCATGTTCGAACGAGCAGCTACCACTCGTAATAGAGGTAGAAATAGGAATGATCATAATAGTAATGCAGCTGAACTCCAAGAAACCCTTGGAGCCATATTAGCGCGTCTGAACGCGCTAGAACACACTAGCCTACCCGCAACCAGCACCATGACAACTACTCCTGACACACGTGCCATTGTGGCGCCTGGGCAGATCATGGCGTTTCCGCCACGGGACCCACAACTGGCAGCACCTGAGTCGAACACCAGCATTGTTGGGGAATCCCTAGCAAGTACTTCAACATCCCTGGATTCTACGGATCGCCTCATTGGAGCATTGAGTGCGTTAACCAAGGTCAGATCCAACCATTACTATATTTCAAACTTCGATCCTAGCATACATGATATCGATTCTTGGTGTGAAGAGGTTGAAAGGGCACGTGATATGAATAAATGGAATGACAACGAGTGTTTATCCCGGATTGCTAACTGCCTGAAGGGAGATGCATGTAGTTGGCTAAACGATTGGGTCACAAACGACCGCACCTGGTCAAACTTCAAGGTTGAATTTAAACCACTCTGCTCACGAAGAATCGATGTTGCTAATATATTGTTTGATGTCATGAATAGTAATTCTGATCAATATTCCACGTACGCAGAATACGCTAGGCGCTCCGTTTTGAGATTAAATATTGTTAAAGGGTTAAGCGATGACCTAACGGTCGCGATTATCATACGTGGTATAACTGATGCTCAAATACGCGCCGCTGCGATTAACGCTCATTTAATGACCAAAGACCTTGTGGAATTTCTTTCTATTTATACCAAACCGAATCAGAGTTCATCTGTTACTTCTGTAAAATCTACCCGAAATAAACAATTCGACCAAAACTCTCGAAAACGTCCACTCGGTAATCGTGAAGTAAAGTGTTTCGCTTGTGGTAGTGCGGGTCATATGCAACGCTCATGCCCTAAACAATCAAAAATTATTAAAACTGAACAATCAACAGAAACAATCGATAAAAAGCCGAATAAGTCGTGTTCGTTCTGTAAAAAGCCAGGCCACGATGCCTCCGTCTGCTTTGTTAAACAAAGATCCGAAACGCATAATGAAAACTAATGTTAATTTTTGAGTTCAGAGGCGCGTCACGTTGCGTCACAACGGCCGTAGTGCAGGGAATACCTATATACGTGTTAATAGCGGATCGCGCGTGTCTCATCTCAGAAACAGTTTTATAAACATTTTAAGTGTACCCAACTACCCACATATCGGATATTACGCGGCATTTGTGATCAAAACATTGAGTGTCAGTGTCGTAACATTAGTTACAGAATTTAAAGAGATCTCATTAGAGGTAGATCTTTTTGTCTTTTCTCCAAAATGCCTAACTGTGCCGGTACTGATACGGACCGATGTTTTGAACCGCGAGGGGGTAACGTACATTCGTGCAAACGATGAGCAACTCGTAGTTCGGTAAGTCAAAAATTATCCGTCAACTCGAGTGATCAAATTTCGGTTAACAGGCCGCTTGAGGGTAGTGACCGTGAAAAATTAATGTTAGTTGTAAATGAGTTTAAGGAATTCTTTATTGTCAGGACTGGCTTAACAACAGTGACGACGGGGAATATGCACATTAAGTTGACGAGTGAGACTCCTACCTTTTATAGGCCGTACAGGCTTTCATTTGATGAAAAATTGAAAGTGCGCGATATTATAAAAAAAATTGCTAGACAAAAAGATAATTCGCGAGTCGAATCCTCCATACGCAAGTCCGATCATTCTCGTTAAGAAAAAGGACTGAAATGATGGAATGTGCGTTGATTACCGTGTGTTGAATTCTGTTACCGTGAAAGATCGTTATCCGTGACTGTTGATAAAAGATCAGATCGACTTGGTAAGAAAGAGCAAGTTTTACCTGTGTAAATATGGCGACAGGCTTCTATCAGATTGGGCTGGATAGCGAGTCTGTAGCAAAGACCGCTTTCGTGACCCCAAAGGGCCATTACGAATTTTTGAAAATGCCGTTTGGTCTTGCAAACGCGCCGGTGGTATACCAACGAATCATCACAATTACCCTTAAACCGCTAATAGAGTCCAGTAAAGCACTTATTTTTATTGATAACGTATTGTTGTTGGCATTGTCTATCGATGAAGCTTATTAAAAATCCTTACTTCTGCGGGGTTCTCTATAAACCTTAAGAAAAGTACATTTGTGGCTACAGAGGTTGAATACCTAGGTCGAACTATCTCTGAGGGTCAGGTTAGACCGAACGCACAATAAAAATTAAAGCTTTGATTGACTCCCCTGTCCCTGTACAAATGTAAAACAGGTTCGCCAGTTACTTGGTTTGGCAGGGTATTTTCGTTGTTACATACCCAACTATGCGTCTAAGAGTGTTCCTATTGCCACTTTTACACGAGGTAACATTAAATTCCACTGGGGTAAAAAACAGGAATTTTCCGGTAAATATCTAATTGATTGTCTTACAAGCAAACCAGTACTTGCTATTTTTGAACCGTTGTTACTTACCAACCAAGTTGCATACGGACGCGAGTTCTGTCGGCTACGGCGTAGTTGTTATCCAAGTGCATGAGAATGGTAAACGGCGAGTAGTGGAGTACTTTAGTAAAACTACGCATAGACGAATCTAAATCAGACTGTAAATGGTCCGATTCCCTTTGGCAAATGCAGCTTATTATCAACTGCACTAAAACACAAGACTACTCAGGTCTCACCTTTACAATTGCTGATTGGTGTTGAAGCAGTCACACCAGCACTATGATCACTTGTCCGCTATGTCGCTATTGACTACGTACGACCGAATCGCGAAGGATTAAGGGAATTGCAAAGACAGCGCACTAGTGAACTGCTGGACCAGAATAGACTTAAACAAGATGAATACGTTAATAGAAATCGAAAGGTCAAGCGTACATTTAATCTAAATGATAACGTGTTGGTAATTAAAACTTCTCAAATTACAGGCAAGCTGGACTCGTGGAAGCGAGGGCCATATCGTGTGGTGAAAATTCTTGCCCACGATCGATACGAACTACAATTGTTAACTGGTTCGTATGGCAAATTCATTCAGGCTGCCGCCGAGCATATGGTTGCTTGGCGAGGAGAGTGGACCCCCGAGTCGTGTGCCATGTTTTTTTGATTGTAAGTAGATTTTTGTACCTTACTGTCCTACCTGTTTGATCAGGCATTGTACTAAACGTTTTTGATAACGTGGACTGGACGAGTCACGTAATGTGTAGTACATGCATGGTGGTTGTGTGGGCATGGAGCGTTGGCTCTGCCGGGATATGCTAACTGTGTGCCTCTATCCGTGTGTGTGGGCATTGAGCGGTAGCTCTGCCGGGACAAGCTAACTGGGTGCCTCTGTCTGTGTGTGGGCATTGAGCGAGGGCTCTGTCGGGATATGCAAACTGTGTGCCTCTATCCATGTGTGTGGGCATTGAGCGGTAGCTCTGCCGAGACAAGCTAACTGGGTGCCTCTGTCTGTGTGTGGGCATTGAGCGTGGGCTCTGCCGAGACGTGCTAACATGGTGCCTCCGTCTCTGTTTATCCATTAAGGCATTGAGAAAAGTCTCTGCCAAGACGACATACTTGGATACCTCCGTCTATGTATGTTGTATTCAATTACAACATGCATGTTAAGATTCAGTAACAAGAACATTACTAATAAGTGCTGTTTTCTAATTTTAGTCGAAGAAGATGGCCTCGCAGCACCGACTACCAGTGCAGCTAGCTGCGAAAACCACTCAAGTGTTGGAAATGCAGACACGCACCAGAGTCCACCAATTCCTGATTCAGCCATTGCCACGAGCCCTTCACGCCGCCCAAGTCCACTTGCCGAAGACCAAGACTAGAACGTACAAGGATCATCATCTGAACAGTGTGGCTGAGGACATCCACATATCAGGAGAGGCCGTATTAGCGTCAAATTATTAGTATGCAAGTACCCGACCGCCGAGACTATAAAAGCAGTGTGCGGCCAGTACTAGCCCCTTACTTCGTCTTCAGCAGCCGTCGTGATAACATCGTTTCGTAAGATTGTCTGTAGTCGTTATTTTAGAATTTGTATTAGAAATTGTGTATTTAGTGTGTTTTAAGGTTATAATCATTGTTAACTGATTAAAGTCTAGTTTGTGATTATTATGTTTACTTTTTTTTAGTTAAAATTAATATAAATCGCCAATAATATTATATTTACATAAAAACTTAAAATACTGTAAATATATATAATTATCTACTTACACTTAATGTCGGCGTCGTGTACATTATATGTATGGACATAAATGATATACCTACATGGGCATATGGATACATAATTATGTATGGGCTTTGGTGCCTGAACTGACGAATCGTTTGGCGACAAGACTTTGTCTGCTAAGTGGTAACTTCTGCCGGCAGCCGATGTTATGGCCAACCACCGAAAAAAGAATTGAGATATTTCACGTTTCAGTAAAAATCTCACTACAAAAGTTTAACAGATGCGATGTCTACCCTTTCTGACGAAAATACTCGTAAATATTTATTAAGACGCATGATTAGCCATAATATTGTGGTTAGCAATCATGTCGTTCTGCGTCGCAATTCAATCGCAAAAACATCTGTAACCGCCCTGAAAGAGATGCTATTGTACAAAATAATTTATGTTGTAAAATTATTTTTGTAGGCACAATTAATTTTGCTTACAGGCTTACAAAGTATTTTAAGCGTAATAAAGAAGGTGGTTTTGGTCAAAATATTAGACAGCCTTCAAGATTCGTTGTAAAATAGTACCTTCACTTAGTGTCTGATAGATTGCAGTAATTTATCCTTCGCTTTTTAAAGAAAGGAAACTTATTGATGTGTGTCTAAGTGTTCTGTTTAAAGATTTATTTTTTAACAACATTAACATTATAAACTAGTGCTTGACCATGATCTCGCCTGATAGTAAGCAGTGATGCAATCGATGATGGTAAAGCGCGCTAGTTTAGTAACTCTAGCCTTGAAGACATTTTATAATGTAGTCGAAACGAAATTCAAATTGTAGTCAAAAACGTCATCTTGAGACGGAAATACCATTGCAAGTCAATTGTTCCAGTCCCTCGATGTACGCGGTATAAAAGACGAAGTGAAACGCTTCGTTCGGATCGTAACGGTGTCAACAATGTAAGAGTGGATACTTGCCGTACGACGGGTTGTCTGTTGATAAAACTGAGACGGTGAAATTAAGTCTTGCAATTCCCGTAAACACTCTTTTTTTTAATAATTATAAACTAGTGCTTGACTGCGATCCCGCCTGATGGTAAGCAGTGATGCAATCGTTGATGGTAAAGCGCACTAGTTTATTAAGCCTTTTCACTTAAAAAACTTAGGAATAGGAAGGATGACGGCAGTTAAGCGAGGTGCAATGTTAAACCCAAGACCAACACGACCAAACGATGCTGCGCTGAGGGAGATTGATCTGGAGACTCTCCACGACCAAACTCCCGACACAACAACATTTGGCGCATCGTACCCGGCACACATCGCAACACAACTGCTCAGACCCGTCCTCCGTACGGCTTCACCAGACATCATGCCGGAACACGACGAATCGCTTGGCGGCAAGGCTTTGTCTGGTGGGTGGTAACTTCTGCCGGCAGCCAATGTTATGGCCTACCACCGAGAAAATGCTGCCTATAAAACATAGACGGGCTGGCTACTCTACGCCCTGGAGCTGTGCCCCAGGTTTTATAGAACGATTTTCTTCCTTTAGTAAATAACCAAATATCTCTAAGTCATGAGAAAAGAAGTTTATGCTCTTAAGTCCATAAAACTTCTCAGAAGTTACCAACTACAAACTCATATTGTCAATAAATTCATAGCTAGACATTTAAATAAAAACACGGCTAAATAAAAATAACAGCACTTTACAAAATAATTTATGCTGATAAATTATTTTTGAAAGCATAATTAACGTTGCTTCCAAGCTTTCAAGGTGTTTTTTATGGTAACAAGGAAGTGTTTTTGTAGAAATATTTAATATTAAATAGCTTTGCTGCGTATCGTCGTAATATAATGGGGGTCAAAAGTGGGTCTAAATGGTTCGTGTAATATTACACACGGTGCTGCTCGCCATCTGTTCCTTGACCTTGGCTCGACACGCTGCCGCTTGTCTAGATGCTTACCATCTTTAGATAGCTTTGATTTTCTTTTTTAATTCAGAAGTACATTCTACACTAGCCAACATAAGTAAATATCCTTACATCCAATTTGATTCCATAATCGAAACACATAACTTGTCGATTTCGGATTCCCGGGATTTGTTCTTTACAAAAGTGCAATAATAACCAACATTTCAACTTTTAGTAAATATGCACCCGATTATCCAAGCATTGGTTAACATTCAAATAAATACACAGTCAGTACGTTCTCAGATTTTTACACTTTTTTTTTATATAGACTTGCCAGTGATAGCAGTCCACTAACAACCTTATATCAACAAAAATAAAGATCATAGCCATCCTTGTTCATGGGCTGTTGATTTGGATAGCGATGCAAAATCAGGAGTAAGAAGTAACTGCGATTGAACTGTAATTCAAATGCAAATTCATTTATTTTTAAAGTGACTCTCGAAAGACTGTCTTCAGAAAATCCGTTTTTTTTTTATTCAATTGATCTTTATCAATTACAAAGCTCTTTCATTTGCATATTCTTTAAATATCAAAGAGCATTTCAATAAAATATTCTATTTTGTTTAAAAAGTTTGTTGTTAGCAAGTTCTTTGTATTAACACAATATAATTCAAAAAGATCGTATCCTGTCACTTTGGGTTTCAAGTTTAATACAAATTATTGAATTGGAACTTATATGAGTCACGATATGTCAGCATTTCTTTGAT
Organism: Sesamia nonagrioides; assembly: GCA_017933935.1. NCBI lineage: Eukaryota > Metazoa > Arthropoda > Insecta > Lepidoptera > Noctuidae > Sesamia > Sesamia nonagrioides. The sequence goes on from JADWQK010000188.1 coordinate 5,331,680, forward strand.
GGGCTTATTTTTGATTTTAAAACTTCTGTAACGGCTTTGGCCGTTGTTCCACAGGGATCGGTCCTGGGGCCACATCTGTGGAACATCGGGTACGACTGGGTGTTGCGTGCCGACCTCCCTATCGCCGTCAGCGTAGTTTGCTATGCTGCCGACACGCTGGTCCTGGCACAAAGGAAGTCGCACCAGGCGGCGGCCGATACATCGACCCTCGGGGTTGCGACAATCGTCGAGAGGATCCGGCGTTGTTGGAATGGGGAAAATATGTTAATCTCGTTGAGACACGTGATCTGATCAAGAATTCGTATATCCCGCTCTCTTTCTACCGGGTTGCAAAAATGTATGCCTGTTCTATCTGAAGTTTACCTGTGTTATACCTACCCCTCGGTAAGACTGGTTGTCAGACTATCGGGCTTCTGACTACCTGTAACGACTATTATAAATCCACAAATGAGAGCGGAGTCCAGCAGCTTAGGAGGGAACTCTAGTGGTGCTTTCTCTATACAAACGTATTCCACTGTTTTCTTCGTGGATAATGCTTTTAGAGCAATAATTTTTTCTACAATTTGACACCTTGATTATACGTGCCCTTATCATTTGATTTTTTCCGAAACTTAATTTAAAAAAAAATACGATACTTCAAAATCGCGAAAAATCAGCCATTTTACCTTGATGTTCAGATGACTATTAGACAAACGTGATAAGTTTTTGACAAAAAAGAAAATAATAGAAGCATAGGTATACTATTTCTCTAAATTTTGATATAAAAATAATTGAGATCTGTCGTGTTTTGAAAAAAAACAGCGGAATACGAAACGTCTATTGGTCAACGTGTTTGTAGGTAAAATCATCATGAGCTGCAACTGTCCTTTTCGCACTTTACCGGAAGAGATTGGAAGCACGATGGCAATAGTTTCTTCAACTACCTTTTTTCCAAATTCCTCGGCACTAGAGTCCCTTCTTAAAGTGCTTTCAGAGGCATAGAGGGATCTCAGTATTTAACGATGGTCACCCATCTAAACACCAACCGTGACAAGTGTAGCTTAACCTGATCAACCTCTGCGGCTGATATTATTTAGCCACGAGACTCGTGGGTACAATCATCTATCCTCATTTAATCATCATCATCATCATCAGCCTCTACTCGTCCACTGCTGGACATAGGCCTCCTTCATGGCACGCCAACAAGCTCGAGCCTGAGCAGTTCTCCGCCGATCCTGAGCAGTTCTCCGCCAGCCACTACCAGGCACCTTTTTGATGTCGTCGCTCCATCTCGCCCAAGGGCGTCCTACGCTACGTTTGCCGAGACGCGGTCTCCACTCGAGGACTCCTTTACCCCATCTGTTGTCAGTCCTGCGGCATATGTGACCAGCCCATTGCCACTTCAGTTTGCTAATCCTCTCAGCTATGTCGGTGACTCTGGTCCTCTGTCGGATCACCTCATTTCTGATGCGGTCCTGAAGGACCGCGCGCGCCTGGAGGAGCGGGCTATGTTGGACGTCTCTCTGAAGAGAGACGTCCAACATAGCCCGCTCCATAGCTCGCTGAGCGGCTTTAAATTTATACCTCATTTAATATCATCTCTCTTTCTTCTTGTTGTTTTCATATTCATAACCGCCTACCTAGCCGCTTGCTATTCAATATAGTATAATTAACACAACATAACGAGAAAACCGGCACGGCCAGTCAAACATTCGAAAACTGAAAACGCCTTACGGCCCACTCTCTCTAACAGAGAGGATCCTTGGATCCAGCAATAGGTACGTTAAGGGCAAATCGTGAATGTACAAGTACATTCGTACATCTCCACAGTGCAGCAAAAACTTTACCATCAACTTCATCTTTATTCGCCACACAGTTTCACCCGCATAATTCTCGACCTTTGACCGAGAATTGTCAAAGGAAGGCCTTAGAAGCATTAGGTCGTATGCATAGTTCCGACGACCCATACATACGACCTAATGCTTATAAGGTCGAAAATTGTCGATCCTCTGGGGAATATCGGGATAAAAAATATCCTATATGTTAATTCTGGTAATCTACCATCTGTGTACCAAATTTTATGCAAATCCGTTTTGAAGTTTTGGCTTCAAAGAGTAACAAACATCCATCTATCCATAGAAACTTTCACATTTTTCCAGTTTGTCAATAAGTATTAACTTATAATACTACTAGCTTTCCGCTTTCCGCGGCTTCGCCTGCGTGGAATTCGATTATATCGCGTTTTTTCCCTCGGAAATATATATATATTTCAATTAAAGGTAGCCTATGTCCTTTCACAGGGTCTAAAGATTTTATGTGCCACATTTCATCAAAATCGGTCGAGAGTTACTTTCGTATTTACAATATTAATAATATCAAAATCAATCAAAATCAAAATCAAAATCAATTTTATTTGTATAACATAGGTAGTGAATACAGTTCTTAAATTTATGTTTATAGGTCGCTATGTTATGCTAAGAAGCGTACAAATATAAATAAATGCATGCAAAACATTAAAAAAATTTTAGTCAATCATGCTAGAGGCAAAAAACAAATTATTAATTATATTATGTCGAAATGAAACTAAATAATAATAAATGAATAAAAACAAAGTCACAAGTGTCACAATAGGGAGTAATTTCGCTAGTCAAAATAAATAAGTCTACATTAATTTGTCATTTAGGAATTCATCAGTTGTATAATAACACTTCTCAATTAATAAGTGTTTTAATTTGGTTTTGAATTGCATAACATTCAAATTTTTTATGCCAACTGGTAATTTGTTGTAGATGCGCGGTGCCATTCCTAAAACACTCTTTTTTACTAAAGCTGTATTACAACGCTCATTTTTCAAAGTATTTGCATATTGGCTACGAATCGTAACATCTCGTAACGTTGACACCGTTTCAAACAATCTTATGTTTGTCTTGACAAAAACACTAACTTCATAAATGTACAATGATGGTAAGGTTAAAATTTTCAGCGACTTAAAAAATGGTACACAGCTATCGTCAATTTTCAGACCACACATCGATCTTATGCACCTTTTTTGTGCCTTAAATATGACATCTTTATCAGTAGAGTTTCCCCAAAAAATAATGCCATATCGCAAAATGGAGGCTACTAAGCCATGATAAGCAACTAGCAGCGCATCCATATTTATTTTTCTAGCAATTTGGAAAAGTGCGTACGATGATCTATTTACTTTTTTACTTAGGTCATCTACATGTGCCTTCCAGTTCAGTTGGTTATCTAGTAATAAACCTAAGAATTTTGCTACTTTAACTTCTTCAATTTCGCAGTTACTATATCTGATATTTACTTTTGGTGCTACAGTTCTTTGATGATAGTGCATTATTTTCGTTTTTTGTAAGTTTATAACTAAATTATTTTCATTAAGCCAAGTAATTATGTCTGATAAGGTACTATTTATGTCATCTTGATACATATTGCGATTAATACATTTGACTATGGCAGTAGAGTCATCCGCAAACATCACCATTTGATGTCGAGTCACATTTGGGAGATCATTTATGTAGACTAAGAAAAGCAGTGGCCCAAGGACGCTACCCTGTGGGACACCAAACTTTACCAGTCTAGGATGAGAAAAGAAACTCTTTTCAATTTTCGTTTTTTTACATACTCTTGCAATCTCTGTACATTGCATTCTATTAGAGAGATATGACGTGAGTAGTTTTAAAATATTACCTCTGATGCCGTAGCTCTGCAGTTTCGCTAATAATACGTCGTGCTTTACGTAATCAAAGGCTTTGGTCATATCTGTAAAAATAGCACAGATAGGAGCTCTTTGATCCACTGCTAACATAATGCTACGCAAAAAATCAAAAATAGCCATGTTGATAGTGGTATTCTTCCTAAAGCCATTTTGTTCCTTGCATAATAAATTAAATTTATGGAGATAACAGTACAGAGACTTATAAATAATTTTTTCGAATATTTTGGAAAAAACTGAAATTTTTGCAATTGGCCTATAATTCTTCATATCGGTTTTTTTATCTTTTTTATGAAGGGGTTTAATAATGACTTTCTTCAAGTCTTCCGGATAAACTCCGCCAATAATGCAAAGATTCATAATATGCGCTAGTACAGGTGCTATAATTTCTTTCACCGATTTTATAACCTTTGTTGACACACCGTCAAATCCTACAGTACTTGTATTTTTAAGTGATTTTATGGCCGACACAATGTCTGCCGATAGAACCGGCTGCATATACATTGATTGTCTTGTTAAATTACCTAATTTATTGTCAAATTCCATGTCAGTTTCACTATTATTCTCAATGTCATCTATAAAATACTCATTAAATGCATTTGCAATGTCAATAGGTTTTGTAAAGGTCAAGTCATATTTATTAATTGTCATTATTTGTTCTCGAGGAATGTTATTTTTTTGTCTATTAATTATTTGCCATGTAGCTTTCGATTTATTACGCGAGATTCTTATAAAGTAATTATTTTGAGCTTGTTGTGTTAGTCTTATAATTTTCTTATATTGTAAAGAGTATTTTTGAAAGTCAGTTTTATTCTTTAATATAGGATTAAGTCTGTATGTCCATAGTAATTTTCTTTGTCTTTTACTACAGATTTTTATACCTCGTGAAATCCATTTTACGTTTTTAGTGGTGTGAATGGTTATTATTTTATCTGGGAAGCAGAGTTTATAAAACAAGTCAAATGATTCAAAAAATAATTTGTAGGCTAAATTAGCATCATTGGTTTCATAAATTTCTTTAAAAGATAAGCTACGAATGCATTCTCGGAACTTATAAAGATTCTCTGTGGAGTAGTCCTTTTTAACCATTTTCCAAAATTTTAAGCGACATGTCTTATTTATGGGAACTCTAAGTAGTTGCGATGTGTGATCAGAAAGGATGAGATCTATAATTTCAGCCTTGCATCCTGTTTGCATGTTATGCGCGAAATTATCGATACATGAGTTACTACTAAGCCTAGTTGGTTGATTTATTTCTAACGTCAAGTTATAGCTCAGTAGAAAATTCTCTAATTCTAAAGTAGTCCTGTTCCTTTTTAATACATCAATATTTAAATCGCCACATAAAACAATTTTTTTCCTATTTAATAAACATAACCTCCTCAATACGATGTCAAGCTTGTCGTAAAATGTCAAATAATTATATTTAGGAACTCTATAAACACAAATTACAATAATAGAATGAGTTAACATTTCAATACCGCAAATTTCAACAACGCCTGTCACAGAGAGCTTAGCAATATCTGGCAGTTCCTTATATTGATGCCCATTTCTAACTAATATACATGTCCCTCCACGATTTGTTTCGCGACAAAAGATAGCAGCGGGATGGAAACCAGGAAGATATATTAAACTTTCATGACCAGAAGTAACAAAATGTTCAGTTATACATAGAATGTCTATAATTGTTCCTTGGTTTTCAAGGTCATTTAATTTAATTGTTAATAAGTCCGATTTATTCAGTAAACCGGCGATATTTTGGTGTAATATATTGAGGGTATTATAGAAAAAACTGCGAGCTTTGCCTCTCTGTAGTAATCACAGGTGTTGTCTTAAACTCATTGGAGTTGTCATTTGGATGTATTATGTCATTTCTGCATATTTCAATTTCTGTATTGATACTGTCAATATAAATAATCATATTACAAATGTCATTAAAAATTGATTTCATTCCGGAGTAATTTATCACTCCCGTGCGTCTATGGAACATCGTATCATCATATCGTAAATTTCTGTTACTATCCAGGAAATAAGCATGTCCATGAGTAGCTGTATCTAAATACAATAAGTTATTGAACATTTCCACTCTCGAATTGTACAAATAGTTATTAGTGAAAAATTTGTACGTTGGTGTACATATAATTATGTTTGTATTTTTGATTTCCTGTAAAACTTGTCTTATAACTAAAATGCTGTCATAGTATTTACACGTGACTTGGAAATCCTCACCGCCTACCAATATGATGCAGTAGTCTAGCATCGTGAAGTTTGCCAGTTTTTCTTTAGCACCTTTCAAGAGACCTTGAATATTACTATGAGGTGTGATGTAATGGCAAAGTTCACATTGCCCCATAGTGTTTTCAGCAATGTTAAGCAATTTATTCTTGTTGTCGGTGCTTAAGATGCAAATTTTGCTTTGCTTAAGACCGCTATTGTCAGAATTATGAATACCTTGCTTTATTGGTGTAACAATATTGCCAATATTTTCATCTGTTTGTGTTTGTTTGCATGCATTTTCCATTCTAAGTTGTTTATTGCAACAAGCTGTCGATTTTTGCTGCTTTAGGTTTTCTGACGTATAAGTCGCATGACTGCTGGTTTGAGTTTCCTTATTCGTTGTTTGTATTTGCAACGTGGATTTATGTCCCAAAGTTTTTTTTACTGGGGTAGATGTTAGGCTACTCGCATGAACTTTTGTGTTTAGAACCTTTCTTTTAGGTCCTGGAGTGACACACTTGGCTTCTCCTATATCAACCTTCTTATATAATTCTATGATACGATTACATTTATCGAGATCTGACTTTAAGTTTTGATTCTCACAGAGCAAGTTGTCAACTTCCTGATTCGCACTTTGCAACTCAATTCTTAAATCATTTATCACTTCCTGTAGCGCCGCGATGGTTTCATCGTCTTGTTGTGAAGTTTCTGGCATACTCATAACAGTAGCATCGAAAAGTGATGTTTCGGAGAAAGAGGTAGACTGGATTTGTTTTTTTCTTATTGTGATGTTTTCATCCCCCATATTCTGTTTTTTTTTTTTAACAGTGCAATAGCGTATGTTAACAGTACGGCAATTTACCGCGTTATGATCTGGAACGCGCCCACCGGTTTTATAATTGTTGTAGTAGGGTAGGATGTTGATATCCCTTTAATATAGGTATTGTACTTTCAGTCACTTTTCCCAGGATTTTAGCACTGTTTCATATTACTGTTGTCAGTGAAATAAGTAGGGTAATCATTACTATTAGATATTAACGTTTTTTGTTGAAACGACATAAAAGATTAATTGAGAAATTGTACACTAACGCCCATTCTTGTTCTACTATTCACCACTAGATGGCGTTAATTATGGCTTTATTTATACTCGGCTTATTTTTTTACATCTGCAACCCCAGAATTAATGTCACTCAGTTTTAATTTAGTTGATCTTTTCGCCACTGGAGGCGTTAGTAGGGGTACAAAGATCACTTTTTAAATAATATATTTTCTAGCAACGGCTTGACAATTATCCATCACTGAATAATTTCACTGTTTGGTTCAATTTTGTCACACTGGGATATTCTTTTTAGTTATAAATATACTTGTAATATACTTTATTGTTCATATAAAACACTTATTCCTTAAATTCACCGTTTCGTAAAAAAACTGGTCTGTAGGAGGAACCGTTTTTACCGAACACTTATTTATGAGTATTACTTAGTTTTAAAAGTCACAAACACTGTCACTTATGTAGTCCTATATTTGCTATACAGTTATGAATAGTATCAGCCTGTGAGACTTTTGTTTGTTTATTAATTTAATTTAATTACGCGGGCGATGTTTACTGCGCCAGTGTTGCCACCACTCTCACATCATCTCAGTCACATGAAATCCATTGCTGGACATAGACCTCCCCCAAGGATTTCCAAAAATAATGGTCGGACGCGGCCTGCATCCAGCGCTTCCCTGCAATTTTGGTCAGAACATTCGACCACCTAGTCGACGAGCGTCTGACGCTGCGCTTGCCAGTACGCGGCGCCATTCAAGAGCCTTTCTGCCCCATCAGCCATCAGTTGTACGAGCTATGTGACCCACCTACTGTCATTTTAGAGAGCTAATCCTACATATCCATGTAGGCGACTTTAGTTCTTCTATGTATCTCCTCATTCCTGATTCGATACTATAATATGATAATACTTATATTGATATAATATATAGAAACTCATTAAATGACCTCCCCCGGTCTGGGCAGAACGGAAGATCAAGTCAGACTTTTACAAACTAAAACCCACCCATGTTCCTTCACTTGCCTGAGCGCCAGGGGCCACGGTATCTTTTTTGAACAACGCACAGCCCTGGCAGACATCGGTCTTCATGAACCCCTTCAAATACTATAAGACTGCTATTTGAAATCCACTGAGTAGCGGTTTTTACCTACTACTGCTTCAACATGCGGCAAATATGGCCAACCCAATTCCAGTTCTGACCAGCAGTTCTGCTTTCAGCGTCCACTATTCACGTTTTTATATTATAGTCAAACAAACAAACGAAAGTGGTTTCTTAGTTTGACACCTAGTAGGTATAATTCACACCATACCACAAATCATCACTGCATCTAGTTTTTAAACAAGATTGTGTGGTTGTACAAAATTAAAACTCCAGAAATAAAATATTTATCATTCAGACGTGCACCTTATTACAAATTTGGATTGTACTCATTCCACCGACATTTATGAGTCATCATCATCATCATTTTCAGCCGAGAGACGTGACACTGCTGGACCTAGGCCCTACCCCAAGGATCTCCACGACGACCGCTCGCGAGCCTTCCGTATCCAGCGGTTTACCGCGACATTCACCAGGTCGTCGATCCACCTTACGGGGGCCTACCCACGCTGCGTCTTCCGGTGCGTGATCGCTACTCTAGGACCCGTTTCAGAGTATTGTGACAAAATTAAAAACATTTGATTTTCACTAGTTTTTTCGCTAATAAAATCAAAAAATCAAAATCAAAATTGTTTATTTCAAATTAACCAACAATTGGTGCTTTTGAATAGTCAATATCGGTCAGTCCAAGAAAAGTGAAGCTAAATTGCACGTTCCAAAGTGTAGATCTCTATGGAGAAGAACGTGCAAGAAACTCCATGGACACTCTTTTAAAATCATAATATGGATTACATGTCTTCGTTACATATTTCTGTTGCTTCTATCATGTGAGCACAAAGTATAATTATAAAAAATAACGAAAAGATAGAAAATTAGTTAAGCAAGCCCACTGGCAGCTAAGAGATGACCAGTCTCCCCTGACGGCCCAAGTTCACAAGCATGACGCGCGCATCAGCCCCACTTAGCTCAACCATTTTGAAGGGAACCAAATGACCCAACAACATCAGCAAGACATGTGAGTGAGCATGACAAACTCTCAACTGCCATGCTCGTAACGTCAAAGAAGTTATAATATATAAACAGCAATATGAGCAATATAATAGCAACGTGAGCGGCCGTGGAGCTTATATTGCTTCTAGTGAGTATTAGAAGATTTTTTTTATAATTATAAAACATTGGTTGACTACAATCCCGCCTGATGGTAAGCAGTAACTCAATCGTTGATGGTAAAGCGCGCTAGTTTATAAAGTCTATTCACTTAAAAAACTTAGTGAACAAGAAGGAAGGTGGCAGCTGAGCGAGGTAATGCAATGTTAAACCCAACAAAACGACCAACGATGCTTCGCCAGAGGTAGATTGGTCTGGAGAACCTCCACGGCCAAACTGCCGACACACCAATTTTCGCATCGTACCAGGCACACTTTGTAACACAACTGCTCAAACCCGTCCTCCGTAAGGCTTCACCAGACATCATGCCGGAACACGACGAATCGCTTGGCGGTATAGTTTTGTCTGGTGGGTGATTAAATTGTTCTAATTAACACAAGTCCTATTCTACAATTATACTCCACTCCGAGTCTTATTTCATGATTTTATTTTTAAATAAAACTTTGCATCACTCTAGGTATTTCTCTTGAATTGTGAGTGCGTTTATAAACTTATATACACAAACAGCCAGACCCGGAGCAACTACTTGCAGGTCATACAAATATTTGCGCGACACGCAGTGCAGCAGTCAATAGCTTAACCACTGCCCTAACCTAGTCATCAGAGACATACACGACGACCATTTGCAAAATTTTGTTTCTGGAGGCGATCGATAGGACGCTTTGGATCGGCATACAAACAACTTTCACATTTTACCCGACTACAGCAAAGCAAAAGGAGGGTTATGATTTTGACAGGCTATGTATGTATGTATATATGTATGTATGTATATATGTATGTATGTATGTATGTATGTAAGTATGCATGTATGTATGTATGTATGTATGTATATATGTATGTATGTATGTATGTTCATCTGTTCCCTCGTACCTTCTAAACTACTTATCAGAATTCGATAAATGACATATCATTAGAAGCGTCTTAATTGTCCGCTGGTTATAGGCTATATGGGGTTTCACAAAATCTAATGTGGCGCCCTCTAGCGGACAAAACATACAGAGTAAAAAAATAAAGTTAAGATAAATACGGCGTGTTTGGTATGCTTTGAAAGCTCTTTACGTGTACATTTTGAATATATATATATTGCTAGCATTTGCTCGTGACTTTACCTGTATTCCTGGGCTGGTTGCATATAATTCATATCTTTTCGTTGATAGCTTCTTTACTACTTATCAGAATAAGACCACTGAAAAACCATTAGAAAGGCCTAGATATTCTGTTAGTTATCAGCTATAAAGCTTGTCACCAAATTTAGTATTGCGCCCTCTAGCGGACAAAAAGTTCTATGTGAATATAAAATTAAAATAAATATACCGTGTTTGGACGTGAAAAAGCTTCACGAGTACTTTATGCTTGTACATAATTACAAGAATGCTTTAATGATGTTAAATATGAGCAATAAGAGTAAAGCGCGGATCACGGGAACTGTGAATCGCTTTATGCAATGTAGAGCAGTGTGAACATTAATAGAATATGTAATCCACTAATGAAAACTATATAAGCTGGGAGTAACTCCACGCGGTGAAGGCGGAAACAGTTTGATAACTGGCTAAAACTCCCATAAAAATGTCCTCTGCACTATATGCCTTCGGGCTTATGTTGTTATATGTGCGTATAGATGTAATATGTCAAGTACCTAGTTTTTAGTTCATCAATTTAACTTTTGTTAATATTATGCGCCACAATTACACTTAAACACCAAAATAGTACAAATAATAAAAAGTAAAAACTAAAACTCAACTACGACAAAAAAACGATGCTGAAAAAGTATAAAACAAGATTTTCAGAATACTGAACCGAACAAAGTTGTTAATGTAGTTGCAAGTAAATGGACACAGTAGACTCTACCAAGATGCCTTCGTTGCAAATTGACAATAATGTCATAAAATACTATTCTGAAGTATGCAATATTCACTATGTAGAGATAAATTTTCATGTTTGGAAAGGCGTAGTCACACGTTGTCAAGGTTCTATGGTAGGTAGGTATATGTAACTAATGAAATGAAAATCTTGTTTTATACTTTTTCAGCGTCGTTCTTTTGTCGTAGTTGAGTTTTAGTTTTTACTTTTTTGTATAGTATACTTAGTTCAGAGTTCTTTGTTAGAGGTTAGAGACTGTTCTCTTTTCGCTTTCAACCACTGTGGAGACATGAGCAGCAGGGAGTAAAATTTACTCATCCTCCAAAGAAAAGGGGGGATCCTCTGACCAGACGGATGTTATGTCTGGCGGGCACTTGCCAATGGTTGAAGTTGAGAAGTTGTATGTATGCTAATTGCACGGTGAACTCTGATTGCGAGATGCAGAATTCGGGTAACGTCATGAAGTATGACGGTATATACGTCATACTTGATGACATCACCCGAATTCTGTATGTAATAATAATAAGTATGACGCGAAGGCGACGTTGCTTGCGATAGAAAATCAAATGAAGGTAATTGATGTCACAGAACAATGGTTGGTCGTTCACAAAGAGTAGAAGATTATAATTATAGATCGGGTAGACATTAGTTTATTTTATAATTACAATTTTCTTCCAAATATTTTCTGAAAAAGCAGCGTGCAAACAAATACAAGCCGACGGCCGTTTGAATCAGTTCAGTTAATTATTGTTTACAGCGAAACAATAATTAACTGAACTGATTCAAACGGCCGTCAAATTGTTTAAAGCTCTGAAATATTTTCCAAAATTCGGTCATTTTTTCCGTGATTTACATAATAACTAGAACGTTATCCTGAACTTCAGAAGGGTATCGTGAATTGTTATTTTTGTAGCATTACTTTTTTTAATCTAATAAAAGCAAATGTTTTGAGACGTATACTTATAATTATTATTTTGCGAATGTCATAATTTATTCTTTAATGAGATTATATCTAGTGCAACTTCAATGCTGTTCATTGTGTGATTAGTGAGGAAAAACAACAATAGTAAAGCAAAACTACTTCTATGCTAAAAATGGAGATGAGTCCAAAGATGCAACGTCATTTCGTAGCAAGCGCGTAGCGGTGTAACTTCTATGCTACGCGACCTACGCCGTCGTAGTAGATAACCAAAACGTTTCGTCTACGTATGACGTAAGTTTTCTTACACATTATGGGAGGATTTACTATGAATCGATTAGCGGTTTCTCCATCAAAGGTACTTGGACAGGAAACATTAACAAATTACACTGGTCTACATCAAAATTGTCTTTTACATGAAAATATACTATATTGACTGTATTTCACTCGCTGAACATAAATATACAAATTAAAATTCATAGTTAGCTCGTATTGTGCATTTATGCCATATAAATATAATAGGGGGAAGCGTCACAGATTTACCACATTAATGATGACGACTCAAAATATTTAGTGATTATCCTCGGTTTTTTTTTAAATTTCACATTTGTTTGTTACGTTTAACGCTGACTTTTGTTCAACAGTTAAAACGTAAAATTGTTACCGTTTTTTTTGACATTTCTAGTGAAAAATCTAGTTTTCGTTATGTCACGTAAATGTGTTAATAGTGCAGACAATTTTTGCTAAATTTGTGGTAACGTGACCCTTACTAACTAAAGATGCTCAATAACACAACGTTTAGAAACTGTTTGCTTCCATTATTTTGGAATTAAAATTAAAAACCAAGACAAATCGTGGATGCTTGCTCCACAAATCCGATTAAGTGGCTAAACAAAAAGAAACGTTCATTGCCTTTTAGTGTACCAATGATGTGGAGGCAACCTACCAATCAGAAAGAAACGAAGCGTAGTATACCCTAACGTTGCCTCAGTATCGCGACCTGTACCTCACGGAATCGATTTACCTGTTCCTCGACCTCCCAAGAATACCAGCAAGAAGCTATTAATTCAATAGAAGTTGACTACAATGAGCCTAACACTTCACAATCGTCACAGTTTGTGGGTGATAATATTGTTTGTGACGAACCTCATAGAATTTCTTATTTTTTCCCTTCTAAGTGCGGTGATGCAAGTGAAGAACATGGTGAACGATTCCACCAAGATATCTCGACAATTAAAAAGAGATACCAGGGCCGATGGAATGCTTCAATGTTGGCGGACTACTGCTGGAATTTGGAAAGAGATACTCCTAACAGTGATTACAAAAGACAAACGAAAAAGAACAGAAACTCTTAATTAAATATTTGTTGTTTATGGTAATATTTTCAATTTTATATAAGTAAAAAGCAAAAAATTATGGTAAATAAGTATTATAGTTTTTTTTTTATAAAATGTTATGTACATTAACGTGTTACTAAAGGCCAAATTTTGTATATAAGGTATATTTCCAAAATAAGAGCTAATAAAAAAAACATGTCCTGGTTTTCCTACTCAGTAACCTCAAAGCAATATAAAAATAAAGTATTCAATTGAAAGGCACACAAAAAGTTACATTTTGTAGACCAGTGTTATCATATATTATCTGTTCTGCATTTCTGAAGTCTTTAAATCATTATTGCTGGACATAAATAAGTCTCCCCTAAGCACCGCCAATGTGACCGGTTCTAAGTTTCTCGCATCCAACAGATTCCTGGGGCATTCACTAGATTATTGGTCCTCCTTGTAAGAAGCGTACCAGCGCTACTTTATTCCAGGACCTTTCATAAGGAAGCGCGCTAGAAAATAGAAGCTTTGACTGTAATATAAAGCGCGAAAATATTTGAGGCGCGCTCCTTTATTTTTAAAGATTCGGTTGATGTTCATCAACCGCTGTGCACCGATAAAGTGCATTATTTTACGAATACGAAAAATTTTAATAAATTTAATTAACTGTAAAATGTTATGAATTAAACTCAAATGTTAAAACAGGCTTTTTATTATTATGTGTTATATAAACAGCCTCCGTGGCGTAGCGGTAGCGACCGCGGCCGCTGCGTAAGGAGGCGCGGGTTTGATCCCCGCGCAGTGCAAGTATTTGTATGCATGAATATGAATATTTGCACTGGTCTGGTCGTGCCTCGGAAAGCACGTTAAGCCGTTGGTCCCGGTTGCCATACGAACATCTAGTGGCAGTCATTACGGGTTGTTGGAGCCCTCCAAAGTCCAACAATTGGTCTAACTGCAATGCTTCGATGTCGCCTTTGGGTTGTGGAGGTCAGACGGCAGTCGCCTCACGGAAAATGTCGAAGTTTAGCCATATCAGCAGTTAGACTGGTAAAGCGGACCTCAGACTCCAAAGCTGAAAAGCTTCGGATGCGACTGGGATTAACGCTGGGATGATGATGATGACTGATTGTGGAAGAAATTTGTGGTCACATTACAAATCTATGTATGTACGCACACAGTAGCACACATATGTATTAGGTATAACAATATAGAAAGAAAAGGATTCGCTGAACTTAAATTTCCTTTTTATTTTTATATCTTCAAAACCTTTTCATGGATTATAGCATTTAACTAATATAATCGTCACCCTTGTGTACCTATAAGCTACCAATGTAATGTCAATACTACAGTATTGCATGCTAATATCGGGATTACCGGCGGCCCAGAGGAATGCCACAGCATAGCTGGCATGAGAGCAGCCCGCCAATATGACTGCAATTTCTCGGATAATTCGACGAGCAAAGCAAATTGCATTTCGTAACCCGTTTTGTGTGAGTTTTATGTCAGTAGTTATGAGGTCGTGGTAGATGGCTTTATCAGGGGCATTCATAGGAGAATATAGATAACTAGCGGCCGCCAGCGACTTCGTTCGCGTGGAGTTAGTTATGCTCCGCTCCTATTGGTCGTAGCGTGATGTTATATAGCCTTCCTGAATTAATGGGCTATCCAACGCAAAAAGCATATTTCAAATCGGATCAGTAGTTCCCGAGATTAGCGCGAACAAACAAACAAACAAACATACAAACAAACTCTTCAACTTTGTATATTAGTATAGATATAGAATGTTTATAGGTGGTAACCACAGTATTGTGTGTGTTCACACACACAATACTGTGTGTGTGGGTCATAAATACAAAGATGACATAATTTCTATGACTCACTTTTATTTTATTTTTTTTTTTGTATTTGTGTAAAGTATACAAAATTCTTCTCTCTATGGGAAGAGACCTGTGCCCAGCAGTGGGACGATAAAAAGGTTGATGATGATGATATAAAATTTAAAGTGCTGATTGATATATCAACGAACCTTAAACCGTTGATTCCAGGTACATACATGACATTTGGAGGGTGTATTCTTCATAAATAGTAAGACTCAACTAAGAAGGGTTTTTCTAATCCGTCGCCAAACGTCAGTAGCACGGGAAGCTCAGCATGTTTAAGCTAAGCATAGTTTGTTATTACTTAGCACAAGCCCCTCTTATCATCACATTAAATGAAGTATGAAAGTAAGGTTTGACAGCCTCCGTGGCGTAGCGGTAGCGAATGTGTCGGCTGCGCAAGGAAACGCAGGGTCCAATCCCCGCGCAGTGCAAGTATTTGTATGCATGAATATGAATACTCGTATTTGCACTGGTCTGATCGTGCCTCGGAAAGCACGTGAAGCTGTTGGTCCCAGTTACCATACGAACATCTAGTGTCAGTCGTTACAGGTTGTTGTAGCCATCAAAAGTCCAATATTTGCTCTAACTGCAATACTTCGATATCGCCTTTGTGTTACGGAAGTCAGACGGCAGTTACTTTAGCCGCTTTAGTGGAAGTTTAGGCAAAATCAGCAGTTAGATTGGCAAATCGGACCCCAGACTCCAAATCTGAAAAAACTTCAGATGCGATTGGGATTAATGCTGAGATGATGATGATGGTGAAAGTAAGGTTTATTTAAAAACCAAATCTACTGTACAGCCTTATTCAACGAATATGGGATTATTAAGGTAGTAACGTCCACCTAGCCCTTTTCGAGGTTACAGTGAGCTAATATTCTCAGGACTTTAGACCATACAGTCGGTCGCGTACTTCAGAGACAAATACATAATACAATGCCGTAAGTACAGCATAGGCTGCTATTATTGATAATAGATTCGTTTATAAATTCATTCTGTCTATAGCTACAATATAAATAAATAAATAAAAATCGTTTATTTTCAGACAAAAAAGTCCATAATAAAAAATAATTAATTGAATGTGCACATCACTAGGAATTACAAAATGGGCTTATCAAACCCCCCGAACATGAAGTTCAGTGAACTACTTCAGAAGAACAGTGTCAGTTCTCTCTCCTTTTCATTTAAGGGCACTGTTTAAGGGCACTGTGATATACTGGAACATTTTCTGTTGTATATGATACCGGGCATTCATACAATGCACGGCCCTACGTTCAGCACTCGACCGACAAACGTGGCGCTGGCAGAAGTACCTACAGGCAAGTAAATACACGCTACTGACGATTGTGTTGCAGTAAGATGCTATGTTGAACTTAATACTCGTGATTGATGTACCTACATGACCAACGTCAGCGCCGGAGGAACGCAGGCCTTATTAATTATCGTCTTCTAATTTACCGAATGTAATGATAGTCTCCGTGGCGTAGCGGTAGCGAATGCGGCCACTGCTCAAGGAGGCGCAGGTTTGAACGCCGCGCAGTGCAAATATTTGTATGCATGAATATGAATATTTTCACTGGTCTGGTCGTGCCCCGGTTCCGGTTGCCATACGAACCTCTGATGGCAGTCGTTACGTGTTGTTAGAGCCCTCAAAAGTCTAAAAATTGGTCTAACTACTACTACTAACAGAAAATATCGAAATTTAGCCAAGATCAGCAGTTAGCAGTCTAACTGTTGTGTAAAGCAGACCCCAGACTCCAAAGCTGAAACAGCTTTGCATGCGACTGGGATTAACGCTAAAATGATGATAAATTTACCAAATCTCAAATAAAGGCCTGCTGTTCCCACTAACATCAAACATATCAATTGAATCAACCAATTTACACCCAAACTTGCATTCAAACCTTTAAAGCGGAGGAAAGCGAAACATAACGTGGTAATTACCATCAACAACGACTTTAATCACTTAAAACGTCCCTAACAAACAATTTTCATAAGCTAAGGGAGAAATAAACACACCCTTGCAACCTACTATTAACCTAGTTATATGCGAAGTAAGGTGCAAAGTAATTTGCAATCTATACTTATCTATACTAATATTTATAAACCTGAAGAGTTTGTTTTTTTGAACTGGCTAATCTCTGGAGCCAGAGATTAGCCAGTCCAATTTGAAGAATTCTTTTTGTGTTGGATAGCCCATTAATTCGAGAAGGCTTTAGGCTGTATCATCACGCTGCGACCAATAAAATCAAAATCAAAGCATTTATGTCAAATAAACCAGTTACAGGCACTTTTGGGTTGTCAGAAGGTCGGTCAGTCAGTAAGGTGAAGCTAGTCGCCCATTCCAAAGAGTAGGTACCTATGGAGAAGAACGGATAAGAAACTCCATGGATACTCTTTTAAATTATCAAATTATTGATACAAAAATATTTGATTTTTTTTTTTATAAGTTATAAACAAGCGCTTGACCGCAATCCCGCCTGTTGGTAAGCAGTGATGCGATCATTGATGGTAAAGCGCGCTAGTTTATTAAGAACCTATTCACTCTAGCCTTGAAGACACTCAAATTGTAATGTGACGGAAACACCGTCGCTGGCAAATTGTTCCAGTCCCTCGATGTACGCGGTATAAAAGAGGAAGCGAAACGCTTCGTCCGGGTCGCAGTGGTATCAACAACGTAAGGGTGGAAACTCGCCGTACGACGGGTCGTCCGATGGTGGAACGGTGATGGGGGAATTAAATCATGCAATTCCCTTGCACACTCACCAGAATGCAACC
The DNA here is from genome assembly GCA_017933935.1 of Sesamia nonagrioides. Classification (NCBI taxonomy): domain Eukaryota; kingdom Metazoa; phylum Arthropoda; class Insecta; order Lepidoptera; family Noctuidae; genus Sesamia; species Sesamia nonagrioides. Next base: position 5,349,683 of record JADWQK010000188.1, read on the forward strand.
TATAGAAGACCGAAAGGCTGGCTACTCTACGCCTGTGCTCCAGGCTTTGGAGACCGATTGATTACATCATTTATGTTGAAATCAACCGTGTGAGAACGATGCAGAAATATATTGTACGCTGAAAGCGTCCATTATGGAAAAAACAAAAAAAAAAAACAATAGGAGTGGATCATTACTAACTTCACGCGAGCAAAGTCGCTGGCGGCCGCTTGTAATTATAAAGCTTATCAAAACTTTAAAATAAAAAAAAATATTTTTTCTTTTGACGAAACCAGAATATGGTTTGTTCATAATAAGCAACTGAATCGATTCCAATAATATTTACACCTTGTTATATTTTTTCCCAAATACATTTAGAAATTGTTGCAGTGTGGTTACCGAGCGCGCCATACAGCTTACGGTAGATCACAGTACGCTTAACAGCTGACGCCACAGCGCCCGTAGCCAATGTAACATCGCTTCATAGCGAAGCGAAATCGAATACCAAACCAACCAATGGCGGGAACGATTGACCACGTGATTTGTCGCGTCGCGTGGTCAATCGTTCCCGCCATTGGTTGGTTTGGTGTTCGATTTCGCTTCGCTATGAAGCAATGTTACATTGGCTACAGACCCAGGTCAACTTACCGATCGCTCGCCCGAGCGGAGTATTGATCTTAATTTTATTGGGACGACCAAGTAGGATAGCAAGCTTATAACTTTGTGGTTTTTCATGATATTCGTTGATATAGCGTTTCGGATTTCGCATAAGCAAAAAATTATGTTATAATTAATTATGTTGTAATTATGTTTGTGTGTATAGCACATACATTTACATACCATAGTGTATACATATACGATGTATACACACGTACGTTAGTGTATACATGTACGAATGTGATGACCGACTGACTATAAAGTATACATATACTTTACTAGCTTTCCGCCCGCGGCTTCGCCCGCGTGGAGTTCGGTTTTATCGCGCTTTTTAGATTTCTCAGTGTTTCTCTACTATATTATGCATTTATTATACATACAAACCTTGAATCACTCTATCTATTAAAAAAAACCGCGTCAAAATCCGTTGCGTAGTTTTAAAGATCTAAGCATACATACGGACATACAGCGAAAGCGACTTTGTTTTATACTATGTATTGATAGTCAGTCGGTCATCACATTCGATTTAGCAATGAACTTCCGATTTAACCGTCGGATTACTTGGTGCAGCGCCACTCTATTTTCACAGAGTTGTACTGGCTAGCTTATAGTGAACCGCTCAAATACAAAGTGCACTTACTCTCTATTTGGGTGGCTTATTTAGGCCGCTGTACGAACTGTGGCCTTAAACGGTTTGTTCGACTAAGTGATTGTATATACTGTCTTGTGTATCTTAATAAAATGGGAACTTTGAGTTCCATGACAGGCATCGGCATTTTTGATCATAGATATTATTAACGGAATCATAGATATTATATACAGAAATGGAAATAGTATTCAGAGTGGTTCTGACAATACGACAATAAATTAAACATCGTGTACCTCAACACATTCTCAGTCTACCCATAAAAAATCATAAAAATATGTCTATTCGTTTAGTCACAGGAAACTATTTTTTATTTTTCACATTTTCCTAATGTTACGTCTCTGACCACCACAATCCGGTTACTGTGTAATAAGATACATAATAACTATATTATTTTTTTTGCGATTTGATTAAAACATATACATGGTCTTTTCTGCCGACTATTTGTGCCTGACAAATATGTCGGCCATCGTCAAATCCGCAGGCACAATCTTTTTGCCCAACTCCCCGCAAAAACAGTAGCCAGAACTGAATCCCCGGTCTGTCGTACCCTGAAAGTGCTGAATGCCCTTCTGATGGCCAACCCTGAATGTGATGTATTTGCGGATGAATGGAAGACGCTTATGCGTGTATGTTTGGTCTTCTGTGAAAGAAAGTATGCGAGAGAGTCCCCTATTCCATGTTAGTTTTAATGGAAGTTTTTAAAATAATTAATGTATTTGATTGTCTCTATGTTAGTTAATATAATTGGTTTTGTACCGTTTTAGCTAACTATAAATAAATAAATAAATAAAAATACAGTTATCATAACAGATCCTAATTAAGATAAATTATTTTCCAACTTAGATAATTGAATTCCGAGAGATAATGGATCCTCGCTGTTGGCTGTATAATATTCACATTTTCACAGAATTAATGAGACGGGCAGGTCGGCGGTAAACAGTTGGATGTGACCAAATGAACCACTGCACCCTGTTTTTACTTTATACTTTAATCAAATATGTCCGTCCACTGGCACTGAGTTCCAACTAAATTTAATAATTTGAATATTTGCATGATAATTACAGATGTATTATTTGACAACCTCCGTGGCGTTGCGGTAGCGAACGCGGCCGTTGCGCAAGGAGGCGCGAGTTTGATCCCCGCTCAGTGCAAATATTTGTATGCATGAATATGAATATTTGCACTGGTCTGGTCGTGCCTCGGAAAGCACATTAAGCCGTTGGTCCCGGTTGCCATACGAATATCTAGTGGCAGTCATTACGGGTTGTTGGAGCCCTCAAAAGTCTAAAAATTGGTGTAACTGCAATGCTTAGATGTCGCCTTCGGGTTGTGGAGGTCAGACGGCAGTCGCTTCACGTAAAATGTTGAAGTTTAGCCAAAATCAGCAGTTAGTCTGGTAAAAGCGGACCCCAGAATCCAAGGCTGAAAAAAAAAAGCTGCGGATGCGACTGGGATTAACGCTGAGATGATGATGATGAATTACAAATGTATTATTTAAAATTCAGCACATTTACTGATACATCATGTTTACGGAAAATATCGAAGTTTAGTCAAAATCTGCAGTTAGACTGGTAAAGCGGACCCCAGACTCCAAAGCTGAAAAAAGCTTCGGATGCGACAGGGATTAAAGCTGAGATGGTGATGATAACTCATGTATCAGAAAGTTTTGGTATTTATTTTGTGGACGTAGTACAGACATATAACACTACTTGGGTCCTAAGTAGGTATTTGCTGTTACAATTTATTGGAATCAATTGTAACAGCAAATACCTACTTAGGACCCATTAACTTAATCAAATGTTATTCCGTGGTGCTTGGCAATCTGGGCTTCTCCCAGTTGCAATAATGTCCCTTTGTGCCGATTAGCCTAGTTCTGTTCTGTCTCCTGCTTATTATGGAGGGAAGTGGAAAAAATATCTTTTTTTCTTACTCCTCCGCTATTCTTTTCTGATTAATTTCGTTGCGGGACCCAAGACAGTTGAATCGTTTCTCCGGGACTCGTCGAGCTTCATTGCTCGGCGTTTTTCTGGCGGTCTTCGCTGTTGATTCTGGCTTTCAGGAGTTGCAGTGGGTTGGGAACATTGTGGCGGGTTTTGACCCAAAAAAAAAAATATAACACTACTTACAACATGTTGGTACATAAAGGAAGAAACATAAAAACGTTAATCTGCGGCAACTATGACGAAAAAAAAACACAAAAAATAAGTAAGAAATCTTTCGAATCAGTATTGTCCTATAGACGGTGTGCTAGAAGAGATTTCTAACGAAATTAACATCACCTCTGCAAGTATTTTTCTGTTCTGCTTTCTTTTTACCCGACTACGGCAAAGCAAAAGGAGGGTTATGATTTTGACAGGCTATGTATGTATGTATGTATGTATGTATGTATGTATGTATGTTCATCTGTTCCCTCGTAACTTCTAAACTAATTATCAGAATTCGACAAATGACATATCATTAGAAGCGTCTTAATTGTCCGCTGGTTATAGGCTATATGGGGTTTCACAAAATCCAATGTGGCGCCCTCTAGCGGACAAAACATACAGAGTAAAAAAATAAAGTTAAGACAAATATGCCGTGTTTGGTACCATTTGAAAGCGCTTTACTTGTATATTTTGAACATATATATATATATATATATATATTGCTAGCATTTGCTTGTGACCTTACCTGTATTCATGGGCTGGTTGCATAAAATTCACATCTTTTCGTTCCTATCTTCTTTACTACTTATCAGAATAAGACCACTGTAGAACCATTAGAAGGGCCTTGATATTCTGTTAGTTATGAGCTATAAAACTTGTCACCAAATTTAGTATTGCGCCCTCTAGCGGACAAAAAGTTCTATGTTAATATAAAATTAAAATAAATATACCGTGTTTGGTATCACGTGAAAGAGCTTCACGAGTACTTTATAAGCATAAAGGCTTTAGGCTACATAACATCACACTGCGACCAATAGGAGCCGAGCATAACTAATTCCATGCGAACAAAGTCGCTGGCGGCCGCTTGTCGCTTATATTTAACATCATTAAAGCAATCCTGTAATTATGTACAAGCGTACAAAATTACAGGAATGCTGCCGCCAGCGACTTTGTTCGCATGGAATTAGTTATGCTCAGCTCCTATTGGTCGCAGCGTGATGTTATGTAGCCTAAAGCCTTCATGGATTAATGGGCTATCCAACGCAAAAAGAATTTTTCAAATCGGAAGGTCTTCTCGCCACCACTTTCAGGCACTTACTGTGTGGAAACTTCGCCATGTCGTTATAATATACTAGCGGCCGCTAGCGACTTCGTTGGCGTTAAGTTAGTTATGCTCCGCTTCTGTTGGTCTCAGCGTGATACTATACAGCCTAAAGCCTTCCTGGACTAATGGGCTATCTAACGCAAAAATAGTTTTTCAAATCGGACCAGTAGTTCCCGAGATTAGCGCGAACAAACATACAAACAAACTCTTCAGCTTTATATATTATGATATGACATTATATAGCCTAAAGCCTTCCTGGATTAATGGGCTATCCAACGCAAAAATAATTTTTCAAATCGGCCCTGTAGTTCCCGAGATTAGCGCGAACAAACAAACATACAAACAAAATCTTCAGCTATATATTAGTATAGATAAAAGTAAAGCGCGGATCACGGGAACTGTGAATCGCTTAATGCAATGTAGGGCAGTGTGAACATTAATAGAATATGTAAGTAATGCACTAATGAAAACGACATAAGCTGGGAGTAACATCACGCGGTGAAGGCGGATTTGATAACTGGCTAAAACTCCCATAAAATGTCCTTTGCACTATATGCCTTCGGGCTTATGTTGTTATATGTGCGTGTAGATGTAATATGTCAAGTACCTTGTTTTTAGTTCATCGATTTAACTTTTGTTAATATTATGCGCCACAAATACACTTTAACACCAAAATAGTACAAATAATAAAAAGTAATAAACCTAAAACCTAAGTTGCTAATGTAGTTGCAAGTAAATGGACACAGTAGACTCTACCAAGATGCCTTCGTTGTAAATTGACAATAATGCCATACAATACTATTCTGAAGTATACAATATTCACTATGTAGAGATAAATTTTCATGTTTGGAAAGGCGTTTTTATTATTTACCTTTTGTGTATAAGAGTGTGCAAGGAATGACGCCCGTGTCGGTAATCTCTGTCAACTTTTAAAACTATGACAAAAAAGCACTTCCACTCACTTTAAAAATTATTACACAATCAGCCTATCATGTTCCCACTCTTGGCACACAGGCCTCCTTTTGGTTAGAGGGAGTGGGCAGTAATCTATCACGCGGTCCCAGTGCGGATTGGTAGTTGTCACATGTCTTCGAAGATTTGCTTCTAGGACATGGCGGTTTACTCACGATGTTTTCCTTAATCGTTTTGAGAGCAGTGGTGATCAAATAATTTACACAAATTGGAGCGCCAGGCAGGATTCAAGCCTATGACCTAAATTTTGTAAGTCGCGGCCGATACCATTAGGCAACCACTGCTCTCAATTATCATAAAATTTTATTTGCTCTTGTTTCATCATTATTATGATCATTTTAGTAGAAAGACATCCACTGGACATAGTCCTCCCCCAAGGTTATCTACGACGACCGGTCCTGCGTCTCCCGCATCCATCGGTTTCTTGCGACTTTCACCAGGTCGTCGGTCTACCTTGTCGGGGGCCTACCCACTCTGCGTCTTCCGGTGCGTGGTCGCCACTCGAGAACCCGTAAGTCCCATCGGGCATCGGTCCCACCCACTGCCACTTTAGTGTTGCAATTCTTCGGGCTTTGTCGGTTACTCTTGTTCATTTGCGGATCTCCTCATTCCTGATTCGATCGCGCAGTGAAACCCCAAGCATAGCCGTCTTGTTTCATGTTATGTATTTATTTTATTTAGTATGTTCCACTTTATGTAAATAAGGAGCACTAATACTAATAGACCCCATAGAATTTAGCCCAGCGGATTAGCTCTCTCGTAGAGCCGATGGCCGATGGGGCAGAAAGGCTCTTGAATGGCGACCGCGTACCGGCAAGCGCAGCGTCGGCCGCCCACCAAGTAGGTGGTCGGATGATCTGACTAAAATCGCAGGGAAGCGCTGGATGCAGGCCGCGGCCTACCGCTCTTTTTGGAAATCCTTGGGGGAGGCCTATGTCCAGCAGTGGACTTCAAGTGGCTGATATGATGATGATGATGAATACTAATAGACAGGTATACGTGTATAATCTAATGAACACTTTGTGAAAGAATCTTAATTGAAATCAATGATTTAATTTTTTATACATTTTTTCGTTTTTCTTCATCGAGCAACCCTATGCGTTCAGGTCAATGGCCGAAAGCAGTAAGTGAACAACTGCTGAATTGAGTTCACATAGTATTGCAATAAAAAGAACCCTTTTACTCAGTACTTTCCATAGGATTCCATATTAAAATATTTGAATGTAGTGCAAAACTTGTGATAATGTGATAAACTTAAACTCTTTTAAATATATCAAATTGTTAGAATTACTTTATGTAATAAAAGATGTCAATTACAATAAAAAAACTCGTTTTAGGGATCAAAAAATCATCAATGTAAAAATAAAATAAATGGAATACTTTTTCTTTAAACTGGAAAACAAAGGGTGGGGCGAGCGCGGCAAAAAGCGCGCGTGTTGCCTCTAGGCGAAATTTTTGCTATTATTTTGTTTGAATATACAGTCAATCTGGACTCAAAGTTTCGTAAATTGAGATGCGACATTAGGAACAATTACTGGTTATAAGTTATAAGAAGGTGCTTTTTGAATTTGACGAAGTACCTAATAAGATTAGAAAATATGTACATATGACATATACACGTCTCCAAAGTTTTGGTTCTGGAACATACCAGTTTCCTCTTGATATTTTCCTTTATGACGTAAATTACACATGGTACGCCTCTGCTGGGGTAGGAACCCATGACTTACGGATACACACGTAACATGTGTATACCCCAACAAATGTCTGTTAGGATGGCAGGTAGATAAATAAGATTCAAGCTAACATTTTAAGCATATTTCTAGTCATCAGCAATATAAAGTACATTAGAAACAAGGCACGTAACACTTACCAGAAATATTAAGAATACTTGAAGTGTGCTCGATCAGACGGCTCGATGAAGACACCCCCCCAATTTCTTTTTGTTGTGGTATCTCGAGATGCGTCTCATGATGCCTTTAACGATGTCTCTCACCATTAGAGGCCGTGACTATTTAACCGGCCTATCCTGTGGATGCCTTAAATACATTAAAGCTTCCAGCCAGGAGCACTTAAGAATTACAGAGCAACTACGCTCTAAGGGCACCCCCTGTGAGGTACAAACCTCGGCTTAGGGCGTCGCTGAAGAGGACAGCAAGGGACGGCTGGATCGAAAAGTTATTAGAGGTTTGATGACCGCCGCATTTCCTATTAAGAACTTCTTTATTTAGTACTTTGAAGTACTTTATTTAGTACTGTCTAAGAAGAAATGCCGAAACAAACTCAGAGATCATAGTCGGGGTGGGTACGATTTTACTGGCTCAGCTGCGGCGCGGCCTGATCTTCATCGGGCAAGGGATGGCAATTAAGCTGTGAGACGCGTCGCGGCGGACCTCGGCGGCGAGGTCGGTAGGTCGGTCTCTTGCACAAGGTGCTGGTGGCCCTATTGGTTTCTGTTCCTAGGCATACTGTTATTGTAAACATTTTAATTTTTAATGTCTAGACTTGAAAAAAGACGATGATCCCTGAGTTTGTTTCGGCTTTTCTTCTCAGAGGTAGTCAGTTAGGAAATGCCGGCTCCAGCTATTTAGTTTAAAAAAATATGACGTGTAAAAGTGTGATCCTACTTGCATAATAAACGATTTCATTTTATTTCATTTCATCGAGGTTAGTGAGGGCATGCCGAGGGCGGCGAAGCTTGGAGATGTTGGAGGGGATGTAGTTAGCAGCCGCTGCTATCAGGGATTTGCGGTGCTTGACAGCAGTGTCAAAGAAACGCTTGGAGAGATGTTTCATGTATTGTTAGATGGTGGGGATTTTGATTTCGAGATGGAGGATCCCCCTCCAAGGGTCGGGACTCCGTCTTTATAGGCAGTGATAATATCAGAGTGACCTTATCGAGCCAAGTTTACGTACAATCGAATCTACCATCATTATCATCGACCTTTTTATCGTCCCACTGCTGGTCACAGATCTCCTCTCATACAGAGAAGGATTGAGCGTAATCACCACGCTTCCTCAATGCGGGCTGGAGATTTTAGACTTAAACTCCTGGTTTTCTCAAGATGTTTTCTATCACCTTTTAATCAGTCAATATATACAGATATACTTAAAAAGTACATACAACTTAGAAAAGATACATTGGTACCTGCCTGACTTGGAATCGAACCCGCACACTCATACTTGAGAGGCTGGTGTTTTAACCACTAGGCCACCACTACATCTACCATCTGCCATCGAAACCAATTACTAAACTTAAACAATACAGAGCACAATACATTTCTGACTCATCATAAGACATATACCACGTGCAAATAATTTCAATGATATTTGTTTCAACTTGACTTTTGAGCTGAATTTAATTTGGTATTATTTTGTTGCCATTTCTTTGAAAATAGACTCAATTAATAAATTTGTAACCGGAACAATTTTGTTAAACAAAAAGTTTGGCTAACTGTTAATAGGAAAATTAATTGTTTACTAAACAGTTGGTTTTGTTGTCCGAAACTCAATGAAGTTTACGATCTACAGACAGTTGCAAAAGTAGTCGAAACAATTAAGAATCTGTTTTACTAGCGAACATCCCCATCTCCCATACCACCCACCCACACCAGCAAATTATAGAACACTAGCTTTCCTCCCGCGGCTTCGCCCGTGTGGAGTTCGGTTATATCGCGCTTTTTAGATTTCCCTCGGGAATATCAAATTTTTCCGGGATAAAAGGTAGCCTATGTAAGAACATAGGCTACCTTTTATCCCGGAAAAAATTGATAATTTAATAATTTAATAAATAATTTTGTAATTTGGCAAAGACAATCTTTAGACCCTGAGAAAGATCTCAGGGTTTAAAGATTGTCTGTGCCAAATTACATCAAAATCGGTTGACAGGTTTAAGCGGGAAAGCGTAACAGAGAGACAGACAGACAGAGTTACTTTCGCGTTTATAATATTAGTATGGATAAAAAAGAAGATTTAATTATCTATACTAACATATAAAGCTGAAGAGTTTGTTTGAACGCGCTAATCTCAGGAACTACTATTCGGTACGATTATTCTTTTTGCGTTGGATAGCCCATTAATCCAGGAAGGCTTTAGGCTAGATAACATCACGCTGCGACCCCTAGGAGCGGAGCATACCTATAACAAAACATATCGAAACTTACGTGGGTGTAAACGCAAGGTGCAGTTAGTGTTCTATAATTTATATAGTGTACATAATAAAGAATATTGTACATATATATGTACATAGAATGTTCAGAATAACCAACTGAATCGATTCCAATCAGTTTTACACCATGTTATATTTTTTCCCAAATACATTTAGAGTGACACCGCAAAGTGGTTACCGAGCGGTTACGATAGATCCCAGCTGACGCCAGCGGTCAACGCCCGCGCTAGCTCTCCCGTACGGACCTTTGACCATATCTTTGTTGGGACAACCCTGTTGAATAGCAAGCATCATAACTTGATGGTTTTTCATTATATCTTTTTGAAATTCTGTACATATAGATTCTTTACTTAAAAATACTGGACACGTGTTTCGGGTTTCGCATAAACAAAAAATAATGTTGGATATATCATCATCATCATCAACCTTTTATCGTCCCACTGCTGGGCACAGGTCTCCTCTCACACAGAGAAGGATTGAGCATAATCACCACGCTTGCTCAATGCGGGTTGGCGATTTCAGACTTAAAGTCCAGGTTTCCTCAAGATGTTTTCCTTCACCTTCAGTCATTGGTGTGGAAGTACATATAACTTTAGAAAAGTTACATTGGTACTTGCCTGACCTGGAATCGAACCCGCGCACTCATACTTGAGAGGCTGGTGTTTTAACCACTAGGCCACCACGACATATACCTTGGATATATACCTTGTACAATTTGTACCGTACGTTACGTAGGTGGAAAATTCAACACTTTCTCACAAATCAAGCGTGTCACCCTTCACTCGTACTCACAAACATGTCACTCGTACCTCACTAGTCAGACACTTCATTGTAACCAGTGGCGGACGTCTTGGACAGGGTGTAACATTATGCTGAGCGATGTACCATTTGCGTGTTGTGTGGATGTGATGCATATTTTACTTACTAGCTTTCCGCCCGCGGCTTCGCCCGCGTGGAGTTCGGTTATATCGCGTTTTTTAGATTTCCCTCGGGAACATCAAATTTTTCCGGGATAAAGGTAGCCTATGTTTTTTCTCAGGATCTAAAGATTGTCTGTGCCAAATTTCATCAAAATCGGTTGAGAGGTTTAAGCGGGAAAGCGTAACAGACAGACAGACAGACAGACAGACAGACAGAGTTACTTTCGCATCTATAATATTAGTATGGATTAGAATAGAATAAGTCTTTATTTCCTTAGAATGAGGGTACATAAAGAAGGATAGTAAATAATTGTTAACTGGATGTTCTTTCTCTAATTCTAATAAATTTATTTTCTTACTAGCTTTCCGCCCGCGGCTTCGCCCGCGTGGAGTTCGGTTATATCGCGCTTTTTAGATTTCCCTCGGGAACATCAAATTTTTCCGGGATAAAAGGTAGCCTATGTTCTTTCTCAGGATCTAAAGATTGTCTGTGCCAAATTTCATCAAAATCGGTTGAGAGGTTTAGGCGGGAAAGCGTAACAGACAGACAGACAGACAGACAGACAGAGTTACTTTCACATTTATAATATTAGTATGGATTAACTTCTTCTTTCTGTCGTCTTTCTTTAACGGCGACATAAATTTTGGATAGGAACTGTGGCTTTCGTGGCTTTCTGTGGTAAAGTTTGTGCCCTGAACTATATGCGTCACAAATCTTAACTGTCCTACCACTCACAGATGGTACTAGAGCGTATGGTTATTTCGTGCTTTGTATCAAGCAACTAATCGTTGAGCTCAACTCGCATAATTGAATGAGTTACTGCGTAACTCAACGTTTTTAATCGTGTTTTTATTAAACGTTTTATTCCCAATTGATTACTCGCGGAAAAGGTACAGTCGCACAAGCTAATCTATACAAAAAATAGGGTCTCTTTCAGGTGCACTGTGAGTATCCAGTCATCTGCATCGTCCAAAAAAGAGGTAGCATCCTCTGACCAGATACGTTGTGTTGTGTCTGGCGGACACTTCCCCGACAGTTGATCTCGGCAAATTGTATGTATCCGATTTGCGCAGTAAACTCTGCTTCCGAGATGCAGTATTTGCGTGATGTCAATATAATGCTTTGTTCGCGTATGGTGTTCTAGATACCGCTACATACTAGGCTTTCTCCTTTTTGTGACTAAGTTAATTGTTCTTCAATTATAATTTGATTTAAACTGCAAGGCGTTTTTCTACACTACCCATAGTATGCAAACAGTAATTAAAATATGCGTGATGTTAACGTTTTAGATGTTTAGAACGAGTTAGACGTTTGCACGTCACTTCACTTTAATCAACGTTTATACAAAATTTATAGCAATAATGTGTGGCAAATAATTGCGAGTAAGAATAGAGAGACCTTCATAGAATATTGCGTCAAAATTTGTACAAAAGTAATAATAGTAATTTTTACAAAAGTAATTTTTGCGTGTTTAATGAATAAACGCTGTGTTGTTTATTCATAAACGATGATTAAAGTTAAGTAACGTAAAATCGTCTAAAATGTATGGTTAAACAACCGCTAATTACTAGTTAATTTAAGCAATATTTATGAATAAGGAGGTAGAGAGATACCTTTTTTTCCGGGGTGGAAAATCCTCATGGATATCCTCCACCCTGTGGGTGGGTAGCTGGGTCTGTCAGACTCTTACTAACTAAAAACTGCCCCGGTGTTATTTCTTGAAGATAAATTCTCAGTAAATCTTAAGCCACCTTTTGCCAGCGGCATCACCCAAGTGTTTACAGTTAACTGGTATTGTTTGGCGGCTGTTTGCAACTGACTCATTGTAATTACCGCTGGAGGCTGTTGTTACTGATTTGTGAAAGTTTCAGTATTTACTCTAAGCAGACTATTTAATTTCATAATAATATTAGAACGATCACAGACAGCTAGTGTAAATTATTTTTGTTTATGTTCTTTAACTTTCTAGTATTCGTAAACATTTCGCTTACCGGTCAAGTTGTTTAGAATCCCTGAGTAAATTCAGTTTTATTTAAAACTAGCTGCGCCACACGGTTTCACCCGCGTTTTTTTTATATGCCCCGCTCCTATTGGTCGCAGCGTGATGTTAAAAAGCCTTCCCGGGTTAATGCGCTATCCAATGCAAAAAGAATTTTTCAAATCGGAGCAGTAGTTTCTGAGATTAGCGCGAACAAACAAACAAACAAACAAACTCTTCAGCTTTATATATTAGTATAGAATAGATATAAATAAAACATCCACGGGCCTTTATTTTACGAAATAGGGTATGTGACTAAAAAAAACTAATTAGTCCGTCAGTCAGATTTCAAAAAAATACTCGACACGTATTTTTTCTTTTTTCATATAAACAAAAACCAGCCAAGTGCATGTCGGACTCACGCACAAAGGGTTCCGTACCATTGATATAAGAAATTAAAGGATTTAAGTTATTTGTATGAACGATTACGCGGTAAGAAGCAGTTTACGATTTACGAGGTATTAAAAAAGCTACTGACTAGATCTCGTTCAAAACAATTTTCGTTGGTAGTTTTTATAGAAATGTACATCATATGTTTTTTTTTTAGATTTTTCATTTCCTTATTTTAGAAGTTAGAGGGGGGACCAACTTTTATCCACTTTAGAAGCGTCTGTCACGCGAACTATTGGGTAAAAAAAAAAATTGGAAACATCGATATCATTTTTGAAGATCTATCCATAGAAACACCATATACCCCACAAGTAAGTGTTTGATGAAAAAAAAATGAGTTTCAGTTCTACTTAGAACTTAAACTCATTTTTATAAAATAATAATATATATTGGGGGCTCCCAATATTTATTATTATTTTTGCATCAAAATCTTAATGCGGTTCACAGAATACATGTACCTACCAAGTTTTTTTTTTTTTTTTTTTTTTTTTTTTTTTTTTTTTTTTTTTAATAGTTATAAACTAGTGCTTGACTGCAATCCCGTCTGATGGTACGCAGTGATGCAATCGTTGATGGTAAAGCACACTAGCTTATTAAGCCTATTCACTCAAAAAAACTAAGTGAATAGGAAGGAAGACGGCAGTTGAGCGAGGTGATGCAATGTTTAACCCAACAACACGACCAACGATGCCGCGCCAGAGGATGATCTGGAGAGCCTTCACGACCAAACTCCCGACACAACAACATTAGGCACATCGTACCCGGCACACATCGCAACACAACTGCTCAGACCCGTTCTCCGTACGGCTTCACCAGACATCATGCCGGAACGCGACGAATCGCTTGGCGGCAAGACTTTGTCTGGTGGGTGGTAACTTATGCCGGCGGCTGATGATGTTGCCTACCATCGAGAGAAAGTTTCAACAGTATGTGTGTTGAAACTTGGTACATTTACTTTTTTCTTGTGTTGTGTACATTTCTGTAACTATTTTTAGTAAATAAACTTATTATTGTTATTATAGCTCTTATAGTTTCGGACAAAAATGCCTGTGACATACGGACGGACAGACGGACAGACAGACATGACGAATCTATAAGGGTTTCGTTTTTTGCCATTTGGCTACGGAACCCTAAAAATGAAGACGACACAGTGCGTTGAAAACTCGTGTAACGTCACTGCACGCTACACTTTTTAGCGAGCAGTGACGTGACCAGCCACCACTCCTCATCTTTGATGTCAATTTTTATTGATTTGATAAAACAAAATATACGTATCCAATATTTTTCTATAATCTGAATGATGGACTAAATAGAATCATATGTTTTTTTACTCAGGAAACATCCCTATTATCTCACTGTAGAAGTGAACGAACGGTAAGCAGTAAAGTACATTAAAAACAAAAAGCACATTTTTTCATAATTAAAATCAGAAATCACCGCCCCTTCTGGCGAGAATTTCCGGTCGGCTCCAGGCGGAAAAAGCCCACGCTACGCCACGTTATCTATGCGTTAATATTTATTTAATTATTTTATACATCTTTCTTAGGTAGGTACTTATTAATACCATATCGATCATGCCCCGCGGTTTCACCTGTTAAATATTGGGATTAAAGTAGCCTGTATGTTCTATATGTAATCCCAATTTCATCCAAATCCGTTTAGTAGTTTTTGCATGAAAGAGTAACAAATATTCATTGATTCACAGGTACTTACAAACCTTTGCATTAATATATATTATTAGTAGGATATTGAATCTGACATGGTTTGTCTCTGCAACGCCCAAAAGATAACTAATAATAAAAGCCTCAGGCATTAAGGCCGCTGCCTCGAATTTTGCGGGCAGCGGGGCGGCGGCGGCAGCGGCGCGGGAGCCGGGCGGGCATCGAAGACCCGTTCTCGAAACTAACGGGCAGATCGCGCGTCACTATAGCCGCGTAGTGTTGTGTTCACGATTGTGTCGAGGAGATATTTGTTTATATTCGCGAAAGAAATGTCTCAACAATGGCGGTACCATATTTTTGATTCAAATTTATTCCTAACGCGCGATCACCGCTCGCTGCCCGCTCGCTTCCCGCAAGATTTGAGCGCGAGAAGTACACCGCTCGCTGCCCGCCACCGCCCTGCTGCCGCACCGCTGTTTTCGAGAACCGGTCCGTTTGATTGTACGTATAAGATCCTGCCGCTCACTCGCCGCCGCGGCTGCCGCCCCGCTGCCCGCAAGATTCGAGGCAGCGGCCTAAGTGGTGGGACGTATCTCGTACTGCTCCCGCACTTGCAGCGAGTGCTTTTGTTTGAATAATCATAATCGCCCGACCAACTAATCATCTTTATTTTTTCAGTCATAATAATAATATCACATATATAGGGTATTATTATTCATTAATTTGTAGTTTATTTAGTACTAGTTTACCGACCGCGGATAGCCCTCGTGGAATTCGGTTATACCGCGCTTTTTAGATTCCCCTCGGGTATATCAAATTTTTCCAGGATAAAAAGTACCCTATTGTTTATTCCGGACTTCTAACTTTACGTCTGAAAAATTTTAAAGCAATGGGTTTAGTAGTTACGGCATGAAAGCGGAAGAAACAAACTCACTTAATTTTGCGATTTATAAAAATATCTTTAGTTACCTTATTTAAATAAAAGGTCCGAAACGTGAAAAAAGAAAATACCATTGTTATCTGATTCGTTTAACTTGTTAATTAAAATTTAAGGAAAATTGGCCAGTTCTCGGAATCTCAAAAAATGACGGCTGTTATTTTTGACGACTTTAGCGACCTAAAATTTTAAAACGAAGGAACTTCTTTTCTTTATTTCTCAGTATTCTTCATTTGCTGAAATTGAAAATGTTGCTATCCCAATTTACTCCTCTAAGCATGTTAAAATCAAAGGTGCGGTAAGGTTACAGATTTCAAAGGCACGACTTTTGTAAACATTCCTATAAACAACAACAATCAACATGAACCTATAATAAACAAATCTAACCAACTTCACAATCGATTGCTGGTTCGCTGTAATAACAACATTCAGAGTGCGCTTAAAACTTTCGATGAACTTCGATGTACAGTTATCTAGCCTGCAACATCGTGTTATTCGCCATCGAACGAAATCGCTTTAGGGTTGTTTGTGGATGATTTGTAAGCAATACCGGTACGGTCGTCTTACTGTTGTATACTGGTATACTTCGGTAACAGTATGCCTAACTATATCTAAGCAACCATAAATCCTCGTGAATAATAATAATAATCCCGATTTCGGTAACAGTGGCTTATGTCAATGAAGGTTACCCAAGTTCACCGGAGATATTATAATGCACAGGAGCACTACTACTTCGACCACAGAGTCATGAAGAAGTTTATACCGATGCTTGAAAGGCAATCATATCTAAGCGACAACAATTCGTAAATTTAGTTATAAACACCAAACGACGCAGAAAAATCTGGCGGATCGAATAGTGTATATAACTCAATTCACGAATTTTTGTCGCATAGATATGATTGCCTTTCAAGCGTCGATATAGAAAACACAAACAGCGGGTCACGCGCCTACAAGCAGAGAAACATGCGCACACGTGCGGGGGTGCGCGATGAGATAAAGGTAGTGTATAACGAGATTCGCAGTGCCGTGCGTGATTTTGGATGCACTTGACGTGCGTTTGTAGCACATGCACTATCTCCATAGCGAAAGGCTTCGTATGAAACGAGTCAGAGCCGTCAACAAAACGCAACTAAGGTAGTAAGTGGCTAAAAAAACCCTCACGATGATGCAGATCTGCACTCCCGAAAGTACGCGCTTATGTGCGGTGACGCACTACGTGTATCGTGATGCGTGATAGTGTGAACGAGTCCAGAGCGATGGTAGGGCTATCCCGCTTCTACAGTTCTTCGGCCAAATTTGCGGAAGCCGCGCCGACTTTTTCCACCCTACCATATGCAAGCGGTGTGCGTCTTTGGTGCGCAGTATACGGGGTACCTCGAGTCTTATAATTCGATGAAGCCGGCTGCACCCACGAAAAAACATGATTCATGCGGCTTTACACCATTCCATTTAAGGCTTGAAATGCAAGCGAGAGCGCAGAACGAGGGACAAAGAGGCACAATCTGCCTTCGGGTTCGGCAGCGTTCTACATCTTTCTTCTACTTGGGTGAACAAGTATGCAGTGCAGTGTAAAGTGAATAGGGTGTCAATTGTTAATAACTACTATAATTGAGGCGATAAAGGTTTGAAAAATGCAACAACCAATGTCAATCATCGCCAACCATCGCCAGTGAACCAACTTTACAGACAACCGATTTTTTTCTATTAAAATTCCTTTACATTCCTACAAAGGCCAAAAAAAAAAAAACCGGTACCAACATAAGTCTGTTACCCAGACCACGGTCAAAGCCTTGTCCTTTTCCGTTTCAAATCACAACGCTTACATTGTGACACAGAGTGTTCAAACAACTAACATGTTGTATTTGCTCGAGCACCCGTCAGCTGACATACTAATGGCTCGTATCGGATGTGGGGAGATGGGGATGGGCTGTAGGTTTTACGTGTTTGTAGAGGTATGAATGTAGGTTTATACATTTTGGGGAAATCGGTCAATGGTACCTTAAAACTAAAATGAAATTACCCATTTCATTTTAGTTTTAAGTTACCATTGAAATGTAAAGAGAAACCTGGGAATTTGTGCAAAGTGATGAATGATGAATGGAATTGACTGATGGATAATAGTCTATTTCTCTCACAGAGAAGAGGCCTGAATCCTAGAAGTGGGACCTTTAGCCTGCCTACACTATTTGTTTCTCCTTCCCAAATTGGTCCAAATGTTGTCTGTGAAAGATCCTCTTACTAATAATACCGCCCTCAGTGTTACCTTTTGTAAAATCTTTACATTTATGTTCTAAAATTTATACGGCGTACATAACAAGGAGAATTTTATTCTATTATATTCTATTTTAACAGGTTTAATTAATTTATTTATAAAAACTTTGTTATACATCACAAATATACGTAACATAAAAATACATTTTGTTTTTATAATTATAAACTAGTGCTTGACACAATCCGGCCTGATTGTAAGCAGTGATGCAATCGCGCAATTACCATCAAGGTAAAGCGCGGGGACTCTAGTGCCGAGGAATTTGAAAAATAGGTATTTGAAGAAACTATTGCCGTCGCGCTGCTTCCAACCTCTCCCGGTAAAGTGCGAAAAGGACAGTTGCAGCTCAGGCTGATTTTACCTACAAAAACGTTGACCAAAAGACGTTTCGGATTTCGCTGTTTTCTTTTTCAAAACAAGACAGATCTCAATTATTTTTTCATCAAAATTTAGAGAAAAAGTGTAACTATTTATATATTATAAGATTTTGGCAAAACTTCGATATTTTCCATGTAGCGACTGCCGTCTGACCTCCACAACCCGAAGGCGATATCGAAGCATTGCAGGTAGACCAACTGTTGAATTTTTTAGGGCTCCAACAACCCGTAATGACTGCCATTAGATGTTCGTATTGCAACCGGGACCAACGGCTTAACATGCTTTCCGAGGCACGACCAAACCAGTGCAAATATTCATATCCACGCCTACTTGCGCAGCGGCCGCGTTCGCTACCACCACGCCACGGAAGCTGTCACTTAAGAGACTATTCACTCAAAAAAACTGAATGAATAGGATCCTTCCTATTCATTCAGTTTGTTGGGTTTAACCCCTAGCTCAACTGCCGTCTCGGAAGACGGGGGTTAAACCCAACAACACGATCAACGATGCTGCGGCAGAGGGAGATTGATCTGGCGACTCTCCACGACCAAACTCCCGACTCAACAACATTTGGCGCAACGTACCCGGCACACATTGAAACACAACTGCTCAGACCCGTCCACCGTACGACTTCATCGGACAATTTGCCGGTAAACGACGAATCGCTTGGTGGCAAGAGTTTGTCTGGTGGGTGGTAACTTCTGCCGTAACGTGTCACCATTGGAAACGTTAGAGGGTGACTTAGATGCTGACACATAGATCTCTGCCTACACAGTCTGATTACAGACGTAATTTTATATTGTGTTATTTGTGGCGTTGAACGAAGAGACGGAATTAACGTAAATACTGTAATTTTAGTAGCAATTCTGCTTGTTCAGAAATGTTATGTAATTCAGTTATCACATTTGATGTTCTGAGTAGCCTCTGGGCTGTCTACCTACAAAGCTTATATTATATAAGTAATTATTGCTTGTTATCATTATCCTGTTTTGTTGGCCAATTGTAATTGTGAATGCTTTGCTTAGAGTTACATCGCTGGGCCGGTTGGAGTACCTAATATTACGATTTTTTATTTGGAATTTCTTAGTACCTGTATATATGTAGGCACGTTTAATCGTATACAATTTGCTTAGTAGAAATCCGATGGAAACCGGCTGTTTACAGAAAACAGGTGAGTTGTTTTGTTGTGATAATTTATATAAATTAATATAGTCATGGTGGCCTAGTGATTAAAACAACAGCTTCTCAAGTATGCATACTCATACTTGAGAAGCTGTTGTTTTGATTTCAGGTCCGGCAAGTACCAATGTAACTTTTCTAAGTTATATGTACTTTGTAAGTATATCTTGGATACCAATGACTGATTATATTGTGAAGGAAAACATCTTGAGGAAACCTGGACTTTAAGTCTAAAATCACCAACCCGCATTGAGCAAGCGTGGTGATTACGCTGACTCCTTCTCTGTATGAGAGGAGACCTGTGCCCAGCAGTGGGATGATAAAAAAGTTAATGATGAATAATAGCAACGGCACCATACCACCAGTATCTTTACTACCGTATTATAAGCGCACGGGCAACTTACAACAGGAATCAGTGCTACAAACTCTGGTTTGTAGCACTGATTCCTGTTGTAAGTTGCCCGTGCGCTTGTAATACGGTGGCTAGCAGTAAGCCCATAAATGGAAAGCAACATAGTATATCGTAAACTCACAGCTACACAGACAGCTTGACCCGGAACAACTACCTGTAGGCAGAAAAAATAATGTACCAGTGCAGGAATCGATTCCGCGATACGCGACGCAGCAGTAGATTGCTTCTCCACTGCGCCAAATCGTCCAGTTCACTCTCATTTTACTTTCATCTTAGCGCGTCCATGACAATAGTAATAGCTGACTCCAAACTTTTACAATTGTGATTTATTTGCCGAAAATGTAAGTTTATGGAAAAGTGATTTTAACTCGTACATAATTAAATTCAGTTTACGCCGCAACTTCACACATTTTTAATACTTTTTTCAGTAGCGCTAGTTGCCCTGAAAATCATCACATACAGCCTTATTTTTTGTAGGTATATGCGAAACCTGAAACATGTGTCCAATATATTTAACTAAAGAATCTATGTACAAAATTTCAAAAAGATATCATGAAAAACCACAAAGTTATGGGCTTGTTATATTACCTGGTTGTCCCAACAAAAATATGGTCAACGCACCACTCGCCCGCCTGCGCCTGAAGGGGCGCGGCACGGATGGCGGTGCGTTAATCTGTGTCACGCCCCTTGTAGGTACTATGATCTCAGCCGTGTGATCCATCAGCTGTGTTGCGCTCTCGCTAACCACACTGCAACAATTTCCAAACGTATTTGGGAAAAAATATAACATGATGTAAAAATGATTCGAATTGATTCAGTTGCTTATCCTAAAAAAAAATGTATTCAGGTTTCGTTTAAAGAAAAAATAACATTGCATATTTATTTCTATTGTATAGAACCCTTTTTCTAACCTGATACGCACTCAAACTTGACAAACCAGATATGAAAATGAACAGAATTTATCAGACATTCTGCCTCGCGTAGTATTATTGATGAATATCATTAATATTTCAAAAAAATACTTTATTAAATGGCCCCGCTCTGAGAGCGGGCGCAGACCTCTCGTCGACTTAATTTTCCTTATAAAATTGATATTTGCTTGACTTTAAATAGGGTGGGGGTGTTAAGCACTGCGTAATTAGTGTAATTAAGGACATTCGGCCGGTGGAAGTTGTCTAGAGTGGACGTGTGTCAGTAGCCTCAAGTACAATTTATGTGATTGATTGTAATTCGTAATAACTAATTCCTTGTTACTCTTAAGGTGATCTTACGTGTTAGTGACTCTCACTAGGCGGTCCAAGAAGAGGATGCAAATATTTGTGCAAGTGCCTCCTTAATTGACATACTAAAAGTGATTGCGACTCGTTAGATTCGAACCAGCGACGCCCCGTTTTGGGACCCCGCTTGCTTGGGCGACTCGCTATCGCGCTCGTAGCAGAAGTCTTCGAAATAGTGGTGGGGTAGTCGCGGCTGACGGTAGTGCTACGTCTACATGCGCTACGAGCCTACGAATTGCTACGAACATTGTATCGGCTACGCTCACGTTCGATTAATGTACCTGCGTGTGTTGAACCAAGCAAGTTTGTTTACATACATCGAGAATTGTAATAACGTTGATAAACAATACACCTACCTACATTAAGATAAAATATCTGAGTGTCTTCTATTACCATCAGAAATATTACTCTTAAATCGAATGCCTCCAAAGAAAATGGATTGTAATTCATTAAGTACAGACCACACTCAATCAGAACCCGACATGAACAACGCAGTAATGATGGGCGACTACGTAAATAAAAAAAGAAATAAGCGTTTACGTAAAGGAGATTCGCCGGGTAGTGGGTCTGCCTTGGTTTCACTTGACTATGAGCAAGATCAAAATGTTGCAAAATATTTAACAGAACAGACTGCATTAATGAACAAACTTTTGGCTGATATTAGGAAAATTAAGTCCCAAAATTCCGAAATAGAAACGTCCAACGTTGAAATTCTAAAGTCAAATGAAAGGATGGTGGAATCAATGTCGTTTATAAACAAGCAATTTGAAGATATGTAAAAGGAAGTTCAGAATTTAAGAAAAGAACGCCTACAGCAAAAACAGCACATAAAAATTTTGGAAAAAAAAAATACTCGATTACACAAGTCACGATCGTCTGGAATAAAGATTCGTAATATCCCGCTGAAAAACAGTGAAACTTGACTCGTTGCGAGTTCGTGGCGTCAATACGCGCGCCTGCTACGGCCTCGACGTAAAATGGCTCATTTGGGCCTTTTGCGCCTATCCGTTGCGCGACGTCAGCGGCAAGAAGGGTTATTGTCGACCCATCGTCCAACAAAGCAAATGTATCTACTTTACCGTTTGGTCCCGATAGTGTTACGGGTACTACTTTCAGCAAGACTTGATTGTACGCGCGCGGCGTGCTCGTGTTGTTGATGACGGCGTGTGGCGCGCTGTCACCGCTTGGCGCCGTATCGTTGCGCGACGCTACGTGCTCGGTTGCTGTCACACGAAGACGCTCTTCCGAGTCGCTTGCAGCGCGCGCTCCCTGCCCGCTGTCGCTGTGCAGTAGCCTGTGATGATAATACTCGCAGCCTTGCACTTCACACTGCTTGCCTTGGCATCTATGCTTCCATGTTCGTCGGTTTAGACATCTGAAACATAATTCATTTTTACGTGCAGTTTCCCATCTATCATTTATCGACATTTTCTTAAAGTTAGAACCGATAGTCACTCTACTACAGTTACCGTTGCAAATCATGCAAGGTGTTTTATCGGTCCCTATTTTAAATGTCTTATGAGCCGGTCGTCGTGGAAGGTCTCGTTTATGTTCCACTTCTACTGTGGCGTGACACGCATTGAGATCGGCCTCTCTATCGAGAAATCGTCCCAATACTACTAGGCCAAGCTCTGTGTCACCTGCAGCCATCTCATAATCGTACCACCGGCTCCTTAACGTAACTGACAACTTTTCTGAAATTGCAGAAATCATCTCCGGACTATATAAATATTCTGATCTTTTCAGAGCTTGTACCGCGGCAACGGCGTTTGTGACCTTTGATGCAAACACACATATATATGTAGGGTTATCTGATACCCTATGTAACTGACGTACTTTATTTAATTCTTAAGTTATTAATGCGTTGGGTCGTCCAAATCGAGATTCCAACCTTTGCATAATTTGAACGGCCGAGGATCCTAGGAATAGGCATTTAACTGCCTCGAACGCGGGCCCTCTCAGGGACCTGAGACGGGCCAAATTTCCCGCCTCTGTGTGAGTCGGCGCGGACTCATTATACGCTGCTTTAAAATGCAGCCATTCGCCTGGGAGGCCACTATAAATAGGTAAATCAAATTCATACCTGCTGGCAGCGGGTTTGCCCCGCGCTACCTCTAACAATGCCTGAGTTAGTCCTTGCAGCAGGCTCCCTTCATCGCTACGTTGCCGCAGTGGCGACGGCGCCGTGTCGTCTGCCGTCGTCCTCCGTGAGTCGTCGTGTCGCGGCTGAGTGGGTGAATCCCTGTGAGGCGACACGAGTTGTGACTGTGGTGGACTGATGTGGCCGCCGTGTTCACTGAGTCTGTCTGCGGCTTCCGTCTGACGTTTCGATGTCCCAGCAGAGCTCTCCTCTAGCAGTTCTTCGTCTGCCGATTCTGCTTCCAACCTAGCGGCAGCGAGTTCCAATCTCGCTCGGGCCAACGACTTCCTGTCGGCGTTCGTCTCGCCACGTGGTTGTCTGTGTGGGGGTGTGGTCGCCACAGGGCTGTGAGGCTGGGTCTCGTCCGACTTTGTGACGAAATAGTTGGGCGGGTCTGCTGGTCGCACCGCTGTCGCCAATTCTGTGGAGTCCCCATTCGTGGCTCCTATGACGGCTTCTTGCATACCGCGTGTTTTCACCATGTCGACGGCACCACATACACCACTACCACTTTCTGTGTAAAACTATATCGAAGCCCCACCTAACCGAATCCGATTATCGAAGGAAGAATACTGGAGCATCCGGCTCGAAGGACCAATGTTGAGGACAGCGGACTTCCCTTATTATAAAATGAGAATAAATACTGAATAGTAATGAAAAACAGGCGGATACTACTACCAGATTTATTATCGGTTTTTTTTACAGGTTTAAAAGTATACAATCCTTGGATTCGGGCAAGTATAGCCACGGTGCAGTCTTACAATCTAAAACACGGTTACATTTTACGAGACTAACACTAACACACCCGCACCCTCGGCGTCTCGAAAGCAGAAAGGGACCGTTACCACAGTATGAGGACGGAAGAGACCGATATTTTAACTCAACTTCCGGGTCTGAGAGTTTCTAGAACATTCGAAACGTGTCTACCTTACCGCCTCTAGTGCCGAGAGGCGGTCAACTACAATTTTCATTGACAAATAATCGTGATTCATTCATAAAAGCAGCGCCCCTGGCATTCAAAGGCGGTACTACAGTTCTCAAGCTCGACACTATAACCGTTTTCATTCATAATACAGCGCCTCTGGTGTCGAAAGGTGAGCACTTACTAATATTATGCGTAAACTCGTTTATTGATGCTATCACCTCCCTTCGACAACAGAGGTCGCTAGTTGCCTATATCAGCCACAGTATATATCAGTCACAATAAATAACCTAGATACCGACTGCAGCGCCATCTGCCGGGCTGATTTGAGAATCTAAACCATCCAGGGCGTCACCCAAACGCAAACAAAAAAAATCATTCAAATCAGTCCAGCCGTTTAGATGCAGTAGGTATAGATAAATAACCTAGATACCAACTGCAGCGCCATCTGCCGGACTAATTTGTAAATGTAAATATTCCAGCCCCTCACTTGAACGTATAAACAAAAATTCATTCAAATCAGTTTAGCCGTATAGAATAAATAACCTAGACACCGACTGCAGCGCCATCTGCCGGGCTAATTTGTGAATCTAAACCATCCAGGGTGTCACCTAAACGCATAAAAAAATTTCATTCAAATCGGACCAGCGGTTTAAGAGGAGTTCAATGACATACACACGTACAGCAGAATTATATATATAAAGATAAACTAAAATTAAATACAAAAATTATACAAGTCCTTTTTTTCTTTTTTTCGTTCAGAGGGGAAATCATCAAATGACTTCTTTCGCTCTGGGCGGAGCGGAAGGGCGTGTCAGACTTCTACTGACTAAAACCCACCCGTGTTTCTTCATTTGCCTGTGCGACGGACAGAGCCACGGTTTCTTGTTTAACCAACCCGTAATCTTGACCCAGGAGGCATCGGTCTTCGTGGACCCCATCACGATGTGCTGACGTCTCTTTGAGGCGCGTGAAACACGACGCGCCGTCGACTCGGGCCTGGTCCTTACCGGGCGGCGAGCTGCCCACTGCTCACCGCCCGCAGGCCCGCGCCTACGGTGGCTGGGAGTTCGGTGTCGTCTCCCGACAAGGGCGTCTTCTGCGGCGGCTAGTGGCGTGAGGGCGCTGGGATTCCTGCTGCTTCACGCGCTCCCCCTGCTCCTTTGCCAGCATCACTGCTTCGCAGAAGGAGGTGACAGCCTGCGATGCACTCTCGCTCCGGACCATGATCTGGACCAGGGTCGGACGCGAGAGATCGCCGGCGAAACCATACAAGACCTTAATTAAAAAAGCTACGGCTCATGCACTTTCTAGACGAGGAGACACCCATCATGAAAGGATCAAATTGTCATTAGAGTATCTATTTGCACGTACTGTAAATGAATATTGCCTGTTATTCCTTGAGGTCAAAGGGACATGCAACGATGCGTTCCATCTCTTTGACATTCTGGGCATGTTGCAATACAATTTGGATAGAATATCGGCGCTAATAATCATCATCAAACTTTTTATCGTCCCACTGTTTGGCACAGGCCTCCTTTCATATTGAGAAGGATTGAGCGTAATCACCACGCTTGCTCAATGTGGGTTGGCTATTTCAGACTTAAAGTCCAAGTTTCCTCAAAATGTTTTCCTTCACATTGTAATCAGTCATTGGTATCCAAGATATACTTAGTACATATAACTTAGAAAAGTTACATTAGTACTTTGTCCACTGCTGGACATAGGCCTCCCACAAGGCTTTCTCCGATGACTGGTCTTGTTCTGCCGGCATCCATCGGCTTTCCGCGAACTTCACCAGACCATCGGTCCACCTTATTGGGGGCCTCCCTTGGCTGCGTCTTCCGGTACGTGGCCGCCACTCAAGAACCACTGCCCCACCGGTTATTGGTTCTACGAGCAATATGCCCCGCCGCCCATTGCCACTTATTTTAATCGACTCGAAAAGCTATGTCTGTTATTTTGGTTCTTCTGCGGATCTCCTCATTTCTAATTCGATCGCGCAGAGAAACTCCGGGCATAGCTCTTTCCCCTTTGTGTGACTCTATACAATGTAAGCATTGTTAAATGTACAGTGCTAAGTGTACTCACCCACAGTCTTCATTGCATACAACCTCATGCACACTCTGGACGAGGAGTAGGTAATGGTTTTTTTTTATAAATTATTAGCCAGCGCTTGACCACAATCCCGCCTGATGGTAACCAGTGATGCGATCGTTAATCGTAAAGCGCGCTTGTTAATTAAGAGCCAATTCCCTCTAACCTTGAAGACACTCAAATCGTAGGGTGGAAACTCGCCGGATGACGGGTCGTTCGATGCTGGAACGGAGATGGGGGAACTAAATCATGCATTTCACTTGCACACTCACCAGAACGCATCATAAAGCAGACCGAAAGACTGGCTACTCTACACCTGTATTTCCAGGCTTTGGAGACCGTTTCGAGTTAAGTCTACGTCGCCAATCAGCCTCTTCACACGCCTCTCCACTGAATCCAAAGTAGCTAGGTGACATTTCGCAGCACCAGCCCAAATGTGGCTGCAGTACTCCACAGAACGCCTAACGGGTTTGCGAATATAATAAACAGATAAGTGATGTACCTACTAAAGTAGTATTCGACTGTATATTTTGTACTCAATTTAATTAGTTTTAAATTTTGCCCTCCTACGAACGTTATGAATGGTTTTTTGAATATACCTTTTTTAGTCCGAAATATATTAAAAGTAGAGTTCTTTTATTAAAATTTTTTTAGCATCTTAACAATGAATACACTATATATACAATGAGTACACTGAATAACAATGTGTGCCTAGTCCGTAAAAAATCAAATTTCGTGTTCATTTTCATTGTCCGTGTTTTTATTGAAAATAACATTCAAGCAGTTTAACCCAATAGAAATGGAAATTTCACTGAATTACATTTGACGTTAATAACCGATTTGCTTTCTTGGAACGGTTCACAAACAAGATTTGACTACGAAATTTTTATAGAAAATGGCTTCCCAACAAAATAATATGGTCTCTAACTCGCATTTTTCAGTTAATGACAGTTTTTCTTCAGCAGCCTGTAGCACAAGTTTAAACCTTAGTGATTTATGCTTGCTATTTAATAAGATAATACTCTTCTATTTCTTTAAATGATAAATAAATTACAACAAATATTTTTCCAACTACTAAAACACAGCAAACACATTCTTTCGATGAGAGAAAGTTGCCATAATCTACCACGTAGGTTTATTGTGGGTTGGTAGAATTTACATGAATGTCTGCGAATGTTTGGTTTAAGAATATGTGTGTTAGCGCGCAATGTTTTTTATTATTTAGTTAATTATTTGCTTTGAGAACAGTAGCCATGTCTGTAAAAGGTTGTCTGCAAAAGATCGCTCTTAGCAATAAGACCATCCATTGTGTCACCTTTGTAAAATTTTCAAAAAGGTCATCATCATCTCAGCTTTTATACTGGTTGCATCCGCGGCTTTCGCGTTGGAGCCCGGGGTCCGCTTTTCTGCACATTCTCCTCCATTTCGGACGATCTTTAGCATCCTGTGGTAAGAGCTTGTTGGCACGCATGTCATCTCTTACAACGTCAAGTCAGAACTTCTTTGGTCTACCCCGCTTGTTCCGGCCCGGCGGAGGCGCCATGGCAAGACATTTTTTTTTTTATAAGTTATAAACTAGCACTTGACCGCAATCCCGCCTGATGGTAAGCAGTGGTGCGGCATGTTACCCACGTAACATGCCGCATGTAAAATGTTCAAAAAGGTATATATGCGTATTATCTCGACAGACTCCGTGGCATAGCGCTAGAGAACGCGGCCGCTGCGCAAGGGGGCGCATGTTCGATCCCCGCCCAGTGGAAACATTTGTATGCATAAATATGAATATTTGCACTATTCTGGTCGTGTCTCGGAAAGCACA
This sequence comes from Sesamia nonagrioides, assembly GCA_017933935.1. Taxonomy (NCBI): domain Eukaryota; kingdom Metazoa; phylum Arthropoda; class Insecta; order Lepidoptera; family Noctuidae; genus Sesamia; species Sesamia nonagrioides. The sequence continues at coordinate 5,377,794 of JADWQK010000188.1, forward strand.
TTAATCCGTTGGTCTCGGTTGCCATACGAACATCTAGTGGCAGTCGTTACGAGTTGTTGGAGCCATCAAAAGCCAAACAATTGGTCTAACTGCAATGCTTCGATATCGCCTTCGGCTAGTGGAGGTCGGACGGCAGTCGCTTCACGGAAAATATCGAAGTTCAGCCAAAATTAGCAGTTACACTGGTAAAGTGGGACCCCGGACTCCAAAGCTAAAAAAGCTTCGGATACCACTGGGATTAACGCTGAGATAATGGAATTAAGAGTATTCTATTCTAGCGATGAATTTATTTACAAAAGTTACGCCTGCTTCGAGAAGGGTCTACCGGAGCATTTAGGCCAAAAAAATATCAGCCACTGAGTGATAATGCCGCTATGAGATGCTTAGCTTTTTGTTTGCTGCGCTTTGTTTACTCCGTATTTGTAGTGAAAGCCAGGACACTGGCCACTGACATTTGGCCTTTAAAACACACTAGCGATTTACGAGTGTCTTTAGTGACGTAGCGAGCACGACATGTGTGCGCAATGGGTTAGTTGTGTTTAACAACCAAGAAAGTCTAGTGTGAGTGTTTATGAGAGAGCGAGAAAACGGGTGTATAAATAGGAACGCGTTAGAAAGAACCACCAGACAAAGTCTTGCCGCCAAGCGATTCGACGTGTTCCGGCAGGATGTCTGGTGAAGCAGTACGGAGGACGGGTCTGAGCAGTTGTGTTGCGATGTATGGCGGGTACGATGCGCCAAATGTTGTTGTGTCGAGAGTTTGGTCGTGGAGAGTCTCCAGATCAACCTCCCTCTGGCGCAGTATCGTTTGGTCGTGTTAGTCTTGAGTTTAACATTGCATCACCTCGCTTAACTGCCGTCATCCTTCCTATTCCTAAGTTTTTTAAGTGAATAGGCTTAATAAACTAGTGCGCTTTACCATCAACGATTGCATCACTGTTTACCATTAGGCGGGATCGCAGTCAAGCACTAGTTTATAATTATTAAAAAAAACTTATATATTGCAACTCCTACAGGAAAATCACAAACTACACTAAATGCAGTCAAAAATTAAAATGATAATAAAAATCTAAGGTAATTTATTCCAAAGAGGCTGAGAAACATCATTTTTCGAGCATTGAAATTGCATATCATAGTCCACCAAAACGCCCGCCCTTTACCAGTTCCTAGTGTACTCATAAACAATATTAACATTACAAAATAAGGAACATCAAATTACACTATTTGCCTTAGGTCAATTAGACAGTATACCAATAAATAGAATCTATGTTCAAGAAACAAAAAAAAAAAAAACTATTAAAGAAAACAAAATTTTTCACACCTTCGCGTGACAGCTTATACAGGATGTATCTGACATCGTAACGCAAACTTCGCGAAAAGGCTAGACCGCATGCCAGTAATAAAATTATGATAGTCATTTATGTCGTTAATGAACGGTTACAGAATACACAGTGTTTAAAAAAAAGTGTCGGCTCGGCTTTTGAACGTTGCAAGCGTGCCGCCGTGCGAGTTTGTAGGTATAAAGTTGATCCCTGATGTGAACTCTATTAAATCAGCTGATAAGATCGTTTTTGGGGTTTTGTTTTCATTGCGCTTTTTATGTAATAAGCGAATAATTTAATTTTGACTTTAAAATCTTATTGGGTTATAAAAGTATAGCAATTGTGAATGGTCTGAAGTGAAAAAGAACTACATTTATTTTTTTTTAATCATGAAAAAGCCGACGAAAAATTCCACCACTGGGGTTCAGAATCATGTACTGGATCCATGGTACTCGTTTGTGCGTCGATGTCAGATACACCCTTTATACTCGTAATATTTATACAATGCTAGGTAATGACAGCTATAACATAGCATAGTTCTTCCAGTCGCTGAAATTACGTGGCAGTGGGCGGGGCATATTGTTCGTAGAACCGATGGCCGATGGATACGGGCAACACAAGACCGGTCGGCGTGGAAAGCCTTGGGGGAGGCCTTTCTCCAGCAGTGGACCTCTATAGGCTGAAGAAGAAAGGTAATGATGACAGGACAAGATGAATAGTATCGACAGATCGGTGAAGATAAATAGTACCTAGCGACATATTTTTCCAGCAGAAGTTAAACCCACCAGACAAACAAAAAAAAGGAAGAAAAACATCTTGAGGAAACCTGGACTTTATAAGTCTGAAATCGCCAACCCGCATTGAGCAAGCGTGGTGATTACGCTCAATCCTTCTCTGAATGAGATGAGACCTGTCCCCAGCAGTGGGACGATAAAAAGGTTGATGATGAGACAAAGTCTTGCCGCCAAGCGATTCGTCGTATCCCGGTATGATTTCTGGTAACGCCGCGCGAAGGACCGGTCTGAGAGTTGCGTTGCGATGTGTGCCGGGTAGGATGCGCCAAATGTTGTCGTGGCGGGAGTTTGGTCGTGGAGGGTCTCCAAATCAATCTCCTTCTGGCGCAGCATCGTTGGTCGTGTTTTTGGGTTTAACATTGCATCAACTTATTCAACTGCCGTTTTCCTTCCTATTCACTCAAGCTAGTTTATTACTAGCTTTGCAATGAACGACTGCATCACTGCTTTCCATCAGGCGGGATTGTGGTAAAGCACTACTTTATAATTATAAAAAAGTGCTTACACGTAACTATGCCAGGAAACAAATTTGTAGTCAACATAAGGTTTTTATATTCTACAGGCTACTTTATACATACTTTCGGTTGGTAATAAATTTATTCATTGAACTTTTCAATGTAAAGTTAATTTTCATATTATAAATAATAAGCATTTGGCCAGGATTTTCTTAGCCAACCTAAATAACTAAGTATATCAAATACGTTTCATCGAATGACCTTCACCCGTCGGTGAAGGTCATCCTTTATTGTATTTTTTACTAATAAAGGAGACCCACCAGTGAAAGCATTAAAGACTGATGTTGAGTTTTAAAGTGTTTTAACGTCGTGTGGTCGTGGCTGTCTCGAGTGCGTCACCCAATCGCCTCGCTGGAAAACCCCTAGTAAATGGTCAGTGTGATAAGGTTAAAAGCGCTTCATGCATTTTGTGTGTTCAAGGTGCTTGACGTTGTTAATCCGGATTTACACGTAAACAGCCTATTATGTTCCCACTACTGAAACACAGGCCTCGTCTCTTTTTGGTGAGAGGGAGTAAGCCGTATCTACCACGTGGGCCCAGTGCAGGTTTGTAAATGTCATATGTGCTCAAAGTTTTTTTGGCTCTATTTATTTATTTATACTTTCGCACAAAGAAAATGTACAGAGGCGGATTTAATGCCTTAGGCATTCTCTACCAGTCAACCTCGGGTGGTGAAGAGACTAGATGGCTCTATGATATGGCGGTTTCCTCACAACGTTTTCCTTCAGCATTTTTATTACATAACAGTCAAATAAATATCTACGAGTATTCCGTGGTTTTAGTAGCAGTGCTGATGAAATGATTTGGGCAAAGTAAAGCGCCTGACGAGGTTCGAACCCACGACTTACAAGTTGAAAGTCGCATCCAATAGCACTAGGCTACTGCTGCTCTGATTTACACGTGCGTGAATGATGTGCTGACATTTCAAAGTTGAGGGAGATATTTCAACTGTTTTATTAGCTAGGTACTTGAAGTTTCATACTTACGTTATTACATAGGTATATTAATGTTTGTTAAGAGAGTAATGACTGACTTCTATGTATGATGCTTTCTGGAGGTACCAGGTGCGCCCCTCTTTATCACCGTTCTCTGTTTCAAATCAAAATTGTTTATTTCAAATTAACCAACACTTGGTGCTTTTGAATAGTCAATGTCGGTCAGTCCAAGAAAAGTGAAGCTAAATTGCACGTTCCAAAGCGTAGGTCTCCATGGAGAAGACCGTGCAAGAAACTCCATGGACACTCTTTTAAAATCATAATATGGATTACATGTCTTCGTTACATATTTCTGTTGATTCTGTCATGTGAGCACAATGTATGATTATAAAAAATAACGAAAAGATAGAAAATTAATCAAGCCCACTGGCAGCTAAGAGATGACCAGTCTCCACTGACGGCCCCCGTTCACGAGCATGATGCGCGTCAGCCCCACTTAGCTCAACCATTTTGAAGGGAACCAAATGACCCAACAACACGCGCCACCATCAGCAAGACATGTGAGTGAGCATGACAAACTCTCAACTGCCATGCTCGTAATGTCAAACAAGTTATATATATAAAAAAAAAACAAACCATAGTCCATAGTGCCTCACATTCACAAACTTGGAAAGTGCTTCCCGAAGAAGAAGTGGAAGTGGAAGAGTTTCCCGTGGGAATATCAGGATAACAGTATCCTATGTTAAAAGTTCTTGTAAATTCCTGGTTATAAACTGTGTGCCAAATTTCACTCAAATCCGTGCAGTAGCTTTTGCTTGATAGAGGAACAGATACCCATCATACTCACGAACATAATTTAAATACTGAAATATGGTTTATAGGTAACCAGAATTGATATCTTTCATCATCATCATCATCAACCTTTTATCGTCCCACTGCTGGGCACAGGCCTCCTCTCACACAGAGAAGGATTGAGCGTCATCACCACGCTTGCTCAATGCGGGTTGGCGATTTCAGACTTAAAAGTCCAGGTTTCCTCAAGATGTTTTGCTTCACCTTCAGTCATTGGTGTCCAAGATATACTTAGAAAGTACATATAACTTTAGAAAAGTTACATTGGTACTTGCCTGACCTGGAATCGAACCCGCGCACTCATACTTGAGAGGCTGGTGTTTTAACCATGAATAGATAATACACATAGATAATTACACACATTACACATTTTATACATATAGATAATTTATATCCGGATATTCTCACAGGCAACTTTGGATTCGGTGAAGAGGCATGCGAAAAGGCTAATTGGTGACCAAAATTTGCTTCAAAACTTATGAACATATGATGTAAAGTAGATTTGAGAGAGTTGAGGATGCATTTTGATAAGTGTGCGAGGGAAATGCATGACTTAACTCTCCCATCTCCTTTACATCATCGGACGACCCATCGTTCGGCGAGTATCCATCCTTATGTTGTTGACACTACTACGATCCGGAGGAAGTGTTTCGCTTCGCCTTCAATACCGCGTACATCGAGGGACTGGAACAATTTTCCAGCGGCGGTGCTTTTGTCTGCCTACAATTTAATTGTCATCAAGACTAGAGTGAATATGCTCCTGATAAACTAGCACGCTTTACCATCAATGATTGCATCACTGCTTACCATCAGGCGGGATTGCGGCCAAGCACTAGTTTATAATTGCACTCCTTTCTGTGAAAATGATCACACTCGACATTTTCGATATTTTGCGATGTATGGACTCCAAATAAGGTATATTTTATCATATCATAGACAGTGTCTTTGTAATGTCAAAATATACCTTATTTAAATAGTCCATACGTCACGAAAAATCGAAAATGTCGAGTTAGTGGGTTGGATCATTTTTGCAGAAAGCGATCTAATTATATAAAAAATAACAATATTAAAACCGATGTAGTAAAAACTACAAAATTTTAAATTATTGTAGTTGCCAATACTTACATATTTTAACGAAATTATTTTGCAGTGCGATTCGAGTAGTTCTCGGAAATGTTTTAAATCAAACACGACGAAAACGAACAGCAACAACAATGAAGCAGTTTTTTATTAGTTAAGGGTCGCGACACATCTGCGGAACGTACGGCGCCGAAAGCTCAGAGGCTGAAGTGTAAGTCGCAATATTCAGTTGTTATGACAAACCAAACGCTCAAAACGAGCAATCGGCGTGTGTTGTGTATTATGCGCGTGGCGGTAGCGAAGAGCGGCAACGTCTTCTGAGTAGAGGGCTCAGAAGACGTAGCCGCTCTTCGCTACCGCCACGCGCGCAATGCACAACAAACGCCGAACGTTCAGCTACGCCCGCCGAACTTTCGGTCGTGCAACACATCGCGTGATGTGTCGCTTGTTATGCAAAATACATTAAATGCGTTTTAGTTGAAAAAATTGCCCGAAGGAAGGTTAGGCCCTACGCCGACCGCGGCGTAATTACGACTGATGTGTCATAGAGTACTTAAAATACACTGCGAGCGTATTTAGCCGAACTAACGTTCCGCAGATGTGTCTCGACACTTCAAGTAGTTACTGGCGCCGATTCGATAGAAGATAACATTTTAGTTTAATTCTGTCAAATTAAGATACTCCATAGATAGGGTTGACGCAATTATAAACATGGCGATTAAAAATACGTCAATTTATGACAGGAACGAACTAATTTGACAGGTCAAAATTAAAATTTTATCTTCTGTCCTTTTCTTAATGAAATAGAAAGACAAAGATGCACAGTAATTAAATTTAATTGAGTTTGTGGGAATCGGGACCACTGTTCTAAAAGCTGAAGAGTTTGTTTGTTTGTTTGTGCGCGCTAATCTCAGGAACTACTGGTCCGATTTGAAAAATTATTTTTGCGTTGGATAGCCTGTTAATCCAGGAAGGCTTTAGGCTATATAACATCCCGCTATCACCAATAGGAGCAGAGGAGTAACAAAAAATGTTGCGAAAACGGGACTAACGCAGCCGTACATATTGCTAATACAATTTACAACGCGTGGAATTAGTCATGCTCAGCTCGAGCATGACTAATTCCACGCGAACGAAGTCGCTGGCGGCCGCTAGTTATAAAATAAAATCTCACGTTAGTTCCCGTTTTAACTTTTGTGTAAGTAGTTGTATTTCGAACTTTATTTAGATTAACTAAGCTGTCATTTTATATTAAGAACTGCATTTCTGTAACGGATAAATTTATAATTCAAAAAATACAGGGGTCGGCACTCGAAATGTTACCAATTCAAAATGCTGTAATTCTGTTAAACATGAGCATATTTATTTAAAAACTTCAGTATAGAAAAAAGACAATATACAATAAATAAAAAAGAAGCTATTGTTCGATATGGCCACCTTTAGCGCGGATAACAGCACCGAGTCTGACCGAGAAGGCTTCACACGCTGCACGAATGTGGTCTGCTGGTATTTTGTTCCATTCTCAGCGGAGCGTAATCTTTAAGGCGCCGACAGTCTCATATTTTTTTGTTGACACTTTGGCTTCTAGAATTGATCATATGGAAAAATCCGTTGGGTTTAACTCCGGGGAATATGGTGGCCTTTGTTGCGACGAAATGAAGCTCGGAACATTTTCTTGTAAAAAAAATTGGGTTTCACGAGCTTTGTGAGATGGTGCCGAGTCTTGTTGAAAGGTCCTATGATTTCTACCAAATTGCTTACGTGCCCAAGGTAACAAAGCATCGTTTAAAATCTTTTTACGCTAGATCTGCTGGTTTATCTTTACACCCTGGTCAATGAAAACGAGAGGTGAGCGTCCCATGGCAGTTACCGCCGCCCAAACCATCACAGATGCTGGTGCTTGATTCGCAAGGCAATTCGTTGGTCTAAATTGTAATTTGATTTACACTTTAACCATTCAAGATCATTTTGCTTGTTCACATATTGTTAAAATTTTTTCATCGGAAAATACCAAATTTTCAAGCAAGCTATCAACGTGCAAGTGCTTTAAGTTTTTAGCTTTTTCTAGACGAACTGTCTTTTGTGCAAGTGTCAGATCTTGCACTTTTTGTAATTTGTAGGGCTTCAGTTGAAGTTTATTTTTTAATATGCGCCCAATGCTCCGGGCAGATACATTAAGACTTTTCGCCAATTTAACTGCGCTTTGTCGTGGATTTCGCTCAATTCTAGCCTTTACCTTTCGAACCATTGCTGATGATGTTGCTGTTGTTGGATGTCCACCTCCATAGCGTTTTTTGATGCTACCCTTATCATTGTAACGCGTGATGGTCCGATACACAAATATTTTGTTCAAATGTAAATGTCCTAGCTCATTAACGATAGCTGCCTGTGATTTTCCAGCCAAATACAAAGCAATGACAGTGTTTCGTTTGACTTCCATCTGCAAAACTTTTTTTAACATCGACGAAAAATAGTAGGCTTTTGTTAGTTTATTAACAATACCATACACTAAGAAATGTGAAAAAATGGGCGCCATATTGTAAACAGTTTAGTTGCTATAGCAACGTAAAATTAGTAACACTTCGAGTGCCGAACCCTGTATTTAAGTGGTTTAAATCTGGTCTAAACAAAGCACTTGTTTTGTAATGAGGGGTTAAAATTGCTTGTTCAAATAAAGATGTTAATTTTAATCGACAAACAATGAAAACGTCAGTAATTATCTTTTCAGTTCCAAATCGAAAGCGAAACCGAATTGCTTAACAGAATACACTGATTGTAATTAAACAAATTAATTTTACGAAAGTCGGAATCCCCAATGTTTCATAAGATGTACATAATTAATTTTGCTTGTAACACTTGATACTAATTAAATTGTCAATTTACTGTCATTTCAATAGGTATATCGAAGCCGTGGGTAGCCTAGTGGTTAAAACATCTGCCTCTCAAGTATGAGTGCGCGGGTTAGATTCCAGGTCAGGCAAGTACCAATGCAACTTTTCTAAAGTTATGATCCAGTACATGTTGTGATAATATGTACTTTCGAAGTATATCTTGGACACCAATGACTGAAGGTGAAGGAAAACATCTTGAGGAAACCTGGACTTTAATTCTGAAATCTCTTCTATGTATGAGAGGAGACCTGTGGCCAGCAGTGGGACGATAAAAAGGTTGATGATGATGAAATTGCTATATTGAAGTTCAGGGGGGTTACTATGACGTGTTAAAATCATCCCGCAGGCTAATTGCGAAACGCACTATCAGTAGCAATTGGTTTCGGTTTGACAGTTCAAGAAGATTCATTGCGTTATTTACGTTGTTGGACAGACACACTTTTCTAATATATGGAGCAATGGATTAGTAATATGCTTCGAAATTATTTAAATTGTTAGTGATAGTGCGTTACGCAAATAAGACTTTCTGACAGCCTCCGTGGCGTAGCGGTAGCGGACGCGGCCGCTGCGTAAGGTGGTACGGGTTCGATCCCCGCACAGTGCAAGTATTTGTATGCATGAATATGAAAATTTGCACTGGTCTGGTCGTGCCTCGGAAAGCACGTTAAGCCGTTGGTCCCGGTTGCCATACGAACATCTAGTGGCAGTCGTTACGGGTTGTTGGAGCCCTCAAAAGTCCAACAATTGGTCTAACTGCAATGCTTCGATGTCGCCTTCGGGTTGTGGAGGTCAGACGGCAGTCGCTTCACGGAAAATGTCGAAGTTTAGCCATATCAGCAGTTGGACTGGTAAAAGCGGACCCCAGACTCCAAGGCTGTAAAGGCTTCGGATGCGACTGGGATTAACGCTGGGATGATGGTGAGTGTGCTACGCAAATAGGGTGATGGTTCCAGTGTCGGACAAGGGTGGAGCTATACAGGATGTATAGCGCTATCCCTCTTTTACAACGGTTTAATTTAAGGCATAGACATTTTATAAAATGGTATACCTTCACGTTTCTTGTGTTCTTGTTATACTAACTGTCATCATCAAAACCTTTTTTTTTATTGTCCCACTGCTAGGCATAGGTCTCCTCTCATACAGGGAAGGATTGAACGTTATTACCACGCTTGCTCAATGTGGGTTGGCCGTTTCAGACCTTAAGTCCAGGTTTCCTCAAGATGTTTTCCTTCACCTTGTAATCAGTCATTAGTATCCAAGATGTTGGTACTTAGAAAGTAGATTATAACTTAGAAAAGTTCCATTGCTACTTGCCTGACCTGGAATCAAACCCGCACACTCATACTTGAGAGGCTGGTGTTTTCGCCACTAGGCCACCACGACTAACTGTCAAATATCTATATTATTAACTTAGCTGTAAATTCTTAAGAAATAAAAATAAAAATAAGAGACAAATTGATAATAGTTTTTAACTTGCTTGTTGACATATTTAAGCATTGTTTTTCAAATTATTATTCCGTGTTTTGTAATACTAAGCACTTAGTTAAGTCTCAAAGTCAAAACCATACACAATTGTCAAAATTTGTCGATCGGAAAGCTGAAGCCAGTTGCTCATTCCAAGTAAATATCATTGGAGAAGACCGGACAAGATACTCCAAAGACATTATTTTAAATCAAGATATACAATATGTAAAGAAAACCCTGTCCGACCCATAAGGATAATAAAGGTTAGATAAACACTTGACCAAATATGATATAAAATTTTAAATAATCATCATAGTAACAATACTAATGAATTTTGAAATAATACTTTTTTCCCGGCAATTAATTCCAATTTCCCCGAAATTTGATAATTTTTAAAAAAGTGACAACACCGGTATTATTATAAGCGAATAGCGACACGGGACACGTCACAAGTGCCGCGTGCCCTGCCCCCCGCCGCCCGCGGAAGGGGTTACTAACCGCACATGTATTAAGTTACCTCTTTTTTCGAAATAATATTTATTATTTCGAAAAAAGGATTTTTTTTTAAAGTTTAGCCTGTCTTTGTATACATTAGTAGAATCAGTTATCGATACCTAACAATACCTTCACGGATCGGACAGGGTTTTCTTTACATAATGTATACAAAATCCTGAGTTAATACATATGTGGAAGTTCTTTTAACTGGACAAGCACCTGCGTTGCTGGAAAGTTTATGTCATTTTTTTCCCAGCTGCGGCACTAGGAATTGGGTAGTTGACTAAAAAAAACGAATTAGTCCGTAGGTCAGATTTCCAATAAAACTAGACACATTTTTTTCTATTTTACCCGACTGCCAGGAAGGGTTATGTTTTTTCTTATAAATAAAAAATGAAGACGATACAGTGAGTTGAAAACTCGTGTGACGCCACTCCTTGCTACACTTTCTAGCAACGAGTGACGTCACCAGCCACCACTCCTGATCATAGATGCCTTTTATATTTGTCAATTTTTATTGATTTGATAAAACAAAATATATACGTATCCAATATTTTTCTATAATCTGAATGAGGGACTGAATAGAATCATTTTTTTTTTCTTTTTAATAATTATAAATTAGTGCTTGACTGCAATCCCGCCTGATGGTAAGCAGTGATGCAATCGTTGAGTGTAAAGCGCACTAGTTTATTAAGCCTATTCACTTAAAAAACTTAGGAATAGGAAGGATGACGGCAGTTGAGCGAGGTGATGCAATGAAATCCAAGACCAACACGACCAAACGATGCTGCGCTAAAGGGAGATTGGTCTGGAGACTCTCCACGACCAAATTCCCGAGACAACAACATTTGGCGCATCGCAACACAACTGCTCAACAAAACAAACAAACAAACATCCCTGTTCGAAAGATAGTTTTATATAATTTTAACATTGAAATAGTGCTGATTCTGAACCTAGTTTGTATAAATCACTTTTGATTTCAATGAAATTAAGTTTAACTGGAAAGAGGAGCTAAACTGACTAGACTGACTGGAGGGTTTAACTGGAAGAGGGCTATGCTTGGGGTTTCACTGCGCGATCGAATCAGGAATGAGGAGATCCGCAGAAGAACGAGAGTAACCGACATAGCCCGAAGAATTGCAACAGTAAAGTGGCAGTGGGCTGGACACATTGCCCGTAGGACCGATGCCTGATGGGGCCGACGGGTTCTCGAGTGGTGACCACGCACCGGAAGACGTAGCGTGGGTAAGCCCCCGACAAGGTGGACCGACGACCTGGTGAAGGTCGCAGGAAACCGCTGGATGCGGGAGGCGCAGGACCGGTCGTCGTGGAGAACCTTGGGGGAGGCAGTGGACGTCTTTCGGCTGAAATGATAATGATGATGAAGTTTAACTGAATTTCATTGAAAACTATTATTTTGTATTAGTAATTGCTTCGCTAAGCTTGAGGTCCTCCATTGTGATTCAAATATCATAGTGACAACTTAGGTAAATGGATTGTGCTTTTTGATTCTACATAATATAATTTTATAAACTGGTTCTTGATCGCAATCCCGATGATGGTAAGCAGTGATGCAATCGTTGATGGTAAAGCGCCCCTAGTTTATTAAGAGCCTATTCCATCTACCCTCAAAGACAATTGTAATGTGGTGGGTATTGTAAAGAATTATCACTGTTTTTACGGAGAGATAATAATATAAAAAAACCGTGTCTGCGATAATGTTTTCTTCATTTTGAAAACATAAATCTAGGTTTGATTCACAGGTCAACAAAAATAGAGCCTTCTGTCGCTTAGGCCTGGACATTGGACTCAAAAATAACTATCAAAGTACATGTAAGCCTTTCGGGGAATTCGCCTGAGACAGTTATTCCCGCTTGATTACAATTTAAGTATCTTACAAGTTAGAATGATAAGGCTCGAATATAACAATACCTTCAGGGTCTTGATGGCGCTGCCACGTTTTTTTTTTGCGCATCCCTGGTGTGCAGAGTTGGGGATAGCTCCAACAATATCCTGAAAATGATCGCTAGCAGGCTTAATTGTTTATATATGAATCACTGCAATTCCATCTCTCACAGGATGAAATAAATTTAAATATAAAGTAAATTCATTAACATAGTTCTTAAGGTTTACTAACAATATGAGTCTTTGTTACTTGAATAAAGGTATTATTATTTCCTATATTATTTAATAAAGTAGTGCGGTTTGCCGTCAACGCTTGAATCACTGCTTACCATTAGCAGAGATAGCGGTCATGAACCACTCTAAAAAATATTTAAAAAAAATTCAAGTGTAATGTTTAATTACGGCAATTAAAAATATATTTAATATTTTTTTGAGAACTCTTTCTAACCACGGTTTTAATGAAGAGGTTTTTTTGATAATACTTTAGTTTTAGCGGCAGCTGTGTTAATTACTGACCCTTCTATTGTTTCATCCTCTTTATTTTAAATAATTAAACAAATATGGAAGTATCATCAGCGGGGAAATTGCGTAAAATAATAACAGTAGGAATAGCTTTACTTTTTTTTAGTTCTACAACATTCATTTCGGTATTTACTATGCTCAGCAGATAATTTTTTCGCACATATGGAGGAATGGATTAGTAATTTCCTTCAAAATAGTTCTGATTGTCATTGATTGTGAGTATACTGATAGTTACGGTTTGATTGGTTTAATAAACCATTTATACAATACTTAGCTTTCCGCCCGCGGCTTCGTCCGCGTGGAATTCGGTTAGGCATATCGCGCTTTTTAGATTCCTCATTTTCAGGGATTAATTATCGTGTCATTTAGCTTCTAAGTTTACATATGCATTTTTGTTTGCAATATATTATATTGTTACAGATGGCGCTGTCCATCTAACACCGAACTGGTATGAAGCTAACAATATTTTTGTTTTCCTTCAGGAATATCAAATTTTTGTGGTATAAAAAGTACCCTATTATTTAATTCGGACTTCTAACTCTACGTCTACAAAATTTCAAAGCAATGGGTTCAGTAGTTACGGCGTGAAAGCGGAACAAACAAGCAAACAAACTCATTTTTCGATTTATAATATTATAAGTAAGGATGCAAGGAAAACCCTGTCCGATCCGTGAAGGTATTGTTAGGTATCGATAACTGATTTTACTAATGGCTACAAAACAAGGATAAACTTTAAAAAATCTCACTAAAATAATAAATATTATTTCTCAAAAGGAGGTAACGCAATACATGTGCGGTAGGCAATACATGCGCAGGCCAAGGGTGGCAGGGCAGGCGGCACGCGCATCGCTCATAATAATACCGTAGAAAAAGTGTTGTCACTTTTAAAGAAAATACCAAATTTTGGGGAAGTTGGAATTAATTCCCAGCAAAAAAAGATTAATTTAAAATTTCCTATTTTATTTGGTCATGTGTTTACCAAACCTTCATTATCCTTATAGGTCGGACGAGGTTTTCTTTAGACATTGTATTATACTAGAAAAAAATCTTTTATAAATAATATTAGAAAGAAAGAATGACATTTTATAATTTAATAATCACTGAATTCAATTGAAAAGCGGTACTACTGAAATTTATTGAATATTATGCAGGTACTTAAAAATAACATGGCTTAATTTTTCCATCTTCGTTCCATCATTTAACGACCCGTCATACGGCGAGTTGTGGACACTACTACGATCCGAACGAAGCGTTTCACCTCGTCTTTTATTCCTCTTACTAATGAAGACAAAAGTGCATTGCAGTGCGTGCAAGTGCACCGTCTGCAGAAGTCCGAAAGTCTGACCTTCATTTATTATTAAAAACAGTCGGTACTCAGAAGTCTGACAACTAAGGGGTAATACCCAGGGCTTGCGGGCGGCAAGCGATGGGCAGCTCGAGTACGGGTCGAGGGCGCGTTGTGTCTCACACGCGCACCTCAAACAAATGTCATCACATCGTGAAGGGGTCCATGAAGACCGATGCCTTCTGGATCAGGGTTGATTAGAAAAGAAACCGTGACCCTGGCATGCAGGCAAGTGAAGGAACATGGGTGGATTTTAGTCAGTAAAAGTCTGACACGCCCTTCCGCTCCGCTCAAGACGGGAGAGGTCATTTGATGATTTCCCATACAAAACAAAAAAACATAGTTTGTGGAGGTAAGATAGCTGGTCCATGTGAAATACCTTAATTCAGCTGAATCCGGTTAGACTGAAAGCTGACTCCTACATAATTGCAAGATGGCTAGTCAGATGATTATTAATTAATGGAAGAATAAGCTCTCTTATATTTTATTTTCTCAAAAAGCGAATTAAATTAGCTTTTCCAAGGCAGTTTCGCAAAATTTTGTAATTAATCAAGACACGAGTAAGAAAGGCATTTTATGAATAGCGCATATTTTATGTTCTGACAAATAACTTTATAATCCAGAAAACAACGATAATTAATTAGTGTTTTTCACTTTATTTTAGTACAACAACGTAAAATAAATTTGCGAGCAAGAACGCTTATATAGACGACAGCACATTAAGCTACTACAATCTGTCAGATTTATTTATTAGATTTTCAACTTTATCTTTAAAGAGTAAAGGCTCAAGATTAATTGGGAATATTTAATGGTTTCCGGTAGCTTGAACGGCTGTCATCCGTACACACTGCTACACAACATGCGTTTCCAATTTTATCTGAACTAGCTTTATACAGTTTTTTTAGTTTAAAAAAAATCTAACAGAAATCGGGTTATTTTTAATTTTATAATTATAAACTAGTGCTTGACAGCAATCCCGCCTGATGATAAGCAGTGATGCAATCGTTGCTGGTAAAGCTCGCTAGTTTATTAAGCCTAATCATTAAAAAATATTAGTGAATAGGAAGGAAGATGGCAGTTGAGCGAGGTGATGCAATGTTAAACCCAACAACACGACCAACCCTCACCAAGACCCTCCACGACAAAACTCCCGACACAACAATATTTGGTGCATCGTACCCGGCACACATCGCAACACAACTGCTCAGACCCGTCCTCTGTACCTACGGCTTCACCAGACATCATGCCGGAACACGAAGAATCGATTGGCGGTAAGATTTTGTGGGTGGTAACTTCTGCTGGCAGCCGATATTATGGCCTACCACCGTTACTACTAGCTATGTGGTATATTGCTTGATGTGTAGCCCTCTGTACTGCCAGGGTCATGAGTTGTTCCCAGAGCGGGATAGGTCATTTAATGTTTTACCATCCCCTATAAAAAGCCCCTCTGTAGGCACTCAGTGGCATATATCGAAAATTATATCTAACTAGCCAGTATTGACTCACAACAGTACAAAAGACTTCGGCGAAAGTTACTAAAATCTGCTTCAAATCCTAGTTGAAGAGGTGGCGAGAGCTGTATGTCATGGGGAGAGCCATGACATCCAGCACTTAGAAGATCCGATCTGATCCTAAAAATCGTTCTTAGCAATAAGACCACTCATTGTGTCACCCTTTGTAAAATCTTTATAATTATGTTTCTGTAATCTATATGGTGTACATAATAAAGAGTAATGAAGTCCCGAGTCGCCGTTTTGGTGAATCGAGTCGACTCGAGTCAGTTTATACAGTATTCGAATCATGACTTCCCTCTACTCGAATTCTATGTTTGAATATGAATATATGCACTGGTCAGCCCTCTAATCGGCGAACACATTTTTGTCAAATGATTGCGACTAGTTGGGATCGTATGGACCGAACGGACCAATGGGCGGCCCGAACGATACCAACTGATGCCAACTAGTCGGAATCATTTGACAAAAATGTGTTCGCCGATTAGGGTGCTGGTCGTACTTCGGAAAGCACTTTAAGCCGTTGGTTACAGTTGCCATACGAATATCTAATGGCAGTCGTCACGGGTTGTTGGAGCTCTCCAACGTCCAACAATTGGTCTAACTGCAATGCTCCGATATCGCCTTTGGGTGGTGGAGGCCAGACGGCAGTCGTTTCATGGAAAATATCGAAGTTTAGCCAAATGAACAGTTAGACTGGTAAAGCTGACCCCCGGCTCCAAAGCTAAAAAAGCTTCAGATGCGACTACAATTTGAGTGTCATCAAGGCTAGAGTGAAAAGGCTCTTAATAATCTAATGCGCTTCACCATCAACGATTGCGTCACTGCTTATCATCAGGCGTCATAATTTATTAAAAAAAGACTTGCAGCACCCGGGAACTGCCGCGGTAAAGCGTATTGCATAGCATTTTTTTCGTTACGGAATTCTTGGATTCAGTCTCAACGCTCAAGGACCGCGATAGAAGCTATGCAATAGCTTTAAATTACATAAATTCGGCAAAATGACACAACAAGAGTGAAAGCTGTGTTACTTGAAAGTCATTTAGTTTTGAACGAAATACTGATTTATTTTATTTTAGTGTATCTTTGTGCAAGTAAGAAAAAAAGAGTTGTGACTCTTTCTTTCTTACTTCCGTTACCCCAAAAAATAGCAATTAAACTCATCCTATTGGTTAACGAATATGGTGTCACATGCTGTATGTATAAAACATCGCCCTCCTTTTTAGGGTTCCGTAGCCAAATGGCAAAAAACGGAACTCTTATAGATTCGTCATGTCTGTCTGTCCGTCTGACCGTCTGTATGTCTGTCCGTCTGACCGTCCGTATGTCACAGCCATTTTTTTCCGAAACTATAAGAGCTATTCTTTTAAAAGTTGGTAAGTAAATGTATTCTGTGAACCGCATTTCAATTTGAATGCAAAAATAAAAAATAATAATAAATATTGGGGGCTCCCATACTTAGAACTGAAACCCATTTTTTTTTTCATCAAACACATACGTGTGGGGTATTTAAGGATAGGTCTTCAAAAATGATATCGAGGTTTCTAAAATATTTTTTTTCTAAACCGAATAGTTTGCGTGACAGACGCTTCTAAAGTGGAAAAGTTGCCCCTCCCCCCCCCCCTATTACTACAAAAACTACCACAGAAAATTGTTTTGAACGAGATCTAGTAAGTAGTTTTTTTTTTTTAATACCTCGTCAATCGTAAATCGCTTATTACCGCGTAATCTTTCATACAAATAATTTAAATCCTTTAATTTCATAAAGCAACGGTACGGAACCCTTTGTACGTGAGTCCGACGCGCACTTGGCCGGTTTTTTGGTTTTACCGCAGTCGGGTACAAGATAATATAAGATGCTAAAACTTCTCCGTCAACTTTAACTATACCAGTGAAAAAAATTACTATCGAATATTTAAATTAACAAACTTTTTAAATTTCAAACTTTTACATCGCCATCCCTGCATGAAAACCCGTTTTATATTAATTTGTAGTACAGCCAGCGCACTTAAATAACTTAAAAATCACTCACTACGTAGCTTGTTTTTCATGGAAAAAAGCCAATCTGGAAGTAATCGAATTCATGAGCGTCATCCTGAGTTAATTAAAAAAGGGGTTTCATTTGACTTGCGTAATAATGAGGCAGAATTTTTAATATAGCTTTGATACTAATATTGAAGGATGTTACAACTGTTGTTTTATAAAGGTATGTACAGGGTGTTAACTTGACCCATCGTCCATAGAAAAGGGAGGATCCTTCGTCCAGACTGGTGTTGGTGTTGTACAGGATGTATCTGACATCGTAACGCAAACTAATTGACATATGGCAAATAGTTTAGTTCTATTTATTGGTATACTGATACCAATAAATAGAATCTATGTTCAAGAAACAAAAAAAAAAAACTATTAATGAAAACAAAATTTCACACCAGCTTATACAGGGTGTATCTGACATCGTAACGCAAACTTCGCGAAAAGGCTAGACCGCATGCCACTAATAAAATTATGATAGTCATTTATGTCGTTAATGAACGGTTACAGAATACACAGTGTTTAAAAAAAAAATGTCGGCTCGGCTTTTGAACGTTGCAAGCGTGCCGCCGTGCGGGTTTGTAGGTATGACGTTGATCCCTGTTGTGAACTCTATTAAATCAGCTGATAAGATAGTTTTTCGGGTTTTGTTTTCATTGGGTTTTTTTATGTAATTAGCGAATTATTTAATTTTTACTTTAAAATCTTATTGGGTTATAAAAGTATAGCAATTGTGAACGGTCTGAAGTGAAAAAACTACACATGTTTTTTTTAAATCATGAAAAAGCCGACGAAAAATTCCACCACTGAGGGGTTCAGAATCATGTACTGGATCCATGGTACTCGTTTGTGCGTCGATGTCAGATACACCCTTTATATTATCATTAGAGAAATGCGCTAGACTCATTTCTCTAATGATTGATTTTAGGAACTTGTATACAATGTTCTATTTTTGGTTATCCGAAACCTGAATATTGTTTCTTTAGAATAAGCAATTGAATCGATTCCCATCATTTTTACACCATGTTATATTTTTTCACAAACACATTTAAAAATTGTTGCAGAGTGGTTACCGAGCGGTTAAGATAGATCATAGTACTTGTTACTAGCTCCCCCGCCCGATCGGAGCTTTGACCATGTTTTTGTTGAAAAAACCAAGTAGGATAACAAGCTCATAACTTCGTGGTTTTTCATGATATCTTTTTGAAAGTTTTTACATAGATTTTTTACTTAAAAATACTGGACACTGTTTCGGATTTCGAATAAAGAGAAAATAATGTTGTTTAAGCTATTTTTTAACCGACTTCTTACATGGTAAACTCTGACTGCATCTTCCTCCTTCTCTTGACTACATTTTAGTATCTACGAGGAAAGATAGGTTTTAAACTACCCCCTTATTCATAAACGCTGCTTAAACTTAACTAGTGACTAGTAATCCTTTAAACATACGTTTTACACTTAACTTTAATCATCCTTTATGTATAAACCCCTTAAACACTGTGGTGTTTATTCATAAAGGATGATTCTTTAATCATACTTAACTTTTTAAGTAATATTAAACGGTGAAAAATTTATGGTTAAAGAATCGCTAATCACTAGTTGCTGCACGCTACTTTCAAGTAACACAGTTTTCACTTGTTATGTCATTTTGCTAAATTTATGTTTTTTTAAGCTATTGCATAGCTTCTATCGCGGTCCTTGAGCGTTGAGACTGCATCCAAGAATTCCGTAACGAAAAAAATGCTATGCAATACGCTTTACCGCGGCAGTTCCCGAGTACTACAAGTCTTGTTTTTAATAAATTATAAACTAGTTCTTGAGCGCAATCCCGCCTGTTGAAAAGCAGTGACGCAATCGTTGATGGTGAAGCGCACTACATTATTAAGAGCCTATTCACTCTAGCCTTGAAGACACTCAAATTCTATTCACATCTGAAGCTTTTTTAGTTTTGGAGACGGGTGTCAGCTCTACCAGTCTAACTGCTGATTTTGGCTAAACTTCGATATTTTCCATGAAACGACTGCCGTCTGACCTCCACAACCCAAAGGCGATATCGAAGCATTGCAGTTAAACCAAATGTTGGACTTTAGAGGGCTCCAACAACCCGTGACGACTGCCATTAGATGTTCGTATGGCAACTGGAACCAACGGCTTAACGTGCTTTCCGAAGTACGACCACGACCAGTGCATATATTCATATTCATGCATACAAATAATTGCACTGCGCAGGGATTGAAACCGCGCCTCCGTGCAGCGGCCGCGTTCGCTACCGCTACGCCACGGAGGCTGTCTGTATTTTTTGTGTTACACATAATCTCCCTTAGTCATAAACGTTGTTTAAAGTTAACCAGTGATTAGTGATTGTTCTAGTAAGGGCAGTAAGGTTCTGGAGTGGCGGCCACGCACTGGAAGACGCAGCATAGGGAGGCCCCCAACAAGGTGGACCGATGACCTGGTGAATGTCGCGGGAAGCCGATGGATGCGAGCAGCACAAGACCGGTCAACGTGGAAAGCCTTGGGGGAGGCCTTTGTCCAGCAGTGGACATCTATAGGCTGAAGAAGAAGAAGAAGTGATTGTTTAATCATACATTTTGACGTTTGCACGGCACTTAACTTTAATCATCGTTTATGAATAAACACCGTATTTTATAAGGGGTTTATTAATAAACACCGTAGTTTATAAGGGGTTTATTAATAAACACCGTAGTTTTTAAGGGGTTTATTAATAAACGATGATTAAAGTTGCTAAATCCTTTCCGGATAAAACAGGAGGAAACGCCAATGCCGCGCCTTGTGTTCCACACGTTGGTCAGTGATGCCAGCACACCGTGACGGGCTCCACGACGATCGATGCCTGCCGGGGCTGCGAATTTTTCAAAAGAGAAACTGTGGCCCCGGCCACCAGTCAAGTAAAGGAAAACAGGGGGGCAATCGCGCTAAAATAATTCAACCAAACAGAATTGGATCGCAACCAAACCATAACTTTTGTTATGTTTCGTATCGCGCTAAACTTTTGACAGATGGTTTAACCATACCTGGATCACAATTGGAACGTAACCACTGTCACATGAAAAAGTTGAAACAAAGCTAATTTTTGCTGTGTCATTTGACAATTTACGTCTAAACGATTAGATTCATTTAGTTTTAATTATTATATCTGACGAAATGTATCACTCATACATTGATTTTACTTTAATCGAAGTTAAATGTACGAAATATGATCGTAACTAAACCATAACTTTAATTGGATTAGATACAAACAAGAATTGAACTTTAACCTTTTTATTTAGCGCGATTACCCCACAGGTGGCTTTTAGTCAGTAAAAGTGCAACACGCCCTTGAGCGGAAGAGGTCATTTGAAATGAAAAAGTTGAAACAAAGCTAATTTTTGCTGTGCCATTTCACAATTTACGTCTAAACGATTAGATTCATTCAGTTTTAATTATTATATCTGACGAAATGTATCACTCATACATTGATTTTACTTTAATCGAAGTTAAATGTACGAAATATGATCGTAACTAAACCATAACTTTAATTGGATTAGATACAAACAAGAATTGAACTTTAACTGTTTTATTTAGCGCGATTACCCCACAGGTGGCTTTTAGTCAGTAAAAGTGCAACACGCCCTTGAGCGGAAGAGGTCATTTGACGAACGTCAAGGGAAAGAAATTTGAGAGGCAATAGTCGTATTTATAAGAACGTTCATAGTGTGATCTGTTTCAAACCCTCAAAAACGCCTGTAATTTCCCTGTATTATTAAAAAAATTCCGTCATAGAAACTGACTGCGACTTCATTTTGACGGTAAATTACGAGTATTGACTTTCTATTTTCAATTTAAAAATAAACGGTTGTAGTTTGAACATACCGTTCATATGTCATGTAAGCATTTTGCATTGAAAAATAATTGAAAGCATTTTTACGTTGAATTCCTCTCACAATAATGGATGCAAAAACTTGTTTGAAATCTGGAACGCATGTCCGTTACCTATTCAAATAAACAGAACGATTACTCTGTTATCTGCCTAACATTTTTCTATATTGGGGTTAGCTTCCAGTCTTATCGGATGTAGTTGATTTTACTTAGAGTGACTGCCCATCTGACCAAAACCCAGTTACTAAGCTGTTCTGTGGGTAATACGAGACTACTTCTTTAAAACTGGTTGTTTGACTTTAGGGCTTCTGTGTACCTGTAACGACTGTCAAATATCTACGAATGATAACAGGGACCAAGGGCTTAATGTGCTTTCCGAGGCACAGAGGGCTTCTGATCTGCACCATCGACTCGGGCCTGGTCCTTATCGGGCAGCTCACCGCCCGGTAAGGACCAGGCCCGAGTCGACGGCGCTTTGTGCTTCACGCGCGCCTCAAAGAGATGTCAGCACATCGTGAAGGGGTCCACGAAGAGCGATGCCTGCCAGGGCCGGGGGTTGATCGTAAGATATACCGTGACCTATGACGCACAGGGAAGTGAAGGAACACGGAGGGTTTTAGTGAGTAAAAGTCTGACACGCCCATCCGCTCCGCCCAGAGCGGGAGAGGTCATAAAAAATTACATTATATTTAAAATAAGGTGTATCCTTGAAGTCTAAATCAGGCTTTTATACATTCCATACAAAGAGTCATCATCTTGATCATCAACCTTTTATCATCCCACTGCTGGGTACCGGTACTCCCATACACACAATGATTGAGCGTAAGTACCACGTTTGCTCAATGCGGATTGGCGATCTCAGACTTAAAGTCCAGGTTTCTTCAAGATGTTTTCCTTCACCTTGTAATCAGTCATTGGTGTCCAACTTGACGGACTTGGCATCGAACCCACATACTCATACTTGAGAGGCTAGTGTTTTAACCACTATCCCACCACGACTACACTAGGCCACCACGACTACCACCACTACAAGACTACCACACAAGAGTAGATACAGTAGATACACAGCAAGGGAGATGATTCTAGCTACACGATGAAGAAGTTAAAATTATTTTACTGACTTTCTAATATTCGTTGAAACAAATCCTCATAATCCGTTTACTTCAGCAATTGTTATTAATTCAGTTCAGCTCAGCGTCAACAGTAGACGTGTACAGATGCCTACTCTCACTCATTTTACGAAAAGAATTCAATATCGTGGCATCTGGTGCTGCGGGGCAAGTCAAAGGAGCTTTTTTTATAATTATAAACTAGTGCATGACCGCAATCCCACCTGCTGATAAGCAGTGATGCAATCATTGATGGTTAAGTGCGCTAGATTATTAAGAGCCTATTACTCAAAAAAAAAAACCGAGTGAATTAAAAGGAAAATGGCAGTTGAACGAGGTGAGGTGATGTTATGTGGTTAAATCCAACAACACGGCCAACGATGTTGCGCCAGAGGCAGATTGATCTGGAGACCCTCTCGCATCGTACCCGGCACATATCGCAACACAACTGCTCAGACCTGTCCACCGTACGGCTTCACCAGACATCATGCCGGGACACGCGGATGATGAACACTGTTTTTCCAAATCTCATCAAGTTACAAAGATTTAATATTTTATGATTGACCCCTATCGTCCACTATGCTAGGCAAAAGTAAGCTGGTGTTACAACCTGGGCACGCCACAATAGCGGCGGTAAGTCCCCTTTTTGAGGAGTGGCTAGAGAGGCCCTCAACTTTCGCCTGGCGCAGGTCCTCACCGGACACGGCTGGGTGGGAGGAAACGCCAGGGTGTCAACCTTGTGTGGATCGCCCTGAGGATACGGTGGAGCATACGAAGGATGTCTGCCCAGCTTGGGTAGAGCACCGCCGTGTCCTCGTAGTGGCGATCGGTGGCGACCTCTCGCGTCCGACCCTGGTCCAGGCCATGGTGCATGGCAGGCCGTCACCTCCTTCTGCGAAGCAGTGATGCTGGCAAAGGAGGAGGCGGAGCGCGTGCGCGATTCCCGTTGCCCGTTGCCCTCACGCCACTAGCTGCCGCAGGAGACGCCCTGATCGGGAGCCGACACTAAACTCCCAGCCACCGTAGGCGCGGGCCTGCGGGCGGTGAGCAGTGGGCAGCTCGCCGCTCGATAAAGACCAGGCCCGAGTCGACGGCGCGTCGTGTTTCACGCGCGCTTCAAAGGGATGTCAGCACATCGTGACGGATTCAAGGTACAACCTGAAATCACTCGTGCGTAGCCAGGATGTCAAAGCAAACTATATTAATAGTTATTCAAAGGCGGTTTCGCTGGACCCGTTCAGTGTAGGTATAATATAACCCTATTATACCTACAACATGTAATGTAATTAACGCAGACCCTCAAACGTCCCAATTAGAATATTATGTTATAATCTTAATACAGATTGATTTTTTAATTTAACATGTATATGCATCGTTATTTATTAAATTAGTTTACCAATGTTGTAGAACTTGTAGAACGAAGACCTTAACGTTCTTGGAATAAGGTTTATTTTTATTTATTTTAAAAGTAAAACTGCGATTTTAAAAGTTTGTACATATAACAGGGTTAATATGATAATAATTTCCGTAGTTTTAATTATTTCTGGGATAAGAATTACGTTTTCTTTAACAATTATAAATATAATTATAACTTATTAGCAACACAACTGCTCAGACCCGTCCTCCGTACGGCTTCACCAGACATCATGCCGGAACACGACGAATGGCTGGTTATTTTTTGGTTGGTGGTTGTCTGTAAAAGACCACTTTTAGCTATAAGAGCGCCAATTGTCTCATCCTTTGTAAAATATTCATATTAATGTTCTGTGATTTATATGCTTTGCATAATAAAGAGTATTCTATTCTGTTCTATTATTAATTCTAAGTTCTTTTCAGTGAGAGAAGACTTGTTTCCACCTGAAGGAACGTTCACGCTGATCATACACTATGTAACAAAAACCCTGTTGTTACTTTCAGGAACATATACAATATGTTAAGAAAACCTTGTCCGACCCGTAAGGATAATAAAGGTTAGGTAAACACATGACCAAATAAAATATGAAATTTTACATACTCATCATAGTAACAATACTAGTGAATTTTGAAATAACCTCTTTTTCCCGCGAATTAATTCCAACTTCCCCAAAATTTGGTAATTTTTAAAAAGTGACAACATTATTTTTGACGGTATAATTCTGAGCGAATAGCGATGCGGCCGCGTGCAGCATGCCCTGCCCCTCTTCGCCCGCGCCTGTATGGCATACTGCACATATTTTAATTTACCTCTTTTTTGCGAAATAATATTTATTGTTTTAGGGGGATTTTTTTTTAAGTTTAGCCCTGCTTTGTAGGCATTAGTAGAATTAGTTATGGCTACCTAACAATACCTTCACGGATCGGACAGGGTTTTCTTTACATATTGTATATTTAATTACAAGCACATCATTAATGAAATTATAATTTAAAAAAGTAACTATTGTCTAGTCGAGGGGTCAACATCAAATAACTATTAAAATCGACACATTCGAGAAAATGTTTAGAATATCTGATTTTATAAGTTAAAGAGATTGCCGGGAACGTTCTACTTATGTCTTCTTCATGCAGAATTGCAAAGGTAAGAAATTAGTTAAAGATTACAAATATTAATAATTAAAAATTTATTTTAATTATAATTTTTGTTGAACAAATTTTTATAAATGATATGTTTTATTACATCCGTATACCGATTCTTAAAGCGTAGGCAGAAGGAACAACAGGGTTTTTGTTACATATTATATTTATCTTTAAAACCGCTACCTCCTATCCCATAAAACATTAACATTACCCGGGCCACAGAAGCGGGCCATACGAAAATAATTTTATGTGCAATAAAAAGGCTTTTACTTGACGCGTAAAAAGCTCGGTTTCAGTCTATAGCCGCCATGTTTGGCGACTGCTGTACATGAATTTTCATCGATTCCCTTGTCTCAAAAAGTTAAGTGCATCCTTTTCTTTCCATTACTTTTAGAAAAGGACAGAGAAAAGAAATTAATTTAATCCTGAAAATTACATTTTCCATAGATAGTGTAGGAGTGATTAAAAACATTGCGATTAAAAAGGGGTAGTAAGAAATTCTTATTAATTATTTTACGAAGAGGATTCGAACGCTTTTTTTGGGTTCCGTACCAAAAAGGGTGAAAATGCGACCGTATTACTAAGACTGCACTGTCTGTCACCAGGCGACGATATGGGAAAGGTTTCTACTTAAAATAGAGTACTATAAAATTGATACTCAATTTACATTTTGATATGTTGCTTTAAATGAGGAGCCGTTTGTCGTGGTTGCTCTGTAGATTTTTTTTGTAATTGTTATAAAATATCAATCCTGCAATCCCACCTGATGGTAAGCAGTGATGCAATCGTTGATGGTAATGCGCGCTAGTTTATTAAAGCTATTCACTTACAAAACTTAGTGAATAGGAAGGAAGATAGCAGTTGAGCGAGGTGGTGCAATGTTAAACCCAATAACACGACCAACGATGCTGCGCCAGAAGGAGATTGATCTGGAGACCCTCCACGACCAAACTCCTGACACAACAACATTTGGCGCATCGTACCTGGCACACATCGCAACACAACTTCTCAGAACCGTCCTCCGTACGGTTTCAACAGACATTATGCAGGAACACGGCGGATGACTATCTTTACATACCGAGACCCCTCCGTGCCACGGAAAGGACGTTCAGCCGATGGTCCCGGTTGTCATTTGTAGGCCTTTAACAGTCGATAGAGGTAATCAGAAGCCCAAAAGTCTGACCACCAGTCTTATCAACGGGTATCCTTTTACCTAGTACCTGAGTTGTAGATGAATAAAGATGAGCAGAAGAACGAGAGTAACCGACACAGCCAGAAGAATTGCAGCACTAAAGTGGCAGTGGGCCGGGCATGTTGCGCTTGGCACTGCTACCCGATGGGGCCGACGGGTTCTCGAGTGGCAACCACGCACCAGAAGACGCAGCGTAGGTAGGCCCCCGACAAGGTGGACCGACGACCTGGTGAACCGCTCGATGCGGGAGGCACAGGACCGGTCGTCGTGGAGAACCTTGAGGAAGGCCTATGTCCAGCAGTGGACGTCTTAAAGGACGGCTGTAATGATGATGATGATGATGAGTTGTAGATATCAAATAGGCAGTGGCTCGACCCCAAGATAGTTGAGATAAAGGCTAGGCAGATGATGGTGAAGTTTCTTTCGGCTGACCGAAAGACGCCCACTGCTGGACATAGGCCTCCCCCAAGGAATTCCTCGACGACCGGTCGCCACCTTGTCGGGGGCCTACCCACGTTGCGTCCTCCGGTGCATGGTCGCCACTCGAGAACACGTCGGTCCTATCGGCTATCGGTCCTATGGGCAATGTGCCCGGCCCACTGCCACTTAAGTGTTGTAATTCTTCGGGCTATGTCGGTAACTCTCGTTCTTCTACCAATCGCCTCATTTCTGATTTAATCACGCAGTGAAACATCAAGCATAGCTCTCTCCATTGCCCAGTGACCTTGAGCTTTCTTAAAAGGCCCATATTTTATTTCATTAAAATTATAACAAACGATTAGAAAGATTAGTGTAAAATTTAAAAGTTCATAACAAATAAAGTACCCGGTACCTATTACACTAGTTTCCTTGATGTAGAAAATTGCCTTTTTGTTCAAGGACCTTCTAAATGTGAACACAAAGCATTTTATCAATCTAAATGGTTCACATATAGGAGAAAATATTCGGAAAATGACGTTCATATTATACCTCATGCTATCAAAGCATAGCTTTAGGCAATACTTCGCTTTGATAAAACTAGTAAGTTTGTATATATGAAGACATATCGCGGTATAATTTTCCAATTTATCCTGATCTCAGCTTATACGGAAAGCCTGTTAAATGGGAGGCCTGATTAAACTTGGACCAAACTGTACTATTACGGTGACAAGGGTGGCGAAGTGTAAGTCAATAGGGAAAATGGGTTACTAAAGAAAGTAATGCTTCAGTAAACTTTAGGTTACTTGATACCATAGCTTAGTATAGTTGGTTTTATCTGAATATAAATATTTTATGTCTTTCAATGGCGTTTTGGTGAAGGCAAGTGTTATGGGATACCTAATCAGAGTGGTCTTGAAAGTAAAGTAGTTAGTTACATACTCTCTTAAATAGTACATGGAAAGAAAGAAAGAAAGACATTTCCGTCAACAAAACGCAAAAAAGACAGAAAAATTAAGAAACGGGAAAAAATCGTTATGCATCCACGTACTTACGCAAACAGCTGTTACTCAGCTATTGACTGTAATATTTTTTTTTGAAAATCACATAACAATAGTCATACTGTTGAATGTCTAAATAGCAATCAGATATGCCAATGGTGACTAAGATCTAAAGTAGGTACATTAGGTTTCCACTTTTATCTTACAATAGGTCGGTTGCGGTGGGTGATTAAGTTCGACCGTCGAAATGCTCAGTTGCAGCCATCGGACGTCGCGTGAAGTTCTACATTTTGAACGAACGAGTATGCTCGTATGTGATATGTGTTCACATATTTTAACGATGAGTAACTGACATTCATAAGCACCAGATTTTAAATTATTTTGAATATTAAATTGTAATAAGCACACTTTTTATAATATAAACTAGTCCTTGACCGCAATCCCATTTGATGGTAAGCAGTAATGCAATCGTTGACGGTAAAGCGCACTAATTTATTAAGAGCGTATTCGCACAAAAAATTGACTGAATAGGAAGGAAGACGGCAGTTGAGCTAGGTAAGGCAATGTTAAACCCAACAACATGACCAATAATGCTGCGCCTGAGGGAAATTGATCAGGTGACCCTCTACTACCCAAACTCCCGACACAACAACATTTGGCGCATCGTACCCAGCACATATCGCAACACAACTGCTCAGATCCGTCCACCGTAGGTACGGCTTCACCAGACATCATGCTGGAACACTACGAATCGCTTGGCGGCAAGACTTTGTCTGGTGGGTGATAACTTCTGCCGGCAGCCGATGTTATGGCCTACCGTCGAGAAGACTTTACTTTCAATAACAAATAGTGGAAACTATAAATAAATTGTTCCTCATTCCGTTCTATTCCTCCAAACGATGTAACAATTTTGTGTAGTAAATAATTGTACCCTTAGGTAACACTTACGTAGTGTATCTTCACCGGTGTGGTATTTGGACACCTGTCCAGAAGGTATTCAATTACTTGTGTGGTGTGGGCGTAATAAGTTTTTTTTTTTTCTTTTCAATTATTGGCCTAGTCTGCAGAGAATAAGGATATATCAGGCGAGGATAAGAAAGTAATCATTTAGTTTATTTGCTAAAATTTTGCATAATTGTATCCTTATATTTTATAATTAATTTATGTTTCTAATTGTTAGTGATATCACAGTGGGCTCTATCAAAATGCCATCGTTTTCTGATTCATTTTTCTTTTTGTATAATAAGTAGGTCTTTACCTATGAAATTGCCGTTTCGCAGTGCTGGCCATTTCTAAAAAACCATTTTAGTTCGGCTAAGAATTCTAATTTCAAATTAATTTTAATAAAAAATATGGAATTCTTTTTCCAAAAGCAGTCATTTGTTTCTGGTCCAGAACCTAAACAATGCCCCAAACCAAAACTTGTCCCTAGAAAAGTGATGGTCACTGTTTAGTGGTTAGCGCCGGTGTGATTCAGTATGGCTTCTTACCAAACAGGATGAGCATTACTGCAGATGTGTACTGTGAAGGACTGAACACAATGATGGAGAAACTGGAACATCTCCAATTAGCATTGGTCAATCGCTCCTCTCCGCTGCTCCTGCACGGCAACGCGCGACCTCATACTGTATAGCAGACGGTGTCCAAGTTGCAAGAACTAGGGATGGAAGCTCGCCGTCACCCGCCCTAAGCATGCTCTGGTAAGAGCATGCGCCTATAGACAACTACTTTTTCCTAGAATTTGGATAACTTGCGACATGAAGAAGAAAACATAAGACTATATGTATGGATTCCGTAACGATTGTATGACACATGCGGACAAGTGACCAGGGGGGCAATTGCGCTAAAATATTTCAACCAAAACAGGACTGCATCGCAACCAAATCAAAACTTTAGTTAAGTTTCGTATCGCGCTAACCTTTTGAGAGTTGGTTCAAACTTAACTTGATCACAATTGGAACATAATCGCTGTCAAATTCAGAAGTTGAAACGGGGTCCATAGAATTGATGATCGATTGTGTGTCGATAACAGGTAGGTACTAAAGTTTTACAGTACAGGTGCCTAAGGATTCTTATTTTTCTATATTCTATATTTTCGGTTATGGTTCGGAAATGGTTTTACTTCAATCGAAGTTAAAACTTTAGCGCGTTACGAAATGGGATCGAAACTAAACCACAACTTTAACTGGATTAGATACGAACAAGAGTTTAACTTCTACTGTTTTATTTTTTTTAATAGATATAAACTAGTACTTGACTGCAATCCCGCCTGATGGGAAGCAGTGATGCAATCGTTGATGGTTTACCATCAACGATTGCTTTAGCGCACTAGCTTATTAAGCCTATGCACTCAAAAAAACTGAGTGAATAGGAAGGAAGACGGCAGTTGAGCGAGATGATGCAATGTTTAACCCAACAACACGACCAACGATGCTGCGCCAGAGGATGATCTGGAGACCCTCCACGACCAAACTCCCGACACAACAACATTAGGCACATCGTACCCGGCACACATCCAACACAACTGCTCAGACCCGTCCACCATACGGCTTCACCAGTCATCATGCCGGAACACGACGAATCGCTTGGCGGCAAGACTTTGTCTGGCGGGTGGTAACTTATGCCGGCGGCTGATGTTGTTGCCTACCACCGAGAAACCCATTTAGCGCGATTTCCTCCCAGAACCTTAAAGAGCAAGCTGATAGATAGGTATATTTATAAGCCCAAATATTTTTATCGGATTTTCCCTTTTTTATCATGAACTTTGTAAACATCTTTTTTTTTTCGGTGTCGGACGGGTTCTGACAACGAAAAATAAAGTCTGATATAATTTAATGTTCCCCTGTTGACGTTGATAAGATCGTGAATAAAATCGTGAAACAGAGGATTTTAGCGTACTTTATTATTTTTGTTTGCAATATAATATTATTATCGTGTAAGATTTACAGCCATAACGTCGGCTGTCGGCAAAAGTTACCACCCACCAGACAAGTCTTGCCGCCAAGCGATTCGTCGTGTTCCAGCATGACGTCTGGTGAAGCGATAGGGAAGACGGGTCTGAGCAATTGTTTCTTGTGTGTGTGTGTGAACAAGTGTGTTGTGTAATCATTCTAGTAAAGTAAGTAAAGTAAAATACTACTAGTACCATTGTACTAGTGGTATTTTTAGACCACGAATAGGCTATTTGACGGTATGAATATTTTTGTGATTATTTGCTTTAAATGCATAAAATGAGGGTTCTTTATGTCATTTACACGAGTTTTAATAAAAATAATAACATTTAATATATCCAGAAACACAAAAATATCTTTGGGATTTTGTTTCTCGCGCCAAATATTGTGAAACGATCCGGATTGGCTAATGTCACGATGACGTCATACGTTCATAAGCACTTGTTGTCGTTCTATGTGTTCTCAGGTGTTTTAGCGTTTTTAGAAGATTTTTAACGATATTTGGAGCGATTTGTGGTATTTTTTTGTTTTCTGACTGACAAATAACAGATAAACACGAACACCACTGCGGAAACGAAAATCGTTTATAAGTTTGTGACGTCACTTACAAAGCGCCACGCCATATTGCTGAATAAAGCGTTTCGGCGGCTTATTTGAATTTTGAATTTTTATTTGCGTGTTTCTTACGAAATACGTATTTAATATACAGGGTGGCCCATCGATTGCCGTCATAAAAAAAAAATTAGGTCCGGCATTTCGTGGGGTATCCGAAACACCCCCATGTATGTTCCGCAATATTTCATAGTTTTCGAGTTATGATTTTTTTTTTACTTTTCGAGGAATTTCAACCGGACAAGTATAAAAATTGTTTTTTTTTTTTTTTAATTAAGACTTCTTAAGATTTTTTTTTGCAACAGAATCCTCATGTGCTGTACTTTAATAGGTACATAAAATAACTAGCTTCGTAACTTTGATGAAAATTACGAAAATGTTGGTCAGAATTAAAAAAAATACGTTCCGTGAATTAAGACTTTAATTTTCAACTTTACATTAAAAATCTAATCAAGTGTTATTTCACTTCTTATTTACTCTCAAAAATGCGCCAGACTCTCAGCTTTCATAATCAGAAGACAGAAGTAGTACTTTAAAGCAAGTTTGGCTAAAACCGGTCTTCAAAACAGCAAGGTGGCAAAATTCATAAAATTACCTTTCTGATTACATTTGTTTTTTTTTTTGCATTAACTATTATTTCTGAGGCAAATTAATGATTAAGAAAGCTGAAAACCTATCGTGTAAGTGAGATAAGGAAAAAAAAAGTAGATTTTTATGTACGAATCTTTATTTAAATTTATAATAAATTTTCAAAGTGGCCACCGCCAACGGCAATGCACATTCTACATCTGCGTAAAAAATTGTGTTTTAATCTGCGGAACGCCTGTCTGTTTTCATTCACTACCCGTTTTGCTTCTAAAATCTTCTGCCTCAATTCTTGTTCACTGGAATACTCCCGGGCGCATGCTGTTGTGCAGTCTGGTGTTCTCAATGGCGAATTAATTGGTCCATTAGAATTGCCGAGCAGACTTGATGGACCAACTTACAAAAACTTCTTATAGAATGCCTTCTAGATTTGCTTGAAGATGTAAATCTACAACTAAGACGCACTATGATATTTCAATGTGACGGCGCTCCGTGTCACTACGCGACACAAGTCCGGGATTATTTGAATGAAGAATTTCCTAACAGATGGATAGGATGCGGTGGACCGATTCCATGGCCTCCGCGCTCACCTGACCTCAACCCCATAGATTACTTTATTTGGGGCTATTATAAGGAAACAGCATACGCCCGGGAGTGTTCCAGTGAACAAGAACTGAGGCAGAAGATTTTAGTAGCAAAACGGGTAGTGAATGAAAACAGGCGTTCCGCAGAATAACACAATTTTTTACGCAGATGTAGAATGTGTATTGGCGCTGGCGGTGACCACTTTGAAAATTTATTGTAAATTTAAATAAAGATTCGTACATAAAATTCTACTTTTTTTTTCCTTATCTTACTTACACGATAGGTTTTCAGCTTTCTTAATCATTAATTTGCCTCAGAAATAATAGTTAATGCAAAAAAAAAAAAAACAATTGTAACCAGACGTAATTTTATGAATTTTGCTACCTTGGTGTTTAGAAAGCCCGGTTTTAGCCAAACTTGCTTTAAAGTACTACTTCTGTCTTCTGATTATGAAAGCTGAGAGTCTGGCGCATTTTTGAGAGTAAATAAGAAGTTAAATAACACTTGATTCGATTTTTAATGTAAAGTTGAAACTAAAAGTCTTAACTCACGGAACGTATTTTTTTTAATTCTGACCAACATTTTCGTACCTTTCATCAAAGTTACGAAGCTAGTTATTTTATGTATTAAAGTACAGCACATGAGAATTCTATTGCAAAAAAAAATCTTAAGAAGTCTTAATTAAAAAAATAAAACAATTTTTTATACTTGTCCGGTTGAAATTCCTCGAAAAGTAAAAAAAAAATCATAACTCGAAAACTATGAAATATCGCGGAACATACATGGGGGTGTTTCGAATACCCCACGAAATGCCGGACCTAAATTTTGTTTTATGACGTCAATCGATGGGCCACCCTGTATAGAAAAAAAACTTTGGTGAACTTCTTAACCGCAACCAAGTAATTCAAGATAGAAATTATAAATCTGTCAAATAGCCTATTGGATCTTCTTAAAGAAGCCATGACAATTTAAATGGACTCAAAACGACAGTAGCATCCAAGCTGTAACGATTTTTTTATGTTTGATTTGCAAATATAATATTGTGTACTATTAGGTAATCATTATTTTCGGCTGTGATATCCCACTATTAGCCAAAGGCTCCTTAATCTCTTTCTACCTCTCTTTGTTTAAGCCCAGTTCTTATTGAAGGAGTCTAGTACATTCCGCCAGCACCACCTGGACCAGCCGCAATGGCGCCTGCCATTAAGAATGATTACGGATATCTTTATTTATTTAGACCCATTGGGCCGCATTTATACAAACAAATAAGAGAAGATATTTTCCAAATTATTTTAACATTTGTTCCGAGTTACAAGCACACTAGATGATAGGTCGAGAGTCACAAAGATCATTCATAAAGAGCACTAATATATGTATAAACTACTTTTTGCGCATTTTTCTTTACTTCGTTTCACACACTGTTGAATTTTTAACTCTCTGCTTAAGCTGCTCTGCTATTATTATTTTATTTAGACAATTAATTCAGATCACACCTAATATTCGTTTGAAGAGAAAAGTGACGTTGGACTTCGGTGAGTTTGCCTTAATTAGATAAGCTGAACATCTTATTAGAAACTTTGTAATTGTAAAACTGCAACTCCTACCAAATCAAACTAAGCTAGATACGTAGTTGATCGCTTTACTTAACTTGCCAGGTATAAGTAGACATGCCTGAGACTTGGTTGTTATCGACTTAGAGGCGAGTTACGTAAGTAAAAGTTTTAAGTTCTAATTTTCTTAGGTACCTGATCTTTGTTGTAAGGCCTACACTGTTTGCTTTTTACGGGGCACCAGTGTGGGCGCGGTCTTTGGGGTGATGACAAGCCCACGTCTGATCGCGTCCCAGAGAACCATGGCCGTCTGGCTATTCTGGGGATACCAAACGGTCTTCGCTGAAGCAGCGAGCCTCCTTGGCGGATTCGGCCCACATGTGGGAGTAGCGAGCGGAGACAAAACGCCGGGGCATAACTCCGCTGCCGCGATTTATCGCAGTACAGCGGATAGACTAACGGGATTTCATGGCGACATTAGAGTGCGGTTGTCGCAACCCAGTGCTGGGCACGCCACAATAGAGGCAGTAAGTCCCTCTTTGAGGAGCATCTAAAGAGGCGGCGGCGATCGGTGGCGACGCGACGATCGGCGGCGGAAATCTTTCTCCGCTCCGGACCAGTCCAGGCTATGGTCTGGAGCAATAGTGCATGGCAGGTCCACACCTTCTTCTACGAAGCAGTAAAGCTAGGCAAAGGAGGAGAAGGTGCGTGTGATGCAGCGTGAATCTCAGCTTCCTTACGCCTCTATCCGCTGCAGGAGACACCCTGGTCAGGAGACAATATCGTACCCCCGGCCACCGTAGGTGCGAGCTTGTTGTCGGCGAGCAATAGCGAGCCAAAGCGGCACGTTATGTCCCACGCGTACCTCAAAGAGATATCAGCACATCCTGAAGGGGTCTCTCAATCAACTAGCTAGTTTGTTTTTGCAGTAAAACTTTAATTCAAAATAATTAATTATATTTCAATAATTACTTAATTTCAATAACTAGGTATGCCGATCTAGGATATGGTTACTTGTTCGATAATAACCTATTAATATATTTAACTAAACCGAAAACGATGGGAAATAAAAAAATGTATTAATAAAAATACATGACCACTTAATTGACCTGTTCAGCAAATGGATTCTTACTATTTAATAATGAACCTAATTTGTCATAAATTAAGCTTCATTTTTAGGGTTCCGTAGCCAAATGGCAGAAAAGGGAACCCCTATAAATTCGTCATGTCTGTCTGTCCGTCTGTCCGTCCTTATGTCACAGTCATTTTTCTCCGAAACTATAAATGCTATACTGTTGAAAATTGGTAGGTAGATGTATTCTGTGAACCGCATTAAGATTTTGATACAAAATAAAATAATATATATAAATTTTGGGGGCTCCCCATACTTAGAACTGAAACTCAAAAATTTTTTTTTCATCAAACATATACGTGTGGGATATCTATGGATAGGTTTTCAAAAATTATATTTTTATATATATATATATATTATAAACTAGCGCTTGACCGCAATCCTGCCTGATGGTAAGCAGTCGACGCAATCGTTGATGGTAAAGCTCACTAGTTTATTAGGAGCCTATTCATTCTAGCCTTGAAGACACTCAAATTGTAATCCGACGGAATCACCGCCGCTGGCAAATTGTTCCAGTCCCTCGATGTACGCGGTTTAAAAGGAGGAGGCGAAACGCTTCGTCCGGATCGTAGTGGTGTTAACAACGTAAGGGTGGAAACCAGCCGTACGACGGGTCGTCCGATGGTGGAACGGAGATGGTGGAATTAAATCATGCAATTCCCTCGCACACTGGGGAGTGTGCGAGGGAAAGAAAAATGCATCCTATAGAACACCGAAAGGCTGGCTACTCTACGCCTGTGCTCTAGGCTTTGGAGACCAACTCGAGTTAGATCAGGGTCACCAATCAGCCTCTTCGCACGTCTCTCCACTGAATTCAAAGTGGCCAGGTGACACTTAGCAGCACCAGCCCAAACGTGGCTGCAGTACTCCACACACGAACGGACCTGTGCTTTGTATAACATTAGAAGCTGCCCAGGTGTGAAGTACTGCCGGACCTTTGCGATAACGCCAAGTTTCCTGGCAGCCACCTTGGCCTTGGACTCAATGAATCGCCCAAAGTTAAGGTTCGAGGAAATCTCAACTCCCAAAAGCTGAAGGCGGTCGGAACACTCCAAGGACACATTTCGAAAAGTAGGAGCCAAGGTGAACGGGCTCCTTTTGGCGGTGAAAAGACATGCCGATATCGAGGTTTCTAAAATATTTTTTTTCTAAACCGAATAGTTTGCGTGACAGACGCTTTCAAAGTGGAAAAAAGTTGTCCCCCCCCCCTCCTCCCTCTAACATCTAAAATAAGAAAAAGAAAAATCTAAAAAAAGCATATGATGTACATTACTAACTACGAAAATTGTTTTGAACGAGATCCAGTAAGTAGTTTTTTTTTTAATACCTCGTAAATCGTAAACCGCTTATTACCGATTTTACAAATCAATGGTACGAAACCCTTTGTGCGTGAGTCCGACACGCACTTGGCCGGTTTTACTGATTAACGTCACTCATAATCAAAGTTGAATCGCTTGTATTTCGAATTTAACATTCAAAACTGAAAGCATTATTTATTTAGTTGTAACGTAATGTTGCCTTCTTTTTATTTTATGCAGGAAAAGCTTCTCCAAAGCCGTCCAACAATATTACAAGTTTTAGAAAGATGAAGCCCAAAGTTATGATTTGATCTAATAAAAAACTAATGTAAGTACACAGAAAGTCCATTTTTCATAGTTAACCTTATCAGTTTTTAAAGTTTGATGTTTCTGGTTTAACTTAGAAGGTTTTTATAGGTCACGATACAATAAGGAGCTGACACCAACAAATTATTCTTCTTAGTAATCTCAATGAACTCGGCCCAGTATTTGGCCTTTTGTTTGGTGCTATCACCAGCGTCCATCACTTTCTGTAACGTGCTGTTGACAGCAGGATACGTTATTGTACCATAGTTTATTAAATAAACGGCACAGCAACAGGACAGCTACCATGGCGTATCGAATATGAATATTTGCACTGGTCTGGTGGTGCCTCGGAAAGCACGTTAAACCGTTGGTCCCGGTTGCCACACGAACATCTAATGGCAGTCGTTACGGGTTGTTGGAGCCCTCAAAAGTCCAACAATTGGTCTAACTGCAGTGCTTCGATATCGCCTTCGGGTTGTGGAGGTCAGACGGCAGTCGCTTCACGGAAATATCGAATCTTAGCCAAAATCAGCAGTTAGACTGGCAAAGTGGACCCCAGATTTCAAAGCTGTAAAAGCTTCGGATGCGACTGGCAATAAAGTTGAGATGATGATGAGTTTATCAAACAGCACCATATTTATATCTACAGAGCTACTATCATCCGGCCACTTTAGTTAATTAGGGAGGTTTTTTTAATACAAGCGCGCTAGTTTATTAAGAGCCTATTCACTATAGCCTTGAAGACACACAAATTGTAATCAGACGGAAACACCGCCGCTGGCAAATTGATTGTTCCAGTCCCTCGATGTACGCGGTATAAAAGAGGAGGCGAAATGCTTCGTCCGGATCATAGTGTGTCAACAATGTAACGACTACGACTCGCCGTACGACGGGTCGTCCAATGATGGAACGGAGATGTGGGAGTTAATTCATTTTCATCAAGAATTAGGTTTCCTTGTTGATAGGCTAATCCTTTTTTTGTTTTGGATGGGAAATCATCAAATGACCTCTCCCGCTCTGGGCGGAGCGGAAGTGCGTGTCAGACTTGTATTGACCAAAACCCACCCGTGTTCCTTCATTTGCCTGTGCGCCAGGTTCACGGTTTCTTTTTTAAAAAAAACCCCTTTCACCACGATTTAAATAATAGGCTAATGATGATGATAATGATGCTAAACGAGTCTAGAATGCTGCTAAGCTTATGTGGAATAAGGCTGGATGTATCTGCTGCATGTCAGATGACAAATGGGCAAAGAGAAACACCGACTGGGTCCCATTAAACGCTTGACGAAGGTGGAAGGACGTGCTTGGCTCCTAAGGGAGTGCCCGCAGTAGCAGAAAATAGAATTTTATGGAAATTCCCTTTTACATTGAATTCTATAGGGCGAAGACAATACAAGCTGGTTTGAATGCCATATAACACAATGATTTTAAGAAAAAAGTACATTTTTCCTAATATTATTTAATCTCTGATCACTTCTGTCCCTTTTGCTACACCTTTTTTCATAAAATTCAAAATGGAGCATTTGTCCAGCACATTACTGGAGTTGTCGTCTCGCCCTGAAATAAATGAACTTTATGCGAATAAAAAAAATAACAAGTGATGATTCCTACGTTTTATCGCAGGTAAGTTCGTGCAAATATCCTAATAAGCCGTTAGCCTAGGTTAGATTGATGGTAAATAAGCCAATGCGATGGCCTAACAGAACTCAAATAAACATGAGGTTTCGTACTTATTTCCATCGAACAATCATTAGTTTTGTAAGATTAATTGGTTGACGATCCTACCTACATATTAATGTTTTCGTGATTACATCCTATGGTACAAATCATTGAATATGCTCATTGAATTAGCGAATAATAGTCTATCATAATAAAAAGTAAAAAAAAACTAAAACCCAACTACGACAAAAAACGACGCTGAAAAAGTATAAAACAAGATTTTCAGAATACTGAACGGAACAAAGTTGCTAATGTAGTTGCAAGTAAATGGACAAAGTAAACTCTACCAAGATGCCTTCGTTGTAAATTGACAATAATGTCATGCAATACTATTCTGAAGTATGCAATATTCACCAAGTAGAGATAAATTTTCATGTTTGGAAAAACGTAGTCACACGTTACATATACTTACCTACCGTAGCACCTTGAGAACGTGTGACTACGCCTGAGTAGTATTGATATGAGTGTCAATTTTGAGTATAATTGGGGTGCTTGTTACGAAAAAGCCCCTTTTTGAAATCCAAGATGGCGGACGCCAATTTAAATATATATTAACTAGCTGCTGCCCGCGGCTTCGCACGCGTGGACTACAAGTAATATCACAGCGGGATAAAATTTAGAGTACTTAAGTTGTATTATATTTTATTTTTTATGGTAGTAAAATATAACAGAAAATATTATCTAGCTAGTACTACTATTTATAACTATAATGCCTCTTTATAAACAATATTCGATGTGGTCTGGTTTGGAACGTAAACAAGTAGTTTGTTTGGTTGACTCACACGGGAGAAAGCCACATAGAGCTGGCCGTGTGAGAAATATCCGACGCTGAGATCTATGCCGGCAACACGCAGCGTCTGGCCTTGGGCTTTGTTTATGGTCATAGCATAACATAAGCTCACTGGGAACTGTACGCGTTTGAAATTGAAAGGGTAATTATTGGGAATCAGTGGAATTCGTGGTATAAAGACTCTTTGACCGGTGCCACATCCCGACAAAATCTCCGCTTCTATAATGTTACGCTGCAGAGAAATAACTTTCAGTCATGTCCCGTTGCATAATTTTGGGGGACTTAGATTTCTTAACAAAATAATTGGGACGCCAATTTTTAAAGTAATGTTGTGAGCTGGAAGTCCGGGAGCGCTCAGAGAATTAAGAAATTCAACGGGATAATTGGTAGCGTCATCTTGCTCCATTACTCTATTGATAGAAGTATACTCTACTACTTCTCCTTCAACATGGTTGAGTATATCCAAGTTGATTCTTACTGCTTGGTCATTTCGCGGAGTCAAAATTGCTCTTTCGCAAAGCCATAAGTTCTCATGACTTGTTATTTGATTTGCTTCACCATATACGGAGGAAATAAGTTCTTCAATTGAATTAACAGTGTGGCAGAGATTTTCAGATAATACAATTTCCCCTTCTTCTTCCGGATATGTTCCTTCGCCAATTTTCAGCAACAAATCAGAAAATTCCTGAGCGTTTGTGTTACCTCCTGTTTGCGCCCTCATGTTCACCGTCAAGTGCATCCTTGTGATGTGTCGCCAAAGACTGGAGCTCTTTAAGCATGCTCTTAACTCGTCGGCTTTTGTTCCTCGTGGTACTACTGGCAGCGTTTGTTTAAAATCCCCAC
This sequence comes from Sesamia nonagrioides, assembly GCA_017933935.1. Classification (NCBI taxonomy): domain Eukaryota; kingdom Metazoa; phylum Arthropoda; class Insecta; order Lepidoptera; family Noctuidae; genus Sesamia; species Sesamia nonagrioides. Next base: position 5,417,979 of record JADWQK010000188.1, read on the forward strand.
AAAACAGCATCGTTACGCCACCCATAGGTTGGTCATTTTGACGGATATCTCTGAGAGTTCTATCAACTGCTTCTACAGCTTTTCGGTGTGCCATAGTGCACTCGTCCCAGATAATTAAACAGCAATCGCGTAAAACTTTCGCTTTATCACTGCTTCTAGAGATACCACATACAGGATGATCACTTATGTCCAAATCTATGGGGATTTTAAACATTGTATGAGCAGTTTTACTGCCGGGTAGCAAAGTGGCTGCTATTCCAGACGACGCTACAGCAAGAGCTATTTTGGCTTGTGCTCGTAATTGTGCCAATATTATTTTAGTGAGAAAGGTTTTTCCCGTCCCACCAGGTGCATCTAGAAATATAATTTCTCATGTAGCATTCTCAGCACTGTGACATACTCGGTCAAATATAGTGCGCTGTTCTTCAGTAAGACTGTGGACTCCGGTTCGTAACGTTTCAGCTAATTCAGCTGGATCATAATTTATTTCTGCAGCGTATTCTCTATTAATACGTTCCCCTTCTATGGTCGGCGCTGGCAAACCATACTGAGGGAGAGAATCACCACCCATAGATGTAACTAAATCTTGTACAGCTACTAAGCATTGATTGATAGCAATATCTCGTAATCTGTGGTTAAGGTCACCGTCAATATTTTGCCTTATATTCCTAAAAAAGTCTTCCCCTAGTCTATCTTGATATTTTTTCCACAATTGCTCAGCATTTGAAACACCACAAAATACCAGTAATACAGCAAATAAATGACGCAAGCGGTGTGGACAATCACTGATGCATGTGTTAGGATAGCAGAGTATGGGTAATTAAATAGTATTAAAACAAAACATTATGGGAGAAACATTATGTACATAGTTACTTATAACGTTACTTACTGGACATATTTAGAATCATCAGCAATATCAGCAATATAAATTACATAAGACCAGGCACATAAGAATTATGTGCCTATAACGAATATTCAGAATACTAAACTGGTAGTGTGCTCGGTCCGACGGCTCCATGAAGACTGTCTACTAAGGGACGAGTCACCGTAGTTATAGGAAATGCCACTCTCAGAGTACCATCGAGCCGTTTTTATAATTTTATAAAAGTTATTCTACCCTCAGAATCAACTAAACTTAAGCAATCCACAATACAATACTTTTATTAGAATTATGACTCGTTATAGATATAACACATGCATCGGCTAGGGCGTCATCCCAATGCTGGTCATCTTCGAGTAAATTTCGGGCTCGGCAAGCATCTCGATAGGTAGGATATTGGACACCATTGACCGTTCGAAGGTCGGCAAATGAAGTAGGCCCCCGCACTGTATGCAAAAGCAGGCGCATATAGAAGCACTCTGCATTATTTGGGTGGACCGTGTACACTCTACCTATGGCGTGTTCTTTATATATACCGGGAATACCATCTACAGCTCTGCCACGCCTTCTTCGGTTGAAAACGCCTTGTTGCTTATTATAGGTGTAATACGACGGAACTTCCTCGTACAGTAGAGTTTTGACGAATTCGTCGATTTCACAAAGCCGAAAGAATGCCAGCAAAGTAGTTTGTCTTGGGGTTTCTAACCGTTCTGCAACATTATCAGGGTTGAAATATATTCTTTGTCCCCCCTCGAGATGAATATCTAGATGTGTGGTGGACTGGTGGCGATCTTTCATGAATTGGAAAACTCAAAATGCGCCATACCGCCTCGGAAGAGCTAATATATCTGCCTGCCTGAAATCTAGTTATTTCGTCATTTTCAATATGTCTAAAAGCAAACGTGACCTGGTCACTGCCTTTATTTACATATTTGCATATATATTTAATAGATTTAACGCTATTGCACATTTCTACATTGATATGTCCTTGAAACGTTTTGCTGAGTACGGGTGAATAGGGCACGACCCATCTATTATCGATAACTACTTCATGTCCATTTGATCTTATTGTAGCCGTAAACCCACCATGCTCGGGTGACCGTCGGCGGTAAGATGGATAGCCGTCTACACCCGTTATCGTGTGCTCTGTCAGTGCTTTAGGATATCTCTTAGAACAGCGACCGTCTTTCATGCACGGAGAGTTTCTATTCATTGCCCCGCACGGTCCGTGCACCATGTGTGTTTTTATGATGTCATACAATACAGGATCCTGGTTACGATCCGGAAATTCAGCATTTATCAATTTGTCGACATCGTTAGGACGAATTTTCTCCTCTAGCCATAGCAAAATATGTGCGTGAGGCAAACCACGCTTTTGCCATTCTACGCTATACATATAGCACAGAGCCGATCCAAATACATTTTGTTTAGTGAGCAGGTTTATCATCAACTTGAGCTTTAAATGGAAAACCCTTGCTATTATGTCATGACGATCATACGACTCTTGATTTTCAAAGAGTTCCTCTGTTATTTCTGTCCATTTTGGATTCATCGTGAATGTAATAAAAAGGTCAGGTTGGCCATATTTTCGGACATAACAGAACGCGTCCTGCGTACGTTCGTGCATGTAACGGGGCCCGCCTGTAAAACTGGATGGGAGAATTACTAATCGCCCCAGATTTTCAGTACCACTGTCGTTTTGCATAGCATCTCTTAGGTGCACATACTCTTCAGCACGTAAGCGTCTTTGGTTAGTGCGTATATATACTAAGCGTTCTGCCTCAATTTTAGCGTACATATCTACAATGAATTGGCTGAACAGCCCACGAAATCTTTGCAAGTGAGCAAAGCGGTTTTGTCGTATTTGCAGCAGGTAAGCGTAGAATTGTTGTGCTGAAATTTTTTTTGTTAAGTTAGGTAATCTCGTTATAGGGTTAACTTGATGCAATCCAAAGTTGTATCCGTCTTCCCCGTGACAATAAATCAAGGGGTATTGTAATGCATCGTAAGACCGATGGGTTTCACAAATACGGTGCAGGTGGTCGTCTCGAGTACGTAGCACGATATCACGCCGCTCGCATTCTTGGTCCACTAAAACAGCTGCAACTTCATTTGCGACAGGGGCATTGTATCTACCTGGATGTCCATCAATCGGTCGTTTGTCTGCGCTTATAACAAATTTAAAATCATCGTTTTGCCCTTGCGGAACAGACTCCAATGCAGCTTTAAAACTATGCACATACGGGTTGATTTCATGCAGCAAATTTTGAAGCAGGCAAATCAAATTATTGTTAAGTTGTGGAAAAATTTGGTTTCTTATATTTGCCTGTTCATTATAATCAGATATGAAATATATTTGAAGAAACTTGGGTTCGTTTTCAGGCAGTAAAGAACCTATTAGGTGGTAAATCTGCCCCTGAACCTTAAAGGTGGGCATAAATGGCCCTTCCGTTATTTTCTTTGCACCAAACGATGTTGTTCAATGCTACCTTTGAACAGTGATTCAGCATTTCGGCAGCGCACGCGCGACCTACTTCAAAAATTATTGAAATTGCAGATTTCACGTATGGAATACCAAGACGTTTGTGTATTTGTGTGTGTTGGGAAAAAGTAGTATATAAGCTGTAATATTGTAAAAATAAATCAGATTAGAATTTATTCTGGTCTCATTACCCCTCACTGTGGCCAAGACACCCTTAGCCATCTCTGATCAGTCCTGTGAGTCTGCTGGACTGGCAGTGAGTTTACCCCTCACCCTTACCTGGAAATCCTACCTACTATCCGTCTGTTACCTTAGGTCTCTTGGTGCAGACATCCCGCACTTATTTATATATTTATTTATTACGAACTATATGGTAGGTCAGGGCTGTAGGGCTTATAGGACTTAGGGTCGTAGGGACTGTAGGGCTTATAGGTCTTAGTTTAGGTTCTGTTAACTTTCCATATAGGCGAATGTACTGCCGCTATTAAGGGTGGTCGTACAGATGTCATCTGGAATGCATTATTATATGAACGAATATTTTCCAAGAAGTGTTTAGATTGTGGATGATCTCCATTTAGCAGCGCTTTTAAAAGTTCTGGCGGCTCTAGAAACAATGAAATATGTACTTTTCCACTCGCACAACACATTCCGCTGGTTTCTTTTTGACATCTGAGAGCTTCACAAAAATCACATTTTAAAATCATTCCACCCACAAATGAAAAAGAAGCATAATCAATTCTGGGTGAGTATGTAAACCCACTTTTTTCTTTTTCTGTCCAGGGGTACTGTTCGTCAGAATCAAGGTCAAACTCTTCAGATGAAACCGACCTTCTGTTGAGTAAGTGTCGAAGTCGATCGGACTCCAAGCGTGCTTGACGTTGTTCTTTTGATTCATGCTGTCTTATTTCATGTATTCTCTCTCTTTCTCTTAGTAACGAATCCTCACGATCCTGGCGCATAAGCTCATAGTTTTCCCTGGCCAATTCTAATCTTTGCTGGTGTTGATCATCCCTTTCTAAAGCACTAATAATATTTTGACGATATCGAGCGTTACTTAAGCGTTCCTCACGTTGGGTAAAAGTTTGTGAGGCATAAGATAATGTATGGCGCTCGCGATCAGCTGTTAGACGTACCTCTCGTTCTTGACTCGTTTCTGAGACTCGCGACAACGTGTGCGTTGTGAGCTTAAGCGGGACTCTCTTTGAATAAACGTCTCTGGGACTCTAGATAAAGAATGGCGTTGCCGATCAGCTGTTAGTCGGGCTTCACGCTGAGAAGGATTTTCCATAGCGCGAGCAGTAGCCTGGCGGTGTCGAGTCGCAGTAAGTCTTGCCTCATGATCATCGTTACTTTCTTGGGATCTAAACAACCTAGATCTTTTAGCTTCTCTCGAGTACTGAGAAAGATTTGACCTTTTTCTAGGCATTGTGAAGAAACAAACCGTGGCGGCCTCCGTGGCGCAGCGGTCAACACGCCTGCCTGCGACGTGGAGGCCTGGGTTCGATCCTTGGCCAAGTCATGATGGAAAACCTAGATCTTTTAGCTTCTCTCGAGTACTGAGAAAGATTTGACCTTTTTCTAGGCATTGTGAAGAAACAAACCGTGAAAGTATTCGCCGATAGAAATATATATTCTTTTGAAAATGCACTTTGTGGTTATTTACGAAATAATCGGAATTATCCCAGAATGACTTTCAAATATAAACAGATAGGTAACGTAGTTACAAAAACAATGCCTTTCGACGCTAGACAGCGCTGCATGTTAAACTTTTTTTACTCGACGCTAGATGACGCCATGGACTCTTCCGTGATTTTGTGATTTTCAACAATGGTTTTTTAACCATCCCACGGGAACCCTTTAATATTCCAAAATTAAAATTATCTAAGATGTTGACCAGTGATATTAGGTATTACCATGCAAAATTTCATTCAAATCCGTTCAGCCGTTTCGAAGATTAGCCCGTGCAAACAGACAATCAGACAAACAGACAGAGAAATAAGAAATTCTAAAAAAAAAAAAAATTTTATTTTCCTTTTATTTACATCACCCTGACTTCGTTTTAAGCATTTTTTTCATTTGTACAGACATTCGACCTCTACGATTTTATTATATGTATAGATATGATATGGGTCATATGGGTGAGTAATGGGTGAGTGATATGGGTTGTATTCCGAGGTGGATTGGGGTGCTGGTTACGAATATGCCATCTGAATAACTTAAATCTGTCTCGAGTTGTTCCCGTAGTAAAAATAGCAAATTAATTAAATATAATACAGCTATCGATGTTGATCTGCAATAATTTCATAAATATTGTTTATTTGTGACAACCTTGGCAGATGCGTTACTGTCTAGACGATGTCGGCATTTTACACGAGATCAAAGGCGTCGACCTACTGTATGATTTTATACTGTGATATTAACAAAAGTTAAAATGACGAACTAAAAACTAGGTAGTTAACATACGACATCTCTTTTGACTTATGTATCGGGGCATAGTAATATGTAGAGATATCCTGTTTTACTATTTCGTAGCACGTGGATCGTAGCGCGTATAGCAATGGTTTCCCCGTATGAAGCTCCCAGTATTTCGTAGTAGCGACGCACATTTGCGTCGATGGGAGCGAGGTTGTTAGCAAGTATAAATAAATTGGATGTTTCATATATTGAGAGGACCTGGGAAGATTTCTTAATCTATGTAATTCTGGTAAAAATCGACTGTCATGTGGATTTTTAAGTAATTTTTTTTTTTTTTTTTTATAAATTATAAACCAGCGCTTGACCGCAATCCTGCCTGATGGTAAGCAGTGACGCAATCGTTGATGGTAAAGCGCACTAGTTTATTAAGAGCCTATTCACTCTAGCCTTGAAGACACTCAAATTGTAGTCCGACGGAAACACCGCCGCGGGCAAATTGTTCCAGTCCCTCGATGTACGCGGTATAAAGGAGGAGGCGAAGCGCTTCGTCCGGATCGTAATGGTGTTAACAACGTAAGGGTGGAAACCAGCCGTACGACGGGTCGTCCGCTGGTGGAACGGAGATGGGGGAATTAAATCATGCAATTCCCTCGCACACTCCCCGAAATGCATCCTATAGAACACCGAGAGGCTGGCTACTCTACGCCTGTGCTCTAGGCTTTGGAGACCAACTCGAGTTAGATCAGGGTCACCAATCAGCCTCTTTGCACGTCTCTCCACTGAATCCAAAGTGGCCAGGTGACACTTGGCAGCACCAGCCCAAATGTGGCTGCAGTACTCCACACACGAACGGACCTGTGCTTTGTATAACATTAGAAGCTGCCCAGGTGTGAAGTACTGCCGGACCTTTGCGATAACGCCAAGTTTCCTGGCAGCCACCCTGGCCTTGGACTCAATGAACCGCCCAAAGTTAAGGTTCGAGGAAATCTCAACTCCCAAGAGCTGAAGGCGGTCGGAACACTCCAAGGACACATTCCGAAAAGTAGGGGCCAAGGTGAACGGGCTCCTTTTGGCGGTGAAAAGACACGCCTGTGTTTTGGCGGCATTGAATGCTACAAGATTGGCATTGCCCCATTCGGAGACTGCCTGCAGTGCAACACTCGTTCGCTCAACCATGGCCTCTCTTTCGGACCGGATTGATTCCCTACTAGCCCGAGCATCCGGCAGGTATCTCTCTACAACTGTGCTGTCATCTGCATACCCATAGATACCGGGCATCAGCAGATCGTTATTTATATTATTGTCCAAGGCAGTTATAAACAATCACTCTATGGTTTTGGTTCTCTACTGAGAGCGATGTAGGCCTGTACTTTAGCAAACAATGACTTTCCTAGATCGATAACTGCTTTATCTAGAGTAAAACCTTGTAATTTATGTATAGTATAACCCCAAGAAAGAATCAGCGGGGGCATTTTACGCTGAATTTTCCCAGACCCCCTCAAGCCGTCCAATTCAGTGAGGCAAGGCTCGATTCTGATAGGTCCGTTAATATCTACTTTTATGGATGCGTCGTCAAATTGTATGAGAACAGCGCTAGGCTGTTCAAATACGGTATATTTATTTTAATTTTATATTATCATAGAACTTTTTGTCCGCTAGAGGGCGCAATACTAAAATTTGGTGCTATAAATAGCTCACTAGCAGCCGCCAGCGACTTCGTTCGCGTGGAATTAATTATGCTCCGCTCCTATTGGTCGCAGCGTGATGTTATATAGCCTTCCTGGATTAATGGGCTATCCAACGCAAAAATAATTTTTCAATCCGACCAGTAGTTCCTGAGATTAGCGCGCACAAACAAACAAACAAACAAACTCTTCAGCTTTATATATTAATATAGATAACCAACAGAATATCAAGGACTTTCTAATGGTTTTGCAGTGGTCTTATTCTGATAAATAGTAAAGAAGCTGTGAACGAAAAGATGTGAATTATATACAACCAGCCCATGAATACAGGTAAAGTCACAAACAAAAGCTAGCAATATATATATATATATATTCAAAATGTACAAGTAAAGAGCTTTCAAATGATACCAAACACGCCATATTTATCTTAACTTTATTTTTTACTGTGTATGTTTTGTCCGCTAGAGGGCGCCACATTAGATTTTGTGAAACCCCATATAGCCTATAACCAGCGGACAGTTAAGACGCTTCTAATGAAATGTCATTTGTCGAATTCTACATATACAATATGTAAAGAAAACCCTGTCCGACCCATAAGGATAATAAAGCTTAGGTAAACACTTGACCAAATATAATATAAAATTTTACATAATCATCACAGTAACAATAATAATGAATTTTGAAATAATCTTTTTTTCCCGGGTATTAATTCCAATTTCCCCGAAATTTGATATTTTTTAAAAAACTGACAACACCATTTGTGACGGAGCGAATAGCGATGCGACCACGTGCCGCATGCCCCGCCCCCCTTCCCCCGCGCATCCATGCGTTAAGTTACCTCGCTTTTTCGAAATAATATTTATTTTTTTTTGGGGATTTTTTTTTAAGTTTAGCCCGGCTTTGTAGGCATTATTAGAATCAGTTAACGATACCTAACAATACCTTCACGGATCGGACAGGGTTTTCTTTACATATTGTATACATACATACATAGCCTGTCAAAATCATAACCCTCCTGTTGCCTTGCCGTAGTCGGGTAAAAATGGGTTATTTTTCGCGATTTTGAAGTAATGTATTTCTTTTATTAATTAAATTTCGGAAAAAATCAAATGATAGGGGCACGTATAATCACGGTGTTAAAAGTGTAGAAAAAAATTGCTCCAAAAGCATTATCCACGAAGAAAACAGCGGAATACGTTTGTATAGAGAAAGCACCGCTAGAGTTCCCTCTTAACCACTGCGCCAACCGTGCCGTAACGGGACTGTCAATATTTTTTAACCGACTTCAAAAAGGAGGAGGTTACTCAATTCGACCGTATATATGCTTTTTTTTTTCTATGTTTGTTCGCGCATAACTTCGTCGTTTATGAACCGATTTTGATTATTCTTTTTCTGTTGGAAAGAAGACGTTCCCAAGGTGGTTCCATGATAAGGATATCAGGGTTTGATGGTGGAAGACCAGAGAAAACAAGGGGAACTTTCAAAAATTGCAGGGGCGACTAATGCATTTCTTAGCATTTTCATTAAGTATTTTAAAGCACTACAATTCAAGTAAGGTCTGGAGTAGATCTGATGATGGAGCCGGGAGACAGTCGAAGGAACTCCTCAACAATTCACACCAGCTACCTTGTGTTTGGGCTCAATTAATTTGTATTGATAATAACTTTACACCTAGATGGGTTGTGACTGTCATAAGAGCTCTGATGATGAAGACAAAGGCCAGTTCCGGGAACTTCTCAACGGTTTACAGTAGCTACTTTGTGGTTGGACTTAATTCATTTATATTGATGAGACCTTCGCACCCATTGGGTTAAAATAATGGTCTGCAGTAAATTTGATGATGAAGACCATAGGTAGTTGAGGGAATACTTAGGTACGGGTAAAAATTAAAGTAAACAAAATTACTTCGTTTCCCAATTATATTTGCGTCAGCTTCCAGTCTGACCGGATGCAACTGAATACATAGTACTTTTAACAACTAAAAAGTGTAAAATAAAAACTTTTTACAAAAACATCATAATGGTTTAAACACAAAATATGAGTTACGTGTTATAATTTCTAAACTCTGATGAAATTGATAGAAAGCAAAAGTTCCTACCGTTAAAATATGTGTCATGACAAAAAGGGAGTGTAAAATGTTCAGGTCTTTTATCACCTTTTAAAGTAATCTCGGGGAGATTACATTTATTTCTAAATTACAACATAATTGCATATATGGAACAGAATTAAATGGTCCTCGCTTCAGGCAATTACTCGTAATGTATATTTACGATACAACCGGGATACAAAAGGACAGTCATGTGGGATATGGTTAAGTGGGTCTAAATCCGCTCAGGCCCAATTGGGGACGCTCGGGTATGATCACGGATTGACAGCATCTCTTTAGAAAATCCTCTTTTGACGGTTAACAATACGTTAAGGGATTTGTAATGGTTGTTTTAAAGGACGATTTTGGTGCTTTTCTATGTAAATGATACATGCTGACAAAGGACAATTTAAGAGCTGACAGGTTTATATGTGGCAAGCAGTGGGCAGCTCGCCGACCGGTAAGGACCAGGCCCGGGTCGACTGCGCGTTGTGTACCACGCGGGCTTCTAAGAGATGTCAGCACATCGTGACGGGGTCCACGTAGACCGGTGTCTGTCAGGGCCTCGGGTTGTTTAAAAGATATACCATGACCCTAGCGCACAGGTCCGTTCGTGTGTGGAGTACTACAGCCACATTTGGGCTGGTCTGCTAAGTGTCACCTGGCCACTTTGGATTCAGTGGAGAGGCGGGCGAAGAGGCTGATTGGTGACCTTGACTTAACTCGAGACGGTCTCCAAAGACTAGAGCACAGGCGTAGAGTAGTCAGCCTTTCGGTCTTCTATAGGATGCAATTTGGAGAGTGTGCGAGGGAATTGCATGATTTAATTCCCCCGTCTCCGTTCCACCATCGGACGACCCGTCGTACGGCAAATTTCCACCCTTACGTTGTTAACACCACTACGATCCGGACGAAGCGTTTCGCCTCCTCCTTTATACCGCGTACATCGAAAGACTGGAACAGTTTGCCAGCGGTGATGTTTCTATCGGACTACAATTTGAGTGTCTTCAAGGCTAGAGTGAATAGGCTCTTAATAAACTAGCGCGCTTTACCATCAACGATTGCGTCACTGATTACCATCAGGCGAGATTGCGGTCAAGCGCTAGTTTATAATATATAAAAAAAACGGGATGCAGCTATCTTACCTCCACATCTCAATTACTGGGTAATACGATATCCCTTGGTACGACTATGACTATGTAAATAAACCTCAGACTGACGTCTGGAAGGACCTCTTATCCGAATAGCAAAGTAGGTGGGATAATTCCATCAAGGGCCGGCACCTCCATCTGTACTTCCATCCGTTGACGATCGGCTGGCTAAGACATGGCTAGAGGTTGACCAGTTTCTCACACGTCATGGCAACTTTAAAAGTAAACTGTATTCTTTTAAACTTGTTCCTTCGCCTTTGTGTCAGTGTTCTACATCGAACTGTGAATTTGAACAGTCCGCACATCACATCTTGTGGGAGTGTATTCTTTGGCAGAATGAACGCAATATTATGTTGGATAGTGTACAAGTTACATCCGGAGTTCTTTATTATACGGACCTTATAGAAACTAGAACTAATTTCCGTGCATTCAGGCGCTTTTGCCATACCTATTATTGGAATCAATTGTAACAGCACATACCTACTTAGGACCCATTAACTTAATCAAATTTTATTCCATGGTGCTTGGCAATCTGGGCTTCTCCCAGTTAAAATAATGTCCCTTTGAGCTGATTGGCCTAGTTCTGTTCTGTCTCCTGCTTATTATGGAGGGAAGTGGAAAAAATATCTTTTTTCTTACTCCTCCGCTATTCTTTTCTGATTAATTTCGTTGCGGGACCCAAGACAGTTGAATCGTTTCTCCGGGACTCGTCGAGCTTCATTACTCAGCGTTTTTCTGGCGGTCTCCACTGTTGATTCTGGTTTTCAGGAGTTGCAGTGGGTGGGAACAGTGTGGTGGGATTTGTCCCATAAAAAAAAAAAGACTACCTACATAATTTCTCTCTCCTTCCCCTTAGTATTCCATCCAAAGGTTGTCTGTAAAAGATCGCTTTTAGCGATAAGGCAATATACATATTTAAGTTCTGTAATTTATATGGTGTAAGTATATAATAAAGAGTATTCCATTTTATTGTATTGTGACCGGTTTCGAGTGTATAATGAAAAGAAGCGGTGAGAATTATTGGCATGTCGGTCTATAGGTACTTTAATATATTAAGCTGAAGAGTTTGTTTGTTTGAATGCGCTAATATCACGAGCCGAGACCGATTTGAAAAAATCATTTTGAGTTGGATAGTCAATTAATCCAGGATGACTTTAGGCTATCACGCTGCGACCAATAGGAGCGCAGCATAACAAAAAATTAAAATTTATGCTGTATATAATGATTTAGAAGTGTAATAATGTATCTATAGAAATTGACTCTTTTCGGGTTAAAATAAAATGTTCAAATTACTAACTCCACGCGAACGAAGTCACGGGCGGCCGCTAGTATCCAATAAAACTCGTGAACCTAATTTGAAGTAAGTCACTGTAGTTCTTCATTATTTTGAAGGCCTAATTTGGAAAGCATGGCAAAGCAAAAATATAGGCTAAAGAAGAAGAATTGATCTTTTTAGGGACAATTTAACTAAGATTCGTTGAGATGATGATGTCAGATGTCGTGGTGGCCTAGTGGTTAAAACACCAGCCTCTCAAGTTTCAGTGCGCGGGTTCGATTCCAGGTCAGGCAAGTACCAATGTAACTTTTCTAAAAAGTTACATGTACTTTCTAAGTATATCTTGGACACCAATGACTGAAGGTGAAGGAACACATCTTGAGGAAACCTGGACTTTATAAGTCTGAAATCGCCAACCAACCCGCATTGAGCAAGCGTGGTGATTACGCTCTATCCATCTCTGTATGAGAGGAGACCTGTGCCCAGCAGTGGGACGATAAAAGGTTGTTCATGATGATGATAACTAAGATTCTATACGTTTGCCTGCCACTAGACTATGTCTCCCTCTTAAAGACTGCGGTATTTATTCCTAAACGATGATTAGAGTTAAGTGACGTTAAAAGGTAAAAAAAATATGGTTAAAGAATCGCTAATCACTAGTTATCTTTAAGCACCGTTTATGAATAAGGGGGAATATGTATAGCAGAACAACCATTTACCTTTATGTAGTTGAAGTGACCTATATCCCAGTCTATGAACCCTCCAGATAATGGAATAACAAGAGCTTCTACTTTGATAACTTTTACGCAATCAGGGCTCAAACAAAATGATAGAAGGAAAAGGAAATCTGCCGGATAAGTAAATACGGTCAAGTCAACAGGGGGCTATGACTGATGAGTGTTTCGATCGATCTCATGACATAGAAGAGTTATAAATGGAATGCTTATGCACAGTGAATTGTGCCTACTGACACTGACATAGAGGCAGTATAAATCAGCTTGTGGATCTGTTGAAGGCGGGGGACGAACCCCCGTCTCCTTTAGCCCTCGAGTGTGACCAGCGTTTGTGGGTAGCTCCCGTACGCGCATTGTACTGGTCACCACGTCTTAGGATTACTCCAGTACCCGGGTAATCCTCCCTTGGTGCGGAAACCGGCCAAAATTAGGCCGGTAAGCCCTGAGAGTGGCACGGAGTTAGATCTTCGGGCCGACCCCGTGTCATTCTCAACGCAGGGCTCGAGGGGAACCGAGTGGTTTTAGTGGGTATTCCCGGCTCCGGCTGGGCGAGCCCCACATACGCCTGTAGCCTGGCTAGCGGCGGGTACGGTGCATAATGCATTTCCACTCGTAAAAAAAAAAAGCTTGTGGATCTGTGAAGGGCGATGGTGAATCTTTGTTTTCTGCACTTGCGGTGTACGAGTATGTTAATAGGTTTAATGATAATAAATATAAATAGATAAATTGCAAGCCGGTCTTTTTTTGTGAGAAATCATCTAACGTCCTCTCAGTGGGCACGCCACAATAGCGGCGGTAAGTCCCCTTTTTGAGGAGTGGCGCCATGGAGTATCAGGCCTAGGTCGACGGCGCGTTGTCTTTCACGCGCTCCTCAAAGACATGTGAGCACATCGTGATGTCCTTCTTGACAGGGTGCAGGCCCAGAGCGAGAAAGGTTATTAGATGATTTGCTATACACAAAAAACAATCTACTTCCGCTCTGGGTAGAGCGGAAGGGCATGTCAGGCTTTTACTGACTAAAACCCACCGTTTTCTTTCACTTGCCTGTACGCGAAAGACCATGGTATCTCTTTCGAACTACCCGTGACTCTAACCAGATGCAGTCCTGAAAGGTGTTGATGGAAATTTCCTAAGAAACGTTAATAAGAATCCTTAGTTGAACTGAACAACAGAACGAACAGAACAACATAAAAGAGCTAAACAAGTGGCAATCGCTTTCAAAGACAAGACTTTTAAAATGTTGTTTTGATTCAGTTTATGCTCTTTAGTCTCTCAGTAGTCAGTACTGCGTACCCATACTTGTCAATCCAATTTTTGCGTATTCCATCATCATTACCGGTGATAGAATGTCACTTTGTCTAAGGCCCTAGGGCATTACCAAATAGAATGAAAAAAGGTGTCATCAAGATGCAGAATTCGCAAAATACATTAGTAACAGATAGAAGTGTCAGCACTCCATTGTAATTTCTCATCAGTGGTAATACAATGCTCGTGGGACATTAAGCTGTATTTACAAAGGATTCTTTGATCGTAACTAATATTTTGATTGCGTTTGTTTTGATAGTAGATCATTTGACACAAGCACACATTCGATAGATGGATCTTAGGTATTTATACAATATATAAAGAAAACCCTGTCCGATCCGTGAAGGTATTGATATGTATCGATAACTGAGAAACCGTGACCCTGGCCGTCGCGCAGGCAAGTGAAGAAACACGGGTGGGTTTTAGCCAGTAACAGTCTGACACGCCCTTCCGCTCCACCTAAAGCGGGAGAAGTCATTTTATGATTTCGTTTAACATTTATGTCGCTATTAAAATCGCTATTAAAATAGGGGTTAATCATCTAAGATTAACCCCTATTTTAATAGCGATTTTAATAAAATATTACCTAGAAATAATTTATAATTATAGCAAAACAACGTTTGCCGGGTTAGTTTGTAAGAATATATTTATTTGCTTTATAAGTTACACATTCACCCGTTTTTATACCTCTTTTTACAAAAAACAAATTTTTCGCTGTGAGTTTTATTTAAAAAATATTATTTACAAAACAAAAAACCGGCTTGCAAAAAATCTAACGAACTGAAAATGCAGACAAGTTGAACGATCGCAGTTGGGGGACTGTTCTATGGAACACTTGTTTATCTAGATAAACAACCAAAAGTCCCCCAACTGCGATTGTTCAACTTGTTTCTGCCTTTTCAGTTCGGTAGCTTCTTATGCAGGCAGGTTTTTTGTTTGAAAATATATTTTTTTTTTGTTTATATCGTTTTAGTTTTCTTATATTTAACAATATAATTTATACATATGTCACATTTAGAATCAGTGTTTCAAATCCTTTATTTTAATACACGACTCTATATGCTTGGTAGTTTTTTTTCTTTTTTCCCTCACAATATGGCGTCATCATCTGCCATTTTGGTGTTTTTTTTTAATATAACCTATCTACGAACACTTAGGCTATTAAGACAAATCTGACGATACTACAAATGTGAAAATCCGTTTAGCGGTTCTGGAGGTATGTACAAGGTAATAAAGAATATTACATACAAGATACGCGCTAAAAACATAACCCTTCCTAGCAGTCGGGTAAAAAATAAATTAAAATAAAACCAGGTGCACGTTGAGACTACGGGGGACTACTGTGAATTTTCATATAGGAATAAATATGTGTTGCTCATTATTTCTGTATATTTTTCAATCGTGGATTGCTTTGAAGGTCTGTTATAGGCTCTGTTACGTAAATAAAAACCACACGAGATTTTTACCAGAGGCAAATTGCGTTGCGAAATGTTATTTTCCCTATTTTCAACCAAACAGGCATGTCGTACAAAGTTACAAGGAAAATAGCAATAAATCCGCGCCCACTTTACAATTACATTTACAATATCAAGCAATTTAAAACGTAGACATCGCATTCTGAGAATCATCTCAAAGTTGATTTCATCACAAAGTCGGAGGGTTTGTACTCCATTAACGCAATCTCAACTCTCTTGACTATTCGTATAAAATTCCCGTAGAAAACGCCTCTTTAAATTTCTCAAGTTTAATAATTAACTTCACCCATCTTTTCAATTTTATTCCAGCCGTAAAACTTGATTTTTTGTTTAGGTGTAGGTCATCACGCTGCGACCAATAGGTGCCGAGCATATCAAAACCAACGCGGGTGAAACCGCGTGGCGCAGTTAGTGAATAATATTTTCTCTCCGCATCACCGTAGTGAGTACAACTATTGATAAGTTATAAAAATGTTCGATGTGTCCGGAATGGAGCGGCGATATCTTTACCAGAGTTCATTCATCCTAGCTTCAAAATTAATTATATCTATTTTTGTTTTTTAAAAACTTGAATTTTTATTTATTATTGATGCGTATATACTCTACTATCTCCTCAGCCTTCGTGAATAGGTGCAGTCTGGACACGTATAGCATCGTTGTTGGTCCTGCCAGCGCAGTACCGCACTGGACCGACAAGGAGGCTTTTTCTTCTTCTCTACCTTAATGAAACCCTCCTTATCGCAGGTGTCCTTCTCTGGACCCAGTTTGTTCGAAAACAGGTTTGGTTTCGACCGGCTCTGTTTACCCCCTATAGTTTTTCCAGCTCGTTTTACCTGCGAGTTTTGTGGCCCAACGCTTGCGCCTGCGCCGCAGCGTAGACTCGTTTGGGGGTCGACGAAACTATACACGTCGTCGTCTCCATCGGTGTCGAAGCAGGGACGGCGACGACGCGCGTTGCAATGCATGCATTCTCGGCAGCTGGTGACACATTCGAGCCCGCCGACTCGAAACTGCAGATGGAGGCGTTTGTGCACCACGACGGGTGTTAACATTTGCGGCGTCATCGGTCAGTGACCTACTTGCAGAAATTGCATTGCGCAACAACACTACTTCTGCCCGTAGATCGCCGATAGTTTTGTTAGACACCACTCCAGCTGATCCTGCATCTCGGCCTGGCTTTGCTTCAGGAGTGTAATATCCTTTAGCAGCCTGGTGAAGTCCACGTGTTTGAACGTGATGGAAGGCAGCTTGTGCAGATCCTTCAAATCAAAAAAATCAAAATCAAAGCATTTATTTCAAATAAACCAGTTACAGGCACTTTTGAATTGTCAGAAGGTCGGTCAGTCAATAAGATGAAGCTAGTCGCCCATTCCAAAGAGTAGGTACCTATGGAGAAGAACGGGCAACAAACGTTGATTTCAACATGGACACTCTTTTAAATTTTCAAACTATTGTTACAAATATTTGATTACATCATTCATGTTGAAATCAACCGTGTGAGAACGATGCAGAAATAAATTGTACGCCGAGAGCGTCCATTATGAAAACACACAAAAATCAATTCAGAAATTAAAATACGCCGTGGCAGCTAAGAGATGACCAGTCCCCTCTGACGGCGTCCGTTCACGAACATGACGAATGGATCAGCATCATTCAGCTCAACCATTTTCAAGGGAACCCAATGACCCAACACACACGCTACCATCAGTGAGACATTTGAGTGAGCATGACATACTCTCAACAGCCAGAGCACTATCAAGTCAATAAAAAAGACTAACCCAACAAAAAAATGCCTTACAGCACATTCGTACATTGTGCTCACACGTTTGCCATGCAATTATACAATACTAAGAAATTGAATCTACACAATGCTAAGATAGTTTTGTCCAAGGTTCAGCAGCTCCAACAGTGTTCCCGAATACTAAGTTTAGCTCCTGTGTAGCTGTACAAGTGCCGAACACCTCTGTCAGCGATACAATTCCGTAACGTACAATATGCTTGGCTACATAGTGTGTAGTAGTTGTTTATGTTATTAATTCAAAGCCTGTATGGCTTTGAATTAATAACATAAACAATTACATATTAAAACTACAAGAGGAAAAATCAGAGAACAATCAGTGTATAGAAATCGGACGCAGCTCAAGCCCAAGCCTTTTTGTCCTCAATATAATCCTTCACACTATACAACTTCGCCACGAAATCAGGCACGTTGTCCGGGTCTGTCTCCTTCAACAGCGTAACGATGTCCTGGAGACTCTTCTCTGTGCCATCCCTTCGCCCTTCCCTTTGTTAAAGCCTACCACCGAATCTATCTTTTTTTACTACAGCCTAGTTTTTGGATAAATGAAGTGGGCTGTCATTGCAAGATGAATTAAATTCCACGGCGTATAATTTTGTTTTTGCCTGTAATTCGATATATTTTTTTGTTTAGCCTTTCTGCACAGGTCGCAATAAATATGTTTTCCCTTTTTCTTTCAGACTTTATATTAGAAAATGATATTCAATAGTTGGGAAAAGGCTCCGTAAATTTATTTAATTTGAATAAATAACATTCAAAAATCACGCCTTGCACCAAAGCCTATTAAAAGCATTTTTCCCTGATCTCATTTTCAGCTTCTAGTGGACTGGAATAATTGGTATAGACAAAATACTGGGAAAATACCGTTTTATTAATTTGCTCCTTAAAGAAGTCTTTTAACAATTTCTCGTCTTTAACGTCTTGTAACAATTTTGCGTGTTGATTAAAAATATGTTTACTGCTTCAGTAGTGTTGTACCTTTATTAAATCCCATAAATGATACTAATAATATTTTAAACATTTCGCGGCCACCATCTTGAATCTGGGATTTTAATTTTTAACTTTTCTGCTGTCAAAGCTATTGGCTTTACATAGCTAGTTTTGTTTAGTTGCTTTTTTAGTTATTGGCTTTATTGGCTTTCTTTTTGGCGACAATCACTATGAATGATGACGAAATTTTAAAATACTATGTTTTTTATTTTACAAACTTTTTTCCACGCTGTTTTTTGTGAGTCAAACAAACCCATCATAAAGATCTTCTTCTTCAGAAGAAAGAGGTCTACTGCTGGATAAAGGCATCTCCAAGGCTTTCCACAATGACCAATCTTGTGCTGCCCGCATCCATCGGCTTCCCGCAACCTTTACCAGATCATCCGTCCACCTTGTTTGGGGCTCCTTACCTGAGTCTTCCGGTACGTGGCCGCCACTCCAGAACCTCGGACCATCAATTCTACGAGCAAAGTGCACTTAATTTTATCGACTCGAAGAACTATATCGGTGACTTTGTTGTTCTGCGGATCTCCTCTTTTATGATTCAATCGCGCAGAGAAACTCCGAGCATAGCTCTTTCCATAGCCCTTTGTGTGACCTTGCGCCTACGTATGAGGCCCATTGTGAGCGATCACATTTCAGTTCCACATGTCATCACTTGCAACACACACTGGTCAAAAACTTTAGTGTCATAAAGGCCTAACAACCTTAACAAAATTAAACTTAGCGATTTCTAAAACAACGAAGACAAGCAGTTCTCACACAAATACACGTACCTACGTTTTATTTAATAAGCTTATACATTTAATGCCGACGTTGAACGCGTGCCTAATATGTTTGTTCTCATGTATCCCCTAGACGACGAAATTGATCTTATTTCTCTTACACTTTTTTATAAAAATACACAATATACTTTTAAAATTTAGCCTCGGTATATATACATACATTTTCCATTATACGTTATATAATACGCGTAATATTATAAACTCGTAAGATAGGTTTCATAAGGCATCCACGATGGGGGCGTTATCACCCACAATGATGACATATTATTTTTAGAATTTTACGTGACGGTTTACGTATATAATTCATTCACATTCATAACTAAACTTATGTCCAAAATTAAATACATAGCGCGCCGAATTAACAAGCTGATGTGTCGATGTGCCGGTCATATTAGCCGCAGAACCGTGACCGTTGGTGTAGATGGGTTCTTGAGAGTCCATAAACGTAAGGTGGGACGCT
This sequence comes from Sesamia nonagrioides, assembly GCA_017933935.1. Classification (NCBI taxonomy): domain Eukaryota; kingdom Metazoa; phylum Arthropoda; class Insecta; order Lepidoptera; family Noctuidae; genus Sesamia; species Sesamia nonagrioides. The sequence continues at coordinate 5,437,501 of JADWQK010000188.1, forward strand.
CACAGGCTAAGTGGAGCAGCACTAGTAGCAGCTGGTTGGCTAAAATGGATTTGTATGTTGTGTACTATGAGAGGACTTAAGCCCAGCAGTGGACTTCTATAGGCTCATGATGATGACATGATTAATTGATTTGTTTCTGATCACGATTTGTTTTTGTCCCTCGTCTACCAGACCAGCACCCTCATTATGTAACAAATAATACTATTACCATCAGTTGGGATCATTACGAAGCATATTGCTAATCTATTTCTTCATATCTTCGAAAACGTGTCTGCTCAACAACGTAAATAACTCAATGAACGTTATTGAACTGTCAAAATTAAACCCATTGTGAACCCATTGTGTTACGCAATTACCAAGCTGAACCAGAATAAGTTCAGTATGTCGCCGGTTAGGCGCCAGTCCGGCGTTAAACCGCCAAATAATTTAGCCACTCACACAAAATATACTCGTCAAGTAGCGTCCTAACTGCCAAAACTGCAATCAACGAAATACGTATAAGAAATATTAGATTTTTTTGGAATTAAAATAGTAAGATTAGGATTACTGGATGTGTATTCTATTATATAATTTACGGATGCCTGAGAATAGATACAATACCTTACTCTAATTGAATCAACCCTCAAGATAAAAATTGTTCAGGGTTGATACAGGCAGGGGTGGTTCCGGAATTGGTATTTTAAGAGGATCCCGGTCCACCCCTATGTCCGGATGGTGTTCACCGGGGTAGTTTTGGTGAGGTAAAAATCCGTCACTACCCGACCTCGGTCCCCAGGGGCCGGTGCCTTTTAAAGGTTTCCCCAAAAAAAAGGGTTTATCTAGTCATTGGTATTGGTATGGTGTACACAATCTAGGATACTAGCTACCCGCTCCGGCTTCACTCGGGTGCAATGCTGATACTAAATACACCACAGAAAAACTGTGAATGTTGTATAAAAAACATAGCTGCCGGCGCTCCACCACTCCAAACGCGAAGCAATTTTTAAAATTGTAATATTTTCAAAAATATTCATTTAAACCATATACTGTATAGGTATTAAATAGGATAAGGATTAATGCTGTGTTGGTTAAATTCGCGATGAAAATTAGCCAATGTTTGTCTTATGAAGTAAATGACAAAAAAATATATTGTGGGATATCTCTAAGAGGTAGACAATGTAGACATATACCATCAGACACTTTTCTGTAGACCTTTTCAATATGTACAATATTTTGATAACTCTCGTAGCCTGCGTTTCGCTGCAAACGCGGAAAAAATGTAACTATTTACGACATCACATTAGAACCTTGACATACGTATGTCGTGGTGGCCTAGTGGTTAAAACACCAGCCTCTCAAGTATGAGTGCGCTGGTTCGTTTCCAGGTCAGGCAAGTACCAATGTAACTTTTCTGAAGTTATATGTACTTTCTAAGTATATCTTGGACACCAATGACTGAAGGTGAAGGAAAACATCTTGAGGAAACCTGGACTTTATAAGTCTGAAATCGCCAACCCGCATTGAGCATTACGCTCAATCCTTCTCTGTATGAGAGGAGATCTGTGCCCAGCAGTGGGACGATAAAAGGTTCATGATGATGGTGATGATGATTAGAAACTCGGCTCTTTGAAGACCTCCGTGGCGCAGCGGTCAACACGCCTGCCTGCGACGTGGAGGCCCCGGGTTCGATCCCCGGCCAAGTCATGATGGAAAGCGACCTTTTCCTGATTGACCTGGGTCTTAGATGTTTATCTATATATGTATCTATTATAAAATATAGTATCGATGAGTTAGTATCCCATAACACAAGTCTCGAACTTACTTTGGGGCTAGTTCAATCTGTGTGATTTGTCCGTATATATTTATTTATTTATAAACTCAAAAATAGCAGTAGTTCACTATTTAATGGATGTTATTATGCATTATTAAACCTTCCTCTTTAACCACTCTATCTACTTCAAAAACCGCATCAAAGTCTGTGCGAAGTTTTAAAGATTTATATGTTATGTGATATATGGTATATAATATCTTTGTATGATATATGATATCATACAAAGGGACATAGGGAAAAAGAAAGGGACTTTGTTTTATATATGTAGTGATTCTATTTTATAATCTAATAAAGAACTCACACATGTATAAACATGATTCATTCCGAATGCATTTATTCTAATAAAGACTGATATAAATCAAATACAGAGTTCATAATTTTGCTTTTTAATTCCTAGATACCTACCTACATTTCTGATGTTTGATCAATGGGAACTACATATATACGAACCTTTTAGATTTTATTGATTGACAGTTTTGAGCAATTTATCAAAGCGCAGGGATTCATATTTGTTTGCATGTTCATTATGTTTTGTAATTCACAATCCATTATTTAGACAATTAAATATGATACTTTATGATGGTGAACCTCATTAAATAAAGGAAAACGTTTCGTATCAAGGCCTGTTATTCATTAAAATATGGAAGTATAATTTTATTTTGGCAACGCTGTGTAGCTACAGAAGTTCATTGATTGCTATAGTTTGTAGTTGTACCTACTACGTACCAATGAAGTTTTCCTGTGTGGAGGATGCATGAGTCTGTATAAATTTATCAACTCATTCTGATTTGGCTTTTCTTATGTCAGAGTCGGTTTACCGTCTAACTTCTTCTTCTTCTTCTTCAGCTTTAAGAGGTCTACTGCTGCACAAAGGCCTCCGCCAAGGCTTTTTTTGCATTGTGGGGGTTTGCCATAATCCCCACGCTTGGCAGGCGGGTTGGAAATCGCATTATTTTCATATTCCACACTAGAAGTGCTGCTACCCGCTTCCCTAGTGAGAGTTCCCTTAGTCGCTTCTTACGACACCCACGGGGGGATATGGTTTGGTATTACTCTAAGCCCGGTACCACACTGGAGCCAGTCCAGACTAACTGGATGCAAGTAAAAACCAGTATTTTACAAGGAGCTTTGCCATTTTTTTTTATAATTATAAACTAGTGCTTGATCCCCCTTAATCCCCCCGATGGTGAGCAGCGATGTAGTCGTTGATGGTAAAACACGCTAGGTTATTAAGAGCCTATTCACTTAAAAAACTGAGTGAATAGGAAGGAAGACGGCAATTGATCGAGGTGATGCAATGTTAACCCAACAACACGACTTACGATGCTGCGCCAAATGGAGATTGATCTGGAGACCCTCCACACGACCGTTCTACACTTTACCCTCCACCACCATACTCCCGACACAACAACATTTAGCGCATCGTACCAGGTACACATCGCAACACAACTGCTCAGACCCGTCCTTCGAACGGCTTCACCAGACTTTGGTAAGACCAGTTGTCAAACTTTCAAGATTTTGACGACCCGTAACGACTGTGAAAAATTTACAAATGACAGCCATGACTAATGGTTTAACATGGTTTTCGAGGCACGGAGCGTCTTGGTATATAAAGATGATCACACGTTCACGTATCAAGCGTGGCAAGCGCAGTTTCACTTGATAGATCGACTGGAGCAGCTGCACCGCATCAGAAACTCCCGCAACCGCTGCAGTCTTCGTGTCCGTGACATAGCAAATAAATTGCAGGATGGTCGCCTACGCTGGTACGGCCACGTCTTACGCAAACCGGCATTTTACGTGAGTAACAAATGTCTTGCCATGGCGCCTCCGCTGGGCCAGAACAAGCAAGGTAGACCAAAGAAATGCTAGCTTGACGTTGTAACTGATGACATGCGTGCCAACAATCTCTTACTAAATATTATACTCTTACAGGATGCTAAAGATCGCGCGAAATGGAGGAGAATGAGCAGGAAAGCGAACCCCGGGCTCTAACACGAAGGCCGCGGATGCAAACGCCACTGAAAGCTGGGATGATGATGATGAGATCGATCCGAGCAACTGTTCTTACTTAGCTACAAGTATAATTCATTTTCTAACTGAAACCATAGAACTTAAAATTCTATATTTACTATTGTTTTGAAAGTCTCGAAAGGTGCTGCGATAAGTCTTCGGCCTGACGTCAAAACGTTGAAATATTATAAACGTCGGCAGTTGCTAGCCTATGTATAAGAACATATTGTTACGTTTTAACTTCAATTATAGGCTGTGCTTTGCTGCATAAAAATCACATCCTCGTACATCTTCATTCTTTTCATGTGGTGAACAAGACAAAGAATATTCCTATTATCATTTAATAATTCTATTATCACCCCATATTATAAAACAAACTCGCTTTCTCTTTCCCTATGTCCCCATTTATGACTAAATCTTTAAAACTACGCAAAGGATTTTGATGCAGTTTTTTTATTAGATAAAGTGATTAATGAGGAAGGTTAGTATGTATTAAATAGTGAAATAACATCCATTAAATAGTGGAGAAGTACAGATTCGACCCTCCTGCAGTTTTTCTGGTATGTCACGGACATGAAGACAGCCGTGATTGCGGGAGTTCCTGATGCGATGCAGCTGCTCCGGTCGATCTATCAAGTGAAACTGCGCTTGCTTGCCGCGGTTGATACGTGGTCCATCTTCGTATTATTTTTGAGATTTCTAATGTGACGTCGCAAACAATATTTTTTATTCCGCGTTTGCAGTAAAACGCAGGCTGAACCTTACGAGATTTATCAAAATAATTTACTAAATACTTTACACATTAAAAAGGTCTACAAAAAAATCCGCGGTGGTATATGTCCATCACTTACCGATATTCTACAATAACATATTTTTGACATTTACTTTTTACGACAAATACCGACGAATTTTCGATGTGATTTTACCAGTACAGCATTAATCCTTATTCAATTTAATACCTTAATTAATATATATTTATTTCGCCCTTTACAGCTTATGATTTTAATTAATATTTTCGAAGATATTACAGATTTAAAAATTGCGGGGCGTCGCGTTTACGGCAATACCGACCGGCCGCGGCCGGGGCCGGGCGGGGTGGAAGTAGCGGGCGACTATGTTTTTTATACAACGTTCACAGTTTTTTCTGTAGTGTATTTAGTATCAGCATTGCACCCGTGCGAAGCCGGGGCGGGTCGCTAGTACATATGTATGTTTAAAGAAATAAAAGAAAGAAATGTTTCTTTGAGGTAAACATGACGCAAATAAATAACAAAAACCCAAAAATATAACTTTGAGGGAACATGCGTCACATCCACGCAAAACGGCTGTCGCTCAGCATTATGCTGCGACTCGACGGCAAAACTGAGCTCAGCGATGGTTTTCAGCGAAATTTATCACTTCAAAATCTGCCGATAGATTTTGTTATGAACATACAGTGATAATTTAGGTAAAGGGAGCTGAGCGTGTTGTCAATGGCATTATTTTGAATGACACCTCACTATTTTTCTCGGTGGTAGGCCATAACATCGGCTGCCGGCAGATGTTACCGCCCACCAGACAAAGTCTTGTCGCCAAGCTATTCGTCGTGTTCCGGCATTATGTCTGGTGAAGCCGTACGGAGGACGGGTCTGAGCAGTTGTGTTACAATGTGTCCCGGGTACGATGCGCCAAATGTTGTTGGGTCGGGAGTTTGGTTGTGGAGGGTCTCCAGATCCATCTCCCTCTGGCGCAGCATCGCTGGTCGTGTTTTTGGTATTAACATGGCATCACCTCGATCAACTGCCGTCTTCCTTCCTATTCACTCGGCTTTTTTTGAGTGAATAGGCTCTTAATAAGCTAGCGCGCTTTACCATCAACGATTGCATCATAGCTTACCATCAGGCGGGATTGCAGTCAAGCACTAGTTTATAATTATTAAAAAAAAAAAAACTCCAAGCTCTTTTCACCAAAGTTTTCACGGTGAGATGGTTACAGGATCGCAGTGGTATAGTGGTATAATGTCGTGGGGCCTAGTGGTTAAAACACCAGCCTCTCGAGTATGAGTGCGCAGGTTCGATTCCAGGTCAGGCAAGTACCAATGTAACTTTTCTAAAGTTATATGTATACTTTCTAAGTATATCTTGGACACCAATGACTGAAGGAAAACATCTTGAGGAAACCTGAACTTTAAGTCTGAAATCACCAATCCGTAGTGAGCAAGCGTGGTGATTACGCTCAATCCTTCTCAGTATGAGAGGAGACCTGTGCCCAACAGTGGGACGATAAAAGGTTGATGATGATAATAATGATTTAAGATTATTCTCATTCTAATTTGGTAACTATATCTATGATTGTGGTTCACAAAAAGAGGTATATTTCCTAGATATGTAGGTATATCAGATTGTATGTCGTGGTGGCGTAGTGATCAAAACACCAGCCTCTCTAGTATGAGGGTTCGGTTCCAGGTCAGGCAAGTACCAATGTAACTTTTATAAGTTATATGTACTTTCCTGATGTTGGACACCAATGACTGATTAAAAGGTGAAGGAAACATCTTGAGGAAACCTGGACTTTAAGTCTGAAACCGCCAACCTGCATTGAGTAAGCGTGGTGATTATGCTCAATCCTTCTCTGTATGAGAGGAGACCTGTCCCTAGTAGTGGTACGATAAAAAGGTTGATGATGATGATTATGATGTATATAGTATCAATTTTCATCGCATCGCTGTATCCATATGGTGGTTCTTTGAAAGTTGATACGGATCGTCAAAAGCCCGAATGTCTAGCCTAGGGGCACCGTATTACTGCCCAGTATGTTTGAGGCCCGGGTCGACGGCGCGTTGTATCCCACGTGTGCGTCACAGAGATACATATCAGCACATCGTGACGGGATTCATTACGACCGATGCTTCTTGCAATAGCCGGGGATGTTTGACAAAAATACCGCTGCCGCATAAATACCGAAATTGAAGGAAAACGAGTAGGTTTTAGTCAGTAAAGTCTAACACGCCATTCCACTTCGATAACGCGCATTAATTTATATATGTATACATGTGTAGGTATATATTTTCATTGAAATTGTATTCATTTGAGGTTTATTTAAATAAATGTGGCCTTAATTGGCCCGACTGGGCTACAAAATGGAATACGTTATTAAGTATACATTGGTTATCTTTCCAACCCACTTGGGGTTGAAACCCTTCCGAATACGCATGGCTTGTTCAATGAAATCAACAAACGCCTGACTCTTCCCGTAACCCAAGTGTAAATAGAACACAGCAATGTGTGAGTATTTCAACTCTGAATTTCGTAATACGTTTGTGGATAGTTTTGTAATTAGGTTAGGATAGTATATTTTAAATATAAAGGGACACAAAACCTAATAAAACTATACACTGACTATATACTGACGTTGATACGGCTCGTTTAGTTTATTTTAGTTATTTCCACAGCGTTATGTCCTACGGTATTTTACTGTGGGGCAAAACCGCTGACATACAAAATATATTTTTACTACAAAAACGAGCTGTCCGAGCAATTTACCAGCTCGGTGTCAGATGTTCTCTGAGAAATTTCTTTAAAGATATTGTTATTCTCAAGGTTGCTTCGCAATTCATCTTAGCCAATATCATATGTTAGGCAAAATATTCACGTGTACACCAAAAACTGTTCATAATATTAATACCAGAAACAAAGACAAACTGCGAGCCCCTTTTCACCGACTTCAAAAGGTTCATAACTCTTTTGTTGGGCTTGGTATAACTTTTTATAACTAGATACCCTGTGCTTTGCTAGACTTGCCTTACAATGCATATAAAGCACAAATCAAATCCAAACTTTGTTCAAAGGTATATTATTCCTTAAATGATTATTTAAATGATAAGAATAGCTGGTCGCTCTGATTAACTCAGGACAATGTTTATGTTCTTTCTCCGGAATTAGCTTACTGACACGTTATATGAGTTCATATAGTTCACTTTTTTTTTACAATACATAATTATGTAAGCTGTCACGCACTTTATGCCTGGGTCTTTTATTGAAGTAATAAGTTTTTAGTTATTTACATTTTCATTTAAATAAATATATACAATATGTAAAGAAAACCCTGTCCGTTGCTTTGCTGGTATTTTGTCGTGGTAGCTGGCATATGGTCAACAATTTCATTGTTATTGTATTTTCTTGTGTTCATCACTATAGATAGTATTGTATAAAGCCATGTGTTTTTTTAAATGAACAGATCGCTTTGCTGCTGGGGAGTTTCTTCCGCCACTTCTCCTTCCCAGCGAAAGCACTAGGAAGTGTCGCTGGGTGGGCGTTTTGGGGGACTGTCTTATGTAATATTGACGTTCAAAAAGTGCAGACTCTCAGCCTAATTTGAATAAATGACTTTTGATTTTGATTTTTGATTTATATATGTCGGGGTAGTTTGACTATCCTTAACGCCAGCGCCGTCTTATATAGCGCTCGACAGAGTCCAGCCTAATTTCATGGTGGTGGAGCCGAGCTACAACTAAAAAGGCGGTGTGAGCAGGCGGCTCGAGATGATTAATATTGATGATAAGCATTGTATTTCGAAGGAACAAAATGTGCTTGGAAACTGTCTCTCGTTCCGAATTGAAGATTCCTGTTAAAAACAAAGGTTGTCTGTAAACGATCGCGACTAGCGATAAGACCGCCCATTATGTCACGCTTTCTAAAATCTTTATGTTTATGTCCTGCAATTTATATAATTTACATAATAAAGAGTATTCTATTCTATAGTGAGTAGTAGCACAGTTTAAAAAATCATACAGTCGTCCGACGAAGACGTCTAGACAGAGCAATCGTGCGGCACCCGACTTGCAAACAAAACGATGTTCGTATCTCGGTATCTATCATTAAGAGCTAACGCGTGTTTGTTTTTTATTTGTTTGTTTTATAATTTGATATGAGTGTCAAGTTTGAGTATAATTGGGGTGCTTGTTACGAAAAAAAAAAAGTTAAAAAACTAAAACCCAATTAGGACAAAAAACGACGCTGAAAAAGTATAAAACAAGATTTTCAGAATACTGAACTGAACAAAGTTGCTAATGTAGTTGCAAGTAAATGGACACAGTAGTATTGTCATACAATACTATTCTGAAGTATGCAATATTCACTATGTAGAGATAAATTTTCATGTTTGGAAAGGCGTAGTCACACGTTACATATACCTACCGTAGCACCTTGACAACGTGTGACTACGCCTTTCCAAACATGAAAATTTATCTCTACATAGTGAATATTGCATACTTCAGAATAGTATTTGTTGAATATATAATTTCATTTAGCATACCAAAATAAGTTGTTTTATATTATCTGTGTGTATTCAGTCTATAGTTTTTCTACTTGTCTTTGGTCACTGCTGTCTAAGTGCCTACTGCGTTGCGTTGAATAAAGTGTTATCGTACAAGTAAAGAAAATCTCAATTTCATTTCAATATATTTAGTATCCAACACCTAAAATTAACAGGTTATGGGCCCAGAAAACATTTGAAATTGAAGATCAGTGAAAACCAAAGTAGTGAGAAAAATATTTAGTAATTCTGTTTAGACCAAAGAAAGCTAACCTCCAAAATGGACACGCGGTCAATGAGTGTGGAAAAATTTGACGGAAATAATTTTCGTCAATGGAAATTTCAAATTAAATGCGCTTTAAAAGCCAAAGGTATCGACATTGCCGAGCGAAAACCAGAAAGAGACTGTTCTACATGGATTAAAAATGATGGAATTGCAATGTTCATAATAACGTCAAACATGGACTTGAAACAAATAAGTTTAATAGAAAATTGTGAAACCGCCAGTGAAATAATGCTAAAACTCGAGTCCATTTATGAACAAAAAAGCGAATTGAATAAAATGATCATACATGAAAGATTTTATCAGTACAAAATGTCACCTAATGACACAATTGCTCAACACATTTCCAAAGTAGAAAATCTAGCAAAGCAATTGAAAGAAAGTGGAGAAAACCTGAGTGAAACAGCAATTATGACCAAAATACTTGGTACTTTACCTGCCAAGTATCGAACCCTTCGTCAAGCTTGGTTATCCTTAGACCCTTCAATGCAAAATATTGTGAACTTAACTGCCCGTTTACTAGATGAGGAAGCAAGTTTATTATGTGAGGAAGAGCAAGAAACAGCCTTGTTAGTGACTAATTCAAAGGAAAAAAGGCAAATAAAAACAAATGAACACCGTAGTAATGCTCCAAAACAAGACACAAATTCTAAACATCGCTTTGAGTGCTATAATTGTGGTAAGCGAGGACATTTTTCTAAAGAGTGTCGTGCTCCAAGAAGATTTACAAGGAAGCCTGGAAATATGATGGCATTCAATATTGAAAACAAAATTGAATTGAATGATGGTGATGTTTGGATCTTAGATAGTGGTGCTTCAGCTCATATAACCTACAAAAGAAACATATTTACTCAGTTAGAAGAGTGCAGTCAAAAGTCATTGACACTAGGTAATGAACACCTGGTTGAAGTATGTGGAATTGGAAGTATAATGATAGAAAGGTTTGTCAATGGAAAATGGCACTCAGGAATACTAAATAATGTACTCTATGTTCCAAGTTTGAAAAGAAATCTGTTTTCTGAAGGTGTTATAATGCTTCAAGGCTACTCACTTATCAAGAAAGGAAATAGTGCATTAATTTATTTGAACAGAGAAGTGGTGATGACTGCACAAATCAAAACAAACAACCTATATGAGTTGAATATTAAAGTTGTTGTTCCTGAAAAATGTAATTTAGTACAAAACTGCATTGACATCAGAAAATGGCATGAAAGACTAGGTCATATAAACTTGAAAGAAATTAAAAACATGAATATAAACAATGTGGTGGAAGGTTTGAAAATAAAAGGTGATGCAGTAGACAATTACACTTGTGAAGCATGTGCATATGGAAAGCAACACCGTTTACCTTTTCAAAAATCTTCAAGAAGTGAAATACAGCCAGGCGACCTGGTGTACAGTGATGTATGTGGCCCAATGAGTCACACATCAGTACAAGGTATGCGCTATTTTGTACTATTCAAAGATGCCAAGACAGGTTACAGGCATGTGTATTTTATAAGAAATAAAAGTGATGTATTACATTATTTTAAAATTTATAATGCCATGATTAAGAACAAATACATGCACAGTGTCAAAATTTTGCACACTGACAATGGAAGAGAATATGTCAATACTGCATTTAAAGAGTATACTGAAAAAGAGGGCATAATACATGAATTTACAGCACCATACACCCCAGAACAAAATGGACGTGCAGAGAGGGAGTTCAGAACCATAGTTGAAAGTGCTCGCTCTATGTTATATGCTCGTGATGTGCCACTGTACTTATGGGCAGAAGCAGTTAATACAGCTGTGTATTTACTGAATAGAACTTCATCAAGTCAGTGTCCCAATAAGACACCTTTTGAATTATGGAATGGTGTTAAACCTCAGATGAGTCACATACGGGTGTTTGGTAGTGAAGGATATGTCCATACTCCAGATCAGTTAAGAAAGAAATTAGACAAAAAAGGCGAGAAGATGATATTTGTAGGATATGACAGCAATAATTACAGAATGTTTAATAAAAAGAATAAGCAAATAAAAATATCAAGAAATGTTATTTTTGATGAGGACAAAGCCCCAGAAATAAGAAAAAATATATCAACAATTCTGATAGACGAGGACACATGCACTGAGGGTAATAAAAATGAAGCAAATACACAAGAAAATAATGAAGATGTCAATGATACCTTTTCATCAGAAGGTACAGCTAAAAGTCTGCACAGCTGTCACGATGGCGACCCCAGTTATGAACCTTCTCGAGAAATAGAAGATATTGAAGACAGACAAATAAATCTAAGACCTAGACTCAACAGAAATTATCAAGCAAACTTCGTGGAATTTACAGTGCCATCTACATACGTAGATGCCATGAGGGATCCTCAAAAGGATAAATGGTCCATCGCTGTGAATGAAGAACTTCAAGCCCATGAGGAGAATAAGACATGGACGGTGGTCAAAAGAACAAATCAAAGAACTATCACAGCTAAATGGGTTTTTGCCATAAAGAGAGATGAAAACGGAGAGGTTACAAGATACAAAGCTCGTTTATGTGCACAAGGATTCAGGCAAGTGAAAGGCATTGATTATGAAGAGATATTTTCACCAACCATAAGGTATGATTCCATTAGAATTATTCTTTCTCTGGCAGCCAAATATAATTATGTCATCAAACAATTTGATGTCAAAACAGCCTTTTTAAATGGTGATCTGGATGAAAAAATATATTTAGAGGTCCCAGAGGGTGTCTCAGTAAGTAAAGATTGTATTTTAAAATTAAATAAAGCCCTCTATGGTCTTAAGCAAGCATCCAGATGCTGGAATAAAAAGTTTACAAACTTTCTAAAAGAATTTGGTTTCATACAATCTCAGGCAGACAATTGTATTTATGTGGGTCAATTTAATGGTATCAAGGTTTTCTTACTAATTTTTGTAGATGACTGTCTAGTAGTTTCTCCCAATGAAGATTTGACCAAACAAGTCATAAAGTATTTAAAACAAGCTTTTCAAATTAAAGAATTAAATTTAAACTATTTTGTTGGTATCCAGATAGTGCAAGAAAGTAATTACATTTTAATTCATCAAAGAAGTTACATTGAGCAAATCATAAAAAGGTTTAATATGAATGATGCCAATCCTGTAAAAACTCCATTCGATGTAAATGTAACAATTTCAAATAATATAGACGATGAGACTGTCAACTTTCCTTACAGGGAATTAATAGGTTCACTGTTGTTCTTATGTTCTGTTTCACGTCCAGACATTAGTTTTATAGTGAATCTGCTAAGCAGATATGTAAACTGTCCTAAGAGGCAACATGTAAATGCTGCTAAACGGGTAATAAGGTATTTGATAGATACAAAAGATTTAGGTATTGTTTATGGAGGGAGCAATAGTCTTGAGGGATATTCTGATTCAGATTTTGCAAGTGATGTGGATACGAGGAAATCCACCACTGGATACATATTCTTGTTAAATGGGGGACCAATCACATGGTCTAGTCAGAAGCAGAAAACCATTGCTCTCTCTACAACTGAAGCAGAATTTGTAGCTGCTAGTGAATCTGCCAAAGAAATTATATGGTTAAAGCAATTACTGTCTGATCTGGGCGAATCAAATGATTGTATTACTTTATATGTAGATAATCAAAGTGCAATTAAGTTGATAAATAATCCTGTATATCACAAACGAACTAAACATATAGATGTTAAATATAACTTCATAAGAGAGAAAGTAGAATTAGGGGTAATGATAATTAAGTATATTTCTAGCTCCAATCAATTGGCTGACATACTAACAAAGTCATTACCTACCCAAGCATTTATATTTTTAAGAAATAATTTGTTATCCAATATAAACATTTTTGTTTAACCGATTTTGATGGTATGTGAAAATAAAATTATAGAGAGGGTGTTGAATATATAATTTCATTTAGCATACCAAAATAAGTTGTTTTATATTATCTGTGTGTATTCAGTCTATAGTTTTTCTACTTGTCTTTGGTCACTGCTGTCTAAGTGCCTACTGCGTTGCGTTGAATAAAGTGTTATCGTACAAGTAAAGAAAATCTCAATTTCATTTCAATATATTTAGTATCCAACACCTAAAATTAACAGTATTGTATGACATTACTACTGTGTCCATTTACTTGCAACTACATTAGCAACTTTGTTCAGTTCAGTATTCTGAAAATCTTGTTTTATACTTTTTCAGCGTCGTTTTTTGTCGTAGTTGGGTTTTAGTTTTTTAACTTTTTTTTATTTGTACTATTTTGGTGTTAAAGTGTATTTGTGGCGCATATTATTAACAAAAGTTAAAGTGATGAACTAAAAACTAGGTACTTGACATATTACATCTACACGCACATATAACAACATAAGCCCGAAGGCATATAGTGCAGAGGCCTTTATATGGGAGATTTAGCCAGTTATCAAACTGTTTCCGCCTTCACCGCGTGGAGTTACTCCCAGCTTATGTCGTTTTCATTAGTGCATTACATATTCTAATAATGTTCACAATGCTCTACATTGCATAAAGCGATTCACAGTTCCCGTGATCCGCGCTTTACTCTTATCGCTCATATTTAACATCATTAAAGCATTCTTGTAATTATGTACAAGCATAAAGAACTCGTGAAGCTCTTTCACGTGATACCAAACACGGTATATTTATTTTAATTTTATATTAAGACGCTGTGAATAGCAAACTTTTAGGTATTTGAGGGGGTGAAGCAGACGAAGTGGGACACGACTAGCCCCGCCCACTGCGGGGCGCGGGGCGCTCCGCGCGAGTACATCGATGCGTGAGGCGTCGTGCATCGAGAAATACGCACGTTCTATTAAATCTATACCAACCATTCTCTATTCCATCTACATTTAGAAACGTTATTTCACAACCCAACCGCGAAGCATGGCTGGCTCTGTTCGTCACAGTCCCGGTTCGCATTAGACGAGCCCCGGGTTCAAATCCCAACATCCGTTTACTTTACCTTGCGATTTTCGAAAATGTATATTTTATACATATTTTCATTTTATATTATTTTTTTTTGTTTTCTTTTTTATTTTTATAATGCGCTTTGTCCGTTCTACTTAAATTTTTTGTGTTATGTCCTTTTTTCATGAAACTGTTAGAAATATATCATTTCTAGAAATTACTATTTATAAACAGCTGTTTAGAGTAACTGTTAAAAAAATGCATTTTCGGATATTTAAAAAAATAAAAGATTTTTTCTTCAAAACTGCAACTCTTATCGAAATCGGGTTTGTACGAGTGAAATAGATGGAGGGACTTGGAAGAGGCCTATACTGAAAGGGGCCATGAATAATGCAACAAAATGAAATCTAAATTTACTGTTTTGAACTATTATCAAATTAACTGTTATTTTTATTGTTTTTCTTTTGTTAAATTATATTATGAACTAAGAAATTCATGGTTAAATAAAGGCTTATTATTATTATTTATTATTAATTTTTAGAAATTTGTAGAAAGAAAATTATAACGAATTGATTTTAATTATTAGTTTGCATTATAATTGTTACAAAAAGAATATATTTAAAAAGATGGAACAATTACTACAAAAAATACAGAAAATCGGATAAATTAATAATAATTAAAAAAAAAACAATTGCAAATAAGAAATCCAACAAAAAGCATACAACGTAAAGCTGGGGTTTGAACCCAAACACATACAGGTGAAGAAAAATTTGCCGCGAAAAAGTAAAAAGAAAGAATAATTACAGAAAAAAATCAAATAAAATATCGGCAAAAATACAACAGTAAATTAAAAAGCATTTATTTCAATTAAAATCTACAAAGCATATAATGTAAACCTGGGGTTTGAACCCGGGCAAAAACGAAATATGATTATTCATCAACAAACAAACACGTAAATATAATTATTTTCTGTGCGGTGTAAAGCAAAAAGTGACATAGGTCCGACAAGCACCGCGCCTCAGCGGTCACTGTCGCTAAGCATAGAAGTGAAAGAGAAGGCAATGGACGCCGCGATGGAGCGACGTTTCGTTCACGTTATTTATCATTAAATACATTATTTATTTTAGAATATCTTAGTTAAATCGATAAACAAAAACAATGGTTTCATTTACTATTATATTTTAAATCGCTCTTCTCAACTTTATCAAGATTTGATGATTAATAATACAGTTACAACTGTTATAAATTCAATTTTAGGGGTTACTTTAGGATTTTTTTCTATCGAGAAAATTAATTCAAAGCGTGTTTTGAAAACAATGGTTTCCTGCTACATATAATCAAGATTAACATATAAATTTTTTGCTGCTCTGAAATGTATACATTTGGCTAAAAAATTGTTTTAAGAAGCCTATTTTTACTGAGCACAGCGCCTTAACATAGAACTTTTTGTCCGCTAGAGGGCGCAATACTAAATTTGGTGACAAGCTTTATAGCTCATAACTAACAGAATATCAAGGCCCTTCTAATGGTACTGCAGTGGTCTTATTCTGATAAGTAGTAAAGAAGCTATGAACGAAAAGATGTGAATTATATGCAACCAGCCCATGAATACAGGTAAAGTCACATGCAAATGCTAGCAATATATATATATATTCAAAATGTACAAGTAAAGCGCTTTCAAATGATACCAAACACGGCATATTTATCTTAACTTTATTTTTTTACTCTGTATGTTTTGTCCGCTAGAGGGCGCCACAGTAGATTTTGTGAAACCCCATATAGCCTATAACCAGCGGACAATTAAGACGCTTCTAATGATATATCATTTGTCGAATTCTGATAAGTAGTTTAGAAGTTACGAGGGAACAGATGAACATACATACATACATACATACATACGTACATACATACATACATACATACATACATACATACATACATAGCCTGTCAAAATCATAACCCTCCTTTTGCTTTGCCGTAGTCGGGTAAAAAGCCATCCTTTTTAACATTCAACATGGCGGACGTAATTTTTTTTTATAATTTGATATGAGTGTCAATTTAGAGTATAATTGGGGTGCTTGTTACGAAAAAGCCACCCTTTTTGAAATCCAAGATGGCGGACGCCAATTTAAATGTATATTAATATGTTATGGGTGTTTATTCCGAGGTGGATTGGGGTGCTGGTTACGAAAATTCCATCTAAATAACTTAAATCTGTCTCGAGTTGTTCCCTTAGTAAAAATAGCAAATTAATTAAATATAATACAGTTATCGATGTAGATCTGCAATAAATAAATAATTTCATAAATATTGTTTATTTGTGACAACCCTGGCTGTACGGGGCAGGGGTCAGCTTATACGTTCCGTACTACCCCATGTGTACATGGAGAAACAACACTATAATGGACTGTATAAACTATTTATTTTATTATAAAATCTGTCTGTACAAAACACTATGGTAAACTATTTTATAATGTTGGCAACACTAGCACTATTAAGGGTACGGAAATTTACAATTATGGCAACACTGACAACACTATATAACTATGGCGGGAAAGGGATTTAAAAAACGTAATGAAACTATGACGTGGAATATGGCGGCAAACACTGTCACTATTACTGCACTGCACTGTTACTATAATGCACTGTTACTGTTCACTATCACTGTTTACTGTCACTATTCACTGTTCACTGTTCACTCGGAGATCAACTGGAACGATTATTCAAAACTGAATACTATTTACTATAACTATACTTCACTCTTGACTATACTATCACACTGTACTATTCACTGTTTCCTCTCAGATCAGCTCGAACGATCACCCAAAACTGAATGCTATTTACCGGCTAGTTCGCGTATTTATACGGTCAAACCGCAAGTCGAGAACTTTCCCGAACTGCTTTACAGAATAGTTCCGAATTTTCTCGCGGCTACGCGGACCGGAAGATGATATGTCTGTACTCTTCCTTATCTGTCTGTCTCCTTCTAACATTGGCGGTTGGGTGGTTCCGCTACTCGACACCAGATGTCGCTGATGCTAGCCGCGCTGTCATTGGTCAATGCGTGTGTGTGAGTTGATAGATCGTCAAGTCGATAACTGTCAATATGTTAATGTTTTATTATTCTTCAGAATTCTAGATCTTTTGTTTGATTTCTTATCTATGGCTATTGCGTCGAAATGTCATCTGTCAGTCTTGCTATTATTTGTTTACATATTTTGTTGTGATAATTTTCTTAAAATGTTTCTATTAATTTTTATGTGAATGTGGAATGTGAAGTGGAATGTTTTCGTCGCGAACATACTCCCGCCGTGCGTTGTCGGTATCGACAGCGCATCTATTCCGGTGAAGCGACGATACTGTCTGTGACTGGAAGCGACACGAGCTTCTACATTGGTCTTCGGAAAATCCCGCCTGCTGTTTTCCATGACTTCTAGGCTCCCGCCGGTATTGCAAATTCGGAAGACATTCTTCTATCCTTCTTTTCCAAAACATATCTGCATGTCTCTGTGATTTTGGGTATTCTTTTCTGTATTTTTCTGCGTGTAATACGGTACGCGGTAATAACGGTGATCTTTTTGCTCCGAGGTTTACGGACTTCATTCTATATTCTGTTGGAGAGCCCTCCCGCCGGTTTTTTCGCCACAGAAATCGTAATTTGTCTCTGTCTTTTGTGATACCTATCTGTTTCTCATACCTTGCCTTCAACTCAGGATTTTTATCAATTTTTTTCTCTATTCCACTCAGTCTCTTTAATGCTTGTTCGTAGCTGTTCGGTAGCTCTATTTTATCCTTCTTCCACAACAGATCTGTCTCATATTCACCTTCAGGACGTTTTACGATTTTATCTCTAAGAACTGCTAGTGCTCTTTCTTCTGGATCGGTTTTCGGTTTTCTTGCTGTTATTCCAAATGAGTCTATCAAGAAGTCTTTCCTTATCTGTTCATTTAACTCTTCTAAACTGGTTCTGTAGCAGTAGTGGACTTGTCTTCCGAGGCTTCTCGTATTTACCCCATGAAGAACCCATCCTAAAGGCGTTAATGATGCCACTAGTTGATCTGCGGATCCTCTCTTTATTGTTTCAGCAATTAAGAGTTGCCAATTGTCCTGTCCAATCAACAGAGTTGGTCTTTGTTCTTCGTATTGAATGGCGTGTTTAATGTCTTCGAGGTGCATGCAATGGTCTATGTCTTCTATTTTTACTGTTTGCGGTGCTAAATTTAGTTGGTCAATAGTACGTGCATTGATTTTCAGTTCTTTTCCAAGGCCTCTAATTTTGAAAGTGACTCGCTGTGATCTATCTGCTTCTAATTTAGCTCCTGCTACTGCTTCTATTTGCAAGGGATCGGTTGGACCTCGACATCCAATTTGACTTGCTACCTTTGAATCTATGAGTGTTACTGTCGATCCGTCGTCCAATAAAGCATGGATGTTCATTTCCCCACGAGGTCCCTTGACTGTAACGGGTAGGATTTTCAAAAATGCGAACTGTTTCTGGGTTGCAGCTGAAGTTACGCGTTCTTCTGTTTTGGCGGTTTGATCTTCTTTCCTTGTTGTGAAATGTAATAGCGAATGGTGTGTACGTTCACACCCGTCGACTTTGCAGGTCTGTGATCGGCAGCTATGTTCTGAAGTCCTTTTCTTCAGACAACGAAAACAAAGGTGATGCTCCTTTGCCAGCTCCCAGCGCTTGTTGCTGTCTGCTTCTTTAAATTTCGGGCATTCTCTTGCTTGATGCTTTGAATTCTTGCATAGGACGCATGTTTGAGTTGCGTTTTCTGTCTTCTTAAATTTTTCTGCCGCTCTATATGTTCTGTCTCTATGATATTGCTCGAATTCTTTTCGTGGCTCTCTGTATTGTTGTTCCTTTCTGTATTCCTTTTGCTGTGGCTCTTTTCTATATTCCACTCTATGATATTGTTCTCTGCGGTATGGTTGATTGGCATCTCTTCTTGATTGATCGTAATCGCGTTTCTCTATTCTTTCTGGTGATGCGAATCTTCCAATCTTGCGGGCTTCTTTAGTGATAAATTTGCTGAATGTAACTAAGTCTGGTTCATCTTCATTTTCTTCGTCAACAATATCCAGCCACCTGGAACGGAGTGTAGGGGTCAACTTCTGTGTCAGGCTCTTTAGGATTTCAGGGCTGTACAGGTAGTGGCTACGCTTCAGTGCTTGGAGAGTGGCGACGGCGTTCTGTACTTTGCTTGCGAACAGGCATATATCTTGTGCCGATTCTGTTATGCGTCGCAGGCTTTTCAGGCTGTCTAGCTCGGAGAGTGCAATCGAATCTGGTCTACCGAATCGATACTCTAATGTTTCTAACACATCAGCTGGCTTTGCATTTGCAATAAGTAGACAACGGACTGCTTCTTGGGCTCTTCCCTTCAGTGATCGACGTAGTCTTGCGGTATTCTCCACGTCTGTATAGTATTCCTCTGTTTCTTTATATGCTGCGCGATAGGCGAGCCATTCTGTATGAGCCCCGCTGAAGTAGGGTAATTCTCCGATGTATCGTGGTTTATACGAACGGGCTGCTTGTGCTATAGCTGAAGCTAAGTCGGTGACATCTATCTTCTGTCTGTCGTCGCTTTCTTCTTTCCTCTTTTCTGAGTTGTGATTTTCTTCTTTATTCTGATTTTTGGACCACCTTCTTTCTTCGTGCTTCTTTTCTTTATAGTCTTCATATTCATCATCTTCGTCTTCTTGTTTCGATCTTCTCTTTATCGTGGTCTTCAAATCTTCTGTCTTCTGGTATTTTTCTATTTCTTGTTCTTCAGTCTTTATTCTTGAATTTTCTTTCTTCAGTTCTTCGGTTTTCATCTTGAAGGATTTTTGTTGTTGAAAATCTTCAGTTTTCTTTTTTCTGGGAGTATCTGATTTCTTTTCTTCAAAATCTTCCCATGTTACGTTGGAATGTTGATCCACCCATTCTCGAACCCGATCTGTTCTTCGGCTGTTTTCACTGACATGAGAGGAGTTTTCATGCTCCTGTTCTCTATTTTCTTCTATCTGGAGCAGGATTTCTAATTGTTCTCTTTTCAGCCTTTCTTCTTTTATTTTGCTTAGAATAATCTGTTCTTTAAGTCGTAGTGAATTTTCAGAAACTGTAGACTTCATTGATTTAGCCTTTTGTACTGCATCTTCTCGTAGTAAATCACGTGCTGATGACTGTGGTAATACCTGCGGTGGTAGCTGTGGCGCCATCTGCGGTGGTGGGTGTGCAAACTGTTGCGGCGATTGTTCAGGAGCCTGCTCATGTTCATAAGCAGGCTGCTGCATGTCGGCGTGCACTTGTGCTCTCGTAACGGACCTTGTCACTGGCATTTTAAAGTCCTCGTAAAAGTGTCCACAGTAATGTTCACAAAAATGTCCACTAATACACGAACTATAACTGTCTATACACACATGAAAATGTCTATGATCCACTATTGTCCACTCTATAACTCGGTTACATAACACTAATCGTACGAATAAATGTCTATATTAATCAATTGTCTATGAAACTGTATACTCTAAATGTCCATGTATCTATGTAACTATCAGTCTAATGTCTATACTGTTTTACAAACACTGAAACACGTGCGTGCGGGTGCCTTTTCTATAGACGGCGAAAATGTCCAATTTTGGCCACGTACTCAAAACACTATTCTGTCTATACTGTCCACACCACACTGATACTCACGAAACTATATCGTCCTTTAAAATAACTATAACGAAACACTGTTTTAACACTCGCGGCGCGGTGATACGACACGATACGAAACACTGTCAGAGTCTATATCACGATCTGGTTCACAATCCGGCTCTCGAAGGACCACTATGTACGGGGCAGGGGTCAGCATATACGTTCCGTACTACCCCATGTGTACATGGAGAAACAACACTATAATGGACTGTATATACTATTTATTTTACTATAAAATCTATCGGTACAAAACACTGTGGGAAACTATTTTATAATGTTGGCAACACTAGCACTATGACGGGTACGGCAATTTACAATAATGGCAATACTGACAACACTATATAACTATGGCGGGAAAGGGATTTAAAAAACGTAATGAAACTATGACGTGGAATATGGCGGCAAACACTGTCACTATTACTGCACTGCACTGTTACTATAATGCACTGTTACTGTTCACTATCACTGTTTACTGTCACTATTCACTGTTCACTCAGAGATCAACTGGAACGATTATTCAAAACTGAATACTATTTACTATAACTATACTTCACTCTTGACTATACTATCACACTGTACTATTCACTGTTTCCTCTCAGATCAGCTCGAACGATCACCCAAAACTGAATGCTATTTACCGGCTAGTTCGCGTATTTATACGGTCAAACCGCAAGTCGAGAACTTTCCCGAACTGCTTTACAGAATAGTTCCGAATTTTCTCGCGGCTACGCGGACCGGAAGATGATATGTCTGTACTCTTCCTTATCTGTCTGTCTCCTTCTAACATTGGCGGTTGGGTGGTTCCGCTACTCGACACCAGATGTCGCTGATGCTAGCCGCGCTGTCATTGGTCAATGCGTGTGTGTGAGTTGATAGATCGTCAAGTCGATAACTGTCAATATGTTAATGTTTTATTATTCTTCAGAATTCTAGATCTTTCGTTTGATTTCTTATCTATGGCTATTGCGTCGAAATGTCATCTGTCAGTCTTGCTATTATTTGTTTACATATTTTGTTGTGATAATTTTCTTAAAATGTTTCTATTAATTTTTATGTGAATGTGGAATGTGAAGTGGAATGTTTTCGTCGCGAACACTGGCCGATGCGTTACTGTCTAGACGATGTCGGCATTTTACACGAGATCAAAGGCGTCGACCTACTGTATGATTTTTATACTGTGGTAGTAGTGTGACTGACTTGTTCTTGAACTGTGCTTCTATTGTGCTATAACCAAAACTACTCACGGTGCGACCACAGTAATTGAAATATGCCTGATAATAAAGAGAAACGTACATACATGACAACTCCTACATACACATACCTAATTATATTTAAGTATAAACAAATAAACATAAATACACTGGTAAGGTCACGATTTACGAAATCCTGTTACGTGGGTAACAAATGCAGTGATAACAGACGCCTCCGACGGGCCGGAACAAGCGGGGTAGACCAAAGAAGTGCTGACTTAACGTTGTAAGAGATGACATGCGTGCCAACAATCTCACACCACGGGATGCCAGAGATCGTAACCGGGATTACACGTTCAGATGATGATGATAACACATATATTCTTAAACCAAATATTATATTGTATCATATTATATTCTCAATTTATATTGACTACACGTCGTTTCGAATGTAAATAATAACTTTCGATCGAAATCTTAAGCATCTGTTACGTATATGTCTCAACACTATTGTCGATGCGCAACACTACCTATACATTGTCACTTCCGTTCTAGTCTGTCAATCGTATAGTCTCGAATACACACGTCGTAACACAGAGCTCATAGTTTTATTATAAGACTATCCTGATGTCACCTGTCCTGCAGCATCTAGCAACAACAACCTTTACATGGTGTCAGAAGCATCAGAAGTGGGAGGAAGCTCGCTAAGTCAAAGGTATTATATAATTAATCAAGAATTGGACACACCGGTCTCATGTCAAAATGGCCGCCGAGAATAACTCGCCGCCACTCACCCAGCCATCGTCGCAATCGCAGCAAAATAACATGTTGCCTTTACATAATTTCCAATTGGATACTAATTCGTCCAATATGGGCTTGGCGTGGAAAAATTTCAAGACATCGCTCAATATTTATCTCATTGCCAATAACCTACAATTTGAGTCGGATCAAAGGAAAGTCGCCATACTTTTACATACGATCGGGCCAAACGCACTGGATATTTTTCACTCACTGAATACGGATATCACGAAAATAACCTATAAAGACCTACTACAACGTTTTGAGGAATACTTTACCCCTAGAGTCAATATTTCAATGCAAAGACACAAATTATTCAATAGGAAGCAAGAGTCTAGTGAATCCATAGAAACATACGCCACCGCGCTGAAGAATATTTCCATCCAATGCGAGTTCGGAGCCTTACAAGACGAGTTACTAAAAGACATATTCTCGTGGAATCTCAATCAGACATCATCGCACATTCGAGAAAGAATCCTCATCGAAAAACCAAAAACATTCGATGCCGCAGTCAGTCTAGCCATAACAATGAGGAATACGAGGAATGAAGCAGATATCTTCTCATCGAAAAGTGAAAAAGAAAATATATGTGTTGTCAATCGTCAGAGTCAAAACCGTCAAAACACCAGTCAACGTCAAAATAACGCCAATCAAGGGTATAGTCGTCAAGGAAGTCGGAGTCGTCACGTCAATCAAAGTTATCAGGATAGCAAACAAAGTCGTCAGAGAAGTCACAGTCGTCAAGAAGTCGTTAGCCACTCAGGAAAGTGTCAACGATGTGGTCAAGTTCATCGGAACAGGTGTCCAGCAATTGGTGTCAAATGCAACATCTGCCACAAGCTGAATCACTTTGCTAGATACTGCTTTAAGAAGAACGTCAACCTAGTACAAGAAGAAAACATTGGTAACTCATCTGAAGTTAGTTATATTTACTTAAATAGTCTGTTTCTAAATGAGATAAAAGATAAGAAGTCATATCATACTAATTTGTCTATAAACAATAAGTTGATTGAATTTCTACTTGATACTGGTGCAGATACTAATATATTGTCATTTAATACTTTTAACAGTCTAAACTTACCTTTGAATATCATAGTAAAGAGTCATAATAAGCTTTCAACTTTTAGTGGAGAAGTTATACCAACAGTGGGTCAAACTACTTTGTCAGTCAGTCATAATAGTAAGCAATTTAAAATTAATTTTCACATAGTAGACTTGCCCTGTAGAAACATTATTGGTCGTAATAGTTGTGAGGTATTAAATTTAATTAAAAGAAATAATACTAAAGAGCCGCTTCAACCCCATGAGATAAAATTAATTCCATGGTATAAAGTAGGAGTCGATCTATTTGATCTAAATTCTGATAGATATGTCGTAGTAGTTGATTATTTTTCCAAATATGTCGAAATTGCTAAACTAATAGGTGGTTCCAACAGTAAAATTGTCATTAGTCACTTGAAATCATTCTTTGCTCGTCATGGTATCCCTAATACACTAGTTTCAGACAATGGTCCCCCATTTAATTCAAAAGAGTTTCATAATTTTGTCTCAGAATGGCAAATTGAACATGTCACGTCTAGTCCTTACTGTCCTAGGTCTAATGGGTTCGTTGAAAGAACCATAGGCACTATAAAAAATATGATGACCAAATGTTTTGCGGACAACACAGATCCCCATTTGGCATTACTTCAATATAGGAACACTCCTAAAGAGAGTATGTATTCCCCTGCACAATTACTTATGTCAAGAATACTTAGAACTAAACTTCCAGTCTTAGATAGAAATTTAAAACCTAGAATTCCACACTATAAGTCATTGTCTAACAGAATTAAAACACAAAATCACAAATCACAGATTTATTATAATCAACACTCAAAAGCTTTATCTTCACTTAATGTAGGTGATCAAATTTACTTTAAAAAACAGCCAGATAGTATTTGGATTCCCGGTACTATTTCAAGTCTTGACAATAACCCCAGGTCTTATATAATTTCGTCTCCAGAAGGAACATTCCGTCGTAATCGTCAACACATCTTGAAACCAAACATAAACACAACTCCTCAATCATCCAATGTCTCTTCTCAGTGTTCACGTAGATCAGAATACAGTAGTTATAGTAGACCTGTTGTTCCCCAAGAATCGCCTCAGCATAGTACAATTGATACTGCTAGTCCAGTCCAACAGTCTTCGTCATCTCCTCAGTCGAAAGTTCAGTCTCCTCGTTCGCCTTGTCCGGTCATGAAACCTGAAACAGAAACAAAAACATTAGATACACCAACACGTTCAGATATTAAATACTCGTCATTTGGTAGACCTATTAGGAAGCCAAGAAGGTTTGTTAATGTCTAGATATAAGTTTAGACCTAAGAATTGCACAAAATGATAATTTGCATCTACCTGTAAATTAAATAATAATGTTGATAATTTGTATTGAAATGTGTTTACAAGTTACAAATGTCAAACTGATATGACATTAATTCAAAATTTCAAATGTCACTGTCACATGTCATGTTCGTTTCGTTCGGAAAAGAAAAAGCATTGTACTTACCTCTGTTCTGTTTGTCGTTAAATTAACGTTCCTTTTCATGTAATAAGAAACATAAAATACTTTTAAGAAATTGTACTTACGTTCCGTTTCATAAGTTGATAACTCAAGTTTAGAGTTTTATGTCTTGTAATTAAAATAAGTATTTTCAAAAGGGAAGATGTTACGTATATGTCTCAACACTATTGTCGATGCGCAACACTACCTATATATTGTCACTTCCGTTCTAGTCTGTCAATCGTATAGTCTCGAATACACACGTCGTAACACAGAGCTCATAGTTTTATTATAAGACTATCCTGATGTCACCTGTCCTGCAGCATCTAGCAACAACAACCTTTACAGCATCTATCTAAAACTGTTGTAAACCAAAAGTTCATCTTACGTTAAAAAACACTTGACTACTTTTAATGAAAAGTAAATTTTACTTTGAAAAGTAAATACGTCCCGTATTTCAAGGGAACTATGTTGCAGGTAAAGTTTTTTAATATTGTTATATAGGTCACATGCTTTAAGACGAGAGTATTTTTAACATCTTTTATTTGGATCATCACCCTAAAGTAAAGATAAAATATTAGAATGCAAAGAATGTATTTAGTTATAAGGGCCCGTTCCTGAAGTTCGTAGTTAACCACTTTCATTTATACTAATATATGAAGCTGAAAAGTTTGTTTGTTTGTTTGAACGCGCTAATCTCAGGAACTGCGAGTTCTATTTGAAAAATTCTTTTTGCGTTGGATAGCCCATTAACTCAGGAAGGCTTTAGGCTATATAGCATCACGCTGCGACCAGTAGGGGCGGAACATATAAAAAAAAACCTATCAAAACCTACGCGATTGAAACCGCAGGGCGCAGCTAGTATAATATATTTTTATGTAGTTTTTTGAAGGTCGGAAACTGTTCCACGAGGACGTTTTACCAAGCAAAGAAGTATTCTGTGTCCTAACCCATGTTATGGTTTTTAGAGGTACGTGGAGCAGGTTTTTTTTTTGATATGGCATCTCGTAGGTGGCCATTAGAGGCCGTAACTACTTAACCGGACTACTTTTCCTGTGGATGCCCTTAATTAAAATTAAAGCCTCCAGCCAGGGGCACTTAAAACTAAATTAAAATTGGGCGACTACGCACTAAAGGCACCCCCTGTGGGGTACGAACCTCGGCTTAAGGCGTCGCTAGAGAGGACAGCAAGAGACGGCTGTATCGAATATATACTTAATGGTTTGATGACCACGACGTTTCCTAGTACTAGCTCTGAGAAGAAACGCCGAAACAAACTCAGAGGTCATTGCTGGGACAATATGATATTACTGGCTCAGCTGCGGCGCGGGCTGGCCTTCATCGGACAAGGCATGGAGCAGGGTGTGTAGTTCTGCAATATATATGGTGTACATAATAAAGAGTATTCTATTCTATTCTAATCCTCCATAGAAAAGGAGGTCATCCTCCGATCAGACGAGTATTCAGTTTGGCCTTCACTTACTCAACGGTTGATGTTCGGAAGTTGAATACATGATAGTTGCACGGTTAAGAGGGAACTCTAGTGGTGCTTTCTCTATACAAACGTATTTGTAACGTCAAGTCAAAATTAAATTAATTAATTTTAAGTCGAAGGTGTATTTGTATTTACAACAAAATAAAATTAGGAGCGCGTTACGTATATTTTATTTTGGAGCGTCTTATGGAGAATATTGAACAACAAACTCCTATAATAATTTTTAAATGTGTTACAATAGTTATTTATTTATGGATTTAGTACCTCTTACAGCTAAATATAATATTGATAAATATAAGAGTATAAGTAATAGTCAGAGAGTTAACAACAAGTCTTCCCATCTAGAACTTGTCTGTGCTGTAGAACAAATAAACGCACTGCAAAAAAAGCATAAAATTAGTATAGCGAAGATTTAGAAATTGAGAAATGACAGATTATATTATTTTCATTGATTATTTGGTACGAGAAGATGGATAGTATTAATTGAAAATATGGCAAAAAAAAAAATACAAATATTGTATCTGTGGACCGTTTTCCCTTACATTTAGATAAATAATAAACAGTTGGCACAGAACCAAAAACTCCTACATCATCACAAAAACACCACTTTCTTTTCCTAATATGTCAAAGAATGAAATAAAAACGGTCTCCAAGTGAACAAGAAGTGAATAACGGAGCAATATTTGTGAGTTACAATCAATCATGTGTGTAACTGTGTGATTTATGAGCATGTTGCGTGATAAAAGAGCTAATATTTGAGCCGGTGACTTGTGAATTAAGAGACGTTGTGGTTAAGAGAGACGAGAATATAATAAAGAAAATGTACGAAACGAGCGTGTTTTGTTTACTGATCCTGCTTTATTTAAAGAGGTCTATTAATTATAATGTATTGTTAAGTAAAGAGGTCTTTTAATTATGTATAATGTATTGTTAAGCAACTTCTGAGAGATTAATAATTAAAGCCATATATATGTCGGAGACAGCGACGTCGGAGCGGTAGGGTCAACAGCATCTTGGTGTGGTGGTACAGGTTACATTTCGTAGGTGAGTTTTGAATTAAAGCACGACGTGTAGACATACCTTTCTGTCTTGACAATCACAATTTAAATAGGCAAACCGACAGTTTCGGTTCGGAGAAGTGCCTTGCCCCGCGTCTCCATGCAAAGTGACCGTTCGACGAACCCCACTTTCCAAAGCGACTCCGTCCATGTGCCGCCATCACAAAATGACGTCACAAGCCTTTGCCCCTCCACTACGTAAATCAAATGAGCAACTTTTCTTAAAATAATTTCGACAATCCACGACTTAAACAACATTATTTTTTGTTTATGCGAAACCCGAAACACGCGTCTAATATTTTTAAGTAAAGAATCTATGTACAAAATTTCAAAAAGATATCTTGAAAAACCACGAAGTTATGAACTTGCTATTCTACTTGGTTGTCCCAACAAAAATATGGTCAAAACTCCGCACAGGCGGGCGAATGCGGTATATTCACCTCTGGCATCAACTGTTGGGCGCGGCGTACTATGATTTATCGTAACCACTCGATAACCACTCTACAACAATTTCTAAATGTATTTGGGAAAAATATAACATGGTGTAAAAATGATTGGAATCGATTCAGTTGCTTATTCCGAACAAACTGTCAGGTCAGGTCAGACAGGTTTCGCATAAAGAAAATTGGGACACAGGTCTCCTTTCGGTGGAAGGGAATGGGCCGGTTTCTATCACGCTGGCCCAGTGCAGGTTGGTAGATGTCACATCTCTTTAAGTGTTTAGTAGACACGCCGGTTCCGTCACAATGTTTTTATTCACCGTTTCGAGAGCAGTGGTGATGAAATAATTTACACAAAGTAATGCGCCTGACGGAGTTCAAACCTACGACGTACAACTTGTAAGTCACAGCTGAGACCATAAGGCCACCGCTGCTCTCATAAATAAAGTCCTCTTCACCGAATTTCGGCACGGAAAATATCGAAGTTTAACCAAAATCAGCAGTTAAGCTGGTAAAGCGGACCCCAGACTCCAAAGCTGAAAAAGCTTCGGATGCGACTGAGATTCACGCTGAGATGATAATGATGATGATGACCGAATTTCGGCTACAGTGACTAATTTCAGCGAAGAACAACCTTCGTGATGTGTAGGAAAAGGAGTACTCTCATTCTCTTCCCACAATTTCATTATCCATTTGGACGGCAATCCAATACGGCCACGACAGGCCAGGCATAGGGCCAAAGGCTTAACGGAGTTTTAGCGGCACAGGTATAAAACACAACTTCCAGACTCCCGGCTGTTACTTAAAAAATCCCAACGTAAAAACTCAAAAACTTTTTGATATAGGATTTGATGTCAGCACCCTACGATCAGCAAATGTGCTTGCGACTACGTGAGCAAAGACGGGGAGACTAAAATAAGGAACAATACACAGGTTACACGTTCAAAATATCAAAAAAAGAAAAAAGAAAACAAAATCAAAGCATTTATTTTAAATAAACAAGTTACAGGCACTTTTGAATTGTCAGAAGGTCGGTCAGTCAGTAAGGTGAAGCTAGTCACCCATTCCAAAGAGTGCCTACTCTTTGGAATGGGTGACTAGCTTCACCTTATGGAGAAGAACGGGCAAGAAACTCCATGAACACTCTTTTTAATTATCAAGCTATTGATACAAATATTTGATTACATCATTCATGTTGAAATCAACCGTGTGAGAACGATGCAGAAATATATTGTACGCTAAGAGCGTCCATTATGGAAAACACACAAAAAAATAATAACAACATTTCAGAAATCAATAAAAAAAGACTAACCCAACAAGTAGATGCTTTACAGCAAGTACATTGTGCTCACACCTGTGCTATGCAATTATACAATATTAAGAAATTGAATCTACACAATGCAAAGATAGTTTTGTCCGAGGTTCAGCAGCTCCAATAGTGTTCCCAAATACTAAGTTTAGCCCCTGTGTAGCTGTACCAGTGCCGAACACCCCTGTCAGCGAAGTGACTTTATAGGATAGCAGACTTTACTTTAATTCGGCAGGTATATATGACTTTGTGTCAGTCCATTCTTACTTATTGTATTAGCTCTTGAAGTGGTACCCCCAAAACTATACTTTTGCCCTTGAAACTGTTATAATATGATATCAAAATGGGATATGTGGCGCCATCTAGTAGGAAAGATGTAAAACTTCTGTGACATTGTTACTATGAAATGAATAAACCTCAGTAAGTTGTAAGTCAGTCGTCAACTCGTGTTTTATTATAGGTTATGTGGCCAGAAATTACGTTTTTAACGAGTAAATAGTTATTGTTTGTGTTGTTTTCGTGTTAAATAAGGACTAAAAATGAGTTCGCATTATATTGCAAATGTGCCAAAATTTAAAGGTCGAGAAAACTTCGACGATTGGGCGTTCACGGTCGAGAACTTACTGGTTCTGGAAGGTGCAGATATTTATTTGAAACAAGAAGGCACCGAAGCAGTTTCGACAGCAGCAGACGCAAAAGCACGGGCCAAGTTGATTTTGACCATAGATTCGGCTTTATTTGTGCACATAAAAGAAACAAAGACCACGAAAGAATTGTGGACAAAACTACGGTCATTGTTCGATGATTCAGGATTTTCGAGAAAAATTACTTTGTTACGACATTTAATATCTATAAGATTAGAAAACTGCGAAAATATGACGAGTTATGTATCCCAAATAACCGAAACATCTCAGCATTTAAATGGAACAGGATTCAAGATTAACGATGAGTGGGTAGGTTTATTATTATTGGCTGGATTACCCGAAAGATATATGCCGATGATAATGGCCATCGAACATTCCGGAATTCCAATTACAGCAGACTCAATAAAAAGAAAATTGATTGATATGGAATCAACTGATGTGGGGGAGACGGAACGTCATTCAGCGCTAGCAGCAAAGAGCTGGCAGAAAAAGAAACCCTGTAATAACAAAACTTCAAAATCGAGTAACATGAATCAATCAACAGCAAAGAAGGTAATTACTTGTTATAAGTGCAAGGAAACAGGCCATTATAGAAATCAGTGTCCACTTTTGAACGAGAAAAGGAATAACAAGAAGCAAAGCAACGCTTTTAATGTTGTATTTCTTAGTGGAGAGTTCAGCAAAAGTGATTTTTATATAGATTCGGGTGCAAGTACCTACATGACAGCTAATGAATGTTGGTTAAAAAACCCAGATTATTCATCAAGCTTACCTGAAATAATGATTGGAAATAAAACAAAAGTTCCCGTTTTATGCTCTGGAGAAATAAATATAACAACAAGTTACAATTATAATGTAACAATAAAGAATGCATTATGTATTCCGAGTCTAACCACTAATCTGCTATCAGTAAGTGAATTGATAAAGAATGGTAACAGTGTTATTTTCGAACCAGAGAGATGCTTAATAAGGAACAAAGAAGGTGATTTGGTCGCTGACGCAAATCTTGTTAATGGTGTTTACAAGGTTAACCTAGAAATTAAAAAATGTTTATTGACATCCAGTACAGTAAATGGGGAAATATGGCACAAGCGGCTTGAACATATAAATAGCTGCGACATGAATAAGATGAAGCGTGATGGAATGGTTGACGGAATGGATTATCCAGAGAAATTTACAACAAGCAAATCAAGTTGCAAGGTATGTTGTGAGGGAAAACAGTCAAGACTACCATTTTCTGCAGGTTCACGATCATCAGATGTACTTGAAATTATTCATTCAGATATATGTGGCCCCATGGAAAGTAAGTCAATAGGTGGAGCAAAATATTTTCTGTTATTCATCGATGACTATAGCAGAATGACTCATATTTACTTCCTGAAGAACAAGAGTGAGGTTTTTAAAAACTTCAAAGAATATAAAGCAATGGTGGAGAATTCACAAAATAAAAATACTCAGAACAGATAATGGTTCTGAATACTGCAGCAACGAATTTGAAAATTATTTGAAGCAAGAAGGTGTGATACATCAAAAAACTAATCCGTACACACCAGAACAGAACGGACTTAGTGAAAGGACAAATCGTACTATTGTGGAGAGAGCGAGATGCTTGCTTTTCGAAGCCGGTCAAGAAAAAAAGTTTTGGGCGGAGGCAGCAAATACTGCTGTATATTTAAAAAACAGATCAATAGTTTCGGGCATTGAGAAGACTCCATATGAAGGTTGGAATAAAAAAAGACCAAATTTACAACAAATCCGCATATTTGGCAGTCCAGTGATGGTGCATGTGCCCAAAGAAAAAAGAAATAAATGGGACAAAAAGTCAAAAGAGTATATTCTTGTTGGTTTCTCAGAAAATGTCAAAGGTTACAGGATCTATGATCCAGAGAAGAACACAGTTACAACAAGTAGAGATGTTGTGATTCAAGAAAAGGTGAAACAAGAAGATGCTGTATCTGTCTATGTAGAGAACACAGTTTCAGTGGGGGAATCGGTATTGGAATCTGTGATATCAAGTGAGTCAGAATATATGGAGGGCGAGACTAGAGACACTAATGATTTGAAAAATATACCATCTGAGACCAAAGACTTGAAGACTGAATATGTATCACATGATACCGAGACTTCTGATACG
Organism: Sesamia nonagrioides; assembly: GCA_017933935.1. Classification (NCBI taxonomy): domain Eukaryota; kingdom Metazoa; phylum Arthropoda; class Insecta; order Lepidoptera; family Noctuidae; genus Sesamia; species Sesamia nonagrioides. The sequence goes on from JADWQK010000188.1 coordinate 5,470,114, forward strand.
AGTCAAAGAAAAATTGAAATGAATCCACAAACTAACACAAGACCGAAAAGGCAAAGAAAAGTGCCTGAAAGATATGGCTATGCAAATATTTGTACTGAGTCCATAGGAGAAGATGAATTGACATATGCAGAGGCTGTCAGAGGTCCTGAGAAAAAACAGTGGTTGCAGGCGATAGCTGAGGAACTGCAGTCATTCGAAGACAATCAAGTGTGGTCGATTGTCAATGCTCCAGATAGTGGAAGTGTAGTACAGTGCAAGTGGGTCTTAAAGAAAAAGTTCGATTGTGACAATAAAGTGAGATTTCGTGCCAGACTAGTTGCTAAAGGCTTTACACAGAAAGCAGGTATAGACTATAAAGAGACATTTTCGCCAGTAATTAGGCATTCTACTTTGAGACTCTTATTAGCATTAAGTGTAGAATTAGATATGAATATTACACATTTAGATGTGACCACAGCATTTCTTAATGGTTTTCTAAAGGAAAATATATATATGTGTTTACCTGAAGGGTTCCCAATTAAAGAGGGCTCTGATAAAGTACTTAAATTAAAAAAGGCTGTTTATGGCCTGAAGCAGTCATCGTTGGCATGGTATAAAATAGTAGAAGAAACTTTATGTAATTTAGGATATGTCAAAAGTAAGCATGAACCATGTGTTTTCATAAAAGGTCATAGTAATAATAGCAAAACTATTGTTGGAGTTTATGTAGATGATTTTTTAATTTTTTCTAATAATAAGTCTGAAAGTGACAATTTAACACACACAATTAATATAATATATATTATAATATAAAGAGATAGCAATTGAATAAATATTCACTCTAATACAATTAATAAAAATAAATAAATAAGAATTATTTAAAACTTAATAAATAATAAATAAATAAATGGAAACATGAAGCGCTCTTCCGCTTAGCGCTTTCTACTTATTTAAAACTTGCTGTGCCCAACAGGGTCCATAATTGTTTCCAATATTATATTATTATATTTACCACCTGTAACTGTACATTATGGATTGCAATAAACGATTTGATTTGATTTGATTTGAAAATAGAACGAAATTTATTAAAAAATATATATCAACAATGAATGTATAAAAAGTCTAAACTCGTCTAAATTACTGTGGACTAATAAAAAATATAAATCTATAAAGTAATGTTGGGACCACCCGAACTAGGTTTATTTAAACCTGTGTTTCAGGCTATCTTCACAAGGATGTTTGATGGCTATAATATAATGACAATAAAAAATTAAACATATGCCTTATGTATTTAAGACTAATCAAGGAAAAACTGTTCTAAAACTTAAATAATACATTACCTCTACTTATTTATAAAGTATATAACTTACCAAGCTAATCTTTTTATTTTAATACCTCTGGTATTTTCTCTGTATCTGTGTAACTGAGGGTTTGTAGTATTCAGTTTCATTCATTATACAACATTTATTTAAACTTTTACTGTATATCTTTATCAGTTTCTTACATTCGTTATGTAAATAATGGTCCGAGAAATAAATAAAATCTGTTAGTAAATCATGTTTCGTCCGAGAGTTACTGCAAACTAAATCCTTTCTTCTCTTGCCAGAAGGTACAGGGCTAAAACCAATACCAGCATGCTGGAGTAGTACTATATTCAAAATAAATAACTGCGTACTGTTAGCACTTTGCATTCACTGTAAAGCTGGTGGGTGGGAAATCTGAAAGGACGAAAGCTAGCGACCTTCTGGGTTACTCTTTGGGCTCGTTTCTATAATAAAACACGAGTTGACGACTGACTTACAACTGAGGTTTATTCATTTCATAGTAACAATGTCACAGAAGTTTTACATCTTTCCCACTAGATGGCGCCACATATCCCATTTTGATATTGTAGTGTATGCGTTTTGTCATTAACCACAGACAACACTGTCACTGTCAGACAGATAGCACTGTCTCGACCGCACCACGTCGTTCATTCTTACGAGAGCCACGAGCGAGTGTAGACGTGTCGGCAGTCTGTCCGTTAAGTGCGTGTGCGAGCCTGTGATATTCAACGAAGCAAAGGTTTTACAGATATCATATTATAACACCCCCACTATATCAAAATAGGAAATATTAGTCATTATTAACAAAAGTTTACCTATGAACAATTCCAAGCATATTCATAAATTTATAATGCTTTATTTCTGGCAGTCCCTTAGTCAATTATAAAGTAAAGTATTTAAAGTAAAGTATTTAAAGTATTAGTAGTAAGTATTTAACTTACTGCAACTTTTATCAATAAAGGGGATTATGTCTTAAATCGGGTACTTATCTATACTAATATATAAAGCTGTAAAGTTTGTTTGTTTGAACGCGCTTATCTCAGGATCTGCTCTCGGACTTTTTGCTTTGGATAGCCCATTAATCCAGGAAGGCTTTAGGCTATAGCCTAATATAATTATAATATCACGCCGCGACCAATAGGAGCGGAGCATAATTAAACCACACGAACTAAGTCGCTGGCGGCCGCTAGTAGTTAATAAATGCTAAGATGACAATTGTCAAGGCGAAAATGTCATTATAATTACTTACTCGATAGATTGAGAAAAAGCTACGCTGCTGAAAAAGCTAATTGGCAACACTTAACTTGCGCTTTACTTGTGTTTAGCAAGTGAACAAACCTATTTGTGTAGCTAGATTTTTTTTTTTGTTTTTATTGTTCCTTTGAACCGAAGCACCAGCCATCTATTCTCTTCATCACCCTTGGTTGACTCCCAGAGAATGCCTAAGGCAATAATTCCGTATTACTACCCTTTTGCTGCAAAAAGATTAAATATATAAATAAAAAATCAAACACGCAATGAACTAGGCAGGCCCAATCAAGCAGACGAAATCGAAGTCGGAAGTATGCGTGTAATATTATGACGCTACTCGTCTTCACGCACACTTTCACAATGCGTGTGTACAATTATTTACAACATGTAAAGTAGGTGTCGCTTGATGAGAAAAATATTGTGGTAGGCAGTGTCTAGTATGACCAAACACGGTACACTAACGTTTGGCAAGTGACAGTAGATACATCTTTTTATATGTGTTTAAGTTTTATAAAATAAATATAAGTCCACTGTAAACCATATCAAAATATCAATATATTATATCAAAATATTCAAGGATTTATGAACAAAGATTTAGAGGTTGATTTATTCATGAACCATTATGGTATTGATATTCTTTGCATAACCGAACATTGGCTAAAAAGTCACCAGTTCTTGTTTAATTTTAAGAATCACCAGGTTGGTAGTTCGTTTAGCAGAATTAATGCTATAGATGGTGGCTCATTAATTTTAGTTAGTAACCTGTTGAAATTTAAAAATCGTAAAGACATTGTGGGCCTGTCTGTTGAACGAACAGCTGAAATTGCCTGTATAGAGTTGGAGGGCTTCATTGTGTTAAGTGTGTACAGACCCCCTTCAGGATTGTATGACTGCTTTGAAAAGGTAATGGATGAAGTCTTACACAAGATTTGTGTTTCAAACAAAGCCATTATCGTTTGCGGTGATTTTAATATTAATTTATTAGAGAACTCTGGTTATTGTAATAAAATTATAAGTCTATTTCAGTCCTACAATCTTGTAAACCTATTTTTGGAGCCCACAAGAATAACACCTACTTGTGCCACGTGCCTAGATAATATTTTTACAAACATAATACCAAGCCACAAAGAAGTTTTAAATTTACTTGATTCTGATCACTGCGGACAAAGGATTACTATTCCAAACCATAGTAAAAAAGTGGCCAAAAAGGATATCACTGTTAACCCCAAAACTGAAAGCCGCTTGGAGGTTTTTAGATTTGATCTCATCAATAAATTGCCAGTCTTATCCAGTGCTGTTAATGCTGATCCTAATCATCTCTATGACAATTTTTTTAATATATACTGTAAGCTATTTGATTCCACCTTTGTTCCTAAGACTATCTCTGTTAATAGTAAAGCATCTTTCTCTGATTGGGCTACCGTCGGTATTCATAAAAGTAGAACTCGGCTTTATGAATTGTACAATGAGAGGATTTATATTAACACTGTTGAATTCAATTTATATGTTAGAAAATATTCAAAATTATTCAAACAAGTTTGTTATATGGCCAAGTCACGTTACTTGAGTTCAAAGATAAAGAACAGTGGCAATGTAATTAAAACGACTTGGAAAATTATTAATAGTGAAACGGGAAGGTCCAGTGATAGAAATACTGACTATAGCCTGTCTATTAATGACAACATAATTAAATCAGACTCGCAAGTCTCTGAGGCATTTGAAAATTTCTTTTCGGATATTCCTGTTTCAACTACTAAATCCCTAAACACATCACCTTCTGTTGCGGAGTCTTTGCTTTAAGAAAATGTTAATGTTTGTGATTCGGAGTTTCATTTTGAACATGTTATCAGTAGAGATATAATTAAAATCTTTCACACTCTGAATGTAAAAAAGACTGCTGACCTATGGGGTCATTCGGTGGAAGTTGCTAAGTCTATTATTGATATTGTGGCACCCACTCTAGCTGTTATCTTTAATGCTTGTATTGACTGTGGAGAGTTTCCTGATCTCATGAAAAATAGTAAAATAATACCTTTGTTTAAATCTGGTAGTACATCAGACCCCACAAATTATAGACCTATTTCTGTACTACCTACCTTTAGTAAAATTTTTGAGAAATTAATTTTAAACCAAATGCTAAATTTTTTTAATAAACATAAATTATTACATAGCAAACAGTTCGGTTTTACAAGGGGTCGTTCAACTACTGATGCCGGTGTTGAACTTCTAGGTCATATATATAATGCATGGGAGGATAAATGCGATGCCTTGGGCATCTTTTGTGATTTGTCCAAGGCATTCGATTGCGTTCTTCACGATACGTTAATCAGGAAACTCCGCCACTACGGGATCCGGAACTCTGCACTGGATCTTATTACATCTTACTTGAGTGGTAGGATTCAAAGCGTTGACGTTAATGGAAAAAGATCTTCTGGATCTTTAGTAACAATGGGAGTCCCACAGGGGTCAATTCTTGGTCCTTTTTTGTTTCTTATTTACATCAATGACCTGCCGTACCTAATAAAGGATAACCACGATATAGTGTTGTTTGCAGATGACACTTCACTTTTATTTAAACTGAAACGTCAGCAGCAGGTTACTGATGATGTAAATAGCGCGATCTCCAAAGTAGTCCATTGGTTTAATGTTAATAATTTACTCTTAAACGAGAAAAAAACCAAATGCATTAAGTTTACTCTACCTCACGTGAGGCAGGTGGAAACTTAAGTGTTGATAAAGGGCGAAGAATTGAAATCTGACAACAGCACAGTGTTCTTGGGTATAACTCTGGATGCTAAGCTTCAATGGGGTTCACATATAGAAAAATTGTCAAAAAAGCTAAGTTCTGCTGCATACGCAGTTAGAACAATTCGTAATTTGACTGATGTTGAGACGGCCCGTTTAGTGTACTTTGGCTATTTCCACAGCGTAATGTCGTACGGCATTCTGTTGTGGGGAAATGCCACCGATATTCAAATAATATTTGTTTTGCAGAAACGAGCTGTTCGTGCAATTTATAAATTAAGTCCGAGACACTCTCTCAGAGAAAAATTTAAAGAGATTAATGTACTGACCGTGCCGTCTCAATATATTTATGAAAATCTTTTGTATGCTCATAAAAATATAAAATTGTTTAAAAAATACAGTGATGTCCATGATATAAATACTAGGAACAGGCACAAATTTATTGTACCTACAACAAGGCTCAAGAAAATAGGTGGCTCTTTCAGATGCCAATGTATACATTTTACAATGGACTTCCAGAGGTGGTTCAAGATCTGAGCCTGAATAAATTCAAATCCTTCATTAAACGTAAGTTGTGTCAGAAAGCATTTTATAGTGTGAAGGATTATATTGAGGACAAAAAGGCTTGGGCTTGAGCTGCGTCCGATTTCTATACAATGTTTGTTCTTTGATTTTTCCTCTTGTAGTTTTAATATGTAATTGTTTATGTTATTTAGTCAAAGCCTGTATTACACACTATGTAGCCAAGCATATTGTACGTTACGGAATTGTATCGCTGACAGAGGTGTTCGGCACATGTACAGCTGCAGCTGCACAGGAGTTAAACTTTCCACAGATTCGGGAATACTGTTGGAGCTGCTGAACCTTGGACAAAACTATCTTAGCATTGTGTAGATTCAATTTCTTAGTATTGTATAATTGCATGGCAAACGTGTGAGCACAATGTACGAATGTGCTGTAAGGCATTTATTTGTTGGGTTAGTCTTTTTTATTGACTTAATTGTGCTCTGGCTGTTGAGAGTATGTCATGCTCACTCAAATGTCTCGCTGATGGTGGCGTGTGTTTTGGGTCATTGGGTTCCCTTCGATATGGTTGAGCTGAATGATGCTGATCCATACGTCATGTTCGTGAACGGACGCCGTCGGAGGGGACTGGTCATCTCTTAGCTGCCACGGCGTATTTTAATTTCTGAATAGATTTTTGTATGTTTTCCATAATGGACGCTCTCAGCGTACAATATATTTCTGCATCGTTCTCACGCGGTTGATTTCAACATGAATGATGTAATCAAATATTTGTAACAATAGCTTAAAAATTTAAAAGAGTGTCCATGGAGTTTCTTGCCCGTTCTTCTCCATAGGTACCTACTCTTTGGAATGGGCGACTAGCTTCATCTTATTGACTGACCGACCTTCTGACAATTCAAAAGTGCCTGTAACTGGTTTATTTGAAATAAATGATTTGATTTGATTTGATTTGATTTGAACCCTCGTAACAGAAGATTTTTTGCACTGCTTAGCGCTGGAACATCAAAATTCATCATCATCATCATAATTTCAGCCGAAAGTCGTCCACTGCTGGACATAAGCCTCCCGCATCCATCGGTTTCCTGCGACCTTCACTAGGTCGCCAGTCCACCTTGTCGGGGCCTACCCACGCTACGAATGAAAATTCAACAATGTAGTTGTTTTCGCGCTGGGACGCACTTCGCTGGATTCTTTATGCCCACCAATTAAAATTGAAAACGAGTCTAGGATTAAAAATCAGCTGAGGTTGCAAGGGTTTACCGGGGTAAGTATTTCGGCTGTAACCGTGATCCAGACTGCGGCTCTGCCACTTAAAACACCATAAAATCATCACAAAAATTACTCTAAAATATTTGTATTTAAATCCATACAAACATAATATCGAAGAAATAGTGAATAGATTTGTAGCGGCGATGAAGGTAGTGATAAAATAAAAGCAAGGGTAGCAGTGTAAAAATAGGAACGTATAATTTCGATACTATACAACATGCTTAAGTGCAAAACCTCTGGGGCTGAAGTAGTGCCAGTACTGCTATGAAGGCGTCGCGATCTTCCAATAGGAACGCGCCTACAAGATTCTGTAAGTAGATAAAATAAACGAGACAGCGGCGCGCGCGAGCGAGATAGCACTAACGTAAATATAACGCGTTCGCGGAGCGGGCGGTCTTGATTTCTATGCGATGCGTGGCTTGAAGATGACATAGGGATGCGTACCTTATAGATTATTGAGTAAATAAACAATTAATGCCATCGTTAGTGTCAGTTTGTGCACTCATTGCTGACTCTAACGGTGACCGATGTACCTATTTGTCAATTACAAATAGTCGAGAGTCGTAACAGTCGTGGTGGCCTAGTGGTTAAAACACCAGCCTCTCATGTATGAGTGCGCGGGTTCAATTCCAGGTCAGGCAAGTACCAATGTAACTTTTCATAAGTTATATGTACTTTCTAAGTATATCTTGGACACCAATGACTGAAGGTGGAGGAAAACATCTTGAGGAAACCTGTACTTTGGGTCTGAAATCGCCAACCCTCATTGAGCAAGCGTGGTGATTACGCTCAATCCATCTCTGTATGGGAGGAGAACTGTGCCCAGCAGTGGAATGATAAATAAAAAAAAAAGGTTGATGATGAAATAGTCGACAAAAAAACCATGGGCAGTTTGATCAAGGCCTCTTCTCAAATTTTAGACTAGAATTGGATCTCAGCATAGTTAGGAAAAGTCCAGATAACTATTCCTCTATCTACCACAATAAAAACATTAACTTTTGTTAATCAGCACTGAAATAAAATATTAGTTCATTCCAGCGAGTCTGCCTTTGCAAAGTCGATATAAAACTTCACTGTCTCCTTTGTGTTTAAAGGGTTGAAGCTCTCGGGAAATCAGCGGCAATACAAGGAGAGTAGTATAATAATTTAAAGTTTAATTTACCCGAAAATTAAAATATTGTTATGTCAAATAGTTGGAATGTTATTGGTATTTGAGCGTAATTTTGACGTAGATCAAAATCAAGGATCGTGGAATTAATGAGCTGTCAATAATGAATTCCCATCGGAAAAAAAGACTCGGTCCGTGGTCGTCGCTCCCCACCTCTTTTTTAGTTGCTAGCTGTCGTCTACCCAGGTATTGGGACAGATATCCACTAGTATCTGACTGTCTAAGATCTATTACAGCTGAAATCGGTGACTCAACGTGCTTTCCGAGGCATGGAGGAGTACGTAAATATATCCATAGTCCAACAATGATCGGTGATGGGACGACGTGCGCGGTAGTGACTGCGAATAGATAAAAATGAAACCCCAAATATAGCACTAACTAAAGGACACAATAGAAACCAGAAACACAACAAATCACAATAAATAAAAATCAAATAAAACATCAATAAATACAGACTCAAACAGCCTCTCACACACACACACTAAAGTATAATGCTGATTAGACTACTGATGTGTTTTCAAATGTGAAAGTCGGGGAAATTCAAATCGTAGCCCTAAAAAAACCTTTCCAACAAAATCACCAGTGTAGATATGTATAAGGAAAATATTCCTTCCTGGTTTTCATTTTTCAGTTCGTTATCTAGAGTTGATTTAATACATTTCTTTGTGAACGTTGCTGTCACTAATCATGGGCGGGATTTACATTCGATTTTTGTACTGTTTTGGTATCCACACATGGAGACATAAAATGCCACATCATATTTTGTTAGTAGTTGTTTTAGTTATATACGATTTAAATATCTAATGATATTTGTTTACTCAGATATTCATTGTAGTACATTTATAAAATAAAGTGGTTTTGTAAAAATACTGATTTACACAATAATTACCTACTACATATCTATACATATCATACTACATATGGGGATCGAACCCGCGTCTCCTTGCGCAGCGGCCGCGTTCGTTGCCCCTATGCCACGGAGACTGTCGAAATGTATTAAAATTAGTATTAGGTTTAATCCTACACCACTCGGGGTTTGTCCTTGAGAGCACTTACATATGCAATTCGTTCTTGTATAGAGTGTCGTTATTCTTCAATGGGATATTAGAAAATGCTTTCTAAGGACAGTTTTTTTTATAACCAGGCTAAGAACTAGCGCTCACCTACATCATCATCATCATCAACCTTTTTATATTCCCACTGCTGTGCACAGGTGTCCTCTCATACAGAGAAGACGTTTGACGTTTCTCATTTACATGTTTGTATACAATATGTAAAGAAAACCCTGTCTGACCCATAAGGATAATAAAGGTTAGATAAACACTTGACCAAATATAATATACGTAATCATCATAGTTACAATACTAATGAATTTTGAAATAATCTTTTATTCCCGCGAATTAATTCCAACTTCCCCGAAATTTGGTCATTTTTATAAAAGTGACAACACCGGTATTATTATGAGCGAATAGCGATGCGACCACGTGCCACGTGCCCTGCCCTCCGCCTCCCGCGGAAGGGTTGCTTACCGCACATAATTATATTAAGTTACCTCTTTTTGCGAAATAATATTTATTTTTTTAGGGGAATTTTTTTTTAAGTTTAGCCCGTCTTTGTATCTATTAGTAGAATCAGTTATCGATACCTAGCAATACCTTCACGATTCGGACAGGGTTTTCTTTACATATTGTATACATATATGTAGTAGGTAATTATTGTGTAAATCAGTATTTTTACAAAACCACTTTATTTTATAAATGTACTACAATAAATATCTGAGTAAACAAATATCATTAGATATTTAAATCGTATATAACTAAAACAACTACTAACAAAATATGATGTGGCATTTTATGTCTCCATGTGTGGATACCAAAACAGTACAAAAATCGAATGTAAATCCCGCCCATGATTAGTGACAGCAACGTTCACAAAGAAATGTATTAAATCAACTCTAGATAACGAACTGAAAAATGAAAACCAGGAAGGAATATTTTCCTTATACATATCTACACTGGTGATTTTGTTGGAAAGGTTTTTTTAGGGCTACGATTTGAATTTCCCCGACTTTCACATTTGAAAACACATCAGTAGTCTAATCAGCATTATACTTTAGTGTGTGTGTGTGTGAGAGGCTGTTTGAGTCTGTATTTATTGATGTTTTATTTGATTTTTATTTATTGTGATTTGTTGTGTTTCTGGTTTCTATTGTGTCCTTTAGTTAGTGCTATATTTGGGGTTTCATTTTTATCTATTCGCAGTCACTACCGCGCACGTCGTCCCATCACCGATCATTGTTGGACTTTTTTTTTTGGGACAAAACCCGCCACACTGTTCCCAACCCACTGCAACTCCTGAAAGCCAGAATCAACAGTGGATACCGCCAGAAAAACGCCGAGCGATGAAGCTCGACGAGTCCCGGAGAAACGATTCAACTGTCTTGGGTCCCGCAACGAAATTAATCAGAAAAGAATAGCGGAGGAGTAAGAACAAACAATCATTACACACAGACACTCATTGTTGGACTATGGATATATTTACGTACTCCTCCATGCCTCGGAAAGCACGTTGAGTCACTGATTTCAGCTGTAATACATCTTAGACAGTCAGATACTAGTGGGTATCTGTTCCAATACCTAGATAGACGACAGCTAGCAACTAAAAAAGAGGTGGGGAGCAACGAACACCGAGTCTTTTTTTTCGATGGGAAATCATTACATAAGTGTGTACTTACTTAAATGTTGAAATAAATGAAAGAATAATTATTTTTGGTTTACATGTTTAGGTATATTTAATATTATTACTTTCATAGTTATCATATTCATATTTTATTTCCTCCTTGTTCTAACACACTATTGTCTACACTTCTGTTTTACTTCTCCTTTCGCAGAGCTGCTGGAAGAAATTTCTTCAGAAATAAGCAGCACCTTTGTACTCAGATCTTAATTTTGTCGTACCTTTATGTATTGTATTGTGTGTACATAAATAATAAAACAAATAGAAATAAATAAATTGCCGAATATAATATATATTTTTTTAAGTTCTTTGTGACTTGAGCGATAAAATAGGTTCAGTGAGTCGAAACGTAAAGAAATAGGTAAAAGCATAATCCTTACAATTTAATTATACTAAGAAACCAACTTACCACTGGTTTACGTTCAGTCTTTGGCAAGATAATAATAGATCTCGCATATATTCAAATCGCACCTTAATTCCACGATCCTTGATTTTGATCTACGTCAAAATTACGCTCAAATACCAATAACATTCCAACTATTTGACATAACAATATTTTAATTTTCGGGTAAATTAAACTTTAAATTATTATACTACTCTCCTTGTATTGCCGCTGATTTCCCGAGAGCTTCAACCCTTTAAACACAAAGGAGACAGTGAAGTTTTATATCGACTTTGCAAAGGCAGACTCGTTGGAATGAACTAATATTTTATTTCAGTGCTGATTAACAAAAGTTAATGTTTTATTCTGGTAGATAGAGGAATAGTTATCTGGACTTTTCCTAACTATGCTGGGATCCAATTCTAGTCTTAAATTTGAGAAGAGGCCTTGATCAAACTGCCCATGGTTTTTTTTGTCGACTATTTCATCATCAACCTTTTTTTTTATTTATCGTTCCACTGCTGGGCACAGTTCTCCTCCCATACAGAGAAGGATTGAGCGTAATCACCACGCTTGCTCAATGCGGGTTGGCGATTTCAGACCCAAAGTCCAGGTTTCCTCAAGATGTTTTCCTTCACCTTCAGTCATTGGTGTCCAAGATATACTTAGAAAGTACATATAACTTATGAAAAGTTACATTGGTACTTGCCTGGCCTGGAATTGAACCCGCGCACTCATACATGAGAGGCTGGTGTTTTAACCACTAGGCCACCACGACTGTTACGACTGTCGACCATTTGTAATTGACAAATAGGTACATCGGTCACCGTTAGAGTCAGCAATGAGTGCACAAACTGACACTAACGATGGCATTAATTGTTTATTTACTCAATAATCTATAAGGTACGCATCCCTATGTCATCTTCAAGCCACGCATCGCATAGAAATCAAGACCGCCCGCTCCGCGAACGCGTTATATTTACGTTAGTGCTATCTCGCTCGCGCGCGCCGCTGTCTCGTTTATTTTATCTACTTACAGAATCTTGTAGGCGCGTTCCTATTGGAAGATCGCGACGCCTTCATAGCAGTACTGGCACTACTTCAGCCCCAGAGGTTTTGCACTTAAGCATGTTGTATGTATCGAAAATAAACGTTCCTATTTTCACACTGCTACCCTTGCTTTTATTTTATCACTACCTTCATCGCCGCTACAAATCTATTCACTATTTCTTAGATATTATGTTTGTATGGATTTAAATACAAATATTTTAGAGTAATTTTTGTGATGATTTTATGGTGTTTTAAGTGGCAGAGCCGCAGTCTGGATCACGGTTACAGCCAAAATACTTACCCCGGTAAACCCTTGCAACCTCAGCTGATTTTTAATCCTGGACTCGTTTTCAATTTTAATGGGTGGGCATAAAGAATCCAGCGAAGAGCGTCCCAGCGCGAAAACAACTACATTGTTGGATTTTCATTCGTAGCGTGGGTAGGCCTCGACAAGGTGGACTGACGACCTAGTGAAGGCCGCAGGAAACCGATGGATGCGGGAGCCTTATGTCCAGCAGTGGACGACTTTCGACTGAAATTATGATGATGATGATGCATTTTGATGTTCCAGCGCTAAGCAGTGCAAAAAATCTTCTGTTACGAGGGTTTACAGTGGACTTATGTTTATTTTATAAAACTTAAACACATATAAAAAGATGTATCTACTGTCACTTGCCAAACGTTAGTGTACCGTGTTTGGTCATACTAGACACTGCCTACCACAATATTTTTCTCATCAAGCGACACCTACTTTACATGTTGTAAATAATTGTACACACGCGTTGTGAAAGTGTGCGTGAAGACGAGTAGCGTCATAATATTACACGCATACTTCCGACTTCGATTTCGTCTGCTTGATTGGGCCTGCCTAGTTCATTGCGTGTTTGATTTTTTATTTACATATTTAATCTTTTTGCAGCAAAAGGGTACTAATACGGAATTATTGCCTTAGGCATTCTCTGGGAGTCAACCAAGGGTGATGAAGAGAATAGATGGCAGGTGCTTCGGTTCAAAGGAACAATAAAAACAAAAAAAAAATCTAGCTACACAAATAGGTTTGTTCACTTGCTAAACACAAGTAAAGCGCAAGTTAAGTGTTGCCCTACTACAATTAGCTTTTTCAGCAGCGTAGCTTTTTCTCAATCTATCGAGTAAGTAATTATAATGACATTTTCGCCTTGACAATTGTCATCTTAGCATTTATTAGCTACTAGCGGCCGCCAGCGACTTAGTTCGTGTGGTTTAATTATGCTCCGCTCCTATTGGTCGCGGCGTGATATTATATATTAGGCTATAGCCTAAAACCTTCCTGGATTAATGGGCTATCCAAAGCAAAAAGTCCGAGAGCAGATCCTGAGATAAGCGCGTTCAAACAAACAAACTTTACAGCTTTATATATTAGTATAGATAAGTACCCGATTTAAGACATAATCCCCTTTATTGATAAAAGTTGCATTAAGTTAAATACTGATTAGCAACTGTTTAACCATACATTTTTGCTTTAGTACGTTACTTAACTTTAATCATCGTTTATGAATAAACCTCTTAAACACTGGTATTTATGGCATGTCAGAATTTTACTGACTTAACTCACCTGTGTTTCTGCACTTGCCTGTGCGCCAGGGCCACTGTTTCTCTTTGATCTTACCCGTAACCCTGCCCCAGGAGGCATCGGTCTTCGTAAACCCGGTCATGATGTACTGACATCTCTTTGAGGCGAGCGTAAAACACAACTCGCCGTCGACATAGGCCTGGTCCTTACCGCGCGGCGAGCTGTCCACTGCCCGCCGCTCGCAAGCCTGCGCCTACGGTGGCCGGGAGTTCGATGTTGTCTCCCGACTAGGGCGTCTCATGCGGCGGCTAGAGGCGTGAGGGCGCTGGGATTTCCGCTCCATCGCACACGCCGCCTCCTTCATTGGTAGCATCACTGCTTTGCAGAAGAAGGTGATGGCCTGCCATGCACTCTCGCTCCGAACTATGGCCTAAAGTAGGGTCGGACCCGAAAGATCGCCTCCGATCGCCGCCACGAGCCCACGGGGTTGCTCTACCCAAGCCGGGCAGACCTCCACCGTATGCTCCACCGTGTCCTCGGGGCGATCCACACACAGTGGTGACACCCTGCCCATACTACCTCAGAGAGATGTGTTTACTTCAATTAAAAAAAAAAAAAACCCTTTTAAGCCTTAATGGTATCGAGCTCACGTTCCGATGTTTCTTTTAAACATTATATCAAGAAGAATTTGAAAAAATACGACTCCATGATTAATTGTATTGACAGTATTACTTGAAGGTAGGTACTAAAAAAGTGGAGCTTACCCTTACCCGTATTCTCAGAATATTTATATAATATATTAAGGGAGTAGCAATATCGTTGACCTGGTCTACGCTCGGTAAGCTCAGAAGTCGTTTTTTTTAGATTATTGAGATGTTGTAAAAGCTGCTGCGATTAATGGTTATCCTTCTTTCTAAGAAACTCGTTACTTAGAATCTTCTAAGTGCTGAGTATGTTGATTTTTATTCCTCAACAGAGCATTAGGTTTTGCTTAAATACACATTTTGGGGATCGAGTGTTGATAATCGAGCCGTATTGTTAAAACTAATTTGAATTTGCAGCCTTCTTGGTAGTTTGTATTCTTTTGGTATAATGTTATCTGTGGTGCTTACTCTTGTATACTTCCCCTTTTGTTTTTATCCATCACGCAACCACGCTCTGCTAATATATTACATTATTCTAAATCCACAATATATTTTATTTCAACAGGTTATGGGCCCAGACGACCGATTAATTTAGAATAGGGAAAAGTATTAAGTATAAAGTTCCGAGCTTAGATTCGAAATCTCATTTTCTTTGGTTTTCATCCGTCATGGCGTCAAATTTGAACATGACTCAAATTGAAAAATTAAAAGGACGTGATAATTACGCTGCTTGGAGCTTCGCCGTGCGTAGTTATCTCGAACACGAGGAATTATGGAAATGTGTGGATGACAGTGAAAAATTTAGCAAATCCGAAGACACCAAGGCCAAAAGTAAAATAATCTTGCTTGTAGACCCGATAAACTACGTCCACATTCAGGAGGCAAAAATGGCCAAGGAGGTATGGCAAAATTTACAAAAGGCTTTTCAAGACAGTGGATTGTCAAGGAAAGTAGGATTGCTAAAAGACTTAATAAATACAACCTTAGAATACAGCGAGAATGTCGAAGCTTATGTGAGTCGAATTATGTCCGCAGCCCATAAGTTAAGAAACATACAGTTTCATGTGGACGACGAATGGCTTGGAACTTTAATGTTAGCTGGTTAGCCGGATAATTACAAACCGATGATTATGGGGCTGGAGAGTTCAGGTGTAAAGATCAGTGCTGATTTGATTAAAACCAAATTGTTGCAAGAGGTGAAATCAACAGATAGTGCAGACACTGCCGCACTTTACACAAAGGGTAAGGTCAAGACTCCGTTTAGTCTTAAGAACGGACCTAGATGTTTTAACTGCAACCGTTTTGGCCACATAGGCAAAAATTGCATGTTAAAGAAAAAGGAACAAAACAAAAGTAAAGATTCTGGTTATGTAGCAGTGTTTTCTGCCACAACTAAGAATGATGACGGGTGGTATATTGACTCTGGAGCATCTTTGCACATGACAATGCGACAAGACTGGCTTTATGAAGAGATACCCCGCTGCAGTAAATAGCATAAAAATTGCAAATGATAAAATGCTATCAGTAAAAAGTTGTGGAAAAATTGACTTAAATATATGGAAAAATGGTAAAAAGCAAACCATACAAGTCAAGAATGTACTGTATGTGCCAGATCTAGCAACTAATCTCTTGTCTGTAAGTCAGATGATTAAGAATGGATGCAGCGTACAGTTTAAGGATAACTGCTGTAAAATATACAATAGAATGAATATTGAAATTGCTGAAGCAAGTCTTATCAACAATATGTACCGGCTGAACACTGTTCCTTCAGCATACAGTTGTGGATTGAATGATACAGATTTCATTCTATGGCATCTACGAATGGCACATTTAAATTTCTCTGACTTAAACAAGCTGAAGGAAAGTGTTAATGGAATAAAACTAGTTGCAAATAAAAACAAAATAATATGTGAAACCTGTCAAAAAGGAAAACAGTCAAGACTGTCGTTTCCTACTGAAGGTTCCCGTGCTAAAGGACCTTTAGAGGTTATTCACTCAGACATCTGTGGTCCGCTGGAGGTAAAGTCACTTGGAGGGGCTCGATACTTCATCACATTCACAGATGATTATACGAGGAAAGTATACATTTATTTTTTAAATAATAAATCAGATGCATTTTCCAAGTTTAAAGAATATAAAGCCTTAGTAGAAAATCAGCTTAATTTAAAGTTAAAATGTCTACGCACTGATAATGGGAAAGAGTATTTGAGTAAAGATTTCACTGATTACCTTAAGGGTACAGGTATAATACATCAAACTTCTAATTCATATACTCCTCAGCATGGGTTGGCAGAGCGTATGAACCGCACTTTAATGGAAAGAGCACGCTGTATGCTAATTAATTCTCATTTACAGAAACAGTATTGGGCTGAAGCAGTAGCAACAGCTGGTTATATAACCAATCACTGCCCTACGCGTGCACTGTCATACGCAACACCTGAGGAGATGTGGTCAGGGAAGAAACCTGATGTGAGTCACTTAAAAGTTTTTGGTTGCGAAGCAATGGTTAAAATTCCAAAAGAAAAAGTGAAGAAACTCGATCCCAAGGCAAGTAAAATGACATTTATTGGCTATAGTGAGACTACTAAGGGCTATAGATTGATAAATCCAAAAACACATAAAGTTGTAATCAGTAGAGATGTTATATTCTTTGAAAATTCTATAAAAGAAGATGACAATGTAGTTCTGCCCTTAACTACTACTAAGACTGATGATAATAATTGTGATACTGAGCCAGCGCAACTCAGTACGGGGAGTAATTCACTGAATAGTTCCCAATGTAATGAAACAACCTTGAACTCAGATAGTGAAGATTATTTTTATTCTGATGAGGACTCTCTGTATGTACCTAAAGGAAAAGTAGAAAATGTATCAAAAAGTAACATTACTACTAGATCCAAAAGGTTAGAACAAGAAAATAATACTTACTTATCTATAAATGGAGCTCAGGATCATCAAGGGATACCATTGACTTACCAAGAGGCTATTTCATCAGAAGATGGAGAAAAGTGGAAGCATTCTATAGAGGAGGAAGTCAAGGCACATAAGCAGAATGGAACCTGGACACTGGTGCAGAAACCACCAGGAGTAAAGACAATTGGCAGTAAGTGGGTCTTCCATATTAAAGATCAGCTATCCGGTCAGATATCTAAGTCCAGACTATGTGTGATATATAAGTCCAGACTATGTGCTAAAGGATGCTCGCAGAGGAGTGGAATTGACTATAAAGAAACTTTTGCTCCAACTGTGAGATATGATTCAGTTCGTATTCTACTCTCTGAAGTTTGTCAATATAATTTACACATGATACAATTTGATGAATTGATTATTAGTAAATATAAAGCTTCAATTGATAAAGTATTATCCGTTCTTGAAGGATACTTTAATATTAAAACTACGGAACCAAAGAATGATGTGGGATTACAGATAGAAAGATCAGAAAGTCAACTGTTTATTCATCAGAAGAATATGAATAACGGAAATTGTGTCCCAATTATTATAGGTATAGTAAGCACATCAGATATAATGTTTGCCGTCAGCTTTGTAAGTCGTTTTCTAAACTGTTATGATAATATTCACTGGGCAGTTGTTAAGAAGAAATTAAAATATTTAAAAGAATCTAAAGAATATGGAATATGTTATTCTAAAGTTCAGAGTAATATAGTAGAAGGATTTAGCGACTCTAACTATGCTGCAGACAGTGACACAAGAAGACCTACTTCTGGCTATGTATTTATGAAAAATGGTGCAGCCATCACTTGGGCCAGTCAGCAACAGCAGTGTATAACATTGTCTACAACAGAGGCTGAATTTATAGCTGCATGTCATGCCACATAGGAATCATTGTGGATTAAAAGTTTGTTACTTGATATTAATCCATATAACCAAGATACTGTTTGTTTGTGTGTGGACAATCAAAGTGCAATATCAGTGATTAAAAATGTAGACTTTCTTAAGAGATGTAATCACATTGATATAAAATATGTGTGTACAACTGAACAGTGTGCTGATATATTTACGAAAGCTCTTCAAGTTAGTTTTCAATACTTGAGAAAGAAAATGGGTATAAAATTTAAAAAAAAAATATTATTGCTGTTTAATAATATATATCAGCGACAGCGTACTTATTTTAAACAAAGATGTTTGTTATCGTTTATAGCGTTTAAAGTAGAATTGTGCATTTAGATATTTTATTTGTTGTGTATTGTATAGCTGAGAGTTAAAGTTAGAAGAAGGCTTCAATTTGGTGGGTGTGTTAAAACTAATTTGAATTTGCAGCCTTCTTGGTAGTTTGTATTCTTTTGGTATAATGTTATCTGTGGTGCTTACTCTTGTATACTTCCCCTTTTGTTTTTATCCATCACGCAACCACGCTCTGCTAATATATTACATTATTCTAAATCCACAATATATTTTATTTCAGCACATATGCCTCAATTATCGAAAATTTGAAAAATCCCTTTATGTAAGTATTTACTTAAAGGGATTTAAAATTTTTGTATGGTGTAAAATAAAAATGGCGTTCTTATGAATTCAAGAGGTTTGTTAAATTGATGAAAGTTAAATTGATTTACATTGATCGATTTTTTTTTGTCTATTACTTTTTGCGACAAATACTGGCTAACTGTTGAAGCGATTTTAACAATACAGTATTAATCCTTATACAATTTAATACCATAGCTGATTTAAAATAAATCTATATCGCCCTTTACAGTCGTCATCATCATCATCATCATCTCAGCGTTTATCCCGGTTGCATCCGCGGCTTTCGCGTTGGAGCCCGGGGTCCACTTTCCTGTACATTCTCCTCCATTTCACGTGATGTTTAGCATAATGTGGTAAGAGATTGTTGGCACGCATGTCATCTCTTACAACGTCAAGCCAGCATTTTTTGATCTACCACGTAACGTTTTACCACGTTTGCGTAAGACGTGGCCGTACGAGAGTAGGCGACCCTCCTGCACTTTGTCTGCAATGTCACGGACACGAAGACCGCCACGGATACGGAAGTTCATGATGCGATCTTTCCAAATAACTACTCGGTAACTCCACACAACCACCGCAGCATATTCATCTCCGTGACACACAGCTCATGCTTGTGTCGTTCAAACACGCGCCATGGCTCACTGCCATACAAAAGAACAGGTCTATAGATGGTCTTATAGACTTGTCTCTTAAGCTTAACTGGCATTTTGGGGTCACAAATGACACCTGTCACCTCACGCCATTTTGCCCAAGCTGCGGAAATACGTGCTCCGATGTTCCAATCAATGTCGCCGGACGCGTGAAGCACAGACCCCAAGTATTTAAATGGTCTGTGCTCTCGACCATATCTCCACCTATGCGCACAGACATGGGGTATGTCGTGCTGGCCATGTACACGGTCTTCGCCACGTTGAGTTTCAGACCTCCGTTCTCGAGCTAGTATTTCCACGTATTCACACGCCGCACCAACTGACCCCTCAGGCTGGCGCAACTTAGAACAAAAAAAATAGAAGTAGGTATGAAATGCATGGAAATTTTAATGGCGGCAGAATCCGTCAAAGGAGGGAAGTAAGTACCATAGATGTAGGATTTCATTGCTATGGTAAGTACACACATTGAAATGGTTGCTATGACATCTCTGATTCTCTTGTTTTAGCCGTATAATACCGCGGCCATTTTTGCAAGCGATTCGTCACCGTCAACGTCAAAAAGTAAAATTATGTCAATGTCAGTTAATTACGAGCTATCTGTTGTTGGTTGAATCTGCTGTTTTAAAATTAAGTTATTTATTTAATTTGAGTATTATATTTATTTATTTCTTTTTAATTTGTGTAGTTTTTATCTATAAACATGCCAGTTGTAACCTGTTAGATAGGTGAAGTGAGAACAAGTCGTGTGGAAAACAAAACCCAAAGGCGGCTCCAGAGGAAAAACACACCGCAAGCAGTTTTTATGTAGTTTTCCGGAGCTATCTACTCTTTATCCAAAAGAAATATCAACTTATTAAAAATACTTAAATTTTCTCCATAATCTTGGCTCCAAAATTGTAGATTTTTTTTTTATTTTACTAAGTATAATGTTTAAATAATTCCTTCACAACGAAACCACTGACAAGAGAAATAATTATCATAAACGTGCATCTCCTCGGAAAGTAAGCATTATTTAGATTGCGTTCTTACACCAATGGATAGGTAATTTCATGACGAACATTATTTTAGAAATATTTTTTTAAAACGACCAAAATCAAAATTTTGTTCAACAATCTGAGCGCATTCGCCATCATTTCTGTTGCCCGGGCTATTGAGATTCAGTATGCCACAAGCTCTCGAAGGGGGAACCCGTGTCGTTCGTCATCGCGCGCTCCGCTAGCATAAGCGGGCGGCGCGTGAGCGAGAAAGCATCTGCTTGCTCGCTCACGCACCGCATGTCGCATAGAGTATAATACTATCTTAGAGTGTCTCTAAGATAGTATTGATGTTTATTTTGGTGTTCGTTTTTTTAACCGATTTCAAAAAGGAGGAGGTTGCTCAATTATATGTTTTTTATGTTCAATTTTTAACCGACTTCAAAAAGGAGGAGGTTACTCAATTCGACCGTATATGTTTTTTTTTATGTTTGTTCGCGCATAACTTCGTCATTTATAAACCGATTTTGATAATTCTTTTTCTGTTGGAAGGAAGACGTTCCCAAGGTGGTCCCTTGATAAGGATATCAAGGTTTGATGGTGGAAGTCCAGAGAAAACAAGCGGAATTTTCAAAAATTGGGGGCGACTAGTGCATTTCTTAGCGTTTTCATTAAATATTTTAAAGCACTACAATTTAATAAAGGTCTGGAGTAGATCTGATGATGGAGCCGAGAGACAGTCGAAGGAACTCCTCAACAATTGACAGCAGCTACCTTGTGGTTGGGCTCGATTAATTTGTATTGATAAGAACTTTACACCTAGATGGGTTGCGACTCTCATAAGAGCTCTAATGATGAAGACAAAGGCCAGTTCCGGGAACTCCTCAACGGTTTCCAGTAGCTACTTTGTGGTTGGACTTCATTCATTTATATTAATAAGACCTTTACTCCGATTAGGTTAAAATAATAGTCTACAGTAAATTTAATGATGAAGACCATAGGCAGTTGAGGGAATAGGTACTTACGGGTAAAAATTAAAGTAAACAAAAGTACGTCATTTCCCAACTATATTTGCGTCAGCTTCCAGTCTGACCGGATGCAACTGAATACATAGTACTTTTAACAACTAAAAAATGTAATATAAAAGCTTTTTTAGAAAAAAACAACCGACTTCCAAAAACCACTATGTAAAGTGAAAAATAACTAATTTCGGAACTCGGTGTCTAAAACGAATATACCAAACGAAAGACACCAACTTCCGAAATTAGTTATTTTTCACTTTGTAGTGGTTTTTGAAGTCGGTTGTTTTTTTGTAAAAAGTTTTTATTTTTATGTTTGTTTGCGGATAACTTCGCCTAAAATTTGGTATTTCGATGAATTTTTGGGTATTTCGACATGGGTGTCGTGATAGGGGTTTTCGGGAGTGCAGATCACGAATATGACGTAATTTTTGAAATCCAAGATGGCCGACACCAATTTTATGATATTTTGACATGGGTGTCGTGAAAGGGGTTTTTGTGGGTGCTAATTACGAAAATGACGTCATTTTGGAAATCCAAGATGGCCGACACCAATTTTATGATATTTTGACATGGGTGTCGTGAAAGGGGTTTTTGTGGGTGCTAATCACGAAAATGACGTCATTTTGGAAATCCAAGATGGCCGACACCAATTTTATGATATTTTGACATGGGTGTCGTGAAAGGGGTTTTTGTGGGTGCTAATCACGAAAATGACGTCATTTTGGAAATCCAAGATGGCCGACAGCAATTTTATGATATTTTGACATGGGTGTCGTGACGGGGGTTTTCGGGGGTGCAGATCACGAAAATGACGTCATTTTTGAAATACAAAATGGCTGACACCAATTTTATGATATTTTGACATGGGTGTCGTGACGGGGGTTTTCGGGGGTGCAGATCACGAAAATGACGTCATTTTTGAAATCCAAGATGGCTGACACTAATTTTATGATATTTTGACATGGGTGTCGTGAAAGGGGTTTTCGCGGGTGCTAATCACTAAAATGACGTCATTTTTGAAATCCAAGGTGGCCGAAATTATATTTTATGATATTTTGACTTGGGTATCGTGACGGGTTTTCGGAGCGCTGATCACGAAAATGACGTCAATTATAAGCTGTGGCATAGCTTCTATTTCTTTATCAAAGTCAAAAATAAAACATCAAATATAGTTTAGTCGCTAAATCGCCACCATTTTTCGCACTCCTTCAATGACGTCACTGGTAAAAAATAAATAAATAAATAAACTACAAAAAAGAAAATACATACTTATACAAATGTATACGTTAATTAGCAAAATAAAAAAAATACTATGTCATAAATAACTAATAAAAAATTTCCTACTAACTACATACTGCGGAACTCGGTGTGCACACCTTTGCGATTTACCCCGCAGCCACGCGCAGGATTGCGTTTTTTATCTGCATTTTCATGCACATCTGCAGCCCTGCGCGTGAGCGCAGATTCAATGTATAGTACCATGCGTTTCTCCATACAAAATTTGGTACTAGCGAACATCTATCTTATATATAAAATTCTCGTGTCACAGTTTTCGTTCCTATACTCCTCCGAAACGGCTTGACCGATTCTCATGAAATTTTGTGAGAGTATTGAGTAGGTCTGAGAATCGGCCAACATCTGTTTTTCATCCCCCTAAATGTTAGGGGTAGTCCACCCCTATTTGTTTTTTTAATTTTACACAACATTTTTAGTTTCTATTTTTTTACAATAATTTTTACCCATATGGGTGCAAATTTCTCATCAATATAAATGAATTAAGTCCAACCACAAAGCAGCTACTGTAAACCTTTGAGGAGTTCCCTCAACAGACTGTCCTTCGTCTTCATTATCAGACTCCTAATGATCATAACAATCCATCTAGGTGTAAAGCTCTTATCAATACAAATTAATCAAGATATTACACAAGGTAGCTGCTGTGAATCGTTGAGGAGTTCCCTCGAATTTCTCTCGGCTCTATCATCAGATCTATTGCAGACATTCATTTTAACCTACTTATATGGGTGTAAAGTTTTCATCAATATAAATGAACAGAAATAAGTCCAAACATAAGGTAACTATTGTAAACCTTTAAGGAGTTCCCTTAACTGGCCTTTGTCTTCAACATCAGAGCTTTAATGATAATCACAACTCATTTAGGTGTAAAGTTCTTATGAACACAAATTTATTAAGCACAAACACGAGGCAGCTGATGTGAATCGTTAAGGAGTTCCCTCGGCTGTCGCCCGGCTCCATCATCAACTCCGAACTTTATTAAATTGTAGTGCGTTAAAACACTTAATGAAAAAACTTAGAAAAGCCCTAGACGCCCCTTTGATTTTTTAAATTTCTTCTAGATTTACCTAGTCTTCCATCATCAGACCCTAATTTCCTAAACATGAGACTACCTTGAAGATATCGTCTTTCTAATAAAACAAAAACATGTGGCACTCGGGGCTGCCGCGGTAAAGCTACCTATTTTATACTAGCGGCCGCCAGCGACTTCGTTCGCGTTGAGTTAGTAATGCTCTGCTCCTATTAGTCGCAGCGTGATGTTTTATATTAGTCGCAGCGTGATGTTTTATAGCCTTAAGCCTTTCTGGATTGAGCTATCCAACGCAAAAAGAATTTTTGAAATCGGACCCGTAGTGCCTGAGATTAGCGCGTTCAAACAAACAAACTATTCAGCTTTATATATTAGTACTAGCTTTCCGCCCGCGGCTTCGCCCGCGTGGAATTGGGTTATATCGCGTTTTTAGATTTCCCATGGGAATAAAACTAATTAAATGACGATTGATCAGTTTTGAAGGATTGATCGTAGAAGGGTGAAAATTTAGGATTGTATGTATTTTTGTATGTTGTAAAAAAATAGAAACTAAAAATGTTGTGTAAAAATAAAAAAAACAAGTAGGGGTGGACTACCCCTAACATTTAGGGGGATGAAAAACAGATGTTGGCCGATTCTCAGACCTACTCAATACGCTCACAAAATTTCATGAGAATCGGTCAAACCGTTTCGGAGGAGTATAGGAACGAAAACTGTGACACGAGAATTTAATATATAAGATAGATGTTCGCTAGTATGTAGTTAGTAGGAAATTTTTTATTAGTTATTTATGACATAGTATTTTTTTTATTTTGCCAATTAACGTATACATTTGTATAAGTATGTATTTTCTTTTTGTAGTTTATTTATTTATTTTTTACCAGTGACGTCATTGAAGGAGTGCGAAAAATGGTGGCGATTTAGCGACTAAACTATATTTGATGTTTTATTTTTGACTTTGATAAAGAAATAGAAGCTATGCCACAGCTTATAATTGACGTCATTTTCGTGATCAGCGCCCCGAAAACCCGTCACGATACCCAAGTCAAAATATCATGAAATATAATTTCGGCCACCTTGGATTTCAAAAATGACGTCATTTTCGTGATTAGCACCCGCGAAAACCCCTTTCACGACACCCATGTCAAAATATCATAAAATTGGTGTCAGCCATCTTGGATTTCAAAAATGACGTCATTTTCGTGATCTGCACCCCCGAAAACCCCCGTCACGACACCCATGTCAAACTATCATAAAATTAGTGTCAGCCATCTTGGATTTCAAAAATGACGTTATTTTCGTGATCTGCACCCCCGAAAACCCCCGTCACGACACCCATGTCAAAATATCATAAAATTGGTGTCGGCCATCTTGGATTTCCAAAATGACGTCATTTTCGTGATTAGCACCCACAAAAACCCCTTTCACGACACCCATGTCAAAATATCACAAAATTGGTGTCGACAACTTGGATTTCCAAAATGACGTCATTTTCGTGATTAGCACCCACAAAAACCCCTTTCACGACACCCATGTCAAAATATCATAAAATTGGTGTCGGCCATCTTGGATTTCCAAAATGACGTCATTTTCGTGATTAGCACCCACAAAAACCCCTTTCACGACACCCATGTCAAAATATCATAAAATTGGTGTCGGCCATCTTGGATTTCAAAAATTACGTCATATTCGTGATCTGCACTCCCAAAAACCCCTATCACGACACCCATGTCGAAATACCCAAAAATTCATCGAAATACCAAATTTTAGGCGAAGTTATCCGCAAACAAACATAAAAATAAAAACTTTTTACAAAAAAACAACCGACTTCAAAAACCACTACAAAGTGAAAAATAACTAATTTCGGAAGTTAATAATATAATTTCACAGTCTTGCCTGGTCCCAAAAAAAAAAACATGAATTTTTTTTTTTTTAAATGTGTCAGTTCCGCAGAAATTTATTTGACCCTGATTACGTTAAACTTTATTATATTATTTTTCTATCCCTTTGTCCATCTGACTTAGCTAACTTTCAATCTACAAAACTAACTTCCAACCCTGAAGTTACAGTCATAACATATTTAGTTATAAAGGTCTAATCAATACACATTAAATAAGCCCAAACACGTGACAGTTGCTTCCGATGTGGATTCCCTTGATATTCTTTCATCTCCATCATCAGGTCAGGCCCAAATCTTCACGGTTTTATAGTATCATCCGATATAAACACGAGTATCAAGTTGTCACCCGAAGCGTGCCTACAATTTTCGATAATTGGCCTAAATTTCTCAGAATTTCCATTATCGACACTGACGTGGTAACAATGGGATTACATAGGCAGCATATCCCTTCATATAAAAAAAGAATGGTCTAAATAGGTTCATTAACCATAAAGTTATCAGCGACAATAAATCGAACTGAGAACCACCTTTTTCTGAAGTCGGTTAAAAATAAACACCGCAGAATTTTTATTATGAAGTATCGTCAACATTTGTTTGAGTACATAATAACCAAAAGTATTTGGGCGCACCAATAAACAAAAATAAAAGTGCCATGTCTGTTACTTCTGTGGTCTATGAATTTAACTTGTATTTGTAAGTACTTCGTCCGCCAGACGGCGCTAGTAATATTTTGCGAAGTATTGTAGAGGTGGGGCGCGGTGAAGAGGGAGCAAATGCTCGAGGTCATTTGGTGAGGGTACGACCTTAATTTCCACTGGATGCAGATCGGTTATTACATTTTACGAATTGACTATACTCTAAATCAACATATCTTATAATATATGGAATTTTAGGACATATTTCTGAAAATAAATCTGCAAATATGTTTTTCGTCGTAAACACAAGTGTGGTGTTATTTTTTATCGACTATCAATAAATCCTTTTTTTTTTTGTATCAGTGGTATTTATAAGTTGTGCCGTTAAACTGGCCATCATCAGAAGAAGTTGGCGCTACTAAAGCATCATCTGGGGAAGATGGCCATCGTTAGAAGAAGTTAGCGGTACAAAAGTATCATTTGGGGAAGCTCCGTCTTTATTTAGCAAGGGATCCTTTGTAGGCGTAGGTTATCGGGCAAGGAGATAATCAATTATAACGATAAACTTTAGATCAAACATTGATTTTGATCACTACAATTTTACAATAATTTTCCTAATAAATAACGTTCCACTTGACACGAGTCGCACATCCAAGTTAACCGTAGACCAGCTGTCACCAGTCCCCGTTATTTCTTCTTTTATGCCAGTGTCGGGTGTTACGTTTAGGAATCACTACACGATTACATTACATTTCGTTCAGAAATTAGAAAATGGATTAATCGAATAACTTAAAACTATATCGCTATCAGACGGTGCTCAGCGCCGATAAGTTCATAACATCATTAAAATCAGTTCAGCGACTATTTTGTGACAAACAGAAATAGTTTTTGCATTAATGGTATTCATCAATTATTTTACTTTATAGGTAATGGTTAAAAATAACGGGTAAAGAGGACTTTGCCTATGTGCCTATAGAAAAATTGCACCAATTGAAATATATTTGTGGAAAGCATTTTCTACTTAGGGATTTGAAAAAGAAAAAGACACAACTTGGTAGAAATGCTGTTCCGTGTATCTGAATTATGGCTGAGCCCCTGAGTGATGAAATATTGAATGACTTCCCGCGCCATATAGCTAAAGTAGCTGTAGAAAACCAATACCTACAATTTGATGCCCCTAATTTCGTTAATAAAATTCCATATTTGTTTCAGAACTTCCACAAAGAACAGCAACACACCCGTCCACCGAGTCCAGATCAGCCCGTGGCGGCGGAAAATGTGGCAGTAGTAAATTCATTGAATACATAATTATTATTTATTTTCACCCGACTACGGCAAAGCAAAAGGAGGGTTATGATTTTGACAGGCTATGTATGTATGTATGTATGCATGTATGTATGTATGTATGTATGTATGTATGTATGTATGTATGTATGTATGTATGTATGTTCATCTGTTCCCTCGTAACTTCTAAACTACTTATTCGAATTCGATAAATCACATATCATTAGAAGCGTCTTAATTGTCCGCTGGTTATAGGCTATATGGAGTTTTACAAAATCTAATGAGGCGCCCTCTAGCGGACAAAATATACAGAGTAAAAAAAAAAAGTTAAGATAAATATACCGTGTTTGGTATCTTTTGAAAGGGGTTTACTTGTACATTTTGAATATATATATATTACTAGCATTTGCTTGTGACTTTACCTGTATTAATGGGCTGATTGCATATAATTCACATCTTTTCGTTCATAGATAGCTTCTTTACTACTTATCAGAATAAGACCACTGCGGAACCATTAGAAGGGCCTTGATATTCTGTTGGTTATGAGCTATAAAGCTTGTCACCAAATTTAGTATTACGCCCTCTAGCGGACAAAAAGTTCTATGTTAATATAAAATTAAAATAAATATATTACACCGTATTTGGTATCATCTGAAAGAGCTTCACGAGTACTTTATGTTTGTACATAATCCCTAGTAATGCTTCGTAGAAATTTGAATGTAAACCAGGGATTGGTAAACGGAGCGATGGGAGTGGTGAAGGCCTTCGAATGGCCTGCTCTTCGGCGTGATCAGTTGGAACAGGAGAACAGCCAAGCGCTGTTCTCATACAATTTGACGACGCATCCATAAAAGCAAATATTAACGGACTTATCAAAATCGAGCCTTGCCTCACTGAATTTGACGGCTTGAGGGGTTCTGGGCAAATTCAGCGTAAAATGCTCCCGCTGATTCTTTCTTGGGGTTGTACTGTACATAAATTACAAAGTTGTACTCTAGATAAAAAAGTTACAGATCTAGGAAAGTCATTGTTTTCTAAAGGACAGGCCTATGTCGCTCTCAGTAGAGTTAAAACCATAGAGGGATTATTTATAAGTGCATTGGATCATAATAAATTACTTAAAAATCCACATGACAGTCGATCGTTAGGAGAATTAGATAGATTAAGAAATCTTCCCAGGTCCTCTTAATATATGTTTTTTTTTAATAATTATAAACTAGCGCTTGACTGCAATCCCGCCTGATGGTAAGCAGTGACGCAATCGTTGATGGTAAAGCGCACTAGTTTATTAAGCCTATTCACTTAAAAAAACTTTGGAATAGCAAGGATGACGGCAGTTGGGCCAGGTGATGCAATGTTAAACCCAAGACCAACACGACCAACGATGCTGCGCCAGAGGGAGATTGATCTGGAGACTCTCCACGACCAAACTCCCGACACAACAATATTTGGCGCATCGTACTCGCCACACAACGCAACACAACTGGTCAGACGCGTCCTCCCTACAGCTTCACCAGACATCATGCTGGAACACGACGAATCGCTTAGCGGCAAGACTTCGTCTGGTGGGTGGTAACTTCTGCCGGCAGCCGATGTTTTGGCCTACCACCGTTAGAAAACTATCCAATCTATTTATACTAACGACCTCGTCTACTAATTCATGACCCATTCGGTGCCATCGACGCAAATGTGCGTCGCTACTACGAAAAACCGGGAGCTTCATACGCGGAAACCGTTGCTATACGCGCTACGATCTAAAAGCTACGAAATAGTAAAATAGGACATCTCTACATATTACTATACGCCGATACATAAGTCATAAGAGATGTCGTATGTTAACTACCTAGTTTTTAGTTCGTCAATTTAACTTTTGTTAATATTATGCGCCACAAATACACTTTAACACCAAAATAGTACAAATAATAAAAAGTAAAAAAAACTAAAACCCAACTACGACAAAAAACGACGCTGAAAAAGTATAAAACAAGATTTCAGAATACTGAACTGAACAAAGTTGCTAATGTAGTTGCAAGTAAATGGACACAGTAGACTCTACCAAGATGCCTTCGTTGTAAATTGACAATAATGTCTTACAATACTATTCTGAAGTATGCAATATTCACTATGTAGAGATAAATTTTCATGTTTGGAAAGGCGTAGTCACACGTTACATATACCTACCTACCGTAGCACTTTGATAACGTGTGACTGCGGTTTTCTAAACATGAAAATTAGTATTGTAAGACATTATTGTCAATTTACAACGAAGGCATCTTGGTAGAGTCTACTGTGTCCATTTACTTGCAACTACATTAGCAACTTTGTTCAGTTCAGTATTCTGAAAATCTTGTTTTATACTTTTTCAGCGTCGTTTTTTGTCGTAGTTGGGTTTTAATAGTAGTATTTAATCAATTTATGAAATCGATTTATCAGTTTCGAAGCCTATTCAATACAAACATACTCACAATATATTCCATATTAATTGTTGCAGAACTTCCAGAAACAACACACCCGGAGTCCAGATCATTCAGTGACGGCGGAAAATGCGGCAGTTTAATTCATTAGATATTATTTATTTTAATGTAATAAAAATAAAACAAACTGACTTTTTTATATACATTTATTTATTTGAGAAAATCAAATATTACTAATGTTACTGATCCCATTTTATCGATATCGCTACATCCCTATTTTTTTTCTTCATGTTGGCGACATTGATGTGTGTAAATTAAATTCTTACTAATAAATTATCTGTGGTTTTAGTTAGGTTCGTTAGGTTGGTATTGAGCCAGTCCATGTATTTCATACTTTCGTATAAGTTTTTTTTTTTTTTTTGTTGACTGTGCGACCCCTGTCCGCGTCCGCCAGCGCGATATCGTCAGCAAACATGAGTAACCAGGGAGGTTGCTCAATTGAATCCTTGATGCTATCCGACAAGACGTCTAATAATATCATGCTGAACAGAAACGGTTTAACGGCGGATCCCTGGTGAACTTCGACTGTGATGGGGAAAGGTTTAGTGTCACCAATAGCGGTCCTAACGACGGAAAAAATAATCCCTAAACAGTTCAAAATAATTTCCTATCAAACATATAAGCTGCCGTAATTTCCGAAATCTCTAATTATCACACATGCACTTATAAATACACTACGATCAACACCTTTTCAAAGAGTATGGATTACCAGGATAATCTCCGTCAGCCGTTAACGGAAATGCCATTGTACGATGATATAAGAGCTTTACTCTCGAGTTCTGTGGTTAATTATGAGGATTATGCTGAGCAGTGAACTTTCAACTGTCCGGCTTAGAGAATAGAATAGAATATTTCAAATATATTTTATTTTATGTATGCTATTCAAAATTATAGATAGGAATGTAGAAAATTTACGTAGGGTGACACATGGTGGATAGTGTACAAGTTACATCCGGAGTCGTTTATTATATTATTATTATTATTTATTGTGTGTTCAGACTACATGTGGTCCATTGTGTTAGTAACAATTTGAATTATACGGTCCTTGTAGAAACTAGAACCAATTTCCGTGCGTTCAGGCACTTTTGCCATACCTATTATTGGAATCAATTGTAACAGCACATACCTACTTAGGACCTTAACTACTTAGGAACTTAATCAAATTTTATTCAGTGGTGCTTGGTAATCCGGGCTTCTTCCAGTTGCAATAATGTCCCTTTGTGCCGATTGGCCTAGTTCTGTTCTGTCTCCTGCTTGTTATGGAGGGAAGTGGAAAAAATATCTTATTTCTTACTCCTCCGCTATTCTTTTCTGTTTAATTTCGTTGCGGGACCCAAGACAGTTGAATCGTTTCTCCGGGACTCGTCGAGCTTCATTGCTCGGCGTTTTTCTGGAGGTCTCTACTGTTGATTCTGGTTTTCAGGAGTTGCAGTGGGTGGGTTTTGTCCCATTAAAAAAAAAAATAGAGTGACACAATCGGGGAACCCTATTGTTAAAAGCGATATTTTAAATGATATCATATAGACTTTAAAAGAGCTTGTGATTCCGAGTTCATTTTGGTTTTTTTCAGATGGGTAACACCTCATCTCGGTGGTAGGCCATAATATCGGCTGCCGGCAGCAGTTAACACCCATCAGACAAAGTCTCGCCGCCTGATGCGTCGCGGCATGATGTCTAGTGAAGCCATAAGAAGGTCGGGTCTTAGCAGTTGTGTTGCGATGTGTGCCGGGTACGATGCACCAAATTTTGTTGTGTCAGAAGTTTGGTCTTCATATCAATCTCCCTCTGGCGACCAACGACGCTGGTGGTGTTGTTGGGTTTAACATTGCGACCTCGCTTAACTGCCGTCTTCCTTCCTATCCACTCAGTTTTATTTTGAGTGAATAGGCTTTTAATAAACTAGCGTCGCGTATCTTTACCATCAACGTTTGCATCACTACTTACCATCAGGCGGGATTGCGGTTAAGGCGCTGTGCTCAGTAAAAATAGGCTTCAAAAAACAGTTTTTTAGCCAAATGTATACATTTCAGAGCAGCCAAAAATTTATATGTTAATCTTGATTATATGTAGCAGGAAACCATTATTTTCAAAACACGTTTTGAATTAATTTTCTCTATAGAAAAAAATCCTAAAGTAACCCCTAAAATTGAATTTATAACAGTTGTAACTGTATTATTAATCATCAAATCTTGATAAAATTGAGAAGAGCGATGTAAAATATAACACTAAATGAAACCATTGTTTTTGTTTATCGATTTAACTAAGATATTCTAAAATAAATAATGTATTTAATGATAAATAACGTGAAAGAAATGTCGCTCCATCGCGGCGTCCATTGCCTTCTCTTTCACTTCTATGCTTAGCGACAGTGACCGCTGAGGCGCGCTGCTTGACGGACCTATGTCAATTTTTGCTTTACCCCGCACAGAAAATAATTATATTTACGTGTCTGTTTGTTGATGAATAATCATATTTCGTTTTTGCCCGGGTTCAAACCCCAGGTTTACATTATATGCTTTTTGTAGATTTTAATTGAAATAAATGCTTTTTAATTTACTGTTATATTTTTGCCGATATTTTATTTGATTTTTTTCTGTAATTATTCTTTCTCTTTACTTTTTCGCGGCAAATTTTTCTTCACCTGTATGTCTTCCGATTCAAACCCCAGCTTTATGTTGTATGCTTTTTGTTGGATTTCTTATTTGCAATTGTTTTTTTTTTAAATTATTTAGCCGATTTTCGACAGCCTCCGTGGCGTAGCGGTAGCGGACGCGGCCGCTGCGCAAGGTGGCGCGGGTTCGATCCCCGCACAGTGCAAGTATTTGTATGCATGAATATGAATATTTGCACTGGTCTGGTCGTGCCTCGGAAAGCACGTTAAGCCGTTGGTCCCGGTTGCCATACGAACATCTAGTGGCCGTCGTTACGGGTTGTTGGAGCCCTCAAAAATTCAACAATTGGTCTAACTGCAATGCTTCGATGTCGCCTTCGGGTTGTGAAGGTCAGACGGCAGTCGCTTCACGGAAAATGTCGAAGTTTAGCCATATCAGCAGTTGGACTGGTAAAGCGAACCCCAGACTTCAAAGCTGAAAAGGCTTCGGATGCGACTGGGATTAACGCTGGGATGATGATGATGATTTAGCCGATTTTCTGTATTTTTTGTAGTAATTGTTCCATCTTTTTAAATATATTCTTTTTGTAACAATTATAATGCAAACTAATATTTAAAATCAATTCGTTATAATTTTCTTTCTACAAATTTCTAGAAATTAATAATAAATAATAATAATAAGCCTTTATTTAACCATGAATTTCTTAGTTCATAATATAATTTAACAAAAGAAAAACAATAAAAATAACAGTTAATTTGATAATAGTTCAAAACAGTAAATTTAGATTTCATTTTGTTGCATTATTCATGGCCCCTTTCAGTATAGGCCTCCTCCAAGTGCCTCCATCTATTTCACTCGTACAAACCCGATTTCGATAAGAGTTGCAGTTTTGAAGAAAAAATCTTTTATTTTTTTAAATATCCGAAAATGCATTTTTTTTAACAGTTACTGTAAACAGCTGTTTATAAATAGTAAATTCTAGAAATGATATATTTCTAACAGTTTCATGAAAAAAGAACATAACACAAAAAAAT
Source organism: Sesamia nonagrioides (assembly GCA_017933935.1). Lineage (NCBI taxonomy): Eukaryota > Metazoa > Arthropoda > Insecta > Lepidoptera > Noctuidae > Sesamia > Sesamia nonagrioides. Next base: position 5,504,136 of record JADWQK010000188.1, read on the forward strand.
TAAGCAGAACGGACAAAGCACATTATAAAAATAAAAAAGAAAACAAAAGTAATAATAAAAAATTAAAATATGTATAAAATATACATTTTCGAAAATCGCAAGGTAAAGTAAATGATGAGGATGTGGGATTCGAACCTGGTGCTCGTCTAATGCGAACCGGGACTGTGACGAACAGAGCCAACCATGCTTCGCGGTTGGGTTATGAAATTACGCTTCTAAATGTAGATGGAATAGAAAAGAAAAACAATAGAAATAACAGTTAATTTGATAATAGTTCAAGACAGTAAATTTAGATTTCATTTTGTTGCATTATTCATGGCCCCTTTCAGTATAGGCCTCCTCCAAGTGCCTCCATCTATTTCACTCGTACAAACCCGATTTCGATAAGAGTTGCAGTTTTGAAGAAAAAATCTTTTATTTTTTTAAATATCCGAAAATGCATTTTTTTTTAACAGTTACTCTAAACAGCTGTTTATAAATAGTAATTTCTAGAAATGATATATTTCTAACAGTTTCATTAAAAAAGGACATAACACAAAAAAATTAAGCAGAACGGACAAAGCGCATTATAAAAATAAAAAAGAAAACAAACGTAATAATAAAAATGAAAATATGTTTAAAATATACATTTTCGAAAATCGCAAGGTAAAGTAGACGGATGTGGGATTCGAACCTGGTGCTCGTCTAATGCGAACCGGGACTGTGACGAACAGAGCCAGCCATGCTTCTCGGTTGGGTTGTGAAATTACACTTCTAAATGTAGATGGAATAGAGAATGGTTGGTATAGATTTAATAGAACGTGCGTATTTCTCGATGCACGACGCCTCACGCATCGATGTACTCGCGCGGAGCGCCCCGCGCCCCGCAGTGGGCGGGGCTAGTCGTGTCCTACTTCGTCTGCTTCACCCCCTCAAATACCTAAACGTTTGCTATTCACAGCGTCTTAAACACTAGTTTACAATAATAATAATAAAAACAATCTAGTATTTTATTTTTTATTATATTAAAAGTGTGAAAGTAATTCTGATATCCGAACAATAGAAGAAACAATTCCATTTTATTTTAAAGTTAAGTTTAGAAAGATTTATTAAAAAGGGGAAGGGGAAGCAATAATATTCATTTTGATATTCCTTCCAACTTTTCCCAAGTTAAATATATTTTAATAAGCTCTTAACTAGCCTCGGATTCCAGTGATTGTAAAATCCTCTCAAGGGCTCTCAAACTGTTTAAGTATTCCACCTGAATACTGCCACTATATTGCCAGGTATTGAATAATATTAACTTTTTCCTTAAAGAAAATTGCCTTTCTATTACCGTTACCTCAGTTTATTAAACCAATATCAGAGGCTATACAATAAGATTAAACTGTATTTATTAGAGTTTATAATAATGCAGATATTGGTACTTATTTATTGGTATTTTATTAAGAAATGAGCAACAGATAAAATAGTTTAGTCCTTTCCAATTAAGATGCTTCATAGACTAATTTCACAAGACTATCTATTCTAAGACTTCATCTCTTTATTTTAAGATATTTTCAATATATTTTTTTTTTCTCTTCATGTTTATATTACTAAAACACACATACCTGAGTACACTTATCATTCCTCACCAAACACGCACATACACACCCTAACACTCTAGTGAGTGTTGGGGTGTGTGTGTGCGTGTTTGTGATTGTGTAAGAGTGGTTGCCTTACACATCACGCACACTTCTCTAGACATAAACACAAACTCACTTAGCTTTCTTTGTACGTTTTTAACTCACTAAGTTTAAGCTTAGTTTATTGTATTAAGTTTTATTTAAAATTGTCTCTAACACACTTAGTTTACTTCATTTTACTTTTTCTTGTATCGACGTAAAGCTGTTCTCGCTAGCTTAATTTTTTAAGATATTAACGTACCGAGAGGTTTGACGCTGCACGCCAAGATACAGGTTTTACTTAGTTCGGTTGCAGATGCTCCTATTTTGCAGCGTACATATAGTTAGTTACTATGATTTACATTGTTATGTACTTTGTATATTTATTGGTGAATGAAGTTTTTTGATTTATTTATTATTTTACTTTTCCTTATACGACAGCGTCCTAAAGGACGCCAAAACGCTAAAGCCACACTGGCTAAAAACTCGAAACAGCTTTTCATTGACAATAAATAAATACTGTAGTTTTTTTTAACTGGTTACCCCACACTAGGAATTACTCTTGTATCGTGGGGGCATTTACGAAGATTTAAACTCAAATACACAAACAACCAACAGTGGCCAACCCGCAGTGAGCAAGCGTGGTGATTACGCTCAATCCTTCTCTGTATGAGAGGAGACCAGTGCCCAGCAGTGGGACGACAAAAGGTTGATGATGACACAAACAGCCAAACCCGGAATAACTACCTGTTAGGCCATACAAATATTTGTTCCAGGCGGGAATCGAACCCGCATGTCTCGAACATGCGGTGCAGCAGTCGATCGCTCAGCCAATGCACCAACCGTGTCGGCATTACTGAATCTGGCCTTTACTCATTTATCCAGCCATTTATTGAACCGCTGAGAATCCCAGGTAGATACTAGTTGCCTTGGCTAAACAAGAAGTTCTGGACCCGGGTTGGCCAAAGAAAGGAAAACCTTTTCTGATAGACATATAAAGACCACTTCGCATTGGAGTGCAAACGCGGTGCTGTTCCAGTAATATGAGACACTTCATGTCTTCTCTTCTGCAGATAACAGGAACTGATGGACGCTAATGCTGGCAGCGAAGAAATAGGAACCACCGAATTCTTGGCTGAGTCGTTTTAAATTGTCTCGACACGCTAAGAAGAAGAACAGGGTCACAAACATATACCTAATGTAATTGGACCTAACAAAGATGTTTGTTAGGTCCAATTTTAATCATCCCAATTTCAATCAGTTTTAATCATCATCATTATCTCAGCGGTTTCCCCGGTATTCCGGTTGCATCCACGGCTTTCGCGTTGGCGCCCGGGGTCCGGTTTCTTACATATTCTCCTCCATTTCGCACAATCTCTGGCATCCCGTACTGTGAGTTTGTTGGCACGCATGTCATCTCTTACAACATCAAGCCAGCACTTCTTTGGTCTACCTCGCTTGTTTCGGCCCGGCGGAGGCACCATGACAAGACATTTGTTACCCAAGTGACATCGGTTTTCGTAAGACGTGACCATACCAGCGGAGGCGACCCTCTTGCAGTTCTTCTGCTATGTCATGGACATGAAAACTGCCATGGATGTAAGAGTTCCTGATGCGGTCTTTTCCCGTAACCCTACATATTCAACGGAGCATATATTCATCTCCATGACACGCAGCTAATACTTGTCGCTCAAGCACAGTATAGTATACTGCGTATAGTGTCAGTAGCCTGGCCTATCCTGGCCCTGTTAAAGTTTTAACAGTACCTAAAATTGTCACATGTGAACAATACGTCATACTGACGTCACATGGATTCTATATCTAGCAAGCAGAGTTTACCGTGCAAATAGCATATATACAGCTTCTTAACATCAAACGTTGGCAAGTGCCCGCCAGACACAACACCCGTATGGTCGGAGGATCCTTCTTTTTCAATGGAATATGAGTGAACCTCACACCTGTTCCTCATTTCTTTAACTAGTACTGTAACAATTCTAAAAGAAAGAAATTAAACAACGAATTACAAAACAACAAACCCTCGTTTATTCTCCACAAATTTAACAGTAAACATGTATACTAAGTACTAAAACATTGATTAGTTTAGTTTAACAGATAATACTACGAAGCGATTACAACGAAAACCTTCGCTAAATTAGATCTTACGATATTTTTAACCTATTTACAAAATCTCAAAACTACTTATAAATAAGAGTTAAAGTTTGTACAATTTCATTTATACGTGAAATATTTCTAAAAAATCTAGATTTGTGTTTTCCGGTAAACTCATAATTTCAAACATCGACATATTTGAATATAACAAATTTCACATTATAGAAATTGCACTTAATAATTCTGATGCTTACATTTTTTGTTCTAAAAGAAAATGCCTATCTAAAATAAGACGATAATTGTCATCATCATCATTTCAGCGTTAATCTCAGTTGTATCCGAAGCTTTTTCAGCTTTTGGAATTTGCGGTCCGCTTTACCAGTCTAACTGCTGATTTTGGCTAAACTTAGATATTTTCCGTGAAGCGACTGCTGTCTGACCTCCACAACCCGAAGGCGACATCGAAGCATTGTAGTTAGACCAATTGTTGGACTTTTGAGGGTTCCAACAACCCGTAACGACTGCCTATAAATGTTCGTATGGCAACCGGAAAAACGATAATGGTAACACAAAAAATTACGCTCGTGTACCTATAATAATTAAAGCTACCAAAGTAAACACATTTGCTATACAACACGTGAAAGATATAATGATAATCTAAATGTAAGCAACGGAATCGACAATACCAAAACTAATAATTGTGATGTTTGAAACTGGGCTCAACAGTCTACTCAGAAAACACCAATCAGAACGCACTTACTTAGTAAATACATCAGACAGTTTAACTGTCATTGAGATAAAAAATTATTCATAGGCCATTTGGATACTCGCTTTATATCACTAACTATATTTACGAATACATACACTTTCTCTGATATACTTATACAATATTATTTACACTAACTTAGACTCTAATACAATAGCGTTAAGTAACACAGATCACAGTAAGCAAAGCAAATTGATTATCTATACAATTTAATGTGTTAAAAATGTAAAAAAAAAAAAACTCAAACATCACTTTTGACATATATTATACTATCTGAATTCTTCGTTTGATTCTCGTTGTAACGAATGTATGGTCTGTAACAAGGAAAAGAAAACATTTTATTAACAAATTACAAAAACCATTACACTACGGTTCCTAATAAGTCTTCGCTGACCATCCGTCTGTCCATCACGAGGCTGTATATTTTTAACCGGAATGAGAAGACAAGAGACATTTTCAGAGAGTATGTGGTAATACGGCTGTTGTAACAATAATGAAAAGTAAAAACTTTCGGGGGACCTGGGGGTCCAGATCATAATACGGAGTGATAGTGCATGGGCCGTCACCTCCTTCTGCGAAGCAGTAATGCTCGCATAGGAGGAGATGGAGCACATGACGGAGAGGCAATCTCTGGGTTTCAAGCTCATAGTCACAGCTTGGACGTCGGGAGCCAGCAGGTTACTCCTGGCCACCGTTGGGCACGGACTTGTGGGCGACGAGCATCGGATAGATCGCGCGAGATATCGGGTAAATGAATGAACACGGGTGGGTTTTAGTCAGTAAATATTTGACATCTTCCGCTCCGTCTAGAGTAGGAGAAGTAATTTGATGATTTCTCGCCTAAAAATGGTGCCGCCCTTAAGTTTTACTGGAATCAAATACTCGAAAATATGGGATATCTACAAATCCTCCCCGAACCCGCGAGTAAGGTTTCAGTCTCCTCCATCTAAAGACTCATCACAGAAGGTATTCTTGCAGTAGGAAAATTGTAGGCTCATTTGCTATGTAGTTTTTATTATTATTTGGTCTCATGGAACCGTTCAAGTCCTCGCATCATACTTGGCCGCTTTTTTGCTTAATTATATTTTTGTGCTGGAATAAGTTCAGTCACTTTCGTGGGAATATTAAAAGCTTATACGCACAGAAAATAATAAGTAAAATGGTTACCGAGGCTCTTGAGAAATCTGCAAGACCCGAGCAATAAAGATTAAAGAGTGAATGTTATTGACACATCAAAATACATACAATGTTGTTCCAAAAAGCCGTTTAAAGGAATCTTGAAGACTTAATAAATGACTAACTTTACTGCATCGTTGATCAAGAGATTTTTGGGCAATGAGGAGCATGATAATTTAGGGATCGGTTCCCGGGGTAATTGTGTATGAGGGGTTTCCCATTTTGGTATTTATAGTAGCCGTCCAGAGTCTGGATTGGTGCCCAATTGATAGCAAATGGCTCATCCCCTATTACATGGGAATAAAGCATAACTGGTCAAACATGGGTGTATTATAGTATGGATAATACTTTCAACTATAACTTCCCAACATCAATCCTTAAGATAAAAGAAAAATTCTATATTCTGCACAAACAAAACGCACATTAAAAGTAAATAATAATAATAAGAAAGACATAAAAAATAATAGAGTCAAAAGCCTCGTACTCAAACACGAAAACTTATAAATAATGTTGGCCCTATGTCAAAGCCAGGGTCATAGATAACTCAATTGATGAGGTTTTGACGGGAAAGCTAAGATGAGTATCACACGCATTTTTTATTGGACATTTAAAATTATTTATATTGTCATTTACTAAATAAAAGTGCGTGATTTCAAACACACACACTCAAACACACAGCACTTTTTCAAAGTGCATTCAGTAAATAATTTATAAAGAACATTGAAATATCGCAACATAGTGGCCACATCATAACTTTGCCTCAAACTTCGCTCATAGACGGTTCACGCGGCCGCCTTTTTCAACTGTCATTGCGATATCCGCCATTATTGCCAAATAAAATTTGCAAAGAATTTCTATAATTTGTTACACGTGTTATTGGCTAAATATTGTGGTACCTATTCCACAGAGGCCATTGATCAAGAGTTGAGGTTGAATCTCACCTTGAAAAAAGAAGAACTCGATTGACATTGACTATTAACAGGATTGATTTTATGTCAATAAGAAGACGGATAATGTAAAAACTAATCCAAATAATAAGTAATCAGAGCAGTGCTATGAATACAAATAAGGAAAGAATACGACACTAGAATCCGATTAAAGGTGATCAAAAAGTTAGAAATCAATCTCAACTTTATGCTAACTGAATCCCGACAAACAATGCCATAATTTGCTCCCGCTCGGTTCATATGCAAATACGTGGCGCGCTTCTCATAAATTATAATCATAGATTGTTAGTTTAATTAAAGCCACCTCTTGTCTTCGTTCTACCACGGCAGATAGAAATTTAATTAAAGGTATAAACCGTTAAAATTTCTGGCTCTCTATGGTAAATAGACGTTTCTGCAAAGACATTAAAATTATTTACAACTGAGAAGGATGGAATCGTATCTATTCGATTAGTCTCGATGAAACTACGAAGAAAGTCAATATAGCCATTAATGTTCTTGTGGAAATTGTAAACCAATAAAGTACTAAATTCTCAGAACTGACTATATTCCACTGAAAAAAGTTCAGCAAAACATCAGTTGAAATCAAGATGAAATAAAATTCCCGTATGGTGTAGTTGCGTGTCAAACAAAGCTTGAATAAGCCTTCGAACATACTGAGCGGAATAATAAAATCCACCGTAAAGTCTTTGAAGACAAGAAAGGATGTGAACAAGTTGTAACAATAAAGGAAACAAATGCGAAAATATAGAAGAAAAATGCAACCTCTGGGAACCAAAGTTGTCGTTCACAGTCACGTCGTAGTTCACAGAATAAGTAAGCTAAAGTGACGGGGGCAGCTGTATTAGCCATAAAACCGATGACCGTTGGGGTAGACGTGTTCTTGAGCGGAAACCTCACAGCGGCAAACGTAAGGAGGGATGCCCTCAGGCTAGGTGGAGCGACGATCTTCGAAGGACGACTGGTAGCTGCTTGCAACAGCTAGTTGGATGGCGTACAATAGGAAAGGCCTAAGTCTAACAGTAGACTGCTATAGGTTGATAATGATGATTGATACAAGAAATTCTAATTAAATTTAAAAAAAAAAAACAAGTACGCACGACGATATATCAAGTTCATTATTAGTTTATGCTAACTTCTCATTGCACGAAAAACCTATTAAATGCTAGATCAGTTAAAACTTGAAATGTGTAGTTTGATGCCGTCGTATGTACTGATTCAAAGCGATTAATTTCGTGAAACACAAATCACTTTGACAAGAACTTGATGAAAGTCTATCAATGTAGACATCAAATTCTGTTTAATAATTATAATTTCAGCTATCATTCTAATTAATCGCGAAAATTATTCAGGATAGTATGCTAGTGAAATTCTCAATTAATTCTGATGTTAATTAGTCTGATGTTACATTTTGTATTTCAAATTTTCAACCCTATTTGACAAATTGAATAGGTACTAATTTACACTAATATTATAAAGAGATAGAGTTTGCGAGGTTGATGCTGGTAATATGTGGATCTAATAATACGATTTAAATTTTAAGACTATTTTATGGTACTTGTATTCCTACATAAGCAAAAAGGTTTTGTTGACCGCCCAAAGAAGAGGGTACGGGTCAACTGATCGCTAATTGTCTCTAATTTTGGTAATGACTAGAATATTGTGATTTCTTTTACCAATGGAGTGAATTATATTACACTTATTTCAAGTAATCAACATCACATATCAGCCTATTAAGTTACCACGCTGGTTCAATGCGGGTTGATACATTGTATTCGCGTTTAAAGAAACCTTTTTACTGTCTGTTCAAACGATTTTAACGTCTATTCCTTAGACATAAGGATAACAATAATTGCAAAAAGTCTTGAAAAACAACTATCGTCATAAAAAACTCTAAATCTGTAGAACGTACAGCAAAAAAGGTTTCCTTAAGGTGTCTAATATTATTTTGAACGGGATATAGATTTTTTATATTTTGTTTGATTCCAAACAAACCCGTTCTGGGCGGAGCGGAAGGGCGTGTCAGACTTTTACTGACTAAAACCCACCCGTGATTCTTCACTTGCCTGTGCGCCAGGGTCATGGTTTCTTTTTTAACCAACCCGCAACCCTGACCCAGGAGGCATCGGTCTTTATGGACTCCGTCACGATGTGCTGACATCTCTTTGAGGCGCGCGTGAAACACAACGCGCCGTCGACTTGGGCCTGCTCCTTACCTGGCGGCGAGCTGACCACTGCTCACCGCCCGCAAGCCCGCACCTGCAGTGGCCGGGAGCTCGATGTTGTCTCCGGACCATGGCGTCTCCTGCACCGGCACCTTCACGCGCCCCGCCTCCTCCTTTGCCAGCATCACTGCTACGCAGAAGGAGGACGGCCTGTCATGGATATAGATATCACTTCGATTTTTGAAGTGAAAATTTGTTTATCTACGTTGAGCACTTTTGTTGGATGGACAGAAAGTATAGAATTCGCCTAAGCGTGACCGACCCGACACCCTGAGTCCTAGAGTGAGATATATATCAAATGTATACTGTGTATGTATACTGAATACAATGGTACAGATTGCGTCACCTCTGTAACTTTTTTGTTCTTTTATTTTGATAACATAATAATGATTTCAGTTTTCACTTCTGGCGGTCAGTCCCACGCCTGCCTTTTGTAATTCTAGGATATACCGATTTCCCCACAATGTATTCCTTCCTTGTGAAGCAGTGATATTCCAGTGGTAGATGGCCCCATTTAAGACTTAGAGTTGGGTTTGAATTGCGCCATAATTTACTATATTTATTTCATCACCATTGCTCGATCCATTATCCAGTCGTGATGGCCTAGTGGTTAAAACAACAGCCTCTCAAGTATGAGTGTGAGGGTTCCATTCCAGTTCAAGCAAGTACCAATGTAACTTTTCTAAGTAATATGTACTTTCTAAGTAAATCTTGGACACCAATGACTGATTACAAGGTGAAGGAAAACATCTTGAGGAAACCTGGACTTTAAGTTCAGACTTAAAGTCCATCACCACGCTTAATCCTGCTCTGTATGGGATGAGGCCTATGCCCAGCAGTGGGATGATAAATAAGGATGATGATAATGATAATGATGATGGGCCCCATTTCAGACTTAAAGATGAGTTTGACCTTTAAACAACCGCTGTAATTTACGATATTTATTTCATCACCATCGCTCGGTCCGATCGGTGAAGGAAAACACAGTGAGTGTTATTAATTATATAACTTTGTGTTTTGTTTGTTTACTTCCAGTCCAGTTTAGGGATATAGATAATCGTAGCATGTATAGTATATATTAGTCGTTGATCGACTAATATATACTTCCACGGCAGCGTTGACAAACATTTCCAATTTCCCGGGTAATTATTCTGAAGGAAATGGCTTTGCCGATGGACAAATACTTTAAAAACCCCTATACATGCAAACATAAACAAGGTTATAGACTTAAAAGTGTAATTCAGCTGTTTTCTAAAAGAACATGCCACAAAGATCGTTAAAATTCCTGATCTCATTTTTATATTCAAAACTTTGTTCTAAGTGAGAGCTAAAAACTGTTATTTTTGGGATTGGTTTTATCTAAAGCTTCGTGGCACTGCATGAAACTTCCTCAATTACGCACATAAAATGGAAAGAGGTGAAAATTTAAGTTATAGTTGAGTCAAATGCGATAAAGAATGAAGGTAAAGAAACCGTTGCTGGATGATTTTCATAAAAGTAATAATCCTTCTTCCTACTAATGTAAACAGTTTATTTATGTTTAGATATTTATGACTTGAATAAAACGCTTAACCGATTTGAATGAAATAAATAAATAAATATATACGGACAAATCACACAGATTGAGCTAGCCCCAAAGTAAGTAGCGAGACTTGTGTTATGGGATACTAACTCAACGATACTATATTTATAATAGATACATATATAGATAAACATCCAAGACCCAGGCCAATCAGGAAAAGATCGTTTCCCATCATGACCTGGCCGGGGATCGAACCCGGGGCCTCCACGTCGCAGGCAGGCGTGTTGACCGCTGCGCCACGGAGAACGACTAATATATATGACACACATGGAAGCTAATTTCCTAATAGGTTAATTTTTTTGAGATATATTTTTATTAGTCCATACTTGAAAGTATTATAATGCATGTATTATGTAGTTGATTTGAAAGTAATTAAAATACGCAAAATTGAATTGACAAATGCCTCAACTTCATTCATTGGTTGAATTCCATAAAATGTGTTTAATACCTGGATTTCATCCATGTTTCTTTTTTTTGTATGGCTATCACGTAAAATTAATGTCGACTTTTTAATGGTTTTTCGAAACACCAAGTTATTTTGCGTGTTATTTTAGTGATTCTATTGAAATATGCTGCAATAGAAATTGTTAATATATAGTTAGCATGTAAAAGACGATAATCATTTAAATAACAGGAGATTTGTAAAATGTGAGTTGTGATAACCCTAAGTTGGTTTGTTTACCTCTATTCTTTATGGAGCTAGGCGATGGTATAGAAAGTTGCGTCACGAGAAGATTTGAGAGATCAAGCTTGTGTTCAACTTGTTGAATATTGTCACTGAAATCTTTTATTGTATGGGAAGAGAATTTTATTTATGAGTCATAACGGGCGAAATAGATATGAAGCTACTTTGCGAGTGTTTGAATTTATGTTTGAGATTTATACATCAGATTTGTTACAAAAATAACAGGCTTTTGAATAAGTTATGATATTGGATGAATATAATTATGTATAAGCTTGCTCTTGTATCAAATAAGTTTACAGATGATAACATCATAAAAAATAACTTTGATATTAGCATAAGCTAACTTATAAAAATAAACCTGATATTAGCATAAGCTAATACCTATCAGTTATTTTTTATGATGTAAATTTCATACTTACATTTACATAGGGGACTTCGTCTCCCTCGGCTCACTCAGCTGTGATTCTTCATCTATCAATTGTAAGTTTACGCTTTCGCTTTTCGTATGAAAAGTTGCTGTTATTGTCTTATCTTCTAAAGTTATATTTTCTACTTCAACACCGTTATCTTTTTTCCCATTACCTTCCAGTATCCGCTGCTTTATCGACGGCCCTCTATTGAAAGAAGAAGCCAACAAAGTTTCTTGAATTGTGTCATTACCGTTACATATTTTATCCGTTTTGTGGGTTGGCATACGACCAGAATGGTAACTGTTTCTCACTCCGCCGGTTGACTCAAAAAAAGGTAGTACTTGTTTGAACTCCTTTCTAAAGTTTTCGTTCAACCATGCGTATAGAAAAGGATTGTAACACGTTGACGCCATCGCCATGGAATGAGCGAGAAAAAATGACACGAAATAATAGTTCCACTCCGTCATCTGGGCGTAGAAGTCATTGAAAATGTTGATCAAGTTTATAGGCAGCCAAGATATTCCAAATATAGCGACCATGGATATGAGCATTCTATTCGTACGTCTTTTCCGATCTCTGTCCGCCTCTTCTCTCCTGGTATTCTTAGCACCTGGTTTTGACCTCGCTCGGTCGTTCAACCTTATACTAACGCATGTGTAACATATAGCTATTATTAAAAATGGTATAAGAAATTGTAATACAGTTGTGAAAACTCCGAATATTTTTCTAGATTTATCGGACGGCCAACTTTCTTCGCAATAGTACGTCTTATTGTTCGTCGTTTGTATTCCCATGAAGAGGCCGTATGGGCAAGTTACGACCAGGGAAAACACCCATATAAATATTATAATAAGTATACAGGTGTTCAATTTCATCCGAGGATGAAAGGGGTATATTATGACGAAAAATCGGTCTATAGCTATTGACGTTAGGGTGAGCGTAGATATATAAACACTTGTGCCTTGAGCGTATGGCATCAGATGACAGAGTAATCTACCGAAAACCCATCGGCCTAGGAATGTGTACATGGGCGTCAAAGGCACAGCGAATATACATAACAGTATGTCGGAAAGAGCTAAGTTAGTAATAAAGAGATTTGTGACGGTTTGCATCGCTCTGTTCCGGAAGACGACATAGCAGACCAGGACATTGCCGAAAACGCCGAGAACAAAGATAACAGTGTATAAAATACAAAAGGCAACTTGAACTATTTTAACGTCGATTATGTCTGTTGTTTTGTTGGATTTCGGCTCGTCTATCACTTCCACTGATTCTCCAGTGAGAGTCTTGGTGAGGATTAGGACTCCTCCGCCTATGTAGGTGGTACCATTGAGAGACATCGCAGCGGGAACATATCGACTAGCTAAAGTTGCCAAGTCATCATGGCTGCTAGTGTTGTAAACGGACAGCATTTTAATTCCAAATCATCCTCCTTTTACAAACTTCTGTTGCCCGCCAGTCCATCTGTGAACAAAGAAAAATATAATTTAAGTAAATTAAACATTCATATAAAAAGTTTTAAAATTGGAATTTCTTAAACGGGATACAAATGTTACATGGGATCAACATATTTCCCAGAAAATTAGTACAAAGCTCAATTTAACCTTGCAGCTTGTTTATTTTCTCATCCGAACCTTTTAAGGCCTCGAGAGACTAATATTGCTTAACTGATTAATAAAATCTCCAAAATAATGGCGCTGTACTCGAGTGGTTGCTATGGCAACAGAAATAATCGCTAATAAACCTAAAACATTATTACGGATGGGCTATATACGACGTCGTATTCTGGTACCATATTCCATGAGTGACAAAAATACCTTCAGAATTCAATTCAATTTCTAAGTTTGGGTCGGAAACGTGCCCGTCATCAATCTTGAGAGCCATGAAGATTATTGTAGATGACTGTAATGCTACCTACTTTAGAGAGAAAATTTGAGTGTCATCTAGAATTGTTCTAGTGGAATAAGTATTATGCTTCGATAGTGCCAATTATGTAGATGGAGCCACTCGAAGAATTTTTACTATTTTCGTCCATCACAAAAGAGCTATTTTGATTTCATGAATACCAAGAAACCTGATATTGGTACTGAAATAACGTATCAATAGGGAAGTTTCCTGGGTAAAAAAATGATTCTAATTAGTCCGTCATTCAAATTAAAGAAAAATATTGGATACGTATATTTTGTTTTATCAAATCAATAAAAATTTTCAAATATAAAAGGCATCAAAGTTCAGGAGAGCCAGCCTCCGTGGCGTAACAGTAGCGAACGCGACCGCTGCGCAACGAGGCGCGGGTTCAATCCCCGCACAGTGCAAATATTTGTATGCATGAATATGAATATTTGCACTGGTCTGGTCGTGCCTCTGAAAGCACGTTAAGCCGTTAGTCCCGGTTGCCATACGAACATCTAATGGCAGTCGTTACGGGTTGTTGGAGCCCTCAAAAGTCCAACAATTGGTTTAACTGCAATGCTTCGATATCGCCTTCGGGTTGTGGAGGTCAGAAGGCAGTCGCTTCACGGAAAATGTCGAAGTTTAGCCAAAATTAGCAGTTAGACTGGTAAAGCGGACCTCAGACTCCAAAGCTGACGAAGCTTCGGATGTGACTGGGATTAACGCTCAGATGATGATGATGATCAAAGTTCAGGAGAGGTGGCTGGTGACGTCATTCGTTGCTAAGAAATGTAGCAAGGAGTGACGACATACGAGTTTTCAACTCACTGTATCGTCTTCATTTTTTGATTATATGAAAAAAGAAAAAATGCGTGTGCAGTTTTTTTTTTTTGAAATCTGACTGACGGACTAATTAGTTTTTTTTAGTCAACTACCCTATTACTACATTGGAGTTATTCTTTTAACTATTAATGGCCTTTATCACGTGAATAGAGCTATTAATAGCTTGTTAGAGAGTTTTCCCTTAATCACCAAATTTAGTACAGTCCTGTAATTGTCATCTCATCCACTTGTATATATTGCTATTTATATTGGTAAAGGGATTAAGCTCAACAAGGTAGGATTACAACCCACGCAAAATACGCTTAGCTTAGTACCCTTATAAGCTTATTATGATATTGATTAAAGCATACAGTATTAACTAGGTGAAAATTTAGTGCGGAATTAAACTATGTTAATCACATATGGTAAGAAGCTTAAAAGTAAGGAAGTGTTGACTGAATTTGGAATGGAAGTCAACCTGAAATGAGTTATGAAGTTAAACCGTTTGAGAATTTATAGTAAGAAGCGACCATTTGTACCATCGTGCAATATTTTACATTACATTATTATCCAAATATACCTACGCTGAAAAAAAGTTCCATACGACATCCCTTAAAGGAGATGTTTCAGAAATGTATAGAGCCTAGGCCAGCATTATGTACACTTAATGTAAATATTAGTATACACTGTAGTTAACTGTTTTTTATGATAATTTCTAATAATTATGGTGGTCAGCAATAAGCGAAATAAGATTATGACAGTGAAATTTGATTGACGTGTCAGTGTTTAAAGCTAACGTATCTATATTTTCTACCATATGACTTCGAAAAACAACAAAACATAAATTCGTAACATACGGCACACAAAATAAAAACAACCACTATAAAAGCTCCGAAACACAATCAACTCAAATCAACACTCACCACGAACACAACGGGAAAATAGCACTGTCAAAGTCATCAATCAAACGTCATAACCTTAATTTTATTAAAATAATTTAGTATTATTTTTATGAAAATCTATTACTTTTTTCCTTTTTATCTATATAGTGTACATAGTGGTGGCCCAAAATTAAACATCTCCTTTAAGCCTGAGAATAGGGATGTCTACCAGGTTTAAAAAAATTGATTCTGTTTAGTCCGTTATTCAGATTATAAAAAAATATTGGATACGTATATTTTGTTTCATCAAATCAATAAAAAATACAAATATAATAAAGGCATCAAAGATCAAGAGTGGGGGCTGGTGACGTCAACGTTGCTAAAAACTGGAAAAAGGAGTGACGTCATAGGATTTTTCAACGCACTGTATCGTCTTCGTTTTTTGTTTATATGAAAAAAGAAAAATACGTGTCTAGTTTTTATTTGGAAATCTGACTGAGAGTCCGTCAGTCAGATTTCCAAACAAAACTAGTCACGTATTTTTTCTTAATAATTTAGTTTTTAAAGTGTCTTCAAACGATACAACTCTGTGATAGACTGGTGGAAAGAAGAAGCTTTAGTAGGAAATAGGGCCTCGTACGTACCTCCAAGGCTTTCATTGCTTTGGGAGGGGTTTGCCATAATCCCCACGCTTGGCATGCGGGTTGGGGATCGCAGTAATTTAATATTCCACAGGAGAAGCGCTGCCGCCCGCTTCCCTGGTGAGAGTTCCCTTAGTCGCCTCTTACGACACCCACAGAAGGATATAGGTTGGTACTATTCTAAGTTCGTTACACCATTTTAAATACATACTAATAAAATGGTGTAAGTCTATGTGATGTGTATCTTAAGAATTTAAAAATATAGTTAAGCTTTTGCAGTCGAAACTCGAATGCTTTATGTGTAATTTGAAAGTGAATTCCGTTGATCAATGATTATACCGAATTATTTTGGATTGTCAGTTGTAAAGTGGGACAAATACAATTTACAATGAAGAGTCAGATCCACAGACTGGAGGTACAATACCAATTCATAATTGGAGTAGTAACTTGATCAAAGAAGAAAGAAGAAAAGATAATAGTTAAGAAGTTTGGGCTACTTTTGACATAGATAATCATCTAAAGTCAGCTTTATGTTGACATTAACGAGAACAGCACTCAAGTATTTTAATACTGCAGAGTTACCAAATTTAACATTTACCGAGAAACAAACTTTTCAATTTGGGTCGAGTTGAAAGTATCTGTCCTGTTGATAATTTCAAACGGATTAATTGCGTAAAATAATAAATCATTTTGACATTTTCCATTACTCGGTATGTTTTAAAACCTGCTCTCACAACAACCTATTCAATTTAATCGAGGGCATTATCTAGTGCCCTGTGTAATAACAACTGTATGGAGTGAACGACCTAATCTTTCATAAGCTACGCCTTTCGCGGTTGGTTCGTGGATGGGTTATGATCTTTATTTACACAGAATCCTTCATGACTCGGAAACTTCATTATGCCTTTGGCCCCGGTTGTCATTTGTGGAGTTTTGACGGGCCGTCAGAAGCCAAGCCCAAGTCTTGCCAAGGGACTAAAATATCAGATATTCAGTCGCGTTATGTAAAATTCTGATTCGGAGCTACATTTGGTTAGACTAGAAGCTGACCTCAACAATGGTGAGAAAAAGTTAAGTAGATGATAAGTCATCATCATCATTATCATCAACCTTTTATCGTCCCACTGCTGGGCACAGGTCTCCTCCCATACAGAGAAGGATTGAGCGTAATCACCACGCTTGCTCAATGCGGGTTGGCGATTCTAGACTTCAGTCCAGACAAAGTCCAGGTTTCCTCAATATGTTATCCTTCACCTTCAGTCATGATGATAAGTGTCGATTAATATTTTTTTGGAAATTAAAATGGGATTAATTTAGGGACCTAGTAAAATACCGAATAAGGTCAAATAGGCAGTCACCGTACTTAAAAGTGGTACTTAATGCAATCGGTTAGAATCGAAGTTAACCCTTACAAAATTGGGAAAAGGCTATTCTAATCCATTTTATCTATGGCCATAGTGCCGATATACACAATTCCACCAAAGACAGGCGATATATTAGAAAACCTGCAGAGAAAACAAATTGAGAAAACGCTGTGCAAATGATAGATGTCATGGAATTTTCAAAATGACAGGGACTTTTATTTTGGAGTGCATTACAAAATTAAGTTTTCTGATTTCAAATTTGAAACTTAAAACCAATTATTTGTAGTATCATTACAATTAAGTAAAGTACAATTACAAAATTTAATGAAGATATTTCTGAGCCTCATTCTAAAGATTCTTGTCCTAATGGTTTGTTTATTGTTCATTCAGAATGAAGGCGTTCTGTAGAATTAAATCAAATTTAGAAAGTGTCTTCTGTTTTAAATTTGTTTAAGACGCTTTGAGTGAAACATTATTTTCAGAATTTCAGCTAATTTTTAATTGTGTTCATTTACTTATTGACTGCTTCAAAACTTGAAAAACCATGCATAGACCATTTAAACATAAAACTAAATTCTGCTAGATCTTCATTTTAAATTCAAAAAGGAGTTACATATGGTGACGTTCTCTCCCAAATTGTTTAAGAGCACATCTGCTGCAGAATTCATGTGCATTCATGTGCTGCAGAATTTATTTATGTCATTGCATGATCAAAGTTGGAAAGAAGAGGTCGACAAATCTCAGACTTGCGGACCATGGCGTCCTTTGGCACTAGAACTCCAAACCATCCTCCTAGACCTGACCAGACCTGCCAAAAAGCGATGGAGCGTAGCATTCTGGGTGTTAAAAACAAGACAGATTCAGAAAACCACGCTGCCTTCCAAAACGGGCATAACGAAGTGGAAGGAAGTAAGGTTAAGTGGTGTAAGAAAGTAGGCTGTCAGGCCCAAAAGGGAATATTGGTCACACCAGCCTATGCACGGTGGCAGCTAGGCAAACCTCTGAAGATGGACGGCGCCGTCGAGGCCATCCCAGAAAAAAATGACGAGACGATCTAGACGTGTCGTGGGGGCTGGTTCGATGGCAGGGTGTAAGGCTGGTTTAAGGAACTCTTTCCCGCGCCGTAAACTTCTAGGAAGGATTTAGGGGAGGCCTTTGACCCATCTGTCACCGGTCACCCACAGTTCACGTAATCAAACGCGTTTTGCGGCATGGAAAAATAATAATGGCGGAAAGTTTCAAATACTCTGTCGAAGTATTTTCTCGGTAGTAGGCAACAACATCAGCCGCCGGCATAAGTTACCACCCACCAGACAAAGTCTTACCGCCAAGCGATCCGTCGTGTTCCGGCATGATGTCTGGTGAAGCCGTACGGAGGACGGGTCTGAGCAGTTGTGTTGCGATGTGTGCCGGGTACGATGTGCCTAATGTTGTTGTGTCGGGAGTTTGGTCGTGGAGGGTCTCCAGATCATCCTCTGGGGCAGCATCGTTGGTCGTGTTGTTGGGTTAAACATTGCATCACCTCGCTCAACTGCCGTCTTCCTTCCTATTCACTCAGTTTTTTTGAGTGAATAGGCTTAATAAGCTAGTGCGCTTTACCATCAACGATTGCATCACTGCTTTACCATCAGGCGGGATTGCAGTCAAGCACTAGTTTATAACCAATAAAAAAAAAAAAGTTTCTTAATCGTATTTTTTTTTGTGCTTATATTCTTTTAGCGTCATGTTTGCGGTAAATAATTCGCGTTCCATCATCGGACGACCCGTCGTACGACGAGTATCCACCCTTACGTTGTTGTAATCATTACATTCCGCTTCGTCTTTTATGTATACCGTGTACATTGAGGAACTGGAACAATTTGCCAGCGACGGTTTTTCGGTCTAATTACAATTACTTAGCAAGCAGTCTTCAAGACTACAGTGCATGGGCTCTTAATAAATCAGCCCGATTTACCATCAATGCATCACTGCTTACTATCAGGCAGGATTGTGGTCAAGCGCTAGTTTATAATTATTATAAAAATGTCTTTTCTTTCTTCCTTCAAAAACTTCACAGCCACTAACACTAGAACTTTTGGGATTGTGCATCGAATTTAACACAAATAAAAAATATTTCTTTTTCCTTATCAGTCCAAAGCACTGTATCATTCATTCTAAAATATTTAATATTAGCTTTCCGCCCGCGGCTTCGCCCGCGTGGAATTAGGTTATATCGCGCTTTTTAGATTTCGCTTGGGAATATCAAATTTTTCAATAAAAGGTAGCTTATGTCCTTTCTCAGGGTCTAAAGATTATCTGTGCCAAATTTAATCAAAATCAGTTGAGAGGTTTAAGCCGGAAAGCGTAACATACAGACAGACAGACAGACGGAGTTACTTTCGCGTATATAATATTAGTATGGATTAGATTATAAATTAAACAAAGTTTGATATAATATAGATGTGTTCGGCATACATATTATGTATGCCGAACACATCTAAGAAGTTCAAAAGAAAAACAAAACTACATTAAGTTTTGTTTTTCAATATTTTTATCGCAATGTCAGGTATTGGCATTCTGAAATTTGTGACATCGTATAAAACTACCGCAAAACTCCATTAATTTTAGAATAACAGTAAAACTGCCACTTTATTATTCACTTAAAAATTCGCGGTAGTCCTTTTTGTGAGAGTCTCATAATGGTACAACATGCGAGTTATTTACTAATTTTATGCTGCTGTCACATTTGCTTATTCTTATAGTAAGTATAAAACTAATCTTTACAGAGTATATCATGTTACCTACGCAGCACCTGGGTTATGGGGGTCTTCTTCTTCTTTTTCTTTTTTCAAGGTGAGATTCAACCTCAACTCTTGATCAATGGCCTCTGTGGAATAGATACCACAATTTTGCGAATAACGTGTCCAAACAAATTACAGAAATTCTTTGAAAATTTTATTTCACAATAATGGTGGATATCGCCAATGAAAGTTGAAAAAGACGGCCGCGTGAACCGTCTATGATCCCGGTTTGAGATGTATGTGGCCACTATGCTGCGATATTTCAATGTTCTTTATGATTTATTTACTGAATGCATTTTTTACTACATAAATCACGCGCTTTAAAAAGCGCGTATATGAAGTTATGCAAAAAAAAAAGTATTCAGTTACATGTGGTTAGTCTATATCTTCCTAGTCTAGTAGGAAGTAAAAATTGATTTAACTTTTGCTTAAGCTTCCTCCGCCTATGTTGGGACTCTTGCGTGATAAAACTCTACACCTCAATGAAAACATTATTAATTCAATTAATTATTAATTGACGTAACATCGTCCCTAACCAACAAAACACGCACGTACGGAGGACAGGTCTGAGCAGTTGTGTTGCGATGTGTGCTACGTACAATGCGCCAAATGTTGTTGTGTCAGGAGTTTGGTCGTGGAGGGTCTCCAGATCAATTTCCCTCTGGCGTAGCATCATTGGTCGTGTTGTTGAGTTTAACATTGCATCACCTTTTTTTTTTTTGTTGACGCTGTGGGAATGCATTTACGCACCTTACCCCGAAGGGCGTGTGTGGGACTCGCCCAGCCGAAGCCGGGAATACCCACTAAACCCACAGCGGCACTCCGGCATCGCCATAGTGGCGGGGGAGTGGGAAACTAGCGCAGCCTGAGCTACCTCTCCCCCGCCGGTGAAACCCGCCTAGTAAGGCGGGCCCTCAATTGCCCCTCCTAGGAGGGGCCGTGGCTCCCGCATGGTGAGCGATGTAAGGCGGGCGTCGGCCTCACGCCCGCCGCTCACCTCAGGGAGGGAGAAAGCGGGCGAAATCCCGCCTTCTCCTTCCCCTACGCCGCCTGCGGAGCGCCGGAGCGAGGGGATCCTCCTCCCGCTCGCGCTCCGCTGCCTCCTTCTGCGACATCACGACCTCGCAGAAGGAGGCCATCGCCACCCAAGCTTCCTCGCTCCCCACCATCTCTCTGACGATGGCGGGCAGCGAGAGGTCCTCTCCAACCGCCGTGACAAGATCGCGGCGCGGCACGGCCCACGACGGGCACACCGCGAGGGTGTGTTCCGCCGTCATCACCTCGCTCAACTGTCGTCTTCCTTTCTATTCACTCAGTTGTTTTTCTTAAAGCGAAGAATTTAATATTAGTCGGTGTATTCCGTCTGTTCAGCTTGTCGGTCTGTCTGTTCGTCTATCTGTCTGCTCGTTACGCTTCCCCGCTTAATTTCAACCGATTTTTGATGAATGGCACAGACACCTTTTAGACTCCTGAGAAGAACAGTTACCGACAGGAAATTTGATATTTCGAGCGAAATTGTGCTGCGATATGGTCGATTAATGCGGGCGAAGCCGCGGGCGGAAAGCTAGTAAACTATAAGCGTGCTTTACCATCAACGTTTGTATCACTACTTACCATCGGGCGGGATTGCAGTCAAGCACTAGTTTATATACAAAATAAAAACCGTTTAGTTGATATTCAAAAGCATGTCTTGTTATTATTATTATTTACTAGCTTTCCGCCCGCGGCTTCGCCCGCGTGGAGTTCGGTTATATCGCGCTTTTTAGATTTCCCTCGGGAACATCAAATTTTTCCGGAATAAAAGGTAGCCTATGTTCTTTTTCAGGGTCTAAAGATTGTCTGTGCCAAATTTCATCAAAATCGGTTTAGGCGGGAAAGCGTAACAGACATACAGACAGACAGACAGACAGATAGATAGACAGACAGACAGACAGAGTTACTTTCGCATTTATAATATTAGTATGGATAGAGCGAATTTCCAGTAAAAAATACCTATTTCGTTACTTTAATCAAATTAGATATCACGCACTTATGTTTTTAAGTGCTAGAGAAGTTAGTGTTAAGTATATTAAAATATTTTTCAACATTTGGGTTTAATATAACATTTTACATTCAAACTTTTAACATTGGTAAAATGATTCACGGTATCAGTTCGCAGTCTCGTGGACGAACATGAAATGAATCTTTTAAAAGGGGCGCGCGTCAACTATTTTAAAAGGAAGTTTCTAGAATCTAGAAGCTTTAACTCGGCCTCGTTGGAGAGCGGGAACGGTTTCAAAAAGTTTTGAGTTATATAGTTTAATATTTCAATCGATAAGAAAAACTCATCTACGTTAAATAAATTTAAAGTTTATTTGAGTTCCTCAAGAATCGTATGCAAAAGGCTAGTGTTGTTTACAAAATAAATTTTGCGCATTTAAGCGGTGTTGGGTACACCGCTGCTGTGCTGCATACGGTTATACCCTACTCTTAAGTTGGTTAGAGTTTGGTTAGTTAGAGCTGTTTAATTTGTGAGTTGGATGGTTCATTAGTTTGAACGTTTGGTTGGTTTGACAAAAAAATTTAGAAGAAAACAAAGCAAGCGCTAAGCTGTATAACTTAGAACACCAGTAGCTTCCTGTGTGTAGTAAAAATCGTAATCAGGACATGAACACTTCCAGAATCGTTAAAACTGAAGTAATGACTTCACAATTTAACAGGGTGTAACTAATCCTTCGCAAAATTCAATGCATTTCGAACATTCAAGGACATTGCCACATTGTGTCAAGCTTCATTTCATTGGATTTCAATTTAGCTTCAATTTTACAAGCGAAGACTTCTTTAGACGTGTTGAGTGATTCCTGGTAGGAGAAAATCTAATTATGAGTTCGCGTTTGTAACAAAAATCTGTCCTTTAAGTCAACGTAAACACAAGATGATATCTATCTATCTGGTACCTTTTCGCTTCTGGTGGACGCATTTGGATGAAGGGCATCCGAAAAGTCCATTTAGATGCATAGGATAACATTATCCCGGTAGTACGTCCTCATGCATGGATATCCGACATTCATGCAGGCGATTTCGCAGGCCAAAGCTAGTGTCCCTTACGAGTAAAGTTTTGATGTCAGAGCCGTATGGTGTGTACCACACCGTTGACGCTTATCCGTTTAGGGTTCCGTATTCAACAAGGAACTTTTATACTTCTACCAAGTCTGTCTGTCTGTCTGCCCGCGGATAATCTTAGTGACCATTAAAATTTGGTACCAATATGTATATTAATCATAAAGCTGACAAAGTGGTAAATTGAAAAGTGGAAAAAAATTATATTAAATCATTTTTTTTCCACTTTTTAATTTACCACTTACTTAAGGGTTTCTTTTTTATTTCTACCCTAACGTTTTGTATCGCTTTGTCCTATTGTAAGATTGGTATATACAAAAGAATAGGGATTTACTGAAATAAACAATTATATTTTCATAAATAATCGCTCCAAAAGTAACGAAAATGTTCCCCCTGCTCTAATTTTGTGCCATAATTTTAAAAATATTTCATAAGTCTAAAAAGTAGAACTTTATAAAGACTTTCTAGGAAAGTTATTTTGAATTTTATAAGTTAAACAGTATTTGAAAAACTGTACAAAAAAATTCTGAAAACATGTTTGTACTTTAACCGTCCCGAAAGAGGTCAATCGTCGAATCCAACTCGGCTGGGCTGCTTTCGGGAAGCTACGTAAAATCTTTTCGTCCGAAATACCGCAGTGTCTCAAGACAAAAGTCTTCGACCAGTGTGTGTTGCCAGTGCTAACAATGGACCTTATAAGAAGGCTCAAAGTCACTCAAAGGACAATGGAGAGGGCTATGCTTGGGGTTTCACAGCGATCGAGTCAGGAATGAGGAGATCCGCAGAAGAACGAGAGTAACCGACATAGCCCGAAGAATTGCAACACTAAAGTGGCAGTGGGCTGGACACATTGCCCATAGGACCGATGCCCGATGGGGCCGACGGGTTCTCGAGTGGCGACCACGCACCGGAAGACGTAGCGTGGGTAGGCCCCCGACAAGGTGGACCGACGACCTGGTGAAGGTCGCGGGAAACCGCTGGATGCGGGAGGCGCAGCACCGGTCGTCGTGGAGAACCTTGGGGAGTAAACGTCTTTCGGCTGAAATGATGATGATGATGACTTTAACCGTATATGCAAACATTTCTCATTTTATTCGGAACGTATCTTCTTTAAAATAAAAAAGAAGTATTAAAATCGCTTCACGAAATCTATACTTAAAACGCAAATCTAACATATATTACCAACACATAACCCAGCTAGTTTGTATAAATTAGTAACTCAAATTCCATAAAGATGGCGCTGTACTTTTCCATCAACGATTGGGTCACTACTTACCGACAGGCGGGATTGCAGTCAAGCACTAGTTTTTATTATAAAAAAAATAGTTGGCGCTGTTAAGATTTTTCCTGAGTCGATGGGGTTGGGACGGACATGAGCTATAGAATAATTGGAATCTACAACTCTTTTTTAAGACACGGCCCGTTTTTAGATTTTTTTACTTTGTATGTCAACTTAATGTAACAAACAGCCCTCAGTTTTATTTATTTTCTCTTTAACTGTGTGTAGTGGGGATATTTATTGCGACGGATAGGGAACTACGGGACCCTACACTGAGCGTGACCCGAGATGCTCTTGACCGGTTTTAATCTATATTATATCTACATTATTTGTCCAGAAACTACTGGTCCGGTTTGAAAAATTCTTTTTGCGTTGGATAGCCCATTAATCCAGGAAGGCTTTAGGCTATATAGCATCACACTGTGACCAATAGGAGCGGAGCATAACTAACCCCACGCGAACAAAGTCGCTGGCGGCCGCTAGTCTATACTTAATATATAAAGCTGAAGAGTTTGTTTGTTTGTGCGCGCTAATCTCAGAAAGTACTGGTCCGATTTGAAAAATTATTTTTACATTGGATAGCGCATTAATCCGGGAAGGCTTTAGGCTATTTAGCATCACGCTGCGACCAATAGGAGCGGGGCATATAAAAAAAAACGCGGGCGAAACCGTGTGGCGCAGCTAGTAAATACATATTATGACGGAGAAGATGTATGTCTGTCTAGTTCTCCTTTAACTATGTGTGGGCGCATTATAAGTAGGGTTAGTCCAAATTAGGCTTTTGCTTGAAGATAAATTGGAAAAGTTTCTCGTAATAAATTCGAATTTGAGAAAAGCTGAAGGAGTTTTTAATGGAATTTTTGTATGAATTTATTTAAACTTGGCCAGAACAACGTCTGTCGGATCAACATAATTGTTTTCTTTTAAATAAACAGGTTAATATGGTTTTATGATTTCAAGTGTCCAGTGGTTCAGTGGTTCAGTGCCCGGTTTTTCGAATTGAGAGCGTTATGCACCAAAAAACTGTTACTAACTTTATAGACTCCTACCTAAAATAAAAGAAAATTATTATATAATGAACCGTCAGTAGGTTCTGATAGGTATTCGGTTTGTAAAACTAGATGTGCCGCGCGGTTTTACCTGCGTAGTTTTCGATATGTTTTTATTTTATATGCTCCGCTCCTATTGGTTGCAGCGTGATTTTATATAGCCTAAAGCCGTCCTAGATTAATGGGCTATCTAACGCAAAAATAATTTTTCAAATCGGACCCGTAGTTCCTGAGATTAGCGCGTTCAAATAAATAAACAACCAACTCTTGAGCTTAAAAAAATAAATCATAGTTTGAGTAATTCTGGACATCAAATTCTCTCTCAGAAGCTGGGTGTACGGGTACTGGGTCACATTGAAATGGGCAGGGTTAACAGTATTTTAGTTTCACTGGTAGACAACGTTGACCTTTGTCCTCTAGGACCTTTAATTACACTCTGGGTTAGCATATATGACTTATTATTATATACTTTTTATTAATTAACATATTTTTAAATTATTGTCATTTGTTATTTACTAAAATAGGAATATATTGTTAGTATAAACTTATCGTATGTAAAAAGTGTGAATTTGAATTTCGAAGGGCGGGCGTTTTGGGGACTGTCATATTTTTTATTCTTTTATATTAATTACTAGCTGCCGCCAGCGACTTCGTTCGCGTGGAGTTAGTTATGCTCCGCTCCTATTGGTCACCGCGGGATGTTATATAGCCTAAAGCCTTCCTGGATTAATAGGCTATCTAACGCAAAAAGAATTTTTCAAATCGGACCAGTAGTTCCTGAGATTAGCGCGCACAAACAAACAAACAAACTCTTCAGCTTTATATATTAGTATAGATATAGATAAACCAATGCTTGACCGCAATCCCGCCTCATGGTAAGCAGTGATGCAATCGTTGATGGTAAAGCGCGCTAGTTTATTAAGAGCATATTCACTGTAATATTGACGCTGAACAAAGCTGATTCTCAGCCTAATTCGAATAAATAACTTTTGATTATTTTTTCCTTTTTGACTATGTCTGTGTGGGTGGTATCATAGCTTCTGAAATGGATGAACCGATTTTGATTTTATTTTGTTTCACAGGTGAATTAGTCAGGAGTATCCTTGGTAGTCCACTATCACACCCTACCGCCGTTTACTCGAGGTAACTGTAATGCTGGGGCTACATTAGCGGCTACGGCGATGTATGTGGCCAGGTACATCGTTGCAACGTAATGTGTTCGTGCGCAGACGATGTAGCACCGGGGCACTGCCGGTAAAGTGGCGAGCTTCAAAGGACTTGTCACGACAATATTCGCTGGAGTGGCCACAGTTATGTCATTTCAGTGTCGTCCAGACTTTGAAGCGGGTCTGACGTTCTTTTTGCGTTGTTTTCCTTTGTTTTCATTTTGTTTGTTTTATACACATGTAATAAATAAAACCTTTTTTACAACCGATTTCAAACCACAAATTGAAAAATAACTAATTTCGAAAGTCGGTGTCTTTGGTTTTGTTTGTATTCATTTTTGACACCGACTTTCAAAATTAGTTATTTTTCACTTTCTAGTGGTTTTTGGAAGCCGGTTGTTTTTTTGTA
Organism: Sesamia nonagrioides; assembly: GCA_017933935.1. Taxonomy (NCBI): domain Eukaryota; kingdom Metazoa; phylum Arthropoda; class Insecta; order Lepidoptera; family Noctuidae; genus Sesamia; species Sesamia nonagrioides. Next base: position 5,531,062 of record JADWQK010000188.1, read on the forward strand.
AAAAGTTTTTATTTTACACTTTTTACTTGTTAAAAGTACTATGTATTCAGTTGCATCCGGTCAGACTGGAAGCTGACGCAAATATAGTTGGGAAATGACGTAATTTTGTTTACTTTAATTTTTACCCGTAAGTATTCCCTCAACTGCCTATGGTCTTCATCATCAAATTTACTGCAGAACATTATTTTAACCCAATGGGTGCAAAGGTCTCATCAATATAAATGAATTGAGTCCAAATACAAGGTAGCTACTGTAAATCGTTTAGGAGTTCCCTGAACTGACTTTTGTCATCATCATCAGCTCCCTAATGACAGTCACCACCCATCTAGGTGTAAGGTTCTTGTCAATACAAATTATTCAAGCACAAACACAAGGTAGCTGCTGTGAATTGTTGAGGAGTTCCTTCGACTGTCTCCCGGCTCCATCATCAGATCTACTCAAGACATTTATTAAATTGTAGTGCTTTAAAATACTTAATGAAAATGCTAAGAAATGCACTAGTCGCCCCTGCAATTTTTGAAAGTTTCCCTTGTTTTCTCTGATCTTCCACCATCAAACCCTGATATCCTTATCATGGGACCACCTTGGGAACGTCTTCTTTCCAACAGAAAAAGAATTATCAAAATCGGTTTATAAATGACGAAGTTATGCGTGAACAAACATAAAAAAAAAACATATACGGTCGAATTGAGTAACCTCCTCCTTTTTGAAGTCGGTTAAAAATACCCATCGCCATATAATGCAAAGCCACTGCTTCTCCATCGTCACGGCCGCTCAACTAAACAACGAATATTCGCCGTAGGCCGCTTTCGCCGCTTTCTGAAACTTCGCCCGCCAATGTAGACATAAGAATAACGTGTATGTCCAACAACAACAGATATTTTGTGCTCCTTCGCGATACGAATCTTCGCCAGCTAATGTAGCCCCAGCATTGAACAGAAAGTGACACGTTCACAGGTTAATAAATTCGTATATTTTACGACACTTCAAGCTTAGAGGTATTTATCTTTCCTTATTACCCAAATTGATAAATTGATGGCCAATAAACAAACTAACAACTACCCTACTTTTATAGGTTTTTTACGTAAACAAGTGGTTGATGGAATGCTAACACGCACTTGGCAAAAGAATGGAAATCATATTATTTTAATTAAGTGTACCGATATTCGCTAAAAAAAATGTTTCAAACTTGAATTTAATAAAGAATCAATTTATAAATGTTACTAATTATTACTAAATTCTTTATATCGCTTTCTATGAACTACATTTTCTAATATTATATTTCTGACCTTTTACTTCCAGTCGTTTCAAAACTTAAAGTCAAGAGAAAAGTCTTCGTACTACGTGAGATTTAGACTCTCGAGTCTAGACTAATGAGTCGGGAGATAGATGCCTGAGTCAATGGATTCACGCATCATCTGCAGGCGCCTAAGTAGTAGCTTATCTTGACTCACACCATTATCATCAACATTTTTATCGCCCCACTGCTGGGCACAGGTCTCCTCTCATACTGAGAAGGATTGAGCGTAATCACTACGCTTGCTCAATGAGGGTTGGCGATTTCAGACTTGGTTTTCCTTCACCTTCAGTCATTGGTGTCCAAGATGTACTTAGAAAGTACATATAACTTTAGAAAAGTTACATTGGTACCTGCCACTATTATGCGTTTTTCATGATATCTTTTGGAAATTTTGTACATAGATTTTTTATTTAAAAATACTTAACACGTGTTTCGGGTTTCATATAAATAAAAAATAGGGTTGCATATCATTCACTTAAATATGAAAACTTAAGAACATAAATATTGTCGCTTAATGTACCGAGTACACACAGTCAAGTAATGATTTGTTATAGTTGGTTAACTGAATACAACTTTAAACTCATTGATATAATATTAAACTAAGGTAGATACGTCACTAGCGCACTGAAAATGAAGCGTACAAAAGAAGGTAAGTCCAGCAAGTCGCTTTAGTTTTCGTCGATTCTATTTAAGCGCAAACGACAAACACCAGCCATCTTTTTCTTCTCTATGCTTTAGATTGCGCCCCATCTCACTTACACTGTGCCAACGTGTGAAATGTACGCAGAATAAAAAAAATGCATGTGTGTGCTGCTGCTCCGATCGGCACATTTATTTTGGTTAATTTGTTAGAGCATATCATATCTGTTTAAAATTATATCAATGTTTAAACTAGAATAACTGTTGAAGAATCAATAAGGGATCATTTGGAAATCATTTGGAATTATATTGCTAATCCTTATATTGCTCTATGAAGGTTGATGAACTATCAAAATGAAACCTATTTCTACTGATAGTGTGTTACGCAATCAACCTGTAGGATGCACTCTTCCACTTCACTTCACAATATGGGTTAACTACCCTCTATAACACAAGTTAAGGTTCAAATAAAGGAGGTCGTTTACTACCCTATCACAGCTTACCAAACGTGCTGAAAACTGATCTCGCTCGCGTTAAGAAAACTCCTCGAGAATAGAAAATGCTTTAGCCTGACTTTAATCCTAGATAAGGTATAGCAACCATTAATTTTAACACATTTTAGAGCACTTTATAAAAGTATATTGTTTAAATATTCAATATTTTGATATACAATATGTAAAGAAAATCCTGTCCGATCCGTGAAGGTATTGCTAGGTATCGATAACTGAATCTACTAATGGATGTATCCATTAGTAGAATCAGTTAGTAGAAGCCAGCTAATCCTTAAAAAAAATCCCCCTAAAAAAATAAATATTATTTAATAAATATTTTTAATACATGTGCGGTAAGCAACCCTTCCGCGGGCGGCGGGGGGCAGAGCACGCGGCACGTATTCGCATCGCTATTCGCTCATAATAATACCGGTGTTGTCACTTTTTTAAAAATTACCAAATTTCGAAAAAAAGATTATTCCAAAATTTATTAGTATTGTTACTATGATGATTATGTAAAATTTTATATCATATTTGGTCAAGTGTTTACCTAACTCCACTCATCCTTTTGGGTTAGACAGGGTTTTCTTTACATATGGTAAGGAGATATTTTACATCAATTTTAAGAACAAATTTTTCGGAAAACGCTAGGCCATTGATGATGACATAATAAGGATCTTTTCTATTCATCATCAACATCATCTCAGCGTTAATCCCAGTCGCATCCGAAGCTTTTTCAGCTTTGGAATCTGGGGTCCCGCCTTACCAATTGCAATGTTGATTTTGGCTAAATTTCAATATTTAGATAATGACGTCCTCCACAACCCGAAGGCGATATCGAAGCATTGTAGTTAGACCAATTGTTGGACTTTGGAGGGCTCCAATAACCTGCAACGACTGCCATTAGATGTTCGAATGGCAACCGGGACCAAAGGCTTAACGTGCTTTCCGAGGCACGACTAGACCAGTGCAAATATGGTTATATGATATTCATGCATACAAATATTTGCACTACGCAGGGAACAAACCCGCGCCTCCTTGCGCAGCGGCCGCGTTTGCTAGCAATATGCCACGGAGGCTGGCAATAATGATCATTCTATTCTATTCTGTAATTAGTTTGAGTATTGTTCTAGAATGTGGGTTTCTCATTTTGGATTCACTTTGGACTTTCTGATGGACTAGGTGAGTGGAACATGGACAACAAACGGACAATGCCAAAAAAGATTCAGTTAATAGATTTAAAAGCTAGAAGTGATATTATTCTTTTCCCCTCTACTCCCTTCACCTCTCCCAAACACAGCCACTTCTACGATTCTATGCTTCCCGTATCCAGTGCATTTTCGCCTTTAAAAGTTTGTTTTTGAAGTGTAATAATATTTTTTATTTATTTTATTATATTATTTCTGCAACCTCACAAGCCTTTCAACGCTTTGTAATCTGGAATGAAGTCTTTTTGGCCTTATTGGCCTTCTATTCTACGAGAAATGTGCCTACTTTAAGTGTAAATGGAAATATCTCCACTCTCTCCCTACCTCTTATAATGAATGAAACAGGACGTGATCAACTTATCTGAACCTCCTTTAATATAAATCATAAAATTTAAGCATTTTATTTTTAAGGTACTGAATTCAAGTGATACAATTAAGAAAGTGGTCTTATCTGATGCCCCTTAAACGAAACGTTCATTAAAGTAGTTTATTCACTCTAGAAAACACGACTACTTACTCCGTAGCTGACTTAATAAACATGAAGACCAAATAAAAAAACTTACTCCCAAATCGTAACTGCATTCCACTAATTACTCCGTAGCTGACTTAATAAACATGAAGACCAAATAAAAAAACTTACTCCCAAATCGTAACTGCATTCCACTAATTTCAGGTGATTTTTACAAGATTGTACCGACCTGAGTTTTTTAAGGCCTTTTCCACTTTCCACGCTAAGCAGCAGCGCTGAGAGGCGAGCTCCCGTCGGGCGCCGACTTAACGTGCTATGCGGACGACACGCTTGTCACTGCCCGCGGGAGCTCGCACAGGGAAGCGACGTTGGTAGCCACGGCTGCGGTGTCACAGGTGGTGAACCGCATCCGGCGCCTGGGCTTGGAGGTGGCCCTTGACAAGTCGGAGGCCATGATTTTCCATGGCCCCCGGCGTGCGTCGGCACCGGGATCACATATCGTGGTCAGTGGGGCCCGGATAGCTGTCGAGTCCACCATGAAGTACCTGGGATTGGTGCTCGACAGCCGATGGGAATTCGGACCGCACTTCCGGCGGCTGGCGCCCAAGCTGATGGGTGCAGCAGGCGCGCTATCAACGTTGCTTCCCAACTTGGGGGGCCCGAGCGCCGCCTGTACGTGGGAATTGTGCGGTCCATGGCCCTGTATGGGACCCCTGTGTGGGCGATGGACCTGACGGCCAGTACACTCGCCATTCTGCGCAAGCCGCAGAGGGCGATGGCCGTCAGGGTCGTCCGCGGGTATCACACGATTTCCTACGAGGCGGCTTGCGCCCTGGCCGGATCCCTGCCCTGGGACTTAGAGGCGAAAGTACTCGCGTCATTGTACCGATGGCACGAGGAAGAGCGGACATGGGGCTCCAGTCCGGTGCAGCGGCAGATCGAGCTGCGCCGAGAGGAGCTCCGTCAGGTCCTGGTGGCGGACTAGCGGCAGAGGCTCATGCGCCCTACCGCCGGCCTCGCTACCGTCGAGGCGATCCGGCCAGTACTCGACGACTGGCTCGGGAGAAGGCACGGCTCCCTGTCGTTCAGGGTGACGCAGGTACTGTCGGGGCACGGCTGCTTCGGCAAATACCTGCGTCGCTTAGGCAGGGAGCCGGACGCTCGGTGCCACCATTGCGTCCAATGCGGGGAGGACACGGCGCAGCACACGCTCGCCGAGTGTGTAGCTTGGGAGGAGCAGCGCCGTGTCCTCACAAATGAAGTAGGAGGCGACCTGACGCTGCCGGCAGTAGTGCGGAGGATGGCCGGCAGCGCAGAGTCGTGGGACGCGGTGGTGTTCTTCTGCGAGGACGTGATGTCGCAGAAGAAAGCTGCGGAACGGGAGAGGGAGATCTCAACTCCCTTCCCGGGCCGCAGAAGACGCACCGGGCGCCGAAGAAGGGCGGATAACGCCCTCTTCCGCCCCCCATGAATGGGTCCAGGGGCGAGAGACATAGGGAAGTCCCCGCCCCCTATTCGATGGACCCCGAGGCGGAGGCGCGCGCGAGTGTCGACGCACGCCCCTGAGGCGATGCACGGGGTAGTTTAACACCCCACTACCCCGTGCAGGAGACGAGGCCCGGACAGACCGGGCCAACACGAGAGGGTGGGGCCGTGGAAGAATTTAGACTCCCGCGGCTCCACGCGCGCTCGTGATAGAAGAGATACCGGGGTGGTTTTAGTCAGTAAAAGTCTGACAGACCCCGTCGCCCACCCCAGGGCGGCGGACATCCTATTCCATACCGAAAAAAAAAAAGGAAAGATATGTCCGAGCTAACCTGTTAAGACATGGTAGTGGACCGGTTCCTACAAAATCGTCGTCATCATCATCATCAGCCTCTACTCGTCCACTGCTGGACATAGGCCTCTTCCATGGCACGCCAGCCACTACCAGTCACCTTTTAATGTCGTCGCCCATCTCGCACAAAGGGCGTCCTACGCTACTCCTACAACATAACATGACATAATCAGCCTATGTTATTCCCACTATTGGGGCAGAGGACTTATCTCGATAAGAAGGAGAGGACCGTAATCATCATCCCAGCGTTAATCCCAGTCGCATCCGAAGCCTTTTCAGCTTTGGAGTCTGGGGTTCGTCTTACCAGTCCAACTGCTGATATGGCTAAACTTCGACATTTTCTATGAAGCGACTGCCGTCTGACCTCCACAACCCGAAGGCGACATCGAAGCATTGCAGTTAGACAAATTGTAGGACTTTGAGGGCTCCAACAACCCGTAACGACTGCCACTAGATGTTCGTAGGGCAACCGGGACCAACGGCTTAACGTGCTTTCCGAGGCACGACCAGACCAGTACAAATATTCATATTCATGCATACAAATACTTGCACTGTGCAGGTAGGACCGTAGGAGAGGAGAGGACCGTAATCTACCGCACTATTACAGTACGGGTTGACAGATTTCACATATCTTCGAATTTTTTTAGCTCTAGAACATGCCCGTTTCTTCACGATATTTTCCTTCACCGTTTTGAGAGCAGTGGTGATCAAATAAATTAACACCAAGTAAAGCGCCTCATGGTGGCCTAGTGGTTAAAACACCAGCCTCTCGGGACGTTCTTTCTAAGTATATTCTGGGCACCAATGACTGATTAAAAGGTGAAGGAAAATATCTTGAGGAAACCTAGATGTTAAATCTGAAATCGCTAACCCGCATTGAGCAAGCGTGGTGACGTGGTGTTACGCTCTATCCTTCTCTGTATGAGAGGAGACCTGTGCCCAGCAGTGGGACGATAAAAGGATGATGATGATGAAAGCGCCTCATGAGGTTCGAACCTACGACCTACAACTTGTAAGTCGCGGCCGACCACTAGGCTACCATTACAACTTACCACGCCATATGCGAACAACGCGTCATACTGACATCTCGTAATTTCTACATCTCGCAAGCAGAGTTTACCGTCTAACTAACATGCATGGAAATTCGCGACATCGACCGGTGCTTAATGCCCGCCAAACAATACCCGTCTGGTCGGAGGATCCTCACTTTGCTTTAGAGGATGAGTGAACTTTACATTCCGTTTCGTATATCTCCAAAGATATACGAAACGATAGATTATAGATCGAACGATAGAAGATATACGATATATTTTTCTCGGTGGTAGGCAACTTCATCAGCCAGCATAAGTTACCACCCACCAGACAAAGTCTTACCGCCAAGCGATTCGTCGTGTTCCGGCATGATGTCTGGTGAAGCCGTACGGAGGACGGGTCTGAGCAGTTGTGTTGCGATGTGTACCGGGTACGATGTGCCTAATGTTGTTGTGTCGGGAGTTTGGTCGTGGAGGGTCTCTAGATCATCCTCTGGCGCAGCACCGTTGGTCGTGTTGTTGGGTTAAACATTGCATCACCTCGCTCAACTGCCGTCTTCCTTCCTATTCACTCAGATTTTTGAGTGAATAGGCTTAATAAGCTAGTGCGTTTTACCATCAACGATTGCATAGTTATAACTAATAAAACTAACTAATAAAACTGCACTAGTTTATAACTAATAAAAAAAAATATATATATAGATATACCATAATTTCATTTACATTACTCCCGTGGGTACTAACTACACCTCCAATACGCTTGGCAAGTCTATTTAGCTTAGCTGTAAATATTCTGGAGTTCTATTACGGTGACTAGATTGTACCGAGACAAATGTGCAAGCAATTATGAAAACAATTGCCTTGATACTTGTAGGAATGACAATTGAAAATTGTTTTACTAGTTCCCTTAATGGCTTTTTATTGTTAGCCATTGAGAATAGTAACAACCATTTCAATTTGTTAAATTTGTATCTGAATGATTAAATCTGTGTGTGCAGATGACAGCACAGTTGTAGAGATACCTGCCGGATGCTCGGGCTAGTAGGGAATCAATCCGGTCCGAAAGAGAGGCCATGGCTGAGCGAACGAGCGTTGCACTGCAGGCAGTCTCCGAATGGGGCAATGCCAATCTTGTAGCATTCAATGCCGCCAAAACACAGGCGTGTCTTTTCACCGCCAAAAGGAGCCCGTTCACCTTGGCCCCTACTTTTCGGAATGTGTCCTTGGAGTGTTCCGACCGCCTTCAGCTTTTGGGAGTTGAGATTTCCTCGAACCTTAACTTTGGGCGGTTCATTGAGTCCAAGGCCAAGGTGGCTGCCAGGAAACTTGGCGTTATCGCAAAGGTCCGGCAGTACTTCACACCTGGGCAGCTTCTAATGTTATACAAAGCACAGGTCCGTTCGTGTGTGGAGTACTGCAGCCACATTTGGGCTGGTGCTGCCAAGTGTCACCTGGCCACTTTGGATTCAGTGGAGAGACGTGCAAAGAGGCTGATTGGTGACCCTGATCTAACTCGAGTTGGTCTCCAAAGCCTAGAGCACAGGCGTAGAGTAGCCAGCCTTTCGGTGTTCTATAGGATGCATTTCGGGGAGTGTGCGAGGAATTGCATGATTTAATTCCCCATCTTCGTTCCACTCAGCGGACGACCGTCGTACGGCTGGTTTCCACCCTTACGTTGTTAACACCACTACGATCCGGACGAAGCGTTTCGCCTCCTCCTTTATACCGCGTACATCGAGGGACTGGAATAGTTTGCCAGCGGCGGTGTTTCCGTCGGACTACAATTTGAGTGTCTTCAAGGCTAGAGTGAATAGGCTCTTAATAAACTAGTGCGCTTTACCATCAACGATTGCGTCACTGCTTACCATCAGGCAGGATTGCGGTCAAGAAAAAAAAAAGAATAAATGAATAAATAACAATGCATAGGTATACATGTTAAATTAAGAATTCAGTGTATGTATTATGATTATAACATAATATTCTAATTAGGGTGTTTGAGGGTGTGCGTTAATTATATTAAATGTTGTATAATGATGCACATGACTCATCGAGTTTTTGAAAGACCTTGTCACACTGGTATGAATCACCGAAAACGAGCTTTACGCAGGTGGCGATGACTACACGACTATAAAAGTACGACAAAAGTGGAAACCAGAGTAGAGTAATCTACTGTGGTTTCTACTTTGGTCGGCGAAACTATCAATGCGGTCGTGGAAATACTCAGTTATGAGGGTCGACATCGAAAATCGACTAAGTGGAATAATAGTACTTTTATCCCACATAAAACTCAAAACGCGTGGTTTACACCACTACTATTCAAAACGGTCTCCAAAGCCTGAGGCACAGGCGAAGAGTAACCAGCTTGTTGGTGTTTTATGGAATGGTATAGGGAGTTCATATTTATAATAAATAATAATTTACTTATTTAAAGACAACAATGGTCCAATGGTTAGTAACTTATCTACTAAGGATTAGTTTTAGGATTAGTTTAGGATTAGTTAAGGATGCTTTTTGTTGTTATCCTTGTTAAAATAACGTTGGCGCGCCATAGTTAATAAATAATAAACAATATTATATTATATAGGTCTAGAACAGAATAGAATACTCTATAGAATATTTGATTTTCTGAATAAGTAATAATAATAATAAGAACATTTCATCGATACATATTTACAAGTACAATGCGCCGGTGCTTATGTAGGTATTGACCTAAGCACCGGCGCATCGTACTTGTCGGCCATGGCTTGTAGGATGCTGTTAGCGCTGGTCCTAGTTCTACCTAGCAACGAGGCCGCCTTTTTCCTCATGATGTTATGAACGTCATCAACCCGCGCCAAAGCGAACATGCCGAACGCACTCCAGTACCTAGGTAACCTTAACAGCACCCGAAAACACCGAGATTTCCAGGAGGCGCAGCTACCCTGGATATACAACGTGTAACATAAACGGTATATACATAACAAAGGCATGGCATCTTTACATGATATCAAACGATATTGGAAGGGTTTTTTAATCCTATCTCTTTATGTTAGGAAGTTATGAGGAAACACACCGCTTGTGATAGGCTACTATCATACTAGTCGCACAGAGATATTGAAGACATTTATCGGATTTTTGCAAGTAACGTGACGGGTAACGAGTAGTTATTAACGTATGTAGTGTGCTGCCACGTTTGTTATGATTTGATTTTAAGAAACACATGAAACCGAAAATTTGGTACCAATTTTTTCAGTATTTTATTTTGAGTTGAAACCCTTCCGATATCATTTGATATCATCTAAAGATGCCATTCCCTTGGTATGTATATACCCGTTTTGTTACACGTTGTATAAGGCGGGTGCAGGAAACTAGGAAGCATGTACTTATCTAAACCTCCGCTCATATGGAACAACTTATGTTTATTATAATATATTATTCAATGTAGGTAAATACGTATTTTCTGCATAGGTTAGGTACACTTCCCTTAATAGGATTATTAATTTCGTCCAAATAAATATTTAATTGGCGCAAACAACGACATTGTAATGTACTTTTGTAAATATTAATACATAAATGTAAATATTTGTAACTTGAAACTTTAGTAAGTTTCAAGTTTCGTAAGCTCTGAATCAAATCTTAGCTTTGTAAGTTCTGAGCCAGGGCTGCGGGTTGGTTAAAAAAGAAATCGTGGCCCTGGCGCACAGGCAAGTGAAGAAACACGGGTGAGCTTTAGTCAGTAAAAGTCTGACACGCCCTTCCACTCCGCCTAGACCGGGAGAGGTTATTTGATGGTATCCCATCCAAAAAAAAAAAGCTTTGTAAATCCCAGAAAACGCAAAATTGAATTGAATTAATTTTATTACGCGCCAACAGATCTCCTTTGTTTTTTTATAAAGATAAAGTACATTTAATCAAGGATCACACAGGTAGATAATATTTGCGTGATAAATGAATTCTGTTAATGGAACAGAGTTGGTATTTTAATGAAAGAAAGAATATATTCTTACTAATATTGTAAATAGGAAAGTGAGTTTGTTTGTTCCGCTTTCACGCCGTAACTACTAAACCGATTGCTTTGAAATTTTGCAGACGTAAAGTTAGAAGTCCGGATTAAATAGTAGAATACTTTTTATCCCGGAAAAATTTGATATTACCGAGGGAAATCTAAAAAGGGCGTTATAGCCGACCTCCACGCGGGCGAAGCCGCGGGCGGAAAGCCAGTTTTTTATAACGCGTTGTAAGCGGTAATGCGGGATGCAGCCTGTGGTGTTATACACCACAAGCTGCATCCCGCAGTTTCACTCGCATTAGTTTCGATAACTTAGGAAAAGTATCCCATGAGTTATTACTGGTTATAAAGTACTAGCTGCGGCTAGCGGTTTCACCCGCGTAGGTTTCGATATGTTTTATTTCATATGCTCCGCTCCTATTGTTCGCAGCGTTATGTTATATGCCTATTAATGGGCTATCACACGCAAAAAAAAAAATCAAATCGGACCAGCAGTTCCTGAGATTAGCGCGTTCAAACAAACAAACAAACTCTAATATACAATATGTAAAGAAAACCTTGTCGGGTCGGACAAGGTTTTCTTTGGATAATAAAGCTTAGGTAAACACATGACCAAATAAAATATGAAATTTCACATAATTATCATAGTTACTATACTAATGAATTTTGAAATTATCTTGTTTTTCCATGAATTAATTCCAACTTCCCCAAAAATTGGTAATTTTAAAAAAAGTGACAACACAATTTTTGTCGGTATTATTATGAGCGAATAGCGAAACGACCGCGTGCCGCGTGCCCTGCCCCCCTTCACCCGTGCATGTATTGCCTACCGCACATTTAAAACATGTGTTTCCTATTATTGCGAAATATTAATTATTTTCAGGGTTTTTTTTTAAGATTAGCCTGACTTTGTAGACATTAGTAGAATCAGTTATCGATACCTAACAATACCTTCACGGATCGGACAGGGTTTTCTTTACATATTGTATATGCACTGAACTTAAATTTACTTTAGTTATAGTTAGTAGAGTGTGCAATTAGGGAAAAACAACTTCGAGAAGGAGGCAAATAGAAGGATCCAGCTGGGATGGGCAGCATTTGGTAAACTTCGTCGGGTATTTTCGTCGCCCATACCCCAGTGTTTGAAAACTAAAACCCTCAACCAGTGCATCTTGCCCGTCATGACTTGCGGAGCCGAGACGTGGACACTAACGGTCAGAATAGTCCATAAATTTAAAGCCGCTCAACGAGCTATCGAGCGGGCTATGTTGGGCGTCTCTCTGAAGGACCGCATCAGAAATGAGGCGATCCGACCGAGGACCAAAGTCACCGACATAGCTGAGAGGATTAGCAAGCTGAAGTAGCAATGGGCTGGTCACATATGCCGCAGGGCCGACAACCGTTGGGGTAAACGAGTCCTCGAGTGGAGACTGCGTCTCGGCAAACGTAGCGTAGGACGCCCTTGGGCAAGCTGGAGCGATGACATCAAAAAGGTGGCTGGTAGTGGCTGGCGGAGAGCTGCTCAGGATCGAGATTGTTGGCGTGCTATGGAAGAGGCCTATGTCCAGCAGTGGACGAGTAGAGGCTGATGATGATGATGAGTAGAGTGAATAAGGGAATCGGGGTAAGGGGCCAATATGTGTACATTACAATTCACATCTACGGGTAGGCACCTAGTTTTCATTCGAATGCAAACTCTTTTTATTCCCACATACACTAAACGATTCACGCATTATTTTCTCATTTACAACATGAACCTCGACATATCAAGTTTCATTTTCAGCTGACCTTACATTTTCAGTTTCAGCAGACCTCTTACTGTACAGGCTTATCTTCAAATGAAAAGGTTGCCGTGGTTTTCAACATGTCTTAGATAAAATCAAATTCATTCGTAAATTTAAGTACGGCACGATTGTCAGTTTTTCGAAAATTGTATGGGTTTTTGTGTGTGAACTAATTTAGTAGCTGTTTTTATTACCAACGTAATAGATCTTTCTGTTATCTGAAAATAAAAATCAATAAAAACTAAATTACTATGCGGGGGTTTTAAATGGTCAGTTCGCAACATTACCTATACGTGACAACATATATAAATAAAAAAGAAACAAGAACATAAAAAAATAACTCGATTATCTAAATAGTAACACAATTTCGTACGCAATAACACACAATTATAGACATAATAATAATCCAAATGTAATAACAAGAACATAATAGATTGAAACTGAGAGTAAGCTCATGTCTACATTACAATAAAAGAAACATTTTAACAGAACCTGAACCACCGAGGAGAATAAACACAATAAATTAAATATAATAATTGTAATAATCTAAATACTAATCTATTTAATATAACATTGAAGTCGAAAAGTCGTAGTTCTGAGATTTTCGTTAATACGCACAACACGGCATTCTATACAATTTTTTTTTTAGGTATGACATCTAGAATCTATAACAAAATACCTAAGCTTATGACAAAAAAAACGTATAAAAATTTAGAAAAAAATAAAACAGTTTTATGATTTCCTAATTCAAACGGTTATTACACTAATGTTACGTAAGTAAAAAAAAATATATAAAATATATATATATATATTTACTCAAAAATTATGAAATAAAATTTCTTAATCGCGGTTAAAGTATCAGAAATTATTGCGGAGTCGGTGATGTCGGCAACAGCTAGCATAACATATGTATAAAGTTTTGGTATTACAATGACAGCAGAACTCTTTCTCTCTTTCTCGGTGGTAGGCCATAACATCAGCTGCCGGCAGAGTACCACCCACCAGACAAAGTCTTGCCGCCAAGCGATTCGTCGTTCCGCATGATGTCTGGTGAAGCTGCATGGAGGACGGGTCTGAGCAGTTGTGTTGCGCGTGTGTTGGTACGATGCGCCAAATGTTGTTGTGTCGGGAGTTTGGGCGGAGAGTCTCCAGATCAATCTCCTCTAGCGCAGCATCGTTTCGTGTTAATTTTTAAGCACACCTGCTCAACTGCCGTCATCCTTTCTTTCCTAAGTTTTATAAGTGAATAGGCTTAATAAACTAGCGCGCTTTACCATCAACGATTGCATCACTGCTTACCATCAGGCGGGATTGCGGTCAAGCACTAGTTTATAATTATTAAAAAAAAAAAAAAAAAAAGAACAATGACTGCTAAGTCAAAGGTTCGCCTAGTTTAGGAGTCAGGGCTTACCTTATTTGTATGAGCTTGGTTAACCAAGTATAGTATAATTATATCCTAGTCTACATCAACATCAACGGTTTTTGTATCATTAAAGATGTGTCTTATTTAGTTGTTAGTTATTAGCATAACAATATCAACCACGGCAAAATTGGCCGAAATCGGTCGGGAACATCATCATCAACCACGGCGAAGGTGGATCTGGTAAAGTTCGTAGGGCCAACATGGCCAGAGGTAGCACGAGGCAGGGAGTTAGGCAGGAAAACCAGCAGTGGGACACCAAGTAGGCTACAATGAAATAACATTGACAACGGGATCACAAAAATGCCGACACGAAAATCTTTATTATTTATCTTTTCAGAAGTTAGTTACTTAGTTCCCGATATAGCCGAATAGGGTTTCATTACAAACAGTACAACATACATACACATTCTATAAGGCCTTATAAGGGTCCTATAAGGCCTCTGTAAGCCTCTGTCTGTACTTGTATTATTACCCGACTACGGCAAAGCAAAAGGAGGGTTATGATTTTGACAGGCTATGTATGTATGTATGTATGTATGTATGTATGTATGTTCATCTGTTCCCTCGTAACTTCTAAAGTACTTATTCGAATTCGATAAATGACATATCATTAGAAGCGTCTTAATTGTCCGCTGGTTATAGGCTATATGGAGTTTCACAAAATCTAATGTGGCGCCCTCTAGCGGACAAAACATACAGAGTACAAAAATTAAGTTAAGATAAATATGCCGTGTTTGGTATCACTTGAAAGCGCTTTACTTGTACATTTTGAATATATATATATATTACTAGCATTTGCTTGTGACTTTAGCTGTATTCATGGGCTGAATGCATATAATTCACATCTTTTCGTTCATAGCTTCTTTACTACTTATCAGAATAAGACCACTGCAGTACCATTAGAAGGGCCTTGATATTCTGTTGGTTATCTATACTAATATATAAAGCTGATGATTTTGTTTGTTTGTTTGTTTATGCGCGCTAATCTCAGGAACTACTGGTCCGATTTGAAAAATTCTTTTTACGTTGGATAGCCCATTAATCCAGGAAGGCTTTAGGCTATATAACATCACGCTGCGACCAATAGGAGCGGAGCATAATTAATTCTACGCGAACGAAGTCGCTGGCGGCTGCTAGTTAGCTATAAAGCTTGTCACCAAATTTAGTATTGCGCCCTCTAGCGGACAAAAAGTTCTATGATAATATAAAATTAAAATAAATATACCGTATTTGGTATCACTTGAAAGAACTTCACGAGTACTTTATGCTTGTACATAATCCCGAGTAATGCTTCGTAGAAATTTGAATGTAAACCAGGATTTGGTAAACGGAGCGATGGGAGTGGTGAAGACCTTCGAATGGCCTGCTCTTCTGCGCGATCAGTTGGAACAGGGAGAACAGCCTAGCGCTGTCATACAATTTGACGACGCATCCATAAAATCAGATATTAACGGACTTATCAGAATCGAGCCTTGCCTCACTGAATTTGACGGCTTGAGGGGGTCTGGGATAATTCAGCGTAAAATGCCCCCGCTGATTCTTTCTTGGGGTTGTACTGTACATAAATTACAAGGTTGTACTCTAGATAAAGCAGTTATCGATCTAGGAAAGTCATTGTTTGCTAAAGGACAGGCCTATGTCGCTCTCAGTAGAATCAAAACCATAGAGTGATTGTTTATAACTGCCTTGGATCATAATAAATTACTTAAAAATCCACATGACAGTCGATCTTTACCAGAATTACATAGATTAAGAAATCTTCCCAGGTCCTCTCAATATATGAAACATCCAATTTATTTATACTTATTAACGACCTCATCCACTAATTCATGACCCATTCGCTGCCATCGACGCAAATGTGCGTCGCTACTACGAAATACTGGAAGCTTCATACGGGGAAACCATTGCTATACGCGCTACGATCCACGTGCTACGAAATAGTAAAATAGGACATCTCTACATATTACTATGCGCCGATACATAAGTCAAAAGAGATGTCGTATGTTAACTACCTAGTTTTTAGTTCGTCATTTTAACTTTGTTAATATCACAGTATAAAATACATACAGTAGGTCGACGCCTTTGATCTCGTGTAAAATGCCCACATCGTCTAAACAGTAACGCATCGGCCAGGGTTGTCACAAATAAACAATATTTATGAAATTATTGCAGATCAACATCGATAGCTGTGTTATATTTAATTAATTTGCTATTTTTACTACGGAAACAACTCGAGACAGATTTAAGTTATTTAGATGGCATATTCGTAAGCAGCACCCCAATCCACCTCGGAATACAACCCATATCACTCACCCATCACTCACCCATATGACCCATATCATATTAATATACATTTAAATTGGCGTCCGCCATCTTGGATTTCAAAAAGGGCCTTTTTCGTAACAAGCACCCCAATTATACTCAAAATTGACACTCATATCAAATTATAAAAAAAATTACGTCCGCCATTTTGGATGTCAAAAAGGATGACTTTTTCGTGACAAGTAACCCAATTATACTCAAAATTGACACTCATATCAAATTATAAAACAAACAAATAAAAAACGAACACGTGTTAGTCCTTAATGATAGATACCGAGCTACGAACATCGTTTTGTTTGCAGCTCGGGTGCCGCTTACCCGCGTCTCGTCCCTCACAACCCGCACGATTGCTCTGTCTAGACGTCTTCGTCGGACGACTGTATGATTTTTAGACTGTGTTAATATTATGCGCCACAAATACACTTTAACACCAAAAAGTACAAATAATAAAAAGTAAAAAAACTAAAACCCAACTACGACAAAAAACGACACTGAAAAAGTATAAAACAAGATTTTCAGAATACTGAACGGAACAAAGTTGCTAATGTAGTTGCAAGTAAATGGACAAAGTAGACTCTACCAAAATGCCTTCGTTGTAAATTGACAATAATGTCATACAATACTATTCTGAAGTATGCAATATTCACCAAATAGAGACAAATTTTCATGTTTGGTAAGACGTAGTCACACGTTACATATACCTACCTACCGTAGCACCTTGAGAACGTATGACTACGCCTTTCCAAACACGAAAATTTATCTCTACTTGGTGAATATTGCATACTTCAGAATAGTATTGTATGACATTATTGTCAATTTACAACGAAGGCATTTTGGTAGAGTCTACTTTGTCCATTTACTTGCAACTACATTAGCAACTTTGTTCCGTTCAGTATTCTGAAAATCTTGTTTTATACTTTTTCAGCGTCGTTTTTTGTCGTAGTTGGGTTTTAGTTTTTTTACTTTTTATTATTTAAGGTTCAATGACGCTGAAAGAATGTGGAGTAAATACGATACATTATATTTGATCAGTGTTTTGTTGTTTTTTTTCTTTTGTTTGGGTTCTTTACGTTTGAATGATAAAACGAAGCCCTTAAAGGATCGCTTGTATGCCTATCTGTTTATCACCATTTATTGGCTCCGAATCTACTGAAGTGGAGAACGGGACTGAGCAGTTGTGTTCGATGTGTCCCAGGTAGGATGCACCAAATGTTGTCGAGTCGGGTGTTTGGTCGTGGAGTTTCCAGATCAATCTCCCTCATCGTTGTTAATGTTGTTGGGCTTAACATTGCAACACCTCGCTTAACTGCCGTCTTCCTTCCTATCCACTAAGTTTTTTAAGTGAATAGGCTTAATAAACTAGCGCGCTTTACCATCAACGGTTGTATCTCTGCTTACCACCATGCGGGATTGCGTTCAAGCACGAGTCAATAATTATTAAAAAAAAAAACTTTTATTTGATAAAATAAGGATCTATTTTGAGAGTTTTAGTAACAAGGCGAAATATTAATTACATTGATTGGGAGGAACGCAACAGGAGAGAGATTATGTAGCTCATTTTTTCCACAGTTATTTTTATTTAGCAAGAAAATTAAAAGTTTCTTGGAAGTAAACATGACACAGATAACAAGCTGGGGGCTTATAGCGTATTCAATGTTATAGATCACTACTGCGATCCGGACGAAGCGTTTTCCTTTCTTTATACCGCGTACATCGAGGGACTGGAACAATTTGCCAGCGACGGTGTTTCCGTCACATTACAATTTGAGTGTCTTCAAGGCTAGAGGAATAAGCTTTCCACAACTAGCGCTTTACCATCAACGATCGCATCACTGCTTACCATCGGGCGGGATTGCGGTCAAGCGCTAGTTTATAACTTATAAAAAAAGATTGCGTCACCGCATTTTGTTCTTTTTGGTAACGTAATAATGATTTCAGTTTTTGATAAACCTATACAACGTTATTTTTTACTTATGCAAAACCTGAATATAGTTTGTTCAGAATAAGCAATTCAACAAGTCAATGTACTTTCTAAGTATATCTTGGACACCAATGACTGAAGGTGAAGGAAAACATCTTGAGGAAACCTGGACTTTCAAAATCAAAATCAAAATCAAAGCATTTATTTCAAATAAACCAGTTACAGGCACTTTTGAATTGTCAGAAGGACGGTCAGTCAATAAGATGAAGCTAGTCGCCCATTCCAAAGAGTAGGTACCTATGGAGAAGAACGGGCAAGAAACTCCATGGACACTCTTTAAATTTTCAAGCTATTGTTACAAATATTTGATTACATCATTCATGTTGAAATCAACCGTGTGAGAACGATGCAGAAATAAATTGTACGCCGAGAGCGCCCATTATGAAAACACACAAAAATCAATTCAGAAATTAAAATACGCCGTGGCAGCTAAGAGATGACCAGTCCCCTCCGACGGCGTCCGTTCACGAACATGACGAATGGATCAGCATCATTCAGCTCAACCATATTGAAGGGAACCCAATGACCCAACACACGCCACCATCAGCGAGACGGGTCTGAAATCGCCAACCCGCATTGAGCAAGCGTGGTGATTACGCTCAATCCTTCTCTGTATGAGAGGACACCTGTGCCCAGCAGTGGGACGATATAAAACAGGTTGATAATGATGAATCAATTCAATCGATTCCAATAATTTTTACACCATGTTATATTTTGCGTACGCAGTTTTACGTTAGATCATACTACTCGCGCTTGCATCAGCTGACGCCAAGAGGTCAACGACTCGCGCTCGCCCGCTTAGTGGACAACCAAGTAAAATAGCAAGTTCATAACTTTGTGGTTTTTCATGATATATTTTTGAAATTTTGTACATAGATTCTTTACTTAAAATACTGACACGTGTTTCTACTGGGCTTAAACAAAAAATAATGTCGTATATAAACAATATGTAAAGAAATAAAGGTTAGGTAAACACATGACCAAATATAATATAAAATTTTACGTAATCATCATACTAACAATAGGGGAAAGTGGTCACCCTTCGTACGCGGGGCACATTTGTACAGTAACTATGGGCCCTAGCCAATGTAACATCGCTTCGTAGCGAAGCGAAATGGTCAGCCAGCCACAGGAACGATTGACCACGTACCTTATCGCGTCGCGTGGTCAATCGTTCCCGCCATTGGTTGGTTTTAGATTTGATATCGCTTCTGCTACGAAGCGATGTTACATTGGCTACAGGCCTATAGCAGAAAAAACTTTTATCAATAAAAACGCTTTTGCTTGTGTACAAAGACATACCGGCCTTCATGTAACATGTTGCCAGTGGAGTATCGTGCCGGTCGCACCACGGTGTATCGGCTGGCAAGAAGTAACGTGCTTTCGCTCGCGATAAGTAAAGTTTTTACGTAAATCTAATTCCTAAATGTAAGTAGAATTGTTATTTTTTTGACAATAGGGCGATGATTAATTAGTTTTACATTGACTATTTTTAAGCTTCTACTGTTATATTTATGAAAACTAAATTAGATTTCTATAAGTTGTATTTTAATTATTTCAGCTGCATGGGTGCATTCGGACAGCCAAACAGCAAGTACATTCAGAATAACCCTAAAGGGGTGCATTCCAAAATAAAAATAGGGACTTTTGATGATCTGTTATTAAATACCAGATCATCAAAATTAATTTTTCAAGCAATAATAATACCTATAAGTATAGTAAACCTTTTAAGATTGTCGTGCAGACAGCACAACAACTTATTATTTTTCATTCTATGAAGTACTTTACTTCTAACATAACAACATATTTTTATTAAGTAAACATTATAATTAATATTATATTGTAGATACATGGTGCGAAAATTTAAGAAAAAGGCTACACTTTTTCTGTTCATCCACCTCTTGAGTATGCGTACGCATACTCAAGAGGTGGATGAACAGTCCATGAAATTAGCAATTGATGACGTAATTCAAGGACGGTTGTCCTATAGGAAAGCCGCGTTGAAATATATTATCAAGTTATCGACGTTGGAAAGCGGAGTCAAGAAATCCAAAGATGCCTCTATGGGACCCTAAGCTCTCTAAGTTTACGAGTCTACAAGTCTTCTCTCCTTGGAAGAAGAGAACAAGCGAAATGTTTACATCATTAATTGCTGTAAATGCATTATAGGCTAACAACATTACAAATTCGCAAATTGCCTACGAATACGCAGAAGCGTGAATTTTAAAATATCCCATGAAATGGTATGTGACGATGACGACCAAATGGCCGGACTTAGAGTGGATGCGCAGGCTCATCTTGTCTTCGAAAAGAAACCGATCATCATGGTCATTCTTTTTCCCTGATGTAGAAGACATAAACACTCACCACTGGCATATCCGGCATATCCGGTACTTCCTAATGATTTTGAAATAATCTTTTTTTCCCCGAATTAAATTCAACTTTCCCGAAATTTGGTAATTTAAATAAAAATGACAACACCATTTGGTCGGTATTATTATAAGCGATGCGACCATGTGCCCCGTGCCCTACCGCCCGTTGCCCGCGGAAGGGTTGCCTACTGCACACGTATTCAGTTACCTCTTTTTGCGAAATAATATTTTTTTTTAAGGGGATTTATTTTAAGTTTAGCTCGGCTTTGTAACCATTAGCAGAATCAGTTATCGATATCTAACAATACATTAATGGATCGGACAGGGTTTTCCTTACATAATGCTCTAGCTCTTTATAAACTAGCGCGCTTTACTATCAACGATTGCATCACTGCTTAACATCAGGTGGGATTGCAGTCAAGCACTATTTCATAATTTACAAAAAAAAAAATCTGTTGGTCAGTCTGCTTTTATTATTTCTAGCACCTATGGTGTCTCTCTCAATTTGCCTGTCTAGGTATTTCATTGGGGGTTGAATCTCATTCTTCGGATATTTTGGTTACTAGTACACAACGTAAGTTACGTGGGATAAATAAATAAATATAAATAATAAATATATACAGACAAATCACATAGATTGAGCTAGCCCCAAAGTAAGCTCGCAACTTGCGTTATGGGATACTAACTCAACGATACTACACTTATAATAAATACATATATAGACAAACATCCAAGACCCAGGCCAATCAGGAAAAGATCGCTTTTCCATCATGACCTGGCCGGGTATCGAGCCCAGGGCATCCACGTCGCAGGCAGGCGTATTGACCGCTGCGCCACGGAGACACAACACAGATAAAAAGACAATCATTATCATCATCATCATCATCACCTCAGCCACATGATGTCCACTGCTAGCCATAGGCCTCCCCCAAGAATTTCCAAAAAGAACGGTTGAAAGCGGCCTGAATCTAGCCCTTCTCTGTGATTTTGGTCAGGTCATCGACCATAGTCGACGACCTATTCGGTGGGGGTCCAACGCTGTGCTTGCCGGTACGTGGTCGCCATTTTTAGAACCTTTCTGCCCTATTGGCCATCGGCTTTACGAGCTATGTGCCCCGCCCATTGCCACTTCAGAGGCCTAATCCGCTGGGCTATGTTGGCGACTTTAGTTTTTGTACGAATCTCCTCATTCCTGATTCGATCACGTAGAGAAACACTTAGCATAGCCCTCTCCAAAGCTCTCTGTGCAACCTTGAGCTTTCTTATGAGGCTCATAGAAAAAAGACAATCAATCAATCGCAATACCTTTCATTTTGATACTTCAGCTACGTCCATTGCATTATTTAAGTACGTTATTGACGAATTTTTCACAGATATGAAGTAATGAAGTAAAAATGTAATTTTGTTTTCGCCCTTATAACCACTGGATTTTAATTGAAAGTGTTTTATACAATTAGGGTTCTGGTCTGGAATGCTTAACTGACATTTAAAACCTTCATTATTCTCGAATAATATCCCTTTGGATTGTTGAAAAGGTAATCGTATAATGCTTTTGCTCGTGTAAAAGATTAGTTATTTTATTTTGTAAGCTTACATAAGCAGTCGTTTTTTTTCTTTTCTTTTTTTTATAAATTGTAAACTATTGCTCGATTGTGATCCCGCTTGATGATAAGCAGTGATGCAGTCGTGATTGGTAAAGCGTGCGTAAACACCGACAGGCTGACTACTCTTCGCCTGTGCCCTCCAGGCTTTGGAGACCGTTTTGAGCTAATTCTGGGTCGCCTATTAGCCTTTTCGCCTGCCTTCCCACACAAGGTATAAACGATAAATCAATAAAGGACTTAATACGTGCCTTGTCAGTTTAATTGTTGCTCCACTGTAGAGAATGAACTACCGTGTTCAGTTCCCTGGACAGATAGTGTTGTTAAGATTTTCCATCAGGAATTTTTCAGTAGCAGCCTGGTGTTTCACTCGTCTGGTGGCAGTAAGGTTCTGAAGTGGTGGTCACGTACCGGAAGACGCAGCGTGGGGAAGCCGCCAACAAGGTGGACCGATGACCTGTTGAAGGTCGCGGGATGTCGATGGATGAGGGCAGCACAAGTCATTCTGGAAAGCCTTGGGGGAGGCCATTTCAGTAGTGGACCTTCATAGGCTGTAGAAGGCTGAAGAAGAAGAAGCCTGGTGTCTCTGAAGCCTGGAGCACAGACGTAGGGTAGCCAGCCTTTCAGTATTCTATATGAAGTATTTTGGAGAGTAACCCGAGTATTCACCCTTACATTATTGACACCGCTACGATCCAGACGGAGCGTTTCGTCTCGTCTTTTATACCGCGTACATCGAAAGACTGGAACAATTTGCCTGCGGCGGTCTTCCCGTCCGGCTTGTTTCCTTTTTTTTCGAGGCTGTAGTGAATTGGGTTTTAATAAACTAGTGTTCTTTACATTAACGATTATATCAATGTTTACCATAAGGCGGGATCGCGGTAAAACACTAGTTTATAACGTTGATAAAATAGTCTGCATTAATGATAAATAGATGTCAATAGATTCGCTTAGGTAAACATAACTTCTGAAATGTGGTTTTACTAATACTTCTACTTAATCAGAAAATAGACATGATATTACGTGTAGAGATTTGGAACCAAACAACACAAGCATTCCAATGCATTTTTTGTGAATAAATTGAAATCTGTTGCAACCTAAACTATAATAAAACGCACACGAGCACTCGCCCTTACAAAGGCGAACGCTGGCCAAGTATGTTGCAGACTCGTAGAATAAAGATGGCGATCATTTGCATGCTCGCTCCGTTTATCCCGAAAGGGTCGGGATACGGAAGTATATGAAAATAGCCGAGAGTAAGTATGTCTTTTAGTGATTGGTCTCTTTACTTAGATATACTGTGGATCGGAACTCATCTTGACATATGGTAGATGGTAGGGTAGAATTTAGCTTGACTGTTAACTTACGCTAAGTTTTGACTGTTCATATTATAGAAGTAAAGTTAGTTTGACTCAAGTTAAGAAAGGTACCCAATATTCACAGAAACACAAAAAAAAAAGAAATTGAAATACAGTAGACCCGCGGTAATCCAACCCTTGCCTAATCCGGCACCCTCTGTAATCCAACATGGCCCATTTATTAATTAGTGTAGAATATTTTTTTGATAATCCTCATGATTGAACAAGTTACAAATAGTACGCACCACCCTATTAAGCTCGACGCATAGGGTTGATCTGATTCTGATGGCTCAGAATAGAAGGGAATAGAATACTCTTTATTATGTACAACATATACATAAATTGCTGGTGAAGATAAATATAAAGACTTTACAAAGGGTGACACAATGGCAGTCTTATCGCTAAGAGCGACCTTTACAGACAAACCTTCGAATAGAATATAAAAGATTATTCTTATTATATACAGAAACCATATAGGTTAAGCAGAAACATAGGATGTAAGGATTTTACAAACGGTGACATAATGGGTGGTCTTATCGCTAAGATGGATCTTTTACAGACAACCTTTGATGGAATATTAAGGGAAGGACACAAATTATTTTTTCATCCCACCATCTCGGAAAGAGTATTTTTAATCTTCAATATCTGACTGGAAAAGCCGTTTTTATTCTCTAGAGGATAAAGTAAATTGAATTTAGAACATCGTGTGCACTAAGTTTGTAAATAAAAAAAACATTAAGAAAATAGCTTTTAAAACAGTTAATTTTTGAAATAAATGTATACATTTCAGAGCAGCCAAAATTTATATGTTAATCTTGATTATATGTAGCAGGAAACCATTGTTTTCAAAACACGTTTTGAATTAATTTTCTCGATAGAAAAAATCCTAAAGTAACCCCTAAAATTGAATTTATAACAGTTGTAACTGTATTATTAATCATCAAATCTTGATAAAATTGAGAAGAGCGATGTAAAATATAATAGTAAATGAAACCATTGTTTTTTTTTATCGATTTAACTAAGATATTCTAAAATAAATAATGTATTTAATGATAAATAACGTGAACGAAACGTCGCTCCATCGCGGCGTCCATTGCCTTCTCTTTCACTTCTATGCTTAGCGACAGTTACCGCTGAGGCGTGGTGCTTGTCGGACCTATGTCACTTTTTGCTTTACCCCGCACAGAAAATAATTATATTTACGTGTCTGTTTGTTGATGAATAATCATATTTCGTTTTTGCCTGGGTTCAAACCCCAGGTTTACATTATATGCTTTTTGTAGATTTTAATTGAAATAAATGCTTTTTAATTTACTGTTGTATTTTTGCCGATATTTTATTTGATTTTTTTTCTGTAATTATTCTTTTTACTTTTTCGCGGCACATTTTTCTTCACCTGTATGTGTTCGGGTTCAAACCCCAGCCTTACGTTGTATGCTTTTTGTTGGATTTCTTATTTGCAATTGTTTTTTTTTAAATTATTATTAATTTATCCGATTTTCTGTATTTTTGTAGTAATTGTTCCATCTTTTTAAATATATTCTTTTTGTAACAATTATAATGCAAACTAATATTTAAAATCAATTCGTTATAATTTTCTTTCTACAAATTTCTAGAAATTAATAATAAATAATAATAATAAGCCTTTATTTAACCATGAATTTCTTAGTTCATAATATAATTTAAAAAAGAAAAACAATAAAAATAACAGTTAATTTGATAATAGTTCAAAACAGTAAATTTAGATTTCATTTTGTTGCATTATTCATGGCCCCTTTCAGTAGAGGCCTCCTCCAAGTGCCTCCATCTATTTCACTCGTACAAACCCGATTTCGATAAGAGTTGCAGTTTTGAAGAAGAAATCTTTTATTTTTTTAAATATCCGAAAATGCATTTTTTTTAACAGTTACTCTAAACAGCTGTTTATAAATAGCAATTTCTAGAAATGATATATTTCTAACAGTTTCGTGAAAAAAGGACATAACACAAAAAATTTAAGCAGAACGGACAAAGCGCATTATAAAAATAAAAAAGAAAACAAAAAAAATAATAAAAAATGAAAATATGTATAAAATACACATTTTCGAAAATCGCAAGGTAAAGTGGGATTCGATCCTGGTGCTCGTCTAATGCGAACCGGGACTGTGACGAACAGAGCCAACCGTACCTCGGGGTCGGGTTGTGAAATTACCCTTCTAAATGTAGATGGAATAGAAAAGAAAAACAATAAAAATAACAGTTGATTTGATAATAGTTCAAAACAGTAAAATTAGATTTCATTTTGTTGCATTATTCATGGCCCCTTTCAGTATAGGCCTCCTCCAAGTGCCTCCATCTATTTCAATCTTTTTGTGTTGTGTTATTCTAAGCACTCGTACAAACCCGATTTCGATAAGAGTTGCAGTTTTGAAGAAGAAATCTTTTATTTTTTTAAATATCCGAAAATGCATTTTTTTTTAACAGTTACTCTAAACAGCTGTTTATAAATAGTAATTTCTAGAAATTATATATTTCTAACAGTTTCATGAAAAAAGGACATAACACAAAAAATTTAAGCAGAACGGACAAAGCGCATTATAAAAATAAAAAAGAAAACAAAAAAAATAATAAAAAAATGAAAATATGTATAAAGTACACATTTTCGAAAATCGCAAGGTAAAGTCGGATTCGATCCTGGTGCTCGTCTAATGCGAACCGGGACTGTGACGAACAGAGCCAACCGTACCTCGGGGTTGGGTTGTGAAATTACTCTTCTAAATGTAGATGGAATAGAAAAGAAAAACAATAAAAATAACCGTTGATTTGATAATAGTTCAAAACAGTAAATTTAGATTTCATTTTGTTGCATTATTCATGGCCCCTTTCAGTATAGGCCTCCTGCAAGTGCCTCCATCTATTTCAATCTTTTTGTGTTGTGTTATTCTAAGCACTCGTACAAACCCGACTTCGATAAGAGTTGCAGTTTTGAAGAAAAAATCTTTTATTTTTTAAATATCCGAAAATGCATTTTTTTTAACAGTTACTCTAAACAGCTGTTTATAAATAGTAATTTCTAGAAATGATATATTTCTAACAGTTTCATGAAAAAAGAACATAACACAAAAAATTTAAGCAGAACGGACAAAGCGCATTATAAAAATAAAAAGAAAACAAAAGTAATAATAAAAAATGAAAATATGTATAAAATATACATTTTCGAAAATCGCAAGGTAAAGTGAACGGATGTGGGATTCGAACCTGCTGCTCGTCTAATGCGAACCGGGACTGTGACGAACAGAGCCAACCGTACCTCGCGGTTGAGTTGTGAAATTACGGTTCTAAATGTAGATGGAATAGAGAATGGTTGGTATAGATTTAATAGAACGTGTATTTCTCGATGCACGACGCCTCACCTCACGCATCGATGTACTCGCGCGGAGCGCCCCGCGCCCCGCAGTGGGCGGGGCTAGTCGTGTCCCACTTCGTCTGCTTCACCCCCTCAAATACCTAAAAGTTTGCTATTCACAGCGTCTTAAACTTATTTACTGTTACCTCTATGGTGCCGAATATATCATACAACTTTTTTTTAATTTGTTAAAACAGCACAGCACAGGGAGTCGTCTGTGAGGCTTCGGTGACGGACCATAACTTGGTCCTGCTCGGAATCAACTTCTCTCTCACCACCTCAGAAGTTAAATACAAAAACAGGTCCAAACTTTTAACCGATCACACTAAGGTGACTGATGAAGTAAGTCACCTCGACTGGTCTGATCTGGTCTCGGAAACGAACATTGATAAGGCGGTACTCTTGTTCAATAAGACCTTGTCAGATATAGTTGAAAAACACACAACCAAAACAACAATCAGCCGGACTAAATTTAACTTAAAGCCCTGGATTACGCCAGGTCTCCTTAGATGCATACGTCACCGAGACGCTCTTCACGCAAAAACCAAAAAGCAACCTAAAAATGATGCTCTAAAAATTATCTATTCAAGATACAGAAACTACTGCAATAACATTCTACGTCAGCGCAAGACTGATCACGACAGGAAACAATTGGACAAAAATAAAAACGATCCTAAAAAACTCTGGCGCACTATCAAAGAAATTTGCCAAGTACCCAAACGAACCAGCGACAACCAGGAATTGCTGAAATATAAAGAAAACAACAACATCTCTATCAAAAAGTGCAACGAGTTCTTCGTCTCGGTTGGTCAGAATCTAGCAAACAACATCTTAAACAAGCGACCGTCAATGCGGGACGTACAGCAGCTTGGAGTTAAAGGTAAGAAACTACCCAAGGACTCTCTGTTTCTATTTCCAACTGACAACGAGGAAATCAGTAACATAATAGATGAATTCAAAGATGATAGCGCTCCGGGTCTTGATGGATTTTGACCACTGCTCCTCAAATATATTAGGAGATATATACTGGAACCCTTAAAGCACATATGTAATTTGAGCATGGAAACTGGAGTCGTACCAGACACCTGGAAAACTGCTGTAGTCTCGCCTATTCACAAAAGTGGTTTCAGGAATATCCCTGATAACTATAGGCCTATTTCTCTTCTTTGTGTTACGGCAAAAATTCTTGAAAAACTGGTAAACAAGCGCCTCGTCAGCTTTCTAGAAAAAAACTCTTTGCTCTCGGATCGGCAGTTTGGCTTTCGGCAAGGCAAATCTACAGAACAGGCTGTGAGTTTATTGACTAGTATCATCTCTTCAAACATCGACAAGGGACACCGTGCAGCCGGTGTTTTCCTAGACCTCGCAAAAGCCTTTGATACAGTCTCAATTCCCACACTGCTAAACAAACTGGAATCTTTTGGTGTCAGAGGCTTGTCCTTACATTGGTTCAGAAGTTACTTGTCTGGCCGACATCAGCTTGTTAAAATTGGGGAGTTCACTAGCGAAAGTCTTCCGGTTATCTTTGGGGTGCCACAGGGAAGCATTCTGGGACCCACCCACTTCATCATGTACATGGACGACATCCTGAGGCTAAACATCAAAAACTCGGAAGTAATCTGCTACGCTGATGACACAGCTGTAATCTTCTATGGAACTTCTTGGAAGGAGGCTCTGGTTGCAGCCGAGGGGGGGATGAGGATCATCACGTCATGGCTGGAACATAATCTTCTGACAGTAAATTTCAAAAAAACTAATTTCGTAGCTTTTCATGTCACTCGATCTACCAGACCGGCCTTTGATTCCTTAACAATACACAACAACCAATGCAGTGTTTTAACAGTGACATCCCAGTCTGCTTCCGGCTGCAACTGTAACGCAATTGACAGGGTTGAAACGACAAAATATCTGGGCGTCATCATTGATCAGAACCTCTCTTTCAAGGCTCAAATCCAAACACTCGCGAAAAGGACTCGCAAATTTATTTATGTGGCGAAACTTTTACGAGCCAGTGCTCCCAAAAGTATAGGTATTCAGGTTTACATCTCTCTGTGCCAATCTGTCCTGCAATACTGTATAAGTATCTGGGGCAGCGCGGCCAAGACATGCATGTTGGAGCTGGAACGGGCTCAGCGTGCCGTCCTCAAGGTGCTTCTGGGCAAGCCGCGGCGTTTCTCCACAGATGCGCTATACAAGGAATCAGGGGTATTGCGTGTACGACAACTGTTCATCCTTCGGTCACTACTAAACATAATAAAACTCTACAGAAATCGTTCTAGCTGCAGCAAAAAAGGCAGGAAAATACCCGAACGAATTCCACTTCCTAAAACAAAAACCCTATTCGCAACCCGATTCTCCTCGTCTCTACCCATTCGAGTGTTCAATGCCATAAGCAAAATTTTTACTGTGCCAAAAGTCTACGCTGAAGCCAAATCTATCCTAAAAAAATGGCTGCTGGGCCGGACTTATGACGAAACAGAAAGTTTACTCTGCTCTTAATACCCACCACACTTTCTGATGACACACAAACACACACCCCCACCCACACACACACACACACACACACACACACACACACGCACACCTTAACTGTTTTTGGATGTTAATTTGTGTTGTTCCTCTCTTTTTCAACTCTCTTGTAAATTTTGCCTTTCAAATTATCAAGTAAAACTGTCAAATAAGAAACCTAAACTTTTAATATTTGATAATAATAATAAAGCATTCATCCACTGAGTGTTCAATGAATGTATACAATGTGAATCTTTGCTGCGCTAGCAGAACTTACCTAGTAACTATGTGTAGTGTTGGGGTCACCAAGATACAGGCTGCGCCTAGTTTGGGACCCACTGTTAACTCAAACTAAATAAAAAGCTGTTCTGCTCTTTTAATTGCATGCTATTTCTTGTAATTGTAACAAAGTGTAAGCCTAATAAATATGCATTTTTTTTTTTTTGTTAAAAACTCAGACTCGGAACCTTCTTGGTGTTCTTTTTTTCAATTTTCTTTGTACGCGGTTCTTTACGCGGCATTTTTTCACGTCATTGTTAAACCTTATATTAAAAAAAAGAAACTTGAAAACAAGTGAAAAACTTAAATGAGTGATTCTAGCGACGAGGAAGTTTGTTTGACGCCAACAGAATTGACTGAAACTGTTAATAATGCGCAAATGAGCTTTCTACCTCAACAATCACGCGAGAAGCATTTAAAACAGTACGATATGTTCAACACGTGGCGACTAGCAAAAGGAGCCAAAACTTTCTCAGAAAACGTTTTGCTGGCATATTTTATAGAATTATCCGAGAACAAGAAAGCAAGCACTCTATGGAGTACGTATTCGGTGCTAAAAGCAACAATAAAGATGAAAAAAGACATACATATCGATACCTATCCTAAATTAGTAGCATTTTTAAAAAGAGCCTCATCTGGTCATCATCCAAAAAAATAGAAGGTTTTCACAGTATCTGATATTGAAAAGTTTCTTAACGAAGCACCTGATTCCGTATATTTGGCGGCAAAAGTAAGTCAGTTGCACATTCAGTATCTACTTAAGTACATATATTAATCTCAATTAAATAGTATACTTAGTAAATGTTGATAGGCATAATTATGCGTTCATATAAATTTTATTCATTTATCTACTACAATACTTTTTACATTGCAGGTTGTTCTTATTATTGGAATAAACGGAGCATGTCGAACTAATGAACTAACACAACTTAATGTCAAAAACATTGAGAAACATTCAGATGACTTACTATTAATTAATTTACCTAATACAAAGACAAAAAGAGACTGCAACTTTGTCATTCGCAAGGAATACGTAACGATTGTTGAGAAATATCAAGCCTTACGGCCGCCTAACACTCCAATCAATCGTTTTTTTCTACAGTATCGCAATGGAAAGTGTGTTAGACAGCCTATGGGTACTAATAAAATTGGCAGTATCCCACGAGAAATAGCAACATTTCTTGAACTTCCAGAACCCCTGTTGTACACGGGTCATTGTTTCCGACGAACTTCAGCCACACTTTTGGTTGATTCCGGAGCTGATCTCCTGTCCCTTAAGCGCCACGGAGGCTGGAAGACCAATGCAGTTGTAGAGGGATACATAGAGGATTCCATCCAAAATAAGTCTAAAATATGTGAAGGCATCGTAGAAGCCATTACACTGAAAGAGCCTCAATCGGAAACTTGGACTGGCCCTTCTACATCAAAAATAAGCCGTTATGAAACACCTAACCATCTCCCTCTCTCTCCAACATTCACGCTAAGGGAATCCGATGAATCGGTACAACTATTAAGTATGACAGACAGTTTACCGAAAAACAGTACACAAGTGACTAACACCAATATTACAGTAACAAACAAAAATATTACACTCAATTTAAATAACTGTTGCAACGTTACTTTAAAATTTTCTTAATTATACTTTAGTATTATTTTATTATAATTTAAAGATTATTCTGTAATACTTACCTGTCATAATGTAGTAATTAATACCTAAACTGAAATAAAAGTGTACCTATCTTGTGATTGTAAACATTTTTTATTGCATTTAGTCATTTCCTCGCTGAGGTGGAATGAAAAGTTACGTGTTGCACTCGAGTGCAAAGATTTTTCACCTCGTGTCCTTTTGATTCCCTCGCTAACGCTCAGGATTCTAATTTTAGAATCCTTCGCTTGCTCGGTCATCAAAATTGAACACGCGGTTAAAAAGCAACTTTGCACTCTTGTATAACAAATAACTATTATTCGTCTTGCAATATTGTTGTGATGTGGAAAAACGCTTTTCTTTTGTCTGTAAAATAATACCACATTTTCGCTGATATACTATACTGAATTCTTATTTCATTATATCAGTTATATTATTAGGTTGTGGTTTTGCTTTAAGGGCACATCATTATCAACCTTTTTATCGTCCCACTGCTGGGCACAGGTCTCCTCTCATACAGAGAAGGATTGAGCGTAATCACCACGCTTCCTCAATGCGGGTTGGCGATTTCGGACTTATAAATTCCAGGTTTCCTCAAGATGTTTTCCTTCACCTTCAGTCATTGGTGTCCAAGATATACTTAGAAAGCACATATAACTTTAGAAAAGTTACATTGGTACTTGCCTGACCTGGAATCGAACCTGCGCACTCATACTTGAGAGGCTGGTGTTGTAACCACTAGGCTACCATGGCATTGCACAGGCTCAAGAACAGTCTAAATAAATACATAAGGACGGTAAGTTTAATTTAAGTACGTTCACTTAGGAAGAGACTGGTTTAACATTACGTCATGAAGCGAAAGTTGGCAGCCATACAAAAATACTAGCTAACATGATTTATACGAAACTTCTAGTAAACAAAGCACCCTTAAGACTCTTAAAATAACTTTAAAGGAGTGGCGAAAATATTCAAACCTTATTGGAAGATCCTATGTTAGAGTGGTTTAGGGTTGAAACGCTTAGGTCATGGGGGCGAGCAGTCGGACCCAATAGCCAAGCGATTTGTCGACTCTTCACGTAAGCAGAGGGCTGGCTTGACTCTTGATCAAAGAATAATAATTAATATCGCCATACAACCTGGAATTTTTCCTGTTGAAAGCGATTTGGAAAATTTTTTGATGCCCTGTGATTCTTTTTCTTTTTTTCATGTCCATTGATCATCAAGACCGCCCATTTTGTCACTCTTTGTAAAATCTTCATACTCGTGTTCATAAATAGTATTCTATTCCTAAATATATATTGCAGATTATTTAAAACTAGCTTTCCGCCCGCGGCTTCGCCCGCGTGGATTTCGGTTATATCGTGCTTTTTAGATTTCCCTCGGGAATATCAAATTTTCCGGGATAAATAGTACCCTATTATTTAATCCGGACTTCTAACTTTACGTCTGCAAAATTTCAAAGCAATCGGTTCAAGAGTTACGGCGTGAAAGTGGAACAAACAAACGAACTCACTGTCCTATTTATAATATTAGTAAGTATAAATAATGTCCTAATGTTTGACTTAATTCTGAAACTTATATACTTGACAGTTTTGGATTTGATAAGAAAAGTATATAGTTATGTCCTAGACAGAGGGACTCTCATATATATTATTTCGCAAGGGCTTTTTTCGTCGGTACATCATAACTTCCTTAAAACTTCAACAATATACATAATTGAGGCATCTTTTTAAAGCTTTTCTGAACCGCTACACTGGAAAAATATTCAAATTGCTGACAATTTAGTGGTTTTTTGAATATTTACGATTGAAAATCAAGGATTTTTGAAAGCCCTCGACCTATCGATCCTCTATCGTGAACATCGAGCGTGAGAATCTGCGAATATTTCGCACGGGTCAGCTAGTTCTACTAATTTTAACAACGTTCACAGTATGATCTCAGTATCAATCTCTCAAAAAATACTTATGATTTTGACTTTTGTTAGTTAGGCCAGAACATAGGATGCCGGCAGAAGTTATCAGCCACATGACAGTCTTGTCGCCAAGCGATTCGTCGTGTTCCGTCAGGATGTCTGGTGGCCCATGCAGGAGACGACGCCCGGACAGACCGGGCCAGCACGAGGGTTTGGGGCCGTGGAAGAATTAAGACTCCCGCGACCCCACGCGCGCTCGTGATAGAAGAGACACCGGGGTAGTTTTAGTCAGTAAAAGTCTGACAGACCCCGTCGCCCACCCCAGGGCGGTGGGCATCCATAGAGGATTTCCACCCCGGAAAAAAAAGGATCTGGTGGCCAGGTACGGTGCGGCAAATGTTGTTGTATCGGGAGTTTGGTCGTGTTGTTGGATTTAGCATTTCATCACCTCGCTCATCTACCGTCTTTTTTCCTATACACTCAGCTTTTTTTTAGTGAATAGGCTCTTAATAAACTAGCGCGCTTTACTATCAACGATTGCATCACTGCTTACTACCGGGCGGAACTGCGTTCAAGCACTAGTTTGTTATTAAAAAAAAAAAGTTTCTGAAAGTCTTAGTTTACGGAAATTGGTCTTCTGAACTTTGCATGACTAATAGACATAAAGAGACTTTAATTTCACTTCGGGGCCTTATTCTGTCAACAGACTGTATTAAAACTATACATTATAACAGTTAATTCCCTTGAGAGGCTATCGATTTCACGGTGGCCCATATTTGTAAACACGTTAAGTGACTAATTAATTAAAAAGACTGCATATCAGAGTAACTTATGCTGTACGTAACTATATAAATTGTACTGAAATGAATAATGTGTGGTAATAAAAATTATATATAGATAGGTTTTTCACTTTTGGAACAATTTATTTTTTAAAAATTATAACCTAGTGCTTGGCCGCAATCCTGCCTGATGGTAAGCAGTGAAGCAATAGTTGATGGTAAAGCGAGCTAGTTTTTTAATAGCCTATTTACTCTAGCCTTGAAGACACTTAAATTGTAGTCAGACGGAAACACCGCCGCTGGCAAAGTGTTCCAGTACCTCGATGTAAGCGGTATATAAGACGCAGCGAAAGGCTTCGTCCAGATCGTAGTGGTGTAATAAGGTAAGGGTGGATACTCGCCATACGACGAGTCGTCTGATGATGGAACGGAGATAGTTCCCCTATCTCATATAACTTATGCAATTACCTCGCACACTCTCCAAAATGCATTCTATAGAACACCGACAGGCTGGCTACTCTTAGCCTGTGCTCCAGGCTTTGGTGACCGTTTTAGCTAAATCTGGGTCGCCAATTAGCCTTTTCGCTTACCTCTCCACCGAATCCTAAGTTGCCAGGTGGCATTTTGCAACACCAGCCTAAAATTAGCTACAATACTCCACACACGAACGGACCTGTGCTTTGTTCATTAGAAGCTGTCTTGATGTGTTGTACCGCCGGATCTTTACGATAACTCCAAGTTTCCTGGCAGCCACCTTGGCTTTGGACTCAATTAATCGTCCGAAGTTTAGATTCGAGGAAATCTCAACTCCTAAAAGCTGAAGGCGGTCGGAGCACCCCAAGGATACATTCCGAAAAGTAGGAGCCAAGACGAACGGGCTTATTTGGCGGTGAATAAACACGCTTGTGTTTTGGCGTCATTGAATGCTACAATATTGGCTTTACCCCATTCGGAGACTGCCTGCATTATAATATTAGTACGCTCTACCATAGCCTCTTTCGATTCGGATTGATTCCTTACTAGCCCGAGCACCCGGCAGGTATCTCTCCACTACTGTGCTGTCATCTGCATACCCATAGATATCAGGCATCAGCAGATCCTTAATATGCAGCAGGGACAGAGTTGCAGAGAGAACAGACCTCTGAGGAACACCGGCATTAGTCGACATGGGCTCCGATGAGCATGCATTGACAACTATTCGAAGGGACCGTTCTAATTAAATAAATCTAAGTCAAAAGTAATTTATAAATAAACTTCATAAGTCTGAGTTCATGTATAAACAACTTATAATGGAAAACAGGCCTCCTCTCGGTGAGAGGGAGTGGTCCACCCCGCGAACCCAGTACGGGTTGGTTGTTGTTTGCATAAAAAGTTTACCCATTTCAAATCTAATGAAAATAAAATAAATAACTGAGCAAACGAAGTACAAAACTTACATAACTTTATACAATATAAGTTGCTGAGTACAGTAGACTCCTCATAAAATAAAACTAAACTTTAGTGCTCATCATTTATTTACTGCATTTCGTTATATCAAACAATTTACTATCGAAGACTGCAAAATGAATCTATAGGAAACATTTCCAGTCAATTGTCCAATGAAAGTTTTAGAAAAGACTTAACCAAATAAGCAGGTCAGTGCTCCGTAGCATTGCATAACGCGGGGAGTAAACATTGTTGTGACTGGACGTTGGCAGAACGCCAAATGCAGGGTTTTAGAAGGATTTAGAAAATACACTGACGTCGCCGCATGAACAAAGATGTATAAGAATATATTATTACTTTGTTTTTGTGTTAGATTTTTTTTCAGTCTGAGCCATTTTGAAGAACAAGTAAATTAGTAAGTGTTCGATAAATTATAACTGTACTTTTTAAAGTGAATACTTCTTTAGTGGTGTTGTGCATTTTTTTCAGTGGGAATAAAATATTCGCGACAGGTCACGTGGCCTGATTGAAAATTCGTAAGACAAAGGGAGAATAGACTCAAGTAGCTCGCTGTTTTTTATCTTTTTGTGAACTTTTTCTGCATCTTACAGTTCAGTTGCTGTGGGTGCATTGAGACATTAAGGCATCTAGACAAGGGTCAGGGTTGCGGGTTGGTTGAAAGAGAAACCATGACCCTGGCGCACAGGCAAGTGAAGGAACACGGGTGGGTTTTAGTCAGTAAAAGTCTGATACGCCCATCCGCTCCGCCCAGAGTGGAAGAGGTCATTTGATGATTTCCTATCCACACCAAAAAAAGTGATTTCGTACTTGGGACACCCCCGTGAGTTAAAGATGTGAAAAAGAGACGAAAGGTTTGAATTTTTATAAATACAATGACAAACAAAAAACAATTAGTGAGCCGAGTATTTACTAGATAAGCATTTTTTTTTTAATAACTTAGCTTAGAGCAAACAATTTCTTCCACAGGCTTGTGTTCCAAGCCTGTCGCAGAAATTGTTTGTTCCTGTCGAAGAAATTGGGTTTAGATTGCCATTTCAACCTCTTCTGTACTTCTTGTATCTAGCGGATTCCTGCGGCCTTCAGGCTAATCCGCTTTATGGAAGGTCTTCAAATGCCTCCTCCAATGCGGTCGCTACTTCAAGACCTTTTGGCCCCACCGGTCATGTAACGTTCCGTGACCAATGCGCCTTACCCTCTGTCACTTAAGTTTGGCAATTGAAATGACAATAATTGTCATTTTTTTTTAAGAATTTATTCTTCCTGCGATTTTCTTAATTTCTGATCCTGTTGTAACTTTCAGTCAAGTGCGTGTATTATTTTAGAATATTCACATGGTTTCAGCCTATTAGAAACAATCTTTTTTTTCCCTTTTGGCCTGACAGCCCGATATTAGTGCTAGGAGCTAATTAGGTCGTTTGCTCTTGTATGATATTTATATATGATATAAGTATATATTTATTTAAATTAATTTGATACACATTATATACATATCTATTGTCTGATTTATTTAAATATTACACTGTACATACTACTATTACTACACATTATTTATCTCTCCTTCTCCTTGGTATTGCATCCAAAGGTTGTCTGTAAAGTTGTTAAAATCGCTCTAAAAACCCCATCCAATACGATTCATATCCGTTAGATTTATAGATTTATGTTCTGTAATTTATGTGGTGAATCTAATTAAAGGAAGGTATTCTATTCTGTTCTATTTGGATTCCTCATACTTACTTTTTTGATGAATATTCTAAAAATAAATCCTGAGAACTAGACACGTTATAGTGCAATATTTCATACTTTCTTAAGATTTTCATGAAGTGCTAGGCGACAAGAAGTCTACTTTAAACTTTATGAAATATATTATGCCGTCTGCTACGAAAGGTGACAAATTGCGTCTCATAAAACTCAGGATGATTTTAATACAGTTTGCAATTTTAAAAAGCAGGGAATCACCTAATGGTTTGACAAGTTTCCTTTTGTTTTCTGGAAATATGATGAACAAAACTTTGCTGTTAAAGGCTGGTTTTTCAATATCCTCATTAGGTACTCTGTTCAAAGAATTTTTTTTACAGTTATTTCATACTGCCAAATATATTTTTTTTTGTAAATATATCAGGCGGTAGAATCAGCTCTAAATATTGCATTATGTTTCGGCAGCTTCTTTCTTTGCGATTTGGTTAACAAATTGTAGATGTGTACCACGCATCAGCCTATCACACGGATTTTTTAAATACATTTTTTTTTTTTTTTTAAACACTGGCAACTTACTTTTACCCCCACTACCCCCACTCTGCTGCTGCTGCCGGTTCGAACGGTCGGCGCGATCTGCTCCTCATTATGTGTTTCCGTGCCGAAGCCTACGCACTTCATTGGGAAAGAACCCTGCCGCACCATTATTTGAATTTGAACATGGGGAAGAAACGGAAGTACGAGGACTCTGAAGAAATCATTAGGTGAAAAATTAAGAGGTTAAATGAAAAACTTAAGAAACGAATTATTTATTCTGATGAAGATACAGATCGTAAGTGATTGATATTCATTCAATTATTGCGTTATTTCCTAATTTTGGCTCTTAACATTCCAAGATGCGAACAACTGCCGTTTATACTTATTTAGTATGAATAACTGGGTTGTATCCATCCACTTTTATTATAAACTGATGCGTAACTGCCAATACTCTGGGCTTTTACCCTCAAAGATGCGAACAACTACCGTTTATACTTATTTAGTATGAATAACTGGGTTGTATCCATCCACTTTTATTATAAACTGATGCGTAACTGCCAATACTCTGGGCTTTTACCCTCAAAGATGCGAACAACTGCCGTTTATACTTATTTAGTATGAATAACTGGGTTGTATCCATCCACTTTTATTATAAACTGATGCGTAACTGCCAATACTCTGGGCTTTTACCCTCAAAGATGCGAACAACTGCCGTTTATACTTATTTAGTATGAATAACTGGGTTGTATCCATCCACTTTTATTATAAACTGATGCGTAACTGCCAATACTCTGGGCTTTTACCGTCAAAGATGCGAACAACTACCGTTTATACTTATTTAGTATGAATAACTGGGTTGTATCCATCCACTTTTATTATAAACTGATGCGTAACTGCCATTACTCTGGGCTTTTACCCTCAAAGTTTTTACAAGAATTTTTCGTTCTTGCTGGCTGCTCATACCAACTCGAAACCGAAGCTGCAGTGGCTGGCGTGGAGACTGTTCCTGACCCGCCGCCAATGCAAGATACTGACGCTGATGGCTTGACGGGCGCAGTCGAAGACGCCGTCCTGGACACTGACATCCTAGCGTTGCTAGGTGAAGCGCCAGAACCGGAGACTAAACTTCAAACCCCTGCATCAAAAGCAGCGGGCAAGCAGTATGCACGGAAGAGTCAGCCCGGCCACCGCCAGCACCAGCAGCAGAGCAGCCGGGCCCCGCCACCACCGCCGCGCAGAGCAGCCCGCGAGCGCTTACCGCCGCCGCACGCCTCACCGCCAGCACCAGCAGCAGAGCAGCCGGGCCCCGCCACCACCGCCGCGCAGAGCAGCCCGCGAGCGCTCACCGCCGCCGCACGCCTCACCGCCGCGTCGTGGCAGAAACGTCCAAGCTCGCCGCTAACGCAAAAAGAGGTACTGTACGCAGGACGTTTACGTTTTTTTCTCACAAAGGTGGGCGAACATTACAAATGATCCTATTGTCTTATTATGGGCCGAAGGCTACAATATTCCTTTCAATAACCCACCAGTCCAGAGTAACAGTATTGTTTCATATACAAAATCACCCCAAGAGGCCGCAGATTTTCAAAAATCTTTAATTAAATTACTTAAAATTGGGGCAATTCGTAAATGTACTTACGAAAACTCAATTTGTATCTGGTGTATTCTTAGTACCGAAACTTAACGGAGAAAAAAGATTTATACTACATCTGCAAGGAGGTCAAGGAATAACTAACAAAGGAATATTTTTTCCCAAAAATTGCTAATTGTTGGTACCGCCTCTATTAAATCCGGAGGCTAAAACCGCATTGACGGAACTCTTAAAAACGGGATTTCTCGCTTATGTATAGGCAGAAATAAATAGGTACTGCACTCGCAGCGTTAGCTCCGGTTATTGAAGTCTAATTTCGAAAACTTCAACCAAAATGGGAAAGAAATTTGTTATTTCATCCATAAGTACCGGTCTTCGAGATACCCTCGTAAATTCATGCACAGATAAATATTTTTTTGGCGACGTTATGTCCGAAAAAGTAAAACATGCCAATAATGTGCAAAAATCGGCAGAGGCCCGTAAGGTTACGCAAAAGACACAAAAATCAACTTAAACTAATAGTTACAAAAAATAAAAACCTAAACAGGAAAGTCATTTTAAGATAGAAGATTATCGCACTGCCTCAAAATTAATAACACCAAACTGTTTCATGGCATCTATCGATTTAAAAGACGCTTATTTTTTAATCAATGTTACTAAATCACATCGAAAATACTTGCGTTTCAAATCACGCACTTATCAAAACTCTCACCGGTGATTGTACGAATTCACTTGCCTCCCATTTGGTTTATGTACTTGTTACTAGTTATGTACAGGTTATGTACAGCACCATACGTTTTTACTAAATTACTTAAACCCGTAATAGAATACTTACGAAATAAAGATTACATATTCGCTATATATTTAAACGATACCTATCCTTTGTTTCGGCCAATCATATAAAGAATGTAACGATAACGTTAATTACACAATGAAAGTTTTGACAGATCTAGGTTTTATAATCAACACAGAAAAAAGTTCACTTACCCCAAAACAACAATGCAAATTTTTAGGTTTTATTTACGATTCAAAACTTATGACACTATACCTTCCTGATTAAAAGAACAGAAAAGGACACACAAACGAAAATGCAAACTTCGCAATTTTGCTAGAATAAATTGGTCTGCCGGTTTGTATTGCCCTGCGGTTCAATATTCTGGGTTATACACTAAATTGTTTGAACGTCACAAGTACCTGTGTTTACAAAATAATGACAGTTATTCAACAAGAACAAATTATTCACCTACCCAGTAATTTTAAAAATTGCAAGATGATTTTTGTTTGTGGTTAAATCACATTGATAGTGCTTGTTCGCCTTTTAGATTTAATCAATTTAGTTTCGAAATATTTTCCGATTCGAGTTTAACTGGTTGGGGCGCTTTTTGTAATAATAAGGAAGCGTCCGGTTATTGGAAAAATGACGAATCTTGTTCACACATAAATGAATTAGAATTAAAAGCTGTTTTCCTCGCACTTAAGGTTTTTGCAAAGGATCTTTATAATGTAAGTAGACATTTTATTGAGAATCGACAATACAACGGCTATTTGTTGCATCCACCGTATGGGAAACGTGCAGTACCCACATTTAAACAATGTATCCAGAGAAATCTGGCAATGGTGTGTGTCCCGAAAGATATATATTTTTGTATCTTACATAAATACCAAAGATAACTGTGAGGCCGATATTTTGTCTAGAAAGGCATTTCAGGATACGGAATGGGAATTGGCAGACTATGCTTTCGAAAAAGTTTTGTCAGGTGTTTGGCCTTTTTTGAAATAGATTAGTTAGAGAGTCGCTGTAGTGCCAAATGTATATTACTTGGAAGATCGACCCTGACGCATGGACTATCGACGCCTTTACTGTGTCCTGGACATAATTATATTTTTATGCTTTTCCCCCTTTATTTTAATTTTAAAAGTGTTACGAAAAATAAAAGCCGACAAGGCAGAAGAAGCAGTAGTTGTACCATATTGGTCATAACAACCCTCGTTTCCTTTGTTTAAGACTAGCCTGCCCATCCTTTATACATTTCAGTCCTGACGTTAATCTTTTGTCAGCTCCTTTCGGAACACCCAACAATCTTCACAAGACACTTCGCTTAGTTGCCGCAAAGTTATCCGGCAAAAATATCTGAAGATATTAATACCAGTGAGGACGGTTAGCATTATGATCAATTCGCTTTCAGATAACACGTACAAGCAATATGACACTTGTATTAGACCCTGGTTAGAATATTGTAAACAAAGCGGTTGTGACTATTTGGATACCAATGTTACCGTAATTTTAGATTTCCTTACAAAAGTATTTGATAAAGGTGCCAAATATGGCACAATTAACTCGTACAAATCGCCCTGTCAATATTATTTCCAAATATAGTACAGGACTCGCGAATAAAAAGGTTTATGAAAAGAGTTTTCAGATCAAGACCATGTCAACCAAGGTATAATATGACTTGGGATACTGATACTGTTCTTGGCTATTTATCTGAACGAAGTGAATACTTTGAAAAGAGTTTCCAGGTGGAAACTCTTTCAAAGTATTCACTTAACTTGTTGGCTCTAGTAACTGTTCATAGAGTATAAACATTTTTCACAAATAAAAATAAGCAATATTAATGTCATTAATCAAAACCTAATTACCATTAAAATCCAGATTTAATAAACACCTCGAAACCGAATTCTTTTCAACCCTTTTTGAAATTACCTTTCTGTAATGAAAAACCTAATTTATGTCCAGCTACCTGTTTACATGACTATGATATAAATAAAACAAATTCCATTCGACAGACTAATAATGATTATTTATTCATCAGTTACAAGAAACCTTATAAGAAGGTGTCATCCCAACGGTTGTTGGATTAAGAAAATATTACAAAAAGAGTGGTATTGATATTTGTATATTTAGTGCGCATAGTACTCGTCATGCAGCCACATCCAGAGCCAGCAGCTCAGGTGTCAGTATTGAAGTGATTAGAAATACTGCTGATAAAAGATCGATAGTCGAGGATAATTTGCAAGCTCAATATTAAATTCTACAGATTAATACATGTAAATCTGTTGTTACGTTTATATGTTAAATGAACATCTGTTATGATTTGCTTATAAAGAGGTGTTCGAAAATTTCATATAATATTAGTAAAAACTATTCATTTATTATGAAATAATTTGTTTTATAAAAACTTAAGTACCTATATAGGTATATTTTATATTTGTCACCTCTAAACATCCTACAATTTGTTAACCAAATCGCAAAGAAAGAAGCTGCGAAACATAATTAAAAATCAAACGAACTTACCAAGTGAAGTTCGATGATAATTATGTGAGCAGCTTCTTTCGACGCGATTTATATACACCCACCCTATTATATTACATTTTGCTATAAGTACTTATGCCCTACCCTAACATACATACAAATACAAAATATACATATATAATTATACTTTCAACTAAAATGAGGAGCAGATCGCGCCGACCGTTCGAACCGGCAGCAGCAGCAGAGTGGGGGTAGTGGGGGTAAAAGTAAGTTGCCAGTGTTTAAAAAAAAAAATGTATTTAAAAAATCCGTGTGATAGGCTGATGCGTGGTACACATCTACAATTTGTTAACCAAATCGCGTCGAAAGAAGCTGCTCACATAATTATCATCGAACTTCACTTGGTAAGTTCGTTTGATTTTTAATTATTTATTATTTTAAGGGAAAACGTAATCAGGGTCAAATAAATTTCTGCAGAACTGACACATTTAAAAAAAAAAAATCATTTTTTTTTGGGACCAGGCAAGACTGTGAAATTATATTATTAACTTCCGAAATTAGTTATTTTTCACTTTGTAGTGGTTTTTGAAGTCGGTTGTTTTTTGTAAAAAGTTTTTATTTTTATGTTTGTTTGCGGATAACTTCGCCTAAAATTTGGTATTTCGATGAATTTTTGGGTATTTCGACATGTGTGTCGTGATAGGGGTTTTTGGGAGTGCAGATCACGAATATGACGTAATTTTTGAAATCCAAGATGGCCGACACCAATTTTATGATATTTTGAC
This sequence comes from Sesamia nonagrioides, assembly GCA_017933935.1. NCBI lineage: Eukaryota > Metazoa > Arthropoda > Insecta > Lepidoptera > Noctuidae > Sesamia > Sesamia nonagrioides. The sequence goes on from JADWQK010000188.1 coordinate 5,574,678, forward strand.
ATGGGTGTCGTGAAAGGGGTTTTTGTGGGTGCTAATCACGAAAATGACGTCATTTTGGAATTCCAAGATGGCCGACACCAATTTTATGATATTTTGACATGGGTGTCGTGAAAGGGGTTTTTGTGGGTGCTAATCACGAAAATGACGTCATTTTGGAAATCCAAGATGGCCGACACCAATTTTATGATATTTTGACATGGGTGTCGTGACGGGGTTTTCGGGGGTGCAGATCACGAAAATGACGTCATTTTTGAAATCCAAGATGGCTGACACCAATTTTATGATATTTTGACATGGGTGTCGTGACGGGGGTTTTCGGGGGTGCAGATCACGAAAATGACGTCATTTTTGAAATCCAAGATGGCTGACACCAATTTTATGATATTTTGACATGGGTGTCGTGAAAGGGGTTTTCGCGGGTGCTAATCACGAAAATGACGTCATTTTTGAAATCCAAGGTGGCCGAAATTATATTTCATGATATTTTGACTTGGGTATCGTGACGGGTTTTCGGGGCGCTGATCACGAAAATGACGTCAATTATAAGCTGTGGCATAGCTTCTATTTCTTTATCAAAGTCAAAAATAAAACATCAAATGTAATTTAGTCGCTAAATCGCCACCATTTTTCGCACTCCTTCAATGACGTCACTGGTAAAAAATAAATAAATAAATAAACTACAAAAAAGAAAATACATACTTATACAAATGTATACGTTAATTAGCAAAATAAAAAAATACTATGTCATAAATAACTAATAAAAAATTTCCTACTAACTACATACTGCGGAACTCGGTGTGCACACCTTTGCGATTTACCCCGCAGCCACGCGCACGATTGCGTTTTTTATCTGCATTCTCATGCATATCTGCAGCCCTGCGCGTGAGCGCAGATTCAATGTATAGTACCATGCGTTTCTCCATACAAAATTTGGTACTAGCGAACATCTATCTTATATCCATATTTTCATACCTTCCTGTTTTTTGGAGCCCTAAAGCTCCTTGTGCAGTGTGCAGCATGTCGGGTCACCCTCCAGTTTTCAATTTTCAATTTCAGGCTTTCATCTTTCACAGATTACTCGCGGACGCATAATTTGGTGAGAACACTGACACATAACACATAACTTTTTAACTTCTGTAACTTTTATTAAACATATCACTGGGCATACCGTAATTCTTTTCAACCAAATATATTAGGTATTAGTAACAAATGTAACAATGTAAACTTTGCTGAATTGATTCTTAGTTGATACATTCTGGAATTGTATGCGCGTACGCGGTACGTCAAACCTATTATATACTTACTATACTCTTTGGTCAAACCGGACGCTTTCTTAATGTTGCCACTATGTAAAAGGTAAACCATTGTTGAGAATGATATTCTCGTAGTTTTTATATCCTGTTTTTGTATTTTATATTCCTGTTTGTGTTTGTTTAAACTGTTCTCTCACTATGTAAATTTAGATTTTTATTTTTTGTTACTATTATTATTATTGCATTTTTATTAATTTTTTTGTACCGATTCGGTGTCAGTTGTGATTGTGTGTTGCACCGGATGACGTCTTTTACGTCGGCACCGGCTGTCGCTGAAAACCAGCGCTGGGCTCTGTTTTGCATAGGGTCGCAGCATAATGCTGAGCGATAGCCGTTTTGCGTGGATGTGACGCATGTCAACTATGATCACTCAATTGTTTTTTGTACACTTTATGTCATGTTTACCGCAAATAAACGTATTTTCTTTCTTTTTCTTTCTTTCTTTCTTTATATATAAAATTCTCGTGTCACAGTTTTCGTTCCTATACTCCTCCGAAACGGCTTGACCGATCCTCATGAAATTTTGTGAGCGTATTGAGTAGGTCTGAGAATCGGCCAACATCTGTTTTTCATCCCCCTAAATGTTAGGGGTAGTCCACCCCTACTTGTTTTTTTTATTTTTACACAACATTTTTAGTTTCTATTTTTTTACAACATACAAAAATACATACAATCCTAAATTTTCACCCTTCTACGATCAATCCTTCAAAGCTAATCAATCGTCATTTAGTTAGTTTTATTCCTATGGGAAATCTAAAAAACGCGATATAACCCAATTCCACGCGGGCGAAGCCGCGGGCGGAAAGCTAGTACTAATATATAAAGCTGAATAGTTTGTTTGTTTGAACGCGCTAATCTCAGGCACTACGGGTCCGATTTGAAAAATTCTTTTTGCGTTGGATAGCTCATTAATCCAGAAAGCTTAAGGCTATAAAACATCACGCTGCGACTAATAGGAGCAGAGCATTACTAACTCAACGCGAACGAAGTCGCTGGCGGCCGCTAGTATAAAATAGCTTTACCGCGGCAGCCCCGAGTGCCACATGTTTTTGTTTTATTAGAAAGACGATATCTTCAAGGTAGTCTCATGTTTAGGAAATTAGGGTCTGATGATGGAAGACTAGGTAAATCTAGAAGAAATTTAGAAAATCAAAGGGGCGTCTAGGGCTTTTCTAAGTTTTTTCATTAAGTGTTTTAACGCACTACAATTTAATAAAGTTCGGAGTTGATGATGGAGCCGGGAGACAGCCGAGGGAACTCCTTAACGATTCACATCAGCTGCCTCGTGTTTGTGCTTAATAAATTTGTGTTGATAAGAACTTTACACCTAAATGAGTTGTGATTATCATTAAAGCTCTGATGTTGAAGACAAAGGCCAGTTAAGGGAACTCCTTAAAGGTTTACAATAGTTACCTTATGTTTGGACTTATTTCTGTTCATTTATATTGATGAAAACTTTACACCCATATAAGTAGGTTAAAATGAATGTCTGCAATAGATCTGATGATAGAGCCGAGAGAAATTCGAGGGAACTCCTCAACGATTCACAGCAGCTACCTTGTGTAATATCTTGATTAATTTGTATTGATAAGAGCTTTACACCTAGATGGATTGTTATGATCATTAGGAGTCTGATAATGAAGACGAAGGACAGTCTGTTGAGGGAACTCCTCAAAGGTTTACAGTAGCTGCTTTGTGGTTGGACTTAATTCATTTATATTGATGAGAAATTTGCACCCATGTGGGTAAAAATTAAAGAAAAAAAAACATTTTTTTTTTTTGGACCAGGCAAGACTGTGAAATTATATTATTATTCTCGTTTAATAAAACAAATACGTAAATTGTAAAAAATAAAAGTATCGTATATCAAAATAAATAACAAATACATATACTATAATATTATTTACGCAAAGCTTCCTTTCGCAGAAAAATAATAAACATCCGACTAATACAATATCCGATCAGACTGGACGTTGACGGCAGCATATTTGGAAAAGGCCTGCAAGCAAACGACCTATTTCGTTTGCTTTAATTCCTTTAAGACCACAATGAAAGTATGAGCATTTCTAGAAATAACGCAATGAAATAACACAACTTAAATTCAGTCTCTTGATTTTAATTGATGTTTGCATAAGCATGACGAGTAGGTAGTGTTTGTACTATGTTAAAGTAGAGTGTTGTAAATTGTTGAGGAATTCCCTCGACTGTCTATGGTTTTATCATCTGATGTAATTCAGACTTTAATTTTTACCCATATGGGTGCAAATTTCTCATCAATATAAATGAATTAAGTCCAACCACAAAGCAGCTACTGTAAACCTTTGAGGAGTTCCCTTAACTGGCCTTTGTCTTCAACATCAGAGCTTTAATGATAATCACAACTCATTTAGGTGTAAAGTTCTTATCAATACAAATTTATTAAGCACAAACACGAGGCAGCTGATGTGAATCGTTAAGGAGTTCCCTCGGCTGTCTCCCGGCTCCATCATCAACTCCGAACTTTACTAAATTGTAGTGCGTTAAAACACTTAATGAAAAAACTTAGAAAAGCCCTAGACGCCCCTTTGATTTTTTAAATTTCTTCTAGATTTACCTAGTCTTCCATCATCAGACCCTAATTTCCTAAACATGAGACTACCTTGAAGATATCGTCTTTCTAATAAAACAAAAACATGTGGCACTCGGGGCTGCCGCGGTAAAGCTATTTTATACTAGCGGCCGCCAGCGACTTCGTTCGCGTTGAGTTAGTAATGCTCTGCTCCTATTAGTCGCAGCGTGATGTTTTATAGCCTTAAGCTTTTCTGGATTAATGAGCTATCCAACGCAAAAAGAATTTTTTCAAATCGAACCCGTAGTGCCTGAAATTAGCGCGTTCAAACAAACAAACTCTTCAGCTTTATATATTAGTACTAGCTTTCCGCCCGCGGCTTCGCCCGCGTGGAATTGGGTTATATCGCGTTTTTTAGATTTCCCATGGGAATAAAACTAATTAAATGACGATTGATCAGTTTTGAAGGATTGATCGTAGAAGGGTGAAAATTTAGGATTGTATGTATTTTTGTATGTTGTAAAAAAATAGAAACTAAAAATGTTGTGTAAAAATAAAAAAACAAATAGGGGTGGACTACCCCTAACATTTAGGGGATGAAAAACAGATGTTGGCCGATTCTCAGACCTACTCAATACGCTCACAAAATTTCATGAGAATCGGTCAAGCCGTTTCGGAGGAGTATAGGAACGAAAACTGTGACACGAGAATTTTATATATAAGATAGATGTTCGCTAGTACCAAATTTTGTATGGAGAAACGCATGGTACTATACATTGAATCTGCGCTCACGCGCAGGGCTGCAGATGTGCATGAAAATGCAGATAAAAAACGCAATCCTGCGCGTGGCTGCGGGGTAAATCGCAAAGGTGTGCACACCGAGTTCCGCAGTATGTAGTTAGTAGGAAATTTTTTATTAGTTATTTATGACATAGTATTTTTTTTATTTTGCTAATTAACGTATACATTTGTATAAGTATGTATTTTCTTTTTTGTAGTTTATTTATTTATTTATTTTTTACCAGTGACGTCATTGAAGGAGTGTGAAAAATGGTGGCGATTTAGCGAGTAAACTATATTTGATGTTTTATTTTTGACTTTGATAAAGAAATAGAAGCTATGCCACAGCTTATAATTGACGTCATTTTCGTGATCAGCGCTCCGAAAACCCGGCACGATACCCAAGTGAAAATATCATAAAATATCATTTCGGCCACCTTGGATTTCAAAAATGACGTCATTTTCGTGATTAGCACCCGCGAAAACCCCTCTCACGACACCCATGTCAAAATATCATAAAATTAGTGTCAGCCATCTTGGATTTCAAAAATGACGTCATTTTCGTGATCTGCACCCCCGAAAACCCCCGTCACGACACCCATGTCAAAATATCATAAAATTGGTGTCAGCCATCTTGGATTTCAAAAATGACGTCATTTTCGTGATCTGCACCCCCGAAAACCCCCGTCACGACACCCATGTCAAAATATCATAAAATTGGTGTCGGCCATCTTGGATTTCCAAAATGACGTCATTTTCGTGATTAGCACCCACAAAAACCCCTTTCACGACACCCATGTCAAAATATCATAAAATTAGTGTCGGCCATCTTGGATTTCCAAAATGACGTCATTTTCGTGATTAGCACCCACAAAAACCCCTTTCACGACACCCATGTCAAAATATCATAAAATTGGTGTCGGCCATCTTGGATTTCCAAAATGACGTCATTTTCGTGATTAGCACCCACAAAAACCCCTTTCACGACACCCATGTCAAAATATCATAAAATTGGTGTCGGCCATCTTGGATTTCCAAAATGACGTCATTTTCGTTATTAGCACCCACAAAAACCCCTTTCACGACACCCATGTCAAAATATCATAAAATTGGTGTCGGCCATCTTGGATTTCCAAAATGACGTCATTTCGTGATTAGCACCCACAAAAACCCCTTTCACGACACCCATGTCAAAATATCATAAAATTGGTGTCGGCCATCTTGGATTTCCAAAATGACGTCATTTTCGTAATTAGCACCCACAAAACCCCCTTTCACGACACCCATGTCAAAATATCATAAAATTGGTGTCGGCCATCTTGGATTTCAAAAATTACGTCATATTCGTGATCTGCACTCCCGAAAACCCCTATCACGACACCCATGTCGAAATATCCAAAAATTCATCGAAATACCAAATTTTAGGCGAAGTTATCCGCAAACAAACATAAAAATAAAAACTTTTTACAAAAAAACAACCGACTTCAAAAACCACTACAAAGTGAAAAATAACTAATTTCGGAAGTTGGTGTCTTTCGTTTGGTATATTCGTTTTAGACACCGAGTTCCGAAATTAGTTATTTTTCACTTTACATAGTGGTTTTTGGAAGTCGGTTGTTTTTTTCTAAAAAAGCTTTTATTTTACATTTTTTAGTTGTTAAAAGTACTATGTATTCAGTTGCATCCGGTCAGACTGGAAGCTGACGCCAATATAGTTGGGAAATGACGTACTTTTGTTTACTTTAATTTTTACCCGTAAGTACCTATTCCCTCAACTGCCTATGGTCTTCATCATTAAATTTACTGTAGACTATTATTTAAACCTAATCGGAGTAAAGGTCTTATTAATATAAATGAATGAAGTCCAACCACAAAGTAGCTACTGGAAACCGTTGAGGAGTTCCCGGAACTGGCCTTTGTCTTCATCATTAGAGCTCTTATGAGAGTCGCAACCCATCTAGGTGTAAAGTTCTTATCAATACAAATTAATCGAGCCCAACCACAAGGTAGCTGCTGTCAATTGTTGAGGAGTTCCTTCGACTGTCTCTCGGCTCCATCATCAGATCTACTCCAGACCTTTATTAAATTGTAGTGCTTTAAAATATTTAATGAAAATGCTAAGAAATGCACTAGTCGCCCCCAATTTTTGAAAGTTCCGCTTGTTTTCTCTGGACTTCCACCATCAAACCTTGATATCCTTATCAAGGGACCACCTTGGGAACGTCTTCCTTCCAACAGAAAAAGAATTATCAAAATCGGTTTATAAATGACGAAGTTATGCGCGAACAAACATAAAAAAAAACATATACGGTCGAATTGAGTAACCTCCTCCTTTTTGAAGTCGGTTAAAAATTGAACATAAAAAACATATAATTGAGCAACCTCCTCCTTTTTGAAATCGGTTAAAAAAACGAACACCAAAATAAACATCAATAACAGAGATACTCTAAGATAGTATTGTACTCTATGCGACATGCGGTGCGTGAGCGAGCAAGCAGATGCTTTCTCGCTCACGCGCCGCCCGCTTATGCTAGCGGAGCGCGCGATGACGAACGACACGGGTTCCCCCTTCGAGAGCTTGTGGCATACTGAATCTCAATAGCCCGGGCAACAGAAATGATGGCGAATGCGCTCAGATTGTTGAACAAAATTTTGATTTTGGTCGTTTTAAAAAAATATTTCTACAATAATGTTCGTCATGAAATTACCTATCCATTAGTGTAAGAACGCAATCTAAATAATGCTTACTTTCCGAGGAGATGCACGTTTATGATAATTATTTCTCTTGTCAGTGGTTTCGTTGTGAAGGAATTATTTAAACATTATACTTAGTAAAATAAAAAAAAAATCTACAATTTTAGAGCCAAGATTATGGAGAAAATTTACGTATTTTTAATAAGTTGATATTTCTTTTGGATAAAGAGTAGATAGCTCCGGAAAACTACATAAAAACGGCTTGCGGTGTGTTTTTCCTCTGGAGCCGCCTTAATAAAAGTTTCAATCAATATACAATCGAGCAGAGTTATCAGAAGAACAGAGCTTGGTCGGGTGATCGCAGCGATAATAATGGCCATAAGTGAGCTCGCAAGGCTTTTATGGCATTTCCCCCACCGGAGGCGTCCAGTGTTTGGCGGCAGTGGCGTGGCTGGCTGGTGGCTCGGCTTGGCTGTGATTGGCTGGCTGGAGTGGCGCGATCTGATCGGCTGTGATATGGGCTAGCCAGGGTGGCGCCGTGGCGCGCTGTGAGCGGCAAAGGCGATGTGGCGTTACAGTCGGCCGTCCTGAAACAAGATTGCTCCCGCAACGGGAGAAGGCTGCGTTAACTTTCAAGTAGATCATCGGAACTACTGGCACTGTCAGATATAGGCATTGTACTCCAATAAGGCCTTAAGGAATCAGCTGCAACCAGGGCTATAAAGGCTTTGTAACCTCCGAGTCCCTTAATACTACGGATTCTATATCTGTCATTGCCCACCACCTTGATTACAACATATGGACCTGAGTAAATGTCGTCTAGCTTAGTGTGTCAGTAGTAATATCGCAACGTGGCCTAGAGCTTTTGGCAAACATTAAATCATAGGGCCTATAGGATGTACTTGCATTTATAGTATTGATACCCCAGAGAATGTCAGGTAAGCTGTTGGTCCAATTATTAGCGGCTTCGCTAGGACCAGTGGCACGCAACGCATTCAATATAGTTCTGTTGGTGCGTTCCACTTGCCCATTGGCTCGTGGGCATGCAACAGAGGTCAAGATATGCCTGAATTGTCTGTCAGTTGATTTTTTTAAATATCTACCTACTCGTGAACGCCTTCCCATGATCACTCACAAGTTTATCAGGGTATCCAAATAAGCTAAATATTGATTTATTTAAGTGTCCTAATGGTTTCTACCGAATAGACTGTTCGAGTGGGCTCCGTAATAACAAATTTAGAAAAAGCATCTGTCATAACTAACATGTACGATGACCTTGCACAGTTTTGCAAATAACCATAGGCTCTGTGGGTTTGGAAATAGGGAACAATTTGCCTTGTTTCTTTCCATGTTCCCCCTTACCATAGGCTTAATGAAGGGAGGCATTCCAAAAGTGCCTGTAACTGGTCCATTTGAAATAAATGCTTTGATTTACATACTTTTGAATAAAGAGTCATTTTTGGAAACCAATAACCTTTTTTTATTACATCCATACAGTTTTGGATACCCAAATGCCCTACATCATCTTGGCGCATTTGAACCAGTCTCCATCGCGCTAAAGCTGGCACTACGAGGCGATTACCATACAATGTTTTTCTATGCAACCTATCATTAATAAACACATAATTGTTGGTTATCTCGGTAGACGCTGATCTATCTTTAAGCTGATAAATGATTCGCTTTAACTTGTCATCCTGGTACTGAGCCGTATAGAACCAGTCTGACACTTGCAAGGCGATTGACACTCACAGTATCAACTTGGTTACTACTTAAAGCATCTGCATGTTTACCTACGATGTACACCCTAAATCGACGCAATGATTCGACCACAGTGAGCGTTTAAAGTTGTAAATATGATACGCGCTTTCTTCCTTACTAGTTACCCTAGTAAAATATCTAACAACGTAGTGAATACCCGATCTGCACGCATGCGGGGTCATATAAAGCAAGTATGTGTTTTGTACACAAACACTTAATTGTTGAAAACTATTAGATTGTTCGTTGCCCTGATTCACACACAATGATTTAAAATTTTTAAATCCTTTATCCAATTATATAACAAACTGCCAAATGAAATCAAGGAGTGCAAGAGTATGAATATTTATAAAACAAAAGTAAAGGATTATGTTATGCAGAATGTAAGTTATACAAAACCCTAACAACACAATCCATACTAATATTATAAATGCGAAAGTAACTCTGTCTGTCAGTCTGTCTGTCTGTCTGTTACGCTTTCCCGCTTAAACCTCTCAACCGATTTTGATGAAATTTGGCACAGATAATCTTTAGGCCCTGAGAAAGAACATAGGCTACCTTTTATCCCGGAAAAATTTGATGTTCCCGCGGGAAATCTAAAAAGCGCGATATTACCGAACTACACGCGGGCGAAGCCGCGGGCGGAAAGCTAGTATGAAATATTAAGTAAACTTATAAAGTATAAAATACGACTACTACTTATGAATCAAGAAAACATAAGCATAACTGAACATGTATTTAAATATATTTAATAATAACTACGCCTTAGTAATATTTACAACATAAAACAAATACGTTATAACCAAAATTATAAAATGAAAAAGAATGAGACTATACTTGTTGCATACCTAAGCAGATCTGCAAAATAATTTGTCAAAAAGTAGATAATCAGTACATAAGAGGGTACCTTGGTTTCTAATTGGCCAGCCGTATTAACTTGTTTTTAAATGTACGGATGGCAGCAGGTCAAGCCGCCCGAAACTGCCAAATATTCCCAATCAACCTCGAGCCTTTGTGCTTTAGAGATAAAGTTGAAAATCTAATAAAGAAATCTGACCGATTGTAGTAGCTTTGTGCGAGTCGTCTGTACATTAGAAGTTCTTTCCGGTTGTTTTGTGAATTTAAATATTAAGAGACGGTTGAACTTTATTTTTCAAAACCTCCTTTCTTTACTATGCAATTAATGTAGCAAACAAATCCCGTACTATCAGAGAGTAGCTCTGACCAAGCACACGATAAGTCCAGCTACACTGTACTATATTTTTATACTACCAGAGTGTAGTCCTAGCCACCCACACACAATATTATACACAACCTACACAAAATATCACAGAGTTGCAAATTGAAAATACAATCGATATTAATAGATACTGTCCCTTGATAAGTTTTACAAATGTTATTTTTAAGCTATAGTGTTTTACATTGACGTTATTCGTTATTTGAATCATCGTAACCATGGAGATCGTAACATACGATTTTTTTTTTATATTACCCTATTTCATTTGGTTTACATAAACATGAAAAGAATTTTTAAGGACCATACTCACTTCAGATAATTCTTTACTTACGAATAACTTCTACATGTTCGCACAGCAGGTCGAGGTTCTGGGGCTCTGTATGTTTGAAGTACAGACAGGATTATACCAGGTATAGGACTCAAGTTACAGGATTATTGATGCTTATGCAGCGCAGCAGTTCCAACGTCAGAGAAGACTGCCTGATGTCATCATTATGGCTCGCGTGAAGTCAGCGACTCTGACCAACGGCTTCCGATATATCGTCACAAGCTCCAACGTGGATCATGAAAATTACAACAAAAAAAAATTAGTTTTATAAAACCTGAGCCCTGATGAAGAAGCGAAACATGCCTCGGACTCTCGGATTTTGGACCTGAATATGGCCTGCTCACTATGAGACATACGGTAAGGTTAGCGGTACATGGGCTGTTCACTTGTCAATGTTATTTTTATTTGTAATAAATCTGTACATCCCAAGGCTTGTGTTTTATGCGCAACCACTGTAATTTGTCAATAAAGTTATTAAACTGTCATGATCATATATGTTTAATTTACCCGTCTTGATATCATTGACATAAACTACTCCTCCCAATAGTGCTTACTTTAGCTAGGCTAGTGTGCAATAGACACGCAATAGGATGGCTATGATCATTATTGGCTTATTATGATATTGGCATTGGTTGCGGAAGTTGATGGCAAAGTGTAATTTTTTTGGCTAACCTGAACGTCCGGTAGTGGTGAAATAATGCAGCTGTCTGCTGTGGTCAATACATCGGCAGGCTCCCAGTTGATGTTTTCAGCGCTATTGTTGATTAGCTTGATGTACGCGAAGGTCCCGTAGCTAGGTAGCAGGAATCGAATAGGTTGACTCGCAGCTCATAATGTTATAGCGTAGTGACGACGTTGTTGTCTTCATCACGCCCAGCAAGTTAACTTGGATGATGGGATGTCCGGGCAGTAGGCACTCTTTTCTTGTTGATGGAGGGTATTTCTTCGTTTAACTCACGCATGGTTTTTTGTGTATCGGTTTTTAAGTCGTAAGGATTTTTCTGGTTGGAGGTGCGTCTGCTGATGTGACGTTATCTTCATCGCCGCTTGTTTGAGATGATTCTTCTTCACGTAGAGATTCACGCCTACTTGCCTTACGTCCTACCCTCGTTGTATCGGAATGATTAAGCTTCATAACTTTTTTTTATTCAGCCCACTTCTGAGATGAAACAGAAGGGCATAAATGAATAAACTATTTTAATTATAATAATACTGATTTAATAAAAGTTTCAATCAATATACAATCGAGCAGAGTTATCAGAAGAACAGAGCTTGGTCGGGTGATCGCAGCGATAATAATGGCCATAAGTGAGCTCGCAAGGCTTTTATGGCATTTCGCCCACCGGAGGCGTCCGGTGTTTGGCGGCAATGGCGTGGCTGGCTGGTGGCTCGGCTTGGCTGTGATTGGCTGGCTGGAGTGGCGCGATCTGATCGGCTGTGATATCGGCTAGCCAGGGTGGCGCCGTGGCGCGCTGTGAGCGGCAAAGGCGATGTGGCGTTACAGACCATTGAAAATGATTCGGTATCTTTACACCCAATTCAATTTGGAAAAGTTTTGAAAAACTTAAAAATTAATAACATTGTTAATGGTAGTGTTAAACGTATAGGAAGAAACAGAATTTCAATGGCCTTTACGAATTTTGAAGCTGCTAATAAATTCACGGACAATGCAGAGTTATTGAATCTTTCATATAAAATATTTATACCAAGTTTCAATGTAACAAGAGTGGGTATAGTTAGGGGCGTGCCTCAAGACTGGTCTGAGCAAGAAATTCAGGAAAACATTACTGTTCCTATTGGTTGTGGGCAAATAGTTAAGCTACGGAGAATAAAACGCAAGACTACGAATGATGGTATTTCTTCTTTTATTAATACAAATCTTGTAGTTCTAACTTTTGATGGGCAAGTACTTCCTAAACGTGTTTACATGTTCTACACAGCTCTGCCAGTAGAATTATACATATTTCCTACAATTCAGTGTTATAACTGTTGCAAATTTGGGCATACTAAATCACAATGTCGATCTAGGCCCAGATGTTTTAAGTGTGGAGATGAACACACTCCGGAAAGTTGCTCAGTGATAGTGGAAAATGGTAAGTGCTTCCATTGCTCTGGTAGACATTTTGCTACTAGCAGGACTTGTCCTGAGTTCACACGGCAACAAAATATTACAATTTCTATGGCCCATAGTTGTATCTCATATGCTGAAGCAGCCAAGATTCATCCTTCAGTTTCCAAATCTTATGCTGATGTTACAGCATCTCCTCCTTCTCAACCAAGTAATCACCATCTTCCCTCTCCAAACTTTGTTTCTCAGTTACCCAGTACTTCTTATAAAAAAACTACTTTTAGTCAGCGCCGGGTTCCTCCTAAACCAAGTGGAGGATATGATCGTGTCATGCATAATTCTATTGCAAATGAATATAATAATTTGTCTACCCAAATGTCCCATGGTCAAGTACTGCAACAATCATTAAATACAATATCTCATAAATCTATTGCTGAAATTATTTTGGAACTTATTACATTACTTACAAATTCTAGTCAACAACTTTCTACTTCTAATTCTTCACCGTCCAACGTTGCCAATATATTACTCACAGCTCTTAATAAACAATTCAATAATGGATCACAAAATCTTACAATGGAATTGTAGAAGTGCCATTAGCAAAAAATCTGACATTATTTACTAAATAAATATAAGCCTATGGCTTTGTGTCTCTCTGAGACATGGTTGAAACCAGAGTTTCCATTTAGGATTTCTGGTTTTGTTACAGTGAGAAATGATAGACCTGATGGGTATGGTGGAGTGGCCATTCTCATTAGTAAAACTTTCTCCTATAAATTATTCCCACTTCCTCTTCTCAGTAATGGTATTAATGCCATTGCTGTTATTGTAAATAATATTTGTATTATTTCTGTATATATTCCACATCCCTCTTATTCTATATATAATGAGTTTAAACAATTACTATCTGTTTTGCCTTCCCCATTTTTGATCTTAGGTGATTTTAATTGCCAAAACCAGGCATGGGGCAGCTCTGTTTCAAATTACTATGGCAATTTGATGATTGAAATCCTAGATTCTTTAAACATATGTATAATGAACAATAGTTCTCCAACTCGACTTACTGGCCCTAATGAATGTTTAAGTGCTCCTGATCTTTCACTCTGTTCTCCAAATTTAGCCTCTTTGTTATCTTGGAATATCCTTGATGACTCTCTTGGCAGTGATCATTTTCCTATCATACTCTCCTTACACATATCTTGTTCCCCTTCCAACTTAAGATACAGTTCTAAATTAAAACATAAACTGCCAGAATTGAAAGATGATTGGGTAATATTTAACCAGTATGTTGATAATAAAATTTCGTCCTTACCTGCTATTAATGATTCTAATGGATTACTATGTACAGAAGAGTTCTGAAAACTTGTTATTGAGGCTGCTAATACTCTATTTCCTTTAAAAGGTTCTAGACAGGGCAAAATTCCCTTTCCACCGTGGTGGGACCATGAATGCACTATGGCCATTAAGAAAAGAAAACAGGCTGAGAAAAAATACAGATCCCTTATGACTTCAGAAAATTATGAAAGTTACTCTCTCATAGCTCGATCCACACGCAAGTTCCTAAAACAGAAAAAATTTGAAGGTTGGAGAAGATTTTGTGAGTCCATAAATCCTGATGTATGCTCTTCTGTTGTGTGGAAGAATATTCGTAGATTTAGATCGGCATTCTCTTCTTCTTCATTTGGTGTCCTTTCCATTGAGCTAGCTGATAAATTTATGGATAAACTAGCTCCTTTGTCTGCTCCTGAATTAAATAATATTCATTGTTGCACTTTATATAATAATACAAGCAATCATTCTGATCTTAATGCTCCTTTTTCTTTGTCAGAATTAAAAGGAGTTCTCTCTTATGTTAAAGATTCATCACCTGGCGAAGATGGTATAACATACTCTTTTTTGATAAACTGTACTGATAACTCATTAGAATATTTTTTAAAAACTATCAATGCAGTTATGTTTTCAGGTAATATTCCTCCATCATGGAGAACGCAATCTATAATCCCTATATTAAAACCAAATAAACCTTCTTCAGATGTTTCATCTTTCCGTCCCATAGCCCTTTCATCTGTTCTTGCTAAAATAACTGAACACCTTGTAAAAAATAGGTTAGAATTTTTTATTGAAAACAACAACGTTATGACAGTTAATCAGCTGGGTTTCAGGAAAGGTCGGAGCACCATAGACAATATTAGCATTTTTGTTTCGGATATTCGCATAGCATTTTCAAAAAATGAGTCAGTTTTAGCAGCATTTCTGGACATCAGTTCGGCATATGATAATGTTCTTGTTCCTGTACTTCATAAGAAACTTCATGACCTACGTGTCCCTCAACTTTTAATATCTTTTATTATAAACATGTTGTCTGAAAGATGTTTGAAATTAGACCTCCATGATGGATCTCAACTTTCTAGGTTTGTATGGAGAGGACTCCCCCAGGGCTCGGTTCTTAGTCCATTATTGTATAATGTTTACACTTATGATCTAGAAAAAAACTTGAACTCAGTTGCAAACATTTTACAGTATGCTGATGATCTTCTTTTTTACGTTGCTGACAAATCTATTAATATTGCTAGTAACTGTTTAACTACCTCTCTTAGTCATTTACATGATTGGTTAGATAATAATGGACTAAATTTATTGGTATCAAAAAGTACCGTAGTCTGGTTTGCAAGAGGAGGGATAACTGCCAATCCTATTGTTTCCTACGAAGGTAATCCTATCCCTGTGAAATCAGAAGCAAAATTTTTAGGAGTTATTTTGGATTCGAAATTAACCGGAGTATCACATTGTGATTACATTGTAGCTAAGTGTGAAAGAAATTTGAATATGATAAGGTGTTTAACCGGTGTCTGGTGGGGAGCCCATTCCTTCTTTTTACGTCTTATATATAACGCCCTTATTCGTAGCCTTCTTGATTATGCCACTTTTGTTCTAGAACCATGTAACACTGTTGCTATGAAGAAATTTGATAGTATACAGGCAAGGGCATTAAGAATCATTCTTGGAGCTATGAAGTCCAGCCCTATTAATGCTATGCAAATAGAGTGTGTAGAGCCTCCTCTCTATTTAAGACGCCAATACCTATCCGATAAGTTCATTTTCAAATTAATGCAATTTTCTAATCATCCTTTACGATTTAAGCTTCATTTACTTGTAGAATTCACAGAAAATAGTCAGTACTGGTCTCATAAATCTCTACCTTGTCTTGTTAAGAGTTATCAAAGATTCTGTGACATACAAGCCCCGACACTTAATTCTTACTGTTATCCTACTTTTGATTCTACGGTTGGCGCATTAGTTACTCCTCCAGATGTTAGAATTAATGCAAGTATCCCGAGAAATCAGCTTGATTCTGTACAATTTGTAGATAATCTATTAAATAACGAATTCTCCAATTTTCATTCTATTTATAGTGATGCTTCTAAACATTCACCCAATGGTATAGTTGGGATTGGAATTGTCCATTCCCAATACAATATAGTCCAAAAAATAAGACTTCCGCCTGAATCATCCGTATTTTCAGGAGAATGTCTTGGACTGTTAAAATCTGTTGAATATATTCTTATTGCAAAACTTAAAAAAACCGTAATATTTTCAGACAGTATGAGTGCCCTACAAGCCTTATCTAAATATCCATTTAAGTCAGGCATTGTTAACCCTATCGTTATTAAAATTCGGAACCTTCTGATGTCATGTTATCAGATGGGTTACACAGTGGTGTTTTCCTGGGTGCCAGGTCATTCTGGTATTTCAGGCAACGAACGCGCAGATTGTCTTGCTAAAGAGGCCGTTTCTTGTGGTGACTGGTCGGACTATTTTAATTGTGTTCATGATTTGTGTGCTTTGCCTAAAGCTACTCTTGATGAAACATGGAGAATTGCTTGGTCTGCTTCAAGCCAATCGAAGGGAAGGGCTTACGCTAAAATTCAGAATTCAGTTCCGTCAAAGCCTTGGTTCTCTAAATTGAAGTTGAGCAGGAGAGTAACTTGTATTTTGACTCGTATGCGTTTGGGTCATGTTTGCACTCCTGCTCAGCTCGCTAGATTTGGATTACTAAACAGTGATTTGTGCGAATGCGGTGAGGTGGGTGACCTAAACCATATCTTTTTGTGCTGCCCTAGATATAATCGGGTCTCATTTTATGAAAGCCTCCTTGAAATCCCCATTCCGCTTCCTACTTCAGTAAACATCCTTTTATCCTCTGGTGAACCGTCTGTGTATAAAATATTTTCTTCATTTATATTAATTAATAACATAAAATTGTAAATATTATTCAATATATATGTAATTTTCATACTTATATAAATATCCTATTATTCTGTCCTTTCCTGATCCAATCCGAAATTCCGTGTCAAAATTTTATTTTCCCTTTTGTAAATACAAGTTTCCCCGTTTTATAAATAATAATAATAAAAAACAATATGACTTGTCTTTGGCTCAATCGCTAATCGCGCAGAGCCATTAAAACCAAAAAAAGAAGAGGTACTGGACTTGCCTTCTTTTGTACGCTTCATTTTCAGTGCGCTAGTGACATATCTACCTTAGTTTAATATTATATCAATGTTAATATATATATTTCGATTAGCAATTAAATCAACCATAACCAAAAAAAGAAATATATAAATATACTTAATAACTTATTTATTATTTAGATGTATATCTCAAATAAATATTTTCTATTTTTACACACACATAGCATATCTATGCAAAAACAAAAGGGGGAATTTTTAAAAATGATATTTAGTTAATTAAAGGTATAGTGTGTCTATAAGGTCAAGAAATTAATGTTTAGGGAACTAACATTCATCAAAAGTAGGGCAACACTAAATCATAGTACATCGAATGGTTCATCGGCTGCATCGGCAATGGTGGATCGGCTGTCATAGATTTGTTTTGTGACTTGTTATTTATTGAAATTTTTATTAATGTTTAATTCTTTTTAAACAAAACATGGAAGAAATGTGTTAAATATGTTAAAAACAAATCGAAGTGGAGCTCGGGAAATTATTTTAAAGTATACCATCAATGTTTGTTAATAGGTACACCAAACTGGACAATTTTTTGTCGGATGATATTTATTTATTTATTGACTATGGACAACTTACAGCTAAAACAAACAGAATAAAAAAAATTAATGTCAGACTGACAGCCAATTATAAGTCATCACCAAAGAATTTTAAATAAGGTCAACCGGGGCAATTGCGTCTTTGGGGGCAATTGCGTCTAATCGAAATAATTTTAAATCTGTTTGAAAACCCACTCTCCTGCCATCTATACGTTATAGTATTTTATTCAAAGTAAACAAAACAAGATGGCAGGAGAGTGGGTTTCCAAATAGATTTAAGATAACTTCGATTAGACGCAATTGCCCCAAAGCGCAGTTTGACTATAGAATGATTAAGAGTAATAATAATATCTAAACAACAATATTCAAAAATAAACCTA
The DNA here is from genome assembly GCA_017933935.1 of Sesamia nonagrioides. Taxonomy (NCBI): domain Eukaryota; kingdom Metazoa; phylum Arthropoda; class Insecta; order Lepidoptera; family Noctuidae; genus Sesamia; species Sesamia nonagrioides. Next base: position 5,592,846 of record JADWQK010000188.1, read on the forward strand.
AAGCCTACTCCATAAAGCTTATATTGCCACAAAGCTTACGCATAAATACCTAAAGTTCCGCATGAGAGGCATCGAAAGACCCCTGTGACCCTTTCCCGCAGACTGCCAGTGCGAAATGAAACTACTATTTGGTAACTTTGATACATAAACTTCATCCACTCGTTTTGTTATTTACGCTGATATACAATATTATATCAGTGACTCGTGATTGTTTAGGCATTAAAATAACTAACTGCTTAGCTTAACATTTAATCAATGCATTTATTGTGATAAATAAATAAAAATAAAACAATATTAGCAGATAGTATGAACTATTAAATGGCAACACCGATGACATATTGGGTTAAATAACACAGATCTGCAAAAAACAACTAAGTTGAGAGCTGTTTTGCTTTTTTTCTGTAATACATATGTTTTTGGGTATGCTGAATCTGAAAATGACTTTCATTTGCTCGCAGTACGTCACGTTTTCTGACAATATAGGTATATAAGTTAAACAAGTTATCATCTTAAAATAAACGATAAAATAATAAAAAGATTTTTTTTTATTTATAATTACGTAACAAAACTTAGTTTTTTTTTTATCGAAAATACACTTATAAGTAATCACTAAACACATTTCTTTTTCCCAGTGAGGCTCCTTTTGGTACATTTTCGCTTGTAGGAAGCATCTGCAAGGTCTCTCTGAAGCATCCAACAGTATTCTGATATCATTGAGACGCTCCATCTTCCCTGATATCTTTTTTCCATCTCCTTAATATCTTGATGAAATCGTTCACCTTGCTCTTCACTCACATCGCCTAAATTTTCTGGGAAGTAGTCGAGATGGGAATGAAGAAAATGAATTTTTAAACTCATTAGGCAACCTAAATCTTGAAATGCCCTTAACATTCTATTGACGATTAGTTTGTAGTCGGGGTCTTTGTTATTGCCTAAAAATTTCTCTATGACCTCTTTGAAAGCAATCCATCCTTTTCTTTGAGGATCCGTCATGGTTGCGATGAATTGTGGATCAGCCATAAGCCGTCTAATTTCTGGTCTAGTGAAAACACCTTCTTTCAACTTTGCCTCCGAGAGACCTGGAAACTTTAATATTAGGTATTTGAAGCAACTTCCATCTCTTGGAAGTGACTTTACAAATTGCTTCATCAATCCCAGCTTTATGTGTAGCGGTGGAAGAAGAATTTTATGACGAGGCACCAAAGTTTCATGCAGGACGTTCTTTTCGCCAACCTTAAGCTCCCTCGAAGGCCAACTCTTTTTGGTCCAGTGATTTGCTCGGTCTCTACTATCCCATAAACATAAAAAGCAAGGGAATTTGGTAAACCCAGATTGTTGTCCGAGCAACATGCCCAAGATTTTAAAATCACCGCACACTTGCCAACCGTGATATTTATATTTTAATTTGCAAAGAACCAATTCTAAGTTGTTGTAGGTTTCCTTTAGATGTACGGAATGACCGACAGGAATGGAAGCATAGAAACCGCCATTGTGAAGCAGAACTGCTTTAAGGCTTCTTTTTGAAGAATCTATGAAAATACGCCACTGCGCTGGGTCGTGTGAGATTTTAAATTCATTCATCAAACCTTCAATATTGGTACAATAAACCAACTCGTCCTCTTGGACAAAGTAGGAAGTGAACTGCTTTTCACGATATCTAAACCATGAGTAAGACACTTTCGGCAAAAGTAAGTTCTTGCTTTTGAGCCTTGATCCCAGCAACTCAGCAGCGTTTTTAGGAAGATTCAAGTCTCTTACCAAATCATTCAGCTCGCCCTGGGAAAATAATTTCGGACTGCTATCATCTTCAAATTCAAAACTTGCCTCATCACTGGGTTCAGGTACAGCACCATCTTCGTCGGAACTTGCAGTCTCTTCCAAGGTAGGAGGGACCTTGGGCACTGGCATTTCAGTCCCATGAGGGATGGGACGAATAGCGGATTGCAGATTGGGGTATGAAATTGACTGCTTCCGCTTTGAATTATACTCTTTCACATTACACGAACAAAAATAACAATCATCATTATTATTCTTTTGCTCACGCGATACCATAGGAATCGCATATCGGAAACCTTTCTTCTTGCCAATAAACCATTTTCGAAGGTCTTCAACACAGCGTTTGCAGACTTTATGAGGTGCCCAAACTTTATCCTGATCTCCGAGTTTCAAGCCAAAATACGCGAAGTATACTTTTTTACAAAGTCCGTAATATCATATATTCGCCACAAATATAACAGAAACTGTCAGGCGAATTCAGACACTTTCGCACAGACGACATTGCACTACAAGATCTATAAAACAATGACGAGTTAAAACGTAATTGTATCGCGGCACTTTTTACACTGTTGGAGCACGCACGTTCAGGTTACAACATGTTTATGTTTGTTAATTTAGCACACACAGGGCGTTCTTTATTAAGAAGGTAATGATTGTTATGACCTGTATACATATTTTATTTTATTTTTGATTTTATTTTTATTTAAAAACAAAACAAAATAAAAATGTACTTATTTATTTATGACTACAAGTAAGATAAAAAAAAAACATTTTATTTAAGAAAATTTAGCGTTTTGCAAAATAACCAGACGTTCTAGAATTTTTTGAGTATTTTTTTAGTTTTCAGAACACCTAAATACATAGAAATCAGTTGAAAACATCCAGACAGCTTTTTCTTTGCAGACCTGTGTAATCAATATGGTCGATGCAATTTTTTTTTTGTGTAGGGTGAGTATAATGTTCTGTAAAAAAAGATAAGACAGCTGAACAAAGAACATCTTCCTTTTTTAAGTTTGTTAAAAAAGTGAACAGACTTACTAGAAACAAATTTTATATTTTCTTGAAAATTTTTATACCTAATATGTCCTAAAGAAAATGTAAAAAAAGCATATCAGTGTAGGTATGTCAACTATTTGTGTTAGCTATACTTACCTTACACTTTTACAAAAATTTTAATCTACTTGAATAACTCACCTAACCATTTTATTATTATTATTTTTTCGCCAAGCGATTCGTCGTGTTCCGGCATGGTATTTGGTGAAGACGGGTTTGAGCAGTTGTGTTGCGATGTGTGCCGGGTACGATGCGCCAAATGTTGTTGTGTCGGAGGTTTGGTCGTGGAGAGTCTCCAGATCAATCTCCCTCTGGCGCAGCATCGTTGGTCGTGTTGTTGGGTTTAACATTGCATCACCTCGCTCAACTGTCGTCATCCTTCTTATTCCTAAGTTTTTTAAGTGAATAGGCTTAATAAACTAGTGCGTTTTACCATCAACGATTGCATCACTGCTTACCATCAGCGGGATTGCAGTCAAGCACTAGTTTATAATAATGAAAATATATATATATATATACAGTATGTTAAATAACAGAGGGCGTTCCCTTAAACTCGTTAATATATATCACTAGATGACCCGGTGAACTTCGTATCACTTACCTATTAATGTGAACCAAATATATTTAAACCATAATTATTACCTTTATTCACAAAAGATTTGTATCGATTTCGCCATATTACTAAACCGTAAGGCCGCGTGATTGGTCGTGGACCAGATCGTGATCATGGATCACAATCTGGATTGAAGTGTGTAGAGGTCTAATAGTAGTGTAGTAATCTGGCAATACTGACAGTGTACAAAAGATTGTTGAAATTTTAAAACTATTTTCCAGAAGTTATAGTGAAATTATACTCCTCTATAAAATTGTTATTGTATATATAACTCCTTAAAGCAAAAGCTGCTATCTAAACCAAAACACGTTTCTACAATGCCATCTTCATCATCTGAGGAGATATTCTGTGAATTAAATTTATCGGCCGAAGACATACAGGATATTCAAATTATTGAAGACAGCCAGAAGCCCAATATCAAGAATGATCTGATAGATATTGATGTTATTGAAGACAGCCAGCAGCTCAACATTGACAATGTTTTGACTGAATCTCATTTGTCTGAGTTGCCTAGTACTTTCGCCATATTATCATGTCCTGGCGAGCCAAGTGGTTCCCAAGTAGATAGAGCCAAGTTGATGGAAAAGAAAAGAAGAATTAAAGAGTGATTAATACACGTTGACATTGGCAAAATCATCGTCAAGCAACGATGGAACTCATAATTTGAATAGAAATGTCCACTGCTGTACATATATACAGTTAATTAATATAAGTAGTGCTTTCTGGTAGACAAATATTTAATAACAAGGCAATTAAATAAGGATGTTGGTTTTCCGACGCGCGAACACGCAATGTATAATTGACCATGTGCAAAACAGGGAAACTCTAAATTTATTCCGCAAACTTGCAACGATTGGCCTATCGATTTATTTCTGGTCATTACAAAAGCTTTAAAAACAACCTTTTAAAATCAAATGGCAAATCCGTTGGAATCATAGGTATCCGTGGGATTAAGACATCCTTCACACAGTAAGACATCTTTGAATTTTCCTTTGATTATTTTAGCTTTGATGATGTTATTCATGAGTTTCTTCACAACCAATCTCGTTCCATTGCAAAGTCGAGGTTGATTTATATTACGCAGCATGATGACAACTGACCCTACTTTTAATTGCACATTATGTGGTGGTAGTCCAGGCAACTCCAATGAATTTAAAAATTCTGTAGGATAGTTGACTATGTCATCCTGGTTTGTAGCCGTGTCAACTGATTTGTATGTAAACAACTCTCCTGGAAGGAAATTCTGAATGGTCGCATTGAGATCATCGTCATCTTTGTTTTTTGTCGCCAATATTGCTTGTTCACTTAGCCAATTGTGGTAATTATATTGTTGGTTAATGTCCGGAACAACACGCTGAATAAGGTCCTCTTTCCATTCTATGAAGTGACAGAAATCTGTGGGTAAAGTCGATAATCCGGTTGAGCTGTCAACTGCGACCTTACCATTGCCAATATCCAGCAACTGCTTCGAAAACACAGTCGCAGTTTGATCTTGTTGCAAAAACACTCGCATGTTCGTAGTTAATTGTAGTGTCTTTACGTGCCGCCACAAATTTGAAGATTTTAGACATACGTTTATTTCGTCAGCAACAGTCGATCGAGAGATTACTGGAAGAGTCTGACGAAAATCACCTGACAACAGTAGCATGGATCCACCAAAAATGTTTTGGTTATCACGTAAATCTTTTAACGTCCTATCTAGTGCCTCCAGCGACCTCTAGTGGGCCACTGTGCATTCGTCCCAAATTATCAATTTGCATATTTGGAGAGTCTTCGCCATAGCGCTATTATTGGCGTTTCGTTGATATGCGTGTTTAATGGTAATTTTAAGCCTGAATGTGCAGTTCGTCCGCCTTCTAATAAAGTTGTTGCTATTCCAGATGAAACCAACGCTAGGGCTACCTCATTTTGCGAGCGGATCTTTTCCCAGTACCCCCAGGAGAACCAAGAAAGTAAATCTCCCAGATCCACTGTTTACAGCTTGTATCAAATGATCGTACGCAATCCTTTGTTCTTCGTTAAATTGCGGAACAGTTGTGCGAACTGCTTCGGTCATAGCTTGAGTATCATACTGGCGTTCTCTTTGCAACTCATGGTTTAATGCATCTTGCACGATTGGGTGCTGTCAGGCCCAAACACGACAATACTTTATTTGCCATCAATAAACACATATCTTCTATGATGATCAATGTGTCATTGTAAATCTCTGACGTGACGACGATTTCCAATGTGGCGCACCTATACGTTGTAACCATGGACGGATTTAAATATTTTTAAAAGTTGGTAACACTGTAAGGTAGGCACCCGTCAAACATGTCAACCCATTAATTATTTCTGTATTTTAAAATTTAAATACACGAAACATCGTGTATTTAAATTTTAAAATACAGAAAAATTTAAATACACGAAACATCGTGTATTTAAATTTTAAAATACAGAAATACAGAAACAAGACTTTTGAATCGACAACATAATATGAAATTTCCTCATTGTTATGAGCAAATTTCATATTATGTTGTCGATTCAAAAGTCTTGTTTTAATGCATTCTTCAATTAGAGTGGAACTGAGAGTACAAATACCGTCAAAAGTTTGACAGAAAGTAAGTGGTCAACTTTTATATGGGATAATGGAATTATCGTTTTACTCGATCTTACTCGCAATTTTTCCTTATTTGCTCACCGTTTAGACCTACCCTAGACTACGACAAACATTTTAAAACCAAAACCAGCTCAATCGGCCCAGCTGTTCTCGAGTTTTAATCAGACTAACGAACAACAATTCATTTTTATTTATATAGATTAATAGATTAAAATAAAAATATCAGCATAGAAAAATAAGCATAAAATAATCCGAAAAAAAAAATATAATTGAAAATAAATTTGAAACTTCTTGTTTTAAATCAAAATAGTAGCGCGGAATAGTATCTACCTAACGTTTGCATTGCCCAAACTGCCAACGTCGCTTTACAATGCGCGCGATGCCGACTCACGGAAAATTCGTTTTACTTAGCCATTCAGAGCGGTGGGTGGTACATGGTACGACAAGCATACAGTGTTATGAAAAACCAAAATTAATTTAATCTTAAAAATAATGTACCGCTAATAAATAGCCTGCGGTTAAGTTTGAGGAAATTTTAATTTATTAAAACACAGTTTAGGCTAGGATTAAAATGATAATGACGTATTACACATTAGGAAGTGAATGTTTTCTCCAATAATAGAGATTTAAAAACTTTTTATGTAGTTACCTTCGTAATACCTAAGTAGGTACCTACTTGCGTTTATTCATAGCAATCGAGTAACGTCACAATAGTAACACGTTTGTGGAACGGGGTTTTAGGAAGGAATGTGACTTCTGAACTTATTAATTTTGTGGCACAGTCGTTTAGTTTAATGTTTATTTTTTTTTTATTTTAATGTTTTCGATATGTTTTAGGTGTTATGAAACATTTAAATACCTAATGTTAAAACTTACCTAGATTTTAAACTGCTCGATCTACTGACCTCCTCTGTCCACACATTGTCGCAGTCGCCGACGGTTATTTTGGTGCACTCGTCGCAATAAAGTCGGGTCATCTCGTATCTATCTTTCTTTAAAATTTTAAAGGCTGCGACGTGACTCATGTTAAAAAGGCGGCCGGCTCTTCTAGTGCTTGAACCGGGCTCCTCCTCAAAATGCCGTAGCACGTTCTCTTCTTGACGCACAGAGATCACGGGTCGGGGTCCACCAGAACGACGCGGCACTACGGGCTCATTGTTACGCATACGCACCAGGGCACTCACAATAACACGAGAATTTCGCGGTTGATGTGCATTAGGGTACCTCTCAGCATATGTACATCCTCAGAGCACGTGCACCATCATAATTACACTCAGCATAAATGAGCACCATATTCACATACTCCTGAGCACTGAACTGATAACGCGACATTTTTCACAAGAATGATGCAAGACGTTGCAATGCGAAAATAGCACGTCCGGTCAGCGCGTGAGATTAGTACCGAATAAAATTAGGGGTGGACATTCGGGGGCGGGGGGCGGGGCGGTACACATCAATCAATTAGATCTTAGATCGCCGCCGCATACGCGGCTCGTCATCCATACTAATATTATAAATGCGAAAGTAACTCTGTCTGTCTGTCCGTCTGTCTGTCTGTCTGTCTGTCTGTCTGTTACGCTTTCCCGCTTAAACCTCTCAACCGATTTAGATGAAATTTGGCACAGACATTCTTTAGACCCTGAGAAAGAACATAGGCTACCTTTTATCCCGGAAAAATTTGATGTTCCCGAGGTAAATTTAAAAAGCGCGATATAACCGAACTCCACGCGGGCGAAGCCGCGGGCGGGAAGCTAGTTCGTAAATAAATTGCGACGTTGCCGTCTTTCAAGTTCGCGTGTACAGTGTGATTCTTTTACATGTCAATTTAAAATTTTTATTGATTATTTTCACATTGAAAAAATTTTAAAATATTTTGTTTTCGAATGGAAATATTTTTTTTAGCATGTATATATGCTATACTATTTCGGGTTAACGGGAACGCCCTCTGTTAGTTAACATACTGTATAAACTAACGCTTGACCGCAATCCCGCCTGATGGTAAGCAGTGACGCAATCGTTGATGGTAAAGCGCACTAGTTTATTAAGAGCCTATTCACTCTAGCCTTAGAAACACCGCCGGCTGGCAAATTCCTCCAGTACCTTGATGTACGCGGTATAAAGGACGAGGCGAAACGCTTCGTCCGGTTCGATATTTATTGATTGTTGGTGAACATAATTTTCTTTCAGTGTTCCAAGTGATGATGGAATTCGAGAATAATGGCATGAAGTTATTCCAGTTGAACCAACAACTAAAACAAGGTTTTATACATTTGCGGTATGATGGTTGACAATTTTTTGTCTTTCAAAGTGTATTGTACTTGTTACGTCTGTAACACTTTGTATAAATAAATGTGTTGATTTCTTGAACATGCCTTTTGTCATTTTTTAATTAAATTACGCAGCGTAGCGCGCCGCGTCGTAAACTTATCACAACGGTGTGTGCTAGTATTATTATACTCTTTGGTGCGTGACTACTAGCTAGACTGCTAGCTAGAGTACCGAGAAGGCACCCGAATTGAGGCGCGTGGGCGTGGGTATGACTTGCGTTCCAAGCATTTCTATTTAGTCAACGTACTGAAAACCTTATTCACTAAATTCATTTTGCATTTTATATACAGTATGTTAAATAACAGAGGGCGTTCCCTTAAACTCGTTAATATATATCATTAATAGGTTAAAATAAAAATATCAGCATAGAAAAATAAGCATAAAAAATCCGAATAAAAAAATTCTAATTGGAATTAAATTTGAAACCTCCTGTTTTAAATCAAAATAGTAGTCGTCATGTATAAATAAATTGCGACGTTGCCGTCTTTCATGTTCGCGTGTACAGTGTGTTTCTTTTACATGTCAATTTAAAATTTTTATTTAATATTTTCATATTGGAAAAAATTTTAAAACATTTTGTTTTCGAATGGAAATATTTTTTTTAGCATGTATGTATGCTATACTATTTCAGGTTAACGGGAACGCCCTCTGTTAGTTAACATACTGTATATTAATATTGCCTTTACAGCATGTAATTTAATAAATATTTTCGAAGATATTACAGAGACATAGAGGCTGCGGCGCACAGGGGGCAACGCGAGCCTGTAACTGTCCCTATGTATGTTTAGATCCATAAAACTAAGTAACGGGATGCGCTTTTCTTTAATAGATAGAGTGATTCAAGATAAAGTTATATATACCTAATATAATACATTTATTTGAGCGAAGCCGGATCGGGTCGCTAGTATACAATATGGGTTCCCTTCGATATGGTTGAGCTGAATGATGCTGATCCATACGTCATGTTCGTGAACGGACGCCGTCGGAGGGGACTGGTCATCTCTTAGCTGCCACGGCGTATTTTAATTTCTGAATAGATTTTTGTATGTTTTCCATAATGGACGCTCTCAGCGTACAATATATTTCTGCATCGTTCTCACGCGGTTGATTTCAACATGAATGATGTAATCAAATATTTGTAACAATAGCTTAAAAATTTAAAAGAGTGTCCATGGAGTTTCTTGCCCGTTCTTCTCCATAGGTACCTACTCTTTGGAATGGGCGACTAGCTTCATCTTATTGACTGACCGACCTTCTGACAATTCAAAAGTGCCTGTAACTGGTTTATTTGAAATAAATGATTTGATTTGATTTGATTTGATAAATAAAGTTCATGTTTTATTTTGTAGCTACCTCTTACTGTTATTAGATTTTTACTAAAAAAAATTTTTTGTACTTTATTAAATGTCCCAATTTTCTTATGAACTGTGTACACCCTACTAGAAAGGGACACAGGGGTTCTTCGTGCGTTTCTCTTTCTAGGAACGCCTTTGCCGGCTCGTCAGCTTTCTAGGTATTTATAAAAATTCTTTGGTCATCACTTATAAAAAACAGGTTGTACAATGTGATATGCTTCAACAGTTGCTAAGACAGGTATGTAATCATGTTACTGTTTGTTTTTTTACTATAGTCTCTCTATGAAGTCGTGAAATTAATGTTTCTGGAACTAAAAATTTTAAGTAGTTTTCTTAAGTAGGGTAACACTAAATTACAGTACATCGAATGTCATCGGCTGGCGTATATTTGTTTAGTAACTCGATATCATTGCAATTATTATTGCAATGATATCGAGATAATTGATATTGATTGATATTTCAAATCTACATGGATAAAACAACGAAAAAATGTATTAAAAAGGGGCAAACGCAAAACAAATAACAGTGGAGCTCGGGAAATAATTTTTAAGGTATATCGGCGATGTTTGCTAGAACACGAAGCTGGACAAATTTGATCAAATATGGATGATATTAAGGCTTGAACAGTTGCTAAAACAGGTATGCAATAAGTTTTTATCTACTAGAAGTTTCAAATTTACTAAGTAAACAATTTTAAGTTTAAAATGAGGATTGTTTGCATTGCGCATTTATAGGTTAGATTACAAAAAACATAGTTTAAAAAACTAAAAAAACATGCTTTTAAAGAATAGGTATCAAACTAAAAAGTTAAAAATAATTTTAAAATTTAATTTATGACAATAGTATATAAACAATCTTTATATATATAATTCTGCTGTACGTGTGTATGTCATTGAACTCCTCCTAAACGGCTTGACCGATTTAAATGATTTTTTCTGTATGCGTCTAAGTGGCGCCCTGGTTGGTTTAGATTCACAAATCAGCCCGGCCTGATGGCGCTGATTGCTTGAAAAAGCATGTGATCTCGGAAACGTTGTTCCTACTTCTCAAACAGTTTTGTGCTACCCTGGTACCTTGCACCTTTAAAAACTAGGCATAATAAAAGTTGTTCCATGTATTATTAACTATTATTATTATACAACATTATTTTTCAAGAACGGCTGAACCGATTTTGTTGTAAATTGGTAGGGAGAGGTAGCTAAAAACCGGGAAAAGGACATAGGGACACACATCCCGTTCCCGTGGGAATTAATGGGCCCCATTGTTTCGATTTCTCCTACAGTTTTGTGCTACCCTGGTACCTTGCACCTCCACAAAGTAGAGAAAATGAAATTTCTTCTATATATTTATTATTTATTAACGATTAAATGTTACAAGCTGATTATAAATAAGGTGAAGGAAAACATCTTAGGGAAGCCTGGACTTTAAGTCTGAAATCGCCTACCCGCATTGAGCAAGCGTGGTGATTACGCTCAATCCTACTCCTTAAGAGAGGAGAGCTATGCCCAGCAGGGGAACGAAAAGTGTGATGATGATGAGCTTCAGCTTCATTGTTTCGACTTCTCCTACACTTTTGTGCTACCGTAATTATCCTAATTTAAAAAGTAAAAGTTAGATCATGTGATATTGCCTCTAAGGCGGAACAAAGTTCGCCGGGTCAGCTAGTACTAGTATAAATGAGAAAAAAGCGTGAGGCGCTTTGCGCCATAATTTTTGTATATTAAGCGCCTCACGCTTTTTCTCATTAGTATTGTCTATATATATTTTTATCTATTCTTTAAAAGCATGTTTTTTTTTGTTTTTTATACTATATTTATTTTCAACTTTTTAGTTCGATATTCTTTTTTTAAATAATATACAGATAACGCGAACGCTTAAGTGCAGGTGCTCATTTGTTTTTACCAAACTTTTCTTGATCTCCAACAGACAGAATAGCAAGTGCTAAAATTCGTAATGATGCGTAAATAACGTAATGCGTTATCCAACTAACTAAATGTAAAACTAAATCTAAACTAAATACTTTGCCTGCACAAATTAATACCGCTCGGCCAACGAACGTATTGAAAACGGTGGGACATTTTACAGTAATGAGCCGAGTTCAAAGAGTTAGAGGCGGACAAACAAACAAGCAAGCAAACATACAAGTTAAGCTAATAAAAAGCATGTAATATAAGTAGACCATATTGTAGTGCGAATGGCACAGTTTTGATACTTTAGATGATTTAATTTACCGCTGATTTTAAAAATGAATTATATCATGTTCGGAATTAATATTAATGCTATCCATCTTCTGATAGAAATTACATATTATTATTTTTAATCTTTCAGAAAAATGTGAGAGTAAACTCTTTATCAAGATATCTATGAGTTAGTTATTCGCTTAAGTGAAGAAAGCAGGCTGATGACAGAGCGCAGACGTTGTGTGTGGCGCAGCTGACAATGAAAATACTTTTTAATGAAGAATATTTGGAATCAGATGATGAAAACAATTATTATGTTTAGGAATACTTTTCTTTGGCCAAAAACACGTTAAAACATATAATAATAAATATGTGTGTTTTTTTTGTTTTTGTTTTATTTATTTTATTTAAACGCTAGAGACCACAGATTTGTGTTTTCGATAAAACCAGTTTTGCTTCTAGTACAAAATGAATACCAAAATGATTTCAGTCACACCAACAGGGTTGCTATATGCACGACCGCAGCACCCTCATTTATTTTCACGACTTTATAAACCGCTTGTAATAAAAATGATTTTCAAAAATCACTCATTTCTCATCGCACTAAACTGTTTTTAAAATTCCATACCTACGAAGGTTAACAGGGCCTCATGACTAAATCTCTGCTATTTATCCATCAGTAGAGAAAGATAGACAGAGATGTGTGTTTTGAATTGTAATAGGAGAACACTTTTCACAGTGTACATTACTAGGCGTTTTAATCTTTTATAAAAACACATATTTTATACTTATAACATATCAAAAAGTATTGTAATTTTTAATTCAGTATGCTGCTACAAACATGATAAACAGTGGCGCCACCTCGCAGAATCATCTTAAACTGTATTAGTCTCAAAAGGCTAGATTCCACAAAAAAATAAAGACAGTGTTTATTATATCTGTGGCAACATTTACTTTTGACGTTTTGCACAGCTGTCAAATCTTTTTGGTTCGGCCATTTTCGCCGAACGTTTGGTGTTAACTTTAGGTCACGTATCTTTTCGTGGCCTTAAGATCACTTAAATAAAACTCATTCAAGATGGTGCAGAAGAAGGTAAAAGCCATGTGCGTTTAGTAAATTACGATATTTTTGTTATACAAAGTGTTTTTACCGTGAAGTTTACACCATAACATGTTTATGGGATCTTCGTTGTTTTTGGCGTCGCAACTATTTTATTTTGATAAGTTCAGGTATTTTTAATGAGTAGTGAATTCTATTCGTTTAAATTGAAAATAATATTGGTCGTCTACTTTAATTCATTCGAAACGAGAGTTGTTTTCTTAGTAAACTGTTTCAACATAACCTCAAATCATTACCATGATGTTAACATTCCAATGAGTGCTATGATTACCACCATATTATCACCAAGATCGCTGATGAAGACATTATTCACACTCGACCGTCTAGCACGCGAACTTAGTTGACAAAGTTATTGTAATTTCAGCCTAAGAAGAAGGTAGGAAAGAAAGTAGCGGCCGCACCTTTGGTCGTGAAGAAAGTAGAGCCTAAGAAGGTAGTGAACCCACTCTTCGAGAAGAGGACCAAGAACTTTGCTATTGGTGAGTTAAGTTGTACTTATTTTACTGACAATACAAATTGCCAGTGTTATTATTTGTTACAAAGAGCTGGAAAAGTGTTTCACAAACATTGAAGGAGTTTCTAGTCGTACTTGCAGTTTGTTATTTAAATCGTGTGGCGTTTTATTTGATCCTAAAGAATATTGGACTAAAATGATGTGAATTTTATGTCTGAAATCACATGTGGTTACAAAATATACGAGCTTTTTAACACTGATTAGTCCAGTCTCAATACTTTACCCAGAAATAGACATATCGCCAATTTAGAGATGAATAATGACCTCTATTGTATTTTAGCACAACAATATGAATTTAAACTAATAATTCCATGCGAAAATCAATTTTATTCCAGAACCAACCTTGGTTTCAGCTTAACCTAACACAAAACCTTTGCAGCTAGATATTAACCTATTACAACTCCTTCTTAGGTCAGGACATCCAGCCCACAAGGGATCTTTCCCGCTTCGTGAGATGGCCCAAGTACATCCGCATCCAGCGCCAGAAGGCCGTGCTCCAGCGCAGGCTCAAGGTGCCGCCACCAATCAACCAGTTCACCCAGACACTTGACAAGACCACAGGTTTGTAAAGTGTTTTATCTTTGTAGCAATTTTGCTGAAACATTTTAACAAAATGCACTATTAGTAGACTTAATATTTATTTAAAAACTTCCAGGTTATAAAATTACATACCATTTATAGTTGTCATAGAAGTTAGTTCTTGATGCTTATCTGTGACATGGGCCATATTTTTTTTTTATTTTCATTATAATATTATTGTAATTCCATTTACAAGTTAATGTCAAATCATTTGAATGGCAATAAATAAAATCAAACTATAAAACATCTGTAGATGGATGCCAAGTGTTCCTATATACATAGAGAATAAGATTTTTATTTCTACTCTCAATTAAATACATTTAAAATGTAGTCACAGATATTACCCCTATGTTTTAACAAATTAAGACTGAGAGCAGACAACATTCTTAAAGTTAGTAGAATTAACTCTCTGACTTGATTTTAATATCTTGGAAATCAACTATATTCAGCCAAGCAGCTACTTTATGGTGTTATTTTAGGTTACCATGATGATTACCAAATGCAACGATGAATCACTATGATTATCAAAATAATATACGAGCTTTTTAACTCTGATGTCCAAAAAATATTAATTAACAACAAGTTGATTTTTATATGAAGTTTCAAACAGGTTTGTTTGTATTACAGCAAAGGGATTGTTCAAGATCTTGGAAAAGTACAGGCCAGAGACTGAGGCAGTCAGGAAGGAGCGCCTAAAGAAGGCTGCTGAAGCCAAGGTATAAGATTATATTAATCTTTAGTATTTACATAGAATTTCCTAAGTAAATCTTGTTTATTGAACAACATTACTTTCAAGGCTATTGAAAAATGTTCAATTCACAAAATTAGCCTTAGATGTGAAAAGCAATTTTATTTGCCAGTGTGAATTTTCATTGTAAACTGCATATCATTAACAAAAAAGTAATTAGGAATATTTATCGAAATGAAGAAAATCACCAAACTCTGAATGCCATGAGGACACCTTACCACCAAGATCTCAGATCGAACAAATATCAAATACAAATTGTGTACTTCATTTAGCACATTGTTTGACAATATAAAACTTTCTTCAGGTTGCCAAGAAGGATGATCCTCCACCAAAGAGGCCGAACACCATCCGTGCTGGCACCAACACTGTCACCAAGCTAGTTGAGAAGAAGAAGGCACAGCTTGTTGTCATTGCTCATGATGTTGACCCCATTGAGGTAAATAAACAATTATCACACTTATGCATTTATTATCCTAGATGAATTATGAAATAGAGAAATTAACACAATGACTGAACATTTATCTATACAGGGAAACTTTTTTTCGAGTGCGCAAAAACAAATGGGTGGCTCAGAATCAATAACAGAACAAATCTGCATTATTAGTTTAAAATAAAAAATCATGTTTTTGTCCGCCCTAAAATCAGCAAATGAGAGACACCAATTATTCATATCAATATCGTAGTATTAGCATATGGCCGCGTAGTGAACATGCGGGCGGCGCGGGGCGCGGGGGTCCTGTGATGTTCCCGCCGTCCCCACTCCGCCGACATGAATGGGACCGCGTGCGGTGACCATAACATCGATTTCATAATAAACATCTTTCGTTATCAATAACTATTTTTTTTTGTACTAAAACATACCAAAGTAATAATATTTTTATCTATAAAACTTATTTAGCTATAAGTTGACAAAGTTTGCGCACTGGATAAAATTTTATCCTGTATAGGACAGTCGATTTCCAACTTAACTAGACAAACAGAACTGAAGGAATTATCTTTCTAGAATATGTAGTATACAACATTATTTTTTTTTTATGTGAAACCCGAAACACGTGTCCTGTCCAGTATTTTTAAGTAAAGAATCAATGTACAAAATTTCAAAAAGATATAATGAAAAACCACGTTAACCAAGTATGAATATAACCAAGTTATGAGCTTGTTATTCTACTTGGTTGTCCCAACAAAAATATGGTCAAAGCTCCGATCGGGTGGCCGAGCGCGGTGCGTTGATCTCTGGCGTCAGCTGTTTCGCGCTATGACCTATCGTAACCGCTCGGTAATCACTGCAACAATTTCTAAATACTGACTCAGTTGCCAAAAATGGGAGAAAAAAAAAATTCTAAATGTATTTGGGAAAAATAGAACATGCTGTAAAATAATTGGAATCGATTCAGTTGCCTATTCTGAACAAAATATATTCAGGTTTCGCATAAACAAAAAATAAGGTATGTATATCCCATTTAATATAAAGATTCCTTATAACAAGCGTTAATATTTGTTTTACTCTAAAATCTTCCATGACTACTATACAATATGTAAAGAAAACCCTGTCCGACCCGTAAGGATAATAAGATTAGGTAAACACATGACCAAATAAAATATGAAATTTTACATAATCATCATAGTAACAATACTAATGAATTTTGAAATAAATCTTTTTTTGTCGCGAATTAATTCAAACTTCCCCAAAATTTGGTAATTTTTCGAAAAGTGACTACACCATTTGTGACGGCGCGAATAGCGATGCGACCACGTGCCGCGTGCCCTGCCCCCCGTCACCCGCGGATGTATGCCTAACGTGTTGTCTACCGCACATGCATTAAGTTACCTCGCTTTTTCGAAATAATATTTATTTTTTTAGGGGGATTTTTTAAGTTTAGACCGGCTTTGTAGGCATTATTATAATCAGTTATTGATACCTAACAATACCTTCATGGATCGGGCAGGGTTTTCTTTACATATTGTATACTAATACCTGGTAGTAGCGATGATGTTAGAATTTCTTCACCTGAGGCTTCAAATATAAAATATTTTTAGCTGCATGAAGATTGTTGACTCTGAGCTTTGCCATAAATCATCCCTACATTCCACCTTACTTATATATAATATTCAACTAATTGTTAATGTTGTTTACAGCTTGTTCTATTTCTGCCCGCCCTCTGCCGTAAGATGGGTGTTCCATACTGTATTGTAAAGGGCAAGTCTCGTCTGGGAGCCCTAGTCCATCGCAAGACATGCACCTGCGTTGCAATCACACACGTATGTATTATTTATGACTGTTTTAGCAAAATGTAGCATAATATTGTTAATAACTATATTGTTAACTTCTGGGTAATGACAAGTAAGTAATGTGACAAGATGTGCATGTTATGATGATTTATTTGCTATCATACAGCTATGCTGACAACCTTTCTACCACCAATAGATTTTATCTGAGGATGCCATCTATCACTAAACCTTCACAACAATAAAATCTGCAACCGTAACGACTTTGAAGTGTAATACATCAATAAATACACTTCAATAGAACTTTAAGGGCTCATTTACAATCTGTTAAGTAGCAAGTGCAGGTACGTGTAAGTGATTAGTTGACAATGCGTCAAGTGTTAAGTAATAGTTCTCACGGTGTTTACCTATTCTTGTTAAGTCCAAAGTATGTATGCTATGCCCTTGTCAAAGCAAGACTGTTTACACGGTGTTTAGGACAGGCGACGTTACGGTGTGCGGGGAAGCTTCTTAACAGCAAAAATAGAGCGGCATTCTAATCATTTTACTTCGCACCTGCACTTTTTACTTTTTTTTTAATAGTTTCAAACTAGTGCTTGATCGCAATCCCGCCTGATGGTAAGCAGTGATGCAATAGTTGATGGTAAAGCGCGCTAGTTTAATAAGCCCATTCACTCAAAAAACTGAGTGAATAGGAAGGAAGACGGCAGTTGAGGGAGGTGATGCAATGTTTAACCCAGAGGGAGATTGATCTGGAGACCCTCTACGACCAAACTCCCGACACAACAACATTTGGCGCATCGTACCCGGCACACATCGCAACACAACTGCTCAGCCGTCCTCCGTATGGCTTCACCAGACATCATGCCGGAACACGACGAATCGCTTGGCGGCAAGACTTTGTCCGGCAGCCGATGGTATCGCTTACCACCGAGAAAACTTAACACTAGTCATATAACAGCGCGATCGGTTACACGTTGATTTTACTAATCACTTGACACTTACTACTTAACAGCGTGTAGATGAGCCATAATAATAGTATTTTATCATAAAAACCACTACGAATACTATTTTGTAATGTGACGTAAGAATAAAAACCGACTTCCTCAAAAATAACTTTTCCGTGTCAGGAAGTTAGAATTATACTCACCTCTTTCTTTTTTCCTCAACCAGGTTGAGTCCGGCGACCGTGCCTCCTTCTCCAAGGTCACGGAAGCTATCAAAACGAACTTCAACGAGAGGTACGAAGAGCTCCGAAAGCACTGGGGCGGTGGCGTCCTTGGCAACAAGTCCAACGCGCGTATTGCTAAGCTCGAGAAGGCGAGGGCCCGTGAGCTGGCGCAGAAACAAGGCTAAGCCTAATAAAGTTTAAGACCTAACATCATTTGCTGTTGTTTTATTTTTAAAATTATTTACTACTAGCGGCCCGATACGTGCTTCACTACGTATAAAGTGAAATAATAAAAACAAATTTATTGAATCATCAAAATTATTTATTCAGACTAAATATTTTTTTTAATTGCTAGCAATGGAAAATCAAAGAATATTATTTATCTAAATGTTTGGGATTAAGTTTTTAAAACTTAATCCAAAACATTTAGATAAACAATATTCTTTGTTTTTCCATTTCTAGCATGTACATAATTACAAACAAACGACTAGGGATACGGGCTCTCGAACAGGCAACATAAAGTTGGGCTTTGTTGGTGGACAAAGCAAATGATAAACGCACAGGATATTGCAATCGTTTGAACTCAAGTGGCATATCAGTTGGGATCATGGGGATACGCGGTATTAAACAAACTTCTTTTGATTTAGGTACAAGTTAAAATCGTAGCTTTAATTAAATTTGGCAATAAGTTTTTCACTGCCAATCTGGCGCACAGTTTTGGCGGATTACAAAACTAAAAAGAAAGCGGCATTGATTTTTATACAATATGTAAAGAAAACCCTGTCCGACCCATAAGGATAATAAAGGTTCGGTAAACACTTGACCAAATATAATATAAAATTTTACATAATCATCACAGTAACAATAATAATGAATTTTGAAATAATCTTTTTTCCCCGAAATTTGGTAATTTTTAAAAAACTGACAACACCATTTGTGAAGGAGCGAATAGCGATGCGACCACGTGCCGCATGCCCCGCCCCCCTTCACCCGCGCATACATGCGCGGGTGAAGTTTTTTAAAAATTACCAAATTTCGGGAAAAAAAGATTATTTCAAAATTCATTAGTATTGTTACTATGATGATTATGTAAAATTTTATATTATATTTGGTCAAGTGTTTACCTAGCCTTTATTATCCTTACGGGTCGGACAGGGTTTTCTTTACATATTATATGTATATGAGATGATGATCCACCATTCATTGAATTCATATGTTACAAAAAACGAGAAATGACTAATCGCTCAACCGATTTTGTATGTTACCGGCCAAACCCGATTTTAGGACAAACTAGGTTTGCCTAGCCTTACTCGACGACTGGCTCGGGAGAAGGCACGGCTCTCTATCGTTCAGGGTGACTGAGGTGCTGTCGGGGCACGGCTGCTTCGGCAAGTACCTGTGTCGCCTAGGCAGGGAGCCGGACGCTCGGTGCCACCACTGCGTCCAATGCGGGGAGGACACGGCGCAGCACACGCTCTCCGAGTGTGTAGCTTGGGAGGAGCAGCGCCGTGTCCTCACAAATGAAGTAGGAGGCGACCTGACGCTGCCGGCAGTAGTGCGGAGGATGGCCAACAGCGCAGAGTCGTGGGACGTGGTGGTGTCCTTCTGCGAGGACGTGATGTCGCAGAAAGAAGCTGCGGAACGGGAGAGGGAGATCTCAACTCCCTTCCCGGGCCGCAGAAGACGCACCGGGCGCCGAAGAAGAGCGGCTAACGCCCTCTTCCGCCCCCCATGAATGGGTCCACGGGCGAGGGACATGATGGATGGAGGAATGGACCCCGAGGCGGAGGCGCGCGCCTCTGAGGCGATGCACAGGGTAGCTTAACACCCCACTACCCCGTGCCGGAGACGAGGCCCGGGCAGACCGGGCCAGCACGAGAGTGTGGGGCTGCGGAAGAATTTAGACTCCCGCGGCCCTACGCGCGCTCGTGGTAGAAGAGACACCGGGGTAAGTCTGACAGACCCCGTCGCCCACCTTATGGCGGCGGACATCCTATGAGGATTTCCACCCCGAAAAAAAAAGGTTTGCCTAGCCTAAACTAGTTCTTCCTATACGCCAGTGTTTTTCAACCTGTGGGTCGCGAAGCTTTTCAGGGGGGTCGCGGAACCTCTATTGGGGTTTTCAAGAGGTCGAGATAACTCAAAAAAAAATGAATAAAATACCTATAAAAGAATTATTAAGGAACTAGCTTTCCGCCCGCGTGGAGTTCGGTTATATCGCGCTTTTTAGGTTTCCCTTGGGAACATCAAACTTTTTCGGGATAAAAGGTAGCCTATGTTCTTTCTCGGGGTCTAAAGATTGTTTGCGCCAAATTTCATCAAAATCGGTTGAGAGGTTTAAGCGGGAAAGCGTATTAGTAAGGATTATGTAACATAATTAAAAGAACAAACTAGTAAATGTTAAGTACAACATTGTTACTTAAACACGCACTAGTACGAGTTGTGCGACTTGACAATCAAGTTAACAAAAAATAAAAAAAATAAAAACTTAAGATAATGGATAACTTAACAAATAATTCATTTTCCAAGTTTAAACGATTTCTTTCCTTATTTTTTATTGTACGAGGTGGCAAATAGAATCAACACTTCAAAGGCTCTATTGTTGATTCTAAGTATTCCGATTTCCTTTTTAACCAAAAAGTATCCAAAGTGACAGACTTAAATTCCAATTGCAGTATCCCTATGAAGGATAAATCCAGCAGATTGTCGTTGAGCTTAGCATTTATGAACGGATTTAAGATGTCCCTTTGTGCACCACCTAGCCTCTGTACCTATATTCACCCCTCAGGCGTGTCTAGTCACCCCAAAAGAAAACTAAGTAGAAATCAGGTAGGTATATTTTGTGGATTTTTTTTAATAACTACAAACATATCTATATAAAAACAAATATATTTCACTAGTTTGGTCCAAGACTCAATAAATACATGCCTAGAAAAAAGGATACCTATCAAAACTGGAACATTACGAAAATCGTTGCCAAAGGTAGAAAACATTTAGCCCGTTTTACGGTAACGAAATGCACTCGTGTGTAACGTTTCGTTACCTCATACTAAATGGCGCACCCGTTACTCAGTACTGAATACATGCGGTTTGTCACAGCTCTAGTATTTGTGTACTTATCTACTTTAGTATAATGTTTTAATAATATTTGCAACGACACTCCCATTTGTGGTTCGGGAGAATCTATGTATACTTTGGTTGCCTGGAAGAGATCGCATTAGCGATAAGGCCGCCTATTGTATGATGTTTTTATGTTGAATGTATTTTATTCGATGTTTGATTGGCGTACAATAAAGAATATACACTTCTGGACACATCTATTGGCCCAGAGTTTAGGTTTCGATGGCCCTGTGGCGGATATCTTGTCCATCGTCGCCCGCCACTTTCATCCGCTCCGCTTATGGCGGTAGCACCGTGCCTCATCGGTGTGACGCAATGTCTGCGTGCGCGCTGGCTCCGCGCGATCGCCTACCGCAGCGCCCCGGCAGTCGATAAATATCTTCCTTACGAATAGTCTATGCCGCGCGCGCTCGTTGCTTTCCTTCGGCTACCTAGCTATAATTTCGGCTTAATACAAACTGTTTCTTGTGTGTTCGTCTAGTAGACTTAATAAACTGTGAGAACTAATAACTCTGTTACAATAGTGATCCCTAATAAACAGTGTTGCTAAATAAACTGCTATTTCTACAACCACTACCTACCTTATCCTATCATTCTTACTCTTCACCATTTCACCTCTTCTGCTTGACTTCGCTATCCGCTGCTGCTTCTCATCTTTGCCACCGTGGATGCTGCTACGTTGGAGGAAGGATTAGGAATCCGGTAACGTACCTTACCTACCTCCACAGCCCCTACCGAAATGGAAATGATTGCTAGATTGAACAAAAACTATTGATGCAGTTTTAAACCTGATAGGTACATTTTACCATCTTTTTCGATCGTATTGTTTTAAATTTGAATTCAGAATACCATACGACATGGAGCTACGCCTAACAAGTCGGACATTGGCGTCTTGCTAAAGGCAATTGATTTTTTAATAAAAAACATGTTTTATCAAATAAAGGTTTAATTTAATAACTCGTGTTGTCTCCATGGGCATCTACCACAGCTCTCATACGATTAGGCATAGAGTTTATCAACCGCTCTATGAAATTTTGAGGGATCATCTCCCATTCCTCTTCTATGGCAGTTTTCAACTCCTGCATTGTCTGGGAAACTGGCTGACGAGCCCTAACACGTCTTTTTAGGTCGTCCCACATGTGTTCAATGGGGTTCATATCTGTGCGTCTGGCTGGCCAGTCAAGGCAAGATATTCCCTAACGATGCCGGCCTCGTCGATGGGCTCTTGCATTATCATGCATAAAAAGGAAATTTGGGCCCACATAGTCCGCGTATGGTATCACGTGAAGTTCTAAGCACTCACGAATGTACCTTTCAGCATTTAATGTTGGCAGCCGTGGTCCTGTAACAACCTCAAGTTGAGTTTTGCCGCTCGCGGATATACCGCCCCAGACAGTCCATGAGCCACCGCCATAAGCAACCCTCGTCCCTCTCTTCAAAGCAGCATTGTGCGAAATGCTCTCCCTTACGTCGGTAGACGTTCTTCCTTTCATCATTGCCATGTAACACAATTTTAGACTCATCAGAAAAGAGTACACGGCTCCAATCTTGCTGTGTCCAATTTAAATGAGTGCGTGCGAAATGAAGGCGCGCTGTTCGGTGGGCTCGCGTTAGTTTGGGCCCATTAGCTGGCTTGTGTGGTACCATATCGCGTTCTTTTAACCTTCTCCGATCAGTTCGAGCGCTCACAGATACTCCGTGGAAGTCGCGATGTTGGTTTTGTATTTCAATGGAGGTAAGATGACGATTTCTCAAGCTGGTCGTCACGATGAATCGATCCTGCCTTTCAATTGTGACCGCGAGATCGTGGCCTTCCTTGGCGACGAACAAAGCCGCCAGTCTCTAGGTACCTCCGATAAACATTTCGGACCGCAGATCGTCTTAAATTAAGTTGAGCACTCACATTTCTTTGGCTGTGTCCGGCCTGAATAAGTGCCACAGCTTGGGCGGCGACTTCAGGTGAAGTATCCATAGATTATTGATAGAACCTCACCTTAATGTTAAGAATAAGTAATGTTTGTTGCAAAACCAAAGATATCAATCACTTTTTCAAGAATTAAATCCAAGTAAACCAATAAAATCAAGTTTTCATAGTATTCGATTGTTTGATATCAACAAACAGGTTCCAAATAGTTTTTTGTTTCTTTAAATTCTTTGTTCGAAATTCAAAAAAAGACCATTGAATGAAATTGTGAATGTGCCAGGTTCAAAACTGCATAAAAACTTTTTGCTCGACCTAATATAAAATTTTAGCTAGGACCAAACGAAACTGAAAATGCAAGGTGGGCCCATAGATGTGTCCAGAAGTGTATAAATAAATAAGTTAGAGTGAGCATGACATACTCTCAACCGCCACAGCACATTCACATACATTCGAGTCAATGAAAGACATACTCAGTAAATGCTAGCTTAATATCAAGTACACAGTACTCAGTAAATATTAGCTTAATATCAAGTACACAGTACTCACACATTTGCTATGCAGTTATACAATACTAACAAACTGCATCTATAGTTTTTTTTTTAATGGTGAGCAGAACCAGTCATTATACAAAGTATCTAATTAATATTATGAGACTCAGAACATTAAATTTAGCCATTTGTCATGTCAGCTGGCCACACTAATACATGGTAATGTAAGTTAAAGTTAAGTATAAAACAAATAAACTATTAATGAAAACAACATTGATCACCTAAATAAAAGACTCGAGGTATAAAGGGCGTGAAAGGTTACATAATTATAACAACTTATAATGAAACATTGAGAACCTTCAATGTTTTACTGTCTGAAGTAAAGGATTCTGTGCACCAAAGACCTAAACCCTGCGACTACGCCATAACCTGTCTACGACAGCTTGTCTACCCTCGTCGGCAGAGCCATGTCCCTCGTGAGGAAGATTTACCTGTTGAGACAGATCGAGCTGTATGTTGTCGTGAATGGGGAAGTGTTCATTATTGATAAAATTGTGCAAGACTGCACAGGCATTGACAAACTTTCCTGCTTTCACAGGAGAATAATGCAACACCCTAGGAGCCAATAAGCACTGCCAGCGACTCTTCAAAACTCCAATGCAGCGTTCGACCACTTTCCGAGTCTGGATATGACATTGCATGTAGTACTCCTCTGGTGATTCCGGGGTTGCACCAAGGATAGGCGTCATAAGAAACCGACTTTGAGCGTAACCGGAGTCTCCTGAGAATTAAAAAAATACATTATTTGAATTAAATATCAATTATATTATGTCAGTACCTATAAAGGCAGGCATATGGCGACCTCCGTGGCGCAACGGTCAACACGCCTGCGACGTGGAGGCCCCGGGTTCGATCCCCGGCCAGGTCATGATGGAAAACGATCTTTTCCTGATTGGCTTGGGTCTTGGATATTTATCTATATATGTATCTATTATAAATATAGTATCGTTGAGTAGTATCCCATAACACAAGTCTCGAAATTACTTTGGGGTTAGCTCAATCAAGTGTGATTTGTCCGTATTTAAATAAAAAAAAAAATGCTTTCAGTTATTTCACATCTATACTAATGTATACTAATATACAATATGTAAAGAAAACCCTGTCCGATCCGTGAAGGTATTGTTAGGTATCGATAACTGATTCTACTAATGCCTACAAAGTCGGGCTTAACTTAAAAAAATCCCCTAGAAAAATAAATATTATTTCGCAAAAAGAGGTAACTTAAAACATGTGCGGTAGGCCATA
The DNA here is from genome assembly GCA_017933935.1 of Sesamia nonagrioides. Classification (NCBI taxonomy): domain Eukaryota; kingdom Metazoa; phylum Arthropoda; class Insecta; order Lepidoptera; family Noctuidae; genus Sesamia; species Sesamia nonagrioides. The sequence continues at coordinate 5,617,945 of JADWQK010000188.1, forward strand.
AGGGCGCGGGCGAAGAGGGGGCAGGGCACGCGGTCGCATCGCTATTCGCTCAGAATTATACCGTCAAAAATAATGTTGTCACTTTTTAAAAATTACCAAATTTTGGGGAAGTTATTTCAAAATTCACTAGTAATGTTACTACGATGATTATGTAAAATTTCATATGTTAGTTGGTCATGTCCTTACGGGTCGGACAGGGTTTTCTTAACATATTGTACAAAGCTGAAGAGTTTATTTGAACGCGCTAACCTCGGGAACTACAGGACCGATTTGAAAAATTCTTTTTGCGTTGGATAGCCCATTAAACCAGAAAGGCTTTAGGCTATATAACATCATGCTGCGACCAATAGGAGCTGAGCATAACTAACTCCACGCGGACGAAGTCGCTGGCAGCAGCTAGTAATCTATATTGTTGCTCTTTATAATATAATATTTTACTAGTGTAAGCAATATATTTTTAAAGTAAATAATTATGTTTCGTTACCTAGTAGCCAGCACACTTCATTTTGGTCATGTAAGCGCTGCATATAATTTTGAACAGGACACTGGTCCCAAATTTGGGAATCATCACTGGCCCCCCCGAATGATGCATCAATATATAAAATGCGTAGGTCAGCGTCACAAACCTAAAAGTATTGTAAATGATATATTTTAATTACATTCCGACATAGCTGAGAGGATTAGCAAGCTGAAGAGGCAATGGGCTGGTCACATATGCCGCAGGACCGACAACCGTTGGGGTAAACGAGTCCTCGAGTGGAGACTGCGTCTCGGCAAACGTAGCGTGGGACGCCCTTGGGCGAGATGGAGCGACGACATCAAAAAGGTGGCTGGTAGTGGCTGGCGGAGAACTGCTCAGGATCGAGCTTGTTGGCGTGCCATGAAGGAGGCCTATGTCCAGCAGTGGACGAGTAGGGGCTGATGATAATGATGATGAATTACATTTTCTAAATTATAAACAATAGGTAAGTTTAGGTAGTGGAATTATAATTCTAATTATTATTTCTAGCATAAGTGTTTTGGTGAAACACTGATCTAATATTTCTCGATCTTAGAAGCATTAGGACGTATGTGTATAAGTCCGACGACCTACACATAAGACCTACTGCATAATGAATACTACATACTTTTCTCGGTAATAGGCCATAATATCGACTGCCGGCAGAAGTTACCACCCACCAAACAGTCGTGTTTCGGCATGACGTCTGGTGAAGCCGTACGGAGGACGGGTCGCCATAAGTGCCGGGTACGATGCACCAAATGTTGTCGTGTAGGGAGTTTGGTCGTGGAGGGTCTCCAGATAAATCACCCTCTGGCGCAGCATCGTTGGTCGTCTTACTGCCATCTTATTTCCTATTCACTAAGTTTTTTAAGTGAATAGGCTTAATAAACTAGCGCACTTTACTATCAACGATTGCATCACTGCTTAACATCAGGCGGGATTGTAGTCAAGGACTAGTTAATAATTATTAAAAAACCAAAAATAATAAGTTAAACTATATGTAGATACAACCTAATGTTTATAAGGTCGAGATTTGTTGATGGAATTCAAATTTTAATGAGAATAGGTATACAATATGTAAAGAAAACCCTGTCCGATCCGTGAAGGTATTGTTAGGTATCGATAACTGATTCTACTAATGCCTACAAAGCCAGGCTAAACTTAAAAAAAAAATCCCGCTAAAAAAATAAATATTATTTCGCAAAAAGAGGTAACTTAAAACATGTGCAGTATGCCATACACGCGCGAGCGAAGAGGGGCAGGGCACGCGGCACGCGGCCGCATCGCTATTCGCTCAGAATTATACCGTCAAAAATAATGTTGTCACTTTTTAAAAGTTACCAAATTTTGGGGAAGGTGGAATTAATTCTCGGGAAAAAGAGGTTATTTCAAAATTCACTAGTATTGTTACTATGATGATTATGTAAAATTTCATATTTTATTTGGTCATGTGTTTACCTAACCTTTATTATCCTTACGGGTCGGACAGGGTTTTCTTAACATATTGTATAGTCACAACAAAATAATGATTAGGTACTTACAATAAGTACATTGAGGCTATAGTACAGTTTATTATTAAAATAAGCTTCCTCATGTTTATGAGGACGGATTATTGCCACATGGGTACCATCGATGCATCCAACCACATCAGGAAATTGAAATGTATCCATAAATCTGGAACCAAATAATTAAGATTAAAGGTCGAAACATACTATCAAAACGCAACGCGATGTGTTGTGCCGACACCCGACGCTCGTCGTGCACATAGGCAACACGCCACGCGATGCTACAACACGTATCGTGTAGTGTAGTCTCTCACGAAAGACTGAAGTGTATTGACGTGTCACGTGCCCATGTATACGATTCTGCTTGAAGACGAGCTAGATGAAGATTTATTGCAGATTTTGGGGATAAGTATATTTTGTACAGAAACAATAAATAAAAAAAGACGTACTCATCCATACTAGTATATAAAGCTGAAGAGTTTGTGTGCTTGTTTGAACACGCTAATCTCAGGAACTACTATTCCGATTTGAAAAATTCTTTATGCGATGGATAGCCTATTAATCCAGGAAGGCTTTAGGCTATATAACATCACGTAGCTACCAATAGGATCGGAGTAATTAAAAACAAAACGTATCGAAACCCACGCGGGTGAAACCGCGGGCACCTGAGTACTGTTTCACAAATTCTTTATCCGACATTTTAAACCAATTTAAAAAAATATATATCTTTTATTATAACCGCCATAAAAACGTCGGGTGTTAACTAGAAACATACTGCGCTGAATCGTCGGGTGGCGTGTCCCCCCCTCTCCCGGCAAAACGCTGGTTCAAATCGGTTGGATGTTGCGGCGTGTGGTCACATAGCGTGTTGCCTATGCGCTTCTGGCCATATTAAATGTATGGAATTGATACGTACTGACATGCGTCGGGTGGTGTGGCGTCGTGTCACGTTTTGATAGTATGTTTCGACCTTAATGCAATAAATTATACCAATATTGAAATAGCATTTTTGTGATTATTTGCTCTTGCATTTTTTATGTTAAGGCAATAGAAATAAAGGTAAATATTATGTATTATTATTATTTTTTTGTATTATCAGTTGTTATTTGGTAGGTTATTATTATCCGTATGTACAATCAAGGGTCAAAAGTGCATTACCACTTTTGAACTTTATTGCAATAACGATAAGGGTCAAAAGTGGTACTCCACTTTTGACCCTTACTGTAAACTGCCCTTGTTTAACTGCCATACTCACTTCCTTTTCACAGCATCCCTCTCCTCCTGCGTGAAAGGAAATTTTATATATTTCTTCAGAATTTCAGTGCTGTTGAGAGCATCTGTAATCTAAAACATAGAGGAAATAATGTCAGTAAATAATGCTAATAATATTTTATAGGTATTATACAATACATTAATGCCGCTGCCTCGAATCTTGCGGGCATCGAGGCGGCGCGGGAGCCGAGCGTTCATCGAAGACCCGTTCACGAAACTAGCGGGCAGATCGCGCGTCACTATAGTCATGTAGTATTGTGTTCACGATTGTGTCGACGAGATATTTGTTTTTATTCGCGAAAGAAATCTCTGAACAATGGCGGCCATATCTTTTTGATTCAAATTTATTCCTAACGCTCGATCACCGCTCGCTTCCCGCCCGCTGCCCGCAAGATTCGAGCGCGAAAAGTACACCGCTCGCTGCCCGCCACCGCCCCGTTGCCGTGCCGCTGTTTTCGAGAACCGGTCCGTTTGATTTTACGTTTAAGACCCTGCCGCTCACTCGACGCCGCCGCCTCCGCCCCGCTGCCCGCAAGATTCGAGGCAGCGGCCTAAGGGTGTATCTGACATCGACGCACAAACAAGTACCATGAATCTAATACATGATTCTGAACCCTGCAGTGGTGTAATTTTTCGTTGGCTTTTTCATGATTTAAAAAATATATGTAGTTTTTTTTTACTTTAGACCGTTTTTAATTGCTATAATTTTATAACCCAATAAGATTTTAAAGTAAAAAATAATTAATTCACTAATTACACAAAAAAGCGCAATGAAAACAAAACTCGAAAAGCTATCTTATCAGCTGATTTAATAGAGTTCACATCAGGGATCAACGTCATACCTACAAACCCGCACGGCGGAACGCTTTCAACGTTCAAAGGCTGAGCTGACACTGTTTTTTAAACATTGTGAATTCTGTAACTGTTCATTAACGACATAAATGACTATCATAATTTTATTAGTGGCATGGGGTCTAGCTTTTTCGCGAAGTTTGAGTTACAATGTCAAATACACCCTGTATAGGTAGGTATATAGTTAGCAGTAGCGCTTACCTCACATAGACAATCATGTACTGATGATTGTGCGAGCCCAAGATGGTAATATGCACCAATATTTTTCTGATACGCCCCATTGGCATAAAAAGCAACTGCTGCTAAGACCTGCAAAATTATGTATTTCATTGAGCACACTTTTTGTAGATATTTGCTTGGACATTGTAATAACTTCACAGTCCATAGATTCTTCCCCATATTTCACCATTGGTATCTGATGTTTTAGAACAGCTTAAGTTTCTAACTTATCACGTTTTTTGAAGACACAAATTTCAGGTCAGGTGTGCAAAAAAGTGTCTATGGACTTTTTTGTCTGTATTTTAGGATTTAGGTCCGTATTACAGAACGTTACTCAAGCATTGATCTCTACTTAAAACTAGTTTTGAGTAGAGTTTTGATTTTAGAACGACCCTCAAGCATAGATTCGTTGATCATAGATCAGCTGAGTTGGACTTTAGTGAATCATACTTAAGACGCTGTGAATAGCAAACTTTTAGGTATTTGAGGGGGTGAAGCAGACGAAGTGGGACACGACTAGCCCCGCCCACTGCGGGGCGCGGGGCGCTCCGCGCGAGTACATCGATGCGTGAGGTGAGGCGTCGTGCATCGAGAAATACGCACGTTCTATTAAATCTATACCAACCATTCTCTATTCCATCTACATTTAGAACCGTAATTTCACAACCCAACCGCGAGGTACGGTTGGCTCTGTTCGTCACAGTCCCGGTTCGCATTAGACGAGCAGCAGGTTCGAATCCCACATCCGTTCACTTTACCTTGCGATTTTCGAAAATGTGTATTTTATACATATTTTCATTTTTTATTATTACTTTTGTTTTCTTTTTTATTTTTATAATGCGCTTTGTCCGTTCTGCTTAAATTTTTTGTGTTATGTCCTTTTTTCATGAAACTGTTAGAAATATATCATTTCTAGAAATTACTATTTATAAACAGCTGTTTAGAGTAACTGTTAAAAAAATGCATTTTCGGATATTTAAAAAAATAAAAGATTTTTTCTTCAAAACTGCAACTCTTATCGAAGTCAGGTTTGTACGAGTGCTTAGAATAACACAACACAAAAAGATTGAAATAGATGGAGGCACTTGGAGGAGGCCTATACTGAAAGGGGCCATGAATAATGCAACAAAATGAAATCTAAATTTACTGTTTTGAACTATTATCAAATCAACTGTTATTTTTATTGTTTTTCTTTTCTATTCCATCTACATTTAGAAGGGTTATTTCACAACCCAACCCCGAAGCATGGTTGGCTCTGTTCGTCACAGTCCCGGTTCGCATTAGACGAGCACCAGGATCGAATCCGACTTTACCTTGCGATTTTAGAAAACGTGTATTTTATACATATTTTCATTTTTTATTATTTTTTTTGTTTTCTTTTTTATTTTTATAATGCGCTTTGTCCGTTCTGCTTAAAATTTTTGTGTTATGTCCTTTTTTCATGAAACTGTTAGAAATATATAATTTCTAGAAATTACTATTTATAAACAGCTGTTTAGAGTAACTGTTAAAAAAAAATGCATTTTCGGATATTTAAAAAAATAAAAGATTTCTTCTTCAAAACTGCAACTCTTATCGAAATCGGGTTTGTACGAGTGAAATAGATGGAGGCACTTGGAGGAGGCCTATACTGAAAGGGGCCATGAAAAATGCAACAAAATGAAATCTAAATTTACTGTTTTGAACTATTATCAAATCAACTGTTATTTTTATTGTTTTTCTTTTCTATTCCATCTACATTTAGAAGGGTTATTTCACAACCCAACCCCGAAGCATGGTTGGCTCTGTTCGTCACAGTCCCGGTTCGCATTAGACGAGCACCAGGATCGAATCCGACTTTACCTTGCGATTTTCGAAAATGTGTATTTTATACATATTTTCATTTTTTATTATTTTTTTTGTTTTCTTTTTTATTTTTATAATGCGCTTTGTCCGTTCTGCTTAAATTTTTTGTGTTATGTCCTTTTTTCATGAAACTGTTAGAAATATATCATTTCTAGAAATTACTATTTATAAACAGCTGTTTAGAGTAACTGTTAAAAAAAAATGCATTTTCGGATATTTAAAAAAATAAAAGATTTCTTCTTCAAAACTGCAACTCTTATCGAAATCGGGTTTGTACGAGTGAAATAGATGGAGGCACTTGGAGGAGGCCTATACTGAAAGGGGCCATGAATAATGCAACAAAATGAAATCTAAATTTACTGTTTTGAACTATTATCAAATTAACTGTTATTTTTATTGTTTTTCTTTTTTAAATTATATTATGAACTAAGAAATTCATGGTTAAATAAAGGCTTATTATTATTATTTATTATTAATTTCTAGAAATTTGTAGAAAGAAAATTATAACGAATTGATTTTAAATATTAGTTTGCATTATAATTGTTACAAAAAGAATATATTTAAAAAGATGGAACAATTACTACAAAAAATACAGAAAATCGGATAAATTAATAATAATTAAAAAAAAAAAACAATTGCAAATAAGAAATCCAACAAAAAGCATACAACGTAAAGCTGGGGTTTGAACCCGAACACATACAGGTGAAGAAATATGTGCCGGGAAAAAGAAAAAAGAATAATTACAGAAAAAAATCAAATAAAATATCGGCAAAAATACAACAGTAAATTAAAAAGCATTTATTTCAATTAAAATCTACAAAAGCATATAATGTAAACCTGGGGTTTGAACCCGGGCAAAAACGAAATATGATTATTCATCAACAAACAGACACGTAAATATAATTATTTTCTGTGCGGGGTAAAGCAAAAAGTGACATAGGTCCGACAAGCACAGCGCCTCAGCGGTCACTGTCGCTAAGCATAGAAGTGAAAGAGAAGGCAATGGACGCCGCGATGGAGCGACGTTTCGTTCACGTTATTTATCATTAAATACATTATTTATTTTAGAATATCTTAGTTAAATCGATAAACAAAAACAATGGTTTCATTTACTATTATATTTTACATCGCTCTTCTCAATTTTATCAAGATTTGATGATTAATAATACAGTTACAACTGTTATAAATTCAATTTTAGGGGTTACTTTAGGATTTTTTTCTATCGAGAAAATTAATTCAAAACGTGTTTTGAAAACAATGGTTTCCTGCTACATATAATCAAGATTAACATATAAATTTTTGGCTGCTCTGAAATGCTAAAATGCATTTGGCTAAAAAATTGTTTTAAGAAGCCTATTTTTACTGAACACAGCGCCTTAAGCATTGATCATCACTCAAGTGTGGTCGGGACCACGCTTGAGCATAGATTACCCTATTATATTGGCATTGTCATGTCATTTTTGATTTTTTTTCTATTTAATTTTAGCTGCATTGTAGAGTTCAAATATTGTTTTTCTTATTAATATTTGAATCAAAATGGAATCAAAATCAAAATTTGAAGAAATAGACCATTATAATAATTTATTTAACGATCATTTTAGTAGAAGATTAAACTTAGTTCCTCTAAGGTGCGTATTCCAGAAGGAAACTCAAGCACTGATCTCTGCTTGACTTAAAACTTAGTTTCAACCAATCAAATCGCTTCAAACGAGACTTATGTAAAGCTTGAGTTTTGAGTGACGTTCTGTAATACGGACCTAAGATATTTACGTGATATACAGGGCCCTTATAACTGGAATCCTTTAAAAAGAGATACAGACTTTTCTCGGTGGCCACAACATCAGCTGCCGGCGTAAGTTACCACCCACCAGACAAAGTCATGCCGCCAAGCGATTCGTCGTGTTCCGGCATGATGTTCGGAGGACGGGTCTGAGCAGTTGTGTTGCGATGTGTGCCGGGTGCGATGCGCCAAATGGTGTTGTGTCGGGAGTTTGTTCGTGGAGGGTAGCGGGATCCGAAGCACGGTGCTCCGCTGGCCGACCGCAGGTAGATGGGGGCCCAAGTAGTGTGCCAGCCACATACGAAAGGCTGCCCCGCCAACTGCGAAAAACCCCAGGGTGGCCCCATCGTGCCGGTTGGCGGCCGGACGAGAGGACCCGATGGCGATCCCTGGGGGGGTTCGGGCGTCCCCGCAGTCTCCAGATCAATCTCCCTCTGGCCCAGCATCGTTGGTCGCATTGTTGGGTTTATCATTGCATCACCTCACTCAACTGCCGTCTTCCTTCCTATTCACTCATTTTTTTTTTTTTTTATGAAAAGGTTAATAAAGAAAAGTAGATGTGTACAGCGGGCGCACGTCCTCTCATTCCAAGTGCACCTCTCAAATGTTCGAGGTCTGCACTCCAATCTCATTGCAGTACATCACCACCTTGAGACTGAAAAGCCACATCTACTTTTCTTGACGGAGACCCTGTCACCCAGATTATGTCCGTCTGATGCGGCATACCTCGGCTACCCGGGATACTCTTTGGAGCATCATGTTCTGCAGCGTGCCGGGGTCTGTGTGTATGTCCGCAATGACATCTGTTGCCGGCGCCTCCGTCACCTCGAAGACCCTCACTTCTCGTCCCTATGGCTGTTGGTTGATACTGGTGTGGACAAAATTGTTTACACCTGTGTCTACCGATCGCACAGCGGTGATCAGGAGACAACTCGATTATTTGACCACCTTAGTGAGGCTGCTGACAATGCGCTGCATCGGCACCCTGACGCTCAGTTCGTCGCTCTGGGGGACTTCAACGCCTGCCACCAGGACTGGCTCTTCCCATACCAGAGGACCGACCACGCTGGGAGAGAGGCGCGAAACTTCGCGCTTTCAATGGGCCTTTCCCAGCTGGTAGAGCAAGCGACTAGGGTGCCTGATGTAGTTGGTCATACTGCCAACTGTTTGGACCTTCTGCTGACCACTGATGCGGACAGATGTGTTGTAACAGTTTCCTCACCGTTGGGAACTTCAGACCACTGTCTGGTGAAGTCTGTATCGTCCTTCTCCCCACCAGATCACGACTCTCCTGATGAACGGCGAATGTGGCGATACAGGTCAGCGGATTGGGATGAGATGCGCCACTTCTTTGCGTCTTATCCTTGGCAGCAGGTCTGCTTCTCTTCTAACAATCCGTCGAGCTGTGCGGACGCTATAACCGATGTGGTGCGTCAAGCTATGGAGTATTTTATCCCATTCAATGACATGCCCGTCGGTGGCTCGGCTCGCCCATGGTTCAATGCCGATTGTGTCCAAGCTGAACAGCGTAAGCACACGGCATTTCTCGTCTGGGTTGACGCTCGTGACCGCGGAGCTCCGGATCTAAGCTCAAAGAAGAGAGCCTTTAACCGTGATGCCAAGTCCTACAAATAGGAGCTCAAGAAGGCTCGCTTCGACCGCATTACCCATATTGGCAACAAATTATCTGCGCAGCCATCCGGTAGCAGATCTTTTTGGTCCCTTGCCAAATCGGTTGAGGCGAACTTCTGTCGGCCCTCACTGCCTCCGCTGGTTAGGCCTGATGGAACACTGGCTCATACGGCGAGAGAGAAAGCAGGTCTCTTTGCATCTCTCTTTGCCCATAATTTGCGTCTTGATACTGGCAGTGCTACTCCACCTAATTTACCTCATTGCGGAGCTTCAATGCCTGAGGTTCGCATTAGGAACAAGGAGGTTCTGAGAGTACTGTGTCGTTTGGACGTGAATAAGGCTAGTGGTCCGGATGGTATACCAGCGATTGTTCTTAAAGCATGTGCGCCCAGGTTGTCTCCTGTATTGACGCGCTTGTATCGCCTCTCATTTAGGACTGGTATAGTGCCCAAGTCCTGGAAGCTTGCTAACGTGCAGCCCGTGCCCAAAAAAGGTAGTCGTGCCGATCCTGCCAACTATCGGCCGATTTCGATCACCTCCATACTTTGCAAAATTATGGAGCGTGTATTGAACTCGCGCCTCTTGGCATACCTGGAAGGTAACGATCTCCTCAGTGACCGACAGTACGGGTTTCGCCGCAATCGGTCAACTGGGGACCTACTAGTGTATGCCACTCACTTGTGGGGCGAGGCCCTCGAGAAGAATGGGGAAGCGATTGCTGTCTCCCTTGATGTCTCGAAGGCCTTCGACCGGGTATGGCACGCTGGCCTTTTGAGTAAGCTTCCAGGGTACGGCATTTCCCCTAGCCTGACTGGCTGGGTAAAAGACTTCCTGACTGAACGGTCCCTCTGAGTTGTTGTCGACGGATGCTCTTCTGAGCCCATGTCAAGTAATGCCGGTGTTCCTCAGGGGTCTGTTCTCTCTGCAACTCTGTTCCTGCTGCATATTAACGATCTGCTGATGCCCGGTATCTATGGGTATGCAGATGACAGCATAGTTGTAGAGAGATACCTGCCGGATGCTCGGGCTAGTTGGGAATCAATCCGGTCCGAAAGAGAGGCCATGGTTGAGCGAACGAGTGTTGCACTGCAGGCAGTCTCCGAATGGGGCAATGCCAATCTTGTAGCATTCAATGCCGCCAAAACACAGCGTGTCTTTTCACCGCCAAAAGGAGCCCGTTCACCTTGACTCCTACTTTTCGAAATGTGTCCTTGGAGTGTTCCGACCGCCTTCAGCTTTTGGAGTTGAGATTTCCTCGAACCTTAACTTTGGGCGGTTCATTGAGTCCAAGGCCAAGGTGGCTGCCAGGAAACTTGGCGTTATCGCAAAGGTCCGGCAGTACTTCACACCTGGGCAGCTTCTAATGTTATACAAAGCACAGGTCTGTTCGTGTGTGGAGTACTGCAGCCACATTTGGGCTGGTGCTGCTAAGTGTCACCTGGCCACTTTGGATTCAATGGAGAGGCGTGCGAAGAGGCTGATTGGTGACCCTGATCTAACTCGAGATGGTCTCCAAAGCCTAGAGCACAGGCGTAGAGTAGCCAGCCTTTCGGTGTTCTATAGGATGCATTTTGGGGAGTGTGCGAGGGAATTGCATGATTTAATTCCCCATCTCCGTTCCACCATCGGACGACCCGTCGTACGGCTGGTTTCCACCCTTACGTTGTTAACACCACTACGATCCGGACGAAGCGCTTTGCCTCCTCCTTTATACCGCGTACATCGAGGACTGGAACAATTTGCCCGCGGCGGTGTTTCCGTCGGACTACAATTTGAGTGTCTTCAAGGCTAGAGTGAATAGGCTCTTAATAAACTAGTGCGCTTTACCATCAACGATTGCGTCACTGCTTACGTTCAGGCAGGATTGCGGTCAAGCGCTGGTTTATATTATAAAACATTAAAAAAAAACTCAAGATGTGGTGAAAATTATATTATTAAATTTTTGATTGATTTATGTCTAAATTGTATTTGTAGTAACAGGCTGTGTGAGCACACTTTTGTTCATATAAATAAGTTATTATAAATGTGTGATTGTGCTGTTCTGGACTAACACACAACCGCAATATCCTAATTATTTGGGTTCTTAAAATGCATTTTAAAAAATAACTTGTGAAAGAAAAGATATACCTATTAATTGGATATAGGATTAATAAGGGATGCTCAATCAGGAGGCTCAGGAGGTTTGAAGAGAATAAGTTCATGATAAATAGTGCTTATTTAATGTGTTATCCCCTGGGACAAACTTAGGACGGCAGCTCCAAGGGCCAGAACGAAAGAAAACAGAAACAAACAAATAACAAGTCATTTTGTAGAAATGATTTATTTTGATGTGTAATAATGCTACATATTTGTTATAAATTCTTTATTTTAAGTTTTCCAATTATATCTCATGCCACTCCCATTCCTCATCTTTACACATGTAGCTTGAGCTCCTCCGTCACCATACTCCCTATCCTTGATGGTAGGTGATGGGTGACTTTCATATGAGCATTCAAACTTGCACCTGTAAACAAACAAATACTAGGGTAATTTCGCCTGTTCGCGTCCATCGCCCAGTTCGCGTCCATTTTTTAGAAAAATGCTTGAAAATAAGTAAACTAATACATCAATCAAACTAAATGTCTTACCATTAATACCTCAATGTATAAGAGGCAAGCACACATAAACAAAAGTTCCGTACACCAAAACAAACCCATTTAAAAAAATAATTTTTGTCTCGGCAGTTCATCAACGACGTGTGCGCGAGCGGGATTTTAAGAAAAAAAATAGTGTGCAGCGGTGAGTTCGATGTTAAGTTTTTTATTTTTTAAAGTGACTTTTAGAATAAATAGCTGTTTCTAGACTTACATAATGAAAAAAGGAATAATATTAATTGTAGTTTGTTTATGCTTTTTTACTTTTAACGAATAAATTAAGGTGGAAGCCAATTACTACATCAACTTTACAAAATTTCCACTTAGCGTCCGCAATGGACGCAAACCATACCTTCAAGGAATAAGAATAAACCAAATTGCGTCCACTATTTTCATAAATAAAAATTGACTTTCTTGTAAAAATAATTTAAAATGTTTAAACTATATTTTTTGTTTTTTAAATACTACGAGTTTATGATTCTATTTTTTAAAAGAAAAGAGTAATAAGAAATTACTCTTTTCATTTCAAAATAGTGGTTTTGCTCTTTGTCCAAAGACAGGAAAAGTTTTAGGTCCGAGAGGGTTCAAAAACTTGCCAAATAAAGTCAAGTAATGAAAAAGAAAACATTATTATTAACTTTTAATGCGAATGGAGATATGTGTCCACCTTGTATCGTGTTTCCATACATTAGACCACCAAGTGCTGTAGTAAACAGTATGCCTCAAGATTGATGCTTAGGCAGGTCGGCGACAGGTTGGATGAGAGGAGACGTATTCTTTGAATACATCACCAACGACTTTCACAAATGGGTAATGGAAAATAACATCAAAAACCCAGTGCTTTTGCTGGTAGATGGACATAAATCGATTGTCCTTATTGTTAAGTAAGACGTGTGAAGAAATGAAAATTATTTTGTATGCCTATCCGCCCAACACCACCCATATTTTACAACCAGCTAACGTTAGCGTAGTTGTACGGGTTTAATAATATTATAAATCTACAGTCCGCGTATTCCTATCAAAACCAGAAAATTTGAATTCTGCCGTCACAAAAATAAACTTTTGCAAATTGTAAATCCCCTATATCAAAAATGGATATAGGGGATGCGGTCTTTACCAATTCGATGCTAATAGTCCAGTAGAGAAGAATTATTTTTATTTTTTTAAAGCAATTTATAGTGATAATAATGTTGATTTTTAATATTTATATTCTTATTTTGTTAAAATACAATCTTTCTTTACAAATTCTTTAAATATCACCCCTAAATTCCTTTTCTAAGCTGGTGGATGCGAATCGATCCACGGGTGGACGCAATTTGGATTTTGTGAACGCAAACTGGGTAAAACGCCTATTTCTGAAGTTTATCTATTTATAAAAAAAATACAAGGTGTTTAAAAAAAAATGAAAGTTAATCATAAAATAGACTATATCATGAACACATTGTATACTTTTGTCATAGAAATTAGTGCTGAGATATTTTTATAATCGCCGTCAAACTGGCTAACTGCAGTAAATGGACACGAACAGGCGAAATGACCCTTTAAAGTTAATAAAATACCTACACTATAACCCAGTTGCAAGAGCAGAAATAAGTAATATAATAGACAAAAAGTAGACAACACAGTATAACCCGTTTAATACGATCACGCTTAATACGATTTCTCGCATAATACGCCACTTTACGCCAGTCCCCTGCAACTTGAGACATATTTCCATACATTTCTTAACGCTTAATACGATTCGTCATCCCGTTTAATACGTCCGCGCTCAGGCCATTGATGCCAGATAAATCCTATGTTTTCAAGGGAGAATCTTGTCATGGTGGTAAATTAAATAAAGAGAGACTAACTGTCCTGGGGCCCTAGTCTGCTATTGCAATAGTGTCAAAATGCTCGACTTTTAATATCATAATGACCGATTTTCACAAAATCCTTAATCTGCTAACAAAAGGGCGTGCCAAGTGGTCAATCACTGAACGAAATGGCATAACACGGTAATCTTGTAAAAAATCACAAATCAATGACTGACATACGCGGTAATCTGCTAAAATTTTGACAGTTCTTTTGATCATTGAACTGTTAGGATGACGTCTTTGTACAAACATTGCTTTTCGAAGCGAGGCAGCTCGATGGTGGCGGTGGTTTTGTACAAAAAGTGTGATATCTATTGTGTTTGTGGAATATTTGAGAATGTTTTCACTACTAGCAAATATTCTTGAGCTAGCCAACGCAGTGGATGCTAGAGAAAGAAGATAAGCAGGAGACGTGGAACTCATATCGCTTGACGAGTTTGAATACGAATCCCTTTATTGATATTCCCGAGGCGGAATTTGTGAAAACGTGTCGCCTTGAATATGTCTCATTAGGAGGGTTAATTGAAGAACTCATTCTCCTTATGGCCAGACTGCATCGAATCGATAGGGTATGGACAGAAATTAAGGTGAGGAAACGTAATTTGACAATTGATGTATTATTCTATAGCTACAAACACGAGATAGATTGATTAATGTTATATTTTTATTGCAGATTCTAATAGCACTTGCATTTTATGCATCGAGGTTCTATGAGAATTTTTATTGCTCAAGGTGCCCTCCATAAAGTTTCACACATTACTGTGTCTACTGCAATCAATGAAGGAACAAAGACTTTGAAACTAAAAAATATACCACAAATATTGCAAACATGCCAAAAGCATTATTGCCACCTGATGAAGATTATGCAGGAACACTGCGGCAGGTATGTAATTTCTTTTAACTATGTTGGTAAAGGTACATAATAGTTGGACTTTTATTAGTTACTTTATTTATTTATAGTTAACTAAAATGGTACAACGTTAATTACATTAATTAACTTAAAAACTACTACTAGAACTAACATGCAACAGTGGACTCTCTCGCACACTTTCTTTCACAGAAGATCAAACATACACCCATAAGCTTATTCCATTCATCTGCAATCCTGTCACAACATAAATGAGACCACTATACCTATTAAAATTCAACATTTATTTATAACTATACATATATCTATTTTCTGCAACATAAATGAAACCACTATACCTATTAAAATTCAACATTTATACAGACACACAGAGGGCGTTCCCTTAAACTCGTTAATATATATCATTAATAGATTAAAATAAAAATATCAGCATGGAAAATAAGCATAAAAAAATCCGAATAAAAAAAATTCTAATTGGAAATAAATTTGAAACCTCCTGTTTTAAATCAAAATAGTAGTCGTCATGTATAAATAAATTGCGACGTTGCCATCTTTCATGTTCGCGTGTGCAGTGTGTTTCTTTTACATGTCAATTTAAAATTTTTATTGAATATTTTCATATTGGAAAAAATTTTAAAACATTTTGTTTTCGAATGGAAATATTTTTTTTAGCATGTCTGTATGCTATACTATTTCGGGTTAACGGGAACGCCCTCTGTTAGTTAACATACTGTATAAAACTATACATATATCTATTTTCTCATAAACTAAATATCAACTTTACATTAAGTCAAAAAGTTTTATTATACAAAAAAAGAGACATTTTATCATTTAAATAATAAAACACACCAATAATCAGTCTTTTAATTTAGGAGGAAAGCAATAAGAAGCCCCTAATTATCAAGACCATAGCAGGGTGAATCGGGATCTTCTTGAAGGTTGGTCGGGATCACTGCAGCACTGCACTTTTGTTGACATACTGTGGAAAAATGCATAAAATAAATTAGCAGGTATGTAGTGTAAACCCTCCTCAATATTCTAGGAAAGTATGAAAATACTCTAATTATTATTAAAATGATTTAACTCTTTGTTACAGATCCACCGCAGTATTGCACAAAACAGAAATTTAAAATAAATTATTTTTCTTTTTAATAAACACTGTTTCATTTACTTTTATATCCCTTTGTAACCCATACTGCTAGACATATCTTCTATGGACTATTATTATATGGACATACTCAGTAGGTTATAGGTTGTTCAATATTTTAGATCTCTTCTAAAATATATTTAATTAAACTAGCTTTTAATAGATTGTCAAATTTACCTCTTGTATTCTCCAGAAATCTGACTCAGAATCTGATAACAATTCTGCAGAGTTTCTGTAAAACAAAATTAACTTTAACAAAAAATTGCAACTTCATATACCTATCTAATGTGAATTTTGTAACCCAGCGCTTTGTATGTAGTTGCCATAAAGATTTTAAATTATGGCCAATGTACTACTACTGATTTAAACCTACATCTAACACAAGCTTAGCTTTGGGGGTTACATTTATTTTTTATGGTATTGTTTTCAAAGCTACTTAATTCTTATTGGTATGTTTGTACAACACCCAATGAGTGGAAGTTTTGATTTTGAATAATTAAGTTTATTCTACTAAACTTTCATAAAGATGAATTACGAATAATAAACAGTACTTAATTACCTTTTTTGACACAGATGTCTCGGTGAACTTGAACTATTTTTGCTGTGATGGAGCTCTGTCGATTAATGACCTTAGTCAAGTCGTTGATGGTCTGAGCATGCAAAAGACGACTCAGCGTTTCTGACTTCAATAGCATCCAGCCTTGAAGGATGATGCACAAAAATATAGTACTCTGTGATGATGCAGCTTGGAGTTTACAAATCACACTTCGCCTTTTATTGACGCGGCTGTAGTGGCCAGGAGCCATATCTCGGCCTAAATTTGCTGATTGTTTTATTCTTGTTTTTCTTATGTTTTTTGCTATTTAATAACTATTTTCTACTCTAGACTGCTTATAAAACTTGTAATTAATATTTAAAAATACATATTAACAAAATCTTGCTTAAAGAAATGTTCAAATTGGGTAGTAGTTTTTAGAAACTCATTTCTACTAACGAGTTTTATAATAATGGCAATACAACAATGACCATTCCGTTAAGAAATCAATGACCGATGTTCATGATAGAGCAGATTAGGGGCTAATAGCAAAATGACAATGGAAACGTGCTGGAATGACAAAATTATATAAAATAGCAGACTAGGCCCCCTGGCCTGTGCTAATTCTGATTGTTCAGAAAAGTTACGTTTGCTAGTGATTAGCAAAGCAAAAAATCCTTGTTGTTACAAAAATGTAAGATCTCTCCCCGTAACATATGATGCACAATCTCGAGCTTGGATGACCGGCATTCGGTTCATTGAATGTGTTATGTTTGAACCTCGATGATTGTATTCATAAGTTGTCAACTATGATTTTTGGTAATGAGGGTGAATGAATAATAAAACAGTTTTGCTTCTGATCTCAAGTTGGTTGTATCTTTTATTGGCGACTACGGAAAATAAAGTGAATTTCGGCGAAAATGACGTCAAATGTAACAAATATAGTGTTTCCCGGACAATTTAACCCAAAGACTGATAAGTGGTGTGATTATAAAGAACAATTAATGTGCGCGCTTGATGCGGCAGGTTGTGACAAAACTAACCTCGACAAGGGAAGATCGCTGTTTCTTTCTCAGTGCGGCAAAGACACCTTTGCATTAATTGCATCACTTTTAGTTCCAAAACGTCCTACGGAAGTACAGTTGTTGGACATTTTTAGAGTTTTGGATAAGTTCTATGAACCTGAGGTTAACGAAATTTTGCAAGCGGGAAAATTTTACAAACGTCAACAAGATCAAGGTGAAAGCGTGCAAGACTTTGTGGCGGCTATAAGTATGCTGGGTGCAAAATGCAATTTCATGGACTTGAAACGCCAGTTGAGAGACCGACTAGTACTGGGGGTGCGGGACGATCGCTTGAGACGCGACTTATTGAAAAAGAAAGACTTGACATACGAGGTCGCGCTACAGATGTGTCTGGACTATCAAGTGACGTTCCCTGATTTGTACCCTGCGTGTGTGGCTAGTGAGTCTAAGCAATCTCCGTCCAGTGTCACGGGGACTGAACCTATGGATATTGGTAATGTTAACTCGAACGAGTGTCGACGGTGTGCACGCGCACACAGTCGGGCCGAGCGCTGCCCGTTTGTTAAGGCAAAGTGTTTCTATTGCAAAAAGTTTGGGCACATTGCGGCGGCCTGCGCTAAGAAGTCAGGCCGTGTACATCAGGTCGACGACACGTGCGGAGCCAATATAGATGCGGGCAGTTCAGCTGAGAAGATGATGGGCGTATACGTCTGCGTGGATAATTATTCACCACCTATTACCACAGACGTTATGATAGACGACGTTCAGCTATCTATGGAAGTAGACTCGGGTGCATCGCGTACCATTATGTCGGAAGAGACATACAAGAAGCTGTGGTTGGAGCCTCCACCTCTACGAGCTACTAATCTAAAACTCGTGACATGGACTCAAGACCCCTTGAAAGTATTAGGACTAGCAGACGTGCGTGTAATGCTAGGAAATAAAGAAGCACAATGTGAACTGGTTGTGGTGTCGGGGAACGGACCAAATCTGCTGGGCAGGAACTGGTTCCATAAACTAGGACTTCAAGTATCAGGATTGTGCTGGGCGGAAGAGGAGATAGACCAGTATAGAAAAGAATTTCCTGAACTATTTAAAAAAGGACTCGGCGAGTACAACGGTCCTAAGGTGTCACTTCACGTGCGGCCGGAGGCTACGCCTCGTTTCTTAAAGGCACGTGCGGTACCCTACCCTCTTCAAGAGAAAGTCCTTAGACAATTGAACGAGATGGTGGAAGCGGGTGTACTGACACCTGTCCGTTATTCTCAGTGGGGGACACCGGTGACGCCAGTGATGAAAGAAGACGGAACAGTACGAATCTGTGGTGATTATCGTGCCACGGTGAACAACGCTATCAATACTGATATCTATCCGCTGCCGACGTCTGTGGAAGCGTTTGTGAAATTAAGTGGCGGCAGAATATTTAGTAAACTGGATTTGAAAAACGCATATACACAGTTAAAAGTAGACGACGCGACAGCTATGCTGCTCACGCTGAACACTCCTATCGGTCTAATGAAAGTTAATCGTCTGCCGTTCGGTGTCAGTGCGGCGCCAGCAATCTTTCAGCGTTTGATGTCGACAGCATTAGCGGGTATGGAAGGAGTGGCGTGTCTATTAGATGATATTGCTGTCACCGGAGCCACGACTGAAGAACATAATCGTAGACTGAGAGAAGTACTGAGGAAACTGCAACAAATGGGACTCCGCCTCAACGTAAAGAAATGTGTATTCGCTGCGAACAGCATCACGTTCCTAGGACACATGATTGATGCTGAGGGACTTCACCCAGCACCTGCGAAGATCAAAGAAATTCAGGAAAAGGCAGCCCCAACCAATAGAGAAACCTTGCGCGCCTTCCTGGGCTTATATAATTTTTATGAAAAATTCTTGCCTGACAAGAGCACTGTGTTGGAGCCACTTTATCGACTGTTGGATTCAAAAAGACCTTGGAGCTGGGGTGAAAAGGAACAGGAAGCGTTTGTAGAGGCGAAGCGATTACTGTCATCAGATCGAACGTTGGTGGGCTATGACTTGCAGAAAGAACTACTTCTCATTTGTGATTCATCGGAATACGGTCTTGGAGCGATTATTGCACACATCATGGAGGACGGGTCAGAACGGCCAGTGATGATGGCCTCACGGACACTACAGGCGCACGAGAGACGATATGGGCAGATTGACAAGGAGGCCCTGGCTATTATATTTGGATTGACAAAATTTCACGAATTCTTGGCGGGTCGGAAGTTTTGTATTGTGACTGATCATAAACCATTGGTTGGTTTATTCAATCCCGCAAAACCAATTCCAAACCAGATATCACCAAGAATGTTGCGCTGGTCATTGAAACTTTCCAGTTATAATTACAGTATACAATACAGGCCTGGTAAATTAATCAGCAACGCGGACGCTTTAAGCAGGTGGACCGCGCCGGACACGTCGAGTGTTCAGGAAGAGGTGCTGCACGACGTGCTTTTGCTGGAGGAACAGCCGAGCGGATGGGAGCTTGACGCTGCCAAGATAGCCACGGAGACCAACAGAGATGTGGTTTTACAAAAAGTTATGTTTCATGTGTTGCACGGATGGCCACGAAAGAACATAGACCCGAACCTACAAGAGTATTGGACACGGAGAGAGGCTCTTTCACATAATAAAGGTTGTTTATTGTGGAGCAACAGAGTTATAATACCCTTGTCCTTACAGGACAAAGTATTAAAGTTGTTACATGCCCCTCATGCGGGGATTGTCCAGACAAAAGCGTATGCAAGAGGCTACGTGTGGTGGGTCAATATGGATCGGCAGATTGAGAGTGTGGTGGCCGCGTGTCAGCAGTGTCAGCTAGTGAGAAATAACCCACCAAAGGACCCGCAGACTTGGATTGTTCCAGAGAAGCCGTGGAGCCGCGTGCATGTGGATTTTGCGGGGCCCTTTCAGGAAAATACATTTCTAGTCCTAGTAGATAGCTACAGCAAGTGGGTTGAGGCTGAAATCATACCAGCAATGAACAGTGGTACGGTGATATCGGTTATAAGAAGGATTTTCACTTCACAAGGGCTGCCCGACGTGTTGGTGTCCGATAATGGACGTGCTTTCACTTCTAATGAATTTAATAATTTTCTTAAAAAGAATGGGATTAAACATTTGTATTCGCCGCCCTACCACCCAGAGACTAACGGGCAGATTGAACGCACAATACAAACATTTAAAAATAAAATAAAGAAACTAGAGAATCTGGACATGCAGTGGCAGGAGAAACTTTGTAAAGTTCTATACTATTTACGGACTGTGCCCAATAGCTCTACTAATAAGACACCTGCTGAGCTACTGAATGGGCGAAGATACAGGACTGCAGTGTCGAGCTTACACCCCGACTCGACTCCGAGTCGTGCGGAGCAGCAAATGGAGGCGGCGGCGCAACACTCGCCCGCACGAACTTTTACGCTGCTGCAGCCCGTGCTCATACGCATGTACGGGCCTGGGAAAAAGTGGAGTCGAGGCACCGTGCAAAACGTGGAGGGGCCAGCCACTTATGTTGTGAGGACGGAAGATGGAGAGCTGTATCGGCGACATGCAGACCAAATAATAGCTAGACCGCCAGACACAGCTGTTAACGGGTCACCTGTGATTGGAAATCAGCCAGCCAATGATACAGAGTCTGAATTATCACAGGACCCGCCGATTGTGATTCCGCCACCTGAATTATGGCCGGATATTATAGGGATTCCTAATGAAGGACTTCAGTGATTGCTATATTTGAAGTTAATGGTTTTGTTAATTGGTTTTGTTTTAATGTGTCAATTTATAATGTATGTTTTGACCAATGATTATGAGGGAAAGGTATGTTATGTTTGAACCTCGATGATTGTATTCATAAGTTGTCAACTATGATTTTTGGTAATGAGGGTGAATGAATAATAAAACAGTTTTGCTTCTGATCTCAAGTTGGTTGTATCTTTTAGAATGGTTAAAAGCTTTAGATGATAACTTGGCCGTCCCACAGGCAAGTGAAGAAACACGGGTGGGTTTTAGTCAGTAAAAGTCTGACACGCCCTTCCGCTCCGCTCAGAGCAGGAGAAGTCATTTGATGACTTCCCATCCCAAAAAAAAAAAACCCCGATTAAATAGAGACGCATAATTCTATTATTAAGATGAGCCAACTCCGGTTTTGTCAAACTCCCAGGCATCATTTATGACGCACTGCAAAAGTTGAATTATGTTGAAAATCTTTTAATTGCTAAATACATCAAAATCTTTCTGTCCACCCAAAGTAAGCGATTATTTTAAATAATGTATTGAATGTACATAATTTAAAATAATAAGAACAAAATACATAATAAAAATAATAAGAACAAAATACATAATAAAAATAATAAGAACAAAATACATAATAAAAATAATAAGAACAAAATACATAATAAGACGTAGTACATTCGTTTATTTTCCCTATCCCGCATAATACGCTTTCTCGCTTAAGACGCGTTTTTGGTGGGGTCCCTGAGAAATCGTTTTAAGCGGGTTTTACTGTACATAGATTTCTAAAATATGAAATTAATGTTAACAAGCATTAAGGGAATGAATGTACATATTGTATATCTTGTATTGGCTACTGTTTTCAACATTCATTTGGTTAGTTTAATTAAATTAGTAAGTAGATAGGTAGGTATATATTCAGAGATCCTTTCCTTTTTTACTCCAATTATGGAGCTTATTGTTTTCATGGCTCCTTTAGGGGTCTTTTTTCTATGACTTCTCCGTTTGCCATGAAAGTTACTGCGATTCATATGTAATAGACACTGTTTGATCCCGTAGAATACATTGTATATCAGGAAATTCAAATTGAATGGCGTGCAACAAAAGATGCCTATATCCAACAGTGGACTGCTTTAGCGTGATGATGATGACGAGTACATAGCAAATACAGAGAAACAAACTTTTAGAATTATATAACAAGTTTCTAAAAATTGTTTACACTTTTTTCGAAAGTTGATTACATAAAACTGTCAAAGTCACGACCCATAATGTTATACTCTTGGGCATGAACGACAGATATAACATTTATGGAATGAAATAATACAAAAAAAGGTTTCTAATAGGTTTAACTTCAATAAATGTGGGATTTTACTATTCAGGGTTAACAAAATAACGTTCCTTTTATTAATTTTTGGGTTCTTATGGTACAATTAAATATTTCTTATTATGTAAATTAAAAAAATCGTAAACGAAAACAGACTGATGCATAAACAAAACACATCTCTGCTTGAGGCTCGAATTGAGTCTTGATTTGCTGAGTATAGATTGATTACCATTCTGGAATAAGAACAATGCTCAAGCACTGATTCTATACTTAAGCAGTGATTGGAGTTTAAAGTGCACTTGAGTAACGTTCTGTAATACGGACTTTAGATCTGTTTTGGAATAAGCAACTTTATGACAAAAATAAGTGACGCCTTGTGAAGTGCCTGACAATGGTTTTATTAAAATATAAGGCGTTGTAAGGTGTTGTAAGGTATTTATGTCGTGGTGGCCTAGTGGTTAAAACACCAGCCTCTCAAGTATGAGTGCGCGGGTTCGATTCCAGGTCAGGCAAGTACCAATGTAACTTTTCTAAAAGTTATATGTACTTTCTAAGTATATCTTGGACACCAATGACTGAAGGTGAAGGAAAACATCTTGAGGAAACCTGGACTTTTAAGTCTGAAATCGCCAACCCGCATTAAGCAAGTGTGGTGATTACGCTTAATCCTTCTCTGTATGAGAGGAGACCTGTGCCCAGCAGTGGGTCGATAAAAAGGTTGATGATGATAAGGCGTTGCATTGTTTAGCTAATATTAAGTATGAGAGAAAAGTTACCTTGAGGTCCGGGCGTATAGCAGACTTACGTCGTCGCTTCAATAGAGGAAATACTTCCTCACAAAGCCTCAAGAATTGAGGCTTTGTTAGTCTAAAATGGGCCACGAAGTTCTTCGCTGGCAAATCCAGCGGGTTGCTGGTACTCCTCAAAAGTCTGCGGCTTATAATAAGCCTTTCTTTGAGGCGTTGCTGTTCGGCGATAAGCAATAAATAGCCTCGTGACATTGTGAACTAAAACTGGACATTAAAACTGAATTAGTAGAAAGTCAAAAGTGAGGTTTAATAACACTACGTAGTTAGGTGCGGCGGCAGAAGAGATTACCTTACCGGTATCCGAATTAATATCAATAAAGATTAAGTGTTGCTGTTTTACACAAAATCACATTCACATTTTAAACAGATGTTCACTCACCTAATTTCGTAATAATTAAGAACAAGATTTTATGAGTAAATCCTTTAGTGTGTTGTGTTATTTTCATTTTTTTTTTCCTTCTTTGGCAACTGAGCCGGTTTCGATTTCGACTATTCTGCAATCTGGCACTTCTGTATTATATACTTACTATACTCTTTGCACTTCTGCCAGTGGCATAGATCTGAAAAAGTACTCTGTGGGCATAGATGAATGATGATATATTAGAACTGGGCCAGTGGCACTTCTTTCTTTTTTTTTTTTTTGATATGGCATCTCGTTCTTGACCTAGAGAGGTCGTCACTACTTAACCGGACTATCCTGTGGCTGCCTTAAATGAATTTAAAGCCTCCAGCCAGGGCTACTAAAAGCTAAGCGACTGCACGCTAAGGGCACCCCCTGTGGGGTACGAACCTCGGCTTAGGGTGTCACTAGAAGAACAGCAAGGGACGGCTGGATCGAATTCTTATTTTTATTTCGGTTTGATGACCGCGGCGTTTCCTAGTACTAGCTCTGAGAAGAAACGTCCGAAACAAACTCAGAGGTCATAGTTGGGAATTTATATTTACTGGCTCAGCTGCGGCGCGGGCTGGCCGTCATCGGACAAGGGACGGGGGAGGGGACTACTACGTTGAACGCGTCGCGATGGACCTCGGCGGCGAGGTCGGTAGGTCGGTCTTTTCTTGTGTATTGTGCTGGTGGCCCTATTGGCCTCTTGGAGGAGGATTATGGGGTCATCGGGGTCTGTGAGGGCATGCCGTGGACGGCGAAGCTTGGAGATGGTGGAGGGGGTATAGTTAGCAGCCGCTGCTATCAGGGGATTGCGGTGCTTGGCGGCAGTGGCAAAGAAGCGTTTGGAAAGACGTTTCATGAACTGCTGGATGGTGAGGATTTTGAGATCGAGGTGGAGGATCTCATTACGGACGAACCAAGGGGCGGTTGTGGCTTTACGGAGGAAACGGTTTTGGACTACTTGCATCCTATGGATATGACGCGGCTTGGCATGTGCGAAGACTGGACAAGCGTATGTCATAATCGGGCGTATGCATGCTGTGTACAAGCGCATTTTGCACCTGAGTGACAGTTTGCTACGCGGGTTGAAGAGGGGGTGGAGTCGACCCAGAGCGAAGGCGGCGCGTGAGCGGACCGCCTTAATGTGCTCAGAGAAGTTGAGGTGGTGGTCGAGAATCACACCTAGGTATTTGGCTTGCTTCTCCCAAGGGATCGGCTTGCCGTCCATGGTGATGGGCCGTGGGAGGGTGACGTTGCGTCGCGGTTTCGTGTAGAGTACCGCTTGGCTTTTTTGGGGGTTGACTTCGATCCTACACTTCTTAAACCAGTCAGCGAGGTAGTTGACCGCTCTTTGAAGATGGAGGCGAATCCGGTCTGGACTGAGTCCCGAGCAGTAGATGGCTGTGTCGTCTGCGAACAGAGCGAGTTGTGCCTTACTGCTTTTCGGGATATCGCTGGTGAAAAGCGTGAAAATGAGGGGGGCTAATACAGAGCCCTGGGGAACACCTGCATGGATGGGGCGGGGGGAGGAGAGTGCTCCCTCGATTTTATAACGAAAGGTGCGGTTTGACAGGAAGTCCCTTAACCCTCTGACTCGGATGTGAACACATGTGTGCACGCTTAATTTTACTACCTTCCACTCGGGACGTGAACACATGTGTGCACGTGTTGAACACATGTGTGCACGTGTGCATGTGTGCTGGCAAGTCAAACATCGGGTTATAATAATGTTTTGTCTTTTTCTTGACATATGATGTCTATGAGAAAGAAAAGGAGAAAATATCGCTCTTGAATTTAGTACCTGGACCCCGTACTCAAGCCAGTAAAAAAACAAAGAAATCTGTCTACAAAGTTTGTCCTTGGAAGCGTGTGAATCAAAATTTCGGTGCTCTTGTGTTTTTGGGTATTTTTGGTGTATTTTTGAGGATAAAAAGGTATGTATTGTTATTTTATTATAGTTTATAACCAGAAGAAGCATACAAATATATAATTTATGGTGTAAAAGTAAAGGCAAGTAAATAAAATGTGTTCGAAATTGTTACTGGGCTTTCGTGTTGAGAATTATAATTGGTATCTTGTGTACGCCATTTATGTAAGCTATTGTATTTATTTCGCAATCAGTAAAAAAAAATGCATTCCTTGTTTATTCCTCAACAAAACCTGAAAGTTTCAATGAAAAATAGTGCCCCATAACATAATAGGAGGGAAAAGTCCAAACTATTGCGATTTCGGTTATTTCTGCCGCTGCCATGTTCGCGAGCGGAAGGGAGTACGTCAATGTGAACATCTGCGAGCGGGAGGGGTAAGATGAGGACGAGACGATCAGGCACACCGAGTTGGTACAGCTTATAGATTAAGCTGTTGTGCCAGACTTTATCAAACGCCTTCGCTACGTCAAAGTAAACTACGCCTGTATACATACCACGCAGGAACCCTGCGTGTATATGTTCAGTGATACGTAGGACCTATTGGACCTCAGGCTGTATGGCAGCGTAGTAGATGCCCTTGGTTTTAGAATTCATCTTTCATGTTTCAGTCCACGAGTTAAATAACTTGAGTCTGGCACCATTCCGCAAATCGTAATTATGCGCTACGTAGTGCTTTTCTAACGAATCAGCGCACTAATTGCTAGCAATACCTGAGTGACCGGGGATCCAGGTTATCTCAACGTCCAAGCCGTTTTGGTAGCATTCAAATAACAAGTTCTTTATATCCATAATGATTTTACTATTAATTTTGCTATGAAATTGATTTTGTTTATGGGCCTGAATACTACTACAGGAATCCGAAAAAATTACTGACCTTGTTATTTGATAGGATTTAATACAGTGTAAGGCTTCTAGAATACCAACACACTCTCCTGTAAAGACTGATGCTTCTGGTAGACATTGAAAAAGTAAGGCTATTTTAGAGTTTTGAAAAGAAACTGCCACCCTAGTACATTCGGTTTCAGAAAATTTTGAAGCATCAGTGTAAAAGAAATTCCATCCTTCCCAATAACGCTTGACAGTTGACTCGAAGTCCTCTCTAGCGTTTTGAGAATTCCTTAATATACCTAAACTTAAAACGACTTTTGGTTCTTAATAAATCGACTCGTATTTGGCGGAGAAGACAGGAAGAGATGGGTATTGGCATCTGCCAATACCCATCTCTTCCTGTCTTCTCACCTATCTAGGCACGGAGAGTCCTTTATGCTCTCTATACCTATCTATCAATAGCCCCCCCCATTGTTTTATGGTTCCAATAGGAAGAATTATTAAAGGAGAGGTCAATTTGAGCCGGAGCTCTGACGTGAGGATACCCACACTATCAGCTGTGCCCAGACCTTTCCTAAAGCCAAATTGAGTCGTTGGAAGCAGTCTCCTGTTTTCTACCAACCACACTAATCGGTTTTTAATTAAATGTTCCAATAGTTTGATAAGTGTGGGCGATAGGGCAATGGGTCTGTATGAGCAATGATCATTCGGATCTTTGCCCGGTTTTAAAATCGGGATGACAACTTGAACCTTCCACTCTGTGGGAATGAAGCCAGAAGTAAAACAGAAATTAGCCAGGTCCAGGTAATATTTGTGAGTTTTTAGTTCGGCTTTAGAAATAAAGGAGTACGGGACAGCAGCAGTGGAAGCAGTGGTGGAGGAGAAGGACGAGAAACATTCCTGGATGTTAGCTTGGTTAACTTCTGGGAGGGAGGATATTCTAAGATCTAGAATTTTAGAATATAAATCCCAGTCTGCTGAGTTTAAATGGTGTTAAAAGAGGGGGAGGAACTTTGACAGGAATGCTTTTGGAAACAAATTCAATTATGATGGGGTAGTGATCACTTCCATAGGTCATATCCAAGCGACGCCAATTGAGAAGACTAGCTATATTGGATGAGCTAAATGTTAAGTCAACACAGCTACTATTTTGACCAGGTAGAGACCTAACGGTCGCAATATCGAACCATTTAAGCAATACCGGTGTTTTCGGTATTGACTCCAGACCAATACCGGTAATGCGGTATTTTCGATATTTCTGGGATTAAGCTAAAGTTAACTTTAGTACAGCAAAGTTAGGTTAGGTTAAGTAGTAGTAGTAAGTAGGATAGAATTTAATAATGAGACAAAAATCCGTGTGTATAACAAAAACAAACCAACAAAACACGCAATGACGAAATGTAAACAGTCGAAATAGAAAATTTGACACTTGACTGTCGTAACTAATTTCAAATCCCTCACTTATACCGTTCGTGTCACGACTTTGACGTGCATCCTATCCTATAGAACACCGACAGGCTGGCTACTCTTCGCCTGTGCTCTAGATTTGGAGACCGTTATGAACCAAATTTTGGTCGCCAATTAGCCTCTTCGCACGCCTCTCTACTGAATCCAAAGTTGCCGTGCTGGCGTTTTACAGTACCAGCCCAAATCATCATCATT
Organism: Sesamia nonagrioides; assembly: GCA_017933935.1. Lineage (NCBI taxonomy): Eukaryota > Metazoa > Arthropoda > Insecta > Lepidoptera > Noctuidae > Sesamia > Sesamia nonagrioides. The sequence goes on from JADWQK010000188.1 coordinate 5,646,302, forward strand.
AGCATCATCTCAGCGTTAATTCTAGTCGGATCCGAAGCCTTTTCAGCTTTGAATTACCCAAAATGAACAATAGACTGGTAAAGCGGACCCGCTTTACCAGTTTAATGCTCATTTTGGCTAAACTTAGATATTTTCCGTGAAACGACTGCCGTCTGACCTCCACAACCCGAAGGCGATATCGAAGCATTGCAGTTAGACCATTTGTTGGACTTTTGAGGACTCCTACAACACGTAACCACTGCCACTAGATGTTCGTATGGCAACCGGGACTAATGACTTAACGTGCTTTCCGAGGCATGACCAGACCAATGCAAACATTCATATTCATGCATACATTCAAGTATTTGCACTGCGCTGGGATCAAATCCGCGCCTCCTTGCGCAGCGCGCGCACCATTCGGAGGAGTCTAAGACGGACTACAGACGGAGGCTGTCTAAAGCTGCAGTACCAGCCCAAATGTGGCTACATTACTTCACACGTGAACGGACCTGCGCCAAGATGAACAGGCTCCTTTTGACGGTGAATAGATGCTTGTGTTTTGGCAGGCGTTGAATGCCACAGGATTGGCTTTAACAGATGTAGGAACTGCCTGTAGTGCAACATTCGTACGCTCTACCATAGCCTCTCTTTCGAATTTGATTGCTTCCTTACTAGCCCGAGCACCCGGCAGGTACCTCATCATAACTGTACTGTCGTATACATACCCATAGATACCGCGCATCAGCAGATCGTTTATATGTCGTCATTAGACGACATGGGCTCCGATGAGCATCCGTCGACAACAACTCGGAGGGACCATTCAGTCAGGAAATCTTTTACCCATCCAATCAGGCCAGGAGAAATGCCATACGCTGGAAGCTTCATCAAAAGTCCAGCGTGCCATACCCGGTCGAAGGCCCTCGAGACATCAAGGGAGACGGCAATCGTTTTCTCATTTTCCTCGAGGGCCTTGCCCCACGAGTGAGTGGCATACACTAGTAGGTCGCACATTGACCGATTGCGGCGAAACCTGTACGGTCCCTGAGGAGTAACTTTAAAGGTATGCCAAGAGCCGCGAGTTCAATACGTGCACGCTTCATAATCTTGAAGGTTATTGAAATCGGTCGACAGTTGGAAGGATCGGCACGACTTTCCTTTTTGGGCAGGGGCTGCACGTTGGCAAGCTTCCAGGACTTGGGCACTATACCAGTCCTAAATGAGAGGCGATATAAGCGCTTCAATACAGGAAACAACTCTGGCGCACTAGCCTTGAGAATAATCGCTGCTATACCATCTGGTCCGCTAGCCATATTCACGTCCAGATGACACAGTACTCTCAGAACCTTCTTGTTCCTAATGCGAACCTCGGGCATGGAGGCAAATTCAGTGAAGTAGCACTGCTAGTGTCCAGGCACGAACTGTAAGCAAAGAGAGATGTAAAGAGACCTGCTTTCTCTCCTGCCGTAAGAGCCAGAGTTCCATCAAGCTTAACTGGTGGAGGCAGTGTGATTCATCGATTTTGTCGTAAGATGAACGATCTTGCGCACGCGTAATTTGAATTAGATGGCGCGTCACTTTCTCTATTTGTATTTGTTTTTTATTTATTTTGCTAAAACCGAAAATATCGAATATCCCGATTTTTGTGAAATGAATACCGGTATTAATTAGACCTAAATTTAGCCCGGTATTTTCGAAATTTGGTATCCCGGTGTGCGACCCCTAATCTACGCGTAGCACTACCATCGTTGATTAGGCAAAGATTGTGTTCATCCAATATATCCAGCAAGCCAATGCCAAAGTTATCACAAGTAACTGATCCCCAGCGGTAATGGTCACAATTGAAATCGCCCATTACAAGTATTGGGTCACTAACAACACTAACAAGGGCAGCCCGCTGGGCGATGGCCCTTTAGGGCGCCTGAAGGGCGGTGAGGTTCTCCCTCCTATGGAGAGAGTCCGCCCAATAGGGGGCCCCATAATGGGCCATACCCCGCAGTATGCCGGCGTATAGACGCCGGCACCGCGTGCTCGGCCCTCCCATGTTCGGCATGAGCCATGAGAGGGCGCTCGCGGCTTTCAGCAGGCGCGTCGACAGCCCGCTGAAATGCAGGCCGAAGCGCCACCTGTTGTCCAACATGAGGCCCAGATACTTCATCTGGGCCTCGACCCCGATCCTGACGCCCTCCACAAAGATGTGGTCGTATCCCAACTTATCCTTTTTTTTTGACGATGTGGTAATGCATTTACGCACCATACTCGGAAGGGCGTGTGTGGGACTCGCCGAAGCCGGGAATACCCACTAAACCCACAGCGGCACAACGACATCGCCTGAGTGGCGGGGTCATGGGAAATCGGCACAGCCTGAACAACCAATCCCCCGCCGGCGATTCCCGCCAAAAGGCGGGCCCAGAATGGTCCCCCCGTACGGAGGGGCCGGACTGGGTACGTCTTGTAGTGCGAGAAGACGCAGCAGTCAAGGGTTTTTTAGCGAGGTGTCCTTCCTCTTAGGCGCACTCGTTTGCCCGAAAGCAAACGGGGCCCCCAGCTCCTCTCAGTGAGGAGACCGGGTTGCCCGACGGGGATCCGGAGTTCGGGTCACGTCAGCCACCTGGAGTGGTGGCCAACCCGCCGCACGTGTGACCGCCGAAGCGGTGGCCGCGTCTGGTTTTGGTCCGCGCCGGTAAACCGGTAACCCCCATATCTGGGGGCCGTTCCCCTATCCGCCACCTGGGGACGCGTCCGATGGCAGGCCAGAAACTGCACACGAAATCCTAATTTATCCTAAGCTTAACTGAACCTACTCTTTTCATTTCCCGCGTGAGGCCGACAAGGAGGAGTTTGGGGTAAGGTCATGATATGGCCACTATGCTACAATGTTTCACTGTTCTTTATAAATTATTCACTAAATGCACTTTTTACTACATTAATCACGCGCTTTTAGTTAGTAAACAACACTATAAATAATTTTAAAAGTCCAATGAAAAATGAGCGTGACCACTGACCTCTATTATTTACCACTGGACAGGCGACTGTCAAAGTGTTTTTGTGCCCGTTTGATAATCGCCATTTTGGCGCTGTCGAACGTAACGAGTGTCCGTGGTACTAAAACTAGTGATGTCGACATCAGCGAACAAAATATATCGATAACTCTTGATCGATACTTTCTATTTAATGTCCCTACTAACGTGTCTATGGCGTAGACCCCTGCTCGAGAAAAGTAGGTACTCGATACTTTGAGGTATCAATACTTTTGTACCGATACTTTTACGAGTACGAAACTTTTTATCGATACTACTCATGAGTACAGTATCGATACTTTCTATTCGATACCGTGTCCCTATTTACAATATACGTCAAAATTAGTTCCGTGGACACTCAATGGTGGCGCTTCAAATAGGCACAAAAATATAGCTGTCAAACTTACGGAACAGCCTATCCAGTGGTAATTATAGAAATTAGTGAGCGTGACACTCAGCTTGACTTTCCCCGTTTACACCTACCAAAGAGTATAGTAAGTATATAGTTAAAGAGTGACAACTCTGTGGTAAAATTTGCATGGATGGAAAGTACTGCCCCGTTGCGTTTGGGGAGTGAACAACTACTAGTAATTTTTTTTTTTTGATTTGGCATCTCATCTACGTACCTATGCATATGTAGCTATGTATATTATAGCTACGTACCTATGCGTACGTAGCTATGTATATTATAGTTCTGGGTTTTCAGATGATTAAAAAAAAGTATTCAGTAATTCATTTAATTTGTGAGTGGAAACATCACAGCTGACAGTATATACGTAAAGTCGTATTTAAAAAAAGCACTTGGCGGGACCTTTTTTCACGAAAGTACAATATTTTTACCAAAAATTCAATGGTCAATCGAGTGAAATTTGAAAAAGAATAATTCGAATAATATGTATACATTTGAAATGTTAGCTCGCATTACCCTTAATAATCGAATATTTTCATTTAAATTCAATGCCATTATAACGTATTTTGCCAGTTTCCACAAAAAAAGGCAGTGTATTTTATTTTCATTTAAAAAAAATACCATTATTTATGTATTTTGCCAGTTTCCACAAAAAAAAAAGTAATCATACTTTTTCTGACATTAAGTTACTTTTTGATCTGTCTCATGCATTCATCATGCATTGAGTTAAATTCGTCAAATTACATGGAGATGCTGTTGTCAAGCTATACAATTTTTCATTATATTTGTCTCTTTTGCATAATGCAAATGCAAATGCCTAATGCAACATATACGTATATATGTAATTTAGGGTACAAAACCGTAATACAATATTTTGTCTCTTTTTTTCAACAGTACATTTGCATTTGGCAAAAGAGACAAATATATTTTTGTTACTGCGGAATTATGGTAAACATTATTAAAATGAACCGACAGTTGTAGGCAGCGTGCTGAGCGTGCCAACGCCGCCATCTTAAGTGCCAAGTTTCGTGGTAGTTGTGCTGTCAACGGGATACGTAACCTAACGAAAATTAAGTTTTTTGGATAATATACAAGACATTCTGTAAATAAGATTTGTTGTGTACGTGACAAAACTATTACTAAGATGCGTATTCCAGAAGGAAACTCAAGCATTGATCTCTGCTTAAACATTACATAGGATTAGTTTCAACCAATCAAATGGCTTGAAACGAGACTTAAGTAAAGCTTGAGTTTTGAGTGACGTTCTGTAATACGGACCATAATATGCCTGCGTGCTGTATTGTTGTGTATTAAACGTCTATGGCATTGATTAAATATTAAACTAAGGTCACTAGCGCACTAAAAATGAAGCGTACAAAAGGCAGTAAGTTCTGTATCTCGCTTTAGTCACTCTCGATACTCTCGTAAAAACAAACGACAAACACTAGCCATCTTTTTCTTCTCTATGCTTTAGATTGCGCCCCATCTCACTCACACTGTACCAATGTAGGTATGCCGAATAAAAATATGCATGTGTGCTGCTGCTGTGTTCGGCACATTTTTTGTGGTCAGTTTGTTAGAATATATCGTATCTGTTTAATATTTTATCAATGGTCTATGGTCTCATGTAACTTTTGAGTTTTGATTATCGGCGGTCGGCCACTGGCAACACTGCTCTGTCACTCCAAAACATAATGATTAGAAGGATTACTTGTGGATTACTTGCTCTGCAGGGTTGCCAACTGTACGAGGTTCCTCGTACAAATACAAGATTTGTGGTCTTCCGTACGAGGTACGAGGACGTTATCAACCTCGTACAATAATGTACGAGATTTTGATAAGATTACGCCAATGCGATTTTTTTAATGTATTACGTACTTAGATCCAAATGAGCTCTCGCTACCTCGCCGGACTCTAGGCTAGACGATCATTTTAGAAATTGTACGAACTTCATACGGAAATCGGAAATCGCACTGCTGGAGATTTCCTGTTTGACGGTATAGCTACGGTGTAGGAGCTTCGACTTTGGCGAATGAGCTTTTTTTAGACGTTCTTTCCGGTGTCGACCTAGTACGAGGTTTGAAAGGCAATCTACGTGATTGTCAGCTACACACGTACGAGGAATCTTTGTTTTTGGTTGGCAACCCTGTTGCTCTGTCACACAGAGTACATTGAAGATATCTCTGTCATTGGAGGTTTGGCGGGAATGTCAAAATGAGTGTCACGCTCATTTTTCATTGGACTTTTAAAATTATTTATAGTGTCGTTTACTAAATAAAAACGCGTGATTTATGTAGTAAAAAGTGCATTCAGTGAATAATTCAAAAAGAACAGTGAAATATTGTAGCATAGTGGCCTCATCATGTCTTTACGCTAAACCGCTCCTTATCGTCCAAACGCGTAAAACGAAAGGAGTTAGTTTAGGTTAAGTTATGCTAGGATAAGTTAGGATAAATTAGGATAAGTTAGGATAGATATTTAATGAAGAAAAAAAAATACTGAAGACTTGGCTGTATGGCGTACTATGCCTTTGCCTTTTCCGTTCAGAAGAACGGAAAAAATTGAACCAAAAAAAAAAAAATATCTCTGTCATTCCCATTCGCATTCCTTCAGGTTCAGTCAGTCCTTCCTGCAGTTCCTGCAGTGGATTGAATATTTTTTGGCGTCGGAAAGTAACTCTTTTATTTTGACGAATTCGGGTATATCTAATCAATTGAATTTGTAAATGCTTACAAAAAAAAATGGGTCCTAATTTTTAATCCATTCTGAAATACAACTTAGTAGGTAAGTTGTTACAAGTACATAACCTCAAATCAATACCACGAATAACATGATGTTAACATTTCAATGAATGTCATGATTATCACCATAATATCACCAAGATCTGATGACATCGTGGTATAAGCTCTAAACCGTCTATCACGTCAACTTAGCTTACAAAGTCGTATTTATTTCAGCCAAGAAAATGGTAGCGGCTTAAACGGTGCGGCAGTTAATCGTGAAGAAAGTTAAGCCCAAAAGGTAAAACTTTAGTTTTTGATTCTGTTCATTTTTGATAGGTACCCAAGCCGTTTTATTTATTGTACAATTGATTTTTAGTCTATTGTTTCTACATAACCTCAAATCAATACCATGATGTTTTAATTCCAATGAGTGCCATGATTTATCACTTTTTTATCACCAAGATCTGAACAAAACATGTTACTTATTCGCTTAAAATCAGTTATCACGTAACATATCCTCACAGTTATTCTAATTTCATCTGCAGATGAAAGTAGGACAGGAAGTGGCGACCGTACCTTTATCGGCCATCCACTTCTTGAGAAGAGGACCTTGAACTTTGCTATTGGTGAGTTTACTTTTTATTGCACTGTTCACAGCAGAAAGGACGAAGCATAGCGTTGGCAGTCGACACAATGTGCAGCTTTTTAAAAAGACTTTAAAATTGCCTTTATCCTTGGTCAAGCGAGCGCACCTTAGTGCACATGCCACATCTAGTTGTGTGTGCTCCGTGTTTGTGTTAGCAATATACCTACCCTATTTTTTTTTTTTAATATTGATACTGTATGTCTTATATCATGTTTAATTTAGTTTTCATAAATTCTCATGTTAGTGAAACAATAAAGAAAAATTGTTTCTTATGGGAAAATATACATATCTCAAACCTCAGGTTCAGTTGGGCTGAAGCTATTTTTAGACATAGATACATGAAATTAATACTTATAACCCTATCTAGGTCAGTACATCCAGCCCTCAAGTGAATTATTCTACTTTGTAAGATGGCCCAATTACATCCAGTGTCAGTAGGTTGTGCAAGGTGCTGCCACCTATCAACTTACCCACACTTGACAGTACCACAGATTTGTTAATATTTATAATACTCCAATCCGCTTGTGTACGAACTCTGCTAAATTTGAATGCAGTCCAACTTTTCTATTTCATTAAGAAAGACAGAACATAAAATATCAATATTTAGGTCCTTATTCCAGAAGGAAACTCAAGCATTGATCTCTCCTTAAGCATTACTTAAAACTAGTTTCAACCAATCAAATGGCTTGAAATGAGACTTAAGTAGAGCTTGAGTTTTGAGTGACGTTCTGTAATACGCACCTTAGTCCTGTTAAATCAGTTAACACCTGACATATTTTAATTGGTAGTGTAGGTTTTACCATGATGATTATCAAATGCAACTATGAATCACTATGATTATCAAAAATATATACGAGCTTTTTAACTCTGATATCTATCAAATAGTAAGTAATTACTATTTTACATTATGTTAAGTTTTAAATAAGCTTATTTGTGTTACAGCCAAGGGATTGTTTAAGTTCTTGCGGGAATAGGCCAGAGACTGAGGCAGTCTGGAAAGAGAACCTAAAGAAGGCTGCTGAAGCTAAGGTATGATATAATATCTATCAACAGTATTATCATAGCATCCTTAAAGGCTTAATCTTCAACTAAAATCAGTAATATTACAAGCAACAACATTTTATAATCAGTATCAACACTGAAAAAATTAGTGATATCTATTGAAATGAAGAAAATCACAAACTCTGAATGCCATGAGGACACCTTACCACCAAGATCTCAGATCAAACAAAACATTAAAAAGTCTGTACATAATTCATATACATAAAACATTGTTTGACTCCATAAACTTCCTTCAGGTTGCCAAGATGGATGGATGAGCTTCCACCAAAGACGTTGAACACCATATGCTCTGCGGCCAAAACTTACCCCAAGTCAAGAAGAAGATGTCACAGCTGTCTTTGCTTCTGATGTTGATACCATTGAGGTCAGTAGTTACAGCATCACATGTAGTAACTTTTAGGTTGTTTTAAATTTTACCATGATGATTATCAAATGCAACTATGAATCACTATGATTATCAAAAAAATATACGAGCTTTTTAACTCTGATATCCAGCAATAGGAATTAATGACTATGTTTACATTTGGTTTGAATCAAATTTCTTTGTGTTGCAGCTAAGGCCTTGTTCAAGATCTACCAACAATGAGAACAACTTGGTATATGAAGGTATTTGGTATATGAAGCTTTATTTATACCATTTAAAACTCTCTCAATGGGTTTTAGACAGAGGGATGAGGGATAAAACAATAGCATTCATAATAAAAAAATTGCCATGGAATGCTGTTAAGAAATCATCAAACCGACATCTCTTATACAGATTTTTTAGAAAAATTAAACAACCTTGATCCGAATAAATCATACATATGGGCATACAAGGGAGGAATTGTAGAAAAAAAATTATTAGATAATTTTAATTTAAAATCAATTAATCTAGAATCGTTAGGATGTCCTAAATTTGAGATAATTTTAAAAAATATTAAATTCAATAATTTGTTGATTACTAATTGTGATAGACACGTTGCCTTTACAGGTAAGCCACCTCGCACCTGCCACTGTAGTGGTGTTGAGGTGCAAGTTTTTGCAAAATGGCTAGAGAACCATCAATGTTAGTGCATTGCATCCATATAGTAATTAGAATATGTACTCATTTAGTAATAAGAATATGTACTCATTTAGTAATAAGAATAAGAATATGTACTCATTTAGTAATAAGAATAAGAATATGTACTCATTTAGCCATCAATGTTAGTGCATTGCATCCATATAGTAATAAGAATATGTACTCATTTAGTAATAATAATAATCAATAAAACACAATTTAATTTATTTTGTTTTCTTTATTTATCCAACTAGTTGAATTTAAACCAAACCACTTAACTAGAACTCTATCACCTTTCCTCTTCAACACTTTTTCCACCAAATAAACATCAGGATATTTAACCTTTTGCAGTTCATATTCATAAAATCCTCCCAAGATTGGTTTCTTCTCTTCATCTTGTAACTGATAGGTCACCGGATTGGTGTTATTTACTTTGACTATTTGAAAAATTTCCGAACTCCAGTTTCCAGTGTAGCCTTTGGAAAATGTAGATTTATACTTGCTGATACGTACATAGTCACCACATGCATATCTCGCTTTAGCTAGTACTTTGATATGGTTGTAAACAGTAGATAGCAGATCATTAGCATTTGTATGATTCACAGTTACTGGGGCAACTCTGATAGTGCGATGTACTTTATTATTATATTTATTAATAATGTTAGCGAGTTCTTTACCCACCCATTTGTAGGAACCATTGTATGTGAATCGTTGCCAAAGCCAATTTTTTATGGTTCTAATAAATCTCTCGACAATAGAAGCCTTCATTACACTATATGTTGAGTAATGATTTATATTAAACTTGCTCATTAAAGCTTGAAACTTTTCATTAAAAAACTCTCGTCCATCGTCAGATTGAATATTTTTCGGTCTACGACCTAGACTGCTGTTAGTTAACAGTTTGAGCATGCCTTGTGACACATCATGAGCCGATTTACTCTTTATCGGTTGAAGCCATGCATACTTTGAAAATGTATCGATGCATGTTAAAATATATTTGAATCCATTGTTATATCGTGAGTATTTTTGCATATCAATTAAATCTATTTGCCAAGTGTCATCAAGTCCCTTTTGAATGAAACGTCTCCGAGGAAAGTTTTTACGAGCGTTTTTATGAATTTCCCGAACGACTGTCCACTTGCTCATGTTGTTTTTTTTTATTAACACCTAACTTTTTAGCGGCTGATGTTGCTGCTGTTGTTGTTGTAGCGTGTTTCGGCTCGGTGGTGGCGTAAGTAGTTGAAATCTTTCCAGAGATTACTTCTAGGTTTTGAGAGATTTTCTTTATTTTATCCAAACAATGAATCAAAACATCATCAAGCTGAGCTTTAATAACCACATCGTTTTTTAGAATACCTTTTCTAACATTTCGTAATAACCGATCTTCACAATCCACCGTATGTTTCAAAACTTTAAGCGATCTTGATGCTTTTTGATTATTATTATTATTATTTTTTTTTATTGTATATACATATAAATTACATTTTTAAATATTTCTACATAAAAAATACATAAAAAACATTTAAAAATATAAAAAATATTAGCCCAACGGTATCGGGAACAGGGTCCAAGCTACCGGCGGTCAGGGCTCCAGAGAGAGGAACTTCCTGACGATGCGAGCCGTGTCCAGCAGTACCGCTTTCTGAATCAAGCCCTTGATCCAGCTGCCTAACGAGAGCCTCCTGAGGTGTTGGTCGAGGCTCTTGGCAATTAAGCCATTGGCTGTCACGACTATCGGTACAATGATTGCTGAATCCACTTCCCACATGTCGACAACCTCGTGAGCCAAATCAAGATACTTGGTTTGTTTATCTTTCTCAGCTTTCACGAGGTTCTCATCATGTGGGATGGTTATGTCAACAATCATTGCACGCCGCTCTGATCGATCCACCAGCACTATATCAGGCTTATTGGCAATAATAGTCCTGTCAGTGATGATGGATCGATCCCAGTACAATGTGATATGGCCATTTTCGAGAACTGGGTCGGGCATATACCTATAGTACGGCACCTCCGATTCCACAAGTTTGTATTTAAGAGCAAGTTGCTGGTGAATTATCCTGGCTACAAGGTTGTGTCTATGCAAGTACTCTCCGTTAGCTAGACGAGAACACCCGGAAATGATGTGTCTAATTGATTCTCCCGGCCGGTGACATGCCCGACAGATTTCAACTGTGCCGTCTTTCACAATGAATCTCCGGTAATTGTTCGTCATCATAACTTCGTCCATAATTGCAAAGACAAAACCTTCGGTTTCCCCAAAGAGGTCACCGAAACGTAGCCAGGCTACGGACGCTTGAAAATCTACATCGGGCCCGTGTAGGGCTCAGAAAAAGCGTCCGTGAAGCTCTTTGCTCTTCCATACCTCCATGCGATCATTTGTGTCAAGCACTACTGGTTTACGCCAGTTCTCTTTAGCCAAGGAGAGCGGAGTGAGGCCCTTGTCAGCCGCGACCACATCTCGATGCATCTCCACGTCGGTTTCTAGGAAATAGTCCCTGAGACTGCATATCTCGCGATTGTGGAGAGTCTTGGCGTTTAAAAAGCCACGACCTCCACATTTTCGCGGGATATACAGCCTCATAACCGATGACCGTGGGTGATGCAATCGATTTGCAGTCAGCAGCGTACGGACCCTCTGATCCAGGGCGTCAAGCTCAGTTTGAGTCCATTTGAGTATGCCGAAAGAGTACATCAATACCGGCATGACCCAACCGTTGAAAGCGCGCACCTTATTTCCGCCTGATAGAAGACTATTAAGTACTTTCTTCAGGCGGCCAAAGAAGCGTTCTTTCAACGATTGCTTCATGTCAGTAACATTGATACCCAACGCTTCCGACATACCCAAATACTTATAAGTTTCGGATGCGGAGAGGGCTCTAAGGTTTATGGAACTCGTGAGTTGGGTTCCCACGGGTTCCATAATCTCTCCTCGCTTTACATGCATGACCGCACATTTGTCCACACCAAATTCCATCCTGATGGAGCTACTGAAAATTTCAGTAATTTTCAGTAGCTCGTTCAGTTGTATTATTATTATTTTGTAGGTAACGTCCAAACTTATCGACAGTCATCATTACAATGTTGCTATGTATTATGAGCTAATGTTCATATGATAACGACTCGATTCCATGTTATGATAATGGTTCGATTATATTAGCTTCTACTAATTCCTCCAATATTGAGATAATCTCATTATCATGACTATTATTACCTGCATTTTGTGAAGCAACAAGCATACGTAATCGGTCTACCAGTTCATTTGGATCGTCCCAATATATATAATCTGTATTAGGATAGAATTTTTTCATTAACAGACTTGTATCTGTACGCTTATCAGCAACAGAAGCTGGTGACAATGATGAATCCAAACCGCTAGCGGTTACTAATGGCAACTGCTGATCTGTTGCATTGAACACACCTGATGATGCATCTGATCTCTTTATACCTGTTCTATCTGATCTGTTGTTAGCTGTTCTATCTGATCTGTTGTTAGCTGTTCTATCTGATCTGCTGTTAGCTGTTCTGTTGTTTTTGACTATTGTTGTATTAAAACATCCACCAGTTTTTGCTTTCATATTTTCAGATGATTGCTTTATATATTGAGTATACTTGAGACTTTTATCACCCTGTATCTGACCTTCTGGTGAATAATTACGTCTGTGTGCATTTGTCATCACTATTATTTTATAGTAGACGTCACTGTCTATCGGTTGAATTAAAGTATTGAGTTCTCGTTTGAATAATAATTCCATCAGACCTGGTGTATAGTTAAACCTTTGATTTTTTATAATGAAATTGTTTTTATTAAATTTTATAGCACTATCACCTATATAATATCCATTCGCTGTAATGTAAATACCATAGGGCACTCTTTTTATTTTATTAATGACAACATTATCGATATAGGATCGTGCCAATGGATGTAATTCCTCTTGAGGTTGAAAAATCGTTGTTGAATCAAATGAATCATCAGCATCTTCAAATTCTTCCTCCTCCTCCTCCTCCTCCTCCTCCCTACTACCAATATCACTTTGATATTCTTCTTGTGCAGCATTTTTCTTTTCTTGTTTCACTTTTTTTTTTCGATAGTCTGGATTCTTTTCGACAATTTCATTTTTGATGTTGGAAGAATTTATTTGATTCAATAAAGTGTTCAAAGGCTGCGTGATTGGTTGAAAAGTTTCTTGTAAGGTTGATGTCAATTCAGCTTTACCCTCGTTTAAGGCTTTAATTTTCTTTTTTACAGAATTCACTGAATGGATAAGTTCACGTTTAAGTCCCTTATCACCAAAGATCTGTTCTGTTGAAGAGACCATGGTGAAATGTAAACTGCTTCATTAAAACATGTATTCTTATATGTTTATAAAACAAAGTCATCAAAACCCCTTCGATATCGACCCTTATTCATCTCAACATCTTTATCAATCACTAAAAATCCATGCTTGCTGTTCTTCCAACATGCTCTGCATATTTCTAAAAAAGTGTCCCACGACATGTCCGTATTTACATGATCATCATACGCATGTTTCAGATTCATTTCATCCTGTTTAAAGAGCACAATAAAGTTGGCATTATCACGCACCAACTGTTTAGGTATTTTGCTGTATGTTTGACAAAGATAAAAACAATCTAATCCCTTGTGTCGACCCATAGAAAAGTGTAAACGGATAGGTTCTTGATCTTCCATCGATACATCATCAAATATAACAATACTATTGTTTTGAGTGTCTTCCGGTGTAGCTACTTCGCTCTTATCTGAAAATGTATAGAAGTTCGCTTCTGGCACTTTATTAAACACTTTTCCTAGGTACACATACTTTGGTTGATTTTATGATTTGGAATACAAGTAGATATTTTTAAATTTTAGACCTTTCGGATCCAGCAATAGAGTAAGTAATAAATTCGTTTTACCACAACCAGACGGACCACATACTAGACATCTGATACTGTTGGGTAGGAGGATACTATGTTTGTACTTCATTCATATCCCAACCTTTGACAGGTAAGCATGTGGTTTGCTTTTGAAACTTCATTTCAGAAGACTTTAAAAAAATCACGTACTCATGCTTTTATATATCATCACAATACTAGAGAGCATAGCTTGTAATAAATAAAATGATTGTACAACAAAGAAAAAAGTTTAGTCTTGCAGAACACCCTGCGAAAGGTGGTGGCGGTTTTGTCAATACACTTATCAATAACCTACCATTCGAGTTACACGTGCCCGGTTACAATTATTGCGGACCCGGAACAAAATTGGAAAAACGTTTAAAAAGAGGTGACGTTGGTATTAATCCCTTGGATGAAGCCTGTAAATCACATGATATTGCATATGCTCAAAATTCATCTTTAGACCATCGACATAGAGCTGATTTGGAATTAGCAGCGGCAGCGAAGAAACGCTGGCTTGAATCTAATAGTTTACCCGAACGATTGGTAGCGCTTGGTGTGAATAAAATTATGAAATATAAAGTTAAAAGAGGTCTCGGAATGTCTCTCACTAAGGTTATAACAGCCGCACGTAAAGCTGTAAAAAGTCATCAACAACAACATCATGTCAATGGTGATGGGGTAGGTAAAGGACAACAACGACGAGCAAGAGTTAAAAAGATATCTACTAGAAAATTGATAAGCACAGCCATCAAAGCTGCTAAAACAAGCATAAAGGGTAACAAAAACTATGTGGAAAAGCCAAGGGTTATTCCTTTACCGAAAAGAGGTGGTTTCATACCCTTGATCCCGATACTGGGAGCGTTGGCAGCTGCTGGATCTTTAGCAGGTGGTGTCACAACCGCTGCTAAGAATATTTACGAAATGGTTAATAAGAAAAATACCGCTTTACCGGTATCCGTGGGAAAAGGCATGTATATGGCGCCTTACAAACAAGGTATGGGTCTCTTTCTAACACCATATCAAAAAAACTAAATATACCCCTACCGAATCGTGCCCTCTTCGACTATGAGCTCGTGAAGTATGTAAAGCAGTTGAAAATTCCTCATTTTCGAGGTGTAATCATGCGAGATGCTCTGCTAAAGCGAAGAGGGAAATCATTATCACCACAACCGTGGAGGTTTGAAACGGAAATCATAAATCTAGACGATTCAATCGGGGCAGGAACACACTGGGTGGCGTATGTAAAGAAAGACCAATTTTGCGAGTATTTTGACAGTTATGGGAATTTGAGACCACCACAGGAATTTTATAAATACATGTTAAATGATGCTGGTGACGTCAATATCAGCTACAACTATAACAATATACAGAAAGATGAGAAATTTAATTGTGGTCATTTATGTTTACGTTTTCTATCGAATGCTTGTAATGATATGTTTTCAAAATGAATATAAGGTGCATGTAAAAGATTTGTGTTTCATTTAAGATTATCATGTTGCATTGTGATAATGTCTCTTACATTATCGCTTCACGGTACCGATCCTACATTGAACGTTGATTTTTTACCACCTATAGAACTGGGTGAAGGTGAATATGAATGTGCATTAATTTATTTTAAATCTTTCAACTCTATACCCAACGTGGATATCAGCAACAACTTGTTTCATTATTGGACAATGTTATCGTGGTACCTGAAGGTTCTTACGAGTTGGATAGTATCATTCGCTATCTGGAAGAAGAGCTAGAGAAAGCAGCAGGTGATAATCCTAATAAATTGATTGATATACTAGCTAACACTAACACGATGAAATGTATGTTTTATTCTCCCCATTATGACATACACTTTGAGAAGGAGAACAGTATTGCAAACGTTTTTGGTTTCTCTCCAAAAATGCTTCCCAAAAACAAAGTGCACCAATCCAATCAACCGATAAACATTCTAATCACAAACACTATAAGAGTGGAGTGCAATATTATTCATGGCTCATTCATAAATAGTAAATCGTCACATGTGTTACACGAGTTTTCTCCGACAGTTCCACCTGGATACCAAATTATAGAGTGTCCTCCGAATCTTGTCTATTTACCGTTGTTGAAGGCGAACACAATTCAAAATCTACAAATACGTGTAGTCAACGAGCAAGGGAATCTCGTAAACTTTAGAAAGGAAACTATTTCTATACGTTTACATATACGAAAAAAATCATCCTCATGATTATCTACAAAATGAACGGTGAGGCAAAACATTGCCACAGTCTTACCACCTCTCAATTGGAGAGAACATCTCACCACCACCTCCAACGATCAAGTGTTGATAATAAATATCATATTCAACAACAACAACGACGACGGTTATCAAAAGATAACGCATTGTTTCTACAAACGCTCGGACTACAGTTAAAATCCTAATCAAAAAAATGACGTCATCGATTCTAGATATAGGAAATAGTATACTGTTTGATGATAGTATAGAGGGTATTGAATATCACACCTATTTACCCTATAGTGAATCATATAAAAACAATGATGAGATTCGTATCAGAATCAACGATCAAGATGCAATAGTGTTACCTTGTGAAAGTCAATTGGTAATTGAAGGTAATATTACGAAATCCTGTTCTTTCACCAACAATGCGGCGGCTCATCTATTTCAAGACATCCGCTATGAATTGAACGGTGTAGAGATTGACAGAACGAAAAACTGTGGTATCACTACCACTATGAAAGGATTGTTGTCTTATGGTGAAGATGAATGCAACAGTTTGGAAAATAGTGGTTGGAATAAGAGTGGTTTTAAAGAGTTGGATGGTAATTTCTGTTTCACCATTCCCCTTCGACATCTATTGGCCTTCGCTGAGGATTACAATAAAGTGATTGTTAATGCGAAACATGAATTGATATTGAATCGAAGCTCTACGAATGTGAACTGCGCGCTTCTTAAAGATCCTACAAAAAAGATTGATGTTGAAATAACTCGTATATCATGGCGTATGCCTATAATCAAGGTGTCTGATAAAGAAAAACTACGCTTATTAAAGTATGTGGAGGACGACACTCCCCTTCCTATTGCATTCCGCTCGTGGGATCTTTATGAATACCCGGTCTTACCAACAACACAAAAACATGTATGGACCGTGAAAACCGCTAGCCAGTTGGAGAAACCTCGTTACGTTATAATCGGATTCCAACATTTACGTAATAATGAAGCAATCAAAGATAAGAGTGTCTTTGATCATTTAAACTTTTATAATGCACGTTTATATTTGAATTCTCAGTATTATCCCTATGATTCATTCTCTAATGACTTTGAAAAGGGAACATTTTCACAACTAAATGAAGCATTTATCAACTTTAAAAGATCCTATTATGGTTTGAAGAGCTCAAACGTTCAAATTAACCCGCAACATTTTAAAACGAAAGCTCCTTTGATTGTAATCGATTGTTCTAGTTCTAGACAAACTGATACACTTCATTCAGGTACCGGTGGCGCTATCGATATTAAATTAGAGTTGGAGTTTAAGAAGACATTACCGAGTGATACAACCGCCTACTGTCTAATCATTAATGATTCACTTTTCGAATACAGTGTTCTTACCAAATCAGTTCGAAAAATAACTTTGTAAACGGTTTCGAGAGTAGTTAATCTTAAACACTCATAGTGACAAGATGTGTTTTGTGCAACCTTCATACAATCCATCAATTCCACCAACAAGTTTTGAACTTTGTAAGAATGTGTATCATATACCTAGTTCAGCGATACCATTTATTACAACATATTTGAAACCATCAGATCAAAGTAATGAATTATTGGAAGTTTTCATTAATATTGGTAATCAAATTACCCTGAGCAAAGAAGAATACAACACGATACTTGTGGAAAACGCCTCTGAAATCTCAGAATTCTTCTTCAGATCTGATGATTATTCACCACAACGACAACAACAAGTTATAACTTATATAAACCTGTCTGAACATGAAAAAACAAGAAATAAACTCGTTATAATTCATTTCAAATTGAAATCAATGTGCATATATGCTGAAGAGTGGTGGTGCTTGAAACATTTTATGAATTGTCTCGATTCACGTTTATGTCACTTGCAAAAGGTAAAGGGTTACTATGAGAATCGAATGAACTTCTTTAGAAAGAGGTTCAAGTTCAGTCAAGTGAAAACATTACACGATGCTTTTATGATTGTAAATAACATTTATGATAAAATGTCAATTGTAGATAATGAAATTCGATGTTATGTAATTGAATATTTATTTTACTCATCTCTGTTATAAAAAATAAAAAACATGTAGGTATTATAATAAAGTTTGTTTTTTTTTTAACTAACCTCTTATCATAATACCTACGCTAGTTTATATAAAATACTCAACTAATGTAAAAACATATTAGTTGGGTGGTAACAGTGCGTGTGAACATGTATGAGTGTCCTTATTGTAGTGTAAAAGTTGCTGGTAATGAACTGATTGTCCATTCAAAAACAAAACGTCACAAGTTACTATGTAAACAAGATGACGGAGAAGACTATTTCACATATGTAGTGCATTCATCATTCAAGTGTAGAATAATTACATACAGAATTAACGGATTATCATCAGATATATTAATTAATCCAGATTTGTTTTTAAAAACTGTCGCGCATAAAGTCAAACAATTGCTTAAAATAGAAGTGGAATCAAACAAACACATATAGGTTAATTTAGAACTTTTCTGTATGTATATTATAACCAAAGGAGGCGGTGATAATACTGAGGTGATTACAGACTTGAAATCATTCAACACTAAAAATGTATACTTGCAATAATCATCAGATTTATCCTCTTACTATGACGAAACCTGCGTGAAGATTATGAAGAAATGTGAAGAGTTTCAAGAAAGAGACAGCGGCTGGACCTTGAAAAAAATTGAATTTTTAGAGATTAATGTGAACAAATATATCCCTATGCGAGGTAATTCTTATATACCGCTTCCGGATTGGATAAAACGTAAACATGCATGTATCAATGTACAGAATGAAGATAATGCATGCTTTTTTTGGGCTGTAGCGAGTGCTCTTTATCCGGTTGACTCCGGCTATAATCGAACAACATCTTACCCATGCTATAAGACAGTCTTCAATACATCGGGAATTGATTTACCAGTATCAGTTCAAGGAATTAAACGTTTCGAAGTGTTAAATAAAATCAAGGTTAACGTGTACGGTATTGAAAAAATAAAAAAATCTGAAAAGATTGTACCGTTATATATATCAAAGGTAAGTAGTACTAGAACTAGTGATAATCATAAACAACAAGTCATCAATCTGTTGTTTTATGAAAATGTTGCTAAAATCATCGGTCATTATTGTTTGATAAAACACTTATCTCGTTTGATACGCTCACAGATTACAAATCATCATAGTAAAATATATTTCTGTCATGGATGCTTGCAACATTTCACAAGTGAGTGTAAACTTGAACGTCATAAGCTGTTAGGATGTCAAAATGCTTTGATAGAACTACCTACTCCCGATGATAAGTACTTGAATTTTAAAAATTATAAGCAGCAGCTTCCCATACCGTTTGTTATATACGCCGACTTTGAATCTATTTTAAGCCCTATTAAAATAAATGGTGTGGAAACAAATACATATTACAACAATGAGCACATACCTTATAGTTTTGCATATTATATACATTGTAATTATGACAAGTCCTTATCAAAATTTGTGGCATACCGCGGTAAGGACTGTGTTAAACAATTTGTTGATAATATTTACTCAGACGCAGGCCGCATTGCTGATATTTATTAAAAAAAAAAATACAATGTAATACTAATGAAAGCTTAATAAAAATAGACTCGCCTCATTGTCATATTTGTGAACGACCATTGTTATCAACTGATCAGAAGCTAATCGATCATTGTCATCTTACGGGGAAAATTAGAGGTGTAGCACATCAACAATGTAATTTAGAATATTGTCTACCTAATTATATTCCCATATTTTTCCATAATTTAAGCGGGTATGATAGTCATTTATTTATTAAAGAGCTAGCTGAAAGAGATGGTGAGCGTATTGAGTGCATACCTCAACATAAGGAAAAGTACATTTCATTTAGTCAAAAGCTACATTTTAAAGATTTAAATGGTAGCACTATGAGAGAAATAACTATACGTTTTGTAGATTCATTTAAATTCATGTCCACCAGTTTAGATAGACTGGTGAAAAATCTCTCATCAGATCAATTTCATATCTTATCTCAATACTTCTCAGATCTCGAACAAATGAGCCTTTTAACAAGAAAAGGTGTATTTCCATATGAATACGTTGACTGTTGGGACAAACTTGAAGAAGAATCATTACCTAATATACAATCATTTTATAGTGAATTAACACAATCACACATTTCTGATAGTGATTCCATGCACGCGCAAACCATATGGAATAAATTCAATTTAAAAACATTGGGTGAATACTGCGACTTGTATTTGAAAACTGATGTACTATTACTAGCTGAAGTGTTTGAAAATTTTCGAAGCATTTGCTTGAATGCCTATAAACTAGATCCTTGTAAATATCTCACGGCTCCTGGTCTTTCGTGGGATGCAATGATGAGACAGACGCGAGTAAATCTTGAACTTCTCACCGATTATGAAATGATTCAATTGTTACAGTGTGGTATTCGAGGTGGTATTAGTCAAGTTTCCAAAAGACATGCTAAAGCCAACAATACCTTTATGGATCCAACCACATACAATTCCACACAAGATGACAGTTTTATTGTATACTTGGATGTTAATAATTTGTATGGTTACGCAATGACTCAATATCTGCCCTATGCAAACTTTGTTTGGTTAACGAGTGATGACGCAATCAATTCATTTGATATATTAGCTCAACGAGCTGATTCAGATATAGGTTACATTTTGGAAGTGGATTTGGAGTATCCACAGTCTCTACATGATCTACACAATGACTATCCATTCTGTGCTGAAACAAAAACACCACCTAATGGTAAAACTAATAAGCTGTTACTTACTCTCGACAGCAAACAAAAATATATTATTCACTATGTAAACTTGAAGCAATGCTTAGAACATGGGTTAGTTTGTAAAAAAATCCATAGAATCTTATCGTTTCAGCAAAGCCCATGGCTCAAACCCTATATAGATTTAAACACTGAGAAAAGAACATTAGCAAAAAACTCATTTGAAAAAGACTTTTATAAGCTTATGAATAACTCTATTTTCGGTAAAACCATAGAGAACGTAGGAAAACGGGTTGAGGTGAGACTATGTAACTCGTGGAGTGATAAAAAATTAAAGACTAAATGTAAATATGGTGCCGAAAGATATATAGCTCACCCCAACTTTCATAGTTGTAAAGTAT
Source organism: Sesamia nonagrioides (assembly GCA_017933935.1). Classification (NCBI taxonomy): domain Eukaryota; kingdom Metazoa; phylum Arthropoda; class Insecta; order Lepidoptera; family Noctuidae; genus Sesamia; species Sesamia nonagrioides. The sequence goes on from JADWQK010000188.1 coordinate 5,667,449, forward strand.
TTTCCGAAAATTTCGTAGCAGTGCAAATGAATAAAACAAAGATATTTTATAATAAACCAATCTATGTCGGTTTCACTGTACTAGAACTCTCCAAACATGTCATGTATAATTTTCATTACTCCTACATACTACCTAAATACAAAGATAATGTGCAGTTACTCTACACGGTGTGTGTGTACTGTGTAAAATACACAAATTAAAATAAAAAAGGTACTCTCTGGTGATGATGATAAGAGATATATTACCGAGGATAGTGTAAACACATTGGCTTGGGGTCATAACAAAATCAAATAAAAAAATATATTATTAAAAGAAACAGTTTTTTTCATACTTTTCCTTTTTCATAAGTAGGTACACAGCTACATAAATAGATTGTTTCCAATCTTGTCTCATTTATTATTAACCTCATTCTAACTGATAAGGTTATACTACTGCTATAGTTTCATTCTACAAGCAGACAAAATACATATTATCTAGTACTTATCATTAGTAACAGGATATAACCTCATTATATATGTAGCACTCTCCACGTCACTAGATGGCGCCACCATGCACATAAAATCTAACTTCAACGTCACCCCTTATCTACGCTCGGATCTTTGAAACGGGCACAAACGCCGGAAACCACCATAACCTGAACCGCCGCCCCGAACCGATCACACCATACACGCAGCTCAGCTTATGCTGGCACCCCCTGTTGTTGAATTTCCAATAAATAGCTACTATAGCATCACCCTCCGCCTCACTAGATGGCGCTACCATGCACATAAAATCTATATAACTTCAACGTCACACGACTACGCCTTATCTACGCTCGGATCTTTGAAACGGGCACAAACGCCGGAACCCACCATAACCTGAACCGCCGCCCCGAACCGATCACACCATACACGCAGCTCAGCTTATGCTGGCACCCCCTGTTGTTGAATTCCCAATAAATAGCTACTATAGCATCACCCTCCGCCTCACTAGATGGCGCTACCATGCACATAAAATCTATATAACTTCAACGTCACACGACTACGCCTTATCTACGCTCGGATCTTTGAAACGGGCATAAACGCCGGAAACCACCGTAACCTGAACCGCCGCCCCGAACCGATCACACCATACACGCAGCTCAGCTTATGCTAGCACCCCCTGTTGTTGAATTCCCAATAAATAGCTACTTGTGCCTCCTGTGTATTGATGAGTTATACAGTATGTTAAATAACAGAGGGCGTTCCCTTAAACTCGTTAATATATATCATTAGTAGATTAAAATAAAAATATCAGCATAGAAAAATAAGCATAAAAAATCCGAATAAAAAAAAAATTCTAATTGGAAATAAATTTAAAACCTCCTGTTTTAAATCAAAATAGTAGTCGTCATGTATAAATAAATTGCGACGTTGCCGTCTTTCATGTTCGCGTGTACAGTGTGTTTCTTTTACATGTCAATTTAAAATTTTTATTCAATATTTTCTTATTGGGAAAAAATTTAAAACATTTTGTTTTCGAATGGAAATATTTTTTTTAGCATGTATGTATGCTATACTATTTCGGGTTAACGGGAACGCCCTCTGTTAGTTAACATACTGTATGTCTAGGATGTGTCTGTAGTGATGATTTATTTACAGCTGTGCTGACAACGCCTCCACTGCCAATCAATCTTATCTGAGGATCACTGGACGCCTATCTCTGTAGAATGTCGAGACCAATCTGTTGAACATCGTAACTCGGTTATCAACTGTGGGATGGCCGGGGTCAATCTGCCTGACAGGGCCGTCATCTACCCCGGCCAACAAGTGTCTAATGGACGAGACTAATCTACCGGACAACGTCGACATTTACCCCGGTCATCAAGTGTCAAATGGTCGAGACCATTCTGCCAATCAGGGCCGACATCTACCCCGGCCATCAAGTGTCGAATGGTCAACACCAATTTGCCGGACCGGGCCGCCACTTACCCCCGTCATCAAGTGTCGAATGGTCGAGATCAATCTGCCGAATAGGGCCCACATCTACACCGGTCATCAAGTCTCAAATAGTCGAGACCAATCTACCGGATAGCGCCGACATTTACCCCCGGTCATCAAGTGTCGAATAGTCGAGGTCAATCTGCCTGACAGGGCCGACATCTACCCCGGTCATCAAGTGTCGAATGGTCGAGACCAGTCTACCGGACAGGGCCAAAAATCTACCACGGTTATCAACTGTGGAATGGTCGAAATCAATCTGCCTGATAGGGCCGACATCTACCCCCGTCATCAAGTGTTGAATGGTCGAGATCAATGAGCTGGATAGATAGGGCCGACATCTACCCCGGTCATCAAGTGTCGAATAGTCGCGACCAATCTAACAGCCAGGGCCAAACATCTACCTCGTAGAGTACCAAGTACCTCGCACCAAGATGTGCATGCATTCAAGCAGAAGGAAGACATTTCGAACATTTAATTTAAAATAAAGTTTAGAATTGATGAATTGTTTTTTTTTTTTATTTTAACCCTTAGTAAAAACGATAGTTATGAAAGTACGGACGACATCAGGTCAAGCTACCCCAAACTGCCAAGTATTCCCAATCAACCCTGAGCGTCGTTTAATGAGACGTGTTTATCCAGGTGCTGACCAAGCAGACTGTCCAGCACTTCAGCAATCACTGTAGCCAGAGAGATCGGTCTATAGTTATTAACATCTGAATACTACTTCAACTCTTCAATGGCCTCTGTGGTTAGATACCACAATTTTGCCAATAACACATGTAACAAGTTATAGAAATTCTTTAAAAAAATATTTTTCACAATAATGGCTGATAACGCCAATGACGGTTGAAAAAACGGCCGCGTTAGCCGATTATGAGGAGATTTGATACAAGGCCATTATGTGGCCACTATGCTGCGATATTTCAATGTTCTTTATGCATAATTTAAAGTCCAATGAAAAATGCGCGTGACACTCAGCTTCCCGTCAAAAAACCAAGGTGTAAACTCTATTAACATCAGCGGCCCTAGCCAATGTAACATCGCTTCGTAGCGAAGCGAAATCGAATACCAAACCAACCAATGGCGGGAACGATTGACCACGTGATTTGTCGCGTGGCGTGGTCAATCGTTCCCGCCATTGGCTGGTTTGGTGTTTGATTTCGCTTCGCTATGAAGCGATGTTACATTGGCTACAGGCCCTGATGTATCAACGAACGACGTACCGAAGTCTAAATGCTCGTGACACTCACATGTTACATAGCCGTCACTGCAGAACAATCAAAGTTTCAAACTCTTTGGTTCAGCCTTTGTCGAGATACACGGTGGGCGTAACGTTCATAATTATGAACCCTGCGCCCTCCTCATATTTCGACAACTTGAGATCTTACAGGGTTGAAAGAAACCTGAATTTTATATCAGTGACGAATGCGTTTAGCTATCGTAACAAGAAACGGAGAAGACGAAACTAAGTAATTACTTAATAATCATAAGAAAACTGGTGGGCGCAAGGTGTAAACAGCCATTGCTTCAACAAGCAATATCGACCAGACCAAGGCCGTCACAAATTATAGCGAATATTAAAATGTGCGTCACATTTTCGTCACTAAAGGATGTGATACTTGCCAAGTCGCTAGCAAGTTGGACGCAAGGTTCTGTAGTTAATATCAAGGAAGTACCAGCAGGTCCGTTCGTGTGTGGAGTACTGCAGGCACATTTGGGCTGGTGCTGCGAAATGTCACCTGGCTACTTTGGATTCAGTGGAGAGGCGTGCGAAGAGGCTAATTGGTGACTCTGATTTAACTCGAGACGGTCTCCAAAGCCTAGAGCACAGGCGTAAAGTAGCCAGCCTTTCGGTGTTCTATAGAATGCATTTTGGGGAGTGTGCGAGGGAATTGCATGATTTAATTCCCCCATCTCCGTTCCACCGTCGGACGACCCGTCGTACGGCGAGTTTCCACCCTTACGTTGTTAACACTACTACGATCCGCACGAAGCGTTTCGCCTCCTCTTTTATACCGCGTAGATCAAGGGACTGGAACAACTTGCCGGCGGCGGTGTTTCCGTCGGACTACAATATGAGTGTCTTCAAGGCTAGAGTGAATAGGCTCTTAATAAACTAGCGCGCTTTACCATCAACGATCGCATCACTGCTTACCAGTGGCGAAGAGTCCATACAAGCCGATTCCCACCGGGTTACCTTTCAAAAATCAGTTCCATATTCATACAAAAGTATTTACATTCTATTTCATTAACAAAGTATTATTAATCAAATGCCTGCGCGATTTACAACAGCAATAGTAATTCTTAGCAATACCCTAAGTATCACATTTCATTTTATAGTCGTAAATTAATCAGCGCTTAAATTTTTCGTACCTAAATTACATTAAAGGTAACTCGACGAATTACAGCTAATCTCGGCCAACGTTTTACTATGAGGCGAAAAGAGACAGAGCGTGTCAGACATCTCTTTCTAATGATCGCTAACCGTCCGTAATTTTTGAGAAAAGATAGGCTACTGCCGACCGGCTTGCAGTTCTCTCCTCTCCTCTATTAGAATGAGACAAAGAAACGTTATAATGAAATCCTTCGCAAGTCATATTCTTTTTATTTTGGCATATTTTCGTGTTCCATTTCGTTTGGTTGAAAATAAATTATTGTTAGTATGTGACATGTGTTCGTTTTTCGTGTTTTTCGTTTGTTATATTTTAATATTTGTGGTATTTAAACTGTGACTGATTCTGTAACGTAATTTAATCGCAGATTTGGTTAAATACTGTGTATTTTGTTTGTTATTATGGCTTTAATTCATATAGAGTGCTGCTCAACTGACTACCTGCTGAATGAACTTAAAGTCTTACGTCAGCGTCGTTAAATAAATTGGACACCTATGAGCTTTTTTTACAGCTCCAGAATACGTCTTTGAAAGACGCATTTTCTCAAGTTTCGACTCTTTGCAGTTTAATTCTGACCCTCCCCATTTCAGTAGCTTCAGCTGAGCGGTCATTTTCTGCTTTAAAACGCATTCACACATATGTGCGAAACTGCCAAAAAGAGCAGAGATTGTCCGATTTGGCTATCATGTCAATTAAAAAAAATTTGCTTAATAAAATGAAAAGTAATCCGAATTTTTATAACATCATTTTAGCTCATTTTGTTAAAAAAAAACAGACGCATTGCATTACAATATAAATAACGTTGTGATTGTGTATAATTTGCTTTATTTTTGCTTAATATTTTTGTTGGTTTTGGATCGGTGTTTGTGTGGTTCGGTTTTTAACACTATTATTTTTGTAATTTTTTATTTTATTTTTTCTTGACTCTTATTCCCTAACAATAGGTACTTAACTTAGTACTTACTAACAAGCATGCATGTGTGGTATGGAGATGCACGTCGAAAAAGGCTTTTTTTTTCTTTTGCTGCCGCTTTTATCATACTTGAAAGACACTGTTATCAAATCATCAGTCCTTTTTTGTATGGTGAAGGTGGGGCTTTTAATACTATTCTTATCTGAAGACCTCCTCCAAGATATCCTGCAGTAGGTAAGTGTTTAAGTGTTTATTTTTTTGGACCGGCTTCCCTTTGTCAAAATTTCACCCTTCGCCACTGCTGCTTACCATCAGGCGGGATTGCGGGCAAGCACTGTGGAATCTTTATTAAATAAAAGCAAACTTCTGAAACTACTTGCCAAAAAAGCTTTGTACATTTTTTTTTCAGGACAGTAGGTTAAAGTTGAGCAAAGCTTTTATTTTTAGTTGGACGGTGGACGGGTCTGAGCAGTTGTGTTGCGATGTGTGCCGGGTACGATGTGCCTAATGTTGTTGTGTCGGGAGTTTGGTCGTGGAGGGTCTCCAGATCATCCTCTGGCGCAGCATCGTTGGTCGTGTTGTTGGGTTAAACATTGCATCACCTCGCTCAACTGCCGTCTTCCTTCCTATTCACTGAAATTTTTTGAGTGAATAGGCTTAATAAGCTAGTGCGCTTTACCATCAACGATTGCATCACTGCTTACCATCAGGCGGGATTGCAGTCAAGCACTAGTTTATAAGTATTAAAAAAAAGTCTCTTTTTTTCAAATAAAAGCCTATAATTGATAGCAGCATTATTCAGGGCTATGTTCTCAAAATAAAACCGAGCAAAACGTTACATCTTGTTTTCTGATAGTTGGGATGACTTTGTCTATCTCCTGCTTCCGGTTTATTGTCGATTTTTGGGATACCCTATACCTGTGAGTCGTGGTGGTCTAGCACCAGCCTCTCAAGTATGAGTGTGCGGGTCAGGCAAGTACCAATGTAAATTTTCTAAGTTATACGTACTATCACGACCAAAAGTCGAGATATAATCTCATAAAACCATGGCCAAGCAATACTAGTTGTAGTTACGACCTTCTTCTATAATAAAGTTTGATACACACTCATAGGTACACTTTGACAACTTGCTGCCCGGTTATGATTGTTAGGTATGAAAGACCTGGATACCACATGCCGAAATTCCAATTATTGGAAACATAAAGAAGTCCCTTTGTTTATAAATTCTTTTCGTTGGTACCAAAATTTTGATTCTCCTATCGCTCAGTTTCCGAATCTCCCTGCTTACAATTTTGACTATGAAACCATATTATGTTCCAAACCCGAAATTTTCTGTAATGTTGGCATATCTAAAAGTCCCCTTCGGCTAGCTATTTTCAAAGCGGCGGTTGGTGAGCGCTGGCGAAATTTTGAGAGATTCTTCACGGACGCCTCTAAATTCTCAGATTCAAGCTGCACTGGTGCTGCGGTTTACTACCAAAACTCAAAAATCGTTTTGGAGTTTAGATGCCCTAAACAGTCATCAGTGTTTATGGGAGAGCGCGTAGCCATACTGGAAGCTTGTTTATTTATAGAAGCCCATAACATACATTTTGGTGTCATCTTCACGGACTCCCTTAGTTGCCTGCAAGCTTTGGAGCAAAGTCCTTTCAAGAGCAAACTGCTCAGCCCAATCTTGCTCCAATTAAAAAGTCCCTTTTATCTTGTGCCAAGAATCTGAAAACCGTCCATTTGGTTTGGGTTCCAAGCAACTGTGGCATAAGAGGAAACGAGTGTGCCGATTCTCTTGCTAAGGACGCTGTCACATGGCAGGTGCAGTGGCAAAATACAAGTAAACAGAAAGGTGCTTTTTATCATGCAATACAGCCTAATGTTACACCCAAACCTTGGTTTTACCCGTATAAAAAATCTTTTTTATAAAAAAAACAATGGACGTCCAAAAACCACTACAAAGTGAAATTAACTAATTTCGGAAGTCGGTGCCTTTGGTTTTTGTATATTAGTTTTAGACACCGACTTCCTAAATTAGTTATTTTTTCACCTTGTAGTGATTTTTCGAGGTAGGGTGTTTTTTTTTTTTTTGTAAAAAAGTTTTTGTGTTTTACACTTTTTGTTGGTGAAAAGTAGGTACCTATATATATTCAGTTACATCCGGTCAGACTGGAAGCTGACGCAAATATAGTTGGGAATCGACGTAATTTTGTTTACTTTAATTTTTACCCATAATATTGAAGAATTCCCTCGACTGCCTATGGTCTTCATCATTAGATTTACTGCAGACCATTATTTTAACTCAATGGGTGCAAAGTTCTCATCAATATAAATGAATTGAAACCAAACACAAAGTAGCTACTGTAAACCGTTGAGGAGTTCCCGGAACTGGCCTTTGTCTTCATCATCAGAGCTCTTATGACAGTCACAACCCATCTAGGTGTAAAGTTCTTATCAATACAAATTAGTCAAGCCCAAACACAAGGTAGCTGCTGTGAATTGTTGAAGAGTTCCTTCGTCTGTCTCCCGGGTCCATCATCAGATCTACTCCAGACCTTTATCAAATTGTAGTGCTTTCACCTCGCTCAACTGCCGTCATCCTTCCCATTCCTAAGTTTTTTAAGTGAATAGGCTTAATAAACTAGTGCGCTTTACACTCAACGATTGCATCACTGCTTACCATTAGGCGGGATTGCAGTCAAGCACTAGTTTATAATTATTAAAAAAAAATGCACTAGTCGCCCCTACGATTTTAGAAAGTTCCCCTTGATTCATCCCATCAGATCCTGATGTCCTTATCATGGGGCCACCTTGGGAATGTCTTCTTTCCAACAAAAAAAAAAGAATTATCAAAATCGGTTCATAAACGACGAAGTTATCTGCGAACAACATAAAAAAAAACATACGGTCGAATTGAGTAACCTCCTCCTTTTTGAAGTCGGTTAAAAAACCTCAAAGAGGGTAATGTCTTCTATTTCTCGTCTCCGTATAGGCCATTGTTGTTCTCCGCTATTTTGAAGTCGGTTAAAAAACCTCAAAGAGGGTAATGTCTTCTATTTCTCGTCTCCGTATAGGCCATTGTTGTTCTCCGGTATTTTTGAAGTCGGTTAAAAAACCTCAAAGAGGGTAATGTCTTCTATTTCTCGTCTCCGTATAGGCCATTGTTGTTCTCCGGTATTCCTCCACAAAATCCGGGTCAAAGAGACATCGCTCTGTGAATGTGGACTGGATGAAGGTACATTGGAGCACATATTTTTCCAGTGCTCCAATAATAACCCAGCCCAAGATCTGTATAGTCGTCTTCCTAAGTTACATATCCCTTTTTTTTTTTTTCGGGGTGGAAATCCTCATAGGATGTCCGCCGCCCTAGGGTGGGCGACGGGGTCTGTCAGACTTTTACTGACTAAAACCACCCCGGTGTCTCTTCTATCACGAGCGCGCGTGGGGCCGCGGGAGTCTAAATTCTTCCGCAGCCCCACACTCTCGTCCTGGCCCGGTCTGTCCGGGCCTCGTCTCCGGCACGGGGTAGTGGGGTGTTAAGCTACCCCGTGCATCGCCTCAGAGGCGCGCGCTGACACTTGCGCGCGCCTCCGCCGCGGGGTCCATCGAATAGGGGGCGGGGACTTCCCCATGTCCCTCGCCCCTGGACCCATTCATGGGGGGCGGAAGAGGGCGTTATCCGCCCTTCTTCGGCGCCCGGTGCGTCTTCTGCGGCCCGGGAAGGGAGTTGAGATCTCCCTCTCCCGTTCCGCAGCTTCCTTCTGCGACATCACGTCCTCGCAGAAGGACACCACCGCGTCCCACGACTCTGCGCTGCCGGCCATCCTCCGCACTACTGCCGGCAGCGTCAGGTCGCCTCCTACTTCATTTGTGAGGACACGGCGCTGCTCCTCCCAAGCTATACACTCGGAGAGCGTGTGCTGCGCCGTATCCTCCCCGCATTGGACGCAGTGGTGGCACCGAGCGTCCGGCTCCCTGCCTAGGCGACACAGGTACTTGCCGAAGCAGCCGTGCCCCGACAGCACCTGCGTCACCCTGAACGACAGGGAGCCGTGCCTTCTCCCGAGCCAGTCGTCGAGTACTGGCCGGATCGCCTCGACGGTAGCGAGGCCGGCGGTAGGGCGCATAAGCCTCTGCCGCCAGTCCGCCACCAGGACCTGACGGAGCTCCCCTCGGCGCAGCTCGATCTGCCGCTGCGCCGGACTGGAGCCCCGTGTCCGCTCTTCCTCGCGCCATCGGTATAATGACGCGAGTACTTTCGCCTCTAGGTCCCAGGGCGGGGATCCGGCCAGGACGCAAGCCGCCTCGTAGGAAATCGTGCGATACCCGCGGACGACCCTGACGGCCATCGCCCTCTGCGGCTTGCGCAGAATGGCGAGTGTTCCGGCCGTCAGGTCCATCGCCCACACAGGGGCCCCATACAGGGCCATGGACCGCACGATTCCCACGTATAGCCGCCTACAGGCGGCGCTCGGGCCCCCCATGTTGGGAAGCAACGTTGACAGCGCGCCTGCTGCACCCATCAGCTTGGGCGCCAGCCGCCGGAAGTGGGGTCCGAATTCCCATCGGCTGTCGAGCACCAATCCCAGATACTTCATGGTGGACTCGACAGCTATCCGGGCACCACTGACCACGATATGTGATCCCGGCGCCAGCGCACGCCGGGGACCATGGAAAACCATGGCCTCCGATTTGTCAAGGGCCACCTCCAGGCCCAGGCGCCGGATGCGGGTCACCACCTGTGACACCGCAGCCGTGGCTATCAACGTCGCCTCCCTGTGCGAGCTCCCCCGGGCAGTGACAAGCGTGTCGTCCGCATAACACGTCAAGTCGGCGCCCGACGGGAGCTCGCCTCTCAGCACCCAGTCGTAGCCGATGTTCCACAGGAGCGGTCCCAAGACCGATCCCTGTGGAACACCGCATGACATTTGGTGCCGACCGGCACCGTCACGTCCCCGATAGATGACGCATCTATCCTCCAGATAAGCCCCTACTATGCGGCGGAGGTAGGGAGGCACCCGATGGTATTTCAGGGCCTCCCTAATACAGCTCCAGGGTAGGGTGTTGAAGGCGTTGGAAATGTCTAAAGACACCGCCAACACCACCCCACCCCGGGATACCGTATCCTCCGCCAGGGCTCTCACGCGCATGATTGCGTCTATGGTGGAGCGCCCCCGACGAAAACCGAACTGGTTGTCGTCCAGGTTCGGCCCGTCTCCGCACAAGTGGCCGACGAGGCGATCTGCGATTATACGCTCAAAAAGTTTGCCCGCCTCGTCGAGCAGCACTATGGGCCGATACGCGGACGGCGAGTCCGCGGGGCGCCCCTCCTTTCTGAGCAGGACCAGCTTCCCCTCCTTCCACACACTGGGAAACTGACCCTGCCCGAAACATGCCGTGAAGAGCCCCCTCAGCTGGGGCTCTAGCTCCTTCAGGGCCAGGACGAGAGCTCGGCCAGGAACTCCGTCGGGTCCGGGCGCTTTATTCTTGGCCCGGAGCCGCGACACGGCCGCTCCCGTCTCTGCTTGCGTCACCTCGGGGACATCGGTGCCCTCCTCTTCTGGAGAGTCTGTGGCTGAGGGTGAGACCATCGCCGGGGGAACATGTCCCGCCCGCTCAGGGAAGAGGGTGGATACCACCGCCTCTAGCAGCTGGGGTTGCATACTTTGCACCAGTGGGGGCGCCCAGGGACGCAACTTGCCCCGTACCCAACGGTAGGGATGCCCCCACGGGTCCCGATCCAGGGACCCCAGCAGCTCTTCCCTGGCCCGCGACTTAGAGTCGTCGATGGCCAGCCACAGAGTCTCCTGGGCCGCGCGGTACACCCCATACCGCGCGGCTTCCTCGACGGGATCCCGTCGACGTCGTCTCCGGTAGCGCGTGTACTGGCGGCGAGCCGCGACGCACTCGACGCGCAACCGCGCAATGTCGTCGCTCCACCAGTACACGTTGCGCCTTGCGGACTGTTGGCGGACGCGGGGCATGGACGCGTCGCAGATCTGCGTCATCGCCCCGCGAAACCGCAGCGCCTCCGCTTCGACGTCGACGGGGCCGTCCGTCGCCGACTCCCAAATCCAGGACTGGACTATAGCAACTTCCTCGAGTAGTTCCCTGTCGAGGCACTTAAGCGCCCAGCGCGGGCCGTCGTTAATCGGGGCTCTTGGATGGCGGCCGCTCGCGGTCTGGGCGGAGACGTCGAACCGGATATATCGATGGTCCGACAGCGTCTCCACCTCCACGGCGACACGCCAATCATGGACACGGCTGGCGACAGAGGGGCTAGCGAAAGTAACGTCCACTATCGACCCGCCCCTCTGCCGCACGCACGTGTATACAGAGCCCCGATTCAGGACGACCAGACCGGTCGTCACCACCCACTCCGCTAGCACCTCGCCCCGAGGGTCCGTGACCGGAGATCCCCACGCCGATGACTTGGCGTTGAGATCCCCGAGCACTAGAACGGGACGAGGGTGATAGCGGCCTACGACGGCGCCCAACTCGACAAGGAACCCCTCGAAGTCGGCGAGACTCTTGTTGGGGGAGAAATACGCCCCCACAATGACGATGCCGCCCGAGACCGCAGCAACCCAGCCGCGGCCCCGGGACGGGCGATCAGAGTCCCGCCAATAATGGCCACCGAGCCGCCAATGCATCCGAGCCAGTCGCCACGGGCGGGGATGAAATACGGCTCGGCGACCACAGCCACTTGGATCGACCACTGCGCCATGCTCTGGAATAAAAGATCCTGAGCTCTGGCGCAGTGATTGATGTTGCCCTGGAGGAAACGGATTTGTGCCATTATTGACACTCCATTCCCTCGGCAACGGTCCTGGGCCGGGAGTCGGCCGCGGAGCTGTTAGCCTGCGGGGGAGGCGAGATTTCCCCGGCAGGCTTAGAGCTCCTCTTCTTCTTTTTGGTGGCCTTCTTGGTGGCAGGCGTGCCACAGGCCCCTCCGCCCACTCTGTGTCCCGCTGGCTTCCCTGCAGCCGAACATAAGCTGCAGTTGGGCGCTGCGGAACACTGGGCAGCCTTGTGGCCGGGCTGACCGCAGCGATAGCAAAGATCGCTACGGTCCACCTCAGAGGTGCACTTGGCCCGGACGTGCCCCTTCTCCAGGCACCGGTAGCACCGCAAAGCCCGGGGCTGCAGGAGTTTAACCCTCGCTGCAACCCAGCCTACCAGCAGTCTGCCACTTGCGGCGATTTTATTCGCTGACGCCACAGGGCACCGAACCCAGACCGCACCGAGTCCGGTGGCGTCGGTGCGAATATCGCCGGCCCGCACCTTGCCCGGCGGACACTCTCCGCTTCGAGCAACGGCCGCCACCACCTCCTCAGGAGAAGTTACATATCCCTGTCCCAACTAACCTTCCGTCTTTACTAACACATTCACATTCTTCCCCAAAGCTATTTGGAGCTTTGATGGATTTTATCTGTATGAAAGGAGACCTGTGCCCAGCAGTGGGACGATAAAAGGTTGTTGGGAGGTTGATGACGATGATGAACGTCTTATAATTCGATGGAGCCTACTGCACGCACGAAAAAACATGACTCATTCGACGCTAGCTCGATTTGAGGCGTTTCATTAGCGAGAGCCGTTGAGGTAAACGAGTCCTCGAGTCGAGACCGCGTCTCGGCAAACGTAGCGTGGGAAGCCCTTGGGCGAGATGGAGCGACGACATCAAAAGTGGCTGGTAATGGCTGGCGGAGAACTGCTCAGGATCGAGCTTGTTGGCGTGCCATGAAGGAGCCCTATGTCCAGCAGTGGACGAGTAGGGGCTGATGATGATGATGATGATTAGCGAGAGCGCGGAACGAGCGACAAATAGGCACAAGCGGCCGCGTTCGGCAGCGTTCGACATCTGTCTCTTTCCTACTTGAGTGAGCGATGCGTCCGCGTAAACAGCTGCTATACAATAATACATTTAGATGTTTTCGTCAAGTATGAAGTGCAGTGAAAAGTGAATGTGGTGTCAATTGTTTGTAGCAACGTTAATTGCGGCGATAAAGGTAATGATTCTTTCGATATTAAATATATGTTTAGTGATATATTGTCCAATATTCGTGCTTTCATCATTAAAATAAATAGCATCGGTCCGCTAGTGCAGCGATTGTAGGGTGCTTTAATTGACAAAACTATAACAATACGTTAACCATTCCATCAGTATTTTCTTAACGTTGTCACGTTCAACTATCATCAGTGAACCGACTTTACAAACAACCGATTTTTTTAGTAATAATACACTAGGATTTGAGCCTGTATTATGGCACAGTAAACAGAACAGTAAAACATCTTCATACAAACGTGCCGCTCTTGTGCGGTTTGAAAGTATGCGCGCGCGCCGCGCGCTGTGTCGGTACGCGATTTCACGCACACGCAGCACGCTGGCATGATATAACTGGGAATTAACTAGGGGGCAGTACGGGCCAAAGAGTATAATAATAATAGGGTAAAAGAGAGCCCTCTCGAGAGAATTTTGTGCATATCGTTTGAAAGCGCCCCCTGGTTTTCTAAACGTACATTAACGTCAATATATATATACCTACGCATACCATAGCTATAGATAGATATATTGTATGGTCCTATTGATTAGAGGTTATTAATGTTACTTCCTTATAAGCTATTTTGTTTCAGCAAGTTACAGAGATTATAAATCATTGAAACTAAATAGCTTTTAGCGGAAGTAACATTAATGTAATGAATATAATAGAAATAAAACCATATAATAGAATATAATAACACAATATTTATTTATTACTTTTAAACTTTTCTTATGTTCTTACATCCAAGAGCACAGTGATGCGGCATTTTTTCTATTTTAAAAGACACACACACAGAACACAAGCGTCTTTTCGCAATTATAAGAGTGTATTTCACGATTTCTTATGGAATCACAATTCACAGCGCACAGGTACAACACTGCGAAGGCTGAACTGATTTCCGAGTAAGGCTGATTATCAGGACGGAGGAGGTCCCAAGAGATCTCAACTCGACGTCAATAACACAGAAATCCTCTCGAAAACCAAGAAATATGCGCAAAATGAATACGTAACAAACAAACACGTGCAAGCCGTGACCATAAACCACAGTGCACTGCTTTATCGACATTATCGACAATCTAGTTAGAAAAGTTAAATTTTATTATAGCGGCACCTATCGGCATGTTATGGGTACCAAACAATGTTTAGGTATGCTGTTCACGTTCAAAGATGTCATTAGTCACTTTGCTTCAGTTGCTGATGTTCTAAGTGAACCCCCCCTGGTACGGGCTGTGCCGCGTGACTGTGAGCACGCGCGTAAATTACATGACCGCTTGCGTTCGTCAACTCTCGCCGGCCACTTGCCATAATATTAATTATTACGAGTATCATGACTACAAAAAGGGGAAAAATATATTGTAGTGTTTTCGGGTGCAAGTATTGCAAAATATTTGTATTGCTTATTTTAGTTTATTTGCGGTATTGAGAGCGTACCCGAGTCGCATTTTTCCATATAAATGTAGGTACTCCCAAATTTACTTCCTGAATACTATGCGAGCCTAGTTTTCCTATAAAACAGAGGATTGAGGACGAAGTATCGTTAAGGTAAACGTATTTGTCGCGTACCTATAGTGTAATAAGGGCAATTTTACAATAATTACCCACTACTGCAAATTACTTTTATTTTTTTTCTATTGTCTTATGTATTGTTTGATACAAATATGGCGTCTTAATCATAATATTAACTCAATAAAAGTATAGTAAGATGTGACCGACTAACGCTAAGGTTACCACCACTTATACTTTTAGCTAAATGGGACATAAAGCTAAATAGACAACCCTGGGGATTAACGCAAGAGTAGGCAAATAACTCGGCGGGTGGCCTTAGATAACCTACTGTTCTGTTTACTGTGATCATGGTGACACTGCTGCAAACTTGAAGATTTTCATTATGAAAATAATTATTTATAAAAAAATCTAAATTATAATCAATTTTACCTGCATTCAAAGAGATTTAGTTACGGCCAACAATATGCCTTTGACAAAAAAAAAAAAAACGAATTATGAATACGCTCTTCGTTGGCCTTCCGACGTCGGTATCTGGGATGTAGAAACTTGCGTTTGTCGTAAGAATCGTTACGGCAAGCGATTATTGTTAGCATAATTTAACGACGGTAATTTGCGACAGCATCGTTATTAATGACGAGACTACTGTTCTTGGGGTGATAAAACAAATTGCATAAAGATAGGAAAACGCCTGCATTGCTTTGAATCCGTGACTTGGCTACCACTACTCCAATACGAAAATTAATGACTGCCGTAGATCATCATCATCATCTCAGCGTAAATCCTAGTCACATCCGAAGGTTTTTCTGCTCTGGAGTCTGGGATCTGCTATATCTTGAACTTCGATATTTTCCGTAAAGCGACTGCCGTCTGACATTCACAACCCGAAGCATTGCAGTTAGACCAATTGTTGAACTTTGAGGGCTCCATCAACCCGTAACGACTGCCATTAGATGTTCGTATGCAACGTATCGCAATGACTGCCGTAGGTCATAAAACGAATTTTCAGCTCATCTCTAATAGCCAGCCAACACGAGCATATAATTACCAACATTAACTGTTTATGATTGTGTCAGACGCCCGGAGTAGAATAATGAGTATAATCTCCAAAACACGGCCTTACTCACACACATATAACGTGTAGCCTCGACCTTGCCGCCCAGACAGTAAACAGATTTCAGCGGTGAGTTTGATGACAGTGATCGCTTGAGTCCGGCCGCTTGAGAGTGGCTGCTTAACTCCCGAAGCATGTAAGCCAAGTATAGCTATAACAGGAATTAATTCAATGTTTTTGCCAAAATAATTAGAAGTAAGCATAAGCAAGTTTTTATACATTCCTATTATATGCTTTTTGTTAAAAAAAAAAAAAAATATGAACGCTAATGCATAGCATTAGTAAGTACGAATGTTAGTCACAGCCATAGGTTTAGTATACTACATTATACAACGTCTCAGCCAAAATTTGACTGAGAAATTGTAAGGGGGGTTAGAATGGAGTGTTCTACTTATCTTATGGTATAGCTGCGAAATAGTATAGATACCTACTTCAAATTACTAAATCTGTTTTTTTAACAGCAGGGTAACTTGGTATCTGTCGGACAGGTTGAAGAGTTGATGTTCAGGGTACTATTTTCTGCTTCAAACATCTGAGGGATGTAATTATAACAAAGAACTACGGTACTTTAGCTTTTTTTTCCAATAAAATTAGCACAGAGCATTACGGAGATAATTTCCCTCTAATCTGTCGTGCTTACAGACAGAACAGCCCATCTGTACGTACCTTAATAGATAAGGAGATAGCGAATAAGGCCTTGCAGCTATTCAACGCAAAAAACCTTTTGTGGTCGGATTCTTTCCATCTATTCTAAAGAGAATCGCCCTTCGCAGCGGTTATGGCAAAATGATTACCTGAAACGTTAAGTGGATCTTTTTTTAAGAGGAATTTAATGGAAGGTGTTAAATTTTGCTTTCATGATTTGTAATTAAGTAAGTAGAACATAGGAGATTCAGCTACTTAGATGTAGATAGATCAGTACCCTAATTGCGCAACATACTACGGGTCTCAATTTGAATTATTTTGAAGCATATTGTTAATCCATTGCTCCATATGTTAGAAAAAGTGTTTGCTCAATAACGTAAACAACGCATTGGATGATATTGAACTGTTGACTTGATAATATTAATATTTCCGGAAACATCGCTCCGAAAGTAAAAATATATGTGTTCCCCCCCTCTAACTTTTGAAACCATACGGTTGAAAAATCTGAAAAGTAGAACTTTATAAAATCTTTCTAGGAAAATCATTTTGAGTGTTGGGTTGAACAGTAAAAAAATGTACAAAATAATTTCGAAGTGTTTAAATTAATCATTTAAGCAAGTATTTTTTTCATAATTTACTTATTTTATTATTTTGAAAGTATACATCTGCTTACAAATTAAAAAAGAACTTAAAATCGGTTCAGGCCATCTAAAATTACCACCGAATAGTTTCTGTAAATTTATTAGTAACCCAATTTCCCGATCGATGGCACTGCACTTCGGCTACTTCTTCTTCTAAGATTTTTCCAGAGTTAATGGGATCAGGATGGATATGAGCTCTAGAATAGTTGGATGCTATAATTCTTCTTTTATTTATCACCGTTCTTTGTAGGCTCGTTCTTAGGATTCCGTACTTGGTATGTCAACTTCTTCCTCAGCCTATAGATGTCCACTGCTGGACAAAGGCCTCCTCCAAGGCTTTCCATGCCGACCGGTCTTGTGCTGCCCGCATCCATCGGCTTCCCGCGACCTTCACCAGGTCATCAGTCCACCTTGTTGCAGGCCTCCCTACGCTGCGTCTTCCAGTACGTGGCCGCCACTCCAGAACCTTACCGCCCCATCGGCCATCGGTTCGACGAGCAATGTGCCCTGCCCACTGCCACTTAAGCTTAGCGACTCGCAGAGCTATGTCGGTGACTTTGGTTCTTCTGCGGATCTCCTCATTTCTGATTAGATCACGCAGAGAAACTCCGAGCATAGCTCTTTCCATTGCCCTTTGTGTGACTCTGAGCCTTCGTATGAGGACCATTGTGAGCGACCACGTTTCCGTTCAGTAAGTCATCACTGGCAACACACACTGGTCAAAGACTTTAGTCTTGAGACACTGTGGTATCTTGGACGTCGAGAAGATGTAGCGTAGCTTCCCGAACGCTGCCCAGCCGAGTTGGATTCGACGAGACACCTCTTTCTCGAAGTTGGACCTACCTAGTTGGACTGTTTGTCCCAGGTCACTCACCAACAACTTCGAGTGCAGAGCAACCAACTACAATTGGAGTGGGTGCGACATGAGAGTTCGACATGATCTTCGTCTTGTCCATGTTCATCTTTAGACCCGCTTGTTGGGAAGCTCTGCTGAGGTCATTGAGCATTTTGCCCAAGTCTTCCAGGGTCTCAGCCATGACCACGATATCATCTACGAAACGGAGATTAGTGATGTACTCGCTGTTGATGTTGATGTCAAGTCCTTTCCAGTCCGGAGCTTGAAGACATCTTCCAACGCAGCAGTGAACAATTTAGGAGATATGACATCTCCTTGTCTCACTCCACGCTGCAGTTGGATCGGTTTCGAGTCCTGATCCTGGAGACGGACTGACATGGTGGCGTTTTTGTACAAACACTTTATCACCTCAATGTATCGATGATCAATTTGGCACCGCTGGGGAGACTGTAGCACCGCCCAAGTCTCAATCGAATCGAAGCCCTTCTCATAGTCCACAAACGCCAAGCATAGTGGTTGGTTACTCCTCGGACTTCTGTATAACTTGCCGCAGCGTATGTATGTGGTTTATGGTGCTAAAGCCTTTTCGGAAGTCTGCTTGTTCGGGAGGCTGGAAGCCGTCGAACCTGCTAGCGAGACGATTCGTGATGACCCTAGAAAACAGCTTGTAGACATGGCTCAGGAGGGATATCGGTCTGTAGTTTTTCTGTAGCCCGCTAATGTAGCCATAACAAAGTAGTGACTCATTAGGATAAATATGAATGAAGCCTTAAACTTATCGCCGTAATTAATTGGATTCGGCAACTAAGTTCGACCAGCACCGGTTTTGGTTCAGACGGCAGCACATCAAGCTACTAGCAATACTTATTATGTCAAATTATTTCAATATCTATAAATTAATTAAAATAAATTTTCACCTTTATCGCTAAACCGTTAAGATTCAATATTGCTTGGGAATATTACTTCGGTCATGGAGGTCAATCCAATTTTGGATGGGAAATCATAAAATTACCTCTCCCGTTCTGGACAGTGCGGAAGGGCGAGACAGACCTTTGCTGAGGAAAACCCACCCGTGTTCCTGCACTTGTCTATAGGCCAGGGTCCATATCGGCGCGGGTGTCCCAGTGACGACATAGGAGCACTTCGTCTTCCCTCTCTCCCATAGATAGATGGAACGGCATTCCGACACGACCGGAGAAAGTTCAGATGCTGGACCTCCGGCTTACCTAATGTGCTATACGAGGCCCGTAGGTATCACTCTACTAACTTCCAAACCCCAGGCTGTTAATGAGAAATCCCTGATCGAAAACCCTTTCTGGGAATCGCACCCCAAGTTTAGCAATTATACCTGCTACTTGAGACAACTGGCCCCTATAAATAGGTACTTTGATGTCCAGCAGCTAATTTTATACACAAGTACTACACAAGGCGCTCTACACACAGAAGGCGCCGGCGACATATGTCGGCAACATTTCACCGGCGGGCTAGGTTGGCGGCTTTAGTCATTGCAAGTCGTAAAAAATTTTCGGCGGCATGTCGGCGCCTCGACATCAGAAACTTACTTGACAGTTAAAATACTAGCACGTCACTACAGCTGAATTGTTTTAACTAAAACTAAACTAATTTGTCAGGACTAAAGTAATATTTTTATCTTCGATCTTTTTTTAAATGGCGGGGACTGATTTGACAGGTCTTAACTATAATTTTATCTTCTGTCCTTTTTTTAATTAAATAGAAAGAAACAAATGCACTGAACTTAAATTGTCAATGCTTTTAGTTTAGCTCGCGCTGCTGAGTCTGTAGTTTTAAATTCGTTCCCAAAATAATTCCGCAGGGGATGCCCTTACGGCAGGGCCTTGGGATGTCCGAATGAGGTAGGTATTATGAACCCAGCGCACAGGCAAATAAAGGAACAAGGGTGGGTAGTCAGTAAAAGTTTGACACGCCCTTCCGCTTCGCCCAGAGATGATTTACTTTCAATATAAAAGAGGGGTAATCTGAGGACCCACTGAAGCGATTTTGAAAATTCTCTTACTCAATATAATGTAAAACTGTCAATTAACAAACCAAAAATTATAATTAATTTTTAAAAATAATAGTATAATGTGTCTAATAAAAAGCTTTACTGCGCTAGCAGAACTTTCTCAGTAACAATGTGTAATGTTGGGGTCACTAAGATACAGGCTGTGCCTAAATTAAAAGCTCTTCTGCTGTCTGTAACTGCATGCTGCAATATAAAGGGAGTGCCTTAGCGTGTGTTCGCTTAGAATTAAGTTAAAGGAGATGTTTCATTTTGGGCGACCACTATGTACAGTATATAGAAAAAAAGGAAAAAAATAATAGATTTGCGTAAAAATACAAGTATATAATAATTAATTATTTGAAACCTTTTTTAGTGAGATAACGCTTTTTAAAGGTAGCTATGACATTTTTTATGACGTTTGATTGGCGACTTTGACAGTTCTATTTTCCCGTTGTGTTTGTGTCGAGTGTTGATTTGAGTTGATTGTGTTTATTTAATGGGTTGTTTGTTGGGAATTCATGTTTTGTTCTTTGCGCAGTCATATGGTAGATAATATAGATACGATAGCCTTATATACATGACACGTCAATCAAATGTCACTGTCAAAATCTTATTTCGTTTCTTTATGTTTATGTTTTCGTTTTTCTTTTTCGTTTGTTTCGTTTTCGTTTTTGCTGACCACCATATTTATTAGTAGTTGTGTTGCACTCCTTGGTCGAGTTAAATTGAATCTGTATAAAAACTAAGCCGAAATATAGGAAATTAACATTAAAAACAGTTAACTATAGCATAACTATACTTAGCATTAAGTGTACAATGTGCTGGCCCAGGCTTCATACATTTCTGAAATATCTCCTTTGTGATCAATGGAATCGGTGCCTACATTGTCTCCCAATTGTATACAAGCTCACTTACCTAATCTGAAAGGTACCCAGTAATTTGTTCTTACCTAAATAAATAGTTCATAACAAAAACAACAGGTACCTTATAGCTCTTGTTTTCCCTCGTAAGTGGAACTCTAAACGGTATTAATTCTTGGATTTGGAGCCGCGCCAACTCCGCAGCCAGGTGCAGACAGATAACATGTGGATTTGTAGTTGGCTCCGCGACTTTCGACGGGCCAGGTCAAAAGGTCGGGAATATGTTGATGTCGAGGAAAAACTTTATGTCAGTTGTTAATTTCCGTGTTTTTATAAGTAGATATAGGCTTGGAACAGTGCTTGGAACTTGGAATGTGTTTACTGAACACTTCTGTTTAATTAATTCATTGAACATTTCTGTTTTGCGTTGTTGTATGTAATGTAAGCTGTGTTCTTTAATGGTAAGGGGGATAAGGATATTTCCTGAAATAGTCATTCAATAATTAAATTAATTATAATTCTGTCAAATATCTTGACTTATCACACGAGGTTATTGGTATGTGGAATGTGAGCTCGAATGTCGTATCGGTCAATGCCTCAATGGTCTAAGGGCCGAAATCATCAACATTTAATTTTAACGAGGTTCTCCTTTTTTTTTGTTTGGGATGGGAAATCATCAAATGACCTCCCCCGCTCTGGGCGGAGTGGAAGGGTGTGTCAGACTTTTACTGACTAAAACTCACCCGTGTTTCTTCATTTGCTTATACGCCAGGGGCACGTTTTCTTTTTTAACCAACTCTGGGATTCCCACTGCCTCACGCGCTCCGCCTCCTCCTTTGCCAGCATCACTGCTTTGCAGAAGGAGGTGACGGCATGCACTCTCGCTCCGGACCATGGCCTGGATCAGGGTCGGAAGCGAGAGATCGCCGCCGATCGCCGCCACGAGGACACCGTGGTACTTTACCCAAGCCGGGCAGACCTTTACCGTATGCTCCACCGTGTCCTCAGAGCGATCCGCACAGTGGTGACACCCTGGCGTTTCCTCCCGCCTTATCCGGAACAGGAACCTCCCGAAACAACCGTATCCGAGGACCTGCGTCAGGCGGAAGGTGAGGGCGCCGTTGCCTCTCTAGCCACTCCTCAAAACTGAGGCTCTCCTTAGATGCTGAATCCAGAGCTAGATTGAGAAGGTAGTACCGTAAAATGCTGCAACTTTACCAACGAAGCCCAAATTAGCCTATTTTGTTTCAACCATGATATTTCGCGTTTGCTTATTATAATATTCTCGTTTTTCACCATTTGATAGTAATTTTACGTTATCAGGGCAGCATATTTTTTAATGACAACTTCTTTCATACTCTATTAGTCGTGCGAGAAAAACCAGTAGGAGTGAGTCTTTTTTTGTGTCCTGTGACTTTTGCAGTTATAGATAGCTACAGAAATTGTGTTTTCGTGCAGAACTAATGTTTCAGGGTAAGTAAATACTGTCCATTTTCTGCATTGTTTGATATGCGATCTAAGAAAAGGATTCGATTTCATTAAAAAACTTAGTAAGCAATCTTGTGCAGTGTTTTAGGAATTTGTGTGATACAACTTTGCCTGGGTCTAGGGTTGTCATTAGTAGGATTTTATTGCCAATATATTTTGATCTGCATTCATTAAGTCTGTATAAATATTCATTGCATTCTCGACTAAGCGGATTTAAGTAATTTCTTTATACACAGGTATAATCATTGGTGTTAGGAATTGCGTCAGTCAACTTACAGTATCTACAAAATGTATAGTAGCTGACTCATTCCCTATTAAAATAAACTGATCATATATCATAATAGGCGAAATATGGTGTACAGGCTAAGGCCTATATAGGCAGAGGTCTGGCTAACCTAACATTTCAGGGATTGCAGTCGTGGAAATGTGTCTCGTGTATGTAAATATTTCGTAATTTTAATGCAGTTTTTTATACGAAAAAATGGGAAACAATAAAAAGAGAAGCAGAAAAGAACTTGGAGTTCATACCTAGTTGCTTAGTGTTGGTTACTCAAGTGAGCAGGTCTTAACGACAAGATGACTTATCTATTAAAGTTTTATTAAATTAGACTATTTCCCCCATAATTTGATATACAACATTATTTTTTATAAACGCCAAACACGTGTCCAGTATTTTTAAGTAAAGAATCTATGTACAAAATTTCAGAAAGATATAACGAAAAACCACAAAGTTATGAGCTTGCTATTCTACTTGGTTTTCCCAACAAAAATATGGTCAAAGCTTCCTTCGGGCGGGTGAGCGCGGGGCGTTGACCTCTGGCGTCAGCTGCGGCGGCCCCGCAAGTATTATGATTTATCGTAACCGCTCGGTAACCATGAATGTGATTTTGCCAAAAAGCATTAAAGCATTGCATTTTTTTTCTACCATTAAGTGCAATATGTGTTTTTTTTTTTTGAAAAAGGAAATATAAGTATTAAAACAATAAACTATATTATTGGCACAACCCTACTGGTGAACAGTTTTTTGTATGGGAAGTTTATGGTTCCTACTACAATTTTGCAGCAAATGGCAGGGTGAACTAACTAGCGAATCCTCCTTTTTACATGCTTTTTATTAGCTTCACTTGTATGTTTGCTTGTTTGTTTGTTTGCTTGCTTGCTTGTTTGTTTGTCCGTCTCTAACTCTTTGGACTACGAGTGAGCGGCTCATTACTGTAAAATGTCCCACCGTTTTCAATACGTTCGTTCGTTCGTTTTTTTGTAGAAAAGAATATCGAACTAAAAAGTTGTAAATAAATATAGTTTAAAAAACTATTTTCTTATCTCTATTAGCTTTGTGCCATATTTTTTGTATATTAAGCGCCTCACGCTTTTTTAAAATTATTTTTAGCTTTTTAGTTTGATATTTTTTAAATGCATGTCTTTTTTTAGTTTTTTAAACTATATTTTTTAAATATAAGTCCTTGAAAAACAAAATATAGTTAGGTATTTGGAATATAAAAATACTTATTGAAAACTTATTGACTTTCTAATGATAATTTCCATTTCAGTTGTATTATTTTTAAAAATAAAAATAATACAACTGAAATGGAAATGGGCTGGCCATATCGCGAGATATAAAGATAAAATCCCCCCCGCGACCACCCACCGCGACCACCGCGACCGCGAGAGTGACATCGTGGAAGGGCCCGACGGGCAAGAGAAACCGAGGTAGACCACTAACGAGATGGGAAGATGATCTCAGACGTACAGCCGGCCCAAACTGGACTGTCTTAGCATGAAATAGGGATGTATGGGCATCTTTGGAGGAGGCCTTTACCCAAAACGGGGTTCTTGCTGAATAATTCTATTGCTATAGAAATAACATGTTTTCTTTTTGTAAAAAGTTAAATTAAAAACTAACAAAACTAACATTTAAGTAATTGCTACAATTAGAGTTACTAACCAAATACATATATTATCCTTTTTCTTATACAACGTGTAACAAAAAGGGTATATACATACCAAGGGCATGGCATCTTCAGATGATATCAGACGATATCGGAAGGGTTTCAACTTAAAATAAAATACTCAAAAAATTGGTACCAAATTTTCGGTTTCGTGTGTTTCTTAAAATAAAATCATAAAAAACGTGGCAGCACACTATATATGTTAATAACTACTCGTTACCCGCCACGTTACTTGCCAAAATCCGATAAATGTCTTCAATATCTCTGTGCGACTAGTATGATAGTAGCCTATCACAGGCGGTGTTTTTCCTCATAACTTCCTAACATAAAGAGATAGAATTAAAAAACCCTTCCAATATCGTTTGATATCATGTAAAGATGCCATACCTTTGTTATGTATATACCCTTTTTGTTACACGTTGTATACTTAGTTATAGATACTTTAATATCGCATTTAAACTTGTAATATGTAAAAGCAAGAAATAAATGGCTTATTTATTTATTTAATGATAAACGCTATTTCAAATTACCATAATGTACCTATAAACACTTTTAGGGCTTCTAATGATGTAGATTCTAAAATAAATGAGCTTTTTAAATGTCTGTCCTTTTCCCAAGTACCTACCAATAAGTATCCACCAAACTGCAGGGTGATTGGTATACACATTATAAGTAAGTAAGTGGCTATGGATTTTATTTTGACAGTTCAAAAACATTCATTGCGATATTTACGTTGTTGAGCAGACATATTTTTTCAACTTAAGGAGCAATGGATTAGCAATATGATTGAATGATTTCAATTGTTAGTAATAATGTGTCACGCAATTAGGGTGCTGGTCAGGTGGCCAGGAGTTCGATGTTGTCTCCCGACCAGGTGGTCTCCTGCTGCGGCTAGAGGTGTGAGGGCGCTTTAATTCCCGCTCCCTCAAGCGCTCCGCCTCCTCCTTTGCCAGCATCATTGTTTCGCAGAAGGAGGTGACGGCTTCCGATGCACTCTGGCTCCGGACCATGGCCTGGACCAGGGCCGGATTCGAGAGATCGTCGCCACGAGGACACGGCGGTGCTCTACCCAAGCCGGGCCGACCTCTACCGTATGCTTCATCGTGTCCTCTGGGCGATCCCTACAGTGAGGACACCCTGGCGTTTCATCTTGCCTTATCCGGAATAGGAACCTCCGGTGAGGACCTGCGCCAGGCGGAAGGTGAGGGCGAAGTCATTTATGTCCTTATTAACAATATTGGATTGTACTGATATAATCCCTACTTGACTTTTGGCAACGTTTGAGGATAACGAGGTAGGTGTCCAATCGTTTAACTACGGCAAGAACTAACGGCTAGATAAAGTTCTAAGTTTATTTCAGTAGGCCTAGTACGAGTTTTCATTACGAGACTCGATCGTCGATATCGAGCACGTTTGGCGCTCTCATTGGTTGAGAGTTCTTACAACCGTGAAGCGGGCTAATCGATGAGTCAAACGCGCTCATTATCGACGATCGAGTTTCGTTATGAAAACCCATACTAGGCCTACTGTCTGCATGTGTTAGTTCTCTAGTTTACTAATACAAAGTATATTCATACAGATTAGTTTATAAAAAATACACAAGGCAGGTGTTAAAAGATTTGCCCATCTTCACTACAAAAGCAAAGGCAAATAATTGCTTTTTACACAATGTTAACTCGAAGTGTCAATTTAAGAAGCGACTGTTAACCGAAGCAGTTTATTTATAACTTATGGCCACTTATAGCCCATTCAGGCTATAAAATTCGATATTTTATTGGCCATTTACAACTTTTAGAAGCGTCGAACCCAACCTCTTTAGACAAACCTTGAACTTGTATTATTTATTGATATTTTTATTAGTTTACATAGATAAACCATTACGCCCTGCATTGTTTGGGCAGTCTAGGTATATACCTCTTTAGTCTAGTGGTCGGATATGCGATTGCCTGATTCGATTTCCAAGTCGGCCAGACTGTAATTCGATTATTCTAATACGAATTTTCAATAGTAATCTGTAGGGTAATTCTTTTTCTTCTTCAGCCTATAGATGTCCACTGCTGGACAAAGGCCTCCCCAAAGGCTTTCCACGCCGACCGGTCTTGTGCTGCCCGCATCCATCGGCTTCCCGCGACCTTCACCAGGTCATCGGTCCACCTTGTTGGGGGCCTCCCTACGCTGCGTCTTCCAGTACGTGGCTGCCACTCCAGAACCTTACAGCCCCATCGGCCATCGGTTCTACGAGCAATGTGCCCTGCCCACTGCCACTTAAGTTTAGCGACTCGCAGAGCTAAGTCGGTGACTTTGGTTCTTCTGCGGATCTCCTCATTTCTGATGTAATTGGTAACACATTATTAGTAACAATGGGTTTCATTTTGACAATTTAACAACATTCAATGCGTTGTTGACGTTGTGGAGCAAACGCAATTTTTGAATACATGGAGCAAATGGATTAGCAATATGCTTCGAAATGGTTCCAATTGTTAATAATAGTTATATCCGATGTAGTGCGTCAAGCTATGGATTATTTTATCCTTTTCAGAAAAAGAAAGAAAGAAAGAAAATACGTTTATTTGCGGTAAACATGACATAAAGTGTACAAAAACAATTAAGTGATGATAGTTGACATGCGTCACATCCACGCAAAACGGCTATCGCTCAGCATTATGCTGCGACCCTATGCAAAACAGAGTCCAGCGCTGGTTTTCAGCGACAGCCGGTGCCGACGTAAAGACGTCACCCGGTGCAACAGACAATCACAACTGAATCGGTACAAAAAAAAATGCGATAATAATAATAATAACAAGTATGTGCCCGTCGATGGCCCAGCTCGCCCATGGTTCAAGGCCGCAGATTTAGTTTAAAACGGTCTCCAAAGCCTGGAGCACAAGAGAAGAGTAAGTAGCCAGCTTGTTGGTGTTCTATAGGATGCATTTTGGAGAGTGTGCGAGGGAATTGTATGACATAGTTCCTCCATCTCCGTTTCATTATCGGACGACCCGCCGACGACGGCGTCGACGGCTAGTATCCACCCTCACGTTGTTGACACCACTACGATCCGGACGAACCGTTTCGCCTCATCTTTTATACCGCATACATCGAGGGACTGGAACAATTTGCCAGTAGCGGTGTTTCTGTCTGATTATAATGTAAGTGTCTTTAAGGCTAGAGTGAATAAGCCCTTCATAAACTAAGCTTTGCCATCAATGATTGCGGCACTGTTTACCATCAGGCGGGATTGCGGTCAGGCACTACTTTATAATTACAAAAGAAACAAAAAACATACGGAACCAGGGATTGCCAATAGTGTGTTCACCCAATTAGGGCACTGGTTAAACATAAAGGTCACCACAGTTTCTGCCTGTCTGCGCCTTCTGAGAATAAAAGTATGATATTATGTTATTTTAAGAACAGGCTATAAGTAAGTCTGCTAATGGTGGTAATTACAGGGACATAGCCCAACCTTGTCTCGAGGTCAAATCTAATGTAATGACACTTGGGGCCAGTTAGGGCATGTCTCAGATCGACGTGACCTCAGAGTTAATTAATTATTGTATTAGTAGGTAGGTGTTATCTTTTTCAGGACAACTATGTATGTATAAGAATAGTTTAACCTAGCGGCAGTAGCTGTCCATTTTAATATCATCACATTTATTTTTCAGGGGTACAAAATTTAACAGATTTTTACTCGACTACGGCAAAGCAAAAAGAGGGTTATGATTGACAGGCTATGTATGTATATATGTTCATCTGTTTCCTCGTAACTTCTAAATTACTTATCAAAATTCGACAAATGATATATCATTAGAAGCGTCTTAATTGTCCGCTGGTTATAGGCTATATGGGGTTTCACAAAATTTAATGTGGCGCCCTCTAGCGGACAAAACATACAGAGTAAAAAAATAAAGTTAAGATAAATATGCCGTGTTTGGTATCATTTTAAAGCGTTTTACTTGTACATTTTGAATATATATATATTACTAGCATTTGCTTGTGACTTTACCTGTATTCATGGGCTGATTGCATATAATTCACATCTTTTCGTTCATAGTTTCTTTACTACTTATCAGAATAAGACCACTGCAGTACCATTAGAAGGGCCTTGATATTCTATTAGTTATGAGCTATAAAGCTTGTCACCAAATTTAGTATAGCGCCCTCTAGCGGACAAAAAGTTCTATGTTAATATAAAATTAAAATAAATATACCGTGTTTGGTATCACGTGAAAGAGCTTCACGAGTGCTTTATGCTTCTACATAATTACAAGAATGCTTTAATGATGTTAAATATGAGCGATAAGAGTAAAGCGCGGATCACGGGAACTGTGAATCGCTTTATGCAATGCAGAGCAGTGTGAACATTAATAGAATATGTAATGCACTAATCAAAACGACATAAGCTGGGAGTAACTCCACGCGGTGAAGGCGGAAACAGTTTGATAACTGGCTAAAACTCTCATAAAAATGTCCTCTGCACTATATGCCTTCGGGCTTATGTTGTTATATGTACGTGTAGATGTAATATGTCAAGTACCTAGTTTTTAGTTCATCAGTTTAACTTTTGTTAATATTATGCGCCACAAATACACTTTAACACCAAAATAGTACAAATAATAAAAATTAAAAAAACTAAAACCCAACTACGACAAAAAACGACGCTGAAAAAGTATAAAACAAGATTTTCAGAATACTGAACCGAACAAAATTGCTAATGTTGTTGCAGTCTGTCTGTTACGCTTTCCCGCTTAAACCTCTCAACCGATTTTGATGAAATTTGGCACAGACAATCTTTAGACCCTGAGAAAGAACATAGGCTACCTTTTATCCCGGAAAAATTTGATGTTCCCGAGGGAAATCTAAAAAGCGCGATATAACCGAACTCCACGCGGGCGAAGCCGCGGGCGGAAAGCTAGTGAAGAAATAAACAAGCTAACACAAAAATACACATACATTTATATAAATAAATTTTATACAAAGATACAAAAAAAAATATATATGTGTATATAGGTATTTAAAGAACCTCTTGCATAAATACATACACAAGCTTTGTATGAAAATGTATTCAATAAAGAAATTAAACTCAATAGAATTACATACACATATCGCATTGCATTTATATATTGACTGCCTCCGTGGCGTAGCGGTAGCGAACGCGGCCGCTGCGCAAGGAGGCGCGGGTTCGATCCCCGCGCAGTGCAAATATTTGTATGCACGAATGTGAATATTTGCCCTGGTCTGGTCGTGCCTCGTAAAGCACGTTAAGCCGTTGGTCCCGGTTGCCATACGAACATCTAATGGCAGTCGTTACGGGTTGTTGAAGCCCTCAAAAGTCCAACAATTGGTCTAACTGCAATACTTCGATATCGCCTTCGGGTTGTTGAGGTCAGACGGGAGTCGCTTCACGGAAAATGTCAAAGTTTAGCCAAACTCAGCAGTTAGACTGGTAAAGCGGACCCCAGATTCCAAAGCTGAAAAAAGCTTCGGATGCGACTGGGATTAACGCTGAGATGATGATGATGATTGATAAACACGCTAATGATACTTGTAATAGTTTTACTGAACCTCTAGTGCAGTATGAAGAAATAAACAAGCTAACTCAAAAATACACATACATTTATACAAATACATTTTATACAAAGATACAAAAAAATAATTAAAGAACTTTGCATAAATACGTACACAAGCTTTGTATGAAAATGTATTCAATAAAGAAATTAAACTCAATAGAATTACATACATATATATCTCATTGCATTAGTTACGGATCCATTTATTTCTATGCCCAAAATTCTAAAAAGATAACAGTGAGTACTTTCAACGAAGTCTAATTCATAATAAAGAGTATTAATAATGGAAAGGTTTACGAACTCGTTTAAAAAAATCCTCTTTTGTTAGTTGAAAAAAGAAACCTAACCACAGCTTTGAAAGCTCAAATGTGTCTAAATTACTTTCGTATTTAGTACTTATATGTTCCCGAGGGAAATCTAAAAAGCGCGATATGAGACGTGCAAAGAGGCTGATTGGTGACCCTGATCTAACTCGAGTTGGTCTCCAAAGCCTAGAGCACAGGCGTAGAGTAGCCAGCCTTTCGGTGTTCTATAGGATGCATTTCGGTGAGTGTGCGATGGAATTGCATGATTTAATTCCCCCATCTCCGTTCCACCAGCGGACGACCCGTCGTACGGCTGGTTTCCACCCTTACGTTGTTAACACCACTACGATCCGGACGAAGCGTTTCGCCTCCTCCTTTATACCGCGTACATCGAGGGACTGGAATAATTTGCCAGCGGCGGTGTTTAAACACCGAACAAACTTTCAAAATTTTATAACATAAAAAAAAAGAAATAATCGAACTCCACGCGGGCGAAGCCGCGGGCGGAAAGCTAGTAATTTATAAAAAAAAAAAAGATTCACAGCAGCTACTTTCTATTTGTGCTTGGTTAATTTATATTGATAAGAGCTTTACGCCTAAATGGATTCTGATTGTCATTAGGGGTCTTATGATGAGGACGACGGATAGTTCAGGGAACTCCTTAACGGTTTATAGTAGCTACTTTGTGTTTGGTCTTAATTCATTTATATTGATAAGAACTTTGCACCCATATGGGTTATAATGAAAGTCAGTAGATCTGATAATAAAGACCATAGACATTCGAGAGAATTCCTCAACAATCTATAGCATTGAATATTAATTTTTCTAAAGTTACATATATATACTTTCTAAGTATATCTTGGACACCAATGACTGAAGGTGAAGGAAAACATCTTGAGGAAACCTGTACTTTAAGTCTGAAATCGCCAAACCGCAGTGAGCAAGCGTGGTGATTACGCTCAATCCTTCTCTGTATGAGAGGAGACCCGTGCCCAGCGGTGGAACGATAAAAGGTTGGTAGGGCAACCAAATCAATGAAAATCAAGAGACTGAATTTAAGATGCGTAATCGCGTCATCTCTAGCAATGCTTCAACATTCAGTTACATTTGCTTGCCAGCCTATTCTCAAAAAAAAAACACTAAAGTGAAAAATAACTAATTTCGGAACTTTTTTTTTAAATTTATAAATTAGTGCAGTAATTAAGCCTATTCACTTAAAAAACTTAGTGAATAGGAAGGAAGACGGCAGTTTGCGAGGTTATGCAATGGTAAACCCAACAACACGACCAACGATGTTGCGCTAGAAGGAGATTGATCTGGAGACCATCCACGACCAAACTCCCGACACAACAACATTTGGTGCATCGTACCCGGCACACATCGCAACACAACTGCTCAGACCCCCCTCCGTACGAATGGCCTGAATGCCCTCGAAACGTTGGTGGCAATAGCGAATATACAAAAACCCATAGACGCCATGACCATGACATGTAGGTACATATTTCGTTTTTGCCACCGACTTCCGAAATTAGTTATTTTTCACTTTTTGGTGTTCTTTTTGGAAGTCGCTTGTTTTTTTTTTTGTAAAAATGTTTTTTTTTATAGAACTACTAGCTTTCCGCCGCGTTTTTAGATTTCCCTCGGGAATATCGAATTTTTCTGCGATAAAAAGTACCCTATTATTTAATCCAGACTTCTAACTTTAGGTCTGCAAAATTTCAAAGCAATCGGTTCAGTAGTTACGGCGTGAAAGCGGAACAACCAAATAAACAAACTAACTTTCCGATTTTAAGGATTTGCCAAACTGCAATTATCTTTTCGGATCATTGAATTGATTTGTAGATTTAGGTAAAACTTATCTGGCGATGGAAAAATTAGTCTCAAGATGGATAAAAAAGATATGTTATGGATGGCTCGAGTTAAATCACTTCTCTAACATAGGTATATCAATATTCATAGTATACATATACTATGAATATTGATATACATATATGTATAATTCAATGTTGTTATAATAAAAACAAGTAGTTATCAACCTACTTTTTTTTAGAGCTATTTAATAATTTGTGACAATGCCAGCCTCCTCATGATAATAGTTTCTGTTTTTTGAATTTATCCACCAAATCTGTCTAAAAGACGAATATTAAGTACTAGCGGTCACCAGCGACTTTGTTAATATATAGCCTAAAGCTTTCCTGGATTAATGGGCTATCCAACGCAAAAATAATTTTTTAAATCGAACCAGTAGTTCCCGAGATTAGCGCGCACAAACAAACAAACCAAACATACAAACAAACAAACTCTGCAGCTTTATATATTAGTATAGGTATAATAACAATAATAGTATTGTTACGGGCTAGGGGTACTTAAACGCCGGTTAAGGATTACGAAGTTTATTGGCAACGAAGGTACAGTCGATTGTAGGCAATGACAAGTAGAACGTAGCTGATGTAGTACCGAAGTCTTCTCTTACGTCCACGAAGTCCGTGTTATAAACACACAATAACGCTACAGATGTTTCTTCACGTAGTACTTACAGTTCTCGTTATAATAATCGCAGTAGGTCTTCTTTAAGATTGCTTCTTAACTGTCGCTGTTTTCGTATCGCTAGTCGAGTGTAGACTGACTCTGTGCGGGCGTCACGGTGCTATATATAGTCCAGCTGATCGAACATTCCAGATTCCTCTAGACGTAATAATAATAGCACATAACTTCGAGGTCACTCGGAAGTACCTACGGTAATTCCCGGAAACGGGTCTCTAGAAATTTCGATGTCGACACTTTGTTGACAAAACTGTTGAGACCTGTACCATTCGATAGGCCGTCCTAAGTCTAGTAATGCGTTTTATTATTGTACCTAGAAAATGTCTAGATCTGAAGAAATAGGACTTAAAAGTGACACACTGCATGTCACGCGATATTGAACCTTATGCCATCGACATAAGGTCCATTCGTAACATTGCCCCCTTCTTAGTCATGCTCGTCCCGAGCATGATTTGATCCATAATAGCGAGCTAGGCGGTCTACGTGTACGATCTTCAGCTTCCCTCTAGATCCTTTCTTAATCCGGTAGGTGACATCGTTTATTCTGGTTACTATCGTGTACGGACCCTCCCATTTGGCTTGGAACTTTGGACTCTTTCCTTTTCTTCTAATGGGATTATGTAACCATACCAAAGTTCCCTCTTCGAATCCGGGCACGTTAGCTTTGCGGTCGTATCGGATCTTCATTTTCTCACTGGTTTTCAGACCATTCTCTCTCACTAGCTCATGTATTCCATCTAATTTACGCCGCAGGTCGGCCACATAGTCGACGGCTAGGATAGGAGTATCGGGAGGTGTTCCGGTTAGTGCATCTATGGGTAGTCTAATTTCTCGGCCGAAGTTGACTTTCGCCGGTGTGCAGTTTGTGCTATCATGTGTTGCAGAGCGGTATGACATTAAGAAGAGTGGAATGTATTGGTCCCAATCCCTTTGATGTTCTTCCACTACTTTGGCCAAATGATTCTCCAACGTCTGATTGAATCTTTCGACCATTCCATCTGACTGTGGGTGATATGGTGTTGTACGAGTCTTGTGTATCCCGAGCAGTTGGCAAACCTCTTGAAATAGTGAAGACTCGAAGTTTCTACCCTGGTCAGAGTGTAACTCCAAAGGGATGCCAAATCGACAGAACACCTCGTGAACTAGCTTTTTGGCGACTGTATGAGCTTCTTGGTTGGGTACTGCAAAAGCTTCTGGCCATTTGCTGAAATAGTCTTGCATGACGATGATATACCTATTCCCTTCTTCAGTAACAGGGAATGGCCCAGCTATATCGACAGCAACTCTTTCCCAAGGTGCACCAACATTATACACTTTCAGCCGACCTCTGGCTCTCGTTTGCGGTCCCTTTACTGAGGAGCAAGCTACACATTTTCTACACCAGTCCTCAACGTCTTCGCGGCAATGCACCCAATAGAATCTTTTTCTCACCTTCTCCAGGGTTTTCTTTACCCCTAGATGTCCTCCGGATACTCCGTCGTGCACCTGTCGTAGTACTGACGCGACTTTATCGCAGGGGACAACTATCTGTAAGGTGACCTCCTGTCCACTGGGTGATTCCCATTTCCTCTTGAGAACTCCATTATCAATTATCAGGCTGTCCCATTGAGCCCAGTAACTTTTTACTGTTGGGCTAAGCGCCGATATTTCACTCCAAGCGGGCCTCTGGCCACGTTGCTTCCACTCGATTACTGCCTTCAGGTAACTGTCTTCCTTTTGTGCGTCTTTCAATGATTGATTATCCCAGTCTTCATCCAAAGTGTTTACCCGGATAATCCTTACGTTCTCTTTCTTTTCCTGTTTGGCACATTGTCGGCAAGATTCTTCACAAGGTCGTCTAGACAAAGCATCAGCATTATTGTGTGACTTGCCTTTTCGATGTTCAGTGACAAAGTCAAATTCTTGCAGCTGCTCTATCCACCTTGCTACTTGTCCTTCTGGGTCCTTGAACTGGAGGAGCCACTGTAAGGCAGCGTGATCGGTACGAAGTGTAAACTGCCTCCCAATCAGATATTTCTTGAAGTGTTGTAAGGTCTTAACAACGGCTAGAAGTTCTCGGCGGGTAACACAGTAATTTCTTTCTGGCTTGGAAAGGCATTTGCTGAAATATGCAATCACGACCTGCCTATCTCCTTGTGTTTGAGAGAGAACTCCTCCAATACCAACATTGCTGGCATCCGTGTCTACCAAAAATCGACCTTCCCGACTAGGGTAACCTAATACAGGAGCCTCACACAAGTGAGTTTTCAGTAGCGCAAATGCCTGTTCGCAGTCTGAGTTCCATTCAAATTGACACTTTTCCTCTGTTAACCGATGCAACGGCTTCGCTAACTCGGAGAAGTTCTTCACAAACCGACGGTAATATGCACACAGACCCAAGAAAGAGCGTACCTCAGTTTTATTACGAGGCGTAGGCCACTTCGACACGGCTTTTATTTTCTCAGGGTCTGTTCGAATTCCTTGCGCCGAAATAATGTGTCCCAAGTATCCAACCTTTTTCTGGAATAGTGTACACTTACTAGGACTGAGTTTTAAATTCGCTTCACGCAGTTTCTGGAACACTTTCTCCAAATTGCGTAGGTGCTCTGCGAAGTTTCGTCCCATAATGATGATGTCATCCAAATAGACCAGGCATGCATCACCAAGCAACCCCACCAAGATGCGCTCCATTAGGCGCTCAAATGTAGCTGGAGCATTGCACAGTCCAAAAGGCATGACATTGAATTGCCAGAGACCGTTCCCAGGACCAGTGGTGAAAGCGGTCTTTTCTTTATCCTGCTGACAGATTTCTACCTGCCAGTATCCACTTTTGAGGTCAACTGTGGAG
The DNA here is from genome assembly GCA_017933935.1 of Sesamia nonagrioides. NCBI lineage: Eukaryota > Metazoa > Arthropoda > Insecta > Lepidoptera > Noctuidae > Sesamia > Sesamia nonagrioides. The sequence continues at coordinate 5,703,068 of JADWQK010000188.1, forward strand.
AACCATTTCATGCCACTTAGCAAGTCCAAAGTGTCATCTATACGTGGCAGAGGATAACTGTCCTTTTTCGTGGCATCATTTAACATCCTGTAGTCAACGCAAAACCTTGTACTGCCATCCTTTTTCTTGACTAGGACAACTGGAGATGACCAAGGGCTGGTAGACGCTTCGATAATCCGATTTTTCTCCATATCTCTTAACATTTCCGACACTTCCTGTTCTCTTGCAAAGGGGATACGACGTGGTCTCTGTCTTATCGGCTGTGTATCGCCCGTATCTATATGGTGTTTGACGAGCCCGGTCCTTCCCACGTCACTGTCGGTCTTAGAGAAGATGTCATGGAAGTTATGCAACAGTTGCTTCACTTTGTGACTTTCGAACTTATTTAAATTGCCCTTACAATTTTCGAGTAGCGTCGATACATGTTCCTGCCACTTCTTATCACGTTCCTTTTCGTGCGCCTCTGTTTTTCTCAACGATGCTACATGGTCGCACACACCAACTATGCAATTCTTTTCAAGAATTATTTCTTTGTTACTAACGTTGATAATGCGCACTTTTGGTTTTTCGGAAATCATCATCAGTGTTCTTGCTGTTATCCAGTCTGGGTGATCTCCAGAATCTTCAATTATAATGCAACGTTTACGGCATCCTATTGGTGATAGTCTAATATCTACTAAGGTTTCTGATCTTGGTGGTAATACCGTTCTCCTTAAACAGTACACTGACCCTTGTTTTCCGCCTTGAAGAAATACTTCTTGTTCTGGGAAACTCAATACCCCTTTTGCTACATTAAGGACGCACTGCTGTTTCTTCAAAAAGTCCAGTCCTATTATGCAATCATCTGTAATATTCGCTACTAAAACAGGGTGCGTGAATGTCTTATCACCCATTTTCAAGGTCACATTCGTTTCACCAAGGATGAGTACTGGTTGGCCGGTGGCAGTTTGTAATCGGCATTGTGAAGACCCTCTTTCCCATGCTATGGTCCGAGGAAATAGCTCCGGTCGTGCTATAGTTCTTGATGCACCAGTATCCAACGTGAAACTGCATGACTTACCATTCAGTTCTCCCTCTATAATAAGACTATTTCCATCACCCACTTGTGATACTGTTATAATGGGGGCTTCAGGTCGACCAGCCAGTACTCGCCCCATAGCCCTGGCTGTTCTTAGTTTAAATCCTCGGCTTCCACCTGTGTCCCAGAAGTACTTCTTCCCTTAGACTTCCTGGGACAATTGATCCGAATATGACCCTTTTCGCCGCACTCATAGCAGGTTGGTCCTTGCCGAGTTTTTATTATTTGGGTTACCTCGCGAATGCGGTGGTGTTGTCGGCCGTCTTGGCGTACTGCTTCCACCTCCAAAGCGTGTGTCAAGGCTGCCTTCAGAGTCTGATGGTGACCCAAACGAACTGCAGCCCTGACTTCTGCATCTCGGATTCCATCAGTAAAAGCTTGCACCGTAGTTGCATCAATTAATCCCGGTGTTGATGCATACGCCCTCCGAACAACACGTTCTATTTCCGTTGCCCATTGTTGCAAACCCTCACTGCTCTTCTGTGTGCGGTCGCGGAGTTGAGCCCTGTAGACATGTTCGAGGTGTTTCTCCCCGTATCTAGACTCCAACGCTTCTAGCAGACAGGCTAGGGTATTGCAATCGCCGGAAATATTTTCGAGAATTTGTACCGCATCACCACGCAGAGCAAGCGTAAGAGCGGTTACCGCTTGATCGTCGTCCCAGTTGTTGCCTTTTGCGACCTTTTCGAATTGAAGGCGGAAGGCCACCCATGACGTTGTTCCGTCAAAATGAGGTACTTGGAAAGTCGGCAAAGCACTAGGTACCGATACCACACCTTTAATACCTCCTTTTTGCACCGTTTTATGGAGAAACTGTATTTCTTTCTCACACTCCAAGATGGTATTATCCAGTTTCTCGAAATGCGCATCATGTTTGTCTATACGAGCGTCTTGCTGATCTATGCGCGTATCTTGCTGGTCCATACGGGCATCTTGTTGTACTGTTTTTATTTTAAGTTCGTTGACCTCTTCTTTGGTCTTTTCCCATTTTTCATTTAATTGTAATACTAGCTGCTGGGATTCCTTTATTTGTGCCTGGATTTCTGCCTGAGATTTTTCCTGGGATTGTTTTATTTGCGCCTGGGTTTCTGCCTGGGATCTATCTATTTTTGCTTGGATTTCTGCCTGGGATTTTGCCTGTGATTCTGCTACTATGCCTTTTATTTGTGCCTGGGATTCTGCTATACTCAACTTTATTTGCGCCGTCAAATGAGCCAGTAACACCGATAAATCGGATCCGCTGCTTCCGGGAATAGTGCTGGTACTAGGCGCACTCACATTCGTCGGTGTTACGACGGCCGCATCTTCTACGGGTGCAGGGACACCAAGCGATTCTTCCTCTTGACGCGCCAAATCCATCGCTGCTTGTCGTCGCGTGCGAACTCTTTCGTCTTCCCTTGGCGTGACCGGCATGCCGCTTCTGACACCAATTGTTACGGGCTAGGGGTACTTAAACGCCGGTTAAGGATTACGAAGTTTATTGGCAACGAAGGTACAGTCGATTGTAGGCAATGACAAGTAGAACGTAGCTGATGTCGTACCGAAGTCTTCTCTTACGTCCACGAAGTCCGTGTTGTAAACACACAATAACGCTACAGATGTTTCTTCACGTAGTACTTACAGTTCTCGTTATAATTGTCGCAGTAGGTCTTCTTTAAGATCGCTTCTTAACTGTCGCTGTTTTCGTATCGCTAGTCGAGTGTAGACTGACTCTGTGCCGGCGTCACGGTGCTATATATAGTCCAGCTGATCGAACATTCCAGATTCCTCTAGACGTAATAATAATAGCACATAACTTCGAGGTCACTCGGAAGTACCTACGGTAATTCCCGGAAACGGGTTTCTAGAAATTTCGATGTCGACACTTTGTTGACAAAACTGTTGAGACCTGTACCATTCGATAGGCCGTCCTAAGTCTAGTAATGCGTTTTATTATTGTACCTAGAAAATGTCTAGATCTGAAGAAATAGGACTTAAAAGTGACACACTGCATGTCACGCGATATTGAACCTTATGCCATCGACATAAGGTCCATTCGTAACAGTATAATATTTATATTGTGCTTGACTAACACCTACACCTACTTTTGGCATAATTAGCAGGCGAGGAACTTGGCACCCTAAACACAAGTTAAATCTTAAATTGGGTGCCAGAGTTTATCTAAAACACTTGCGTTGTTATAAGTTTAGTGATTAATATTTTATGTTGTTATGTTCAAACCAGTAGTAATAAATATCTTTTTTTTTATCTTTTCCTTAAACTCGTTAATATATATCATTAATAGATTAAAATAAAAATATCAGCATAGAAAAATAAGCATAAAAAATCCGAATAAACAAAATTCTAATTGGAAATAAATTTGAAACCTCCTGTTTTAAATCAAAATAGTAATCGTCATGTATAAATAAATTGCGACGTTGCCGTCTTTCATGTTCGCGTGTACAGTGTGTTTCTTTTACATGTCAATTTAAAATTTTTATTGAATATTTTCATATTGGAAAAAATTTTAAAACATTTTGTTTTCGAATAAAAATATTTTTTTTAGCATGTATGTATGCTATACTATTTCGGGTTAACGGGAACGCCCTCTGTTAGTTAACATACTGTATTATTGTACTACTACTTACTTGTTTAAAACACTTTCAAATACGTTGTCCACAATATGTTTCCTTCTTTGCACTTCCTTTCATTAAACATCTAGGATTGTCTTCGTTATTTCAGAATAAACATTGCACCACACTAGAAATTTCTCCTGTATCGTGGGTGCGTTTACAAACATATAAACTCACACAAAGAGCCAGACCCGGAACAACTAGTTGTAGGTCATATAAAAATTTGTTCCGTGCGGGTATCGAACCTGCGTCACGCAGCGCAGTAGTCAACCTATTGACTGCCAATGGAGAAGGATATAGGAGAAAGCGCAGCAGTCAATAGCTTGACTACTGCGCTAATCGTGCAGTCGGTTGGTTTCGGTCATAACAATGTGATCAAGGAACTGGAACAACTTGCCGGCGGCGGTGTTGCCGTCGGACTACAATTTGAGTGTCTTCAAGACTAGAGTGAATAGGCTCTTAATAAACTAGCGCGCTTTACCATCAACGATCGCATCACTGCTTACCATCAGGCGGGATTGCGGTCAAGCGCTGGTTTATAATATATATATATATATAAAATCATTGCTTATTGATGAAGATTAGTTTCTTTTCTTTAACATGATGTTTAGGGTTCCACAAGGAAGTATGCTTTGATTTAGTTGAATATTAGTAAATCCTACGACTTAGTTTCAGTTTCAAATCATCATCATCATCAACCTTTTTATCGTCCCACTGCTGGGCACAGGTCTCCTCTCATACAGAGAAGGATTGAGCGTAATCACCACGCTTGCTCAATGCGGGTTGGCGTTTTCAGACTTAAAGTCGAGGTTTCCTCAAGATGTTTTCTTTCACCTTTTAAGAAGTCATTGGTGTCCAAGATATACTTAGAAAGTACATATAACTTTAGAAAAATTAATATTCGAAAAGTGACATTGGAACTTGCCTGACCTGGAATCAAACCTTCACATTCATACTTGAGAGGCTGGTGTTTTAACCACTAGGCCACCACGACTTATAGTTTCAGATAATGCTTAAAATTCAAACAATAATAAATTCACGTCTGATTTACAAGAAACTACAGAGAAAGCCATTTCAAATTATTCCAATCCTGTTTATGAATGCTAAAATTGGATTTTTAAAAGGAATAAAAGTTCTTTTTCAAAGCTTATTAAAAAAAAATACAACGGGCATTTAATTGTATGTACCTACCAGAATTATGAACCGTCGATGTTTCAAAATTGAATGAGCTTTGCATGCAGCTTTGTCAATCAAAAGGTAAATCTCCGTGATTGAGAAACCTGCGGAACGAAGGGAAAACAGATCCATTCGTTGCGAGCAAAAATAGAACAAGCGGAAATGGCAAATGACGCGCTCGACTTCAGGTCTAATTGCATCCTAACTAACAATCAAGAAATTGTCAACGGTTATTATGCAAACTTAATAATAAACGCCTCTGATAATGGTTCTTTACTCGTCCAGTAGTACGCAAGCGCCAAACCACCCGTAATGTAACAGGTACTGTGAACTCTATGGACGCTTTCGCTCAGTCGCGAAATGTCGGGAGAGCCGCGCAGGCGTGTCGCCTGTGCCTCATCAATTAATTCCACCACAATAAAATAAAAAAAAATGAGACGTCAAATAAAACCCGCCAATTGCAGATCGAATTTCAAAAATGGAATTTGAGTTTTGCTGTTATGGGATTCCAATATGGCGTGATTTAGTGAAGATGTTTCGGTTCATAAGTGGCGTGTATTGACTTTTCGTGTTTTGTTTTGTGATAATTTGTGATAGCGATGCCAAGTGGATATGGGTGTGATAATGATAACTGTTTGTGGGATTGGATTGCTCAATGCATCGGGCTCTATGGTAAGTTATCCATATTAAAGTTTCGTGTACTTAAATCCTTTGCAGGGCGGGTATAATAGTTTTTACTTTTTAATAGGTAAATTGTTTAAAAAAACTGTCTTGTAGAAAATTTTAGACAATTTAGCGAGAGTTACCATTTGAATAAAAAATTAATTTTATTTCTTCGAAGACTAATTCCTTAAAACAATGTGCGTAAGTACCTAGATAGAGGGATAAATTCCTAGCCATTTTGCAAGAATTCCAACAAGCTTTTACGCAACCTCCAATTAAAATTCTTTACTACCGAGACTAAAGCTCGAAAACGATCAAAAACAACTAAATCAAAATCCCGGGTTGTACCTTCCAATTTTCGATTTTTTTGTATAATTTCCAAGAAACAGGAAAACAATTTACCGTTAACAAAACTCAAATCTCAAATCAATGATTTAATCAAATAAAATAACAAAGCTTATTTTAAATATAACAAGGTAATCTATTAGGTATCAATTAGGTTAAATCAATTATGGAAGTTATAAATTATGGACGTCGAAGAAGAATAACTCTAAAAACCATAACTGCTCGTAAATGTTTTGTTATTTGCCGTCATATAGACAATTTTTTTTAGAGGCTCCATTAGAACAGAGGAACATACTCTTTTCTGGAAATTTAACCATTGAAATACATGGTGTAATTAGCTATTTAGTCAACCGCCTAACATCTTCGCCTCGCTTCGTTTTCTCGGATTATTCTTCAGCCTATAGACGTCCACTGCTGGACAAAGGCCTCCCCCAAGGCTTTCCACGATGACCGGTCTTGTGCAGCCCGCATCCATCGGCTTCCCGCGACCTTCACCAGGTCATAGGTCCACCTTGTTGGGGGGCCCCGTACGCTGCGTCTGCCGGTACGTGACCGATTCTCTCGGATTGCACAGTCTTAACCTAATCTATTTGGTCTGGGTGCGCTAGCTTAGTTTCTGCGAAAATTACGGCTCTTACGAGATTGGTTAGATTTTCAAACTAAATTATAACTTATTGATTATGGATCTAGATGGTTAACTAAAAGGCTATTTAAACCAGTTTGCTACGACGTATCCACCACACTCAAAAGATCAATCGTATAGACCAATGCAGTAGGCATAAATGGGAGTAGCTATATTATTTGGAAGTGGGTGGAATAAGGATGACAATGATGATGATTTTGTCATCAAACTAACTCTCGTGTATTATGAGAGCCACACACGTCATGGTATACTTGCGCTAGTTTAGACTTGCACAAGTCTGCGTCATATCTTATCTGTCGGATACGTGTATAAGGACCTTATTACAGAACCTTACTCAAGACTCAAGCATAACTTAAAACTAGTTTCATTCAATCAAAAGGCTTCCAACGAGATTTAAATAAAGCTTAAATTTTAAGTGAGGTTCTGTAATACGGATCTTAAATATCCTACACACGTTAATGTATACTTGTGCAAGTTCCATTTTATGCAAGTATATCGCCACTTATGGCCAGCATTAGGAATAAATGAAAGGGCTTTTCAGTCTATTGAATGGAAGGTCTTGATATAATTTTCTGAAATAAAACCACAAGTAAGTACTAAATGCGAAAGTAATTTAGACACATTTGAGCTTTCAAAGCTGTGGTTAGGTTTCTTTTTTCAACTGACAAAAGAGGATTTCTTTAAACGAGTTCGTAAACCTTTCCATTATTAATACTCTTTATTATGAATTAGACTTCGTTGAAAGTACTCACTGTTATCTTTTTAGAATTTTGGGCATAGAAATAAATGGATCCGTAACTAATGCAATGAGATATATATGTATGTAATTCTATTGAGTTTAATTTCTTTATTGAATACATTTTCATACAAAGCTTGTGTACGTATTTATGCAAAGTTCTTTAATTATTTTTTTGTATCTTTGTATATAATGTATTTGTATAAAAGTATGTGTATTTTTGAGTTAGCTTGTTTATTTCTTCATACTGCACTAGAGGTTCAGTAAAACTATTACAAGTATCATCAGCGTGTTTATCAATCATCATCATCATCTCAGCGTTAATCTCAGTCGCATCCGAAGCTTTTTTCAGCTTTGGAATCTGGGGTCCGCTTTACCAGTCTAACTGCTGAGTTTGGCTAAACTTTGACATTTTCCGTGAAGCGACTCCCGTCTGACCTCAACAACCCAAAGGCGATATCGAAGTATTGCAGTTAGACCAATTGTTGGACTTTTGAGGGCTCCAACAACCCGTAACGACTGCCATTAGATGTTCGTATGGCAACCGGGACCAACGGCTTAACGTGCTTTACGAGGCACGACCAGACCAGGGCAAATATTCACATTCGTGCATACAAATATTTGCACTGCGCGGGGATCGAACCCGCGCCTCCTTGCGCAGCGGCCGCGTTCGCTACCGCTACGCCACGAAGGCAGTCAATATATAAATGCAATGCGATATGTGTATGTAATTCTATTGAGTTTAATTTCTTTATTGAATACATTTTCATACAAAGCTTGTGTATGTATTTATGCAAGAGGTTCTTTAAATATATTTTTTTGTATCTTTGTATAAAATCTATTTATATAAATGTATGTGTATTTATGTGTTAGCTTGTTTATTTCTTCATAGTGCACTGCAAGAGGTCCAGTAAAACTGTTACAAGTATCATTAGAGGGTTTATCAATATCTATAGAAATCTTTACACTGTGTTCGTAATTCGTAATAGTCTTGCTTGATTTAATAACAAAATTATACAAACAGCTTCGTTTAAGATCGGAGTCTTCAAAATGTATCGTCTCGAATATTAAGGTGAAGACACAACTGTAACTTAACGAGCTTTTAGACAAAATATAACATAATTTACGTTAAATTCCAGTATTATATAGATATTTTGTAAAATAATGGCGCCGATTTTTTTGTTTAGAAATTAAACTGTTTTAAATGAAGTGCATCTTCTTATTTCTATTTCATTAAGACAAGGACGGAAGATAACATTTTAGTTTAATGCTGTCAAATTAAGATATTCCATAGACAGTTTAGACGCGGTTATAAACATGGCGACCAAAAATACATCAATTTATGTCAAGCGCGGACTAATTTGACAGATCTCATCATCATCTCAGCGTTAATCCCAGTTGCATCCGCAGCTTTTTTCAGCTTTGGAGTCTGGGGTCCGCTTTACCAGTTTAACTGTTAGGTTTGGCTTAACTTCGATATTTTCCGTGAAGCGACTGCCGTCTGAACTCCACAACCCGAAGGCGATATCTAAGCATTGCAGTTAGACCAATTGTTAGACTTTTGAGGGTTCCAACAACCCGTAACGACTGCCACTAGATATTCGTATGGCAACCGGGACCAACGGCTTAACGTGCTTTCCGAGGCACGACCAGACCAGTGCAAATATTTATATTCATGCATACAAATATTTGCACTGTGCGGGGATCGAACACGCGCCTCCTTGCGCAACGGCCGCGTTCGCTACCGCTACGCCACAGAGGCTGTCTAATTTGACAGATCTAAACTGACGTATTATGTTTTGTCCTTCTCTTAATCTATACTAATATATAAAGCTGAAGAGTTTGTTTATTTTTTTGAACGCGCTAATCTCAGGAACTGCCTACTGGTCCGATTTGAAAAATTCTTTTTGCGTTGGATAGCCCATTAATCCAGGAAGGTCGCTCCAACCAATAGAAGCGAAGCGTATAAAAAAAAACATATCGAAACTTACGCGGGTGAAACCACAAGGCGCAGCTAGTAAAATAGAGAGGAACACGCTAAATTAATTGCATATCTATTTATAGTTATTAGAGCGGTTCCGTTGTTAGGGATGGAGCACACGATCGATTTTCGGTATACAGCTGACGATTAAAGGTACCGTTTTAGTATCGGGATAGGGTCGGTCATGCATGACCCATGTGACATAAATGAATGTACGGTACGATTATAAACGTTATGATTATAATAATAATGTTTGTTTTCCAATAAATGATATGCGGGTCTCAATAAAAGTTTTGGTTGATTGTCCACACCTGTCGCCACTTATATATAGTGATACTACTAACAAAGGCTATTCTCACTGATGATATTAAATCACTTTCAATACATATTTCATAGGTATGTTCATCATTCATTCATTAGTAATAAAAAAATCAGGTTGCTTCAGATTCTGTTGGATGAAAATTTAAAGTAAAATTAAAGATGGTCCGCAATCGCCCGCCGTCTCCTCGTATTAATCAAAGAAATATGACTAAATAAAATAAAAATATAGATATTTAAACGCCGTCAGCCCAGTGACCCAATTCGTTTCCTATAATTCTTGTTTTGCGTGGGAAGACAGCAGCTGATGCAGATATGCGATTTCCTATAGTCATCAATTTATTAAATACCTACTTAATAGACTTACTCGTAGTTTGTCTTCAATCAATCAACCAAACATTTATTTTGTTAAACATAGGTATGTCATGGTTACATATATTAAACTTAGATATGAGCGCCATGTTTTGCCAATTTATATGGCATACAAAATTAAAACAAACTATGGCAACCCAAAATTTATTCGCCAACCCGCATTGAGCAAACGTGGTGATTACGCTCAATCCTTCTCTGTATGAGAGGAGACCTATGCCCAGTAGTGGGACGATAAAAAGGTTGATGATGATGATGATGGTGGCATGTCAACATATGAAATAGGTATATGAAAAATATAAATAAATTAAGTCATCACTATTATAAATAAATAAACACATAACTCAATCCATAAAATCATAAATTAACCAGCAAGTCGGAATCATCATACTTCTGTTCATCTGTGGAAAACTCAATGATGGAGTAGGAGATGGAGAGTCAAAGAATGTTCTCGTAAACGATCCTAGAGACTCCTTATTCCTAATAGCTGCTGGTATACTATATATATTGTGTTCTTTTTCATTCAGTTTCCTGTATTCGTCAATTACTGCTATAGTGTAAAAATAGTATTGCTGTGTACAATTATGAAAACTTCGAAAAGATTTAACATTGCATTACAACCAAGAAATCTTCGTACAATGGGCATTGTTGCTGGTTGCGACTGATGGTTCGAAAGAAAATGCAGCTTTTTGCAGCTGAAAATCAGCGTCAGAGGGTATACGATGTTTTGTCATCTGGCATTATGGTGAACTGGCTCTTTTGCTATTATAATTTCTGTTTGATATTTTTATAGTTTTAGGTGTATTTCTTTTGCAATAAATGCATTTTTCTTTCTTTCTTTCCTGCTATGCATTCCAGTGGCTAATTACTTGCCTCGTGGGTTGCTTGAAGATTTACACGGAGAGTTTGTATTAAGGTATGCTTTGTAAAAAAAAATAAAAAATAATAATGTGGTTATGTCCACTGCAACGCATGCTACGCATGAATGATTGATGTCATTGATACGTACAGACGACAGCACATCAAACTACTACAATCTGTCAGATTTCCTTATTAAATTTTCAACTTTATCTCTAAAGCGTTAAGACTCAAGCAAGGTTGATGCGGAATATCTGACAGTTTGGGGTACCTTGAGCTGCTGTCGTCCGTAAATGCGTAGCTTCCTCGAATAAGCGGTTACTTTCGACGTGGGTTTACGTTTCCATTGGAGTATACGAATATTTCCCACGACTAAGTACAGCTCGCTTATCGCAGTGCAGTTTTCAGTTACAGGCGTCCTTCGCTTCCCCACCCGTCCCACCTCCCGCAGTGAACCCGTGTCCGTGGGCTGCAGTGACATGTGCGTAGTTTTCTGTGCGCCGTGCCAAGCTATACATCCTCGTGGGTCTTTGTCAACTCCAGTAGAAACTTAGACGCATGTTATCAAACAAATATACCGCATTTCCGTGAACAGCAGACGTCACGATGGACCCGCCTGTGCCTTTGCATGCATTTGTTTTACATGTTGATGACATTTAGTAGAGGAACGAGCAGAAGCCACACTGCGATACCTCGCTATCGCCAGATGTGATTTATCGCAATGCACATCTTCTACCTAGTATTAGTATTATTCTTTTAAAACGTTGCCCCATACTAGAAATTATCGTATCATATCGTAGGTGCGTTTACAAACATGTAACTCTTATACACAAACATCCAGACCTGGAACAACTACTTGTAGGTCGTACAAATATTTGTTCCGCGGGGGAATCGAAAACACGACACGCAGCGGTCATAGCTTAACCACTGCGCTAACCGTGAAGTCATTTAATAACTAGTATTAAATAATCCTTAGAGTAGATTTCCTTTAGAATATCTTTTATGTTTTTGCTAGCGAACCAATCCCTCATGTCAAATATTTGACCGAACGTTGATTGAGCAATGCTACAAAAATGTGCTTAGGCACTTAGGCACTTTTCTCCAGACTATCACCGATTTACTTTAAAACTGTATATACTAGAGTAAGCGTAACACTTACGAAAACATACATACCTTTCAGTGTACATATTTTGATGGGCCATCTAAAATTACGCACTAAGTCCTTCAACAGTACTAATATTGGATTTTATTCCGGAAAACATTAATTCCTAATACCATTAAACATTCTGAATCATAACAATGTGCTCTTCCGGCGATTTACAACTTTATGACTTCAAACAAACAATTCCTTTTAATCCATATCGCATTCTGACTGCGATTTATTGTAATAACGCTCATAAAGTTGTTTTAGAACTGCGAAGGAATGTATGAAGAATTTCTAAAGTAAATCATATTCTTTTTGTGCTTGCTAGTAATGGGAAAGCTCTTTGTGAAGTCTATGTAATTTCATTAGGTCGTGACATCAAAGCCAGGCTGATATAGACGGTTCATCTATCTGGTTGGGCAGAAGAATAAACTGGAAAATTTTCAGATCTAATTATTCTAGAATTTAGTTGCAGATTTATTACGTTATTCCTGTTTTAGTTTAGTCTTTGTGCTGGGTGCCTGAGCGTCAAGGTTAATTCGTTACTAATTATGCTTTAATTAGTGTTTCTTTTTATAATTATAATGTTGCTCTGTTTTATATGAACAAGGTCGTCTGAACCTTGGTTATGCAAATATTTGCAAGCTTTGTTACAAATCTTTGATGATGCTGCTCTATTAGTCTATATACTCTTTAACATGATCTATGTCCAAAGCAATGTTAAGTATCTAAGGGCTGATATTTTGATCGTGACAAAATTTTATCCGAGGAATGATCTTGAATTTGAAATTTTTTACAGTTCTTATATCATGTATACCATAAAATCTGTCAGAAGTCTATTTTATTCCACTTATAAAAAATTAAGTACTGTCGATTGAAAAGGGTATCCTGTCGTGGTGGCCTAGTGGTTAAAACACCAGCCTCTCAAGTATGAGTGTGTGGCTTCGATTCCAGATCAAGCAAGTACCAATGTAACTTTTCTAAAGTTATATAATATGTACTTTCTAAGTATATCTTGGACACCAATGACTGAAACCTGGACTTTAAGTCTGAAATCGCCAACCCGCATTGAGCAAGCGTGGTGTTTACGCTCAATCCTTCTCTGTATGAGAGGAGACCTGTGTCCAGCAGTGGGACGATAAAAAGGTTGATGATGATGATGATGATTGAAAAGGCAGCCCTCACTATTCCATGAGTTTGCTGACAATGTCCACGGCCTAAGGCCTGGTTGTTTCACGTTCAATGTACGCACGCGTAGGTGTACCACAAATAAACATACCTACTCTTTAAATATTAGTTCAAGCTACCCGAAACTTTCAAATATTTACAATCAACCTTGAGCTTTGATGCTTTAGAGATAAAGTTGAAAATCTACTATTGAAATTTGACGGATTGTAATAGCTTGATGTGTTGTCGTCTGTAGGTATGGTAACCGTCCGTTTGTCATAACGGGCCCAGTCTTAAATCAATATTGGTACACAATATTATTTTTAATAACTAATGCTTAAGTACATCGTTAGGGATTCTCAAGATCATTCTTAGAACGAAAATCTAATCCAATTACAAAGGGGATGCGAAATTTCTAGCTTCATTTAGGCGTTCCGCGAAGCCTGATGATGGCTGTTAGCACATAATCTGATTATGTTATTAGTTTCGTTGTCGGTAGACAGCGATTTGCTACGTCTGAACGTTTGGAGTTTCAATGTTAATTTTTTGTTGAAAAGATGGAGGATGATAATTATTAATTGTAACTTTGTTTAGTAGTTGTTATCCTGGCTGAAAAGTTTCAGTGCCAATTATGGTTGTACCTAGGTTTACTATACATAGTAACATACAGAGTAACAGAAAAGCGGGGACCATCCGATCCGATCGGTGGCAGTCAACTGCCCGACGGTTGATGTCAGGCAGTGTGTAGGTTTGCTAGTTGCGCGGGAAACTCTGCTTGTGCGATGCAGAGTTTTGCGTGACATCAGTATGACGCATTGTTCGCGTGTGGTGTTATAGATACCACTACAGTCATGTTCTTAATAGGTGAAGTATATGTGTGTGACTAACTTAGCGATTGCTTGCCAATTTGATAGTATTATCTTCTTCTTCTTCAGCCTATAGAGGTCCACTGCTGGACAAAGACTTCTCCCAAGGCTTCCCGCGACCTTTACCAGGTCATCGGACCATCTTGTTGGGGGCCTCCCTACGCTGCGTCTTCCAGTACGTGGCCGCTACTCCAGAACCTTACTGCCCCATCGGCCATCGGTTCTACGAGCAATGTGCCCTGCCCACTGCCACTTAATTTTAGCGACTCGAAGAGCTATGTCGGTGACTTTGGTTCTAGATAGTATTATAATTATTACGTATTATATCTGTAAATGGTAAGATTGAAAGAAATGCTTGATATTCACCTGGATTTCAAAAACTTACCAGTAGGTTCAATTACTCAAACAAATTAATAATGCCAGGCCAGCACGTTGGGTTTGTCGGCAATTTTTCCACCGAAATGAAATCCGGACAGTTATTTATAAGACCGAGGTAGGGAACGATGTGATGTAAGATAAATAATATGTAGAAGTATAGAAGAAGGAGCGGAAGTAATAACAAGGCATCAAAAAAATCTCGTTCGCCTCATTGCTCAGGGAACGCGCCTACATATTATTGTCGGTAGTATAAAGGGTTCAATGAAATATCTTGTACTATAAACCTAACCTTATTTTGAGAGTATAAGACGGTACATTATGGTATGACCTATAGTTGTTTTTATCTTTTCGACCAACGTCTTGATAACCATCTTGTGTGCCGTCATGGATGATCATATTTGAAATAGGGGGAAAGCAGTACGTAAAATCTACTATTAACATTTACAAAGCGTTTACAAGTTTTTCGGCATGTCTGATGAAGCCGTACGGAGGACGGGTCTGAGCAGTTGTGTTGCGAGGTGTGCCGGGTACGATGCACCAAAATAATGTTGTTGTGTCGGGAGTTTGGTCTTGAGGGTCTTCAGATCAATCTCCCTTTGACGAGCATCGTTGATTGTGTTGTTGGGTTTAACATTACCAAACCTCGCTCTACTCCCGTCTTCCTTCCTATTCACTCAGTTTTATTGAGTAAATAGGCTCTTAATGAACTAGCGCGCTTTACCATCAACGATTGCATCACTGCTTACCATCAGGCTGGATTGCGATCAAGCTTAGTACCTATAGTTTATAATTATATAAATAAGTGCTGATTCTCAGCTTAATTTGAATAAATGTCTTTTTTTATTTTGAAAGATCACCTTTTACATTGGTTTCATGGGGAGTCTTTTTTCCTTAATTAAACAAGAAAAGTTAGATTTGACACTTAGTTATCTACCTAAACATAAAAAAACTAAAAAAACATGCTTTTAAAGAATACCAAACTAAAAAGTTAAAAATAATTTAAAAAAAAAGCGTGATGCCCTTTGTGCCATAATTTTTGTATATAAGCGCCTGACGCTTCTTTTTAAATTATTTTTAACTTTTTAGTTTGATATTCTTTAAAAGCATGCTTTTTTAGTTTTTTAAACTATATTTATTTTCAACTTTTTAGATCGATATTCTTTAAAAAAAAAAACGAACGAACGAACATATTGAGAACGGTGGGACATTTTACAGTAATGAGCCGCTCACTCGTAGTCCAAAGAGTTGGAGACGGACAAACAAACAAGCAAGCAAGCAAGCAAGCAAACATACAAGTGAAGCTAATAAAAAGCATGTAAGCAATAAAAGAATCCACACGAGTTATTGAATTATTAAAAATCATATTTTTTTATCTTATATTACCGGATCGCATGAATAAAACACTTATGAACACATTCACTGTCGACAAAGTTATACAATTAAGGCACAACAGTTACACAATCAAGCTGAATTATACATGATTTTTATGACAAAGAACGTAAATATAGTTATTATCATATCACGGAAACCAATTAGTTTCCGTGATATGACACAGAAACAAACCAGAATATCTACGAATTCTACATAATGGCATGCTACGTAAGCTCTCCAAGCTCCAGTGCGATTTTGCAACTATTCCACTGAGAAAGCTTAGTTGAAGTCAGCGTGGAGTAAGAAGTTATTTCATATAATTTGCTTCTTTAGTAATTATAATCTAGTGCTTGATCTCAATCTCGCCTGATAGTAAGCAGTGATGCAATCGCTCTAAGCGCGCTAGTTTATTAAGAGCCTATTCACTCAAATAAACTGAGTGAATAGAAAGGAAGGCGGTAGTTGAGCGAGGTAATGCAATGCTAAGCGCAACAACACGACCAACAATGCTGCGCCAGAGGGAGATTGATCTGAGACCATTTACGACCAAACTCCCGATACTACAACATTTGGTGCATCGTACCCGGCACACATCGCAACACACCTGCTCAGACCCGTCCTCCATACGGCTTCACCAGACATCATGCCAGAACACGACGAATCGCTTGGCGGCAAGACTGTCTGGTGGGTGGTTTGATTTGTCGCGATAGCTAGACTGTAGAGATTTTTACAGCTAATGCATTTTTTTCTGTTACCAATAATGCACATGCGTACTAAACACATACTAAAACAGTTTTTTGACGTAAAAATTTCTATAGCGGCTTTAAGCACTTTCATTGGATGGGGAAAAACATTTAATTCGCGTGAGCGTGACCGATCCGACACCATAGTTTTTGTTTCTTGTGTATACTGTGTTTTTTATGTTTTCAGTTTTCACTTCTGTCGACCAGTCCCACGACTGCTATTATTTTTTTATTTTGTGTACAGAATGATATAGAACAGAAGTAACAATTTGGCTACATAATTTAAATTATGATGATGCATAGGGACTCTTGCAACGACTGACCTAATATAATAGAGTGTCATTAAATTAAACAAATAAAATTTCGTGTACACACACACACACACACCCCGACACACGCACGCACACACACATACACACACCCACGCACGCACTGTGTAGTCGCATTTTGCTATGTGTAATTATTTTTTCTCATTTTTCTTTTTGTACTTTCGTATTTAAAGTTAACGGAGTCTTCAATTACAAGCATTTCTATGTCTAAATGGAGACTCCTTGACATGTGACCTAAGCCAAACTTACATGAAATAAACTTATTATTACTATTATACAGAGCTCTTCCTGCGCCAATCCGACTCGTCCTTGGCCACTTCTTTTTTTATTACCTTCCATGCTTCCCGCCAGGTAAAGGAAACTTCGTCTTAGCAACCACACCCGTTGCTAAGTAACATATCGCGGATACCGTAAATCAATTAATTGGTTAACAACATGGCTTGAGGATGTGCAAGACATTGTGATTTATTATCTTTTTTTTAATAAACCGTTCAGTTTTAATTAATATGTGTGGGAAGAGACTACGAAAAGCACTATTTTGACAATTTGAAGTAAGTTTTTGCTATATAGGTATGTATACAAAATGCCACGTTTCGCCTTCTGTCGGGATAAAAAGTGATGATGTGCTAAATTTCATCCTAATACGATTAGCCGTTTTAGCATAAAAGCGCAACAAACAAAATCATCATTTGCTTTCCCAACTATATTGGAAGTCAGCTTCCAGTGTAACCGGATTCAGCTGAATACCTACCAGTGTTTAGATGGAGCGACTATCGCGTTAGCGGGACCCATGATATTGAATATGAAACATTCTAGATTTTAATGGGTCCGGACTGTCTAAGTTACTTCTTTTTCTTCTTCTTCGGCCTGTAGAGCCTGGGCCTGTCCACTGCTGGACAAAGGCCTCCCCTAAGGTTATCCACGATGACCGATCTTGTGCTGCCCGCATCCACTGGTTTCCCGCGACCTTCACTAATTTATCAGTCCACCTTGTTGGGGGCCACCCTACGCTGTGTATTCCGGTACGTGGCCGCTACTCCGTAACCTTACTGCCCCATCGGCTATCGTGCTACGAGCAATGTGTCCCGCCCACTGCCACTTATTTTTAACGTCTCGAAGAGCTATGCCGGTGACTGGTTCTTCTGCGGATCTCCTCATTTTTGATTCGATCACGCAGAGAAACTCCGAGCATAGCTTTATCCATCGCCCTTTGTGTGAATTTGAGTCTTCGTATGAGGACCATTGTGAGCGATCACGTTTCAGTTCCGTAAGTCATCTCTTGCAAGTCTAAGTTACTATACATAGGCTTATTTGATTATTTAATTACCTTGATACTTATTTTTCATATTTCCTGATTACAGTACATGTTTTTGTCTTTTCAGTTTTATTTTTATTAGCTACTTAGTTTGTGTTCACTTATTACGCAAGCAGGTTTTTTTAATTTTTTAATTAATTATTTTTTATGATTAGAAAAGCTATTTAGTAGCCGTACGTGAGTCTTATTTGGGTTAGACGTATAAATTTACAGATGAAGATAATTTTTTCTGTAATTTACATGGGTAATGGTCTAATGGTACATACATAACACGTTTATTGAGTACGAAACTTTTGACATTATTATTATATATTTTTTTTTAAATAATTTTTATTTATTTGTAATGTACGTTTTCTTTGTGTGGACTAAACAAAATTTATTTTATTCTTTTATTTACTACAGGTATGACGCATAAAAAGGATAAAGATATAAAGCAATGAATCATGAGTAATAAAAAGATATATCTAATAACTAGCTTCCCGCCCGCGGCTTCGCCCGCATGGAATTCGGTTATATCGCGCTTTTTAGATTTCCCTCGGGAATATCATTTTTTTTTCAACAAAAGGTAGCCTATGTCCTTTCACTGTGCCAAATTTCATCAAAATCGGTTCAGAGGTTTAAACGGGAAAGCGTAACAGACAGACAGACAGAGTTACTTTCGCATTTATAATATTAGTATGGATAAATAGAAATATTTAACAAATAAATCGCTTAACCTGGGACCCTTCAACAGATCTAGAAACTATCAGATTATCGGTCTCAGGAACACTTATAATCAAGAAAGGCCAAATAATTACATCCGCTTGGGTCATCCAAAGCTTAAATTACGCTTGTCGGGATCGGTTCGTGGTCGAGTGACCATCTCTTACATACCCGGACCCCTCCGTACCTGGGAAAGCTCGTTAAACTGTAGGTCCCGGCTGTAATTCGCATATAGTTTACAGTCGTCAAAAGTCTGATATTAGAAGGTAGATAGGGAGTCAATCCATATAAAAGTTATTTTTTGTTTATGTTTATGAGATTTTAAATGCATTTGTGAAAAAATATAACATGGTGAAATCAAATAATCATGATATAATAAAAAGTAAAAAAACTAAAACCCAACTACGACAAAATACGACGCTGAAAAAGTATAAAACAAGATTTTCAGAATACTGAACCGAACAAAGTTGCTAATATAGTTGCAAGTAAATGGACACAGTAGACTCTACCAAGATGCCTTCGTTGTAAATTGACAATAATGTCTTACAATACTATTCTGAAGTATGCAATATTCACTATGTAGAGATAAATTTTCATGTTTGGAAAACCGCAGTCACACGTTATCAAAGTGCTACGGTAGGTAAGTATATGTAACGTGTGACTACGCCTTTCCAAATATGAAAATTTATCTCTACATAGTGAATATTGCATACTTCAGAATAGTATTGTAAGACATTATTGTCAATTTACAACGAAGGCATCTTGGTAGAGTCTACTGTGTCCATTTACTTGCAACTATATTAGCAACTTTGTTCAGTTCAGATTCTGAAAATCTTGTTTTATACTTTTTCAGCGTCGTTTTTTGTCGTAGTTGGGTTTTAGTTTTTTTACTTTTTATTATTTGTACTATTTTGGTGTTAAAGTGAATTTGTGGCACATAATATTAACAAAAGTTAAATTGACGAACTAAAAACTAGGTAGATAACATACGACATCTCTTTTGACTTATGTATCGGCGTCTAGTAATATGTAGAGATGTCCTATTTTACTATTTCGTAGCGCTTGGATCGTAGCGCGTATAGCAACGGTTTCCTCGTATGAAGCTCCCGGTTTTTCGTAGTAGCGACGCACATTTGCGTCGATGGCACCGAATGGGTCATGAATTAGTGGATGAGATCGTTAGTATAAATAGATTGGATGTTTTTCTAACGGTGGTAGGCCATAACATCGGCTGCCGGCAGAAGTTACCACCCACCAGAAAAAGTCTTGCCGCCAAGCGATTCGTCGTATTCCAGCATGATGTCTGGTGAAGCCGTACGGAGGACGCGTCTGAGCAGTTGTGTTGCGTTGTGTGGCGAGTACGATGCGCCAAATGTTGTTGTGTCGGGAGTTTGGTCGTGGAGAGTCTCCAGATCAATCTCCCTCTGGCGCAGCATCGTTGGTCGGGTTGGTCTTGGGTTTAACATTGCATCACCTGGCTCAACTGCCGTCTTCCTTGCTATTCCTAAGTTTTTTAAGTGAATAGGCTTAATAAACTAGTGCGCTTTACCATCAACGATTGCGTCACTGCTTACCATCAGGCGGGATTGTAGTCAAACGCTAGTTTATAATTATTAAAAAAAAAACATATATTAAGAGGACCTGGGAAGATTTCTTAATCTATCTAATTCTGCTAACGATCGACTGTCATGTGGATTTTTAAGTAATTTATTATGATCCAAGGCACTTATAAATAATCCCTCTATGATTTTGACACTACTGAGAGCGACATAGGCCTGTCCTTTAGCAAACAATGAATTTCCTAGATCTGTAACTTTTTTATCTAGAGTACAACCTTGTAATTTATGTACAGTACAACCCCAAGAAAGAATCAGCGGGAGCATTTTACGCTGAATTTGCCCAGAACCCCTCAAGCCGTCAAACTCAGTGAGGCAAGGCTCGATTTTGATAAGTCCGTTAATATCTGCTAAGGATGCGTCGTCAAATTGTATGAGAACAGCGCTTGGCTGTTCTCCTGTTCCAACTGATCGCGCCGAAGAACAGCCCATTCGAAGGCCTTCACCACTCCCATCGCTCCGTTTACCAAACCCTGGTTTACATTCAAATTTCTACGAAGCATTACTAGGGATTATGTACAAACATAAAGTACTCGTGAAGCTCTTTCAGATGATACCAAATACGGTATATTTATTTTAATTTTATATTAATATAGAGCTTTTTGTCCGCTAGAGGGCGTAATACTAAATTTGGTGACAAGCTTTATAGCTCATAACCAACAGAATATCAAGGCCCTTGTAATGGTTCTGCAGTGGTCTTATTCTGATAAGTAGTAAAGAAGCTATCTATGAACGAAAAGATGTGAATTATATGCAATCAGCCGATGAATACAGGTAAAGTCACAAGCAAATGCTAGTAATATTTATATATTTAAAATGTAAAAGTAAAGCCCTTTTAAATGATACCAAACACGGCATATTTATCTTAACTTTTTTTTTTTACTCTGTATATTTTGTCCGCTAGAGGGCGCCACATTAGATTTTGTGAAACTCCATATAGCCTATAACCAGCGGACAATTAAGACGCTTCTAATGATATGTCATTTATCGAATTCGAATAAGTAGTTTAGAAGTTACGAGGGAACAGATGAACATACATACATACATACATACATACATACATACATACATAGCCTGTCAAAATCATAACCCTCCTTTTGCTTTTGCCGTAGTCGGGTAAAAATGATTGGAATCGATTCAGTTGCTTATTCTGAACAAACTACATATATTCATGTAGTTTGTTCAGAATAAGCTACTGAATCGATTTCAATCATTTTTACACCATGTTATATTTTTCACAAATACATTTAAAAACTGTTGCAATGTGGTTATCGAGCGCCGTACGCAGCTTAGGTCGAACATCGCCTGAGCAATAGCTGACGCTAGAGGTCAATGCCCCGCTCGCCCGTCTAAGCGGAGCGTGGACCATATTTTTGTTGGGACAGCCAAGTAGGTTAACAAGCTCATAACTTTGTGGTTTACCATGATATCTTTTAAAATTTTGTAGATTATTAATTAAACACCCATAATAAAACCGTTCACATTATTGAGCGTATCAATCAGGTATTCCCTCTTCACTTATAAAATCAATTCCTTTCAGTTCATAGTTGAGCGGCTCTTTCAGGAATCCAATAGATATTCAACTTCATTCAAGTATTCAGACTCTGATGTTCTTCATATTATTGCGAGATTTTATAGAGGACGACACGACTGCGACTAATCGTTAAGTGATGCGGTTTTAAAACATCATCATCATCATCATTAACGTTGGGACTCAAAGTAATGTAAGGCTACCCATCCCGTTGGTTGTTAGTTAGTTAGTTAGTTAGTTTAATTGGTTGGTAAGTTGAGTAAAGTTTTGAGTATGAATGTGTAAAAGAATAAGAAACGATGGACAGATTGAAAGATGATTTGGCTAATGACTAATAAAGAAGCATGGAAGAAGAGGTCCTGTTATCCTAGTCTCAAATAAACTGGAATGCGACAATCGTCATGCCTTTCCTTCATGACGGTTGTCAAAAGGAGGCTGTTAGCAACAGAACTTCAGGAAAAAGCTAGCTACTTTTAATTGTGGATCAAAATTTTTTAGTGCTTGACCGCAATCTCGCCCGATGGTAAGCAGTGATGCAATCGTTGATGGTAAAGTGTACTAGTTTATTAAGAGCCTCTCTCTCTCTAACTCTAGCCTTAAGACACCTAAATTGTAGTCTGATGGAAACTACAGCAAACTGCTCCAGTCCTTCGATGTACGCGGTATAAAAGACGAGGCGAACAGCGTCAATAACGCAGCGTTTACGTTGTTGACCCTACTATGACGATCCGGACGAAACGTTTCGCCTGTCTTTTATAGAATATATATATATAGAATATATAAATATCTTTAATAATATCTTTAATAAATATCTTTTTAGAATATATATATATATATATAGAATATATAAATATCTTTATAAAAGGCGAGGCGAAACGTTTCGTCCGGATCGTAGTAGTGTCAACAACGTAAAGGTTTACGTTGTTGACCCTACTACGATCCGGACGCTCACCGTACGACGGGTCGTCCGGCGATGAAACGGAGATAGGGGGAATTAAGTCATGCAATTCCCTCGCACACTCTCCAAAATGCATCCTGTAGAACACATTCAGTGAAGTAAATCTTCTAACGCTGATCTGTGAGGACAACCATCTGTTTTACTTTCCACATCCTTCAAACTGACATCTTCGATAAGAATTAAGTTACTGCGATCAGTCCATTGCTAGGTACGTAGGTCGTCTCGTAAATTATTCTCTCTCAAATTGTGCAATATAACGCATGTTATATGACCTCTTGTAATGAGTGCCTACTTCGCTGGTTTATTGCGAGTTCAGAGCGAATGTTACGTTGTATGAATAACTTTGTATGTAGGTATTTGCTGGTTCATTAGGCTCGAGTTATTGTTGTGGGGCTTAGGACTCTCTGGAACTCTGACTTAAAGTTTAATTTGCAAGTTAGGAATATGATGTCTTATGTAGGTCCTTCGTTATGAAGCTGTTGTGTAAATGGAGTTACTAAGTTAATCTTTCTTGCAGTCATTAGCATCCTATTTAAACATTGTGAGCTCTACATCAGTAGAGCTCACAATGGGATTCATCACGGGCTACAAAACCACTGTTTCTAAATCAATTGTGACAGCCCATTTAGGTATACTCATTTTGCTATCTACACTATCAAGAATCCCTGGTGATTCTAGCTTAAGGATTATCAAGTAAAATTTCCGTTGCACCATCATAATCCTTAGCCAATTCTGGCCCACTTCAACCCACATTATGACCCACTTTGCGCCAAAATGAATCTGTCGTAATCAAACGCATTCGCAAAAAAGAAACTGCCTATTTCCTACTCTAATTTCACCCAAAGCTGGCGTTGGTGAAAGTTATTTATGTGCTCCAATGCCAGGGGTAGAACAAGGCCATTTTGATGTGTTACTAATTCCGAACAGATGTGCTTGTTCATGCTAATCTTATTTTTGGGAAAGAATTTTCTTAGTAGTAGTACGATTGATAGTTATAAGCCGAATACTGTTGGAATGAAAGGAGATGTTTCAGAAATGTATGGAGCCTCGACCAGCACATTGTACACTTAATGCTAGGTATAGTTACGCTATAGTTAACAGTTTTTAATATTCATTTCCTATATTTTGGCTTAGCTTTTATACAGATTCAATTTAACTCGGCCAAGGAGTGCAACACAACTACTAATAAGCAAGGTGGTCAGAAATAAGCGAAATAAGATTTTGACAGTGACATTTCATTGACGTGTCATGTATCTAAGGCTATCGTGTCTATATTATCTACCATATGACTGCGAAAAACACAAAACATGAATTCCTAACATACGGCCCATTAAATAAACACAATTAACTTAAATCAACACTCGACACGAACACAACGGGAAAATAGAACTGTCAAAGTCGCCAATCAAAGGTCATAACTACTGTCATGGCTACCTTAATAAAGGGTTATCTCACTAAAAAACGTTTCAAATAATTAAGTATACTTGTATTTTGATTCAAATTAATTTAGTAGTATTTTTATGATTTTTTTTTATTTTTTCCTTCTTATTTATAAAGCGTACATAGTGGTGGCCCAAAATGAAACATCTCCTTTTTGCAGATATAAGGACACCTCTATTAAGCCCAATTCTGAATATAACGGTTGAAAAATACGCTTGTCGAAGCCGAGGCACTTGTCACTTTCACTCCCAGTCATTTTGATATTTTTTGTCTTGGACCTGGAATCCTAGTTAAAGAGATATTACAATACCATTTTTTTTTTTTTACGGAAACAACGTTAAATGTAATCAAAATACTTTAACCAAGGGAAAAACCAATGTCACTACCATGCAACAGACAATTCATGTTCCATTGCATGCAGACGTAAGCAAAATATTTTTCGTGTTACATTTCGAAATCAACAACTTTTTTACACCAGGACAAAAAATAGTTTCTACGTATTTTTTTTCTGTCATTCAATAAATTCTGCTCATTGTTAATTATTTTGATGTACAGTACAGACTGCATCGTTAACAGCTGGGTTTTCTTATACCCTTTATATAGTCGTAATGTTATAATAACAACATGGCATAAGCATAGAGAAGACATCTTTAATGCTATTTTGTAGTATATCGATACTTGGTGACCCCAAAATTTACGATTGAAATGTGAGTCATTTGTGTAGTTTTCCGGTGAAGCGGTCTAGGAAAGCTTTAAAATAATGCCTCATTTATGTACATATATTGTTAAAGTATGAAGGAAGTCATGACGTACCTACAAAAAAAGCCCTTGAGAAATATATATGAGTGCTTAGATGTGTTGTTTATATCTGATGAGTATAGTTATTAATTGATTGTGAATAATTTTTCCAAAAATGTTTAGATTAGGGCTTCACTTTCTTGAGTACCTACCTACTTAATTAATTCCAGTATTTACTCCCGAGGTTCTCGTCGCTTGTAGATAAGACATGAAAAGCTCTTACTGATAACAGTAAGAGTGCTTGTCAAAACTCTTGAAAAAATAAAGAGCGCCTCGCGATTACAAACTCTCTGGTCCAGGTCTGGTGGTCTGGATCCAGGTCAAACAATATGGTTATTGGACTTTTTTGCTGTTATAAAAGTTTCATCCGTATTACGTTCGCAATGTATCCGCTGTGAGGAGGAATTTAGACTATATTCTCGACAAGCTCCATAAAGAATAGAGGTAAACAAACCAATTTAGGGTTATCACAACTCACGTTTTAGAAATTTCCTGTTATTTACATTATTATTGACTTTTACATTCAAACTATTAATTAACAATTCCTATTGCAGCATATTTAATTAGAATCGCTAAAATAAAAACCTACAAAAAAACTCTAAAGAAAAGAAAGATGGATGATATCCAGGTATTAAACACATTTTGTGGATAACCAATGAATATAGTTGAGGCATTTGTCTATACAATTTTGCGTATTTTAATTAGGTACTTTCAAATCAACTGCATAACATATTCATTGTAATACTTTCAAGTATGGACTAAGGGTAATATATATGTATCAAAAAATTTAACCTATTAGGAAATTAGCTTACATGTGTATCATATTTCATTCAAATCGGTTAAGTGTGCAAATCATAAATATCTAAACAAATAAACTGTTTATATTAGTAGAAAGTAGAATTATTACTTTTATGAAAATAATCTATCTAGTTTTCTGGATAGATTATTTTCATAAAAGTAAGTAATAATAGTTAGTTATGGTTAGGCGTAAACTACTTGTTGCCTAGCAACGGTTTGTTTACCCCTATTCTTTATCGAATTTGGCCGACATATAGGTATTTTGCAAACATGAAAAGAAGCCTAGACAAGCGTTTTGTATAACTTCAACGACTTTCAACAGATTTGACATAAGCTTCATGATAGATTCACAATCCCGTGTCTTTTTTAAATCTCTCCATCGATATCCATTATCGTTTTCGCTGATAGAATGCCACTTTGACTAACGCCTTAGGTGTGATTTTGACTAAGTACCGTGCCTCAGGCACATCTTGGATTTCAGTTCCAAAGACAGTCTATCTCTAAGTGATTTAGACGTCGTTGAAATGTCTTCGATGTCTCAAGGACATCGATACCAATTTATAGGTAAAGTTCAGGGCCGTCTGTCGAGTTGGTACCTTTCGCCTATATTTTTCGTCGTGGCTGTGTTTATGGGACGTAAGATGTGATGTATAGATGTAATTCGCTAAAAGGATGCTTATACTTTGAGTAAAAAAAAAAATTAAAAAGGATAACTGAACACACTGAATTTAAATTTAGTACACACGTGTCCTGTAAGTCTTACAGTCAAGTCAAACGGCCACTGGGAAAACTGTTTTGACTTTTGGTATCGTATTTTAGACTAGTTGTTCAATTTGATACCTAATTATTTTAATGATGGAATTTATTATCGCTTGCTAAAACGGTTTGAGACTATAAATTAAAATGAATATTTATCACTGAACTGTAATGAAAATATGTACTACCAAAGCCGAATTTAATTTCTTCATCAACTCGCTTTATATTAATTATTTTGGGTTCGCTCGACTACGATAAACTTCGCAACTTATTCGAAGAATATGTAACACTAGCTGCGCCCTGGTTTTACCCGCATAAGTCTTAATCGCGCGAAAATAATAATAATTTATTTGATACAGAATATATGTGAATCTACATTGGAACTTATAGGACACATTCAAGATTTATTTCTTAATTTTTAGTGAAGGCATCTGTGTTTGAACTAGATAAAGAATATTTTTGTTTCTTAGAAATTAGCGCTTTTTCGTATGATTAAATTACTAGCTTTAATTTAGCTACTAATTATCATCATCATCATCATCCCAGTGTTAATCCCAGTCGCATCCGAAGCCTTTTCAGCTTTGGAGTCTGGGGTTCGCTTTACCAGTCCAACTGCTGATATGGCTAAACTTCGACATTTTCCGTGAAGCGACTGCCGTCTGACCTCCACAACCCGAAGGCGACATCGAAGCATTGCAGCTAGACCAATTGTTGGACTTTTTGAGGGCTCCAACAACCCGTAACGACTGCCTATAGATGTTCGTATGGCAACCGGGACCAACGGCTTAACGTGCTTTCCGAGGCACGACCAGACCAGTGCAAATATTCATATTCATGCATATAAATAAGTACTTGCACTGTGCGGGGATCGAACCCGCGCCACCTTGCGCAGCGGCCGCGTACTAGTAGGAAGCTACTAATTATCATATTACTAATAAATATCGA